>CM069870.1:65986211-70786211 GCA_036172665.1 Prosopocoilus inquinatus | reverse complement strand
TCTCAGCGCCGCCGGCTCGAATTCCAAGAGATGGATCGATGGGTTGGGGGTTTGGCCGTCGTCACGGGGGCGAGCGCCGGAATCGGGGCTTCGATCTGCGAAAAGTTCCTGAAGGCCAAAATTAACGTGGTGGGTTTGGCCAGGAGGACGCAGTTAATCGAGGAGCTCGCCGAGAGGTTCTCCACCGACGAGGCGAAGCTGCACCCCTTCGCCTGCGACTTGGCCGACGAGGAAAACATCTTGCAAGCTTTTTCCTGGATCGAGGAGAACCTGGGGGGCATTTCGATCCTGGTCAACAACGCGGGGGTGCTTTTGCAAACCCAAATCATCGGTGAGGTTTTCATGGAAAATTTCAGTGAGTTAGACTGTGACAATATGTGACGTATACAGCACAATGTGTCACAGTCTAACTTATACTTGAATGTTTTCCCCACTTATCTCTTTCTTTTGATTGAAGTTAAAATGAGATGAGAATACATTTAAAATGCGTCGTGAATTATTGAATATAGCGGATTGCAGATCGCTATTCGAAATTGTAGAAGACCATGGGTCGTATTCTGTAACTTCTCAACGGGCTGTTAAAATTTGGACGTCCTTTAAAATTCAAAATACAGTTCTATGATTGGTTGTTACCGTAGCAACAAAATTTAACAGCCCTTTAAATTTAACGCTTTTGATACAGAACAGGCCCCCGTGGACGTTAACTTCATATTTTCCCTATTAAAAAAAAAATATCAAAGTCGTAAATTCTAGGGGGCAAAACAAAAGACGGTCGCTTTTAATTTTTAACAAAACATAATCAGTTTTATTTTTTAATCTTAAAAATTAAAAAAAAAAAATGAAACGACATTTTCAGGTAAAAAAACTGCAAATAAGAAAACAAAACACAATCAATTTAATTTTTGAATTAAAAAAATAAATAAATAAATTAAACATTTTGAGATAGACGAATTATGAACATTTTGAGGGGGCGATAAATTATGAATAGTGAACATTTTGAAGAGGGGGGCGGGCAAAACTAAAATGTTTGATTTTCCCTTTTGGATTAAAAAATAAATAAATCGAACATTTTGAAATAGATAAATTATGAACATTTTGGAGGGGGCGGGGCAAAACAAAAATGATTAATTCTCCCTTTTGAATTAAAAAAAATAAATAAATTGAACATTTTGAGATAGATAAATTATGAAAATTTAGGAAGGGGAGGAGGCAAAACAAAAATGAATGATTTTCCCTTTTGAATTAAAAAATAAATAAATTGAACATTTTGAGATAGACGAATTAAGAAAATTTTGAGGGGGCGATAAATTATGAACATTTTGAAGAGAGGGGGGGCAAAACAAAAATGATTGATTTTCCCTTTTTAATTAAAAAAAAAAAACATTTTGAGATAGATAAATTATGAACATTTTGGAGAAGGGGGGAGGGCAAAATAAAAATCATTGATTTTCCCTATTAAAAAAATATATCAAAGTCGTAAATTATAGGGGGCAAAAGAAAAGACAGTCGTTAGTAATTTTAAACAAACCACAATTTAATTTTCGAATAAATTTTTTTTTCTATGAAATTGAAAATTTGTTCAAGGGAGAAATTACGAAAGTTTTGAAGTGGGGAAGAGCAAAACAAAAATGACCAGTTTTCTCCGATTTTAAAAAAGTAAGAAAAAGTCTCAAAATATAAAAGTAAGTAAATTTTAAGGGGCAAAACAAAAGACACTCGCTTGTAATTTTTAATAAAATATATTTTAGAAAAATTTTGTGCAAATCGTTCTTGATTGCAGTGAGAACCTCGAGCAGCCTCTGGACAGCTGTTTCAGCCCTGCTTGGGGCTTCTTCAGCAGAAACGTAGCTCGACATTCCCACTGCAGACCAAAAACGACTTGCCCAATTTATTCGCAAATGCGATGTAAGAATGATGAACATATAAAATAGCGACATCTTACTATCGCTTTTTGACCTAACATTGCAGTAGGATAGACAAATTGAAGCGGGATTTGCTCCTAATGAGTCCCCCATGCAAGGCGGCCATGCTTGCTGTCAAAGCATAATGAAAGATTTTAGAAAAATTTTGTGCAAATCGTTTTTGATTGCAGTGAGAACCTCGAGCAGCCTCTGGACAGCTGTTTCAGCCCTGCTTGGGGCTTCTTCAGCAGAAACGTAGCTCGACATTCCTATCTATGTCTATCCTACTGCAATGTTAGGTCAAAAAGCGATAGTAAGATGTCGCTATTTTATATGTTCATCATTCTTACATCGCATTTGCGAATAAATTGGGCAAGTCGTTTTTGGTCTGCAGTGGGAATGTCGAGCTACGTTTCTGCTGAAGAAGCCCCAAGCAGGGCTGAAACAGCTGTCCAGAGGCTGCTCGAGGTTCTCACTGCAATCAAAAACGATTTGCACAAAATTTTTCTAAAATCTTTCATTATGCTTTGACAGCAAGCATGGCCGCCTTGCATGGGGGGGACTCATTAGGAGCAAATCCCGCTTCAATTTGTCTATCCTACTGCAATGTTAGGTCAAAAAGCGATAGTAAGATGTCGCTATTTTATATGTTAATAAAATATAATCAATTTAATTTGTGAACTTAAAAATTTAATAAAAATTAAACAAAGATTTTAGTTCAAAAACTGCAGGTAAGAAGCGAAACACAATGACTTAAATTTTTGCATTAAAAAAATAAAAAAATAAATTGATTGTGAGAAAGACGAATTATGAAAATGTTGAGGGGGCGTCGAAACAAAAATGGCTGATTTCCCCTATTTAAAAAAAATATATATAAATGTCGTAAATTCCAGCGAGCAAAACAAAAGAGTCGCTTGTAATTTTTAACAGAACACAATTTAATTTTGAACTTTAATTTTAAATTAAAAAATTAAAAGAAATTAAACGAAAATTTCAGGTCAAAAACTGCTGGTAAGAAACCAAACACAATGAATTTAATTTTTCAATTTGAAAAAATTAAAAAATAAATAAATTGAATATTTTGAGAAAGATGAATTATGAAAATTTTGAGGGGGCCGTAAAACAAAAATTACTAATTTTCCTTATTTAAAAAAAATATATAAAAGACGTAAAATCTAGGGGGCAAAACAAAAGATAGTCGCTTGTAATTTAATTTTTGAGCTTTAATTTTTTTTATTAAGGAGCAAAACAAAAATGACCGGTTTTCTCTTCGATTTTAAAACAGCAAGAAAAAGATTCAAAATATAAAAGCCGTAATTTTAGGGGACAAAACAAAAGACAGTCGCTTTTAATTTTTAACAAAACACAATCAATTTAAAAAAAATTAAAAAATGAAACGAAAATTTCAGATAAAAAACTGCAAGTAAGAAAACAAAACACAACCAATTTAATTTGTGAATTAAAAAAAAAATAAATAAAAAAATTAATAAATTGAACATTTTGGGATACATAAATTATGAACGTTTTAAAGGGGGGGGGGGGGGGCAAAACAAAAATGATTGATTTTCCCTATTTAAAGAAACAAATATCAAAGTCTTAAATTCTAGAGGGCGAAACAAAAGACAGTCGTTTGTAATTTTTAACAAAACACAATTTAATTTTCAGACTTAAATTTTTTTGATGAAATTAAAAATTTTGAGAGGGAGAAATTACGAAAATTTTGAGATGCGTGGGAGGAGCAAAACAAAAATGAACAGCTTTCTCCGATTTTAAAAAAGTAAGAAAAATACTCAAAACATAAAAGTAAGTAAATTTCTTCTTTCTTTCGATCTGTTGTGGTCCTCGGTGTATTTTTTTTTTATCTCTTTTTATTTATTATTTATTTTATTATTTTATTTATATGATATTATTATATCTCAATTATTATTGAGATGAAACCTCATTGAGTATGCACATAAATTGAACACTGAATTTGGCGAATTGCAGAGGGCGATTCGAAATTACGGACGATGACCATGGACGTTAACTTCATAGGTCTTTCGATCTGTTGTATTCCTCGACGTATTTCTCATCTCTTTTTATTACATGAGGTTAGTGTGAGACGAGAATACATCGAGTGCGCCTTATATTATTGAATTTGGCGAATTGCAGATGGCGATTCGAATTAAGGACGAAGACCATGGACTTTAACTTCATAGGTCTTTCGATCTGTTGTATTCCTCGACGTATTTGTCATTTCTTTTTATTACATGAGGTTAGTGTGAGACGAGAATACATCGAGTGCGCCTTATATTATTGAATTTGGCGAATTGCAGATGGCGATTCGAATTACGGACGATGACCATGGACGTTAACTTCATAGGTCTTTCGATCTGTTGTATTCCTCGACGTATTTCTCATCTCTTTTTATTACATGAGGTTAGTGTGAGACGAGAATACATCGAGTGCGCCTTATATTATTGAATTTGGCGAATTGCAGATGGCGATTCGAATTACGGACGAAGACCATGGACGTTAACTTCATAGGACTTTCGAGCTGTTGTATTCCTCGATGTATTTGTCATCTCTTTTTATTACATGAGGTTAGTGTGAGACGAGAATACATCGAGTGCGCCTTATATTATTGAATTTGGCGAATTGCAGATGGCGATTCGAATTACGGACGAAGACCACGGACGTTAACTTCATAGGACTTTCGAGCTGTTGTATTCCTCGCTATATCTTTTTATTTCTTTCTATTAGTGAGACGAGACCTTATTGAGTATGCCATAAATTGAATACTGAATTTGGCGGATTGCAGATTGCGATTTGAAATTGTACAATACCATGGACGTTAACTTCATAGATCTTTCGATCTGTTGTATTCCTCGGTGTATTTTTTTTATCTCTTTTTATTAGTGAGATGTATAACATGCCGTAAATTGATTGTTGAATTTTGTGGATTGCAGATGGCGATTCGAAATTGTGGAAGAAGACCATGGACGTTAACTTCATAGGCCTTTCGATCTGTACGAGGGAGGGTGTCAGGTCGATGCGCAAGCACGACATCGACGGGCAGATCATCCACATCAGCAGCATAGCCGGGCACTTCATACCGCGCACGGAAACCCCCGGTTTGAACGTTTACCCTTCGTCGAAGTACGCGGTCACCGCAGCCACCGAGACGCTCCGGAGGGAACTCAATTATAACAAATTAAAAATTAAGATAACGGTAAGAAAATCCTAACCTTATTTATTAATAGCTTTGTTCCTACACAGTTCTAAATCAGTTCGGAACTGTACTGCTCATGCGCTCTCGCTTAAAAATGCTGTGTATTTGGCAAGAGCGCATGAGCAGTACAGTTCCGAACTGATTAGGAACAAAGCTAATAATAATTATGTGCCCAGAGACGTCAGGAACAGGAAGTATTGCTTGCTGAGGCTGAGAGAGAAGCGGCCTCTTGAGCTGACACGTCATTTCCTCGAAAATCCGCAGCCAACAGATGGCGCTTTTAATAATTTGAAAAAAAATAAAAACCAAGGAGCTGTCATTTATTATTATTCTATTATTACATCTTATTTTTATTATTCTTCATCGAAATAATTTTTATTAGACTTACTATTGTTTATATGTACGAATAGTGAAGAAAAAGATCAAAATTCGTTTGAATTAGTTTTTCAGGGGTGGAACAGTTGAACAACAGAATTGCCTCTCGTTCATTTTTTTTTTTTTTTTACAAAACTTGACTGACATTTTCGACCTGTCACAAGAAAAAAAAAAAACAATTGGTTCGCGGACGATTTGCCCCACGCCTTAATTTTTTTTAACGCAAAAAAAAAACTGAAAATTTGATTTTGTTCTCTTTTCTTTAAGGGGCGGAACACTTGAATAACAGAATTGCTTTTCTTTCATACTTTCACAAAACTTAACCTTGACATTTTCGATCTGCCACAATTAAAATTTGCAAAGAGAAAAAAAAAACAATTGGGTCGCGAACGATTTCCCCCACGGCATCATTTTTTAAAACTTTTTAACGAAGAAGAATTAAAAATTCGATTGATTTTATTTTTTTTTTTTTTGGGGGGGGCGAAGCAGTTGAATAACGGGATCGTCTTTCTTTCGTATTTTTGCAAAACTTGACTTTAATATTTATCGATCCGTCGCAATTTACAAATGCAAAGAAAAACAAAACACGGACGATTTCTTGTTTAGGCGACAAAATAAAAACGTAACAAACACACAGTGGATTATCTTTTGTTTTTCTTTCTACTTTCGATCGAGAAACAAATGAGGACTGCCATAGTCCTTATTTGTTTCTTTCAAATGAGGACTTCCGTCGTCCTTATTTGTTTTTTTTTTGTTTCGCTTTCTCTTGACGAAAAAAGTCAAAATTCGTTTCGTTTTCTTTTTTTTTTTTTTTTGAATGAAGGGTTTACAGAAATGCTTTTCTACATTTTTATAAAACCACCACTTTGACATTGACAGAAAGACGTAAAAAAAAACAAAGTTAGAAACAAAAAACGATCGTCTTCGCGATCGTTGACTTTTCTTTCGATTACGACTTTTTAAAACCTGAAGACATGATCGATTGCCTTTTGTTTTGTTGTATCTTTGTTTTTAATTAAAACGAGCGATACTCGCCATTTCGTTTTTTTTTTGTGAAGAAAAAAAACAGACGAATTTAACCGCATAGAATCAATTGTTTTTTTTTTGTTTAATTTCCTGTCGACACGTAGAAAAAAAATGCTGGCTTTTACGCAGTCGATCGTGTTTTGTTTAATTTGATTTCGTCGAAGAGAAAAAAAATGGATGATCTTTATAAAATCGATCGTTTTCTGTTTAATCTGCTTTAAAATTGACTATTTTTACTGCGGACGATCGGTTTCTGTTTAATTTGCTTTCGTCGAAGAAAAACAAAAAGCAATCGACGCGACTTTCACGCACTCGATCGTTTCTTGTTCGATTTACTTTCGTCGAAAACAAAATCGAGCTGTCAATGGATAGTGAAACGCTGAGTCCTCTTTCCAATTTTAATAGTGTCCGGTTAAACTTTAGAAACTAACCCCAATTTTTTTTTGTTTGAACAAAAATAAACAAAAAACGATCGACAAGCGCAATTATTGCTTTTGTTATTCTCACTCTCTCTTTTTTTAAATCAATGCGAATTAAACATTTCATCATTTCTGTGTTTCTCGGCGAACAAAAAAAAATTGGCGATTTTTACAGTCGATTGTTTTTTGTTTGTTTGCGACGAAGACAAACGACAAGTTTAAAAAAATGAAAGCAAACGAAACGCTAGATCAAAACACATCGATGGTGTTTTGTTTTTCGGTCTTCCGTTGACTGATAAAGAAACGGTAGAAATTCGATTTTTTTTGTTTTTTTGATGGAAGCATTAATTTTGTTTAACTGCAATTTTCGAATTTTGCAAAAAGAAAGAAAACACCTTGCTCTCGGCGACGAAAAACAAAAGTCGATCGGATTTCGCTCCGTTCTTTCGACGACGAAAACACAAACGATTGCTTTTGTTTTCCTCTTGCTCTTTCACATTTTCTTTTTAATTAATGCGAACCGAACGCATCTTTTTTATTTGCCCGGTGAAGAAGAAGAAGAAAAAAATAGCTACATTTTTCACGCTCGGCCGTTGTTCGTTTGTTTTCGACGAAGAACCAATGCAAGAAAATAATAAACACAAACCAAGTACACGCAACGATATTACGACGGTCTTTTGTTTTTTCGACGTTCTGTTGAGGAAAGAAAACGTCAAAATTCGACAGTCTGCTGTTTATGTCTCTGTCGTTCGGTTTGAACAAGGACTTAGACATTTTCAGACCGAGAGAGAGTTTTGCAGAGAAAAGAACCGTCCCCGCTCATGACGAACAAAAAAAAAGCAAAAAAAAAACAATCGATTTTACATCGCCGCTTTTTCTTTTGAAGACGGAATGAAAATCGAAGTTCGATCGTCCCTCTTTTGTTTTCGTTTGTTTTGTTTTGTTACCGAGTCGACAAGGTTTTGTTTTTAACCCGAAACAAAAAAATGCAATGCGCTTCAATCCCCTTCCCTCCTACCTCTAACTTTTTTTTACAAATCGGGGAAAAACAAATGCGATTGTTTTGGCATTATTTTTGTTTTCTTCTCTTGAAGAAAAAAATCGTAATTTCTACGCACGTTCGACAGTTGTTTCTTCGTTTGGGTTTTTCTCGGCGAAAAAAATTTTTGGGGTCCTATTACATACAGCACCGCCAATTGAAAAAAAAAAACAACTGAAAAATAGCACCGTATTTCTTTTTGCAGAGCATTTCTCCCGGATTGGTCGCAACTGACATGGCGGGCAACGTGGGGGCCGAAACAGATGATAGCGCCGCAATCCCCATCCTGCGCTCGGAAGATGTCGCTGACGCTTGCATGTACGTCTTGTCCACGCCCCCTCACGTTCAGGTAATCCACGCCGGGGACTGATCTGACGACGTCCCTCGTTTGTCATTTTCTTACAATCGTTTTTAAAAACTTTCAGATCCACAATATCATGATCAGACCCGTAGGTGAAGAACTATAAACGGGAATCCCCTACGGCCGTTTCATTTCATACATTTATTGATTTGACACTTGATAGATATATTGATACAAAACAAATTAATGCTAATAACACTTACCACCTAACTTAACTGTCGGTAAAAACGCCCTCTACAATAAAACAAAAAAAAAACGCAGCACAAAACTACAACTTAGACATTACACTTTAAATCTGTAGACGACCATATTTATAAAAATACTCTTCAGATTATGTATACGAGTTACAAAAAATAAATTCAAAACTTTATTCCCTTAAAAAAATCCAAAATCCCTTTCTTATCTCCCGCCTGTTGGTTCTGATTTCTCCTTTCGCCCCGCCTATCCTGCCCAACATCCAGCGGTACGAACTCGAAGTTATCTGCCCTCTTGTAGCTTCTATTGGTGCCCCTGCTACTATAAGAATGTCCGCTGTCGGAGTCTGCGTCGCCACCGCCGTACCTCTCCCTGGATTTCGACCGGTGGTTTCCACCCCTGCCTCCTCCACGGTAACGCCCACCGCGTCCTCTGCCCCTATCGCCCCGCTGATTCTTCTGGTAACCCCCACCTGCACCACCCTGATCAACCGGATCAAGCCCGTGTCGCTTCATAAAGTCCTCGAATTCCCCGTCGTCCTCCTCGGGGCCATCATCCCCCCGAGCCATCTCACAATCCTCCAAGTACTTGTCCATGTGACGCAAGTCTACGCCGGATTTTCTCTCGCCGACGTCCGGCTGGTAAGGCCCACTTGGACGGTTGTAAGTTTTTTTGTCGGGGTTATCGGTCTTGTACAAATTTGATCCGTGGAAGCTGTCGGGGGGCCCTCGGTTATTAAACCGGTTGGGATCGGGATTCCCTTGATTGTAATCGCGAGGGGAATAAGGGGGAGGATCTTGATTGTCGTACGACGGTTGGGGGCCTTGACCTTGATTGTAATGACCTGGGCCTTGATTGTATTGATTGGGACCTGGACTGTATTGACCTGGACCTTGATTGTAAGGACCTGGGCCTTGATTGTGAGGACCTGGGCCTTGATTGTGAGGACCTGGACCTTGATTGTAAGGACTTGGGCCTTCATTGTGAAGACCTGGACCTTGATTGTAAGGGCCCGGGCCTCGATTGTAAGGACCTGGACCTTGATTGTAAGGACCTGGACCTTGATTGTAAGGACCTGGACCTTGATTGTGAGGACTTGGATCTTGATTGTAAGGTTTTGGGCCTGGATTGTAAAGTCCTGGGCCTTGAATGTAATCACCTGAGCCTTGACGGTAATCTCCAAGGCTTTGGTTGTAATCTCCAAGGCCTTGAATGTAATCTCCTGGACTTTGGTTGTAATCACCTTGGTTGTAACCCCCTCCTGGCCCACGGTTGTAACCTCCTGGCCCTTGATTGTGAGGTCCTGCTCGTTGCGCTTGGTTATGAGCTTGTCCTTGGTTTTGGTTGGGGGCCCGAGGTCCCTGATTATTATAAGGCCTTTGATTCTGAGGAGGTCCCTGTCCTTGATTGTAAGGTCCTCCCTGATTGAAGTTGCTGCGTCCGTCGTAATTTTGATTCCGATTGTAACTTCCTCGGCCTTGATTAGGATTTTGGCCTCGGCCACCCCGGGGGTTGTTTCGTTGTTGTCCTTGGTTTTTGTTCTGTTTTTGCGCATTCCACTGTTGATGTTTGCCGCCGGGCTGCTTTCCCTTGTTATACGCCCCCTGCTTTTGGTTCTTGTTGTTCCTCCGTTCGTTGGCATCTTCGTTTGAGACATCGTCTTCTGATTTTTGCGATTGAGAACGATGCTTCTGCGCGAAGTACTCTTCCATCTCGGGGAATTGCTCGAGCAGGTCTTGGAACTGCTCCTTGATATCCGACGAGATACCGTCGCCTTCATTGTCGGAGTTGCGTTTGTTGAAATTCTTCTTCTTCTGCGGCTTCTTGCTGACGCCCTTGATGCTCGGGTTGATGTTCCTGGGGCTCACGGCATCCAGCACGTACTCGGTGTTGTCTTCGTATTCCGCTTTCCTCGCATTAATTTGCTTGTTGTATAGTTCTTCAATGTTCTTCCCCGTGTTTTTCAGCTTGAAGAGAGTCTGCACCGAATCGAATATCTCATCCGAGCTGACAGCAGAAGTGGACCCATCGACTCGCATCTGAAGGGCCCTGTCTAAAATCAGTTTCTCTTCGTCGTACTGCTTCAATAGATCTTGATAGTAGATGATCAGCTGATTGTCGGCGTCTTTTCCAAAGGAGTTTTCCCTGCAATGATTCGATTTGATTCAAACCAAAACTACCAATCGTAAGAAGAAGCGACATACCGGTCGATTAAATACTCGATGTAAGCCTTGTAGGCATCGTTGTAGGGCGCAATCGCATTGTGCTGCAGAAAGTGGGCGAACTTGGCCATGTTCTTGACGATGATCTCCTTTTCTTCCTCGAAGGCGAGCTTCCTCGATTCGATTTTCCGGATGAGCTTCTGCGCTTCCCTCACAGCGGTCTCGCGGTCTGTGATCTGCGACTGCACCCCCGCATCAGCTATTTTATCCTCGTAGGTCTCGGTCAGATAATAAATGTGCATGTGAGCAGAGAAGTCACAGCTGCATTCCCTGCACTTCTTTGTCGGAAGCATCGCATAACAGTGTATCAACTCGGGGGAACCGATTAACTCAGCGGGGACATTTTTCAAATAACAAGGGTCGTGACAGCGCTGCTTGTAGTGGTACTTCTTCTTGTCGGCCACCTAAACACAAGCAGAACACTTCCTCAGAGGCACACACTCAAGCAAGTGGAATTGTTTTCATTAGAAGCAAAGGAAAAATTTAATAAATTCCATGAGTTTTATGTACGGCTACATTTACTGAAGCTCGCTTTGCTTTACCCCTTCAGAAAAAAATGACTCAATTCTTAAACGTCCCCCAAATATATTTCGTAGAAAAAATCAATTAAAAATGAGAATGAAAAATGACAGGCAATTCCGATACACCGATGTACAACGGGTTGCATACATTACGGGCGGATTTTTTTTATTTCTTTCCGTTTCTTAACACAAAAAATGTGCGATGGTGTGTTTACCATGTAAATCTCGGAGCATTTTGCGTTCGTGCAGACGGTCGTGGGCTGGCTGAGTTCCTTGTGGCGCAGGTTCACGACCGGAACGTAGAGTCGCTTCTTCAGGTCCGTCATGGAGAGGTTCTCCTTCGTCAGAGTGTTATTGTGCCTCTGCAGGAGGTTGATGTTGTCGTTGATGAGGTCCGCGATGTCCGCCAGGGGCTGTGAGAGCTGGATGATGATCCTGCGGGCGTTGTTCACCGAGATGGTGTCTTGCACCTTGTGGGGGACCAGCTTTATGGTGCTGTTGCCTTGCCCCGTGATGTACTCGATCATTCTGAAGGAGCGAAACGGACGTTACCCAACGAAGCAATTAAAATTAAAAAGGAATAGGTCGTGTATTTAACAAAAACAAAAAAAAATTATTCTGACGCAACCTGGAAGATTTCTTGACCGATAGGAGGTTGAATTCGGAATTCAATTACTTTCGTTCTTACTTGCAGAAAATATTTGAATACATAAACGTCCGCTATTTAAATATTTCATAAAAAAAAAAAATCAAATAACGTATTGCGAGAGAACGCCTAACGGTAGGCAATTCCAACACACAGATATGTATAACAGGTTGCATACTTTACAGCCGGAATGATTTTCTAATACTCCTACAAAAAAATCGACGTATTGAGTACTTCAGCAATGGATTAAGTTTAAACCTAAGTTTACTTTCAGGTCTAAAATTATCAGGACAGTTGTTTCTATGTTTAAAGTTAATCGATGACTGAAATACCGGCTCAATGTAACTATAATCAGAGTTCGCCGATGTAAAAATGCTCGTAAGGATATACAAACACCCGTTGTTAAATTAAAATATCCCCTATCCAAGTGATTTACAAACAAACAAAAAATGTTATTGCTAAAGAGAGCACCTAACGATAGGCAGCCCCAACACACCAATGCATTATGGGCTGCATGTACCGCAGGTAAAACTTTTTTTTTTATATATTTTCCCGACAGACGCGATGCAAAAACCTACGGTTTCGTAATCAACTTAAAACATCTCCAGTTCAAATATTTCACAAAAAAATAAAAATAAAATAAAAACAGCGATTTCATCGATTTTTTTTTTTTTAATTACAATTAGTGACGGACAGAGCACCTGTACTTATGTATTTTTATAAGTATTTTTACTCTATCTGAAAGTTACCAAACAAAGAAACTAAAATTAAAAAGCACGTCATGTATTGAAAAAAAAAAAAAAAATTCTAACACAATCTCCACGGTTTCTTGTCCAGTAGGAGATAAATTCGAAATTCAAGTGCCTTCATTTAAGCTGTTGTTTGTTTTCGTAGCGTAAACTCCTGCTTTTTAAATATTTTACCCAACTAAAAAAAAAAAAGAATCAAATAAAAATACTATCGCAAGAGAACGCCTGAAATGGCAGACAACTCACAACACACCGAGATGTATAACACGTTGCGTACATTACGCAAAAGGATATTATTTTTCTCTGCTTTTCCCTAATATAAAAAATTTAACTAATACAATCTGCTGACGCTTAGCAAGGGCGTTTGTAAGGAGATACAAATAACCATAATTAAAATATTTTACCAAAAAAACTGTTATTGCTAAAGATGTCCCTTGGCCACGACATTGGAATCTTGAAACATACCTTGGCCACGGCACTGGTATCTTGAAACGTACCTCAGCCACAGTATAAGTGTCTTACTAATGGCGTTATCTGTTACTATTTTCAGTAAATTTAAGTGAGGTTTGTAGATTAATGGCAACATTACCTTTCGAATTGTAATTAATTATACAACAATTTGGCAACAAGAAAACATTATTTACATTTATTGTTCGAGTACTCATAGACTCTTAGAGTCGCCGACGCATAGTATTCTGTTTTAGTGGTTGGCGAGTACGTTATTGCGTTGTAAATATAACTTACTTTTTTAATAAAAGTTTTAAAAAGCCACGAGTTTTAGGACATGTTCCGATTTTCTGAGAACAATGTTCCTATTTACGAAACATTGCAGTAAAAACGTGCACACGGAACGCATTCTGTAATGATATCGAAAATACTGCAATGATGCCGAAAATATTTAGAGGGGGCCTCAAAATTAGATTGCGCCGGGGCCTCTCAACTGCTAAATCCGCCACTGTTCCCACCACCTGCAAGTTTTTTATTTTGAATTCAGGAAAAAAATGTTTTATGCCAAATTTTTATACGTACTAATTCAAACTGTTTGCTGAAGCTTAACGAAAAATAAATTACCAGTAGATAAATAATCAACGTTGTTTCTTTTTCAATGAAATACTCGGTATATTTGGATTCTAAGTGAGACATTCAGGTCTATTCAGTAAGCGTTTTATATTGATCTAAAAATCGTATTCTCTTCAACGTCTTCAATGTATTGACGTCGGAACGGTGAGTTTCCGTAGTTGCTGCAGTTACATATCAATTCATTTTTCTTCAATTATTGTTAGATATCAATTGAAATGAGTCGGTGCTTACAGTAGTATGCACGTGACCGCCTACATAATGTCAATATAAAATAAATACTGAGATATTCGTTTTTGTATCATTACTTATACTCTCCAAGTTTATGAAGAATTCCCAAATCACAGAATGTGTTAGTAACAATAAAATTTTTGAAATGTTTTATAATTTCATCTAAATAAAGGTCTTCACACTTCAAACCTTCAAACGCCTTTACACGCATGCAGCAAATTTTAAATACAAATATCTCGAAAACGAACATTCCAAAATAAAAAAGTTAAAAGGGGCGGGAATTCTCACGTACCTGTGCACTTTACGATGCTTACAATCATGCTTAGAACTGCAGCATTTATTTTCTACAGTTTTCTAAAAGCAATACATACATGTTTACGACTATATTTAGCAACAAAGTACACGATAAGTTACTTTGTTAGTAAAATTTATTTCAATAACTACATTGTTAAAAACAAATGATAAAATAATGTAATCTTTTTTTTTAACGTTTCTTACATGGCTAGCAATTAGTTTTGTGCAACAGTATTTTTTGAAAAATACCTGTATTTTATATTCCAATGGTAAATTCCAAAAAAAAAAAATTGAGAAATTACCTGGTATTTTATTATGGTAAATTGTTTTGGTAATTTACTGTGGTAAATTACCTAATCACATTACAGTTTATTATTTATTATTTCATATCTAACCAAGATATGAACGACTTAATTTACAAAATATGTCTGATAAGAAGGGAAAGCCCCCTTCTCTGCAATATTTGCAAACTGCAACTTTAAATTTCAAGTGTGAACCACACATTCATATAAATTCTGAAGCACTCACCAACAGGACGTTTGGGCATAGAATATTGAATCTTTCTGTTTTGTAAAAATTAAAGTTACGTACATTTTTCAAAGCAACAGAAAACATCCGACATTTAGGCAACATGAACGCACAGATGTATTACAGGTTGCATACATTACAGAAGAATAAAAAAAAATAGAAAATGTTTCCTCTTCCATTTTTTTTTATTTTAGAATAAAAAATGCAGATGTGAACGAGATGAAGCGACTTCATTCTGAAAATCTGCCCGAGAAGAAGGGAAATCCCCCATCGCAAGCGATATTTAAGGAGATGTGCCTCGCAAACCGCAACTACTTTAAATTCAAGTAACAAGAAAAGGCCGCATTCATCGTTGAATAAATTCTGCTGAGGCAGATAAACACCGTTGATACGTATCGTATTTTGAATGATGTTAGAAAAATCTCTGGCAAGGTCACGAGGTAATAACGAAAAGAAAATGACCTACCTCCAACATTCTCCCACCGACTGATCCCAACTCCTCGAGAAGCTCTCCTTGTCCTTCCTGGTGAACTTGACGCCCTCCTTGTACGACACCATAAACCTGAACGACTCGTTATCCAAGCAGAACACGTTGTACCTCGCGAATTTAATGTCGACATTGGGGGGCCTGCTCTTGATCTGGTCGAGGATCCTCTTCAAGGCGGGAGCCGTGTCTCCCGGCCGATAGAAGGTGCTCCGGGAATTCGTGAACAAGAAAATTATGTTCCTGCTGGCGCTCTTCTCCAACCTGGACAGCAGCTGCTTGATGCAGTACTCGAAGTACACGGTTAACCTCGAGTTGTTCGGCTTCAAGAGGAAACAGATGGCGTGGAGGTACTCCATGTTGCCGATGTAAGCGAGTATGTTTTCGAAGTTGATATTGTCCTGGTCTAATCCGCGAGTGTCCCCGACGCCGGGGGTGTCTATGAGACGCACTCGCTTGCCGTACTTAGAGAGGGGAAACACGTAGGAGCGAGCCCCCTGAGTAGCGGACTCGCCGACCTCCTCGTTCTCGTTCTTGTCGCGCCCGATCTTCACCTGTTTTTCCTGCATGTTCTCGTCGGTGACCGAGAAGGAAGAGGGGATTAAGCAACGGACAGGGCTCTTTTCGGCCACCTGGAATTTGTCGTATTCCATGTAGTTTGCGAACGCATTGATGAACGTCGACTTTCCAACTCCGGTCTCGCCCATCAGGAGAATGTTGACGTCCTCCGTGTTGATGCTCATCTGTTTGAACTGGTTCGACATGTCGCTGGCCAAATCGGCAGCAGCCATGATGTCTCTCGTCTACTAAAAAAAATTAAACGAAGTGTAGATACGTCTTAAAAAGATTTTGTATCGACAGCAAGCACAATTTTAGAATAAATTAAAGGAACGATTTTTTACAAATCTATTATTAATTTATTCCTAATTCGCTGGCACACGCCATATTGTTACTCAATGCGTTTAAAACAAAGAAAATGGGGTGTTCCCCGCGATCGCTCCTAAGAAACAAAAGCCACCTGGCCTCAATAACGACGTACAATCGCCAACCAAATCATAGCAATCATTCTAAGCAACTTACTTATTCGATTCTTCGATTATTAAGGGCTGCAATGGTATACACGTCTACACACACACGCAAATAACATCCAATTCCCGTACTCTTGTAAATGACAACTTGAGATAAAACACGAACTTCGCTGCGCGTTGCCAGATTTACAATAACATCTCACACGTGACCACTTCGATACGAAGGCGTTAATGTCCTGAAGATTCGCCTAACCTAATCAGTCTTCCTCGTGTTTGCCGAGTGACGACGGACGAAGCACAAATAATCCATTTTTCGATTGCGAACGAGTTCTGTAATTACTGTCGAGTGCAAAGTTCACGTTTTCACCTACACGGTGGGATAAGAAATTGCAACGGCGCAAAGCTCATTACTTCAGTACAGCAACGGTCACTGCCATCTAGCGTTAGAATGTAAAGACTGACACGAACAACAATTTGATAACGATGCCGTTATCTAAATAATTAGTTTCCTTTTCGTAGAGATCCTAGATTATTTTTACCGCCCTTCAAATTAAACCTTCGTTTTGTTCTGTCGTTTTTGGAATTGTCAAATCAAAACACACGTACAGGTTTTTTTTTTATATATATATTTTGCACCCTAACTGGACAGTTTATTTTAGTTAGCCAGAGAAACTCTTTAAACGCAAAAATTGTAGGATTTTATGTCTATTATCTTTTTGAGTTATCAGAAGAAACAAAAGCGCATCGCAAATTGGAGAAAAAAATGCAATTTTTGTTCGATCCTTTTCTCCTGATTTCAAAAATATACAGGCTGGGCCAATAGTGCGTATTCGGTTATCTACCGAATACGCACGGAAAATCACGACGACTTGGATAATTAAAAAAAACAAAATTCCAGGCCGCCTTGTTATTTTAAATATTAATTCATTGATATTCTAACCTCAAATATCTCACAGACGGCTCTTTCGAACGTCAACATATTATACAGGTTGGGCCAACAGTGTGTATTCGGTAGTTAGCGCCTACTTTAATGCAGATTTTTGAAATCCGTTTTCGCTATTGCTTACCTATGGTTTAGATGCATGATTTAAAATTAGTTACAATTATACAGGCTGTTCCGTGTGGCTGTGCTAGATTAACGTTGTGTTTCTTTTTTAATGGAACGTACTGTATATTATGGTTTATTTCGATTTGTCTTTAAGAGTCCGTTTCGTCTTTAAAAAGAACGCCCTGTGAAATTACCGGTAATTTAACAACACTATAAGACACATACTATTGAATAGAGATAGAGATAGAGAGAGATAGCGGTTTAGTTAATTTTTTTTTTGTTTTACTCAAGCAAGTTTTTTCCTACATACTGATAGAATTTGTTGCGTCCATTACGACTCAGCCTGTATACGCGTTTACATGAACTTCTTTTCTTTATTTTGATCTGTAGCGGCCTGACGTATTTTTGTTACGCCCTGTATATTCGTATTTGCTAGGAAGGACACTACCAGTTATAAGGAATTAGGATAAGATGAGGAAAGGCGTATTAAAAGAGTGAATGAAAAAATACGTTTTTAATCCCGAATGTCATAAAACAATAAAAAGAATAAAATAAACAAAATATTTAAAAAAAATAAAATAAAAATACAAAAGTAATAAACAAAATATTTAAACAGACCTTCTCGTTAAGTAATGCAAAGTAATGCATGCACTTAATAATATTACTATTTGTTATAAAAAAAAATAAATGGTATTATGAAGTAACAAAAAAAAAATAAACAATCCTTTTCGTTGAATAAAGTATGCAGTTATTAATATTGGTCAATTAATGTTTTGATACGTCATATTTAAGTTACAAATAACAAAAAAAAAGAATAAAAAATATTGGTTTAACTTTACTGAAGTTACGTCGGTTTTCATTGTAGATCAAGAGAGTTTTAAGATTAATTGTAATTAATAATAATTGTAGTCTATATTTTACAGTGGTGGGGCGCTCTGATGAAGCTTAAAGTGAATATTAGAGAGAGCTCGACAAATTATAATCAAAGTGTACTAAACGTTTGAACCAGAACTAAGTCGACTTCAAACCATATGATTTAAATTTAAGTTATATTGCATACAGGGTGTCCCACTTAATGCGGATTCTTTCATATCTCTGTAGTTATTACTTTTACGTAAAAGTGTTTCAAATGAAAGTTTCACTGCATCGTGTGGAGCATATTTTAAAATTAGTTAGACGTATACAGAGTGTTCCGTTCAACCTGGGCATTAGATCACTTCGTTGTTCATTGAATTTTAATGTGACTTTTGAGGTTAGGGTTGCCATACGTCCGTTTTTACAACGGACTGTACGTTATTCAGGAAGCGTCCGGGTGCGCGGTCCGTTTTTAATAAATGTCCGTATTTTTCCTATATGATTGAAAAGGGATTACTTTACTAATTGTAAGTCAGGTAATAGTAACAAGAAACAAATTCTCTTTGTTAGTATTAAAATACCACTACTTTTATCGTTAATTTAATGTTCAATGAATGGAATGGAACTAACTGACAAAATGACAAGATTCATTGGGCGCGTTCAGCGGACACAACTGATGACTTGTTTAGTACGCTGAACGGTTAATCGTTTGTCATTTGTTTATTTCGACGACAGATTCTAACCTCTTTCGGCTTTCCTAAGTTTTCATAATTATGGCGTGTAATACTGGTGACTGTAAGAAAATCTAACCTAAGCTCTTGCCAGATCGGTCGCGATGGGTGCTGCATTTCTCAAACGGAATTTTGTAAAATAAAGTGAATATGAAATTCTTTACGCGGCCAAAACTGCCTAAAGGTTTGAAAGATCGTTAATATTTAATAAAAACAAAAAAAAATGTTGGCACTGCATTGAAGCCAGCCTACTGAGACTAGGATACACAAGGCTAATAACAAAAATCGCATTTTTCCTATTAATTATAAGAAATAAACCCAACAAAGTATATACTTTTGAAAACAGAGAAAAAATCTCTATTTAATGAGTGCATTGCCTACTATGATTTCTATTTAAAAAAATATAACTTTATGTTATAACTTGAAAATTTAAGTAAATATTAAAAAAGCAACTACACCACTGAAATGTATTCCAAAAAGTATCCTAATAATGATCAAACAGTTTTCTAATATCTCTAAAAATAAACGAGATATGACCGAAAAACGAAAAGTCGAAAATGTCAATTTTTGACCATAACTTGAAAACAAAAGAAGATAGCCAATTTTTGTTTACGCTTTTGACTTAATCTCCAAAAAAGAGATCGAGACTCGGCCACTAGTTTTTTTCTATCACTTATAGTTACGGAGATGCCCATAAGAGACATCGAAATTAATCCACCCTGTACAAACAAAACTAGTTCACTTGGATAGGAACTGTCAGTAGAATTCTAGGCGAAAAACGTCAAATTTTTCAAATATGACAGTTGATAAACGCTAACAATTCTAGACCTACTAGATTCCAGAAACTTTTCCAGCAGCCCACGTACGACATACAACAATCGAACCAATGGTGCTACTTGGCAATGTTGGTATTTCCTAGGATATTTAGTCGCATTTTACAGATCAAGATGGCAGCCAAAATCAGTGAATTAATGAAAGATTATCCCAACCTTGCTAATCGTAAGTTTACTGTGTGTCTTCTAATGTAAATTATTATAAATATTTAAAAATTTTATTGCAAATCGTTTTTGATTGTAGTGAAAACCTCGAGAAGCCTCTGTACAGCTGTTTCAGCCCTGTTTGGGGCTTCATCAGTAGAAACGTAGCTCGAAATTTCCACTGCAAATCGAAAACGAATCGACCAATATATCCTACTCAGGACTGGCCCAGTCTTTTCACCTCTCAGTAACTTTAACCGTTGATTAATTCCTATAGAAACAATTGTCTCTACAATTGTAACTACGGGAATAAATCAACGATTAAAGCTATTCAAATTTTGAAGATTATTGAGGAATTTTAGGAACGTCGTAGAGGAATACTCTATGAAACGGTTGGCAACGGTAATCTTAATTAGTTCACGTTAGTTAGGCAGCCAAACATACAGCTCTGCATACGTAAGTGCCTATGTGCAATGCGTGAATTAATTTTATTATTATTTATTAATAATGTATTAAAGAAGTAATTTAAACATAAGTCAATGCATCGCAATTTCCTCTCAAAACTTCAGTTCAATTGAAAACTCCGAGTTCGCCTAATTTATTAATTGTACTACGTACGAGCTGGTAAGGTTATAATTAGCAACAAATTAGCCTCCTCCCTCCTCCTCCTCCTCCTCTAACATACTTATGCATATAATTTAAATATTGTAGGTTCACCTAAATCTGCATCATGCTAGATTCAGCCGAAGAAACTGCCCTAAATTACTTCAAAACCATGCGGATCACCGACAACGACATCAACATCCTCCTCGTGGGAGAGACCGGCGTTGGAAAGTCCACCTTCATCAACGCCTTCGCCAACTACATGAAGTACAACAAGTTCGACGTCGCCGAGAGTAGCCAAGTCCTCTGCCTGATCCCTGCCAAGTTCGAGGTGACCGACGAGAACTTCGAAGTAAGAACCGTCCAAATCGGCAGGAGCACAAACGAAAGCGAAGAAGCAGGCGAGTCGGCCACTCAGCGAACCGCCTCGTACGTCTTCCCAATCGGCAGGGACAAGACGAGGATTCGCTTGATCGACACGCCCGGAGTCGGGGACACGCGCGGTTTGACCCAAGATAACATAAACTTCAAGGACATTTTGAGTTACGTTGGGAAATTAGATCGGTTGCACGCGGTGTGTTTCTTGCTGAAACCGAACCACGCAAGGTTGACGGTCGCGTTTAAATACTGCGTCAAGCAGTTGCTTAGTATACTGGAGAAGAGCGCGAGTCGGAATGTGATTTTTTTGTTTACGAATACGAGGACCACGTTTTACCGGCCGGGGGATACCGTGCCTGCGCTTAAGAAAATACTTCAGGAGATCAATGCGTCGTCTGACGTGGACATTCGGTTCGATAAGGCTAACGTGTTTTGCTTAGATAACGAAGCGTTTCGGTTTATGGTTTCCTGTAAGAGTAACATTAATTTCTGCAAGGAAGATCGACAGAGCTTTGCCACAAGTTGGGACCATTCCGTAAGTGAGTGTTGGAGGTAGGCATTCGTCTCTCAATTTTTTATAATTGAGGTATGTTTTAAATTTTTTTATTAAATACTCGACAAATCAATGCTTTCGTTGATTAACGCTCTTATTTATCTTATCTCTGATGAATTGGTTATCTACCTTTCTGATTGTTTTCAGAAGGAATAATAATTTCCACTCAAAAACTCAGAGCACCTGTTTTATTTCAGCGCTTATTTAAATATCTTTTAACTAATTCATGTTTCGCATTCTGTTAGTTTTTCTTTTTTGTTTACTCATCTTTTGCTTTATTTATTTTTTTTATTGGTTGTTTTTCTCTTTCTTTTTGGTTTAGGTTACTTATTTCAAATCAAACCAAAACTACGAATTTTCTTTAAAAATTTCACCTTCTTCTAAATTTTGTAAAGTTTGATTTTTTCCTGTGCGTGAATCTTTCCTGAATTTTTTTTATTCTCAGCCCCGTTTTCACCAATTTGTTCTTTTATTCTTAAGCAATCCGTTTCATACACCGATTCAAAAATCTATTTTTCAAAAGATCGATCGTTTCAACTAAAAACATCGATTATTTTCTCGATCTTTTCTTCAGCTCGATCTTATCGAATCGATTTAATTTTTTTATGAAAGCGAATCGAAAATGGAACTCTAAACAACAATGTTTAAGCTATTTTTGACTTGGGTTGGGGAAACGAAAAATAGAAATATACTGAAAGATTATCAGAATCGCTGTTTTTCAGGAATCCTGAATATAAAAGAGTCGCTTTTTCAACGACTCGTCGACTGTCCTTTTGTTTTTTTTTCTCTCTCCGCGATTTATTTATCGTCTTTTGTTTTTTTTCTTCCGTTTTTCTTTTGAATTTTAATTTCAACAAGTCAACGTTCTTCGCGTTCTTGGTTTGTTTTTGTAGGATTCTACCGTCTTTTCTTTCTTTCTGTTTTGATTTTCGACGATCTATCGATTATCGCCTTCATTTTTTTTTTCATTCGAGTCTAAAGAAAACAGTTGATCGACGCTCGAAAATTAAAAATAACATTTCCTTTTGCTTCCTTTTTTAACAATTTGTCAATCGTCTTTTGTTTATTTTTTTTTCTCCGACTTATTTATAGTCTTTTGTTTATCCCCTACCATTTTGTGTGTCGATTTTCCATTTCAACAGATCAGCATTTTCTTATTTTTTGTTTTTTTTTCTTTTGTACGGTCCGGTCGTCTTTTCTTTCTTTTTGTCTTTGTTTTCAACGACCGCGACCTGTCGATTATCGCCTTTGTTTTGTTTTTGACATTCGACGGTCTTCTAAACAATTGCTCGCCGAGGATTAAAAATAATAGTATTTCCTTTTGCTTCCTTTTTTTAACAACTTGTCGACCGTCTTTTGTTTATTTTTTTTTTTCTCCTCGACTTAAGTCTTTTTTCTTCTCTTTCCATTTTGTCTTTCGATTTTCGATTTCAACAGATCAGCATTCTTTTGTTTTTTTTTTTGCACGGTCCAGTCATCTTTTCTTTCCTTTTGTCTTTGTTTTCGGACGACAATTACAGGAAAAAAAAACAATTCTTTTTTGACAGATAAAAATGACTGGCTTGTCAGAGATAAAAAAAAGACGACGATAGATTTAAAAAAAATACAAGAATCTGCGTAAGCAAAACAAAAAACTGAAACAAAAGACAATCGTGTCGTCTTGTTCTCTAAAGTTTCAAAAATAAAAATGATCGACTTGTCAAAACCAAAAAGAATCACAACGGCAATCGTTTAAAAAAAGAAGTAGAAAAGATATAAAAAAGAATTAAGAAGAAATATATAAAATGAGAAAACAAAAGACAATCGAATCGAGTTTTTTCCAGTTCCAAAGTTTCAAAGTCAAAAATATCGCCTAAAAATTATCGACTTTTCAAACAACAATCTACGACAATGATTAATAAACAAACAAAAGACGACGCACGTAGAACTAAGAGCGACAAAACAAAAGATACTTATCTCTTTTCGGAAGTAAAACAAAAATGATGAAACAAAAGATGATCGAGTTTTGTCCTGTTCCAAAGTTTCAAAATCGAAAAATATCGACTTTTCAAAAAACGACGACGACCATTGAAAAAAAAAACAAAAGCAACGCAAGTAAAACTAAAAGCGATGAAACGAAAGATACTTATCTCTTTTTGGAAATAAAACAAGAAATGATGAAACAAAAGACGATCTAGTTTTGTCCTGTTTCAAAGTTTCAAAATCGAAAATTATCGACTTTTCAAAAAAAGAAAACAATAAAATTATGACGATCGTTAAAAACAAACAAAAGACGACGCACGTTAAACTAAAAGCGATGAAACAAAAGATGCTTAACTCTTTTCGGAAGTAAAACAAAAACTGATGAGACAAAAGACGGTCGAGTTGTCCTGTTCCAAAGTTTCAAAATGTCAAAAACTGTCAAAAAAAAAACAAACACAATGGCGATTGTTAAAAAAAATAAAAGATGAATGATGAAACAAAATACAGTTCTCTTTTCTTCAGGAAAAAAAATTCTTTTGACAGACAAAAATAAAAAAAAAAAACAAAAACTCAAAAAATCGGAAGCGACGAAAGATTAAAAAACAAAACTAAAATCAAAAAGAAACAAAAGACAGTCGAGTCATCCTGTTTAAAAATTTCAAAATCAAAAATGGATCGATTTGTCCAACGAACAAAAAAAAAACAAAACACAACGGCTATACAAAGACTTAAGAAGCGACGTCTTGCGAGCGCTTTTTGATCTTTTGGCATTGCTTTAGGCAAAAAAAAAAAATTTGCAATATTTTTTTTTTATATCTATTAATAATAATGATTTTTACAACGGTTTTCGTAAAAAAAAAAACAAAAGACGACCGTCGTAAATAAAACTAAAAGTGTCGACCTGTTGCAAAAGATCAAAATCAACCAATCAATAAATCAAGAACGATCTTCCAAACAATTGTTCGTCGAGAATTAAAAATAGTATTTCCTTTTGCTTCCTTTTTTTAACAGCTCGTCGATCGTCATTTGTTTATTTTTTCTTCCCGACTTATTCGTCGTCTTTTGTTCTAAGTTTAAATTTCAACAAATTAACGTTCCTTCTGTTCTTTTGTTTTGCCTTTCTCGCGGTCCGTTCGTCTGCGTGACGAAGAATTAAAAAACAGGATTTCTTTTAATTGCATTTTCAATAATTTATCGATCGTGTCTTGTTTTTTTTTTTGTCGACCGCCTGCGCACCGTTCGATAATAATCGTTTTTCCTGAACGATTTTTCGATCGTCTTTTGTTTTACTTTTGCTTATTCGCCGACTCGTCGATTGCCTTTTGTTTTTCGCATTCCAGAGTTTTGCCTTTTCGAATGTATTGTTCGTTTTCGTTTTGTTTTATTTTTTTTTTGCTTTCGCTTTGCTTAATAAATGCCTGCGTTTTCAAACGACGTTCTTTAATTCGTCTTTTGTTTCTTTTTTCCCCGACGACCCATCAATTCTTTTTCGTTTGTTTATTTGTTTTTTTTCGCATTCTAGGTTTTTTCTTTCGGATTTTTAATTCGCATCTAATTTTTTTTTTGTTTTCGCAGATTGACAGACACACGCGATTCCGCGTTCTTTTGTTTCCTGAGCGTGGTTCGTCTTTTCGTTTTTTCTTCTGCTCGTCGCCCCATCGATGCCTTTTGTTTTTCGCATTCTTTTTTAAACCAATCAAATATTATATTCTTGCTTGCGTCGTTTATTCGACGCCCCGTCGTTGTCTTTTGTTTTTCGCGTTCTTTTCTAAACCAATCAAATATTATTTTCTTGCTTGCGTCGTTTATTCGGCGCCCCGTCGTTGTCTTTTGTTTTTCGCGTTCTTTTCTAAACCAATCAAATATTATTTTCTTGCTTGCGTCGACTGGAACTCGTCGATCACTTTTTGTTTTGATAGAGTTAAAGAAGTTTCGTCGACTATTTTTTTTTGTTTAACCATCATTCGTTGTATGTCGTCTCTTCTTCGGTTAGCTTATCCATCGTGTTTTGTTCTTGCCTTCTCGACATCCGATTTCTCTTATGAATTCTTTAATAAATTTCTTCATCGATTATGCTTCGTTATTTGTTGCGTCAAGAGGTTAACGAAATTAGCAGACGAGCGTAAGTATATAATACTTTTTTTTTCGTGTATGTAAAGTGGCTTCGTTACTTTCAAATCTGCTCGCACTTGAAGGGAAAACAGAAAACAGTGTTGACTTCTCTCTCTCTCTCCTCAACACTGAAGGGTACCTGAAGTGAATACCGGCCACCACCGAGAATTAACTCGAGTGTGCTTCGATCTCACGACCTTGCGTTCACAGACAGGGCCGATCAACTTATCCAATCCTGTTTCGTTTTGTCATGATCATCGACATGACAAATCCATACATTTCTTAAATTTGATTTTCCAGAATGATCAAGTACGTGACTGGAAGGAACGACGACAACGCGATATTGTCTCCGCATCTGGTCTTCAAGACGGTGTCCACGAATCAAGCGCGCAACGTCATCGTACAATTGTCCAAACCTCTGTCGGACATTGCCGATCTCATCACCGACAACATCGTCCTGCTGCAGAGACACAAGGGCCAATTAGACAACGAACAGGCGTTCGTCAAGGGCCTAAGCGATCGCCTGTACATCCCCCAAGTCGACCTCGAACTCATTCCATTGAAACACCCGATCACCGTCTGCACGAACTCGAAGTGTTCTGAGGTCTACACTGTAAGTTCAAGCAAGTGCTTCCCCTACCACTTAAATCGTTCTGGTTTCAAAATTTACCTGCTGGTAAGCTCGCGTTAATCATGAAACCTTGCTTTGGTGAAGGTGGCAGCGGTCCAATAAGATGTTAATTAACCAAGGGCGCCAGGGAGCAACCCAACTGAAAGATTCACTACGGGACTGTTTCCAAGGTCTCGACAGCGTGCGAAGGTATACTTTTAATTTCCAGGAAATTCTACTCACCCGTGCGTTCAACGCAGGGGCAGACAATAACACAACACAATTTTCATAAACACCTTAGAAAAGGCCAAATGGCACGTAATAAATCTATCAAACTTTAAAATTTGACCACCACCAATACGTTAATGCCATAAATCAGATCTGACCGTACAAGTGAATTTTTGTCCAAAAATGTGCGAAACGGCGAACCTAGGTGAAGCCAACCTAAGGAAAGAATGAGAAATGTTTTGCTAATTAAAAAGGAATAAAATAATTGAATCGATGAGTGCATAATCGTGTTCAGTCCAAATTTACTGTGTTGAGAAAACAAACAAATAATTTTCTCTAGATTTTTATTTTAAGTAATTATTGGCTTCAGATGTCGTTATCTGAAAGAACTTCAAGCCAATAATTCACTTAAAATAAATATCTAGAAAGTTATTTGTTGTTTTCGCGACGCAGTAAATTTAGACTGAACACGGTTATGCACTCGGCGATTCAATTGTGAATTAAGCAAAACGTAGCTCAAGGTAAACCCAACCGAAAACAACCGTGAAGTGAAGCCAACCCAATGAAAAAATAGAAAAAAGATAAAAATCTGAAGTATCTAAAATGCCGAAAAATTAGAGCAAAAAATTAAGATTAATGAAAATTTAAATTAATGATGATGAAACAAGGCTAAGCTCAAGCGATGTCGATCCGACGAAAAAATGGACAAGGAGAGCGGAAGGAAGGATTAAAAAATCTGAAAACACAAAACAAAAAAACTAAAGTTTAAAGAATTCAAAACAAAAATAAAAAATCGGCGAAAATCTGGAGGCTACTTTCAAGGCCAACCCAACTCAACGGAGGCCAAACCCAGGTGAAGTCAACCCTAAGGAAAGAAAAACATTTTACAAGTTAAAAAAAAATAATAACTGTAAATTAAGCAAAGCAAAGTTCAAGGTCAACCCAACCCAAATTAACCTAAGAGGAACCAACCCAACGAAAATATAAAAAACAGAAGAATCTAAAATCCCGAAAAATGAGAGCAAAAAATTAAGATTAATGAAAATTAAAACTAATGAAAAACAAACAAAACTAAGCTTAAGTGATGTCGTTCCGACGAATAAATGGACAAGAAGCGGAGGAAAGGATTAAAAAATCTGAAAACATAAAACAAACAAAAAGTTTAAAAAATTCAAAATTAAAATTAAAAATCGGCGAAAATCTGGAGGTTACTTTCAAGCCCAACCCAACTCAATGGAGGCGAAGTCAACCCTAAAGAAAGAAAAGCGTTTTACAAGTTAAAAATAAAATAAAATAATTGTGAATTAAGCAAAGCGAAGCTCAAGGTCAACCCAAGTCAACCGAAATCAACCTAAGAAGAGCCAATCCAATGAAAAAATCGAAAAAAGAAAAAGTCAGAAAAATAAAAAATCTCGAAAAATGTGAGCAAAACATTAAAATTAATGAAAATGAAACAAAACCAAGACCAAGCGATGTCGATCCGATGAATAAATTGACAGGGAGCGGAAGAAACGGTTAAAAAATCTGAAAACAAAGCTAATTTTTAACAAATTCGAAAAAACAATAAAAAATCGACGAAAAATAGTTTCAAGGTCAACCCAAGGCGAACCCACGTAAAACCAACCTAAGGAAAGAAAAGTGTTGCAAATTAAGCAAAGCGAAGCTCAAGGTCAACCCGATCCAACTGAAATCAACCTAAAAGGAGCCACCTCAACGAAAATAAAGAAAATTGAAAAATCTAAAATCCCGAAAAATGAGAGCAAAAAATTGAAATTAATGAAAAACAACCCAAACTAAGCCCAAGCGACGTCGGTCCGACGAATAAATGAAAACAAGGAGCAAGAGAAAGGATTAAAATATCTGAAGACTTAGAAAAATTGATTAAAAAATTGAAAATTGAAGCAAAAAAATTAAAAAAAAGTGAAATTAATGAAAATTAAGCAAGACTAACCCCAAAGCGTACCGAATCCAATCGAATACAACCAAGCGGCCATGTGAAACGAGAAAAAAATGACAATTAAAAAAAATAAAAAATTAAAATAAATAAATTTAAACTAATAGTAATAATAATAATAATAAATTTTTATTGTCAATCAATCAAGCCATACAATAAGAGTGTACAGAAAACTTGACATCTGACTTGTCAAGGGGAGGAAAACCATTATACATTAAGAAAGAAAAATTATTACTGTGACTATTAAATATAAGAATTTTTAATTTTGCAGCGTAAGAAACTCATCCACTGTGTAGAAGGCTTTTTCTATTAGACTCTCTAGCTACCGCGAGCCCCCCGCAGTGAACGCCCGTGAGGGACACCATTTATTTTATTGTCAGGTTGTCAGGCCTGCTTGATGAACTTGCTGATGATAGGTTCTCAATTAAGTTAAAATTAACTAGATGGCGCTGTGATCCTTACTCTGTTTCTTAGTAAACGCAACACTTTTTTAAAATAATTCGTTGAAGTGCTTTCGGATCGAAAAAGTTTTTTTCCGCATCGAACATCTGCTCATTTTTTTTTTTTTATTAAACTTGCGTTCTTAATTTAATTAAAGTTGGCGAAAATCGTGCGCCGAAACGTGTGGAGATTGGTCACACAAGTATGTAAGTAAATAATGAAGCAAATCAAAAGTATGCATGACGGGTTAGGTTAAGCTGGTGTTCTGTCTTCTGAAGGTCGAGTCATGGCAAGTAGGGCTCCGGTATGATACGCCCACATGAGAATGATCAGCCAGATCGAGAAAGTCGATCCGTCAACCCACATGAAAACGACCGCCGAAGAAAAGGTCCAATCCAGCGAAGAAAAAATCAAACAAAAGAAAAAACTATTCGAAGTGAGGGGGAGAGAAATAACGTCGAATAGCGCCGTAATTAACCGAGTTAAAACATACGAGAACTCTGAAAATTTGAACACGAATTCAACGCAACGGTATACACGCAATGTTACTCGTACGATGTCTAAAGCGGTAATGAAGAAGAGCTTCCTGGAGCGTTAGACGGCGGCCTAAAATGGCGTAGCCAATCGGAAAGAGTGTTCAATGAATATTCAAAGTAAAGGGCGAATAAAAAGTCAGCATTTCGTTTTTTTTTTCGTTTTTTTTACAGTCATTATCCCACAACGCATGCGCCTAACTATGAAAGTATGATACTCGTACATGGGCTAAAATGCGCGTAAAGCCGCGCTTTAGTTACTTAGTTATTCGCTTTTTCTTTTAGGTTCAAGGTTTTAAGAAGACTCACTACAGACAAGTGTGCCACGACCGTTGTTACCTGGAGGGGGTTCCGCAAGACTTGATCGGACCACCGGCCCTGGTGAACTGTTACGCGATCGACCACCCTTCTAAACTGTGCTGCGAGTGCAAGTGTGATTTCTCCGCGCACATGCACCTTTATTACTTGACGAAAACCTACGAGAAAAAAATCAGAAACACCGGTGTATTGACACAAATCGACGACGGTGAGCGTGCGATTGAAGCACGGAAAGCGGTGATGAAGAAGGTCGAGGACCTCGGGCGGGAGTACGAAGCCGAGAGGGGCGTGATCATGAAGACCATGGCGAAGTTCGCCGGATATTTAAAACAGAACGCCATCGTTACTTACAACGACGCGTATCAAGATTACATCACTTACCTCATAGATAGGTCAGTAAGTTTAGTCCCAAGTCCCGCTCAGAGAAAAAAGGCACACATCTCAATTCATTGTCCTCCTAAAATTCATGAAAGTCAGGATACGTCTTTAAAATATGCGATGTACCGCTAACTACCAGTGTACTAGCAAGATATAGTGCCGTGGAAACGAACTTCGGCACGGTGCCGGCAGCTCAATCGTGACGGGCGTGCGAGAATTGATAACACTCGATGTTGGACACCAGTTAATTTTAACCAGAAATTAAGATTCAAATGTCTTAAAGACTGTGGTTTGAAGTACAATAATAATTGTACTACAATACTGTGGTTAGGAGATTTATCCAATTTTTATCGAAAATTAAGAGTTCAGTTTATACGCAGTGCTTTGCTTTAATGTTCAAAGCAGTTTCATGACACTGTAACGTAAACGGGTGTTACGGTTTCGAAATCCGCTTTGTTTGCATCGCATTTGGGCTTCGCAGTTATAACGATTGAATCGTTAGGAACGCTTCATGCCGTGCTTTTCGCGTCCGTTTTTATTGTGATACAAGTAACGTTTCCGTCGCAAAATTAATAAATTGAATTTTTATAAGCAAATCGTCTCACGCCTCGCTTAGTTTGTGCTACAAGTAAAAAGGTTCTTTTTTTTATATATACATCCTAAAATACTCCGTTTTAAATCGTTTTACGAATCTCGTTTCTTTGGCATTTCTTTCAGTGCTTTAAATAAAAAAAACATCGCCCGGAGTTTCTATTTTTTTAGATTTTTACATGAAATTGCATCATCTTTTGCAAGCGTGTATCATGGATTTCTAAATCTTACGTGAGAGTATATTTAAAACGTCTAGATGGTCATGAATTTTCGATGACGTCTCATTTTTCTGTGTGGTAAGGTCTTAGGAATTAAATTTTTTGTACGTTTGTTGTTTAGACAATTTATGCTATTGGTTCTTCTTTACGTCAGCTCTTACTCGATCGGCCCTTAATGCTGTCATGATGTTTTCGATTCGTACAAACCTTTCTTGTGTACACTAAGGGTGTGGCCAGTTTTTGGCTTTATTAGATTGTGACGCACGTGGAGGGAGTCTGTCGACTTATGGTGGCTCTAAGGTCTGGGGCTCGGCCTCAAATTTTCTGAATCTTACGTGTGAATAGATTTAAAACGTCTAGATGGTCATGAATTTTCGATGACGTCTCATTTTTCTGTGTGGTAAGGTCTTAAGAATTAAATTTTTTGTACGTTTGTTGTTTAGACAATTTATGCTATTGGTTCTTCTTTACGTCAGCTCTTACTCGATCGGCCCTTAATGCTGTCAGGATGTTTTCGATTCGTACAAACTTTTCTTGTGTACACTAGGGGTGTGGCCAGTTTTTGACTTTATTAGATTGTGACGCACGTGGAGGGAGTCTGTCGACTTATGGTGGCTCTAAGGTCTGGGGCTCGGCCTCAAATTTTCTGAATCTTACGTGTGAATAGATTTAAAACGTCTAGATGGTCATGAATTTCCGATGACGTCTCATTTTTTTGTGTGGTAAGGTCTTAGGAATTAAATTTTTTGTACGTTTGTTGTTTAGACAATTTATGCTATTGGTTCTTCTTTACGTCAGCTCTTATTCGATTGGCCCTTAATGTTGTCAGGATGTTTTCGATTCGTCCAAACCTTTCTTGTGTACACTAGGGGTGTGGCCAGTTTTTGGCTTTATTAGATTGTGACGCACGTGGAGGGAGTCTGTCGACTTATGGTGGCTCTAAGGTCTGGGGCTCGGCCTCAAATTTTCTGAATCTTACGTGTGAATAGATTTAAAACGTCTAGATGGTCATGAATTTCCGATGACGTCTCATTTTTTTGTGTGGTAAGGTCTTAAGAATTAAATTTTTTGTACTTTGTTGTTTAGACAATTTATGCTATTGGTTCTTCTTTACGTCAGCTCTTATTCGATTGGCCCTTAATGTTGTCAGGATGTTTTCGATTCGTCCAAACCTTTCTTGTGTACACTAGGGGTGTGGCCAGTTTTTGGCTTTATTAGATTGTGACGCACGTGGAGGGAGTCTGTCGACTTATGGTGGCTCTAAGGTCTGGGGCTCGGCCTCAAATTTTCTGAATCTTACGTGTGAATAGATTTAAAACGTCTAGATGGTCATGAATTTCCGATGACGTCTCATTTTTTTGTGTGGTAAGGTCTTAGGAATTAAATTTTTTGTACGTTTGTTGTTTAGACAATTTATGCTATTGGTTCTTCTTTACGTCAGCTCTTATTCGATTGGCCCTTAATGTTGTCAGGATGTTTTCGATTCGTCCAAACCTTTCTTGTGTACACTAGGGGTGTGGCCTGTTTTTGGCTTTATTAGATTGTGACGCACGTGGAGGGAGTCTGTCGACTTATGGTGGCTCTAAGGTCTGGGGCTTGGCCTCAAATTTTCTGAATCTTACGTGTGAATAGATTTAAAACGTCTAGATGGTCATGAATTTCCGATGACGTCTCATTTTGTGGTGGTAAGGTCTTAAGAATTAAATTTTTTGTACGTTTGTTGTTTAGACAATTTATGCTATTGGTTCTTCTTTACGTCAGTTCTTACTCGATTGGACCTGGATGCTGACACGTTTTCTCGATTCATACAAATCCTTCCGTACGTTAGGGGCAAGGCCAGTTCTTGGCTTTATTAATTTGCGACGCGCGTGGAATGAGTCGGTCGTCTTATGGTGGCCCTAAAGACTGGTGGGTGTTAGTGGGGGCTCGACCTCGTACTTTAACACTTTGGTTGGGTTGAGGAACCTAGCTGGAAGGTTCCTCTCTAAACGACTTTTGTCGGTTTTTGGGCGGCGTCTTATGACTTTCATTGTTCCGATTTATTTTAGTGCCTTAAATAAAAAATATCGCCCGGGGTTTCTATTTTTTTTTTTTTTAGACATAATTGCAACATCTTTTGCAAGCGTTTACTGTGGATTTCTGAACCTTGCGTGAGAATGCATAGATTGAATGTTTACTTTAAAACGTCTAGACGGTCATAAATGCCGACGACGTCTCGTTCTTTTGCGTTATAAGGTAATGAGAATTTACGTTTATTGTTTAGACGTAAAAATTAAATTGCGTTCACGTATGACATTTCATGCTGTTGGTTCTTCTTTACGTCAGCTCTTACTCGATCGGACCCAGATGCTGTCACGACGTTTTCTCGATTCGTACAAACCCTTCCTCCATACATTAGGGGCAAGGCCAGGTTTTGGCTTTATTAATTTGCGTCTTATGGTGGCTCTAAGGCCTGATGGGTTTTAGAAGGGAGCTCGGCCTCAAATTTTTGCATGGTGCATCCGCATCAAGGATGGTACACACACTTTGGCTGAGTTGAAGAACCCAGCTGGAGGTTTCCTCTGCATACTTTTGTCGATTTTTGTCGTGTCCTTGGAGGACAAGCTCATCAGAGAGGCCTCAGCCTCGTCCCCGATGTTCAGGACAGGTTTTTGTGCCGGCTAACTTTGTATACGACTTTTCTCGGTTTTTGCGTGGCCTTGGAGGACTAAGATTCACCAGGGTTGTCTCAGCCTCGTCCCCGATGTTCAGGACAGGTTTTTGGTACAGGCTTTGGATATGATAATTTTAGTATTGCATTTGGCATTTTTATTGTGGGATACGACTCATTTTCTATTTGACTGTTTGGTATTGCATATGACTGTGGTGGAGCTGTTTGTGACGATCCTTTCGGGAGAGCAGAGCAGCGTAGCTATGGACCCGGCTTTCGTCGAAACAGTTTTCGAATCGGAATCATTTTGGTTCAGCGTTTTCGTATTATGTCGAGACGAAGATCTCACCACGACGACTTACAGGCCGGAGATAGCCCTTATTTACGGCTACGGCCTTAAGCCCATTTTTGCGTGACTCATAGCTTTTTTTGACGTTTAAAGCAAACTCTTGGAGATCGGCTTTCTTTGAGCGGCCAAATATTAAACGAATTCCGGCAATTTACACTGCACATGGTTTTGCACCCGGCACGCGATATGCGGTACATCAGCGGTGGAGATGTCTTTTGCGGCTTTCATACGAACGAAATACGAGCTCCGCCTTTAAAAAAAAAAACCTATAACAATACGGTAAAAGGTAGGGATGGAATGCCTCGGTTTACGCAACACACAGAGAAAAATCTTTAGTAAAAAGTAACACAAATTGTAGTTAGAATGAAGACGGAAACAAATTGTAGCAAATATTCGCACAATTGTCGGACTATTTACTACAATTTTGCTAATGTTTACTACAATTGTGTTAATATTTGTTACAATTTGTTTCTGTCTTTATTCTGACTACAATTTGTGTTACTTTTTACTATTGATTTTTCTCTGAGCAGTTAGATTGTGAAATTCTTTAAAACGATAATGTGAAATCAGTGTAAATAATTTCACAATCAAACTGTTGTGTAAACCGAGGCATTCCATCCCTAACTTTTATCGTATTGTTCTAGGTTTTTTTTTTGTATTTACGTACAGAGTAAGCTCGTGGGGATCGGCTTACTTTGAGCGGCGAAACATCAAACGAATTCCGGCAGTTTGCACTGCACTCGGTTTTGCGCACGGCACGCGATACGCGGTACATGAGGGGTGGAGGAGATGTCATTTGCGATTTTCATGTAAACGAAATATTCGTGCTTCGTACTATGACGCGAGTCGCGTTTGTTTTTGAGATTACACTCGATTTCACATCATCTTCAAAGATTTTCACAATCAAACTGTCGTGTAAACCGAGGCATTGCATCCCTAGCTTTTGGCGTATTGTTCTAGGTTTTTTTTTTGTATTTACGTTCAAAGTAAACTATTGGGGATCGGCTTTCTTTGAGTGGCCAAACGTCAAACGAATTCCGACAGTTTGCACTGCACTCGGTTTTGCGCACGGCACGCGATACGCGGTACATGAGGAGATGTCTTTTGCGGCTTTCATATAAACTGAATACCCATCCCTCGTACTAGTGATGCGAGTCGATTTGTTTTTGAAATTACACTCGATTTCACATTATCTTTTTAGAGTTTCACAATCAAACTGTCGTGTAAACCGAGGCATTCCATCCCTAGCTTTTGTCGTATTGTTCTAGTTTTTTTTTTTTTTTTTTGTATTTACGTTCAAAGTAAACTCTTGGAGATCGGCTTTCTTTGAGTGGCCAAACGTCAAACGAATTCCGGCAGTTTGCACTGCACTCGGTTTTGCACACGGCACGCGATACGCGGTACATGAGGGGTGGAGGAGATGTCTTTTGCGACGTTCATGTAAACGAAATACCCGTACTTCGTACTATTGACGCGAGTCGCGTTTGTTTTTGAGATTATACTCGATTTCACGTCAACTTTAAAGATTTCCACAAACAAACTGTTGTGTAAACCGAGGCATTCTATTATTTCCTTAGTTTCCGCTCAAAATTAAGTGGCGCTCAATTTTTTGCGTTTAAATAATTCTCTCACGCGCATCACGGCTGAGCCGCTGGCTTAGTGCTGAAGTTAGTTTCCCCAGCACGACATCTTGCTGGTAGGTAGGTAGGTAAGTAGCACGTGTCCTACCATTACAAATTGCGACGCACGTATTCGTTACTACATCGCAAATAAAAATCATAACGGATGTTAACGGCATTTTTAGTAAACTAGATTAATTTTAGAACGTTTTTTTTGTTGTTGTTGCTGATGACTTCCTTTGAATGAATTGCAGAGAACAATCTCTGGGTTCCGGGGCCGACAAGAAAACCATCTCGCACTACCAAACCTTGATGAAGCAGTACCTGTCCGAGAAGGCGATTCTGGACGAGGCTCTGTCGGTAAGACCCGACGACACCACGACCGTCGGGATCACGTCAAAGGACATTCTCGACTCCATCGGGTCCTTGTTCTCCCTCAAGTACTCGGGGAATAAAATTCGTGAGCTTCACTTGCAAGAGTACAAACTGAGGAACGAGGAGGCGGGACGCAACAAGGAGTACGTCCTGGAGGATTTGATTGGTGAGGCGGACGAGGATTTTGCCAACGAGGCGAACGCAGAAGGAAGCGGTGGGCCCCGTGAGTCGGACGGAACGGAAGTCCGGGAAGACCCGGATTCCAAGTTCGGACTGTTACTGAAGTGGTATTTCGAGAAGAAGTTCAAGAATTGATCGGGACGGGGGAGGGGAGTGTATATTTCGTGGATTCGTACAAATGTGATTGTTTTAATTGGTTTTTGGAAAATAAATAAAACTTTTATTTTTGCGGCGCTGCGAATTTCTTTTTTGCGCGAAGAAAAATGGAAGCGGAAATGAAAACTAAAATAAAAAGCGAACGATCGAGGCGCAACGTCGAAGAAACAAAAATCGAAACCGAAAAAGTGAAAAGCGAAAAACAAAAGACAGTTAACCTTTTTGTTTTTTTTTTATTTGAAAATAAAATTAAAAATGAATTAAAGACGATTGTGACGTAAAATTCAGAAGAAAAAAAATTTAAAGGAAATGATGGACGAAATACAAAAATTGAAACAAAAACAAACAATATGCGCAAAGCGAAAAACAAAAAACAGTCAATATTTTCTTGAACGAAAACTAATTTTTAATTTAATTGTGGGCAGGCAATATCGAAGAAAAAATATTGAAACTGAGGAGGAGAAGAGCGGAAAACAAAAGACAATCGACGCCTTTTTAAATTTAAACAATAAAATAATCTAATCCAATTGAAAATGAGAACAGAAAGCGATCGATCGATCGATTGATAAAACAAAATATTAAAAAAAAAAATTGAAATACCAAAAAAACGTAAAGTGAGAAACAAAAGACAACTCACATAATCACTACACGTTCGTCCATAATCGTTCTAATGGCGCTAAAGAGGCTGCCGGCGACTGTCGATGGTCCGCGATGTACAGAAATGGAAGGAAATACGGAAATTAACGACGACAAGATGGCGTTGCCCGAATAACGAGGCACAGAATTCGATGAAATTACCTAGCAAATAAACTAAATCCTTACTATAACAATGAAATCTAGAAACTAAGAGCATAACCTTACTCTAACCTCCAAATTTATTAATCGACAGTTCAATGTTCGCATAAAATAATAATAACGCAATTAACTTACGTTGCCGCTTTAGGCTCGTCCGTATTTGGTCGCCCTAATGGCGCTAGATCAACCGTCAGAGATCGATTGTCGATGGTCCGCGATGCACGCCAAAAATTCAGAAGAAAAAAATAAATGAAAGAGAAATCATGGAAAAATTAAAGTATCGATCAATCAGCCCTTAATTGCAATAAGATTATAATAAACGTCAATTAATTTAATAAAAAGCGATCGTCAAACGTCAATTAATTAAATTAATTGATTTAATGAAAAGCGATCGATTGATTTGCAATGTCGAAGAAAAATAATTGAAACTGAAAAAGTAAAGAGTGGCAAATGAAAAACAATTGATATTTTTTTTCTAATCGAGCAACTCAATTTAAAATAAAGTACTGCCAATGATTCGGACAAAACCGAGCAGAAAAATGTTAAGGGAACGGAATCGAAAATTAAAACAAAAGCGATCGATCGATTGATGTGCAGAAATGTGCAAAGAAAAAAAAAATTGAAACAAAGAAAACGCAAAGCCAAAAACAAAATACAGTCGGTACTTTTTGAACGAATTTCATTTGATTAAAACAAAATAATAAAAAAAAAGAATGAGAAAATTAAGAGAGAAAGAAACAAGACGGAAGCGAAATGGAAATTAAAATAAGCGATCGATTGATAAGCATATTTTGTAAAAAACAAAAGAAAAGTGAAAAGCGAGAAACAAAAGACAAGTTTTTGAACGAAAGAGACCTTCATTTTCCACTAAATTCGACTGCTTGAGAAAAATTTTACAAAAAGTCGATGGTCCGTGATGTACGCCCTCGTAAAGAAATTCGGAAATCACCGCAGATAAGGGCATGCCCGAATGTTAGACACTGAATTCGATGGAATTTGAAATTACGAGCCTAAATTAGCTAACCTGAATCTCATCCTCGCATTTACTAATTGACGACAATTCAATGTCCGCATAAAATAATAGTAATGCGATTAACTCACGTGGGCGTTACAGGTTCGTCCGTCTATGGTCGTTCTAACGGCGCTAAATCAGCTGTCCAGCGTTTGTTGACGGTTCGCGATGTACGCCCTCTTGTAAAAAATTCGATAATACGACCATGTCCGAAGATTAGACACAGAATTCGATGGAATTTGAAATTACGAGCGTAAGTTTGGTAACCTGAATTTCATCTTCGAGAATTGAATGTCCACCTAAAATAATAAGAATGCGATTTACTCACGTGGCCGTTTCAGGTTCGTCCGTCTGTCTGTGGTCGTTCTAATGGCAATAAAAATCAACTGTCAGTGATTGTCGATAGTCCGCGATGTACGCCGTCTCATAAAAGAGTTATTCGAAAATCAACGCCGATAAGACGACCTTGCCTATGGTCGATAAATTAGCTGTCAACGTTTGTCGACGGTCTGCGATGTACGCCGTCTCATAAAAGAATTATTCGTCAATCAACGCCGATACGATGACCTTGCCCACGAATATTAGACACAGAATTCGACGGAATTACTTAGCCAATGAACTAAATCTTTTTTATAACAATTAAGTCAATAAATTACAAGCGTAAACTTACTAACCTCAACTTGAAATGTACTCAATGACAATTCAGTGTCTGCGTAAAATAATAAAAATGCAATTAAGTCACGTGACGGCTTCAGGTTCGTCCGTCTGTGGTCTCTAAATTAGCCGTCAGCGTTTGTCGACGGTCTGCGATGTACGCTTTCTTGTAAAAAATTCGAAAATCAACGCCGACAAGATTACCTTGTCCGAAAGTTAGGCGCGGAATTCGACGGAATTTGAATTTACGAGCGCAAACTTACTAACCTGAATCTCATTTTCGCGTTTACTAATAACTGACAATTTAATGTCCGCATTAAATAATAATGACGCGATTAACTCACATGGCCGTCACAGTTTTGTCCGTCTGTGGTCGTTCTAACGGCGCCAAATCAGCCTTCCGGCGTTTGTCGATGGTCCGCGATGTACGCTCTCTTGTAAAAAATTCGAAAATCAACGCCGCTAAGATTATCCGAAAGTTAGGCACGGAATTCGATGGAATTTAAGTTTACGAGCGCAAACTTACTAACCTGAATCTTATTTTCGCATTTACTAATAATTGACAATCCATTGTCCGCATTAAATAAAAATTATGCGATTAACTCACGTGGCCGCTACAGGTTTGTCCGTCTGTGGTCGTTCTAATGGCGCCAAATCAGCTTTCCGGCGTTTGTCGATGGTCCGCGATGTACGCCGTCTCATAAAATAATTTATTCGTAAATCAACGCCGATACGATGAACTTGCCCCCGAATATTAGACACGGAATTCGACGGAATTACTCAGTCAATGAACTAAATCCTTTTTATAACAATTAAATTAATAAATTACAAATGTAACATTACTAATTTCAACTTAAAATGCACTCAATGACAATTCAGTGTCCGCGTAAAATAATAACGATGCAATTAACTCACGTGACGGCTTCAGGTTCATCCGTCTAAGGTCGCTAAATTAGCGGTCAGCGTTTGTCGACGGTCCGCGATGTACGCCCTCTTGTAAAAAATTCAAAAATCAACGCCGACAAGATTACCTTGTCCGAATGTTAGGCACGGAATGCGATGGAATTTGAAGTTACGAGCGCAGACTTACTAACCTGAATCTCATTTTCGCGTTTACTAATTACTGACAATTCAATATCCGCATTAAATAATAATGATGCGATTAACTCACATGGCCGCCACAGGTTTGTCCGTCTATGGTCGTTCTAAAGGCGCCAAATCAGCTTTCCGGCGTTTGTCGATGGTCCGCGATGTACGCCGTCTCATAAGAGAATTATTCGAAAATCAACACCACCCCGATACGATGACCTTGCTCAAATATTAGACACGGAATTACTTAGCCAATGAACTAGATCCTTTTTATAACAATTAAATCAATAAATTACAAAAGTAAACTTACTAATCTCAACTTCAAATGTACTCCGCGTAAAATAATAATAATGCAATTAACTCACGTGATCGATTCAGGTTCGTTCGTCTAAGGTCGTTAAATTCGCTGTCAGAGTTTGTCGACGGTCCGCGATGTACGCTCTCTTGTAAAAAAAATTCGAAAATCAACGCCGGTCTTGCCCGGTTATTAACGATCACCAGCTGATCAATACAGATTGCAAAATGCTCCAAACATCACCAGTGTTGCCACTCGTTTAACTGAGAATTTGAAACGTAAGGTCGTAAAAATTGCAGTAAACGCGAGTCTTTTCTGTAAATTCCTGTTACCTCCTCCGTCGGGTTGGTTTGGTTGAATCAATCAAAACCAAATCAAACTAAAACGAGGTACTTCTTGCCGAGCCTGTAATTTTTTTCTTCTGTAACTTTTCGTTATGCGATCGAGTTATTTTTAGCGTGATTTCTTTGTTTTGGGATCTCTCTATTTGCCTCGGCCCCGAAGTAAGACTTTATATCCCACCGATTTCAGGACGAGTTGAAAAATTGTTGCTGCCTTTCGGTTTTCCGGGACGCGCATTAACAAAGCCTACCCGAAGACACGTACGGATGTGTGCACGTATGGGTAAATAACCGCGCGCGCTCTTTTGTTTTTTTTTTTTTTTGTATGTATAATTTCAATTTTTTTTTTCCTCGATTCAATTTTTTTTTCCTTTCGGCTCCAATCCAATCCCATCGACTGCAATTTAAAACCAACTCGGCAGCGAGCGCCATGCACGGTGACTTTCATCGCGTTCCACATACCGATCGCACGTAATCCGTCGTTTCGTAATTAGAACGCTTGTGGCGCTGTGTTTTTTGTGCGCGCCGTCGACGTTATTAGCGAGAGCCTTATCTGTAATAATCCGGGCCGATGTTATTAATAAGCGAGGCGGCCGTTTAAAAAAAATGCGGTCCGAAGAGTGCTTGGTCATCGTCGGAGATGAGCCGGGGTGTTGTTCTGAGAACACGCGGCCCTGAAACGGGTGATGAATGTTCGGCGCGGGGCTCTCTCTCTCTTTTTCTGCCTCGGCTCGGCTCGGTCATCGCTAACCAGTCCCATAAACAAAGGACCTAAAAAGAAATAAAGCGCACTGTTTGGTTTACCGGGACCCCTCGCTGCGGCGGACGCCCCACATATGCACCACGATCTACGATCGTAATCCATTCGAATTTATTTAAAAGAAAAAAAGAAAGAAGGAAAAAATTTCCATCATCCCGCGACAGATGGCGCTGTAAAATTGTCCTTAAAACTCAAAGCCAACACCGCATTTATTAATCGCAGATTCCGCAAATCGCACTTCAAACGTTCTGAAATGATAATAACGTCACAATTGTTTTGAAAATATACATAAAAATAAGTTAACCTAAAAATTTTTATATAAAAGTTCATCAGTTCTCCGACAGATGAGGTTTAGAATTGGTCCTTGTAAGAAAAAAAAAACAAGTCGAGATACTGTATTTCCTTTTTCTTTCCTTTTTTTTTGGTTTGAATAACCTTCAACGACTGTAATAAATAATTTGTTTAACGAAATTAATCCAAGACTGCCCTGAAGATGGAGCTGTCAAGCGGTCTTTTCGACCTCCAGTTTTCCTAAACCAAACATTGCTGGATCGCCAGTCGCTACGTTTTTAGAAAACAACACCACAAATTATGTACTTTACGTGTAAGCTTTCATTACTCCCTCATAGATGGTGCTCTGAAACTTTCTTCGTCGAAATAATTACCGCGACACTCATATTACGTTTTCCAAACTGTCTTTTTTTAATCGATTTCCTTTTGTTTCGGTTTCATGAGGCTTCAACCTAGAATTTAAAACTCCGATTCAAGACAGGAATTTTGTTGATTGTTTTTTGGTAAACGGCGTTGGAAAGCTGAGGAAAATCTCTGTAAATCCCCCACTTAAATTGAATTCAAAAATCACTAGCGAGATCGCGAGGGGAGGGAGAGACGTTCAGTTAATCGAGCAAATGAGAAACGCGTTGCTTTTGAATCTTGATTGTAACTCAAGAACGCGTTCGTCGATTGTTTTTTGGTAAACGGCGTTGGAAAGCTGAGGAAAATCTCTGTAAATCCCCCACTTAAATTGAATTCAAAAATCACTAGCGAGATCGCGAGGGGAGGGAGAGACATTCAGTTAATCGAGCAAATGAGAGACGCGTTGCTTTTGAATCTTGATTGTAACTCAAGAACGCGTTCTCCGATTGTTTTTTGGTAAACGGCGTTGGAAAGCTGAGGAAAATCTCTGTAAATCCCCCGCTTAAATTGAATTCGAAATTCACTAGCGCGATCGCGAGGGGAGGGAGAGACATTCAGTTAATCGAGCAAATGAGAAACGCGTTGCTTTTGAATCTTGATTGTAACTCAAGAACGCGTTCGTCGATTGTTTTTTGGTAAACGGCGTTGGAAAGCTGAGGAAAATCTCTGTAAATCCCCCACTGAAATTGAATTCAAAAATCACTAGCGAGATCGCGAGGGAAGGGAGAGACGTTCAGTTAATCGAGCAAATGAGAAACGCGTTGCTTTTGAATCTTGATTGTAACTCAAGAACGCGTTCGTCGATTGTTTTTTGGTAAACGGCGTTGGAAAGCTGAGGAAAATCTCTGTAAATCCCCCACTGAAATTGAATTCAAAAATCACTAGCGAGATCGCGAGGGGAGGGAGAGACGTTCAGTTAATCGAGCAAATGAGAAACGCGTTGCTTTTGAATCTTGATTGTAACTCAAGAACGCGTTCGTCGATTGTTTTTTGGTAAACGGCGTTGGAAAGCTGAGGAAAATCTCTGTAAATCCCCCACTTAAATTGAATTCAAAAATCACTAGCGAGATCGCGAGGGGAGGGAGAGACGTTCAGTTAATCGAGCAAATGAGAAACGCGTTGCTTTTGAATCTTGATTGTAACTCAAGAACGCGTTCGTCGATTGTTTTTTGGTAAACGGCGTTGGAAAGCTGAGGAAAATCTCTGTAAATCCCCCACTGAAATTGAATTCAAAAATCACTAGCGAGATCGCGAGGGGAGGGAGAGACGTTCAGTTAATCGAGCAAATGAGAAACGCGTTGCTTTTGAATCTTGATTGTAACTCAAGAACGCGTTCGTCGATTGTTTGTAAACGGCGTTGGAAAGCTGAGGAAAATCTCTGTAAATCCCCCACTGAAATTGAATTCAAAAATCACTAGCGAGATCGCGAGGGAAGGGAGAGACGTTCAGTTAATCGAGCAAATGAGAAACGCGTTGCTTTTGAATCTTGATTGTAACTCAAGAACGCGTTCGTCGATTGTTTTTTGGTAAACGGCGTTGGAAAGCTGAGGAAAATCTCTGTAAATCCCCCACTGAAATTGAATTCAAAAATCACTAGCGAGATCGCGAGGGAAGGGAGAGACGTTCAGTTAATCGAGCAAATGAGAAACGCGTTGCTTTTGAATCTTGATTGTAACTCAAGAACGCGTTCGTCGATTGTTTTTTGGTAAACGGCGTTGGAAAGCTGAGGAAAATCTCTGTAAATCCCCCACTGAAATTGAATTCAAAAATCACTAGCGAGATCGCGAGGGGAGGGAGAGACGTTCAGTTAATCGAGCAAATGAGAAACGCGTTGCTTTTGAATCTTGATTGTAACTCAAGAACGCGTTCGTCGATTGTTTTTTGGTAAACGGCGTTGGAAAGCTGAGGAAAATCTCTGTAAATCCCCCACTTAAATTGAATTCAAAAATCACTAGCGAGATCGCGAGGGGAGGGAGAGACGTTCAGTTAATCGAGCAAATGAGAAACGCGTTGCTTTTGAATCTTGATTGTAACTCAAGAACGCGTTCGTCGATTGTTTTTTGGTAAACGGCGTTGGAAAGCTGAGGAAAATCTCTGTAAATCCCCCACTGAAATTGAATTCAAAAATCACTAGCGAGATCGCGAGGGGAGGGAGAGACGTTCAGTTAATCGAGCAAATGAGAAACGCGTTGCTTTTGAATCTTGATTGTAACTCAAGAACGCGTTCGTCGATTCTTTTTTGGTAAACGGCGTTGGAAAGCTGAGGAAAATCTCTGTAAATCCCCCACTTAAATTGAATTCAAAAATCACTAGCGAGATCGCGAGGGGAGGGAGAGACGTTCAGTTAATCGAGCAAATGAGAAACGCGTTGCTTTTGAATCTTGATTGTAACTCAAGAACGCGTTCGTCGATTGTTTTTTGGTAAACGGCGTTGGAAAGCTGAGGAAAATCTCTGTAAATCCCCCACTGAAATTGAATTCAAAAATCACTAGCGAGATCGCGAGGGGAGGGAGAGACGTTCAGTTAATCGAGCAAATGAGAAACGCGTTGCTTTTGAATCTTGATTGTAACTCAAGAACGCGTTCGTCGATTGTTTTTTGGTAAACGGCGTTGGAAAGCTGAGGAAAATCTCTGTAAATCCCCCACTTAAATTGAATTCAAAAATCACTAGTGAGATCGCGAGGGGAGGGAGAGACATTCAGTTAATCGAGCAAATGAGAGACGCGTTGCTTTTGAATCTTGATTGTAACTCAAGAACGCGTTCGTCGATTGTTTTTTGGTAAACGGCGTTGGAAAGCTGAGGAAAAGCTCTGTAATTCCCCCACTTAAATTGAATTCGAAATTCACTAGCGCGATCGCGAGGGGAGGGAGAGACATTCAGTTAATTGAGCAAATGAGAGACGCGTTGCTTTTGAATCTTGATTGTAACTCAAGAACGCGTTCTCCGATTGTTTTTTGGTAAACGGCGTTGGAAAGCTGAGGAAAAGCTCTGTAAATCCCCCGCTTAAATTGAATTCGAAAATCACTAGCGCGATCGCGAGGGGAGGGAGAGACATTCAGTTAATTGAGCAAATGAGAGACGCGTTGCTTTGAATCTTGATTGTAACTCAAGAACGCGTTCTCCGATTGTTTTTTGGTAAACGGCGTTGGAAAGCTGAGGAAAAGCTCTGTAAATCCCCCGCTTAAATTGAATTCGAAAATCACTAGCGCGATCGCGAGGGGAGGGAGAGACATTCAGTTAATTGAGCAAATGAGAGACGCGTTGCTTTGAATCTTGATTGTAACTCAAGAACGCGTTCTCCGATTGTTTTTTGGTAAACGGCGTTGGAAAGCTGAGGAAAAGCTCTGTAAATCCCCCGCTTAAATTGAATTCGAAAATCACTAGCGCGATCGCGAGGGGAGGGAGAGACATTCAGTTAATTGAGCAAATGAGAGACGCGTTGCTTTGAATCTTGATTGTAACTCAAGAACGCGTTCGTCGATTGTTTTTTGGTAAACGGCGTTGGAAAGCTGAGGAAAAGCTCTGTAAATCCCCCGCTTAAATTGAATTCGAAAATCACTAGCGCGATCGCGAGGGGAGGGAGAGACATTCAGTTAATTGAGCAAATGAGAGACGCGTTGCTTTGAATCTTGATTGTAACTCAAGAACGCGTTCTCCGATTGTTTTTTGGTAAACGGCGTTGGAAAGCTGAGGAAAAGCTCTGTAAATCCCCCACTTAAATTGAATTCGAAAATCACTAGCGCGATCGCGAGGGGAGGGAGGGACATTCAGTTAATTGAGCAAATGAGAGACGCGTTGTTTGAATCTTGATTGTAACTCAAGAACGCATTCGTCGATTGTTTTTTGGTAAACGGCGTTGGAAAGCTGAGGAAAAGCTCTGTAATTCCCCCACTTAAATTGAATTCGAAATTCACTAGCGCGATCGCGAGGGGAGGGAGAGACATTCAGTTAATTGAGCAAATGAGAGACGCGTTGCTTTTGAATCTTGATTGTAACTCAAGAACGCGTTCGTCGATTGTTTTTTGGTAAACGGCGTTGGAAAGCTGAGGAAAATCTCTGTAAATCCCCCACTTAAATTGAATTCAAAAATCACTAGCGAGATCGCGAGGGGAGGGAGAGACGTTCAGTTAATCGAGCAAATGAGAAACGCGTTGCTTTTGAATCTTGATTGTAACTCAAGAACGCGTTCGTCGATTGTTTTTTGGTAAACGGCGTTGGAAAGCTGAGGAAAATCTCTGTAAATCCCCCACTTAAATTGAATTCAAAAATCACTAGTGAGATCGCGAGGGGAGGGAGAGACATTCAGTTAATCGAGCAAATGAGAGACGCGTTGCTTTTGAATCTTGATTGTAACTCAAGAACGCGTTCTCCGATTGTTTTTTGGTAAACGGCGTTGGAAAGCTGAGGAAAATCTCTGTAAATCCCCCGCTTAAATTGAATTCGAAAATCACTAGCGCGATCGCGAGGGGAGGGAGAGACATTCAGTTAATTGAGCAAATGAGAGACGCGTTGCTTTTGAATCTTGATTGTAACTCAAGAACGCGTTCTCCGATTGTTTTTTGGTAAACGGCGTTGGAAAGCTGAGGAAAAGCTCTGTAAATCCCCCGCTTAAATTGAATTCGAAAATCACTAGCGCGATCGCGAGGGGAGGGAGAGACATTCAGTTAATTGAGCAAATGAGAGACGCGTTGCTTTGAATCTTGATTGTAACTCAAGAACGCGTTCTCCGATTGTTTTTTGGTAAACGGCGTTGGAAAGCTGAGGAAAAGCTCTGTAAATCCCCCACTTAAATTGAATTCGAAAATCACTAGCGCGATCGCGAGGGGAGGGAGAGACATTCAGTTAATTGAGCAAATGAGAGACGCGTTGTTTGAATCTTGATTGTAACTCAAGAACGCATTCGTCGATTGTTTTTTGGTAAACGGCGTTGGAAAGCTGAGGAAAAGCTCTGTAATTCCCCCACTTAAATTGAATTCGAAATTCACTAGCGCGATCGCGAGGGGAGGGAGAGACATTCAGTTAATTGAGCAAATGAGAGACGCGTTGCTTTTGAATCTTGATTGTAACTCAAGAACGCGTTCGTCGATTGTTTTTTGGTAAACGGCATTGGAAAGCTGAGGAAAAGCTCTGTAAATCCCCCGCTTAAATTGAATTCGAAAATCACTAGCGCGATCGCGAGGGGAGGGAGAGACATTCAGTTAATTGAGCAAATGAGAGACGCGTTGCTTTGAATCTTGATTGTAACTCAAGAACGCGTTCTCCGATTGTTTTTTGGTAAACGGCGTTGGAAAGCTGAGGAAAAGCTCTGTAAATCCCCCACTTAAATTGAATTCGAAAATCACTAGCGCGATCGCGAGGGGAGGGAGAGACATTCAGTTAATTGAGCAAATGAGAGACGCGTTGTTTGAATCTTGATTGTAACTCAAGAACGCATTCGTCGATTGTTTTTTGGTAAACGGCGTTGGAAAGCTGAGGAAAAGCTCTGTAATTCCCCCACTTAAATTGAATTCGAAATTCACTAGCGCGATCGCGAGGGGAGGGAGAGACATTCAGTTAATTGAGCAAATGAGAGACGCGTTGCTTTTGAATCTTGATTGTAACTCAAGAACGCGTTCTCCGATTGTTTTTTGGTAAACGGCGTTGGAAAGCTGAGGAAAAGCTCTGTAAATCCCCCGCTTAAATTGAATTCGAAAATCACTAGCGCGATCGCGAGGGGAGGGAGAGACATTCAGTTAATTGAGCAAATGAGAGACGCGTTGCTTTGAATCTTGATTGTAACTCAAGAACGCGTTCGTCGATTGTTTTTTGGTAAACGGCGTTGGAAAGCTGAGGAAAAGCTCTGTAAATCCCCCGCTTAAATTGAATTCGAAAATCACTAGCGCGATCGCGAGGGGAGGGAGAGACATTCAGTTAATTGAGCAAATGAGAGACGCGTTGCTTTGAATCTTGATTGTAACTCAAGAACGCGTTCTCCGATTGTTTTTTGGTAAACGGCGTTGGAAAGCTGAGGAAAAGCTCTGTAAATCCCCCGCTTAAATTGAATTCGAAAATCACTAGCGCGATCGCGAGGGGAGGGAGAGACATTCAGTTAATTGAGCAAATGAGAGACGCGTTGCTTTGAATCTTGATTGTAACTCAAGAACGCGTTCGTCGATTGTTTTTTGGTAAACGGCGTTGGAAAGCTGAGGAAAAGCTCTGTAAATCCCCCGCTTAAATTGAATTCGAAAATCACTAGCGCGATCGCGAGGGGAGGGAGAGACATTCAGTTAATTGAGCAAATGAGAGACGCGTTGCTTTGAATCTTGATTGTAACTCAAGAACGCGTTCTCCGATTGTTTTTTGGTAAACGGCGTTGGAAAGCTGAGGAAAAGCTCTGTAAATCCCCCGCTTAAATTGAATTCGAAAATCACTAGCGCGATCGCGAGGGGAGGGAGAGACATTCAGTTAATTGAGCAAATGAGAGACGCGTTGCTTTGCATCTTGATTGTAACTCAAGAACGCGTTCGTCGATTGTTTTTTGGTAAACGGCGTTGGAAAGCTGAGGAAAAGCTCTGTAATTCCCCCACTTAAATTGAATTCGAAATTCACTAGCGCGATCGCGAGGGGAGGGAGAGACATTCAGTTAATTGAGCAAATGAGAGACGCGTTGCTTTGAATCTTGATTGTAACTCAAGAACGCGTTCTCCGATTGTTTTTTGGTAAACGGCGTTGGAAAGCTGAGGAAAAGCTCTGTAAATCCCCCACTTAAATTGAATTCGAAAATCACTAGCGCGATCGCGAGGGGAGGGAGAGACATTCAGTTAATTGAGCAAATGAGAGACGCGTTGTTTGAATCTTGATTGTAACTCAAGAACGCATTCGTCGATTGTTTTTTGGTAAACGGCGTTGGAAAGCTGAGGAAAAGCTCTGTAAATCCCCCACTTAAATTGAATTCGAAAATCACTAGCGCGATCGCGAGGGGAGGGAGAGACATTCAGTTAATTGAGCAAATGAGAGACGCGTTGTTTGAATCTTGATTGTAACTCAAGAACGCATTCGTCGATTGTTTTTTGGTAAACGGCGTTGGAAAGCTGAGGAAAATCTCTGTAAATCCCCCACTTAAATTGAATTCAAAAATCACTAGCGCGATCGCGAGGGGAGGGAGAGACATTCAGTTAATTGAGCAAATGAGAGACGCGTTGTTTGAATCTTGATTGTAACTCAAGAACGCATTCGTCGATTGTTTTTTGGTAAACGGCGTTGGAAAGCTGAGGAAAAGCTCTGTAATTCCCCCACTTAAATTGAATTCGAAATTCACTAGCGCGATCGCGAGGGGAGGGAGAGACATTCAGTTAATTGAGCAAATGAGAGACGCGTTGCTTTTGAATCTTGATTGTAACTCAAGAACGCGTTCGTCGATTGTTTTTTGGTAAACGGCGTTGGAAAGCTGAGGAAAAGCTCTGTAAATCCCCCGCTTAAATTGAATTCGAAAATCACTAGCGCGATCGCGAGGGGAGGGAGAGACATTCAGTTAATTGAGCAAATGAGAGACGCGTTGCTTTGAATCTTGATTGTAACTCAAGAACGCGTTCTCCGATTGTTTTTTGGTAAACGGCGTTGGAAAGCTGAGGAAAAGCTCTGTAAATCCCCCACTTAAATTGAATTCGAAAATCACTAGCGCGATCGCGAGGGGAGGGAGAGACATTCAGTTAATTGAGCAAATGAGAGACGCGTTGTTTGAATCTTGATTGTAACTCAAGAACGCATTCGTCGATTGTTTTTTGGTAAACGGCGTTGGAAAGCTGAGGAAAAGCTCTGTAATTCCCCCACTTAAATTGAATTCGAAATTCACTAGCGCGATCGCGAGGGGAGGGAGAGACATTCAGTTAATTGAGCAAATGAGAGACGCGTTGCTTTTGAATCTTGATTGTAACTCAAGAACGCGTTCTCCGATTGTTTTTTGGTAAACGGCGTTGGAAAGCTGAGGAAAAGCTCTGTAAATCCCCCGCTTAAATTGAATTCGAAAATCACTAGCGCGATCGCGAGGGGAGGGAGAGACATTCAGTTAATTGAGCAAATGAGAGACGCGTTGCTTTGAATCTTGATTGTAACTCAAGAACGCGTTCGTCGATTGTTTTTTGGTAAACGGCGTTGGAAAGCTGAGGAAAAGCTCTGTAAATCCCCCGCTTAAATTGAATTCGAAAATCACTAGCGCGATCGCGAGGGGAGGGAGAGACATTCAGTTAATTGAGCAAATGAGAGACGCGTTGCTTTGAATCTTGATTGTAACTCAAGAACGCGTTCTCCGATTGTTTTTTGGTAAACGGCGTTGGAAAGCTGAGGAAAAGCTCTGTAAATCCCCCGCTTAAATTGAATTCGAAAATCACTAGCGCGATCGCGAGGGGAGGGAGAGACATTCAGTTAATTGAGCAAATGAGAGACGCGTTGCTTTGAATCTTGATTGTAACTCAAGAACGCGTTCGTCGATTGTTTTTTGGTAAACGGCGTTGGAAAGCTGAGGAAAAGCTCTGTAAATCCCCCGCTTAAATTGAATTCGAAAATCACTAGCGCGATCGCGAGGGGAGGGAGAGACATTCAGTTAATTGAGCAAATGAGAGACGCGTTGCTTTGCATCTTGATTGTAACTCAAGAACGCGTTCGTCGATTGTTTTTTGGTAAACGGCGTTGGAAAGCTGAGGAAAAGCTCTGTAATTCCCCCACTTAAATTGAATTCGAAATTCACTAGCGCGATCGCGAGGGGAGGGAGAGACATTCAGTTAATTGAGCAAATGAGAGACGCGTTGCTTTGAATCTTGATTGTAACTCAAGAACGCGTTCTCCGATTGTTTTTTGGTAAACGGCGTTGGAAAGCTGAGGAAAAGCTCTGTAAATCCCCCGCTTAAATTGAATTCGAAAATCACTAGCGCGATCGCGAGGGGAGGGAGAGACATTCAGTTAATTGAGCAAATGAGAGACGCGTTGCTTTGCATCTTGATTGTAACTCAAGAACGCGTTCGTCGATTGTTTTTTGGTAAACGGCGTTGGAAAGCTGAGGAAAAGCTCTGTAATTCCCCCACTTAAATTGAATTCGAAATTCACTAGCGCGATCGCGAGGGGAGGGAGAGACATTCAGTTAATTGAGCAAATGAGAGACGCGTTGCTTTGAATCTTGATTGTAACTCAAGAACGCGTTCTCCGATTGTTTTTTGGTAAACGGCGTTGGAAAGCTGAGGAAAAGCTCTGTAAATCCCCCACTTAAATTGAATTCGAAAATCACTAGCGCGATCGCGAGGGGAGGGAGAGACATTCAGTTAATTGAGCAAATGAGAGACGCGTTGTTTGAATCTTGATTGTAACTCAAGAACGCATTCGTCGATTGTTTTTTGGTAAACGGCGTTGGAAAGCTGAGGAAAAGCTCTGTAAATCCCCCACTTAAATTGAATTCGAAAATCACTAGCGCGATCGCGAGGGGAGGGAGAGACATTCAGTTAATTGAGCAAATGAGAGACGCGTTGTTTGAATCTTGATTGTAACTCAAGAACGCATTCGTCGATTGTTTTTTGGTAAACGGCGTTGGAAAGCTGAGGAAAATCTCTGTAAATCCCCCACTTAAATTGAATTCAAAAATCACTAGCGAGATCGCGAGGGGAGGGAGAGACGTTCAGTTAATCGAGCAAATGAGAAACGCGTTGCTTTTGAATCTTGATTGTAACTCAAGAACGCGTTCGTCGATTGTTTTTTGGTAAACGGCGTTGGAAAGCTGAGGAAAATCTCTGTAAATCCCCCGCTTAAATTGAATTCAAAAATCACTAGTGAGATCGCGAGGGGAGGGAGAGACATTCAGTTAATCGAGCAAATGAGAGACGCGTTGCTTTTGAATCTTGATTGTAACTCAAGAACGCGTTCTCCGATTGTTTTTTGGTAAACGGCGTTGGAAAGCTGAGGAAAATCTCTGTAAATCCCCCGCTTAAATTGAATTCGAAAATCACTAGCGCGATCGCGAGGGGAGGGAGAGACATTCAGTTAATTGAGCAAATGAGAGACGCGTTGCTTTGAATCTTGATTGTAACTCAAGAACGCGTTCTCCGATTGTTTTTTGGTAAACGGCGTTGGAAAGCTGAGGAAAAGCTCTGTAAATCCCCCGCTTAAATTGAATTCGAAAATCACTAGCGCGATCGCGAGGGGAGGGAGAGACATTCAGTTAATTGAGCAAATGAGAGACGCGTTGCTTTGCATCTTGATTGTAACTCAAGAACGCGTTCGTCGATTGTTTTTTGGTAAACGGCGTTGGAAAGCTGAGGAAAAGCTCTGTAATTCCCCCACTTAAATTGAATTCGAAATTCACTAGCGCGATCGCGAGGGGAGGGAGAGACATTCAGTTAATTGAGCAAATGAGAGACGCGTTGCTTTGAATCTTGATTGTAACTCAAGAACGCGTTCTCCGATTGTTTTTTGGTAAACGGCGTTGGAAAGCTGAGGAAAAGCTCTGTAAATCCCCCACTTAAATTGAATTCGAAAATCACTAGCGCGATCGCGAGGGGAGGGAGAGACATTCAGTTAATTGAGCAAATGAGAGACGCGTTGTTTGAATCTTGATTGTAACTCAAGAACGCATTCGTCGATTGTTTTTTGGTAAACGGCGTTGGAAAGCTGAGGAAAAGCTCTGTAAATCCCCCACTTAAATTGAATTCGAAAATCACTAGCGCGATCGCGAGGGGAGGGAGAGACATTCAGTTAATTGAGCAAATGAGAGACGCGTTGTTTGAATCTTGATTGTAACTCAAGAACGCATTCGTCGATTGTTTTTTGGTAAACGGCGTTGGAAAGCTGAGGAAAATCTCTGTAAATCCCCCACTTAAATTGAATTCAAAAATCACTAGCGAGATCGCGAGGGGAGGGAGAGACGTTCAGTTAATCGAGCAAATGAGAAACGCGTTGCTTTTGAATCTTGATTGTAACTCAAGAACGCGTTCGTCGATTGTTTTTTGGTAAACGGCGTTGGAAAGCTGAGGAAAATCTCTGTAAATCCCCCGCTTAAATTGAATTCGAAAATCACTAGCGCGATCGCGAGGGGAGGGAGAGACATTCAGTTAATTGAGCAAATGAGAGACGCGTTGCTTTGAATCTTGATTGTAACTCAAGAACGCGTTCTCCGATTGTTTTTTGGTAAACGGCGTTGGAAAGCTGAGGAAAAGCTCTGTAAATCCCCCGCTTAAATTGAATTCGAAAATCACTAGCGCGATCGCGAGGGGAGGGAGAGACATTCAGTTAATTGAGCAAATGAGAGACGCGTTGCTTTGCATCTTGATTGTAACTCAAGAACGCGTTCGTCGATTGTTTTTTGGTAAACGGCGTTGGAAAGCTGAGGAAAAGCTCTGTAATTCCCCCACTTAAATTGAATTCGAAATTCACTAGCGCGATCGCGAGGGGAGGGAGAGACATTCAGTTAATTGAGCAAATGAGAGACGCGTTGCTTTGAATCTTGATTGTAACTCAAGAACGCGTTCTCCGATTGTTTTTTGGTAAACGGCGTTGGAAAGCTGAGGAAAAGCTCTGTAAATCCCCCACTTAAATTGAATTCGAAAATCACTAGCGCGATCGCGAGGGGAGGGAGAGACATTCAGTTAATTGAGCAAATGAGAGACGCGTTGTTTGAATCTTGATTGTAACTCAAGAACGCATTCGTCGATTGTTTTTTGGTAAACGGCGTTGGAAAGCTGAGGAAAAGCTCTGTAAATCCCCCACTTAAATTGAATTCGAAAATCACTAGTGAGATCGCGAGGGGAGGGAGAGACATTCAGTTAATCGAGCAAATGAGAGACGCGTTGCTTTTGAATCTTGATTGTAACTCAAGAACGCGTTCTCCGATTGTTTTTTGGTAAACGGCGTTGGAAAGCTGAGGAAAATCTCTGTAAATCCCCCGCTTAAATTGAATTCGAAAATCACTAGCGCGATCGCGAGGGGAGGGAGAGACATTCAGTTAATTGAGCAAATGAGAGACGCGTTGCTTTTGAATCTTGATTGTAACTCAAGAACGCGTTCTCCGATTGTTTTTTGGTAAACGGCGTTGGAAAGCTGAGGAAAAGCTCTGTAAATCCCCCACTTAAATTGAATTCGAAATTCACTAGCGCGATCGCGAGGGGAGGGAGAGACATTCAGTTAATTGAGCAAATGAGAGACGCGTTGCTTTTGAATCTTGATTGTAACTCAAGAACGCGTTCTCCGATTGTTTTTTGGTAAACGGCGTTGGAAAGCTGAGGAAAAGCTCTGTAAATCCCCCACTTAAATTGAATTCGAAAATCACTAGCGCGATCGCGAGGGGAGGGAGAGACATTCAGTTAATTGAGCAAATGAGAGACGCGTTGTTTGAATCTTGATTGTAACTCAAGAACGCATTCGTCGATTGTTTTTTGGTAAACGGCGTTGGAAAGCTGAGGAAAAGCTCTGTAATTCCCCCACTTAAATTGAATTCGAAATTCACTAGCGCGATCGCGAGGGGAGGGAGAGACATTCAGTTAATTGAGCAAATGAGAGACGCGTTGCTTTTGAATCTTGATTGTAACTCAAGAACGCGTTCTCCGATTGTTTTTTGGTAAACGGCGTTGGAAAGCTGAGGAAAAGCTCTGTAAATCCCCCGCTTAAATTGAATTCGAAAATCACTAGCGCGATCGCGAGGGGAGGGAGAGACATTCAGTTAATTGAGCAAATGAGAGACGCGTTGCTTTGCATCTTGATTGTAACTCAAGAACGCATTCGTCGATTGTTTTTTGGTAAACGGCGTTGGAAAGCTGAGGAAAAGCTCTGTAATTCCCCCACTTAAATTGAATTCGAAATTCACTAGCGCGATCGCGAGGGGAGGGAGAGACATTCAGTTAATTGAGCAAATGAGAGACGCGTTGCTTTTGAATCTTGATTGTAACTCAAGAACGCGTTCTCCGATTGTTTTTTGGTAAACGGCGTTGGAAAGCTGAGGAAAAGCTCTGTAAATCCCCCGCTTAAATTGAATTCGAAAATCACTAGCGCGATCGCGAGGGGAGGGAGAGACATTCAGTTAATTGAGCAAATGAGAGACGCGTTGCTTTGAATCTTGATTGTAACTCAAGAACGCGTTCGTCGATTGTTTTTTGGTAAACGGCGTTGGAAAGCTGAGGAAAAGCTCTGTAAATCCCCCGCTTAAATTGAATTCGAAAATCACTAGCGCGATCGCGAGGGGAGGGAGAGACATTCAGTTAATTGAGCAAATGAGAGACGCGTTGCTTTGAATCTTGATTGTAACTCAAGAACGCGTTCTCCGATTGTTTTTTGGTAAACGGCGTTGGAAAGCTGAGGAAAAGCTCTGTAAATCCCCCGCTTAAATTGAATTCGAAAATCACTAGCGCGATCGCGAGGGGAGGGAGAGACATTCAGTTAATTGAGCAAATGAGAGACGCGTTGCTTTGAATCTTGATTGTAACTCAAGAACGCGTTCGTCGATTGTTTTTTGGTAAACGGCGTTGGAAAGCTGAGGAAAAGCTCTGTAAATCCCCCGCTTAAATTGAATTCGAAAATCACTAGCGCGATCGCGAGGGGAGGGAGAGACATTCAGTTAATTGAGCAAATGAGAGACGCGTTGCTTTGCATCTTGATTGTAACTCAAGAACGCGTTCGTCGATTGTTTTTTGGTAAACGGCGTTGGAAAGCTGAGGAAAAGCTCTGTAATTCCCCCACTTAAATTGAATTCGAAATTCACTAGCGCGATCGCGAGGGGAGGGAGAGACATTCAGTTAATTGAGCAAATGAGAGACGCGTTGCTTTGAATCTTGATTGTAACTCAAGAACGCGTTCTCCGATTGTTTTTTGGTAAACGGCGTTGGAAAGCTGAGGAAAAGCTCTGTAAATCCCCCGCTTAAATTGAATTCGAAAATCACTAGCGCGATCGCGAGGGGAGGGAGAGACATTCAGTTAATTGAGCAAATGAGAGACGCGTTGCTTTGCATCTTGATTGTAACTCAAGAACGCGTTCGTCGATTGTTTTTTGGTAAACGGCGTTGGAAAGCTGAGGAAAAGCTCTGTAATTCCCCCACTTAAATTGAATTCGAAATTCACTAGCGCGATCGCGAGGGGAGGGAGAGACATTCAGTTAATTGAGCAAATGAGAGACGCGTTGCTTTGAATCTTGATTGTAACTCAAGAACGCGTTCTCCGATTGTTTTTTGGTAAACGGCGTTGGAAAGCTGAGGAAAAGCTCTGTAAATCCCCCGCTTAAATTGAATTCGAAAATCACTAGCGCGATCGCGAGGGGAGGGAGAGACATTCAGTTAATTGAGCAAATGAGAGACGCGTTGCTTTGAATCTTGATTGTAACTCAAGAACGCGTTCGTCGATTGTTTTTTGGTAAACGGCGTTGGAAAGCTGAGGAAAAGCTCTGTAAATCCCCCACTTAAATTGAATTCGAAAATCACTAGCGCGATCGCGAGGGGAGGGAGAGACATTCACTTAATTGAGCAAATGAGAGACGCGTTGCTTTGAATCTTGATTGTAACTCAAGAACGCGTTCGTCGATTGTTTTTTGGTAAACGGCGTTGGAAAGCTGAAGAAAAGCTCTGTAAATCCCCCGCTTAAATTGAATTCGAAAATCACTAGCGCGATCGCGAGGGGAGGGAGAGACATTCAGTTAATTGAGCAAATGAGAGACGCGTTGCTTTGAATCTTGATTGTAACTCAAGAACGCGTTCGTCGATTGTTTTTTGGTAAACGGCGTTGGAAAGCTGAGGAAAAGCTCTGTAAATCCCCCGCTTAAATTGAATTCGAAAATCACTAGCGCGATCGCGAGGGGAGGGAGAGACATTCACTTAATTGAGCAAATGAGAGACGCGTTGCTTTGAATCTTGATTGTAACTCAAGAACGCGTTCGTCGATTGTTTTTTGGTAAACGGCGTTGGAAAGCTGAGGAAAAGCTCTGTAAATCCCCCGCTTAAATTGAATTCGAAAATCACTAGCGAGATCGCGAGGGGAGGGAGAGACGTTCATTTAATTGAGCAAATGAGAGACGCGTTGCTTTGAATCTTGATTGTAACTCAAGAACGCGTTCTCCGATTGTTTTTTGGTAAACGGCGTTGGAAAGCTGAGGAAAAGCTCTGTAAATCCCTCGCTTAAATTGAATTCGAAAATCACTAGCGAGATCGCGAGGGGAGGGAGAGACGTTCATTTAATTGAGCAAATGAGAGACGCGTTGCTTTGAATCTTGATTGTAACTCAAGAACGCGTTCTCCGATTGTTTTTTGGTAAACGGCGTTGGAAAGCTGAGGAAAATCTCTGTAAATCCCCCGCTTAAATTGAATTCAAAAATCACTAGCGAGATCGCGAGGGGAGGGAGAGACCTTCAGTTAATTGAGCAAATGAGAAACGCGTTGCTTTTGAATCTTGATTGTAACTCGAGAACGCGTTCGCCGATTGTTTTTTGGTAAACGGCGTTGGAAAGCTGAGGAAAATCTCTGTAAATCCCTCACTTAAATTGAATTCAAAAATCACTAGCGAGATCGCGAGGGGAGGGAGAGACATTCAGTTAATCGAGCAAATGAGAGACGCGTTGCTTTGAATCTTGATTGTAACTCAAGAACGCGTTCGTCGATTGTTTTTTGGTAAACGGCGTTGGAAAGCTGAGGAAAAGCTCTGTAAATCCCCCGCTTAAATTGAATTCGAAAATCACTAGCGAGATCGCGAGGGGAGGGAGAGACGTTCATTTAATTGAGCAAATGAGAGACGCGTTGCTTTGAATCTTGATTGTAACTCAAGAACGCGTTCTCCGATTGTTTTTTGGTAAACGGCGTTGGAAAGCTGAGGAAAAGCTCTGTAAATCCCTCGCTTAAATTGAATTCGAAAATCACTAGCGAGATCGCGAGGGGAGGGAGAGACGTTCACTTAATTGAGCAAATGAGAGACGCGTTGCTTTGAATCTTGATTGTAACTCAAGAACGCGTTCTCCGATTGTTTTTTGGTAAACGGCGTTGGAAAGCTGAGGAAAATCTCTGTAAATCCCTCGCTTAAATTGAATTCGAAAATCACTAGCGAGATCGCGAGGGGAGGGAGAGACGTTCACTTAATTGAGCAAATGAGAGACGCGTTGCTTTGAATCTTGATTGTAACTCAAGAACGCGTTCTCCGATTGTTTTTTGGTAAACGGCGTTGGAAAGCTGAGGAAAAGCTCTGTAAATCCCTCGCTTAAATTGAATTCGAAAATCACTAGCGAGATCGCGAGGGGAGGGAGAGACGTTCACTTAATTGAGCAAATGAGAGACGCGTTGCTTTGAATCTTGATTGTAACTCAAGAACGCGTTCTCCGATTGTTTTTTGGTAAACGGCGTTGTAAAGCTGAGGAAAATCTCTGTAAATCCCCCGCTTAAATTGAATTCAAAAATCACTAGCGCGATCTCGAGGGGAGGGAGAGGCATTCAGTTAATCGAGCAAATGAGAAACGCGTTGCTTTGAATCTTGATTGTAACTCGAGAACGCGTTCGCCGATTGTTTTCTGGTAAACGGCGTTGGAAAGTTGAGGAAAAGCTCTGTAAATCCCCCGCTTAAATTGAATTCGAAAATCACTAGCGAGATCGCGAGGGGAGGGAGAGACGTTCACTTAATTGAGCAAATGAGAGACGCGTTGCTTTGAATCTTGATTGTAACTCAAGAACGCGTTCTCCGATTGTTTTTTGGTAAACGGCGTTGGAAAGCTGAGGAAAATCTCTGTAAATCCCCCGCTTAAATTGAATTCGAAAATCACTAGCGCGATCGCGAGGGGAGGGAGAGACATTCAGTTAATCCAGCAAATGAGAAACGCGTTGCTTTGAATCTCGATTGTAACTCAAAAACGCGTTCGCCGATTGTTTTTTGGTAAACGGCGTTGGAAAGCTGAGGAAAAGCTCTGTAAATCCCCCACTTAAATTGAATTCCAAAATCACTAGCGAGATCGCGGGGGGAGGGAGAGACGTTCGGTTAATCGAGCAAATGAGAGACGCGTTGCTTTTGAATCTTGATTGTAACTCAAGAACGCGTTCGCCGATTGTTTTTTGGTTATCGTAAGTACTAAAATATACAAGCCCCGAAAAACAAATTTGTTGCCCACCCGCAGTGAATCAACACGAGCCGCCACTGAGTGTTACATCACTGTGCTTATTGTAATGCAACCTCTAAAACAAAGAATCGATTAATGGCTTCCTTCTTTATTTATTTATTTATTTATTACGTGACACATTTATCACACTAGTGACCTGTTGTGCCGATGACGCGCGACAGCTAATTACCGATCGAGCGGGCTCGCTTTGGAATTCAACCACCGTGGTGGAATTCAATCGAGTCCGGACTCGCTCAGGCGGTCCGAGAAAAAACCGGCAGAACGTTTCAGCGATAACCTTAATTACTCCCTGACTTAATTACCGTTGAACAAACAGGGCTCCTCTTCGACGTGGGCTCGCAGAATCGCGACCTTGATTTACGACGCCGCTCGCCGCCGCCGCCGCCGCCGCGAATTCATCGGACGAAGAACGAGAAAAAAAAACGTTTCGGATAGTTATGTTATGTATTATAAATAAATAACGGCGATTAGCAGAGGAACGCAACCGGTAATCAATTTTCAAGAATCGTGAGGTTCATCGAAATTAGAGAAAGAGAGATTGTGCAGAAAAAACTACCAACATTAAGAAAAAATAAAATAAAATAAAACAAAATCAAATCCAAAGTGGCCTTCTCGTATTTATAAAATAATAATAATTTTGAAGCGACTTGGTATTTTCTTGAGGGCCGCTCGGGACGACGACGAGGACGTCAAATTAATGGTAATGTGGAATACCTGTAACTGTCCGGGGGCTTAGATAAAAGTGAGTAATGAAGTACAGACGTCGATGACGAGGCCCAGACATGAATTTTGTGTTTCAAATCCCAGCCGATAAGAAACCCGATTGGCGCGGTAATTGTCCGAGGGCCGTTTGAAAGGTATATTGTTTATGTCTCTACCAAGTACCATCAAACTTGGCCGAAGTTGTTTTAATAAAATAATACACGAGCTTTTATGATTTTGAAAACAGGACAAATTCGTTTACTTACGTGAATTCAACCACAATAATTAAAAACACATATGACATAGGGATGTCGATTCTTAAATCGATTTGTTCAATTAAAAATATCGATTACTTTTTCGATCTTTTTTCTTCTCGATCTAATTGAAGCGATTTTATTTTTTTACAAAATCGAATCGGGTTGGGTTCGGTTGGGTTATTGTACAGAGTGTCCCAAACCTCTGGAAAATTCCAAAAATGCCCCTTTAAATTCATTTTATCAAGAGAAGGTCTTAACAAAAGTTGTGTAGGTTTTCATTCCGCATAATTTAAAACTATTTTATTATTATAATTTAAAACTATTTTCATATATACAGATTGTTCATTTAATAAGTTACAAACCTAACTTATTATTTTTTTTAATGGAACACTATATATTTTATTGCAGTTTCGGTTAGACCTTGAAGAGACGATAAAAATGATATAACATTATACTTAGTTATTTTTAGTATTTACCGAGTTACTTTTAATTTTATGCAAAAAATGGATGCATGTTTGATCGTCTGCCAAATTGTCAATTTTAATGATACGACAATCAACCTTGGACCAAAATATTTCTAAATCTCTCTTCTTTCACAATATTCATCATCTTCATAAACCTGGCTACTATCAACAACACTACGATTCAGTTCGCGTATCGTAAAATTAGTCATTTTTTCAAATGGAACAGCCTGTATATTATAGTATATTTGGGCAGTGCTTTCTACGAGCTTTCTAACCGTATCATATTTTATGGTCTTAAGATTTATAACTTGTGAGTTATTATCACTTCTCTACAATCAAATTAAAAAACGTGCTGTATAATATTTTTATTTGTCTCAGAAATATTTTATCTGCTGTATCATTCAAGGCATTTATCCAAACACTTTATTTTTGTTCAAATTAACAATTTCTTTACCATTGTTGTAGCGGTTGCAATAAAAATATGGAACAAATACAGGAACTCAACGATTTTCACTAAATGATTCCAATTATACTAAGAAAACAAATGGAAAGGATTTATTTACACGGTAAAAAATTCTATTATTTTGAAGCTACATACCCAAGAAACAAATTAAATATTAACATTTTTTTACACATCAACGAAGAAAAAGCAAAATGTCTCCAGTCACAAATAGGTTTAAAAAATCATAAAAATTTAAACTATTGAAAAAAATTTAAAAGAAACTTCTCCTTATTGCTAAATACGAATTTTCCTTTCTTTGCATGTGCCAAGTACATATTTATACCCTTGCTTCTTTACATATTCCCATAAACTGAGAATAGCACAGATAAAAGCAGTTCAGTAATGTTTTTTTTTAATTTATTTCATACTAATATTAGATTATATCTTTTTATGCGTATTTCAACAGGTACGCTACCATTTTCAAACATCCACACACGCACACTCTTTGGTTGGTACGAGCCAGAGGATATTCTCATTGAATCTCCAATAGAAATGAAGATAGTAGCGTGGCTGTCGAAATACGTATCTAAGATTATAAACTAATTGTGATAAGAGAACATTTCTTTCATTTGCTTGCTTATATTCCCATAAAAGAAGTCGAGAGACAAATCTGGTAACCATGGAGACCACTTCAAAGCATTACTACGTTCTAACCAGCGATTATCCAACCGATTCGTAATTGTGTTCTTACTTGACAGGAATTACCTGAAAAAAAAACCGTTCAGTTCCTGAATTTATTTATTTATTTTTATTTAAATCACTAAAAGTACGATAAACTGTATGGATACCTATCTTAAATGATTCTGAGACGAATGAAAATATTATACAGCACGTTCCATAAGTTGATTACAAAGATGTGATAATAACTCACAAGTTATAAATCTTAAGACCATAGATTATGGTGTCGTTGGAAAGCTCGTAGAAAGTACTATCCAAATATGCTATAATATACAGGGCGTTCCATTTGAAAAAAAAATTACTAATTTTATAATACGCGAACTGATTCGTAGTGTTGTTGATAGTCGCTAGGTTTATGAAAATGATCAATATTGTAAAAGTAGAGAGATTTAGAAATATTTTGGTCCGAGGTTGATTGTCGTATCATTAAAATTGACAATTTGGCAGACGATCAAACATGCATCCATTTTTTGCATAAAATTAAAAATAACTCCGTAAACTCCAAAAATAAGTAAGCATAATGTTATATCATTTTTATCGTCTCTTCAAGGGCTAACCGAAACTGCAATAAAATATATAGTGTTCCATTCAAAAAATAATAAGTTAGGTTTGTAACTTATTAAATGAACAACCTGTATATATGAAAATAGTTTTAAATTATGCGGAATGAGAACCTACACAGCTTTCGTTAAGACCTTTTCTTGATAAAATTAATTTAAAGGAGCATTTTTGGACTTTTCCAGAGGTTTGAGACGCCCTGTACTTGGAATATTTTCTATTTTCTATTTGGGTTGGGGAAACGGAAAATAGAAATAGACTGTCGTATGAAAGACTATTAAAATTGCTATTCTTGAGTTTATTTAAGTTTTAAAATTAAGCTTCGTGTAGTTTTTGAAAAATATATTTTGTTTTTTTGTTATTATTATTTACGTTCTTTTGCATTTGAACACTTGCTGGTAGACTTTGAAAAATAGGTTGGGTTAAGTTTTTTGGTGTTGGCTTTGTTTACTTTGGTTACTCAGTAGATGTCGTAGAAAATACTTTAAGGAAAATTGTAACATCAAAAAACTTACCACTTTGTTACCGGTAGAAACCAAACGTATCCAAATACATTAAAATTCCGTTTGACAAATATTGTTCCAAAGGTTTAAGAAGCATTTTTAAAACGCAGGGGTACACAATTGCACATACTGATAATGATAATACTTTAAAACGTTTAAAACTGGTACTCTAAAGACAAAACTGAACCAAATCAGAAATCAGGAATCTATGAAACGTCTTGTCAAGAGTGTACTAAAAAATATATTGGGCAAACAAAAAGAAATATACTGACACGTTTTAAAGAACACTTAGTTCATTTAAAGTACAATAGAATTGAAAAATCCAGTGTTGCCCAACATATTTTTGACACCAGTCATAAAATAGATTTAAACAATCTTAGGTTAGTAAAAGCGATCGTCAAGCAACAGGGAATTAGACGGGTTTGAAACCATTTTCATTTACAAAAATAAGAGAGATTTAATGAACACCGATCGTGGGCCTTTGGCAGGTTCCGTGTTGCTTGACTTGGTTGACGCAATCCGGTGAGACGATCGCTTTAGACAGCACGCTTCATTGGAGAGGAACGAATTAGTATATAAGGTAACGATGGGCATGTCACAGTCACTTCTCTTGTGATCAAGAAGAAGGCACGTACTGAAGATGGCAGCATAGCTGCCGAAATACATTTTAATAATAATAAAAAAATAATCAATTGACCACATTTCAGAGTATTTTTAATCTCATTTCATTAGCCTTTTTGTTTTTTTTTTTTTATTAGTCTGTAAATAAAGGAGTTATGGCTTGGAGCGTTTTCTGTAGGACACCCGGTATACTATATCGATATTATAATTCAATATATTGCAAATACAAATGTCCCGTCGGGACAGAGCTTATCCCGTATTCGTCCTATGGAGCTGTACGGTTAAAAAATTACTATCTGGATTTGCCTGTAGTCAGGGCCGGAGGAAGGGTAGACGGCGCCCTTATGCAAAACAGTGGTTGGCCCCCTTTTCCCAAAAAGAAATGAAACGTCAATTCACCTAAATGTTACACACTTGTCTCAAAAAGAATAGTGTGCATCCTTTATAAGCTGACATTAGTTCTTATAAAGTATGAAATCGAATGCAGAAAAATATTGTAATTTCATAGTTGCCAGATTTTTATTAATTTGAAAATATCCATTTTTTTCCAAAACTTGTTTTAAAAAGTTAATTTTGACAAGTTTTTGCTTAACTTTGAACCAGCTTAAACGATTCCCACCGGAATTAACTGGCTGTGTGAAGTTGGCCCCCGATTTACCCCCCCCCCCCCAAAAAAAAAAACAGTTTTTTTAGCTAAAACGACGCCAAATTGTTTGTAGAGTTATGTAGTGAAAGAATTTTCATTTGTAGTAAAAAAAAATAAAAAAGTTATGAGAGGGGGAAAAAATAGCCATCCCCCCAAATTGGGGGGATGACTTCTAACCGGTACTAATCAATGCCAAATTGTTTGTAGTTGTTTGTAGTTACAAAGAAAAAAGTTGCAACCACTTGAATGTTAAGGGTGGCACTATTTCCACCCCCGCAAGGGGGACGACCCTATATTCGGTAAACCGTCTCCAAATAATGCGTAAGAATTGTAGCGAAGGAATTTTCGTTTGTAGTTGTCCTTTTAAGAAGTTACAACTCGTTAAATTTAAACAGAGAGAGATGGTTTATCGAACATAGGGTCATCCCCCCTGCGGGGGTGGAAATAGTGCCACCCTTAACATTGAAGGGTTTGTAACTTTTTTTTTTTTTTTGATAACTACAAACGAAAATTCCTTCACTACAAACAATTTGGCATTGATTAGTACCGGTTAGAAGTCATCTCCCCAATTTGGGCGGATGGCCATTTTTTCCCCCTCCCATAGCTTTTTTATGTCTACTATTAATTTTTCTTGCAATTTTTAATTTTTATTTATAACAAATGAAATTAGGGAGATCAGTTTAGATTCAGATTAGGTTGACCTTGACGGTGGTAAGTTGAACTTGAACATTTTAATTTAATTTTTTTTTAATCTACACTTTCAATTTTAATCTAATCATCCTAAAAGATATATACCTATCTTTTAGGATGATTAGATTGTTGTTAGGTTTAACATTTTTATGATTTTGTCAGTGTGATTAGGTTGTTTTTAGACATTTTTTTGTGCTTTTAAGTTGGTAGCGTACTGAAGATGGCAGCTGAGCTGCCGAAGTACGTATCTACGGATAAAAAAATTATTGTGATCGGAGGTTAATTTCAATTATCTCTTAAACCACAGTCTCCTTTACTATTTTAGACAATAATCGAGTTGTGGGTCCGTCGAACGTCAACTGTTTCCAAATCACCGATTTAAACGCGCGTTACTCACACACAATCAGGCGCTTCCCACAAAACGATCTCCGTCCATTAAAGCACGATAAAGTAATTGAGCCGGCGTCGCTTATCTGTCCCCCTAATCGCAGCGGCGGCGGCGGCGGCGATGGTGACGGCGGCGCACGTCAAGAGGGGCCGTCTCCTCTTCGGAAAACGGCTCGAAAGTCGCAATAATTACGATCCGGGGGGGCACCGAGACGGGAGCGAGGCAAAAACAACGGCCGGCATACCACGCTTAAGTGTCTATTTGCCTCTCTTCAAACAAACAAGAAGGCCAGGAACAGCATAAACAGACGAGCGCTGCGCCGATGCGAGCCAGTTCGAATCGAGTGAGCCGTGAGTGAGTTTCGCTCCGCGCCGTCACGCATTATCACGACGTGCAAGCAAGTGCATGCACCTACCTGAATGTGTGAATGTGAATTTTATTTACAATAATAAAAGAGAAGTTGCCAATAGCAGCATGAATCTGGGGCGTTTCGCACCGCGGTTGTACCGGAAGCAGACTCTGTTGTTGCGATCGTTTTGAAGAAGAAGAAGAAGAAGGAAAAAAGGAAGTGAGTGTCCGCCGCGTTCGTAATTTCAAGAAGTAATTAGGATTGAGTTTGTTTAGTTTCGGAGGCGCCACCGCACCGCCGCTCGCTATGCTTTCCGAGAAAGTGTTCCTATTTAAAAGCTGGCGAAAAACTTTCAAAGTCTAAGTTGGCGGCGTGTGTTAACAACGGAACGAGTCGCGACAAGTTCAAGTATGTCGTTGATAACGCGCTGCTTTATCATGCTGGTGGTGTGGTGCGGATTGCTGCTGGTGGTGGTGGTGTCCGCGATCGAACAAGGGACGTTTTCGATTAACAGTCCCGTCGTGAGGCAGCAACCACCTGACGGTCTTGAATGGACGTCGACCACGTCGATGACAACAGGTGAGAGAGAGCGACTACGACGACGACGACGACGACGTTCTCCAGGCTAATTAATTATTAATTATCGCTTCGCGTTCGCCGGCCATCGCATGCATGCGATGTTGTTGATGATGGTGATGAGCTCTGTCGGTTCGATGACCTCCTCCTGCATTTGTTTTATGCCGTTGTTGCGCGCATGCATGCTCGGAATATTCTGCTATGCGGCCGTCGATAAATTATTTATGCTTTTTAATTGACGCGCCGAAGCGCTCTTCTTTTTTTTCCAAACCCTCCTCCCTCTTCTCCTCCTCCTGCTCGTCCTCCTTCTCTTTCTTCTTCTTATTCGTCGATCGCGGTCGTAATTTAGTAATTTTATGCGTGTTTGACTTCGCTTGTTTTAATGACTCCGAGTACGAAAACTAATTTATTTAACAATCATGTCTTTTTACTGTTTCTCATGCTCACGTTACTGAAAGGTCGTTTCTCTTGAAAAATTATTAATGCTTCTTTTCAAGTGACGCGCAGAAGCTTGTTCTTCTTCTTTTTTTTCTTTTTCTTTTTTTCTTTTTCTTCTTTTTCTTTGCCATTCGCGATCGCAGCTAAGTGATTTTGTGCGTGCTTGTTTTCACTTGTTTAATTTTTAATTTATCGTTTTTCATCTGTTTTGTGTCGCATCACACTTGCGTTCTTTTGTTTTATGCGCTGTATTTCGTCGTCTTTCGTCTTTTTTTTTAACCGCGTTGTTTACTTTTTCTATATTTTTTGCTTTAATTTTTTTAAGAACTTTCTAATTCATCCGGAAAACTGTCGCTTTTCGTTCAGCTTATCGATCTTCTATTGTTTTCATCTGTTTTGTGTCGCATCACACTTGCGATCTTTTGTTTTCATGCGCTGTATTTCGTCGTCTTTCGTCTTTTTTTTAACCGCGTTGTTTACTTTTTCTATATTTTTTGCTTTAATTTTTTAAGAACCTTTTAATTCGCCCGGAAAATGTCGCTTTTCGTTCAGCTTATCGATCTTCTTTTGTTTTCATCTGTTTTGTGTCGCATCACACTTGCGATCTTTTTTTTAAGCGCTGTATTTCGTCGTCTTTCGTTTTTTTTTAACCGCGTTGTTTACTTTTTCTATATTTTTTGCTTTAATTTTTTAAGAACTTTTTGATTCGTTCGGAAAACTGTCGCTTTTCGTTCAACTTATCGATCTTCTTTTGTTTTCTTTTCGCTTTATGCTTTGGGTTCTGTAGATGAGTGTTATCGTATGTGGTATTCGTAAAATCATATTGCATTTGTTGTTTTGTTGACTTGTTGTCTATTTCGTTTTGACGTATCCGAAAATGTTGTGCATTTATTGGATGAAGCAAATACTATACTATACTATTTTGGGGTGTGTGGATGCTTTTCAATTTCTTACAACTTTTATGTATTTTTGAACTTTTAAAAATTTTGAGTTTTGAAAAATTTTGAAAATTTTTCGTTTTGATCTTTTACTTTCTTGATTCTTTTTTTTAAAATTCTGTTCCAGGTTTGCATTTACTTTCAATGTTTAAATTTTACTGCTCTAATTTTTTTTATCACGTTTTATTCTCACACATTTTTAGAATTTTAGTTTCATAATCTTTCATAATTGTGATTTTTCCTCTTTGTTTGAAATTTTCTTAAATTCTTAATTCTCTACTAGGATTGGGCTCAAGTTTTCAAATGTTTATTGTTTTGAAATTTTTAGTTCCTATTTTTTCATAATTTTTCACTCTTCATTTTTTTTTTAATTTTTTTCTTCTCGTTGGTTGAATTCACCGAGGTTCAATTCGGTTGGGTTGGGTTCGCTTCGGCACTCTGCGGTTGGATTGGATTGACCGTGAAATGCTTTAAAAACGCTAATTTTTTTAAACAAATTAAACGAATTTAAACGCAGGAACTTTGCCAAAGTGAACCCAACCCAGCTGAATTGAATTTAAAGTTTGTTCTAATTTTTTTTATAATTTTTTACTTTGAGATTTTTATAAAATTTTTGAAATTTGTTTTAATCTTGTTTTCCTCTTTTTTTTTGAAATTCTCTTAAAATCCTCTACTGTGGTAGGGTTCACTTTTACTTAAATGTTTTTTTTTTCATAATTTTTTACTGTTTTGAAATTTTTTTAAATTCTCTTTTCGGGTTGGATTCACCGAGGTTTAATTCAGTTGGTTTGGGTTCACTTCGACTCTCTGCGGTTGGATTGGATTGACCGTGAAATGCTTTAAAAACGCTAATTTTTTATAAACAAATTAAACGAATTTAAACGCAGGAATTTTTTTTAAAGCGTTTCGCGGCCAATCCAACCCAAACGCAGAGTGCCAAAGTGAACCCAACCCAGCTGAATTGAATTTAAAGTTTGTTCTAATTTTTTAATAATTTTTTACTTTGAGATTTTTATAAAATTTCCAAAATTTTTGAAATTTGTTTTAATCTTGTTTTCCTTGTTTTTTTTTTGAAATTCTCTTAAAATCCTCTACTGTGATAGGGTTCACTTTTTCTTAAATGTTTAATTTTTTTTTAATTTTTAGTTCCTCTGTTTTTTTCATATTTTTTTACTGTTTTTCAATTCTTTAAAATTTTCTTCGGATTGGATTCACTGAGGTTTAATTCAGTTGGGTTGGGTGCACTTCGATTCTCTGCGGTTGGGTTAGATTGACCGTGAACTGCTAAAATTTCAGTTTTTATCTTCTTATAAGTTTTTCCCCTTTTTTTGATATTTTCTTAAAATTCTCTACTACGATTGGGTTTCAATTGGGTTTCACCTTTTTTCATAATTTTTAATTTTTTTAAATTTTTAAAAAAATTCTCTTCTCGGGTTGGAATCACCGATTTTCAACTCAGTTGGGTTGAGTTCACTTTGATACTCTACGGTTCGGTTGGGTTAGCCGTGAAATACTTAAAAAAAATCTTGCATTTAAATTTGTTTACTTTTTTTTAATTTAAATTTTCTAGAGTACAATTTTTTTACTTTGAAAATTTATAAAAATTTCCAAAATTTTTAAAATTTTAGTTTTAGCCTTTTTATATTTTCCTCTTTTTTGAAATTTTCTTAACATCCTCTACTATGATTAGGTTTACTTTTAAACGTTTAATTTCTGTATTTTTTAGTTCCAATTTTTTTCGTAGGTTTTCAGTTTTTTAAAAATTTTTAAAAATTTTCTTCGGGTGAATTAACCGAGGTTGAATTCAATTGGGTTGGGTTCACTTCGGCTCTTCGCGGTTGGGTTGGTTTGACCTTGAAGTTCTTAAAAAAAAAAATCATGCGTTTAAATTTATTTTTATTTTTTGAGTTTTATACGTTTTGAAAATGTCTTTTTTTTCTAATGTTTTTTTTTTTTAGTTTATTACTTACATCTTAATTTTTAATTTTGTTTACACAATTTTCTATTAATTTAATCAAATCTTTTTCTTAGAAAAATCGTTTTTGATTGCAGTGAAAACCTCGAGCAGCCTCTGTACAGCTGTTTCAGCCCTGCTTGGGGCTTCTTCAGTAGAGACGTAGCTCGACATTCCCACTGCAAATGTCAGGTCAAAAAGCGATCGTAAGATGTCGCTATTTTATCTGTTCAATCATCTTTTTCATTTAATAATAATATAATATTAAATTATTACAAATTGTAAAAATGTATTAAATTATTCCATTTGTCATTGACATTGACATTTTGATGTAAGTGCTACCAATTTTAATGGCATTGAAGTGTTTTTGGAATTTGGACCACCCCTTGCAGACATACTTTAAATATTTCGCTACATTCCCGATAAAATCGTGGCAATTTTTTTTTTGTTGGTTTTGTTCGTCTACCTGCGCAATCTGCAACACCGAAGCAGTTCGAAACTCTTTTAGTTTGACAACTTAAAAAAAAGTGTAAAGTGATCTAGAGTGACAATGTTTATTTGAGTTGGCAATATTTAACTCTCCTTCCCTTAATGTTAGTTGAAAACCCTCATGCCTTTTTCCAAAAATAAATAAATAAATAAATAAAAGACTACCCACTTTAGATATCAAACTCCAAACTCACAAATTATTGTAAAGATAAAAGGAGAAATAACATAAATGTTTATGAGTAAATGAATAAAAATAAATTAATGTTCCTTCTGAACAAATATTTTCATAACCATTAAATTTGGGGGGTGGGGATCCCCTGAATTGGCAGCAACACTGAACTCTATTTATTAACTTCAGATCGTTGGCGGCTTAATTGCTGACAGTTCGCAGCCGTCATCGATATCATCAGCGATACAGTGCCACGTTTGATTTGATTTCAAATTCAAGAAAAAGATAAAAACAGAAATAATATAACAAGTTTATTGTTATGAAACAGATAAGTTTTACAAACAACAGCAACACTGAATCGGAGTAACTTCAGATTGTTAACGGCTTAACAACTGACAACTGACAGCCGTCACACGAGCGTTAGCATAATTGACAAATGTCACATTTGACAATTCTATTTTAATTTTTTTATCTTCTGTTTTGTCGCTCTTAGTTCAACGTGCGTTGTCTTTTGTTTTGTTTTTAACGATCGTCGTAGTTTTATTTTTATTTTTCGAAAGTCGATAATTTTTAGTTTTATTTACCTTGGAAAGTCGATATATCTGACTTTGAAACTCAAAACTCGATTGTCTTTTGTTTCATCATTTTTTTTGTATTCGTTCTTGCTTCTGAAAAGAAAAAACGTACCTTTTGTGTTTCATCATTTTTGGTTTTACTTACTTCGTCTTTTTTGTTTTAAACGATTGCCGTTGTGATCCTTTTTTATTTTGACAAGTCGGGTCATTTTTGTTTTTGAAACTTTAGAAAACAAGACGACTCGATTGTCTTTTGTTTCAATCATTTTTCGTTTTGCTTCCGCGGATTCTTAAATCTATCGTCGTCGTCTTTTTTTTTCTGGTTTTTGACAAGTTAACAAGTGAATTGGGTCCTTTTATTAAGGTGCGTTCAGAACATTCTGGCATTGATCGTGTGGTGTGTTCAGAAATTCTATGCATTGAGTGACACCGAGGATATTTGCATTACCGTTGAAAAACAAAACACAATCGATTGCTTTTTTTTGTTTGAAATGTCGCCGCTTATTTCTCAATTCTAAAAGTGGTTCCATAATTGCTGCACCGTTTCGTTTTACACTTAAAAATAATTCGTGACTTTAGCTCCATTTTCTGTTTTACTTTAAATTTTGACAGTGGGCTGCGTTCAGATAACTTATTTGTTTACTTTTCTTTTCGAAAGTCCGTCAAATTTAGAGGGCGTTCAGAATAGACGACTCGATTGTCTTTTGTTTCATCATTTTTTGTTTTGTTTCCGCAGATTTTTGTTTTTGTTTTGATCTATCGTAATCATTTTTGATTTTTTACAAGTCTCATTTTTATCTGTCAAGAAATAATTGTTTTGTGAATTGGTCCAGTATTAAGAGACGGGGGCCAGAGAGGAGATGCGTTCAGAGATTACTTCGTCGGACCGCGTTCAGAAATTATATTTGCCTTTCAAGGTACGTTCAAAATAGATTAATAAAAAATGTTGACATTGGGGTACATTCAGAAAATTTTTTTCTTCTTTGATCTATCGTAATCATTTTTGATTTTTGACAAGACTCATTGTCATCTGTCAAGAAATAATTGTTTTTTTTTTTATTGTGAATTAGTTCAGTATTATGAAACGCGAATCAGAAAAGAGATGTGTACAGAGATTGCGTCGTCGGACCGCGTTCAGAAATTATATTTGTCTTTCAAGGTACGTTCAAAATAGATTAATAAAAAATGTTGACATTGGGGTACATTCAGAAAATTTTTTTCTTCTTTGATCTATCGTAATCATTTTTGATTTTTGACAAGACTCATTGTCATCTGTCAAGAAATAATTGTTTTTTTTTTTTTTTAATTGTGAATTAGTTCAGTATTAAGAAACGCGGATCAGAAAAGAGATGTGTTCAGAGATTGCGTCGTCGAACTGCGTTCAGAAATTATATTTGCCTTTCAAGGTACGTTCAAAACAGATTAATAAAAAATGTTGACATTGTGGTACATTCAGAAAATTTTTTTCTTCTTTGATCTATCGTAATCGTTTCTGATTTTTGACAAGTCTCATTGTCGTCTGTTAAGAAATAATTGTTTTTTTTTTATTGTGAATTAGTTCAGTATTAAGAAACGCGGATCAGAAAAGAGATGTGTTCAGAGATTGCGTCGTCGAACCGCGTTCAGAAATTATATTTGCCTTTCAAGGTACGTTCAAAATAGATTAACAATACATTTTGACATTGGGGCACGTTCAGAGAATTATTTTTTCGTTTTTTCTTCTGAAAGCTCGTCCGTCTTAGGGGAGCGTTCAAACACGGTTTTCGCATAAATTTAAGAGAACTTCAATTTAAAAATGTTGAGGAGACTGCATAATAAAATGTTATTTTTTTTAAGTCAAACAATTTATTTTTTGTTTTATTTTTTTCTCATAAATTAATTCATATTATAAAGACGCGTTAACATGTGAATCGGTTTTTTTTTTTATTAAGGTGCGTTCAGAATATTCTGGCATTGATCATGGGGTGTGTTCAGAAATTCTATGCGTTTTAAATCAAGGCTCAGAATGTTTCAAATTAATTTATTTAAAGTGGCTTTGATACTGCAGCATATTTTCGAAGCGGAATTTCTTTGCAGCGTTAATGTTTAATCACATAACCTAAAAATTCATCGCTGTTTATGTTACGTCAATTGTCTATATCAAATAAACCAGTGTTGCAAATACCCGAATGTACTGCCAACTACCAACTCAAAACAATCATTCTTGATCACTTCGTATCATTATCAATAAAATATTTTACATTTACAAAGATTACGGTCAGAACGAAAAAAAGAAACGTGGCTTCTAAAGTGAATTAAAACGAGCTTGACGACACCTCGCCGGCCTATTAATCAGCCATTAGCCATTTAAGAGGTCCTCGACGGGCGGGCGGGCGGCGTTCAGAAATCATAGAGATGCCATTCTAATCTCGTTTAGTGCGGCCGTAAATCGTGCCCGTTTTCGAAATCGGCCGTGATCCTCTTTGGCGACTTACCTGTGCCTGAGTGCTTTCACTTGTAACGGAGAGTTTCTTATCGTCATAATAAGAAGAAGAAGGAAGGAGGCGGTCCCCGCGCCGTCACAAGAACAGGTACTCGAAGCCCGGATTGTTCTTTCTTGCGGGTAAACAAAATCTCAACTATTTCGGACCGCTGCCACCACTTTACGAAGTTAAACGTTTCTACGAAAAGGGCAAATAAAAATTTCAACCTGTCGTAGTAGTAGGCATTTCAAAAGGTTTTGCAACCGTAGGCAATATATTTTTTTCTTATCTTTAACTAGGAGAAGATGCAGGAAAAGTGAAGGCCAACTGTTATTTTGTATGAAGTAATCACAAGAAAAAAAAATTCACAAACGCGCACGCATGCTCGTGGAGATATTTGACGATACGTGTGTGGTTACCCTAACGAAACGCACATCACTTCTGGCATTTGCATTAGCAATGCATTAATTTTGAAAGGTACCGTCAGGATTAAAAGCAATGCCTTCCAGGCAGGAAATTAAATTCTGCTCTGACTTGCAACAGTGATTACAAGAAGAGAAATCACAAACGCGCACGCGTGCTCGCAGAGATGTTTGACTTCGCGCGTGCGCCCAGCCTAAGTAAACTTACGTCTCGTCTAGCAATATCAGTACGTTCATTCATCTTCGTCGAAGGTACACTCAGAAATAAAAGTAATGTCTTCTCAACAATAAATTAAGTTTCATACTCTTCGAATGTCACTTTTTACTTTTTCAGTAAATTTTTCCTGTTTCTTCGTTTTTGGTTTTAGTTCCACCGTCTTTTGTTTTTCTTTACCGACAGTCACTTCTCACGAGTTCGTTTTTCGAAGTATGTTTGGTCGTTTGGCAAGTCGGTCGTTTTCGACTGTTCTCAACAAAGAATTGTTTTCTTTCCTTTTCTTGTGAATTGGTTTAACAGAGACAGAAGGACATATCTGGAGTATTTTATTTTGAAAAAAAAAAAAAACTAATAAAGTGTAGACCTCCTCGAATGTTACCTCGTCCTTGCACTTTTTCTTTAAAAACAAATGACCAACCGTTCTTGGTTTATTGATGAGTTGATTTTGAAATTTTGCAACAGGGCGACGTTTTTAGTTTTATTTACGACGGTCGTCTTTTGTTTTTTTTTTACGAAAACCATTGTAAAAATCATTATTATTAACAGATATAAAAAAAAATATTGCGAATGGTTTTTTTTTGCCTAAAGCAATGCCAAAACATCAAAAAGCGCTCGCAAGATGTCGCTACTTAAGTCTTTGTATAGCCGTTGTGTTTTGTTTTTTTTTTCGTTGGACAAATCGATTCATTTTTGATTTTGAAATTTTTAAACAGGATGACTTGATTGTCTTTTGTTTCTTTTTGATTTTAGTTTTTGTTTTTTAATCTCTCGTCGTCTTTTTTTGAGTTTTTGTATTTTTTTTTTATTTTGTCTGTCAAAAGAACTTTTTTTTCCTGAAGGAAAGGAAACTGCATTTTGTTCCAACATTTGTCGTCTTTTGTTTTTTTTTAACGGTCGCCGTTGTTTTGCTTTTTTTTTTGTTGATAATTTGATCGTTTTTGATTTTGAAGTTTTGGTTCAGGACGACTTGATTGTCTTTTGTTTCATCATTTTTTGTTTTACTTCTGCCGATTTTAGTTTTTTTTTTTAAATCTTTCGTCGCGTTGAATTTTTGTTTTTTTTTATTTTTGTCTGTCAAAAGATATTTTTTTCCTGAAGAAAAGAGTACTTATTTATTTATTGCTACTGCATTTTGTTTCATCATTTGTCGTCTTTTGTTTTTTTTATCGGTCGCCCTTGTGTTTCCCTTTTTTTTTCGAATTTGAAATTTCGGTACAGGGCGACTCTATTGTCTTTTGTTTCATCATTTTTTGTCTTACTTTTGCCGATTTTTTATCTCTCGTCTTTTTTGAGTTTTTGTTTTTCTTTTTTCATTTTTGTCTGTCAAAAGGGAATCTTTTTTCCCGAAGAAAAGAGAACTGCATATTGTATCATAATTTGTCGCCTTTTGTTTTTTTTTAACGATCGCTGTTTGTTTTTTCTTTTGACAAGTTTTTGACATTTTTGATTTTTAAACTTTTGAACAGGACAACTCGATCGCCTTTTGTCTCATCAGTTTCTGTTTTGTTAAAAGTAAGTATCTTTTCTTTCATCGCTATTAGTTTTACATGTGTCGTCTTTTGTTTTTTCAACGGTCGTCGTAGTTGTAATTTGTTTCTTTTTTGAAAAGTCGATATTTGTCGATTTTGAAACTTTGGAATAGGAGAAAACTCGATCGTCTTTTGTTTCATCATTTTTTGTTTTACTTCCGAAAAGAGATAAGTAACTTTTGTTTTGTCGCTCTTAGTTCTACGTGCGTCGTCTTTTGTTTTTTTTTGTTTTTGTTAATGATCGTTGTAGTTTGTTTTTTGATAAGTTGATAATTTTTAGGCGATATTTTTGACTTTGAAACTTTGGAACAGGAAAAAATTCGATTGTCTTTTGTTTTATCAATTTTTATATTTTTTCTTACTTCCGAAAAGAAAAAAACATATCTTTTGTTTCATCATTTTTGAATATACTTACGTCGCCTTTTTTTAAAACTATTGCCGTTGTAATTCTTTTTTGTTTCGACAAGTCGATCATTTTTATTTTTGAAGCTTTAGAGAACAAGACGACACGATTGTCTTTTGTTTCAGTTTTTTATTTTGCTTACGCAGATTCTTGAATCTATCGTCGTCGTCTTTATTTTCTGATTTTTGACAAGCCAGTCATTTTTATCTGTCAAGAAATAATTGTTTTGCGAATTGGTTCAGTATTAAGAGACGGGGGCCAGAGAGGAGATGCGTTCAGAGATTACTTCGTCGGACCGCGTTCAGAAATTATATTTGCCTTTCAAGGTACGTTCAAAATAGATTAATAAAAAATGTTGACATTGGGGTACATTCAGAAAATATTTTTCTTCTTTGATCTATCGTAATCATTTCTGATTTTTGACAAGTCTCATTGTCGTCTGTCAAGAAATAATTGTTTTTTTTTTTATTGTTAATTAACAAGCCAGTCATTTTATCCGTCGAAAAATAATTGTTTTTTTTTTCCTGTAAATTAATTCACTTTTAAGACACGCGGGTCAGAAAAGAGATGCGTTCAGAGATTGCGTCGTCGGACCGCGTTCAGAAATCAATTTTGCCTTTCAAAGTACGTTCAAAATAAATTAACAATACATTTTGACATTGGGGCACGTTCAGAGAATTATTTTTTCGTTTTTTCTTCTGAAAGCTCGTCCGTTTTAGGGGAGCGTTCAAAAACAGTTTTCGCATAAATTTGAGAGAACTTAATTTTAAAATGTTAAGGAGACTGCATAATAAAATGTTATTTTTTTAGGTCAAACAATTTATTTTTGTAGTTTCTTTTTCTCATAAATTAATTCATATTATAAAGACGCGTTAACATGTGAATCGGTTTTTTTTTTTATTAAGGTGCGTTCAGAATATTCTGGCGTTGATCATGGGGTGTGTTCAGAAATTCTATGCGTTGAGTGACACCGAAGATATTTGCATTACCCTTGAAAAACAAAAGACAATCGATTGCTTTTTTTTGTTTGAAATGTCGCTGCTTATTTCTCAATTCTAAAAGCGGTTCCAAAATTGCTGCATCGTTTCGTTTTACACTTAAAAATAATTCGTAACTTTCGCTCCATTTTCTGTTTTACTTTAAATTTTGACAGTGGGCTGCGTTCAGATAACTTATTTGTTTAGTTTTCTTTTCGAAAGTCCGCCAAATTTAGAGGGCGTTCAGAATAGACGACTCGATTATCTTTTGTTTCATCATTTTTTGTTTCGTTTCCGCCGATTTTTGTTTTTGTTTTGATCTATCGTAATCATTTTTGATTTTTTACAAGTCTCATTTTTATCTGTCAAGAAATAATTGTTTTTTTTTCCTGTGATTTAGTTCAGTATTAAGATGCGGGGGTCATAAAAGAGATACGTTCAGAAATTGCATTGTTGGACCGCGCTCAGAAATTATATTTGCCTTTACGTAAGTAAGTACGTTCAAAATAAATTAATAATAAATTTTGACGTTGGGGGTACGTTCAGGTAATTTTTTTCTTCAAAAGACAATCGATCGTTTTTTTTGCTTGAAATGTGCTGTTTATTTCTTATTTTATTTTCTAGGTGAGTAAAGCTTTTTGTACTTAAGAAAATAAATCGTCATTTTCGCTCTATTTTCTTTTTTGTTTTAAATTTTGACATTCAGATAATTTACACGTATTTGGTTTTTTTTCTTCCAAAAATCCGTAAGATTTAGGGGTCGTTCAGAATAGTTTACGCATATAGTTGTGAGGGTTTGATTTTGGAACTTCAAAATATTAAATTGTCTTTTTTTTAAGTGGAACAATTTTTCTCCCTGTTTCTGTTTGAAATTAGTTTTGATTTAAAATCAAAATCAAATCAAATCATCATTTATTGAATCAAAATATGATCAGGTCAACTATCGGATTAAAAGAAAGAATCAGATCTTTTTAGTGGGGTGTGTTCAGAATATTCAGGCATTCATCATGGGGTGCACTCAGAAAGCTTATGCATGGGATACGTTATAAAATACGAAGCGTTTCTGTAGTTTACATATTTAATAACTGCTTTTGATGGCCGTAAGCCTAATACTAGGGTGTGTTCAGAAAAATTGAGATGTGTTAAGAAGTAATTACATTTCAGATTGAGAGTGCGTTCAGAAAATTAATTGCCTTGACGTATTCGGAGGATGAGAGTATTAATTGATAAAAAGTGGCGAATTTTGTTTAAAATTGCGCAATTTTACGATAGTAAACGACGAATCACACCACGAATTTACTGCGCACAAAGGAAGAAACCTAATCTCCGGAATCACGCCGGTTTTAATACTACAGAGATAGGAGTTGGGTTAGGATACCAGTAGTTAGTTGTTCTTTGTTTGTTTATCGCGCGCGCGTAAACAAACTCGGTTTTATGGTATCAGTAAAAGTCATACGAAAACGAAACGAGCCGTAAACAAATATTGAGCTTGCGACGAAACAAAAGAGGCCGCGAAACAAAATCGCGCCGATGAAATAGATACGTGCAGCACACATAGATGCTTGAAAACTGAGTCAGAAGCATCTAAATATAAGCGACGTTCGTCGTGAATCATGTTTCGCCTTTTCTTTTAGCGCACGCAGCTCACCGGCGCCGCTTACATCACAATTATCGCCGCTTACTCGTTCGGAAATCGTGTAAATTATGCTTGGCTCTTTACGCGCTCGCTCGTAAAACCGTATGTAAACCGTGGGTTTTCAATTGGAAAATTCCTCGCTTCGCTTTTATTATTATTGTTCCAGCTAATAACGGGCACGCCGCGCCGACGTTTCAACCACGGCGACGATTACAATCGTAAATATCATTAGACTCTGGGCCCTGTCGACTTTGCTTTATAAGGTGAACGCAGATCGCGATTGCAAATAATTAGCGTGTCAAGGAAACGTCGTCTCGCCGTTTTAAGTGTTACATCTTGTACAGGGTGCCCCGAACCTCTGGAAAAGTCCGAAAATGCCCCTTTAAATTCATTTTATCAAGAAAAGGTCTTAACAAAAGTTGTGTATGTTCTCATTCCGCATAATTTAAAACTATTTTCATATATACAGGTTGTTCATTTAATAAGTTACAAACTCAAATTATTATTTTATAAATGGAACACTATATATTTTATTGCAGTTTCGGTTAGCCCCTGAACAGACGATAAAAATGATATAACATTATACTTAGTTATTTTTAGTATTTACGGAGTTATTTTTAATTTTATTCAAAAAAATGGGTCATGTTTGATCGTCTGCCAAATTGTCACTTTTAATGACACGGCAATCAACCTTGAACCAAAATATTTCTAAATCGCTCTACTTTTACAATATTCATCATTTTTAAAAACCTAGCGACTATCAAGAACACTACGAATCAGTTCGCTTATTGTAAAATTAGTCATTTTTTTTTAATGGAACGCCCTGTATATTATAGCATATTTGGATAGCACTTTCTACGAGCTTTCCAACCACACCATAATCTATGGTCTTAAGATTTATAACTTGTGAGTTATTATCACTTCTTTGTAATCAACTTATGGAACGCGCTGTAAAATATTTTCATTCGTCTCAGAATCATTTAAGATATTTATCTATACAGTTTATCGTACTTTTAGTGATTTAAATAAAAATAAATAAATAAATTCAGGAACTGAACGATTTTTTTCAGGTAATTCCTGTCATGTAAGAACACATTACGAATCGGTTGGATATTCGCTGGTTAGAACGTGGTAATGCTTTGAAGTGGTCTCCATGGTTACCAGATTTGTCTCTCGACTTCTTTTATGGGGATATAAGCAAGCAAATTAAAGAAATGTTCTCTTATCACAATTCGTTTATAATCTTAGATACGTATTTCGACAGCCACGCTATTATCTTCATTTCTATTGGAGATTCAATGAGAATATCCTCTGGCTCGTACCAACCAAAGAGTGTGCGTGTGTGGATGATTGAAAATGGCAGCGTACCTGTTGAAATACGCATAAAAAGATATAATCTAATATTAGTATGAAATAAATTAAAAAAAAACATTACTGAACTGCTTTTATCTGTGCTATTCTCAGTTTATGGGAATATGTAAAGAAGCAAGGGTATAAATATGTACTTGGCACATGCAAAGAAAGGAAAATGCGTATTTAGCAATAAGGAGAAGTTTCTTTTAAATTTTTTTCAATAGTTTAAATTTTTATGATTTTTTAAACCTATTTGTGACTGGAGACATTTTGCTTTTTCTTCGTTGATGTGTAAAAAAATGTTAATATTTAATTTGTTTCTTGGGTATGTAGCTTCAAAATAATAGAATTTTTTATCGTGTAAATAAATCCTTTCCATTCGTTTTCATAGTGTAATTGGAATCATTTAGTGAAAATCGTTCAGTTCCTGTATTTATTCCATATTTTTATTGCAACCGCTAAAACAATGACAAAGAAATTGTTAATTTGAACAAAAATAAAGTGTTTTGATAAATGCCTTGAATGATACAGCAGATAAAATATTTCTGAGACAAATAAAAATATTATTCAGCACGTTTCTTAATTTGATTATAGGGAAGTGATAATAAGTCGCAAGTTATAAATCTTAAGACCATAGAATGTTATGGTTAGAAAGCTTGTTGAAAGCACTATCCAAATATACTGTAATATACAGTATGTTCCATTTGAAAGAGATGACTAGTTTTACAATACGCGAACTGAATCGCAGTGTTGTTAATAGTCGCTACGTTTTTAAAAATTATGAATATTGTAAAAGTAGAGAGATTTAGAAATATTTTGGTCCAAGGTTGATTGTCGTATCATTAAAATTGACAATTTGGCAGACGATCAAACATGCATCCATTTTTTGCATAAAATTGAAAATAACTCGGTAAATACTAAAAATAAGTAAGTATAACGTTATATAATTTTTATCGTCTCTTCAAGGTCTAACCGAAACTGCAATAAAATATATAGAGTTCCATTTAAAAAATAATAAGTAAGGTTTGTAACTTATTAAATGAACAACCTGTATATTTGAAAATAATTTTAAATTATGCGGAATGAAAACCTACACAACTTTTGTTAAGATCTTTTCTTGATTAAATGAATTTAAAGAGGCATTTTTGGACTTTTCCAGAGGTTTGGGACACCCTGTACAGGGCGGGCGTTTTCGAACGCACCCTCGCGTTTTAAAATTTTCTGAACGTACCCCAACTCAGCTCAACAAAGAAATTCGCCTATTAAAAAATTGCCTGAAATTTTCTGAACTGAGTTGGGGTACGTTCAGAGAATTTGGCAGAGTTTCAAAATTTCTTCATTCAGCTGGGTTAGGGTACATTCAGAAAATTTAGTAGGGTTTTTTAATAGACGAATTTCTCTGTTGAGCTGAGTTGGGTCAAACTACGGTTTCCTAGGAGAATCGGTCGGCTGAAACTGACCGCGACCAACGCGACGTCCGTATGGAACTAAAAGCAATGAAAGCCGGGCGAAGTCTAGGAAACGGTCGCGGTCAGCTTCAGCCCGACCGACTCTCCTAGAAACCTTAACATTCAGAAAATTTGGCATATTTATAAAATGTGAGGCTGCGTTCGAAAACTCTTGCTCAGAGCAAGATGCAGCACGCTTCAAACCGTGCTCGTTATTATTATTTTTTCTTTCAAGTCAAAGTTTGTTGTTTTCTAGGGAATTAGTTCAATATAAGTCAAAAAAGGATAACGTAATTTCTTCGTTGAGCTGACTTGGAGTACATTCAGAAAATTTTACAGAGTTTTAAAAGGCGTTGAGCTGATTAGGGACACGTTCAGAAAATTTGGCCGGGCCAATTAATCGATCCGATTTCCGATATCTTGCTTGTGTGTCTCGTACGGATTGTTTTGGTAAATCAGTTTCGCTCTCTCTTTTTTTCGGCACTTAAACGCAGGCGTTCGATTATTTGTAGGCGAGTTCCGTTTACCCTGAACGGTGTTGATTTTTTGTTTGCTTTTCTCGTTGCGTCATTCTTTTGCGGACAGTTAACAAGTTGACTAGGCTTGAACGGAAAACTGGAAGAAACTGTTCGTCGATCTTATATTTTTAATTTAGTATAATTCAAAGAGTTTATTTGTTCGCCAATGGATGACGCCCTGAACAGTTATATGCGTCAGAAAGAAAACTGGAAAAAAATTTCGTAGATTATTTTTTTTTTTAAATTTTTTTCTTGCTTGGGTTTGACTTATTTAGGTCGAGTTCACTTGTGTTGAGTTGACCTTGAAAATGTTGGACTTTAATTTTTTTAATTAAAATTTTTTTGCTTGAGTTGTCCACCCACTCCTTCCTTGACCACGTTGTCTTTTTCTACCGATAAGTTTTTGTGTTATCGGCGCCATCTCTTTAAACACACACTAACTAATATCACAGCTTGTTTTGAAATCCCGTTGTTTGTTTTTTTCTCAACGTCGTAATATCTCCTTCCATCACTAGATTTAATTTTTTATTTTTTTTTGCTTGGGTTGAATTGAATCGAGTTTAGTTGTTGGGTCGAATTTGATTGAGCTTGATATTTTTTTAATGTTTTTTGATTTTTACTTTTTTTTAAATGTTTTTTGATTTTATTTATTTATTTAAATTTTTAACTTTGGTTGAATGGAATTAAGTTGTGTGCGGATAAATCGGGTTGATTTTGAAAATCTTGTCGTTGATTTTGTTTTACTTATTTTTTAAACGTCTTTTGATTTTTATTTTTTATTTTTTGCTTGGGTTAAACAGAATCGAGTTTAGTTGTTGGGTCGAGTTTGATTGAACTCGACATTTTTTAAATGTTTTTTTAGAAAAATTTTGTGCAAATCGTTTTTGATTGCAGTGAAAACCTCGAGCAGCCTCTGGACAGCTGTTTCAGCCCTGCTTGGGGCTTCTTCATTTAATGTTTCTTATTTGTCTATCCTACTGCAATGTCAGGTCAAAAAGCGATAGTAAGATGTCGCTGTTTTATCTGTTCAATGTTTTTTTAATTATTTTTTTTTTTGCTTGGGTTGAATAGAATCGAGTAGAATTTGGTTGACCTTGACATTTTTTTTTAAATCCTTTTTGATTTTATTTTTTTGTTTGCCTGGGTTGAATAGAATCGCGTTTAGTTGTTGGGTCAAATTTGGTTGACCTTGATATTAAAAAAAAATATTTTTATTTTTTCTTGCTTGGGTTGAATAGAATCGAGTTTAGTTAAGTCGAATTTGGTTGACCTTGACATTCCTTTTTAAATGTTTTCTGATTTTTAATTTTTTTGCTTGGGTTGAATAAAATCGAGATAAGTTGTTGCGTCGAATTCGCTTGACCTTGACATTTTTTAAAATGTTTTTTTATTAATTTTTAATTTTTCGCTTGGGTTGAATAGAATCGAGTTTACTTGTTGGGTCGAATTTAGTTGACCTTGACATTTTTTAAAAATGTTTTTAGATATTTTTAATTTTTTTTTGCCTGGATTGAATAGAATCGAGTTTAGGTGTTTAGGGTCGTTTTCGGTTGACCTTGACCTTTTTTTTTTTGAATGTCTCGATTTTTAATTTTTTATCTAGTTGTTGGGTCGAGTTTGGTTGTCATGGTCGAACTTTGCTTTAATCGCTTTTCTTTTTCTTACATTTTTTTGCTTCAGATGAATACAGCTAGGTCGGCAACTGTTGAGTTGGCCTTGAAATTTGTTGAGCTTAATTTTAATATATTTTGTTTTACGTTTAATTTAATTTAATGTTTCTTTTCCTTAATTTTTCTCTTGGGTCGAAAGGAGTTGGATTGGGTGAACATTAAATGGTTTTTTAATTTTTTGTATACTTTATTTTTGTATTGTTTTTTTTTTATATATTAATTTTAGCTAGGATCAGAGCAGTTGAGTTGGATTGAAATTTGTTGAGCTTAATTTTTTACTTTTAATTTTTTTAACGTTTCTTTTCCTTAATTCCTTTACTCGGGTCGAATTAATTCATTTTTTTTTAATTTTTATGTACTTTAATTTTTGTGTAATTTTTTATAATAATTTTTTTGTTTGGGTTAGAGTTGAGTTCAGTGGTTGGATCGAGTTTGGCTGACCTTGAGATTGTCCGAGCTGCTCGTTAGTCGTTTCTTAATTAAAATATTTTGGCGACTTTTTTTTACGTTTACCTTGCTTACTACCGCCTTCCGCCGGCCTTGTTTGTAGATCAGATTGCGTAGGTACGCACAAGCATGTCCGCGATCATGTCTCTGCGTCTATCAGAGTTTTTATTTATTTTTTTTTTAGTACAGATAATGAAAGGTGGGCTGATAATTCAGAAGAGGGTTTCTGTCGCCTAAATTCTGAATTCTTCCTTTGCCCTATTTTTTTTTTTTAATTAACTTGTGATCGAACCAAACTTTAAAAAAAATTACTTCGCGTTCTGCGTACAACTTTGATTTTCGGGACTTGGTTTCTTTGAAGTGACTTACTTGAGTAGAGAGAGAGAGAGAGAGAGAGAGAGACTTTCCGGCTTCATTTGCGCGACAAAAATATTACCGACTTATTTTTAGTTTTAATCATTCCTGTGTGTCGCAGAGGAGAAGACAGACGGCCTCGGTGGTAGACGAAGCGCCGAAAAGGAGAAAGTCGAATGCGTGTCGGCGTGGGCCAGACAAAGACACCTAGCGGCGCCACCGGCCCAACGCAGCGTCTGGCCCCCAAGTACTTCTGCATGTTCGTCTTAAGTGGCCTCTGCCTTTATCAGGCGACTTAAAATATCCGGTGACTAACGCGCATATAATTGGTGTCTTGGATCTTAACTTTATTTTATTATGCACTTTACTTATCGCCCTACGCCGCCGCCGTTCGATTCTTTCATTCTGATTCTCATTCTCATCCTCTCATCATAAATTATTCGAGCTGTGCTTACTTACTTACTTATTTGTTGTGTCTTGTTAATCTCAGACAGTGTTGCCAATCAACTCGACCAAAAATTCCTTTTTCCGCGTAGAGGACTTCCCTACAATTTCCCTAGAATTAATCTAGCAAAACAGTTCAAAACACGATTACAGAAAAACAAATTTCAGAAAAAAAAAAAAAATAGGAAATAAATGAAAATATTAAAGCACTTTGCGACAATCGGAAGAAGCAGTATTGCCAGCTCATCAAATTTTCAGGTTCGTGCTTTTTTTACAGACGAAAAAGTCGACTTTGACGTTACAAAACGTATTGTCCCGAGATGGCGCTTAATAATAATGAGAAAAATAAGAAAAAGAAACCGAAATAAAAAATATATTATTGAATAGTAAAAGTTATCGCAACGCTTCGGTCAGATTTTTCAAAAAATTTGTTTGTGCAGGCGGTTACTTACGTTGGTAGTTCTGTCAGTCAAGACAGTTGGCAGCATTGCTTGCCAACTTCAGGCTGATGCTTACACCGTGCGTGTAAGCATGGCGGCGTTTGACGCGTGTATTGTATTCATGAAAATTGGAAACTGTTTAAAGAAATAAACAAAGACACTTATACAGGGTGTAACTTTTATGACGGGATAAACGTCGAGGGCTACTTCCTCACGTCGAATTATGAAAAAAAGTTCATGTAAACATATGCCGGCAGGCACATAGTTTCAGAGATACAGGGTCCGGAAAAAAGTTGGGAAACTTTTTTGTTATCGATTTCTCAGAAAAAAATATTCTTTATGAAAGTTTCCGCATCTTCCCAAATCTAAAATACACTTGTCAAAATCTCAATACCTATCGACGTATACCGAGGAGATCGAAATGTTTGAAATCGACGTAAGAGTAAAGCGCCTTTATTTTTCAAGATACGCGGAAATCTTATCTGGGAAAGTTGTTCGGGAAAGTCACGAGATTTAGAATATGAAATCGTGGCTGTCTACGATGATTTTTTTATATCTCGGAAACTATGCGTTTGCGGACCTATGTTTATATAAACTGTTTTTCATATTTCGATGTGAGGAATTGGCCCTTAAAATTTGACCCCTCATTAAACTTACACCCTGTATAACAAACACACGTACGATTGCACTTAAGTTAGCACCGATCACATAATAATTAAATTAAATTTCGTCAACTTGAATGAAAGAAGAAGAAGAAGAAGAAAAAAAGACGATCAATTGATCATCAACATAGAGAAGTTTCTAAAGTACAGTCGAATTGAATAAAAAAAAATAAAACTGAATAAGTCAAATGTGTAGATATTAAAGAAAGAAAAAAGGCGATCAGTTAACAATTTAAAAATTAAAGTAAAGTCAAAACGAATACAAAAAAACAAGAATGACATTGAATCGACGACAATAGAGCAAACGAAAACCGAACAAAATATATAGAAATAGAAATAAAAATAGACGCTCAGTTGATAACTAAAAAATCAAAAGTCATGTCAAATAGAATGAAACAAAAGAAATAGCAACATGGTAAATTGACAGATAAAGGGTAAAATAAAAAGAGAAAGAAATGTTATAACTCAGACACTATGCGTTTGCGGACCTAGGTTTATAGAAACTTTTTTCGTATTTCGGTGTGAGTAATTGGCCCTTAAAGTTTGGCCATTCTTTAAAGTTGCACCCTGTATATTTGAACTAAGCGTTTAATCGACGTATAGGTGTCGTTTTTTTTTTTTTGAATGTAACGCGATCGCCACTTGTTTACGGATGACTGTTTTCAAGTTTGAAATTCGTTCTCGAACATTTCCGCCCCTTTATGATTTTTTTTCTCGCGATGATTGTCGTTTGTTTGTTTGTTTGTTTGTAAGTGCCGTTTTTTGAATGTAACGCGATCGTCACTTATTTACGGATGATTGTTTTTAAGTTTGAAATTCGTTCTCGAATATTTCCGCCCCTTTTTGAATTTTTTCCTCGCGATGGTCGTCGTTTGTTTTCGCTTTCAAATGTTTCCGTTTCCTTTCGTATTGTTTTTGTTCGGTTTTTCGCCCTAGCGCCGTGAAATTTGCGATCGTGATTTGTTTTTTTTTCTTCTTGGCAATTAATCGATCAAAAAATTTTCGCGCTTCTTTTTCCTCCACGAATAATTAATTAGTTATCATTTGTTTTTTTTTTTGAAATTTTCGTTTCGATTTGTTTTTGGTTTGTTGATTATTGTGAAGTTCGACTTATTATTTTATTATTAATTTCTTGAATGTTCCTTATTATTATTATTTTAATTTTAAATCTACAATAATTCAATTCGAGTTCTTTTCTTCTACACGTATGATCGTCATTTGTTTCGTTTTTTTTTTTTGCTTTAGTTGGGAATTTTTTAATTTGTTTATTTGGATTTCTTGATTGAGGTGAATAATTAATTAGTTGTCATTTGTTTTTTTCCCGCCGTTTTCTTTAGAAATTTTCGTTTCAGACAGACGGTCTTTGTCGATTATTATTAGGACAGAACGGAATTAAATATTTTATTCGATTTATTTGGAACGAGACGGCAACAAGCACATCGCTGCAGCGTTATACGTTTGCCGCCTCGTTTATATTTAATCGAACAAAGTACATAATTCCGTTCCCTGATTATTGGTTTCTTGAATGTTCCTTGTTATTATTATTTTCTTTAATACTGAACTGACGAACATTTTACTTATTTTATAATTTGTTTTTGATTCATCTTGCTAAACAGAACCCCGGACGAACTTAATTTTTCTGAATGCATCCCGCTGCCGAACATTATTTTCTTCTGTGCGGAACATTGTTGGCGTTTTAAAAATTCCTGGATCTGTGAAGAACCTAATCGATTTCGAACGCATTTTGTTTAAATTTCCGAAGATAAAATAAAAAAATAAAAACACAAACTTTTTTAAGCGTTCTGAACGTTGTCTAATTGAGATTTGAGCAAATTTTCTGAACGTATCTTCACCTCTGAACTTACACTAGTTTTTCTGAACGTACCTCTATGAAAAAATTTAATTTTCCTGAACGCACCCAACATTTTCGTAAAAGAACAGAAAATTCGATTGCCGTGAATAATTAATTAGTCGTCATTTGTTTTTTGTCGCCGTTTTGTTTAGAAATTTTCGTTTCAAACAGACGGTCTTTGTCGATTATTATTCTTACAGAACGGAATTAAATATTTTATTCGATTTATGTCGAACGAGGCGGTAACAAGCACATCGCTGCAGCGTTATACGTTTGCCGCCTCGTTTATATTTAATCGAACAAAATATACGTATAATTCCGTTCCGTGATTACTAGTCTCTTGAATGTTCCTTGTTATTATTTTCTTTGATACTGAACTGACGAACGTTTTAATTGTTTTATAATTTGTTTTTGATTCATCTCGCTAAACAGATCTCTGAATGAACTTAATTTTTCTGAACGCATCCCTCGCTGCCGAACATTATTTCCTTCTGTGCGGAACATTGTTGGCGTTTTAAAAAATTCTGGATCTGTGAAGAACCTAATCATTTTCGATCGCATTTCGGATAAATTGTCGAGGATAAAATTAAGAAAAAAAACGAACTTTTTAAAGCGCTTCTTAACGTTGTCTAATTGAGATTTGAGCAAATTTTCTGAACGTATCTTCACCTCTGAACTTACACTAATTTTTCTGAACGTATCTCTCCGGAAAAATTCAATATTCCTGAACGCTCCCGAATATTTTCGTAAAAGAACAGAAAATTCGATTTCCGCGAATAATTAATTAGTCGTCATTTGTTTGTCCCGCCATTTTTTCTTTAGAAATTTTCAGTACAAAGTTTTTTTAATCTTGAACCGGACAGAAATATGATGGGAACACACTCAACGTTTCGCTCCTGACAAAGCTATAAATCTATAGCGAAACGTTGAGTGTGTTCCCATCATATTTCTGTCCGGTTCAAGATTAAAAAAATATAATTCCGTTCCCTGATTATTGGTCTCTTGAATGTTCCTTATTATTATTATTTTCTTTAATACTGAACTGACGAACGTTTTAATTGTTTTATAATTTATTTTTGATTGATCTTGCTAAACAGAATCCCGGACGAACTTAATTTTTCTGAACGCATCCCGCTGCTGAACATTATTTTCTTCTATGCGGAAACACATATTATTATTATTATTATTATTATTATTATTAACTTTTTGCCGTTTTAAAAATTTCTGGATCTGTGAAGAACCTAATCGTTTTCGAACGCATTTTGGATAAATTTTCGAGGATGAAATTAAGAAAAGAAAACGAACTTTTTTAAGCGTTCTGAACGTTGTCTAATTGAGATTTGAGCAAATTTTTTGAACGTATCTTCACCTCTGAACTTACACTAATTTTTCTGAACGTACTTCTCCGGCAAAATTCTATTTTCCTGAACGTGCCCTAACATTGTCGTAAAAGAACAGAAAATTCGATTGCCGCGAATAATTAATTAATCGTCATTTGTTTTTTTTTCCGCCGTTTTCTTACGAAATTTTCGTTTCAGACAGACGGCCACTGTCGATTATTGTGAAGTTCGAATAATTATTATTAATCTCTTGAATGTTCCTTATTATAATTATTTTTTTTTTTGTAATACTGAACTCACGAACATTTTGCTTGTTTTATAATTTGTTTTTGATTGATCTTGCTAAACAGAATCCCGGACGAACTTAATTTTTCTGAACGCATCCCGCTGCTGAACATTATTTTCTTCTGTGCGGAACTTTTTTGGCGTTTTAAAAATTTCTAGAACTGTGAAGAACCTAATCGTTTTCGAACGCATTTTGAATAAATTTCCGAAGATAAAATTAAGAAATTAAGCGTTCTGAACGTTGTCTAATTGAGATTTGAAAAAAATTTCTGAACGTATCCTCACCTCTGAACTTACACTAATTTTTCTGAACGTACCTCTGTGGAAAAATTCAATATTCCTGAACGCACCCTAACATTTTCGTAAAAGAACGGAAAATTTGATTGCCGCGAATAATTAATTAGTCGTCATTTGTTTTTTTTTTGCCGCCGTTTTCTTTAGAAATCTTCGTTTCAGACAGACCGCTTCTGTCGATTATTGTGAAGTTCGAATTATTATTATTATTAGTCTCTTGAATGTTATTATTATTATTATTTTTTTTTAATTTTAAATCTACAATAATTCGTTTCGAGTTCTTTTCTTCTACGTGTATGATCTTCATTTGTTTTGGTTTTTGTGCTTTAGTCGGGAATGTTTTAATTTGTAGGTGGGTTTCTCGATCGGCGCGAACAATTAATTAGTTGTCATTTGTTTTGTTTTTGTTTTTCCCGCCGTTTTCTTTAGAAATTTTCAGTACATAGTTTTTTTAACCTTGAACCGGACAGAAATATGATGGAAACACACTCAACGTTTCGCTCCTGACGAAGCTGTAAATCTACAGCGAAACGTTGAGTGTGTTTCCATCATATTTCTGTCCGGTTCGAGATTAAAAACACTTTGTACTGAAAATTTTCATCGGACAAGAATCAACTTCACTTTTAGAAATTTTCGTTGTTATGAAGTTCGAATTAATCTCTTGAATGTTCCCTATTATTAATATATTTTTTTTTTAATTTTAAATCCACAACAATTCGTTTCGAGTTCCTTTCTTCAACACGTATGATCATCATTTGTTTCGGTTTTATCGCTGTAGTCGGAAACTTTTGTATTCGTAGTGGGTTTCTCGATTGTCAAAAAAGTTTTTCGTCTTTCTTGCTTTTTTTAATTGCTTGCTTAATTTTTCAGTAATCAAATGATGCTTATAATGACTTTGGAAGTTTCAATTTTTCCAATTCGATCATGTCTCTGCGTCTTTTTTCCGATTGTTTACTACCCCTTTTCCGTCTTATTTTCGACAAATGCAGCGGTTATCTTTTGACTCTTTTGTCCTCAAGAAGTTTAATGAATTTTTGCAATTTTTCCCTTTTTGCCTTTCGTTTGAAATTATCCGTAGATTTAACGACTTTTTCCATAAGTTGGCAACGCTGATCTCAGAGGCCGGCGTAGATTATACTTCTGTGTCCGTCTATTTTCTCTGCCTTCCTTCTTCAAGTCAGGGTTATAGCACGCCTTTGTTTTCTTCAAGCATCGATTTTAATATTCATACGCCGTTGTGTCGTACAAGGATTTATATGTCGATGTGCTTGCCGCACGTACAACACAAACGGCGCGCGAGTTTTTTTTTCAAGTCGAGACTTGACACGCTGCCAAGCCGAGGGGGAACTTTCGTTTAGTCATTGCATTTTTAATCGCATAAATTCGTTTTATTGCTCGCCAGAGAGAGAGAGAGGGAGGGAGAGAGAATAAATTGCACGTCTCGCAATTATTAATGCGGTAATTGGCCGGGAAACGCGGCGTGCGAGATTCTAATTTCACGCAGGCAGAAAGAAAATCGAGAGGGAGACGCGGGGGAATCACAGCGCGTCATGATAAGTAGCAATAAGCGATGCGCGCACATCCATAAATCCGTTTATAAATTATTAATGTCTCGTGTATTTATTTATTTATTTATTAAAAAGGTCTGCAGGGGGGAGGGAGGTACCTGCGGACTTGAAACAGTAAATCAGGGCCGCCACCTCGTGGATGAAATAAACAAAAAGAATTAATTGCAGTTAAAATTCGTAATGACCACGGAAGCCATTCGAAAACGAAACAAATGAAAATCGACTGCAATTCTGTAATATAAAAAAAAGTTACCGAAAAGTACAATTTTTTATATTTTTATGCTCCCTAGACAAAATTCGGCAAGAATTCACGCTAGTTTTCGTTCAAATGATAAAGAATTATGAATTATTATTGAAATAATTACAAAAAAAAAGGTTTTCTAAAGTTTAGTTTCACTTTTAAAAAGTGAACTGATCAAATATATAGGGTGCTTCAGAATAAGTGTCCGGTCCGCTAGGAGAGCGCATTCACTAAGGTCATGCGAGTGGCAAAATAACAAAACAACTGTAAAAAAAACTTAAAAAAGAGCAACTAAATAGAATAAGAGAAGCGACTATGTAGAACACCAAAAAACAAAAAAAAAAACGGTTACTCAATAGTGTCGAATAATATGTAATCATTGTCATTGTCATCGTTTTCCTAATGACAAAGAAAAGCACAGAAAAGAGGAGAGAAATAACAAGAACGAATGAAATAAAGAAGAATCTATGGAAGAGACACACCAAATTAGACTACTGAGACAAAATATGAAAAAGAACAAAACAAAAAGAAGGAAAGACATTCAACGAACCGAAGTCATCAAACGTTGATAAAAGAACAAAACAAAAATTAATAAATGCCAAAATCAGAAAAGCTCCTGATGGAAAAGATGTGAAAATTTCGAAAAAGAAAAAAGTGATTTTAAAATACGAAAAGAAATGTAAGGAAATTGCAGTTTTAGGTAAAAAAAATTAAAAAAAAAAAAATGTGTGAGTGGGGAAAAAAAGCCAATCATTTAAAACTCTTAAAGTAGATAGAAATATTTTCGATTCAGGAATTTACTGATTGAAGAAGTGAGACCGTTATGACTGGGGCGGGGGAGGGCATTTGGAAAACGTCAATTTATTTCAGATTAAAAAAAAAAAAACTTATAAAAATAAAATCGAAAAATTCAGTACGTAAAAAGGTCAACAACTAAAGGGACGAAAACAAAAGATGACATGGAGACGGAGGGGGCGGGGACCGTAAAAGACGATTCGCTTCAACATTTTTTATTAATTTTCTTTTTAATGGCAAAGTTCTAAACTAAAAATAAATAGAAAGATAGGAAAAAAATGAATTGTATTTAATTAAAAAAATATATGTGTAGAATTACAGTTGGAATGGAGGAAGGGGGGGAGGACGTTTCGAGAACATTACCAGATTTTAGATTAAAAAAAAAATTAACAAAATCGGAAAATTCAGTGCATATGTAAAAATGTTAACAACAATGGGGAAGAAAACAAAAGACGCCGAGGGGGGGGGGGCAGAAAGACCGAAAAATGGCAAAATTCGAAATTAATAATATCAGAATGGAAAAAATTTTTATTTTGAACTTTATGAAAAAAGAAAGTAGAAACGTTACGGCGTGGGAAAGGAGCAGGGGGAGGGAGCATTTCAAAAATTTTTTGCCTTAAAAATTACAAAATTCTAAACTAAAAATTTCGGAATGAAAAAAAAAAGAAAATTTTAATTAAAAAAAACATGTCTGGATAGAAAATTGAAATTACTGAAGTGGGAGCGGAAGAGGGCGGGGCATTTCGAAAACCGAAAATTGTTCAAGGCAAGAAACACTGCATAATCCTACGTGCAAATAGCAAATAGGTTTCAATTTCGTGGCAGATTTCTCGGTTTTTTACGGTTTAGAAATTCGCTAAAATCGGTATTTTGTCTCGCTGTATCGAGCAAGAATTCATGAACGGCCTAGCCGGAATCGCGTAACTTTTTACGTTTCCACCAAGACCTAGAAAATAATCTCAGGTAGGGATGCATGCGATGCTTCGATACTTCTATAAGTATCGATATTTTATTTTTTGGGTGTCGTATGACATCGGAACATCGACACCTTCGTTTCGATACTCTTTAAAGAACCGATACTTTAATTTGGGAATCGGAAAGTATCGCAATTGCCAAATTAATGACAATTGCTCAAACCTACTATTAAAAAATAATAAACTCGTCATTTCACTTCAATTACTCAACTTGTTACGGTTTGGAAAACCGCTCTCAAAAGTATATTCAAGTTTTAAATCGCATAAATTTTGCCACCGAAAGAAACATAGTTATCGTGTGAACGACCTCTCGCTTGCTTTTATTATTTGTTATCATTTTCGTTGGAAAATGATCGTATTTTTATAACGCAAAATTGCGTCCCACGCTAATTTTGTGGTGCAAGTCGCAAACTGTTTATTGTGCATCTCAGAACGTTCCGGCAACAAATCATCTTACGATTTGCAGTTTCGCCATTATAATTGCGTTAAGTTAAGCTTTGATCGGCTCGGAATTTGTATTTTTAGCCCTGGTTGCAAAATCTTTCACAAGCATCCGTCGCTACTTTTCACCGTGGGAATTAAATCGAATGTTTATTCTAACCGTCGAAACTGGCCGTAAAATTCTGCGACGTCTTAGTTTTTTGTGTCATCTGGTTCCTATGATTTACAACGTTTTTCTGTCCAATTTCTTATTTCGACGGGAATGTAAATTACGTTCTACTTGACATTCGACGCTATTGGTTATTACTGATGTCATCTTATACAAAGTTAGCTTTTGTTTGGTTCTTGTTGGTTTTGATTCGTCCGAGTCCTTCTCTTCGCAGTTATGGGCGTGGCCAAGTTTGACTTTATTAACTTGTGGCATGCTTGTAGCATTTAGTCGTCGTTGTGATATAAATATCATATAAATATGAATTAGTAATTCAATTCAATCGATACTATTACAGCAGAACGATACGACATTTCGTAATATCGATACTTTTCTGCCAAGTATCGTATGGTATCGATACCATTAAAAAAAAATTACATTTGATATAAAATATCGATAATTTGTTTAGAATATGCATCCTTAATCCCAGGTAAATTTACTTATTGTTGAATACAAGTACGGGAAGAAAGAAATTTACGGTCGCTCTACTTCCCTTCACCCCATTCTAATTTGGTTGTCATTTTTTAACAACCCTCTCACTCCTGATGTACCTTAACATCGTTTTAGCGTCGCGTTAGGACTTTAATTAGTTGCGTTAAAGTTATAGCGTATTTTAAGATTAATTATTAAATTTATGAGACTAATTAGACGATTAATGTTAGAAAGCAAACGGCATGGTGGACAAAGGAAATACAGAAACAAGTAAAAATAAAGAAAAGAAAATGGCAATTGTATTTACAAAAAAAAAAAACAGACGAAGCTTATGAAGAATACAAACAACAAAGACAAATCGTTAAGAGGATGATACTTGAAGCAAAAGAGAAAACATGGACAGAATTTGGAACAAAGCTTGAAGAAGATAGTAAAAGCAACCAGAAACTGTTTTTTAAAGTAATAAAGAAACATAAGGAAGCAGAAAACAAACCAGGCAAAGTACATAAAAGATTCAAAAGGAAGTATACTAACAGAAGAAAAAGAAATAATGGAAAGATGGCGAGAATGTTTCATGAACTTGCTAGCAGGGGCAGAAAAAGGGACAGAAATAATTGCAAACAAAACAGGGATAATAAACAACGAAGAAAGAATCACTATGGAAGAACTAAAAGAAGCATTAGGCAAATTGAAAAATGGTGAATCACCAGGACAAGATAGAATAACGACTGAAATGATGGAGAGTATGGGAGAAACAGGAAAACAAGTATTACTAGAAATCATGAATAAAGCCTGGATGGAAGAAGATATACCTAATGACTGGGAAACAGGAATGGTTTTGCCAATTTAAAAAAAAGGAGATATAAAAGAATGTAACAATTACAGAGGTATAATATTACTAAGCACGGGAATGAAGTTGTATGAACAAATCCTAAATGAGAAACTACGAGATATTATAGAAGTAACTCTGACCGAATCTCAAAGTGGCTTTAGAAAGGGCAGAAGCGGGCAAGACCATATATTCACGATAAAACAGATAATAGAAAAGACCAAACTGAAAAGAAGAGAAGCTTATATGGCATTCATAGACATACAAAAAGCCTTCGACAAAGTACAAAGAAAAATAGTATGGGACATATTAGAAGAAAGAGGAGTAGACAGCAAGATGAGCAGAGTAGTTCAAAGTTTGTATGCGAACACGAAAAATGTAGTAATATTCAGAAATATGAAATCTGAAATATTTACAACTAAAGAAGGATTGAGACAAGGTGGAGGAATGAGCCCGACACTTTTTACTTTGTTCATCGATCACATCATCAGGAAATGTAATGAAAGAACTAAGAGCTTATTTGGAGGATACAAAAATCTGCAACCAATAGAAATAAAAGAATGTGCCTATGCTGACGATGTCGTAATAATTACATCAACAGAGAAAGAATTACAGAAGAATTAAGAAATTTGGAAGGAGGTACTGGAAAGTAGTGGTATGAAAATGAATTCGGAAAAGACAAAGATTATGGCAGTAACAGAAAAAGAAGAAAACTTAAATGTACATTTAGACGGAGTAAAAATAGAACAAGTAGAAGTGTTTGAATACTTAGGAGTCACAATAGAAACTTCAGGAAGACAAGAAAAAGAAATAAACAAAAGAATAGAAAACGCAATCAAAGTCTACCACAGCATAAACAAAACCTTTATTAATAGAAAAGAAATATCATCCAATACAAAAATGAACGTTTACAAAGCAGTCTATAGACCTATATTAACATATGGATGTGAAACTTGGACACTAACAAGAAAACAGAAAAGTAAAATTCAAGCAACGGAAATGAAGTACCTAAGAAGAACCAGAGGAGTAACAAGAAAGGATAAGATCAGAAATGAACAAATAAGAGGAGACCTTGAAGCGCAATCAATATTAGAATACATAGAACAACGTCAAATAAGCTGGTGGGAACATCTACAAAGAATGACCAACAACAGACAAGTAAAAAGAATTTGGGAAGCGAAAATATTAATAAGGAGGAAAAGGGGAAGACCAAGAGAAACATGGGAGAGTACGATAGGAAAATTATTGAAAGACAGAGGAAAGACATGGAATGAAGCCAAGTTATTAGCAAGAGACAAAAAAGAGTGGCGCAATTTGTCTATGGCTAGAACAACCTTACTCCCGACACCCTGTGGGTAAAAGGGAATATGATTATATATATATTAAATTTATGTAGATGGAATTCGTTGGGTTGAGCAAGAATTGATGAACGGCCTAGCCGGAATCGCGTGCGCACCATCAAGTACTTTATTTAAATATTCTATATCGTGACCATTTCTTTTTTGAGGGGGGCAATTAGGAAACACAAATGGAGAACAAACAACATAGCGTTCAAAAACCACTCGCTGTTTTAATGACGGCCACAAACAAAAGCGGTAATCGCCAGATTACTCAGCTACTTATCTAAAAGCGGTTGTTTGCCCCGGTGGGTAAACTCACCAACCAACCAACCAACCAAACAACCAACCGACCGACCGACAACAGACAGGAAGCAAACAATGCAACCGCAGACTTTTAACATCCCTTTAAGTGCCTGGTCGCCGGACGAGAAAGGAAATTAATTATCAGCCTGAAACCTCCGCAAACGTCGCACCGTGGTGATAATTGCTGCTCCGGGAGCGACGCTAAACGAACACGCAGCAGCGCTTGTGAGAAAACTGCTCCGGCCCAAGAAGAAGAACAAGAAGAAGAAGAACTTAACAAGCAAAGAGGAAGTAATCGAATTAATTGCATATGCAACGTTGACTTTTATAGTAAAGGCTCGTGTGTATGAATATTAAAGCCGTCTGGCCTGCCTTATTAATTAAATATGTGCGCGCATACATTGTTGCTGCAAGGCTACTTAATTGCGAGTGCGGCAACAAAAAAGACAATACTTTTGAAACGATTTTTTTATGCGAAAAAATTTACATGCGTTGAGTCACTCGCTCGCTCTGCGTTACCGTGTGCAAGAACTGACATTTTTACAGTAGGTTATTATTGTTATTATTATTAATAGAAATTCACGACTGATTGCGCAACGTGTTATGTAAATGTAAAAGTTATAAAAAAAAATACAAAAAAAAAGGCGACCAAGATCGATATGATCAGTTTTTTCAAGCGCGCTTATACAGTATGTCCCAAACCTCTGGGAAAGTCCAAGAATGCGTCTTTAAATTCATTTCATCAAGAAAAGGTCTTAACTAAAGTTGTGTAGGTTTCCATTCCGCATAATTTAAAATTATTTTCAAATATGCAGGTTGTTCATTTAATAAGTTACAAACCTAACTTATTATTTTTTAAATGGAACACTGTATATTTTATTGCAGTTTCGGTTAGCCTTTGAACAGACGATAAAAATGATGTAACATTATACTTGCTTATTTTTAGTATTTACCGAGTTATTTTTAATTTTATGCAAAAAATGGATGCATGTTTGATCGTTTGCCAAATTGTCAATTTTAATGATACGACAATCAACCTTGGACCAAAATGTTTCTAAATCCCTCTACTTTTACAATATTCATCATTTTCATAAACCTAGAGACTATCAACAACATCACGATTCAGTTCGCGTATTGTAAAATTAGTCATTTTTTTCAAATGGAACACCCTGTATAATATAGTATATTTAGATAGTGTTTTCTACGAGCTTTCTAACCATATCATATTTTATGGTCTTAAGATTAATAACTTGTGATTTATTATCACTTCTCTATAGTGAACGTAAGAAACGTGCTGTAAAATATTTTCATTCGTCTCAGAATCATTTAAGATATGTATCCATACAGTTTATCGTACTTTTAGTGATTTAAATAAAAATAAATAAATAAATTCAGGAACTGAACGATTTTTTTCAGGTAATTCCTTTCATGTAAGAACACGTTACGAATCGGTTGGATATTCGCTGGTTAGAACGTGGTAATGCTTTGAAGTGGTCTCCATGGTTACCAAATTTGTCTCTCGACTTCTTTTATGGGGATATAAGCAAGCAAATTAAGGAATGTTCTCTTATCACAATTCGTTTATAATCTTAGATACGTATTTCGACATCCACGCTACTATCTTCATTTCTATTGGAGATACAACGAGAAAATCCTCTGGCTCGTACCAACCAAAGAGTGTGCGTGTGTGGATGACTGAAAATGACAGCGTATCTATTGAAACACGCATAAAAAGATATAATCAAATGTTAGTATGAAATAAATTCCAAAGAAACTATTACTGAACTGCGTTCACCTGTACTATTCTTAGTTTATGGGAATATGTAAAGAAACAAGGGTATAAAGATGTACTTGGCACAAGCAAAGAGAAGAAAATGCGTGATTAGCAATATGGCAAAGTTTCTTTCAAACTTTTTTCAATAGTTTAAATTTTTTTGATTTTTTAAACCTATTTGTGACCGGAGACATTTTGCTTTTTCCTAGTTGATGTGTAAAAAATGTTAAGATTCAATTTGTTTCTTTAATTAAATTTTTTTTTACCGTGTAAATAAATCCTTTGCATTCGTTTTTATAGTGTAACTGGAATTATTTAGTGAAAATCGTTCAGTTCCTGTATTTATTCCATATTTTTATTGCAACCGCTGAAACAATCATAAAAAAAATTGTTAATTTGAACAAAAATAAAGTATTTGGATAAATGTCTTGAATGATACAGCAGATAAAATATTTCTCAGACAAATAAAATATTATACAGCACGTTTCTTAAGTTGACTATAGAGAAGTGATAATAACTCACAAGTTATCAATCTTAAGACCATAAAATATGATATGGTTAGAAAGCTCGTAGAAAACACTATCTAAATATACTATAATATACAGGGTGTTCCATTTGAATAAAAGTGACTAATTTTACAATACGCGAGTTGAATCGTAGTGTTGTTGACAGTCGCTAGGTTTTTAAAAATGATGAATATTTTAAAAGTACAGGGATTTAGAAATATTTTGGTCCAAGATTGATTGTCGTATCATTCAAATTGACGAATCAAACGTGACCCATTTTTTTCTTCCCGACCTATTAAATTAATAAAATTCACGGTTTTTTTATAACCGACGCGACAACCGCTTACAAATTGGGATGGTAACGATATATGGATATATGTATGTATTATAAATATCGATATATTTGCGAAAAATATCGATATACAGGGTGTCCTCCAGAAAACGCCCCAAGCCAAAACTTCTTTATTCATAGACTAACTTTTAAAAACAAGAAGGCAAATGAAATAAGACTAAAAACACTATAAAATGTGCTCAATTAATTATTATTTTTTAATTACCTTCAGAGTCAAACGACTGTCAACTATTATTTTTTAAATGGCTCTGTATATTTTTTTATTATTGCATCTGGTAGAGCTACTGTTTCTAAATTCAATGACATGCAACACTTTAAGTTTTGACCAGCAAAAATGGCAGAAAACATTAATGAAAGAATTAAAGTTAAGTGTGTGTGTGCAAGTGTAAGGTGCTATAGGAAAAAAGTTGAAAATCGAACTTTAAAAGTGTGGTGTTGACATAAAATTGTCTAGTATGCTTTGAAGAACAACTACAACGTATAAAATAGATATTGTACAACAAGTGTTAATTAATAATTCTGTCTTGCAATATTTCCTTTAGTTAAATAAAAACTGAATAAAAAATCTAGTGGTGTAAGCTCTAGGAATAGTGCAGGCCAAAAGTTCCTAACCATCTTTCCCCAAAAAAGCCTGCCTTCGCTCGGGATCATTTCTTTCTAAAGCATATACTTTTTGAGATTATTTTTTTAAATTATCCTCATAGTTAAACGACTGTCAACTTTATTTTTTAACACGTTTAATACGCGTCTGTCTTAATTTTTAATTTTTATGAAAGTATACCGTGGCTAAGAATTCAATTTGTGTTTGTAGAGACAATAGTTTACACTCTTTTAAACTTCGACTTTCAATTTTTTTTTCCTATGACAACTTACATTTGCGCACTTAACTTTAATTCTTTCGTTAATGTTTTCTGACATGTTTGCTGGTCAAAACTTAAAGTGTTGCACATCACTGAATTTAGAAAAAGTAGCTCTACCAGATGCAATAATAAAAAATATACAGGACTGTTTAAAAAATTAAAGTTGTCAGTCGTTCGACCATGAAGACAACTAAAAAAAAAATTGAATTGGAAAATCCAGTGTTGCCTAACATATTTTTGACACCAGTCATAAAATAGATTTAAACAATCTTAGGTTAGTAAAAGCAACGTCAAGCAACATGGCATTAGACGCGTTTGAAACCATTTTTCTATACAAAAATAAGAGATATTTAATGAATACCGATCATGGGCCTTTGGCAGGTTCTGTGTTGCTTGACTTGGTTGACGTAATCCGGTGAGACGCTCGCTTTAGAGAGCACGCTTCACTGGAGCGGAAAGAATTAATATATAAGGTAGCGATAGGCATGTCACAGTCACTTCTTTTGTGATCAAGAAGAAGGCACGTACTGAAGATGGCAGCATAGCTGCCGAAATACATTTTAATAATAAAAAAAAATAATTAATTGACCACATTTCAGAGTGTTTTTAATCTCATTTCATTTGCCTTTTTGTTTTTTTTTTAATTAGTCTGTAAATAAAGGAGTTATGGCTTGGAGCGTTTTCTGTAGGACACCCGGTATATTATATCGATATTATAATTCAATATATTGCAAATACAAATGTCCCGTCGGGACAGAGCTTGCCCTGCATTCGTCCTTTGGAGCTGTACGGTTAAAAGTTACTATCTGAATCTGCCTGTAGTCAGGGCCGGAGGAAGGGTAGACGGCGCCCTTATGCAAAACAGTAGTTGGCCCCCTTTTCCCAAAAAGAAACGAAACGTGAATTCACCTAAATGTTATACACTTGTCTCAAAAAGAATAGTGTGCATCCTTTACAAGCTGACATTAGTTCTTATAAAGTGTGAAATCCAATGCAGAAAAATATTGTAATTTCATAGTTGCCTGATTTTTATTAATTTGAAAATATCCATTTTTTTCCCAAAACTTGTTTTAAAAAGTTAATTTTGACAAATTTTTGCTTAACTTTGAATCAGCTTAAACGATTCCTACCGGAATTAACTTGCTGTGTGAAGTTGGCCCCCGATTTACCCCCCCAAAAACAGTTTTTTTTAGCTAAAACGACGCCAAATTGTTTGTAGAGTTATGTAGTGAAAGAATTTTCGTTTGTAATAAAAAAAATAAAAAAGTTATGAGAGAGGGAAAAAATGGCCATCCCCCCAAATTGGGGGGATGACTTCTAACCGGTACTAATCAATACCAAATTGTTTGTAGTGAAGGAATTTTCGTTTGTAGTTATAAAGAAAAAAAGTTACAACCACTTGAATGTTAAGGGTGGCACTATTTCCACCCCCGTAGGGGGATGACCCTATTTTCGGTAAACCGTCTCCAAATAATGCGTAAGGATTCTAGCGAAAGAATTTTCGTTTGTAGTTGTCCTTTCAAGAAGTTACAACTCGTTAAATTTAAACAGAGAGAGACGGTTTATCGAACACAGGGTCATCCCCCCTGCGGGGGTGGAAATAGTGCCACCCTTAACATTCAAGGGTTTGTAACTTTTTTTCTGGATAACTTACAAACGAAAATTCCTTCACCACAATCCTCTACGCATTATGTGGAGGCGGTTTACCGAATATAGGGTCTTCCCCCCTGCGGGGGTGGAAATAGTGCCACCCTTAACATTCAAGGGTTTGCAACTTTTTTTCTGGATAACTACAAACGAAAATTCCTTCACTACAAACAATTTGGCATTGATTAGTACCGGTTAGAAGTCATCTCCCCAATTTGGGGGATGGCCATTTTTTTCCCCCTCCCATAGCTTTTTTATGTCTACTATTAATTTTTCTTGCAATTTTTAATTTTTATTTATACCAAATGAAATTAGGGAGATCAGTTTAGATTCAGATTAGATTGACCTTGACCGTGGTAAGTTGAACTTGAACATTTTAATTTAATTTTTTTTAATCTACACTTTTAATTTTTTTTTTTTTTTTAATTAAGTTGATGTCAGTAAGATCGGATTGATCTTGAGATTTATCGAAAGTGACTTTATTCATGTATAATTTTTTTTTTACTTTTAATTTTCGACTTGTGTAGAATGTAACCCAATATAAGTTGGTTGAATTCAGCGCTGACCTTCAGACCTTTGTTGAGGTTCATTTAAATTTGTTTTATGTAATTTTTTTTTTACTAAGATTAAAACGTGTCGACACCGAAATTTTTTTTTTTGTTCATTTAATTTTTTGATTTTTAATTTTTTGCTTTGGTCGAATAAAATCGAGTTCAGTTGTTGGGTCGAGTTTGGTTAATCTGGACAATGATCGAACTTCGCTTCACTTGTTTTTTAAAATTTTAGTTTTGTTCATTTTAAATGTTTTGCTTCAATTAATTTTGGGTTAGGTTTAGTTGGGTTGAGTTGACTCGATTTGTTGAGCTTCATTTTCCCACTTATTTACTTTTAATGCTTTTAGTATTTCTTTTTCTTAATTTTTTTACTTGGGTTGAATGAAATCAGGTTGAGTTGGATTGCGTGAACATTAAATTTTTGTCCACAAATTGTCTGTACTTTATATCAATTCTATTTTGATTTTTTTTTATTGTTTTTTATTTTTATTTTTTTTGCAAACGCAGTGATATAAATGTTTTATTACTAGGAGTTATAAGCACTTTTACAGCTCGTTCTTAAAACTGAATTGTTCTTTCTGCACCTAAAGTATTTTTACTTTATTAAAAACAGTAATAAATCAAAAAAGCACGCAACGTTCCAAATAAACGATAATAATACAGTAATTTAGCTGCAAGAAGCAATAATAGGTATTGCTTGGGATGTAACGTAACCAGTGGCGTAGCTACGTAATTTTTCCCCTGATTAAAAAAAAAATTGTGTTAATTGAGAAAACTTAACAAACACATTCAAGGTTTTTGCCTGCTCCAAATAAATAAATAAACAGATGATAATTTGCGACGTGTTTAACTTGCTAACACTAACAAAAGTTTCATACGCCGCCGCGCCACGCCGCATCAAATGAACCGCGCGCTTTGCTCTTTGCTGTTGTTTTTTTTTCTCGGAAACTGTTTGCCGTGCTTTTATTATCTGCACAACAAACATCAAGTGTTTGCACAATGCGATATATTTCAGGGGCAGACAGACGTTATTTTGATTTATGTGTTTTTCTATTGCGTCATAATGTAACACAAAAAAAAATGGTGCATTTGATTTGTATTTGTGTTTAATCGTTTTGCAATAATTTATTATTGTCTTTGATTTTTATTGATGGGGTTGCGGCTCGTATTTCGTTTTAATTTCGTTTTAATTAAGTCAGTGTCAGACGTCAATCAACCAAAGTGAGGGCTGAAGCAAAACGAAACAAAAGTGAAAAAATAAAATGCGGAGTGTGGATAATACAAAAAGAAGTTAAAGTCGAAAAAGGACAAGTGTTTGAGCAGATTTAAAAATTTTAAAGAGAGCAGTATTTTTTGGCCCCGCTCTACCCCCAAATTTTAATTTTCCCAATTTTACAAAATTTTAATTATTATCACTTTTAGTTTAGATTAATGGTTTTGGATTCTCAAATTTAAATTTAAATTAAGAAATTCAACCGATTGTGTTTGTTTCCTTCCCTACATTTTTGTCACCCTTTGTATCTTAGTTTTTGTTTTGTTTTTACTTTTAAAATCTGAATTCAATTGTTTGTACGTTATACATACAGTTTATACTTCCTAGTTTTTTTTTTACTTAAAATTTTCTATTCTGTTTGTATTTTTAGTTGAGAATTATTAATTTTTCAATTTTTAAAGGGAATATTTTTTTCGCTCCCGCCCCCCTCCCCTCTTCCACCGATTTTTCAAACTATTTCGTCATTTTTCGCCCCTTACCTCCCAATAATGTTTATACTTTTTTTCTATTTTTTCTAGAAGTGTGAAATTTTTGAAGCGAACTGCTCGTTTCGTTCTGCCCTCCCCCCTACCCTCCACCACCGAATTTTAGACCTTTTTTTGTCAGTTTTTAAAATTTAACGTTGATTATATATGCATACTTTTTCTACCTGCAATTGTTTAATTTTAATTTTCTAATTTTTCTAAAACACTTCGGGTGTTAAACGTTGAACGTTAGAAGCAAATGGTTTCTTTCTTTTGTTAATTTAAAAAAAAAATCTAAAATCAGCAGATATTTTCGAACTTCTACCATCCCCCCGCCAGCTGTATGGTTTATACTCTTTCTACATAATTTTATTTTTTATTTTAATTTTTTAATTTTTCTAGAACAATTTAAGTGTATAACACCTAATTTTTTATTTTTTTTAATTTTCTAGTTTTTTGGAACACTTTTTTGCTCCGCCTCCCTCGAATTTTCGACCGTTTTTGTGAATTTTTTTAAATCTAAAGTCAGACATTTTCGAACTCCCGTGGTTTTTAATTTTCTATTTTTTCAGATTTTTTAATTGTTTGTTGAGAGTTTCATACTTTTTTTTAAGTGCAATAGTCTCTTAAAAGAAAATGGTTTTTATCGCTCCCCCCCCCCCTCCTCCGAAATTTTAACCTTTTTGCCAATATTTTTAAATCCAAAATCGGTCGACGTTTTCGGTCACTGGTTTTTCCGTGTATAATTTGCTTTTTTTTTGTCCCCTCCTCATTCCGGACAGAATCTTCGACCATTATTTTGTAATTTTTTTAAGGCCATCCCCCTTTCCGGCAATAACGATTACTTTTGCTAACTTCTTAGAAATTAAATTTAATTTTAATTTTCTCCCTTTTTTTTGTAGAGAATTTTGCAATTTTTTAAGCGTGAAAGTAAGCGAATGCCCTTTTCGGCCCCCGCCCGTTCCCTCCGGAATTGTCGCAATTTTGAACGTATAAAAGAACCATAATTTACTGTTCGTCCCTACCGTGATTAAAACACCGTTGTTTACCGGTCAGATAATTACTGGTCAATACGTGAACGGGACTAATTGTCGGCACGGTGAATAAAGCATTGTTTACCGGTTACGTGATTACCGGACAAATTGTTACGATACTCTGAGTAAAAAAACCGTTATTTACCGCTAAGGTAATTATTACCACGGCGCAAATTGCGAATGTGATCGTTATCGGTACCGTGAATAAAACACCGTTGTTTACCGGTAAGATGATTACCGGTCAATTCATGAGCGGGGCTAATTATCAACATCGTGAGTAAAAAGACCGTTGTTTACCGGTAAGTAACGTAATTCCGGACAAAATGTGAACGTGACTAATTCTCCCTACCATGAACAAAAAACCGCTATTACCGGTAAGGTGATTATTACCGGGACGCAAAATGCGAAGGTGATTGCTATGGCTATCGTGAGTAAAATACCGTTGTTTACCGATAAGATAATTACCAGTCAATACGTGAACGAGACTAATTATCTATGCCGTGAGTAAAAAACCGTTGTTTACCGGTAACGTAATTACCAGACAAAAAGTGATATTGACTAATTATCCCTGCCGTGAATAAGAGACCGTTATTTACCGCTAAGGTACTTATTACCGCGGCGCAAAATGCAAATGTGATTGTTATGGGTACCGTGAGTGAAATACCGTTGTTTACCGGTAAGATAATTACCAGTCAATACGTGAACGAGACTAATTATCTATGCCGTGAGTAAAAAATCGTTGTTTAGCGGTAACGTAATTACCAGATAAAAAGTGAACGTGACTAATTATCCCTACCGTGAATGAGAAACCGTTATTTACCGGTAAGGTGATTATTCCCGTGGCGCAAAATGCGAATGTGATTGTTATCGGTACCGTAAGTGAAATGCCGTTGTTTACCGGTAAGATACGTGAATGAAACTAATTATTGGTACCGTTAAAGTAAAAAATCGTTGTTTACCGGTAACGTAATTACCAGACAAAAATTGAACGTGACTAATTATCCCTACCGTGAATGAGAAACCGTTATTTACCGGTAAGGTAATTATTACCGCGGCGCAAAATGCGAATATGATTGTTATCGGTACCGCAAGTGAAATACCGTTGTTTACCGGTAAGATACGTGAATGAAACTAATTATCGGTACCGTCAGTAAAAAATCGTTGTTTACCGGTAATGTAATTACCAGACAAAAAGTGAATGTGACTAATTATCTCTATCGTCAATGAAAAAACGTTTTTTTACCGGTAAGGTAATTATTACCGCGGCGTAAAATGCAAATGTGATAGTTATCGGTACCGTGAGTAAAAGACCAATAAGATAATTACCGGTCAATACATGAACGGGACTAATTATCGGCACGGTGAGTAAAAAACGTTATTTACCGGTAAAGTGAGTAAAAGACTGTTATTATCAATGACGTGTAATTTTCTCGAAAATGGGAATGTGACTGTGTTATCGGTACTGCGAGTAGATAACCTTGATTTACCGGTAACCGCCAATATTTAACATCGGACGTCATATTGATTACAATAAGGTACGCAAATGTTAACGCGACAGTGTTATCGGTACCATGGTTAAGAAAGAAAAAGTAATTTACCGCTGAGGTGGTTATCGCGCTGTATTTCTAATAATAACATCACTCGGATAATAAATTCAAAACTTTCATTTTGGAATCAATTTATCTTTTCTCGGTTATCGCCGAAATTTCACCGCATCATCGCCGATTTATTATTATCGCGCAAGTATTCGCCTAATTAATTATCAATAAATAAGTCGATGAATCGATCGAGCGCCGGGGGACCCCCCCTCGGGCTCACGTAAAACTTATCCGAACGCAGGCAGATAGAAACGAAAGTAAATAAATACTTGATTGAGTCAGATTGCGAAAGCGATCGGAGGATTATTCGGCGTCATCATCATCTCGAGAGTAAGCCGTTAGATAACGCGGGGGGGAGGGGGGGGGGGGAGATAAGCCCCGTTCGCATTCCTCAAAAATTAATAATCGCCGTAGTCATTATCATTGACCTTCGAATAATATGTATTTATAGTTTGGGCTTCTTTTTGAGAGCTGTTGTGTTTCGTGCTTTGCTTACGTCAATTCGTGATTTATGTATACGTAGACAGATGCGCGTGTGTGCACGGCCTTACATACCTACCATCATTCATCCATTCCACTTCCTAATTTGCTGCAAATAGGATGCTGGTATACCCCGTGTGCGCGTACACCGCATTGATGCATTTGCAATTCAGCTTTTTTTTTTTTGTCTCCGGTGTGTACACGGCCTTACCGGAGCACCGTGCATCAACTTGTTGCTTGCCATTGTAAATCATCGCTCCAGTGGGTTTGCGTGCGGAGTAATTGTAAAACTGGGTAGGTTTAATTGCAGATAATGGGAGTGTGGCGCCGGGCCTGTCTAGGGCCGGACCTCCGCTCCATAGACGCAACTTGGCGTGTAGAGGGCGACGCGCAACACGCCGCCCGCCGGACAGAAACGACCAGATGATGACCGGGCCCAATGCTCAATTAGAGCTAAAGATTAGAGCGAGCGAAAACAAAGCTCGAAACGGCGCGGTGATCGTTCCGAGAAAATTAATTTCGAGCCGATCAAGTAGGCTTGCGTAATGGCGTTCGATTAAAATGCCAGCGCGGTTGAATTAGTTACAAGGAGGAAGATTAAGCGGCGTGCATAAATAAAACAGGTGGATGATGATTATGATGATGATGATGATGGCTTAAACTAGCGAATTCGAAGTTTCCCGGTGAGAATGCGAGGTCGAATCAATTATAATTAAAATACCAATCCGTCCAATAAAAAAAAAAAGATCTAAAAGTCCAAATTTTTGGAGGTTAGATGCTAAAATCGATCGTCTTTTTTTTGTCAATTAATAAAAAAAAAACTAACAAGTTCGTTTTCAAAATGCCCCCCCACCCCCCAACCATTTCAATATTTTTCGCTTTTTTAAATTATTATTTTTTCTTAATTTTCTTGTTCTTTTGGATTAAAATACTGCTCCGTCCAATAAAGAAAAAGATCTAAAACTCCTGATTTTTGAAGGTTAAAATCGATCGTCTCTTGTTTCGTCCCCCTCTGAAATTTAAATTAAGGGCCGCTTTATCTTGAATTTTCCTATTTTGTCAATTAATAAAAAAAAAAAAAACTAACAACTTCGTTTTCAAAATGCCCCCCGACCCCTCCATCTGCTTCAATAATTTTCGCTTTTCTACCCAGATATTTATAAATAATTTTTTTTTTTCTTATTCTCTAGCATTAAAATATTACTCCGACCAATAAAAGAAAAGATCTAAAACTCCTGATTTTTTGGAGGTTAGATGCTAAAATCGATCGTCTTTTTCTTTGTCAATTAATAAAAAAAAACTAACAAGTTCGTTTTCAAAATGCCCCCCCCCCCCCCCAACCATTTCAATATTTTTCGCTTTTCTATCCAGACATTTAAATTTTTTTTTTTTTAATTTTCTTGTTCTCTTGGATTAAAATACTGCTCCGTCCAATAAAGAAAAAGATCTAAAACTCCTGATTTTTGAAGGTTAGATGTTAAAATCGATCGTCTCTTGTTTCGTACCCCTCTGAAATTTAAATTAAGGGCCGCATTATCTTGAATTTTCCTATTTTGTCAATTAATAAAAAAAAAAAACTAACAACTTCGTTTTCAAAATGCCCCCCCCCCCTCCATCTGCTTCAATAATTTTCGCTTTTCTCTCCAGATATTTATAAATTATTTTTTTTTTATTTTCTTATTCCCTTGCATTAAAATAGTACTCCGGCCAATAAAAAAAAGATCTAAAACTCCTGATTTTTTGGAGGTTCGATGTTAAAATCGATCGTCTTTTGTTTCGTCCCCCTGAATTTTAAATTAACGGCCGTTTTCCTATTTTGTCAATAAGAAAAAACTGTAATAAGTTCGTTTTCAAAATGCCCCCCCTGTCAATTAAAAAAAAAAACTAACAAGTTCGTTTTCAAAGTGCTCTCACCCCCCTCGCCAATCCTCTTCAATAATTTTCGCTTTTCTATCCAGACATTTTAAAATTATTTTCTTATTCTTTTGGATTAAAACACTATTCCGTCTAATCTTCATAAATTTTCCTTTTTTCCTAAAACTGTACAAGAATGGAATAATTTAAATGAAAAAGATTTGATTAAATTATTAGAAAATTGTGTAAACAAAATTAAATATTAAGATGTAAGTAATTATGTTTGATTATTAGGCCACTAAGTATATTATACTATACGCCTAATTTGTAACAATAAATAAATAAAAATAAAAGAAAACTCAAAAACTCCTTATTTTTTGAGGTTAGATGTTAAAATAGATCGTCTCTTGTTTCGCTCCCTTGAAATTTTCCTATTTTGTCAATTTAAAAAAAAAAAAAACTATTACAAGTTCGTTTTCAAAACGTCCTCCTCCTCATCCACTTCAATAATTTTCGCTTATCTATCCAAACATTTTTAAATTATTTTCTTAAATTTTCTTATTTTTTTGAAAATCGATCGTTTATCTTGAATTTTCCTGTTTTGTCACTTAAAAAAACTACAGCATGTTCGTTTTCAAAATGCCCGCTCCCCCATCCACTTCAATAATTGTTTTCTCTTTTCTGTCCAGACATTTTTAAATTAATTTGTTTTCCCTTCCTTATTCTTTAGTTTAGAACTTCGATTTTTTCAAAGTTTTTTAAGTTCAAGTATTTAAAATTAAAGTACTGCTTGGTCAATTAGAATTCAAAAGAAAGTTTTTAAAGCCCTGATTTTTCGAGGTTAAAAAAAATACATATAAAAATTGACCGTCTTGTTTTGCCCCGTAAAATTTAAATGCGGAACCGTTTCATCCTTGAATTTTTCGATTTTTTTCAGCTTTTTAAATGTGTATATAAAATGCACCCCCCGTTTCCGCCACCACTTCAATAAATTTTACTTCTATTCAGACATTTTTTATTCCGAAATATTTAGTTTAAAATTTTGTAATTTTTAAGGCTAAAAATTTTTGAAACGCCAACCCCCTCCTTTGCCTGCTCCTTTCCTGCCGCTACATTCTCTTGAACATACATTTTCAAAAAGAAAATTCCGTTCAGAAATTCTTAATTAGAAAATTTTGCTAATTTTTGGTTTCTTTAACATTTAACATTTTTATGTAAATACTGAATTTCCCGATTTTGTTAATTTTTTAAAACTAAAATCTGGTGACACTTTCGAAATATCCTCCCCCCTCCTACCGTTCCAGCCATAATTCCATACATAAATTTTTAAATTAAATACAATTCAATTTTTTTTTTCTTTTTTATTTACTTTTAGTTTAGAATTTTGCTATGTTTTAAATACAAGATGTTTAGGCGAATTGTGTTTTACGTTTTTTCACGCTTTTTCCCTTCGAAACTTCTTAGTTTGACATTTGTTAATTTTTGAAGTTTAAAAATGGTTTCGCTTCGCCCCCTAAAATTTACTTTTTTATGAATTATGAATTTTTCGGGTTTCTCGGAAATTATTGGTCTATTTTTGCCACTCCCTCTCCCCTCCCCGCCAATAGTTTAATTAATGCTACTTACGTTTTCCAATTTAAGTTATTTTAGACATGCCCATACCCCCATCCCAGCTCAGTTATTTTCACTTTTCTGTCCATAATTTTTTGGATTGATTTTTTCCCTTTTGAAATTTTTGGTTTAGAATTTTATAATTTTTTTTTTAATTTGAAAGTGTTTAACTATTTATTTTTTTCATCTCGCCCCGCTAATTTTCGATCTTTTTATCTTCAACATTGTTTTTTTTACCTTGAATTTCTTAATTTTGGCAGTTTTTAAAATTAAAAATGACAGTTGAAGTTTTCGTCAGTTTTTTTTTTGTTTCGTTTCGTCCCCTAGAATTTAGGAAATTTACGAATTTCTTTTATTTTGAATTTTTCAGGTTTCTCGGTTTCCAAAAACCGTTTTGTCCCCGTCAATAATGTTTTCAAGTTTTCAATTTAACGCAAATTATTGGTCTCTTTTTGCTCCCCTTCCTCCCAACGATTTTAATTTAATACTGTCTACTTTGAAATTTTTCAATTTATTTTAGAAATGCCCCCTCCCTCCAGCTCATCTATTTTAATTTTTCTATCCATAAAGTTTTGTTTGGATCGATTTTTTCTTTCTGAAATTCTTGGTTTAGAATTTCGTGTTTTTTTTTTATTGAAGTTTTGAAGGAATTAAATTATTTTCGCCCCCCACCTCCTCCATCCCCCAGTGAATTTCCACCCTTTTCATCTTTAACATTCTTTATTTTGCCTTGAATCTTTTTAGTTTAGTCAATTTTTAAAATCTAAAATAACAGTTGACGTTTTTGAAGTGCCCCGAACTCACTTTCTGATATTTTCTGTGCATAGATTTTTAATTGAAGCAGTAAATATTTAGATTAAATTTTGAAATTTTTGTTTTCCTGTTCAGAAATTTTTAGTTTAGCATTTTAAGTTAAGAAGTGACTTATTTGTCGCCCCGCTCCCCTGGAATTTTCCACCTTATTAAAATATTTAAAAATTGAGAAAAATTGCAAGGTTCAAGATAGAAATTTCGCATATAATCTCAATTAAAAAAAAAAAAAATTATTAAATCAATTTCAATTGCAATTTTTGTTCCTCCCCCTTTCCATAATTTTCATGTTTCTTCTTTAAACTTTTGTGTGACATTTGCTGCGTTTTAAGTTTAAGAATTAAAAGCGACCGTCTTTTGGGATTTACGGTTTTTATGTGTTGAATCTTTGAAAAAGGAAAATTACTTTAATTCGAGTTGAAAAATCAACTTTTTTTTTGATAAAGCGAACGAACAGTTCTGCGAAACTTCAAGTGAGGTAAATAACTAAGGGTCGGACATTCCTAGGATATCTGGTAAAAACCAGTACAAAGATAAACAAAGCAGCGGCGTAGATTTCAACGCCGCCGCTGAACGGCTTATATACCCGAGGCACTCTCACCCTCGCGCTCATTGCATCAGAAGCAACCGTTTCATGTAAATTACGTGTGTAACATAATTGCCTTTATAGTTTCTTTCAAATTAATAATTACGAAAACATTATAATTCTTTAATGTAGCTTTTAAAAAGACTGGCATAATACATTTAATTCATATCAGTTATTGCGCCGTCACTGCAAAAAGAGTGCGAGTTTATTTCGGAATGAATCGGTTATGTAAACAATTTTTTATATCCAGTCGACCAGAACTGTGGTGGTTACTGCGTGCCGCATAGACTCCTCGGGCTTCGACTGGTTTATTTTTTTGTTTTTACAAGGCAGACGCGTTAAAGATCAGAACTTTTTCCGACTATGATCGCTTATTATAGAGCATATTAATAGTTCCTTGTATATTTAACGAAACCTTCCGCCTAAAATGCGCCTAGGTCTGTAAATAACAGAAGCTGTATATTCAGCTCGAATTAAAGTGATTTTCCTTTTTCGTATGTCACCTTTTGTTTTTGGTTACTAAAAGTGGTCCGTGTATTCTGATCTTTACAAGTCACAAGGATTGTTTAAACCGATGCCATTCTCCCGTTAAGATTTATCGCCTACATTTTCCACTGCATTCTGCGTTCGTTTTGGCTCTTCGCGGCGCGTCCTTGAATCACTTTTAACTCGGTAAAACCGGCCAAGTGCGTCTTTTTATGCACGCACAGCGATAAACAATCGAAATTATGATCGGGGCCGTTGTTCCTCGAAGGCGGTAATTAAGTTCCAGTACGCTTTTAATTAGACTCCGCCGCTGGTCGGCTCGGCCTGACGAATGACTCGTCCTTTTTCGAGCGTTTCGTTTTAATCCCGCTCCCGCCGTAATAAAAACAAACATTTTTAATTAATTACCTGCGCTGCGTGCTCGCTCGTCCGACCGAGCCCCCAAAAGAGAAACAACAAGAAGGAAGAAGAGTTGGTGGAAGAAGAGGAAGAGGAGGAGGAGGAGGGGGCCCGCCCGTTCGGTTCGGACCTGTGCGGGCCAAATAAAAATAACTCGACGGAGCGCACAATGGAAATTCCTTTTGTCATCATGTCAGCTCCGCTATTTAGGAATCCTTTATGCACGGCGCGCTTTTTATTGCCTTGCGGTTTATTTACTTTGCTTTTCCACCGTGTGCGCCTATTGAGTCCGCTCGATGTCCATGTCAGGCGGTCGACACAAAGCTCTTCATAACAACCAACAACCTCCGACGTTTCTGTTTGTTTGTTTTCGTTTTCATCCGCTACTCGTCAAATACAACAGATAAAAGAGAACGAATTATTTCATCATTATAGTTAAGCACTTACCTGCAAAGTTTAAATATAAAGCGGGACAGTCGATCGCTTTTTTTTGCGCAACGCTCGCTCGGTATGCCGGTTACGTAACGGATTGAATTGCAATAATAATTCCTAGGTTTACTTTCATTTTTATTGGCCAACTTGACTGTAACACGAAAATAGAATGCTATTCTAAATATTCTACGTTGATAAACTCGTTACGTTACAGCAACATCATAACTCATGCATTTCTAATCAGACACGTACATTTACTTCATGAAAAACGCTTGAATTTTCGATTTTATCGCGTTACTGTATGGTAACGCCCTGTATTTTATTGCATTTTCAAATTCCTCATCAAATTCTACCGCGATTTCATGTGCCGCACCGTGGGTCTGAGACGAACGGTTTTCGAGTTATTCACGGATGAACGCGAGACGAACGCCACTGGAAAAATAAAAATCGCTCGCCCCAAACGCACCGCGACGCACAAAACCGGGTTAGTTCCAATAGAAAATTCCATCCCGTAAGATAAAACCTTATTTTGAACTTTAACTCGGGCACGCGATGCTCTACTGTTTTTTCTGTTTTTCTTTTCTGCAGACGCCCTCTCGAATATTTTTGTGTTCTTTTGATTGTACATCAAATACTAGTCTGATTTCATGCGTCGCATCGCGGGTCTAATCTGAACGGTTGTCGAGTTATACGCCTGTGAACTTCGAGACGGACGCCACTGGAAAATTGAAAATCGCTCGCCACAGACACGTGACGCGGCGACGCATGAAACCGGGTTAGTTTCAATGGAAAATTCTGCCCCTTAACAGAGAAACTTTGTTTTGAACTTTAGTTGGGACACGCGACGCTCTATTGTTTTTTCGGCAGACGCCATCCTGGATGTTTTTGAATTTTTGGAATGTACATGCATCAACAAAATTCTAACCTGATTTCATGTCGCATCGCGAATGTAATCGGAAATATTGTTGACTTATTCGCACGTGAACTTCCAGACGGACGCCACTGGAAAATAGAAAATCGTTGGCCCTAGTTGGACGCGTGGTTAACCTCAACGTACAGTTCAACACGTAGTTAATTCATAAGAAAAGAAAAAACACATTTGAGATAATAACTCGAGCAGGCGATGTTCTATTGTTTTCTTGCAAAACGGCAACACGTATGTTTTTGCATTTTTGAATTCTCCAAGAAATTCTAGCCCGATATCATGTGTCGCACTAGGGGTCTAATGCGAAAGGTTTTTGAGTTATTCGCATGTGAACTTAAAGGCGGACGCCACTGGAAACTTGAAAATGGCTTGCTCCACATTTATGTATTCGGATTTTTGAATTCTGCACGAAATTGTAGCCCGACTTCGTGTGTCGCACTGTGGGTCTAATGCGAACGGTTCTTCAGTTATTCGCATGTGAACTTAAAGGCGGACGCCACTGGAAACTTGAAAATGGCTTGCTCCACATTTATGTATTCGGATTTTTGAATTCTGCACGAAATTGTAGCCCGATTTCGTGTGTCGCACTGTGGGTCTAATGCGAACGGTTCTTGTGTTATTCGCATGTGAACTTAAAGGCGGACGCTACTGGAAATTTCAAAATGGCTTGCTCCAAATTTATGTTTTCGGATTTTTGAATTCTGCACGAAATTCTAGCCCAACTTCATGTGTCGCACGGTGGGTCTAATGCGAACGGTTCTTGTGTTATTCGCATGTGAACTTAACGACGGACGCCACTGGAAAAATAAAAACCATTTGCCGCAGACCCATGATGCGATACATGAAATCAAGGTAGAATTTGAAGCGGATTTCAAAAATGCAATAATCTACAGGGCGTTACGTAAGAAAAGAGTCGTCGTTCTAGGTTACAACTCGAGCACGCGATGCTCTATTGTTTTTCCTTTTTTTTGAATTTTGCATCAAATTCTGGCTCGATTTCGCGTGTCGCCTCGTGGCGTGGGTGTAAAGCGAACGGCTGTCGAGTTATTTGCACGCGAAGTTCAAGACGGACGCCACTGGAATATTAAAATTCCTTTGCCGCAAACCCATGATGGGACACATGAAGTCACGCTAGAATTTGAAGCGGAATCCAAAAATGCAATATTTTATTGGACACTCCACAAGAAAAAAAAACAATAATAATTTTAGGTTAGAATTCGTGCACGCGATGCTCTATTGTTTTGTTTTAAATTGCATCAAGTTCTAGCCCGGTTTCATGCGTCGCACTGTGAGTCTAAAGTGTTAACGGTTAGTGACTTATTAGCTTGTGAACTTCCAGGCGGACGCCACTGGAATATTAAAAACCAGAAAACAATGGAAAATCGAATGCTCGAGTTAATAACTCAAAGCAAGTTTCTTTTTTCTTATGGGATACACCATGTGTTTTGAATTCTACATTGAAACGAACTTGATTTTACGAGCCAGCGATTTTCAATTATCCAGTGGCGTCCGTCTTAAAGTTCACAGACGAATAACTCGTCAACCATTCGCATTAAACCTACGATGCGACGCATGAAATTGAATTTGGTGTATAATTCAATTGCGTCATGATTGGAGCCATCGATTTTCAATTATTCCAGTGGCGTGCGTTTTGAAGGTCACAAGCGAATAACTCATCAATCACTCGCATTAAACCTATGATGTGACCCATGAAATTGTGCTAGTATTTTTTTATACAATACGATTGCGTCACGACTGGAGCCGGCGATTTTCAAATATCCAGTGGCGTCCGTCTTGAAATTCACAAGCGAATAACTCAACAACCATTCGCATTAGACCTACGATGCGACACATGAAATCGAGCTAGGATTTGATGTACAATCCAAAAATTGCAAAAATATCCAGAGTAGAGCGTTTACAACAAAAACAAAAGAGCATCGCGTAGCCAAATTAAAGCTCTACTCTTTTACGGAATAGAAATTTCAATTTTAAACTAACCTGCTTTTATGCGTCGCGTCGTGTCACGTCTGGGAGAGCGATTTTTAATTTTCCAGTGGCGTACGTCCCTAACTCACATGTGAATAACTCGAGAACCGTTCGCCTCAGACCCACGATGCGATACATGAAATCGGAGTAGAATTTCATGCGGAATTTGAAAATGCAAAAAAATACAGGGCGTTATTATAAGAGAAACCGTAATTCTATATAATAACTCGAGCAACCCGCGATCTGTTCTTTAAAAATTAAAAAAAAAACAAAACAAAACGGGAGGATTATCCTTAATTCAAGTGATTATAAGAGGAATAGCATTAAGAAATTAATGAAATGGAGAAAAGTTGGACGGACGTCTTTGCTCGTTGAAAAACTCGTTTGAAACAATAGAAATTAATAACAAAAATAAAAAATAAACACATAGACGATCCATCATTTCAAGTCGAATTCGTTTACTCATTCGATAAAAACTCGGGAGATAAAATGCCATGACGAACGCCACTGGCAACTTCAGAACCGTTAACCTCAGACCTACGATGCGACACATCGAATCAGGCTAGAATTTCATTTAGAATCCGAATATGCAATAATATACAGGGCGTTTCGTAAGAGTAAACGCGTCTGTGGTTTTATACAACTTCTGCAAACGATTTTAAGACGGTTTTATGCTCAATTATTTTTTTTGTAATAAAGACAAGAATGTAATTTTTTGTTTGTTGATGGAATTTTTCATTTTATTTTTTTTTTCGTTTTTCTTGAAGAACAAGATACAATTCCTCGACTGTAATTATCGCTCACTCTTTATAAGTTTAATGAGTCATTACACGATCGTTCGTTGTACACGTTTTCGAGCGGGCCGCAAACGTAAATTAAAACTTCCCCGCCCCTGGCGTCGCGTTTTTTTAATTAAAATTGTTTTCCTTCGATCGGTTCATCTTTGGTCCGCCGCCGAAGTCGAAATCATCCAAAAGAAAAAGCCCCTAATTGCGTTTTTGTGCGCGTCGCCGGCCGGTGACTCGTCGAAACGGAACCGCCAAATAATGGGTCCGTCCCGAGAACGATTTTATCCGAGACGGAAATTATACAGGGCGAGGGGGAATTATTTTAAGCAAAGCGGGCGCGGAGGGCGTCTTTGTTATTAAGCAATTACCTCGGAATCTAATTGCACGTAAGTACGGCCGAAGGGGGAAGAACCGCCGGCAGCGTTGCGCGCTCTCTCAGGTAAATAATAACACGACCGGACTGGCTTTCGATGCGCAGGTAACGATGCGAAATTACAGAGTGTTCCTCCGACAGACCTCAACTTCCCACAGAGGTAGAAATCCTGCGTAGATGGTTTACCTATGAGGAAAGAGAGAAAAAAAAATAGATTATACATACATAGAGATGTCAGTTAAAAAAAAGTGGGCGGATGCTTGAAGTTCTCATGATTTATTATTATACCATAGTTAGTCCCCCCTCTTAAACAAAAATACCTACTTGCAGCGAAAAGGGCAGTTGTAAATAATAATTAAATTAAAATTTCTCAAATTCAGAATTCAGTTTCTGAAGATACATTTTGTACAGGGTGGGCCAACGATGCGTATTTCTTCTGTGAGGCCTATAGGAAAATAAATTAGGAAAAAATCGATAAAGAATTTTATATTAGACAATACGCGGCATATTGTAAAATTATTTTGAAGTATACAGAGTGATCAGAAAAATGGTAGTTCGTGGAAACTATTTTTTTTTAATGGAATACCCTCTATATTTTTAGATATTTGGATGCGTCGCAATGAGCAGATTACAACGGTATAAAGATATATTGATTTCATTGAACTATTTTCGTAAAATAAATTTTGTTCTTGAAGAATTCTTCAAAAATTCAGCCAGTTTGAATATGAATTTCTGATTAATGAGATAACACAGACGAACGAAAATCTAACACGTAATTTTTTAGGACTTTGGCCTTTATGAAAATGTGAACAAAATTAAGATATCTTTTTGCATTATACCGAACGATCGATACTTACGAAACATTCGGTATCTTATTTTTTTTTTAATGCAACGGCCTACTTTTTATTTCAGAAATGGATAACACTTAAATGTAGCTTTCTGCTGATATAAGGTTATATACCTTTATTTTGAATAATTTCGTAATTAAAAATTTTCTTTTTACAAATATTTCAATGGTCTGTTTTTAAATAATTTTTGGTAAAATAAATCCTGTCGCGGGGGTTTTCAAATTAGAGATCTTTGAAAGTAGAATCAAATGATCGAAAAATGACTTCGAATGATTGAATTTAGGTAGGAAAGTAGCAATACTGGGTGTATAGTTTAAAACGCCGACCATTGAAATACTTATGAAAAGAAAATTTCTAGTGACTATATTATTAAAAATAAAGGTATATAACTTTATATCAGCAGAAAGCTGCATTTAAGTGCTATCCATTTCTGAAATAAAAAGTAGGCCGTTCCATTTAAAAAAAATGACGTACCAAATGTTCCGTAAGTATCGATCGCTCGGTATAATGCAAAAAGATATCTTAATTTTGTTCACATTTTCATAAAGGCCAAAGTCCTAAAAATATCGTGTTAGATTTTCGTTCGTCTGTGTTACAGAAATTCATATTCAAACTGACAGAATTTTGGAAAAATTCTTCAAGAAAAAAAATAATTTTACGAAAGTTATTCAATGAAATCAATATATCTTTATACCGTTGTAATCAGCTCACTGTGGGGCATCCAAATATCTAAAAATATACAGGGTGTTCCATTAAAAAAAAAGTTCCTACGAACCACCATTTTTCTGATCACTCTGTATAGTTCAAAATAATTTTACAATATGTCACGTATTGTCTAGTATAAAATTCTTTATAGATTTCTTTCCTAATTGTGTTCCCATAAGCCTCACAGAAGAAATACGCATCGTTGGGCTACCCTGTACATACTTAAATCACGTGGTTGGTCTGAGATGAGTTAGTGGGAATTTCCTTCTGGCATTTTCTTTTTTGTTTCACTCTCAGTTTTCCGTACGTAAATTACGATCTCAATAATCAATGAAAAGAAAAATAAAACGAAACTCGACAGCTTTTTATTGTGGTTCTCGTAAAACTAAAAGTTCGCAGCTCCATCTGTTGATCGCAGTCTGAAATAACAAATCATTCTGCTCGTATAATTTTTAAGCGTTATTCATTTATGACACGGTGATTTGGTTACAACACCGAGAACACTCTGTACAGATTAGATGGGTCATTCTGTTTACACCTAAAAATATTTGTCGTTAATTTATGATGAGATTTTGATTGCAGCGACATCTGTTGATCACAAGTGAATTTCTTAGTTCGTAAATCGTGCCCATCCGTGGAGAGATGCGTGTGAAATTGGGTTAAATTACGAAACGTCTGTCATTTGTTTATTCTTTCTTCATCTTGCTTTTTTTTTAACTTCAACCTTTCAATTGCTTTAGTTTTGCTTTTTTGTTTTTCTTTCTTTTTTGTTTTGTTTCTTTTTTGTTTTTTTCTTTCTTATTTTTTTTTTCTTTTTCGTTTACCTACAGAGAGAACGAAGTTCGATTTAAGGACAATTAAAAAATAATAATAATAAATAAAATAAAAAAGACCGACGGGTAGTTCAGAAAACGGAAGACGGACTCTTACATCCGCCGAATGATATGTAAAATTAGGAGAAATTATGAATCGTCTGTCATTTGTTATTCTTTCTTCTTCATCTTGTTTTTTTTTCTTTACTTCAATATTTTCAACTACTTTTGCCTTGCTTTTTTGTTTTCATTTACCGATAGAACGAACCTTGGTTTAAGAATCGATGAAAAACAAAAATAAAAAAGACCTCCGGGTAGTTCAAAAAACGGAAGACGTGTTTTGTTTTTTTAACTTCTTCCGGATTAAATTACGTAACGTCTGTCATTTGTTTTTACTTCTTTATCTTGTTTCTTTTTTTTAAATTCAACTCTTCAACTACTTTTGTCTTGCTTTTTTGTTTTCATTTACCAAGCTCGGTCGAACCAAGTTTGGTTTAAGGACAATCAAAATAAAAATAAAAAAGACCGCCTGGTAGTTCAAAAAATGGAAGACGTGTTTTGTTTTTTTTAGCTTCTTCTAGGTTAAATTACTGGTTTCAATCTGAAAAAATATAAAATGGGGAGTTAAACATGGAATCTCGAAAACTAAGAAACCTCGAAACTTAATATTTAAGTTTAATAATAATTTTGAGCCTCGATTTTATGTATTTTATTTTTTTGCTTCGGTCGAGTCCTAGTCGCCGATTGTTTTAATTTTTAACTTCTTGAGTTTAAATTTTATTAAGTTCCATATCTTTTAGTACTAATTTTCTGTATCGGTGGAGTTGAGTTGAGTTCGTTTGGCCTTAACTACAATTGAACACATTTTTTTGGTCGTTCAGGCTTCGCTTTCGCAATTTTCAATCTGAATTTTTACGTATCGGTTGAGTTGAGTTGAATTTGGTTGGTCTCGACTATAATTGCATTAAATTTTTTTTGACGCGTTGAGCCTTTCATTTATTTAATTTTTAACGATTTTAATTTTTTTTTTGAGTCGTAATTTTTTCGGTTGACTCGAGTTTTGAGATTGTTTTGGGTTGGGTCTGCCTTGGGTAACACTTAATATTTAAAATTGAGTGTTTTGATTTTTGAGCGTTTAAGTTTTAACTTCTTCTTTTTTCTTTCTTTATTTTGAGTTTTCAGTTTTAATTTTTAACTTTTTAAGTTTCAATTTTATAAAGTTCCATATATTTTAGTCCCAGTTTTACGTGTCGATGGAGTTGAGTTCGTTTGATCTCAACTACAATTGAATTCATTTTTTTTAGTGCGTTGAGGTTTTAATTTTTTTTAATTTTTGACGATTTTAATTCTTTTGTTGAGTCGTAATTTTTTCGCGTCAGTTGACCTGAGTTTTGAAATTGTTTCGAATTGGGCCTGCCTTAATTTTGATTTTTAAGTGTATTCTGAGTTTTGAGATTTCTTCGTTTTCGACTTTCGAGTTGTTTTAATTTTTAACTTCTAGAGTTTAAATTTTATAAAGTTTCACATTTTTCAATCTCAATTTTTACGTATCGGTTGAGTTAAGTTGAGTTGAATTCGGTTGGCCTCGACTATAATTGAATTAATTTTTTCTTTGGTGCGTCGACGCTTTCATTTCTTTAATTTTTAACGATTTAATTTTTTTTTTGAGTCGTAATTTTTTCGGTTGACTCGAGTTATGAGATTGTTTTGAGTTGGGTCTGCTTTGGGCAACACTTAATATTTGAAAATGAGTGTTTTGGTTTTTGAGCGTTCAAGTTTTTACTTCTTTTTCTTTCTTTATTTTAAGTTTTGAGTTTTAATTTTTAACTTTTTGAGTTTTAATTTTTATCTTTTTGAGTTTCAATTTTTATCTTCTTGAGTTTCAGTTTTATTAAGTTCCATATCTTCTAGTCCCAATTTTCTGTATCGGCGGAGTTAAGTTGAGTTGAGTTCGTTTGGCCTCAACTACAATTTAACACATTTTTTTTTGTCGTTGAGGCTTTCATTTTTTTGTTAATTTTTGACGATTTTAATTTTTTTTTGTTGAGTCTTAATTTTTTCGCGTCGGTTGCCCTGAGTTTTATGATTGTTTCGAATTGGGCCTGCCTTAATTTTGATTTTTAAGTGTATTCTTTGAGTTTTGAGATTTCTTCGTTTTCAACTTTCGAGTTGTTTCAATTTTTAACTTCTTGAGTTTAAATTTTATAAAGTTTCACATTTTTCAATCTCAATTTTTACGTATCGTTTGAGTTAAGTTGAGTTGAATTCTGTTGGCCTCGACTATAATTGAATTATTTTTTTTTTTTTTGGTGCGTTGACGGTTTTATTTGTTTAATTTTTAACGATTTTAATTTTTTTTGAGTCCTAATTTTTTCTGTTGACTCGAGTTTTGAGTTGGATTTGCCTTGGGTAACACTTAATATTTAAAATTGAGTATTTTGATTTTTGAGCGTTTTTGAAGTTCTAACTTCTTTTTTCTTTCTTTATTTTGAGTTTTAATTTTTAACTTGTTAAGTTTCAATTTTAAAAAGTTCCATGTCTTTTAGTCTCAATTTTACGTGTCGGTGGAGTTGAGTTAGGTTGAGTTGAGTTCGTTTGGCCTCAACTACAATTGAATTAAAATTTTTTTTGGTGCATTGAGGCTTTAATTTTTTAAATTTTTTACGATTTTAATTCTTTTATTGAATCGTACTTTTTTCGCGTCGGTTGACATCAATTTTGAGATTGTTTCGAGTCGGGCCTGCCTTACTTAGGTAGTAGCACTTAATAATTAAAATTGAGTGTGTTGATTATTTTTACGCGTGTCAGTTTTCACTTATTTTCCAATTTCGAGTTTTAATTATTTAGTTTTATTTGCTTTGAGCTTTGAGTTTTAATTTTTTTTACGCCTCAAAAAAGTCGAGTTATTTTCGAGTGACTTTTTTCGAAGTCTACTCGCATTCCTAACCCTGTTAATATTTTACCAGGACCGTTCTCAGAAAAAAGCAAAAGATTTCAAATAAATACAAGTTCAGGAGTTCAGTGGTTACGTTTTTTAAAATAAATAACGAGCACTGAAGCCTATCCTGTGACATGTGACATGTAGCAGCAGCTTACAAGTGTTTTTTTTTTAAATGTCACGCCACTTTGGCATTACGGGCTTTATCGTAGAAACACTCTCAATTCTCGACAAGAATTCCATGACGAACGGTTTCCTAATCGCAAAAGACCAAATCCAGAAGTGTTTACGTCAAAAGAAAAATTCAAACGGCCGTATCTCCGTAACCATCGGGAATTACACGCAAGTGTACATGAACTTTTTTACTCAGAACGGCCGGTACTGTCGCCCCCGACTGTAAAAGGCCTTCCCCCTTCAACACCCTGTATATATTAAAGGCTCCTTATCGTTGTTATTGGCCCTCCTATGCATGTTTTACAATGGAAAGGGTAAAGGAATTAAAAATAATAATAGAAAACCAAATTACTTCAGTATTTCAATGTTTTGGATGTATGTAGGTGTACCGCTAGGGAGTACTTTGAGTTCGCTGCTATTTTTTAAATTTAATTAAATCGGAAGACGTGTTCGCGAAACTCTTTTTAAGACGTCGGCGCCGCGTCACGCCGTGCAGATATTCGAGACAGATCCGCACGAAAACTGCGAACAAAGAAAAAGAAAGAGTTCCATTTTTTTATGTAAACAAAATTTCATTTCACTTTTTGTTTGAATTTATTTTACATTAAAAAAATTTGGGGTACGGAGGAGAACGGAAGTTATGTGTTTCTTTCTTTTATTTTTTCTTCATACTGAAGAGTGCTTTGCGACTTTGAGTTTTGAATTTCAAAAAGGTCAGCTCTGACATGCTAACCGAGTTTCTTCGTTTGCAGGCTCCGTCAGGTGTTTCTGCAACCTTCCAGTCTGCGTATCCACGGGCTACATGTGCAAGTCGTCGTCGGGAGGCTGCTTCTCGGATCTGTTACATCAGTCGGCACCACGTTCCGTTTATGGAGGGCGACACGGATGTCTGGAACTGCTCACAGACAAGTAAGTGGTAGCAATGGCGAGCTAAATTTAGAACACGTTTGTGTACGCGAGCGGCACGCGATGTCTTCTCTCCCCCGTCTCGTCACAAGAAACTGACAGGACGGACACACGTACACGCCTTCTTTTTTTCTTTTCTCTTTCTCAAAAAAAAAAAAAAGATTACTATTTCGGATCACTCTGTATAATTGTTTTTCCCTGTAATGTTAATGAAGGTACTTATACAGGGTGCGCCAACAGTGCGTATTCGGTAGATAGCGTCATTATTAACGCAGATTTTCAAAATCTGTTTTCGCTATTGCTTACCTATGGTATAGATGCATGATTTAAAATTAGTTACAATGATACAGGGTGTTCCGTGTGGCTGTGCCAGACGAAATTTGTGTTTTTTTAAATGGAACGAACTGTGTATTATGGTTTATTTCGATTCGTCTTTAAGAGTAGAAACATTTATTATAAGGATATTACGTACCTAAACCTAATAGTTTTTGAGATATTGACATTTCAATGTAAAAAAATGGTATTATTTGATGTTTCACAGATTAGATGTTTATTAAAATTCGGCATTTAAATGTTACAGTAACATTACATGACCTCTATGCAACAGAAAACAATTTCCATCTCGAACATATTCCTATTATTTTACACAGGGTGATTCATAACTCCGATGTTTATTTTACTCGGTTAGTGTAAATGGAACACCCTATATTTTATGACTGAATTTAATAGGTCTTTGATTAAGCTTTGCAATGATATAGGGTTCAGTATGTGTTACACAACAAGCCTACAAACAGTAAGATGTCAAAATCGTAGAATCATAAATCAGCATTATTCCGCCTTCCAATAGAATATTTTGTCTATAATTTAGTTGATTTTAATTAGAAAATCTTGGATTTAAAATATTTCATTTTTCGACTAAAAAAAAAAATGAAAATATATTTTTTTTTTAATTTTGAGTTCTGGGAAATTCTTTCCAATATTTTTATTGGTTATTATATTTTAAACTCGCATACAAAAATAAATAAATACAAAAAAGTTAAAAAAAAAATCGAAATTAAACATTGTATTCAATTTTCAAATTTCATATACGAGGGTCAACCGAATGTAAACAGAATCGTTTCGAGTATTGAAGTATTATAATACGTGGGAGGCCCAAGAAGCTGAAAACTTGCATTTGTCGTTAGAGTGTAGTTCTAGGGCCCCCCTTTAATTTTTTTTTTTAATTTTTATTCGTAAATAGAAATATGTAATAGGAAATAATTAAAAAATAAATGCAGTAAACTTGAATTTTAAATATTTCATTCCTCGACTTAAAAAATCGTGAAAGCTGAGTAAATGCATTTATTTATTTTTTAATTTTTTTATTAACTCTGAGAAGTTATTTCTGATATTCTTTATTATTTTATTTATTTATTTATTTATTTATTTAATTCGCAAACAAAATACAAAAAAGTTAAAAAAAAATCGAAATTGAACATTGTATTCAATTTTCAAATTACATACACGAGAGTCAACCGAATGTAAACAGAATCGTTTCGAGTATTGAAGTATTATAATACGTGGGAGGCCCAAGAAGCTGAAAACTTGCATTTGTCGTTAGAGTGTAGTTCTAGGGCCCCCCTTCAATTTTTTTTTAAATTTTAATTCGTAAATAGAAATATGTAATAGGAAATAATTAAAAAATAAATGCAGTAAACTTGAATTTTAAATATTTCATTCCTCGACTTAAAAAATCGTGAAAGCTGAGTAAATGGATTTATTTATTTTTTAATTTTTTTATTAACTCTGGGAAGTTATTTCCGATATTCTTTTATTATTTTATTTATTTATTTAATTCGCAAACAAAATACAAAAAGTTTAAAAAAAATCGAAATTAAATATTGTATTCAATTTTCGAATTTTATATACGAGGGTCAACCGCACGTAAACGAAATCAACGCAAAACATCTTCTCCAGTATTGAAGCTTTATATACGTGAGAGGAGCAAGAAGTTGCAAATTCGTATTTGTAGGTGCGGTGGAGTCCTAAGTGTGCCCTTTTAAAACACTTTTTTTTTTTAATTTGCAAACAGAAAAAAAACGAGAAATAATTAAAAAATAAATGCAGCAAACTTGGACTTAAGACACTTCATTTTTCCACTTTTGAAGTTTCATATACGCGGGAAAACCACGAATTTGTTAACTAGTTCTAGAGATTCACTTTTAAAACACTTTTTATATTTTCATTTATAAAATAGAAAAAGGAAAAACAATTTAAAAAATAAATGCAGTAAACTTGGATTATTTAAAAAAAATTATTCTTTGACTTAATGAAAACATATGACAACAGAGTAAATGTATTGATTTTTAACATTTTTAATTTTTAGTTCTGCTCTTTCCAATATTTTTGTCTCTTTTTCTTTTTTTAATTCGCAAAGAGCAATAAACAACAAAAAATCAAAACCAAAACACACCGCATTATAAATTAATTTATACGAGGACCAATCAAATATAAAAGGAATCAAAGCAACACATCGTCACGACTATTAAAATTCTGTATACGTGGGCGCACCAAGAAATTGAAAACCTAAATTTTTAGATAATAAACGAATTTCTAGAGATCTGTTTTTACAACTTTTTTTTTAAATTTTAATTTATAAAGAGAGAACGAGACTACTATAAAAAAATTAATGCAGCAAACTTTGATTTAAATTAATTCATTCTTCGACTTAAAAAGAAAAATGGAAACTCTATGTGCATGGATTTTTTTTAAAAAATTTAAATAATTCTGGGAAGTTGTTTCCGACATTTTTATTTTATTACTCCTATTTATTAACGCAAAGTATATCATTGTAAAGTTTAATCAAAGACCTATTAAATTCAGTCATAAAATATAGGGTGTTCCAGTGAAACTAACCGAGTAAAATAAACATCGGAGTTATGAATCACCCTGTGTAAAATAATAGGAATATGTTCGAGATGGAAATTGTTTTCTGTTGCATAGAGGTTATGTAATGTTACTGTAAAATTTAAATGCCGAATTTTAATAAACATCTAATCTGTAAAACATCAAATAATACCATTTTTTTTACATCGAAATGTCAATACCTCAAAAACTATTAGGTTTAGGTACATAATATTCTTATAATAAATTTATCCACTCTTAAAGACGAATCGAAATAAACCATAATATATAGTGCGTTCCATTAAAAAAAAAACACAACTTTGGTCTGGCACAGCCACACGGAACACTCTGTATCATTGTAACTAATTTTAAATCATGCATCTGTACCATAGGTAAGCAACAGGGAAAACAGATTTTAAAAATCTGAATTAATGTAGGCGCTATTTACCGAATACGCACTATTGGCCCACCCTGTATACTTCAAAATTGTAAGTTATTGTTTGATGGAGCTATCATGTGTGCCGCTCTGCTTATCTGGTAGATAATAAAAAATGATTTAAATCTAGGAGGTGATTACAAAAGAATGTCTGCTCAACGTCACTCGCCGATTACACCAATTAACATAAACCTAGCGTTGCGTCGCCGGTCCCCGGTTATTAACGATCATCTACGTCCTGGTTTTAAGACTGCCGAAGTTTTTATGCGTTCGACTGGAATAATCGCCGCGGATTCGACGTCGATAATTCAGGGCCGGTCCGCAAACTTCGCGGGCCCCGAAATTTATGGGGCGACGCGTAAAGAATGCCCGAGACGATTAACGGCACACGAAATTTACCAGATGCCGGCGGTATATTTTTTCCATTAGAAACAGAGCTTGACCGTGCGACGTTTCTAATTTACGGCGCCTGAATTATACAAATTCCGAAATTCTTCCCGAAACTCACTCGCGTTTATTTGTGTATAGCAGGAAATAATTTATCTGGTTTACTTTTGAAAGTTTAAAAAAAAGTGTCGATTCTGCAACTTTTTGCGTGGACTTTTTTTGGACTACTCTTTAGGTTATTATCTCTTGGTTTGAGGAAACGTTCGTAAGTTTGGCAACGCCTCGGTAACGAGAAAATGTAACGCGTCCGGGGCAGGTGTTTCAATTTTATTCCTCAAATTTAAAGGAAGTTAATTTAACTCTACTCGAAACATTTGGTGTAGACTTCCTATTATTATTATTATTATTAAAAAAAAAAAATGAATTGTGACTTGCGTTTATTTTTAATTTTTCCTCAGACGTGCGAAACTATTGTAAAATTGGCCACATCGTTAAAGCCGAGCTCCGATTCCGCTTAGATTTTTTTTAGAAAATAAAAGCGTAAATTATATATAAAAGCATTTAAAAATCGAAAGATAAATGCTGAAAGTGAGATACGAGATATGAGAGCGAAAAAGGAGGAGAGGGTTGGGGGATTTAGTGAGATAAAGCTCACGAGACCGTGCGATACGAGATAAAAAAGCGAAAAACGAAGAGAGGGGTGGGAGATTTGGTGAAATAAAAATCACCGAGGCCAAAAACGTAAACGTGACAAAACAATTTAAGAGGCAAATAAATCGAGAGTGCAAGAAAATAATAATTAAGCGAGGAGATTTGAGAGTGAAAGGAAGCGACAAAAAAGGTTGGAGATGATTTAGTGGTGATTTTTATCTTAAAGAAATCAAATTGAGAGTGTAACGATAATTGCTGAATGCGAAGGCGAAATTTAACGAGGAAGAATAAAAGAGAGAAAAAATTGATATGCAAACGAGAGGAAGACGTCCGATGAGAAATATTGAGAGCCAGAAGCAGACTGAGATGGACTGAAAATAAGAGTGATGATGAATTTAAGAAAAATTTAACACTCTGGTAATGCGGAGACTGTAGAGCACAAAGCCCTAAAATAAAAATGGAAAAGAAAAGAGGTTTCGGTGAGAACGGCACCGAGATAGAGAGAGAGAAAGAGAGAGAGATTAAGAGGAACAATTTCGTGACAAACATTAAAACGAAAGCCGAGTGAGTAAGCTTAAAGAGTTAAAATTCACGTGGCAAAAGTGAGAATGTCAAAAAATATTTAGTAAAAAGAAGAAAGGGGGAAATTTGTTAAGAAAATGAAAGAAACACGCCCAGTGAGAGAATAGATATTGAGTGAGAAATATTGAGAGCTAGATAAAAGTAGACTGACTGAGAAAAAATGAAAGTGACATGGATTGAAATTAATTGAAAAAGAAATTAAGAAATACTATGTATTACTGGTAAATCGTTGAGGAGAAAACAAGTAAAGAGGGAAATTGAGAGATATCTTAGTGAGAAAATTGAGAGAGAAACGAAGAATTTCTTTGTCTTTCTTTTAATTTCTTTTTCACTCTTAATTTTCTCACAAAAATCTCTCTACATTCCCTTCTTTAGTTTATGTATGTTTAGTTAGAGCAAAAACTTAAGAGCAAAAGTGAAAGAGATGAAGAATACTGAGAGCTAAACAAAAGTAGACTGACTGAAAAAAAAAATGAAAGTGTCATGGATTGAAAATACGAAAAAAATTTAAGAAATACTATGTATTACTGGCAAATCATTGAGGAGAAAATAAGTAAAGAGGGAAATTGAAAGATATATTATTGAGAAAATTGAGAAAAAGACTAAGAATTTCTTTGTCTTTGTCTTAATTATTTCTTTTTTGCTATTAATTTTCTCACCGAAATCTCACTCCATTTCTCTCTTTATTTTATGTATATTTAGTGAGAGCTAAAACTCAACGAGAAATCTTAAGAGTAAAATAGAGATACTACTTAACTTAAGAAAATTAAAGAGTAACATTTGATTAGCTGAGAAAATTGAGAGAGGGACGAAGAATTTCTTTGTCTTTCTCTTAATTTATTTTTCGCTCTTAATTTTTTCACTAAAATCTCTCTCTGTTTCTTTCTTTAATTTATGTATATTAGTGAGAAAAAACTTGAGAGTAAAATTGAGAGATAGCCGAAGAATTTCTTTGTCTTTCTCTGAATTTCTTTTTTGCTATTAATTTTCTCACCGAAATCTCACTCCATTTCTTTCTTTATTTTATGTATATTCAGTGAGAGCTAAAACTCAACGAGAAATCTTAAGAGTAAAATAGATATACTACTTAACTTAAGAAAATTAAAGAGTAACATTTGATTAGCTGAGAAAATTGAGAGAGGGAAGAAGAATTTCTTTGTCTTTGTCTTAATTTCTTTTTCACTCTTAATTTTCTTACTAAAATTTCTCTCCATTTCCTTCTTTATTTTCTGTATATTTAGTGACAGAAAAAACTTGAGCAAAGTTGAGAGAGACGAAAAATTTCTTTGTCTTTCTCTAAATTTCTTTCTTGCTCTTAATTTTCTCGTTCAAATCTCTCTCCATTTCACTCTTTATTTTATGTACGAATATTTAGTGAGAGCAAAAACTTATTGAGAAATCTCAAGAGTAAAATAGAGATACTACTTATCTTAAGAAAATGGAAGAATAAAGGTTCTGGCACATTACAGCGCGGCGAAGAGCGGCGACTTTTTTTTTAGCTGTACTTGGATACGTTGGGTAGCTTCGCCGCGCTTCGCATAAGTGTGCGCACTCTCATAAGAATACAGCAAAAGAAATTTTCGGCGCCGCGGTTCGCCGCGCTGTGTGTGCGATAACCCTAACGTTTGATTGGCTGAGAAAAACCTGAAGAGATTACATTAACTTTTTTTTAATTAAAAGAGAGAGAGAGAGAGAGAGAGAGAGAGAGAGAGAGAGAGAGAGAGAGAGAGAGAGAGAGAGAGAGAGAGAGAGAGAGAGAGAGAGAGAGAGAGAGAGAGAGAGAGAGAGAGAGAGAGAGAGAGAGAGAGAGAGAGAGAGAGAGAGAGAGAGAGAGAGAGAGAGAGAGAGAGAGAGAGAGAGAGATTTCATTGAGAAAATTAAGAATGAAAGAGAAATTAAGAGAGACAGCAAATTTGGTGATAAAAAAATTCGCTCAGAAAATTTAAGAGTGAGAGCTGAAATTACTGGGAAAAATGGAGAAAAATTGAAAATGAGAGTTAACATGGTATGGTAGAGAGTGGGAGACGTTACTTAGCAGGAAAAATAATATTGAGTTTTCAACGTTTCTCTAAATTTAGAAAATTGAGAACCGTGCAAACACTTTCGATTGGTGAGAAAACGTGAGAAATCGGAGGTTTATTACTTACTTTAAATATTGCTTTCTTCAACGATTTGCCGAGAACCGTCGAGAGTACAGGTAGATATAAAACTGAGAGTGAAATGGAAGTTAAGAGAGGGAAATGAATTTGACGAGAAAGATAGTGAGGGAAATTGAAAATGAAGGAAATTTCTAAAGAATTGATAGAGAAACAAATTGCGAGTGAGAGAGATAGGGGTTAAAGAGTCAGCGAGAGAGTGTGAGTGATCAAGATTGTGTTTGTGTAGGGGAGAACAGCAAGAATGAAAGGAGAGAAATGCGCGGAATTTAATGAGGAATACAAAAAACAAAAATGAGATGTGAACATTGAAAGCGAAGGAGAAAAATTTGCTGAGAAAATTTGAAAGTGAGAGTCAAAATTGCTTGAAAAGATGAGGCAAATTAAAAATGGGTAGAAACTGCGCTATGTAAATTACTGAGGGGCATGCAAATCCAGCGAGAAAAAAGTAACAACGTTTTGAGCATTTCACAGAGAAAATTGAGAGCCACGCAAATACTCTGCACAATTAGTGAAAAAAGTGAGAGTCGGATGGAAAAGATCGAAGAGGTGTTACCATATATTTCGATTTGCTATCGATTTGTCGAGAAACGCCGAGAGTAAAATTGAGAGTGCTGAAAAATTTGGAGCGGAGAAATTAAGGTTGAGAAGGGAATTCGATGAGAACGATGAAAGAAAGGCAATTAGCAACAAGCAAGATTGAAAGTGCAGAAAACTTCACGAAATTGAGAGGTAGATAAACAAATTGCGGGCGAGGACGAGGGATGAGAGAGAAAGAGAGAGATTAAGAAGTAAGGGGAAGCAGAGGTTGTAAGGGCGAAATTTAATCAAAAAATTTTGTGTTCATTCTCTCTTACATACGTGCACTTAATCTTTCTCTCTCTCCCTCTTTTATCAATAAATTCGCTGCCTCTCTTAATTTCTGTTTCATTCTTAATTTTCTCAATGAAATCTCTCTCTCTCTCTCTCTCTCTTTTAATTAAAAAAAAAGTTAATGTAATCTCTTCAGGTTCTTCTCAGCCAATCAAACGTTATTCTTCCATTTTCTTCAGATAAGTAGTGTCTCTATTTTACTCTTGAGATTTCTCGATAAGTTCTTGCTCTCACTAAATATTTGTATATAAAATACAAAGAGTGAAATGGAGAGAGATTTTAGTGAGAAAATTAAGAGTAAGAAAGAAATTTAGAGAAAGACAAGACGGCTATCTCACTTTTGTTCTCAAGTTTTTGCTGTCAATAAATATACATAAAATAAAGAAAGTAACGGAGAGAGATTTTAGTGAGAAAGTTAAGAGCAAAAAATAAATTAAGAGAAAGACAAAGAAATTCTTTGTCTTTCTCTTTTTCTCTCTTTTCTTCTTTCTCACAGAAGAAATACGCATCGTTGGGCCACCCTGTACAGTACATGCGAAATTTTTTTTTTTTTGTTTCAAGCTCGACGTTGAACTTTACGAAACCCTGCGTTGCAATCCCTTAAAAATTCCGCTCTTTGATCATAATACTTCAAAGTTTTGAAAATAAGCGAAAGAAACTTTTGCGCGAATTCAGGCTCTCTGTGAATTTATAAATAGGTATTATAATAATAATAAATATCTTTTGCGCTTCCTTTGATTTTATCTTCAGCTTTCTTGCGACTTCCCTCCCCGACGACTTTCACCTTACTTATTTTTGTTCTTCGTATGTAGCAGCCACATACATACATACATACACGAGAGCTTCCTCGTGGAAAGCAAAGTTGTTGAATAATTGATTGGCGGTGTAAGTAAATAAATGAAAACAAAACAAAAAGAAAAATAACAATTACGATAAATAATTATTGTCCCGTCGGAGTTCAGTGGCCGTGACAACGGCGCGCGCGTTTTAATCATCGCGGAAAGCGACAACGCAATATATCTCCGTCGTTTTTTACGATTTTAATAGGCGCTGGTTATCGACTCTCGTTAAAGTTCATTCGACGTCGTCGCCGTTCCGTTATGTAAAACAACGAAACCACATCGGGCACAGGCACTTTCGTATTCCACGGTTGGCATTTGCATGTTGTGTCCCGAGCAAAAAAAAAAAGACCCCCACACACCTTTTACTTCAGCTTGCAAACTCGCTGGCTTACCGCCGAAGATAATAGTACCGGGCCTTCAATTCAATGAATTCCTCATTAAAGTAAGCTGTGATTTTTTTATGAAGTTGGCGACACAATTCTAGAGAAAACAGTTGTCATTAACTGTCAGTACTGATCATAACATCAAATAAAAACACAACATTGAAGTTTAAAGTAGATGCTCAAAGTGCTCTCCTTCAGCTTGAATACATAAGCGTACTCTGCGTTTCATGTTTTCAAACCCGTTTGCTAAGTGTTCGGGGGTTATGTTAGCACACACATCTGTAATGCCCGCACGAAGTTCTTCGATTGTATGACGCATAGTTCTGAAAACTGTATTTTTCATGTGCGGATAAATGAAGTAATCCGTAATTGTGAGATCCGGAGACCTTGCAGGAAAATTCACAATCCGATTATCGAAAAACTGCTGCAGGAAAGTCATCGTTTGATGAGCTGTGTGGGCAGTAGCATTGTCTTGCTGAAAAGAAAACCCTTCTGTACGTTCATCATCATGTAGTTGGTTCTAATAACTCATTTCGGTATCTTTCAGCAGTTACTGAGTCGTTAAAAAATATTGGTCCGATGATACGCCTTCTTGACACTGCTAGCCAAACACCAATTTTTAATGGATGTAATGGAGTTTCCACAAATTCATGGGGATTTTCTGCTGACCATATTCTCATATTCTGTTTATTTAAATACCCTGAGAGATGAAACCAGGCCTCATCGGAAAAGAAACACTTGTCAAGAATGTCGTCGTTGTTTAAGTTATCAAGAAACCACTGACAATATTCTGTTCTTCTGTGAAAATCTAACGGCCTGAGTTCGTGGACTGCTTGAATCTTATATGGATAAAGCTTTAAGTCTTTTTTAAGAATAGTGTGACATGTTCCCACTGATAGCTGAACTTCTTGTGAAAGTTTCGCAATAGATTTCCTCGGAGAGTGTTTCATTCGATCCCGAACATCTTCAATGCAGGCTGCTGTCCTTTTCTTAGCTGCTCCGTTCAGTTCATAGCAATTAATAAATAAAAACATAAGAGAGAAAGAGAGAGAAAAATTCACTATTGTATACAGGGTGTAATCAAATTAGATTCACATATTAATACCACAAGTTCCTCATCATGTAAGAAAATTAATGCTGCAACTACCAAAAGTCTAGCTCAAAAATAAAAAAATTACCTAGTGGAGGAGTATTGATTCTTTTGTTTGAGAACTTCTGGTCGGCCGTGCACAAAAACAACGTTATAAAACAAAATTCCAGCTAAATTCAAGGTCAATTGCTTGATCGCATTTTAAAAGCTTTATGGGAACACAATAAAATAGAATCACCGACCCATTAAAGACGAGCATTCAAATTCACAACCTCTCGGTCGTGGCCCGTGTGTGCATTATGGTTAAAGGAGAACAACTTAAATCTGCTTGCATTGATCAGAATTAAATCTGTTTCATTAGATAATCGACAATAATTAGATCTTGACATCCGGGTCTTTGTAAACCAATACTAGACATAATTTACAGTGTTAATTTCGCTTATTAAAATGATTTAAAAAAATATTAGTCGCTTTGATTGATTGTCGCTTTGTTAATTATTTCCACCAACGAATACGTTTCTTCGTAGTTCGAGTTCGATGACGCTTTATTGTTTTGGTTCCACAAAATAATAAAAGCGATGACTGCGTTCAATAATGATTTTCCGAAATGCAGAAAGAAAAAACATTCTTAAACGTTTTGCGCAATAAAGAGATAACAATGCAGTTTATTGACGACCAGCGAATAAAGTACACGATGAATACGTATGAATTAGTAAAATAATTTTAGAAAATGGAATTTCTAATTTTTATTTATTTTTACAGTTTTATGAGCAGACAACTATTAACAATTACGTGAAAATTGAGAAAATTGATTAATTTAATAAACAACGCGATGGATATTTATAATTCTATTCCGTTATGGAATTACATAAGCGATGATTTCAACCCAGTGCCCTTCAGTTCGATGACGCTTTATTGTTTTACGACGTTTTATGATGCGCCTATAGAAACTGATACACGGCCAGTCAGAGGTTTTCAAACAAAAAGTCTCCGAGCTCTGGGGGGCTTTTAATTTCTTTAATTTTTCACCAATAAAATTCATATTTGCAGAAATCACATTCTTAAGTGATAAAGAACTTACAGTTTTAATATGTGAAACTTATTTGATTACACGTTGTATTTTAATTGTCAAGGTTACTTAAATAACAAGGATAAAATTCATTATTTAGTAGGTGAATGGAAACCTGCCATTTTATGTTTAAGTGAGACACATGTAGATGATAATATTACAAATAGTGAACTAGAAATTAAGGGATGTAATGTAGAAAAATGTCTAACCACTAATAGAAGAACGGGTGGTGTATTGGTGTTCATAAAAGAAGAACTGCAATATGAAACCATCAAAATTGAGAGTCTCGACATGTTTCTTTGGATTATAACAATAACGTTTCAAATTGGAAATGCTAAGTACTTGGTATCAACAATATATCATCCGCCACAAAATAATGATGCGGTTTTTATGGATTACTTTGGGAACCTCCTGGAAAACTGTATTGAATTTGACGGAGACGTAGTTATAGTCGGAGACTAATTTTGACTTAAATAATGACACTTATTATAGTACTAAATGCAAGAATTTAATTTACAAAAACGGATTTCAGCAAATGATCAAGGAACCAACTAGAATTAATGTGAATAGCGCAACATTAATTGACTTTGTTATTACTAATAATAAAAACATTGACTGTAAAGTTTGCCATACACCAAGAATCAGTGACCAATCTATTATTACAGTGAATATTGATATTTTAAGACCTAATAATAAAAAAGTCATATTTCAAAAGCGTAGCTATAAAAATTATAATGTGGCTAAATTTCAAGAAAACCTAAGAAATCTGAAATGGAATAATAGTATAACAAATGTTGAGGAATTAGCTAATAACATTATAAGTGACATATCTAATGTATTTAATTCAATGTGTCCTTTAATGAGTGGTGAGATACCTAAAAGATTTCAGCATAATAAATGGATCAATTATGAAATTATTTCAGCAATGAGAGAACGAGGCTACAAATACCAAGAGGCAATGATGACAAAAGTAACCGGAGTGTGGGAAGAATTTAAACTACAAAGAAATAAATTTAATGCAATGATAAGGCGAGCAAAAGAAGAATATCTTGTTACCACCAAAAGATTTAAAAGCTAATACTCCTGGATTCCAACATCGTAATACTGGTAACAGATAGCGTTGTCTTTGGACAACTGGTTGCCACGGCTGAACTTGGTGGAGAATGGGCGGGGTAACTAAATATAAACAAATAGGGCGCCAGGGAATTACCTTCCCAATTGTCAAACACACTTTGATGCTTTCCCAAGGCCTCAATGTGCGCGCTTGAAGTATTCTCAATTTTCTCCAGGAGATTTTTCCTCTCTTGATGCGTTCAAAGTAGGAGATTAACATAAGCAAAACACGTTCAGTGATACGGTGTTTATTAACACACACATACACTAGTTGAACAAAATTTAACAATGTTTAAACTGTAACCTATCAAAACTTTAAATGATAACCATAATACGCGGGATGGACAGATCTGACCTCACAATCGGTGCTCCAAAGACACCACGAAATTTACGTAGACGTTACTTAAATATTAAACTAAGTTACGAACTATTAAATACGTAAGTTGCTTTCGTGTTCGGTAAAATAGTCGGCATGCAATTCGAATCAAAATAATAATGGTATACGTCACTCTTTGTCGCTCAGCTGAGCTCCAGTTCCTGCGAGAAGCGTAAGATGTCACTAGTTGGTAGGCGCCGCTTCGTTCCAAGACGATTTTCAATCAGCAATGCTGCCAACGGCGGTCCAACTCTAGATGTCTGTCTCGCTCTAATGTCGCAACGGAGTCCAGCGATTCAAACACAGGTGCGTTTCGTATTCGAAATGTTCACATACCCATTCGGGAACTGATACCAACGCTCAGTACTAATACTAATGCAATCAGTAACAATAACCAACAACAAACAAACGACTCTGAAAGGGGACGAAAAAAACAACCATTAACCACGTGTAACGAACGAATTAATTAAACATACCTGCTACTTAGCAAACTCGTTGGACGTGAACGTATAAACGTTCCACAAGACTCGGGAGAGATATTTGCTTCCGGAAAATCCGTAGAAAAGTGGTTTTGTTTAAACAAACACAAACCGTCGATAGCACTGAATATGCGTCTGCCCTCGCCCGAGTCAGAAGAAGGAATGCCCGTAATACACAATGGCCGCTGAAGAAGATGATTTCCGTTTTATAGACTACACAAAATGGCCAAACCAATGGGAAAATTATGACGTCAGAAGACGGAGATTAAACACCAATAAGAAATTATTAATTTGAAAGAATCGCTTCCTGCCGCGAATGTTACAGCGTTGCCAGATGACACAACGCCGAGCGTTGCCGGTAGGCGTCCAGTAGCAACGTTGCCAGTTCTTAGCCGAATCGGAAATAAATGCGTAATAACAAAATCGACTGTAACAATCTACATAGTGTAATTGATGCTAACAAAAATAATAGTAAAGAAATGTGGAAAAATATAAGAAATGTCTTGGAAAATAAAAAAATATCTGTAAATGATAGTGTAATATTTGATGGTAGTGAAATAAATACATCTGAAATGATCGCAAATAAGTTTAATGCATATTTCTTAGACAGTATAAGTGATATAATAAATATGATTCCTAAATTCAATATAACAACTGAAATTAATGAATGTTTTTCTAAAATGAAAAAATTTAAGAAAATGGAAATGAAGGACTTGAGATCAATTGTGACTGTTCTTAAAAATACTAATGGACACGAAGATGGAATTTCTACAGTGGTTTTAAAAGATGCATGTGAGGTTGTGGGTGATCGTATTTTGGACATGATAAATACATCATTGGAATATGGTGTGTTTCCCAGCAAATGGAAAATAACATATGTTACCCCAGTTCCAAAAGTGACGAACTCAAATCGTTCTGGAAACTTTAGACCCATAAATACAGTACCTCCCTATGAAAAAATAATTGAAATGTTTGTGAAAGAGCAATTGATAAACTATTGTGATGAGAATAATATCATAACCGAAAAACAATCGGGATTCCGCAAACAACATTCTTGTGAATCAGTAATTATAAGTGTATGTGATAAATGGTTGAAAAAGATTGACGATGGTAGTATTGTCCTAGCTGTGTTCTTAGATTTTAGAAGAGCATTTGAAACTGTTAATAGAAATTTGTTGTCGGAGAAACTGAGACATTATGGAATAAGTGATACGGTGTGGGAATGGCTTCGTTCATACTTAAGTGACAGGAATCAAAAAGTTAAATTCAAGGATAACGTTTCCAATGACCTTGAAATTAAGCATGGTGTTCCGCAGGGAACAACTTTGGGACCACTTCTTTTCGTATTGTACGTTAATGATATGGTAAAAGTTGTAAAAGATTGTGAAATTTGCTTGTTTGCTGATGATACAATGCTATATATAAGAGGTGAAAACGTAGGTACTATGATCGATACTATGAATATAGAATTGGATCATGTTTATAGATGGTTATGTAATAATAATTTGTGTGCAAATATGAGTAAAACAAAGTTTATGATTATCGGCAACAATTATAAATTAAATAACTTGAAAATAGATAAAGATGTATTAATAAACAATATAAGAGTTGAAAGAGTTAATGAAATTAAATATTTAGGTATCATAATGATTGTAACTTAAATTTTAAAAGTCATACAAATTATGTAATGCGAAAAATGTCACAAAAAGTAAATTTTATGTATAGAAAGGAAAATCATTAAGCATGTATACTAGAAGTTTATTATATAAAGCTTTTATTGCTCCTCATTTAGAATTTTGCTCCACGGTACTTTTCCACTTAAATAAAAATGAAATACAGCAGTTACCTAAAATACAAAATAGAGCGATGCGACAAATTTTAAAATCTAGTATATACACTCCAGTTGATAAGATGTTAATGAGTCTAAATTTAATGAGTGTTGAGCAGAGAATTATTTATAAAACAATGATTTTTATTTACAAAATGAAGCACAAACAATTGGCGTTTTACATATGCGAGCGACTTATATATGCCAGTGATATACATAGTTATCCGACAAGAAGTGCAAGTAATTTCTTTGTTGATAAATCCACTAAAAGGAAAACAAATAAATCATTGTTTTATAAAGGGCTGCGAATATTTAATGATTTACCAAGCGAAATCAAAAATTATAATTTAAGTAATTTTAAAAAGGAGTTATAATAATTAATTTTGTTAGAACTAATTTTAAAATATGAAATGGGTATACTGTAAATATATATTAACTGTAATTTACTTTTTAGTTTTTACTTTTTACTTTTAGTATAGTTTAGAATGTAAACATATATGTATAATTGTAAATTAATAGCTTGAGCTAATAAAGACGTATTATTATTATTATATTATTATCTCCGTTTCCTGTTTCACAAAATTTAAGAACACAAGCATGAATATGTTTAAGTAGCTCTTCATAAGTAATAGCAAAATTAGGAAACTGCTGTCGAAACTTCTGTACACACTGATTAATTGAATAAACTAACTGTCCATTTTCTATTCTGCCGGTTTGAAAATAACTTTCAACAATAAATATTTTCTGCTGTAATTCTAACATTTTGAATTAATTGAAAATACAAAGTGTCAATTTGACATTTGTTTAATAAAATCATTGAACAGCTATCAGTGCTGCAAATCTTAGGAGAAAAAAACAGTGAAATCATAGCCCACTTTAATGAGGAATTCAATTGAAGGCACGGTATTAACCAAATGGATGACATTCATGGTGATTATAATAATAATTAATAACCGAATTTTAATATAGATATATAAACGTCACGTCAATTGGTGTCGAAGCTCGAAACGTTCTGGTGTGTGCACGGCCTTAAATGATATGATGGAATGTGCGAATTGAACAACCGGTGCAAGGCGGAGGAGAGAAAGCGACATTGCGCGTTTCTTGAGGTCGAATTCCCCGCGTGCACCTTTTCGGACGGAGTCACGAAGTGGCCCCGGGGGGGCCGACCGCCTCGCTAAAGCCGGGGCAATTAACGGCACGAGTTAATCTGATAGATAATCCTTCGACGAAAGTCATAAATAATACATCCGCGTCCGAGCGCGGCGTTATTTCGGCGGCGCGTCTTTCATGCAGCACGCTGACCTGAATTCGGTAATGCGTTCCAGAACCATGCCGGATACAGCGGTTTTCGTCAACCGAGCGATCGAAAACAGTCTCGAAAAAGCGAGGTTATATGATGAACCCTGTGTCGAAATTGAGTCGCGCGAGACGGAGAAAAATCGGGACCTCTGGCAACGCAGCCACGTTTTTGGGAAAAGTCGCACGTAATCGAACATAATGGAAAAAGCGAGGTTAGAAATTGTCGTTTGTAGAAAACGGAGAAAAGTTGAGACATCTGGCAACGTGGCGAATTGGCGGGTTTCTTAGCAAAACCGCACCTAATCGAATGTGATCGAAAAATAACGTTAGATATTTTAGTTTTCGCAAAACGGGGGAAAAAAATTGAGACATCTGACAACATTTCAGATTTTTTGATGAAATCGCATACAATCGATTATGATCGAAAAAGCGAGGTTAGGAAATAAAACTGTCGAAATTTGTACAAAACGCAGAAAATTTAGGACATCTGGCAACGTGGCGGCGGGTTCTTTACAAAAATCACCGATGATATCCAAGAACACTGCGAAGTTTAAAGAAGTCGAATGTTCCGAAAGTGCGCGTCGCATTTTGGATAAAAGTCCATCACCTGTTTGATCAGATCTGATCCCTTCGCGTTGATTTGTCTTGTCACTAGACTACTTAGGTTTTGTGTTTTGACATTTTGTGTCGTAGTGTTTGACCTACGTCGAGCCACGTAACGTTTAAGTTAGCAGAAATTTTTACGGCAATTGCATTGTATTATTGTCTACTCTCTACGCTGAACGCACGAGTATACGAAAATTTCGTGTGGGTTCAAGAAAACAATCGTACGCTTTTGAGGTTTTGGGAGCCACTCCGTGCCGCAGTGATTTCTTCAGACTTCCCTTGGCGCCCTTAGTTTTTGCATCGTTTATTGACCCATCTGACAACGTCGTGTATTCCTTAAAATCGCACATAATCAATTACGATTGAAACAGCGAGGTTAGGAAATAAAACTCTCGAAATTGCGTTTGCGCAAAACGGAGAAAAATTAGGACATTTGGCGGCGGGTTCTTTAAGAAAATCACCCGAGAACACTTCGAAGTTCAACGAAATCAAATGTTCCAAAAGTGCGTATCGCCTTTTTGACAAAAGTCAATCACCTGTTTGATCAGATCTGTTTTGCTTGATATATTTTGACATTTAAAGTTTAAGTTTTTTACGACCATTGTGTTGTATTATTGTCTACTCCCTATGCTGAACGCACGAGTGTACGAATATCTCCTGGGGCCTTATTCTCGAATTTAGGGAACAAACTCGCAAGGAAACGTGACATCAAAGGACGTAGTTCTTTTACGATTTGCACAGGTTTGTACGAGAACCTGCGTTATTTTGACGTCACGTTTTCTTGCAAGTTTGCTCCCTCGATTCGAGAATAAGGGCTCTGGGCGTTCAAGAAGACAATCGCATCGCACGCTGTTGAGGTTTTGGGAACCGTTCCGCAACGAATTCTTCAGATGGGATGGTTAATTTCCCTGGCGCCCTTAGGTTGCATCGTTTAATGACTCATCTGACATAGTAGCGGATTTCTTATAAAATCGCACATAAAATAATCACAAGAAATCCGAATGTTCTGAAAGTACGTATCACTTTTTAGACAAAAGTCCGTCACCTGTTTGATCAGATCTGATCTCTTCGCTTTGATTTCTTTTGTGACTGGTTAGGTTTTTTTTTTATATGTATTTTGACATTTTGTGTCGTAGTATTTGTCCTGCGCCGAGCCACGTAGCGTTTGAGTTAATAGAAATTTTTACGACAATTGTGTTGAATTATTGTCTACTCCCTACGCTGAACGCACGAGTGTGCGAAAATCTCCTGGAGAGTTCAAGAGTACACAATCGCACGCTGTTGGGATTTTGGGAACCGCTCCGCAATGAATTTTTCAGATGGGATGGTTAATTTCCCTGGCGCCCTTAGTTTGCACGGTTTAACGATCCATCTGACAACGTAGCGAATTTCTCAAAATCGCATACAAAATAAACACAAGAAATCGAATGTTTCGAAAGTGCATCACGTGTTTGATCAGATCTGATCCGTTCGCGTTGATTTGTTTTGTGACTGCTTAGGGTTTTTTTTTATATATGTATATATATTTTGACATTTTGTGCTGTAGTATTTGTCCTGCGCCAAGCCACGTAACATGTCAGTTAATAGAAATGTTTATGACAATTGTGTTGTATTATTGTCCACTCCATACGCTGAACGCGCGCGTTTACAAAAGTCTCCTGGAGGGTTCAAGAAAGCCAACGAAAGAGTTCGCTATCGCACGCTGTTGGGGTTTTGGGAACCGCTCCGCAGTGAATTATTCAGATGGGTTTAGTTTGTTTCGTTTAATGACCCATCCCTTCTCCAAAGGGCTAGAATCGGGAAAGCTGTTTAATAAACAACGGGAGCTAAATTTTGTGTATCGTGTATCCACAGGCTTTATAAGTGGTAGCAGTGTTTCCATCTATCGAGTCAACAGAGAGTTTAATACAACGGCTTGAGAAAAAACTCGCAAGTCATCGAGGTTTCGTGTACCACCGCCGCCGCCTACTTATTTAAAATAGACTGTATTATCAGAACTGGACGATCACGACGAAAATAAAATTTAATTGCGACAATAATAATAATAATAATAACGAACGAATGAGCGAATTGTTATATTAACGGCTCCAATTAGAACAGAACGGTAAATTTCCTTACCGATGAGAAGTTAGCAATAAAATTCCAGCAATAAAATTATAAAATTTCAAAACGCTGCCACCGCTAAAATAACGATCACCGATCAATAATATTTAATCTATTACAAAGAAGTATAATGTGTAGATTCCCCTCATATGAAGAAACTGAAAAAATATTTGATATTAAGTTAACTATGACTATTTAGACCAGCATAAGTCATTATTCATATATCGCACCAAAACAATTGCTTTCACAGATAATTTTCACACAGTCATAAAGTAAAAATACATATCTATTTAATAATGCCTTGAGAAAGTTTTAGCCGGTTGGTTTGAAGTAATTAGAAATTAATTAAAAGCGACGCTCGGACCAATGAAACAGTACCAATTTCAAATGTTCATAACTTTTCTCAGAGAACTTGCATACAAATTCGTGTATGCACGCTTTTAATTAATTTCTAATTACTTCAAACCAACCGGCTAAAACTCAGAGGGTGGTTTAAACGATAGATTTCGATCCGTGCTTTAATATTCTGCAAACAGAATTTGTATGCAAGTTCTCTGAGAAAAGTTATGAACATTTGAAATTGGTACTGTTTCATTGATCTGTGCGTCACTTTTAATTAATTTCTAATTACTTCAAATCAACCGGCTAAAACTTTCTGAAGGCATTATTAAATAGATATGTATGTTTACTTTATGACTACGTGAAAATTTTCAGTGAAAGCAATTGTTTTGGTGCGATATATGAATAATGACTTATGCTGGTTTAAATAGTCATAGTTAACTTAATATCAAATATTTTTTCAGTTTCTTCATATGAGGGGAAGCTACACATTATACACTTTGTAATGCAGCCTGTAATCAAATAAGTTTCACATATTAAAACTGTAAGTTCTTTATCGCTTAAGAAAGTGATTTCTGCAAATATGAATTTTATTGCTGAGAAATTAAAGAAATTAAAACCCCCCCAGAGCCCGGAAACCTTTTGTTTGAAAACCTCTGACTAGCCGTGTATCAGTTTCTACAAGCGCATCATAAAACATCGTAAAACAATAAAGCGTCATCGACCTGAAGGGCACTGGGTTAAAATCATCGCTTATGTAATTCCATAACGGAATAGAATTATAAATATCCATCGCGTTGTTTACTAAATTAATCAATTTTCTCAATTTTCACGTAATTGTTAATAGTTTTCTGCTCACAAAACTGTAAAAATAAATAAAAATTAGAAATTCCATTTTCTAAAATTATTTTACTAATTCATACGTATTCATCGTGTACTTTATTCGCTGGTCGTCAATAAACTGCATTGTTATCTCTTTATTGCGCAAAACGTTTAAGAATGTTTTTTCTTTCTGCATTTCGGAAAATCATTATTGAACGCAGTCATCGCTTTTATTATTTTGTGGAACCAAAACAATAAAGCGTCATCGAACTCGAACTACGAAGAAACGTATTCGTTGGTGGAAATAATTAACAAAGCGACAATCAATCAAAGCGACTAATATTTTTTTAAATCATTTTAATAAGCGAAATTAACACTGTAAATCATGTCTAGTATTGGTTTACAAAGACCAGGATATCAAGATCTAATTATTGTCGATTATCTAATGAAACAGATTTAATTCTGATCAATGCAAGCAGATTTAAATTGATCTCCTTTAATAATATTACACACACCAGAGGTTGTCAATTTGAACTGTCGTCTTTAATGGGTCGGTGATTCTATTTTATTGTGTTCCCATAAAGCTGTTAAAATGCGATCAAGCAATTGACCTTGAATTTTGCTGGAATTTTGTTTTATAACGTTAACGTTAACGTGTTTTTGTGCACGGCCGACCAGAAGTTCTCAAACAAAAGAGTCAATACTCCTCCATTAGATCATTTTTTTATTTTTGAGCTAGAGTTTTGGTAGTTGCAGCATTAATTCTCTTACATGATGAGGAACTTACGGTATTAATATGTGAAACTAATTTGATTACACCCTGTAGATTAAATATTATTGATCTGTGATCGTTATTTTAGCGGTGGCAGCGTTTTGAAATTTTATAATTTTATTGCTGGAATTTTATTGCTAACTTCTCATCGGTAATTTCCTTCTTTCTTCGTCGGTTCGTTGTTAAAGCGAATTGCGCATTTGCATGCACGCGTTCGCCTCGATAAATCGGAGGAAGTCGTAAAAAAGCGAGGCACATAAGCGCACTTATTAATTAAAATTTAAGACGCCACGGCGCCGTAAATAAGACATTAACATTCAAATAAGTATGTATAAGTTGGTGCAGTGTACAGTGTACAGTCGCGCTACCAACTATACTCCGATAGCTGAATGAGCGACGAAGAGGAAGAAGAAGAAGAAGAGAGAATGAACGGCCTTCCAAGCCCAAGCCCGAGCCTAAGACCAAGCGCAACAGGTTTAATTTAATTAATCGAATAAATCGCATTCCATATGCCACGCATTTTTCGAGCGTTCACGTTCAAGCGCAAAAAAAAGAAGACGATAAGAGGAGGACGAGGAGGAATCGCTTTCGCAATCTTGCACGTCTTTTTGCATGCACAGTAAAAAATTAGTGAAAAATTTAAACACTAAACCCGGTGTGTTTAAGTCCAATCAGTTTACAGTTAAATATTTAATCCGTCCAATTTATGAAATCGTAGAGTTCTTTTTAATAACCGCATTGTACAATTTCAGCTCTTGTTTAGTGTAAATATTACATTTAAAATATTAAAGTTTTTTACAGTAAAAAGTGAATTTATTATAATATTCTAGTAATTTTTTTCTCGTATTTAGTGTACATGTACACTATATTGGCATAGAATCCTCTCTTTTAGAGTATAAATTTTATTTAGTTAAGAGTGAATTTCTTATAATAACCGGGTAAAATTTTGTCTAGTATTTAGTGTAGATATATCAGAGAATAAAATATCCTCTATTTAGACAAGTAAAAACATTATAATGTTTCAGAAAATTATGTATCTAGTTAGATAGGAAATATAAGTAATAAAATACCTGCTTAGAAGAAAAACTGTTTATTTAATATTAAATATAAGACCATTTATAAAAAAAATTAATTTCATTCTTGACGTAAACAGTAATTGAAGTAGTTACTTACAGCTTTAAACACTATTATTTTTTTTTTCTTGGGAACAATATTCCTGATTAACCACCTTATTCCTTCCTCGTGGTGCTGGCGGCAACATTTCAACCAACGCAAGTAAAGCTCGAATGCTTCTGTCCCATTCTAAAAATGAGAAAGATACTAAGTGAACGAAAACATTAACTTTTCATCGAATTTGCGAATATAATCGGACAAATCGTTTTGGTTTGCAGTGGAACTGTCGAGCTACGCTTCTACTGACGAAGACAAACAGCTGTACAGGGGTTGCTCGAAAGATCCACTGCAATCAAATACGATTTACAATACAATTTCTAAGAACATTAACAATTAAAATGTTATTTATAAATAATACCTGGCTCTCCAATTAACGTTATGTTTGGATTTTTTACAGTCTCCTTATATATATTTAAAATTTTATCTACATCGGCACCAAATTTAGTTTCAAAGTCAACTTGGGCGTGTTCTTGAAGGTAGTCCAATTCTATCTGTAACATACATGTTTATACCTGTACAAATTTTTCAAAGAAGTCAAGTACCATTAAACTAAAATAAGTGTTTAAGAGCTTTGAAACTTAAAACTTCAACATAAAAAACATAATGGATCTAGACTTCTGGTACGAACGAAAGCACCAAGTGCATACAATAAAGACGTAAACAATTTTTCAGAAAGTGTTTAAACTTACTAATTGAGTGGAATTCAAGAAACGAGGAAATTCGGCGAATATTTTAGTACCAAAAGATTTTCTATATTCATAAGTTTCCCTCATTTTTGCTTTAATTGCCTCGTCATCATTGGTATTTTTCAAGAATTCTACTGATTGTTCAATTTCCAGCGTTTTAGTTACGTTATTACGTTTGACAGGATGTTTGTCTAATTCTTGAGTACTCAATTGTCTCTTTCGTTTTGAAGCACCACTTTTATTTAAATTTCTAGCTATAGTACGAAGTCGCCACGCTATATAACCCTCTCCACCGTTATTGTTGGTATAAAAAGCTTCCTACAAAAATAGCAAGTGTGATAAAATTAATTGAAATGGAAATTTGTGCAATATTACATATCCGTATTTTCCGAAAGGATCCTTTAAATTCGGAAATAACGTAATGATTGCATTAGCCAAATTACGTTTCGCTACCTCCGGGATTTTTGTACTTCCGTATTCTTGAACTAATAGTCCACATGTAATTTGTACTAATTTCATGCGTAGTGCATTTGATAAAAGCTTTTTTTCTGTATAATATTGAAATATATCGTCTCCCCCTTTTTTACTATAAGATTTTTCCATTGCTACAAACAAGTTATAATGAAACTAATACCTAAAAATTAACTAATGATTTACAATTAAGAACAAAACGATAGGATTTACATGTACACGTTTAGAATCGGTAGGTAACTAAGAACACACATGCACAAGATATCTCTTAATTCTTAATTATTTAGTTTTTACTGGTTATACAGGGTGTTAATAAAAAACTGTACAACGTTTGCCAGGTGACAGTAGACGTCAAAACAAGAGAAAAATTCTAATAAACCCATGTCCAATTCTCAATACAGAGTGTTCACGCTATGTGTTCACTCGTCTAGAATTTTTATTTTTTACATAAAATTCAGGATCGATGAATTAAATAAGAAACTGAATTTTTCGACGTAGCACGGGCCACCGTACGACTTCCGGTTTCACCAGAAGTGACATCAACTTTCTTATTTTAAATAGATCGGTCTGCATATTTTTACATATTTGGGATCCACAGGTCATTCTGAATGTATCACTTGGTAACTTTGGTTTCCATAACAACGAAAAATTTTTTTTGTTTTTTTTTTTTTTTTAATTTTCAACGCTATAAATCATGTATTTTCGTTCTAATGCGATCAGGTAATTCAAGAAAGCCATTCCTTTGATAGCACTTTGGTTTTTAACATTTTTTACAGCATTTGAAATCTTTTTCATTAGGTCGTAGGAAGTTCCACGTGGAGAAAATAAGTTACGACCTAATGAAAATTTCAAAGGCTACAAAAATGTTAAAAACCAAAGTGTAATCAAAGGAATAGCTTTCTTGAATTACGTGACCGCATTAGAAGAAAAATATACTACTTATAGCGTTGAAAATTAAAAAAACAAAACAAATTTTTTGTTGTCACAGAAACCAAAATTACCAAGTAATACATATTCGGATTCAGAATGATATAAAATAAATAAATAAGAAAGCTGATGTCAATTCCGGTGAAACCGGAATTCGTACGGTGGCCCGTGCGAAAAATTCAGCTTCTTATTTAATTTGTCGATCCCGAATTTTATGTAAAAATAAAAATTTTGGAAGAGTGAACACATAGCCCTGTATTGAGTATTGGACATGCGTTTTATTAGCATTTTTTTCTTGTTTTGATCTCTACTATCACCTGTCAAATCTTGTGCAGTTTTTTATTAACACCCTGTATAAAATAGGTATTAGACGCTGTTTAAATACATCTAACTACCTCTGTATTGTAACCCTCAAAGCGTGCATTTGTATTTTCCTGATTGTTAATACTAGAACTTGGTGATGGCTCATTGGTACTTAGCGATGACTCATTAGTACTTGATGATGACTCATTTAAGAATATTATGTTATCCTCACATTTTTCATTCAACCTGTTTTCAGTGCTTAGTACAGTTTCTGTTGTGGCTATACTAACAAATGACGCTTCGGAAAATTTCAAAATGCGGTAATAAATAAATTATTTTTGAATTAAATTCAACTAGGTATTAGCATTTTTTTCTAGAAAATGTGCTGTGTATTTGTAATATCATTTAATGCAGGATCTCTTATTGCAGATACAATTATATCTACCGGGTCACTAGCTTTCTTGATATTAATGTAATCCATTAAAACATCTTCTTCTAGTATAGTGCCATTTTTGTCCGCAAAAAATATAACGTTGTCGCCCAACTCGGGGAGCTTTACTTTTGCTGAAATTATCAGTTTTAACGCATGTGCTTAAAGTGCTATCATAAACAACATTACAAACCTAAGTTAACAATGTCCTTATACACGGTAAAAAAAGTGTTAACTCTAAGGATACTCTAGACGTCTCTAATAGCCTCGCAGCAGGTCCACTCGGTATTAGAGTTAGATTTATACTTTAAGTGAAGAGTCAGAATTAAAGTAAACTTCACTCTATGATAGAGTTTTAAAAATATTAACACTTCCAATGTAAAACAAATGCTCTAAACACGATTACTGTGACAACTCTAATAGAGGTAATTAATTATACTCTTTTAGAGTAAATGATGACTCAACATACTCTGACAGAGTAGATTTTAAGAGTATAATTTTATGATTTTTAGAGCTTTATAGTTACTCTAAATAGTTCTTGTTTACCTTTTTTTGGGGTACTTTGTTACCCGTATAGAGTGAACTTATTTTTGAAAATGTTTAGGTAAAAATAAAAACATACAATAAAAATATAAAAATTTATTTAAAAAAATAAATATTTCAACAAACAAACTCTGCTTATACTAACTAAAACTAAAACAATATTTGGGAACTAAATACCATTCAACAGTAGAACAACTTTGAGCTAAATTGTAAGGTTCTTTGTAAATCAAGAATTTAGTTTACTGTCAAATTAAATTGCTTTAGAGGCCTTTTCATAAAGCGATTTTAATTTCAAATCACATTACAATTCAAAAACAAAGATGGTTTTACATTCTAAAGTATTTTAAAGTCAAGTCCTATTATTAAAATAGCCCTTTACTAATTTGATTTGACAATAAAAGAATCCGCAGTCATCTCATATTCTGCCTTGATCATGTAAGCTAAATAGCGAAACATCTCCTCGTTTAGGCCACTGTAAACGAATTTTTACAAGCTTTTTGTGAGAATATTTCATAAAAAGAATAGCTTAGACTTTTTAGAAATCATTTGAGTAGGTATAAATCACTGAAAAATACTTTCTCCTTTCTCCTACCTACTCCTAAAAGGCACCTTGTATCAAAAACGTTAAAAATATGCACAAAGATAACTTTCCAATAAATAATCAAAAATCTAAAGCAATAATTCATTTTTTTTATTACTTTTTCCAATTATAAATCTTTGAAGTTTTCATTCAAAAAATTAAAATTCTAAAGTTAAGTTTTAATACGTGAAATTTTGAGAATATTTTCAAAAATAAAAAAAATGGGCTTGATATTATTTAATAAGCTGAAACTAACATATGTTTAAAAATCTCATTAAAGTCTAGATTAATTTCCGAGAAATAACAACTTTACAATTTCCACCATTTCGAAAAGTGCTATTTTCTAACTAAGTAAAAATCGCTGGGTGGACCTGATAAGAGCTAACTAGGTTTTCAGATAAGCAGAAATTATTGCCGTAAAAAGATGTTACGAAAAATGAAAATTAAAAATTTTTCCCATTTGATGCCGACTTTTTGGCGCTCACTGTATATTTACAAAATAAAAATAGTTAAACCCTTTAGACAGCGCTCTAGCTCATAACGAATAAAACTGACATACGCTTTCTTCAGCTGCAACCTTCATTTTGAAAAATTAAGATCGGTAATCATTTTTATTTAACTCTCACAAACACTAATTCAGTTGAATAAATATTTACAGATTTGTAAAAACTGAGGGGTATAAATCTTACCAATTTCTGTCAGGTCTACCGCACTCTGGTGTTTTTCCAATTTTATCAATTTCGTCACGTGCAAGTGTTTCAATTTTAGAAATATGAATGCCATTTTTGCTTTTACACCAGACCTATAAAATGAAGATAATAAATACGTACAGACATGATACAAATACAACAGTTACAAGTTACAGCACGCTAATCCACTACGCTTCCTAAACACATTACGTTATAGCGTTGATTGAAGTATACCTCAATCAACGGTTACAGATATTGCATCATATGGCGAATTTATTGTATGAAACAAAAAAGATATAAAAGTACATGGATATTAAATAATAACACATTACCACGGATGTTACAATTAATCATGTACAGCGTACCTCATATCTAATTAATAATTTAAAATAAGTGCGCGCTTTGATTGTGCATGTCCACCTTTTTATTTTTTATTATACAATAATAAAACTCGAAAAGCAAACAAAATACTGATGATAGACACTTACCTGGGCCTTTAATAATCTATTAACTTTACAATATTTACACACTGATAAAGTTTTCGACTTTCCTCATTTACTAAAGCGCATCAAATGCAATTTTTTCACTCGGGTGCGATGTAAAGCATAACCTAACCACAGCCAGATGACGCCAAGCATATGACTCTGTTTGAGTTAACCATATTATAATAGAGTAACAAATGTAATAAATTACTTTTCACCGAGTAAACGCCATAATAATTACTCTGGAAGCTTGCTTTGTTGTAAAATTTTAACTCTCTTTGAATTCTATTGCGGTAATTTCCCTAATAGAGTTACTAGATTAGATATAAACTTTTAAAGTCACACAGAGTTAAGATAGTGTAAACGTTTACTTCGAATTTTTTAACTCTAATTTTCTACTCCCTACTCTGAAAATTTAACTCTTTAGATATTTTTTACCGTGTAGGTACTCTACAATTTTTACACGACTCATATTTTTTGCTGTGATGTACATAATTAGAATTTATTCCCGGCGAATTCAAGAGAGCAATAATTATTTGATGTACGCCCCGTTGAGACGACGACGACGACGAGGAGGAATCGGCGGCATTCTTGCGCGTTTGGTTACTTACGTGCGGCCGGACGGAGACTTCGACGCAGGTGCAGGCGAGGAACCCCCGTCCCTGTTCGTTTCGCGTTGCGTAATAACCGGGGGGGCCCTCTCCACGTTCATGTCGTTCCGCCGCTCGTTTTCTCGATAACGGTAAACCAGAAGTCGTATTGCCGCATTCATGCTCTCTTGCGGATCGATCCGGGGCAGCCGGCGTTCCTTCTTCTTATACTTCTTCTTCTTCTTCTTCTCCTTAAATCGTCGTCGCATCGATTCGATTGAGAAATATCTCGTGCGTTCACACGAAGGCCGAGATTGTTTACCGTCGCTGGACGTGGAATGGAGTTGATAACTCTTTTTATTTTTTTTTTTTCGAATGAGAAAATTGCATTGGGTTGTTTATTTATTTAATAAATTAATGCGCGCCGAGTTCCAAGAGGCACTCAACTTCTTCATTCGCTTGCTTAATTAAGAAAACGTCTGCGCACAGAAGAAAAATTAAAACCAGGCGAGCAAAAGTAGTTGACAAGGAATTTATGATTTTCTTGTGATTTGGAGGAGAGGAAAATTTTGTAAGTTTGGCAACGTTGCTTACTCTCAGTAACGTAATAAAAAGATCTGTTGCCAAATAGTTTTCCTTTGGTTTTAACTTTTTTGTGCAGACGTTTACTTAGTTGAAGAAGCGAATGAAGAAGTTAAGTGCCTCTTGGAACTCGGCGTGCATTAATTTATTAAATAAACAACCGAATGCAATTTTCTTTCTCTGAAAAAAGAGACGCAACCAACTTCATTCCACGTCGATGTGCGACGGTAAACAATCTCCGCCTTCGTGTGAACCCGCAAGATCTTCAACACGTCAAACAAAATCAAACCGAAGAGAAAACAAAAAACAAGATAATCAGTTGTTAATTTAAAAATAAAAAAACAAAACGAAAGAAATCGATTAAAAGAAAAAAAAAAAAAAACAAAGGTCCATCAATTGATTACGTTAAAAATTAAACAAAATAAAGTTAAACGAGGGATGTATAAAAAGAAAGGGCGATGATAAAGTTAGGACCAAAATAAAAATTACAGGTATACTTAAAACTAACAATAAGTGAAACTGATTTAAAAATTGACAAATCTTGTCACGATCCAAAGAATAATCGGTAATTTTTAACGAAGCGAATAATTTAAAAAACAAAATAAAGTAAAATCGTATAAAAGAAAAAATAAAATGGTGATCAATAAACGAAAACAAAAACAAACAGCGATCCATTGATGAAAATTAAAAATAAAACAAACTCAAATAAAATCGAACAAATGAAGGTAAAAGGTTGAGTTGAATTGAATTTTAATATTAAATTTGGGAATCCTTGACCTACCCCCTGAATTTTAATACTTTCGATATTTGAGTTTATTTCGTCGTGTTTTAGTTTTCGAGTTTCAGCTCTTTAGTATCTTTAGTATTTATCTTTTTGAGTTTTAATTTTCTTTTTTAATATTTTTGAGTCTAATATCTTGGATTGAGTTCGATTGGCTTGAATTTGTTTGAATAGAGTTAAATTTTTATGGTGTTTTGAGACTTTGAGATTTTTAAATTTTGATTTTTTGATAATTTTGGTAATAGAGCGACTCTTAGGATATTTTTGAGTGTTAATTTCTTAAAATACTTTTGAGTCTAATATTTTGGGTTGAGTCAGTTAGGTGGAATTGAGTTCGATCGGCTTGAATTGTTTAATTGAGTTAATTTTTTTTTGGGTAGTTTGAGGCTGAGATTTTGAAATTTTGAATTTTTGATAATTTTGAGTTTATTTCTTTTGTTTGTTTTGAGGCTTTGAAATTTTGTTGAGATTTTGAATTTATGATAATTTTGATAATAGAGCAACTCTTAGGATATTTTTGTGTTTTAATTTTTTTAATATTTTTGAGTCTAATATTTTGGGTTGAGTCAGTTGAGTGCATTTGAGTTCGATCGACTTGAATTTTTTAATTGAGTTTAATTTTTTGGATGTCTTGAGGCTTTGAGATTTTTGAGATTTTGAATTTTTGATAATTTTGATAATAGAGCAACTCTTAGGATATTTTTGAGTTTTAATTCTTTTAAACATTTTTGAGTCTAATATTTTGGGTTGAGTCAGTTGAGTGCATTTAAGTTCGATCGACTTGAATTTTTTAATTGAGTTTAATTTTTTGGATGTCTTGAGGCTTTGAGATTTTTGAGATTTTGAATTTCTGATAATTTTGATAATAGAGTCACTCTCAGAATATTTTTGAGTTTTAATTCTTTTAAATATTTTTGAGTCTAATATTTTGGGTTGAGTCACTTAAGTGCATTTGAGTTCGATCGACTTGAATTTTTTAATTGAAAACCTAAAAGCTAAAGATTTCAAGCTGAAAAAAGAACTCAAATCAGTGTACATTAAGTTTAGCTCGTCTCTTGTATTGTAATTTTGCTCTTTGGTCGAGCTAAGTTCAAGGCCTAATTCGACTCAACCCAAGAAAATCTGAAAGCTAAAAAAATGCAAATTGAAAAAAAAAACTCAAATCAGTGAACATTATAAGTCTAACCCATCTCAAGGTCGACCCAACTTAACTCCTCGACTCAACCCGGAAAAGCTTAAAAACCTTAAGTCTTAAGTCTTAATATTAAAGCTTAAAGTCGAAAACATCTTCAGAACTTGAAATTGGAAACTCAAAAAATATCAACCGACTCAACTTGTTCTCGGTTGATTTGAAGTTAGAAAAAAATAAAATAAAAGTCAACGTTTCGGACCCTAAACAATTGAATTATAAAAAAAAACAATCGACTGTGATTAAGTCCAGCTCAAGCAGTGCAAAAACTCAAATCAACTCAACTCAATCAATATTCAAGGTCAACCCAAAACCAACTCGATTCAACTCAGGAAAACTTAAAAATTTGAAAAAAGCGTTTTAATCTTTTATGACGACCTTCACATTTTTTTAAAATTCAATCTTGGGTTTTAATTTTTAATGTTTCGTGGGTTGAGTAGTTTCAAGTTTGTCGTTTTTAAACGATTTTAATTTTTTTCCCTTGTGGTGTCCTGGATTGAGTCGATTTGGGTTGATGTTAGAGTTCGAATTTCTTATAGCAGAGACAGACTTGCTAATATTTTAAATTCATTTCATTCTTTTTTCTAGATTTGAGTTAAATTGAGTTGCTTCGGATTATATAATTAATCGTAAATGATCCAGTGTTGTTTAGCGCAAGTTTTCAGTTTTAATTATTTTAATTTTTCGGTTGGACCGGTACAGTTAGGTTGAGCAGAGTTGGATTAACCATGAGCTGGATTAGATTTTAATTATTTTGAATTTTAAGTTTCAAGCTTTCTTAGAGATTTCGAGATTTCATTTTTAATTTCGTTTTTTAATTTTTACAGAGTTTCAATTATATAAAGTTTAATATAATTTTGTGCCTGGATTTTATGCATTTTAATTTTTTGCTTCGACGACCTATTCGTCGATTAAAATTTTTTCTTGCTTTCAGGATTCAATTGTGCTTATTATTGAGTTTTATTTGAGTAGTAACTTTATAATTTTAATCATTTTTAATTTTTTATTTTTTGCTGGATTATGTGTATACAGTCGAGTAGATTATATTATAATTAATTATAATTATAATATACTGTACAGACATTAGTTAATAAGATGTTAGATGTAAGATATTTAACGTAATATTCATTTTTATTTCATGCAAACAAATATTAAAATCCGAACTTCTTCGAACTTCTGGGTCGCATGAAGCACTTAAGAAAGCAAGTCTTTGCAGTTCAGCGTAACCGATGATGTTCGAGGAAGCCGGGATAGAACGCCGTCATCAGCGTACCCACTATCAAGGGTTCGGTTTAAAAAGGCAATTCTAATATTTTAAAAACACATTCAGTCATCATTTTCATTCGAGTCAACAACAGTTCTCGAAACGGCGACACAAGCCGCAATTTTCATTTCAATTTTCATTATTGTGCAACAGCACACATTTCTCTATTATTCTTTACTTGTTTAGTGTTTAGTGTTGATTAGCTAAATAAAATAAGTGAAAAGCAACAAGAACTTTTCTTTCACGCCAAAAAATACGTGAAAGCCCCAACATATACTATATTGGACTGAATTTTAATCGTTTTAATTTTTAAGTGTATGCTTTGAGTGTTGAAGTTTCTTCGTTTTCGAGTTTCGAGTTGTTTTAATTTTTAACTTCTTGAGTTTCAATTTTATAAAGTTTCATACTTTTCAATTCTAATTTTACGTATCGGTTGGACGAGCTAAGTTGGCCTCAACTATAGTTGAATTAATTTTGTTTTGGTGCGTTGAGGTTTTCATTTGTTTAATTTTTAACGGTTTTAATTTTCTCAATTTTTTTACTTCTGTTGACCCTAGTCAGATTGTTTTGAGTTGGGTCTGCCTTGGGTAGCACTTAGGTCCAGTTTTACAAATGCGGCTCAACTTTGAGCTGAGGCTTAAACCCTTAGCAACGATTACTTCAACAATTGTTGTGAAGGATTTAAGCTTCGGCCCAAAGTTAAAGCGTCATCGTAAAACTGGGCCTAAATAATTAAAATCGAGTATATTGTTTTTTTGAGCGTTTAAGTTATCACTTTAACTGCATCCAGTTTAGAGTTTTAATTATTTAGCTTTCTTTATTTTGAGTTTTGAGTTTAAATGTTTAACTTTTTGAGTTTAATTTTTTGGATGTCGTGAGGCTTTGAGATTTTTGAGATGTTGAATTTTTCATAATTTTGATAATAGAGCCACTCTCAGAATATTTTTGAGTTTTAATTCTTTTAAATATTTTTGAGTCTAATATTTTGATTAGTTAGTTGTCAGTTAAGTGCATTTGAGTTCGATCGACTTGAATTTTTTAATTGAGTTTAATTTTTTGGATGTCTTGAGGCTTTGAGATTTTGAATTTTTTATAATTTTGATAATAGGGCCATTCTCAGAATATTTTTGAGTTTTATTTTTTTAAAATATTTTTGAGTCTAATATTTTGATTGAGTCAGTTAAGTGGATTTGAGTTCGATCGACTTGAATTTTTTAATTGAGTTTAATTTTATGGATGTCTTGAGGCTTTGAGATTTTGAATTTTTGATAATTTTGATAATAGGGCCATTCTCAAAATATTTTTGAGTTTTAATTCTTTTAAATATTTTTGAGTCTAATATTTTGGGTTGAGTCAGTTGAGTGCATTTGAGTTCGATCGACTTGAATTTTTTAATTGAGTTTAGATTTTTGGATGTCTTGAGGCTTTGAGATTTTTGAGATTTTGAATTTTTGATAATTTTGATAATAGAGTCACTTTCAGAATATTTTTGAGTTTTAATTCTTTTAAATATTTTTGAGTCTAATATTTTGGGTTGAGTCAGTTAAGTGGATTTGAGTTCGATCGACTTGAATTTTTTAATTGAGTTTATTTTTTCGGGATGTTTTGAGGCTTTGAGATTTTTGAGATTTTGAATTTCTGATAATTTTGATAATAGAGCGACTTTCACAATATTTTCGAGCTTTAATTTTCTTTCTTCACATTCTTGAGTCTCATATCTTGGGTTGAGTCGAGTTAAGACGACTTGAATTCGATTGGCTTGAATTTCTCAATTGAATTTAATTTTTTGTATGTTTTGAGTCTTTGAGATTTTCTTGAGATTTTGAATTTTTGATAATGTTGATAATACAGCAACTCTCAGAATACTCCCATCATGTTTCAACCTCATACCAAACAAAAAAAAAATAAGGGAAGGAGATAATCCGGAGCGATGAATTAAAAATGTTACAAGTTTTAATTTTTTGCTTGGGCGCGAGTCAAGTCGGGTTGATTGTTTTGATTTGCGTTGAACTTAATTAAAATTGAATTAAATTGAGCATTTTTTTTTAAATGTTCTAGTTGAGTTACAAGCAAAGCGCGGACGAAAATTTATCTTGTGTTATCGCTCACGTGCGGCGTCGCGTCGTTCACGCTGCGAGCCGTTGAGTATTGAAGCGGTCGACTTGACGAGCTTCTGACAACGGTTCTAAGAATGAGCGACGTTGCCAAACTGACAAAAATTTCCCCTACATAAACGACACTTTCTTGAACCTGAAGATAATTCGTTCTTATATATTTGGTAACCGATCTTTTAATTACGTTACTGAGAGTAAGCAACGTTGCCAAACTTACAAAATTTTCTCCTCCAAATCACAAGAAAATCATAAATTCCTTGTCAACTACTTTTGCTCGCCTGGTTTTAATTCTTTTAAAAGAGTAATCAACTCCATTCTATTTTTTTTTCGAGGTTTTACAATTCCCTTACATTTTTTAATTTTATAAAAACTCTTTCATTGGGTTGGGTTTACGCTGATTTATCTTTCTTGGGTTGAGTTGACCTTGAAACACTTTTTTTTAAATTAATATAAATGATGACAGATGGCGTTTACAAAACCGATTACGTCCTTTTATTTAATTTAATTTAACCTTAATTTTTTTTTTTTTGAATGGTGTAAAATTCGATAGATGGCGCGCTCACATCGCAACATTCTCTTTTCTCGTATCTTATTTTTCGCATTCCTAGAATCAGCTGCGCTCTTTTATTTTAGGAGAACGATTCTGCGCGCACTTGAAACTAATTCTGTGCAAATTGTTGCAGAGTGCAAAGAGATTGGTGCCAGCCGAGCCCGAACAGAAACGTCGGCCACAAGAAGAAGAGCCATCCGAAGTCTTTACTCCTGTGTTGCTATCGCGACATGTGCAATCACGCAGACAGTCCTGAAACGACGGTGCTTTTGAACGAAACAGGTAAATTTTTTTTTTGCCTTTTCATTGAGAACCAAAATGTCCCTCCCTTCACGTGATCATACTCAATCGAAGATGTATTTCGCTTTTTGTCCACTTGAATAACGTCTAAGCGCTCTCGTTTGTAGTCTGGCGTTTATACACACACGCCAAGCGCTCTATCTTGTAGTCTAGTCTAATCTTATCTAAAAGATATTGCGATTTTTGCCTTCCAGATAACTTACTGAATAACATCAGCTCTCAAATCGACACGTTAGGTTACAACAGCTCGGAAGTCTGGTTCAAAGCGGCAACCATCGCGGTCCCCATCTGCGGCGCTGTCATCCTCCTGGTGTTAATCGTCCTGGCCATTCGAATTTTACGCGCGGAATCTCAGAGCAACACCCGCCACAAATTAGGGTAAGGCTCCCTCTAGGGGGCAAATTAATTTTTTCGTTTTATAAACCCCGAACGTTTCAGGACCTCTTACCTCTCGTCTACCCCCAACAAGAACAACTGCACCAAATTCCACCACGAACACTACCAGATGCCGCACAAAGAACCCACGCACCAGAACCCCGTCTACGTGAACCACTTCGAAGAGTTGCGCCAGATCCGGACGCCGTTGCTCCTGCAGAACGAGCTGGGGCGGCAACATTGCGCCCCCGGCGGGGGGAAGAACACGAACGTCGTCATGAAGTACCTCCCCAACCATTCCTACGTCGACTCGAAGTCCTACTACTCGTTCGACCTTGACGGGGGGAAGAACGTCGAGTGCGATTTTAACGACTGCGAATCCAAAAATCTCAATAATTTCGACAGGGGGCCGGGCGGCGGAGGTTTCGAAGGGGGGTGCGCGAAGAGTTACGATAAGGGAAAGAATATTAAGGACGATCGTGTATCATCGCAGCAGGGTACTTAAGCGAAAAGGGCCGACGGCCTACTATTAAAAGTTTCGGGGCGCGCGAGGGGTAGGTACGTTTTTTTTTTGATCGGCGGAGAGTTAAAAAAATGAAAAAATTGCTTAGATTTTCAGGGGTTGTTGACAGGCCCACGTCTGCCTGTAGTGCAGTTTGTGCAGGGCACGAGGGTGCTTTTTAATCTAAAAAAAATCTTTTAGTTTCTTAAAATTTTTAATTATTGTGTTTGAGTTCATTTTGAAATGTAATATTTTTTATTTTAATTTTTTTTTAATTTTTAAACCGAGTATAACGAAATCCAGACAGTCCCAAGGTCAACCTAATTCAGCTGGTGGTCAGCTTAGTTTTATTCAATCGTAACGAAAAAATTTTAAAAACAAAAATAAAATAAAAAAATAGCTTATGCTCAATTGGACTGGGTTCGTTTCGGCTCTCTTCGATTGGGTTGGGTTTACCTCGAAATGCTCAATAATTAAAAAGAAAATCATAATTATTAAATTTTGTATTTTTTACTCCAGAGTTTAGTCCAGAGTTGGGTTCACTTTTAAATGTTCTTGAAATTTTTAATATTTTTTAGTTACAATTTTTTACAATTTTTTTTATGATTAGAAATTTTCTCAAAATTTTCTTCTAGGGTTGCCTTTACTTTTACTTGAATCGATATAACAAAAGTAAAAGTCCTGTTGGAAGGAACCCTTGAAAGAATCCAAAAAAAAATGTAAAAATTTAAAAATCAATTAAAATGAAGCTCAGTTAATGTCAAGGTCAACCGTACTCAACTGAACTCAACTTCAATTCCATTCAGCCTTTAAGTAAAAAAACACTAAATTACAAAAAAATTAAAAGTGAGAAAATGCTAAAAATTAAGAACCTATTAAAACGAAGTTCAACCAGTCCCAAGGTCAATCCAGCTCAACTGGGGTTCGCTTAGTTTTATTCAATCCGAATAAAAAAAAATAAAAAATCAAATCAAATGATCAAAAAAATGTAAAAATATAAAAATAAATTCAAATGAAGCTCAGTCAATGGCAAGGTCAACCCAACTTAACTGAACTCAACCAAATTCCATTCAGCCTTTAAGTAAAAAAAAACATCTAAATTACAAAAATTAAATTAAAAGCAAGGAAATGTAAAAATTAAAAACCTATTATAACGAAGTTCAAGCAGTCCCAAGGTCAACCCAACTCAACTGGGGTCAGCTTAGTTTTATTCAATCGAAACAAAAAATATAAAAAATCAAATCAAAGGATCAAAAAATTTAAAAATGTAAAAATCAATTAAAATGAAGCTCAGTTAAGATTAAGGTCAATCCAACACAACTGAACTCAACCAAATTCCATTCAGCCTTTCAAAAGTATTTAAATTACAAAAAATAAATTAAAAGCAAGAAAATGTTAAAAATTAAAAACCGATTTTAACAAAGTTCAACCGTTCCCAAGGTCAACCCAACCCAATTGGGGTCAGCTTAGTTTTATTCAATCGGAGAAAAAAAATTAAAAAAAAACAAAAATTAAAAAACTTTCAATTGGATGGTCAATTGGATTTTTTTCATTTGGGCTCTCTTGGGTTGGGTTGATTGGGTTGCTCTATAATTAAAAAAAAAATCAATTTCTTATAATTTTTAATTTTTGTGTTTTTTACTGTTTTTTAATTTTTTTAAATTTTCTTCCACGTTTGAGATCCCTTTAAAAATTTCTTTTTTGAAATTTTGAACATTTTTAGTTCCATTTTTTTTGTAATTTTTTACTTTTTTGAAATTCTCTTAGATTGAGTTCACCGAGGTTCAGTACAGTTGGATTGGGTTCACTTAATTCCGCTCATCCTTTAAGTAGAAAAAAATTAAATTACAAAAAAATTAAAAGCAAAAAAATGTTAAAAATTAATAACCGGTTATAACGAAGTTCAACAAGTCCCAAGGTCAACCCAACCCAACGGGGGTCAGTTTAGCTTTTGTTCAATCGAAACAAAAAATAGAAAAAAATCAATAAAAATAAAAAAAATAATCACTTAGGGTCAACTGAATTAGATTCATTTCGGCTCGCTTCGGTTGGGTTGGTTGGGTTGCTCTGTAATTAAAAAAATCTTTTAATTTCTTAAAATCTTTGTATTGTTTACTTCTTTTTTACATTTTTTTAATGTTCTTCCAGGGTTGGGTTCATCTTTAATGTTTATTTATTTTTTTTTAATTTTCAATATTTTTGGTTGCAATTTTTTATTTTTTGTAATTTATTACTCTTACATTTTTGCAATTCTCTTAGGCTGGGTTCACCAAGGTTCAGTGCAGTTGGGTTAATTGAGGAAAGGATTCTTTTCAAATTTTTACATTTATTTTATTTCTATTTTTTTGAATTTCTGACGGCGCCGGCGGGCCTGGTCGCTGACTTTTTATTTTAAAAAATGCGGTAATCGGATATTTAAGAACGATTTTTTTTTAAATGCGTAATCTGTGATCCGGTGGTACTTAAATAATTAAAAAAGTTCAGCAGTACTCAAAAAGGTGTGATTGTTTTGAAAAGGAAACGTTAGCGTATCAGACACAACTGGGTTGTAAAAATTTCGTTGGACGTCCATCCAATTTAAGCTGCGTTGACGCTGGCGCGTTGCGCGGACCGTTGATTACCGCTGTATCGCTTATGATCGAACTGACGTTCACCCCAATTTTTATAACGCCGTTGGCGCCGCCGATGAAGGTCGATTTTTTCAGCAGTACCAAAAAGTTCCCGAGAGTACATTTTACGCCGTCAACGTGGTACCTCTTGGCGCATGAAGGCGCGACGCGGTAAGAGTTAAAAAAAAAATATTAAATATGGCTGTGACACGCTGATATTTTCGCATTTTTCGACGACGCAATTCCCGCCAACTCACCAACCAGAATCGCCTTTAAGAAACAACAGACGTTCGCCCCCCACCTCCCTCCCTCCCTATCGATCGATCGATCGTTCGATCCAAGCAATACGGGCGATAAAAAAAAAGAAAATCGCGGTACTTACCGGTTCTATTCGTGTACTTGTGTATCTCAGGTAAATAATAAATAAATTTAAAAAAATAATAAATGAATAAATAATTAAGCGTCACGTGGACGTAAATTTATGTTATCTTTTACATTTATTCGTCAAGACTGTTAAAACAATTGTGATCGATGCATGTGGCTGGTTGGTTGCCGCATGATGAGGAAAGAATAAAATAAAGCCGCGCTCGCACTTTTTTTTTTTTTTTGTTGTAGGCGAGTGCGTACGCGGCTTTACACAACCATCAAAAAACAAAAAAAAAAGACTGCGTTAAATTCAATCATTACGTGTTAGTAGTAGCTAGTGAGTCTCATTCTGTTTGTATTTTTAACAAAGGCATCAAAGCATCTTATTCCTACGAAACGCCAATGTGATTTACTTACTTATATCTTATTATTAAATACTAAAACTAACAACCGAAAACGTGTTGACTGCTCAAATAGTTACGGCTATACTAAAGTCTCAATATTTAAAAAAAAAATGAAAAAATTTTTTTTTTGTATATAGCGGCGGAACGAACTGTATATTGTTATTATTATTAATATTATAAATAAAATATTATTATTGTCGCGAATCGGACAGGATTTAAGTAAGTGTTTATATGTGCATATTTTTCAATGTAATTGTAATATCTTTTTTTTATACCGTAGGTTGCATTATTTTATTATTATTATTTTTTATTATTTGCTACGTCTTCTCTATTAGGTGTTTACAATAATAGTATCTATGAATAAAGCAGTTTATTAATTAAGATTACGAACACGTATTTATTACGCTTTATGTTATCTGAAAATAAAGTATATTTCTCATTGTCACGTTGTTTTTTTTTTTTTTTTTTAATCCGTCTGATTCGAGAAGGTTAGAGGCGAATTGGAACGGCCGCGGGTATGGCACGTAAGTATACGTCATAGCTGGCCATTGTCGTATTATTCTACGACGGAGTTTTTCATACTGTCAATAGATGGCGCCAGCAGTGTTACGCTGTCATATTTGTTTTAATTAGAATTGTCCATCGAATTCGAAACGATTCGGTATTTTTTTTTTTTTCATTTCATGTTTACAGATCAAATCAAATCACTTATATTAGTATGAAACCCACAATTCGGAAGCAAAAAATAATTAGACATTTCTGTAATTCTTTTTTTCTAGAAAATGGCACTACTTTAGACTTGATACTTAAAAATGTCGAAGGCTTTCTGATTTGAAAAACTCAAAACTTAAACGTAAAATCCGTAAAGTCGTGTTTAAACAGTGCCATTTTGAAGATTTGAGAAATTACAGGAAACTGTAATTATCTACCACTTGTTGCTTTCGATCTTGAATCCTCCATAGGGGACCATAATTATCAAGCTATTGAGTTGCCGACGTATTTAAAGTTTCACGTCAAAGTACAGTTGAAAGGAAGAAGAAGTAAACAAAAAGCAGTAATTATTCTTCCTGAAAATGGAAGTTGATTCTTGTCCGAGTGAAAAAAAGTCACTCCTGACGAAGCTATATATCTCTATAGCGAAACGTTGAGTGTGTTCCCATCATATTTCTGTCCGGTTCAAGATTAAAAAAAACCTCTACTTTTTTTTTAAATGGTATTGATTAAAGACGACTTCACAGATTTTATTAAAGTTTTAAACTTGTTAAATTTGAAAGTTTTTAAATTTTTTTAACGTTACCTTTAATCAATACCATTAACAAAAACAAAAAGCTTTTTGTCTACTGTTTTTGCTTCCGACAGTACTTGTCAAATTTGAGGGAGAGAGAGAGAGAGAGAAATGTTTTCAGTGTATTTAAAAATTATTGATCTGTTATACTTAGGTATTCAAAATTCAGGACTCAAAATCTTATCGATCATTTTACTTTTAGATGAGTTCGCGTTTACCCTCGTATCGCATAGTGAAAAGCAGTAGCACTCTCTCTCTCTCTCTCTCTCTCTCTCTCTCTCTCTCTCTCTCTCTCGAGCGCATTGCCAACCGAACTCGGCTTTTGTTATCAAAATTTTAACTATAGAGGCATCATAGTTGGTATTTCCATTTTCTGCAAGGCGGTAATACCGACGGCGTTTTTAGAGCGTTTTTTTTTTGTGTAGGAGAAGGATACCTTAAAGCTGCGTTCGTTTATTCAATTCCATTAACCCTATTTACTCTTTTCGTGTCTTTGTCTCATTTTTGACACAAGAAGAAGTGAGACAGAAGTACGAAAGGAGTAAATAGAGTGAACAGAATTGAAAAAACGAACGCAGCTTTAAGCTAAGATTTTCCTGCTTTGGAGATTTGAAGAATTGGGTACTTGGGGATCGCTTTCATTGGCTATCGTCGTATATTTGACGAAAGTTATTGGTTATCGTTATCACGCAATCAATGCAATCCAACAGCAGCAGTCCCCCTAAATACCCAATCTTCCAAGCAGGAAAAATAACTCAAGGTGAGGTAGGGTTGCCATATTATCATAAATAAAATAACGGACAACTAATTTTGATTTTGATGGTTGCACAGTCAAGCTCTTTAGTAATGTCTCACCAATAAAATTATAAGTCGCGATCTGAAAGGTAAACAGACACGTGTTGAATTTTATTTTATGTTTTTAATTTGGTCTGTCTACCAATCACAGTGGTCAGAAGGCATTAGTTCGTTATTTAATATTTATAAAAATTTTGTGCAAATCGTTTTTGATTGCAGTGAAAACCTCGAGCAGCCTCTGGACAGCTGTTTCAGCCCTGCTTGGGACTTCTTCAGCAGAAACGTAGCTCAACATTCCCACTGCAGACCAAAAACGACTTGCCCAATTTATTCGCAAATGCGATGTAAGATGTCGCTATTTTATATGTTCATCGTTCTTACATCGCATTTGCGAATAAATTGGGCAAGTCGTTTTTGGTCTGCAGTGGGAATGTTGAGCTACGTTTCTGCTGAAGAAGCCCCAAGCAGGGCTGAAACAGCTATCCAGAGGCTGCTCGAGGTTCTCACTGCAATCAAAAACGATTTGCACAAAATTTTTCTAAAATCTTTCATTATGCTTTGACAGCAAGCATGGCCGCCTTGCATGGGGGACTCATTAGGAGCAAATCCCGCTTCAATTTGTCTATCCTACTGCAATGTTAGGTCAAAAAGCGATAGTAAGATGTCGCTATTTTATATGTTAATATTTATAGGGGAGACGTTACTAAAGAGCTTGACTGTACATACTTCCTTAACAATTATACCGTCTTGCCAATCAATTAGATCAAAATTAATCGGGGAAATTTAAGTAGGAGTTAAAAGTTATAAGCACGATTACAAAAAAAAAACAATATAAATTTATTTATTAACACACCTAAACAGATCAATTTTTAAATTTTTGCTGCAAGTAACTGTTAAAACAAATGAAATAACGGTCTTAAAGTAACCTAATCTTGCATTTTGAAGCAATCCGAAGCAGTATTGCCAACTCATCAAATTTCGAAGTATCTTTTTTAAAGTAGAAATCGATTTTTAAATTACAAATCGCATTTATCCCGAGAAAAAATAAGATAACTGAAATAAAAAATTAGTATTGAATAGAAAAAGGTAGTAGGGCTATTGTTTGTATTTTTGTTTTTTGAATGGAGGAACGCCGTTTTGAATTAACATAGTAATTTGTTTTTCTTTTCTTTTCTTTTTGTTTATCTCTTGAAATTGTTGCGTATCCTTTCGTATTTCTTTGTGCGGTTTTTCGTGGTTCGTGGTTTTACAATCGTCCTTTGCTTTTTTATTTTTCGTTCTGAAATTAATCAAAACTTTTGTTCACTTCTTTTTCTTCCGCGAATAATTATCATTTGTTTCATTTTCTTGTTTCCTTCAGAAATTTTTATTTCGTGAATAAGTCTTATGTACCGTATTTTTAGTCTTGAATGTTTTGTATTATTATTATTTTTTTTAATTTTAAATCTACAATTTATTTTGAGTTATTTTCTTCTATGTGTATAATCGTCATTTGTTTTTCTTACTTTAGTCAGATTTTCTTTTAATTTTTAGTGATTTTCTTGATTGTCAAAAGCTTTTTTCATTTTTTAAAAATTGTAATAAAATTATAGTAATTTCTTTGTAAATTTTAATTTTTCTATCGTGTTTCTGGGTGATTAAAAATGTTTTTTTTTCCTGATTGTTAAACCTTTTTCTGTCTTATTGTCTGTATGTAGCAGCCATTATCTTTTGTTCCCAAGGATATAAAAAATTTAATGAGTGCTTGCAATTTTTCCCTTTTCCCCTTTTGTTTGAATTTATCCCTAGATTTAACGACTTTTTCCTTAAGTTGGCAGCACTGCAATTACAACCGAATTTTGTGATACGCCTTTCTCTTTAGATAACTATATTTTCTGAGGCAATAACATATTTTTTTTCTAATAACACAATGAATCTTGTCATTCTGTCAGTTAGTTCCAATTAACGATAAAAGCAGAGCTGCTTCGATACTAACAAAAAAGAATTTGTTTCACGTGACTATTACCTGACCTACAATTAGTAAAGTAATCCCTTTTCAATCATATTAGGAAAAATACGGACATTTATCTTCCAGAGTATCCTCACTCGGTCAATAGATTGCGCCACATTTTGTGGAACTTAATTAAATTTGTCCCTCTTGGGGATTTTAAATACAAAACTCAAAATCAAAATTCCAACGTCAAATAATCTCGCTCACTGTTAGTACAAACCACAGTTTCGAAAGCGGCACCGGTTTAAGAAAGAAATCTGTATGGGCTGCCCATCAAGTTCTGCGGCTAAAGTACTGTCGGAATCAAAAAAAAGGTAGTCGAGTACAGCTTCCTGTAATTATTCTTTTTGAAAATGGTAGTGATTAAGGGGCCGTTTGACAATCACTTAACGATCTCTCGCGGGGCAAGGGTGCAGGACGTAACACACAGAAGGCGGGGCTACAAGGTGGAGCCAAATCACGCGAAATAGATTAATCGTGTGCTATCGTTGAAAATCGTACGATTTTCAGAATTTTTGCAGTTTCACCAACGGCTTTACCTTGAGTTTTACCGCGAAAATTTAAAATTTATGACATTATTACAGAGAGGGAGAACATGCATGCGAAAATAAAACGAAACATAATAGTTAAACTGGTAAATAAACATGTTTAAATCCGGTCTTTTATCTTCAGTTTGGTTAAAAGGAAATTAAGAGTAATGGGACGCGGAGCAATTGCTAAATAACGAAGAATATTAATTGTTGCTTCAGATATTTTATTATTCAGCAAAAATAATATATATTTTTACATAATTTTTACGTTTTCGAAGCAAGGTACACTTTAAGAAAAATATTTTTATTCATAACTAATATGCATTTAAATGACATCTAAAAACTCTAATCTGTCCCTGTTAATGACATTTGAATGAATGAATTTCACAAAAATTCTGTAAAAAATATTTTATAGCTGCCTAAATGTTTTTCTTTTCCATATTTAATTTACCTGTTCAGTGAATTAATCAGGGAGAATATAAGACGGCCGTGAATTATTCAAATGAAATTACTAAGAGGCATTTTCATAAAACGACTTTAATTTCAAACCACATTACAATACACAACGAAAAAACAATAAGTAGGTAGTTATTTGTTAAACAAGACGGAACAATTGTGTGATCATGAACCCAGTAATTAGTGTGGATTGTTGTTAAATTGTTAAAAATTATTATTTTATTTACTTTTGCGGTTAAAATTCTGTTTTATCGACTGTTTTGAGTTGAACAAAGCAAACTTTAACGTTTGCTATTGAAAAAAAAAGTAGTTTTACATTTTTACGATTCAATTCAAATCCTATTATTAAAAAAGCTCTCAAATTCTGTTTAAGTCAGTAGGACTAAGGGCCGGTTTTTCAATTATAGGTTAACCCTAACTTTCGGTTTATTTCCATGGTAACAAGTGTGAAGACAATTGTTTCCATGGCAATAAACTGAAGGTTAAAGTTAACTTTTGATTGAAAATCCGGCCCTAAGCCATATAAAGAAATATCTTCTGCAAAGTAACATTTACAAGGTCATTGCGAAACTAATTCATTAACGGGAATAGAGAGATATTTAAATATATATTAATTATTTATAATAATTATTAAAAGGCACCTTGCATCAGAAACGGAAAAAATGTGCAAAAATAATACTTTTCGGTACATAATGAAGCAATACTTAATCTTTCTTATTTTTTCAAATTATAAATTTTGGTAGTTTCCGCCCTAAAAATATTAAATATTGAAATTAAGATTTAGTACCTGAAATTTTTAGAATATTCTAAAAGTTGAAAAAAAAATCAATTTTAACGGAATATTAAAAAAATAAATTGAAACTAACTTACGTTAAAAAAATCTCGTTGAAATATAGATTAATTTCGAATAAAATCACTCGGTATATCTGTTAGGAGTTAAAAAGGTTTTCAGACAAGTAGAAATTATTGCCTTAAAAAGTTTCCTCAAAAAATTAAAAATAAAGATTTTTCCCATTTGATGCCGACATTTTGGCGATCACTGTAGGTGCAATACGTGGTAGCCACTATTTGTACTAATGTCGATTTCATAAGTTGTACAGATATTAAACTGGCCCAAAATAAAAAATTCGGTCTGCTTATGCCAGATTGGGATTGCTAGAAAAATGTTATCAGGAAATTAAGTGATGAGACAAAATGTTATAAAGAAAACGCCTTGTGAGAAATTGTCTCAAATTTTCTCGTGCATGTAACAGAACCCAAGAGCAAATTTTATTTGTTTAAATATTTCTTATGGATATAAAAGATATTCTCTTATAGCTGAATAAATGAATAAACTAATCACTTGCAAGAGCTAAATACCAAACGCCCAATTGCCGCTTCTAACTAGAAAATGAAAAATCTTGTCCATTTTGTCAGAGGAGCAAGCCACACATTTTAGGCGTTTACGATAATTGGAGAGCTTTATGGATCGGGGTAGAAAAGTAAGATAAAATGAATGCGTTTAATGCAAGTAAGAGTGAGACAATAGATTAACCGGTATATACCGCTCCAATTATCGTAAACGCCTTTTGTAAAAACTTATTGAAAACCATATTATTATTACTTTTTTTTTCGAATTTTAAATAGGTACCTTTTTGAGCCACACTAAAAGCTCCTCACTGTTTCTGTCCTGTTTATATTTGGTTATCGAACATACACAAAACACACAACTATTGGCACAAATTTTTTAAACTGCAAAAAATTTTCCCAAATGGTGTAACTTTTTGCCGTTCATTGTATACAATTAAAATAAAGGAAACAACGCTACTGAATATTTGTTTGTTTCCTTAATTTATTGGAAGTTAACATGACTTCAAAAGAGTAAAAATGTAAACGTCGTGGTAAATATGACTGCTCGCGCCTTCCGGTTTTCTCGAGATCACATGCAAAGGATTGTCTTTCAAATATAAGTACCACTCAGTTTACTTATACAATACTGTTGCGTTCAAAAACTGTAACGAAAGAGTACTTTGGGCGTTTAGAACGAAAAAAAATATATATACAAAATCACTTACACATTGAGAGAAAGAATTTTACCCAAAGTGCGCTTTTCTTCAGTTTCTGAACGAGCCCCCAGGACAGAGAATTGTAGGCATACAGAAAATTCCCCAGCCGTAAAATGCAAAATAAAAATAAGCCCCGCCTTCTGTGGCATCTCCGATTGCTTTCGATAGAGGGCAGCAGTTTGCAACTGCTAATTATAAAATTTCGTAATTCATGTTTTATTTAAATATTATGGCCCTGATTAAGTTTCTGTTGCTGCAGATCTTCATAAAATTAGTTGCTTTATCTCGGAAAGTTAATTTTAAGTTGGAAATCGACTTCTATAAGTAATAAAAATTATAAAAATTATTAGAAAATATTAAAAATGACTTTCCGAAATTCCTTATTAAAAAACAAAACGAAAATGTTAAAACTATTCGATGATCAGATCAGTAGTCTTAGCGTAATTCTTGAACTAGGAAAGTGGCATAATGATGGCGACTGAAACGGGCTCTTAAGTACTTACTCTGGGCATATTCTTGGTTGTGCAGTAGAAGGACCAATAGTGTAAGGACCAGTGAATAGCGTGTATTCATCGTCCACTAATGGCGCAGCCATGGCAATGCCTGAAACGTTTGAAGTATAGTCATTACGTAAACGATTCAGCCCTCACCGAACTTTATAGATGAATGACCTTGGTAAAAAAACTCAGTTGACAACAAAACTACAGATGCACTAGTGATCGAAGTAGACTTGCGTTTTTTACTTCAGTCGATTGTCGAAAACAAAAAATATTAGACAGTTATTTATAGTTTTCGACTTCACATATAGGGCGGTTTTCTGCATCGCAGTTTAATTTTCTATTTATTCCCGTAGTAACAGTTATAAAAATAACCATTTCTATGAGAATAAATAGAAGATTAAAGTTAAATTTTCGATGCTGGGTTTCCACACCTCCGGCACATGGCATCCGGAATCCTGTTTGTGATTGGATGATTTAAATTTCTGAACGTTAAAATTTTAAATCGCCCAATCACGAATGGAATTCCGTATGCGTATACCCAGTGGCGGATTTTCGCACAGGCGCATGAGGTCCGGCCTCTTATATCAAGGGGCCCTCAAATCTCAGAACTCATAAAAAAATTGTTTCAACATTATCACATTATGTAAAATAATGTGCGATAGAATTGCAGTCAAAATGATTAGAACTGGAACACCAAAACTCTGTACAGATACGGTTGCCAACCGTCCCGCATTTTGCGGTATGTCCCAGATTCAAAGCCTTTGCATCGCATCCCAATTATTTTTTGCAGTTGTCAATTTTTTTGCGTAATTTATTCGTAAACGCAAATCGGATTATTTGGCGAAATCTTCTTTTATTCGTTCAGCAACACTGACTACGACTCATCAACTTATGGCTTGTACATCATTGCGTTGCAAATCTAACATACATTAAAAAAAAAAAAATGTTTCAAAAAGTCTGGAATCTTCTCCGATTTTTCAAAGATGACGTCTCAATTTGAGAAACTCAGAAGTCGGCGCAACCATACCCAAAGCATGCCAAGCCTGATTATATCAAGACGCTCGTATGTTGAAATCTACCTTGGACACATTGGAATCATGAAACATACCTTGACCGCGACATTGGAATCTTGAAACGTACCTCAGCCACAATATAAGTGCCGTACGATTGGCGCTATTTGTTACTTTTTTCAGGGAAGTGTAAGTAAGTAAGTAGGTAGTAGTTGAGTAAAGTTTGTAGGCGACCAGTTAATGGCAACGTTACCTTTCGAATTGTAATTAATTATACAACAATTTGGCTGTTTGGAGCGACAAGAAAACATTAAATGTAGCTAAAACAAACAGGGCGAAAACAGCTGTACAGAGGCGCTCAAGGGATTCACTGCAATCAAAAACGATTTGCAACAAAATTTATTGTTCGGATACTCATAGACTCTATGACTCAAGAGTCGCCAACGCGCGACTCATAGTATTCTATAAAAAAGTATAAAACTTTGGTAAAATCTGCGAATTCGTCTTGAATCTATGGCATTTTGAGAAAGAATAATTACAGGAAACTGTAATTTGTCTACTATTTTCTTAATTTCAATTATATTTTGTGGTTCTGTGCCATCTTTCTCAAGCTCAAGTAGCAATATTGCCTATTCGCGAACTGTATTCGAGAAAGTCGTGGAGTTTCTGACATCTAGCGATAATTTCGTGAAGATCCCCGTAATAAGTCGCGGCCAGTCCAGTGCATATTTAGAACGCGTAAAACGTTGTGACTAGCGCCACCTAGAGCAGGAGAAACGTATCGCGACGATCGACGAATACAATTCCTGTTAACATTAAATTAATATTCGCTGCCTCGGTCGGTAAGGTCGGTTTCTGTGCCAGGAAATAGGTAACTTGCGCTCACGTCGCACAAACCAGAGGTGCTTTCTTTCGCTTAAAAGTTTAAATCGTGTTTCGAATAGTTTGAATCTGAATTTCGTATAGTTTGTTTTTAAACTAAGAGGAGTGACAGTTGTCGCCCTGTTCTAGGTAGAACACTGTAAAACTAAATCAGAAATTAATTAAGCTTGCTTAGAAAGTTTACAAATTCTTAAAGCAAAGAGTTTTAGCAACAGATTTGCTTACTGGTTTAAAATTCACTGAAACTGTCACATGAATTATGAAAAACGTTAATTTTTACATTTAAATTGAAGGATGGTGTAAAACGGGATGTCAAACGGCCAATAGCATGTAGGAGTTTTTGGCGGGCAAATTTAAATTACTCCTCCTAGTTAAAAAATAAACTATGGTTGTTGCAACAAAACACCTGACTTTTGAATTTTTGATTGACAGCTCATTTGTAAATAACCATAATTCAATCCAAACAAGTTTTAAAAATAGAGAGATTCAAAGAAAAGAATGTCTTTTTTTGAATAAAAACACGTTTGGACTATGATTTTGTGAGAGAAAGAAAGCACCTCAGATCAGGAATGTACCGGGTCGACCCAACTGATCGACGAACAATTGGTCAACTCGCATTTGATCTACTCCCAACTAATCAACGCGACGAAACATCAACGACCCTACTGGTCAACGGGACGTTTGGCTAACTGTATTAATTTTATCGCAATTTTTTTCAGCAATTTTTAAATTTAGCGTTCTCATTTATTTATTGGTCTTGAAATGATTTTTACATTGTTTGAAACTCAATAGTATTCGTTTTGCAAAATTCACAGTCAACGAAAAAATTCACTGAAAAAATACCTTTCTTTAATTTTTAATAAAAAAAAGGAAACCTGTTAGTATACCGGGTGTATCAAAAATACGTGTGTTAATTTTGAACCATAAAAGATATCGCCAAGCTGAACAATTTTATTTTGTGGCATTTTGAAAATATCGTATATTTTTTCGTAATTTTTTTTACCCCTATTTTTGAGCAAACGAGTCGTTTGATATTTGAACTGAACATTGTTTCGAAAAACCACGGCAACCATGGCGGATACGATACAATTGTGTATAATATTTACATTTTTATAAACGCACACAACTTTTCTAATAAAAAATTAACAGATACTATCATGGTGTATCATAGAGCTTGTGGAAACGCTGAATGGAAGCACGAAGACTGCAGTTCGTTTACTAATCGTATTTTACCCAACAGGCATACGTTTCAATGAAGTGTCCAAATTCTCCAAGGTCATGACTCATTTCAACTTCAATTCCACGATCGTGGCAGACCTCGTACTGAAAGTTGAAAAAAACATTTTGGATGCTGCAGCAAGACGCATTTGACAGTTTGGCAAATTTTAAAAGCGCAATAGTTTTGTCCAATTACAGTTTTCCTTCGCTGTGTTTAACGATTATGGAAACATATAATAATAAACAATTATTTGTGTCCGACAAGTTATAAACGCAATTTCATGACATTACAACAATTGACTTTTTTTTCTGTGACTTTTTCGTTTCTATGACAACAGAATTTTCCGGTCTTAACCAGAGGCGGGTATGCCATGAATTTATTTTAACGTAAAACATTGCTAATTGAAGTTGGTTCTTGTCACTTGAAAATTGTAAGTACAACGTTTTTTTAATCTCGAACCGGACAGAAAAATGAAGGGAAAACACTCAACGTTTATAGCTATAAATCTGCATCGAAACGTTGAGTGTTTTCCCTTCATTTTTCTGTCCGGTTCGAGATTAAAAAAACTTTGTACTTACAATTTTCATCTGACAAGAACCAACTTCAATTAAAAAATAGGAAAAAGTTTTTTTAATCTCGAACCGGACAGAAAAATGAAGGGAAAACACTCAACGTTTTGCTATAGATTGCTGTTAAATACGAATCTGAAAATCCATAGCAACGTTTACACTTTGTAAATGAAACTGTCCTCTTTAAAATAGAACATGAGATGACAGCTGTCATGAATCTGTTCTATTATTAGTGCGTTCAATACACTTATAACAGCTGAAAAGTTCCAATATTTTTTCCAAGGAGTAGGTGAAAGTACACTGCGAGGAATAAAGGCAAATGGCGAAACACAAAACCCAGAGAACTATCTGAGGAAATGTAAGAAAATAATATCGCATTTATTGTATTTCTACCTAACAGATGACAATGAAATAAAAGACATCACAAAAACCTTCAAGAATAAATCTTCAATTGATGTATATGGCTTTACTGTAGAAATTTTGAAGGGAATAATAAATGAGATTTCCAAACCCCTCACAATAGTGATAATTAAGAATAGGATTTGAATTCGTTTCAGTAGCGCCGTAAAAATGTATCGAACAGGCACATTATGTAATGGGATGTGAAAATAATTTACGACGTTCTTACTATATGATGCAATGTCGCAATAAATTCCGGAGGTCGAGGTACAACTGGTCAACTAATTACTTTGAAAATCTTTACACATTTAAATAGGAAGAGTTGATTGCATAACTGTATTTTTTTTATTGCGGCAATATTGCTCTGTTTTTTGTTATACTGAGTAACACCATTGCTGTAGCGGCGTTAATTGTCTCCGCAGCCTTCGCGTTTGTTTGCACGCTACGGTCTAATATTTTTCATTGCCCGCTTCACTAGAATTTGAACCGCGCAAAATATATTTCTCCGACCCATAGTGATAATGTAGATGCATTAACGAAGGAGTATTTCCGGAGAAATTAAAAGTAGCCAGGGTGGCACACATTTATAAAAAAAAGGTTGTCAAAATAATTGCGATAGCTATAGACTTGTATCTATACTATCCGTCGTATCTAAAATATACGAGATGATCATAAAATGTCGTCTCATAAATCTTTTGGAGTCAAATAACCTTTTAAGTGACAATCAACACGGATATCGAAAAAATAAATCGGTTGTAACAGCCGTGTTAGATATACCATCGGAAGTATTAGAAGCAATAGATAATAATAATGCGGTAGAAATTGCTGTCAAATGACTTTGACAAGTCACAGTCATTTGACACAGTAAATCACGAAATATTAATAAACAAACTACAATATTATGGAATTCGAGGTCACTCATTGAAAATTCTAAATTCGTACCTTCAAGATCGCAACAGGTAGTCGAATGGAACAGCACAAGATCCAATAGCAGTAAACTATTACAAGGAGTTCCTCAAGGTTCCATTCTGGGTCCTCTGCTTTTCTTAGCATACATTAAAGATCTATTAACAAATGTAAGAGCCGATTGTATTTGTCTACTTGCTGATGATTACTGAACATTTTTGAACAAAACCAACGATGAAACTAGCCTCGAAAAGAAAACATGAGAAGCATTAAATGATGCAGAGATTTGGATGAAGAGCAATTCACTACAACTAAATAAAAATAAAACTCAAAATCTAAAATTAAACGTGAAAATATCTGCAGGAGAACAACACATAAAATTTCTTGGTTTACTAACAGACGAGAAGCTTACCTGGTCGCAATATATTAATCAATTATGTGAAACTTTAACATTCTACGTGTATAATATCCGTCAACAAAAGAAGATTTCAACGTACCAAGTGGCCCGCATGTCTTACTTCGCCAATTTCAACAGTAGAGCTACATACGCAAAAATACCCGCAGAAGGTAGCATTTCGTGTACTTACACTGAGGTTGTTTACACTGCACCTAAATTTGTGTAATTTAAGAGTAAATTTAATTCGTGAAATGGTATTCATCGTCCGTTGGTCAAATGTTTCGTTGATCAGTAAGTACGCGCAAAAGGAGTAAAAGGCTGCCTCATGAGTGCTCATATCTGCCTACTTAATATGGCCTAATCGGTATATACGCCGTGATTCAGAAGTACTTTCAGGGTGAATAGAACATCAAAAGATAAGGTCACTTTTTTATACAATTTTTTGTTTTGAAAAGTGAAAAATAGGACAGTGGTAAATTTTAGGGTATCCACATTACCTTATAGATGAATCCTAACTTATAACCTATTAACATTACGTTAATTTACGTAACTTCTAAATCTCAGTTACTCCAAAATGGTTAAGTTTATCTAAATGCAATAAGATGTCGCAGAGGCATATAAGGAATTATAAAACCTATAAAAAGCTGCAATACAAAAACGTTTTTTAAACTATTTATTAGGCGACGCGTTGCAACTTTTATACGAGTAAGAGTAAATTACTACATCAATACTCTCACTAAAACTTATTGTTATGTAATACGTTTATAATAGTATAACACAACACAAACTATCCTCCTCCAAATCTTGTATAAATACTTTTATTTACGTCATCCATGGGGGTAATATGTACCTGACATATGTTTGAAATTACTTTCATTTGTTGACATTGTAAATTTTAAATTTTAAACAAAAACAACCTGTAAGCTCACAAAATATGTAATTATAAACATAACCTCCAAATCGTCATTAGAAATTGTTTCAAGCGCGAACTAGTAATTTGGTTTTTCAAAATAGAAAAATAGTGTAGAAAATACTAGCGCACTTATCTACTTGACACTCGCGTGCTAAAATAAAATGTCTTATGAAACTAGCTTTTTAATACAGGTGCTTTATTAGAACAATTATAAATCTAAATTACTTCTGTTTGACTTTACTTTTTAGTTCTATAATCGTTACATAAAACCTGCACAATCCTCTATTATACAGGATGTTCTTTTACTGTGTGCAACTACAAAAAAACCTCAGTATAAGTACGCGAAATGCTACCTTCTGCGGGTATTTTTTGGTGGCTACCGTATCACAGCCAAAAAAATTCAGACAGACCACTTGTTTGGAACTGTTGAAATGTGCGAGAAAGATAGGAAGGTCAATTTCGTCTTCCTCTCGGTATGACCACGCCCACCGATACCGCACTCGATATTCAACGCAGAGTTTCGTAATAATAATCACTGATTAATTATTTTATTTATAATTTTAATTCACTAATGCCCGTATGCACCACTTTCACTTAAAATTTTAAGTCGTACTTAAGTGGTTAAGTGACACTTTCCATTATGGAAAAAGTGTCACTTAACCATTTAAGTGGGACTTAAAGGTTTTAAGTGAAAGTGGTGCAAACGGGCATAAGTGAAATAATATGTTTTACGATATCATCAACTATCGACGAATGAATCCGAAAATTTATGCACCAATTAGGCAAGCGCATTAAAAATGTTCTTCCTTTACCCTCTTACGTAAATAATAAATAAACTTTTACCGCAATCTCGCTGCTAGCTATGAAAGTATTACCACTTACTGTCCTTGGAAACAAAGTAAATGTAAAATTTTTATAAGTCTTTTAAAAATAATGTGAAATGAGAAATTACAATTTGTTTGTACCTCGCTTTTAATTTGTTCGGGCAATTACGAACCGCAGCTTCTTAAATTGCATTAGATTTTAATTTAAAATACTTAAACTTGTAATTACTTGCAGTGAAGTTCATTTAAATTGTAAACGTGTGAACGAACCAGCTGATCGGAGCGGCGCTGATTTACGTCATTCCTGCTCGAGATCCAGTAAGGCACTGACCCTGGCCTACTTCGGCTGCGGGTCGTAATTGAAGAGGCGCCCGCGTTCCACTTTTAGCTATGCCAGCAGTTCTCAAACGGTTTAGTGAAAATATGCCACTGCATTTTTCTCGAAAACTATTACATTTATGTCAAGAACGTACGAGTTCAATCGTTGCCATTCATGGTGATATATTGCGGGTTTAAATATTTGCACACAGTAAAAGAACAGCCAGTATATCACTTATAAAAGTTCCTTGTAACGGTGTGTAACAAATATTTTTCTGTTTTCTTAAACCACATTATAAAACAATATTAAAAACTAATACTGTTTTTTTTTAAGACTTTATTGTGCACTCTTAAGACGCAATTATAACTTTTTTTTAATAAATATTTTTTGAATATGAAGTGCGACCACGAACGTCATTCTACTTATATGTAGGAGGTATACCGGTCTGTATTTTATGAAGTTGCAGTGATATATAAATGTTTTATCACTTAGAGTTACAGGCACTTTTACGGCTTGTTCTTAAAACCGACTTGTTTATTAAAAACCTTAACAAACCAAATAAGTACGTAACGCTCCGAATAAGCAGGAATAATAAGCAGTAATTTAACAGTAAGAAGAATATTTGAGAATTGACGTAACACGTGCATGATATTTTTATTAAATTGTTCACCGTGCCCCCGTTTCACAATAGAATTAGAATAACACTTCAACTTCGCAATTAATACACAATGAACCCTGGAGCACTTAGCGGAGCGTTAAAATTTCGTCGCATTGTTACGTGCTACATACCAGTTTAGTTAGTTACATGCCGTATTATATTACGACCGTTTTGAATAAAACAGACGAGACGTAACAAGCAACAATCTCACCGCAAGATCAATACAAAAATTGCATACGTGGCGAAATTATAAATTGTAATTTTCCTGAAGGAGTTGTCAAACACATAGCGAAACGTCTACCTAGTTCTCTATCCGTTTTATAAAAAAATTATAAAGCTATAAATACTGGAAGTTAGAGAGTTGATAACAGCTGGTTCACGATTTAGGCAGAAGCACGGCAATGTTTTTCTTATGGTTCGAAAGACGAAGCGTAATCGTCACATTTCATTTACGAAAACATCGCGCGAGTTATGAAACAGGGATGCGAGCATTACAATCATTTTGCACACTCAGAGTTGGTTGCTCAGTCACAGTTTAACGTTAATCTTCAGTTAACTTCCATCTGTTCCTATGCAAAAAAAACCGAAGATTAAAGTTAAACTGTGACTGAGCAAACGGGCCTCAGTGTTATCAGGACCGGAGGAAGAATAGTCAGCGCCCTCATGCAGTACAATAATTGGCGCCCCTCTACCAAGAAAAAAAAAAAAGAAATTTATACAGTGCGCATTCTTTATAAGCTGGCATTATCAGTTCTTATAGAGTATAAAATCGATTGCAAAAGAGTTGCCAGTTTTTGTTTTTGTTTTTATCAGAATGTACCCATAATTTTTTCAAAATTTTTCTAAAAAATTAAGTTTCGGATTTGACGGATTTTTTTATTCGTTTTTCTGTTATCTCAACTTGGTTTTAACTTTTGCTTGGGTTGGGTTACATTGACGTTGAGATTGGTTGATCTTTATTTTAAATATTCTTTAATTTTTCTTGCAATTTTTAATTTTAATTTGCGTTAAATGGAGTTAGGTTGAGATCAGTTGAAGGTTAATTGTTCTTTAATTTCTTTTTAATATTTTAATTTTTAAAAATTTATGTTGATGTCAGTTGAGATTGGTTGAGTTTAACTTTAATCCATGTGGATTTTTTTTTAAATTTTTTACTATTAATTTTTTAAATATAAAAAAAAATATCTTGCTTGGGTACAACGGAGTGTAATGTCATATAATGTGGGTGAGTTCAGTTGACCTGGAGATCTGCTGAGGTTCATTTTAATCCATTTAGGAATTTTAGAAATTTCTTTTTACATTTAATTTTTTTAATTCTATTTTTTTTGGATTGGATTGACATTGAAAATTTTTTCATTTAATTTTTTGCATCAAGTTTTTTATTGTTTTTTTCAGATTTTTTTTTGTTTGGATTAAACGGACTGGAGTTGAGTTATTGGGTCGAGACTGATCTTCATATTTTATTTTTTTAAACTTGTTTCTTCGTTTAAATACAGTTAGACTGAGTTTAGTTGAGTTGGGGTGACCTTGAAATTATTCGAGACCCGCTTTAATTAACATTTTACTTTAATTATTTTTTTAAACTGAATACAGTTAGATTGAGTTTAGTTGAGTTGCGATGACCTTGAAATTGATTAAGCCACATTTTACTGATTTTTGATTTCTAATTTATAATATAAATAAATATAAAAAATTAAAAGTAACAAATTTTACTTTTAATTTTTTATAATTATCGTTTTGAATCTATTTTTACGTGTTTTGTTTTGTGAAAAAAGAAATTTTAATTTGGACGGAATTGGCGTTGGCGATTTTTTCAATGGAAAGTTGGCGACAATTGCGTTGGATAGAGTTGGCAATTTTATACTGTGTTACCCTCTTGCGTCGGCAAAAAAAAAACTACTTTGCTTACCGCCTTCCGCCGACCCTGAGTGTTGTTATTTCAAAACTATAACGGGATCTAATTGAGCAAGCAAATATTTGTGTACGTTTGTAAATAAACCGTTATAAGCAATCCGAGGAGGATTCGGAATTTTAATCGTTGACACGATTCCTCTTTGAGAAACGCGATATGGCTAGGAACGATGGACGTCGCCGTCGTCACCCTTAGACTTTCATCGGTAACACGATTCACTTTTAAGAGACTATCGCCGTCCTAAAATAAAATAAAATAAAATAGATTCCGGATTCTTATCTACTTCCACTTAATTCTTTCGCCTAAATGCTCTACACAAATGGACGGAGTTAGAATTAACTTTATCTTGTCGATCAGAGTTATTATTAACACGTTATTTATTGTTTCTAACGTTCATTTCAGACGGCGCGCAGTCGCATTAGTTAAGTTAAACGATAAACGAAATACGGGCCCCGTTATTCGGTTTTCATTTTTATTTACAACATGATTTTTGACTTTGATTTACACTTAACTATTTGAAGTGCTTACATAACCTTCAAGGCACTCCGGGATGTTAATGTATTAAAATTTTCTTCTCCGTTAATCTTGGGAGTTACAGGTAAGTATGGTTGCATGGAAACAAAAAAAGAAAAAAACGGCGCGAGGGTGAAGAGTATTCTGAAGTAAAAGGTGACCGAGAATTACCGACCGAAGAGGAGAAGGAAAGTGCAATAGAAAAAAAAATATTGAGATTAGCCCGGACCGAAACTTTTAATGAAGCGTCGCCCCCCTCCTCGTCCTCCTCCCCCGATCGAAATTCACCAAAAATCTTTTCATTCCGCATTCACAAATGGAACCGTCGCAGGTAATTTGCATCCCCCCCGGATTTTTAATAATGATTTATTTAAATCGCACGCGTAAATAAACATCTTCGCAGGGGGCGGCGCGGGCGACCCGACCCTTTTTTTTTCCTCCTTGCTCGCGCGCCGCCGGTTAATTTGCGCGCCCCTTTCGTGTACTTACCACCCGCGCCGCGCCACCGGGTGGCTTACTTAGCATTGTAAATCGGCGAGGGGCTAATGCGCCGGGGCTTTTTTCGCGTCGGCCGCCGCCGCCTTTTTGTCGCCCGCCGACTTGGGCTAATAAAATCCGAGAGCGGTAAAAAGCGGCGCGGCGGCGGCGGCGGAAAAGGGAAAAGTTTCCGGACGGGGGCGCACTTGCGAACTGTTTTCGTTTTCGCCCCTTTGCGGGCCCGTTAATCACCAAATCTATTTAAACTCGGCTCGGAGAGTATGTTCGTGTGTACGGAACGGGGGTGGTGGTGCAGGAGGTGGGGGAGGAGGATGAGGAGGATGAGGAGGATGAGGAGGACGAAGAGGTGGTGAGATGGCTTTTTTTCTGCCTTTTCAACTTTCGATTGGAGACCTGAGTGGTGGAATTTATTCGAGCGTAAATCAAAGAAATCGAATTTATCACATATACAGGGTGTGTATTAATACCCTAGACAATTGTTTAAAAAAAGTAGGAGGTGTTAACTGTGTTGAGCTAAGAATGAAATTTCGTTCACTTCACAGAGCCGTTGCGACAAAAAAAAAAAAAGAAAGTCAAGGCAGTGATGCAGGATCCAATCGACTTTTGAGGGGGGGATCATCACATTACAAGGCGCTAAATTTTCAAAACGAGAAACGCGATGTGGGAGGAACGGTGGCCCACGACAAGGAGCTAAATTTTCAAAACGAAAAGCGCGATGTAGGGGTAGAATGGTGACCCACCACAAGGAGCCAAATGTTCAAAACGAAAAGCGCGACGTGGGGGTAGAATGGTGGCCCACCAAAAGGAGCTGAATTTTCAAGACGGAAAACGCTATGTAAGCAAAAAACAAAACCAAAGAGAATTAGAAAGTTTCGTTCTTACCCGCGTGTCTCGGACAACAACATACGAAAAAAAAAATAATTCTTTCAATAGATTCCATTTCCAAAACTGCGTGAGGAAAAGTCACAGCTGTATGCAGGCGTGCCAACTTTGGAAGATTCGAGCGCGCCAAATTTAATCGCAATTATCGCCCAATTCGCCCAAATTTCAAGTTTGACAGTTAAGTCGTTAAGTTCATTTGTATACTTCTTCAATTCCTATTTCATTTTTATAATAGGGTCTTATAAACAAAAGAAATAATTTGGTTTACAAAAGAGTCAGCATCGGAAATAACTTTTAGGTAACAAGGTCTGATAATTTCGAATTTCGAAAACTCGTTTCCCCTTTTACTTTACAAAGAAATCAAAAAAAAAGAAAATTTTTACTCCTATAATAGGTCATTGGCGATTTGATCAAAAACATTTGGCGTCGTTTCTTTCAAACTTTCGAACTCCGATCGAAATTTAAACAAGAGACGATCGAAATTAAACTGAAAATTAATTATTATTAGGGGTATTTTATTTTTAGGGAAGAAAAATTGTCAACGTTTTGATATTTAAACAAAAGACGAACGAAAAAAGCAGTGCGGAATTTTGAGAAACAAAAGAAGATTTAGAACGTCGAAGTCTGATTGGATTTTAAACAAAAAGCGATCGAATTTAAATTAACTGAAAATTGTTATTTTCAGAAAAGTTTTTTTTTTTTTTTTTAAATCAAAATCGATGTTTGAGCAAAAGACGATCGAAAGCAAGGCAACGGTCGACTTTTGCACAAAAGACGATCGAATTCTAAACAAAAGTGGATCGAAATCGACACGGACGAAAATTTTGGAGGATTAAGGAAATCGGATGCGTCGGGCTTTGGCTCTTCAAGCTTTAAAGAAACGACGACCGAAACCGACGCGAGAGTTTGACGAACAAGAAAAAATTGAAACGAAAGAAGATCGACTTTTGAACAAAAGGCGATCGAAACCAATACGCATTTTTTTTCAGGAACAAGAGAATCGAATGCGTCGTGTTTTGATCAAGCTTGAATAAGCAAAAGACGATCGAAACCGTCGCGAGCTTTGACGAACGAGAAAAATTTAAAACAAAGGACGACTTTCAAACAAAATACGATCGACTATTAAACAAAAGATGATCGACTTTTAAACAAAAGATGATCGACTTTTAAACAAAAGATGATCGACTTTTAAACAAAAGATGATCGACTTTTAAACAAATGATCTACTTTTAAACAAAATATGATCGATTTTTAAACAAAAGATGATCGACTATTAAACAAAAGATGATCGACTTTTAAACAAAAGATGATCGACTTTTAAACAAAAGATGATCGACTTTTAAACAAAAGATGATCGACTTTTAAACAAAAGATGATCGACTTTTAAACAAATGATCTACTTTTAAACAAAAGATGATCGATTTTTAAACAAAAGATGATCGACTTTTAAACAAAAGGCGATCGAAAACAGTACGAAAATTTAAGGAACAAGCAAATCGTATGCGTCGAGTTTTGATCGAACTTTAAACAAAAGACGATGGAAAAAACAAAATATTATTTTTAAAACTAATCGGTAAAAAAGCAAGTGCTTTGAGCGCTGACGAAAGCTATCAATCGATTACGAAATGTTAAGATTTTCTGCAGTTATTCTCAGTGTCCGGTTTACAGTTTCTTGGGGGGGGGGGGGGGGAGAAAAGGTGTCCCACCACAAGGAGCTAAATTTCAAAGGCGCGATTGGATAATTCTGCGAGCACAGTGTTGCCAACTCGCTGCATTAAACACTAGATCTGGTGTGTTTAACAAACAAAATACAATTTAAACACGTGCTGAAAAACTAGAAAATTAATTTTTTAAATGACAATCAAATTCGATAATGACATAAAAGAAAGGGAAATATTGAAATTAATTCAGAAACAATAGGCGATAGACTTTTTCAAGAATAAGCGGGCTAATCAAGGCTACTTTAAGCTTTCATTATTTGATTTAATTAATTAAAAATTTAATTAAATAAAAAAATAGAAAGCAGGGTTCATAAATACCTTCAAGCTTCCAGTACTGATTTAATTAATGAGGAAAATGAAATAACGCTAAAGTAAATCAACTTGAAGAGATTAAAAAAAACAATTTTTAAATTAAAAATGAATTTTAAATTCTCGGTGGCGTTGCTAGAGAGAAGTCTAATTTCAAGAATCGTGCAGGTCCAGCCAGTGTTGCCAACGTGCTGCACTTCATTTCAGCTTTGATGTATTTAACAAACATTTGGCGATAAAAAAACATTCGTTAAAATCATACTGTGCATAGGTTTTGGGAAAAATATCTGGAAATGGTTATCAATGGTTGGCAATACTGTTCAAGCATTTGAGATTGCTTCAGGGTGTCACCCTATTTGAAATTACCTATTTTTCGAATGCGTAAATACTCGGGGGATTCCGGATTGTCCATCAGATTAGAAACTTATCATTAGGGAACGGAATTATATATTTTGTTCGATTAAATACAAACGAGGCGGCAAACGTGTAACACTGCAGCGCCGTATGAATGCACACACTCTCTTTGCCGCCTCGTTCGAAATAAACCCGAACAAAATATATAATTCCGTCCTGTACTTATCATCTAATCACAGAGTATCTTAACTTATATTAACTTAACGCATTTGAACTCCGGAATCGTCGTAGCTCAAAGGTAGAGCGGCTCGGCATGAAACCACACGATACGGGTACCGAGTACCGTTTGCAGAAAATTTTTTCGTATTAATATTTCCGTTCGTATTAAATGATTAAATGTTTTATTATTAATCTGAAAATTCTGAGTGGCGCCCATGCACGTTCCCGACGCCAGCTCAGTGGAGATGCAGCGCATATTTCTGTTTTCCATCGTTTGAACCGCCCATATACACCTACCTTTGCAAGATTCTATTTTCCCACGCCGACTCCACTGAGCGGGCATAATTACGCACCGTATAGTTTTATTCTCCATCGTTTGAGCCCAAAGGTAACGAGCCATCTCGCATCGGGGGATCCATTCATCATAATTTTTTGCGTCCGGGGACGAATAATAATAATTGTAATGAGTTCGCAAACTATAATACAAATCGACAACAATGACTTCGATCTTCATTGATAGATGGCGCTTCTCAGCATCATGAATGCGTTGAAGTGACGTAAGTTGTCGTAATCGCGCCGCGCGCGTCGGGAGCAAATAAATAAAATTTCGTCCGAACAAATCGCCCTTCGACGATAGGCGTGCGAATAAATCGCCGATCGACGAAGAAAAAAAATGACCGCGATAAAAGAAGCGCGGGAACATCCCGGGGCCTTATCTCGGAACGTCGCCGCCGCCGCTAAATCATCGGGTATCTGCGCGCCTAATTTATTTCAGCACCTAATTTAGTTCGGAACGCGCCCCGGGAAGGGCGACTGGATTAAGGGCGAGCGCTGTTTACTGTCGCCGTCCTGTTTGTTTCGGAAATTTCATCGTCACGGTCGCGTCTTCTTGAAACGAAGAGGAAGGAAGAAGTTCAGAACAACCGAATCGATTCGTTTTCGTCGAATTGCGACGACTGTGAAACACGCTGTATACAGATTGCCGTAACATAATCTGAAACCCCTGTAGACCTTACTTTATTAAGCGAAATAAAATTAAACAAATGTTACCACCGAACGACGCAAATGATGATGGAAACATATAAATGGATCTTCGAAGCGAAATCGTTCATACAATGCAGAATAAAAATTTACTCCGCCCACTCAGTGGAGGCGGAGTGGCACAGGTCACACTGGTGGTATGGGCGCCACTCAGTCCACTCAGTGAAGGCGGGGTGGCAAAATAGTGCTTTGCAGAGGTAGTTGTAAGGGCGCCACCCAGCGATTATGTAACACAGTCCGGCGAGGGTGTACACCGTCGGGAAAAAGTGTAAGCCCAATGACCCCGAGAAATTACAACACCCAAGGATTCGTCACAGGACGAAAATCCACTCATGCGAAACTCATCCGTCGAATAAATTCGAAATTTATTTCGATCCTGGATCGACGGACTACAGAATTTAGGGGTGTTCAGCCTCAATACTTATTTGAAACTCTTTCACCCTGAATAACCCGAAACCACCCCCGCGTTTTATAGAAAACCCAACCTGCTCTTTTGACCGACGCAACGAGCCGCTGTGGAAAGCAATTTTCTTGTTCGATGGCTAGTTTGAGATGAAAGCAGAAAATATACTTTCAACGGTGTTTTCCCCGAGGAGTCGAAACAGTGCCGGTTTAGTTGCCTGAAGATTGTCAAATCTCTTTCCTGTTGTTGTCTTTTTCGTTACGAGGATGTCCTACTCGGAATTCTTGATGAGGATAAAAAGTGAATTTAGAAATTAATAAATAAAAGAGTTTGATGAATTTAACAAGTCTATTCAAAGAAAACAAGAAATAAAACAACAACAACAAAATAAAATTGCCAAAAACACAAGTAAACAGAAGAACTTTACAAAAAAATAAAAAAAAAAATGATGTAAAGAAGAGAGGCGTGGATTGCACTGTCGGTTGCAATGATAAGTTTTCTAGACAATATCTAGCTTACCAAACTGAATCGAAAGTCCTTCTCGCAATTCAAAAATTAAGGAAACACAAGATTTTATATGTACAAAGCAAATCAAAGACTGTTTGGAACGGTTTAAATACTCAGAAAAAAAATCACGTCACGGGGAAAGCTTTTGCCTTCCGTTCACGAATTTCAAATTTAGAAAAAATTATTGATTTTAATGAAACAAAATTAAAACTGAAATTCGATTCAGATTCGCCCGGTACGAGGAAGAGACGCGAGCTTTTTCTGAAGCTGAGAGAAAGTCCGCGGATTAACTGAGTCAATTCAAATGGTTACGGTTTTTTTTTAAATAAATTATCGCGTGACTTCCCTTCCGCGTACCCGCGACGAGTTTCTTCCCTAGACGCTTTCAAAGCTAGATGCCGTAACGATGTCATTTTATCTGTTTTTTTTTTGTTTTCCTGAACTTCCCACGCCCTGAGACCGGAGCATAGGATGCTGATTCGACAGTACGTTTTTTTTTCCCGAGGAGTCGAAACCGTACCGTTTTAGTTGCCTGAAAATTGTCAAATCTCTTTCCTGTTGTTGTCTTTCTCTTTACGAGGATGTCCTCCTCGGAATTCTTGATGAGGATAAAAAGTGAGTTTAGAAATTAATAAATAAAAGAGTTTGATGAATCTAACAAGTCTATTCAAAGAAAACAAGAAATAAAACAACAGCAACAAAATAAAATTGCCAAAAATACAAGGAAACAGAAGCAGAACTGTATAAATTTTTTTTTTTTTAAATGATATAAAAACGAGAGGCATGGATTGCACTATCGATTGGAGTGAATATTTTTTAAGCAGAATCTAGCTTACCAAACCGAATCGAAAGTTCTACTCGTAATTCAAAAATTAAGAAAACACAAGATTTTATATGTATAAAGCAAATCAAAGACTGTTTGGATGGGTTTAAATTCACAGAAAAAAAATTCACTTCACGGGGAAAACTCTTGCCTTCCGTTCGCGAATTTTAAACTTTAGAGAAAATTACTGATTTTAATGAAATAAAATTAAAACTGAAGTTCGATTCAGATTCGTCCGGTACGAGAAAGAGATGCGAGCTCTATCTGAAGCTGAAGTGGTCCACGGATTAACTGAGTTAATTCAAATGGTTATGGTTTTTTTAATGAATTATCGCGTGACTTCCCTTCCGCGTACCCGCGACGAGCTTCTACCCTAGACGCTTTCAAAGCTAGATGCCGTAACGATGTCATTTTATCTGTTTTTTTTTTGTTTTCCTGAACTTCCCACGCCCTGAGACCGGAGCATAGGATACTGATTCGACAGTACGTTTTTTTCCCGAGGAGTCGAAACAGTGCCGTTTTAGCTGCCTGAAGATTGTCAAATCTCTTTCCTGTCGTTGTCTTTCTCTTTACGAGGATGTCCTCCTCGGAATTCTTGATGAGGATAAAAAGTGAGTTTAGAAATTAATAAATAAAAGAGTTTGATGAATCTAACAAGTCTATTCAAAGAAAACAAGATATAAAACAACAGCAACAAAATAAAATTGCCAAAAATACAAGGAAACAGAAACAGAACTTTACAAAAAAAAAATTTAAAAAAAATGATATAAAGAGGAGGGGCATGGATTGCGGTGAATAGTTTTTAAGCAGAATCTAGCTTACCAAACTGAATCGATAGTTCTGCTCGTAATCCAAAAATTAAGGAAATACAAGATTATATATGTGCAAAGCAAATCAAAGACGGTTTAAATACACAGAAAAAAATCACTTCACGGGGAATGCTTTTGCCTTTCGTTCGCGAATTTCAAATTTAGAGAAAATTAATGATTTTAATGAAACAAAATTAAAACTGAAGTTCAAGTTCGCCCGGTACGAGGAAGAGACGCGAGCTTTTTCTGAAGCCGAAAGAAGGTCCGCGGATTAACCGAGTCAATTCAAATGGTTACAGTTTTTTTTTTCATGAATTATCGCGCAACTTCCCCCCCCCCCCCCCGCGTCCCTGCGACAAGCTTCTACCTTAGACGCTTTCAAAACTAGATGGCGTAACGATGTCATTTTATCTGTTTTTTTTTGTTTTCCTGAACTTCCCACGCCCTGAGACCGGAGCATAGGATGCTGATTCGACAGTACGTTTTTTTTCCCGAGGAGTCGAAACAGTGCCGTTTTAGTTGCCTGAAGATTGTCAAATCTCTTTCCTGTCATTGTCTTTCTCCTTACGAGTGTGTCCTTTTCGGAATTCTCGATGAGAGAGTGAGTTTAGAAATTAATAACTAAAGGAGTTTTTTGAATTTAACAAGTCTATTTAAAGAAAACTTGCCAAAACTACAAGGAAACAAAGCAGAACTTTACAAAAAAATTTAAGAAAAAATGATATAAAGAGGAGAGGCATGGATTGCACTATCGATTGCAAGGATTAGTTTTTAGGCAATATCTAGCTTACCAAACTGAATCGAAAGTTCCACTCGTAATCCAAAAATTAAGGAAACGTAATTATCTTAAATAAAACAAATGAAATACTCTGTTCGGAACGATTTTGAACACACTAAAAGAAAACACTTCACGGAGAAAGCTTTTGCCTTCCGTTCGCGAATTTCGAACTTAGAGAAAATTACTGATTTTAATAAAATTAAATTATTCTTGATGAGAATAAATAGAGAGTTTAGAAATTAATAAATAAAATTTAACAAGTCTATTCAAAGAAAACAAGAAATAAAACAGCAACAACAAAATAAAATTGCCAAAAATACAAGGGAAACAGAAACAGAACTTTACAAAAAAAAATTTTAAACACAAGATTTTATATGTACAAAGCAAATCAAAGACTGTTCGGAACGGTTTAAATACACAGAAAAAAAAATCACTTCACTGGGAAAGCTTTTGCCTTCCGTTCACGAATTTCAAATTTAGAAAAAATTATTGATTTTAATGAAACAAAATTAAAACTGAATTTCGATTCAGATTCGCCCGGTACGAGGAAGAGACGCGAGCTTTTTCTGAAGCTGAGAGAAGGTCCGCGGATTAACTGAATCAATTCAAATGGTTACGGTTTTTTTTATTAATTATCGTGCGACTCCCCCCCCCCCCCGCGTACATACGACGAGCTTCTAACTAGATGGCGTAACGATGTCATTTCATTTGGTTTTTTTGTTTTCCTGAACTTCCCAAGCCCTCGGACCGGAGCCTAGGATGCAGATTCGACAGTACGTATCATATTACTTTTTTCCGTGGAAAGGACTGTCGAAGCAGATCCTACAGTTCTCATCATCTACACGATACAGAAATTAAATTAAATATTTTTACATTATACGTAAATAGTGAAGTTTTCGTATTTCTACAAGTATTTGATTTTCAAAAGCTTCGCGCAAGTAATCACCGATTTTTCATTTCTTATTTCACGCTCTCAAAAACAAAATGTAAGTGTAAAGGAACAAATGAATGCTTAAATTGGCTCACATATGACTTTCGAGGATTTCTCGTTGAAAATCATCGATTTCTCTTGCTTAGGAAAAGAAAACAAACGAACCGAGGAACAATAATAACGAAGAGCAAAGAAACAAACGAAAGCTCGATTTCTTTTTTCAAAAGATTTTCGTTCGTAATCGTCAGCTTGTAAAATAATCTTGAAATGCAAGGAAATTTGAACGGAAGCTTGATTTATGCGATTTATAAAAAAAGAAAAAAAAACACAATGACAATAATAATGAAACATGAAACAATTTCGATTTCAGAAGATTTGTCAGTAAATTAATTGAACGAGCAATAATAATAATTTCCGAAACCCAAGGGAGTTTCTCGAACGGCAAAACCACGGCAGAAACTCATTTGATTTCGCCCCTTTCACTTTCTAAACTACTCCCCGTTAGATGTCGCAGTCGCCCGGACTTAGTTTATTTATTTCTTCCCTGCCGGCTAGCGAAACCGTTCGCTCTATTTTTACAAACGTGGCAGTTTTGGCTTCGCACACACAAAATCGTGCTTTATCTTAACGTGCTCGGCAGTAATTCAAACGCTTACATCCTTGTTCTGGAGTTACGATAGTAATTTTTTATTGTCTAATGCGATTAGAGAAATTATTACAATTGATTATTGCGAAAATCTTTGTAAACGCCAAAGACACTTGTTACTCTAAGAAAGTAAATAAATAAAAACGGTTTCAGATTGAATCCTGATTTTCGTACAGGGTGTGTGCAGACGCGTGTGAAAAGACGACCGTACAGATCGTAAATAACTGAGAGCATTGAAGCGACTTCCTGCATAATCGCGCGCGCCCCTGCCACCGCCCTTCAAGGGCGGCAGGCACGAACGGGTCGGCTCCTCAAATTTTTATGGGCCGGCAAGGATTGATGAAAAACGCCGAAATGTTTACGAAAGCGACGGCTAGTCTGAGACGCAAAGGCACGACGGAGATTAATATACTTTCCACAAGGAAGAATTTTTCCTTCTAATAAAACGAATGAAAAAAAAATATTTCCTTAATTCTCCTTGACAACAATGACTACTGTAATTATTGATTTAGTTGTTGTTAAACATTACTGAATGTATAAGAAATCAGAGAAGCATCATAGCAATAAAGTCTAGATTCAATATATATATTTTTTTCTTAATAATAATCAGGGCCCGGTTTAATGTATTTTTAATGAAGAAGCGGAGTTTCGCCTGTTCCTAATCCGAATACCCTCGCATTCGGATGAGTTGGGTACCGCTTCAGCTGACTGTGTAACAAACTATAACACTCCGAATTCTATTTTTTCTTTTTATATAATTAAACCACACACACACAAATATGCGCTAATTTTGTTTTAGTATAAAAAGTAAACCATGTAAAAGCTGACTTCGGATTTCCAGTTCTCTGCGAGACGCTAAAACCAGAAGTCGCATATGGATTGTAGGCGGAGCGTGGCGTAAAATATATTTGTCCGAGAGCTGATAGTAACCGCAAGCGAAACAATTATGCGTTTCAATAACAGACGGCGCAAGGCACACACTAAACAATCACATCATGTAAATCAAATAAATTAGTGTAGAAAGAAAAAAAAGTGCACCGCACCGTCACTGATTCAATTAATATAAAGTTTACATTTTAAATTAAAAGAGAAGAAAAGAGAAATTTTCAGTAAATAATTAAATTTAAACATGATTTGGTCATGCATGTCACTAATAGATGGCCGCACTTATTCACAAATCGGAACGAGCCATTAAATACAATAGCAAGTTACAGTTTGAGAGTCCCCCTCTCATGAACGGAATAATGTCTCTTCGATTCAATAATAAATAAATCGTAACAAATCGTACAAAAGAGAAACTTAAGTTAGTTGAAAAATTCGTACTTACCAAACCTAAAACTGTTTGATAATCTCTGGTGGATGGTATAATATCGAAAACTATTAATCCGCACTCATTTAAAACGCTTTTTATAAAACAACTTCTCAAACGACACTTTAAGAACTGAGATTCTCTAAAAATCCTCTATATAAAACAAGTCCGAGAAACAGTTTGAGAGTCGCTGATGTTTCTTGAAACGATCATCTAAAAATCCTTTATATAAAACAAGTCCAAAAACAGTTTGAGAGTCGCTGATGTTTCTTGAAACGATCATCTAAAAGTCCTTTATATAAGACAAGTCCAAGAAACAGTTTGAGAGTCGCTGATGTTTTTTGAAATGATCATCTAAAAATCTTTTTTATAAAACAACTTCAAAAAAACAAATAGTTTGAGAGTCGCTGGCGATTTTTGAAGCGTTCCTCTAAACTGAGAGCACAATTTTGTTAATAAACAAAAAAGGAGCCGAGAACAAATGAAACGACAACTTTTTATTAGTCAAAAATGGGCGACTTTTGACGAAACATCTTTCAATATCTTTTGTTTTTATGTGTCATTATTATTGTCATTGTGCGCTTTTTTTTTCTAAATTACATAAATCAAGCTTCCATTCAAATTTCTTTGCATTTCAAGATTATTTTACAATCAAGAAAGATGACGATTACGTACGAAAATCTTTTGAAAAACCGAATCGAGTTTTCATTTGTTTCTTTGCACGTCATTTATTACTATTGTTTCTCGGTTTGTTTGTTTTTCTTATAAGCAAGAAAAATCGATGATTTTCAACTTGAAAATTTCGAAAGTCGAATATGAGCTAATTGCAAAAAATCGCAAATGATTTTTTATTTAGATATGGGTCACATCAAACTTTTTTTTTTATATTTCTTATGATTACGAAAATGTTAAACATTAAAGAAAATAGCGATTTTCAATTTTTCTTTACGATAATATCAGAACTATTCCGAATTGTCTAATTTTCTCAACAGAATCTGAATCAGCACGTAAAATTAAAAAAAAAAAAAAACATTGCCGATTTAACCAAACCTCCGTCTTCACTAATAACAAAGATGTCCATGGTAGCCTACTTAATCTGGGACACCCTATATAAAATACAATTAAAAATTTAATTTGCAAATATTAATGTAAAAAGACGATCCGTTAATAATTAGAAAAATAAAACAAAGTCAAATATTAAAAAAACAAAAAGAATGGCGATCAATCGAAGATTTTAAATTGGAAGTGTAAAATAAAAGTTCAAATCAGAAAACAAACAAAATGTGATCAATTGATAATCGAAAAATAAAATCGCTTCGAACAAAACCAAACAAAAAACGATAATAAAATGATAGTTAAGCAATAAAGGGAAACGGCAATGAAATCGAACAAAATATGAAATAAACGTCGATCAATTGATTACGTTAAATCAAAAATTGATTGATTGATTGATTAAAGAAAGTCAAATGAGGAATGGAAAAAAAAACAAAAGACGTTCGGCGATGAAGATAAGACGAAAATAAAAATTAAATCAAACTGATAATTATTCAAATATTAAATAAAATTAAATTGAATCAAGGAAAGACAGAAGAGGATCGGTTTATAAATAAGAGAGAGAAAAAAAAGAATGAAATGATACAAATAGTTAGAATCACAGATTAGCTTTCGTTTGTTTATTTACATATTTACATTTTGTTTTTGTTTTTTCGAAAGCATAAAATAACAAAAGCAAAATCGATGATTACTTGCGCGAAGCTTTTGACAATCAAACCGGGTTTCCTTCTACTTAACCATTTTTTTTTGTTTTGTTTTCTGGTCGCATTTGCTTTTCGTGTTTCTTCTTTTGTTTTCTGTAGGAAGTTTGATCAAATTCGTCCCCCAGAACCTTCGACTTTCCTTTGTTTCTGTTTTATTTTTCTTTTTGTTGGCCGTTTCCTTCGTATTACTTCGTTTACTTTTTCCAGTTTCTTTCGGTTCTTCTTTTTTCTTGTCGGCCTTGATTTTGGAACAAACCGCCTTTTGTTCTTCGTCCGTCTTTTTCTTCGCACTTCGTTATTCGAGTTTCTTTTTTGGTGTACTTCTTATAATTGAATTAATTTTTTATTTCATTCATTTGTTTCTTTACGTGTGTATTACTGTTTTCAGGTTCGTTCTTTTTTTTTGTAAACGAGAAATTTTTTAAAGTTCATTATTCGAGTTTATTTTGTGTACTTCTTATAATCGAATTAATTTCTTATTCCATTCATTTGTTTCTTCACGTGTATTATTGTTTTCAGGTTTGTTTGCTTTTTTTTGTAAGGAAGAAAGCTTTCAACGAGAAATCATTTAAAGTCATCTACGTCAAGCTTTCATTTGTTCCTTCTTTCCAACTTACGTTTTGTTTTTGTAAGCACGAGAAAAAACAACTTCTCAAACGACACTTTAAGAACCGAGATTCTCTAAAAATCCTCTATATAAAACAAGTCCAAGAAACAGTTTGAGAGTCGCTGATGTTTCTTGAAACGATCATCTAAAAATCCTTTATATAAAACAAGTCCAAGAAACAGTTTGAGAGTCGCTGATGTTTCTTGATACGATCATCTAAAAGTCCTTTATATAAAACAAGTCCAAAAACAGTTTGAGAGTCGCTGATGTTTCTTGAAACGATCATCTAAAAGTCCTTTATATAAGACAAGTCCAAGAAACAGTTTGAGAGTCGCTGATGTTTCTTGAAACGATCATCTAAAAATCCTTTATATAAAACAAGTCCAAAAAACAGTTTGAGAGTCGCTGATGTTTCTTGAAACGATCATCTAAAAGTCCTTTATATAAAACAAGTCCAAGAAACAGTTTGAGAGTCGCTGATGTTTTTTGAAATGATCATCTAAAAATCTTTTTTATAAAACAACTTCAAAAAAAACAAATAGTTTGAGAGTCGCTGGCGATTTTTGAAGCGTTCCTCTAAACTGAGAGCACAATTTTGTTAATAAACAAAAAAGAAGCCGAGAACAAATGAAACGACAACTTTTTATTAGTCAAAAATGGGCGACTTTTGACGAAACATCTTTCAATATCTTTTGTTTTTATGTGTCATTATTATTGTCATTGTGCGCTATTTTTTTTTTGTAAATTACATAAATCAAGCTTCCATTCAAATTTCTTTGCATTTCAAGATTATTTTACAATCAAGAAAGACGACGATTACGTACGAAAATCTTTTGAAAAACCGAATCGAGCTTTCATTTGTTTCTTTGCACGTCATTTATTACTATTGTTTCTCGGTTTGTTTGTTTTTCTTAAAAGCAAGAAAAATCGATGATTTTCAACTTGAAAATTTCGAAAGTCGAATATGAGCTAATTGCAAAAAATCGCAAATGATTTTTTATTTAGATATGGGTCACATCAAACTTTTTTTTCATATTTCTTATGATTACGAAATTGTTAAACATTAAAGAAAATAGCGATTTTCAATTTTTCTTTACGATAATACCAGAACTATTCCGAATTGTCTAATTTTCTCAACAGAATCTGAATCAGCACGTAAAATTTAAAAAAAAAAACATTGCCGATTTAACCAAACCTTCGTCTTCACTAATAACAAAGATGTCCATGGTAGCCTATTTAATCCGGGACACCCTATATAAAATACAATTAAAAATTTAATTTGCAAATATTAATGTAAAAAGACGATCCGTTAATAATTAGAAAAATAAAACAAAGTCAAATATTAAAAAAACAAAAAGAATGGCGATCAATCGACGATTTTAAATTAAAGTGTAAAATAAAAGTTCAAATCAGAAAACAAACAAAATGTGATCAATTGATAATCGAGAAATAAAATAGCTTCAAACAAAACCAAACAAAATAAACGATAATAAAATGATAGTTAAGCAATAAAGGGAAACGGCAATGAAATCGAACAAAATATGAAATAAACGTCGATCAATTGATTACGTTAAATCAAAAATTGATTGATTGATTGATTAAAGAAAGTCAAATGAGGAAGGGAAAAAAAACAAAAGACGTTCGGCGATGAAGATAAGACGAAAATAAAAATTAAATCAACCTGATAATTATTCAAATATTAAATAAAGTTAAATCGAATCAAGGAAAGACAGAAGAGGATCGGTTTATAAATAAGAGAGAAAAAAAAAGAATGAAATGATACAAAAACAACATATTAGCTTTCATTTGTTTATTTACATATTTACATTTTGTTTTTGTTTTTTCGAAAGCGTAAAATAACAAATGCAAAATAGGCGATTACTTGCGCGAAGCTTTTGACAATCAAATCGGGTTTCCTTCTACTTAACCATTTTTTTTTGTTTTGTTTTCTCGTCGCATTTGCTTTTCGTGTTACGCGCAGTTTCTTCTTTTGTTTTCTGTAGGTGGTTTCATCAAATTCGTCCCCCAGAAACTTCGATCTTCCTTTGTTTCCGTTTTATTTTTCTTTTTGTTGGCCGTTTCCTTCGTATTACTTCGTTTACTTTTTCCAGTTTCTTTCGGTTCTTCTTTTTTCTTGACGGCCTTGATTTTGGAACAAACCGCCTTTTGTTCTTCGTCCGTCTTTTTCTTCGCACTTCGTTATTCGAGTTTCTTTTTTGGTGTACTTCTTATAATTGAATTAATTTTTTCTTTCATTCATTTGTTTCTTTACGTGTGTATTACTGTTTTCAGGTTCGTTCTTTTTTTTTTGTAAACGAGAAATTTTTTAAAGTTCATTATTCGAGTTTATTTTGTGTACTTCTTATAATCGAATTAATTTCTTATTCCATTCATTTGTTTCTTCACGTGTATTATTGTTTTCAGGTTTGTTTGCTTTTTTTTGTAAGGAAGAAAGCTTTCAACGAGAAATCATTTAAAGTCATCTACGTCAAGCTTTCATTTGTTCCTTCTTTCCAACTTACGTTTTGTTTTTGTAAGCACGAGAAAAAACAACTTCTCAAACGACACTTTAAGAACCGAGATTCTCTAAAAATCCTCTATATAAAACAAGTCCAAGAAACAGTTTGAGAGTCGCTGATGTTTCTTGAAACGATCATCTAAAAGTCCTTTATATAAAACAAGTCCAAGAAACAGTTTGAGAGTCGCTGATGTTTCTTGATACGATCATCTAAAAGTCCTTTATATAAAACAAGTCCAAAAACAGTTTGAGAGTCGCTGATGTTTCTTGAAACGATCATCTAAAAATCCTTTATATAAAACAAGTCCAAGAAACAGTTTGAGAGTCGCTGATGTTTCTTGAAACGATCATCTAAAAGTCCTTTATATAAAACAAGTCCAAGAAACAGTTTGAGAGTCGCTGATGTTTTTTGAAATGATCATCTAAAAATCTTTTTTATAAAACAACTTCAAAAAAACAAATAGTTTGAGAGTCGCTGGCGATTTTTGAAGCGTTCCTCTAAACTGAGAGCACAATTTTGTTAATAAACAAAAAAGGAGCCGAGAACAAATGAAACGACAACTTTTTATTAGTCAAAAATGGGCGACTTTTGACGAAACATCTTTCAATATCTTTTGTTTTTATGTGTCATTATTATTGTCATTGTGCGCTTTTTTTTCTAAATTACATAAATCAAGCTTCCATTCAAATTTCTTTGCATTTCAAGATTATTTTACAATCAAGAAAGATGACGATTACGTACGAAAATCTTTTGAAAAACCGAATCGAGCTTTCATTTGTTTCTTTGCACGTCATTTATTACTATTGTTTCTCGGTTTGTTTGTTTTTCTTATAAGCAAGAAAAATCGATGATTTTCAACTTGAAAATTTCGAAAGTCGAATATGAGCTAATTGCAAAAAATCGCAAATGATTTTTTATTTAGATATGGGTCACATCAAACTTTTTTTTCATATTTCTTATGATTACGAAATTGTTAAACATTAAAGAAAATAGCGATTTTCAATTTTTCTTTACGATAATACCAGAACTATTCCGAATTGTCTAATTTTCTCAACAGAATCTGAATCAGCACGTAAAATTAAAAAAAAAAAAACATTGCCGATTTAACCAAACCTCCGTCTTCACTAATAACAAAGATGTCCATGGTAGCCTACTTAATCTGGGACACCCTATATAAAATACAATTAAAAATTTAATTTGCAAATATTAATGTAAAAAGACGATCCGTTAATAATTAGAAAAATAAAACAAAGTCAAATATTAAAAAAACAAAAAGAATGGCGATCAATCGAAGATTTTAAATTGGAAGTGTAAAATAAAAGTTCAAATCAGAAAACAAACAAAATGTGATCAATTGATAATCGAAAAATAAAATCGCTTCGAACAAAACCAAACAAAAAACGATAATAAAATGATAGTTAAGCAATAAAGGGAAACGGCAATGAAATCGAACAAAATATGAAATAAACGTCAATCAATTGATTACGTTAAATCAAAAATTGATTGATTGATTGATTAAAGAAAGTCAAATGAGGAATGGAAAAAAAACAAAAGACGTTCGGCGATGAAGATAAGACGAAAATAAAAATTAAATCAAACTGATAATTATTCAAATATTAAATAAAATTAAATTGAATCAAGGAAAGACAGAAGAGGATCGGTTTATAAATAAGAGAGAGAAAAAAAAGAATGAAATGATACAAATAGTTAGAATCACAGATTAGCTTTCGTTTGTTTATTTACATATTTACATTTTGTTTTTGTTTTTTCGAAAGCATAAAATAACAAAAACAAAATCGATGATTACTTGCGCAAAGCTTTTGACAATCAAATCGGGTTTCCTTCTACTTAACCATTTTTTGTTTGTTTTGTTTTCTCGTTGCATTTGTTTTTCGTGTTACGCGCAGTTTCTGCTTTTGTTTTCTGTCGGTGGTTTGATCAAATTCGTTCCCCAGAAACTTCGATCTTCCTTTGTTTCTGTTTTATTTTTCTTTTTGTTGGCCGTTTCCTTTGTATTTCGACTTCGTTTACTTTTTCCAGTGCTTTTTCGGTTTCTTCTTTTTTCTTGCCGACCTTGATTTTGGAACAAACCGCCTTTTGTTCTTCGTCCGTCTTTTTCTTCGCGCTTCGTTATTCGAGTTTATTTATTTTTTTTGGTGTACTTCTTATAATCGAATTAATTTTTTATTTCATTCATTTGTTTCTTTACGTGTGTATTATTGTTTTCAGGTTCGTTCTTTTTTCTGTAAACAAGAAAGTTTTCAACGAGAAATTTTTTAAAGTTCATTATTCTAGTGTATTTTGTGCACTTCTTATAATCGAATTAATTTCTTATTCCATTCATTTGTTTCTTCACTTGTATTATTGTTTTCAGGTTTGTTTGTTTTTGTTTTTGTTTTTTGTAAGGAAGAAAGCTTTCAACGAGAAATCATTTAAAGTCATCTACGTCAAGCTTTCATTTGTTCCTTCTTTCCAACTTACGTTTTGTTTTTGTAAGCACGAGAAAAAACAAATGAAAAATCAATGATCACTTGCTCGAAGCTTCTGTGTTACCACCAAAAGATTTAAAAGCTAATACTCCTGGATTCCAACATCGTAATACTGGTAACAGATAGCGTTGTCTTTGGACAACTGGTTGCCACGGCTGAACTTGGTGGAGAATGGGCGGGGTAACTAAATATAAACAAATAGGGCGCCAGGGAATTACCTTCCCAATTGTCAAACACACTTTGATGCTTTCCCAAGGCCTCAATGTGCGCGCTTGAAGTATTCTCAATTTTCTCCAGGAGATTTTTCCTCTCTTGATGCGTTCAAAGTAGGAGATTAACATAAGCAAAACACGTTCAGTGATACGGTGTTTATTAACACACACATACACTAGTTGAACAAAATTTAACAATATTTAAACTGTAACCTATCAAAACTTTAAATGATAGCCATAATACGCGGGATGGACAGATCTGACCTCACAATCGGTGCTCCAAAGACACCACGAAATTTACGTAGACGTTACTTAAATATTAAACTAAGTTACGAACTATTAAATACGTAAGTTGCTTTCGTGTCCGGTAAAATAGTCGGCATGCAATTCGATTCAAAATAATAATGGAATACGTCACTCTTTGTCGCTCAGCTGAGCTCCAGTTCCTGCGAGAAGCGTAAGATGTCACTAATTGGTAGGCGCCGCTTCGTTCCAAGACGATTTTCAATCAGCAATGCTGCCAACGGCGGTCCAACTCCAGATGTCTGTCTCGCTCTAATGTCGCAACGGAGTCCAGCGATTCAAACACAGGTGCGTTTCGTATTCGAAATGTTCACATACCCATTCGGGAACTGATACCAACGCTCAGTACTAATACTAATGCAATCAGTAACAATAACCAACAACAAACAAACGACTCTGAAAGGGGGCGAAAAAAGCAACCATTAACCACGTGTAACGAACGAATTAATTAAACATACCTGCTACTTAGCAAACTCGTTGGACGTGAACGTATAAACGTTCCACAAGACTCGGGAGAGATATTTGCTTCCGGAAAATCCGTAGAAAAGTGGTTTTGTTTAAACAAACACAAACCGTCGATAGCACTGAATATGCGTCTGCCCTCGCCCGAGTCAGAAGAAGGAATGCCCGTAATACACAATGGCCGCTGAAGAAGATGATTTCCGTTTTATAGACTACACAAAATGGCCAAACCAATGGGAAAATTATGACGTCAGAAGACGGAGATTAAACACCAATAAGAAATTATTAATTTGAAAGAATCGCTTCCTGCCGCGAATGTTACAGCGTTGCCAGATGACACAACGCCGAGCGTTGCCGGTAGGCGTCCAGTAGCAACGTTGCCAGTTCTTAGCCGAATCGGAAATAAATGCGTAATAACAAAATCGACTGTAACATCTGAAAATCAAATAAAGATTGTTCCGTTTTCTTCTACTTAACTATTCTTTTCTGTTTGGTTTTCTTCGTCGCATTTGCTTTGTTTTTTTTACCAGTTCTTTTTCTTGTCGGCCCTTTTGTTGTTTTCCCCGTCTTTCTCTTCGCTATTCGAGTTTTCTTTCCCTTCTTATAATCGAATTAATTCCTTATTCAATTGTTTCGTTATTTTCGACATTTCACGCACAGATAACTCTTTTGTTTTCTTTTTTTTCTGTTTATGTGATTTGATTTTATTTATTGGTTTTCACTTGATCGTCTTTTGTTTTTGTTTTGTTTTTTTTTTTTAATTACGCGATTTGAATTTATTCTACATTTTAATTCCTTCGATCGTTCGCTATTTTCGTTTTCTCTTTTATGCGATTTGATTTTATATATTGATTATTAATCGATCGTCTTTTGTTTTTATTTTTTTCACTAGATTTGAGTTTATTTTACATTCTAATCTCTTGGATCGATGGTTATTTTTCATTTTCGTCTGTCATCTTTTGTTTTTTGTTTTATCTTTCGTTTGACTTTATTTAATAGGAGTTTTAGTTTTTTAATTATTTTTTTTTATTAAATTTTTGGTTGTCAATATTTATGTTGATTTGACTTATTCATAGTTTTATTTGTGTCCTATATTTTTTGACGATATATTATTTTTATTTTGAACATCAATTAATCGTCTCCTTCTTTTTTATGTATTTTTATTTTATAGTTATTCTTTTACTTTCTAAGTCACATTTTTATTTCATAGTTTTACTTCTTTGTATCCGTAGTACCATTTTGATTTCAAATAACGACATAGTTTAAAAATCGAAACTCACTTGAAGTTATTTTACCTACTCGTTTTAAATTTATTTAGTATTTTCTGTTTTCTTAATGCAAAGAAGATAAACTCTTTTCCCTTATTCCAAGGGCCCCGCAAAAATTTCACGCCCGGGGCCTCGCAACTATTAAAAGGCCGCCTCTGGGCTTGGCAGTTGATCCACGATCGAAATAAACTTCGAATTTAGTCGACGGATGGGTTTCGCATAAGTGGATTTTGGTCCTCTGGCGAAACGTCCTTGAGTGTTGTAGCTTCTCGAGGTCATTGGGCTGGCACTTTTTCCCAACGGTGTACGCCCTCGCCTGTCTATGTTGCGTAATCGCTGGGTGGCGCCCTTACAACTACCTGTGCAAAGCACTATTTTGCCACGTCGCCACCTCCACTAAGTGGGCAGTGTACATTTTTATTCTGCATTGTCTGGACGACTTCGTTTCAGAGAATCATTTATATACGTTTCTATCATCGTTTGCGTACGGTGATAGCATTTGTTTAATTTTATTTTGCTCAATAAAGTAAGGACGGTAGGAGTTGTTTCAGATTTGGGGCAACAAGTATACACCGTGTGCTACAGTTGTCAAGCTGTTAAACGTAGTAGTCATGTGTTTCTTGTATCGTGATTATTAATTTAAACGTCGATATGCGATAATTATACAATTTAATCGCGTTTAGGTTAAAGGGTCGATGCTTAAAGCCAAACGGGAATCCCTGTTGTTCTAGAAAGCCATGTTGTAGTCAGCCTAGATTCTCAAAGTGGGCAGTAGCGTTCTAGGGGGGCAGTAACGAGTTCACGGGGAATTGGGTGGCGAAGTTAATAAAATAATAAATTTTGAAATCAGAAAATCATTGAAAAGTTAAGTTCTGCATTATCGATGGAATGGGGGCGGGCGTTAAGCAATTTTTGTCTTTCAAAGTGGGCGGCGACCGCAAAAAGTTTGAGAACCTATTTGTAGTGCATGCAAACAATTAATTAGATCTGGATAATGAATCTTCTCGATTTGTTTGTTTGTCTTTCTCGACAAAGTAGCGTATAAGAAGTGGCCGTTCGATTTAATCAAGTAGGCAGTTCCTGAAATAATTTCGGTAGTTTATGATCCGCATCGAAATTCGAACGCGGCGCACAAAAGGCACGTCCGAATCGACCGCGTCTCTTGCATCGGCGTCTCCCGGGCGCCAGTTTCGCCGTCGCAACGCCGATTTTGCGTCCGTCTTGACCCGGTTATGCCCGGCCAAGCGCCCGCCCTTGTTTTCGCGATATTTTGGCGAGCCGCTCTCGTCGCCTCCACCGCCGCCGCCACCGCCACGGACGGTAATTTCGGTTCGGTGCGATCACCTAAGCCCTTCCGCAATTTTTCACTGTCTTCGGGCGCTTTAGTACGTCGCCGCTTCCTATGAATTTATGTATTTTTGCGAAAACCCCCGGATACAAAGTACAGCGCGAGAGGAGAAGGAAATGGTGCGCGCAGTATTTGATTTTGCCGGAGGGAAACGTCAGAACTCCTAATGATTTTATTTGCCCGGAGGAAATTTGCAACAACACAAGAATTCATGGAATGTTTAGCGGCAAATCAGAGATTAAAGACGTTGCAGACGGAGGACATAACCATAAACTAAATTTTTTTACAATTTTACAATCAGTGACATAAGCCAACACCAACCGAGTAAAATCTGATGATGTCATTTCGAGCCAATCGCAACAAATGTCAAGGGTGAATAATCGCCGGAATAATAAAACCGACGAAAAACTTATTTCGCTGGAACGAGCTAGCAAAAAAAAAACAGACGCGGCGACAAGTAAGCAAAATAAGCAATCAATTTAATTCCCACAAAACGCAATTAAGATGTAATTCGTAAAAATCTATTACGAAATACATATTAAAAAAAAAAACGCATCGAGACCGTGGGAAGGTATTAATGCTGTAAAATCGCTTCTGCACTACGATGAGTATTGCAGCACGAGAAATTATTTTCAGCGCAATAAATGAAGGCAAATAACACACAAAGATGGACGTTCACACATTTAAATGTTAAAAATAAATACCACCGAAATTCTCCATATTCCTCATTAAACTTACACCCTGTATATACATATATATATATTACAGCATTAATACCTTCCCACGGTCTCGATGCGTTTTTTTTTAATATGTATTTCGTAATAGATTTTTACGAATTACATATTAATTGCGTTTTGTGGGAATTAAATTGATTGCTTATTTTGCTTACTTGTCGCCACGTCTGTTTTTTTTTTGCTAGCTCGTTCCAGCGAAATAAGTTTTTCGTCGGTTTTATTATTCCGGCAATTATTCACCCTTGACATTTATTGCGATTGGCTCGAATTGACATCATCAGATTTTACTCGGTTGGTGTTGGCTTATGTCACTGATTGTAAAATTGTAAAAAAATTTAGTTTATGGTTATGTCTTCCGTCTGCAACGTCTTTAATCTAATCTAAAATAACTATAACTATGTACATACGACAAGTCTGTTACGGTTTCGAAAAGCGTTACCTTGTTTATACAGAGTAACTGTTTTCGAACCCTATATATGTATATAGGGTTCGAAAACAGTTACTCTGTATAAACAAGGAAACGCTTTTCGAAACCGTAACAGACTTGTCGTATGTACCTACATAGATATTTTCAAGACAAGTTAAAAAGGGAAAATAAAAAAGAAGATAAACACAAGTGGAAGTACATCTACAGTGTTGTTTTTCTTATAGAAAATCATATAGAATATGGTTGAAAGTTTTTGGACCAAACGAAAACAGGCAATGACCAAACAAAATGAGAAAAGAAATTTTACGGAAAGCGCAAAGACAGAACTAAAAAAAAAGAAAAAGAGCATATTTGTAGAATAGAAAACGAAGCAGACGTGCTTTTAAGGCAAGATCAGTTAGGATAAAGTCACGAGAAAGAAAGAAGAAAACGACGAAGATAAAAATCTGGAAGTATGAAGGAAGAGATATCGAAAAGAATCGAAAAATAGAACAAAAGATGAGAGAAACCTCGAACAAATTAAAAAGGAAAAAGAAGGAAAACATTAGAAGAAGGAAATTCAAAGAACAACAAAACAAAAAAAAAACAAAAGAGGAAGTACACTTAATAAATAGAAGAATCAGATCCTGGAAACCCAAAATAGTGTAGGAGATAAAAGATAAAGTGACGAAGACGAAAGAAAAGATTTAGGTTAGGTGATCAAATCGAAAAGAAGTAGAAACATTTTGAGAAAATTGAGAACTAAATAGGAAAAGGAAAAGGAAAAGGAAAAGGAAAAGGAAAAGAAAAAGGAAAGTTTCTGAACCCTACTTCCTTCTCTGCCGATGACATTTCCTTTTTTGACTTTTGTTTGTGCCCTTGTTCTTGATTTGCCTTCTCAATTATTCTACCTACCTGCGCAGTGAACGCCACAAGACGACTGACTTACTCCGGGCACGTCGCAATTTAATAAATCCAAAACCGACCATACCCCTAATGTACGACGGAAGGGTTTGACCGAATCGAAAACACACTGTGACAGGATCAAGAGCCAACAGCGTAAAAGCGGACGTGAGGACGGCCATTGCCATGAAATCTAGGCAAAGATGAACGCAATTTAATCTCTCCGTCGCGTCGCGTCGGTCGTACAAAAATCGAAATTGAAATTCGGAATGTAAACAAACATGACACGACGCGTTTCAAGTGTTCTGTAGGTGGGCACTTAAAAAAAAAATTATTGAATGCTTGACTTGTAAAACGTTGTAAGTCATTTTTTCATCTAAGCGGGTTCTTAGTGAATGACATTTTCTTTTCTTTAAATTTATTTGTGCCCTTGTTCTTGATTTGCCTTCTCAATTATGCCATCTACCTGAGTAGGGGGCACTACAAGACGACTGACTTGTTACGGGCACGTCGCAAAATAATAAAGCCAAAGTTGTCCATACCATTAACGTACGAAGGAAGGGTTTGCCCGAATCGAAAACACTGTGACAACATCAAGAGCCCACAACAGCGTAAAAGCGGACGTGAGGATGGCCATCGCCATGAAATTAAATCAAAGGTGAACGCAATTTAATCTCTTCGTCGCGTCGCGTCGGTCGTACAAAAATCGAAATTGAAATTCGGAATGTAAACAAATATGACACGACGCGTTTAAAGTATTCTGCAGGTGGACACTTAACACAAGAAATAATTGAATGCCTGACTTGAATAATGTTGTAAGTCATTTTTTCATCAAAGTGAGTTCTTGGCGAATGACATTTTCTTTTCTTAGGTTTTGTTTGTGCCCTTGTTCTTGATTTGTCTTCTCAGTTATGCCACCTACCTGAGCAGGAGATATCACAAGACGACAGACTTGTTACGGGCACGTAACAAAATAATAAAGCCAAAGTCGGCCATACCATTAATGTACGAAGGAAGGGTTTGTCCGAATCGAAAACATTGTGACAGCATCAAGGGCCAACAGCGTAAAAGGGGACGTGAGGATTGTCATGCCAAGAAATCAAGTCAACGGTGAACGCAATTTAATCTCTCCATCGCGTCGCGTCGGTTGTACAAAAATTGAAATTGAAATTTGGAGTATAAACAAACATGACAAGACGTGTTTCAAATATTCTGTAGGTGGACACTTAAAGAGAAAATTATTGAAGACCTGACTTGTAAAACGTAGTAAGTCATTTTTTCATTAAAGCGGGTTGTTAGTGAATGACATTTTCTTTTCTTGGGTTTTGTTTGTGCCCTTGTTCTTGATTTGCCTTCTCAATTATGCTATCTACTCGCGCTAGGGGATACCGTAAAACGATTTACTTGCTCCGGACATGTCGCAAATTAATAAAGCCAAGACCGCCTCCTACCTCTACGAAAGAAGGGTTTGATCGAATCGAAAACACACTGTGACAGCATCAAGAGCCAACAGGGTTAAAAGCTGACGTGAGGGTGGCCATTACCATGAAATCAAGTCAAAGATGAACGCAATTTAATCTCTCCGTCTCCAAGCAAAACTTAACGTCGAAACAAAAAATTCGACACGGCCATTAAAAACACGGATAGCCTGTGAAAAACAAAAACACTTTTTAGATTGAGGTGAATGTATTAATTAATATTCTCAATTCGATCTTATAGTTTCTTCATCATTTTTATTTATTTTTTTTGTAGTTTCATACGGTGTTAGAGGATTTAGAGACTTTTCTGCGAAAAAAAGTATGTCACGCCCTCTCTGGGCGCAAAGGAAATATTTCTTGCCGTCGAAATACACTTATTGGGTTTTGATTTTCAAAGATTTTAATGAAATTGAAATAGATCATACGCGTACGCGTTACCTTCAAAGCGTCATCACCTTTCGACTGACGGTGGAAACAATAATTAGAACTGCGCCATCTGTCGACGCACGAGCAAGATTATTTCCGTTAAAATACAGTCAAGTGTTAATTTGAAGATTTTTATCAAATTGAATTGATGAACTTTCGAAGCGTTGCCCTACTGACAGTACTAGAAGTTTCATTTGCGCCATCTCTCGGCACGTATTATGATTTTTTTTCCCTTGAATTGCAGATACTAGTCGATTCTAAACAAATTGAGTTGGTCTAACCTCGCTAATTTTTCTATTTTTCTACTTACGCTTGGTCTTGGTGGTAACGATACAAACCTTAAATCGTAAATATTTCTAAGCGCCATCTGTTACCTGGTCGAGATATTATTTTCTGTACCCGCGCAACTTCTGTTGATATTTGAAGAGAACGAGGGGGAGTGTGTTGTTCTTATCATCGCAGTACAAATACTTTAGGTTTTTTTTTTGTTTTAATTCTGAAGCTTTTCGAATCAATCTAGGATGCGCTTTCTTGCGATTTCTTCCTATTTCCACTTACCTCATTTGTTTTATTGATGAACGATTGACCTTTCCTCGGAAAGAAAAAAATTTCGATGGGATTTTTGACGGCCGGCGGCGGCGGCCAAATTAAAATGCTTCGACGCCCAGATTAAGTATGTACACTCAAAACTTTTCGTTTCGCTCTCAGCTTTCGAGTTCTCTGTACAGCGTCTGTCATCTGTCACCTAATTATACGTGTTTTTTTGTCAGGTTCGGGGCGCGCGCGCGCGCTTTTCAGGATTCCTGGACGTATGAGTCACGATCAAGTGGCCTCCAGCTCCTGCTTGCTTACCAGGAAGAGAATTTTCGAGCCATCCGACGAGAATAAACTCTTGGCAGCGGACAAGGCTTTCCCTGTGTCGTTAATCGGGGATTTACGCGGGTTTATAATTAGAAACCGGGGGCCGCACGCGGTGGTGGGCGTTTCGAAAACGTGAAAACACTTGCGAAGTTCGCACTTCTTTGAGTCACGTGATACGCTTGAACTTTGAATCTGCGAGCAAAAGTCAGAGATGAGCCACCCTGTTTTTGTTTTCATGACTCAACAATCCTACCAACCTCAAGATATTCTTTCAGTCAAAAAACCACGATACAGGATAACATACGGTGATACGGCGGCGCATTCGGTACGGGCACACGAACTTAAGAACAATGTTGCCAACTTAGGGAAAAATTCTTTAAATCTAGGGATAATTTCAGACAGAAGGGAAAAATTGCGCGATAACTTAATTAAAAAAAACGGGAAATTTACCAATTTCTTGGTAACAAAAGATAATCGCTGCATTTTGCGAGAATAAGGCAGAAAAAAGATAAAAAAACAGAAACAAAAACAAGAACATTTCTAAAGACCCGTAAAGACGACCGAAGTGAAAAGATCAAGGAAATTATAATATGTAATTATTTGATTATTTCTGAAAAAATTGTAAGCAATTAAACGAAAAACGTTTTTGACAATCGAGAAAACCGCTACAAATGAAGAAATTCCTGACTACAGTAAGAAAAAACAAATGACGATCGTACACGTAGAAGAAAATAACCGGAAATGGATTGTAGAAGGGAATAAAATAAGGAACATTCAAGGCTAATAATAATTCGAACTTCACAATACTCAACGAATAGAAACAAATTTCTCCTACGGCTACCTTCCCCCTGTCTCATGTACAAGATTCCGTTCTCTAATCATAATGAAAATTTCTGGAGAAACCGGGCAGAAAGAAATGACGACTAATTATTCGTGGAGGCAGAAGAAGTGCGAAATATTTACGATTTGTTAAATTCAGGACGAGAAAGGAAAAACCAAATAACGATCGGAAATTTCACGACGCGGAAGACTACAAAGAAATGCGAAAGGAAACGGAATAATTTCTTCAGGAGGAGTTGAACACAAAAAAAAGCAAGAAAAGAAAAACAAATCATTAATTTGAAATGACATCTTCTGTTAAAAACATTAAGGACAACACAAAAAAAAATAATCAGAAAACGACAGAAACGAAACGAAATAATTTCAGGAGGAGTTGAACAAAAAAAAACAAAAAAAGAAAAACAAATTATTAATTCGAAACGACATCTTCTGTAAAAAACAATAACGAGAAATCAACAGCACGAAAAAAAAATAATCAGAAAATGACGGAAATATTTGAAATGACGACCCCAAGAAAAAATCAAAATGGGACGGAAATGTTGGAGAACGAATTTCATATCTAAAAACAACAATTCATTAAAAACAAATGACGATCGCGTTACATTCGAAAAACAATTGTTTTGAAAAATCTAACCGAAGCACTACCATCTTTTTCTGTTCGATAATAATTTCTTTTATTTCAGTTTCTTTTTCTTATTTCTCTGGTTGTTATTATTAAGCGCCATCTCGGGATAATGCGATTTGTAACGTCAAAATCGATTTTCTTTCTTCTAAAAACAAAAAGGCACCAATTTCGAAATTTTATGAGCTGGCAACATTGCTTCTGATTGCTGCAAAGTAGAAGCTCAGGTTGTCAGGAATAATATAGTTTGTTTTAACAGTTGTTGACTTGAGAAAATTTTTATAAATTTGGTAATTTGTTCGTGCAGGTATGCTAATGAATAACTTTTAAGAGTATTTTTTTTTTTTTTACAATCGCCATTTCGACTCTAACCTCCTATTTAAATCTGTCAGATTAATTTAGGAAATACTAGGGAAATATTGTATGCCAAAAAAGAAATTTTTGGTCGAGTTTGATTGGCAACACTGTGTAAGAAACACTTCAGTGTGCGGTAGATGTTACGTCACGTTCAAGGCGTAAACGCTATTCTCTCTCGCACATTCTAACTGACCTACAAGAATTTAACGTTTAGATAACGCAGCGGAGTAATCGGGTCTTGATCTTAAAGAGGTGCAAATAAGACGAAAATGCAACGACTGCAAATTCTTGGGGAAAGTCTGAAACAAAAGAAGATCGACTGATGCAGACAGAGTCAAAGGAAGAGCGATTGACGCTAACGAAACAAAAAAAGATCAGTTGATGGGGGGACGTTTATTCGCTATCGAGGAAGAAAGAAACTGAAATGTGTGACCCGAGATTTTTGAACGTGGTTAAGAAACAAAAGAGGATCGTTTTATACAGAGAGAATCAAAGGAAGATTGACTTACGCCAGCAGAAACGAAAGAAGATCGACTGACGGGGGGACGTTTATTCATGATCTTTAAAGAAAATTGATCGAAGAGAGAGAGAGATAGAAGCTGAAAAGTGTAACCTGAAACTTTTGAGCGTGGCGAAGAAATAAAAGATCGATTGATACTGACAGAGTCAAAGGAAGATCGACTGACGCTGACAGAAACGGAAGAAGATTGATCGTTCACATATGAATGGACAACCGTCGGATCATCCGTGGCTCAAACCAATCGAATATACTTTTGTGTTTCAAATCTTCTGAGAAAGACAAACGAATTAATGATTATCTGTGTAGAGCGTACACGTGTGCAGCCGACTTAAGAAACATTTCCGCACAGTATATTTCGATTGCCACAACTTTCTTCTTCGAGGCAAACTAATCGGACGTCTCTTTCTGTTTCAAGCCCTCTGAGAGAAAGAGAAACGTATTAATGATTACACAGCCCCACAATTCTTTTTTTGTCAGATCTCTAGGTCTGACTATGTCTGCTACATGTTTTAGGGGTCGCTGAATCCAAATCCGCGATCCATTTAGCTCCATCACATCACCAATAACCCCATATAACCCTATAACCTGTCAAGTCCTATTACATACAAGATTTTTTTTGCTTGTTTAACTGCTGTAACACTGCTGTTGTTTTTCTTGTTTGCATAGGCCTGGTATTATAAAGACAAGTTAAGTTTAAGTGTTGGTTTATTCCCATGGTAACGATTGTCGTAATATCGGAGTGTTTCTCGATTTTGTTTCCTTTTTGCGTTTCGCTTTTTTTGTAGATGTTAAGAGACTGTAAGCTACGCGAGAGTACTCACGCCAATGCGCCTTTTTTATTGGGCCTCGCAATATTTTTGATATTACTGTTATTGGCAGTCCAATGCAGGGTTGCTTGCTATTACAATTTTCTTGTTTGATGTAAATATACGGACGATTCTTGTCGAATCTGAATATCTTTCACCTCATGGTACGAAGAAATCGATGAAAATCGTCGAGCTTTTGAAATTCAAAAGCCGACAAAAAAAAGAGCATCCAAGAAAGACTAAAGAGCTTTTGAAATCCAAAAACTGACAAAAAAAAGAGAATACAAGAAAGACTAAAGAAAGAAGACTTTTCCACCAGTTTAAAAGAAAATACAAGACTAACCAAAAGAATTAACAAAAAATAATAAACTAAAAACTAAAATAAATTAGACGAATTTTACCCCTCCCCCCCCACCAAAAGAAAGAAAGATGCGGAATATCGACAATTCTCTCGCGTAGTGTTTGGAAGAAAACAAAGGAGAACTTGAAGAAGCGCAACTACTCAAGAACGAATGAATGCCGAAAAATGTTATTTGTTCCTGTTACATTTTTTTTTAAATTTTAATCCAGTTAACCCCCCTCCCCGCCCCCAGAAAATAAAACACAAGAGACAAGCGAAAATCGTCGAAATTTTGAAATTAAAAGACTGATAAGTACAACAAAAAATTATTAAAAAAAAGACTGATAACAACAAAAGATATATAAAAAACAACAAATAAATCTGGATCACGATACGCCGATATTCTTTTGTTTGTCGTTTACTTTAACCTTCGTATTTCAAAACAACCAAAAAAAAATTAGAAAGATCACGATAATCAAAAAACAAAAGAAAACTGTAAAATAACACAAGGTATCAAAAATAAATTAATACAAAAAAATGGAAGGTCAATAAAACAGCTGTTTTTCTCTTAATATTACACCACAGAAACGTCGACAATTCTTTGTTTACTTTAATCTTGTTGTTTTCGTATGTCACTGGTTTCAATTCTCTTTTGTTTTATTTGTCCAATTAACAAACAATAAACGTAAAATCAAAAAAAAAAACAAAAAAATAAGCTAAAATCGTCGGGAAATCTTAAAAATCAGGGACTCATAAATGCAAAAAGGAATTATTAGAAGGGGGAAAAAAAAAAACAAGAAAAATATTGTTCAAAGATCACCAAAGAACAAAAGAAGCGACCGAAAATCGTCGAGCATTTTGAAATTCAAAGACCGATAAATACAAAAAGGTCTTAGATTTAAAAAAAAACAACAAAACATTTAGAAGTTCATGATAGTCAAAAAGAAAACAAAAGAAAACTGCAAAATAACTCAACGTAGTACTAAAACAAAATCAAAACAAAGTAAAACCGATACAAGTAAGAATGAAATACAAGGAATTTCATCTACCCCTCTCTCCGCCCCCCCCCAAAAAAAAAAAAAAGAAGAACAAGGAAGATATCGCGATTGATTTTTACACGTATTATTTGACAGAAAACAAAAGAGACTTTGAGGAAGTATAACTAACCAAAAATAAGTTAAGGAGGATTAGAGGGTTTAATGTATTCCGTTTATAGAGCCTTGGTAAATCCCGATGTATGCCCGCGATGAGAGATCAAGTCGAACTACTGAGTAACGTGGTTATTAGAGTTATTGTTTATGGGGTTACAAGATTATGGGTTTAGGAGGTTCGAGGTAAAATGTATAGGGTCGTAGGGTTATTGTGGGTGCATATCTCCTTTTATTTATTGTTATTGGTAAAACCTGACGTGATGGAGTCAAATGGATCGCGGATTTGGATTCAGCGACCCCGAAAACACATAGTAGATCTAGTCTGACCTTCAGATCTGAATTTTTTTTGTTTGTGGGGCTGTGTTATCTGTGTAGAGTCTACACGTGTGTGGCCGGCTTAAGAAATATTTCCGCACAACATATTGTGATGGCTACGATCAAACGGGCCTACGGATTTCACGACGTTCTTCCTCGGACATCTCTCTTTCTGTTTCAGATCTTCTGAGAAAGACAAGCGAAATATTGATTACACTAGCCTGCGAAAATATATATATATTTTTTGCGGATGAGATAAGACTGTGTGCTCTTCAAAGATTTCAACATTATAAAAAAGAATCTGTTATTAGTTTTTTTCTATCACGACAGGAACCCAGAAAAAAAATTAAACTTGTTAGAGAGTTTTTGTTTACATTTTATACGGTACTTGTACACTTTATTATCAGACATATAAAAAAATATTAATTGCAAAAGTTTTAGAGATTTACCTGAACCGCCAGAATTTACTAAAAAAAAACAAGTGACGATTTGAAATGAGAATCAACTTTGTTATTCTAATTGAAGTCGATTTTTATCCAATTTTAAAATTGTCCAGTTAAAATTTTAAAAACTATTTTCTTTGATATTTTAATTGAAGTTTGTTCTTGTCCGATGAAAATTAAGTACAAAGTTTATAGCTTCGTCAGGAGTGAAAAAAAGTAAAAAAACAAGTTGTCAAGAGAAACAAGTCGTCAATAGAAACAAGTCGTCAAGAGAAACGAAAAGGTAACATGATTTTAAACTAAAAAAAAAAAAACGAGTTGTCCAGAAAAAAGAGAAAAGTAACTAGAACTAAATTAAAACTAATTTTTTTTTTTTTTTTTTAATTAATTGACAGATCTATATCCTGTTTAAAGAGTCTAGAAAACTACAAAATATGTCATTTAAATTTTCAAAGTCCGTACGTTTATTAATAGAATTTGGAGACATTTTAATTTTACACATTTCTATGAAACGTCTTTTAAAAATATTAGATTCACTGTACAAAATGTCAGTATTATCAAAATCAAAATTATGATTATTTACTGAGTGTGTTCTCTTCATTTTTCTGTCCGGTTTGAGATTAAAAAAACTTTGTATTTGATATTTTAGATTAAAAATTCAGTAACTTTTCTCGAATTAACAAAAGTTCCTCTTTTTATTTCCAAAAATATATACAGTCACACCTCTTTAACTCGAACCTCCACAAATCGACGTTTTCTGTAAGTCAAAATTTAATGATGGTCCTTGCACATTATATGTAACTGCCTTCTATTTCTTTAACTGGAAATCTTTATAACTCGTAATTTTCCGGTCCCTTTAAATTTCCGTTGTGGAGGTTCGATTGTAGTTTGTCTTTCAAAAGCCCTGTACAGTGAAGGTCGGCTGTAGTGAATCCGTTTGTAGAAGACTCTCGATTATAACCCTACTAAATACATACTTCGTTTTTATTTACCGGTTATAAGGAACTTTGGACATAGCAAACCTATTTTTGGGTTCAACCACAAATGTGGCGAAACTGTTAGAATCATTTAGACAACGTCTTTTAGTAACATTTACCTTATCATTAATTTTTCTCAATATTTGCTAAAACAGGAACACACGGTATAGTACAGACTAATATTTTGTATAGCACGAAACGTATAAACACTTAAGCACAAATCTCTTAATAATAACAAGTGGAAATGTACAAACAAGTGAGTAACAGTTGGCTTATCGAAAATTATGGTTGAAAAACCTACTTTGAAATATTGTTATTTAAAAAAAGTGGTGCGTGATGAAAAAATTATTATATTTTTCTCGAACTCAGGAATATCAGATCTACTACATACACCTGGTTTTATGTCATCCGCAAAACCTTCGCAGGCTAGTGTTATCTGTGTAGAGCCTGCACGTGTGTAGCCGGCTTAAGAAATATTTTCGCGCAACACGGTTTGATTCCTACGATCAAACGGGCCTACGTTTTTCTTCCGAGGCAAACCAATCGGACGTCTCTTTCTGTCTCAGTCGAGTCCTATGCGAGAAAGACAGACGCATTAATGATTATTTGTGGATAGCCTACGCGTGTACAGCCGGCTTAAGAAACACGTTGGTGAAAATGCGGGGGGCGTTTTCGCTATTTTTCAGGCGCACAGTGGTAGAAATATCAAATTTAGGAGGACATTTGGCCTAAATTTCAATTCATAGATTTGTAAAATAAGTATCGTGCGGATATAGCCAAATGTGTATCCAAATGAGCCCAGCTGTAGTAAAAGATATTCCTAGAAACGATTATCCGAAACGGGGTTGCAAACCGAGCGTCCGTAAAAAAACCTCCTTAGTTATAAGTTTACCCCAGACGTAATCGTTGGGTTCTGAACGTTCTTATAAGTGTTTAACATATTGTGTTGTTGAAATTCGTATTTCAGCATGGAGGCTGGTCCCTCAGGTTAGTATCAAGATATAATTTTACTACTTTTAATTATTTTATATTTCAATAGAGCTGACAAAAATAGTACCTTTTCTTTCAAGTCGGAACTTGTTTCATATTGTCACAAATTTATCGGGCTTTATAACCTGCCAAACTATAATGTGCGCATGTGTGCGGAAGTACCTATTTTTTTAATTTTGTCGGCAGGTCACATAGATGGCGTCACAAGAATGGATTTGTTTGAGTTTCTTTCAACTAAATCTCTGTTGTCTCGAGCAAATACCGTTCTTGTAAGGAGTCAGATGGTTGATTTAGTAAAGTCCAGAATGCCGGATTGTGAGGAGGAGAAAATTACTAAAAAAATATCGCTCTTCTCACACAAACTTCTGAGTCATTGGAAGGCAAGTGGGAGAAATAAGAAGAGTTTTTTAAAACGTCATGGAGACTGGCTTAGAGAAGAAATATCCTTTCAAGAAGTACAACTGCAACAGCAGTCCGGTTCAGTAACACCAATAGGCCGTCCCCGAATGTTAAAAGATTTTGATACTGTGAGTGCTAGAACGAAAAGAAGGCGTACGAAGAATTTGGTAGCCAGTCATACTCCTGAACAACTTGCATTTGCAGCACAAACAGGCTTTACAAAAGAAGGCAAAAGAAATGTTGCACAAGTAATAAGAAAAGCCATAACTACAAGTCCTCGCTCACTAAAAAACCTTAAAAAGACCAATTCCGAAAATATCCAACAGTATACTCCTGAAGAAGCATTAGCATTAATTATTGATTTAAAATTAACAAAATCTCAATACTTAAAGCTGCGAAAAGGAGCACAAGAGAAAAACTGTAAAATATATCCATCTTATGATAATATACTAAAAGCAAGGAAAGAGTGTTATCCTAAAGATATACATGTTACAGACACCATGGGAGAAGTAAAGTTACAAAGTCTACTTGATCATACTGTCCAGCGCTTATTCGTAGTTCAGAATGACGTAATATCGCGCCTAGTAACGGAGAAGAACATTGACAAATTCGAAGTAATTTATAAATGGCGTTTTGATGGAAGCTCTAGCCATTCGTTGTACAAACAACAATTTCAAGAGAGTATTGATGCAACAGACTCTGACATCTTTTTAACTTCAATTGTGCCATTACAAATGAGAGTAAAAAGTGATGACTTAGATGAAATTGTCTGGATGAATCCTCGTGCGTCTTCTACACGGTTTTGTATTCCAATAAAATTTCAGTTTATAAAGGAAACACAAAACGTTATACAGCAGGAAAGTGAATTTATTGAAAGACAAATTTTGGCCTTAATTCCAACTTATTTATCTATCGAGACGAGAGATGTTGATGTTCGTTATACGTTAATACAAACAATGTTGGACGGAAAGGTAGGCAATGCTCTGACTGGAAATCCATCAATTCAGACTTGTTACATATGCCATACTAAACCCAAGGACATGAACAATATTGAATTAATTTTGACAAGACCATGTAACACTAGTACATTTCAATATGGACTGTCTATATTACATGCACATATTCGTTTCTTTGAATGCATTTTACATATCTCATACCGACTGGATCTTAAAACTTGGCAGGTTAGAGGAGTCGAAAATAAGGCTGCACTTCAAGAAAAGAAAGCAGAAATCATTTCGAAATTTCGCAGTGAAACAGGTCTTTTGGTAGATGTTGTCAAGCAAGGTAGTGGAAGTACTAATGATGGCAACACAGCCAGAAGGTTTTTCAAAGACCCTAAAAAAGCGGCGGAAGTAACAAAGGTGGATGAATCTTTAATAACTAGGTTAGCCGTAATTTTACAAGCTATTTCTTGTGGTTACAAGTTAAATACCCAAAAATTTAGAGAGTATGCCCACGAAACAGCAAAGCTTTTCATATACTTATATGGATGGTACAAAATGCCAGCTAGTATGCATAAAATATTACTTCACGGAGCTGACGTTATGGATACTCTTTTACTCCCAATATGCCAGCTAAGTGAAGAGGCTTTGGAAGCCCGACACAAAGATTGTCGCTACTTTCGTGAGCACAGTACACGAAAAACTAGCAGAAAAGAAAACATTGAGGATCTTCTTCATGCGCTGTTAATTTCTTCTGATATAATAAAGTTAATAAATTACCCTCTGCAGTTATAAATTTGCTCGATGTGCCAGAGATAGCCCAACAATCAGAGGCAAGTGGTCAGGGTGTGCGTGCGGAAGGGTCTTCACAGGATGAAGAAGAGTCAGATTTCAGCGATTTAGATTTCTAATATTGTTAATGTTGTTTTGCTTATGTTAATTTTAATCTTCTTAATTTTTAGGCCGCACCAGTACATGTAAATAAACACGTTTTTCTTAATGTGTAATATTTTTTAAAACTTGAAACACTATTCTAGTAGATATTTTCTAAGAAATATTGTATATAACCCATGAAAACCTTTTCATTTGTTATTTTTCAGGAAATAGAAAAACGAAGTTTTAAAAATATTAATAAAGAGTGAAAAAATAAGAAAAATAAAAGTACTGTACCAACTTATTTTACAAATCCTATTCACACACAAAATTCATAAATAAACATCTCACATTTAAGATTTCTTAGTTTTTTCGTGATTTTGCTACAAAACAATTTTGTACATTGTGTGCTATCAATGTATATCGTATAAAATTATTGTACGTACGCTCTACTTTTGGTTTATCTAGAATATTTGTAATCAACATTACAATATTTCTTATCCTCAAGTTGCCTACTTAGTAGACACAATGTAGATGAAATATGTTAAGTAAAACACCTAAAAAAGAAAAAAATACCGAGTAACTGGAGTATTCAGTTAATTTCAGTATTTTATAGAAAATGTCCCCGTAAATCTTAAAATTCGACCACTGTGTGACGATTTGAAATGAGAATCACATTTGTTATTCTAATTGATGTCGATTTTTATCCAATTTTAAAATTGTCCACTTAAAATTTTAAAAACTATTTTCTTTGATATTTTAGATTAAAAATTCAGTAAATTCTCTCGAATTAACAAAAGTTCATCTTTTTATCTCCAAAAATATATACAGTCACACCTCTTTAACTCGAACCTCCACAAATCGACGTTTTCTGTAAGTCAAAATTTAATGATGGTCCTTGCACATTATATGTAACTGCTATCTATTTCTTTAACTGGAAATCTTAGTAACTCGTAATTTTCCGGTCCCTTTAAATTTCCGTTGTGGAGGTTCGATTGTAGTTTGTCTTTCAAAAGCCCTGTACAGTGAAGGTCGGCTGTAGTGAATCCATTTGTAGAAGACTCTCGATTATAACCCTACTAAATACATACTTCGTTTTTATTTACCGGTTATAAGGAACTTTGGACATAGCAAACCTATTTTTGGGTTCAACCACAAATGTGGCGAAACTGTTAGAATCATTTAGACAACGTCTTTTAGTAACATTTACCTTATCATTAATTTTTCTCAATATTTGCTAAAACAGGAACACACGGTATAGTACAGACTAATATTTTGTATAGCACGAAACGTATAAACACTTAAGCACAAATCTCTTAATAATAACAAGTGGAAATGTACAAACAAGTGAGTAACAGTTGGCTTATCGAAAATTATGGTTGAAAAACCTTCTTTGAAATATTGTTATTTAAAAAAAGTGGTGCGTGATGAAAAAATTATTATATTTTTCTCGAACTCAGGAATATCAGATCTACTACATACACCTGGTTTTATGTCATCCGCAAAACCTTCGCAGGCTAGTGTTATCTGTGTAGAGCCTGCACGTGTGTAGCCGGCTTAAGAAATATTTTCGCGCAACACGATTTGATTCCTACGATCAAACGGGCCTACGTTCTTCTTCCGAGGCAAACCAATCGGACGTCTCTTTCTGTCTCAGTCGAGTCATATGCGAGAAAGACAGACGAATTAATGATTTGTGGAAAGCCTACGCGTGTACAGCCGGCTTAAGAAACACGTTGGTGAAAATGCGGGGGGCGTTTTCGCTATTTTTCAGGCGGGCGGAAAGCTTATCGTCGACTTGTTCGAAAGGGCCAGTAAAAGCGCGCCGATAAAACCGCGGACCTTATTACGCCCAATAAAAAAAAAATGCCCTACGTCGTCGTCGTCGTCGACGTCGTCGTCAGCGTCAGCGTCGGTCTTACGTAAGTAACAATTCCCGATTTCGCGTTCTCATCAAAGGCGGCGGCTGGAATAAACGGCAGCGGCGGCGGCGGCGGCGGTAGTAGTAATTAACCCCCTAATAATAGTTAACACCTTGCGAGAGGGTATTCTAAGCGATGCTGGAAGATATGACGGCAACAATAAAGTGCGTGAAGATACGGCCGACGTCTTCGGCTGGCGTTGCCTGCTTAGGTGCGCTCACGGAGAGAGGGCGAGAGCGAGAAGGAGAGAGGCCCCCATGGTTAATTTAACGGTGGAAAAGAGGAGAGGAGAGCTGGAGGGAAAGGGCGCGGGGGAGGAGGAGAGACGGCAGCTCGGCGCAAGACGGTCGGTATCCCGGTCAATACTCTGGTTTGACAGAATTCTCCGACTCTCGCGTGCGTGTGCATTTCACGTCCATGTGTCGCTGAGCAGCAGCATCGCAGTGCGCTTTGCCCGAGAAACACTTGCGACACACACAACACATTCAAATAAAGTTATAGTCATTTCTTGTTGCCGTTCCATAACACAGTTTGCTGCGGCGTGCTTCGTATTCTTCGGTTTTTTTGAATAATCCACAGTGCTCTCGTTTTTTTTTTCCTCTATCTCTCTCTTTGAGACTATGTGATGATGAGATGAGGGACTAACTGACTAACTTGTTCGTTGGTTCGCCGAAAAAAATGGAAGGACGAAAGTGATCTCCGCCGACGACTGCTGGGGCTACCCGTTATGGGGAAGGCGAGACGATTTCCCTTTTGGATACTTTTGTTTTTTATAGGTACGTCAAACCAAAACAATTATTTCTGTTTTCGTTTTTTTTTAAAAAAAAAGACGAAAACGTTTTTCTCTCATCATCATCATGTGATGTGATCTCATAATCGCGAAGTAAATATAAAACGAAGTCGCTTTCGATACAGATACCAACTCTAGTGGTATAAATCAAGATAGCGTGGAAGCACATACATACGTAAAAATCTGCGCGTATGTTTTTTATTTCTGCCGGTCGGATTATGTAGCGCCCCCCTCATCCCCCCCCCCCGCAAAACCTTAGTGTCATTGGGTCTCCTTTTTTTGCGCTCGAGCGGCGCGGCGGAAAAAAGCGCTCGCCTTGCAAGAAAACGCCGGAGCTTTAACAGATTGCGCGTCGCAATTAAAAAAAAAAAGGAAATCAATATCGGGGGGAGCGCGGGGGGGGGGCGTCATTTTGATATCGGTGATAGGCCGCATGTTGGTTTGGTTTTGTATTTACTTACTAGTAGGAATATTATTTACGCTCGCTCTTATTACAATTATTAAACACAGTTATCACTCCGCGTGCGTTTTTTTTTTTATATCTACAGTAGGTGCGAGATTGCAGGACCGTACTTACCCCCTTTTTTTTAGGCCTGCTCTCACGAAAGCAAACTGTCACGACGGAAATTATCAGCGTGTAAATATACAGGGTAGGGCAAAAGTATGGAACCGGCTTAATATTCCGAAAACTTTTTGACGTATCTATTTGAAATTCTGTGTGCGATTCAGAATCAATAGGAGCTACATTACCAATTTTGTTTCAATTGTTTATCTGCCCTTGTTTCTGAAATCCAATGCCTACTTGATTTTTCTAAAATGACAACCTGCTGACTTTTTTCCGCTATTTAATAGTTCGTTTAATTCTGTACACGACCACCTAAAAATATTTATCAATTGCATAAGAAAATTTCTAGAAAATAATGTTTGAATGAAAAAGTATTTGTTTTCATGTTTTTAAGGCAATTTTTATTAAAATTTTCTTTTGTTCTATTTTAAAAACAGCCCATAATCTTGTGGTTTTACAGTTTTTTTGCTACAACTAGAATTTTTGTCGAATATCAAACAATAAACCAGTTTTCGTAACTTTTTAATTCAAACGTTATTTTCTCGAAAATTTTCTGACGTAATTGATAATTATTTTTATGTGGTCATTTAGAGAATTGAACGAAGTATTAAATAAAGGAAAAAAATTAGCAGGTTGTCGTATAAAAAAAAATCAAGCAGGCGTTGGATCTCCGAAACAAGAGCCGATAGACAATTGAAATAAATTGATGACGTAGGTCTTATTGACACACCAAATTTTAAATAGATACGTCAGTTTTCGAAATATTAAGCCGGTTCCATACTTTTGCCCTTCCCTTTTTTTTTTGATGTTTTTAAAGCAACTTTCATTGAAGTTTGCTTTAGTTCTATCTTAAGAACAACTCATAATTTTGTGGCCTTCTAGTTTTTTTTATGTTAAAACTAATATTTTTTCGAATATCAAACAATAAACCATTTTTCTTAACTTTTTCATCAAACGTTATTTTTTCGAAAGTTTTCTTAGGTAATAGATAAATATTTTTATGTAGTCGTTTAGAGAATTAAACGAGCTATTACATATAGGAAAGAAATCAGCAGGTTGCAATTTAAAAAAAAATCAAATAGGCGTTGGATCTCAGAAAGAAGAGCAGAAACAAAATTGGTAATATAGGTTTTATTGACTCTAAATCACATACCAAATTTCAAGTAAATACATCAAACAGTTTTCGAAATATTAAGCCGGTTCCATACTTTTGCCCTACCCTGTATGTAAGTACCTCGACGCACAGTGGGACATTAGGAGATAGGTAAATCGTGCCAAAAGTACTTTTCATCAATTGTAGAATTTGTTAACGTAACATTTGTAGTCGCATACTTAATATTCCGATTTATTTAAAAAAAATATATAATTTAACCCAACACGAATTTGTTTTCTATGATTTTTAGCCCTTTCAAAAGATAAGTGAGTGAAATCTCTGATAAGCGGACACGAACCGTCGCCAATTATCTGTCCGCTTGTAAGAGGTGTCCGCTTATTAGAGAGAATTTTATTAAAAGATTCTATAGAAAAGTTTCACAAAATTGTCCGGTTACGAGAGGTGTCCGTTTATCAGAGGTGTCCGTAATAAGGGAGTTCGGTGTATATTTAATTTATTTAAAAAAATATAATTTAAGCCAATACGAATTTGTTTTCTACCCGGGTTACTACCCGATTGATACCGATACCTGATAAGTTTACTAACTTATCAGGTATCGATATCCCTACTACGAATGAATAAGATTTAAACGGAACGCGAAAGAATTTATCAGCAATTGTGGCGCCATCTGTTACCACGGGTCCTAACTCAAAATATTCGAGAAATAACATTACAAGAAACGATCTCGAATAATGTTAAATGACCGGGAATATTAGAACGGAAGAAGTAAACAGCTGAAAACGAATTGCTTCGAGAGAAAGAAGTGTTTTGGGAACAATTGAAACGCACTTCGCTTAGCGCTGATGTATCCAGGAAATTTTCTAACCTAAAATTATTGACAACTCCTGTCACTTAGGATAGAAATAGGATAATCCAAGCAATTTTTTTTTTCAAAGTTTTAACGAAATGGTTAAATTTTGATTTTGACATTAGGAGATAAATCGTGCCAAAAGTACTTTTCATCAATTGTATAATTTGTTAACATAACATTTGTAATCGCATACTTAATATTCTAATTTATTTAAAAAAATATAATATAAGCCAACACGAATTTGTTTCCTATGATTTTTAGCCCTTTAAACAGATGTAACATGCCAAGGTATTAAATGACATTTTTTAACCTGTTTTTGTTACCTTTAAAATATCATCTGCGTGAATAACTTTGACAAATTTAATAGTTCTTTTTAAAAATACTTTACTTATAGTAGATTATAGGAATGGTAAGTCGAAATTTATTTCATTCTGTTTTTAAGTACGAGCCTTTACATTGAGGGTTCTTTTTTGCATGCAGATCAATAAATATGTAGACTTTTGGTTATTATCGGCTTTTGCCGGCACCTTAAATTTTATGTTTACATAAGGAATAAATGTCTAAGAACTATTTCACTTAAAATTTAGCTGCACCTTTTCTTGTTATGATGTATTTAAGTTGGCTCAGATTTAGGACATTTTAATTACACTTCAAATTGAGATTGTCTGGCCATGTTGTACAAACATTTTTGGCAAATATCTAAAACAGTTTGGCAGTTTGTTTAGTACTTGTGATAATTTCATTGAAAAAGTTGTTAAATAATATGAATTAATAACTATTATTCTCAAAATACATGAACTAAGAATTAAAAATGGTTGTTAATCTACTGTATTTGCTGAAAGTGGAAAAACAAATTTCCCAATTACATAAATATGTTGTTGAAATCTTTTCACCTGAAGATGAAGAAAAATGCTTATTTAATCGTTTTCAAATTTTCCAAATTTGTCTTTTCAGTTAAAACTTATTTCAATAAGTTTCACTGACGTTCTCTTTACCAACGCGCTTAATAATACCAGCATCATTTTTATTGATGTTTTAGTTTCTAATTTTAACAAATTCGCAAACAAATAAATTATAGCGGTAATAAGTTTATGATTTAATTCATCCTTCTTAAATCGAATGGCGTATTTTGTAATTTATTTTGTTTTTTCTTTTTTAATGAACGTTTTGAACTATACCTCAACTTCAGTAAATTAAAGGAAGGAAAAAAGAAAAAAGGAAAAATGTTTTTAGAATTCCATATATACAGGGTGTTGAAAAAAAGGCAAATAGTGGCGTACCCTACTTCCCCCCATAAAGAGCAAAAGTTCGGATTAAAATTCCCTATATTGTTTTGTTCTAAAAGTATAACTAATTTTTATGTATAAAATTGCTAGTCTATGAAATAATAATTCGTATTCAATTAATAGAATCTTTTATTGATGATTTATGAATGATAATGATATTTCTCCAAAACTAAAACTATGATACAGGTAAAAAATTATTTCAGAGGAAGAGAATCTGATTTATTTTAAAATTAATTATTATCGGTTTTCCGTGATAATTATAATTGAAATTATCAGAATTATATTTCTTTGCTCCTTTCTTGTTTAAATTTTTATTTAAGTTACGTAAAAGTGATATCTAAGAACTTTTATACTTGATCTAATCTAATCTAATGAAACGAATACAAAATGATTTTTTCAACGCCCTGTACATGAACTTTATAGTACGTTTGCTCCTTAATTCTATTTTTCGTACATCTCTTGTCATTTGTGCCAAATTTAAATTTCATGAAGCAATTTTTTTTGAAGTTGTAGATTTTTGACACGAAAAAGTGCGTTTTGCTCCACCGTGCGACTTAACTCGACCTTGATTAATAATAGTAGTGAAGACTGAACAGATAATTAATAAATCTAGTTTGTTTTTGAAAAAGATTGACAGAAAAGGCTTTTCCAGTAATTTATTTTAACATTTATTGATCAAGGCCGTGCTGATAATTCGGTATAAATTGGATTTCGTTACTAATCTTTTGTAAATATCTTGAAACTGAGCGAATGAAATATTCTCAAACTTCGCAGACAAGTTCATCTTGAAGAGTAATTTAAAACACCCAAATGGAATTTTGCTGTAAAATAATTAGGGAAGCCAATATTCCAGCACCTTTAAATTAACATGGGATTTCCTGTGTTGCGTACCAAAACGCAGCACCCTGTATATCAAACTCGTTTTAAAATTTTCTCCACATGTTGCGAAGTAACTATCATTTGAAACATTTTTTTTGTAAAATGAGTATCTAGAAAGATATGAAGGAACCCGCTTTAAGTAAAACACCCTGTATACAGTTCTCTACCCTAACGTCTTCCCGAATAGCTTACAAAGCTTGGAACTTGTATAGTGTAAGAAAACAATTGGTGCTTTGGACAAAAGAAATTACAACTTGGGGCTTTTGAAATTTAAATTTTGTTAAATAGCAATCCGTGACTCTATTTGAATTCATTAAAAAAAAATTATAAACCGATGGTCTTTTGTCTTTAGATTCGATCTCACTTTATTTTATACATATTTCAATTGTTTTCTCCCTATGGTTCAAATTTTAGTTAAAAATTCGTTAGTGCTCTGCCTTTTTTAAAATTCGATTTGTTTTTATTTTTTTATCTCTTGATTTGTTATCCTTTGTTTGATTTTGCGCCTATTTAAGATTTTTTTTAAATCTTTAAATTTCAATGTCAATTATAAAACGCGCTGCTCGTCAATTTAATTTTTGTTTGTTTTATTTTGTGCCGTTTTAAGATATTTTTTTTAAATTCTGTGATTTTTAATTTCAAACCGCTCGGTCTCGTCAATTTTAATTTTTTTCGTTTGATTTCATTTTGTGTCCATTTTAGTTTTTTTTTATTTCTTTAATTTTTAAATTTGTTCGTTGTCTGTCAAAAGCTGGACTGTGGAGTGTTGCCTTTTCTTTTATTTTTTTGATTTTTTTTTTGTTTTTTCGAACGGAATCCACACCCAATTTCTTTGCGTTTTTTAAATTCTATTCAAAAATTCAACATTTTTCATTCGCCTCCCTAAATAATAAATGTTTTTGTGATATTGAAGCGAAAAGAAAAAAAGAAAATAACAGACAATAATATTTATTAATTGACAAGACCAACAAATTATTTTGTTGGCCATTACGCACCTAATTGCAAACAGTCTGAAAACGATGGAGTGAATGAAATAATAATCGCAAAATAAAATAATAATAAATTAAATTAAACAAGAAATAAAGTTCAAATTTATAAAATTTAAAATGACATTACAGTCATTAGTCAAAACAAGCAACCGCACTTTGAAAAATAATCTTTTAAAAGAAACAAAAAAAAATATGTAGTCGATTGTCGTATGTTCTTATAATTTTTTCTTTCTTTTTTTTTGAAATTATATTCATCGATTGCTTTTTGTTTTTGTCATTTTGTTCGTTTGCTTTTTCGTTTTGTCATCGCCTTTCTCGCCTTTTTTTATTCGAATTTTTACGTCGTATTGATTCGTATTTTTTTAAATTATTTAATTTTTTTTGCTTTCTCCTCGTTCTCGTGATTTCTTTTAAAACTGTTTATCTTTTAATTAAATCGCTTTGTAAATTCGATTATCTTATCGATCTTTTTTAAATTGTGTTTACTATGCATTTATTTGATATATTTTTTTTTAATCTGTTTTCGTTGCTCTCTTGTTCTTTTCATCTTTTTTCGCTGTAAAGGCGATTGTCTTTTGTCTTCATTTGACTTTTTCAATCTATATATTTTTAAAAATTGTTCGCGCCGCCAAATCGATTGTCTTTTGTTTTTAAACGTATTTTTTTTTAATATTATCTTTAATTAATATCTCTTGTTTTTTCTCGTTCTTCTAATTTTTATTTTTAAGTTATTAATCTATCAATTCAATTGCTTCGTAAATGCGTTAGTCTTTTGTTTTAATTTTTTTTATTCCAAACTACGTATTTTTAAAAATCTCGTCGGTTTTCGTGTTTTTTTTAAATTTTTTTACCTTTCGTTTTGGTTTTCTGTTTTGAAGATTATTTATTTACGCACACATGCTTTAAATCGATGATCTTTTGTCTTCGTTATTTTCAAAATTGTATATTATTTCGAATTTTTTGACAGTTTAATAATTTCTTGTTGCTCTTCATCATTTCTTAAACGATTAACCTATCGATTAAAATGCCATTGTCTTTTGTTTTCATTTTTATCCTCGTTATTTTTTTAAAGTTTTGTTCGTATGATTTTGTTTTTGTTTTTCACCTTTTTTCTTCACAATTTATTTTTCCTCTTTTTGATTTATCATAATATACGGTATCGTGCTGTAAAATAGAATTTATTTTGTTCTTATCGTTTTTTTTTAATTGTATACTTGTGTTTTTTTTTAATTCTATTTAATTCTTTTTCCTTACTTTACCTTTGCGCACGTTATTTTTTTATTTTTATTTTTTGGCGGAAATATAAAAATCATGTGGAATCGTCTGATTGGCATTGTCGTGCCGTTCTGATTTTACTTTGGCGTCCGGATGAATTTTACACGGCGAGTTAAAAAACGCCCTCTTTTGGTTGGCACTTGAAATTTGCAGAACAACAATCGAATCTGACAGGTTATGAAGCGCCATCTTTTAGTCACATGTCAAACTAAAACTACTTCGATCGCTATTTTAACCTCTTTCGAATTGTTCGGGCTTTAATCAAGTGTAACTCACAGCATCGCCTACTTTAATGCGAATCTTTTGAAACTGTCATGGAAAACAAAGAAATTTGAAGCGCCTTTCGCGGCGCCATCTGTTACTTTTTCCTTTTTTTTTGAAAAGTTCTACATGGTATAAACCGTTCCTTGGTTTAGAAAGGGCAATGATTACCAATCGAATGTAACAGATTTGAAAGAGCGCCGTCTTTTAGTCATACGCCAAACTAAGTCCATCTCAATCGCTATTTTAAACCTAAAAAATTTCTTGGGCTTTTTGAACGAGTGCAGCTCACAGTATCGTCTGTTTTTGATTCTTCGAATAGTTAGTCGCAGAAACCAACGAAAGTTGAAGCGCCATCTGTTGCTCAAACGCAAAACTAAATGCATTGTGCACGTTATTTTTTTTTCGTTGGAAATATAAAAATCGTGTATACGTAAATTATGTCCGTTTATTGTCTGTTTCTTTTGATTCATCTTTTGCCTTTTTTCGTTTTTCGTGTCCATACATTTTCCACTTATTCATTTGTTTTTTTTTCCTTTTTGGCGAAATTGTGTAAAGTTGTGAATGGCACTATCGGCGTCCGGATGAATTTAACGGCGAGTTTAAAAACATCCTCATTTGGTACTTGGCACTTAAAGTTTGCCAAGCAATAATCACAATCGAAATTGGAAGATTGTGAAGAGCCATCTTTTAGTCGCATATCAAACTAAACGCAGGTATCCGAAACCGTCTGAACTTTGGCCGGTTGTAACCGATGTGCATAGTTACAATGAAATGTATTTTTTCGATTTATATCTTCCCTACGAAACAATTGTCGAGTTTAAGGGATTTGGAAGTGCCATCTTTCGGTCGTCGCATTTCAAACTAAACGCACCTCGATCACTGTTTTAAATTTTTTGAAATCGCCGGGGGGGGGGGTTTTGATCGAGCGTGACTCACAGCAACGCCCGTTTCGATTTGAACCTTTTGATATAATAATCATAGAAATCAGCGAGATTTGAAGCGCTATCTGTTACTCACACGCCAAACTAAATGTTTTAACGCACATTAAAAACAAAACAAAACGTATTTTTATATTTTGATTTTGCTTTAGCTTCTGGATGGATTTTTCTAGTTAAAAGACCGCCCTCTTTCGGTTAGCACTCGAAGTTAACAAAGTCACACAAGGCAAGTGCTAATTAACTTAACTTTTGGCTCGTAGAGGACGCTGATTTAGGTCCTCGAGCACGTGCGCGCGAGTACTTTTAACGACGCCCCATAAGAACAATCCAATTTGCGCGCTATTGTTAGAGAGTAAGGGGAAAGGAATGTCGGGCGATTCCATCACAGGCGAACCCATCGCAATTCGTGCTTTTGTTTCGTCCTTTCTGTATGCGGCACGTACGTTTCGTTTTCCGTAGATGTCGCTCGTTCCGAACAACGCACGTCGGCACGCACACACACATGCGTGCGTGCGACCAAATAAGTGTGTGTGTGCGCCGCCCCCCAAAACGAAACCACGAAACGAAAGGTCAAAAGCCTTGCCTTGCGTCACAAAAAAAGGCACTCAAATTCGAAAACTCGGCGGCTCGTCAACGACTCATTATTATTATGGTTGGCGAGTGTGCGTTTTTACGATGACCCTTATCAGTTTCGGCGAAAGCACGCCGCTGCTTTTTCCGGCGCCGGAGTGTACTCGTTCGCGTTCGCATTCGCTGCCGCCGCCGCCGTCGCCTTATCAGAAGAAGCCAAACATGAATTGGGTCATCGAAAAAAGAATCAACGGTGATAAAGTAATCCCTCTCAGATTATATTATTAAATGCAGCGCGCGTGTTGTTTTTTTATTTGTTGTAAAGCCGGCGATAACCTACTACTACTAACTATTGCTATTTTAATGTTTATTAAAAATAAACCAAGACGGGGCGGCGCGGCGCGGCGCACAGTGGGGCCAAATGTCGGATTTATGGAAAAAACCTCTTATTTCCAGAATTTTTGTCCAATCGACGTGAAACTCGGGAAACTTTAAAAAGATAATAAATAACAATTTTTGACTTTCTCAAAGTTTCAAAAAATTTATGGGACTGCCTAAATTTGGACGAAATTTTTGAAAATTTACTCTTCGATTTTTTAAAGGGGTCATTTATTTTTAAGGGAATTTAACGCTGCGCTGGAAACGGCAGTGCTTTCAGATTTTGCCTACTTTCTTTTAATTCTCGAAGAATATGTAAAAAAAAAATAATGAAAATAGCATGGAAAGTTATTTATAAAATTTTAAGGTATGAAAGTGACTACGTACATGAATTTATACAGGGTGATTCAGAGTAAGTGTCCGACCCGTTAAACACAGATAGCCCTTCAAAAAACAAACCAAATAACTATAGACATAGTTATGTCTGCAGTTTTTGAGATCGAATGGATTAAAAATTCGCATTTAAACTTGTTGGTGGTCACTGGAATAATCACAACAGCAATAGACTTTCGAAAGAAAAAACACAAAACACGAACGTTTAACCTTAAACTGAAACCGTAAAACGACTTGTTTACGACTCTTCGGAGTAAAGATTCCATAATGCGAACAATGAACAATGATTTTTTTATTATCTGAGCAGGGATACAATAATAATTTTGTTAGTGGAATCGTGTTTGTCTCTGCGTACGTATCAATTCACAAAAAATTAGTGAAATTCCGGCATTTTAAGATTATTGTCCACGAAGAATTGAACGATTTGGTCTTAATGCCAACCGCTGCCCATTCGGATTTTTTTTTTAATGAACATATGTTTTACGAATTTGCAATGCTTCATGTGCGAGATAATTAATCGAATTAAAGTGAAGCGAATCATTAAACGTCACAAATAAAAAAAATCAGATTGTGAAGACTCCATTAACACAGTTGAGGAATTGCGTTTTTGCTGAAGCAAAAAAAAAAAAAATCAAAATATTGCAAATCAGTGCCCGGATTTCGTGATTACGCTGACATTCACGCAGAACTTTTGAATGCTCTTGGGTGGTAGAATACTTGGCAAAGAAGAACTAAAATATTTTTTAAAGAAGAAAGCTAATTTTTAGATAAGACTCCTACAACATTAATTCCCTGGCTTCTTCGCTGATAGGAAGATTCTTCTTCTTTGACTGTGGTCGTAAAGAAGTGATGACTGGGTCCGATGATATCATGATCATATTAAAAATGTCACAGTTCGTATTCCATCGGGAAGACTTCCGGGTATGGTATGTTCGGAAGTATCTATAATCTTTGTTCCTACATTCTTGTGCCTCCTCTGACAAAATTCCAACTGGGAGAGCTGCTGTTTCTAATATCTCTGCCCCATGAAATAAAATTTTATGGACAGTAGCTGGAAGACTATACCATGTATACAAAGTTATAGCTAATTTAGCAGTCTCCTGTGTGTAAAATTTGAATTTGTCAATATCGATAGTAAATTGACTGTCAATCACTTCTAATATTGTGCCCAGCTTTTGAATTAACGTAATGTCAATACCAGTAATTTCAGCTACAATGCTCGGGTTTTTAAAAAATCGACGTGACGTGTTGCCGTCATTGGTCGTATCTGAGCCTTGCTTCACCATATCAACTTTCAAACCCAATTTCTCCTTGAAATCTTTTTGAACTTGTTCCTTTTTTTCGTTTTTGAATGCACGGGTGTCCTTTGAAGACCTCCAAGATTTGAAGTAGAGATTGTAACTTAATTTCAGAATGTATTCCATGAAACGTGTACGGGCATGTAAAGGTGACATACCTAACAGTAGTGCACCTTCATTCGATGATTTTTCATCCAGTTTAGAAAGGTCATTCATTTGGGAGGGCTTTGCTTTGCATACAATACAATTGCTTGCTGAGTTGGTATCAGTGACAACTTGAGCAACTTTTCCATCGATCATTGTAAAATATAAAGCGTGCTTTACGTTGATTGTCGATGTTCCTAATGTGATCGTTGTCCAGCCAAGATTCTGTATTTCTTTCTCCACACGATGCTTCTCGTATCTTATTAGGTCAGGGGTCTCGGTTCTGTACAGGAACTGCAAAGCTCTACAATAATTTGTCGACGAAGGGCGCGGATTTTCCCATAAGATAACCTTTTCATTGCTTTCTGATGTCAGTTTCAATGGTACGATAGATGTCATGAACAAATGGGCATCAGATATACTCGGAGCATCTCCTGAAAATTTTAGTTTAAATTCACTTTGACCTGATGCCCCGTCACATCCCCATTTCGAGTGCAAAACAAAAATACTTTCATCTAAAGTTTCAGCTTGAATGGGTTTAGAGTCGTCCACAATCCTTTTCGCTGTATGGTCAAGCAAACATTGCAACGGAACTGTGACAGATGTTTCAGATATTTGAACCTCAGCAACGTTTTTTCGATTCCTAAACTTTTTTGTAACTTGGGAATATTTCGCAGCCAAGATCAGTGGTTGCTTTTCTAATTAATTCGTATTGGTGTTTAGATAATTTAGCCTGAACAATTAATCCCAAAGCAACATCGGGTTCGAAAGACAATTGCTTTTGATTTTCAAACGACGATGAAGCAGCAACATCAATAAGAACCTGAGAGTGTGAGGCTTTAAAGTCATTTACTTTATATTTTTTTGCTTTAGAACCACTTCACTGTAAATAATTTGCTTGAGTCAAAAGTAAATTTGCCGTCCAACCATTCTTTGTATTTCTTCTTAAAATTAGTTTTATTGTGACACACCGCCTTCAATCTTTTATTAAAATTGGGTAGGAACCGTTTACTTATTTCCGCACAGATACGGCCGATTTCATTGTCATTTAGTTCTGAATACTTCTCCTGCAAATAATTTTCCAACGTAATTTCACCTTGGAAAATGAACTCACACAACTCACTATAAGGTATAATCATTTTAATGTGCGGAACGTTTCTATTTATTACAAACTGACAGTAAGGAGCTCTGTTAGCCTCCTTGATTCAACAAATCATGTTTATACAAACTACTGACGCTGTTTTCCGCATCTCTACTCAACTTCGTTTTCAATTAATATATATCGCATGCGGTTGATTGCGGCTATGAAATTTTTAGGGTAGTTAGTCCAATATTATAGCTTTCAGAAAAAAAATATTACAAACTGTAGGAAAGTGAAGCTTTTTTGTACGCTTACTGAAAATTCGTATTACGCCCAGAAATCCTAATTTCGGCTTAATTGTTACGTCTAAGCTTCTTTAAAGAGTAATTATATTTTTTAGATAAAGCTGTTAGTCTGTACTAACCAAATATATAATGGAGTAATTTTTAAAAATAATCCATGAAGCTGGCGGAATTAGAGAACATTACTCCTTTTAAGGTTAGCGACTCAATGAATGGGATTTAAGCCCTTATATTAGATGAAAACAAATTGTTACCACAAAACCATTATCACAGCCAGATTCTACGGCTAAAATAATGTAAGAGAAGTCAGTTAGATCAACAAATTAACCATCTTGTAAAATGTTTTTTTTTTTTCCATCTCGGCTCCACTGTGCGGCCCGGCGACGTTGCTTGGGTACGCCTCTGCTTGTTTTTAATTATTGCATTCACATACATATTTTAAGCATTTTTATTCCTTGAAGTGTTCTGATAAAACAAAGATTTTCTCGCCGTTCTTGAGCTTATTAGTAAACACGTTGCGTAAATGTGTTGCAATTATAATAATAATTAATTCAGAGGCGAATTAAAATGAATGTTGAGGCCACCACACTGGACGACTAGGTTTAAAGGCAAAAGGTGACTTTACATTCAGTGGCCTAGTCAGAGAAGTCGAAGGACCCTGTAGCATCGGTTTAATATTGTTACGAATTCTGGATTTGAGACGAAAATCGTTTAAACTAAATTAAAAATCTGTTTTTTGATTTAATCTCAGTTGCTTAACGCACAGCAATATTTTTCTGTCGGATAACATCTCTATTCTCTAGCGCTCTGATTCCAGTTACTATCGAGAGATTTTTATAAAATTTGGGCATGGAACAATTTCGATTAATTATTTATCGAAGGAGGGGGAGGAAGTTAATCGCGTGTTCGTCGTTGGCAAAAACAGAAACGGATTCAAAAAACGACTTTTGTGTTTCCAGAATCTTGAAGTAAAATTGCACGCACATATCGACGGGCGACGAATGCAATAATATTTAGAATTATTTTTATCTCTTTATTTAATTTATTATCATTATTTTAATATCTTGTTACTGTTTCATTTTATTTTAAATTTTTATTTTTGTTTGCAATTTTTTGTCTTTTTTTGCATTTGACGTTTTCAGGCCGTTAGGAATTAACGATTGCAAAACTGCTTTGAAATAAAGACATAAACATACATAAACAACATAAAGACAACGAATTATTTTTTTTCCCTTTTTTTAATTGCAGTTATAATTAATTGTAATTTGATGCAAGAAAATACGATACGTAGAACATTCTTACTAAAAATAAGTAAATAGAACTCTAAATTAAAATTTCAGGATAGTAAATTATATTATAATCAAAAATGATTTTATATAGTATATTAATACGTCTCGTCAATTTTAAATTTTTTATTTTAATTTCAAAACGCGCGTCTTATCAATTATAAATTTTTTGTTTGATTTTGTACCCATTTTAGATTTTTTAATTCTTTAATTTTTAATTTTAAGACGCGCAATCTCGTCAGTCTTAAATTTTTAAATTTAATTATAATTTCAATTATTTAACTGACATATCATTATTATTATTATTATTATTTGCATTACTTTGTGCTCATTTTATTTTTTTTGAAATGTTCTTTAATTTTTAATTTTAATTTTAAAACGCGCGGTTTCGCCAATTTTATTTGTTTTATTTTGTACCCACTTTAGATTTTTTTAAATTTTTTAATTTTAAAACGCTCAGTCTCGCCAGTTTTAAATACATATTTTTGTTGATTTTTTGGCCATTTTAGATTTTTTAATTCTTTAATTTTTAATGTTAATTTTAAAACCCTCGGTCTCGTCAATTCTTTTGTTTGATTTTGTGCTCATTTCAAGAATATTTTTAAAAATTCTTTAATTTTAATTTTAGTTTCAATACGCGCGGTCTCGTCGATTTTAAATTTTGTTTGATTATGCGCCCATTGTAGATTTTTATTTTTTTTAATTTTTAATTTCAATTTCAAAACCCGAGGTATCTCCAATTTAATTTTTTTTGTTTGACTTTGTGCCCATTTTAGATTTTTCTTAATTCTTTAATTTTGATTTTTAATTGTAAAACGCGCGGTCTCGACAATTTTAAATCATTTTTTAATTTTGTGCCCATTTTAGATTTTTTTAATTCATTAATTTTTAATTTTAATTTTAAAGCAAGAATTGACGAGAATTTTTGTTTTGTTTGATTTTGTGCCAATTTTAAATTTTTTTTTAATTCTTTAATTTTTAGTTTTAATCTGAAGACGCGCAATCTTGTCAATTTAATTTTTCTGTCCATTTTAGATTTCTTTAAAAAATTTAATTTTGAAACGCGCGGTCTTGTAATTTAATTTTTTTTTGTTTGATTTCGTGCAGGATTGTTTAAATTCCTAAATTTTTAATTTAGTTATCAAAAGAAATTATCAAATTGCTTAAAAATTAACAAAGCACGGTTCGAGTAAAATTGTTTAAAAATTATCGAATTATTCAAGTAAAATTATTTAAAAATCAACGAAGCACAGTTCAAGGTCAACCCAACCTATGCAAGAAAACATTAACAGTAAAAGATATTAAACTGAAAGAAGTTTAAAAAAGTCAATTAGAATTAGAAGAAATACACATCAAGGTCAACCGAAACCATACAAAACTACAAAACAAAACGTGTTCTCTGTCGGTCGGTTAAAAAATTTAATTCGATAAAAATCAAGATAATAATCAAGTCAGCGGTCTGGTAAATTAAATTTTTGTTTTTTTTGATTTTTCGTCCATTTTAGATTTTTTGTGTGTCCATTTTAGGATTTTTAATTTTAATTTTGTACGTCGTCTGTCAAAAACTGGACGATTAGTTGGCGTTTTTTTTTTTTTTTTTTTTCAAACGGAATCCTCGCCTATTTTTTTGCATTTATTTACTTTATTTTTGAGTTATTGAGCAGGGGTATCGTGCTGCAAAATCGATTTTCTTTTGTTTTTATCATATTTTTAAATTGTATTACGTCGTATTTTTAAAAATTTTATTTAATTTCTCGTCATTTTTTTTTAATAGTTAATCTGTTAATTAAATTGGGTGGTAGATTAGTTTGTCGTCTTTTTTACTTTTTTTTATTACTTCAAAAAATTGTTCGTCCGCTTTTTTCGTTTTTTTAAATTAAATTTATTAACTTGCGGAATCGCGCGGTACAATCGATCGTCATTTGTTTTTATCATATCGTATTGTTTCATATTTTTTTAATTTTTTTTTTTTTGCTTTCTCGTCGTTCTCGTGATTTCTTTTAAAGCTGTTCGGTCGTTTAAAATTCAATTGCGTTTGCCTTTTGTTCTTGTCGTTTTTTTTATACATGTTGTATTACGTCGTATTTTTTTTAAATTCTATTAATTCGTTTGCTTTGCTTTCTCGTACATCTTGTCGTCATTTTCGTGCTTTTAAGCTTTTAATCTAATCTAACTTTTAAATTGCGTTGCTTTTTGTTTTAATTTTTTTATAAGTACGCAGAATCTGTTCGTTTGTGTTTTGTTTCGTGAGCTCTCTCTTCTCAGTTTTTTTTTCTATACCTATTATTTTTTCCTTTTCTCTTGTGTTTGTTTTGCTTTTCGTATTATCCTTTTCCTTTTTTTTTTCTTTTCCCTTTCAACGGTCACTTTAATTAAATTGCGTTCTAAATTCGATTGTGTTTCTTGTTTTTGTCTTTTTTTTTTCTTATGCTGTATTATTTCGTATTCTTTTTTTAGATCAACATAAATTAATAGTGTCGCAACTTATTTTTTATAGACGGTTATAGTTGATTCGATGATTCAAGATGGTTCGACGCTCACTTTTTTGCGATTACTGTATTAGGGAGTCATTCTAATCGGAGTTGTAAGTTGCAACATGCTACGTTTCTACTACCGAGCATTGCCGAAGTGCATAACGTTGCGTCCTGCTACTACCGAACCTTGCCGAAGATACAGCTTCTTACCACGTTGCTAAGGAAGTATCGTCGTTGCTAAGTGACAGATCCGATTAGAATGACCCCCTTATTTGTACCCAGCTAGTTCTACACCGTTTTCGAAAGGGGAACCTCTGTAGAAGTAGAACAGAGCGCGAAATTTAAATCACTTTCTATTGATAGAGCGAAACTATTAGCAATACGCAGTGCGATAAACAAGGAAAGAGGAATCTAATTAATTCATTCATAAAAAAATATAAACTAGTTCTGCGCTCTTACGATTTGTGAAATACAGTCCAGGAATTCCTTTTGTAATCAAAGCAAGATACATTCTTTGATATATGCGACGGGCATGTGCCATAAATGTCTTTCTGCAACAGCACATTTCAAAGCGATGAGGTCAGAGAATCAAGAATGAAGAAGAAGAAGAAGAATAGTAGGCCGGCCACAATTACCGATTAATTTAATCCATGAATGTAAAATGAGCAACCGAGTGCGCATCCTTTTAACTATAATTATCAAATGGAATGTCGAGACGTCCGTCTTGAATTAATTCATTAAACCGCAAGCGCTTCGTTATCGGTTATTTTCGCGTGGCTCATCGCCAATTTTCTTTCTTTTTTTTTTTTAGCTCGCCCTGTATTAATTAAGTTTTCAAAAAGATTCGTTTTTCCATTAATTTATTTCGACTTATATTACCCACTAAAGGTTCTATTTTGATGTGATGAGGATGAGGTCAAAACGTCGGGCCGCTAAAAAAAAGGCAGGCAAGTAGGCCGGGGGCATTAATTTATTTTATGAATATGAAATAGGCAATTAGGTGAAGTTAAGTATAGACAGCGGACGGAGTTGCCGGGGTGGAGGGGGGAGAAGGGGGTTATTTTTAAACGGCGTTTTAAATTTCATGGAAGCGCTTTCCGGTTTATTTATGGGTTTCGCGTCCTATTCATCTTTTGAACATTTTCATTGAAAAAAAAAAAAAATTAGGAAGAGAGAGGAAGCTGAGCGATTTTCCGCGCTAAATGAGTCGTTAAAATTTATCTGGGCGAAAATGGAAATTATCTGTCTGGTCTGCTTGAATCCTGTACCCTTAAATATCATCTGGAAATATTAATTTAAAAAACGATGTTTAAACTTGTCTAAAATATTGCATTGTAATGAATTAAGTGGCGGTCTCGTCAATTTTAAATTCTTTTCTTTGATTTTGTGCCCATTTTAGATTCTTTTTAAATTCTTTAATTTAGAATTTTAATTTTAAAACACGGAATCTCGCCAGTTTTAAATCATTTACTTAAAATTTTATGGCAATTTTAGGATTTTTTTAAATTCTTTAATTTTTAATTTTAATTTTAAAACTCGCGGTTTCATCAATTTTAATTTTTCTTTATTTGACTTTATGCCAATTTGAGACATTAAAAAAAAATTCTTTAATTTTTAATTTTAATTTAAAAACGCGCGGTCTTGTCAATTTAATTTTTTTTTATTCTGTGCCAGTTAAACAGCTTTAGATTAAAAAAATCTTTAATTTTTTAATTTTAATTTAAAAAATGCGCAGTCTTGTCAACTTAATTTTTTTTTACTTTGTGCCAGTTAAACAGTTTTAGATTTTTAAAAAAATTCTTTAATTTTTAATTTTAATTTAAAAAACGTGCGGTCTTGTCAATTTATTTTTTTTTTGTTTGATTTTGTGCCCATCTTATATTTCAAAAAAAAATCTTTAATTTTTAATTTCAATTCAAAAATACGTGGCCTTGTCAAATTTAATTATTTTCTCTGACTTTCTGCCCATTTTAGGATTTTGTTTAAACTCTTTAAATTTTAATTTGTTTAAATCCTTTAAATTTCAATAACTTTAAAACGCTTGGTCTCGTCAATTTTAATTTTTTGTTTGATTCTGTGCCCATTTTAGATTAAAAAAAATCTTTTAAATCTAAATTCTTTTCTTTTATTTTTTATATATTTTAGGATTTTCTTTAAATCCCTTGAATTTTAATTAATTTTAAAACGCTCGTTCTCGTCATTTTTTCTTGTTTTGTTTGATGTGCCCATTTTAGATCCTTTATAAAATTCTTTAATTTTGACTTTTATTTCAACAACGCGTTTTCTCAATTTTAAATAATTTTTTTTTATTTTGTGTCCATTTTAGGATATTTTTGAATTCTTTAGTTTCTAATTTTAATTTTAAATCTCTCGGTCTCATCAATTTTAATTTGTTTTTGTTTGATTTTCTGCCAATTTTAGATTTTTCTTAAATGTTTAATTTTGAATTTTATTTAAAAAACGCCCGGTCTGATCAATTGAAATTGTTCTGTTTTATTTTGTACCCATTTAAGGTTTTTGTTTAAATTCTTTATTCTTTAAATTTTAATTAATTTTTTTTTAATGCTCTGTCTCGTCAAGTTTATTTTTTTTTTGTTTGATTTTGTGCCCATTTTAGATTTTTTTTTTAAATTCTTTAATTTTGAATTTTAATTTTAAAGCGCGCAGTCTCGTCAATTTTATTTAATTCTTTTAAAATGTCTCCATTTTAGGTGTTTTTTTTTAATTCTTCAAAACAAAAATTGACGAGAGATTTAATTTTTTTGTTTGATTTTGTGCCAATTTAGATTTTTTAAATTCTTCAATTATTCATTTTAATGTAGAAACGCGCGATTTTGTCAATTTAAACTTTTCGTTTGATTTTGTACTCATTCTAGATTTTTAAAAAAATTCTTTAATTTTGAATTTTAATTAAAAAACGCGGGATCTCGCTTAATTTTCTTTGTTTTATTTTGTGTCCATTTTAGGATTTTGTTTAAATTATTTAAATTTTAACTAATTTTAAAACCCTCGTCAATTTAAATTTTTTTGTATGATTTTGTGACCATTTTAAGATTTTGTTTAAATCAATTAAAAAAAAAAACTAAAATAAAAATAAAAATCAATTAAAATTTTGGGGTTATTTTAATTGATTTTTACTCAATCTAACTGTAGAAAGGTTTTTAAAAAAAAACAGTGAGAATTAGTTACAAGGAACTTCAAGGTCAACCCAACCCAAGCAAAACATCTTTTCTGTTCGTCGGTTAAAAAAAAATAATTCAATAAAAATGAAGTCCGGATCGACTCGAGTTAAAGCCAGAAAAAAAATTAAAACCAAAATATTTAAAAAACAATGAAAATTAGACCCCCCTCTCCCACCAGAGAGAGTTAACACAACCAAAAAGTAAAAAATAAAGTAAAAAATTTAAAAAAAAATTAAAAAAGTAAAATTAAAATTAACTGCAGTCCTACTAAACACTCAATCTAACTTTCTCTATTCAAGTCAAGTAAAAAATTAAAATTATAATAAAACAAACAGACAAACAATTGAGCAAATAATATCGAAGGAGAAAACTAAACGTACGCGGTCCAAGTCCAAATCGAATTTCTCAACTTTGTTCAATCCGAGTAAATATTAAAAATCAATAAAAATTAGGTCGAACACACCTCGAGCTCAACCCAAGCAAAACATTTTTCCTGTTGGTCAGTTAAAAAATTTAATTCAGTAAACATCAAGTCCGGACCAGCTCCAGAACAAATTTCAAAAATCTGGGCTCGCTTCTAGTTCTCAACTCTATTCAATAAGCTAAGTAAAAATTAACAATCAAAGGAATTAAAAATTAAAAAAATGAAATAAAAAAAAATAAAATGGTACAAAATTTAGCACCCTATATAAAGTCACCCTGTATATATGTATAATTACCGGTACCCGATTAAAATCCTGCGTTCTAGTTTGTTTCAATTTGAAATCGGACGTGTTCGAGTGAAACTGAAAATATAAAATGTGATGGTAAAATAAAACAGGCGAAAGTTATTTGCTCGCGAACGGTGGCGGGAGGGGGGTGGGGGGCAGGCACGGGGTATTAGCCGCACGGTAGGAGGTCTTAAAATTCGGCGTTTATCGGCCGCACTCCCGCGTTTAATATTTACGACGCTATCTAAAATAAATACGCGTCTTTGTTTATGGTGCCTCGCGCTCCTCTCTGTACGAACGTAGTAGTAGAAAAATCCATTCATTCATTCGCCTCGATTCACCGAATTGTTCGCCTCCTCCGCGATTGATGCAGTCGCGTTCCCGCCATTAACCGATTAAGGGGTCCGCACACCGACGCCGGTCGGGACGGCCCGACCGGAACGGGAAGGACGCGCGATGCTAGACACGTTCGCGTTGAAATGCGGCCTCCCTCCTTAGTTTCCGCCGTGCCGCTTTGGTGTGCGGAACCCCTCATTCTTTAATTACGCCCGCGTTCTGAATTTTTCTCGAGATAAGAACGTTTTAATTGCGCCTTGATATTTCGGAGGAATTTCAGATACAGCCTTCATTCATGATTTTTTTTTGTTTTATCATTTATAATACTTAATTCAACTATGTACATAATTAAATGCCTATTCATTACGTATTTATGCACAAATAATTATGGAGTATTACTAATCTGTGTAAAGATTATTTTATTTTTCGGGGCCCGCTTATAATTAAGTAAGTCGTGTATAAGAAATTTAACTGTAATTGTAAAAATTTGACTCTCTTTTGTTTTGCCCCCTAGAATTTAAGACTTTTATATATTTTTTTTAAATAAGGAAAATCAATCATTTTTGTTTTAGCCCGCCGCCCCCCTAAATGTTCATAATTTGTTTGATTGCTTTTTGTTAAAAATTAAAAGCAACTGCCTTTTCTTTTACCTCCTGGAATTTGCGATTTTTACATATTGAGTCTTTTTCTTATCATTTTTTTCTTAAATTCGGCTAAAACTGTCATTTTTGTTTTGCTCCCCCGCACCTCAAAATTTTCTGAATTTATACCTCTCAAAATGTTTAATTTCATTAAAAAAAAAAACCTAAGTTCAAAAATTAAATCGTGTTTTGTTAAAAATTACAGGCGACCGTCTTTTGTTTTGCTCCCTAGAATTTACGACTTTTATGTATTTTTTTTTAATGTGGAGAGTTAGCCATATTTGTTTTGTCCCGCCCCCTCCTTCAAAATTTTCACAATTTCTCTTTCTCAAAATGTTCAAGTTATTTATTCTTTTATTTATTTTTTTTATTCAAAAAATAAATTGATCGTGCTTTGTTTTCTTACCTACCTTATTGTCTTGGATTTTGCATTTTTTGACATTTTCAAGATATCTATCCCCCCCTCCCGGTCATAATGTTCGTACTTTTTTTTTGTCCACAAATTTTTGCAGTGTTGTTTTTTCTTTTAATTTGAAGTGTTTAGTTCCGAATTTTATAAGTTTTTAAGTTTGAAAATTAGGGGCCCCTCCCTTCAAAAATTTTACGATCTTACGATATCTCAAACAGTGCGATGTGCAATTTTTAAAAATTTCAGTCAACTGCTACTTTGTGCCGTGCCCCATAATTTTCGTATTTTTTTTTCGTTCTTAAATTTTTAGTTTCACATTTGTTAATTTCCGAAGACCAAAAATTAAACGCGATCGTCTTTTGTTTTGCTCTCTCTAGAATCTCCTTTTTTATCAATTTTAAAAAATCAGTAATTGTAAAAATTTGACGGCGATTTTTTGCTTTCCGTCGCACATAAGTCGCTCTTCGGTTGTTTGTTTTGTTTCGTCTTATGGTCATCGGACGAATCAAAAATCAAAAGACTCGACGTAGTGAATTAAAAAGAAATTCAAATGCGAATAAAAAAGAAGTTCAAAAGTGAATAAAAAGAATCGACCGTTTCTGGCTGGGAAACTTATTCGAAATCGAATCAAACTTTCATTTGTTTGCTTTTTTTTTATTCTATTTTCTAATTGAAATTGAAATTGTTAATAGTGCGACCTAAGTATGCAGTCTTTGTGAGATTGTTAATAATGGTCAGTTACTGTTGATTTTGCAACGACGTTACTTTCTCCTTTGTTAGATCACGTTCTCTATTTCATGAAGCCTCTTTATTATTTCTGCATTGCACGTTCTTAACTCGCAGATATGCGCATTCATCCCGAGAATATTTTTCTAATCTATGATTGGCAGATTTCATACGTGGTACGAACGTTTTCGCGCTACAGGCAACCATTACAGCCATTCCTTGACAAACAAACAAACAACTCACCAAACTTAGATTATCAAGACGAAAGAAACCACAACCGCACTCCTTGACTGTTTGTCCAAGTAACTCCCGCGTTACTTGGACAAACAGTCAAGGAGTGCGGTTGTGGTTTCTTTCGTCTTGATAATCTAAGTTTGGTGAGTTGTTTGTCCGTGTGAGCTTAGGATACCTGTGAAAGTTATACTATTATACACAAGTAAAATGCAATTGTGCAATGTATTAAATTCAGTCAGCGCTAATATCTCGTTCTTTTACTTTCCCTCGGACTTTTATTGTCACCTATTCGGTTAGTCATCGATTGCGTTTATCTTATTCTTTGGTTTTTGTGAATTGCCATCGTTTCTTATTTTGTTTTCATAGCAGAATTTACGGGAAAAATCTTTTTTTTTTCTAGTTCAGCATCTTTAGCATTTTGTATTTTTTAATTTATTATTCCGAATCTTTGTTTTTCATCCTCCAATTGACAGTTTTTTGTTTCCTTTTTTTTCCTTAAGGTTGACACAACCCAAGTAAAAAAATAAAATAAAACGAAAAATTTGAAAAAGAAATGAATAATTAATTACGTTTTTGGGGGTTCTTTTAATTGATTTTTAATTTAACTAAACTCAATCTAAATTCTAAAAAAAAGTTTAAAAAAACAATGGGAATTAGGCGCAACAAACCTCAACGTCAACTCAACCCAAGCAAAACATCTCTGTTCGTCGTTTAAAAAAAAAATAATGCAATAAAAATTAAGTCCAGATCAAGTCGAGGTGAACCCAAAAGCACACAGGAAAAAATTATAACCAAAAAATTTTAAAATTATTTAAAATCAGACCTCTCTCTCTCACCAGAGAGTTAACACAATCCAAAAGTGAAACTAAAGAAAAATTTAAAAAAATAAAAATTAAATTAAAATTAACCGCAACCCAACTAAACAATCTAACTTTCTCTATTCAATTCAAGTAAAAATTAAAAAAAAATCTTCTCGTTTTCTTTCTAGTTCAGCCGTTTGTATTTTTTTTTCTATTATTCCGAATCTTTATGTTTCATCCTACAATTGACAGTTTTGTTTGTTTCTTTTATTTCTTTTTTGTTTCTGTTTTGTATATTTTTTCTTTTCTCACACTCCGCAAGAGAATTATCTTTCTTTCGTTGTTGTATGTTAACCTTTTCCTCTTGTATTCCGTCAAATGTTCTTTTGTTTCTTATCGATTTTATTTTTCAAGTTGCAATAAACGGATTGTCTCTTTCTTTTCTTCTATCTATTTTTTTCCACTTCTATTTTCTGTTTTTTTTCTCTCTCTCTCTCTTGTGTCTCGCACTCTCTCAAAGAACATTCAGTCGTGTTTTGTTTTTTCTCACGCGCGCGCCCATGTTCTTGTGTTCACATCGTTGGTTTCCGTTCTCGTTCGTCCACTTCTTAGAGTTTGGGCTACAAAATTGGGATAATGAGAAATTTACGATTGGCTGATTTCGTGCGTGGTTCGCGCCCCAGTCAGCCATTTCAGATTCCTGGTATTGCTTGGGCAAAGAGTAGTCAAAGAGTGCGGTTGTGCAATGAGAAAATTGGATTGTTATTACTTTTTTTTTAATAAAAAAAGAACATCACTCTTAAGTACCTGATATTTTCGAAGGACTACAAATTAGAGTCTTGTAGTGTTTGACTTGCCTCAAAATAGTTAAAATTGGTTAAGATACTTCAAGAAAAAATTTGATTTGAAATGCCGTTTTTCTTTTCAAAGTTCCCTTGAAAGTTAAAAGTTCAAGCTGACTCTAGTTTGCGGCGGGTGATTTTTTTTTGTCTTTTCCTGTTTGTTGAAATCGTCACCAGCGCCATCTACGGGTGCATTTTTAGTAACTCTATAATTCGAGGAGGTGTAAACTTCAACGCAATCAACACAATGAATTAAACGTAATGCAGTTATCGTGAATTACTTTATTGTTAATGATGATCATCCAAGCTTTAGGTTATCTTAAAGCTTTCGAGCCAACAACCAACGCCCCCTATTAATTTTGTATCGCAACGTCGAAGCCGTGCAGTGTTTAACCTGCTTTAAAATGGATAAAAAAGTACTACCTTATTGTCTTGGATTTTGCATTTTTTGACATTTTCAAGATATCTATCCCCCCTCCCGGTCATAATGTTCGTACTTTTTTTTTATCCACAAATTTTTGCAGTGTTGTTTTTTTTTTAATTTGAAGTGTTTAGCTCCGAATTTTATAGGTTTTAAGTTTTTAAATTAGGGGCCCCTCCCTTCAAATATTTTACGATCTTACGATACCTCAAACTGTGCGATATGCAATTTTTAAAAATTTCAGTCAACTGTTACTTTGTGCCGTGCCCCATAAATTTCGTATTTTTTTCGTTCTTAAATTTTTAGTTTGACGTTTGCTGATTTCTGACGACCAAAAATTAAACCCGATCGTATTTTGCATTGCCCTGTAGAATCTCCTCTTTTTCTCAATTTTTAAAAATCGGGAAAATCGGTCAGTCGTTTCTGCTCTGTCCTCCGTCCTCAAAACTTTCATAATTTTTCTATCTCAAAATTTTCAGTTTTTTTTTGTTACTTTGTTCTGTCCCCCTTAGTTTTCGTACTTTTTCCCGTCCTTAAACTGTTCAATTTGTTGGAATTTGAGATAGTTTCCTAAATTTAAAAATTAAAAGCGATCCGTTTAGAAGTTTTTAGATTAGTTTCTTTCGCCTATTCTCAAATTTTTAGTTTAGAATTTTTTTTTTTAGTAAGTTTAAAAATGTTTCTCGTCGCCTCTTCCTCTCCACCAGAATTTTACCAAAATTAAAGAAAAATTTAAATTCATTATCGTAATTTTTGTTCTTCCCCTCCCATAATTTTGGTGCTTTTTCTTCTCCGGAAATCTTTAATTTTTAGAGCTTGTCTAATTTAATTTTTGAAGTTAAGAGAAAATTAAAACCGACTGTTTTTTGTTTTGCCCCCTCGAATTTACGGATTTTGACTTTTTTCTCGATTTTTTAAAATCGGGGAAAAGCAGTTGATCATTTTTGTTTTGCAAACCCCGCGCCTTACGTTTGTAATTCTCCGGGAAACGATTAAAAAAAAAAAAAAAGAGTGAAAACATTGGTGGTACGAATGTTCAAAAACAACGTTCTCGAAAAACAACTTCTAATTAATTAATAAAATTTAAGCGCAAGGCGAATGAATTTATTACCACCATTTGTGGCGCCATCTGTTACCATGGATGGTAACTTCGTTCTCTTTATTTGTGGGGGAAGCAATTGTTGAAAAACGCTAAGAACAACTCAAGAAATAACATCGCGAAAAGAAATTTATATTAATATAGAATAAATAAAGTTGAACAGAAACGGGAAGTTTCAAATAAAAGCAGCGCCATCTCTTGATCTGTATACAATCTTAATTAATTTTGTTCCGTTTATTTTCCGGGAAGCAGTTTTTCAAAACAGTCGAAAACAACTTTTTTTTTCTTCGAGAAAAAAAAAGCGTTTGAGGAACAGTTGAAGGGTTACTTTCGCTAGTTGTCGGGATCTTCTCTTATGAACAATAGACGTATGTCGCGCCATCTGTAGTCACGAGTCGTAACTTTGTCCCCCTCATTTGCGCCGAAATAATTACAAAGAAGCAACTGAAAACTTCGATTGGATAAGATTTAAACGCAACGCGAAAAAATTTATCAGCAATTGTGGCGCCATCTGTTACCACGGGTCCTAACTCAATATATTCGAGAAATAATATTACAAGAAGCGATTTCGAATGAAGTTGAATGAACGGGAATATTAGAACGCAAGAAGTAAACAGCTGAAAACGAATTGCTTAGAGAGAGAGAGAAGTGTTTGGGGCACAATTGAAACGCACCTTGCTTAGCACTGATGTATCCAGGAAATTTTCTAACCTAAAATTATTGACAACTCCTGTCACTTAGGATAGAAATAGGATAATCCAAGTAGTTTTTTTTTTCAAAGTTTTAACGAAATGGTTAAATTTTGATTTTGACATTAGGAGATAAATCGTGCCAAAAGTACTTTTCATGAATTGTATAATTTGTTAACATAACATTTGTAGTCGCATACTTAATATTCCAATTTATTTAAAAAAATATATAATTTAACCCAACACGAATTTGTTTTCTATGATTTTTAGCCCTTTAAAAAGATGTAACATGCCAAGGTATTAAATGACATTTTTTAACCTGTTTTTGTTACCTTTAAAATATCATCTGCGTGAATAACTTTGACAAATTTAATAGTTCTTTTTAAAAATACTTTACTTATAGTAGATTATAGGAGTGGTAAGTCGAAATTTATTTCATTCTGTTTTTAAGTACGAGCCTTTCCATTGAGGGTTCTTTTTTGCATGCAGATCAATAAATATGTAGACTTTAGGTTATTATCGGCTTTTGCCGGCACCTTAAATTTTATGTTCACATAAAGAATAAATGTCTAAGAACTATTTCACTTAAAATTTAGCTGCACCTTTTCTTGTTATGATGTATTTAAGTTGCTCAAATTTAGGACATTTTAATTACACTTCAAATTGAGATGGCCTGGCCATGTTGTACAAACATTTTTCGCAAATATCAAAAACAGTTTGGCAGTTTGTTTAGTACTTGTGAACTATCATTTCATTGAAAAAGTTGTTAAATAATATTAATTAATAAATATTATTCTCAAAATACATGAACTAAAAATTAAAAATGGTTGTTAATCTACTGTATTTGCTGAAAGTGGAAAAACAAATTTCCCAATTACAAAAATATGTTGTTGAAAACTTTTCACATGAAGATGAAGAAGAATGCTTATTTAATCGTTTTCAAATTTTCCAAATTTGTCTTTTCAGTTAAAACTTATTTAAATAAGTTTCATTGACGTTCTCTTTACCAACGCGCGTAATGATACAAGCATCCTTTTTATTGATGTTCTAGTTTCCATTTTAAACAAATTCGCAAACAAATAAATTATAGAGGTAATAAATTTATGATTTAATTCATCCTCACATTATACTTCTTAAATCGAATGCCGTATTTTGCAATTTATTTTGTTTTTTTTTTTTTTAATGAACGTTTTGAACTATACCTCAAACTTCAATAATTTAAAGGAAGGAAAAAAGAAAAAAGGAAAAATGTTTTTAGAATTCCATATATACAGGGTGTTGGAAAAAAGACAAATAGTGACGTACCCTTCTGCCTCCCATAAAGAACAAAAGTTCGGATTAAAATTCCCTGTATTGTTTTGTTCTAAAAGTAAAACTAATTTTTATGTATAAAATTGCTAATCTAAGGAATAATAATTCGTATTCAATTAATAGAATCTTTTATTGATGATTTATGAATGATAATGATATCTCTCCAAAACTAAAACTATGATACAGGTAAAAAATTATTTCAGAGGAAAAGAATCTGATTTATTTTAAAATTAATTATTATCGGTTTTCCGTGATAATTATAATTGAAATTATCAGAATTATATTTCTTTGCTCCTTTTTTTGTTTACATTTTTATTTAAATTACGTAAAAGTGAAATCTAAGAAATCTAATCAAATCTAATGAAACGAATACAACGCCGTGTACATCAACTTTATAGTACGTTTTCTCCTTAATTCTATTTTTCGTACAAGTCTTGTCATTTGTGCCAAATCTCAATTTCATGAAGCAATTTTTTTTGAAGTTATAGTTTTTTGGCACGAAAACGTGCGGCGGCTTGACTTCTAGCTACGCCACTGATTTGGGAAATTAATTCGAATTATCCCCCCCCCCCCAAAAAAAAAAAAAATCCAATATTCACAACGAGACAAGTTTCGGTCGGCGATTGGTACAAATAATTGGAACTTTTCTTCATCGTCTGACCCAATTACCTACCTACCTACCCCTACCCGGCTCCGGCAAAGTTTATCGAGAAAACAATAAAGAACGAAAATAGAAACCCGGATTTAAATATCCTCGGACGTTATCAGTGTCGTTAACCCGATAGGAAAATTCACAGGAGGCACGCTCAGGTCGGCCGCATTAAAATGTAATTAGAGCGCCGATGATGTCGGAGATAGGACGGCCGAAACCGTGGGGTGTACGCTCGCGGGCGACCGTGGGCGGAATATTTCCTGGTTGCTTTTGGATCCGAAGAACTAACCTCTTCTTCTTCTTATTATTATTATTATTATTCACAATGCAGGAGGACGGAAATGTAAACGTGCGCGTGTGTGAGTGACTTCGAGGTTATTATATTTGTGCCGTTCGATTGCGTAAGTTAAGGTCGCGATGGTCGTAAATTATTATGAGGGGCGGCTAGGGGGGAAAACTCGAATATTCAAGGCGAAGGGTTGGAAGTTGCAGAAGAAGTAATCGATGAAACTAGGGGAGGGAGAGCAAACGCATTACGACGCGACGTTTAGTAATATTCTTTAAATGTGTACGTTTCTTTTATTTTAAACTTCAGATTTTAATTTCATTTCAAATTACAGCGGTTTTTCTTAGTTCACGCAGAATTTGTTAGATGGCGTTAAAAACTCAAAAATTTCGCATAGTGTGAGTTGGCAAAACGAAGGTCGCAGACTGTAAGTTGGCAAAACGAAGGTGGGGACGATTTCATCTTCAGTGCTACCAATTCCGCCTATATTTCGTTTCGATTTTGAACTTCGACCCACCCTTCATCTAGCGATTTAAATAAATTCTATCGGAATTTAATATCTGGGATTGTACAGGGCTGTATGGATGAAAATAATTTTGTGTTGCAGAGCGCAAAAATCCAAAATGAAATCGTCTCGATTTAAAATTAAATAAAATCACACTTGCTGATTTTAGATGTGCCCCCAACTCATTTATTTCCACTTCTGTCCGGAAATTTTTAGGTTAATTTGTTTTCGTATTCTGAAATTTGTAATCTAGATTTTTTTTTTTTAGTAAGTTTGAACGCTGACATATTTTCTGTCGCCCCCTTCATTGGTTTCCTGCTCTGAAATTTTCAGTTTAGAATTTTACTTGCCTTTTTTGTAAGTTTAAAAAAAAGTGTTTCTCGACGCCCCTCTTCCCCTCCTCCAGAATTTTGCACCTTACTAAAATTTTTACAACTTTTAAATTGGCAATTATTGTAATTCTATAATTCTATAATTCACCTCCCATAATTTTCCGGAAATTTTTAGCTTCGAGAATTTGCCTACTTTCTGAAGTTCAAAAATTAAAAGCGACTGTCTTTTGTTTTGCCCCCTAGAATTTACCACTTTCATACTTTGAATCGTTTTTGTTTTGCTCCCCCGCATATCAAAATTTTGGGTTTCATTTTTTTGAAATTTTTCAGTTCAAATTAAATCTACTGCGTTTCCTTAAAAATTAAAAGCGATCGTCTTTTGTTTTGCCGCCTAGAATTTATGACTTTTATATATTTTCTTTAAATAGCCCCATCAAAATTTTCACAATTTGTCTTTCTCAAAATATTCAATTTATTTATTTTTTAATTTTTCTTTTTAATTCAAAAAATTAAATTGAATGTGTTTTGTTTTCTTACCTGCAGTTTTTGACCTTTTTGTTTTCGATTTCGCAATTTCTTGACATTATCGAAATATCTACCCCCTCCCAGACCGTAATATTTTTTATCATTCTTTAAATCTAAACCTAAATCCATTTTGATTTTTTTTTCAGTTTTAAAAATCTTGATTTTTGTTTTGCCCCCGCCCTCAAAATTTTCTTGATTTATCTATCTCAAGATTTTCTGTTAATTTAAAGAAAAAAAATTTCAACTTCGAAAATTAAACTCATGGCGTTTTGTTAAAAATTAAAAGCGATTGTATTTTGTTTTGCCCCGCTAGAAATGGCGGCTTTTACAATTTGAATTTAAAATCAAGTCGGTCGTCTTAGTTTTACTCCCCCGGACTTCAAAATTTTCGTAATTTATACCTCTCAAAATTTTCCCTACATTTTTAAAATTTTTAAATTCAAATTAAATCGATTGCGTTTCGTTAAAAAATTAAAAGCGCGATCGTCTTTTGTTTCGCCCCTTATAATTTACTCCTTTTATATTTTCCTAATTTTAATTAAGCAAGGAAAATCAGTCCCCCCTCCCCTTCAATGTTCATAATTTATTCATCTCATTTTTAATTTTTTAAGATCAGAAATTAAATTGATTGTGTTTTGTTTTTTTTTTTACGTGCAGTTTTTGACATTTTTATCTTGGACTTTGCAATTTTTGACGTTACCGAAATGTCTACCCCCTCCCGGCGTAATGTTCATATTTTTTTCCGCAAATTTTTGAATTTTTTGGTTTTTCTATCCTGAAAATTTTAGTATCGAGTTTTGTAATTTTTTAAATTTAAAAATAAAGCGAAACCTTTCCTGTCCCCCGCCCCCCTTACAAAATCTTCGAGTTATCGACCTCAAACACTGCAATTTGCTCAATTTTTAAAAATTCCAATCAATTGTGATGTTCCTGTTATAATTGTCATACTTTTTCCCCGTTCTTAAATTGTTTAGTTTTGGAATTTGCACTAATTTTCTAAATATAAAAAATTAAAAGTGACTGTCAAATAAAAAATCGAGGAATCCCCCGCCTTCAAGATTTTCATCACTCTCAAAATTCTTCGAGTTCAAGTTCAAAAATTAATTGAAGTTGGTTCTTGTCCGATGAAAATTGTAAGTACAAAGTTTTTTTAATCTCGGACCGGACAGAAATATGAAGGGAAAACACTCAACGTTTCGCTATAGATTTATAGCACTCCTGACGAAGCTATAAATCTATAGCGAAACGTTCCCTTCATGTTTCTGTCCGGTTCGAGATTAAAAAAACTTTGTACTTTCAAAAATTAAATTGATTGCTTCTTGTTAAAAATTAAAAGCGACTGCCTTTTGTTTTTCCCCCTAGAAATTACGACCGTTAACTTCTGTTGCGATTAATTATTCATGTAAACTATCCCTAATTAAATAAGAAACTTCGCTTGCAGTGCAATACCGTCGCATCGTCGTACTAATAATTTTAACTAATCAATAAATAAACGCGTGAATGCTGTGAAATTTAAATGTCGATGGTCTGCGATGTACACCCTGTCTTGTAATGGAACCTGAAAATCATTGCAGGCTAGTTAGCATTACACTTTACTGTAAATATTACTTCTGCTGCGATTCATACTGTTACGTTTCTAGGTTTTAAATTTATTTATTTAAACGAATAAAACACTCAGTAGCAAACTTAACCGTAATTTATTAATGCTTACAATCAAATTTATTTGTAACAATTTATTTACACACTAAATCTAACTTCGACGATCGCTATTTAGAATTCGACTAACTGCTGAGTCCACCCCGGCCGATTTGAAATCCTTTGCTGCCTTCTCGTTCATTCCAACGCTGGAAAATTCGAGGTTGTTCGATGGTGGCGTGACGGCCAATGACGCATAACGATCCGACTTCTTGACGCCTTCAGTGTGACGTAGTGCTGAGTGGCTCGCCACAATACTAATAATAATAATTCATTTGTGTAATAGAAGAACACATCGCACAAAAATAATTTTAATATTTCAAAATGCGTTCCGCCTGCATGTCGTTCCGAAATCGGCCGATAAAATTGAAAAATTACGCCCCCGGCCGATCTATTTATGCGCCGCTCGTTTTACGGCCGAAGAGAAGAGGTGGAGGAGCACGACGAGCTAACAACATTTGTTTTCAGGTCCTAGGGACGTAAAACGCACGCATTCCGCAGATTTGTTCGGGGGCGAGACGAGCTTTCTTTTACGACGCTCGTTATCATAAATGCGAATCTTTGCCGCTTTGACCTGGCGGCGGATTTTCTCGAAATTTCCGCCGGAGAATTTACGGCCGTGAAACGACGACGATCTGGCAATTTTAAGTCGCCGTGCGTTTTTTTCTTCTTCTCCCCCCTTCCTCCACTCTTCCACTTTAAAATCGCTTATGTATTGTAATCAGCGGTGAAGTTAATCGTTTTGGGGTCGAGTTTCGTGTCTCAAAAAAGAAAAGAAAAAAAAATCACATTTTTATACAACGTTTCCCAGCCAAGACTCTTTTTCACCCCCCTAATATCATGTTCTGGTTATATTGCCTAAAACTATTGCGAGTTCGAGTCGCGTTGGGAACACTGTCTCGTAGCTGGGAATTCGTTCACCCTGGCGCTTGTTTTAAACACCTTTGAACCACCCTCTTCTGCACTGAGCTACCTGGAGGGGGAGGGGGGCAACAGCTAATGCAAAACAGCGCAAACTTGTCACGTAGCTTAAACGTAACTTTTGTTTTCAGTTTGAAAAATAATATAATAATAATCGAACAGCAAACGAAGTTTTGTGATCAGATCAGAGATGTCGCAATTTAAGCTTTCTGAAATGAAATTGACATTTTAAAAACGACTTCTCATCAAAAAGAAAAGCAGCAAGAGAGCTTTATTTTAACGTTAAGCTCGGAGATGGCACCGCACAAAAAAAGAAACAATTTATTTGTAATTTCTTGAAAAAGAAAAAGGAGCGACGACGCCTTTGCTTTCAATACAATTTAAATTCCTTTTTTAATTACCAACAGCCAAAAGGGCGAAATTTTATTAGATGCGGCCCTGAAACGCTCAACGTAACCGCCAGTGCCGTACCCTGACCTTGGCTGCGATTCCTTGGCGAGTCACACTTCGAAATCTAAGAGACAGATTTGTTTTAGTTTTTTTGGATTACACACACTTGACGATCGTCACTTGTTTTTCGTCTTTTGTTTTCGTGCTTTCGTTATTTTTTTTAACCTGACTTCCATCTGTCCGCTCCTTCGCCCCCCCCCCTCCATTTGATGGTAGAATTGCACCTTTTGGGTGTTTATTTTTCAAAACACCGTCGCTTTAAAACTTCACGACAGTCACTTGTTTTCGTTTTCTTTCCTGGCTTTCTTTATTTTTTTCTTAATTCTTTTTTTTGTTTTAATTCCAATAATTCTGGGATAGCCATTTGTTTTCCTTGTTTTTTTTTTTCAGAAATGAAATTAATTTGTTTTCAGCTGAATTTCTTGAAGCTAAGAGATTTTTTTAGATTCTTCTTTTGTTTTTCCCAAATCGTAAAGTAAATGAATAATTTTCCAGTTTTATTATTCGAGTTTAAATAAATAATCTTGTTTTTCTAATTTAACTTATTTATTTATCGTCGATTTTCTTTAAGCACTTTTGGATAATCATTTGTTTTGTTTTTTAAGTTTCTTTCCTTGACTTTGTCCACCTTTTTTCCTTTAGAAACATTGCTTCTGTTTTGTCCGATATTTTTTTTGTTTCTTCAGAAATCGGTTGTTTTTTTTTGTTGTCGTTCCTTTTTTTGTATTTTTCTTTCAGAAACCGGCGTTTTGTTTCTCTTTAAAAATCGTTTGCCTTGATTTTTGTTCCGCTAATTTTTGTTTTCCAAAAATCAGAGTTTGAGATTTTTCATTCGCCTTCAAGTAAATAAATAATCTTGTCGATTATCTTTTGTTTTTTCTAATTTAACTTATTTATTTATCGAGCGAAGAAAACGACGGTGTCGCTCTGCGTCAGTTTGAGGATTTTGCGGTTGAAACTCAAAAGTTAGAAAATTTGAAGTTAGAAAAAGCAAAAGAAAATTTTAAACAGAAGTTTTTAGGTTATAAAAGAAAAAACGCGGAAATTTTAGGGGCACGATAGAAAACGACTTGGTTAAATTAGTCGAATATTTTATGGGACAAACAAAAAAAAATCAACGGAGTTTTAGTTTAGAAACTGAAAAATTAGAAAAATTTCAGGTTAGAAAAATCGCGAGAAATTTTAAACAGAATTCTTCAATGTGAAAACACAAAACACTGAAATTGTAGGGGGCGAAAGGCAAAACAAAAGACGACTTGAATAAAATCTTTTGCAACCATTTTACAACTCGCAAAAAATTAAAAGATTGTAAAATGAAAATTTCAGAAACTTTATTCGAGCGGGGAGAGTACAAAAAAGATTTTGACTCCTAACCACAATATGTTTTTTTATAAAATTTTTTTTTAAAATTGAGAAAAAAGAGAGTAGCTTTTAATTTTTAAACTTAGGAAACTCTCTCATCAAATTCCAAACTAAACAGTTAAGAACGGGAAAAAGTACGGAAATCAAGGGGGGAACAGCACAAAGTAACAATGAATTGAAAATTTTTAGATAGATAAATTATGACAATTTTGAGGACGGGGGACAGAGCAAAAATGACCGGTTTTCTCCGATTTAAAAAAAGTAAAGAAAATACCCAAAATATAAAAGTCGTAAATTTTAGGGGGCCAAAACAAAAGACTGTCGTTTTTAATTTTTAACAAAACGCAATCAATTAAATTTTTAAATTAAACTTTTTTTTTTAATGAAACGAAAATTTTGAAGACAGGGAGCAGAACAAAAATGACCGACTGGTATTTCCCAATTTTAAAAAATCGAGAAAAAAATCAAAATATAAAAGCCGTAAATTTTAGGGGACAAAACAAATGACAGTCGATTTTAATTTTTAACAAAACGCGAATGTATTTAATTTCAGAAGTTGAAAATAGAATAAATAAAAAAACTGAATATTTTGAGATACATAATTTGGAGGGTGGAAGCAAAACAAAAATGATGAATTTAAAACTAAAAAAAAATTTTAAACTTACTAAAAAAAGAAATTATTTACTAAAAATTTCAAAATAAAAAAACAAATTAATCTAAAAATTTCTGGCGCTCTATGAGTATTATCGCAGACCGTCAACAGATGGCGTTGAACTCTTTTTATAAAAAATGTCAATAAAACGTACCCACCCATTGTCTCCTTGTGTTCTTTTTGCTTCTCCTGTTTTTTTTTTTTTTACCTACCAGAAAAGTATCAAATTCAACTTTTTTATTGTAGCTCGGGCAGACAAGTGAAAATAATTGAGCAGCAACGGAAGTTATAGTCCTGGTGAAGTGCTTACCTGTGAAGCAACACCAGCTCACCTGTCTTAATTTTTGGACCCCATTACATGAGCAATGCGTACATCGCAGACCGTCGACACGAAACTAAAAATTTCGATTTAAATCATCAGATCGTCAGATAATTCAAACTGAATTAATTAAGACTTGGTGCATTCTTTAAAAGCTTACTTTAACGGCCGGTTGCACCAATAATGTTTTAAGCAAAGCTTAAATTTAAGTTGTGTTTAGAATATGACATTTTGGGCAAGTTCAACAAAATGTCACACATATTCTAATTGACACTTAAATTTGGCATTCAGAATGTGATTGGCATTATACTCACTAAGCGTAAATGTCATAATCTAAACCTGACTGAAACTTAACTTCTGCTTAAAATATTGGTACAAAAAATTTAAATAAATACCCGTCAGTAAAGTGCTTATGAAGCGAAGCATTGCTAACTTACCTGCGATGAAGTTTGGACCGCATTACAAGAGGGCGGCGTACATCGCGGACCATCGACGATTTAACAGCAAATGTACCATTTACAAATAATTTTTTTTTTCGTGTAAAATGAAGGTTTTGGTTTAATAAGTAGTCATAAAAAGGGGCGGTTTTCGACGGGAATTGATCGGGGGGGCCTGCGTGCTTCCGCGATCGACCAACGAAACTTTTTTTTTTTAATCGAAGTGGGCTGAAAACGAGCACAGGCCGTAAAACGATTTAATATCTTCAATATTTACTTTGTCGGGGAGTTCCGCCGTTCGCATTGTAATCATCGGCGCTTTTGTCTCGCGCGCCCGCCGATTTGTTGTAGAACAAACAGACGCGCCGCCGCCGGCGTCGGCCGCTTTCAGGTTTCAATTCCGAACGGACGGAGGAGAAAACTCGAACGCAATCGGAAAGCACCCGCCCACCCACCAATTTTAAATTGCGAATTATCGGCGATCAACGAAATCGAGAGCGGCGTCGACTGCACACAAAGAGATTCATTCGAATGAAACGATCGCAAATGCTGGCTGGCATGATGAAAGGTCAATAATGAAATCGCGGAAAATTACAAGTTACAATAACAAAGTTGAATTTGATCCAAAAACAAAAAAAAAACAAACAGAGAAGAAAGAGAACAAAAAGAGAATGATCCGTTTTATTGACACTTTTTACAAGAAAGTTCAGCGCCAGGGCAGCCGAAAGGCGGTAAGCAAGCAAAAAAAATTAAAAATAAAAGAATGTTAAAATCAGACTCAACAAATCTCAAAATCAATCTAACTCAACTAAACTCTACCTAATCGTATTCAATTTAAGCAAAAACTTAAAAGTAAAAAATTATACAGGATAATATAAGGTAATATGACAGCGCACGAATCGGTATGGGCACACGAACGTAAGAAATACTTTAATATGCCGGTTATATGTTATGTCATGCTCAAGGCGTAAACACTACTGACCTACCGTTCTCTCGCACATTGATCTTTTTGCCTCCCTGCCTTCAGCTATCTCTCTCGCACGTTGATTTTACGTTCTCATAAGGATAAACGAAGAAGATAATAAAAACAAATGACGTAAAAATCGTAAAAGATGGGTACGTGTTTTACATAAACGTTATTATATTAATTAAAAGGCGGTATGGTATTTGGAAAAACAAATTGTCGGATATAACCAAACAAAACAAAAAAAACAGCGATATTCGCTTGGAGACGAATTAATTAGAAATGAAATCAAGTAAAAACAAAAGAGGATCCACAAATTCCGAATTAAATAGAAGATAACGTAGAAGAAAAAAAAACAATTAGAAAAACGAAATGAACTCAAAAAATCAAAGTAAAACGCGAGATTCGGCTTAGAAACAAAACCGTTTGGAAACAAAAACTATGAAAACGATAAAATAAAAAAAACAAAAGAAGGTCGACAGATTTGAAAATCGATTTAAAAACGCAAGACCCGACGTGTTTTTTTATTATTAAATTTATTTTTATTATTAAATTTCAGAAAGTAGCTTGAAGAAGAAATCTATAAAGAGGAAGAAATGAAAACAAAAGAGGATCAACAAATTACGAATTAATTAGAAGATGATGTAGAAGAAAAGTTAACAAATTAAAACAAAAAAAAAACTGAAATGAACGCAAAAAGTGCAGGAGGTTTCGAAGTAAAATGCGAAATTCAGCTTAAAAACAAAACCGATTGGAGCAAAAATCTAAAAAGACGACAGAGTAAAAACAAAAGAAGTCGATCTTCTTTTGTTTTTACTCTGTCGAGAGATTCGAAAATTGATTCAGAAACTCAAGACTCGACACGCTTTTTAATCAAAATTGAATTTCAGAAAATTTTTCTGGAAAAGAAAATAAATAAACACGAAAAAATCAAAACAAAAGAATTAACTAAAAATTTGAAAAAATCGTCGAAAGCTGAAAACACGACTGAAAAAGAAAAAAAAATGCACAAGAACAAACGATGATCGACAGAAATACAGGAATTCTAAAAACAGTAGTTTGGAAAAAATCAACAAAATTGAAAAAACCGGTACGAACAAAAGAAGATCGACAGGTTCGAGTAAAAATGCGAGACGATTTAAATTTGAAAACAAAATGAAATTGACGCGAAAAAGTCGAGTTGAAAATAATCGGTAAAAGAAACGATAAAACAAAAACAAAAAAATGGCAAGATTAAAGATAATATAATAAATAAAAAGAAAATGTCAACGCCCACCCAACGTAAACCCAACCTAAGTAAAAAATTAAGAAAGAGTAAAAGAATTAAAATTTAAAAAGTAAAAAATATTGTTAAAGTCAAACTCAACAAATCTCAAAGTCTCACTCAACTGACCTCTAACTTTTTATTCAATCGAAGCAAAAAAATTAAAAGTAAAAAATGCAAAGAAAATAAGAAATGATTAATGCGACCAATATCAAGGTCAACCAAACTCAACCCAACAACTGAACTCGATTCTATTCCCAGGCAAAACAATAAAAATAAAAAATGTTAAAAATCAAAATACAATTAAAAAAAATAGAAAAAAAAATTAAATCTGAATAATCTAAAATTTATACACCCTCGATAAATCTCAAGGTCAACTGAACTCACCCAATTTATTATATGTTATTGCATTCTCCATTCTACTTAAGTAAAAAATTAAAAAAAAAAGATACTTAAAAGATTTAAAAATTAAAAAAAATAGTAAAAGTAAGATTTAGAGATAGATTAAAGTTAAGCTCAACAAATCTCAAGATCAGTCTAAGCCGACTGACATCAACTTAACCTGATTTAACACAAATTAGAATATTAAAAACTACAAGAAAAATTGAACGTAAACATTTAAAAAATAAAATAAAAATCGAAATGTATGAAAGAAGAAACAAAAGAGGATCGACAAATGCCGAATTAATTAGAAGATAACATAGAAGAAGAAAGAAAGAATTAGAAAAACGAAATGAACTCAAGAAATGCGCGAGGTTTCGAAGCAAAACGTGAGATTCCTCTTAAAAACAAAACAGTTTGGAAACAAAAACTATGAAAACTGTCAAATAAAAACAAGAGAAGATCGGCAGGTTTGAAAATTTATTCAAAAACATAAGACTCGACGCGCTTTTTAATGAAAATTAAATTTCAGAAAATAGTTTGGAAAAGAAAATAAATAAACAAGAAAAAATCAAAACAAAAGAATTAACTAAAAATTTGAGAAAATCGTCGAAAACTGAAAACACGACTGGAAAAGAAAAAAAAAATAATGCACAAGAACAAACGATGATCGACAGAGATACAGGAATTCTAAAAACAGTAGTTTGGAAAAAATCAACAAAATTGAAAAAAGCGGTACTAACAAAAGAAGATCGACGGACTCGATTAAAAATGCGAGACGATTTAAATTTGAAAACAAAGAAATTGACGCGAAAAAGTCGAGTTGAAAATAATCGGTAAAAGAAACGATAAAACAAAAACAAAAAAATTGGACGGAAACGAAGAGAAATGTTAAACAAAAGCAGAAAAAGATCGCTAGATTTGAGATTCTAAAAAATCGGCAGAAGTTGAAAAATTTTAATCAGCGGAGAAAATGTGATGTAAAGACGATCGGCAAGATTAAATATAATATAATAAATAAAAAAAAATGTCAACGCCCACCCGACGTAAACCCAACCTAGCTCCATTCAACTTAAGAAAAAAAAATTAAGATAGGATAGAGAAATAGTAAAAGAATTAAAAGTAAAAAATATTGTTAAAATAAAACTTAACAAATCTCGAAGTCACACTCACTCAACTGACCTCTACCGTTGCTTTCAATCGAAGCGAAAAATTAAAAGTAAAAAATGTAAAGAAAATAAGAAATGATTAATGCGACCAATATCAAGGTCAACCAAACTCAACCCAACAACTGAACTCGATTCTATTCCCATGCAAAAATTAAAATAAAAAATATTAAAAATCAAAATAGAATTAAAAAAATTAAATCTGAGTAATCTAAAATTTATACACCCTCAATAAATCTCAAGGTCAACTGAACTCACCCAATTTATTATATGTTATTGCATTCTCCATTCTACACAAGTAAAAATTGAAAAGAAAATACTTAAAAGATTTAAAAGCAAAAAAAAATACTAAAAATAAAATTTTGAGATTAAACTTAAACTCAACAAATCTCAAGATCAGTCTAAGCCGGCTGACATCAACCTAACCTGATCTGACACAAGTTAAAAACGCAAGAAAAATTGAACGTGAAGATTAAAAAAAAAATTAAAAATCGAAACGCATGAAAGAAGAAACAAAAGAGGATCGACAAATTCCGAATTAATTAGAAGATACCGTAGAAGAAGAAAAAAAAAACAATTAGAAAAACGAAATGAACCCAAGAAATGCGCGAGATTTCGAAGTAAATTGCAAGATTCAGCGCTTAAGAACAAAACCGATTGGAGCAAAAATCTATAAAAACAACAAAGTAAAAACAAAAGAAGATCGACAGATTCTGAAATTGATTCAAAAACACAAGACTCGACGTTCTTTTTAATGAAAATTAAATTTCAGAAAACAGTTTAGAAAAGAGTATAAATAAACACGAAAGAATGAAAAAGAAATATTGTTAAAATCAAATTCAACAAATCTCAAAATCCCACTCAAGTGACCCCTACTTTTGTATTCAATCGAAGCAAAAAATTAAAAGTAAAAAATGCAAAGAAAATAAGAAATGATTAATGCGACCAATAACAAGGTCAACCAAACTCAACCCAAATACTGAACTCGATTCTAGTCCCATGCAAAAATAAAAATAAAAAATATTATAAATCAAAATTCAATTAAAAAAATAGTGAAAAAAAATTAAATCTAAATAATCTAAAATTTACATACCCCCAATAAACCTCAAGGTCAACTGAACTCACTCAATTTATTAAAAGTTATTGCATTCTCCATTCTACACAAGTAAAAAATCGAAAAAAAAAAAATACTTAAAAGATTTAAAAGTAAAAAAATATAGTAAAAGTAAAAATTTAGAGATTAAAGTTGAGCTCAACGAATCTCAAGCCGGCTGACATCAACCTAACCTGATCTAACACAAGTTAAAATATTAAAAACTACAAGAAAAATTGAACGTAAAGTAAAGATTAAAAAAAAAATAAAAATCGAAACGCATGAAAGAAGAAACAAAAGAGGATCGACAAATTCCGAATTAATATACCAATAACAAGGTCAACCAAACTCAACCCAAAAACTGAACCCGATTCTATTCCCAAGTAAAAATAAAAATAAAAAATATTAAAAATCAAAATTCAATTAAAAAAATAGTAAAAAAAATTAAATCTAAATAATCTAAAATTTACATACCCTCAAGAAACCTCAAGGTCAACTGAACTCACCCAATTTATTATATGTTATTGCATTCTCCATTCTACACAAGTAAAAAATTAAAAAGAGATACTTAAAAGATTTAAAAATGAAAAAAAAAAATACTAAAAGTAAGATTTAGAGATAGATTAAAGTTAAGCGCAACAAATCTCAAGATCATTCTAAGCCGGCTGACATCAACCTAACCTGATCTAGCACAAGTTAAAATATTAAAAACTGCAAGAAAAACTGAGCGTAAAGATTAAAAAAAAAAAATTAAAAATCGAAGCGCATGAAAGAACAAACAAGAAAGGATCGACAAATGCGGAATTAATTAGAGGATAACGTAGAAGAAGAAAAAAATCAATTAGAAAAACGAAATGAATTCAAAAAATGCGCGAGATTTCGAAGTAAAACGCGAGATTCGGCTTAGAAACAAAACCGTTTGGAAACAAAAACTATGAAAACGATAAAATAAAAACAAAAGAAGATCGACAGATTTGAAAACGTAGACTCGGCGCATTTTTTTACTATTAAATTTCAGAAAATAGCTTCAAAAAGAAATCAATAAACAACATCAATCAAATTCAACACATCTAAGTCTCATTCAACGGACCCCTACCTTTGTATTCAATTGAAGCAAAAAAATTAAAAGTAAAAAATGCAAAGAAAATAAGAAATGATTAATGCGACCAATATCAAGATCAACCAAACTCAACCCAACAACTGAACTGGATTTTATTCCCAAGCAAAACAATAAAAATAAAAAAATTTAAAAATCGAAATACAATTAAGAAATAGTAAAAAAATTAAATCTGAATAATCTAAAATTTATACACGAAATAACCCTCAATAAATCTCAAGGTCAACTGAACTCACACAATTTATTATGTTATTGCGTTCCCCATTTTACACAAGTAAAAAATTAAAAAAAAGATACTTAAAAGATTTAAAAATTAAAAAAAAAATGTAAAAGTAAAATTTGTAGATTAAAGTTAAGCTCAACAAATCTCAAGATCATTCTAAGCCGGCTGACATCAACCTAACCTGAACTAACATAAGTTAAAATATTAAAAACTGCAAGAAAAATTGAACGTAAAGATTAAAAAAAATAAATAAAAATCGAAACGCATGAAAGAAAAATTTTTAATAAACGTGATTTTTCATCGTTTTTCTAATAACGTTCTGATAACTGCAATCGTCGCCATCTGGCGAGTTCTATGTGAATTATCCTTTGTAGTTCGGGCGATTTAATTGACCAGCATAATTTCACTTAAATTTTTGATCTGTTGACGTTTTTGTAAGTCAGAGGAAATTTTCTAAGTACGTACCTATTAATGTTCCCAACAGATTTTGCAGCTGTTGCTTGTCTCCTTAATGTTTCCAATCAATTTTCGAGCTGTTAACATCTTCGTGAGACGAAGAAAATTTTCAAAATACCAGCATGTAATGTTTCCAACAGATTTATGAGACGAATAATATTTTCTAAGTACGTACCGTTTAATGTTTCCGAAACATTTTAAGCTTTGAATTTTTAATTAAAACTTTTATAAATTTTTGAGTATAAATTGCGTAGGTTAGGTACGTCTTGAATTTGGTCACTCTGTACAGTTGGTACACACACATTATAATCCTTGTTATAAAACTTTACTGTCGCATGAATAGCATAAAAATGAACTGTTGAGAAATAATAAGCGGAGAGAGCAAAAACATCGCCGTCGTGAAGAATTTAAGGAATTTTAAAACATTCGAAACTCCGCGTTACAAAATGCAGGTTGGTACACTTGGAAGAGTTCCAAGCGACTATTTTCTTCTTGCAAATTAAATCTGAACGGATTCCAAATCCGCCCGCTGTTTATCACCGAAGCTGTTATCGCGCAAGCTTACAAAGTTGGACGCCGACACTCTACAAATCATTACTTTTTTAATTTTAAAGAGTGAGATTTATGGGAGCGTCAAAAAATTCGAGACGATATTTTGTAGCAAAATCCGAACAAGCCATCTCTCTTCTAGGCGTCGCTTCTAAGGCGATAGATGATTGAAAATTTGTTACGGTTTGAAAAACCGCTTTCGAAAAGTCACCCTGTATAATGAGTTTTGTATTGTAATTGATTTCTATGGTGTAATGCAAGTACCCGACGAGAGGGGTGTGGTGCGTTTGAACGTCTAGCAGCGGAATTTCTCGCTTGCTTCTATTACGCTGAGATAGTCTTCGTCATGAAGACAGACAGTGTGCGAATTGCACCACAATATTAGATCGAATCGTAGGACGCAATATGTTTTATAAAAATTACAGAGACGATATACTCGCCGACAAAAAAGAAAATGGACAATTTTCTTGTCATAAATTCAGCAATACCAAAAACTTTTGCTGGGCATCTGTATTTATGAACTGTCATTTAGGAATGACAAACAAATTACTGTTTTGACAATAAATAATTCATTTTCCATTTTTTCCTTATTTATGTGGCTAACATGAGCCAATATTTTTCAAAATGATATAATGACTGACTTTTATTAATTATTCTGTCATCCGTAAGTGTCATTTCATAATTACAGCCACCCAGCAAAATACTTAACATGATTAAATTTATGTCAAATAGAGTGTCACAATAGGTGTGTTCGTTTTACTTTCGACTCAGATCAGAAAATATCAGAAATGAGGCGAGTTTTGCTGAGTTAAAACGTTCCTAAAAAAAAACAGTTAATCCCACTGACATCGCGCAAATGTCAAACGAGTCATTCGGCCATTACATACAGATGCATTCTAACCTAAATCTCTATTTCATTGATTCGCAGGAAGCTCACAAAATCACACCAACGAGCATGTAAAAAAAACTTACAAAGGTTACTGAATGACGCTGAGTTACTCTGAGTTTTGCGGTAAAAAGAATACACCTAGTGTTTATGGCGGCGACGGTAACACAATATGTGTTATAAAAATAACTCAGATAGAAACTCCAGGCCGATAAAAGTTTAACTTAAGGCAATTGAAATGCCGACGTAGCAAAAATCGTAAAGTGATGTGCATAACCGGAGCGTTCTGATGTGTACAAAAAACAGTACTGCGAATTGCACCACAAAATTAGATCGACTATGTGTTATGTTTTGATTATTTTTATTTATTAACCCATCTTTCGACGGCAACAAAAAGTAATTATAATAGTAAAAATTTTTTATACAAGTGTGTGCGTCATTAAAATAAACAAGACAAATAAACTAACAAATTAAAATTTGTTAGTTAATACAGATTTCGTCCTACGCTTCGATCTAATTTTGTGGTGCAATTCGCAAGACTGTTTTCTGTACACCTCAGAACGCTCCGACAATAAATCGACGTACGATTTTCTCCGAGTCGACATTATGATCGCCTTAAGTTAAACTTTTATCGACCCCTTGAGTTTCTACTTTTAGCATAGATTGCAAAATCTTTCGCAAGCGTCCGCAGCTGCGCCTCCCGAGCCTTTCGAGGGAAATAAATTGAGTGTTTATTGTATATGTCGAGACCGGTTATAAAACTCGGCGATGACATTTCAGTTTTTGTGTTAGAAAGATCGAATAAGGACTGCAGTGGTTCAAGGTGTATGCAAATATTCTTTTGCAATTTTAAGTCAATTAAACAATATTCATTCGGTGCATCGATCGGCATCAAACGAAGCTAATTAATCGAATTAAAGTGAAAGTTTAGTTCATGAAGACTCCTTTAACATGGTTGAGGAGCTTCACGATTCCGTTTTGGCTACTAGAAAACAAAAAGAAATATCAAAATAGCGTTTGCCCGGTGGCGTAAGTGAGTCATTCATCAATCAAGCGACTAAAGGGCGAATCAAGTAGGTCGGTCACATCAACTACCTACGTTACATTCGTTTTTGTTAGCATAGTGACACAGTTTCTTTTTGTTGGCACAGTGACACTGTTTTTAAAATATGTAAACAGTCAGTCATTCCCCCCTCCACCGATTTTTTCATTTGGGACTCAAAAGAGGACGTTGATTTTCGAAATGTCTCCGATTAAGTTTTTACAACTTACTTTTTGTAATTTCGTACTTGACGACTTTACTGAACACGTCCTAACGAGCCGAACACTTATTACGAATCACCCTGTATTGATAAAACCGTGTCGGAGGAGAAAAACAAAAGAATTAATAGCGCACGTCCGGAGATTGCGCTAAAACTAATTTTATTTAAATAAAATAAGATTCAATTTTTTGCTGAAATTATGCTGGTAATTTTCATTCCAGAACTGAGAGTAGTTCACGTAGAGCTCGCCAGATGGCGATGAATGCAGATGAATGTTATCAAGAAATGATGAAATATCACGTTCATTTCAAAAAAGGCCACTTAGGACTTTTTATTATTATTTCACAAGTGCGATCGGGGTGAGATTTGCGTTTTTTTCTTTTTAACAATGGTTTAATTCAAGGTTCACAGATGGCGCTGCTTTGAAACGTTATCTCTGAATGGAAGGCACGAGAAGGAATCACGTAAGAAGCAACGACAAAATCGACACGTTCAGGATTTATTTTGAAATGAACTTGTGCCTCAGTCACACGCCGTCACGAAGAGCTGTATCTTCATTCGCGAAGTTAATTACAAACTGAGGAAATTGACTGATTGAAAAAGAAAATTAAAATAAAATTTAAAAAATAAGGAACGCAGCTGGAACTAAATAATAATAAAAATAATATATTTTTATTGGAACGAACGATTGACAAATATAACAAACTTGGTAACTAAAAACAGATATGAACGCAAATTGTCATGTCATGTGCAAATCGAGAGGCTTCCGTCGAATGACCTGGAAGGTCGACTTCTTGTACACTCCCGCTTTACTTAAGCACTTTTCCCTTCTCGATTGTTACGCTAGCGGAGAATATCGGATGTTGCACTTGCTATGCAGGAAAAATCCTCAATTGAGTGCATAATTAGGGGTTATATTGGAGCTTTCGTGCGCTCGATTCTCATTCTTCTGCTGCGAACGCGCGCCGCTTGGTTTTACAGTCGACCAAAAATAATTCAAGATAATAAAATAAATAAATACCAAGGAGATTACGGTGCTCAATAGGGAAAAAAAATGTTTTGGAGAGAAAAGCGAGTATTCAGTACGTAACAAAAAAAGCTTCTGATAAAAAATATCTTTTCTTCATGCGTAAGAATGAATTTTTCTTTCAATTCACCAACACCGACTGGAAACTTCCTTGAACGCAGAATGTAAAAATTTAAATTAATGAAATTCGGTTGCGATTAAATTGATTATTTAAAAAACACACCGCGAAGAGTTGCATCTTTATTCGCAAGTCACTGATTGAAAAAGAATTGAAATAAAATAGAAAAAAGAGAGGAACGCGACGGAACTAGGTCAAGAGGCCTCACTCGAGGGACACGGAAGATTGACTTCTTGTATGCTCCCGCTCTACTTAAGCACTTCTCCCTTCTCGATTGTTACTCATGTGGGGAATGTCGGCTGTTGCATCTACTATGCGAGAAAATCCTTAGTTAAGTGCATAATTACGGGCAATATTGGAGTTTTCGTGCGCTCGATCTCATTCTTCTGCCGCGGAAAATGATTCAAGATTACAATAAATAAATATTAACGAAATTATGGTGTAAAATAGAAGAAAAAGATGGTTTGGAAAGAAAGGCGAATATTCAGTACATAGAAAAGCCTTTGTTAGAAAATAGCTCCCGCTCTACTGCAGCACTTTTCCCTTCCCAATTGTTACGTAAGTGGGGAATATCGGATGCTGCATTTGCTATTGCAAAAAATATCCTTAATTGAGTGCATAATTAGGGGTAATATTGCTGCTTTCGTATGCTCGATCTCATTTGTCTGCGGACGTGCGCGTACAATCAACCAAAAATAATTCAATATAACAAAATAATCAAATACGGATGAAATTATGGTGCTAAATAGAAAAAAGTTGTTATTTTTAAGAAAAAGGTGAATATCAGTACATTAAAAAAAGCCTTTGTTAAAAAATAGCTCCCGCTCTACTTAAACACTTCTCCCTTCCCGATTGTTACGCAAGTGGAGAATATCAGATGTTACATTTGCCATTGCAAAAAATATCCTTAATTGAGTGCATAATTAGGGGTAATATTGCAGCTTTCGTCAGCTATATCTCATTCTTTGTTTGCGGACGCGCTCCGCGTGCAAAATTCCAGGAAATTCAGTCTCTGCTACTCGAGATGCTGACCTTGTAATACACGTTTTAAATACGTTAAAGTATAATTTAATCGTAACTTAATTTTTTACGAGGTTGCTACTCTGCGTACTGAATATTCGAACCTTCGCGAAATGATACTCATTCTTAATCATAGTTATTTCGCCAAAAATTTTCAGGTACGTTCCTACGTTCTGGGACGTTCCTGCTCGTGAAACGATACATGTGAGTCAACCTTCCAGAGGTTAATTAATTGCGAAGTTGTCCAGTTTAAGGGGACCTTACATATTGACTTCAGTTCTCTGCTCCATTCTTGCAATTAAAACGCAGAGAGAAGCTCGGGCGTCCATCTACATACACTATGTGTTATGTAATGCAATTGCGTCCCAGGATTCGATCTAATTTTGTGGTGCAATTCGCGTACTGGTTTTTGTACACCTCGGAATGCTCCTGCTGCGATGACCTCATGTTGTTTCCTCCTAATTTTGTTGCAATCACACAAATAAAGACTTATTATTATTATTAATGAATAGTTTAAGTTTAAACTGCGACATCCTACGATCGCTTTTTAACTTTCGAGCTACGCCTCTGCTGATGAAGCCTCAAATAGGGCTGAAACAGCTGTACAGAGGCTGCTCGAGGTTTTCACTGCAATCAAAAACGATTTGCAACAAAATTTAGTATTATTATTATTATTATTATTAAAATTATTATTTTTGTTATATTGGCATTATAACTGCCTTAAATTAAATGTTTATTGGCCCGGGGTTTCTATTTATAGCACTCTTTCGCAAGCGGCCGCAGCTGCGTCTCCTGAACTTTTCGTGGGAATTAAATTGAATGTTTATATTCTGAACGCTGACATCGGTCATGAAACGCGGGTCGGTGACGTCTCGGGTTACATGATTTCTGCGATTTACTTTTCTCTCCACTTGTTATTTCGAAGGAAAGATAAATTACGTTCACACTTGGCTGGTTCTCCTTGCCGTCATCTTTTACACAGTTGGCTTTTGTTGATGTCACGTTGGCTCCGATTCGCCCAAACCCTTCTCTAACTTAATTTTGGGCATGGCGTGCGTGCAGCATGCTGTCACGTCGTCGTTGTGACGTCCTCAAGGGCACAGTGGGCTGCGGCCCTCCCAGGCTGTCTGTCACCGACCCATGGGGCCAAGACAGTTCTGTTGGTAGCGGCAGGACCTCGTGACAGCTTCCTGCGTTGAACGAGAAGGGAATTTTGTCGGTTGTTACTTGGGTGCCCTGGTGGACGGGAATTCTCCCAAATTGTCTCAGCCTGACTCCGTTGTTATGGACGGGTATGTTTGCTTATTCGCTTAATAGATTGTCATCTTTCCTTACCGGCTTTAAATTTAGGCTTTGAGTTTAAGTCTGTTCGACGTACTGGAAGTGAGGAAGGTAGGAGAAGGCCTATTTTAAGTTAATTAAACAATATTCATTCTTAATGATGATTATTTCGCCAAAAATGTCCGTGTACGTGTTCCTATGATGGGACGTCAGGGACGTTCGTGCTCGTGGAACGATACGTGTGAGTCGACCTTTGAGAGGTTAATTAATTGCGAAGTCGTCGAGCTTAAGGGGACCCTACATGTTGTCTTCAGCTCTCTGCCTCCATTCTTCCAATTGAAACGCAGAGAGAAGCTCGGACGTCGGTCTGTACTGGGTAAGGGGGATCCCCCTCTGCTTCTTCCACGTGCGAAAACAACTGCCGACCGTCGCCGCCGCCGCCTAATGAAATAAACGTTCCGATAGGCGGCGGTTGCCTGGAAACGGAGCGTACCAAGTGCCGTTGCCTTTGGGTTAATGCGACGAGCGCGAGAGCAAACAAAATCGACTCCGACAAAGCAAATATCATAATGTATCGAGAGCGTCGAGTATTCCGGTCGAGCAAACAAAACACGACCGAAAAAAAGCGCGGGCGGTGGGGAGGGGGGAGTATCGACGACGCATCGACGTGATTGTGATTAACCAATTGACCGACCGACCCCGTCCGATCGAAACGCGCGGCGGCGTTTATTCTTCCTCCTCGATTTTAGCAGAGTTTAATTTGGGTTTTATTGGGGGTGAGGGTGGGGGGTGGGGGGAATTAGCAGAGGAAGTTCGTGTACTTACTTAATAAGCCGAAGATCGGCGCTCTGTGCAAGTATGCGGGGAATTTCAATTGGAGTCGCCGCCGCTGAAATAACGTCGCGGGGGCGTCGATACTACAAACAACGCCACCGCGCATTGTTTCGGCTCGGCCCGGCCCGATCGAAGTATGTGATGCGCGCCCGGCCTTAATTACACCGCGAACGCTTCCTTTTAAATTAGAAGAAATGTCTTTGCGCCCGCCTTCCTTGTTAATTATCGCCGCAGCGTGTGCGGCCTTTAATCATTTATCTCATAATTGCGCCGTCCTGTCCGCGTTTTTATTCGTCCGAGCGCGCACGGTTAATTCTCGCTTCCTTATCGCCAGGATGCCAGATCCAGTTCTTTTCTTTCTTTTTTTTCTTCGTTTTCGAATTCCGTCGAGGGCAACGCGAAGAGAGCCATTTCCTGCCAGCATGCAGCAGAAAAAAGGATGGTTAGGTTGGACGTCTTCACGTCGGCAATCTTCAAAAAACTTAATTTTTGTGCTCTCGTGCGGCGTGCGCCATTAGTACAGGGTGTCTCAACGATCTGTATTTCTTCCTTGAAGCCTATGGAAGTAGAACGAAGAGAAAAAAAGATTACGATTACCATATACGCAGTGTATTTTTGTAACGGAGAAAAATTCATGATGTATTTATTTATTTTGAGTTTCTAACCTCACACTACCTGACTGCACGTCTGACGCCATACCGGACAGATCCCAAGCAGCAAGCAGTCGTTTTTATCACGTCATTATTTGGTCAAAATTGGTCAAGGACGTCGAATGACCAGTGTTAAACGTCAGTTTTTCGTAAAAATTTTGTTTAAAATTTGACGTTTATAAATCACGTGAATATAACGTCACTTTAATAACATAAACTTGACACTAATTTTAAAAGTTTCGTTTCGATAATAAATTTAGTTATAGATTTGACAAGACATTAGATTTTGTAGGAAAGTATAAATTATAAACATGATTTATTAATTTATTAATACCATTTTAATACATAAGAAATCTACTAGACTTCTATTACGGGGTATGCAACGCATGCGCCGACACTCGATAATGGAACGTCGTTCTTGTGTATCGTAGCCCAAGCAGCAAGGTGTTGTCTTTTTCACGTCAAAAATTGGTCACCGTTTACGTCGAATGACCAATGTCAGTGACGTATTAAAGACGTAAAAATGACGGGCAAATATCACAGCCCGGCGACGTCGTTTTTGTATGTCAAATAGTCGTGTATTTCTGAGGTCATTTTTAATTGTATTATCTATGACGCATAAGTAACCAAGAAACTAAATCATATTTTAATTTTTATTCAAATATCTGTACATATGTATACATATACCTACGAACAATAAATAAATAATATTTTAAAAAAATTCATACATATTTTTTAAAATTCCAAATAAAAATAACATAAAAAGCTATTACTAAACAGTTTGATTCTACTCTACGGTGAAATAAAACAATTGAATTAAGTGCCCAAGTCCTGCCACAAGGACCGTTAAATTATTAATATAACAGCTTATGAAATATGAGTTACCAAAACCCACCTTCTTTACACAGTTTGCTAATAACTAAAACAATAAATACCTAAAGCCAGTACACGTACAAGTAGAATATACTTTAGTTAGCTAATACATAATAAATTAACGCTCAAAAACAAATCGCACTAAACTTAAGCACCACGGGCACTTTTATTTGTCATCCCCTAGACATACCGAATGTATGGAGATTTGTAGCCTAGCGGTATCAGCGCGTAGAACGCTAAATTTTTTTTTATTTCAGTGTTTATCAAGTTATTGAGGGAAAAGGAATTTTAAAAATTTTGCTTCAGAAACAAAAATTTTAAGAAAATTTGCGATATTTAAGGAATAAAAACTTACGAATTTGTATTCTTTTTCAGATTAATTAATTTCGTTAATAAAACGCAATTATTTACAACCGATGTCGTTAACATTTTAGTCAGGCTTTAAAAATTTAAATCGTGTTCAGATTGTGATTTTCTGGCAATAGGCCTGTATCAGATCAATCACATTCTGACAGACATGCATTTAAATTTCATTTAAAGAGTCAATTCGAATTTGCCAGGCATTTTGTTAAACCTGTATAAAATGTTATATTCTTCTAAACACGACTAGATTTAAAGGCTACATAATTCTGACCGTTAATCTCTTAAATATTAAAAATTTTTGAAAGGTTTTAGTAATCTCTGTTTCTATGCTTTTATAAAACCGATATTTTAAAAAGCAGCAATCGCGATCAATAAATTTTGGTCGCCATGGATTGTCAAAGATTGGTGGACCACTTGTAATTTATCAAAAATAAGGAGACTAATGTGTTAATTTTGAATTCCGGGAGTAATGTATAAAAATATTAGTTTATTTTCGACTCTTTTTCGGTAAAAGATAGGTTCTTTACTTACTTGATTTTTTTATTAGTTTCTATAATTCTAAAATTGACGTTTCGATTGACATTGACGACTAAAATTTATTGCTCGCGATTGTACAGGGTTTCCCAAACCTCTGGAGAAAACCGTAAATGCCTCTTTAAATTCATTTTATTATGAAAATATCTTAGCGAAAGTTGTGTAGGTTTTCGTCCCACGTAATTTAAAATTATTTTTAAATGCAGGTACAGGTTGTTCATTTAATAAGTCACAAACTTGCACTGTGATCAACAAAGTTTCACTATGCCGCTTTTTTTATTGCCCAATTGGAGTTGTGTAGAGATTAATATTGATACGGATAGTAAATGGCTATTTCGAAATGAAAGATCGATAATATTTTGAAAATATTTTAGGTGTAGACCTTCAATTATTGTTGATTACAAGTATTTTATAAATGTTCAAAGTGCTTTCCGTCATTTAACATACTATTTATTGTTCATTACTTTTATTTATTGCCTGTGTTTTTCTCATTTATGTGTTTGCTGTATTGTTCTCTTATTTAAATATTAGGCTCTCAAAAACAACTACATGCACTTAAACAGATTAACGTCTTTCTATTTACCTCAAAATAAAAAAGTATTTTTCGATAGCATTTGTTTGAGCTTTTAGATTCGTCTTTATCTTCAGTTAAAAGACTCATTTGGTAATAACTCGAGAACGAAAAAAGTTGACTACAATTTTCTTCTTCTTCTAAACATAAAAAATAATAATTAAGAAAAAAGCGGTTATGACGGTTATTCGAAACGCAACAGACAATTGAACTTCTATTTTTAAGATTTTTATTTTAAAAAGTTTCCTCAAAATTTGTCCTCAAATGTTTGTTTGCTGTCTGGATCTTTTATTTGAATATTATGTTCCCAAAAACAATTATTTGTATTTAAACAGATGAATGTCTTTCTATTTATCGCAAAATGAAAATTATTACTCGATAGCATTTGTTTGAACTTTTAGATCCGCTTTTATAATCAGTTAGAAACTCATTTGATAATAACTCGAGAACAAAAAAAGTTTTCAATTTCGAGCTTCTTCCAAAATCTTCTCCTGATTGGACGCTTTGTAATCACTGTAAGAGAAGCACGCCTTTCCATTTAATTTTTTAGGGAAACTGGGAAGATCTTTTACTTTTACAAATAACGCCCTGTAACTATTTTACAATATTATAGTATTTTCAAACGAGCCGAAGTTCGTTAATTTCTGATAAAGACTATAGAAGTTATGATATTTTTTAAAGTAAATAATTCAACTATTTTCTCCACCGTTATTAACGGTGATACGATAATAAGTCTAAAATGAAAGTTGTGCTGAATTAATACAACTTTTTAATGGCGCAATGCACATTATTCTGAGACTTTTGTTAGTTTGCTAATAACTAAAACAATAAATACCTAAAGCCAGTACATGTACAAGTAGAATATACTTTAGTTAGCTAATACATAATAAATTAACGCTCAAAAACAAATCGCACTAAACTTAAGCACCACGGGCACTAAGACTGCGATACACAAGAACAATGTTCCAATATCGAGTGTCGGCGCATGCGTTGCATACCCCGTAATAGAAGTCTAGTAAACTTCTTATGTATTAAAATGGTACTAATAAATTAATAAATCATGTTTATAATTTATACTTTCCTACAAAATCTAATATCTTGTCAAATCTATAACTAAATTTATTATCGAAACGAAACTTTTAAAATTAGTATCAAATTTATGTTATTAAAGTGACGTTCTATTCACGTGATTGATAAACGTCAAATATTAACCAACATTTTTACGAAAAAATGACGTTTAAAACTGGTCATTCGCCGTCCTTAACCAATTTTGACCAAATAATGACGTGATAAAAACGATTGCTTGCTGCTTGGGAATCGTAGTGCTCATGGTGTTTAAGTTTAGTGCGATTTGTTTTTGAGCGTTAATTTATTATGTATTAGCTAACTAAAGTATATTCTACTTGTACGTGTACTGGCTTTAGGTATTTATTGTTTTAGTTATTAGCAAACTGTGTAAAGAAGGTGGGTATTGGTAACTCATATTTCATAATCTGTTATATTAATATTTTGACGGTCCTTGTGATAGGACTTGGGCACTTAATTCAATTTTTTTATTTCACTATAGAGTAGAACCAAACTGTTTAGTAATAGCTTTTTATGTTGTTTATATATGTATGAATTTATTAAAAATATTATTTATTTATTGTTCGTAGGTATATGTATACATATGTACAGATATTTGAATAAAAATTAAAATATGATTTAGTTTCTTGGTTACTTATGCGTCATAGATAATACAATTAAAAATGACGTCAGAAATACACGACTATTTGACGTACAAAAACGACGTCGCCGGGCTGTGACATTTGCCCGTCATTTTTACGTCTTTAATGCGTCACTGATATTGGTCATTCGACGTAAATGATGACCAATTTTTGACGTGAAAAAGACGACACCTTGCTGCTTGGGATTACTTTAAAGCGGTGTGAAAGTGGCAATTTTTCGATGTTGCCAAACGTAAACTCTAATTAGTTAATCAGAGATTAACATAATAGTTTTTTTGTTTTGTGAAATAGCATCAAATTGTTAACACTGATTAAACTTAACGGTTGATTAGTTAATCAACGCTTAAACAAAGCTTTGTGAAACCCGCCCGTAGAGTTAACATAACTAAAAATTTTGCTGGGCGGCTGTAATTATGAACTGTAACTTAACGGATGACAGACAAGTTAATTTTTTACAGGATAAATCCATTTTCTACTTTTGCCTTATCTGTCTGGTTATACATATGAGCCGATATTTTTCAAAATCAAATAGCGACTGTATATAGAGATGCGCTTCTAGAAAATATACACTGAGGGCCATTTGCACCACTTTCAGTTAAAATTTAAGCTCCACTTAACTCCATGGAAATAATTATTGTAACAAACGTTTCTATGGAGTTAAGTGGACCTTAAATTTTAACTGAAAGTGGTGCAAATGGCCCTTATTAGTATTCTTTTTAGTTTTTGACGACTTATTACGTTGGCTGTGTTAGCGTTGTCACAAAAAACAAACTTCAACTTACAAATGTCAATGTCAGATGTGTTTTGACTCGATATATTGGCCGCTTTCCAATTACCAAAATGAGTACTCGAAACACCTCCGAACTGATCCAACATGTTCCAATTGCAGGGTACGCAACGCACTTGAAGTGATCCTTTTTACTTTCCCCCGTCCCCTCAAGCCACCTGTATCTATGAGTACGCATATATCACGCTTATCTGACTTATGCAGCACTCCCATTGAAATCTCGGAAGTATAGTTCGGATCAGATCGGTTCAGATCATCTCAGGTGCTTGAAATTCGTAATTGGAAAGCGACTATTCTCGTTGAAAATATCAAAAAGTGCTACGCCCGTATTGCACACACCGATTAGACCATAATAAGCAACATTTAATAATAGTTAATGAATCACATAAAAGTGAGAATAATTGATTTTATATATGTAATACAAGCATGAATATAAGTTAGATTCAGCGCCATCTGTTGAGTCCAAATTGTTGCTGATCCTTGGAATTTTGCAAGATATGTGGTTCTTATGATTATCATTCAATATCTTACACGGCACAAATTAAAATCGTAAATTAATACATTTTTTTAACATGCAGCGTATCAAGTAGCGCATTGTTACCAGTGTTACCAGAAGTGCCATCTGGCGGATTTTATTTGAATCATCGATAAGTTTGTTTAAATGCATTGGTTCTTTTAGCCCGGTATTCATAGTCAGTTCTTAAACTTAAGAAATTCTTAAGCAATGACTTGTCGTTTCATAGACAGATTTTAAGAAAGACTTAAGCAATTGCTCGAAGTCTTTGCTTACATAAGACGATCTCATTTAAAAACGCACAAGCATTTATTTTTGAAAGGAATTGCTTAAGCAATAGCTTTAACTTACATACTATGCATCAGTTCATTTAAATGACAGTTTAAATTGTGTTAGTTTTTCTTAAGACGTGGCTGGCCTGTCCTCAAGGCGATTTTACAATTACCTCAATTACGAGAATATTCCAAATATTAGAAATGTCGAAATTAAGGACATTAGCGTTGAAGGAATTGATTTGATTGGTGATGGTCATGATGAGAATGCACGTGTTCCAAAATGATTCGAAATGTATTTGATCCATCTAAATTTTTCTGATGTAAAATTTACAAGCGAAATAAGGTAGATTCAACAAAGAAAATATGTTAATAGGTTTAACCAACTCAAGTGACGACCTGCATATTATACACGTTATCCTAGCTTAAAAAAATCATGACAAAATTTAACATAAAATAAATTTAAATATTTTTACTTGATGCTGCAAACGAGCATAAGAAAATTAAAAAATCACATGAAAACAATTAAAACTCAACTGCTTTTGAGTTTCTAATTCTTGGATCGGGTCGTCGGGTCGTGTTAGGATCAGCTGACTTGGGTTAGACAAGGAAGCACTATAATGATTAGTAAAACAAATTATGAAAGGATACGTTACTTAAGTCGTATTTAAGTGGTTAAGTGACACTTTCGGTTATTGGAAAAGTGTCACTTAACCATTTAAGTGGGACTTAAAGTTTTAAGTGACAGTCGTGCACACGGGCAAGAGGTTGTGTTGGGTCGGACTTAAATTTCAATTGACATTTAATTTGAGTTTGAGATCCTTTTGAGTTTTTCATTTCACGTGTCTTGACCTGAGTTTTCTCTGGGGGCGGGGGGGGGGGGGGGGTTGGTTTTTCTTGCAGTTAAAGGTTTAATTGACTTGGGTTCGCTTGCTTAATTGAACTCAGTTTTAGATCTCTCCTTTTGAGTTTTCTCTTGAATCCTGAGTTTTAATTTTTTGATTATTTTCTTAGATTGGATCGAATTGAGCTGCGCAGACTTGGGTCGCATTTAATTCCATTAGAATATCTTAAGAGCTTCGTGTTTTTTCTTTTTTTAATTTTGCACTTTGACCTTCTTGTTTTGAATTTTTTTTTTTGGCGTTTCGTGAATTTTAATTTCTTGAGTCGTAGCAATTTTTTTGATTTTTTTTTTTTTGACTTTGGGTCGACTTAGCTTCAGTTGACGTGTCCAACCCAAGTCAACTAAATAACCTAACATGACCCGATCCAGGCAAAACTTAAGACAAAAGAATTAAAAACAAAAGTAATTGAGTTTCAATTTTTTAATTTGTATTAATTTCTAAAAATGGTTTTCGTTTTGTTTTTCAAATCTTACGCTTTTCTGCTTAGGTTGTGTCGTGTTGAGAGAAATTGAGTCGAATTCAATTTCGGTTGCGTTTGGATTTTTTGAGTTCCTTTTAATTTTCTTGCGTGTCGAATTTAAGTTTAAGTAGATGACTTGGATTCACTTGCGGGATTTGAATTGAGTTTTTATTATTTTTAAATGTTTTTCTTAGGTTGGATCGAAATAAGCTGAGTTGACTTGAGTTGGACTTAACTAATTCCAAGAGAGTATTTTCAAAGCTTTGAATTATTTACATCTTAAACTGTTTGCTTACATTGTGCCGAGTTGAGTTGGACTGGACTTAAATTTCAATTGAGCTTCAATTTTATCGAGTTGCTGTTGAGCTTTTAATGTTTTGTATCTTTTTTGTGCGTCAGGTTAGATTTAAGTAGTTGACTTGTGTTCGCTTACGGAATTCTAATTGAGTTTTAATTATTTTTAATTTTTTTTCTTAGGTTGAATCGAAATAAGCTGAATTGAGTTGAGTTGGACTTAATTAATTCCAAGAGAGTATTTTTAAAAGGTTTGAGAATTCTTTACATTTTAAGCTGCTTAAATTGTGTCAAGTTGAGTTGGGCTGGACTCAAATTTCAGTTGAGTTTCAATTTTTTTTGAGTTCCTTTTGAGTTTCTAATGTCTTGTGTCTTGACCCGAGTTTTCCTTGGGTTGTTTTGTTTTCCAGTTAAAGGTTTAAGTAGCGCTCGTTTAATCGAGTTGAGTTTTAGATCTTTTGAATCTTGAGCTTTAATTTTTTGAATGTTTTAACTTCCTGGCGAGCTGTCGCGTCCGTCGTCATAACTCCTGCAAATCTAAAGTGTTTTGAGAACGACCCTTTATACTGCTCGATTAGCTGGATCCTTGTTCACCCCGGCATGGCGCCTTTTCTTTTTTTTTTTTCAAACCCGACCTTCTTCACTGAGCTAGGCGAACAAACTTAGTTCCTCACTTCCTGTTTTAATGGAAGTCCCAGAGCAATTATTATTATTGTGATCTATTTTGTTTTTGTTCTATTTTGTTTTGTTTTTGTTCAGTTTTGTTTTGTTTTTGTTTAATTATCACCACCTTGAACGCATTTTTGTTGTTTTAAGCACCTGGCGAGCTGTAAAATGTTTCGGGAACGACTCTTTATACTGCTCGATCAGCTGGCGCCCTGTTCACCCTGGCATGGCGCCTTTTCTTTTTTTTTTCGACCCCGGCCTTCTTCACTGAGCTAGCCAAACAAATAATCTTAGCGCCTCTCTTCTGCTTCTAACGCAAGTCCCAGAGCAACGACGTCAATTAACGTGCCGCATAAATCTTCCCGAAAAGCGAAAAGCAAAAGATAATAATTTTAATTAATCCTCTTTACGTCCGCCGCCGCGGCGCGGCGCTTATTCGCGCGCGCCGAGCTTAACCGCTGCAAGAGCAAAAAGGGCCGAACGAAACACATGTACATACAACACCTCGCAGAAGTGATTTATTTCGGTCTTCCTCAAAGAAACGCGGCACTTCCGGTTTCAGCGGAAGTCCTGCAACATCGATTAAAGCGCCGCATAAATTCCCTTAATGTGCGCTTGCTTCTAGCTTTCTCTCTCTCTCACCGAAACGACGACGCAGCGAAGAAAAGATAGTTTTAATTAATTTATGTTGCCGGGTTTATTTACGGCTGGAACGTGTGGGCGGCGGCGGGGGAGGGAGAGCGGGAGTGAGGAGGTATGCACTGCGCTGCTGAGCTAATTAATGCGTGGCGCATCGGATTTAATAATATAATTTTCCGAATGCAGGTGTCGTAAAAAACGTGTTTAATTAGGATGCGCGGGGTTGTTAATTAAAGGTGCGGACGTTTCGGCGCTTATTTTATAAATGAATAATATACAGGGTGTTTCACGATTCACCCATGAAATTTTAGGAGGCGATAAAGGAATTAAAAACAAGCGAAAAAGTCCTCTGGCGTTTTCGTCTCGGACGATTACTTTTCGTGCTGGCGAACGTAACCCGAACGGTTGGGAACTGCTGGCCACGTGTGAAAAGCAAATACCGGCGGTGATTCTTGAAACATTTACTGTCACCACTGGCATTGCCTCTGCAACTCTAGGTAAACTCCTTCGGTGGTGTGATTCTTTGTTTTTTATGGCCGCATGCTTATTAATGACAGATATCAGCAGTTCCCAACCGTTGGAGTTACACGAAAAGTAAGCGTTTAAGATGAAAATTCCAGAGGACTTATTTACTGTCTCTTTTAATTCCATTATCGCTCCCTACAGTTTTGCCGATGGATCATGAAACACCCTGTATACACATTTGTGATTTTGGGGAAGAATATGAAGTTTTTAAATAGAATGCGACGATCGACTGAAGTACCGGTGGTTGAGTGTGAATGAAACTTGTTAAAAAATCCGCTGTTACGTTGTAATAAATGCAGTGGAGAAGAGAATGAAATAGAAATAAGAGAATAAAATATAAATAAGAGAATGAAACAAGAACAAGAGAATTAATTAAAAATAAGATAATGAAATGAAAATAGAGCGCCGCCCCGCCTCAACCCTCCGGATTAAATTAAACTCAATAAAAATTAAGTTCGGCTCTTCTCTCGAGGTCAAGTCGAACGGTAAAAAATTTAAAAGAATTTAAAAATAAATTGAAATTAAAATCGAGCAATATCAATGTTAGCCGGAACCGAGCGAGAAATTATTAAAAATTATAAAGAAATTAAAACTGGTTTCTTTTTTTATCGGTGAAAGCTAGGTCAAGTTCAAGCCAACCCAAGCATCAAAGAAAGTCAACGTAAATTAGGTCAAGGTTAATCCAACTAAATCAAGAAACTAAAAAATTTAAAATCAGTTGAAATCAAACTCAAAAGCAAAAAAAAACCATTAAAAGCGAAAGAAACTAAAACGGTACGTTTCTTTAAAAATTAGTGAAAATTAGGTCAAGGTCATCTCAACCCGGATAGAAATTAAAAAATAAAAATAAAAACCGGTTTTTTTAACCAATGAAAACTAGGTCAAGGTCATCGCAACCCAAGTAGAAATTAAAAATAAAAGGAACTGAAATTAGAATTTTTCTAGAAATTAATGTAATTTATGTCAAGGTTAAAAGTGAAAGGAATTAATTGATTAATTAATTAATTAAAATTAAAATTAGGTCAGGGTCATCCCAACCCGAGTAAAAATTAAGAATGAAAGAACTGAAATAGGAATTTTTCTAAAAATTAATAAAATTTATGTCAAGGTTAAAAGTGAAAGGAATTAATTGATTAATTAATTAATTAAAATTACAATTAAGTCAAGGTCATCCCAACCCGAGTAAAAATTAAGAATGAAAGAACTGAAATAGGAATTTTTCTAAAAATTAATAAAATTTATGTCAAGGTTATGTGAAGGGAACTAAAACAGGTTTTTTTTGTGAAGTAATTAATTAAAATAAAAATTAGGTCAAGGTCGTTTCAACCCAAGTAGACATTAAAAGAAAAAATTAAATTGGATTTTTTTTTAAATCAATCAAATTTATGTCGAGGTTAAAAGTGAAAGGAACTAGAACAGGAAACTCTTTTAAAATTAAATGAAAATTAGGTCAAGGTTATCTCAACCCAAGTAGAAATAAAAAATAAAAGAAATTGAAACCGGAATTTTCGTGTTAAATCAAAGAAAATTAGATCAAGGTCATCCAAATCTATTCTAGAAATTAAAATTGAAAGAAACTGAAATTGGAATTTTTTTAAAAATCAATGAAATTTGTGTCAAGGTCAACCCAACTCGAGAAAAATAAATTTCTTCTGGTTAGTAGAAAAGATAAATTCAACAAAAATCAAGTCCCGCCTCATTCAAGGTCAACTCAACCTGAGCAAAATAATTAAAAATTAAAAAAATGAAAATAAAGAGGAATTAAAAATTTGTTAAAATTAAGCCCAACCCAGCTGAATTCAGTCAGACTCTACTCAAAGAAAGAAAATAAAATTAAAATAAAATAAATTCCGACCAAAAGAATTAAAGCCACCTCAAAGTTAACACAACCGAAGCAAGAAAATTAAATACTTAAAAAAGAAACTAGAAAGAAATGTAGAAAAATGAAACTAAAAATAAATTAAAAATCAAATATCGTTAAAAATTAAATGTAAAAAGAACTAAAAAGGCTAAACTTCAAACTAAACACGCGTAGAGTATTGAAAAACAAAAAAGACAGAAGTAAAAAATGAAGAAATTAAAAAGAAATTAAGTCCGACCAATCTCAAGGTCGGCCATCTTCCCGGGCTGAGTTGAATCCGCTAGACTTTGTAGTCATTTGCAGTGAAGAAGAAAAAAATAAAAAGAAAGAATGCCTTACCCTGCTGGACACTTAAATTACTCTTAAATTACTTAGATACTTAATTAATTAAATGAATTAAAATTACACCCAACCAATTTCAAGGTCAACCCAAACAAGAAATAATGATAAAAAAAATAAAACTTGGAATTTTCTTTTAATTTAAAATTAGTCCCAACCCACGTCAGGGTGGACGCCACTGAAACAATAAAATTTAAAAAAAAAACACCACGAAAAGTTAAAAATTCAAAATCTGTTAAAATTAAGCCCAGCCAATTTCAAGGCCAACCTGCAACTTAACCAAGCGGCCCAAGTCAAAAATTAAAAATTAGGCGGCAAACTGAAAAGTAGGAGTAAATGAAAATTAAAAGCAAAACCGAGCAATTAATTTCAAAAACACTAACCTAACAATTACAACTAATCTCAACACTGTTTTGTTTATTATTAGTTTATTTATATACAAAAGCAAAACAACGACAAAAAAATAAGTAACTAGATTATTTTAATTAAAATTTAAAATTAATAAAATTGATAGATATCAAGTCAAGTAAAAATATTAAAATGTAAAAATTAATAAGAAAGTTAAGAATTAAAAAATAAAACTAATCAAACAGGAAACTCAAAACAAGTTTGAAGGTCAAGTCAACCCAACTAAACTAAACCTAATTTTATCGAATCCAAGTAAAAAATTTAAAAAAAAATGGAAGTAAAGAAAAATTCTAAAACATTGAACATTTTTTGAGTCGTGAGATTTAATTTTTTCTTTTCAGTTTTTTTTTGCCTTACAGGTTTTGAGTATCAATTTTAGATTTGATTTCTTACTTATGGTTGGGTCGAGTTAGGGTAGTTCAAAGTTCAAATACTTTCACTTGACTTACATTTTTTAAGTATTTATTTTTTGATCTTCATTTGACCTTGGGCCGAATTTAATAATTGGTCTTTCTTCGTTTGGATTTAATAGCAAAGAAGCCAAGATTTTTTAAAGTTTTAATTTTTATCGCTTTGAATTTTAATTTTTTGTTTTTGAGTTTTACATTTGGACTTCAATCAAGATTTTTTGAATTTTGAGATTAAATTTTTTCCTTTAAATTTTTTTTTTATCGCGTGTTTGGATTTTGAGTATCAATTTTCGTTCGAATTGTTTCCGGCCGAGTCATATTGAGTTCGAACATTTCTCGTCTCTGTATTTTTTTATTAATCTTTATATACAGGGTGTTCCACTTAAGACGGCTTTCCAGTTCATATCTCTCCAGTTACTCATTTCACAAAAAAATGTTTCAAGTGAAAGTTACTTGGAATCATGTGGAGCACAGTTTAAAATTAGTTTGGTGTATACAGAGTGTTCCGTTTGGCCTGGGCGTTAGGTCACCTCGTTATTTTAAATGGAATACCCTGTATATTATTACATTTTCGGATTCCGGACTGAATTTTAAGGTGACTTTGTGTACCACACATGGGGTCTAATCTGAACCGTTTTCGCGTTATTCAATTTTTTTTAGAAAATCGTCGCTGTTGCAGTACTTCAAACAAATGCAAATATCTTCCGAACAAATGACGTTAGAGACTTGCGGTTTTTGGCGAAAGTTTCATCTTAAAATGTCTTTTCAGTTACACCGTCCAGGAAAATTCCAAGTTACATAAATTCTTACAAAAGAATTCATAAACTTGAAAATGTACTTATTTTGAAATTTCCACGTCCTACTCTTTCGTCAGTTTCTATTTTTTGGCCTTTTCAAGAATCAACCTGCAAACTTCATTTTTTTTGACAGTCCACAATGTCATTGCGTTAGGCAACTTAAACAAAGAAGCACCGCAGCGACCAAGACGCAACGCTTCTTCTTTTAAAACCGAAACGGCCGATAAAAGAAAATAATTGTAAGTTAAATAAACACGCGTTCGCTTTTTCTCTTTAAGCCAGGCTGCTATGTCGCAAGTTTATTTACCCTTCCAAATAATAAGTAGAGCAAGTAGAACGCGGTCGCTGTACATACACACAAAGACTTGGTTGGACTTAGCACTTCCAAACTAATGCACTTAACGAGACGGGCGCACAATGCGCCGACAAATTAACGGGTTCCTGCTTATTTAAGAGATTTCGACGCAGCTCAGCCCGGATTTCTTTTTTTTTTCGATTCGTGCCGCCCCGTCGAGTTGAGCAATCGACCCATCAATTACACCAACCGACAATTAAAAGGCAATAAAACATCAATCAACGGAAAATAAAATTAAAGCGATCGTAATCGATACAGGACGTGCTTGTATGTTTGATAACTTGTTTGATGGTAAACAAGAAGACAGGAGTAATCGATCTGTCCGTATGGGGAAGAAGGATCATAAAACAATAATAACAATAGTTTATAAAAATTAAGAAAAAAAAAACTAAAAATAAAAGAGTTAAGTAAGTCCAAAATAAATTTGCAGGTTAACGTTAACACAAGTGAACTCAGTTCACTTTAGTGTTCTATTTGACCTAAGCAAAAAGATAAAAAATAGGAGGGACACTTAAAAGAATAATAAAAACAAACATTAAGTTCCAAAGCAAAATTTCAAGGCCAACCAAATCCAGCTTAACTTAACCTATACTTTATTTTTTTATTGACAGGCCGATTTTACAAATTGGTATAATTTATTACATAACTAACAGACGACAAGAAGTGTCAAAATTCACCCCAAATCGTTACTAACTAGTTGCTATTTTATTATAATTTTTAATTTTTTTGTTAGATTGAGTTTGAGTTCAGTTCGGTTGAAATTAGTTTCAATTAATATTTAATTCCTACTTCCTTTTTTAGTTTTAGGTTTTAATTCTTAAGTTTGTAAATTACCTAATTGTATTGAATCCATGTTAAAAATTTGGAAGAAAAAAAAAACGGAAAAATGATGGAAGCAAACAAAAATTAGGGCCCAGTGGAGTTTGTTTGCACGTTTTGGAAGCGAAATGATAAAGTTGTTAGCATCAGAATCGGTTTTTTCGGCGAATTGCAATTTTTTTTATTATAATATTTTTAAGACTTTTTTAATTCTTTTTTTAAGGTTATAATAATAATAATAATAATATTTGGTTGAGTTTAACTAGTGTTTCTTCGGTTGGATTTAATTCGGATTTAGTTTTTTCTTTTGCATTTTGAGTTTTATTATTTGGGATTCAACTGGGGAGATATGAACCGGAAAGTCGCCCTAAGTGAAACCGCCTGTATATAAAGATTAAAAAAAATAAAGAGGCGAGAAGTGTTCGAACTCAATATGACTCGGCCGGAAACAATTCGAACGAAAATTGATATTCAAAATCCAAACATGCGACAAAAAAAAATTTTAAGGAAAAAATTTAATCTCAAAATTCAAAAAATCTTGATTGAAGTCCAAATATAAAACTGAAAAACAAAAAATTAAATTTCAAAGCGATAAAAATTAAAACTTTAAAAAATCATGCCTTTCTTGCTATTAAATCCAAACGAAGAAAGACCAATTATTAAATTCGGCTCAAGGTCAAATGAAGATCAAAAAATGAAGACTTAAAAAATGTTGAAACGGAAGAAATAATATGAATTCGAGTGAAGGTGTTCGAGTTCAACCTAACTCGACCCAACCATAAGTAAGAAATTAAATCGAAAATTAATGCTGAAAATCTCTAAGGCAAAAAAAAAAACACTGAAAAGAAAAAAATTAATCTCGCGACTCAAAAACTCAACGTCTTTGAATTTTTGAGGCATGAGATTTAATTGACTGAAAGTTGATACTCATAATCCAAATGCGACCATAAAAACACAAAATTTAATCTCAAAATTCAAACAATCAAAAAATCTTGAAGTTCAAATACAGGATGCAAAAGACAAAGAATTAAATTAAAAGCACAAAAAATTAAAACTTTGAAAAATCATACTTTACTTGGTATTAAATCCAAACGAAGAAAGACCAATAAATTAAACTGGACTGAAGGTCAAATGAAGATAAAAAAATAAAGAATTTAAAAAATGTTAAAGCAAATTAAAACGAAAATTATTACTCAAAATACCAATGCGACAAAAAAAAACGGGGGAAAACTTTAATCTCAATATTGAAACACTCAAAAAATCTTAAAGCCCAAATGTAGAACTCAAAGAAAAAAATTCAAAAAGCAAAAAAATAGATCTTAGATCTTTAAAAAATCATGCCTTCGTATTAAATCCAAACGAAGAAAGACTAATTAAACTGGACTCAAGATCAAATAAAGTTTAAAAAATAATGCATTTGTTTGATGTACTGCAACAGCGACGATTTTCTAAAAAAAATTGAATACCGCGAAAATGGTTCAGATTAGACCCCATGTGTGGTACATAAAGTCACATTAAAATTCAGTCCGGAATCCGAAAATGTAATAATATACAGGGTGTTCCATTTAAAATAACGAGGTGACCTGACGCCCAGGCCAAACGGAACACTCTGTATACACCAAACTAATTTTAAACTGTGCTCCACGTGATTCCAAGTAACTTTCACTTGAAACATTTTTTTGTAAAATGAGTTCAACCTTTTGAGTCGTTTATTGTCTCCGAGTCATGAGAATTAATTTTTTCTTTTTAATTTTTTTTCCATAAGGGTTTTGAGAATAAACTTTCGATTTAATTTCTTACTTGTGGATGGGTCGAGTTAGGTTGAGTTCGATCGGTTTGACTCGTCTTTCATATTATTTTTTAAGTTTTAACATTTTTTTTTAATTCCTTTATTTTTTCATCTTCATTTAACCTTGAATCAAGTTTAACTGATCTTTCTTCGTTTGTATTTAATACCGAGGATGGTATGATTTTTTAGAGTTAATTTTTTTTAAATCTAATTTCTCTTTTTGGGTCTTATTTTTGAGATTCAATCGAGATTTTTGATTGTTTGAATTTATAAAATAAAGGAGCACTTAAAAGAAAAATAAAAACAAACATTAAGTTCCAAAGCAAAATTTCAAGGCCAACCCAAACCAGCTTAACTTAACCTATACTTTATTTTTTTATTGATAGGCCGATTTTACAAATTGGTATAATTTATTACGTAACTAACAGACGACAAAAAGTGTCAAAGTTGACCCCAAATCGTTACTAACTAGTTGCTATTTTATTATAATTTTTAATTTCTTTCTTAGATTGAGTTTGAGTTCAGTTGGGTTGAAATTAGTTTCAATTAATATTTCATTTCCTACTTCCTTTTTTTAGTTTTAGGTTTTAATTCTTAAGTTTGTAAATTACCTAATTGTATTGAATCCAAGTAAAAAATTTAAAAAAAAGAACGGAAAATAATAGAAGCAAACAAAAATTAAAGTTCAGTGGAGTTTGTTTGCACGTTTTGGAAGCGAAATGATAAAGTTGATAGCTTCAGAATTGGTTTTTTCGGCGAATTGCATTTTTTTTATTATAATATTTTTAAGTCTTTTTTTAATTCTTTTTTTAAGGTTATAATAACAATAATAATATTTGGTTGAGTTTAACTAGTGTTTCTTCGGTTAGACTTAATTCCGATTTAGTTTTTTCTTTTGCATTTTGAGTTTTATATTTGGGATTCAACCTTTTTTGAGTCGTTTATTGTCTCCGAGTCATGAGAATTAATTTTTTCTTTTTAATTTTTTTTCCATAAGGGTGTTGAGAATAAACTTTCGATTTAATTTCTTACTTATGGTTGGGTCGAGCTAGGTTGAGTTCGATCGCTTTGACTCGTCTTTCATATTATTTTTTAAGTTTTAACATTTTTTTTAATTCCTTTATTTTTTCATCTTCATTTAATCTTGAATCAAGTTTATCTGATCTTTCTTCGTTTGTATTTAATACCGAGGATGGTATGATTTTTTAGAGTTAATTTTCTTTTAATCTAATTTCTTTTTTTGGGTCTTATTTTTGAGCTTCAATCAAGATTTTTTGATTGTTTGAATTTATAAAATAAATTTGAAGGTTAACGCAACACAAGTGAACTCATTTCACCTTAGTGTTCTATTTTACCTAAGCAAAAGAATAAAGAATAGGAGGGACACTTAAAAGAAAAATAAAAACAAACATTGAGTTCCAAAGCAAAATTTCAAGGCCAACCCAATCCAGCTTAACTGAACCTATACTCTATTTTTTATTGATAGGCGGATTTTACAAATTTGTTATAATTTATTACGTAACTAACAGACGACAAAAAGTATCAAAATTGACCCCAGTCGTTACTAACTAGTTGCTATTTTAATAAAATAAAAAAGCGACACGAATAATTGACCGATAGGAGAGCCACATTATTTTATAACTTCGGATTTACCGCCTATCAATAAAAAATAGAGTGTAGTTTTATTCAATTAACGCCAAATCTTTTTGGAAAAAATTGGACAAAACTAAAAATAACAATAAATTTAAAGTAAATAAATAACCATCATGTCCGAAAACATATTTCAAGGTTAACCCATACCAACACTGAACTGTAATTCTATTCAAAATTACAAAAATTAAAAGAAAAAAAAAACTAAAAATAAAAAAAGTCTACTGTGAATTTCAAGGTTAATCCAACTCAACCTAGTTTTCTATTTTCTTCTGTTTTCTATAAGGGAACAGAAACTAAAAAGAAATTGAAAATGTTTGAGCTTTTTTAAGATTTTGAATGTTCGTCCACAAGTGGAGATCGTAGCTTCCAAAAAAAAAAAAACAAAAACAAAATGAGAACGAATAAAATTTCGACAATTTCGACAGTTAGCACAGAGTTTCTATCCATCCGGTCCTATTGAAATTCGTAACGTAAAGCAAACTAGCCCAAATTTAACTCTGCCCAACCGCAGCAAGATATTAAAATTAAAGAAAAAAAACTTTAAACAAATTAAAAATTTGAACACGTGACAGGAATCTCAATGTTAACCCAACTGAATTCAACCTTAACCTAAAAATATGAAACAAATAAAAAGCTTTTTAAAAACGAGCTAAAAGAGTAATTTATTGACTTACTTGACGTTTTGCAAATTTAATAATTAAAAAAAAACAACCTAAAAATGTAATTGCCCTTTAATTTTTAGTTTATTTTTACCTTCCTAAATTTTTAATTTTTTTGCCTGGATTGAACAGATTTGCTTTGAGTTCGGTTGGTTTTTTGGGTTGCGTTGACCTTGCAACTTGTTTTGATTGTAATAAATTGGTTAACTTTAATGTTTAGTTTTCTTTAACGTTTTCAATTTCTAATTTCTTGCCTGGGTTGAACAAAATTAGAGTTGAGGTCAGTTAGATTGGTATGACCTTGAATTCTATCTTTTGACTGAATGTTTGTTTGCTTTTATTTATTTTTTTAATTTTTTAATTTTTAATCTTCCGCCTAGGTTGATTAGAATTAGGTTGAATTTAGTTGATTTGGCTTGGGTGCATTCTGAAATTTGTTTTGGAACTTGATTGATTACTTATTTTAATTTTTTACATTTTTAATTTACTTATTATTTTTTTAAAATTTTTTTCCTACGTTGAACAGGGTTCAGCTGTTTTTTTGACTAGGTTGAACAGAGTTCAGTCGGGTTGGATTGATCTTGAAATCTTGAAATTTTGAAATTTGTTTGTTCAGTTTTAATCCATTTATTGTTTCTTTTTTAAAATTTTATTCGAATAATTTTTTTGCCTGGTTTGAATAGAGATAGATTGTGTTGACCATACAGTTTGTCTTGGACTTAACGCTTGCTTAATTTTCTCTTTCAATATTACTTTGAAATCCTGAGTAAATTCCAGCCTGAAGTGAAAAATCGCAACATGGGGTCTGGCGCGAGCGGTTTTCGACTATTTGTTTCATTTGTTTTCAATGATACTACAGAAATGTACGAACCTTACGGTATAAATTTATAACAAATGCTCGGAAGTCTCCCCCGCCCCTCCGTCGGGTTCTCGGCAACTCAGTAGATAATTCGCAACGCAAAAAAAAACAATTGAATATCGAGTTGTCAATAAATACGTACGTCAAAGTCATATTTTTAATGACATTTTTGAATTCCTGAGTGAATTCTAGCCTGAAATGATGGGTCGCATCATGGGTCTAGAGCGAGCGGTTTTCGACTTTTTTCATTTGTTTTTAATTGTACAACTCGAGAACCAATAAAGATAGACCCATGGTGCGACACATCATTTCAGGCTAGAATTTGCGCGGGAATTTAAAAATGCAAGAAAAAGTTCAGTTTTCGTATATATAATACAGATAAAGGAAGAAAGCGTGCCGCAACATTTCAGTAATCATTAGCAGTATCCATTACGGCGCGGAACTTTAAAAAGAAAACAGAAACTTGCTTGTTTGGCTTTATTTTTTTTTTATTTTTTAATTTCTCACCTAGATTGAATAGAAAACAAGGCAGGCTACGAAAAATGCTGTTATTTGAAATTTCTTTTATTTTTGTTTTTGTTTTTTTTTTTAATAAATATAATTTTTTGCCTAACTTAAATGGAGGCTACCCTGACGGTATTTTTCAAACCCTTAGTAAAATCTGGCTGACCTAAAGGGTCGCAAGATAGGTCTAGTGCGAACTCTCTTCGATTTTCTTCTTTTTCATTTGTTTTCAATTGTAACAGAAATAATAAGTACAAAACAGTACAAATCGAATGGCATAAATTTATAACAAATGTTCAGAAGTCCCCCCCCCCCTCACCGGATTCCCGGTAACTCAGCAGATAATTCGCAACGCAAAAAAAAACAATTGAATAGCGGGTTGCCGAGAAACACCGAGTCATATTTTAATGACATTTTTGAATTCCTGAGTGAATTCTAGTCTGAAATGATGGGTCGCATCATGGGTCTAGAGCGAGCGGTTTTCGACTTTTTTCATTTGTTTTTAATTGTACAACTCGAGAACCAATCAAGATAGACCCATAGTGCGACACATCATTTCAGGCTAGAATTTGCTCGGGAATTCAAAAATGCAAGAAAAAGTTCAGTTTTCGTACGTACCCCCCTAAATTGTGTTGCTCGTTTTTTTTTTATAATACAGATAAAGGAAGAGAGCGTGCCGCAACATTTCAGTTATCATTAGCAGTATCGATTACGGCGCGGAACTTAAAAAAGCAAACAGAAACTTTGGTGGAATTGTCGTTTTCCGTTCGGGACTGGTACTTTTACACCACGACATCAAAAAGAAACGAACCTTTCCAAACCGAAAGTAAAAGTGATCGACCGCAAAAAATAGGAGCTCGTTATGCAGGCGCGTTACGTAAGTCGCGTCGGAGGAGCACAAGAAAAAGAAGAATGACGGCAAAAAACGAGCCGTACGGCATCGATTAAACGTCTAATTGGCTGATTAATGCGGCTTAATATGCGAGATGTACGAGGTCGGCGCCGCGGTTCTGGCTTTGATTAATTGCAAAAACGAACGTCCGCATCCGCCGCCAGACGCGCAAACAAGTGCAATCTGGAGCGCGTCTTGTTGCAAGAACGACGGAGCGACCGCAGCGCCGCGATAGCGAACGAGACGGAATCATCATCAAGTCGCCGCGCTCGCCTCATTTGATTCGAATAAAATACCACCGGCATATTTGCTTCGTCATTTTTACAGACGAGACGCTTCGTAATAGATCTGTTGATTCGATGTTGTTTCAAAAAAAAAAAGAAGAAAAAAGATAAAAGCCTGTCTACAAAAACAATTGAAGTGTACATACCACTCGACTGTCTAACCTAACATCCCATACATCCCTACAATATGATGCACTTACATCATCACATTCTTTCTATGAAGTAACATCCTGAGAGTTGGCAATTCACTACCGCTACGTGTATGGGCATCTTTAATATTGTCACGGCGAAACGTGATTTGCTCAGACTCGGTTAACCTCAGAATGTCTTGTACGTGTTTCTTCTTTTTTCGTGTAGTGATAATTTTAAATTTCCTGCTGCAGTCAGTCCTTTTTGAAACAACGAAATTTCCTGAAACTGGCAATTCCGTGCGTGTATGGACATCATTAATATTGTCGCGGCGAAATGTGGTTTAGAGTTTATATTTATTAAGCTTTCACGCACGCTGATTGTTTTTCTCTGTCTGCAGACAGTTACATGTTTTGCCCTTTGGTGTAGCTGGTTGTATGAAGGGGTGAGGGGGGGGGGAAGTTAATAAAACAGTGATCTGCCTAAAAAATGTGATGAACGACTACACGACTTTAATCAGTGGGTAAGAATAAGGGGGCCTTTTCTCTCTGCATTTCATGCTTTTGGCAATTCCGTACGTGTATGGGCATCTTTAATATTGTCACGACGAGATGTGATTCCTTTAAGGTACAGCGCGGCGAAGAAGTTAAACAATTGAATTTGCTTAGGTTGACCTTGATTTGATTTTGTTCATTTAATTTTAATTTCTTTTTTAATTTTTCGCTTGGGTTGAATATAGTTAGGCTTACCACGTGTCCCGGTTTAATCCGGATTGTCCCGGTTTCAGGCATTGGTCCTAATCGGTTTGGTATTTTGTCACGGTACGACAGCAACACGTCATTTAATTCCGATTTGAAATGGAAAGTTGCGTCTAATTTAAAATGTAAATGTTAAAAGAAATAATCAAAAGAATGTAATTTTCTGCTTAGCGGACTTTCGGTACTTTGGGTACCTTATCTATATGCTTCTTTTTAAATAATAAAACATTTTTTGGCAGTGGCCTACCCAGCTAGCATAGTGACGTGAAAAGGGCGTTATAAAGCCGTCATGTCGTCATTTTAACATCCAAAAGACGTCTGAGCCACGTATTAATCACTTTACACGTCAAGCTGTATCACGTCATGTAGGTAACGTAACTTTGACGTTAATTGTGACGTAAATAAACGACATAATGACGTGATAATGACGATGAAGTAACGTGTTTCGCCCCCCCAAGCGACGTCTTAATCGCTTTGTACGTCAAGCCGCATCACGTCATGTAGATAACGTAACTTTGACGTTAATTGTGGCGAACATATAAAATAGCGACATCTTACTATCGCTTTTTGACCTAACATTGCAGTAGGATAGACAAACTGAAGCGGGATTTGCTCCTAATGAGTCCCCCATGCAAGGCGGCCATGCTTGCTGTCAAAGCATAATGAAAGATTTTAGAAAAATTTTGTGCAAATCGTTTTTGATTGCAGTGAGAACCTCGAGCAGCCTCTGGACAGCTGTTTCAGCCCTGCTTGGGGCTTCTTCAGCAGAAACGTAGCTCGACATTCCCACTGCAGACCAAAAACGACTTGCCCAATTTATTCGCAATTGCGATGTAAGAGTGATGAACATATAAAATAGCGACATCTTACTATCGCTTTTTGACCTAACATTGCAGTAGGATAGACAAACTGAAGCGGGATTTGCTTACATCGCAATTGCGAATAAATTGGGCAAGTCGTTTTTGGTCTGCAGTGGGAATGTCGAGCTACGTTTCTGCTGAAGAAGCCCCAAGCAGGGCTGAAACAGCTGTCCAGAGGCTGCTCGAGGTTCTCACTGCAATCAAAAACGATTTGCACAAAATTTTTCTAAAATCTTTCATTATGCTTTGACAGCAAGCATGGCCGCCTTGCATGGGGGACTCATTAGGAGCAAATCCCGCTTCAGTTTGTCTATCCTACTGCAATGTTAGGTCAAAAAGCGATAGTAAGATGTCGCTATTTTATATGTTCATCACTCTTACATCGCAATTGCGAATAAATTGGGCAAGTCGTTTTTGGTCTGCAGTGGGAATGTCGAGCTACGTTTCTGCTGAAGAAGCCCCAAGCAGGGCTGAAACAGCTGTCCAGAGGCTGCTCGAGGTTCTCACTGCAATCAAAAACGATTTGCACAAAATTTTTCTAAAAAGTTAATTGTGGCGTAAATAAACGACATAATGACGTGATAATGACGAAGAAGTAACGTGTTTCGTCCCCCACGCAACGTCTTAATCACTTTATAGGTCAAGCTGCATCACGTCATGTAGATAACGTACCTTTGACGTTATTGTGACGTAAATAAACAACATAAGGACGTGATAATGACGACGAAGTAACGTGTTTCGCCCCCCAAGTGACGTCTTAATTACTTTATACGTTCAGCCGTATCACATCGTGTAAGTAAAGTACCTTTGACGCTAATTGTGGCGTAAATAAACCACATAATGACGTGATAATGACGACGAAGTAACGTGTGTCGCCCCTCAAGCAACGTCTTAATCACTTTATACGTCAAGCTGTATGACGTCATGTAGAAAACGTAACGTTGACGTTAATTGTGACGTAAATAAACGATAGAATGACGTGATAATGACGAAGAAGTAACGTGTTTAGCTCCCCAAGCGACGTCTTAATCACTTTACACGTCAAGCCGTATCACGTCATGTAGATAACGTAACTTTGACGTTAATTGTGACGTAAATAAACGACATAATGACGTGATAATGACGACGAAGTAACGTGTGTCGCTCCCACGTTGCAGCCAAATTTATGCAGGGGTGTTTCTTGTTCCAACGTTGCTGCGCCTTCTTTATGCAAATGTAATCAGAGTGTTAAATAAATCGTGAGTGCAAAGACATGCAAATTTTTCGCAAAAGTTTAACGTCAAGTGATTAAAACTGTGAAATAAATTTTTCAACAAAAGTTATTTCTTTATAGTAACTTATCTAGGTCATTGAGAGTTACTTTGAGATGATCTCGTCGTGACATCTTCGTTCGTTTCATATTTCTCGATAAGGCTTAAGTGTTTATACATGCCGCATTAGTTACCAAGTGCTACAATTGCGCCATCTTGTATTTATATTCACAACTGTATACATGTTATTATTTCCCTTAATTTAACAATTCCAATATTAATTTTAGGATAATTGGCTTTAGAAATATTCAAAGTATTTACTCTAACTTTTTGTTTAGTCCCAAAAATGTTTTTAAACTAATAATTTTCAAAAATAAACATAGTAACACATTATCACTTCATAGTGACGTGTTAATGACGTCACTTTTACGACGTTGTTAATCCGTGTCGTATGACTCGTCAAATTGAGATCACTTTCGAGGAGACAAATGACATCAATGACGTAAAAGTAACCTAAAAATGACGTAATTCCGACGTCACTCTGCTAGCTGGGTAATGGGTTTCTTTTTGTCCTAACCAGTTTCCCACTCCTGTTCCGGTTTAGAGCTTCATGATTATGGTAAGCTTAAACATATAACAATTAGAGCTTCATGATTATGGTAAGCCTAAACATATAACAATTAGAGCTTGATGATTATGGTAAGCCTAAACATATAACAAATCTAAGTGAGCATATCATAGCGTGTTTATGTAAAGGTCCCTTCTAAAAAGTGTAGTGTAAGGCTGTCCATCCACGTAAGTAAATGACTGAATACAAATACGCCGTAACAATATAATTTTTCTTCTCGTTTTTTTTTTTTTAAAAAAAAAGCACAAACCACCCCAATGAAATCATGTTAATTCCGGTGGCAACACCATCGATTTTCCGCCGCTTTTTCTTCGCGATTAGACACGCACGGCGGCGACCTCTGCGCACACACACACACACGAAACCCTAATCACCCTCGCTCACGCACGCACATCGCCGAGTGGTGTGCTTAGGGGGGTGAAAACATTTTCGTACGATGAATGAACATAGTAGTAAAACGTTGTTGTGGCCCCGGACAAGTGAACGGACCCCTCTATCGGATATCAATAGATTTAATCAAGGACAATGGGGCGCAGCCCGACATATTATGATGGAGATAATGGTACACACACACACACACACACATACACACACGACATTGATGATGACTAACCCGAAGTGAACGAACGGCCATTGAAATGATAGGCATCTTCAACCAAACCGACGACGCCACGGCGGCGCGGCGGTCATTTGTTGATTTGATTTGATGATGGTGATGGTGATGGCGCTTTCGAAACGCTCGCTACGTGAATGTGAATAAACCATCTCAACAATGATAAATGCGATCGTTCGGAATTCAAAACACTAATACACTAATATTTTGACTCGTTATTTTATTGCCTACCGGGTGTGCTGGCGTGTTTGTTTACACGGAACTTTCCTTTTCTTTTACGTATACAAGCAATCAGATAAATGGGTTTTAGGTTTCGGCTGCTGGAAAAACACAAGCGCGCCGTTGTTTCTTGTTTCGCTTCTCAATCGTAATATTTACGCTAAAATCCAACCAATACATTTGGCTGCCGCTGCAAACAATTTCTACTAAATTGCTACTACTACTACTACTGATACTAACTTATATTATTTAAAAATAACAAAAAAAATCGACGTTTAAAAACGATATGTTTCAAACTTTTCGTTTACTCCCTATAGATTTTATTTATTTATTTATTTATTATTTATTTATAAAAATTGAGCGCTTACATTGCATTGTTTGACTTAGGCCCGGTCTTTTCATCTCTGAGTAACTTCAATCATTGATTTACTCCCATAGTTACAATTGTAGAGACAATTGTTTCTATAGGAATTAATCAACGGTTAAAGTTACTCAGAGATGAAAAGACCGGGTCTTAGCTTAGCGTATGTTACTTATTATTATAACACGCATTTTACGTTGACCCAGCGAAGAAAAATGCCTTCCCTTGAAAAAAATCCATTTTTTTTTATACAGGGTGACTTGCTAGCCCCTTCGCAAACTTCGGCAAATGAAAGCAGACGCGATTTTATGAAAAAAATATCCCCTCAACGCAGGTCCGTTTTGCTTTCGTTTAGAAGTTACGGCGATTTTTAATTTTTTCAGTGATTAAAAATGCAGTAGGATCAGTAATGGTTATTGTAAATACTACCGTGTGCTGAAAGCCACGTTATACAGGGTGGGCCAATAGTGCGTATTCGGTAGATAGCGCCGATATTAATTGTTATTGGGTGTTGTCTTATTTAAAATAATCATAGTGTCGATAAAATTTAAATTAAAATTTTAAGAGTTAAGCATTAGTTTCGCAGGCAACGGAACTGACACTTGGAAGAGGGGGGGGGGGGGGGGGGCTCTTCAGGAGTGGATTCGATCCCCACTGCCAGAGCATGTTCTATGTGAAAAACGGAATTTTCTTCTGTCGGTCTGTTCGGTTGAATTTGCTTCGAACTGGTGTTTCTGCATTTCCCTGGTTTGTAAGGCAAAGAAGGTAAACATGTAGTAAGTCGGTCGCAGTCACAGTTAATGATCATAATTACCAACCATTACAACTCTGCGACAAACCAGAAAGCTTGGAGCCAGGGTGGTATTAAATAAAAGTATGCATACGGTTTTTTATGTTACAGATCACACAAATGTAAATTCTTAACAGATTAAAAAGTACAAACACTCTCAATACAGATATTTTAATTAAAATCTACTAAATTATAGACAAAATATTCTAAATGCTGATTTACGATTTTGACATCTTACTGTGTGTAGGCTTGTTGTGTAACACATGCTGGACGCCATATCATTGTAAATTTAAACAAAGACCTATTAACTTCAGTCATAAAATATAGGGTGTTCCATTTAAACTAACCGAGTAAAATAAACATCGGAATAATACCATTTTTTTTACATTGAAATGTCAATATCTCAAAAACTAGTAGGTTTAGATACATAATATCCTTATAATAAATTTATCTACTCTTAAAGGCGAATCGAAATAAACCACGATACGTATGTGTGATTAAAAAAGAAACATAACTTTGGTCTGGCACAGCCACACGCAACACTCTATATAATTGTAACTAATTTTAAATCATGCATCTATGTCATAGGTATGTAATAGCGCAAGCAGATTTAAAAAATCTGCATTAATATAGGCGGTAACTACCGAATACGCAACTATTGGACCATCCTGTATATTTTCTTAATGCCAATTTAAAATGGGGTTACTGTAATAACAAAAACCATTTACTCTAACGACAGAAATAATTAGAAAAAAACAAATCTCAAGCTGTAAATTTGTAACAAATTTTGAGAATTGAGTGTTTTATTATTATTATTTTTTTTTTAATTACGCCCAGGTCGAATAGAAACAGACTGAAATTGAGTTGAATTGACCTCGAAATTTATTAGGGGTTTAGTTGCTATTAGGTTTTTTATTTTATAATTTTCCTTCTCTTATTTTTTAATTTTTTTAATTTTTCTTTTTTTTGCCTATATTGAGTAGAAAACGATATTGGCTCGAGTTAACCTTGAAATTTCTTTTGTTTTTAATTTTTCTTTCTTTTTCTTGCCTGGGTTGACTGGAAAATTAACAAAAAAATCTACGTTTAAACAATATCCCTGTCGATGACGTGTTTCAAAAATTAAATGCTTACATTACTCGTTTGAATTAGCTGGAAAAAAAATGTGTTACTTATTATAATACATGCGTATATGCACTCTACATTCATTTGGACAACAAAAATTTTTCTTTGAAAAAAAAAATCATTTTTATACAGGGTGATTCGTTAGCCTCTTTGCCAACTTCAGCAAATGAAAGCTGAAGCAATTTTATGAAAAAAAAAAAAAAAAAATGAACTGTATTCTATCAACACAGATCCGTTTTACTTTTGGTCAGAAGTTATAGCGATTTTGATTTTTTTCGGTGACTAAAAACCATTTAAACCTATTGTTTAATGGAAATCTCTGTATATAACGGCATTTTTGAATTCCCGAGTAAATTCTAGCCTGAATTGATGGGTCGCACCATGGGTCTAGCGCGAGCGGTTTTCGAGTTTTTTCATTTGTTTTTGATGGTACAACTCGAGAACCATTCAAGATAGACCCATGGTGCGACCCATCAATTCAGGCTAGAATTTACTCGGGAATTCAAAAACGCAAGAAAAGCGCAGTTTTTCCATACTACCTCCTCAAATTGCGATAGTCTTATTTTATTATTATTATTATTTTAATTTTGCCTGGGTTGAACGGAATTAAACCGAGCTTAGTTGGGTTGGGTTGGACTTGAAATTTGTGCGGGGCTTGTTTGGTTTTATTTAATTTTTTTTTAATTTTTAGTTCTTCCTATATATTTTTTTAATTTTTAGTTCTTCCTATATTTTTTAATTTTTAATTTCTTACCTAGATTGAATAGAAAACCAGACGGTCTATGAAAAATGAATTTAGTTGGGTTGACCTTTATTTTGGTGCAGTACTTATTTCGTCATAATTTTAATTTGAGTTCAGTTAGGTTAGGTTGACCTTGAAATTTATTTTGGACTAGTATTTTTTATTTTTAGACTTTTATTACTTAGTTTCGCGTAGGTTGAATAGAATTAGTTGGAGTTCAGTTGGGTTGACCTTGAAATATATTTTGAAACTTTGTGTTTAGTGTTTTTTTTTAACTTTTATTTTCTCGCCTAGAATAGAATTAGGTTGAATTCATTCGGATTAAGCTTGAAATTTGAAATTTTCCTTGGTATTTTATTTTTTGTATTTCTAGTCTTCTGCTGCTTTTTTTTAATTTAATTTTTTGCCTATACTGAGTAGAATTAGGTTGAATTCAGTCGAGTTGACCTTACATTTTCTTTGGGTTTTATTGTTTGTTTACTTTTATTTTTGTTAATTTTTAGGCTTTTGCTGCTTAAAAAAAAAAGATCTGCCCAGGTTAAATAGAGTTGGGTTGACTTCAGTTGGATCGGGTTGACCTTGAAGCTCTTTTTTGTGACTTGCTTGTTTCGTCATATTTTTAATTCTTTGTTTATCATTTCCACTTCCTCTATCCACTGTCTTTGCGCGTTTCATACGTCAATACATTCCCATAATAAATAAATCCGTGTGTGTATGGCCGTCTTTAATATTGTCACGATGAAGAAGTGCGTTTGTTTTATTTTTCTGCCCATCAGTTTGATCACTTGTTTTTGGAAAGTTTCTTCCCCTTTCCCTTGTTTTCAAACATTTCATGCGTCCATACATTCTGACAATTGGCAATTACGTGTGTGTATGGCCATCTTTAATATTGTCACGATGAAGAAGTATTTGTTTTTTTTTCTTCCTATCAATTTGATCGCTTTTTTGGGAAATTCTCGCATCCTATTCACAGACATATTTGAACATTTTTTGACAATTCCGTACGTTTGTGTCCCCCTTTAATATTTTTACGATGCATGGTAAGCTACTCAGTTAATTATATTTTAAACTTGAGATAAAATCCCTGATTTTTTTCGCCACCTTTTACATTTCACGCCCAGTCTCTCTCTCTCTCTTTTTTTTTTTTTTGAAGTAACTGAGCTTGTCGACGACCGACAATTCCGAACGTGTATGGCCACCTTTAATATTGTCACGCGGAAAAAAATGTGCTTTACTCAGACTCGGCTAACGTCGGAAGGTTTTTAAATTTTCCGTGTGTTTTCTTTCGTATTTGAAGTAGTTTTTAACGAAACGTTAAAATTTTCTGATGTGTGAGCGCCAGGGTCGGCTTTAATACCACAACGATCGTTGGAAGTGAGGTTTCTTCATCAACTTCATTGATTTCATCTTCTGGTAGATTTCATCATGCCATTTCCATCGAAGTATCCAGACTTCTCGACAACTGACGACAATTCTTTGCGTGTATGTTTGCTTACCTTTAATATTGTCACGCGAGTAAGGTTTTTATCATTTTAATTCTCACTTTTTTTTGGCTGTCTGTTTTTTTTTTAATTGTCTTCTGTGCCTTGTCGTACTTGACCTTCAGAAGCAGCCAACTTGTAAGTTGACAATTTCGTAAGCGTATGGCCATCATCTTCTTAAATATTGTTACGACGAAATTATTTTTTTTTTCTTTGTCAACTTCCCCTTACACATTTCAAGCTTTCGCTTTGCACATCCGACCTCTTTGACAACTGACAAACTAGTGATTAATTAATGAATTAATTAATTACCTTTAATATTGTTACGAACGAGGCATACACCATTCGTTTTTGGGATCACTTCAAATTCTGGTTTCTTTTTCGATTTCGTAATCGACCTAAAAGAGGACTTTAAATTAAAAATAAAAGTCACAGTCTTATGTCCAAGAGGATGTGAAAACGTAGTTATTTATACATATGACTGTGACTTTTATATTTAAAGTCTGCTTTAGTTCGATTATGAAGTCGGCCCTAAGTCCAGTGGTACCAACGATTAAAAAATAAAATAAAAGGGAGCTTGTCGCGTTGGTCGTCGGATTTAAATACGTGGTCCGTTCCAGATTGCAGATTGCCTCAGGAGGCGGCGAGTTTATGAAATTACTAACGAGGACGTCGTCGCCGCCGCTTTCGAGGACGAGGACGAGGACGAGGAGGAGGAGGAGGAGGAGGAGGAGGAGGAGGAGGAGGAGGAGGAGGAGGACCGTTTGATCGTCCTGTAACAAGCCCGACACCAGGAAATGTTTATTAATTAGGCAATTATTTCGCGCAGCAAACGCGATTAGCACTAACTAACGCCGGCGATTAGGCTCGCTTTATTTATGCATAAACGAGCGCCGCTCAACTACATGCATGCATATTACTACAACAACAACAACAACCGTGGAGGAAATTTCGCAAACTCCTTTCCGAAAACCTTGTTCCTTCCCCCCCCGTATGTAATTGAGTTAGTTGTGAATTCGATTTACGTCGACTTCAGCACTTTAACCTTCGTGATTAATTACTTTACACGCTATTAATTAATAATGAATTTTGTGTGTGTGTGAGTGTGTGGAGGGGAGAGGGGGGGGGGGGTTAAAGTGAAGTGGTGGAAGGGAATTAATGGAAGAAGATTTTTTTTTCATCCCCTAGTTACCTACAGGGTGTCCCACTTAAGGCGGATTCTTTCATACCTCTCTAGTTATTAATTTTTCAAATGAAAGTTTCACAGGATCATTTGGAGCATATTTTAAAATTAGTTTGACGTGTTGTTTGACGTGTTGTTTGACGTTTGTTTTGACGTTGTTTGACGAGTACAGGTCACTTCGTTATTTTAAATGGAGCACCCTATATATTTTTACATTTTCCGGTTTTGGATTGAATTTTAATTTTAATTAATTTTTAACGCGAAAACGGTTTAGATTAGACCTTATGTATGGTACATAAGGTCACGTTAAAATTCAATCCAGAACCCGAAAATGTAGAAATATATGGGGTGTTCCATTTAAAATAACGAAGTGACCCAACGTCCCGGCTAAACGGAACACTCTGTACACGTCCAACTAATTTTAAGATATGCTCCACGTGATCCTGTGAAACTTTCATTTGAAACATTTTGCCGTAAAATTAATAACTAGAGAGGTATGAAAGATTCCGCCTTAAGTGCGATACCCTGTATGTTACGTTTATAAAAATATCAGCTTTTCTGATGCATTAAAATTAAAAAAAGAAAAAAAAAATGAAGCAACGTGACAATATTAAGAGGCCCACACACTCGCGAAACTGTCGAAGGTCTCACTTATTTTATTTTATTTTTTTCATTTCTTGAGCGTTTCAACTTCAGTTATTGTATAACAGATGTCTACTTAAGAATTAATGGGAGAAGATTTTTGTTCTCATCCCCTTATACAGGGTGTCTCCGGATTCAGTTCGCCGTACGTATAATGGACAAAAAAATTTTGAATTCAGGTTTCATATTTTGCAATTCAGGTCTGCTTTGTACGAAATGAATTTGAGCCAAGTATGACCTTGAAAGTCTTCAAGGTGGCGGAAAGAAGAAATAAAATACGGATAGGCAAAGTGGTGTTCCTTTTGAATTTAGAAGAAAATTTTCCAAAAATAAAATGAAATTATGGAAATATACCAAATTTCACCTCCTCCTTAAAAAGCAAATGAATGAATCATTTGTTTTTTAAACTGTTTATTTTGTTATTCATCTACATATTTTAATACAATTTAATTATTTTTACTTTTTTTACATTATACGTTCATTTTTGTCTTTTTAAATTTATTGTATCATTGATGTGAGTCAGAGCGACTGTCTTTTTTGTGAGATTTGTTTTTGTCTTTGTTTGTTGCGTGGCCAAAGAATATGTTGCTTTCCTTTTTCCTATTTTTTTTTTAAAGACCGTACACTCTTGTAACTGAGCAAAATGACGAACCGAGCAGGGAACCGCGCCGCGAAAAGAAGTCTTAAAGATGTTCGCGGCGCGGTTCGCTGCTCGGTTCGTTGCGCAGTTCGTCACTTTCTTCAATTACAAGTGTGTACGGTCTTTTAGGCTTTCTTTTTATTTTGATTGTTTTTTTTTTGAGTTTAAATTTTGCTTTTTGGTTGCCATAAATCTATATTTTTAGTTTTTAAAATTTTTTATTTATTTATTCATTCATTTTTCATTTCCTTTAATAATATTTTCCATAGTTAATTTTCGTATGGTTCTTGCTCGTGAAAATTGCAGAAAAATGTGAAACAAATGAAAACACTTTACAAAGCGAGTAACGCGGGTCTATCTTCGACAATTTTCGATGATCGATTTCGATCATACGTAGGTATCGGTACCTGAAGTAAAAGTCAAAATATCGACTACATCAACTGTTCTGATATAATAAAAAAGCGCGTGCATTTAAAATCGCCTGTCACGATATAAACAACCGTCGATTTCGATCGTTGCGCCGCCATGTATGATCGAAAAACCGAACCGACTCGATTTTCGACCGCTGCGCGACGAGACCTTTCATTTGATATGCGACAACGCGGGTCTATCTTCGACAATTTTCGATGATCGATTTCGATCATACGTAAGTATCGGTACCTGAAGTAAAAGTCAAAATATCGACTACATCGACTGTTCTGATATAATAAAAAAAGCGCGTGCTTTTAAAATCACCTGTCACGATATAACCTAGCTGCATAAAAGTCAAACTATCGTCACATTTCAGCTGGTCTGAGTTGAGTTTTTTAAAAACTGAAATAATTTCTTTAAAAAAAATTAAACAAAGTATTTTTTTTAAATTCATTCATATAATAAATACATGAACTTGATGTCTTTGGTGTGCTTCTCGATGCCGGGGTAGATGAACTTCCCCGTATTCTTCGCCAAATCGGCGTATGAGACGCTGTACAGATCCTTAAACCCCGCCTTCGCCGCCAACCCCTGCGAAATGTAAGACGTGAACACCGTCAAGGTGGCCTTCAAACCCAAAGCCCTACACAGGGCCTCACTGAAACCCAAACGTAAATTAGTTTTCTCTTGCGTGCGGTCATCGACGGAGGTCGCACCGAGCCTTCAGGAGTTCCAATCCGATCCCCTCGCCCCTAAATTCCGGGGGTACGACGAGTCCCATCGCGGAGAGGTACGCGGTTAAGCCGAATTTTTCGAAGGGGTCCACCTTTTTGCTCATGTAATCGCAGGTGCCGTAGAGTTTCCTGGCCAGTTGGGTTTTCAACTGGAAAACAAGAAATAAAACAAAATTTTAATTTTTTTTTAGTTTAAAAATGTTTAATTATTTTTTTTTTTTGGTTGCCCCTTGAGGCGGGTTGCACTTAATTTGAAGTCAAATTAATTTCTTATTATTTTATTTAAAATTTTTGCTTTGATCGGACAGAGTTGGAGTGAATAGAGTTCAGTTGAGTTGACTTTGAAATGAGTTCGGCTTAATTTTCTTAACTTCTTTTAATTTTTTTTTTAATTCCTTGCTTGAATTAGACAGATTTGAGTTGACTTGGTTGGCCTTGCTTGGGGGAGGGGGTGTTATACATACTTCATTACAATTGAGTGTTCCTTTTTAATTTTTTAATTTTTCAAGACTTGAAATTTGAGTTTGAGTTTTAATTTTTCTTTGTATTTTCAGTTTTCTTGGCTTACGAGTTGGATTGGATTTTACACAAGTTTTGAAGTTTGATTTTTTTTTTAATTTTCAAGTTTGCTTTGCTTGAGTTTATTTCGAATGATTTCGACTTAATTTTTATTAACTTTTCTTCAATTTAAAAAAAATAACGCTTTTTTGCTTGATTTGAGCAGAGTTGAGTTGAGTTGACTTAGGTTGGTCTTACCCAGGACTCACTTAATTACAATTGAGTGCTTTTTGGCCTTGAAGTTTTTAAATGTTGCTTGAGTTTCAATTTTCTTTGGACTGAGTTAGTTAAATTCCAGGTCGGTTTCCTCTTTCAATTTTGAAACTGGTCTTGATTTTTTTAAATTTTTTAAGTTTTCTTTTTGAGTTCAGATGGATTGCAGTAATTAATTTATCCAGTTCAGTTTTCGTTTTTATTAAGTTTTGGAAATTGAGTTTTGTTGATTAACTTAATTTGGCTTGGACTTGAGTCCCATTCAATTTTTTGTTTAATTTTTCAATTTTATAAGTCTTGAAATTTTACTTTGAGTCTAATTTATCTTGAGTTTCAAGTTCTCGAATTGAGTTGGGCTGGACTTAATTCATACTCAGATTTCTTTTGTAATTTTCAACTTTGTAAGTTTTAAAGTTTGACTTTTGATTTTTTTAATTTTTAAGTTTTATTTGCTTGAGTTCAATTGGGTGAGAAGTATTTTATTAAATTCAGTTTTGTAGTTTGAGTTTTATTTTTTTAAGTTTTAAGTTTTCTACTGCTAGCTTGAGTTAGGGGTTGAACTTAAACCCCGACGCAGTCTTTTTATGCACGTTTTTTTTAAGTTTTAAGTTTTACTTTCTTGCGTTTTAAAACCGTTCCGTTATTCACTTTTGATAAAGCAAGAAATAATATTTGCAAAACGTCAAGTAAGGTAATAAATTACATTTTTGGCTCGTTTTCCAAAGTGTTTTTATTTGTTTCATACCTTTCTTTAATAATATCATTCGAGCATCTTTTGTTTAATTTTTGTTTGTTTACGTTTAGTTACTTTCTCCTGTTTTGTTCTCAGTTTGTCTTTTTTATCCAAATCGGGGATGATTTTTTTTTTAATTTTAAGAAATTTTTTGATTTAAATTGAAGCGATCGCGTTTTGTTTCTGTATTTTATTTTTTTTCCGTTTCCTTTAAAAGTATACCGCGATCGTTTTTTTATTTCTTCTTTGCTTAATTTACGTTTAGTTACTTTTTCCTATTTTGTTCTCAGTTTTCCTTTTTTTTATCCAAATCGAGGTTAGTTTCTTGTTATTTTAAGTAATCTTTTGTTTTAAATCTAAACGATCCCGTTTTGTTTCTGAATTTTATTATTTTTTTTTTAAATTTCTTTTAACAACTTTTGTTTCTTTTTTCGGGGTTGGTTTAATTTTAAGTAATTTTTTGGTTTAAATTGAAGCGATCGGGTTTTGTTTCTGTATTTTATTTTATATATTTTTTTTCTTTTCCATTAACAGTATCGTTCGATCGTTTTTTATTTCTTTTTTGCTGGATTTTCGTTTAGTTACTCTCTCCAATTTAGTTCTCTGTTTCCCTTTTTTTAATCCAAATCGGGGATGTATTTTTTTAAATTTTAAGTAACCTTTTGGTTTAAATTATCGATCGTGTTCTGTTTCTGAATTTTTTGTTATTTTTTTCGAAATTTTCGAAGAGAATCCCGCCTAAGATACTTTCGTTTTTGTTTTCGATTTTTAATACGATTGGGTTTGGGATTACTTTTTTTTAATTAAAGCGATCGTCTTTTGTTTCTGAAATTTATTCTTTTTTTGTTTGTTGCTTGCGCAAAGAACAATTTATATCGTCTTTTGTTTCTGAAATTTATTCATTCTTTGTTTGTTGCTTGCGCAAAGAACAATTAATTTTTTTTTCTTAATTTCTTAGCAAGATCGTTCGATCGTCTTTTGTTTTGCTATTTTATTTTATTTTTAAAATTTTGTTTCAATTTGCTTTTGTCTCTTTGAGGGTTAGGTTTTTTTTTCCTTTGTGTTGATTGACCTTTTGTTGTTTCAAGTTTAAGTGATCGCTTTTGCTTCTAAATTTTGTCGTTGCTTTCTTTTCTCTTCAAATTTTCGAAAGAGAATCCTTCTCTAGGTACTTCCAATTGTGTCTTCGATTTTTTATATTCGATTGATTTTCTTGATCGCCTTTTGTTTCTGAAATTTGTTTTTGTCGCTCGCGCAAAGAATTTTCCGTGTTCCTTTTTTCATTTTATTTAGAAACATTTCTTTTTTGTTTTTTTTTTTTCTTTTTTCTATTCACATTTTGTATTTGTTTTATCAATTCGCCCGATCTCAGATAGGCTTATTTTTATTTTGATTATTTGTGTTTCAGTGCAGCTATAAGAAATTAACGCCGTCAGGTGCTAACAGGGGTGGACTATTGTTTGAATAATCACTTTTTATTTGTACTTTGGCCAATAAATATGTAGATGGCGTTAATACTTTACGACTTTACTGAAACATTGTTTATATTAGTAGTTTTCCGTAATTCAATTTTTCTTTCTGGAATGTTGGAATTTGGCATATCTCCCTAAATTCAAGAGGAAGGCAGCTTTACCTACACAGATTTTATTTCTTCTTGTGTTAATTCCGTTTCTTTGGAGAAGTTCAACGTCAAATTTGGCACACATTTATTTGGCGGTAAGCAGACCCTGAACTTCAAAACAAGAAATCTGAATTAAAAAATATTTGATCTGTTATAGGTATCGCGGAGTCAATCCGGGGACACACTGTATATGTTTATTAAATTATCAAATTTCAATGTGCATTAAAATTTAAAAAAAAAAAAAAAAACAGTATTAAGAGGCCCACACACTCGCGGGAGTGCCTGTCGTGTCGGAGGTATCATTTATTTTAATTTTTTTTTAATTTCCTGAGCGTCTCAACTTCAATTATGGTATAGCAGTTGTTCACTTAAGTGTTAATTAACTCTTGTAAACGATTTATCGATGAGCGTCTCGTCGCGTCGCGTCCGGAAATGCTTGTTAGTTAATTTTTGTTTTTTTTTTTTCGTTTTCTGTTAAGTCATCATAACGACCGGACGGCCGGCGATCATTAAAACGAAAGAGTAATCTTGCTGCTCGTGTCTACCTACGTGTTTCTGGAGATTCGCGCGAGCTTTCTTCATTAGGTCGCGCGATGGCGCTCGCTTCTGTCTGTGTGCTTTGCTGTCTGCTGCAAAGTGAAAAACGGCTTAGAGGAAATTATCCAGCGCCTTGTTTGCTCGAGCTGTTTATTTACTCGCGGCGGCTCGGTTTCCTGCGAACGATTTTTGCCCCCCCGTCTCGTTTGTTTACCCGCTTTTCGCCCCTAGATAAATTGCGCGAAAAACAGAAATAACATGTTTCGCTTCGCTGCGCCGCACCTCGCCGCACCGCGCCCCTCACCATACCAACCCACCTCCTACGCGTCAATACTTCAATTTGACTTAAAAAAGTGCGTTCAAGTAAGTCTGTCGTCTGTCATACTCATAATCTAATGTGTCGTATGTACGTCTGTCATAATTTATTTTGAGCTTTGCATTTCGAAAAAATATTCCATATTTCGTCTCTCAAATAAGTTATTCCGAATATGTGAGTTATTAATAAGGGTCGGACATTCCTAGGATATCTGGTAAAAACCAGTACAAAGATAAACAAAGCAGCGGCGTAGATTTCAACGTCGCCGCTGAACGGTTTATATGCCCGAGGCACTCTTACCCTCGCGCTCATTGCATCAGAAGCAACCGTTTGATGTAAATTACGTGGGTAACATAATTGCCTTTATAGTTACTTTCAAATTAATAATTATGAAAACATTATAATTTTTTAATGTAGCTTTTAAAAAGATTGGCATAATACATTTAATTCATATCAATTATAGCGCCGTCACTGCAAAAAGAATGCGAGTTCATTTCGGAATGAATCGATTATGTAAACAAGTTTTTATATCCAGTCGACCAGAACTGTAGTGGTTACTGCGTGTCGCATAGACTTCTCGGGCTTCGAGACTGGTTTATTGTTTTGTTTTTGCAGGGCAGACGCCTTAAAGATCAGAACTTTTTCCAACTATGATCGCTTCGGCATATTAGTAGTTCCTCGTATATTTAACGAAACCTTCCGCCTAAAATGCGCCTAGGCCTGGTTATTAAAAGCAGCGAAAGAGGAACGCGTTTTACTTCGCCGCGCCTCGCCGCACCTCGCCGCCTCACTCCATACGTGCGTCAACTGCGGGTTCGTCGTCGAACCTATTTGCTTTTTGTATTCATTTCCAAACAGGAGACCTGTCAAATTTTTTTTTCAGTCGTCTTGCATGCTTATCGGCCTTGAAATCAACAACATGTTATCTAATTTCCATGGAACCACTTTCTCCTGCACTCACTCGCCTCAATCGATGGTGGGCATGTCAAATTTATTTGTCGTGCCATTAACGGCCAATTTTTTTTTTTCAAAAGTATGTGTTAGTAACGCCATCTGTGGTATGTTTGTCGAGCCCGTTTCATTTTCAAGCGGTAGATATTGTTAGAAATTGTTTTTCAATTATTTTATGTTGGTTATTATCCATCCATCTCTCGCGTTTATTCCCGCAATAGATGGCAGGCATGTCAAATTCACTTGTCGTGAAATTAGCTTGTATATTTTTCTCTCCAAAAGTACTTATATTAGTAGCGCGCCATCTGTGACATCTTTATCGAGCCTATTTCACTTTCAAGCGGTGTATAAGTCAATTAGTTTTTCAATTATTTGTTAATGTCCTTGAAATCAAGGATCACCAGCTCCACCTGTCTAATTTCTGTCGACCTATTTTCGCATTTACTCTTTCCGTCAATAGATGGCGGACATGTCGAACGACTTAACTTATTTGGCATTAAGTCAGTGAGCATCGTCTTCTCAACAGTTCAATTTTCAGTAGCGCCATCTGTGGAAACTGCGTTGAACTATTTTTTTTCCAGCTTGATGCAGTAGACATTCGACTGTTTTTCAGTTACTTTACGTGTCGCATTTAAAAATCAAGGACTTTAAAAAATTTAACTTGCTGAATCATTTTCTTTCACATCCATTCACTCAATAGTTGGCAGACTTGTAAGACGACTTTAAGTTATATTTTGTGAACTCGGAAGGCATTTTTTTCCCGAAAGTTCATTCAGCGCCATCTGCGGGAACGAACTTTGTCGAACCTATTTCATTCTATTTTATTTTTCATTACCAATGTATGGACATATAATGTTTTTTAAATTATTTTATGCTTTAATCTTGAACCATTTTCTCTTGCACTCATTCCATCAGCAGATGGCGCCATGTGAAATGATGTTGTGATGAAATCAGCAGACATTTCTTTTTTCAAAAGTACATTGGTTTTAGTAGCGCCGCGAACGTCTGAGTTCTTTGACCAACCAAATTTCTTCTTTGCATTCATTCATTCATTTCCAAGCAGTAGCCTTGTCACATTGCTTCATTTTCAATTGTCTTATTTATTGGCCTTGAAATCAACGACATTGGAATGGCATTCTTTGTCGTGAAAGGAATTTTTTTTTTTCGTTTCGATTCGAATTACATTTCACACTGTCCTTGAAATCAACTACCAAAAAAAAGCAGCTGCTTTATCTGTTTTTGCAATTCCTGTTGAAGTATTTTCTTTCTTTGCTTAATTCCCTCAACAGATGGCGGGCAAATCAAATAACTTTTTGTTTATTTTAATTAGCAGCGTCATCTGCGGGAACTTCATCGAATTAATTTCCTTGCTTCCATTCCAAAGAACAGATGCGTCAATCGTTTGTTCTGAAATCGGCCCCAGGGTCTTTTTTCTTTCAAAGTACATTTTTCTTAGCAGCGCCATCTGCGGGAACTTTGCTGCCCGAAATAAACTTTATTCAGATGCAAACTGCAGGTAAGTACATCAAATCGTTTTAAAACCATCTCACGTTTCTTCATTGCATTGAAATCGACAATCTTAAGAAAGTCAGGAACACCATCTATCTCATATTTGTCGAACCATTTTCTCTTGTTGACATCATTCCCTCGATAAATGGCGGAAGTATTAAATGACTGAGAAGAAAAAGAAAAAAAAAGACGTTTTATTGATTTTATCCAAATAAAAATAAAAAATGCTTAATTGGATCAAACGATCATCGATAAAGATGGGACGAAAAAAAAATTGTGTAAAATCAGTCAATAAGGCAGGTGTTCAACAAACAAAATTCACGCTACTTAACAAATTACCAGAGCGACATCTGTTATCTGAATCTGAATAAAAAATGAAAAAAAAGACGTTCTACTGATTTTCAAATTAAAAATTAAAAATGCAGTCTAAGGCCCGATTTCACCATCACAGATTAACTTTAAGCTCCGTTTTATTCCTATAGAAACAATTATGCTTGCAATTGTTACCATGGGAATAAAGAAAGCGAAGTTTAAAGTTAATCTGTGATGGTGAAATCGGGCCTTAATCGGATATGGACGACCGTCGATGAAGCTGGGACGAAAGAAAAAATTGTGTAAAATCAGAGAATAAGTCGAATCGATATAAAAACTTACGACTTTTATCACAGCTGAATATTCAACACGTAAATCTTAAAAGAAAAAAGACGATCGGCAAATATAACTGAAAAATAAAATCCAAAGAGTCAAATCCGATAAAAGAAAAAAAAAAAAAGAACGGCGATCAATCGACGCGACGGGATAAAAAAAAAACATATAAAATAAACTCAAATCGAACAGAAGGAAAAAGAAACTAAATACAATCGGCAATTAAAAAATAAAATCAAATCAAAGAAAATACAGAAAATAAAAGATGATAAATTAATAGTTAAAAAAAAAATAATAAAAATAAAATCTAACTTTTTTTGAGAACGTCAAAAAGTAAATTGATTTGGATTGCGTAACTTTTTTTTGAAGAACGTCAGTGAGTAAAGCGCCATCTAACGGAGAATGGCCAACCCTACAAACCTAGACGTGTTAAACATCAGAGCGCTGGTGGATCAAAAGCGAACTATCAACTTCGTTTCGCCGAGTTCATTCATTTAAATATTCGAAAACGTCAATTACTTGAGCGCCATCTACCGAAAAATGACAAGCTCTGCGAATTCGGAAATATTAATCTTACGGTGGGTTTCACAAAAAGAAATTGTTAATCAGCGATTAATTTAATTCTCTGATTAAGGAACGTCATTGGACGAAGTTAACAATAGATTTGAAACAACCAATTATTTTGTTTCACCCAACCAATCACAAGCTTTAATCACGCCGTTAAATTAATGAGTGAATATTTTTTGTGAAACTGGGGGTTAAAGTGCCACCCACAGGGTGAAACAGAAAATGAGAAAAAAAATCATTACTCCGTATTGAGAAACTTAACAATAATACAACAATAAATTACTAGAGCGACACCTATTATCTGAATCTGAATAAACAATGAAAAAAAGGCGGTCTGCTGATTTTCAAAATAAATGAAAAATGCGGTCTCAAAAAATTGTATAAAATCAGAGAATAAGTCGAATCGATATGAAAACTGACGAATTTTATCACAGCTGAATATTCAATCTGTAAATATTAAAGAAAAAAACACGATCGGTAAACATAACTGAAAAAGAACGCCGATCAACCCGACGCGACGGGATAAAGAAAAATGTAAAAAAAGCTCAAATCGAACAGAAGGGGAAAAATAAATACAATCGGCAAATAAAAAATAAATTCAAAATGAAGAAAATACAAAAAATAAAAGATGATAAATTAATAGTTACAAAAAATCAAATGAAATGCAATAGAAAGAAAAAAAATACGTGATTATATTAAAAATTGAATTAAATAAAGTCAAATGAGGCAAAACGAGAAAAAAAACAAAAAAAAATGATCGGTGATGAAGATAAGATAAAATTTCGTAAAACTAACAAAATAAGTCAAGTCAAGAGCAAATTCATTTTAATTTTTAACCGAAAGTTTGAACAAAAACGATAAGATAGGAAAAACAGAATCAAACAAAACAAACTTACAGTTTAAATATAAAATTAAATTAAATTGAATCGGGGAAAAACAAAAGAAAATCGGTTTGTAATTAAAAAAAAATTAAATAAAGTCGAATAAAATTGAAATTTAATTGCTTGTAAGGGGTCGACGCTTTAAAAAATAGATTGGGACGCCCCCCCCCCTCCCCACCCGTTCAATTGTTTATAACATTATAACAATACTCCTAAAATACAGCCAAGTCGAATAAAACAAAAATAAAAGACGATCATCGGATTCGTCGATGAAGATAATAAAATTATGTAAAACTTAATAAGTTAAATCGATGTAAAAACAGTCGAATTTCAACCGCAACCAAAAATTTAATTTATAAATATTAAAGAAAAACGATCAGTTAATGATAAAAGAATGAAATAAATAAAATTAAATTAAAACAAAAAATGACATTCAATCGACGGGATTAAAATGCAAACTAAAATCATCTATAAATCGAATAAAATAAAACAAAAGACGTCGATTTTGATAATTAAAAAATAACAAAAAACATGTCAAAGAAAATCAAACCGACGAAAACGTGAAACACAAGATATTCAGTGGATAATTGAAAAAGAAAGTAAAAACAAAACAAATGAAATCGGTTACAAGAAAAAAAAAACGAAGGTTGATCAATTGATTATATAAAAATTAGCAAATAAATATAAATACATCAAACATGAAAAATTGGGAATAAAAAAAAATAAAAAGGATGATGATAAAGTAGGAACGTAATAAAAATTGTATAAAATTGAGAATGAGTCAAATAACTGACTTAAAAAATTGACAAATTTTGTTATGACTCAAAATCCAATCTGTAAGTATTAAAGAAACAGAACGATCAATTAATAATTATTAAACAAAATAAGCAAGTCAAATCGAACAAAATAGAAAACAAAAATGACGATCAATCGATGGGAATAATGTGTAAAATAAAGTTAGACTGTGTTAATGAAAAAAAAAGTAAAAAACCAAGTAAAATAGTATCAGAGAAAACGAGAAACAAAAACTGAAGATCGCTAATTGACAGTTAAAGAATAAAAACAATACTAATGATATCTATTAAAAGAGAGGACAAATCCCCCAAGCATAGAGAACAAACCTCCAAGCAAAAGACTTGCGCCAAGTCACCGCTTGTTACCACGATTAGATTTTGTTTTTTGATTTACCTTGCCACACCTCGCCGCACCTCATCCTCAAACAACAATCCATGGCGAACACATTTTTTTGTCAATAATTTTCATTTGAAGTAATAAAATAGTGCATGTCATAATTTTATTTGACGTATTGCTATGTATTGACCTGGCTAGTGGTTTTTTTTTGTTTCCTGTTGCTGCTGCTCAGGCTTTTGGTCTCTGAAGGGATGGAAACCCTCCAACTCTTGTTGTGGATGACCAAAATATTACATATGCTCATATAAGAATTTTCCATTTTAAAATAATAACGAGGAGTGACGGCTCGCGCGAAGCCACCGCTTGTTATCATGATTAGATTTTTTTGATTTAACTTAACTGTTTTATTCAGTCTGCATAACGGCTCGTGACTCCAAATCCAGTTGTTGTTTGTCACACAAAAGAAAAGAAAAAACATAAAACATTGCAGTTTAAAAGTGAGCCTAGATTATAATTCATCAATTATATTATTTACCAGACGTGATTTAAAGCGGATTTAAAAGCAGTTCGTCTTCACTTGTACGCATATTACCGCGGCGAACCTTCAATTCTTCAATTAGTAAAGCGCCATCTATCGGAGAGTGGCCAACCTTACAAATTTAGATCGCAGCGCCATCTACTGCCGCATCAAAAAGGAAGAAAAAAATATCGATTTTCTCATTGAGTTCTTTAATTTAATATAATAATATTTAATTAATATTTAATATAGTAAAACGCCAGTTACTAAAGCGCTGAGAATGGCAAGGAGAAGTTAAACATCGAAGCGAATCAAATCGAAAGCGAAATCACAACGAAGAGATGATTTATTTGATTGCGTTACTTTTTATTTGAGAAAGTCGATAAGTAAAGCGCCATCTATCGAAGAGTGGCCAAACCCACAAATTTAGACGGTGCTAAACAACAGAGCGCCATCTGCTGGCGGAATAAAAGCAAAAAAAAATTGTAGGTGTCGTTTCGTTGAGTTCATTCATTTAAATATCTAATAGCGTCAATTTCTAGAGCGCTTTCTGTCATAGGATATCTAACCTTAAAAATTTAGATATGTTATGAATCAGAGCGCCATCTACTAAAAATAGAAAGCGAAATATCAAAACATAGATAAGATTGATTTGATTGCACTACTTTTTTTTGGAGAAACCTCAATAAGTAAATTGATTTTTTTTGAAAACTGTCACTGAGTAAAGCGCCATCTATCTGAGAGTGGCCAACCCTACAAATTTAGACGTGTTAAACATCAGAGCGCCATCTGCTGGCGGATCAAAACGAACTATCGACTTCTTTTTCCGCTGAGTTCATTCCTTTAAATATTCCAAATCCAAACAATTACTTGAGCGCCATCTATCGGAGAATGGCAAACTCTGCGAATTCGGAAACATTAATCTTAGAGTGCCATCCACGGAGTGAAACAGAAAATGATAAAAAAATCATTATTCCGTATTGAGAAACTTAACATCAATACGACAATAAATTACCAGAGCGACATCTATTGGTAGATAACAAACCCCGCGAATTTAGAAGTGTTAATGATAGAGTGCCGTCTACGGGACGAAACAGAAAATGAAAAAAAAATTCTAGTGAGAAAGAAAAACACTAAATTACCGGCCGCACCTTACCATAGAGAAAGAAAACGTTGCTGTTTAAAAGTGAGGTTAGATTACGCATCAGTGACATTTACCAGGCATAACCTACAACCGACTACAAAAGATTTCGCGTTCGCTTGAACGCATACTGCTCGTAATCGTTTTTTTTTTTTTTAATTCAATCGGTTTTATTTTCGTTGCGGTGACTCATCTATTGAATTTGGTGGGATGCATGACGGGGGTAGGGGGGAGGGGGCGGACATGAGAGAGAGCAGTCTTATTTGACTAGATTACGATGATGACAGTAATTTATAATCATCGTGTTATAGTAATTCAAATTGCGTTCGTCGGGCTCGGCCGCTCGCTCAAACGAAAAGGAACAGTTGCGCCCATCCACCCTAGCGCGATGAATCACGTTGGCCACCACCCTTGCTTTAACTTACCCTCTCGCATCTGTCATTTTTATTATATCGGAGTGACAAATGCACGTTTTATTAGGGCCCCGCATCGAAGTCATCGCGTGTTTCAGTAATTTTAGATAAATAATGATAACAAATGTTTCGACCCTTATGTGAACGAACGCTTTAATATTGTCACGGTGACAGTATGTTCTCTGGCCGGACCGTGTGTCTGTGCGCACGTTTATAAGTGCATTGCGTAAGCTCAGTGTTGCCAGCCGTGGAATAATTCGAGATTGATTGGCTCTTTGGTTTTTGGTCTCTTATGTCTTTACTTACGAAAATATTTCGAATAAAAATTGCAAGCCTTCAAATATAAAATATATTGTTACGACTTGTAAACTAGAAAGTCGCATCGTGAAGAGTGATTTCTTCATTCGCGAAAATAATTTCAAACTGAGGAAAATTATAGTGGTAAAAATTTAAAACCAAAAAGAAAGAATTTCAACGAGGAAAAGGGAACGAGTTAACTATCGGCCTAATCGGGAACTCCCGAACTTGTTGCAAGTCGAATGTTTTCAGAAATTAATGGCCAGTTGCACCAAACACTTAAGGTCAGCTTAACTTTAAGCACCGCTTAGAATGTGATTTATTGAATGTTTTGTAACCTCAAATGTCACATTATAAGCAGTACTTAAATTTAAGCTCGACTTAAGTGTTTGGTGCAACCGGCCATAAGTTAAACTAAATATCTGATGCGCCCCGTGGAAGTGACCTCAAGAAATAAAGGGTATTATTATTATGACACTGTAAGATTAATATTTTTAAATTCGTAGGGCTCGCCTTCTTCCGATAGATAGCGCTTTAGTAATTGACGTTTTAAAATATTTAAATGCATGAACTCAACTAAACGAAGTCGAACATTTTTCTATCGATTTTGATCTGCCAGGAGATGGCGCTCTGACTTTTGGCACGTTTAAATTTGTAGGGTCGACCATGCTCCGATAGATGGCACTTTAATGATTGACGTTTCTCAATAAAAAAAGTAATGCAAACAAATCAATCTTTTCTTCGTTTTGATTTCGCTTTGGATTTTGATTCGCTAATAGTTGGCGCTCTGTTGCATAACATTTCTAAATTTGTAGGGTTCGCCATGCTCCGATAGATAGCGCTTTAGCAATTACGTTTTCGAATATTTAAATGAATGAACTCAACGAAACGAAGTCGATAGTTCGCTTTTGATTCGCCAGCGGATGGCGCTCTGATATTTAATACGTCTAAATTTGTAGGGTTGGACACTCTCAGATAGATGGCGCTTTACTCACTGACGTTTTCAAAAAAATCAATTTACTTGTTGAGGTTTCTCCAAAAAATGTAGTGCAATCAAATCGATCTTTTCTTCGTTTTGATATTTCGCTTTTTATTTTTTAGTAGATGGCGCTCTGGTTTATATCATATCTAAATTTTTAAGGTTAGATATCCTCTGACAGAAAGCGCTCTCGAAATTGACGCTATTAAATATTTAAATGAATGAACTCAACGAAACGACGCCGATAATATTTTTTCGCTTTTATTCCGTCAACAGATGGCGCTCTGTTGTTTAGCACCGTCTAAATTTGTGGAGTTGGCCACTCTTCGATAGATGGCCCTTTACTTATTGACTTTCTCAAAGAAAAAGTAACGCAATCAAATAAATCATCTCTTCGTTGTGATTTCGCTTTCGATTTGATTCGCTTCGATGTTTAACTTTTCTTTGCCATTCTCAGCGCTTTAGTAACTGACGTTTTATTATATTAAATAAATATCATTATATTAAATTAAAGAACTCAATGAGAAAATCGATATTTTTTCTTCCTTTTTGATGCGGCAGTAGATGGCGCTGTGATGTTTAGCATCGATCTAAATTTGTCTAAATTTGTAAGGTTGGCCACTCTCCGATAGACGGCGCTTTACTAATTGAAGAATTGAAGGTTCACCGCGGTAAATGCGTTCAAGTGCGGACGAACTGCTTTTAAATTTGCTTTAAATCATGTCTGGTAAATAATGTAATTGGTGAATTATAATCTAAGTTCACTTTTAAACTGCAATGTTTCTTGTTCTTTCTTTTCTTTTGTGTGACAAACAACAACTGGATTTGGAGCCACGAGGCATCACACAGACTGAGTAAAACACAGTTAAATCAAAAGAACCTAATCATGATAACAAGCGGTGGCTTGGCGCGAGCCGTCACTCCTCATTATTATTTTAATAGGGAAAATATGTACACATGTAATATTTTGGTCATCTACAACAAGAGTTAGAGGATTTCCATTACTTCAGAGCCCAAAACCCTGAGCAGCAGCAACAATAAACAAAAGGAACTACTAGCCAGGCCAACACATAGCAAGATGTCAAATAAAATTATGACATGCACTATTTTAGTACTTCAAATGAAAATTATTGACAAAAAAATGTGTTCGCCATGGATTCTTGTTTGAGGATGAGGTGCGGCGAGGTGTGGCAAGGTAAATCAAAAAAAAAATCTAAACGTGGTAACAAGCGGTGACTTGGCGCAAGTCTTTTGCTTGGAGGTTTGTTCTCTATGCTTGGGGGATTTGTTCTCTCTTTTAATAGATTTCATTAGTATTGTTTTTATTCTTTAACTGTCAATTAGCCATCTTCAGTTTTTGTTTCTCGTTTTCTCTGATACTATTTTACTTGGTTTTATTTTTAATTATTGTCAATCGATCATCTGCTTTTTTTTCATTAACACAGTCTAAGTTTATTTTACACATTATTCCCATCGATTGATCGTCATTTTTGTTTTCTATTTTGTTCGATTTGACTTGCTTACTTTGTTTAATAATTATTAATTGATCGTTCTGTTTCTTTTATACTTACAGATTAGGTTTTGAGTCATGACAAAGTTTGTCAATTTTTAAATCAATTATTTGACAAAAAAATGAAGTGTCCGCCATGGATTTTTGTTTGAGGCACAGGCGGCCAGAGGTGATGAGGTGCGGCGAGGCGTGGCAAGGCAAATAAAAAAAAATGTAATCATGGTAACAAGCGGTGGCTTGGCGCGAGCCTTTTGCTTTGGGGTTTGTTCTCTGTGCTTGGGGGATTTGTTCTCTCTTTTAATAGATATCATTAGTATTGTTAAATATTAGATTAATGAACTCGATGAGAAAATCGATAAATTTTTCTTCATTTTTCGCTGATGAAAACTTGTAAATAAAGAAGGAATCTCAACGTGGGAAAGAGAACTGTCAGCCAAATCGGGAACTCCGTGACTTCGTCCTGTCGCAAGTCGAACATTTTCGGAAATTAAGTTAGGACTAAATTTGGAATATTTCATCGCGGATATTTTGAAAATTGAAAATCAATGGCGTTACAGAAACAATTGAAACAAAATGAAACCGTCACAGTTTCCTCGTTGCAACAAAACAAACAAAATAATTACAGCTAATTGAAGAATAGCTCATTTTGCAATTAGGTAACCTGTAAGGCGTTGAAAAGTTGTTTATTTGGCTCGCAATAATGAAGTCAGGAAAAGTGTGGAGCCGGGTTCTAAAAAGTGCAGTAAAGACATTGCATGGAAAATTCTTTTAGAGTTCAGTTTTTTGGCATTTCTTTTTAGTGTTTAGTTTTGGGAAACATCACGCCTTATATGTAGGTAATTTGTAGTCTTTTTAAATACATACATTTAGATTTTAAATAATAACACATTCCGCAGTTCTCGCCCCGCTGCGCTCAAGAACCTACGGTTTATTTAATAATTTCATTTTTTCTCAGCGCCGACGTACGTGTTAAAAACGCTTAAATTAATCGGACTTCTTAGAGCACCGGACGTAAGCAAATACTTTATTTGTTTACTGTTCAGAGTGCTCTTGGCCTTCAAAATTGTTTCCTTCTTTCGCATTTTCGCAGACAATTTTGAGCTGACGCGATTGTAAGAAATTGCCTTCGTAACACTTCTTTGCTCGTGGCATTTATTAAGGGCTTTTATCTCCACTCGATGTCCATGATAACGGGACACGTTGTGCGATTGAGCTACAAACGCATGGGAAAATTCCCATCACTTGCGTACACTTACACTTCAGCCGGTAATACTCCCTTTGCTTTTCAGATAACAAGATGCTAATCTTCAAGGCTGACCTTGCACGTGTTCTGCTTTCGCGATATATATATTATCGTATTGAGATTAAAAAATTCGAATCTTTATTACCAAAGTATAACAACAATAATTATTGCGACCTAGGCGAAGAATTTTTATTTTATTATTATTATTATTTTATAGATTAGCATTTTTTTTAACAGTAAATTATCGCTAATGCAAGAATCCACATTCTTATCACTATTTTTTTTGTGATTCAGTACACTTTATTTAATTAAGATATTTTATTCAATTAAACAAACGAAACAAACTGCTGGCTTACATAATGATTTGCGTTAGTCGGCTTGCAATATGCTAAAAAAAACAAGCTTGCATTGCACTGCTTTGCAGTTGAATCAGCGATGAGTCGTTCGAAAGCTCCACGCGTTGCCGAAATGCAGCTTCCAGTGATTCCAGGGATTTCTAAGAAGTTCCGGAAGTAGATTTAGCTACACATGTCACCCTCGATCAGATATTTTCAGACTGAAAGTCGCAGGCAAATGCCGAAGCTGGTGCGAAAATTTTCATTAAAAAAAAACATAAATAACATTTGTTCTTATAAATAAACTTTTCTGTCATTTTATGAAATAAAGGAAGAGGTGAAGGCGCCAAGGTTAGATTTTTGTTTGAAGGGAGGCGTAGTAACGTAAAGTCTGGAATCCGCTGCCCTATGTCATAATAAATACGACCGGAGGAGTAAGCTTGCGCAGTTCCGAGTACGACTTAGGACGCGTTGTACAAAAGTTTTAAACCAAGATTAAATTTAAAACCAAGTTAGAATTTGTGACGTATAGCATATTGAGTGAAGGAAATTCGCGGAGTTCCAAGTATGACTTAGGCTGCGTTGCATACAAGTTTTAAACCAGGGTTTAATTTAAGCCCAAGTTAGAATGTGACACTTATTGTGACGTATAGCATATTAGGGCGTATTCTGTAACTTATTAACGGGCCGTTGAAATTTAGAAGCCCTTTAAAATTTAAAATACATTTCTATGGTTGGCTGTCACCATAGCAACAAAATTTAACAGCCCTTTAAATTTAACGGTTTTAATAATAATAATAATAATAATTTATTTATCAAATTGCCATAGTACATAAAAGAGATATACATGGACAATAGATATGTTAGTTTAAACAATTGAAATTAATAATTAAATTTAAATTACATTTAGAAAAGGAAAGAAAATCAACTTACAACGTAGAACAAAAGGAATTGTAAAACTGTTTTGATACAGAATAGACCCATTTTGTTTCATCAGAGGAGAAAGCTCGCGGAGTTCCGAGTATAACTTAGGCTGCGTGGTATAAAAGTTCTAAACCAGGATTAAATTTAAGCCCAAGTTAGAATGTGATACATCTGATGACGTATAGCATATTGTTCCCCCAGTTTAACAAAAATTACTGATCATTTTATTGATCAATTAATAACAGCGTGATTAAGCCTGTGATTGGTTGAGTGAAACAAAATAATTGGTTGTTTCAAATCTATTGTTAACTTCGTCCAATGACGGTCCTTAATTAGAGAATTAAATTAATCGCTGATTAACAATTTTTTTTTTGGTGAAACCCACCGCAAGTCTCACATTCTAAATGAAGCTTAAAGTTACGCCCTTCTATACAAGTCTGTTTAACAAGCGTTTAAATTACATCGCCGTGAAGTGGGTTGTTAAAATTTAAAATTTATTCTACCAGTCAATTTAATTCCTAATTTAATTTAAATAATGTGTACTTAAGAAGCATCCACGAGGGTGGGTTTAAATTTTATGGAAAAGTACCCTTTCTAGTTGATATTCCCTTCTCTCTTTCACATTCATAAGTTTCAACTTTACACTAATTGATAAAATTTAATTAATTAATTAAATAAAATTCGCGTGTTACTCGTTTGTATTTTCTTTGTTATTGTACGAAAATTTCTCTTACAGTTGAATATACATAGTTTATTAATTAATAGGTCGGGTTTTTATTTGAACAATTATAAGCAAGCGCTTTTAAGTAAGCTGAACGATTTCGATAATTCCAAAAACATGAGTAGACGCCGCGCCGCCATTCAAGCAACTCGTGGAAAACGATTTGGAAATCGATTTCTGGTTTTCTGTCCGAAAACCAGGACGCTACTAACAGAGAAAAAGAAAATCGACAACCAAGTATGTACGGATTGTTTAAAAAAAATGGGATTTCTGGTTTTCCATTCGAAAACCAGGATGCTACTAATAAAGAAATTCGACGTCCAAGTCTGTACGGATTGTTTAAAAAGATTTGGGACAAAACCAGGACGCTACTAACAAAGAAAAAAAATCGACATCCAAGTATGTACGGATTGTTTAAAAAAATTGGGATTTCTGGTTTTCCATTCGAAAACCAGGATGCTACTAATAAAGAAATTCGACGTCCAAGTCTGTACGGATTGTTTAAAAAGATTTGGGACAAAACCAGGACGCTACTAACAAAGAAAAAAAATCGACATCCAAGTATGTACGGATTGTTTAAAAAAAATGGGATTTCTGGTTTTCCATTCGAAAACCAGGATGCTACTAATAAAGAAATTCGACGTCCAAGTCTGTACGGATTGTTTAAAAAGATTTGGGACAAAACCAGGACGCTACTAACAAAGAAAAAAAATCGACATCCAAGTATGTACGGATTGTTTAAAAAAATTGGGATTTCTGGTTTTCCATTCGAAAACCAGGACGCTACTAACAAAAAAATCGACGTCCAAGTCTGTACGGATTGTTTAAAAAGATTTGGGACAAAACCAGGACGCTACTAACAAAGAAAAAAAATCGACATCCAAGTCTGTACGTATTGTTTAAAAAAATTGGTATTTCTGGTTTTCCATCCCAAAACCAGGACGCTACTAACAAAGAAAATCAATGTCCAAGCCTGTACGGATTGTTTAAAAAAATTGGGGACAAAACCAAGACGCTACTAACAAAGACAAAAAATCGACGTCCAAGTCTGTACGGATTGTTTTTAAAAAATTGGTATTTCTGGTTTTCCATGCGAAAACCAGGACGCTACTAACAAAGAAAATCGAAATTCAAGTCTTGTACGGATTGTTTAAAAAAATGGGAGCAAAAGCGATGAAAAGTGAGTTTTCAACACCCATTTGCACGTTCTATGTACACCAAAATAGTAGCGGCTTTTTCTTTATAAACAAGAAGTGTTAAGATGTCTTGTTTTATTCGAGAATTTAAGTAGTAAACCTTCTCTAAAAAAAAGTATTAGCTCTTAATTAAACGCAAATGAGTTCTGAAAGTGGCAGGGAAAAAACTTTAAAAATAACAGGAAAATGCGACACGAGTCGTAGAATTTGTTTCTTTTTTCACGGTTGGCAACACCGTTGCAGCGCGAAATCGCGGCGGCGAAATGACAAAACGCCGAGAGTTAAAAGCGAGTCGCTGTTTACGAGGCAAACAAGTTTCTGGTGTAATCACAACGGATTACAAAGATTCGACGGAAGAAGCTTATTTAAAAGACGCCCAACTGCGCCCGGTGATAATAACGCGGTTCAGAAACAGGCGAGATTATTTGTACAGGCCGAGGGGGGGTAGCCCAGGTAACGACGGCGATATCTTCTCGTTCTCGTTCCTCCCCGTTACAATTCCCCCGTCCCCAAAACGAAACATTCATTACTTAGCCCTAGCCTACTTCGTTTTTCTTGTTCTTTTGCGTTTTTTTTTCCTCTTCCTCCCTCCTCCCCCCTTTCTTCCCTGAGCGCCCTCCCGTATTAGGCCGATTAATCTCCGTTAAACGAATTATCAGCCGGAGAAATTAAGTGCGTTTGTTGGTTTTGGTGGTAATATTATTTTTGGGAGCTTGTATGTTTTTCCTGGGGCCGTCTCCCCGACAGATTTACTTCGCCCGCCGCCGCCGCCGCCCGTGGAAAGATGACATCTTTAATGTTACGACGAGGCAAAATAATTAATATCTGCCCGCGCGCTCAGGCGAACGTTTATTTTTGCGGGCCGAGTGGAAAGTCGTTCGTCTTTGGCGAGTTTGTTTTCTCGGAAAATATTTTCGGAATTAAAGGCGACGATCGAAAACACGTGCGCCCAGATACGTTTCGTTTCTACGCCCGGAGAAGGAAGGGAACGTACTTACCAGTAAAAATGTGGCGCCCGACGTGGGGCCGGAGGGTGAAAAGCGAAAAGGAAGTTAATAGATGTTTAGTAATTTTTGCACTTTATGACATAGTGAATTTTATTCTGTGGCCATCTGTTTGCACCCAGGTGTGACGTCATTAGTTTTTTCAAATGGTAACATCCGACTTTTATTATCCTTTGTCGTTAAGTATTCCATTGTGCATACAACGGTATAAAAAGTTTGGTATCTTACATAACAATTTTTTGGAGAAAAACACTTTCGAATTTAAACAAATTAAAATTTTATTCCTATGATAAACTAATCAAAAATTATCAACAAATTAGATACGTCTGAGGTGTACCTCGGATTGTCTTCAATCGAGACATCGACCAGTCGACATAAGGGAAACAAAAAAACCCTATGCAGGCCTTACCGTTTGTTCCTAGAACCGAATGATTTTTTAAATTTCCGGTTGACGATGTTTTTTACAATTGAAAAACGCAAGTAACTATGGCGTAGACGAAAGTAATGTCAAAGTACTGTCAATTAGCTTATAACCGTATATCAAGTACTGCACCTGAGTATTCGTTTTGACTAGAACGGAAATTTGGTAGTGTTGAAAGTGAATCACGAAAATGGCTTATTTGAGCGAACAAGACAGAATTCAAATTCTTATTATGGTTGGCTTTGGTGATAAAATACGTAGCCATGAAGAAGCCTGTCAATTGTTCAATGCAGAAAATGCAAACCGAACACCGATTTCGCGATCAACGGTGAGCAAAATTGTGGCAAAATTCGCAGAAACTGGCAGTGTGAAAGACAGACCCAAACAAGGTCGTCCAAGAACTGAAGAAGGTACTAGGCTGAACATTCTCTTGGAAGTTCAAAACAACCCCCACACTTCAACAAGAAACATTGCCAGAGATAATGCAGTCGAGTTTTCCACAGTCGCAAAGTACTTGAAGAAGGAAAAACTTCATCCATATAAAGTCCATCTCGTTCAGGAACTGAATGAAGATGACTTCGACCGTCGAAACAAGTTCTGTGAATAATTGATGCTACGATGCGATGAGAATCCCGAATTTCTCAGTAATGTGCTTTTTATCGACGAAGCAACTTTTAAAATAAACGGTCAGGTGAATCGCCATAATTGTAGATATTGGTCGGGCGAAAATCCTCGATGGGTTCGGGAGGGTCACACCCAAACCCAACAAAAAGTTAATGTGTGGGCGGGACTAATAGGAGATCGCATTGTGGGACCTGTCTTTCTCGAGGGAAAGTTAAACGCTCAAAGATATTTAGATTTTCTAAGATTTGACCTCGTGCCAGCATTGGTAATACTGTTTCCGGACGAAGCCAATCCTGATGCGCCTCATCCCAGAATCTGGTTCCAACAAGATGGAACACCTCCACATTTTGGCCAGCATGTTCGCAGGTATCTCGACGAAATTTTCCCAGGGAGATGGATAGGACGAAGGGGAACAATTGACTGGCCTGCCCGCTCGCCAGATCTCACCCCACTTGATTTTTTTCTATGGGGTCATGTGAAATCAAAGGTGTACACACATAAGCCACATGACTTGGATGACCTGAAAACTCGCATTTACGAAGAAATTCGCAATATTGACCCAGAGACAATACGACGTTCCGTAGAAAGTGTGTACGTCCATCTTGGCCAATGTCAAATGGCCAACGGTGGACAGTTTGAACACCTCCGTTGATATTTTATCTAATTTGTTGATAATTTTTGATTAGTTTATCATTTTTTGATTAGTTTATCATAGGAATAAAATTTTAATTTTTTTAAATTCGAAAGTGTTTTGCTCCAAAAAATTGTTATGTAAGATACCAAACTTTTTATACCGTTGTATGCACAATGGAATACTTAATGACAAGGGATAATAAAAGTCTGATGTTATCATTTGAAAAAACTGATGACGTCACACCTGGATGCAGTCAGATGGCTACAGAATGAAATTCACTATGTCATAAAATGCACGGGACAAAACTAAAATCGACCTGTTTCAGGATTTTTTCATCAAACCCAAGATAACAGAAATATGAATTTTGTTCCATACTTTATCCACACTCTGTATATATCGGGGAAATATATTTTGCGCGGTTCAAATTCTAATGAAGCGGGCAATATAAGATATTAGACCGTAGCGTGTAAACAAACGCGAGGACGGCGGAGACAATTAACGCCGCTACAGCAACGGTGTCACTCAGTATAACAAAAAGCAGAGCAATATTGCCGCAATAAAAAAATACAGTTATGCAATCAACTCTTCTTGTTTAAATGTGTAAAGATTTTTAAAGTAATTAGTTGACCAGTTGTACTTCGATCTCCGGAGTATATCGCCACATTGCATCATACAGTAAGAACGCCGTAAATTATTTTCACCGTCCTATTACACGATGTGCCTGTTCGATGCATTTTTACTTATTCAAATTATCCTATCCTTAATAATTACGAATACACGTTTTGTGTTTGTCCGAACTGCCATGACGCGAGTATCATGGAAACTAAATGCGGTATTTTCCAAATCGCAAGTAAAATGGCCACGAAAAAAAAATTAATCGACGTTTTAGCGATTGCTAGCCGAAAGAAAGCTCGTACCGAATGCGCCGTCGTATTACCTTATAATCTTCAACCGTGATTGCAACCTACTCAATCGATTATTTTAAAAGGCGCGATCAAATAAACGATTAATCAATTGTTATACATGGATAGGGGGGGCACCTGTAAACGTTTGCTTACATTCTTGTGCGTGTTCACATCTGTTTCTTTGCGTTCGTCGTCGGGCCCCGAAAATACCACAACGTACGGGCATTTTCGGCGAGAATAAGCCTTTGTGTAAATCGCCGCGTAAATATCCGCTTCGCCCGTCTTAATTCGGCCGTTATCCGGGCAGCACATGGCCCCCTCGGATGGGGGCCCTAATTTGCCCGATGACAACACCGTCTGCGTTAATCCGGGACTTTATTGCGGCCGTTCGTGAAATCAAAGCGACCGGCCGCCTTTTTCAATGAAATACGCCTCACCTACCGTCAGAATTTCAGGAGCTTACGTTTTTTTTTATTATACAGGGTTACCCGAATAAGATCCTAATTTTCATATAATCGGTCTTTCGCCGATGAAATGGTTTACAGAAATTAATCTTAGATCCGGACACCGCTGGGAATTATCTTGCGGAAATTAGGTCACCAAAATTACGTTTTTGTATGTAGCTCCATCGACATGGTGCAACGGAAGCAAGGAGCGATTCAACATTTTCCAAGAAAAATGGAAACAAAGAAATCGATTTATCCTGGCGGTGTCAAAAAAAATCGTTTGACGCTGATAGAAACAAAAGAAGGTCGCTTGCTGATGACATTTTTATCTGTCAGTTGCGTCAGTAATGTGTCTCACAATTGTCTGTATCAGTTGTACAGATAGAAAAGAAATCGATTGACGTTAGACAATTTAACCTTTAGAAAAAAGCGATCTTCTTCGAAATAAAGGAATCGCTTGGGGAGATAATAAGTTTAACCGTAAATCGTATAATGAAAATTTGTTTGTCCAATTTTTTTTTTTTTTTTTTATTTCAAATACGAATTTTTTTTTATTATAGAAAAAAATCTGGGTTCTTACATAACCTTTGCAAGTGAAATAAACCCATTTTTAAATTAATACAAGGAAGGAAACACTCAACAGAAAGACAGAAAAATTTTGTCACCTACGGGATTTGAACCCGAAAAGGAACACTAACAGGAAGACAAAAAAATTCTGTCACCTGTGGGATTTGAACCCGGATCTTTCGGAATCGTGCTGAGTCTTCCGAGTTTAGAACACTCCGCGCGATACCAGAAGATCCGGATTCAAATCCCAAAGGTAACAGAATTTTTCTGTCTGTTAGTGTTTCTTTCCGGGTTCAAATCCCGTAGGTGACAGAATTTTTCTGTCTTCCTGCTTTGTGTTCCTTTTCTTACATAAATTCACTTAATTCAGCACTAACATATCCTTCTCTTTAAATTTGAGATTTACGCTTTTTTCTGTTCGTGAAGAAAGTTGTGCTGTGTGCTGTCACGTGACATGTCAACGCCTCTGCAGAGGACTTTAAACTCCGAAGAACTAAGTAATACATTTAAGTATCTGGCTTTTAATCCAATTGAATTTTTTCTTCTGTCACATCGTTAAAACTAATCTAACAGCAACAAAAAAAAGAAAAAAAGGAGTCGAGTGGCTATAAATAATTAATTAGGACGTGAAACACACATTTCCCGTTAGTTCTTCTACAAGCTTCTTCCACCCACGTGCTTCGAACGGTCGAAGAAACTCGGTTATTTGAAATCTATTTTGAGACGATCGAGAAATACGTATTTACGTATTTATGTATTAATCGACGTTCGCACTGCGCTGATTAATTTTTCAGGCGGCGAATTGGCGGACGTAATTTGCGGCCGTAAATACTTTATCGGAATTTGCATGAGTGCCTGCGAATTAAACCGCCCGCTTAATTGTCCGGCCGGCGGATTAAACCCCGCGTTTATCGTGGCCGTAAATTCCGCCGCCGCACGGCAGTAAATACCGTTAACGTGGTTCGCACGGTACTCGAGAGATGGCGGCGCGAAAATTAAAAATCAGTTAGTTCTCTGCCATACGGTCCGTGCTGGTTAAAATTCTGTAGTAATTTTGCCGCTTAATTAATTAATTTATTAATAAAAGAAAAAAAAAAACTCAATAGATGGCGCTGGCAAAAAAAATAACACGTGAAAAAATAAACGTCACATCAATTAATAAGAACGTTAAGTTTAGGTTACTTTAATGATCAGGAAATTTTAAAATTCGAGTCTTTAACAATCTGCAGACGGCCTTGAATCTATAAATTAAAGAAACTCTCAATAGATGGAACTAGTAAAAACAAAAACATTGACAGAAAAGCGGTAATTAAAGTCTTAACGTATGTGTTAAAAAATAATTATTCAATTCATCATGTTGGCGTTGAGTTGTTTTCGACGAGAGAAAGTAGAAGGGTGACCTTGTAAACTGATGACTGACGTTTAGACGGATGATGACAGTTGTCAAAGTGTTCGCAGTGTTTTGTTTTTAACCTCCCATGTGTCGTTTCGCGTTGACGTAAAGTCACCATTTTCTTCGCTTGCACCACAACTGAAATAACGAGCGGATAAAAATGCACACGTTTTTCTTGTAACAGCTGCTTAATGGTGACTTCATAGATGGCGCTGCACGGAAACGCAGTTAGTTTTGTTTTACCTTCCTATATATATAATTATTGTTTTTTTTTTTATTAATTTATAGAAAGACACTTCGAATTATCGGGATTTGTCTCACGCAGAACTCGATTTCGACGTACGCCGTAGGCGGCACAAGAACCTCAATAGATGGCGCTACTAAGAAATGACAATGGCACAAAAATTAGCAAGTAACACCCATGAACATTTTAAGCGGAGCCTAAATTTAAGTCGTGTTTAGAAAATGCGACGTTTCATGTGGGTTTGACAGAACGTCAGGGAAATGTTGAATGCGCCTCATCGACTCGTCTCTAATACATGCGGGGCTTGCTAGATGGCGCTGAATTTATGAATTTATTTATCCGAATGTAGGAAGAAATTGAAAAAGAGAGTCGTTACAGATTTTTCTTTGAATGTTGGTTCAATTGAAGCTTCATAGATGGCACTGTTTTGAAACGACCCGCGGGAGTAAATCCCGTTAACGTGGTTCGCACTGTGCTCGAGAGATGGTGGCGCGAAAATAAAATAATTAGAAATCAGTTAGTTCTGTACCACACGGTTCGTACTGGTTAAAACTCTGTAGTAATTTTGGCGTTTAATTTATTGATTTATGAACGAAAGAGAAAAAAGCTCAACAGATGGCGCTGGCAAGAAAACAATCATCACGTGAAAAAAACAACAATTAATAAGGTCAAGTTCAGGTTACTTTAATGATTAAGAAATTTTGAAATTCCAGTCTTTAACAGTATATGGCTCGAATCTATAAATTAAAAAAAAATGTCAATAGATGGAGCTAGTGAAAACAAAAACATTGACATAGAAAGGCGATAATTAAGGTCTTCACGTTTGCGATGAAAAAAAAAAATTATTCAATTCGTCACGTTGGCGTTGAGTTGTTTCCGACGAGATAAAGTAGAAGGGTGACCTCGTAAACTGATGACTGACATTAGACGGATGATGACACTTGTCAAAGTATTTCGCGCAGTGTTTTGTTTTTAACGTTTGCATTCAAAAAATTCTTCAATTCATAATAAAGTTAGCGTTGAGTTTTCAACGAAAAAAAGTAGAAGGGTGGTCTGGTAAACTGATGGCGAATGATGACAGTTGTCATAGTGTTTCGCAGTGTTTTGTTTTTAACCTCCCAGCTGTCGTTACGCGTTGACGTAAAATCACCATTTTCTTCGCTTGCACCACAATTGAAATAAAGAGCGGATAGAAATGCACACGTTTTTCTTGTAACAGCTGTTTAATTATGACTTCATAGATGGCGCTGCAAGGTCACACAGTCATTTTTTATTTTTTTGTACCTTCATGCTGGCTGTGTAATTCTTTTTTTTTTAAATTAATTTACAGAAGGGCACTTCGAATCATCGGGATTTGTCTTGTCTAGCACTCGATTGCGACGTACACTGTAGGCAATACAAGAAACTCAATAGATGGCGCTACTAAGGAAAAAAAAGATTGACAAAACAATGACACAAAAATTAGCAAGTAACACCCATGAACATTTTAAACGGAGCTTAAATTTAAGTCGTGTTTAGAGAATGCGACGACGCGTGTCGTTTTATGTGGGTTTGACAAAAAATGTTGAATGCGCCCTGCGCCGACTCGCCTCTAACACGTGCGGGGCTCGCTAGATGGTGCTGAATTTATTTACTTAAAACTGCGAAAAAAAATTGAAAACGAGAGTCGTTACAGATTTTTCTTTGAATGTTGGTTCAACTGAAGCTTCATAGATGGCGCTGTTTTGAAACGACAGGCGGCAGTAAATACCATTAACTTGGTTCGCACTGTGCTCGAGAGATGGCTGAGCGAAAATAAAATTAAAAATAAGTCACACGGTCCGTACTGGTCTAAATTCTGTAGTAATTTTGCCGCTTAATTAATTAATTTATTAATAAAAGAAAGAAAAAAACTCAATAGATGGCGTTGGAAAAAAGATTAACATGTGAAAAAAAAACAATTAATAAGAAGGTAAAGTGCAGGTTATTTTAATGATTAGGAATTTTTGAATTTCGAGTCTTTAGTAATCTGTAGATGGCGTTGAATCTATAAATTAAAAATAAGTCTCAATAGATGGAGCTAGTAAAAACAAACATATTAACATAGCAAGGCGGCAACTAAGGTCTTCACGTTTGCGTTAAAAAAAAACATTATTCAATTCATCATGTTGGCGTCGAGTTGTTTTCGACGACAGAAAGTAGAAGGGTGACCTCGTAAACTGATGACTGACGTTTGAAGGATGATGACAGTTGTCAAATTGTTTCGCAATGTTTTGTTTTTAATCTCCCAGGTGTCGTTTCGCGTTGACTTAAAATCACGCACCACAACTGAAATAACGAGCGGATAGAAACGCACACGTTTTTCCGGTAACAGCTGTGACTTCATAGATGGCGCTGCACGAAAATGCAGTTAGTTTTATTTTACCTTCATACGGGCGGCTTAATTCTATTTTTTTTAAATCACTTTATAGCAGGGCACTTCGAATCATAGGGATTTGTCTCACGCACAACTCGATTTCGACGTACACCGTAGGCGGCACAAGAACCTCAATAGATGGCGCTACTAAGAAATGACAATGGCACAAAAATTAGCAAGTAACACCCACGAATATTTTAAAGGGAGCCTAAATTTAAGTCGTGTTTAGAAAATACGACGTTTCATGTAGGTTTGACAAAACGTCAGGGAAATGTTGAATGCGCCGCATCGACTCGCCTCTAATACATGCGGGGCTTGGTAGATGGCGCTGAATTTATGAATTTATTTATCCGAATGTAGAAAGAAATTGAAAAAGAGAGAGGTTATAGATTTTTCTTTGAATGTTGGTTCAACTGCAGCTTCATAGATGGCGCTGTTTTGAAACGACCTGCGGCAGTAAATACCGTTAACGTGGTTCGCACTGTGCTTGAGAGATGGCGGCGCGAAAATAAAATTAAAAATCAGTTAGTTATGTGCCACACGGTCCATACTGTTTAAAATTTAGAAGGGTGACCTCGTAAACTGATGACTGTCGTTTGACGGATGATGACAGTTGTCAAAGTGTTTTGTTTTTAACCTCCCAGGTGTCGTTTCGGGTTGACGTAAAATCACCCTTTCCTACGCTCGCACCACAACTGAAATAACGAGCGGATAGAAATGCACACGTTTTTCTTGTAACAGCTGTTTAATGGTGACTTCATAGATGGCGCTGCACGGATACATATTTTCATTTTTTTATCATCATACAGGCTGCGTAATTCTTTTTTTTTTTTTGAATTAATTTACAAAAGGGCACTTCGAATCATCGGGATTTGTTCGCCTAGCACTTGATTCCGACGTACACTGTAGGCAATACAAGAAACTCAATAGATGGCGCTACTAAGGAAAAAAAGATTCACAAAGCAATGACACCAAAATTAGCAAGTAAAATACAAGAACCTCAATAGATGGCGCTACTGAAGAAAAAAGATTTGAAAAAACAATGACACAAAAATTAGCAAGTAAATACAAGAAACTCAATAGATGGCGCTACTAAGGAAGAAAAGATTGAAAAAACATGAGCATTTAAATGGAGCTTCAATTTAAGTCGTGTTTAGGGAATGCGACGTGTTTCATGTGAGTTTGACAAAACTTCAGGGAAATGTTGAATGCGCCGCGCGCCGACTCGCCTCTAACACGTGCAGGGCTCGCTGGATGGCGCTGAATTTATTTACCCGAATGTAGAAATAAAACTTGAAAACGAGAATCGTTACAGATTTTTGTTCTTTCGTAGTTTACAAATTTACAGGTTTTTCTTTGAATGTTGGTTCAACTGAAGCTTCATAGATGGCGCTGCTCTGAAACGACTCGTTTTCTCATTCTTCTGCTTTTCCCTTTGATGTTTTTTGAAGATGCGTGTTTCAGGAACGAATAGAACAGATAGAAAATACTTTTTCGCTTACTTTTACAGATCCCAAAATAGCGCAACTTTTCTGTAATTTAACCATCTTTATATCTTTTATAGTTAACGAAATCTCCATGCTGGCGCTTTAATTAATCGTAACCCTGTATATGATTTCAAAAATGTAAAATACGAAGCTGCTACGAAAGTAACAAATTTACAAAAAGAAAAAAACGCCGCGTTTATTTTCACGCGCATTAAACGATTATTAAACAAACAACACCGAGCAGAGATGAGACCATAACCTCAAAAGGTTATCTAACTTTGTTTTTTTTTTAGGTTTTAATCGCAATTTGTGTTTGCTCAACAGTTGTTTACGCTTAAAGTAAGTGAGATTTGGCGAAATGAATTTTGAAAAAAACACTTGGATACAAATTTGCGCAGCAACGAATATTTCTGTCAAATCGACAGACAGCTGTCAGAAATGCAGTAATTTTGCAATCAGGGAAAGGCGGAACATTCCAACGCCTCCTATGTCTTTAGTATAATTTATAGAGACTGTATATCGTCGGCCGCCACCCTTATTGGGACACCCGGTACAATGCATTTTGCGATGGTGTTTGTTGGAGGAAAATAAAATCGATTAAGACGTAGTTAGTTGCCTTTGTAACTATAATATTGCAGTCGCTGTTACGTCGGAGTAGCACGTTCACCCTCGTTTAATTTCCACCCCGCCGTGTCTGTGTTTGATCAGACTTGCAGACGACTTTGACGTCATCCCCATACGGTCGGTTGTGGTGCATGAGGAGGCCACGCAATTAGCTCGACGTTCCTTCCCCCAAAGGCAACCACCGCGCCGCCGGAGATGCACAAAGTTCATACTAATTACATTCGCTTTTCATTTTCCGGACTTTTCCGTGTTTTCCTAAGCGACGAGCCCCGGGCCGGGGTGCTGAAATTTTATTATATATTTTCTCTCTGCGATGATGACGGTCGTTAACATGCGAAACGTTCGCTGCTCTCCGTTCCATCCCATATGGGAAATCTCGCTCGCGAAGTTTTCTTTCCTTGGGAAACAAGCGCGTAAGGTATTCCGTGCATGCGACTCCGGGCGCCGCCGCCGCCGCCGTTTTTCGCGCGCGCCGACTCCGGGGCGTTTTATTTTCGATCTAATTTATTGCCTGCCTCTCGTCCTCTTCCCCGCTTGAATTCGCGCACGAAGAACCCCCCCCCCTCTTCCCCCCCAGTGCGATTTTTATTTACGCCGGAATAAAAGTCGCCCGAAAATTTATTTCGGTTCGCATTCCCTACTTTGGCATGACGATGTATTGTGCGCACTCCTCATCGATCTCCAAAAAAAAAAAAACAAAGAAAAAAAGAGTTTCACTTGGAAAGTAGGGCGTGAAGCGTTTTCGATAATTCAAACCGGAATGATTTGGTCGCTGTATTTTTCTTCGCTCTTAGACGCGCTCAGACTTAATTAAATCCAACTCCGAAGAAAGAAGACCGATTAAACTCCACTCAAAGTTAAATGAAGATTTTAGAAAATGAAAACATAAAATCGGTAAAATGTAAGAAATAATATAATAATAATAATAATAATAATAATAATAATAATAATAATAATAATAATAATAATATTCTTTATTGCCTAACAGAAAGTTCCAATTACAAGGCAAATGCTACTCCATAACAGAGGTTTATGCTTATCGGATTAACTTACAATAAGCTACGACTAAACATTAATCAACTAATTAATTAACTAAGCTTAGCTAACTTAACTAAATCTTAACTTAAGCGATAACAATGAGATACGTGTAATAGATTCGCAGATGATATTAGAATTAACCTAATTAAAATAATAGCAAGAAGAAGAGAGAATAAATTGGAGAATGAATAATAGAATGGAGAATGGAGAAAGAGGGCAATAAGGTTAAGAATAAGACTTTAGAAATCAGTCATTATCTAGAAGCTTTACTATTGAGACAAGATTATCATTGAAAATGTCACATCTTAAACAGATGTTATTATAGATTGAACACATTACATGAACTGGAGATCTCAATAACATGTTGGTTCTTGCTATGGAAAGATAAAAAGTAGAAGATTCTCTTGCTTCGGGTCTTGGTACTAAAAAGTTTAATTTGTTTAATAGAAATGGGCAATCTACCTGATTATGCACTAATTTATACAAAAGAGTAACAACAATACATTTTCTCCTGTGACTAAGTGATGAAACTTCGAATCTTGATAGTGACTATTTCTGATCTAACCCTCTCTCAGGATATACACCATGTCTCTTGAACCACATATATTTGAAAAATTTTCTCTGAACATTTTCTAAGATAGAAGAATGCCATTTCAATATCGGTATCCAAGCAATCACTGAATATTCCAATCTGGACCGGATTAAAGAGAAATAAAGCATTTTTAAGGCTTTTTCATTGGTGAAAGATCTAAAATTCCTAATAATAACACCTCATCAAATCATTTTATTTGATGATTTGACCAGTGACAGCATGTGTTGAGAGAAGGTAAGTTCACAGTCAAAGATTATCCCGAGATCTCTTACAGTTGTAACTCTAGCGAGAGGAGCCTGACCCACCTTATATTCAAATATCCACTTCTTTACGCACTTAGAGTACGTCATGACTTTACATTTATTAATATTAAGATACAGACTGTTTGCCGCACACCACTGATTAACTCTGTCAATGTTTAGCTGTAGAGTAACACAATCTTGAAAAGAGTTGATTGAATGGAAGAATTTGGCATCATCGGCAAACAGCTGAACTTCACAATCAACTGATTGGCATAGGTCGTTTATGTAGAGTGCAAAGAGGAGAGGACCCAAGTTCGATCCTTGAGGTACACCTGATGGCGCTGTGAAATAGTGGGATTTGAAGCCATTATGGTGGACCTATTGTCGTCTTTGGTCCAGATAAGATTTAGAAAATGTAATTAGGTTTTCAGTAAAACCAAAACCAGATAATTTATTTAACAGTATTGAGTGGCTAATGCTATCGAATGCTTTACTAATATCAGTGTAGATGACGTCAACTTGTCCTCGTTTGTCAAGTGATTCAGTTATAAACTGTACAAAACTGGTTAGGTTAGTTACGGTAGATCGCCGTTCAGTAAATCCATGTTGAGAAGGAGATATAAGATTTTTTACACTGGGGTAGATTTTGGAATAAATGACAATTTCAAAAAATTTTACCAAGGTTTGATAAGATCGAAATAGGCCTGTAATTGGAGATAATTGTAGGATCCCCAGATTTGAGGACAGGAATAACTTTAGATAGCTTCCACTGATGAGGAAAGCAAGCAGATCTAACAGACAGATTGAAGAGAATTACGAGGGGTTTAACGAATACATCACAACAGTCTTTAATTAGAAAACTGGGCACTTGATCATCTCCTGCAGTCATTTTGTTTTTCATTTTTTTTTTGGCACAGAGTATATCAGTTTCTTGTACCTGATTAATATTAATCGGAGTCATATTGATTCCATTTATAGATGAGTTAACGATATCATCATGAGAGTAGACTGAGCTAAAGTAATTTCCAAAGTTGTTTACAATGTCTTGGGGATTATCACTACTAACATCATTATATTTAATAATGTCGGGGATTCGTGTACTAGGATTTTTGGTTTGAATATATGACCAAAATGCGCAGGGCTCCCGTGAAAGAGATTGCTCGATGTTCAACAGATAATGTTTGTGAGATTCTTTTATGCTTGCTTTTACTATCGCTCTAATACGTTTGAATAGATGATAGTAAGTGTCGAAGTTAGTACGTCTGTATTTTTTATAATAATTATTTTTTAGTTTAATATTAGAGATAATATCTCTCGTAAACCATGGTGGGTAACTGGATTTTTTTGCTTGCATTTTGAACAATGGAACATGTTCATCTAGAATCTTATATAGGATACTGTAGAATTCATTACAAGCAAGATTAATTTCAATACAGTGTTCTAGTGATGACCAATCACACTTGAGTAGAGCATTATATAGACTCGGATAATTAGCTTTACGAAAATTATAGCATTTAAAATTTTCATTGGCTTGAAAAATAACATTAGGTGCTGATTCCATGTCAAACTCGATAGAGAGCGCAGGATGAAAGACATCTTCTTGGACATAAGACATAGAATCATGTCGAACATTACATTCAAAGTTAGCTAATACTAAGTCTAGAAGTCGACCTAGTGAGTTATGAATATTGTTATACTGAGACATTCCCATTAGAGTTAAGAAATTTTTGAGTAACGTGCTTTGTGCATCGTTTATGGAATCTTTACAATAGTTAGGTAGATTGAAGTCACCTATGATAAAAAACTTATTCATGTAGGTACAGTTCTGTTCAAAATAATCAAGTAATATCTGTAAATCGCTAACTGTTGGAGTATGTGGTATGTACAATGTAAAAATATAAAAGTTAATGTAGCTTAACATACATTTACAACCGAGAATATCAACATTTGGCAGCGCATTTCTTAAGCTAGATAAGTCTAATGAGTTAACTGTGATGGTATCCCTAATAGCGAGTAAGACACCTCCGCCACGAACGATATTACTTTCCCGTAAATTTCTATCACACCGAAATACCGTATACTTCTGAGAGCCGAATATTTCAGAGTTGTTGAAATCGGATGTCAACCACGTTTCAGTTAAACAGATAATGTCGTATTCACCATCACTAACCGCAGATACAAATTGCTGAATTTTGTTTTTTAAGCTACTGTTACGTTTCTAGGGTTTAATTTATTTATTTAAATGAATAAAACACTCGATAAAAACTTAACCGTAATTTAATAAAGCTTAAAAACTAATTTATTTGTAACAATTTATTTACACACTAAAAATCTAACTTCGACGATCGCTGTTCGAATTCGACTGACTCGTGAGTCAACCCGGGGCGATTTTATATCATTCGCCGCCGTCTGGAACTCTCTACGCTGGAAGATTCCAGTCTGTTCGATGTAGGCCCCGGTGGCGTGATGGCCGATGACGCACAACAGCGAACCGACCTCCTGACGCCCTCAGCGTGACGCAGCACTGAGCGGCTCGCCACACTACGAACGATTTGGCAATAACAGGTTAGATAAAAATTCTCCTTTATAGTTTTATTGTTAGTCTTTTTATTTAAGGGTACGTTTTTTATGAAATCTTCTTCCTTCCCACTAGTCGAAATAAAAAATTGTTCACACATACTCCTTCAGGCCAATTTATTGGATTTTTCAATTCCTCTAATTTGTTTACCGGCACTGACACTTTAAAAGAGCTGTATTCTTCAGGATATTTCGATGGGATATTTTCACATTTAACATTCTGGAAACCCTTATTCTGAAGATAAGTTTTTAGATCTTCACTTTTTAAATCTGGTTGGAAGCGATAAGCGTGTAAGTGACTCATTTTTGGAACACCTTTAATGCCTTCTTCTTTATCGGAACCGAATAGTATTGGGAACTTTAAAGCAGTCTGCGTTGAACTTTTATTGGCTTTCGATTCAATTGTAGAAAGATTATCCAATCGTAATTTGCTCTTACGTACTGATTGCTCCGAGGAGTTCACGTTGCTCAGTGTGTCTCGCCTATGCTGCACTTTTACAGCGTTGGCGTATGTATTACTGATTGTACCATCGGTAATCTTTGATATCGTTATTGGAGTTGAATCTTCATTTAACGCTAGTACTTTACTCATTATTGCAATCTGAGTTTGTTCATTCCTAAGCAAATTGTTATTTTGGGCGGAATTAAACCCATCAATTTCCTTTCCCTTCCTTATGTCTAATGGGATCTTGGGAGCTTTGCTTTTATTTATTACACTCTTTGTTGTGTTGTTTGCACCATGAAAGTAATATGAAAGTTGAGAAGTGTTCGAACTTAACTTAGCTCAGCTCAGCGATTTTAAAACGAAAATTGATACTCACAAAAATAAAACCTAAAAGGTAAAATATTTAGAATCACAGACTTGAAAACGCTTAAAGCTCAAATAATAAATAACATAAAACTCAAAATAAAAACAGAACTCAAAAAACTAAAAGAAAAAAGTTCCCTTCTGAAAGTGTCCAAAACGCTTAAAACTCAAATACTAATTGCCGTTTTCATAATCAGACTTTAAGGAAGCTTTAATTTAAAGCCACTTTAAGAATAGGGAAACAAATGTATTTTTTTAGGGTAAAATAACTTTAAATTTAAAGTCCCATTATTAAATCGGCCCTAAATAACATAAAACTCAAAATAAAAATGAAACTCAAAGAAACTAAAATGAAAAACTTAAATCTCCCAACTCAAAGTCTAGAAAACCAGAAAGAAAACTCTTAAAACTCAAGTAACAAATAATATAAAACTCAAAATAAAAATAAAACTCAAGAAAGACTAAAAGGAGAAAGTTAAATCTCCTCAGTCAAAAGTCTCGATAACGCTTAAAACTCAAGTAAAAAAGAATATAAAACTCAAAATAAAAAGAAAACTCAAAGAAACTAAAAGAAAAAAATTAAATCTCCCTATCAAAATCGTTACGAAAACGCTTAAAACTCAAATAATAATATAAAACTCAAAATAAGAATGAAACTCAAAAAACTAAAACAAAAGAGTTAAATTTCCCAACTTATAATCTCGACAGCGCTTAAAACTCAAGACGTAAAACTCAAAATAAAAATGAAACTCAAAAAAAGAAAAAAATTAAGTCTTCCGATCAAAGTCGTCTCGAAAACGCTTAAAACTCAAATAATAAATAATATAAAACTCAAAATTAAAATTAAAATTAAAAAATTAAATCTTCCTACTTGAAAACGCTTAAAACTCAAGAAAAAAGTTAAATTTCCCTATCAAAGTCGTCTGGAAGACGCTTAAAATTCAAAAAGAACTAAAATAAAAAAGCTAAATTTTCCAACTCAATCTCGAAAATACTTAAAACGCAAAATAAAATAAAACTCGAAGAAACTGAAGGGAAAAAATAAATCTCTAACTCACAGTCTTGAAAACGCTTAAAACTCAACTAATACAAAACTCAAAATCAAAATAAAACTCAAAAAACTAAGAGGTAAAATTAAATCTCCCAATCAAGTCGTCTCGAAAACGCTTAAAACTCAAATAACAAATAAGATAAAATTAAAAATTATAGTAAAACTCAAAATAAAAATAAAACTCAAAGAAACTAAAATGAAAAAGTTGAAACTCAAAGGCTCGTGAACGCTTAAAATTCAAAGGATAAATAACATGAAACTCAAAACTAAAAAAAAAACAAAATTCAAAAAAATACAAAAAAGAGTTAATAAAAGAGTTAATCCCCAACTCAAGGTCTCGAAAACACTTAAAATTCAAAGAATAAATAACAAAGCTCAAAATAAAAATAAAACTCAAAAAAATTTTAAAAAAAGTTAAATCTCCCAACTCAAAGTCTCGGAAATCTTTAAAACTCAAATAGCATAAAACTCGAAATTCAAAACGCGAAAACAAATTGAATCGGAATTAAGTCCAACCGAAGCAACTCAACTTAAATAAAGATTGAAAAAGAGACTACAATCTTAAAAGTTAGATTTAATTTTTGTTTACTTCTATTTTTTTTTTTAATTCGATAAAATTAGATTGAATTCAATTGTGTTAACCCGAAGGTTAATAATAATAATAACAAGAGAAAGTAATTAGATAAATGAAAATTAATAAAATGATGAAGTCAAGTAAAAAGATAAAAATTACAGTAAAGTTATCTTTTTACTTGACTTCATCATTTTATTAATTTTCATTTATCTAATTACTTTCTCTTGTTATTTTGCTTTTGTGTGGAAATAAATAAGTAAATAATAAACAAAACAGAGTTAGATTGAATTCAATTGAGTTTGGCCTTGAAATTAATTACATAGTTGCTTTTATTTTTATTTTTAACTTTTTAGTTTTGATTTTGCTATAGTAGTGATTTTTAATTTTTGAGTTAAGCCTCTTGCTTGGTTAGATTGTTGCGGGTTGACTTTGAAATTTATGAGGAGGGGGGTTAATTTTAATACATGCATTTTTAATTGTTAATTTCTGTCGGTTTGTCTTTTTTTTTGTTAATTTTCTTGGTTCATTGGCGCTACCCTGAGGTGGGTTGGGTCTAATTTTCATTGATATTATTAAAAAAGAAAAAATCAGTTTCATTTTTCCTTAATCCCTTGTTTTGGGTTGACCTTGAAATTGGGTGGGTCTGATTTTTAATTATTTTAATTAATTAAGTACTCTTAAGTAACTTAAGTATCCAGCAGGGCAGGACATCTCTTTTTTTAATTTTTCTCGTCTCCATTGCAATGATTATGAAGTTCATTCATCAATCTATTTAACTCACTCTGCAAAGATGGCCGACGTTGAGATGGGTCGCATTTAATTTTTATTTCTTTTTAATTTTTTTCTAATTTCTTAATTTTTTTACTTTTACATTCTTTGTTTTTCAATTTTTTTACGTGGATTTTCGTAAGTGCATTTGGTTTTTTGGTTTTTTTTATTTTTAATTTTATTAACAACAGGTATTACTCATGTAATTATTCTATTTCGATTTTAATTTTTTTCTTTAATTGAGTAGAGTCAATAGAGTTCAGTTAGGTGAGGTTTAATTTTAACAACTTTTAATTTCTCTTTTAGTTTCATTATTTTTTAATTTTGAATTAAAAATTAATTTTGATGTGGGTTCGGCATAATTTTCATTGATGTTTAAAATTTTTCAGATCTTTTGGCTTAAAATCTTTTGCTTTGCTTTTGTTGACCTTGAGATGGACCGGACTTTTTATTGAATTTATTTTTTACCAACTGACAGAAAGAGAGAGAAGGTTGTTTTCTGCTTGAACTGAGTTGATCTTGATTTAAGATCCAATTTTAATTTCTTTTATTTTTAATTTCTTATTTGAATTGGGACGACTTTGAGTTTCATTCGTTTCTTTCATTGTTTAAAAAAATTCAATCAATTTCTTTTATTTGGTATTCCTTGCTTGGGATGGGATGACCTTGACTTCATTTACATTAATTGAAAAAGGGTTCCAGTTTCAATTTCTTTAATTTTTATTTTTCTGCTTGGGTCTGGAATGACCTTCATTTCATTTTCATTGATTTAAAAAAAATTCCAGATTCAATTTCTTTTGTTTTTAATTTCTTGCTTGGGTTGGGATGACCTTCATTTAATTTTCATTGTTTTTTTTTTAATTCAGTTTCAATTTCTTTTATTTTTAATTTCTTGCTTCGGTTGGAATGCCCTTGACTTGATTTTCGTTGATTTAAAAAAGGAAACTCCTGTTTCAATTTCTTTGATTTTTAATTAATTTCTTGCTTGGTTCTAAGATGACCTTGAATTTACATTGATCAATTTAAAAAAAAAGTTTCCGGTTCCAATTTCTTTTATTTTTAAGAAAATAATTTTTAATCTTTAAACAGACACACTTCTAAGCAAAGAACGCTCAACGTTTCACCAACGTTTGAAGGCATCGTCAGGAGCGAAAAAAAAATTAATTCACATTCACATTTCCACCGCGGTTATTATGATGTAGGCGCATATGTATCGGATCCGCACGAATTAACGCAAACGAACAAGAAATAAAACAAATGACTCGCTTTGCGCCCCCCCTCCCCCACCGCCCCAACGAAATTTCCAAACAATTACTTGCGTTAATCGCCCGCCGCCTTCGCGTGCTGCGCGAAACATCCGCAGAAATTCCGCAGCGTTTACTACTTCATTAAATTTAGTTATGTCTTTGGGCGCCGGGGGAGTCGTCGGCGTTATAATTTAATTTGTAAACATAATTTAACTTTAGGTTGGTAATATAATTCCGCGTGTTATCATCGTGTTGTTGTTAGTATTGCGCTTGGCACACGGCGGTCTAAATCCAGTGCGCTTAAAACAACTCCCCCGCCCGCCCCCAATTCCGTTTTGTGCGTATTCCCGCCCGATTAAATTTTGTCTTTCTTGCTCGCAGTTCAGAAACGTTTAAGGTACCCCCCACCGACATGCTTGTAAATTTGTTCTAGACATTTTTTTAACCCCACAAAGCGGAAAAATGTAAAATCGTCGCGTCGCATTGCATGAAGAGCGCAACGCAACGGAATGTAAGCGTGTCATGTCATAAAATCGACGCGTCGCATTGCATAAAGAACGCAATGCAACGGAATGCAAGCGTGTCATGTCGTAAAATCGTCGCGTCGCTTTGCATCAAGAGCGCAACGCAACGGAATGTAAGCGTGGCAGGTTTACTTGTTCGGATTAAGAATGAGATTGTTTTGCAAGAGACAATCGAATTAGACTAAATTAATTCTTTTTCTGAGCCCGTCCGTATTAAATAAACTGCATAATCCGAGCGAAGCGCGAATAAGTTTTACAACTTTAGACTTTAAAATAAAAGTCACATTCCGATGTGCAAATAACTATGTTTTCGCATTTGTTTTGACATCCGACTGTGACTTTAGTTTTAAAATCTCCTTTAGTTGGATTATGAAACTTGACCCTAGGTATCGTACTTTTAACCCAAAACAAAAAATTGCTCTTATGTCCTTCACTATGAGCAACCATCCAATCGACTGTGTTCATTGGGTTGCCTATACTATGTCTAATTAATTGTTTGTCGTTTCTTAAGATTGTTATTAATATCTTCTGCGCCAATGCAGGTGAAATATTTAAAATCAACAATTAAATTGTTTTTTTTTTGATAGAATGAATTTAATGCCGCCGCCTTAAGTATAGGCAACCATACCAACCGCCGTGTTCATCGGTTTGTCTATCCTAAAACTACTCTTTGATAATTTAAGACTAACCGGCCCACGTTATTAAAATTAATAGTTTGTTTATCACTTCAGATAATTAAACAGTTTTAATGAAAATCAAAATAAACTTAAAAGTAAATAACTTTTTATCGTACGTCTGTTGTTTCTGTCTTCTGAAATCATGAGGCAGAAATGGAAAATTGTGAATGCATAGGATTTTATTCGCCAGCGCTTATTTTTCTTCGATCCGGCTAGAAGGACCAAAAAATATGTTATGGGTTTATGATCAAACGCGTTGAATTTTTCAAAGCAGATTTTAAAGACTATGTCGGCCCCATAACAACCATGAGACACCTTGGATCTGATAAAAAAAAGAAAGTGAAGAAATGCAGAAGAAATATTTCAAGAGAATGATCGACCTAGGTAGTAAAGATTATACAGTCGTAAAATCACGCACAGATTTAAAATATTTAAAGCCAATCGATTCAGTAAGGACTCACGTTTGTGAATGCCGAAGAGTTTATTCGATTATTTGATCGATTCTTCTCCGATCCGGCCAGAAGGACCAAAAATTGTTATGAGTTTACGAACGTAATGCATTATTGTTTTCAAATTGGACAGTAAATAATTGAAATTAATCGCAGTCGATTCCCATAACATCAACGAAATTCCTTCGACTTGTTAAAAAAGTGAAGAAATGCAAGTAAAATAATTCAAAGAACTCTCAACCCTACGTAGCAAAAAAATTATATACAATCACAAAATCACGCTTCGAATTTAAAACATTTAATTCACTCACGTTCGTAACTGCCTAAAAGTTTATTCACTGCGGTTTTTTTGCTACGATCCGGCGAGAAGGACCAAAAAAAAAACATGAACGAATGGTTTATTTTTATTTTTTCAAAGTGGACTTAAATCATCTGCATGCGGGTCGACATGTTTAACATTAAAAACGAACGAACGAACTTATATTACATTACATTGATAGATATAACCTATAAAATATTTTTTTAACATTAAGAATAAACCTTCTGCGAGTTATGTTACATTACATTGGTAGATATAACCCGAAACAAAAGGAAAAAGAAACGCGAGAAGTGTACAATTACGTGTTAAATGTTAAAAGGCTCTGACGCGTATTTGAAGGAATCCTCTTCGATCCGGTTAGAAGGACCAAACAATTTTTATATAGTTTACAACCCAAACGCATTAATCTTTTTCAAAGTGGACTGTAAAGAATGTAAGGTCGTGATCATGGTGGGATTGTTAAGGTCATTTCTGCCATCTGTCGTAGAATAATGGCAAAAATTTGCAATCTGCATATCGACGAAAGCGTCTAGATATCGCTTTCGTTTCCATTATTCTATATGCAGATGGAGCTTTATCAAAAGTTACCAAAAAAAAAAAGTTTTCTGAAACTGTAACAGTTTACTCGTTGGAAATTAAATATCATTGAGGGGCCAACATACAGGGTGATCCTTGAAAAGATCGACAAAACTTAGACGATACAACCCCGTTTAAGAAAGAACAGCAACGAAATGAATACAGTTATAAAAGTGACTTCTAATTTATGACTTGACCTTCTAGCGGAATTGGATTCGCAGAAGTTGCGTAAACGTGCCCACTCAGTGGAGAAGGTCGTGGAAAGTATGCGCCGACGGGCGTCACCTTCGAACACCTGCTTTTACACAGGCAAGCAAATAAAGCATTTTCATTTTATAATCTTGTGCGGTGACCTCGACGGTAATATACAACTTCACGGCACATTCCTAATCCTTTCAGTTTGTTTAATGCGTCAAATTGAGGTCGGACATTATTATAATCACATATAATACTTCTGAGAACGTTTTTGAACGCGAACGAGAGTTTATTTACTGCCGATCCGGCTGGAAGGACCAAAAAATATTATGAGTCTATGAACGAAACGCATTATTTTTTTCACAGTGGATTGTAAAGAACAGAAAATATCTGCATTCGGTTCCCGTAATATTCACAGGACACCTTGGACTTGCTAGGAAAATGAAGAAACGCAGGAAAATCAATTTAAAAAAAAGCTCAAATTAGCTGTGGTCACAAAATCACGCTTTTGGTTTAAGATATTTAAAGCAAATGAATGCAGGAGGGACTCAGATTTTATTCGCCGCCGAAAGATTTTGCTTCGATCCGGCTAGAAGGACCAAAAAATGCGATGAAGTCTATGAGTGATGTGCATTGATTTTTTTTTCGAAGTGGATTGTAAGCGATGGAGATAGTCGCGTTCGATTCTCATCATAACATCCATGAGACACCTTGGACTTGTTGGAAAAGTGAAAAAATTTGTACGTAAATCATGAAATCACGTTTCAGATTTAGAATATTTAAAGCGTGAATGTGAATGTCGAGGAGTTTTATTATTCACAGCCGCTTATCTGAAGGATGTTCTGCGATCCGGCTAGAAGGACCAAAAATTATTAAGAAGTCTATGAACGAAACGCATTAATTTTCTCAGAGTGGATGGTAAAGAACAGAAGATATCCGCATTCGGTTCCCGTAATATCCACGGGACACCTTGGACTTGCTGGGAAAATGCAGAAACGCAGAAAAACAATTTAAAAAAAAAGCTCAAATTAGCTGTGGTCACAAAATCACGCTTTTGGTTTAAAATATTTAAAGCAAGTCAGTGCAGGAGGGACTCACATTTTATTCGCCGCCGGAAGATTTTGCTTCGATCCGGCTAGAAGGACCAAAAAATGCGATGAAGTCTATGAGTGATGTGCACTGATTTCTTTTTCGAATAGATTGTAAGCGATGGAGATAGTCGCGGTCGATTTCCATCATAAACATCCACAACACACCTCCGGACGTGTTGGAAAAGTGAAAAAATTATACGTAAATCATAAAATCACGTTTCATATTCAGAATATTTAAAGCGAATCGATGCTGGGGAGACGTTATGTTCGTGAATGTCGAGGAGTTTTATTATTCGCGGCCGCTTATCTGAGGGGATTGTTCTTCGATCCGGTTAGAAGGACCAAAAAATGTTTTTTTTTCGTCATTCTTTACAAGTATCACCCTGTACTACGTACAGGTATTTGGAAATGAAATGAAATTTATCGCCAGATCACATTCGTGCAATAATGGCCGTCGTAAAACGCAATAAATCGTGTATGGGCAAACGCCTCCTACTCGTTTCCGAAGGACCAAAAAATGTTATATGATGTCTATCAGTGATGTGTTCCGAGTCTTTTCCATGTGGATTGTAAGCAATAGAAGATACTCGCGGTCGATTCCCATCATAACATCCTAGAGACATCTTGGACTTGTTGGAAAAGAGAAAAATTTCTACGTAACTCATAAAATGACGTTTAAGATTTAGAATATTTAAAGTGAATTGATGCAGGCGAGACTTACGTTCGCGAATGTTGAAGAATTTTATTATTCGCGGCCGCCGTTTATCGGAATAATTTTTTTTGAATCCGGCTAGAAGGACCAAAAATTGTTCTGTGAAGTCTATGAGTGACGTGCGTTGATTTTTTTCGAAGTGGATTGCAGGAAATAGAAGATACTCACGATCGATTCCCGTCATAACCTCCACCAGACACATTGGAATTGTTGGAAGAGTGAAAAAATTTATACGTAAATCATGAAGTCACGTTTCAGATTTAGAATATTTAAAGCGAATCGATGCAGGCGAGAGATACGTTCGTGAATGTCGAAGAGTTTTATTACTCGCGGCTGCTTATCTGAGGGATTGTTCTTCGATCCAGCTAGAAGGACCAAAAAATGTTTTTTTTTTCGTCGTTCTTTACAACTATCGCCCTTTACTGCGTACAGGTATTTGAAAATTAAATTAAATTTATCGCCCTATCACATTCGTGCAATAATGGCCGTCGTAAAACGCAAAAAAATCGCGTATGCGTGAATGTTGAAGAATTTTATTATTCGCGGCCGCCGTTTATCAGAATAATTTTTTGGAATCCGGCTAGAAGGACCAAAAATTGTTCTGTGAAGTCTATGAGTGACGTGCGTTGATTTTTTTCGAAGTGAATTGCAGGAAACAGAAGATACTCACGATCGATTCCCGTCATAACCTCCACCAGACACCTTGGAATTGTTGGAAAAGTGAAAAAATTTATACGTAAATCATGAAATCACGTTTCAGATTTAGAATATTTAAAGCGAATCGATGCAGGCGAGACATACGTTCGTGAATGTCGAGCAGTTTTATTACTCGCGGCCGCTTATCTGAGGAATTGTTCTTCGATCCGGCTAGAAGGACCAAAAAAGTTTTTTTTTCGTCGTTCTTTACAACTATCGCCCTTTACTGCGTACAGGTATTTGGAAATTAAATTAAATTTATCACCCGATCACATTCGTGCAATAATGGCCGTCGTAAAACGCAATAAATCGCGTATGGGCAAACGTCTCCTACACGTTTTCGATTTCATCGTGATTACTTGTTTGGGCGTCCCGTCCCGTCTCGTCCGTCGCGTCGGTTTTAATTTGTCCCGGAATCGACGCCGCCACCGCCGCCGTCGTCGCTCGCCAAGAAACGTCGCTGCAGCAACATCGCCATCGAGCGGCGGCGGTGCGCAGAAATAACACACACGGTCGGTTCGCCTGGGCGTGTTATTGTCGAATTCCAGAGAGGAGAACAACATATGTGTGCGCTTCCGCCCGCTCGCCTTTCGCCGGATATCGGGGGCTATTGATTGCGCTGCGCTTTATTTATTGTGCTCGCGTAATTTATAGATTTACATATCAACGCTTACATCTCGTCCTGCACGTCTGTGCCCGGCGCGCGATCAATTCCGAATACATGCGTGGGACCCGGATTTACGACACGACATTCGCAAACAATTCGTTATTTAGTTGTGTGTACGTATAGATTTTCGCTTGAAATTCAATTGCACCAAAAAAAAAAAAAACCTACAGGAATTATGACTTATTCTCACTCACCCTGTACATAAGCACGATTTCAAATACATATTTTTTTTCATTGAAACAAAAATAGTACGCAAATTTCCCGTTGAAATTCAATTGGACAATAAAAACCTTGTGGAAACTGTGACTTATTTTCAGTCATCCTGTATATAAACATGATTTCAAATATCTTTTTTTTTCTCATTGAAACAGCAATAGTTGTATGTGCGTAAATTTCTCCTGGCTGAAATTCAATTGGATAAAGAAACCTGCAGAAATTAGGACTTATTTTCACTCACCCTGTACATAATCACAATTTCAGGTACATATTTTTTGGATTGAAACAACAATAGTTATACGTATGAAAATTTCTCGCTGAAATTCAGTTTAAAAAAGAAAGCCTCTATACGGAAATGATTACGGAAATTATTAGTTAGTATTAAGCGGCTAAAGGAATTTAACTTGTAAATATTTTTAAAATTTGTTCTTTAATTTCTTTTAAATTTTTTAATAAAATAATTAAATGATTTTTTTACTACCTGCTGAAACTAAACAAAATATTGTAATAATTGAAGGTACCGGTAAAAGTTCTGCAACCCGGCGGCTTGACTTCTAGTTACGCCACTGCTTCAATCAGTGACTTAATATCAATTTATGATATAAACTTTTTTTTTATATGTATACAAACAAAAATGACTTCAAGACTAACATTACAAGAACACTTTTAGAGCAACGATTTCCAAAAATCGCAAAATTAAAGCAGATTCGAAAGGTCGCCCGTCATATTAAGCGCCATCTGTTGAACTGTAACCGAGATAAAAATTAAACTTGTTTTAATGTTCACCTTTAAAATAATTACATCAAAATTCGATTAAAAATAAAATTGATCACAGGGAAATTTGGAAATTTAAAATAATTTTCAACCAATTAATTCAAAAATAAAAAAAAAGTAAAATTTAAGAAAAATTACTGATAATTAAAATTAAAAATTATTAACAATTAAAGATTAATTGAATTAAAATTGAGCTCAACGAATCCCAAACTAACCTTGCTGAACCCAAAAAGAGAAATCTGAGCCATCTCAAGGTCGACCCAATTTTGAAAATGCCCTACGTTAGCCCCGAACTGAAAAAGGATACAAAAAAATAAAAATTTAAATAATTGAAAAAAAAATTCGGTTCATCTCAAGATCAACTAAACAAGGTAAAAATTAAAAAAGGAATATAACTAAGCGAAGCAAAAGTTAAAGAAAATTGAAAAATGTAACGCCGCTAGCGACAGTAAAGAATGACAATAAAGACAATAAAGACAATAAAAAATGTCATGCTAAAAATCAGCAAAAATAATAAATAACTGTTACAAAATTTTAAAAAAATGTCTGACGTTTCATTAACAAAACTGTTACAAAATTAAAAAAAAATTCCTAACTTTTATTGTGACAAATGTCTTTTTTATTTTTGTAGACATTTACTAAAGGTCAGCAATTATTAATATTTTTATTAATAAATTTGTTTCAAAATTTAAAAAATTGCTGGCTTAACTTTTTTAACATTTTTTTTATTAATAAAATTGTTACAAAATTTAAAAAAATTGCTGACATAACTTTTTTTTAATTTTTTTAACGGTCTACTGGTGTCATCTTTTATTGTTCCAGATTGTCTTCTGTTTTCCTCGCTAGCCGCTTTACAAAAACTTAAAAACGTATTAAAATTAAGCGCAACCAACGTCCAACCACCAAGCAAAAAGTTAAAAATGACAAGTCAATTGAAACAAAACAAACCGATCTCAAGGTCGAGTCAAACCAACTGATGAATTGGTAGAAATTGTTGACGATAAGGGGCAGATAGATGCCATCTTTATTGATTTTACTAAAGCTTTCGATAAAGTTCCACATGATATTATTATAAGAAAATTACAAAATTTGAAGTGTGACATGCGAGTCATCAAATGGATAAATGAATACCTGACGGATAGGAAGCAAAAAGTGAGAATAAATAATATTTTTTCATCTGAGCTAATAGTTACTTCTGGTGTGCCTCAAGGTAGTGTGATCAGTCCTATATTATTCATTATTTTTATAAATGACATTACACAAAATTTGAGATGTGAAACAAAATTATTTGCTGATGACTGCGTTATTTACAATCAAAGGAAGAATGCAGAAGATTGGATTTTGCTCCAAGGAGATTTAGACAAAATTCAGATGTGGTGTAATGAAAATAAAATGGAAATTAATACAAAAAAATGTGTTGCAATGTCTTTTGGTACCACAATGTTGTTCCAGGCTCATCCATATAAATTAGGAAATGATTTGATAAAATATGATGATACATGCAAATACCTAGGAGTTACTTTTCGAAATGATTTAAATTGGAATAATCACATTCAGAATATTTTAAAAAAAGCTTATAAATCTTTGTATTTCATAACAAGAAATCTTAAAGGCTCTGGTAAATCAGTACTTCAAAAAGCTTACATCACATATGTTCGTCCTAAGATTGAGTACGCACAAGAAGTCTGGGACCCATACCATTATTATTTAATTCAAGATCTGGAAATGTTACAGCATAAAGCAGCTCGGTATGTTTGTAACGACCACAGAACAACTGCGTCTGTATCACGTATGCTGAAGGAACTAAATTGGGATAGTCTATCTTCTAGAAGAAAAACAGCAAGATTAAAATTATTTTGTTATATTCATTTTCAACACGATTCGATGCACAATTTTCTATCTAAATTAAAACTAAATGATTCTTGTACTAGAAAAAAACGTAACTTCACTTATAAAATACCCTTTTCGAAGTCTAATCTTCATAAATTTTCCTTTTTTCCTAAAACTGTACAAGAATGGAATAATTTAAATGAAAAAGATTTGATTAAATTATTAGAAAATTGTGTAAACAAAATTAAAAATTAAGATGTAACTAATTATGTTTGATTATTAGGCCACCAAGTATATTATACTATACGCCTAATTTGTAAAATAAATAAATAAATAAATGAACTGAATAACTGTTGGGTTGACCTTGAAATTTATTTTTAACTATCTAGTTTTTCATTTTTATTTTTCTATATTTATTTATTAAGTAAATAAAAAAATATAGAAAAATAAAAATGCAAAACTAGATAGTTAAAAATAAATTTCAAGGTCAACCCAACCTGGCTGAACTTAATCTAATTATTCAGTTATTGAGTAAATAATTAAGAATTATTTGAAGTAAAAGATTATAAATTACGAAAATAAAACTGGAGTAAAGAATTAAAAATTAGAAATAAAAAATTAAAATTGAATAAAAATTAAATTCAATGTAAATTTAAGGTACAACCCAATCCAATTAAACTTGATCTAACAGTATTCAACCCAAGTAAAAAAAATTAAAATTATAAAAATTAAAAGCACATTTACGTTGAATATTAAATCAAATTAAAAATTTTAATGAAAACAGGCTCGACTCAACTCAACTGAACAACACCTAACTCGTCCCCACCTAAACGAAACATTAAAATTAAAAGTTAACCGAACCAGGATACTGAAGAAGTATGGAAAATTAAAAAATTAAAAAGCTCTTGATCACCCCAACTCAACTAAGCTAAAATTATAAAAATTAAACTTAAAGTAATTTTAAAAATATTTAAAATCGATTAAGATTTTCATCGGCAGTCTTCAAACGACACCTCAACACTAGTGTGTCTCGGTAGTGCCGGATTTTTAACGACTCCCCCACCCCCCCTTTCCACCCCTTTTTAGCCACAACCCAAGAGCGTTTTCAAGTCTCGACTTCAGGGCATGTCAGACGACCTAACCGAACTAAACTCAACCTAACTGTGCCCAACCCAAACGATAAGTTAAAAATTAACAAAAAATTTAAATTCTCTTGAAAATTATTAATTAATTAAATCATTTTCAAATATTTGAAATTAATTTAAATTTTGTTAAAAACTGGTTAGAGAAGTCACGAAATATTTAACTGTGCCCAACCCAAACGATAAGTTAAAAATTAACAAAAAATTTTAATTCTCTTGAAAATTATTAATTAATTAAATCATTTTCGAATATTTGAAATTAATTGAAATTCTGTTAAAAACTGGTCAGAGAAGTCACAAAATATTTAAGTAAATTAATTTCACTCAAATTAATTGTTAAAAATTAATAAAATCGCATAAAATGCTGGCGCATTAATTTGACTCAAAGTTAATTTCATACAAATCAGACGTTGTAAAATTCAGAGAATTTAAGAAACTCGCCCGAATTAGGGTTTAAAATCTGACACGAACCTAGTTGTTAATTCAGCTTTAAATCTACAGAAATTAAAAATTAACATCGCAAGTAAGTCAAAAATTGCTGCTTGCAATTTACGCATTGAATTTAATTAATTAAAACAATGTCTTGCCCTAATTAGGATTTTAAATTTTAATACAAATTAAAAATTAACAAAATTTAAATAAATCGCAACTAAGTCAAAAAAATTGCTTGTAATTTAATTGCATTACATAAATTAATCAGTATTGAATGAATCTCATTCAGATTGATTGTTAAAAGTTAAAAACATCACAATTCCGTAAAAAGATGCTTTAAAACTCGCGCATTAATCTTTAATTAACTAAAGTTAAAGCATTTGAAAATAATTGTGTGTTTGGATTTTCAAAATTAAAGTAAATTCTTTTAAATCTGGTGCCATCCACGACGTTGTCAAACTCGGAAAATTCAATACATATTAGGATTCGAAAAAAGAAAATTAACACTGAATTAACAGTTAACTTTGAATCTCGACGAAGTTAATTGTAAATTTAAAAAAAAATCGTTTCTAAAAATTCAGACAGTTTAAGATACGTCAAAATTTGACTGGAGGTTAATTGTTAGTTCAGTGTAAAATATTTTTCTACGCAAATTAAAAATTAACAGAATTATAGAAATAAACTCAAACAAAGGATTTACGCATTAATATTTATTAAATTGTTTTAAAAAGTTCCTGTATTATCCGCGACGTTGCTAAATTCAGAGAGCTAGGATTCAGGAGGTAACTATTATCTAATTCTGTTTTAATTTTTTTTGTATACAAATTAAAAATTAACGAACTTCAATTTAATTAGTTAAATTATTTATATTACATAAATTTCTTCTCATTGAAAGTCAATTTAGAGAAAAGAAACCTTGTAGAAGTTAGGACTTATTTTCAGTGACCCTATACATAAACAAGATTTCAGATTTTTTTTTTTTTTCATTGAAACAGCAAGAGGTGATCGTTGTCAGATAACGAAAAAAATGTCAAATGCTAAGAGGAAAATGTACTACACGAGAGAAAAGTTCTCGACGATGAAGTCGGGAAAGCGCACGCCAACTTAATTGGAAAAGGTGCCGCGGGCTGTTTGCAAATCGAAAGAGGAAAAATCTCGGGCATGTCCGCGCGCGCGCGCGCGCCATTGTTTCGCGCAGAGTGGATTTGCAATTTAAATCGAATCTCGCCGGAAAGAAATGAGGTGGTAATTCTGTTTTGGAAGTCGCCAGCTGTCTTCGTGTTCCCGCCGGAAGTTCGGAATGTAATTAAAAGCGGGATCTCCGCCGTCATATTGCGACTGTCGGTTTCTCACCGCCTTGCCCGGGCCCTAAATTCGAACGGAAAGAAATCTCTTCACTTTATCGACCAAAAAGAAAGAAAGAGAGAAGTGGCGAGATTACAGTTTTAATTCTCGTTGACTTTCGACTTCTTCATATTGAAGGTTCCTCGTCTACATCCAATATTGTTATAGAACCTATTTCCAGTCACCCTGTACATAAACACGATTTCAAAATTTTAAATTTTTTATTTAAATACTAATTTGGTTTATTATACAACGTGTTTTTAGAGGGTGATAAAAAATTTTCAGAGCGCAGCTGAACTCCCTTTCTCTCTTATTTTCAGTTTTATTTAGGAGTACGTTTTGTGTTTTAAAAACCTGCTGATTTCTGGGACGTTTCAAATAAACACGCACGTTCTAAATAACCAAACCAAATCGCATCATTTACATTCAGTTTCATCTACACATGTATTAAAAAAAAATTCTACTAATATACAGGATCCCCCAAACTAAGGCGTAATTCATAACGAGAGAAAACAAGCTAAACAAAAATTAAAGCGAATGAGAAACGAAGATATTTTACAGCGCTCTTTTAATTTGAGCGAAGACGAAAACCGAATAACGGGGCCCGTATTTTGTTCACAAAACGTTAACAGTAAACACCCGACGAATCGTTTAACTTGAATGCGATTACGTGTCGTCAAAGATGAAAACCAAATCACATTTACATTCAGTTTCGTCTACACAGGTATTAAAAAAAAAATTCTATTAATATACAGGGTCCCCCAAACTAAAGCATAACTCATAACGAGAGAAAAGAAAACTAAAAAGAATAAAGCGTATTAGAAACGAAGATATTTTACAGCGCCCTTTTATTTTCAGTGAAATTGAAAACCGAATGACGGGGCCCGTATTTCATTTACGAAATATTATAGTAAACATCCGACGAATCGTTTAATTTGAATGCGACTACGTGTCGTCAAAAATGAAGACCAAATCTCATTTACATTCAGGTTTGCATACCACCTAAGTATTAAAAAAGTCCTACTAATACACAGGGTCTCCCAAACTAAAGTATAACTCATAACGGGAGAAAACAGAGCTAAGAAAATTAAAGCGAATGAGAAACGAAGAAATTTTACAGCGCCCTTTTATTTTCAGTGAAAAGGAAAACCGAATGACGGGGCTCGTATTCGCTTACGAAATTTTACAATAAACACCCCGACGAATAGTTAACTTGAATACGACTACACGTCGGTCGTTAAAAATGAATATTAAAAGCAACTAACAACGTGTTACTACTAATAATAAATCGGGTCATCAAAATATAGTTAATTCTAACCTGACGGTCTCCCAACTTTGCTCAATCACCAGGTTGCCAGGTCACGTTTCCGTCCGCGTGGAAGGCGTCTTCGAACGAAACGTTATGTCAAACAGCTTCAGCTTCCTCAAGTATCTCAGCCTTTAAGCCTTTTACTCAAACGTGCAGGAATGTCAAGGACACCACTTAATTCGTCAGGTTCGGCTTTTCAATAGGAAAATTCCACTAAAGAAAACACATATCATTAAGAAGAATAAGACATACATCACAGATTAATTTTGCGCACAGAAATCGCTGGTCATAAATACCTGATTAACTGTAACTGAAGTTGTCGGGCTTTGAAAAGCACAAATGGCTGCGTTGATTGGCGTAAAGTGCATTTTCCAAAACACGGAGCAATTTTCTTCCGCACGGACGTCACTAAAGCATCCCAGCCGGAGTAAACAAAGAAGAACGACCTTAGCTAACAAAATAATTAAGTGCAATCTATGCGATTAGCGAAACTACTAAGAGAATTGCTCCGTGTTTTGGAAAAGCCACTTAAGGCAAATCAAAGCGGTCATTTATGCTATTCAAAGCCTGACAAATTCAGTTGCAGTTATTCAGGAACTTTTGCTGAAGTTGTCAGGCTATCGGCAAAGTTAATTCACGCGAAATTTCGTTTGATAACGATAATCGTCTTTTGTCTTTTCTTGATTCGATTTGAGTTTGTTTTATATTCGAATTATCAGTTTGAATCTCTCTTGTTTTTACTTTCGTTCAAACTTTCGGTAAAAAATTGGTCAGTGCTTTTGATTCGACTTAATTTATTGTTAGTTAATTTTACAGAATTTTTTCTTCGCCTCTCATCTTCATCACCAATCGCTTTTTGTTTTCTTCTTGTCTCTTATTGGATTTATTTAATACAATTTTTGATGTAATCAATCGATCGACCTTTTTTGTTTTATTCGATTTAATTTTTTCTGTTTTTATTTCATTTAATCGTCAATTCATCATAATTTGTTTTGTTTTCTCTTTCGTTTGTTTCTTTTATTCGATTTTATTCGATGTGATTTTATTTTCTAATTGTCAGTTGACCGTCTTTTGTTTTTTTTCTTTCATTTGATTTCATTTCTTTTTGTTTTTATTTAATTTAATTGTCAATTCATCATCTATTTGTTTTTCTCCTTTTGTTTGTTCATTTTCTAATTGTCAGTCGACCGTCTTTTGTTTTTTCTTTCTTTTATTCGATTTCATTTTTTGTTTTGTTTTTATTTCATTTAACTGTCGATTAATCATCATCTTCTGTCTCGGTTTTTTTCGCTTTCGTTTATTGCTTTTATTCAATGTAATTTTATTTTCTAATTGTCAATCAACGCCTTTTGTTTTTTCTTTCTTTTATTTGATTTCAACATTTTTGTTTCTGTTTCATTTTTTGTTTTTCTTCTCTCGTTTGTTGCTTTTCATCATGATCATTTCATCATCTTTTGTTTTGTTTCTTTTTTCTCATTCGTTTGTTGCTTTTATTCGATGTAATTTTAGTTTGTAATTGTCAGTTGATCGTCTTTTGCTTTTTTTTTCTTACTTTTATTCGATTTCATTTTTTTGTTTGTTTTTATTTCATTTAACTGTCAATTCTTCATCATCTTCTGTTTTATTTTTTTTTCTCTTTCGTTTGTTGTTTTTATTTAATGTGATTTTATTTTCTAATTGTCAATCGACCGTCCTTTGTTTCTTTTTCTTTCTTTTATTCGATTTCATCTTTTTTCCGTTTTATTTCATTTAACTATCAATTCATCATTTTCTGTTTTGTTTTTCTTTTGTTTCGTTTGTTGCTTTTATTGGGTGTGATTATTTTCTAATTGTCAGTCGATCGTCTTTTATTTTCGTTCTGTTTTACTCGATTTGAGTTTTGAATTTGTTTTACGTTTTAATCCCGTCGACTTATCGCCATTTTTGTTTCCTCTTTTATTAGACTTGACCTGATTTTATTCGTCAGATTTTATGGTGTCGATTTGACGTACGGTTAGTTTTACAAAATTTATTTTCGCCCATCTTATTTCCTCGACGATCGATCGTCTTTTGTCTGTATTTTATTCGATGTGACTGTATTTTATTTTTATTTTCATGCAATCGATCGACCGATCGCATGTCTGTTTTTTTTTTCTTTTGTTCGCGTTGACCTTTAACATAAACGCAGAACTGCCAATTAAAGCTGGAGACACTCTCTAGAAAAAAGAAAAGAAAAAGAAGATAGCGCCCCGTTTTCTACGTTCGTCAATGTACAATATTTAATTCAAATTTATTAAATTAATATTATTCGTAAATCCTCAATTTTTTTTAAATTCCTATTTAGTTAGGCCTTCACCGACTAAACAAGGATTTATAACTCCGACCCCTTAAAAAAACCTCTGTAGGTTCATCGACCCCCAGCCGACATAACTTCAACCCCTTAAAAGAAATCCTCAGCAGGTTCATCGACCCCCCAGGCGACATAACTCCAACCCCTTAAAAGAAAACCTCAGCAGGTTCATCGACCCCCCAGCCGACATAACTCCATCCCCTTAAAAGAAAACCTCAGCAGGTTCATCGACTCCTCAGCCGACATAACTCCGACCCTTTAAGAAAAACCTCATCATCAACCCCTACAGATTCGTCGACCCCTTCCAAGCCTTTATTGACTCCCCCAAGAAGCCAATTCAATCTAAACCCCGTTGGGGCAACCCATGGTTTACAATAAAATAACTTTGGGGCGAACAATCTTCGAACTGAACGCAATCAGATCTGATTTTGCCTACGTCATTGTATTAAATAATTACAAAGTTGGTAACTTCGTTTTAATTAACTAATTAAACGCCGCAGTAAATTAGTTAATTGTAAATTGATAATATAGAACAATCGGCTCGTCGCTCTCATCTGTGATTGATTGCCAAATCGGAGCGAGTCAGCCAGCTTTGTTGATCGAGGTCAAAGGCTGCGGCGCCCGGGCCGTCCTCTACGCACGCTAGGTCCAGGTTCCAAAGTTGTTAGTGAGTCGTGGAGCGCAGAATAGTCACGAGCACTCTGAATTGTGCAGACAACCATAGTAAAGATTTTCGAAAAATTCTCTGGCATAACGCGGAGATCACGTGATTCTTTTTTTTTTTTTCGTCGTCGAAACTAATCATCAGGGATGCCAACAGTAGAATATTTAAACAACAGGCAACTTGTCTATACGACGATTTCGAAGCATAACAACCATAATTAGTAAAGCGAGGATGAAATAGTACCGTAGCATCGACGTACCTATTTTTCCTACGTCATTGCATTAAATCGCAAAGTTGGTAACTTCATTTTAATTAATTAAACGTCGCAATAAATTAGTTAATTGTAAATTGATAATTTTAAACCATCGGCTTGTCGCTTGCCTATGATTGATTGCCAAACCGGAACAAGTCAGCCGGCTTTGTTGATCGAGGTCAAAGGCGGCGCCCGGGCCATCCTCTACGCACGCTAGGTCCAGGTTCCAAAGTTATTTGTGAGTCGTGAAATACAAAATAGTCACGAGCTCCCTGAATTGTGCAGCCAATCATAGTAAAGAGTTTCGAAAAATTATCGGGCGTAACGCGGAGATCACGTGATTCTTTTTTTTTTTTCGTCGTCGAAACTAATCATCAGAGATGCCAACAGTGGAATACCTAAACAACAGGCAATTTGTCCGTACGACGATTTCGAAACGTGACAACCATAATCAGTAAGGCGAGGATGAAATAATACCGTAGCAGCGACGTACGTATTTTTCCTACGCCATTGCATTAAATCGCAAAGTTGGTAACTTCGTTTTAATTAATTAATTAAACGCCGCAATAAATTAGTTAATTGTAAATTGATAATATAAAACAATCAGCTTGTCCCTCGCCTGTGGTTGATTGCCAAACCGGAACGAGTCAGCCGGCTTTGTTGATCGACGTCAAAGGCGGCGAGGACCGGGCCACCCTCTACGCACGCTAGGTCCAGGTTCCAAAGTTATTTGTGAGTCGTGAAATACAAAATAGTCACGAGCTCCCTGAATTGTGCAGCCAATCATAGTAAAGAGTTTCGAAAAATTCTCGGGCGTAACGCGGAGATCACGTGAATCTTTTTTTTTTCATCATCGAAACTAATCATCCGGGATGCCAACAGTAGAATATCTAAACAACAGGCAACTTGTCCATACGACGATTTCGAAACGTAACGACCATAATTAGTAAAGCGAGGATGAAATAGTACCGTAGCAGCGACGTACGTATTTTTCCTACGTCATTGCATTAAATCGCAAAGTTGGTAACTTCGTTTTAATTAATTAATTAAACGCCGCAATAAATTAGCTAATAATAAATTGATAATATAAAACAATCGGCTCGTCGCTCGCCTGTGATTGATTGCCAAACCGGAACGAGTCAGCCAGCTTTGTTAATCGAGGTCAAAGGCGGCGCCCAGGCCACCATCTACGCATTGATCGAGGTCAAAGGCGGCGAAGCCCGGGCCATCCTCTACGCACGCTAGGTCCAGGTTCCAAAGTTGCTTGTGAGTCGTGGAACGCAGAATAGTCACGAGCACTCTGAATTGTGCAGCCAATCACAGTAAAGACACTCGAAAAATTCTCAGGCGTAACGCAGAGATCACGTGATTCTTTTTTTTTTTTTCGTCGTCGAAACTAATCATCAGAGATGCCAACAATGGAATACCTAAACAACAGGCAACTTGTCCATACGACAATTTCGAAACATAACAACCATAATTAGCAAAGCGAGGATGAAATAGTACCGTAGCATCGACGTACCTATTTTTCCTACGTCATTGCATTAAATCGCAAAGTTGGTAACTTCGTTTTAATTAATTAATTAAACGCCGCAATAAATTAGCTAATAATAAATTGATAATATAAAACAATCGGCTCGTCGCTCGCCTGTGATTGATTGCCAAACCGGAACGAGTCAGCCAACTTTGTTAATCGAGATCAAAGGCGGCGCCCAGGCCACCATCTACGCACGCGATATACAGGTTCCAAAGTTGTTTAGAGTCGTGGAACGCAGAATAGTCCTGAATGGTGTAGCCAATCATAATAAAGAGTTTTGAAAAATTCTACTGCGTAACGTGGAGATCACGTGATTCTTTTTTTTTACGTCGTCGAAACTAATCATCAGGAATGCTAACAGTGAAATACCTAGGAATAGGCAACTTGTCCATACGACGATTTCGAAACATAACAACCACAATTAGTAAAACGAGGATGAAATAGTAGCAACTTGTCTACACGACGATTTCGAAACGTAACAACCCTAATTAGTAAAGCGAGGATGAAATAGTACCGTAGCAGCGAGGCACGTAAGGAAGGATCAATTTAATTAATAAAATGACGGATAAACTGAGGCAGAGACTTTTCAATCCTCGCTTTGATAATTAGCGTAAGCTCGCTCGTTTTTTCTTCTCTGTGTTGGCCAAACTGGATCAGAAGAGTGCTCGACTTTTCGAACGACACAAATCACCCGCGCTCCAATATTTACCGCGCACGAAAATCATCCACCATCGGTGATTTACACCCGCCACCGCAGAAATAATCGCCCTCGCTCACTTCGCAAACATAAATTACCATTTTTATCGGCGCCGGATTCGGGGGAAGACCTCCCCCTCCCCCTGCTCTACTATCTCAATATTTAACGAGTGTCTTGTTCCCGTCGACCTTCAAATCTGATACGCGACGACGACGACGACGATGCGATGGCCTCTTCCTGGGGACCCGGATCGATATCATCGGCCCCGTTACAACAACGAACGGCGGAACTAAACACTCATTTCGGCTGCTCCGGGTGGGTGGAGGCGGAGGGCGTGACGTGTGGTGGAGGGCCCTCTCTGTGTTGTGAAGTTCGCGCCGGGTATATGTATGTATAAGGTGCTATACGGTCGGATGTAAATTGTTTACAGAACGACGACGATGACGGTAAACGAGGGCGCGGGGGAGCCATGTGTTGATGAGTAAATAATTCCGTGAGAATCGTTCCGCCAATGTGCATGCGCGCCCCCTTGCGACCGAGACGGAAAACGCCTTTGATTAATTAATATGCCGGATAATAACTCTGTCAGCGCCGCAAATTGTTTATAAAACAATCGCAACCGCGACGCTATCGCTCGCTTCAACAGGCGGCGCGCGAGCATCATTGTGTCGCTGAAAAACAATTGCCGAGCTTGTTTATTATCGTCGACTTTTCTCGCCGCGTCGCTTACGTCAACAAACAAATTATAAATAAGTCAGTCAATCGAAGAGGCACAATGCCATCATCACTTACTATCGCCCACTGCCTCTATTAAGGCTTGCTTTAATTGTGTTTACAAAATTTCCCGTGCGATTACAATTTTGAAAACATCATTTCTGAATCACCCTGTACTTAATACGATTATGCACATAAACAGACAAGGAGTAGATATCATTTAAATCATTTGAACGTTACCATGATATCAAATTAATAATTGCCAAGTTTACAACTAACAAAATTTTGTCACATAAAAGATTTACACGCACAGGTGACTTAAATATAATGCGATTTATCGAAAGCAGGCCAGTGTAGGCCATGAAAAATGCATACTTGCGATTCAGATTTTAAAACGTCCGTCAGGAAATGAGTACTCCCGCACACTATTACAAAACGAGTATTCCCGCACACTGCTACAGAGTGAGTACTCCCGCACACTATTACAAAATGAGTATTCCCGCACACTGTTACAGAGTGAGTACTCCCGCACACTATTACTAAATGAGTACTCCCACACACTGTTACAGAGTGAGTACTCCCGCACACTATTACTAAATGAGTACTCCCACACACTGTTACAGAGTGAGTACTCCCGCACACTATTACCAAATGAGTACTCCCACACATTATTACCAAAAATCAGTATTTCCACACACTGTTTCCATTTTTGATTCCTAACTTTCCAATAAGAATTATTTTCGTTCATTCGAAACCATTCTGGTTACGGTTTAAAAAAAAACATTTAATGTTCATCGTCATTAATGATAGCTAATTTAGGATTTATTTTCGACATACGTTTGGTGATTCTCAACTCTGGCATGTTTTCAAAAAATTTAAACAACCAATTTGCTAATTTATATCTTGTTAATTTTCAAAAATAAATGCCGAGCGCCCCGAGCGGAAACCTCACGTGCCTCTCAATCATTTATGAATGCTCTATACCATATGTTCTCAAAGTGGGCGCTGAAGCGTTCTAGGGGGCGGTAGCGAGTTCACGGGGAATTGGGTAATAAATTTTGAAATCAGAAAATCATTGAAAACTTAAGTTCTGATAAGTTCTTGATGGAATGGGGGGCGTTAAGCAATTTTTCTCTTGCAAAGTGGGCGGCGACCGCAAAAAAATTGAGAACCTGTGCTCTATACTGTACAGAGTGAGTACGTGAGAATTCCCACCCCCTCTAACATTTTTATTTCCGGATTTAAAAAGAAATGTTTAATACAAAACTTATAATTGAAGTTTGTTCTTGTCCGATGAAAACAGTAAGTAGAAAGTTTTTTTAATCTCAAACCGGACAGAAAAATGAAGGGAAACACACTCAACGTTTCGCTATAGATTTATAGCTTCGTCACTCCTGACGAAGCTATAAATCTATAGCGAAACGTTGAGTGTGTTTCCCTTCATTTTTCTGTCCGGTTTGAGATTAAAAAAACTTTCTACTTACAAAACTTATACATTATAGACCAATCCAAAGTTTTTTTTACTGACGTTTACCGAATAACAAATGCGCGTCGAATAACCGAGATGTAAACTAATATTTTTAATAATAGTAACAATAATAATAATATATTTATTGGTAATTGTGGCCGCTATTTATTGAGTGGATATGACATGTCATTTTAACAAGGAAAAAAAAAATTTTTTTGCTTTTTAAATGGAACACCCGGTATATTTGTACATACTTGAGATCCCAAATTAACTTCTTTTTATAAAAAAGCGATTATTTTTCGAGATATTTGCATTTAATAGCATAGCAAGTTCTGACACGTGAATATAAAGGAGGGGTTCCCAACCCCAACCATCGACCCCTTACAAGAAAATAAAAATTTCAATCGACCCCCATTCAAATTTAATTCATATTAAAAAAAAGAAAACAGCAGGTGTAGGTATACTAATAATGTTTTATGCGGATTCAAAAATTTTGTAAAATTATCTTTATTTCATTTTTTAATTATCGTCGTTCGTCTTTTTTTTTCTTGACCCGATTTTTTATATTTGTTCTGTAGTTCGATTCTCTTTTATTTAAATTTTCAGTTAAAAATTCGACAATTCGATTCGATTTTATATTAATTTTATTCTTACAGCAAAAAATCAGTCAAAATAAAAAAGAAACCTGACCCTGGACTGGACAAAAGGCAAATTGAAAAAAAAATCGGAAAAATTTAAAAATAAAATAAAGAAACAAAAGACGATCGAACGATGTTCCTTAATAATTAAAAAAATAAATAAATAAACAAACGCAGAATGTTCTTTGCGCAAGCAACAAACAAACAAAAAATGTATAAATTTCAGAAACAAAGGACGGTCGCTTAAACTTAAACAACAAAAAATCCGTAGAAATAAAAAATGCTGACCCTGGAGTGGATAAAGGCAAATTGAATAAAAGTCGGAAAAATTTTAAAATGAAATAAAAAATAAAATAAAATTAAAAAAAGCAAAAGACGATCGGACGATGTTGTTTAATAATGAAAAAAAAAATAAATAAATAAACACAGAATGTTCTTTGGGCAAGCGACAAACAAACAGAGAATAAATCAATTTCAAAATCAAAAGCAGATCGCTTTAATTAAAAAGAAGGAAACCCTATCGAATTAAAAATCGAAGATAAAAGTGAAAGTATCTTAGGCGGCGAGATTCTCTTCTTCGAAAATTTGGAAAAGAAAAAGAAACAACAAATTCAGAAACAAAAAGCAATCGCTTAATTATAAAACAAAAATCACTTAAAATAAAAAAACAGTAACCCCGATTTGGATAAAAAAAAGCAAATTCAGAAAAGAAAAATTAACTAAACGTAAATAAAATTAAAGAAAGAAAACAAAAGACGAACGAACAAAAGTCGACCGTTTTAATGAAAAAAAAAAAAAAAGAAAATTCAATCGAATTAAAAATCGGAGACATAAATCTTCGAAAATAAAAAAAAAAGAAAAAACAACAAAATTCAGAGCGATCGTTTAAACTTAAACCAAAAGGCACTTAAAATAAAAAAGAGAGCACCCCGATTTGGTTAAAAAAGGCAAATTGAAAAAAAAATAGGAAAAATTAACTAAACGTAAATAAATTTTAAAAAATCAAAAGACGATCGAACGACGTTGCTAAAAAATCAAAAAATAAGCTCAGAATGTTCTTTGCGCAAGCAACAAACCAACAAAAACATTTCAGAAACAGAAGACGCTTGTTTTAATTAAAAAAAAAAGAAAATCAAAGACAAGAATGAAAGTATCTTCTTCGAAAATTTGGAAAACAAGGAATAAACAACAAAATTCAGAAACAAAGAGCGATAGTTTAAATTTAAACCAAAAACCACTTAAAATTAAAAAAAAAACTCGCCCGGATTTGGATAAAAAATGACAAATTGAGAAAAAATAGTAAAACATAATTAAAAAAAAACAAAAGGCAAAAAAGCCAACTCCGATTTGAATAGAAAGGCAAAATGAGAAAAAATAGGAAAAATTATCTGAACGTAAATGAAATTAAATAAAAAAACAAACAAAAGACGATCGAATAATGCTGTTAAAGAAAATGAACGAAGAATATATCTTGCTCAAGCAACAGATTAAAAAGAAAGACAAATTTCAGAAGCTGAAAATATTGGTTCGTGGCAAACAAAAAAACGAACGCATAACTCAAAAAAAATCATTCAAAATAAGAATCCCAACTTCCTCAACGATCATCTTTTGTTTTTTTTTTTTTTTAAATTCCTATTCGTCTTTATTTAATTTAATTTTCAATAAAATCAAATTGATCGAGCTTCGTTTTTGTTTGGATTTCATTTGTTTTGTTTGTACTTTTTAACTACCATTTGCCATCGCATTTGTTTGATTTTATTCGACTTGGTTCTCAATTGATCGTCTTTTGTTTTTTTTTTTTAATTTCTGTCTGAGTTTATTTTACACTTGAATGCCGCCGATTGATCGCCATTTTGTTGTTTCCTCTTTTATTCGTTTCAACTTTGATTTTATTTTTTTCGTTCGCCCTATTTCTTTAATATTTACAAACTATTATTTGTCAATTTTTAAATCAATTTGACTTACTGTTAGTTTTACACACCTTATTTTTATTTTAGTCCTAATTCTATAATTACATTTTATTTTTCCTTATTCCTCATTTGACTTCATTTTATTTAATTCTTGATATAATCAATTCTCTTCGGTTTGATTTTGTTTGACACGTTCTTTTTAAATTTATTTTTATTATCCTTTGTGTTTTTATACTATTTAAGATTGATCGACATCTTTGGCTTTGACTTTATTTTATTTTTTAGTTATTAAAAATTAAAGTTTTAGTTTCTGATGAGTCAGTTTTTTTTTTGTATCGATTTGAATTATTGAGTTTTAAAACATTTTCATTTTCGTCCCGTCGACCGTCTTTTGTTTTATTTTTTGTTTTATTCCAAATTAGAACGTTCAAAATTAGAATTAAAAAAATAACAGTTGAAAGAAAAATAATGAAACTTCATAGTTAAAACTCCACAAAGTTACGACAAAAATTTAGAAATTAATTAAAAATTACTAAACTTAAAAAGTTCAAAAACTCAATAAAATTAAAACTTTCCAAAGTTAGAACTAAAAAACGAAGAATTAACACAAAATAAATTAATTTAAAACGTTAAAACTCAACACAACTGGGACTAAAAAACCAAAAATTATAAAAAGAAATTATTAAACTGAAAAAGTTAAAACACCACAAAATTGTGATAAGAAATTTAGAAAAAAAGTAAAAATTATTTAAGAAGTTCAAAAATCAATAAAATTAGGACTTTGCAAAGTTAGAACTAAAAAATTAGAGCTGTGAAAAATAGAATAAAAAATTAAAAGTTAAAACAAAAATGAAAAGTCAAGTAAGTTAATTAAAAATTAAACTTTTGGTTTCTGATTAAAGTCAGTTTTTTGTATCGATTTGAATTATTGAGTTTTAAAACATTTTTATTTTCATCCCGTCGATCGTCTTTTGTTTTTTTTTTTGTTTCATACGACTTGACTGTATTTTAGAAATATTCTGATTTTGATAATTCATTGAATGTTTTTTTTTGCGGTTTCATTCGAGCTAATTCAGATTTATTTAATATTACTTCTAAATCTTTCCCATTTTTTTTCTAAACTATTCAGATAGGTCTACATTAAACAAGACTTAACAACTCCGACTCCCTAAAAGACCTCTAGAGGTTCATCGATCCTTGGGCGACTTCTAAAGTTCATCGACCCCTTTCGAATCTTCAACGACCTCGAAGGAGTGGATATCGATGGATATTGGACATCTGAAGTATACAATGTGAAACATCGTCTGTGCAAAAGATAAAATAAAATTTGTTTAAAAAAGAAATAAATGAAGTTGATTCTTGTCCGATGAAAATTGTAAGTGAAAAGTTTTTTTTTAATCTCGAACCGGACAGAAATATGTTTGGAAAAACTCTCGACTTTTCGCTGTCGAATATGATTGAAAAAACACTCAACTTTTCGCTATCAATAACGAAACGTTGAGTGTTTTTCCAATCATATTTCTGTCCGGTTCGAGATTAAAAAAAAACTTTTTACTTCAAAAAATAAAGGCGGTTATTATTTTAAGATTTCAAATATGTATAAAAATACCAATTGCTTCGTTAAAGAAAATAGAATTTCAGTTTATATTTCAGTTATGCGTTGCTCATTTGTTTTTCTGTAAACATCAGCAAAACTTTGAATTGGTCCATGCAAGATTTGTAATGAACATTTCTTTCTCAATTCAAAAATGAAGAAGTTGATGGGAGATGTGAATTCTCGCATAGTCACCCTGTACGTACAAATAACACACGTGTTATTATCATTTTCTTTTTGTTTTGTTTTTAAATTTCAGATAACATGGACATTTTCTAATTTCTAATCCCATTAGGAAAAACGTTGTTGTTTTCTGCACAAAATTTACCTTTTTTTTTCATTCATTTCGTAAACATACGTTTCTGAACCTGAACACGCACAAAAAAAATTTAATTAACTTCCGTCTTGTTTGGAGAACTCTGGTGATGCAATAACATAATCAACTTCACCCCCTTCCCCCTCGTCACCTCCCCTATCCTTGTCTGTTTGCGTCTCGTCGTCGGCCGCGACGTCGCGCCTACGAGTTTACATTTGCACAAACGAAACGCACGACGACGACGACACCGGAATTTGCTCCGGACTCGTTCCGGGCGGCGCTTAATGACAACGGAATGCAACGTCGCACCGCATAGGTGACGTTCGCCAAATCCCCGAACTCAGCGTGTGTGTGTGACTTTCAGACAGTGGCGTTTTTGCGGGCTGGGGTTTTGGGGTTGGCGTGGGAATTAGAATTTGTAATGCGGTCTCCCGCGTTGCGCTTTTAAAATTTATAAGTCTGTTGTTTCAGAAGTTGGTTGCGGTGGTGCACCTGTAAGTCGGACGCAGAACTTTGTGGCACAATATACAATGGGAAACAAAAGAAAAAACACGTTTCGGAAAGTATAAAGTGCACTTAACACCGTAACGAATAAGTTATTTCAGGGCTCTAGTGAGTTCATAACTTCATAAATTAGATGTGACGTAATAATAAGTCTTTTAAATATGAACGTTTCAAACCTAAGAGTATAAATAAATAAAATTAAAGCTAAAACAAAAACAATTAAACTAAAAAAGAGAAAACTCCTTAAAATTTGGACAAAAACATTAAAAATTAAGCGAAAATGATTAAACTTAAAGAGCTTAAAACTCAAGTGAATTAGAACTTTCAAAATTGGAATTAAAAAAAAATAAAAGTTAAAAGAAAAATAATGAAACTTAAAAGGTTAAAACTCCACAAAATATTAGGACTAAGAAATTAAAAATTAAGCAAAGACTAGAACTAAAAACACAAAAGTTAAAATAAAAATAATTAAATTTAAAAGGTAAAACTCCACAAAATCAGGACTAACAAATTAAATATTAAGAAAAAATCAGAGCTAAAAAATAAAAGTTAAAATAAAAACAATGAAATTTCAAAAGTTAAAACTCTAATTATGACTGAAAAATTAAAAGCAAAAATTATTTATTAAACTTATACAGTTTAAAACTCAACCAAATCAGAACTTTCAAAATTGGACTAAAAAAATAAGATAAAAAGAAAAATAATAAAACTCAAAAATTAAAACACCACAAAATCAGGACAGAAAAGTTAAAAATTAAGTAAAAATTATTAAACGTAAAAAGTTCAGAAACTCAATAAAATTAGAACTTTCCAAAGTTAGAACTAAAAATTAACAAATTATTACAATTATTTAAATTAAAACGTTAAAATTCAACACAACTAGGACTAAAAAATCAAAAATTATAAAAGAAAAATTATTAAAATTACTAACTTTAAAAAGTTCAAGAACTCAATAAAATTAGAACTTTCCAAAGTTAGAACTAAAAATTAAAAATTAACAAATTATTACAATTATTTAAATTAAAACGTTAAAATTCAACACAAATAGGACTAAAAAAGCAAAAATTATAAAAGAAAAATTATTAAACTTAAAAAAGTTAAAACTTAATTAGGGCAAAAAATTTAGAAATTAAATAAAAATTACTAAACTTAAAAAGTTAAAAAAAACTCAATAAAATTAGAACTTTCCAAAGTTAGAACTAAAAAATTAAAAATGAAGCAAGAAATTAGAACAAAATAATAAAAATAATGAAATTTAGAAAGTTAAAACTCCTTAAAATTAGGACTAAAAAATTAAAAATTGCGCTAAAACTATTAAACTTAAAAAGTATAAAACTCAACCAAATCAGGACTTTCAAAATTGAACTTAAAGAATACGAGTCAAAAGAAAAATAATGAAACATCAAAAGTTAAAACTCCACAAAATCATGACTAAAAAATTAAAACTTAAGCAATGAAAACCAATGAAATAACGTTGTAGACGATTGCAGATAATTGCGAAATCGGCGGCGCAAAAAACATAGTCTACTGGCCGATGAAAATTTAACCTAAGATTAATTATAAAGCCGAAATGGCAAACTCCAAAAAGGATTTACTGCGGGAGTGTCCTGGTTTGTATAAGAAAAGCTGTCTACGAATTGCAACGCAAAACAGATCGAAGACGTGGGAAGTACTTAGCGCTATAAGATGCACATCTGCGCTACGACGGATATTGCAAAAAAATTATTTCCAGCGTAATAAATGAAGGCGAAAACCGGACGCGCGCGTAAAGAAACAAGTCGCCGTGCGATTATTAACGATTAAGAATAAATGCGACACAAAATTCAGCATATACAGGGTGTCTCGGAACGTGGTTTTTCAAACCGTAACAGTGTATTGATTAATAGATGGCGTTCGAAGCAAATAAATACGACTATATCCAGTCGTAAAGCATACTGTCCTTAAAGATTAAAAATAAATGCGACACAAAATTCACCAATATACGGGGTGACTCGGAACAAGGTTTTTCAAACCGTAACAATATATTTATTAATAGATGGCGTTTTAAAGCAGATGCATTCAAATATGATGTCAAATTGCAATTTGATGGTTTGATGGAGGGGAGACCTTAAGGCTTAGATGTTAGATCTATTAATGGCTTTGAAGGCCATGGGTTTAATTTAACCTAAATTCTTGACTATAGAAGGTTGAATAGTGTAGTGGATGAAATGAGAAAGACGACTCTCTCCGGTCGTGAAACATACTATCCCTAAAGATTAAAAATAAATGCGACACAAAATTCACCATATACAGGGTGACACGGAACCCGGTTTTTCAAACCGTAACAATGTACTTACTAATAGATGACGTTCTGGAGCAAATAAATACGAATCTGTCCAGTCGTAAAGCATGCCGCCGCTAAATTTGCGATGTGTACATTCTTTAGAAGAAACAAACACAAAATATTGAATTGTTGTTGATGTTGTTATTGAGCGTGGGTCGATTTTACCCATTTGTAAAACATACTTCCGCTAGTTATGCGACGAGATATTGCAATGATATTTACGCTGCAGCAAGTCTGCGTTCAGAATGCAATGAGGCCCTCAAGCATCCTCCGTATAGCGGTATTTCAGTCCTAATTGAGGCCTCATCAGCAGAAGAGTAGTTCGAGGAATTCCACCGCAATCCGAGCGACTTGCCCGGTAAGACCAGTAATAGCAGACAACAGCTTAAGACGCGCCCTCAGGCGGCCAGGGGTTTAACCTTATACTGTGCCTTTAAAATCGGACTTGCTCCAGCGTAAATTTGCGACGACACGCGAATATGTCCGCATTGGTCGCCTCGTGCATTATAGCTTACTAGGGAGCAGTACAGTCGGCTATAAACTTTCGCACAGTATAAGGTCAAACCCGTGGCCGCCTGAGGGCGCGCTTTAAGCTGATATCACGATCGATAGAAAAATGTAATCAGTGATGTTATATTTGGAGAAGTAATTGCAAATAAAATTTGACCCTGAACAAACGCAGACTTGCTCTGTGCATAACCGCGGAGCTCAGTGCCGTGCGCAAAGATTAGATGATGGGAGGGGGAAGGGGAAGCCTTGATCCTAACGAATCAGATTAAGGCAAGATGTTTTCTGCCTCTCAAAAGAAACACGTCGTCATATCTTTAAATACCGCAATGTGGACGGTCAGTCAGGGATAAAAACCACCCTCCCCTTTATTGTTTATAATAAATATTGTTTATTGTATGTACCTAGTTCTAAATGGCTCCAAACTTACCATGACAGTGTCACGTGACAAGTGCGGAGAATTTGCGAAGTTCTAGCAGATTGTTTTGCCAAACAAGCGACAATCGATGGGCAATTGCGGCCAATAAAGACGTCCCGTTTGCCTGTCGTGCATAATTGGCCGACACACGAACAAACAGATTAGATGATGGGAGGAGGAAGCCTTGATCCTAACGAATCAGATTAAGGCGAGATGTTTTCTGCCTCTCAAAGGAAGCACGTAACAACATCTGTAAATACCGGAACGCGCATTGTAGACAGTCAGTTGTTAGTGATAAAAACCATCCTCCCCTTTATTGTTTATAATAAATATTTTTTTTATTCTATGTACCTAATTCTCAATGACTCTAAACTTACCGTAACATTGTCACGTGACACGTGCGGAGAATTTGCGAAGCTCTAGCAGATTGTTTTGCCAAACAAGCGACAATCGATGGGTAATTGCGGCCAATAAAGACGACCCATTTGCATGTCGTGCATAATTGGCCGACACACAAACAAACAGATTAGATGATGGGAGGAGAAGCCTTGATCCTAACGAATCAGATTAAGGCAATATGTTTTCTGTCTCTCAAAGGAAACACGACGTCATGTCTTTAAATAACGGAAAGCGCACTGTGGACAGTCAGTTGTTACTGATAAAAACCACCCTCCCCTTTATTGTTTATTATAACAGCCTCTATTATTACTAATATTTAAGCAGACTTTAAATTTGATTCCCGTTTGGAGTATGACACTATATGTAAAACGCTGCACGCTTGCAACAAATTAATAAAGCCAAACTTGGCTTCGCCCTGAAGTACGAACGGAGGGATTCAAACGAATCAAAACCCGACGCGACATAAGTCGAAACCAACCAGTCAAAGTGGATGTCAATGGTGGATAATCGCGGTAAATGTCGAATGCGAAAGCAATTTATAGCTGATAGAAAGTTATATGCTCGAAACAAATTAATAAAGCCGAACATGGCTTCGCCCCGAAGTACGAAAAGAAGGAGTTCGAACGAATCAAAACCGTAGCCGTGACCTAAGTCAGAACCAATCGAGTAGAACTTTTTTTTATTGTACCAGTTCTAAATGACTCCAAACTTACCGTAACATTGACACGTGACACGTGTGGAGAATTTGCGAAGTTCCAGTGGATTGTTTTGCCGAACAAGCGATAATCGATGGGTAATTGCGGCCAATAAAGACGCCCCATTTGCATGTCGTGCATAATTGGCCGACACACAAACAAACAAACAATTAATAGGAACGGCCGGGCGCCGCGCCGCGCCGGCACAATGGCCGCAACGAGAGAATGCATTTGAAAAGAACATGAGAGCGCGCGGCGCGCTTAATTGAGCCGGCTGTTAATTACTCCGGAGAGGAGCGAGACGGAAAGAGAGAGAGAAGGACGGCCGCCGACAAAGGCCATCTGGATGCAAGCCGCGGCCGGCTGGTGATTATGAACCGCGGCGGCCGAGTTTATTAAGAGACCGCGGAAAGCCACTCAGAGGAGGACATAAGCCCGCGTTTCCGGCGCCGCCGGAAATTTATGTCGCGCTTTTATTATGCGATGCTTTTTTCCTCTTCTTCTGTTTCTTCTTCCTCCACCTCGTCCCCCTCCCCCGTCCCGTCCGAGTGAAATGTTGCGCTTGCACTAAACTCGAATTTACAGCGGACGCTTTTATTGCGCGGAGCGCGTGACCGGAACTTATTCGACCGGAGGAATTTACGGTGTGCATGTGAAGGCCACACCAAGAAGTACCTTTGCACTACTTACGTAAAAAAAATACTATAACTCTAAAAAGCTTCTTATTATTATTATTAAAGCATAGGCTTGTGAAATCGAGGGCAATTTCGACAGTGTCATAAAAATACGTGAGGTAACCGGATATAACACGGTTCTTGTTTCAAAATAAAACATCGGCAGAATCGCGACAATTAAGGCAAATGATTTCATCAAGTAGGTAATACAATTGATCGTCGGGCATGTTACGAATAACGCAATGCGCGAATCAACAAAAATTGGGTATAAAAAGTGCGGGTAAAATTTGGAAAGGCAGTCGAATCAGACTCTGGTAGGCTTAGTACGTACTGTAAGAAGGGGAGCCGCCTTCGCAGTCGATCCAGGAGTGACTCCGAATTGACATCATCTGCCATCTCGAAGAAGGGGAGCCACCCGGAACCATTCCAAGACCTAGGACGCTGATCCCAAGATCGCCAGCATCCTGACGCCGATCGTATGACGCCACTCTGTCACCGCCATCAACCTCCCAGCCAGAAGCTGCCGACTTCAAACTGGTCAACTCCAGTTCCGGTTAATCGCACCAGTCTGCCAGCTGAAGCCGTCACCGCACCTTTGCTTGCCGCGCCACTTCATCCGGTCATCCGTCCCTGTGGTGGTAAACGCCGCAACGAGCCGACCTTGACATCGCAGCTACAGCCCGGACGCGAAGTATGTCGCTGCCAGGCCAGGCCAGCGCTAACCACAAACGACCAGAATCGTAACCACCCCGTCTTGAATTACGAAAAACCCCCATCAAATAAAATTTAACATTAATAAGAGGTATCAACTTTTATAAAATAACTGTGTTTAAAGCTCTACCCTCTGAGAACCCTACGCCACCCCTTTACCGCGACAGGGTGGAGGCACCACCCTTAACGTGACAGTATTTAGTTTACCAGGTAAAGGATCTAGTCTTCCAGGTGAAGTAACTGGCTTACCAAGTAAACTAGGTTACTTGGTAAATTATCTGGGTTACTAGGTAAAGTATCTAGGTTACCAAGTAAAGTATCTAGCTTACCAAGTAAACCCAAGTAACAACCAAACGTGCTTTATAAACGTTTATAAGAATTTAATAAAATATAATATAGATATTTATAAGAATTTAATACAGCATTTGTGGTTACTTGGAAAGTATCTAGTTTATCAGGTAAAGTGCTAAAACTTACCGCTTTCTGTTTTATTGACGTTTTGTGTGTGTTTTACAATTGAGGTTATGTTTATGTATTTACTTTTTAAATAACAATCAACTGATAATATTGAATCTTTATTCAAATTGTTATCTTGTATACCATATAAAGCCCATAGGGATGGGGGTGGGGGGTGGGGTGGAAACCACCATCCCCAAATTACAAATTCGAATCTCAATTTCTTTGTTCGTAGCGTAAACTGATTTAGCCAAAAAACCAGAGATCGTATTTTCAGAATTGTCGAAAATATTTCGTCCTTTTCTCTCTCTCTCTCTCTCTCTTTGCTCTCCTTGAATTTCAAAATGGAAACGTTACTTACGAGAATATCTCAAATAAAAATGCCCAAAATTTATATAACAATATATTAAAAAACAAACAAACATAAAATTTATTTTAGTTTTCAGAATAAAATTTCAAAAATATGAAAAAGAAAAACGGAAAACGTACAAAATCAGTTTATAATTTAAAAAAGATTTTATTAAAAAAAAAAAAAACAAACAAACAAAATCGTGAAATTTAGTTCCAATTCAATTACGCAAAAAAAAAAATAATTTTAACATGAACAATTTTTCGACGAAACGAAAAGACTGAAATGTTAATGTTAACCAAAAATATTCCAAATACCCAAAACAAATTCGACAAAAATAAATAAATATCAATGGAAGTATAGCGTTAAATGAAACAATAAAATAAAATAAAAAAATACAATACAAAAAAAAATAACTTTATGGCGTAAACTGAATTATTCTTTTAACCTCACCAACCTTGTTGAGACACAAAGTTTAATTTTAAATTAATAAACACTCGTAAAGTATAATAATTTCTTCGCGAAATACTTCAAACTCAGAATACTCACTGGAAAAAAAATATTAAATTTGAACAAGGAACGGACCGCCGCACTTTATTTTAGGTCATGAACAAGCTGCACTAGAATTCACTAATTTCACCCTCTCCAAACCCTTTTATGCATTCACCACCCACTTAAGTGGGGCATTAGGTGTAGTCTTTGTCAAGCAAGAAACACCCTCAATAAAATTATGAATCAGGTTTCATATTGCACTCGATCTCATTCTCCGGCAGATGAGCGCTGCATCGCGCCGAGCACAAATTCTCAGAAACGTTCGAATTCGCTAGCTAATCTTGACCCAATTATAATGTTAATGAATTTGGGGGTTCACAAATTATAATCGTTAAATTTCAGAATACTTTAATTACAAGCTGTCGTTTTATACAATTAACAACACAATAGTAATGAGCTTGTCTATCAAATAACACTTTTACAAAATGTACTTTCTGTTTATTCGAGGTACGAATCCTTCGCTTGCCAACTTAATAACTAAACGTACCGTACGGCTTTTATAGCGGAGCCCTCTTTTGCTCGAACGTACTAGAATGAACGCGTAGCTTCGGTATAGTTCTGTGACGCAAGGTATCGTGACTGATGCTAAAAATAGATCTGTTTGTACGTCACGGCTGTAACAATAATTATAAGTTATGGATCCTAGTAATAGAAGAATTAATTTAATGGCAACATTTAATTTTCTATTATAACTTCGCATCTCTACGTACCAAATCTTTACAGAAGTGATCTCAAACATTGATAATAATAATATATTTTTATTGGCTACTGCAGTAACGGAAATTACATCGCTGGAATTATAAAATTAGCCAAATGGAATGAATTCAAGATATCTTTGGAAGTAGCAAAGATTCTTGTTCTTCCATTCACCCCTGAAAATTAATAATTATGTACGTGCAACATACAATACAATATACAGGCTGTTTCAAATTCGACCCTCACCATGGGAATCTCCCTTATTTGAAGACATAGAAGGTAGGTTTAAATTTGGCAAAGTTGCTGAATTTGATGAGCATTAATAATCCGGAGAGAAAAAGTTTCTATGTTAACTCTTATTCGAAATAATTGTAAAAAAAGAGAAATTATCATTTTCTTATTTTGCCTCTATTTTTTTATTTAAAGAGATATCAAAAAAATAAAAATATTTTCTTAAGGCACTTTTCAATTCTCTACGTAGTGGTGAACACTATTTTTCTATAACACGTTTCGTCAAGTTGATACCATCATCAAGTTCGTTTTTCCTTATGGCGCCCATATTGAAATTTAGTGGAAAATTGTTTTACAATAACTTTTTCGAAGATTTTGGAGAGCGTTGGGAGTCTCAAATCACCGTACCCTGATGGATTACTAGTTTTTGGTACAGAAATAATCACAGATTGTTTCCAAGCTAAGGGAAAAACTCTATTAGAGATACAAGAATTAATAATGTGAGTAATAAGAGGTATTATGAATGGACAACACAATTTTATGAGAGTAAGAGAAATACCGTCAGAGCCAGATGCATTTGAAGTAATTGATAACATAATTGTAGAGATATCAAAATCAGTAACTTCACGGAAGCTCAAAGTTTCTGTATGTGGTAACCGATTATTGTTATAATAATTTAGCAGTTCAGAATCGGCGTTACTGGTGTTTACAGCAGAAATGAAATAATTATTAATATCATTGGCATTGCAAATATTTACCGGAATATTGATACATTTTTTTATTATTACGAATATCCATTCTTTTAAAATCATTCCATAATTCTTTAGTAGATGCAGTGCGCGTTTTGTAATCAAGATATGGTTTCTTTTCTCTCCAGATAGCGTAATTCGTATAATTGCGCAACTGCTTATAATAAAGGAAGTCAGTAACATTAGATTTGAACTTCTTTAAGGCTTTATCACGTAATGACATTAACAGTTTAATATTTTCTGTAATCCACGGACAATAAGGTCCGGCATAAATACGAGTAAGTAAGGGAGCATGAACGTTAAACAGGTCTAAGAGAGTTTGATTAAAGAAGAAGTTAATATCTTCTAGCTCAGTTATAAAATCATACACACCCCAGGTCAATTCTTCTGAGAGAGTGACGACGTAGCTTAACGCTGCTTCGCTGATGAAAATATGATTTTATCTTTATTTAAAAGGTTACAAAACTGAATCCAAACGGCCATAAAAGATGGCTTTCACTGTTTTTCATCAACTTAATACACACATTAGGGACTGAGTTTTTTTATTATTATTTATGAACTTAATTTTTGGATTTTCTGTTCCTTTAGGTATTAAAATAGTGTGAAGTTTTAATTGCACAAGAGGACATATATCCGCTGTGCCATAAGTGGCACGCTAGTACTCTAGGTTGTCATAAGTAAGAATTAAAAAAATAAGAGGAAACATTTATTTCTATGATAAAATTTCATGATAGTCAGCGAAACAGTGAATGCACAATCCAAGATTGCACTTTCTGCATTGTGTCCTTACAGCACTTGAACGTGCATGATTTCCAGCGCAACGTCTTCTTTTATTGTTGGAAACATATTCAACAGTATGACCAACATGATCGTATCTTATATGTGGCGAAATTCTACTATCAAGTGAATAAGTTGATAGGCGATCACCAGCTTTTGGAAGATTTTCGTATTTCTTCAAATATGTTTGGGCAATTTCGCGACGAAAATTTAGTTGTGATGTTGTAGGGCAGTGCTTTCTATATAAGATCCAGCTATTTTGAACACTGGCATCAAGGAGCCAGGTAAATATAGGCCACCACCACTTCTTGCCTCTGATTCCAATTCTATAAACGTTGATGTTCGCGTCCATCTGATCTGTCCCTCCCATAAAATCATTGTATTTTCCAATGCAATCTGGACGAGGAATACCAATTTTCTTCTTTTCTGCTGCAGAGTAGCGACTTGCATTGGAAACAGGAGCAACTCTATGAATTGTGGACGCTGCAGTCACCACCGAATTGTCCATCCATCGGGTAGCAACAACCTTTTGATCTTCTGTCGAGGCATAGTCATATGTTCCTCGTTTGGCTTTCTTCATTTGCTTGACGGATCGCAGGGGACAGTTCTTTGGTAGCCGATTTTCTCTTACTGTTCCTGTAGCTTCATATCCCTTTTCTTTCAAGTAGTACAAAACTTTAATTGACGTAAACAAGTTGTCAAAGTAAAATCGAAAGGGCATAGACTTACAAGTTTCAGGAAACTCTTCGATGAATTGGAGAAGTGGTGCTGTGGATTTTCCAAACTGTTTTTGATGGTCTGGATTAGAATTAGGTATAGATCCCTGATATACCTCAAAAGAAATAAGGTACCCACTTTTGGTATTTATACACCAGACCTTATATCCAAATCGAATTGGTTTACCACGGATGTATTGTTTACATCCGTGACGTCCAAAATACTCTACCATACTTTCGTCATAAGCGATTTCTTGCTCAGGTATATAGTTTTCAATAAATTTTTTCTTTATTTTGTCTATAAGCGGTCGAAGCTTGGCCATTTTATCCGTTTGCTCTATCCTGCCATTATCCGCGCAATGCAGAAATGATGCATGATTTGGATGAATCTATCGCGACGCATGGAATTATAAACAGCAGTATTGCGAAGATCGTCTCCAGAATCCCAATAACTTTTCTTTCATGGTTTCTTGTCATACCCTGAGACAATAAGAATTGCTAGAAAACATCTCATCTCGTCGTGAGTAATTTTGGGATCTTGACAATTCTTGAATATAGCGTACTGGTTACTTTCTTCCACAAGTAAATTTATTATATCGTCGCTCACAAAGAGTTCGAATATTTGTACGGCTGACATATCTCGATATTTGGAAAAATCCGTTTCCGGGAATACTCGCCGCTCTCTGATGTCAGATAGATCAATATCTTTTCGCCAAGAGACGGACTTCGACTTAGTCTTAACAAGCACACTCAAAGGTAAATCATCTTCATCAACAATTTCTACTGAAGAATTATTCTGGCCTTGTAAATCAACTGTTGGAATGTAATTATATTCCTCATGCAAATCTGGAATACCCTTTCGTTCGCCACTATGTAGAACTAATTCAACTGTAGCTTGCAATTGTTTACTAGACAAATTGTCTAGTAAACCGCCAGATTCGTCTCTGGAGTCTTAATCGGATTCCTCTCTACTTTCAGGGGGTTCTATAAACACACGGTCGACGTCATTATCAAAATCATCTCAGAATTGCTCTGATTCAAACAAATCCGCAATTTGTTGTACAGTCAAACTGAAATGTATAATAAAAAACATTTTTCAAAAATATCCAATTTCTAGCAGTGTAAGAGACTAGTGTGCCATATAAGTTACATCAAGAAATACAACGTGCTCGGAAGCGAGTTTAGAGGTTATAGTCGAGCTTATGATTATAGAAATATTCCTTGACACTTACAGAAATGTAAAACATATGATTTATTTCTTCTTTCCGTAATAGTAATTAAGAAATGAACTTACACTTGTCGGCTGCCCATTATTTTGAAGCTTGAAATCACTAAGAAAAACTATAACGAAAAACTTCAAAAATAACGGAAAATAAAATAGCTTCTATCACAATTACCAACTTATACATGAAGTATTCTACCTGTAATGACGCATGCGCACCCTAATTTTTCCCTTGTGTTAGTTATAAAACAGTTTAAACGTAAAGTTGAATGCCGTGTCATATATGAGACGCTAGTCGCTAATGGGCTAATGCCTAAAGTATGATTAATTAATTGGGCACTAATTATTTGCAAACAAACACGAACAATATTTGTTTCAAGTTGTTCGTTTTAATTTTGATTTTGATGTAAAAATTTCGAAGGTACAATTTTTTTTTGTTTTCTTACAAACAGATATGAGTGTTGGTATATTATTAATAATAATAAAGTTTATTTCAAAACAACTGTACCAAAATACAGGTTTGAAAAGTGTCACAGTAATCCAAGTAAACTTCAGTATCTATATAATAATAAATAATAAAGTAATATGTACGTTAAATTAAAGAAAATTATAATATATAATTAGTAACTGAAAAAAAAAAAACAGCAAAACTAAGAATTGTAATAGTCCGATAAACTACACGGCTCAAGCTCAACAAGAAACTTGAAAACTTTTTGTTTGAAATTATCTACGTTTTCCAACATTCTAATGTTAAGTGGTAAGTTATTATAAAGCTTCATGCAAGCATAAAAAGCGCCTTTTTCAAATTTACTTAATCTATGTACAGGGTAGACAAAACAAAAATTATTTCTAGTATCATATTTGTTAACTGACTTATTCTCGTAATGGCTAAATATTTGCTTGTTTTTTATAAGATAACATAGACTTTTATATACGTAAATTGCATAAACAGTTAGAAGTCCTAGAGCTCTAAAGACACCTTTACATGATTCGCGGCAAGACATTCTGCAGAGGATCCTCACAGCCTTTTTTTGCATAATGAATGCATTTTTGATATGAGTACTTCCACCCCAAAGAATAATCCCGTATTGGAGTAGCGAGTAAAAATTTGCGAAATACACAGTTTTTAATATTTCAAAACTTGTATTTTGGCTTAGAGTTCGCAGTCTGAAGCATACAGAGCTTAATTTTTTACACAAACTATCTAAGTGCACTCTCCAAGACAGGGATTCATCCAGCCATACTCCAAGATGTTGAACACTGTTGTTTATAATAATATTTTTATTAAAAGAATTTTGTGCAAATCGTTTTTGATTGCAGTGAAAACCTCGAGCAGCCTCTGTACAGCTGTTTCAGCCCTGCTTGGGGCTTCTTCAGCAGAGACTACTACAATGTCAGATCAAAAAGCGATCGTAAGATGTCGCTATTTTATTTGTTAATATTTTTATTATTTAAATTTATGAAATTTGGTGTTTCACGGGTAATTAAATACGTAAATAAAACCGATTTGCTTTTTGATTCGTTTAAAATTAAACCACCTTTCGCTATCTTGAATGCAACGGTCTCCATGTTCGGTGATAGTTATTAAATTATCGTCTTTTACCAAAACACAAGTCTCATCTGCGTAATTAGAAGTCTTGCAGTAGATATTATTTGTAGCTTGAGGAAGATCGTTCATAAAAATAATAAATAATAGTGGACCTAAGATGCTTCCCTGAGGTACCCCAGAATAAATCTCCATCAAACCGGATTCTTTTTGTTGTTTCTTTTTCATCTTCGAGAACGACCTTTTGATGCCTCTGAGAGAGATAAGATTTTACCCAGTTCAACGCCAGCCCACGAATGCCGTAATGTTCTAATTTATTAAATAAAATATCGTGTTTCAAAGTATCGAAGGCTTTGGTTAAGTCCAAAAATAATCCACATGTCAAATTTCTTCGTTCCCAATTATGTAATATTTCGGTTGTAAAGTCGAATAACGCGGTTTCAACGCTTTTGCCTTTAAGGAAGCCATGTTGATTGACATTCCATAAATTGGACTGAGTGATGAAGTTATAAATTCTGGCGTAAATTACGCAACGTTCGAAAATCTTAGCGAAGTTAGAGAGAAGACTGATTGATTGGTCCTATAATTAGACGCATCTGCAGGATTCCCCTTTTTCAGGATCGGTTTTATAAGAACAAATTTGAGTCCGTCAGGAAAAACTCCAGATTCTAAACACAAATTAATAATAATTGTTAGTGGCTCAATAAACCCTCGAATACATCTTTTTAGTTGTCCATCCCGAAGCTCTTTTTATTTTTGAAATTGTTCACAATTTTAAGTATCTCCTCTTCTGTAACGGGATAAAGAAACAATGTTCTCTCATTGCGAGGTATAAGACACTCATGAGGATTCAGATTTGTTTTATCATTGTTTTGGATTAACTCTTGGACACTTACTTAAATAAAGTGACGGTTGAAATCATCAGCAGAAATTTCCATAGTAGAAGTTTGTAAAGGGTTCTTTCCAAGACAATTAAATACTGCGGTCCACATAGCTTTGGATTTGTTGTCGGAACGTGCAATCAAAAGATCGTAGTGTTTAATTTTTTCTTGTTTTAAAAGTGCGGAATATTGGTTTTTGATTTTTGTGAATCAGTGAATTTAAGCTTATCGTAAATAGGGACGGAATTTAAAACTCGAAGCTGTTGGAATATTGACAGCAAGGTTGGTAGAGCTGGACTGTGTATTAGAAGGTTGCCTTGATCAGCGGAGGGGACAGAGGGTGCGTATCTCGTTACGCGATAAATTCCATTGGGCATATTAACGAGCTTTTTGCGTTATTTGATCAATAGGACCATAGAATAGATTCTATTTTTAATGAATTAGATTAAGCTTTAGGAAACAGATTAAAACTCACCGTATTTACTTCACTGTGACCGATAGAAGTTTCGTGTTTCGTGAAGTTTTTGCGGGGAGGAAATTTCAAACTGCGTATTAAATGGAACGAGGCAACCTGCTAGATGCAATATCAGTTTTACCAACCTTGATCGACAGATAACGCAGCGCCCTCTATATTTATATCTGCCGAACCATTCGAGTTCATAGCAATTTACAACATGCAATAATTCGAAAATATTCGAAGTGATGACCCTCTCCTCACGTTTTAAGGTTGCTTTAACTCAGTGTGGCGTGGGCGCTTACCGAGGGGGTGAGGGGGTTTGGGGGATCCCCAAACGACGGACAAATGCGATTTAATGCCGGGATATTAACTCCGGCGTCGATTATTGACGGGGGGATCGATGGACGAGCGGACGTTTCGGATTCGGCGCTGAAATAACAACAGATAAGCTCGTTAAATCATTCGGGCCGGCGATTTGGGCCGCATTAGCCGTCAATCGGGAATTATTCGCGCCGAAACCCCCGGCTTATTGCGGATTGTCACCGCAACTCCCTCAGCTCTCTTATGTTATGTTATAACACAGGCGTCTCTCTCTCTCTCTCTCTCTCTCTCTCTCTCTCTCTCTCTCTTTTATGGGCCTCGTTTGTCCTTGTGCTAAATGATTAGTTTCGTTTTGCGATTGCGAAAAGTTTCAGATTTCTATAGAAATAAAGATTGTTATGTAAAGTAAAAAGTAGAATTCTCCGAGGGCACCGCGAAACCGGCCGCCAGATACAGAGCGAGTCAACGGAAAATGAGTCGGTGTTTCTTTGGCGGTGTATGAAAAAGCAACACTGAAAAGATTATCCGTGTGAATAAATTTACTCTATCTCCTGACGAATTAACGAAAAACAGTAGCAAATTAGCGCTGAAGAAGACAATCAGCTGTCACGAACTAGTTCACAGAAGGAAACGGGCGAGTTTCAAGGACAAAGGCGCCAGGAGGAGTGACCCTGGCTGATATCTACGCCACTGCGAAACCGTCCTCCAAGGATCGCAGCGCGCGCCAAAATTTCGAAAAATTCCCAGGAGAATTGCATCCAAAAATAATTGTTCGTCGCAACAAAACCGCAGATCGTAATTAAAATGTATATTAAAACAAAAGATAAATTGTATGACATTACAAAAGACAACGGCACAACAGGCCTGACGTTAACAAATTTCACGTACGTACGCGGCGTTGAAAATATGTGACTTATGGTACTATTCTGAAAGCAACTAACTCTTTAATACTTCAAGCTTTTAAATTTAAAATTAAAGAATCGCTTGGAATAGCATTTTCGCTTTAAAGGTTTAAGTTTTAAGGTTTAAAGTACGAAAGAGTAACAGTTACTCCAATTTGCTTTCTAAATAGCACCATTTAACTCCTCCTCTTGAATTTTTATTTTGCTTAAATTCTTAAATTTTAAATCGTTAAATTCAACCACCATTAATCTCTTAAATAAACTTCAATAACAGTCACTATTAATCTTCACAAAACGCGAATCAGTACTTTATCTAACTTAAATATAACGCAGCTTAATTTGTTCCAGACAATATTAAACTTAATGCTCACACAAGTGCTGGTATATCTGCGTTATATACAAACATGCATTAAATACTACACTTCATAATTAAAATAATACGTTACGATTGGCAAAAGTCGGGTTGCTTGCACGTAGATGTCAAATGTTACTCAGCTGTCACATAGTGTCGCCACCTCACGTCGGCACGTCGAGTTTCGTATGCGTCGATGGTTGCCAACTGCCGGACGTCCGTGACCTTAATGATTCCCTCAAGTATTCGAACTTCGTTGGTCTCGACTCGCCCCCGGGATACGATAAGCGATGGAGAAGATCGGCGAAAAATATAACAGAGCCACAAGAAAAGCCCAAAACGAGAAAGAGGAAACGAAAAGCGGAATCCTCTGTTGAAACAAAGAAATTGTATAAAACGTGGATAGCCACAATGGAGTTTCAATTTACGTTTCGATTTATCGGGAAAAGAACGGGTCATCCGCTTGGTAAATTTGTTTAAAGCAACTCAACAGGTTCACACAAAGGCACAAAGAATTCCTGTAAAAAATTGTAGTTAATTAGAATCTTACATAAAATCAACAACGGTACACGTTAAGACGTTTGCACCTTGTAATGACGAAATGCAAAGTTAAAACGTGCAGTAGATGTTGCGCCGCGCCGCACAGTGGAACGATCTAATGGGGGCTACTGGACATGGCTACTATAGCTACATAGGTGTACAGATTTTTATGAAATATTGTATAGATAATACCAATATCATTTACAACAGACGGTGAAAATTAAATTACGATTCATTCATCGGTTCATAACCAAAATAACAAAAGACTTCTCGTGTTATGTTACGTTAAGTTCTGCGTTATCAGAGAAGGATTATGAAAGGAAAATGAAACTAAAATAATTTTTAAATTCGCATATTAGCGCAAATTAGCTAGAATTTGTAACATATAAATGTTAATGCAGTAATATACAGCACGTCCCACAATAGGTCTCACACTTTTTTGCTACAAAATGATTAGTCCCAGCGAAATCAACAGGTTTGGTACTTTTTCCCATTACTAAGACTTTCACAGAATTTATTCCTCAGAATGAGGAATCTGTGAATTTACAGTGGATATAGAGATAATGTTTCATTATGAACATGGCCTACTAATTAAAAAACATTTTTCTGTTATTAATTAGTTATGTTGTAAGTGATTAAGAAATGTTGGCATCGTTGTAAAAAGAAAAAGAAATCTCCAACGAATGAAATACAAAATACTATACTGCTAAAAAAATAAATAATAAGATCGTACAAATGTTTTGACTAGCAATGCAATTTTTACAAATTCAAAAACAACATGGAAATTAGAGAATCTTTCCTAATTTAACCTAATTTTTATCTTCAAAAATAAAAAAGTTTACAATGGTAACCCTTCCAAATTAAACACCCAGTATAGCAACGCAAAGATGAACTATTTTGAGAAAGTACAGGGTGACTACGCGAGAATTTCTACCCCCTTTAACTCTTTTATTTTTGATTTTAGGAAAAAATACTCAACACAAAACTTAAAGGGACTGATTCAAAGTTTCTCTGTGTGCTCACAGAAAAACAATTGATGGTCGGATAAACGAGATATAAACTAAACTTAAGTTTTCTTTTAATTGAACATCCTATATATTATTACGTTTTTCGATTATAAATTAAATTAAATTCAGCATCAACATTGAAATTAGCTGATTTAACCGAATTTATATCCTCAAAAAAAAAAAAAAAAATAAGAATCACAACCCTTTCAAATTGAACACCCGATATAACAACGCATATATGAACTATTTTGAGAAAGTACGTTCCATATTTTCCCACCCATCATGATTAGGTTATTTGGTTATAATATATTCTAATAAAATAAATTAATACGAGGTAGGAAACAGGAAGACAGAAAAATTCTGTCACTTACGGGATATGAACCTGGGCCTCTCTCGGTTTCGCGGCAAGAATTCTTTGTAAACGCAGAATTTTCCTGTCTTCCTCTTAGTGTTTGCCTCCTTGTATTAATTTATTTAATTGAACACTAACATATCCTCCTCTTTATATTTGAGATATTCGCATAAAATTTAATGCAATTATAATGATACACAAAAAAATACAAAATGGTATCAAAGAAGCGTAAGCCAACAAGAAAAATAACAGAAAAAAAAGAAAAAATTCAAAAAATATTAAAGGAATACACAACAAAAGTCTACCTTCCTATACAAGAAAAGAAGCAACGTAAAAATAATGTAACCACAGTTCGAATATTTAAAAATAAACAAACGAATTGTAATGGAAATTAAAATTTCCGTTTACAAACACCGCAAGCTTATGAACATAAGCAATGAATCTTCAATCAAATCAATAAGAACGGAAAACAGTGAAAATGCTGAATAATTACAAGAGAAATTAAAAGAACACAGAGGACAGCAAATCTTGAACTTGAATCTTCAAAAGATTGAAACCGTCGACAAACTGAAAGACAAGATATTAATTTTGACGTTTCTCAGGGTCTATTTTTATCATGACCTGCTAAATGAACTGTACTTTTCTGTTAGATAGTTTCATTTGTTCGTGTTATTGTGACTTTTAATGTCAATGTGACAGACATTTCTAATTTTGTAAATAATGTTCTTATTTTTTTTTATTTTTGAGGATATAAATTCGGTTAAATCAGCTAATTTCAACTGTTACTTGTTTGAAAAATAATGCTTCAGATTTCAAAAAACCACAGGTTTATATCGTCAAAAAATTGTAAAATGTAAAATTGTAAAATGTTCGATGTACTTCAGTTACATACAATAAATATACATTTAAAAAATAATAAATATACTTTAAATTGTTTGTAAGTCCTTGCTACTTGACATTTCAAGACGAACCTTTTGCAAAAAAGAACACAAGTCCCTAGCGTCATTTGTTTGGAAGATATTTGCATTTGTTTAAAGTACTGCAACAATGATATGTTTTAAAAAGTTGAATAACGCGTAAACGGTTTACATTAGGCCCTATGTGTGGTACATAAAGTCACATTAAAATTGAGCCCGGAATCCGAAAATGTAAAAACATATAGGGTCTTCCATTTAAAATAACGAAGTAATATAAGGTCCAGTCTAAACGGAACACTCTGTATACAGCAAACTTATTTTAAAATGTACCTTATATGATATAATGAAACTTTTGTTTGAAACCATTTTTTGTAAAATGACTAACTAAAGAGATATGAAAAGAACCGTCTTAGATAGAACACTCTCTATTCATAAAAAATCAAATATCTTGTAAGGTCCCAGGAAGTCGCAAAATCTGACGGTATCAGCTTGAAACTTAGTGTCGTATTGTATTAATGTAGCACATTATACAGCGCGATATTGCAAAGAGTTTTACGAAACTGTCAATAATAGATTAACATTAATAATTTTTATTTTCCTGCTAAACGGCACACTGGAGCATAGATTTCACATATCAGGAATAATGTACTTAGACACTCTTTTTTCAGTACAAAGTTTGTTGCAATTTAGAAAAACACCAACGAAGAAATTCAAATTTGAAATTTTTTCTGATTTAAAGAAGACATTATTTTTCAGCTATTATGAGGCTTATTTTTTAAAGAAATTAAAAAAAAGTTAAAGATGCTTTAACATACCAACATAAGTAAAATATGTATGAAAAGATTTTCTGAATTTGATACTTGAGTTTCTGACCGATGTCCAGAGCATTACATTAGATCGTTCCATTGTGAGCCGCGCCGGAAGGACTTGTGAGCAAGTCAAAATAAGTAGCCAATTAGAATTCTGAAATGGGTCACATGACCTCTACAACCTAATAGAAGCTGTGATATCAAAGCGCCCAAACGTAAACAGCAGTGTGGCCAACTGACAACCACTATATTGCACCACGCACATGATTGTTAAAAAAGATCCAGGGAATTAAACTGTAACACAACCAAAGATTCCGTGAAGTGTCTGAACGTACTGAACGTACTGAAATAAACTTGCTGCGGTAAGAGATTTTTACATTCGCGTAATATATTTCTAAACCATTGTCTGTCTTTCCTTTACTATTATATTAGTTTTATTTTCAGTGTTGCTTTTTCATTTCACTTACAAAAAGTCATTGACTGACTCATTTTGTTTGAGTCAGTCTGCATTGCATCTGGCGACCGGTTATGCAGTGGCTTCGGAAAATTTTGCTTTCTACTCAGGGCCCCCGTAACCATGTGTGCAAAGCGTGCAGTGTGGGCACGCGGGCGCCATCTTCAAGGGGCGGCAATTTGCCTATTGGCCGCTAGACAGGTTCTGTCATTTTTTTCACAAAAGAAAATTAATGGATGTCTGGTAAAAATTATTCGAAAAAACTATCCACAAGTCTGAACCGTTTTGATGAAGTCAGCTTCACGGCAAAACGTGGACTAAAATAGAACAGTTAACTGAGGCAATTAAAAGTAGAAAAGTTTTGTAATTTTCGTGTGCTAAATTTTTCATAAAAAGTTTAATGTACTTAGTAAAAAAAAATAAATTATGTAAGCTGTTACAGTTTGGTTAAAAAAAAGACAAATTACATCTTACTTTTTAAGTTTTTAGAAACTTAAGTTCATTTTGCTTCTGTGATTTTGTTTCTTTTTTTCTAATATTATTAACAAGCTGGATTCACCTACTTGCATTCTGGAAGGGTCTGAACAGAGGCCTCCTTAGTCAGATGAGAAGAAAGCGCTTCGTTTTTGAGGACTCGCAGCAGTTAGGAATTTGATAGAAGTGAAGGAAAATGTTTTCAAAATGTTTAACAAAAATTCCCTTAGGTTTAATTTTTCTGTTTTTTTCCATTTTTTGTTGTTTCTTTTAATTTATTTTAAAATTAATGGGAGTTCTGGTGAAGCCTTCAACCTCACAGCAAGACGTCGACTAAAATAGAATAGTTAACTGCGGCAATTAAAAATAGAAAACTTTTGTGTGCCAAATTTTTGATAAATTTTTGATAAATTAATGTACTTAATAATTTTGTTCGGTAAAAAAATAAATTATGTAGGCTTTTACGGTTATCTCCTTAGTAAGATGAGATGATTGGGTTACTCGTTTTTGGGAGCTCGCAGCAGATAGGAAATTAAAAAAAAGTGAAGGAAAATGTTTTAAAAATGAAGGAAAATGTTTAACAAAAATTCCCTAATGTTTATTTTTTTTTTATTTTTCTGTTTTTTCCATTTTCTGTTTATTTAAAAAATTTTGATAATTGACCGGTTTTGTGTGCCCCAACTCGGTGGGCGCCAAAATATGGAGTCGCACGCGATCGGATTTTAACATCGCGGAGGCCCTGTTTCTACTGTACATCGGGGATAAAGCCTGAATTAATTCTGTACCCAAATGTCAGGTCGGAATTCATTCTGTGCACCGCCGCAGTGCGCGCCTAGCTTACTTCTCCTACACAATCTCAGATTAAAACGTTTTAATTTTAATGCCCCATAACATAAACCCACCCACCTATAAATACGCCATAACCACAACACGGCGCGGCGTCTGTGCGTGGTGTTATTTATTTATTTATAGCGCGGGCATTAATTTTTTTTTTCTTCTTTCATTCCGATATCCATCCGGCGGCGCTTCGTTAAATTGGCTCTTAACAAGGCCGTCGAGTGCCGCGCACATCTCGTTATTGGTTTCGGTAATCTCAATTGGTCCTCAGCGCCTTCCCTGCCTGTTAAGGCGCGTTTAGATTTGAGCACGCACGCACTGATCCTCCGCGAACGCTCAAGTGTAAACGGCTATGCGCGCACGCTCATGTTGTGTTTTCCTGTGCGCGAACAGCCGCGAGCTCGAATAGCCGTAAATATAATTCCCTTTGGTGCATTTAGACGAGCACGCACGCACTGATCCACCGCGAATGCTCAAGTGTAAACGGCTATGCGCGCACGCATATCATGCGCGAATGGCTGGCAGAGCGAGCCGCTCGATGTCGGTCTCGGGTACGTGCTCAAAGGAATTAATTGCTTCACGCATGAATGCGTAGTTTGAACGAGAAAAAAGTCGCATATTGAAAGCCACGCGACACAGTCCTCGCAAAAAAAGGTTTCTGAATTTTCAGTTAGCTATGGAATGGACCAATGAAACAGCTTCGTTGCTTTGCAAGATTATGAAAAACTGCCTATTTTATGGAATGTGAAGCACGCAAAATATTATTTTTAAAAAATGACCTACCAGGAGCTTGTGAACAAATTAAATATTGAAAATTTAGACAGTGCGGAAGCACGAAAAAAGATAAAATGTTTATTGGGGCGATTTTAGTCATTGTAGTAAAATTTTTGAATTACTTATGACAACTCTCTGACACTAAATAATAAGTAGTAATTTATTTTGTCTCATAAAAATTAGGCGTTTGCCACGAAAGTCGATGTCTCGTTCGAATTTATTTTTTTTATTAAAATATGAATCACAATTATACAGCCGCTGCTATTTTGTCGTCCGTTGTGTGCGCGAACAACTGGATCAGCCCATGCGCCAGAAAATAAATGCTGGTGAGCGCGAACGAATGCCGTGCGCGTATGCTCAGCTCGTTCGTGCTCAAATGTAAACGCACCTTTATGTTCGGGTGGAATTCCGTCGGCCGTAATGGCTTCATAATAATCGTAAAACGTCTGCTTTGAAACGACGGCGACGACGACGACGACGACGAGCGCTTCACGTGCATACGGAGCGCGCTCGTAAAGTTAATAACCGCCCGCCCGCCCGCCCACGCGAGCGCCCCCTGCCCCCCGGAATAAATTTACGCCCGCCCTGCATGAAGGGGAAAGGAATTAAAATTTCATTTATCGCCCGGTCCGCAAATGAAACGCCCATTTAGTTGAGTGGTTTTACGGAGATTATTAACACACACTGTGCAATAGTGGTTGGTAGTACTGGTTTATGAATATTGATCGCCGCGGCGAGATATTTACGTCACGTCGGTTTTTACGACGCGCTCGGTGATCGACGTTTCGTTCTTTGTCATCGGCCGATGGTTTTTCTTCAAGATTTTCACATTATTCCATTTCCGCCAGTGACGTTCGATAATATACCTGCTGACTGTACAAATATGAAAACCAGGAGACACACGTGACCAGGAATGCATATTTTAAACAAATTATTGTTGGCTAGATTTTTTTTGTTTAATTATTATTATAGACAAGCAATACTATCTGAGGACGGAGTTACAATAAACATTCACTCACCATTCCTAATGTTCGTTCTTTCTTTCTCGCTCGCTTCCCTAACCGCAACAGGCGCTGAGGGTAAACGTCTTAGCTCCCGGGCATCGCATTCCAATTCGATAAGGACCATGCAAATCATAAGTAACCCTTTACGCGTATCTATTAAAAGTAAAATGGAACATTCCACTTACCGGGGCCGTTTTCCCGGCCCCACCTGCTCCAGTGGCGAATCTAGAAGCTATAGCTCCCTCATGATGATATTGGACATTGGGGAAGTCATCCTCGCACGTTGACTTCTTATCTTCGCATGCATTACCCCCCACATTCACCTGTGGATACAAAACCCACCCCTCCCAATGGATATTAGCATACCTTGCCTCCCGAGCATACGTTCTCAGGATCAGTTGATGCACCGACTGCGTGAGTGTCAAGCACCACTCCGTACCAGTCCAATAACATCATCATGTCAGACCTTTCTGGATAGCTCAATGCCATCACCTGGTCAGGAATGCAATCAACCGAATTCCCACTCACAATTAATGCAGAATACAGCTAATTGCTTTGCCGGTACCGTGCTCTTCATCGGCGCTGCTTGCACGCCGCGGCAAGAGCCCCGATACCGTATGCTGGTGCACGGTAGCATTCTCTGGTCAACGCCCCGGAACGCGTCCCGGACAATATTCTGCTACCAGAATACCTCCGCATAACTCATGACTCAAGACCCTCAAACCGCATTGCCAATCGTGAGAATGTACCGCCCTAACACTTCTGCCAGAACATACCATCTCAGGTCATATTCTGCAAACACTCTGTATCTCATGTCCGGCAACACACCGCGGCCACCACATATATCACCAGGCCCATCCGTGGCCCCGACACGTTTCGACTTCCGCGCTATCCCTCGGGAGACTGCCGTTCCTCTTCCGTTTTCTTTGCTGCCCAGACTAAACACGCCTCCATATCATATTACCAAACTAATAACGTAAACAAATATGCTAGTGCTTCGGAGATATCCCGAGAATGCATAAACCTTCTTAAATTCTAAACTTCTAAAATAAATAACTACAACATTATCGATATTTTGCATCAAATGATGCTTTTTTTGAATAGTATCGATACGTTGGGATACTTGGCAGAAAAGTATCGATATTTTGAAATATCGTATCGTCATGCCGTAACAGTATCAATTAAATTACATACTCTGTATTATTGATTCAAGAAAGAAAAATAGAAAATCATTAAAAAATGTTATATCAAGACGAGACTGAATGCTACATGCACGCCTCAAATTAATAAAGCCAAACTTGGCTACGCGCATGACTACGAAAAGAAGGGCTTGGGCGAATCAAAACCAACATGAACTAAACAAAAGCCAATCTTGTATAAGATGACATCAGTAATTAACCAATGGCGTCAAATGTCAAGTGAACGTAATAATAACAAGTGGTCAGAAAAACGTAAATCGCAGGAACCAGATGATACAAAAAACTAAGGCGTTGAGCGTCGAGTATAACGACCAATCTCGGCGGTTACAATAAACATTCGATTTAATTCCCACGAAATATGGTGAAATGTAGCTACGGGCGATTGAGAAAGATTGTAAATGCAAACTCCGGGCCGATGAAAGTTGAACGTAAGGCAATTATAATGGCAGAACTTTAAAATTGTTTTGAAGTGCACAAAAAAAAAAACAGTCTGCGACTTGCACCACAAAATTAAATTGATGAGTGGAACGCAATTTTTCTGTTGTTTAAAACCAACCAAAATAATGATAAATAAATAATGAAAGCAAGCGAGAAACTGCGCCTCTCGTCGTTCACACGATAACTTATGTTTCTTTCCGAGGAAAATTTGCGCGATTTAAAACCTGAAACTTACAGGATGGCCCGAATCCTTCGAGCGCAGCTCTCCGATCTCATTGTAACGTGTTCCTTGATGAAATTTGTTTATTTTATTTTATTTTTCGATCAGTTAGTTTCCTCAGTTTGTAATTAATTTGGCGAATGAAGGTACAATTCTTCACGGTGTATGTGTTTTTTTTTCTGTTTCGGTAATCAAATTAATCGTAAACTTTTAAATCTACAATTCGCTTCGAGTTCTTTTCCTTTAAACGTATGGATCGTCATTTGTTTTTCTTACTGTTTTAGCCCCAGGAATTTTTTTATTTCTAGTGGGTGGGTTTTTCGATTGTCAAAAGCGTTTTTCATTTTTTTTAATTGCTTCCAATTTTTCAGAAATCAAATGGCAGTAACCATAATTTTTTTTTGAAGACTTTAATTTTTTCACTTCGCTCGTATTTCTGGGTCGTTAGAAATGTTCTTGTTTTTTTTTTTCTGTTTCTGATTGTTTACCCTTTTTCTGTTTTATTCTCGCAAAATGTAGCGATTATCTTTTGTTCCCGAGAAGGTGAAAAAATCTCTGGGTTTTAATGAGTTTCTGCAATTTTCCCTTTTGTTTGAGATTATCCCCAGATTTAACGACTTTTTTTACCTAAGATGGCAACACTGCTCCTATTAATAAACGTAGATAAGTGAAAATATCTGTAACTGTGATCTGAGGTGATCTGAAGTGTTAAGCTGGTTTTCCTCTGCTTTAGAGATTTGGAGAATTGGATATTTGGGGATTGCTGTCATTGACTTTCGTCGTTTACTTGGCGAAAGTTATTGGGTATCGTTGATCACGTGATCAAAGAAAACCAATAGCAGCAATCCCCAAATACCCAATCATCCGAGCAGGAAAAGCAACTTTATTCTCGAATCGAGGCCGAGGGAACAAACATTCAAGAGAAAGTGACGTCAAAATGACGTAATTATCTTGCGATTAACACAGTTTTGTGTAAGAGCCTACGTCATTCAGACGTCACGTTCTCTTGCGAGTTTGTACCCTAGATTCCAGAATAAGGCCCCAGAGGTGGTCTGGTGTGACGTGGCGTGACGTCAGGTGAGATGACGTGGGGTGGTGTGGTGTGACTTGCCGTGGGGTAGTGCGGTGTGAAAGTTTCTATTTTTTTTTAATTCGGCGCCCCCAAAAATTTAAACCCAGGGCAGTCGCCCTCTCGCCCGCCCCTTTATCCGGTTCTGGCCGGCCGGCGGTACTCTCAAAGAGAAAACTAAAATCCATCAAACTCGTTCGCTAGAAAACTGAAATTTTTGCCTTTTTGTTTCAGGTTTTTCAAAATGCGTGAACGTCCACTTCGAGAATAAAGACGGCGGTTTCTTCCTGAAGCAGTCGCCCCGCCAGCACTTCGCCCCCCAGCAGGACCTGAGCACCTCATCCGGTTCTCCGCTGTCGGTGGATCGCTTCACCGTCTTTCAGAGCTCCCAGCCGATATCGGTGAGGGCGACTTATGGCCCGTTCAGCACGAAACAGACGGTTCCGGCACGCTACGTAGTTCCGGACCCCCTCCCCCTGAACGCATCCGGCACGTCGATAGACATCCAGGAGCTCGCCACGCACCACCTCGACATGTCCGCGCACATAGTCCGAGGCGAGATCCCGCGGGATTCCCCGGTGCTCAGGGTGCTCTTCCACACCGGAACGGACCCCAGCGGCCGCCGCCAGATTTTACTGGCGCGCCACCACCAAGTCTGCATTATATTGCACGCGATTATGAATAATAAACCGCCCCTGAGCGCGGCGTGCAGCCCCGACGGGGAAGACGGCGTGTGCCTGGCTCAGATCACCATCCCCTCGGCGTGGTGGCCGCCGCTACCCGCGCCCGACAAGGACGGAAGGCTCGGGAAAATCGTCAAGACCCCCCCTAGGTTAGTCCAGGTCTCATATTCCGTGCAAGAACCCCGACCGGAGGACGGCGAGAACTGCCAACCCCAAATGCAACTGCAACCCTCGACGATACTAGGCATGATACCCTTGGTACCCGCGAAGGCCGCCTACAAGGAGACGCAGTTGGGCGACGCGCTCAGAATACTCGTCCCGCACCCGCCTCTCTTCCCCCTTTCGAGAATGCACATCCCCCTCTTCATAGATCGAGAAAAGGCGAAGAGCATATCGGGCGTTATCATCAAGTAAGTGTGTTTATGGTAACATCTGTTTTTTACTTAGTCTCCGAGATGCGGGCGGGCGGGCGGGCGGGCCGGGCGCGGCGCTACTAGCAAAAACAAAACGGGGAAAAACAAAGGCGCCGCCGCCGCTCCTCTTCGTTTTATTAAAGTACGTGTTTCACATGCTCCGGGATGATTACCGGAGCCGGGGGCTCCGGGCCGCGCGCGCCGACTTAAAAACTTATTACGCTCGGGTGTTTCTTATTGCGAGAGGAAAGTTCGCCCCGGCAAAGCCTTGTTATAAAGTTCGCCGGCGGAAAATAGATGTCGACATTAGCGGGAAATAAGGGGCGCGAGGAGGGCGGCGGGGGGGGGGGGCGACGGGGGAAGAGAAGTAAGAAGGCATTTTCATAAATCATAACTTGGGCGCTCGCGCTCCAACAATAAAAAGTAAAAAAAAAAAAAAAGTTTCCCGCACGCGCTCGCGCCCTCTTCCTCCTCGATGATGACGTTGATGAAGTACGAAAAAGCTCGAGATTTGTAATCCTAGGTTTCTAGGAGGTAACATCGAGCGTCGGAGTCTCCCGATTCAAATTAAAATGTGGTTTTCGAATTAAAATTTCCTTTGCACGAGTGAGTGGAATGAGAATGAGCAAAAGTAAGGGCCGCGGGGGTGGGGGGGAGGAGGGTATTTTCCTAAATTATAACTTGCCCTAATACTAAAGTAAAGAAACGTTCTCCGCGCCCCCCCCCCGTGCTTCTTGATGACTATGATGGAGAATGAAAACGCTCTAGATTTGTAGATTTGTAATCCTTGGTACTTAGAAGGAAATAAAGGCCGGGGGGGATGAGAGGGAGGAAGATATTTTCATAGATCACAACTTGCCCTAATACTGAAAAGTAAATTAAAGTTTTTCAACGCGCTCGCGCCCCCATGATGACGATTATGAAGAACGAAAACAAAAAAAAAACAATACTATCTGAGGACGGAGTTACAATAACCATTCACTCACCGTTGATTAGGTCTTTCATTCCCAATGTTCTTTCTTTATCTCTCGCTTCCCTGACCGCAACAGGCGCTGAGGATAAACGTCTTAGCTCCCGGGCATCGCATTCCAATTCGATAAGGACCATGCAAATCATAAGTAACCCTTTACGCGTATCTATTAAAATTAAAATTTAACATTCCACTTACCGGGGCCGTTTTCCCGGCCTCACCTGCTCCAGCGGCGAATCTAGAAGCGGTAGCTCCCTCATGATGATATTGGACACTGGGGAAGTCATCCTCGCACGTTGACTTCTTATCTCCGCATGCATTAACCCCCACATTCACCTGTGGATATAAAACCCACCTCTCCCGATGGATATTAGCATACCTTGCCTCCCGAGCATACGTTCTCAGGATCAGTTGATGCACCGACTGCGTGAGTGTCAAGCACCACTCCGTACCAGTCCAATAACATCATCATCTCAGACCTTTCTCACGATGACGATCATGAAGAACGAAAACGCTCAAGATTTGTAATCCTAGGTTTCCAGGAGGTAAAGTCGCGCATCGGCTTTTCCCGATTCAAATTAAAATGTCAGTAGCGATGTAAAATTCTCTTTGCATACATGAATCAATGGAATGAGGATGAGCAAGTGACCTTGAACTTTTTTTCCCTCGTCTTATTATAAAAGTCCATCGGTGGAAAATAGATGTCGACATTAGCGAAAACTAAAGATCGCGGGGGTGGTGAGGGCAGTGTTGCCAAGAGTCAGTCAGAAAACAATTTCGACCACTCATGTCGTTTTTTTCTGCTATTTTAAACCTTTTTCCTACTACTTTCATAACTCATTTGTCTTTAGTTAAATTGTAACATTTTTTTTAGAAAAGGTTTCGCATACAACATCTCAATGTCAAGGTTCGGTGTAATATTGCACCTAATTATGCCTTCAATTAAGGTTTTTTTCTGCATAGCAAATTTATCAACCGTTATTCCCCATTTACGTATCAATCAAGAGGGAAGAAAGTGCTTAAAACTCTGAGAGCGTCCGAAAAGTCGATCATCTTCTGGGTCTTTCGACTGCAATTCTCTGACCTAATTACGTGTTCCTTGATGAAATTTAGTTTGTTTTGTTTTATTTTATTTTTTAATCAGTCAGTTTCAATTTTTAATTAATTTCGCGAATGAAGGTACAACTCTTCACAGTGTGTGTTTTTTATTTTTCTGTTTCGGTAATCAATTTAATCGTAACCGACTTTTTTTTATTAATTTAAATTAAATTCTGTGTCAGGAAAGGTTCCTGCTGGGCGTTGGCAAGTTGAGACAAAAACTCATTTTGCTCATAAGAAACTAACTCAGACTTTTTTGTGAGAATATTCGTCCTTCTCTCTGTTTTTATTCGTCTATTTATTGCTGTTTTTTATTGGTTTTTATTTGTTTTTTATTCTTATATGTTTGTAAGTTTTTATTATTTTTAATTGATCTTAATCAAAAGAAAATTGTTCGTATTAAAACATTCCTTTCTTTATTTAATATAATCGTGTTGTAAATTAATCCACGTTTTTGTTAATATACAGGGTGTCCCAGAGCTCCGTAAAAGTTCCATAACTTTCTTGGCATTCCAGGTATCAACCCAAATTTTTTTTTGTATACTAGGAGCGCTTTCATTGCACATTTTGAAATTATTTTCGTTTGTGTACAGGGTGTCCAAGTATTATAAAAATATTAAAGTTACGTTTTTTAAATTGAAATTTTGACATTTTGACTTCATTTTTGGATTCTACACTAAATTCTGCATTAAATTTATTTGAGTCATTTTTACGTATCAATCGTACTTTTTGATGTGAGTCAATTTTTTCTTGAACATTCTCGGATGCAAGATTCCATTCAAAAATTCGTAACTTTTAAACCACTAAAGATAATGCAACCGATTTTTTTTAAGTCAATGCCAAGGCTGTGTTCAATCATTCGAGATCAAGCCAAGTCGTAACGGGATGTTCCAAGGCTTGCTACGATTTTTTGAATATGAATAATTATAAATGATAAAAACTCCATTTTTTCAAATAGAACACCCTGTATATTTTTACACTATTGCATAGCACTTTAGACAATCTTTTCAATGATATACAGTTTGTAGGGTCCAGTTCTGATATTCGACAAGTTATTGAGAAAATAGTAATTTTTAGAAGTAAATATTTAACAAACTGAAAATTTTAGTCGATACCTGGAATAGCAAGAAAGTCTCTGAGAGCTCTGGGACACCCTGTATGTATTTTTTCATTTAAAAATTTCGGCGAAAGTAAAATTTTTCATTCTGCAGTCCAAGGAGAGTAAAACTAGAGAGAAAGAGAGAGAGAGAAAAGGATAAAACATTGTCGACAATTTCGAAAATACGTGTAAAACGACCGCCGAACAACCCCGCAGAAAACAAATTGGAAAATCGATTTCTGGCTTTTACCGAAAACCACAAACGCTACTAACAAAGAAAATCGAGAGCCAACTTTATACAAATTACTAAAAGAATTGGGGACAAAAGGGGATGAAAAGTGGGTTTACAACCCCCTCCCCCCGCCCGCGCGTTTCTACAATTGTAAAAGTACGTTCAAACGACTTGGATTTCATTTGTCAGCGCGGAATTCCCTCTATTAAGACGGTAATGTTGCAAGACGGTTTCATCGATCGAAAAGAACTTTGATCTGCAAGCTAAACAGAGTAGGTAAATCATGCTGGACAATTTCCGCGGCGATTAAATCCACGACCGTCGTTGCGAAGTGCTCACTAAGCAATTTTTTTAATTAAACCTAAAAGCACTCTATTAAAGCGTTAATTTTGCGTACGCCCGGTTGACCGAAAAGAACTTCGATCTGCGAGCAAAGCAGACGTCAGCAATTCATGCTAGACAATATCCGCAGTGAATTAATCCTGAGCATGAACGTGCTTTCGCACGTTTTCACAAGAACATTCTTTTCTTACTCGTTTATAAAAAAAATACAACTACTTTTAATAATTTACCGTTAAGAGATGTTAAGCTATAAATTAATAATAATAATGACAATAAAATAAAAATACTTCGCCTTGGTCACAATAATCGTTGTCATCACTTATGTAAGGATTCGAGTTTTTCAGTACTCATAAATGACATATATTAGAAATTAAATCTCAATGCTCTGTCACGTTTGAAAAATTATTATCAAAATTCGTTTTCTTTTTAATTTTTGGAATAACTCGGCATTTAACACGGTGTTTGTAGGTTTAATTAAAAGAATTGCTCGGTGCGCTCTTCGGTCGTCGATTTAATCGCCGCCACAGAAATTGTCCAGCATGATTCACCGACTTCTGCTTAGCTCGCAGGTCAAAGTTTCGTTTTCGGTCGATGAAACCCTTTTGCAAAATTAACGTCTTAATAGAGGGAATTCCGTGCTGACAAATGAAATCCAAGTCTATTGAACTTGCTGAATGTGCTGACAACTTTTCCACGTTGATTTTCACACTAAGGACTTCTAGAGTAATACGAAAAAAAAAAAAATTTGCGACATCCTGCACGAGTAAAACAAAAATTTGTAATTCAAAAGAAATCAGCGAATCAGTTGATCTGTTCAGTTGGGTACGTCGGAGAGTTAATCAGTAATCAGTTAGTTGGAGTCAGTCAGTTAGTCAATCAGTGAGTTAGTGAATTTTATGTGTGATTTGTTGGCCTCGGATGTAGAACCAAGAACATATTAAAGGAAAAGTAAAAACTTCAATTATTTTTTAGTTCGGTTTTGTTCTGTCCCGCAGTGTGAAGCGTAATTATAGTTAATTTTTTTTCTCGAATTATATAACGATTAGTTTAACCAGATGGACGATTTTCTTCGATTAGTGTAACGTAAAGACCTTAATTAGTCAATCAAACGAAAATTCTTTTTTATCGTGATTGTAAGCTTAACTTTTTCGTCACATGGACTTTTAATTAAACCTTTCCCTTTATATTGTGATATGTTGGACGCGTCTCTTCTCTTTCTGTAACAATATGATAAAATAACCCAAAAACAGAGCACGTGCAAGGTCGGCCTTGAAGAATAGCATTCTGTTCCAAAATTCCTCTCCTCTCGTAAACAAACGAATATTCTTTCTTATCGTAATTATAAGTTTACTTTTTGATCATATACACTATTAATTAAACTTTCCCCTCTAAATCGTGACATGTTGGAGATGTCTCTTCTCTCTCTGTAACAATACGATAAAATGTCTCCAAATTCTATTAATAAACGTACGGACTTTGAAAATTTAAATGACATATTTTGTAGTTTTCTAGACTCTTTAAACAGGATATAGATCTGTCAATTAATTATATATTAAAGAAAAAAAATAGTTTTAATTTAGTTCTCGTTACTTTTCTCTTTATTCCCGACAACTCGTATTTTAGTTTACAATCATGTTACCTTTTCGTTTCTCTTGACGACTTGTTTCTCTTGACAACTTGTTTATTTACTTTTTTTCACTCCTGACGAAGCTATAAATCTATAGCGAAACGTTGAGTGTGTTCCTTTCATTTTTTTGTCCGGTTTAAGATTAAAAAAACTTTGTACTTACGATTTTCATCGGACAAGAACAAATTTCAATTTTTAATGATAAAATAACCCGAAAACAGAGCATGCGCAAGGCCAGCCTTGAAGAATAGCATCTTGTTATGTAATGTGCGAGCTTGCATCTTACAAGACGAGTAATATTGCAGTCAATTATGCAAGCGATGGGAATTTTCGATGCATTTTCAGTGCAATCGCATGATGCACCCACCGCACTACCATTTTGAAGTCGGGTGCTTTTAAGAAAATGTAGCGAGCACCCGAAGAAGGAAGTTACAGAAGTTCGCGAGTTTCCGGTTTGGCGGTCTTGTCAACACGTTCCGAGATTTTGTTCTATTTTTAATTTTTTATCATCGGTCGTTTTCTTCAGTTTGTTGCGAACATCTAAAAACGCAGAAGTTCCTGAGTCCCTGTTATGGCTCACTGTTGATGTCGCGTTCCTTCCCAACCCCGTCCGAACGGGCTACGTCGCCACACGATATGGAAAAAAATGCTACCGAAGCAGAATTCAGCCGCGGTTGGCAACACTGATAGGGGGACGAGTATTTTCATAAACCCTAACTTGCGGAATTTTCATAAATCATAACTTGAGCGCTCGTGCTCTAACAATAAAAAAAAAAGTTTCCCGCACGCGCTCGCGCCCCCGTGCTCCTCGATGATGACGAGCTTTTCGTTCTTCATCAAGAACAAAAAAGCTCGAGATTTGTAATCCTGGGTTTCTAGGAGGTGGCGTCTCCCCGATTCAAATTAAAATGTGTGCGCCTCGAATTAAAATTCCGCTTGCATGAATAAACACGAGTGAAACGAGAACGAGAGGGTGAAAGTGACCTTGAACTTTTTTCTCCCCTGCGTTTTCTTCTTTTCTAGGGCGAGGGTGAAGAGCGGAATTCGTCTTCTGGGGGCCGTAGCGACCGACTCTGTCGCGTGGAACATCTCCTTGGAGATCAACGCCAGGCACACGTTGGCGACCGTGAACGTCCTGAGGAAGGAGCCGCCGGAAACGGAGAGCGTCGTCGCGGATGGAGAGTAAGCACCCTTCTTATAACTAAAACCGCGTGACAGTCATCCGGGGAATCACACTTCGATGATTCCATGTTCCCCCCCCCCTCCCCCTTCCCGTTTCGTTTCGTGAAGCGAAAAATCTGAGATTTTTTCGGTGGTTTAACCCCTTACTTACATTTAATAGCAAATTAATTAAATTACCAAATCTTTATTGTTAATATTCTAATAGTCACGCTACTTTCCAAACTTAGATTTTAATAGTCACTAATATCACTAATGGATAAGCCATTAAATCTTTGCTACATTTAAAGGAGGAAAGAGCAATCTTCTTGAGCTCCGTAACTGTACTAAACTCGCCGGTGAGCTGCAGTGGATTAGCTGAGCTCTAATTAAAATGATTACGTTAAATTAAAATTGCGAATTTAATGTGGAGACGAATTTCCCCGAGCGTCACTTATGTCATAGACATTTCCCAGGGTGCTTCTGAAGTAAAAGACCTCGAAATTTCATGTTGGCATTTAACGACGGTTTATTATTTTGTGTTTCGTACTCCAAGAATTTTGTTTCATAATACATTTACGGTTGAAAGCAAAAAGATACAAACAAGTGAACATTTACGCTTCTTTTTTTATGTGAATATGGATTCGGACATTTGGGCGCGGCCAAATGGGCGCCGCTAGTAGGGCGCGATGACGCTAAGGCGCAAGTCCCCTGCAGCGCAAAGACGATACGGCGCAAATTTCTTTGGAATCTCATTATTGTCAATTATCCCATTAATTACGTAGATACCATTGCGCCCTTAAAATTTCGGACGATTAACTTTTTCGTTGTAAATAAGATTTTAATGACTTATCAAAACAATTTAATTATTTTGCGGTAGCAAATTAAAAATTTTAAATCATTTTGAATCGCAGATTTCAAATTTTAAAGTTGAAATGTTGACAATGTCAAATCGCCTGCTTTCTGAGGTAGAAAAATGTTCACCTTGTGTTTCTTTTATTTTTCTATTAAATTCTATTATTTCAGTTCAAATACCTAACTTTTCTACTGTAGTTAAAATATAACCAAATCATCTGAAAACCAAATGACTTTTCAACGTTATGTCATTCCTGTCAAATTTCTGTCATTTTGTATACATTTGCACTCACGGTTGTTGTGTTTCGAGTACTTCTTTGTGATCAGCAGTTTTGAGCGATGTAAACGAAAGAACAGTGGTCGCATTCATACATCAGAAGGTACAATTGTTAAAGAAATCTACAATCATTCAACACAGTGTACACCTGCTGTATCATATAACGCGTCATAATTTTTAATTGGAGTAAGCCATGATTTTGAGGTTGAAGGTTCTTGGCAATTCTAATTCTGATAAGACAACTGAAATTTTGATTTAAATCATCAGATTGTTAGATATTTCAAATTGAATTGATTAAGGCTTGGTTCATTCATTGATAGCTTACTTTAACTGTTGGTTCACAAAAGTCTTGGCTTACTAAAAATTATAGATAGACATTATTAGGTTTTCATTTTCGTTTGATTTCGGCACCCTAGTGTTAACGCGCCCTAGTGATATCGCGCCCTAGTGTTTTCACGCCTTAGTGTCTCGCGCCTAATCACTTGCGCCCTATCGGCCGTGGCCCTACTGGTCACGCCCTTTTGTCTTTAACCGACTTCAAGTATTTTGCTTCATAATACAACTACGGTTGAAAGCAAAAAATACAAAAAAGAAATTGAACATTTACGCTTATTTTTTTATATGAATACGTCTACAGTCGAAATCTCTAAGCCAGAGATTCCCGACAGAGTCGATATGGACTCGTTGGGGGGCAACGTTGCCCGACGTAAAAAGAAAAAGATATTGCGCGAGTTGTTCCGATTTGTGGCGCCAAATTTAAAATGGTTTTCTAAAGCGTCACCTGGCGCCACTAAAAACGATTTGATCTTCAAGCTTTTGTAGAATCTTGGAATTTACATTGTAATAAGTGTAATCGTCTACTGTTTTTTGCTTTCGTCAGTACAAAACGGTTCTAAATTACAGAGTACCAACATAACAACAACAAAATAAGTACGTTAAAGAAAGTTATACTTAAATGGGACTGCGCCACTTTTTACGTCGTGCGCGCCAAACTGAATCTGTTGAGGGCCAATTACGAAACAGTAGCGTCACTTTGGCGCTAAAGGACCCCATCTGGCAACACCGTAAATTTGAAACGGGTCGACGAACCTGTAAGGGGCGGCTAGGGATCGACGAAGTTCTGTTTTTTTTTTTTTTTTTTTTTTTGTAAGGGATTAAAATCACAAGTTCTCGTCTAGTGGACGCCTATCATAATAATTTACTTTAAAAAAGTAGATGTTATAAATAATATAGTGACGAACATAAAAAACGGGACACTATTTTTTTTCCGTATAAAATACTCTTACGAATAGAAAAAGAAGAAGAAGAAGAAGAAGAAGAAGAAGAAAGCGATCAATTGATGAAGATTAGACGAAAATAAAAATGTGTAAAACAAGCAAGAAGTCAAATCGACATCAAAATTGACAGCAAAAAAATGTAATCTCTAAGTAGTGAAAAAAAAAAACGATTAGTTGATAATAATAATGAAGTCAAATCGAAAAAAAGAGGAAATAATGGCGACCAATCGACAGGATTAAATAATAAAATAAAATAAAGGCATGTACAAAAAGAACAAAAAAAGTCAATCAATTGATAATTAAAAAATGAAAAAAAAATCACGTCAAATAAAATCAAACAAAAGCAAAAAACAAATAACGAAAGGTGATCGATCAACTGATAGGCGACAATAAAAGTTACATGTAAACTAAAAATAGGTTGAATTCGATTTAAAAATTGACGGATTTTATCTATATCAAAATTTTTTAAATATTAAAGAAAAACATTAAAAAATAAAATAAAGAAGTCAAATCGTACAAAAGAGAAAACGACAATGGCGAAAAATCGACAAGGTTAAAACGTAAAATGAAATTAAATCGAGTAAATAAAAAAACAAAAACAAAAGACGATCAACTGATAATTGAAAAATAACAATCGTACAATTAAACAAATAAAAAACAGAAAATAAGGATGATAGATAAGAAAGTGATAGATAAAAGAATTAATGACATCGAATAAAAGAAAAAACAACGGACGATTGTAATATTGCCCGGGGGGGGGGGGGAGTGTAATTAACAAACGGGAGTTTTGATAATAAGAAAACACTACGCTCGACACGATTTTACTCTTTCGCCCTCTTCTTTTTCTGACCCCCTCCTCTGGTGGGGTCGTTTAACAACAGTGGCGTAACATGATCAATTAATTACATTAAAAACTGAATTTAATTAAGTCGGAAAAGTAATTTAAAAAAAACACTATCGGTGATGAAGATACAAGACAAAAGTAAGAATTTTATAACACTAACTCAAATCAGATTATGAGCTGAACTGGACAACTTTTTAACTGAAAGTTTAATGAAAAAAAAAACTAAAGGGAATCAAACTCATAGTTTAAAAATAAAATAAAGTCAGATCTGTTTGTAATTAAAAAAGAATGAAATAAAGTCATCGTATTAGAAATTCGAAAAGTGGTCGATGGAATTTTTTTCTAAGGGGTCGTTGCTCAAAAAAGGTTGGAAACCCCCGTTCTGAACGGACATCTGAAATAATTTTAAGTGTCAACCTTTTTCCACCGACCGCCACCATCATCAACAAAACAAAACGTCCCAACATTAAATTACAAAATTCTAATTAAATTACAAAAAAAACGCAGATTCTTAAGCTTTTTTTCATGTCCAAGAATCAATTCGAGCGTCCAAGCAATCCAAAAGTGGATTTCATCCATAGCTGGGGCGACTCTATCACAGAGAATAATTAAAACTCACCTGGGGAGGTTGAATACCAGGCTGGCAAAAGCGCGTAAATACGCGTAGAACTGTTGAAGCCGGCTAGCGGCCGTGAAATATATTTCGCCCCCCTGAGAAAATATCTCACCAAACACCAAAAAGGTACGCACGAAACAAACAAGTGGTTTACCCAAACTCTTAATAGAAAATGATGTGTCACTAACTCAATTCGGAGAGCGGGGAGAAAGGAAAACAAAAGAAAAGAAGAATCGACCAATTGGAAATATCACAAAAGAAAAACACCTTAGGCGACGGCAACCGAATCGAAAATAAAAATCGTGTTTATTTCACGAGAATAAAACGAGCTGTTTTCCTTCTGCGTTTCTATCAACACAGAAAACCCCATATTAAAAAAAGAAACGAAATTTTAATGAGATAAAATCCGGAGTAATTGATGTTGAACAGCAAGCTGGCAAAAACGCGTGAATACGCGTAGAACTGTTGAAGCCGGCTACCGGCCGTGGAATATATTTCGCCCCCCTGAGAAAATATCTCACCAGACACCATAAAGGTACGCGCGAAACAAACAAGTGGTTTACCTAAACTCTTAATAGAAAATGATGTGTCACTAACTTGATTCGGAGAGCGGGGAAAAAGGAAAACAAAAGAAAAGAAGGATCGACCAACTGGAAATATCACAAAAGAAAAACAGCCTAGGCGACGGCAACCGAATCGAGAATAAAACGCAATTGATCGTGTTTAAATTCACGAGAATAAAACGAGCAGTTTTCCTCCTGCGTTTCTATCGACACAGAAAACCCCAAATTAAAAAAAGAAACGAAATTGTAATGAGCTAAAATCCTTGGTAATCGAGGTTGAACACCAAGCTGCCTAATTTGGGTAGAACCGTTAAAGTCGGCCACCGGCCGTGAAATATATTTCGCCCCCAAGGAAATATCTCACAAACACCAAAAACGTACGCAAGTGGTTTACCAAAAAATGAAGTGTCGCTAACGCGATGCGGAGAGCGGAGAGAAAAGAAAACAAACAAAAGAGAAAAAGGATCGAGAAAGATTAGCCAGTCCGGCGAAAATGTGACAAAAACTACGAATCGGGTTAAATATCAAAGGTGATGGGAGTGTTCGAAATTCGAGCGAGAAGGGATGACAAAAACTGACTGGAAATATCACGAAAGAAAGCCGCCTAGGCTGAAAAGTTTTCGGAAACTTATACTACACGATTTATTTAAAAAAAAAGAAAAAAAAACATCAGTCGCAATTTGGATTAATTTGGGGTGTATCCCGGCGGTGTCGTAAACTTTTTGAAATAGCCCTACATACTCGTTGACATGTTCGTCGACTTGCTCGCAGTATGTATTAGTATTTTTTCTTGTTCTTAGAATTTAAAGTAGGAGAAACACTTGGACGTATATGACTCGTTCTAAAAAATAAAAAGAATACTCATACTTATAATTTTTTCGCCTCTCGTTAAAAGATTTGCAATGCGGTTTGTTATTTTTAATTTTTTTTTTTTTTTTTCGTAAAACGTCTTCAGTTTCACGTGTAATACCATAACTGGTTAGGTGATCAATGGATCGTGTGTTGCAGCCCTTACAGTGTTTTTCAAATTGCTCTCTTTTTCCGCGACAAGCTCTTCCTCCCTTCCTGTGTCGCATAATTTTTCACCGGGCGGATTACAAGAGCGCCGAGGACAATAAAACAGACGTCTCCTTTGTGATGGCGGAAATATGACTCGATTATTTCCGCGCGCCCCGCATAACAACCCCCCCGCCCGCACCACACTTTTTCTTTTTCGTGTGCATTCGCGAAGTGACGCCGTCGTCCTACTAACGACGCCGTAACCGAGGGCGTCGCGTTTTTAAGAGCGTGTTAACCGTAGATTCTTTATGACAGACCAGACACACCGAACGATAAATTTTGCGCTCGCTTTAGCTGCGACGAATTTGAAATTATTATTATTTCGAGGTACTTTCTCTTCCACATTTATTTCTTTTTCCGCGAAAACGTTCTGCTGAAAGCTCTCACAAAAGTCGAAACAAAAAAGGGACGGTCGGAAAGCAAACTTATTTATGCTTTCTCTTTTGTTAATTTAAAACGAACTGACAGGTTTTTTGTCCGGAAATATGGAACGAATTGGTGGTCTGGTAGTGGGTCTCTTGGTCTTCCTTCACGTTCGCGTTATCAGGCAGGGAATCTGTACTAAACTAAATTTTTACGATACCAACTGATGGTGATCCCGTAGAGGGTTGCTTAGTCTTCCTTCACGCTGAGAGTTCGGCTTCGCAGATCCTCGCTATAAGCGACGATCGGAAGAAGAAGGGACCCTATGTAGTATGAATACCCAGCACGTGTGACGTCACGGGCTGCTGCTGTTGGTATACCAGCGTACATCACCAGCAGCAGCCCGTGACGTCACACGTGCTGCTGCTGTTGCTGCTGGGATATAAGAAGACAATTGTCTTCTTATACGACAAGCCCCCAGTCCCGGCTCGGGGCAGAGTTCCGGGTCGCTGCTGGCCTGTTAGTTTTCCCTGCATTACGAGGATACATAGTTCTATATATATCTGCTGGTTGTTGATGCTTCGTCAGTATGCCGGTGCTTCCCTTTCATAAATATTTGGGTCCGGGGAACGAGTTAGATAACGATCGTATCGCGCAGGAACATGATTCTGCTTATGCACCTGCAATATCGTCCGCCGATATTACAGCAGCTGACGATTCTGCAATCGAACAATTTCAGCACGATTTTAGGACCACTGGAAATTGGCACTCCTTAATAGGTATGTAACTCATGTCAGTGAAAGGTATATGAAGCCTAGAGGAGGGAAACAAAAAGAAGCGTAAAACACGGATTGAGTTAGCCAACGACAACTAAAACTCACCTGGGGAGGCTGAGCGAAAGCACGTGAATACACTGCTTAATTTGGGTGAGAACCGTTGAAGCCGGCCACCGGCCGTGGAATATATTTCGCCCCCCTGAGAAAATATTGCACAAGCACCAAAGAGGTTACTGACAAAACAAACAAGTGCTTTACCCAAACTCTTGATAGAAAATGAAGCGTCGCTAGCTCGATTCGGAGAGCTGGAAAAAAAATAAAACAAACAAAAACTAAGATGGATCGACCAACTGGAAATATCACAAAGAAAAACGGCCTAGGCGACGCCACCGGTTCGAAAATAAAGCGCAATTTATCGTGTTTAAATTCACGAGAATAAAACAAGCTGTTTTCCTCCTGTGTTTCTTTCGACACAGAAAACCCTCTTTTAAAAGAGAAATGAAATTTGAATGAGATAAAATCTGGGGTAATTGAGGTTGAACACCATGCTGGTAAAAGCGCGTGAATACGCTGCCTTAATTCGCATAGAACTGTTGAAGCCGCCTACCGGCCGTAAAATATATTTGGCCCCCCTGAGGGAATATCTCACAAACACCAGAAAGATTATCCACAAAACAAACAAACAAACGGAACTCTTAATACAAAATGGAGTGTCGCCAACTTGATTCTGAGAGTAAGGAGAAAAGAAAAGAAACTGGAAATATTACAAAAAAGCAGCAATTTAAGCGGTGCCAACCGTATCGAAAATAAAAGGCAATTTACGGTGTTTGAATTCACGAGAATAAAACGAACTGTTTTCCTCCTGCGTTTCTATCAACTCAGAAAACCCCAAATTAAAAAAACAAACGAAATTTTAATGAGATAAAATCCGGACTAATCGAGGTTGAACACCAGGCTGGCAAAAGCGCGTGAATACGCTGCTTAATTTATATAGAACCGTTGAAGCCGGCCACCGGCCGTGAAATATATTTCGCCCCACTGAGGAAATATCTCACAAACAACAAAAAGATTACGCAAAAAACAAAAAAAACGAATGGAACTCTTAATACAAAATGGAGTGTCGCTAACTCGATTCGGAGAACAAGGAGAAAAGAAAACAAACAAAAGAAAAGGAGAAGGATCCACCAAGTGGAAATATCAAAAAAAAGACAGTCTAGGCGGCGCCAACCGGAACGAAAATAAAACGGAAGTGATCGTGTTTGAATGCACGAGAATAATACGAGCTGTTTTCCTACCGCGTTTCTATCAACACAGAAAGCCCCCTTTTAAAGGAGAAACGAAATTTCAAGAGACTAAATTTTAATGAGATAAAATCCGGGGTAATTGAGGTTGAACAGCAAGCGGACAAAAACGCGTGAATACTCTGCCTTGAATCGGGTAGAACCGTTGAAGCCGGCAACCGGCCGTGGAATATCTTTCGCCCCTTTTGGGGAAATACCTCACAAACACCAAGAAAGTACGCACGAAACAAACAAGTGGTTTACCAGAACTCTTGATAGAGAATGGAGAGTCGCTAACAAGATTCGGAAAGCGGAGAGAAAAGAGAACAAACGAAAGAAAAGAAGGATCGAGAAAAATTAGCCAATCCAGCGAAAATGTGACGTAATGAATGAAAATATTAAAGTGGAAGTGTTCGAAATTCAAGTGAGAAGAGATGACAAAAACCAACTGGAAACATCACAAAAGAAGCAAATTCACAATGAATTGTAATTATTTTTTAATTTGTGAGAAAGGAAGCTGTAATTTCATATTTGGCAATAGCTTTTAATTCCGAACGACTTATCTTTATCACATTTTCTCACATTTCAAATCAAATAAGGGCACTTTACTCTTGAGCGGTCTTCATTTTTCGGCGTACACGCTGTAGATCGTTCGAGATAAATTTCATTTGACGATTTCCGACACGACTTTAAGGGATCCAAAAGCGTTGTGCGCCACTAAATTTTTATAAACATTTTGAAAAATATTGGTCCGACATTATGTCATAGAAGAAATTCCCTAGGGTACGTCTGAAGTAAAAGACATCGAAAATTCGTCTTTGGTCTTTTTAACAATGGTTTGCCGTTCCGCCCGTTTCATATTCCAATAGCGAATTGGATGAATTATTGTTATTATTAAATAGAGATGCGGGTATTGAGTTTTGAAGACCGTATCGTTTTTATGCCCCGCCGAAATGAAACGCGGGGGCGTCGGAGTATAAATCGAGAAAGAGAGAATGTATTTTTTTACGGGCCAATTCGGGCGCGTTTTCCTCGCTTTTATTTCAATCGGTTTCGGGGCGTTACTGCGTCCGCTCTTTTTCTCCCCGTGAAATGGACCGCCGCCCCGCGGCCCCCCTCGTTCAAAATCGAAGGGACATTATCGTTCGACCTTATGCGCATAATAAAAAGAAAACTGAAAGAGATTCGCACGCAGATGTTCGGAGAAACGAGCGCAAAATATTCGTAATGAAATGCGAAGTAAATATAACTAAAGCAGTGAAGAAAAAAAAATTAGAACAACTAAAAAAAACGGTAATTAACGAGAAAAAAACTAAAAAAGAATAATCCGTAGTGGACGATAAACTGCCTTATATTTAAAATTCTCGTCGTTATTTTTTACTTTAATTCAGGCGTCCTAGATGGCGCTGCTTTGAAACGTCTTGATTTTTCGTTTTTTTTCTTTTGTCGTGTGAGTTCGCGCGGAGCTCGCTAGATGGCAGCGGTTTGATTTAACGGAACGTGCTACGAAAAATCTGCTTTGTTTAAAAACAGGTTGGTTTTAATTCGTTCTTAATCGAAAGCTACACACCTTTCTTGTAATAAGATGTAGTCAAAGCTTCACACTCTTCACAGAGGGCGCTGCTTCGAAATGTTCGAAATTAGTTCTTTCTTTCTTCAATATTTTTTTTCACTGTCGCACGTCCTGCTTAATTTTTTCTTTTGATTAATTGTGGAAGTGCAGTCGGAATTCTTGCTTTCTTTTTATGTCGAATCGCGCGGAAGTCGATAGATGGCGCCAATGAATGTGAACGCGATGACTGTTCTTTCTTTATTTTTTGCGCACAGAATCCGCTAGGTGACGCTAGATAACATCGAAACAGAAATTGCACTCTTAAACAATCCGATTTTGTTGCATTTACGGTCGAAAGCAAAAAATGGCAGAAATTTACAGTTTCCTGTATTTTTTTTTCTTCAAAATGGTACTGCTTAAATGTGATTACAAAAATTTTACAACAAGGGTTTGCGGTTGCATTCTGTGAAGCCTGCTCTTTCAACGGTCCTTTTTCGTTGGACTTTTTAAGAATCACCCTGTACATTGACTTTGATAATTTTTTAAATTAATTAATTAGTAATAAAAATTTAACATTTTTCCTACGTTCAGTGAAGCCTACTCTTTCGTCAGTCCTTTTTCGCTGGACTTGTCAAGAATCACCCTGTATATCGATTTCAATAAAACACATTTAGAAGTTTTTTAACATTTTTTTTACATTCTGTGAAGCTTACTCTTTCGTCAGTCCTCTTCGTTGGACTTGTCAAGAATCACCGTGTACATTGATTTCAATGAATTCTTAATTAATTATAAACGTGGCGCACTCTTTCGTCAGTTTTTTTTTCGCTTGAGTTTTCAAGAATCACCCTATACATTGATTTTAATAAATTTTTAATTAGAAACATCATGTAGAATTTTTTCAACATTTTTCCTGCGTTCTGTGTAGCATAAACTTACAATGGTCCCTTTTCGTTGGACTTGCCAAGAATCACCCTGTATATTGATTTGAGTAAATTTTTCATTAATTATAAACGCTGCGCAGAATCGTTTTAACATTTTTCCTACGTTCAGTGAAGACCACTCTTTCGTGAGTTCTTTTTCGTTGGAATTTTCAAAAATCACCCTGTACATTGATTTCAGTCAATTCTTGATTAATTATAAATGCTGCGCAGAATCGTTTTAACATTTTTCTTACGTTCGGCGAAGCCCACACTCTCGTCGGTCCATTTTCGCTGGGGTTTTCAAGAATCACCCTGTGCATTGATTTCAATAATTTTTTAATTAATTGTAAACAAGACGTAGAATTTTTTTAAACATTTTTCTTGTGTTCTGTGTAGCCTACTCTTTCATCGGAACTCTTTCGCTGGACTTTTCAAGAATCACCCTGTACATTGATTTCAGTAATTTTTTCAGTAAATCTTTAATTAATTACAAATGCTGCGCAGAATCGTTTTAACATTTTCCCTACGTCAATGAAGCCTACTCTTTCGTCGATCCTTTTTCGCTGGAGTTTCCAAGAATCACCCTGTACATTGATTTCAATAAATTTGTAATAATTATAAACACCATGTAGAACTTTTTTAACATTTTTCCTATGTTCTGTGAGGTCTACTTTTTCATCAGTCCTTTTTTGTTGGACTTGTCAAGAAACACCCTGTACATCGATTTCAATAAATTTTTAATGAATTATGCACACCATGTAGAATGTTTTTTTGCATTTTTCCTACGTTCTGTGAAGCCTGCTCTTTCTTCAATCCTTTCTCGCCGGACTTTTCAAGAATCACCCTGTACGTGATATTGTTACGGTCATATTTTCTTTCTTCTTTTTTTTGAAGTCGTTCGTATTTCCGGCGCCTTTCCCATCCGATGAAAAACGAAAGCCTTTACTCTTGCCCTTGCCATTTAATGTTGAAGAACTTTTCACAACAAGAATTTAAGGACAATTTCTTCTTTTTCTTTTAGAAGTGAACAAAGTCGTCACTCCTTGCATGTGCATGTAAAGCTCTTAAGCGTAGTAGACACCTGTTTCTCGTATCGTGATAATCAATGCGATCCGTTTAAATTTCAATATAAATTTCGTGTTTAAACGCTTTGTAAGCCTCTCTGGCCCGGTTTCTCAGTCACAGTTTAACTTTAATCTTCAGTTTTTTTTACGTAGGAACAGATGGAAGCTAACTGAAGATTAACGTTAAACTGTGACTGAGCAACTGGCCCTCTGTGGTCTGAGTGGACAAGGCGCGTGCCAGTTTTGACTGTCAAAAATTTAAATAAATTAAAAATCGACACAAGCGATCGTTTTATAAAATCCATCCATCTTCCAGGTTACTGACCTTCTAAAGTCGCCCGGTAAACGCGTTTTCGTCCGAAACCTTTCTTCAGGGAAAAAACTCACGTTTTCAGAAACGACAGCGCGCGAATCGATTCGATCCCTTTGAATACGTAACTTTGGAACGAAATCCACAATAGAATTCAAGTCGAAATTGTAAATCTCAGGTAGTACAGCGCAGCACGTCCGAATCCGAATATCCGAATGCGAATGCGAATGCGATTTAAAATTCGAATCCGAATGAGACAAAAAAAAAAGGGGAAGGACAGGTAGCCCGTGACTTTCGCGAAACGAGTCCGACCCCCTTTTTGCCGACGAGGCAGGGGGGAATCCCCGCTCGCGCCAGGTGCACCCGACGCGACGCCCTTATTTAGCGTGGCTCCGAATATTCCTTTTTGTTCGAGAAATTATTCGGAATTTACGAGCTGGATGCGAACAGATTCAACCAACGTACGCGATCGGTTTTACAATTGAAAACAAATTGATCCGTGGATGTACATGTGCGCCACCGCGGCCCGGACGGCGGCGGCGGCGGCGGGCGTACGAGACGCAGGTGGCGGAAGGGCTTCGGGGATTTGGATTCACTTCGCCCTGCTGACAATGCGAAGCGGGACGCGTTGTGCATATACTAAAAATAAACTCGCGAGTTGCCTTCGGCTTTCGTCTTTTATCGAATGGGAAAGGCGCCCGAAATACGAACGACTTCGAAAAGAGAAGAAAAAAATATGACCTTAACAATATTACGTACTGTACAGGGTGATTCTTGAAACGTCCGGCGAAGAAGGACTGATGAAAAAGTAGACTTCACAGAACGCAGGAAAAATGTTAAGAAGATTCTACGTGGCGTTTATAATTAATTAAAAATTTATTAAAATCAATGTACAGAGTGATTCTTGAAAAATCCGACGGAGAAGGGCTGATGAAAGAGCATGCCTCATCGAACGTGCGAAAAATGTTAAAAACATTCTACACAGCGTTTCTAATTAATTAAAAAAACTATTAAAATTAATGTACAGGGTGATATTTGTAAAGTCCAACGAAAAAGAACTGGTGAAAGAGATGCTTCACTGTATGTAGGAAAAATGTTAAAAAGATTCTACGTGGCGTTTATAATTAATTAAAAATTTATTAAAATCAATGTACCGAGTGATTCTTGAAAAATCCAACGAAGAAGGGCTGATGAAAGAGTATGCCTCATCGAACGTAGGAAAAATGTTAAAAACATTCTGCATAGCGTTTCTAATTAATTAAAAAAAATTAATGTACAGGGTGATATTTGTAAAGTCCAGCGAAAAAGGACTGGTGAAAGAGTATGCTTCATTGAATGTAGGAAAAATGTTAAAAGGTCTCTACGTGGGGTTTCTAATTAATTAAAAATCAATGTACAGGGTGATTCTTGAGAAGTCCAGTGAAAAAATACTGATGAAACAGTATGCTTCACAGAATGCAGGAAAAATGTTTAAACGATTCTACATAGTGTTTGTAATTAATTAAAATTTATCAAAATCAAGAACGAATCGTTTGCTTCAAAATATACACCAAATGTACGCTTGGAATTTTGTTTATTAGATTCTCTGCATATGCGCGTTATTAATTCTGACCATTGAACGGTTACTTCGGCCGTATTTGAAGCCTCCTCGGCCTCAGAAGAGGAGAAGCTCGAGAACTCCACTGCAACCTGATTGACCTGTTGACCTACTTTATCTCGGAGTCGAGTACACACGTCGACGACTGCTTAGGTTGCGCCTCCAAACATAGTCGAAACTGTTGTCCAGGATATGTTCCAGATGAAATCCACTCGCAATTCGCTATTTTTTTTTAATTCGCTGCAATTACGTTAATTGACAGCTTCGGGTAGGCCGCGGCATTTTAGGTAACAAATTGCTTACTAATTGTCATCCTGACGCAATGTTAAGTAAAAAGTGAGCCGCGCGATGTCGCGTCCTAAACTGTTATTAATTTATTTGTGGGTCGTCAACTTTAAAAGTCGCAGGACGTTTTGCCATCGCCTCGTCTGTCAAACGTTAATTGTTGAAACTAGTAGGTTCTCGTACGTCGCTTAGCAATTGAAAAAGGGACGCGACGTCGCTATAACAGACGTCATAATGACGAATGTTTACGATAATAGACGCCAGAATAACGAATGTCAGGTAACGTCAAGATGACAGAAGTCAAGAAATGTCAAAATAATAGAAATCAAGAAATGTCAAAATGACAAGAGATGTCAAGAAATGTAAAGACAACAGCCACCTAGAAACGTCACGTTGACAGCTGGACGTTAAGAGGCGTCAAAGTGACAGAAGTCAAGAAACGTCACGTTGACAGCTACCATAAAAACGTCATTTTGACAACGTCACGTTAACAGCCGTCAAAATGTCGGGTGTTAGGTAACGTCAAAATGACAAAAGATACCAAGAAACGTAATGACAACAGCCACCTAGAAACGTCACGTTGACAGCTAGACGCTAAGAGGCGTCAAAGTGACAGAAGACAAGAAACGTCACGTTGACAGCTACCATAAAAACGTTACTTTGACAACAACGTCACGTTAACGGACGTCAAAATGGCGGCTGTCAGGTAACGTCAAAATGACAAAAGATGCCAAGAAACGTAACGACAACAGCCACCTAGAAACGTCACGTTGACAACTACCATTAAAAACGTCGCTTTGACAACGACGTCACGATAACAGACGGCAAAATGTCGGGTGTCAGGTAACGTCAAGATGTTAGGAAACGTCAAGACGACATCTACTGTACATGTACAGGCGTCTCGTTGATAGTGATCCCACGATAAGACAAATCAAAATATTTAATACAGAACGAAACTGTCCGTCGATTAGCACTGAAGAACTAACGTCACGATAGCGGGTGACGTCAAAATGACACGTCGAAACGACAAAAATCAAGAAACGTCATGTTGACAGCTACCATAAAAGCATCGCTTTGACAACCACGTGACGATAGCACATTCAAAAATATCGGTTGTTAGGTAATGTCAAAATAACAAAAGTCAAGAAACTTCAAAAAGATAGAAGATGTTAAGAAACATCATGATGACATCTACCGTAGAAACGTCTGGTTGACAATGACCCCACGATAAGAAACGTCAAAATGCTTAATACCGAACGAAACTATCTGTCGATTAGCACTGAAGAACCAACGTCACGATAGTGGGTGACGTCAAGTTAAGATACGTCAAAATGACAAAAGTCAAGAAACGTCACGTTGACAGCTACCATAAAAACGATAACAGACGTTAAAATGTCAGATGTCGATAACATCAAAGTGAAAGGGTCAAGAAACGTCAAAAAACAAGAAATATCTCCGTGTCGTACGGGCCTTATGGTTCTGTTTTTCAGCATAGTACCGGTACCGAAACGTAGTGGCCTTAAAATTAGGTTGACTGACGTCATTGTGACGCGCATCGGCAGCAAAAAGTGACGTGAATTGGCAACAAAAAATGATTTTACATATTTCATAAAGGCACAACTGGATTTGACATTCATTCATTACTAACATGTTTTGGAAAATGGAGAACACTTCGACGTTTAAAAAAAAAACTTATTTTCTTATGTGCCGGGGACATTTCGGTGCCGCTACCTTAAGAAACCAAGGCTTTTTGTTGCGTTCGCTCTGGATTGGCTGGCGAAGAGTGTTCTGGTCGCTACGACAACCACCGGGGCGAAGACAAAAAAGCTGCCCCTAACCGAATAGGACTCAGCTACGCTCGTCGCTGACTTAAGCAGCGCAACGGATGACGCATAATTAAAGGTTCCCCATCATTGATTCTAGCTGCTTGTTTTTTTTTTGTGATGTCATTCACCACCGTCAATTTGCGGCCGCTGCTTTACGGCACCGCTAACCTAAGAAACCAAGACTTGTTATTGCATTCGCTTCCGATTAGCTAGCGAAGAGTGTTTTGGTCGCTATGACAACCACCGGGGCAAAGACAAGAAGACTGTCTTATAATTAAAATTCAATCGAATCTGCTTTGCTTTATGAATCAGTTTTACTTAATACGTAAATAACCGATTTTCGGTTAATCAGTTCCGATGTCGAGTCGATTTTTGGATACTAGAAAAACCGACCTCGAGTATCCGAACAATGGGTTTTTGGCTGTTCAAACGGTCAGATTTAATCATAATTTGAATAACCGGTTATATCCGCAACCGGTTTTTAAGGAAAGCGATTGATGGTTCCAATTTTCTTCGGTTTTTGTCAGCACTAATCGTGACAGCATCAAGAACCAGCGGCGTGAAAGGTGGCGTAAGGATGACCAATGATATTAAATGTCAAAGGTGGACGCAATTTAATCTCTCCGTCGTGTCGGTCGTGCAAAAAAATGGAAATTCGCAGGACCGGAAGTAGCATTACAACGTGGAATGTAAACAAACCGACAGGTGTGGACACGGCGTGTTTTAAGTGTTTGCTGGAGGGGAGCACTTAAAGACGAAATAAACGTCCAAAGCTTGTAAACGAAGCCGCGGACGATTGACATTTACGCCTTGGCGGTAACCTTTGATCGCGCATCACAGCACGTGCATTTTAAGAGAAGCCACGCCCCTTCGCCGTATCAACAAGAGGCGGCAAATGGATCACAAAGGCGACGTGCGTTTATTTTTGCAAAAGAGCAAGCAGGTGTTTACTATCGAAGTCCACAACAAGAGGCGGCAAGTGGATCACAAAGGCGGTGTGCGTTTATTTTTGCAACGGAGCAAGCCCGTGTTTACTATCGAAGTCCACAAAGACAAGAGGTGGCAAGTGGATCACAAAGGCGGTGTGCGTTTATTTTTGCAACGGAGCAAGCCCGTGTTTACTATCGAAGTCCACAACGACAAGAGGCGGCAAGTGGATCACAAAGGCGGTGTGCGTTTATTTTTGTAACAGAGCAAGCAGGTGTTTACTATCGAAGTCCACAACGACAAGAGGCGGCAAGTGGATCACAAAGGCGGTGTGCGTTTATTTTTGCAACAGAGCAAGCAGATGTTTACTGTCGAAGTCCATAACAACAAGAGGCGGCAAGTGGATCACAAAGGCGGTGTGCGTTTATTTTTGCAACGGAGCAAGTCCGTGTTTGCTATCGAAGTCCACAACGACAAGAGGCGGCAAGTGGATCACAAAGGCGGTGTGCGTTTATTTTTGTAACAGAGCAAGCAGGTGTTTACTGTCCAAGTTCACAACGACAAGAGGTGGCAAGTGGATCACAAAGGCGGTGTGCGTTTATTTTTGCAACGGAGCAAGTCCGTGTTTGCTATCGAAGTCCACAACGACAAGAGGCGGCAAGTGGATCACAAAGGCGGTGTGGGTTTATTTTTGCAACGGAGCAAGCCCGTGTTTACTGTCGAAGTTCACAACAACAAGAGGCGGCAAGTAGATCATAAAGGCGGTGTGCGTTTATTTTTGCAACGGAGCAAGCCCGTGTTTACTATCGAAGTCCACAACTACAAGAGCCGGCAAATGGTTCACAAAGGCGACGTGCGTTTATTTTTGCAACAGAACAAGCAGGAGTTTACTATTGTAGTCGTAAATCTTGCCTAAAAACGTCAAGTTCGTGCGTCTTCAATGTTACAAAACGTCCCTATTTTATAATTAATTAATTTAAGTGCACAAAAATTTGAATTCCTAAAAAGATATGGAGATAGAGGCGGACCAATTCTGCATTTTCCCTCCGCAAGAATTGATTGAATCTGTTCTTACATCATTTTCTTGGCCGGGCTTTTCTACAGAGTGATTATCTACGCAATTATTGAAATAATTCATTATTATTTGAGTAACCCCCATCCTGCGTATTAATTTGGGTCAAAGTGCCAACCAACGAACATATCTGTTTTAATTTGCTACTGCCGCGCCCCCTGACGCACGCAGCGAAGAAATACGTCTAAGGCGGGCGGAATAATAAGAATAATTCCCCGGCAATATTTGACTTTAATTAAGAGGCCCCCTTGTAATTTCCTTGCAGGTTGTTCGAGCTGTTCACGTGGCTGGTGGAGATCTCGGAGGACGCCCCGGAGCCGTACGAGGACGCGAGGGTGGTGTGGTCGGCACGTTTCGAGCCCCCGCAGGAGGAGGCGCCGGGCGCGGGCGAGCCCCACAAGTCCGAGGGGAGGAAGTCCACGACCCGGCTGGATATACAGAAGGACGATATACAGGCGGTCGTGCCAATTAGTAAAGTGAGTAGTACGGCGCTTCTGCTGCCAGGCCTGCCAGCTACCCTTTCGTAAATATTTATGTTCATAAGTCTCTTGCCGGGCTGCGCGGCGTGCTCCAACAGCGCTCTAATTAGCATCCGGATGAACGGAATTATTTCGCAGGGGCGCTCTCGTTTACGAGCACCGGAAGCACCGGAAACGATGTTAAAAAAGAAATGTATTTCCTTGAGAGAGAATTTTTTATACCAGGGGGAGGGGGAGAGTCTACAAGTTTCAGTTGTTTTAAGAAGCTTTTCACGCAGAAACTTCAAACAGATTTACGTTTTTGGCATCACCTCGATGATTGTCAATCATAACGTACGGTATAACAATGAAAATGGTCATCGAGCGATGTCCAGACGGTAGGGGCGCAACAAGCCAAGGGGTAAAACCGCACAAAAAACAAGAAAGCCTGTAACCAGTTACCGCGCAACGACAAAGGAACAGACACGCGGTAAAAACTTCTCTCGCCTGAATATTTTTCGGGTTTTCCACCGATTAGCGCTAAAGTCGCCCGGAGTTACGTTTCCGGAACGAAATGAGCCTCAGGCGAATTGCGCCCCTTTTCAATACAAAAACGCCAGAAACAACAACTTGTCACGGGCTTGTCACTTGATTTAGATTTAGGTGCATTCCTCGCTCTGTTGCCAATTTCATTTCTGACACTCCGACTGTTATATGAATCCGGCCAAGCCTATCGATTTTTGCAGCGTTCTCACGAGAATTTTTTTTTATTTTACCGAAATCGTTCGATTTCTAAGTACTTGGGTCATCCACTGTCCCTACTGAATGATTTGCAAACTTCAATTCGAGCCTTCATTCCGCCAAGGCAATTTCCGTAAATAAGTTTTTTTGTGTGTTAGCCATTTTTGATTTTCACTGTTGCCACTGCAATTCGATATTTAGCCATTTTTGGTTGTTACTGTTGCCAATACAATTCGATATTTCGACCATCGATTTTGGATAGCCTTTTTCAATGGATTTTCTGTTAGAAAGTCGAAGACACAGGAAACTTCCGAAGTACGTACCGATTAATGTTTCTTTTATTGAAATATTTTAAGATATTTTTGAATTATGAGTATAACGTATGAGTTATAAACTTCAATTCGAGCGTTCCTTGTTGAAATATTCGCCAAAGCATTTCTGCAAATAGTTTTCTTTAAGTTTTCGCCATTTTTGATTGTCACTGTTGCCAATACAATTCGATATTTCGAGACCATCGATTTTGGATAGTCTTTTCCAGTGAATTTTATGTTAAAAAGTGGAAGACAGAGGAAACTTCCGAAGTACGTACCGATTAATGTTTTTTTTTTCTGAAATATTTTAAGATATTTTTGAATTATGAGTATAACGCATGAGTTACAAACTTCAATTCGAGCGTTCCTTGTTGAGATATTTGGCAAAGCATTTCTGCAAATAGTTTTTTTTTTTAAGTTTTAGCCATTTTTGATCGTCACTGTTGCCAAAATAATTCGACATTTTGAGTGTCGATTTTATTTCAAACCCTTTTCTGTTGGATTTTATGTTAGAAGCGGACTTCCTTGACCTTCGTTTTACCCCGCGCGTTCATCGTCCAGTGACAATCTAGCTCTTGCAGACGGCTACGTCATTTTTCGCTCTGGCCAAATTTATTGGAGGCCATTGGTGGGGGTTAACATAACTACCGACTACCGTTCTCAATGTTAAGATTCATAATTTTGAATTGTCAAAGATTTCTGTCAGGCAAAGGAAATTTTCAAAGTACGTACCTACCAATTAATGTTTTTTAAACATTTTAAGTTATTTATTTATTTTTAATTTTGAGCGTAGCGCGTGGGTTACAAACTTCAATTCGAGCGTTCCGTGTTAGAGATATTCGCCAAGCATTTATTCAAATAATATTTTACGTGTTAGCCATTTTCGATTGTCATTGTTGCCAATACAATTCCATATTTTGACAGTCGGTCGATTTTGTTAGATACCGTTTTCTAATTGATTTTCTTGTTAGAAGCGCGGACTTTCCTGACCTTGGTTTTATCCCACGCATCCCGTTATTGTTCATAACAATCTAACTCCTGCAAAAGACGGTTGCTTCACTTTCCGATCCAACCAAATTTATTGGAGGCCATTGGTGAGGGTTAACATAACCCCTCTTCTGGTAACGCAAACCTGACTAGAAGCGAATTTTCTTTTCTTTCGAAAGCTGTTAGCTTAATTATTGTCGAGGCCAGTCGATCCAACTACCAATTTGAATTTTAACTTTCATAATTTTGAACTATCCAAGATTTCAAATTGTCAGACAAACGAAATTTCCGAAATACGTACCAATTAATGTTTTTGAAATATTTTTAAGATTTCTGCTTCAGTCTTGTCATGTCCCGATATCTCCAAAGAGTTTATTATCTAGACCGATGCGTCTGACTATGGTGTTGGAGCGGTAGAAACATTTTTGAATTTTGAGAATGAGCGTAATAATTTCTTTACGTGTTAGCCATTTTTGGTTGTCATCGTTGCCAACAATACAATTCGATATTTTGACGGTCGATTTTATTAGATACCCTTATCTAGTGTATTTTATATTGAAAGCGTACTTGCCTGACCTTGGTTTTACCCTGCACGTCCCGTTTGGTTCTTCGTCAGTGACAATCTAGCTCTTGTAATAAACGGATGCGTAACTTTCGCTTTTGGATTTCTGTCAGACAAAGGAAATTTCCGAAGTACGTACCGATTAATGTTTTTGAAATATGTATTTGTAGTAGACGCCTGCTTCACCTTCCGCCCCGGCCAAATTTATTGCAGGCCATTGGTGGGAGTTAACAAAACCTTCTTCTGGTCAAGCGAGCCTGACTAGAACCGAAATTTCTTTCCTTTTGGAAGTTGTTACTTAGTTATTGTCGAGGCCAGTCGATCCGACTACCGTTTTCAATCTCTCATAATTTTGAACTGTCCAAAGATTTCTGTGAGACGAAGGAAATTTCCCAAGTACGTACCCGATTTACGTTTTTGAAATATTTTAATATATTTTTGAATTTTCAGTAAAACCGATAGCAAAGTTTCTATTTAACATTTCGTTCTTGAAGTTATTGCTACTTAATTTCTGCGTATTATTGAATTGTTGTGTTGAACGCGTCCACACCTTTTGAAGACTGAAGTTATTTACGGTTGGATGCGTTCGATACATTTGGTGTATTTAATTCAGTATTAGGCGCCTACCGTTAACTGCTTTAACACTCCTGTTGTGGAATTCTCCTTGTTTTTTTTTTTGTCCACGACCCCCTCTCCAAATTTATGAGCTGACCGTTGGATGTAACTGTTACCTTTGGTGTTTTACTTCAGCATTTGACGCCTACCGGTGACTATTTCAAATGTGGAATTCCCCTTATTTTTGTGCCCACGACCCCCTCTCCGAATTTATGAGCTGACCGCTGTTAGTACGCTGTGTCCACCTGTGACGGCGACAATATTCATCAACGGTGCGAATCATACATTGCGGAACATTACTTTCTTTCAATTTTCAAATAATTGAAGTCACATTTGTTACCACTTTTCTTACTAACTTCATTTTACGTTTGCTTAGTGAATCTAAGACAATTTTATTAAATTTAATCGCATTTTTTTGCTTGCTTTTGAGTTGAATTGATAGATTTTAAATTAATTTTCGCAAATTTTTCAACTGTCAAAGATTTTTGCGAGACAGAGGAAATTTCCGAAGTACGTACCGGTTTAGGTTTTTCAATTATCTTAAGATATTTTTGAATTTTGAATATCATCAAACCTTAACTTTAACGGTTTGAATATTATTGCTGTTTAATTTATGCGCGTTATTGAATTGTTGCCTTGGATGCGTCCATCTTTTTAAAACTGTTAAGTTATTTATGGTTGGATGCAGTCGATACCTTTGGTGTGTCTACTTCAGTCGGCGTCTACCGGTAATTAATTTTAAATATACTTGTATTGTGGAATTCTCCTTTTTTTCCACGACCCCCTCTCCGAAATCTTTGAGCTGCCCCGTCTACTTTTGACGACGACAGTTCACCAACGGGGGGGAGGGGGGAATTCAGTGTATGCAATTAAGATCTGCCACCCCTTTATATGTACGCTATCGTCAACGTGGTTTTAAATAAACGTTTCGACGAAACAAAATCTCATTGCGAAGCCAAACCAAAAATAAAATTTAAAAAGAAATTCGCCATCGACAGAAATATTAAAAAAAAAACAGCGATCTCAAGTGCCATCGCGAATTTATTTCCCCGATAGTCAGTGGATTTCCGCGCGCCACTCGAACCCTCCTACACAAGAACACTCCAGAACATCGGCGAGCTCGGCTCACTTCAGGTAGGTGCAGTGAGTGGCACTTGCCCGCCGCCACTGCAGCGCGAGCGACGCGACGCCAAAACGAAAAAGGAGCAAAAAAAGCGAGAGCGCGAGCTTCGCCCTCGTAAATCGCGAAAATTCGTTTCAATTATTCCGACCCGATCACCCATAAATACCACCTTTCCGAAAGCGATCGCGCCCTCAACCCCTCCCCACCACCCCCCACCCCAAGCGGAATCAGCGCCTCACGTAATCGAATCTCGGCCAGCTGACTGAAAGGTGTCGTCTTCTGCTAATTAGGTTTCGCCCTTTTGCGAAAATCCGCCGTTAATTAGTTCGGAAATTCCTGGAATTCCGGGAGAGGAAGGGGGGCGAAAATCTCCCTCGCGATCAAAGCACCGCGCCGTGTGATGTCACAAGCATTTAAATGAAGTCTAAATAATTTGCACTAAATTACTACAGTACGGTTGGCAATACTAATCGTCAAGCTTTTCGCAACTGAAATGCTTTGGGCCTCGTGTTAATAAAACCCTCTTAGTATCACCCCCTTGGACAAGGATGCCCAAGGTCAATATTTTGAAATTTATTTAAAAAAAAATGAATATCGATAATAGGACTCCAACTGAAACAATTACGTTACGTACTCGGAAAATTTTCTTCGGCTCACAAAAATCCAACAACTTAAAAATAAGACATTTTAATTCCTCGATTTGAAAAACAAAACTATGTGAAATAATAAACCCAACAAGGATAATCCGTTTACTTTAAAGCAAGAACAAAATAAGAAAAAAAAAACTGTAAACTATTTTTAATTTTTTGTAATTAACGAAAATCTTGAACGGTTCAAACCCTGTTAACTTCTTAAATCTGTTCGCAATCGAACGACGGAAAAGAAGCAAAAAAAATCAGCACCGTTCAGGGTAAGCGGAACTTGCCTACGAATAATTTGAACACCTGCGTTTAATTACCGGGAAAAAAGGGAGAGCGAAACTGATTTACCAAAACAATCCGCACGAGATACACAAGTAAGAATGGAAATCGGATCGATTAAAACGAAAATAAAATTAGTGTGTAAGAATATGAAATTCCAATAGGTATGAAGGAAAAATATTTAATATCATTTACAGTGGGTTTCACAAAAGAAAATGTTCATCAGCGATTAATTTAATTCTCTGATTAACCCCTTTATTCTGTAACTCATAACGACATCGTTAAACAAGGAAATTTTATTTTAACCAATCAGGTCTTAGATACAAGGCATTTCTATGCATTGATTGGACAAAAAATACCACCTAACGATTTTTGTTATACAAACGAAATCGTTAGGAGTTATAGAATAAGGGAGTAAGAATCGTCATTGGACGAAGTTAACAATAGATTTTGGAACAACCAATTATATTGTTAAATTAATCAGTGTTTAAATAATTTCTGTGAAACTGAGGATTAATCTATCAGGTAGACGATAAACTTCAGTGAGAATGGCAACGACACTTTCTTTCCACGAGAAAATAATATGTTTTTCTTTAGTCACGCGCACTTGATTAAATACGATCTTCAGTATAATTTTTACGTTTCATTTTCTGTTGAGCATATAAAAAGCTGACTATGCGATTCTCACGTGAAAGTCCGCCGCGCGAGGGTGGTTACGTTGTTTTTCAGGGTCAAAGAGTTTCGGGTGAGTCTTCAAGACCGACCATTCCCAAATTATTGGAGAAATAATCTGCGGTTTTTCCGAGGCTTCGAACTAAACAAAAAACAAAAAATATCTAAATGGCGGACGTAAGGATATGATCCTCAAAAAAAAAAAAAACAAAGTTTATTTCGTAAATATCTCAATGAATCCGTTAATACGAAGCATGACCATCAATCAGTAAAACCCGTGGAGGTTATAGTATCTGATTTCAATACTTAAAGAGATCGGTTCGGAAAAACTGCTGACCAAACCGATGGTCAGAGCCGGATTCAGGACCAATTTCGGGCCTATAAAGATAAATGAAATGAGGAATGTTTGTTAAATCGTAACTGTACGATTTCGGTAATAAACGAGAGCGCGCCGACATCCCCGAATTATCACGAAGGTAGATGGCGCGGCAATCTCAAAAATTCATCCGAGCCTTCTTCGGCTCCCGATCATCCTTCAATTCGAATCTCGTTTCCATTGTAAACGTCCTTTCAGAGCCCGACCTTGAAGAACGTCTGGGCCTAACAATACCCGACTGCCGGCCGTCATCTGCTCCCCATTACTTTCGCATTTGGAGACATCTCCCTTTGTTGTTCCTCTCTTTTCTCTTTTTTTCTCTGCCGCCCGCCTCTCGAAAGCCCTTTTCAACATAACCTGGCAGGCTTCCAGTCTCGCGAGAAAGAAGACAAAAAAAAAAACAAGTTACAAACCGCGACACACTTTCGCGCGAATTTCGTCGCCGAGGAGACGCGGGGGCGCGACAGGGTGGAGCGGTGGGGAGAGTGGGGGAGGGGGAGGTTAATGAAGTGGCTGTGAAATTTTTCGTGCGATTGAGCGGCGGCGGCGGCTAATTGAAATTCTTGGCGTGCCTTTGCGCGCTCGTTGTTTACGTATAACTCTCGCCGAGCTTGAATTTTAATGAGGGCCCCCGGCCTCCCGCCCTCTCACCTCCCCTACCCACCCCCACAGTCAATCATTGAATGCGGCTTTGATAGTCGTCGGTAAATTTAGGTAAAGTATTGATGACGCCGGCAGGTTTCATGAAAGCGAGACGCTCGCGGACGTCTTCGGAAAAAAAGACGTCTTTCTCGAATCTTCTACGTTCAAAGGCGACACAAAACGAATTAAAGTTTGTTTTGCCTACATAAGTTTAAACCACGTGACGCCATATAATGAGCAGACCTTACTTATGTACATCAGCACATAAATTCTGAGAGAGGGTCGTGGGCAAAAAAATAAGGGGAATTCCACAATAGGAGTACGTTTAAAATAGTTACCGGTAGGCGCCCAAAAACTGAAGTAAACATACCAAAGGTAACGATTACATCCGGTGGCCAGCTCATTACTTTGGAGAGGCGGTCGTGGACAAAAAGATAAAGGGAATTTCACAATAGGAATACGTTTAAAACAGTTACTGGTACACACCAAAACACACCAAAGATGGCGATTCCTTCCAACGGTCAGCTCATAACTTCGAAGAGGGGGTCGTGGATTAAGAAACAAGGAGAATTCCACAACAGGAGTGTTAAAATAGTTACCAGTAGGCGCCAATTACTGAAATAAACACACCAAGGTAGCGATTACGTCCAACTATAAATAACTTCAGTCTTCAAAAGGTGTGGACGCGTCCAAGACAACAATTCAATAATGCGCAGAAATTAAATAGCAATAGCGTCAAGAACGAAATGTTAAATTCAATGTTTGATAACGGTTCTACTCAAAATTGAAAAATACCTTAAAATATTTCAAAAACGTAAATCGGTACGTGCTTCGGAAATTTCCTGTCTCGCATAAATCTTTGACAGTTCAAAAATTTGCGAAATAATAAGAAAAATGGTAACAAACGTGACTTGAATTATTTTAAAACTGAAAGAAAGTAATGTTCCGCAATGTAGAATTAACACTGTTGATGAATATTGTCGCCGTCGCAGGTGGACGCAGAGTAATACCAGCGGTCAGCTCATAAATTCGCAGAGGAGGTCGTGGACAAAAAATAAGGGAATTACACAATAGGAGTACGTTTAAAATAGTTACCGGTAGGCGCCCAAAAACTGAAGTAACCATACCAAAGGTAACGATTACATCCGGTGGCCAGCTCATTACTTTGGAGAGGGGGTCGTCGACAAAAAGATAAAGGGAATTTCACAATAGGAATACGTTTAAAACAGTTACTGGTACACACCAAAACACACCAAAGATGGCGATTCCTTCCAACGGTCAGCTCATAAGTTGGTACGTGCTTCGGAAATTTCCCGTCTCGCATAAATCTTTGACAGTTCAAAAATTTGCGAAAATTAACAAACGTGACTTGAATTATTTTAAAATTGAAAGAAAGTAATGTTCCGCAATGTAGAATTAGCACCGTTAATGAATATTGTCGCCGTCGCTGGTGGACACAGCGTAATACCAGCGGTCAGCTCATAAATTCAGAGAGGGGGTCGTGTACAAAAAAATAAGGGAATTACACAATAGGAGTACGTTTAAAATAGTTACCGGTAGACGCCAAATGCTAAGTAAAGTAAACACACCAAAGGTATCGATCGCATCCAACCATAAATAACTTCAGTCTTAAAAAGGTGTGGACGCGTCCAAGACAACAATTCAATAATGCGCAGAAATTAAATAGCTGCAACACCAAGAACGTGAAATTTAAAGTTTGATAACTGTTATATCCAAAATTCAAAAATATCTTAAAATATTTCAAAAACGTAAATCGAGTACGTACTTGGGAAATTTCCTTCGTCTCACAGAAATCCTTGACAGGTCAAAATTATGAAAGTTATCTTGAAAATTATCAATTATCTCAAAAACAAGCAAAAAAGAAACAATTAAATCGAATTAAATTGACGTAAGCATTCGTAAAATTAAGTTAATAAAAAGAAAACAAACCTGACTTGAATTTGACAGTTGAATGACAGTTATGTTACGATCGATTCGCAACTGTCATCAATGATCATTGCGATGGATTAAAGATTTTGAATTTTACCACAGGGTAACAATACGTTAAAAGGATCGCACAGAATAGCACGACGGCTCTAGATGATCTCTCAATCTCAATCAATCTCTTTCAATCAAACGAGCAGCACAGATAGCCAAATACATAAACCAAGTCTTCAACAGTCCCGTGGACTTGATAACCTTGCGGTTGATGAAACGTCTGGCATTTGTCCGTCGATCAGAACGGATCAACAAAAATTGCCCTTAAAAGGCAGCGAGAAAAATGCCTTGAAGTGCAGGAAGAAACTCTAAGTATAATTCCAGAAAGGAAACAAGATAACTTACCAAGTCAGTCCGAAAAAATAAACCAGAAAAAAGGTTTATAAACGGTAGGATTGACTGACCTTGATGATAAGTTAAGTAAAAGCACTTGCTTCAAATAAGCTTGCGTCAAAAAACGTTACGTTAACCTGTCGATTGCCATCCAAAAAAAAATTTCCAAGGGGCGGACGAAACGCACAACACACGTTCAATGCAAGTGCCGGATTAATACTTCGCAAATATAAAGTGGGTTGCGAAGAGGAAGACGGAGGTCATGGGGAGGTCCACGTCTTGCATTAAATTAATTTGAAAAGGATATCCAAAATCGATTGTCAAAATATCGCATTATGTTGGCAACAATGACAACAAAGAATGGCTAACACTTGAAAATGTTTCGGTGAATATATCTGTTTCGGAATGCTCGAAATTAAGTTCGTAACTCATGCGTTATACTCGAAATTACAAAATATCTTCAAATATTGCAAGAAACGCAAATCGGGTACGTGCTTGGGAAATTTCCTTCGCCTCACAAAAATCTTTGACATTTTCAAATTACGAAAGTTAAGATTAAAGACGGTAGTCGGACCGGCTGGCCTCGATAATAAATACTGACGCAGCCGTCTATTACAAGACTTTGTATTGATTGACTTTGATTGTGACTGACGAGGAATAAAGCGGGACGCACGGCTTAGGTCAGGGAAATCCGCTTCGTAATATAAAATCCACTAGGAAAGGCTATTCAAAATCGACCGTAAAAGTATCGAATTGTATTGGCAACAGTGACAACCAAAAATGGCTAAATGTAGAATCGTTGGCAACAATGACAACCAAAAATGGCTAACACAAAAAAATACCTGTAGAAATCCTTTAGCGAATATCACGACGGAACGAACGCTCGAATCCACGTCTAGCATCAAATTAATTAGAAAAGGGTATCTACAATCGACTGTCAAAATTAGGGATAACATTTATTTCAATGGAACCGGTGCCTCTTTATGAATACCCATTACCCGATGATTACCCGATACCCGATATCCAATATACGGAAAGTGCCCAGCAGCAGAGTGGCCTTCATTACATTTCGAATGATGTGACATTCACTATATTTTGCTCGAATCAGCGAGTGTCAGTTATTTCAGACAATTCTTTATTAGTTTTTCAAATTTTTATTCGATACTTATCGTATATCCAAGTAGTTTTCGGGTATCGGATACCCGGGTAATTATCGGGTAACGGGTAACTACCCGGGTATCAATAATGGGTATCCGGGTAGCAAAATTATCTGGTATCGATATCCCTAGTCAAAATGTAGAATTGTATTGGCAACAGTGACCACAAAAAATGGCTAGCACATTAAAAAATTATTTACAGAAATGCTTTGGCGAATATCTCGGCGGGCGAACACTGGAATTGAAGTTTGAAGTCGAACGGTTTCAAAAAAGGTAAAATTCTCTTGTGAAGAAAAAAAAAAACTAACGGGCAGAGCCGGGTTTAGATGATAGTCCGGGGCTTCAGCGATGTATTTAGTGACAGAACGGCGGAATGAATCTAAATCCCGGGGAGCAAAATTATCGGGTATCGATACCCTAGTCAAAATGTCGAATTGTATTGGCAACAGTGACCACAAAAAATGGCTAGCACATTAAAAAATTATTTACAGAAATGCTTTGGTGAATATCTCTGCGGGCGAACACTCGAATTGAAGTTTGAAAGCGAACGGTTTCAAAAAAGTTAAAATTCTCTTGTGAAGAAAAAAAAAATAACGGACAGAGCCGCGTTTAGATGACAGTCCGGGGCTTCAGCGATGTATTTAGTGACAGAACGGCGGAATGCATCTAAATCCCGGTGAGCAAAATTATCGGGTATCGATACCCTAATCAAAATATCGAATAGTATTGGCAACAGTGGCAACAAAAAATGGCTAGCACATAAAAAAATTATTTACAGAAATGCTTTGGCGAATATCTCTGCGGGCGAACACTCGAATTGAAGTTTGAAAGCGAACGGTTTCAAAAAAGTTAGAATTCTCTTGTGAAAAAAAAAACTAACATGCAGGGCCGCGTTTAGATGACAGTCCGGGGCTCTAGCGATGTATTTAGCGACAGAATGGCGGAATGCATCTAAATCAAAACGATCTCGTAATATCATAATTCATTTTCCTGTAAACTTTTATACTCTTCGCAAGTTCAAGGGCGTTCTGGCGTTCTCGAAACGGGGTACGTCTATAAAAGCGGCTCCGAGCGCCGCGCTCCTTTAATAGAAAGCGGAGCTGTGAATTTAATTATTGCGATTCATAGAACACTAAACCACGTTGACGATAGTCAGCAGCACGACGAGTCCAGGTGGTCTCTCAAACAAGCAGCAAGGACAGACAAATACATAAACTAAGTCTTCTACAGGCTGGTGCTTGCCCGTCGATCAGAGCGGATTAAAAAAATATTATCGTTAAAAAGAGCAACGGAGAAAAACGCCTACAAGTGAAGGAAGAAACTGTAAGTACATATAATTCCAGAAAGGAAACAAGAGAACTTACCAAGTCAGTCCAAAAACATAAGCCGAAAAAAGGCTTGTAAACGGCAGGATCGATTGGCCTTAAGTGAAAACACTTGTTTATGAAAATCGACCATCAAAATTTCCAGCTATATTGGCAACGATGACGACCAACAATGGCTACTATATAAAAAAAAATTATTTACAGAAATGCGAAAATCTCGACGGAACGCTCGAATTAAAGTTTGGAACTCAGTCAATTGGGGCGGCGAATTTAATTATTGCCATTCATAGAACACTAAACTAACCATCAAGTTATTTTTAATTTCGTAAACGAGCGCCCCAGATTGGATTGGACTGTTATTTCAAGACCTACGTCACTCTGTGCAATGTTAATGTTATTTGGAAGCCACTTTGCCCCCCCCCCCCCCCCCCCGCAGTACACACCACCGCAATCCGAATACCTAAGCAAGAGTTAACGCAGTAATCCAAACCAGTCAGACAATCAAATGAAGCAATGCAGCAACTTTAATTACAGCAATTAATTTCAGCACGTGTAATTACTTGCTTGCTTGCTCTCTCTTTCTCTTTGTCTCTCTCTCTACTCTCCATGTTTTGTGAATAAGCTCTTCAGAATCGCGAGGTTTCGCCCCCGCCCCCTGATGATACTGCGGAAATCTTGCATCGATATAAAGCATACATCAAAAAAAAAAAAAAAAATCCCGACCTCTCAAAGCAATAAAACTCGGCCGTTCCTCGTTCGGTGCGGTGCGGCGCGGTTCGGCGCGTTGCGTCGCGACGGGCGGCGTCCACATGAAGAAAATCCAGCGCTCGGAGAGTTTCATTTCCCCATCTCTTCCAGCTACGCCTAATATCCGGGCCAATATCGAGGGGCAATATCTTACGCCGCATAACTGTTTCAGTTTCGATATTTCGCGGACCGGGAAGGGGGGCGCGAGGGGGGGGGAAGTCCGGCCGGTTCATCCGTGAATATTCCGGGGGAATTTAGGGATGAAGTAAGAAGAACGGCGCAAAAGATGGCGACGGACGGAGTTCCCCTGACGTATTGCCATCGCTAATAAAATTCGTTAAAACTTGGTCGAGAAGTTGCGCGATATTTCAAGGGGGCGGGCGGGCGGGTGGGCGGCGGCGGCGGGACGTCGGAAACTGGGACGCGTCAACAGATTGCAGATTACATTGAAGTGCGGTCTTTAGAGCGGATCGTTTGGGTTGAGGACTCCAAGAAAAAGAAAAACGAAAACAAAAAAAAAAAAATATATCTACGTTTTGATACGCTTTGTAATGCAAGGTCATGACGTGTCCACGCAAAATGATAAAGCAAGACGTTGTGATTTAACTATTTCAATCTTCGCAAGGTTGGTAAAACTGTTATTGCATCTAGCAGGTTGCCTCGTTCCCATTTAATAAGCAGTTTGAAATTTCCTCCGCGCAAAACTAACTCATGACGTCACGTGAAACTTGAAAATCGGATAGTTATGAGCATGTGTCATCGAAAAGGGCATTTTATAAGTAAAGTTTGGCTTTTTTTTCCCAGTGCAAGAATCTTTTAATTAGGTTAGAAAATTGTGCATCGAATCGAGTTGAAAATGAGCATAACAAAATAATTTTAATCTTGCTGGTTTTCTTCTATTAGAATACAGAGTGTCACATTTTAGTTCCCTCAACTCACGTGATGCTGACGCAGTTATTCGTCCAAACATACCGACCTGCTTTATGCTGCGACATTTCCAGAAAAATCGGTATTAGAAACTGAATTAAAAAACAAAAAAACAATCGAATACAATTGCGTGGAATTGAAGTAAAAGGCCTTTCCTCATCAAACTCGAACAGAGAAACAAAAGACAGACGATTTTAAATAAAATCACACGTAAAACTGAAACAAAAGACTAACGTAAAGGTAAACTGCTGAATCCATTCAAAAATGAAACGTTTTTCTTTCATGAAACCAAACGAGAATTGACGACGAAAAGAAAAAGGACGAGAGACAAACAAAACAACAACAAAAAGAATTGCAATAGCAAAACAAAAGACGGTCGATTTTAAATAAAATCACACGTAAAACTGAAACAAAAGACTAACGTAAAAGGAAACTGCTGAACCCATTCAAAAATCAAACGTTTTCCTTCCATGAAACCAAACGAGAATTGACGACGAAAGAAAAAAGAACGAGAGGCAAACAAAACAACGACAAAAAGAATTGCAATAGCTAAACAAAAGACGGTCGATTTTAAATTGATTTAGGTTGACTTTGAGAAGATTTGGACTTAATTTTTAGTAAAAAAGTTTGTTGCAAATCGCTTTTGATTGCAGTGATAACCTCGAGCAGCCTCTGTACAGCTGTTTCAGCCCTTCTTGGGGCTTCGTCAGCAGAGACGTAGCTCGACATTTTCACTTCAATCAAAAGCGATTTGCAACAATTTTTTTTTAAACTTTCATTATGCTTTGACAGCAAGCATGGCCGCCTTGCATGGGGGACTTATTAGGAGCAAATCCCGCTTCAATTTGTCTATCCTACTGCAATGTCAGGTCAAAAAGCGATCGTAAGATGTCGCTATTTTATCTGTTAATTTTTAGTGAATTGTGTTTTTTAATTTTCAGTTTCGTACTTGAAATGGGAAGTTTCGGTTTTTCGATTTGAGTTTTAAATCTTTTCTTAATTTTGTTTACTTAAGTTAGGTTGATTTTAATCGCTTTAGGTTGACCTTGAGACGGTTTGGATTTTTTATTGAATTTAATTTTTTATTTTCCTTTTATTACTCGAGATGGGGAGTTTGGTTAATCGCGTTGCCTTGTTTTTAAGATGGGGTAGTTTAAATTTATTGCTTGGGTTAGACAGTTAGGTTGAGTTCAATCAATTTAGAATATGTTGGATATTGCTGCATGCATCATCTTTTGTAATAATTGTAATGAAAAAGACGTCAAAATGAAGCAGATTCTAGCACAAAGTTTTACAAGTCGTTCGAGAAGTGCATTATTTTGACGTCAGTTTCGCATACGATTTTAATCGAGCGTTTTTATTTCAACGTCGAGTGGTCCTTCGGACCGGATATGACTGCACTTTCTTCGGCGAGCGGCACACGCGAACAAATAATTGATCAACAACCAGTTAATTGAACAAACAAAATCTCTGCTCCGCAACTTTCTTATTAAATTTTGCGGAAACTCAACCTAACCGATCCTAAATTAATAAAGAATAATGGAACAACCCAAAGTACATCGTAATCTGATCGTGTGGTAAGGAGTGAAAACTCAAAAATCTAATTTTTATGTTGCTTGGAAAACAAAAAAAAAATTCGGTTCATCGCCGATTGGTCCTTCGAGTCCGGATGTAACGCGAGTGCGTGCGGATATTGTAAATTTTATTTGCAAGTGTCGGCGTGACGCAAGAATCGAGGGAGTTCAAGAAAATCCTTGCTCTGTGGGGCTCTTAAATTACACACAAATTCAAATCAACCGATCCTAAGTTTGTAAACAAAAGTACAAACACGTCAAATTGCCTTTAAATATAAAAGAAAAAGACGTCACTTTTGTTTGCCAGATATTGAATAAAAATGAGGCCCGTCCGTCACAGTGAAGTAAATAGGGTGAAGCTTCATCTAATTCTCTAAAAATGGAATCAATTCCATGGTCCTACTGATCAAATAACGCAAAAATCTCGTTAATATGCCCATTGGAATTTATCACGTGACGTGACGAAACGAGATACGCACCCTCTGTCTCCTCCGTTAATCAAGGCAACCTTCTAATACACAGTCCAGCTCTACCAAGCTTGAATCATCTAGAGTTCCTATACTGGGTGGAAACTTTCAAACTCGAACATAGCAAAATTCCATTGAGAACTACGTTTCTGTAGATTACTGCTCGCCATTTAAAAATACAAAAATGGTAATGGTACTAAATTAAAGATAAAATAAAGGCCAATGTTATTGTGTTAAAATTATTCCTATTCTCTTCATACTTTTGAAATAGAAATTAAATTTTAAATTTCAAATGAAAAATGTAGTCGTCTTAGTATGTCAGATTTGAAGTTTGCAATTCAATAACCAGAATTTTGTACAATATGCTTCTTATTCAAAATAAAATTCCTTTCATCTGTGTAACATACTGACGATGAAAAACTATTAGGATTTATTTCTTTGCTCCTGTATTGCTTCACAAAATACTTTCCTACTATTCTTGTTAATTTCAGTACAATGTTGATGGCAACTGGATTTGTGGAATTGACGTTTTTTTTTTAATAATCTTTACAGTTGTGTTATTCATGAACAGTGTGAAACTTATTTAATTCTTAGTACAATTGAATTTAAAACTGATTTAGTATCGACATGTGTCAGCATTGATTGCCCTTGGCATCATTTCAAGTTTATTGATAGTATCAAAAACAACAGTATTTTTGTATGCAATGACGTAGAATACAATTATCATTCTAATAAAGAAAGAATTGTTGTAACTTAAATGACAAGAGTACCTACCTATTATTTGCTCTATACAATAATTATAATACTTTTTGACTGACGTATAAATTATTTTCCATTAATTGAAATAACTGAAAGTTTCAAACCTGACATAGGCGACTAAATTTTTCGTTTAAAATTTGAAAATTTTATTTATTTCCGAGAGTATTAATATTTAGGAAGAATTTTAACACCATATTATTGTCCATAATTTTCTCTTTTCTTTAATACCATTGCCATTTTTGTTCTTCAAATGGCGAGCACAGAAACATAGTTTTCAATACAATGGGCCTTATGAATAAAGTTTAAGCAATTGCTTTTCCTTGAAATTTACTAGTAAATGCTTAATATCGAAAGAATAAAATATATATATAATAATATAATAAAATATAATAAAAAACACTTATAGTAAAAGGTTTTGCTTAAAAGTTTCAAGTATTTGCTTAATGTTGTATGAATAAAAGGAGTAATTGCTTTTTCTTTTAAGCATTTGCTTGAAAAATTTTAAGGCTACTCTACCCAGCCTTGCATTTGCTTGAAACACTTATAAATTCGTATTCATCACATTTGCACGATAATAATTTTTACTTATTAGATACAGCCAACATCACGGAACATACGTTTGTACGTTTTATCAAGAATCAAATGATTTCCATTTGATTTAAATTATTTAATTTTAAGATTTTGTTCGTTGATATTAAAATGCGTTACTTTCATTAAAAAAAAATTGAAGAGATAACTGTCATTCGAAGGGAGTGAAAAAGTAAATTCTGCGAAAATAATATTCCCATCCCTTATTGCTTATTTTTTTTACTACTTGTTTAGTTGTAAATAAAACATTAAACATTTTCATATCATTATCAGTTATGTATTCTATAATTGGGCTGCAGTCAAAAAAGGGGGGTTGATAATAATACTCTTTTAAAGTTCAACCGAGCTTTCGGAAATTTATTTTCCTTTATCAAGGTTTCTACAAAACTGGGAACAAATATCTTTGGTAAGTAACTTATCAAAAGAAAAATTAATATTAATAATAAAATTTCTTTTTGATTTCACTTATTTCAAATTCAATAATATTTATTATAAACAAATTCTTGGAACACCTATGGGTGCTAATATATCTCCAATTATTGCTCAATATGTTATGGATGATTTATTAATTGAATGCATACCAAAGTTATCATTTGAAATTCCTTGGCTCAAAAAATATGTTGATGATATTATTTGTGTAGTTCCCCAAGAAGGTATTGATGAGATTTTAACGGTTTTTAACAATTATAATCCTAATATTCAATTTACTATTGAAAAGGAAACAGACAGGAGTGTTCCTTTCTTGGACACGAAAGTTATTCGTTCAGAAAACAATGAAATCATTACTGATTGGTACACGAAACCTATTAGTTCTGGGCGTTATATTAACTTTCATTCTTGTCATCCATATAAAATGAAAATTAACATGATTTTAGGATTAAAAAATCGTATAGAAAAAATTTCTCATCCTTCTTTGTTGAACAAAAATTTGCACAAATTAAAAAATATTCTCATAAAAAATAGTTATCCTTTTGCAATGCTAAATAAGTTAATTTCCAATACTCCACAAAGAATAGAACCTATTTCTCAAATTAATAATAATTCACAAACAATTAATGTTGGTAAAGTTTTTAGATCTTTAATATTCATACCAAATCTTACATCTCGACTAATAAAAGTACTAAAAAACAAAAACATTCAGATTGCAACTAAAAATGTATTAACAATTAAGTCTCTTTTTACAAAAGTTAAAGATCCATTTAACAAATTCAAACAAATTAATTCTATTTATGAAATTCCTTGTCATGATTGTGATTCTGTTTATATTGGCCAAACATCAAGAACTCTTCATTCGAGAATTATTTCTCATGAAAGTGATATTAGACTTAGACCTAATGTTTGTGCTTTATCTGAACATGCCATAAGATTAATTTTGAAGATGCAAAAATTTTAGATATTGAACCAATTTTGAGTCAAAGACTTTATTTTTTGTAATAAAAAAAGTATCAACAAAAGAACTGATATTGAGAAACTTAGTTGTATTTATACTTACCTATTAAATTTTAAAACTAAACAGAAAGACAATCAAGACGTTGGAAATCAAAATTTACATCGTATTACCTAATAATGAATAAACAATTTTTCTATCGTGATTCAATTTTCTAAATTTCGCAATTAATTTAGCTGTCAAAAAATGTAAAATTCAAAATTTATTCTTAATGAAATTTAATATTATGTTAACTAGTGGTTTAACCTTTTGTACTCACTAAGGAGTAAGTAATCATGTGAAATTGTTCTTAGTGTTAATTATTAATTTTAAAATTTGTTTTGTAGAATCCTTGATAAAGGAAATAAATTTTCCGGAAGCTCGGTTGAACTTTAAAAGAGTATTATTATCAACCCCCCTTTTTTGACTGCAGCCCAGTTATAGAATAGATTTCTTAATTGATCAGTCGTGATCATATTCCGCATTATCAGTTATTATATGCAAGGCTTTCTCTTTTTATATGGTTTATTACAAATAATTTTTTTTTCATTTTCTAGCAAAAATAATTTTTGTCCAATTCGGCTTCAATATCAACTGTCTGTACCACTAGTATCCGATATTTTATTAAAAGCGAGTACCACTTTGATAAAGAACCTAAGATATTTTAGCTAAGCAGATATGCAAGTCCGCACAAATCATCCTAGCAATTGCTTAAACGAAGCCGGAAAGCTAGCAAATGCTTGAAATTTTTATTCATTTAATATTTCAGCAACTGCTTTTTCTTAAAGCATTTGCTTTTTCAGCTTTTGCTTTTGCTAATAAGCAAAAGCTTAAAGCAATTGCTTACTTTTTATTCATAAGGCTCAATGTTCAGGTTTGAAACTTTCCACCCGGTATATTGGTTTGATAAGAGTTCAGCCATGTGGACCCAATATCAACAACTACTTGATTTTTCTTTGTTACTTTTTTCCCTGTCTACTGCTGTCAATCTTCGATTTATTTCCTGTGACACGCGTGTGAACATGCTAATGACAAATATATCGGTAGTTTTAGGAAATTATATTTCCCGTTTTTTAACAAAAAGAACATGATGTATGATTTCAAAATAATGACGTAATTAAACACTCCTATTATTTATTTTATTTTTGACGCTAAATGTCTCATTGAAACGCTTTTACTGGAGTACGTTTCCGTACTGGTTCTTCTTCGAAGTAAGCGTTTAACTTTCAATAATCACTTGAAGAAAATTAAAAGTTTCGTTATATTTTTCAATATTATATTTGCTTAAAGCCAAAACTAGATTTCGTGAAGTAAGTAGCTTAAACCATTTGAAGATACTCTCCACAAACCAAGCGGTTGTTAAAAGGTCTCTATTACTATCTTCTTCCGCAAAAAAATTTAAGACAGTACTTACACCGTGATGAATTACATTATAAGAATTTGATACCTTAATTTCATCAAAATGGGTAAATTAAATTGCTCTTTTAAATTTTGAGGGATTTCAATTACTTTGTGATTAGAGACTGCTTTATATTCTTAAACAAATGGGGAACATCTGCTATGACATACACACGATCTGATTTTTCTATTGGATGTTGGATATAATTAAAGAGCGGATGACCTAAGGTTTTACTTAGGTTTATTCAAGCCGTAATCATTATATTAAAATTATTTTTATGGAATCTTGTAAGTAAATTTATTTTATATTATATATACATTCATTCAACGACTTATAGCTTTAATTTTATCTGGACTAAAAATTTGTTCTTATTTTTTCTTTCCCTTGCCAGCTTATTACTTAAAATTTGATTGTTACGTTTTAAAATTCGAATTCTCTCCTGAAGTCTGTGTATTATTTTTTCATATTCCTTAACAGTTTTTTGAAGTTCAAAGACACAAGAAATTTCAACAGCATCAAGTGAAACATTGTTAATATTTTCTGAAATATCGCTAATTATTTTATGAAATATCGTTAATATTTTCTGTTATGTTAGTTAAATTGTTTGCATAATCACTATCAAATGATATTGGGATTGCATCGTATTTAAGAGTTTTTCTGTTCAAACCTGTGAGCGATTGATTTTCCGAAAAATGCCGACTGCATAGTCGAGATCCTTCATTATATTTGTAAATTTTGCTATTTCTAATCCAAATATCTTTCAATTTTGGACTTTTTGGAAATCTATGGAAGGAAAATCCTTGGTTAGTCCTGTTCTTACAATTTAACGCTGAACATCCAGTCATAATGTCAAAACTAGATAATGAGTAATTGTCAAGTGATTGTCAAATTACATAAAAAACACATATTCCTTGGAATTGGGTCCAACCAATCAAAATGGATATCGCACATGGCTGAACTCTTATCAAACTAATATACGGTAACTCTAGAATCTTCAGTTTCAGTGCGCCATCTCTTGGCTTGCTCTTTAAATGCTGAACCCGTGTAGATAAATTTCGAGTCGAGTCTTAGCGACCAATGAGCTATCATCAAACACGAGTGCTACAGATTTGCTGATGTAAGATGGTAACATTGCTTCCTCGCCTAACGTCTTGCTTGTTACCCGTTGGAATCCAAATTATTACATCAAGTAAATAAACAACCTTAACATGTGGACTTTGAGCGAGGCAGGGTAGTTCTTACCTGCGTACACGGAATTCCCAGTAGTTGTATTGTTGACGTCACCAAGGGACGTAGACAGCGTGATACCAACGGCAGCTTTTTATAGTCGGAGAGGGCGTGGAGTAAAAGAGGAAATCCACAAAACAAAACAGTAAATTTAACAATAGTTTAACGGGAGGCGCCTACTGGAGGATATAGACCACGGTATCGACTATAATTCCAAACCCAAAATTAACTCCAGTTTTAAAATGGCGGAATGTGTGAATATTCTCCAAGTACTTTCCGGCGTACCCAAGCGACATACAGAGTCATCGGTTAAGTTTAATTGGATTTAGGTAAATCAAAAAGGTGGCATCACTTCTTCATCCCCTACCGTGCGCGGGGTCATAGTCCTTGGCTAACCTCCATACATATTTGGGACACCCATCTGCATGGGAAAATCGATGGTCCAGGTCTTGAATCTTGTCCTGACACTACGATAGCTCCCACGCTATTAACCCTCCAGTCCAGTCCAGTCCAGTCCAGTCCAAAAACTACACATAATTTTTTGGCTAGAGGCAAAAGTTTTGCAGCGTAGCGTAACGTCGATCGATTATAATGTTTAAAATTGATTGTACTGTCAATATCCGACGCCTATCAACCCTCTCTACTCCTTGTCAAAAAACTACACATAATTTTTTGGCAAGAGGTAAAAGGTTTGCGGCAAAGCAATTATAATTTTTAAAATTGATTGTACTGTCAATACCCCATGCCTATTAACCCTCTCTGTCCCTTGTCCAAAAACTATTTTTTTGACAAAGAAGTAGAGGGGTTGCAGCGTAGCGTATCGTAGCGTCGATCGATTGCAGTTTTAAAATTGATTGCGCTCTCTCTCTCTCTAATAAGGTGACCAAGCTGTACTTTGAAGGGTCGGTTTTTCTCCTGCACTTTTTCCTTTCCCAACAGCCCCACAAATCCGATCGGGCTTCACCGCCCGCCAAGACGAAAATGCATCATCATAACAGCTCGGCCCTAATCCGCAAATTAATTCGAAATCCATTACGCCGCAGCAGAGTTTCGCCTTTCCGAGAACAATCGTCGGGGCTATTGTTGTTAATTAATCGCGGGCCAAAGAACGGCGGCGGTCGCGCCCCCGGGGGCCCCGTCGAGGGAGCGACCCCGCCGCCGCGCCGTCTCGCCCCCCGACCGACCGGATTGCTATCGATTAATTAATTTACGTTTTCTTGCGTGACGGAGGAAATAATAACAGAGGAATTGAAATGAAAGTGCTTTTTTTTCCTAATCCGACGTCCGTTGCGCCATCTCCGGTGGAAAGAGCCGACTATACTCGGTTTTTTATTTCGTAGGAGCACTTTGAAATTCTGGCGCTAAAAACGAGCTCCGTCATTGGTCAAACGAGCTTTCTCATTGGTCAATTCCGGCCAGCCACCAGTGACAAAGCTCGTTTGACCAATGATAAGCCTCGCTTTCAGCGCCAAATTTCAAAGCACTACTCCGAAATTAACAAAAAAAAAATAGCTCCGAACACTTTGTCAACAATAAGTAATCTTTGCAAAAACAATTAGCGAGGCTCTAATCTTTTAGTAAACACGTCTGCTGCAGAACTTTCTGCAAAGATTACTTATTGTTGACAAAGTGTTCGGAGCTATTTTTTGTTTGTTAATTTCGGAGTAGTGCTTTGAAATTTGGCGCTGAAAGCGAGGCTTATCATTGGTCAAACGAGCTTTCTCATTGGTCAATTCCGACCAGCCACCAGTGACAAAGCTCGTTTGACAAATGATAAGCCTCGCTTTCAGCGCCAAATTTCAAAGCACTACTCCGAAATTAAAAAAAAAAAAAATAGCTCCGAACACTTTGTCAACAATAAGTAATCTTTGCAGAAAGTTCTGCAGCAGACGTGTTTACTAAAAGATTAGAGCCTTGCTAATTGTTTTTGAACTTCCCCGCCCTGCCCCGTCGCGCCCCGTCCCTTCCCATCACCTCCGCCGCTAGTTTTAATTCGGCGTCCCCGGGCGGAGTGCAAACTGTAATAAAATCATTTCGTCTTGCAGAATTGGGAGGTCCTCAACACGGCCGTCCTGACCGGAAGGCAGGTGTCGCAGGCCATGAAGGTCTTCATCGTGTCGCAGGCGGGCAAGGCGGCCGACGTGACGTTCCAGGCGTCCTGCCATTCAGAAGACGACAGCGTCCTTAAGGTGAGAGAGAGGGAAACCGTTTCGTTTACATCCTCCCAAATGCTCGTCTAAATAGCCGTAGACGTCTCGGGGGAGGGAGGTGCTTGAATGGATGGATGTCGTTCGTCGGAATTTCGCGTTGAATAATAAAAGAACGCCTTGCATACTGCATGCACCCGTTTAGGAGGTGTAGGTATATCCGGTTACGACGGCGTGAAAGTACGTGCGAATTATTTTAAACCCCCGCCCCCCCGGCAAGAATTACTTCTACCTGTTTCGAATTCCGCGCGCGTGCTAAATCTGGCTGGCCCAGTCTAGAATTGTCTAGAAGAGCCACGTTCCCTAGCTAGCCAATGGAATGGGTTGGGTGGGTTATACTTTAACTTGGCGCGCAGCTAAAATAACTATGTTTTTTAATCTCGTTCATTTATGAAACAAACAAAAATATTTAATAAAAAGTGAATGAGTGGACTTGTGATAAGCGAGAATAAGTAACGTGTTCCTGTCTGTAAGAAAGCGGAGCAAATCAATCGAGTACTTCGGATCCTAAATGGAAGTAACGTCTTCGCGGTATCGTCGGGTTACACTTTCAAATCAAACACGCATTTTCCAACTCGGCTATGTTGTTCGAAGGCAAATTAAATAAAAAAGGGGCGCTTATTGACGTACGGCATGGCTTGGTGCCTCTGAGGGTCTCAGTCCGGCTTGTCTGTCTGATGTGCTACCTATCTGCGCACCAGATGTCGTTCCGGGGAAATCAACTTCGGCACAATGCCGGCAACTCAATCGTGACGGGCGGGAGAACTGATCTACTTACGCCAAGAAGTTGGACGCCACTTAACTCTAACCGGAAATTCAGAAAGAAAATTCTTCAGCTTATAAAGAAAGCTTGTTCGTAGAAAAAAAAAAGAATCAAATGAACAAATCACAAACGCAGAAAACGGAATATGACTCACTCAGGTTGCTTTGTTATAAACCTTGTTGCTGCATCTTCAAAATCGGTCTCTAAGGCTCGAATAAAACGTTTTCTGAAGTCTAGAACTAGTACTGATACAGATGTTAGAAGTACCGAGGGACTAAAAGCCCCATAGATTCAAAGCCTATTGCGTCTCTTTCTACCTTTCATGGTTTTTCAATGCAGCTATCTTTATCTCTCCGAATTCTCCATAAGGCTTGTACAGCATTCTAAAAATGGAACGCGCTGTAGTAAATACCTGACCGCGTGCATCTCACAATGTTACAAGCTGGCCAAGCTTTTGTTTCTTCGAGACACCGCCAAGATTATTATCCAAAGTATACTGCCACGTGGAAATATTTTGTATTAATAATCTCCTCTATCGCTCTCACTATACAAAACATGGTCTGCATCTCAAGAACTTGTCGAAAAGGATTGTATGCTCTGAATTAGCAAAATTCATTGTAGGTAATCATTTGGAAACAGAAAATCAACGTCTTGAGAATCTTTTCCCGAATTATCGAGAAACCTCCCCAGCAATATAGAATCACGTATTTAACCACCAGTAGTGAATACTGACACTCGCAGTAATACTTTAAACTTATTATTTCTCAATATGCAATCCTTAAGAAATAAAATAACTGAACTGGAGGTCCATATACTTGACAATAATCTTCAATATGATTACCTTTGTATAACCGAGCACTGGTTAAACCACTCGGAAACTGAAGTCCTAAAGATCGCAGGATATAAACCTGTATCAAGTTTTTGCCGAAAAAATGGTTATGGAGGTTCCATGATACTTTCGGACAAATTACAAAGTAATTGCATAACCAAAATTAGCGATCTCTCTATTTCAAAACTGTGCGAATTATCTGCTATTCGGGTAGCAGAGAGAAACTTAATTATAATCAATATTTACCGTCATCCAACAGGCAGTCTGGACTCGTTTTTTGGGGATTATGGCCAATATCCTGGATGATGTGCAACACAAAGCGCTTATCATAGGTGGAGATTTCAATCTGAACTTTCACTTGAATGACCACGAAGCAAGGACGTTCTGTGGACTAATGGCTAGTTATGATCTCTTCCCAAAAGTTACTTTCAGTACTAGGCAGAATTCCATACTTGACAATGTCTTCACCAATTTTACTTCTGATTTAACTTCTGTTCTACCTATAAACCTCGGTTTCTCTGTCCATAAAGGCGTATTTTTTCAATTGAAAACTGGAATATTATTTCTGAAGATACAATTAGCGTAGAGGATAAGTTCCAGTTTTTTGTTGATACTCTTGAAAACGCAATAAAGATGGCTTTTCCTATTGTAAAACGAAGAACAATCAACCACAATAAGATCGATCAACGATCGACCAACGATCTACGTAGCCTGCGAAATACTGTATGTCTTCTTAATGAATTATACCAAAAGCGACCTGGCGATAACTCATTGAAGGAAGAAAGAAACAGATTCCGGACAACTTACCGTGAGGCCTTGAAAAATGCCAAAGTGAAAGCCAACAGTGATTTTGTAATTAAATCCCAATAATCAATCTAGAGCATTATGGCAAGTGGTAAATCAAGTGAGAAATAATAAGACGAGACATGATGTTAACAGTGAAATTGATTGTGATGTGTTTAATGATTTCTTTATTAATATTCCTTTAACACTATCTAGTCAAATACCTGAATGTGATGTTGATCCAGTCGTTTTTGTAGACAATCATCTTAAAATGTCTTGTACTGCTCCAAAGTATTTCAATTTTGACTATGTATCCTGTGTAGCAGTTAGAGAAGTAATATGTAAGTTGAAGGCTTCCGCTACTAGAGATACTTACGGTCTAAATGTTAATCTCATCAAAGCTATTAATGACATAATTGTTGTCCCATTAACCAAACTTATTCATTTGTGTATTAAGGAGGCAATTTTTCCTAGCTGCCTAAAAATTTCTAGAGTTGTACCCGTTTTTAAGAAAGGGGAACCAAATAATTTGCATAATTACCGACCAATATCGCTCCTCCCGATCTTATCTAAAGTCTTAGGGCCATTTGCACCACTTTCAGTTAAAATTTAAGCTCCACTTAACTCCATAGAAATAATTATTGTAACAAACGTTTCTATGGAGTTAAGTGGACCTTAAATTTTAACTGAAAGTGGTGCAAATGGCCCTTAGAAAAAGTTATGTCTATACAATTATCAACATTTTTTGAAAGTAATAATCTCTTCAGTGATAAACAATTTGGTTTCAGACGGGGACAGTCTACTACAAAAGCAATCACACATTTAATTAAATCGTCTATTCAATGTTTTGATAATAAACAATTTCAAAAAGCTACTTTTGTTGATTTGTCCAAAGCTTTTGATTGCGTTTCGCATGAAATATTACTCCGAAAGTTATATTCATATAATATAAGCCCCACGAGCTGTAGATTACTTACATGGTATCTCCAGAATAGACAACAATATGTCGAAACTAGAAATGGAAAATCTAAAATATTACTATCAAATATTGGTGTTCCCCAAGGATCAGTTTTGGCTCCACTTTTGTTTATAATCTATATTAACGATTTTCCAAATTCGATATCAAGTGATGTTGTACTCTATGCAGATGATGCAACATTACTATCAGTGAGCGATACAAAAGAACTTGCTGTTGAAAGGGATCATGAAGCGCAATTACAAGCGTGCACCTGGTTTAATGCAAACAAATTGTGTCAAAATGATCGGAAAACTGTACACCTCATGTTTTCACTTCGATCATTTGAGAAATTAGAAAACTACTCGATCAGTACAAATTTTCTAAGAGTTGAGATAGATGAACATCTTATATGGACAAAGCATGTCGAAAGTTTGGCTAACAAATTAAATCGTTCCATTTTTGTAATCCGTAATCTCAGAAACAACATAAAAAAAGCACCTAAGAACAGCTTATTTAACCCTGTTTCAAAGTCATGCTTCATATGCAATTCTCTGCTGGGGTCACTCTAGTAGCGCAGCAGTAATCTTTAGACTACAAAGACGTGCTATCCGAATTATGGCAGATATTGGATACAAAGACGACTGTAAAAATGCTTTTATTACGCTAAATGTATTAACTTTGACATCACTTTATATTCTAGAATGCCTTTTTTATATTAAAAATAACATGAACTTGTACAATCATCACTCTAACTTACATGATTATGATACACGTAGAAAAAGTGATATATGTCCTCTTAACAACAGAATCAGGCGAACTCAAATGAGTACAAGTTATTTTGGTATAAATTTTTTTAATGCGCTGCCCGAAAATATACGAAAATTACCACTTAATATATTTAAGCATAAAGTAAGGAACTTTCTTATAAATAAGGCAATCTACTCACATGAAGAATATTTTAAAACAAAATTCACTGCAACGTGAATTGCAATAAGGTTTTAATGTGTATATATATATATTTTAATTTTATTTCTTTTTGCTTACCTTACCTCTGACGTATGTAAAACAAATTGTTAATACATTTAAATAAATAAAGAAAAAAAAAAGATTCGGGCCTTAACCCTACAGACGATGCCTCCCTGAGACCCTTGCCGAACACGAAAGTGTGTCTCACGTCTCCCTGAGACGTGGACAACACTGCACAAAACGTGTTTTGAAGAAGGTCGTGACGACGGCTGCCTAGAGGTCAAACCTCGAACGCAAATTATACGGACGTCACTTGGCTACGCCCCAAATTCAATCGACATGGAAGGCCGTCTATCCAATCAGCGCGCTCGGTAACTCAGAAAGACACTCAACATCTCGCGTGACGAGCTGGGAGACGAAATGAAATTACAACGGCCGGCACTCCTTTGTAATTTGCCGACAAAGAAAACCGACGCGGGTGTTTGCTACTAGAATACAAGTAAAAAAGGAAATTGTTCATATTCACGAACGACGGCGGTCTCTTTGATGCCACAAACAATATTGCTTCGTATCGATAGGTATTAATAGCTTGCCGCGGAAAGAAACTACGTAGACGCGATTTGCTTTGAAATCTGCCGAGGCAAAGACGCCGCGGTTTCGCAGCTGTCCAAATGTCGTAGAGCACTGCGTCGCCGTCGTATTGAAATGCTAGGTAGATTCGATCTTAAATAAAGCGATAGGCAGATTGAAGAACTCCTTAAAGAAGCGCTGAAATAATCGACCGTGTCCTGAAATGTTACTCGTGTACGGAAACACCGTGACCGAAATTTCGAACTGTAACAGATGATGTAACAGTTTGTATACGAACCGTACATCGCACTGACTATTACACCGAAAGGTAGCTTCAAAACTGAATGGACTTGCCTGATTGGGAGAAATGCACATCACCTGACTCGATCGAATAGTCTACAGAGAAAGTCGAACGATTGTTTTTAATGCCTGAGTGAAAAACATTTACAGTTTCAAACCACAACTGCATAATCGAAACGTTCCTGTCAAACGATGCTCACAGCGCGAACAGATTCGCAAGATTCCGGACTTGTTTTCAAGGTGGTACGAACTTATCATTGTTTAGTCTGTTTAGTTTCCTTTCAGATTGTTTGTTAACCTCATATTTTGCTTTGCTTCGTATACGAATCTCATTTATAAATTAAATTTATTTTGACTCGTTCTTGTTTGATGGTTTGCGAGCAATCGATTTTATATGCGTTAAGTTAGCATCACCTCTAATGAGTTTTGTGAGGCAACCGACCAGTGGGAAACGTTCTAACTGACGCAGGAGAGACACGAACGCCTTTTCTGATTTTGATCGACAAGGCGGGGTTAATAACAAAAACAATGGCCGCGTTCAGAAAATTGCAATAATAAAGTTGCAGCCACGCTGTCGCCAATACGGCGTACTTCAAAGATGATCGGCGGCGCATAAAACCGTCCGTCAACTTGTTTATTCAAACTCGCCAGCGTCGTGCTGGATTTTTTTATTTTATTTTTTTGGAACACTAAATTTGAATTGAATTAGAAAAAAATCCGTTACGATTAAATTGTTTGTGAAGAGTTGTTTCTTCATTCGCGAAAATAATTACAGATAGAGGAAAAATGACCGATAAAAATGAATAAAAATTAAAAGCAAAAAATTTCGATGAGGGAAGGAACGTGTTAACAGTCACCCATATCAGCATTTTTCCCCCACCCGCGGTGCAAAATGCAGAGAAAATCCCCGTCTGTTACATAATCAACTGCAATATTGCTTATTTTGTAAGAAGCAGGCTGTCAAACCCCCTTTGTTTTTCGCCGAACACATACGGCTCTGCGGATTTGATAGTACGATAATATTCTTCAAGGCTGACCTTGCACGTGTTTTGCTTTGCGTTTCACCTTAAGTTTTAATTTCTTTCTCATTTATGTTATTTATGAGTACTGAAAAATTCGAATACTCACCAAAACCATGGAACTGGATTCAAAGAAGGACACGGACTCACATAAACTCGGTCAATTCTTCTTAGAGACTGGAAAGAGAAAAAAAATACAATACAAAATTAGCAAATTAAAGAATTTTTACTGCCCACCAAAACAGAGAAAGACACGGACTCAGTGCAAAATAAAGCTAGCTTATTCCGTATCAAGTAAAACATTATTTAACTTGAACGGGGGAAGGAAGGACAGAAAAACAAAGCAGACGAAAAGAGAACGAAGAAGATCGAAATGAACCAATCAGTTGAATTCGTGACATCAACGATTTTTCTGTCCGGGAAATTTTTAGTTTTTAGATTTCGCCTAATTTCTGTTTAAGTTAAAAAAATTAAAGCGACTGTCTTTCGTTTTGCCCCATGGCATTTACAGCTTTTGTATTTTGAGTTTTTTTTTTCTCAAATTTTTTAAAGTCGGAAAAAATCGTTCATATTTGTTTTGCTCCCACGCATCTCAAAATCTTCATAATTTATTCCTCTCAACTTTTTTTTAATTTCTAAGTTAAGAATTAAATTGATCGCATTTTTTTTTTAAATTGAAATCGACTGTCTTTTGTTTTGCCCCTTTGGATTTACGACTTTTACATTTTGCGTTTTTTTCTTCTTTTTATAAATCGGGAAAACTTTTCATAATATTTAATTTTCACGATTGCATTTTGCTAAAGATTGAAATCGATTGTCTTTTGTTTTGCCCTGTGGAATTTAGGACTTTTATATTTTGAGTTTTTTTGCTCTTTTTATAAGTCGGGAAAATTTTTCATAATTTTTAATTTTCTTGATTGCTTTTTGTTAAAAATTAAAACCGACTGTCTCTTGTTTTGTCCGCTTTAGATTTTGAGTTTTTTCTTGATTTTTTAAAATCGGAGAAACTCGGTCATTTTTTTGCCTTACTCCCTCGCATCTCAAAATTTTCGTAATTTATCCCTTTCAAAATTTTCGTTTTTTTTTTTAATCTTTAAGTTTAGAAATTAAATTGATTGTGTTTTTTTTTTTTTTTTTTTTAATTAAAAGCGCCTGTCTTTTGTTTTGCCCCCTACGATTTACGACTTTTATATTTTGAATCTTTTCCTCTTTTTATAAAACGGGGAAATTGTTCACAATTTTTAATGTTCACGATTGCTCTTAAAATTTACGAATTTTATATTTTGAGTGTATTCTTCAGTTTTAATTTTTTTTTTTTTTAAATAAGCAAAATCAGTATTTTTGTTTTGCCCTTCGCCCCTCCTCAAAAGTTTCGTAACTTTAAAGTGCTCAATTTATTCATTATGTAATTTTTTTAGTTCAAAAATTAAATTTACTGTGTTTTGTTTTCTTACCTCCGCAGCGCAAAAAAAAAACACAGACAGCACGTCGCCTCCCGGAGTAAAATTAGACTCTTGACTCTTGACTCAGTGAAAATAAAGCGAACTTACTTCCGCATCAAAAATAACACCGAGAATCCTGCAAAAAAAAAAACATTTAATTAGACGAATTCCGGGCACTTGATCATCAAAAAAAAAACACTATCGAGCTCGCCACCGTGGATGAAAACGTCTAGGCGTGACGACCGACGGCGTACGAGAGGAAACGCGCCATTCTTCCGCTCGAAGATCCGAATCGACGGTTCTAAAAATAAAAATAATACCGGACTCTATACTGTACAGTGTGTCCCAAAACAATACGGGGAAAATAAACTGTAACAACTTATACAAATAAATTCGAGCAGTATTTGCTTTTGCTAAAACCTAACGTGTAACTGATTTGCCACTTCGGCAAACAATTGCGGGTGATATTTGTTTCAACTTGTTCGTTTTATTTAAATTTGCTGTCAATGTATAAAAATTGGAAGGTCAGAAATTTTCGGGCACAGGCAAAATCTCCTCAGTTTCTTAAAATCCACATAAAACTGTCTACACGAAGAGTGGTCCCGAACGCCGCCCCCACCACGTCACAAAAAACTAGCTCAATTTGGCAGAAAATTTCAAGCGCGACGCTTTTGTTTCTTTTAATTAAACGTGCGATAGACGGGCCCGTATGCTCGACCGTCGCCACCGCTGGAGCTAGACACAATAAAGCACTCACGAGCGCCATTTATTTATCGGGCGGCAGGCAATTCGATCAACTTAAGAGGGTCTGTGTGTGTGTGTATAAAAAGCACGCCCGCCCTCCACGAAAAAGAAACAATCGAAAAGCGAAAAACTCGCGCGCGCAAGTAATTATTTCATCATCCTCATTACGTCGGGGGCGCGCGTTCACCGAAGCGTCACTCGCAGGCCGCGCGCAAAAACGAAAATGCACACTCGCCGCCCCCTTTGTTTGCTTAATAGAGGTGCGCCGGGTGCACGCTGCACAAAGTTAAATCTGTTGCGCTTGAAAACCGCGGTGGAAAACTTAGGATCCTAGAGGGGACAAGTCATTTCTTCCACGGGCTACGCGCGACGGTCTGAATTCGCTATATCGTCGTTGGTTATTGTAGGGAGGTACAAAGCCGGAGGCGGATGTTTTATTTTCTTCTTTTTTTTCAAGAAGAAGCAATTTACTTTTTGCTTTGCGCTGAACGCCGAGTTCCAATTCCACGTTGAAGAGATTAACCCGCCCCCGCCCCCGGGCCAGAAGAAATTGAAACTTTCAATTAATTGATTCACCACGTGAAACCTAGCGGCGCTAATAAACCCCTCCGCCCCCATCCCCATTTCAAATAAAGAACGAAATTTATTTTCTCCGGGACTTGTCTTATAAGGGGCCAAACTCAAACGTATTACGGCTAACAAGTAACAAAGTTCTGCTTAGCACCGGAGAAGGTAATTGTCTCCCGGGCGATTAATTTCGCCGCGCGCCCTCTGACGGAAGAGGGCATCCATCCATCTATCCCATCCCATCCCATCCCATCCTATCCCCATCTGTCCGGGCGCCGCTGCCTGGTTTTTCCCGCTCGCTGCTAATACAAAATAAAGAAAACCGAGCTGTCAAATTAACTCGGCGAGCAATTCATCCTGAACAAACGAGGCGGCGGCGGCGGCGGCGGCGGAGGCGCGCGGCGTGAAAACTCCCGAAGAACTCTAAAATCCACAATAAAATCGTCCTCGAAACTTTTTTTTTGTATCTTCAATGGTCATCGAGATAAGGCCTGAAAACAATCACGCACTCTTGGGACACCCTGTATGTGAGTTATGTAAAAACACACGCAAGGTAGCGAAAAAAAATCAAATAAAATCTCCCTTGCTGACTTTAGATGTGCCCCCCCTTCCCCCCCACTCAGTTATTTTCATTTGTCCGTCCGTAAATTTTTGGATTAATTTTTTTCCCATTCTGAGATTTTTATTTTCATTTCTAATTCATTTTATTTACGAGTACTGGAAAATTCGAATTCCAACATCGAGGACGCGACGCGTACTTCCCGCTAAAGAACCCAGAAGAACCCCCCGCCCCCTCTCACCCCCTGGAGATAAATAACACGTGGTAGTTTGCGCCCAGCAGAGGTTTTCTGAAATTTTTGGTTTAGAATTTTGTTTTTATTTTTTTTATTTAGTAGTTTAAAAATTTTACGCTGACTTGGTAAGTTTTTTAAACTTGCTAGAAAAAAACAAAATTCTTAACAAAAATTTCAAAATGCGACAAAAAATCTAAAAATTTCTGAAAATACAAATGAAAATAGTCGAGTTGGGGGTACATTTAAAATCAGCGAGGGAGATTTTGTTTGATTTTTCTTTCGTTCCTTTATGTGTTTTTTTTTTTGCATAGCTTACATACAGGCTGTTCTAACAGTGGGCGAGGGTTTTCGCCCGCCCCCTAACCTTTTCTTTCCCATTCTGAAATTTTTAGTTCAGAATTTTTCCTGTCTCTTTTTTTTCTGTGAGTTTATGAAAATTTTAAGCCGACTTGTTTCTCGTCGTCCCCCTCCCCCTTCACCTCTCACAAAATTTATCAAAATTTTTGTAACTTTTGAATTAATTATTGTAATTTTTATTCGCCGCTCGCCCTCCCATAATTTTCGTATTTTTTCTGTCCGGGTAATTTTTAATTTTTTTTTAATTTGCCTAATTTTTAAAGTTTTTTAAAGTTTAAAAATTAAAAGCGACAGTCTTTTGTTTTGCCCCCTTGAATTCACGATTTTTTTAAGTTTTTCTTTAAATCTAAACCTAAATCTAATTTGAATTTTTTTGTTTTCCGTTTTAAAGATTGTCATTTTTGTTTTGCTCCCACCCTCAAAATTTAAATTTAAAGAGATTTATCCATCTCAAAATTTATAGTTTATTTAATTTTTTTCTTGATTTTTTAAAGTTGCGTTCTGTAAGAAAATTAAAACCTGTTTTGTCCGCTTTTATATTTTGAGTTTTTTTCTCAATTTTTTTTAAATCGTTTTTGTTTTACTCCTCCGCACCTCAAAATTTATACCTCTCGAAATTTGCGTTTTTTTTAGCTTAAGTTTAAAAACTAAATTGATTGTGTTTTGTTAAAAATTAAAAGCGACTTTCTTTTGTTTTGCCCCTTAGAATTTACGACTTTATATTTTCAACTTTTTCCTTTATTTTTATAAAGCGCAGATATTTTTCATAATTTTTTAATTTTCATGATTGCTTTTTCCTAAATATAAGAGCGACTGTCCCCTTTATTTTGCCTCCTAGAATTTACACTTTTATATTTTGAGTTTTTTTTTTCATTTTTTAATAAGAAAAACCACTCATTTTTGTTTTGGCCCCCCAAGTTTCATATTTCTAAAACGTTCAATTTATTTATTTAATTATTTGAGTTTAAGAATTAAATTGTGTTTTGTTTTCTGTTTACTTGCAGTTTTTGACTTTTTTTTATCTTAGGATTTGCAGTTTTGAATATTTTCAAAATACCTCCCTCTCCTTTCCCCCCCACCTCCGCCGGTCCATACTTTTTTATACACATATTTTTGAGTTTTCTGTTTTTATCCTGAAATTTTTAGTTCCGAATTGTGTAATTTTCCAAGTTTGAACATTAAAGCGAAATGTCTTTTCTTGCTCTCCCTCCCTCCCAAAATTTTCTACCTTTCGACCTCAAAAAATTTGGTCAATTTTTAAAAATTTCAATCAGTTTTGGTGTCTCCCTTTTATAATTTTAACCGTTTTCCCGTACTTTAATTCTTTAATTTGGAATTTGCCTTAATTTTCTAAAAATTATAAATTAAAGGCGACTGTCTCTTGTTTTGCCCCCTAGAATTTGCGATTTTTATATTCTGAGTTTTTTTTTAATTTTTTTTTTTTTAAATAAGGAAAATCAGTCATTTTTGTTTTGCCCCCTGCCTTAAAAGTTTCATAATATCTTTTATCTATTATTTAATTTTTTTTGAGTTCAAAAATTAAACTGATTGTGTTTTGTTTTCTTAACTTCGAAGTTTTTGACTTTTTCACCTTAGGTTTTGCAATTTTTTACATTGCCAAAATATGTACCCCTTTCCAGGCCATAATATTTATCTTTTTTTGTCCACGAATTCTTGAATTTCCTGTTTTTCTTTAACCTGAAATTTTCAGTTCCGAATTTTGTAATTTTTCATGTTTGACCATTAAAGCGAAATGTCTTTTCTTTCTTTCTCACTCCCGAAATTTTCGGCCTCCAAAATTTTGTTCGATTTTAAAAAAAATTTACCAATTTTGACGTCCCTCTTATAATTTTCGTACTTTTTCCCCCGTTCTTAAATTATTTAGTTTGGAATTGGGGCTAATTTTGTAAATGTTAAATTAAATTAACAGCGACTGTCTTTTGTTTTGCCCCCTAGAATTTACGACTTTTATACATTTTCAGTGTTTTTTTCTTCTCGATTTTTAAAAATCGGGGAAAAGCTCCTCCCCCCTGTCAAAATGTTTTAAGTTCAAAAATTTAAATGGATTGCTTTCTGTTAAAAAAATTAACAGCGACCGTTTTTTGTTTTGCGTGTTCAGGTGTCGTCTTCGTGCAGCAGCGTTTACGTGGACGGGAGCGAGGCCCGCGGCTCCGTCAACGGCTCGGTCCTGGTCAAGTACGGCACTTACACGGGGCTAGCCCGCTTCACCGTCTGGATGCCGGAGTTCCCCTTGGACCTCCAAGTGCCCGACACACGACTCTCGCAGCTCAAGTCCTGGAAAGTCCCCGATTATCAGCCGAGGTGAGCACCAAGATTTATGCTTAACACGTACATAGATACGAAACTGCAGAAGCGAAGTTCGCTTTAAACCCCCCGGAAGTACTCTGTCTTTAAGCTGTCACTTCACTGATGGATGCAGTTTTTAAAACGAATTTGGAGAAAAAAAAGTAAGATCGAAACAATCGATCAATTCGATAATACTTTTCAGCGGAACGAAGGCGCGTCGCAAGAAGCGTTCGTACGGCAGTGGCTGGCGTGGTACGGGTTTGATGCCCGACGATATGGGCAACATCGTAGACCGCCCCAACTGCCGCCTACGCTACCAGCAATCGACCGTTGACGTGTTTGCACATTTCATGGCGAGCGACCACGATTCGGGTAGGGTGACCTACCTGATCAACCGGCGGACATGGCTCCGAGTCACGGACCTCGTCCTTCCCCTGTTGAGAGTCAGCGATCCGAGGATAGCGAGCCTGCACGGACGCATCCTGCAGGGCAGGAGCATGGGCCGGACGGAAGTGCAGGTAAGCGTGTTACTCCCGCCGTTGACCCGCGCTCGCTTCCCACCACTCCACCGCCCGCCGCCTTCATCACGTAACGCGATGATTTCCCCTTGACAGGTCTTATCGCCGATAACCGGCCGCGTTATTGGCGCTAAGGAAGTCCGCGTGGGCAACGATAAGGTCGGATTGACGAGGCTGTCGGTGCAGGTCGTTTCCGGTTTGCAGCTGAACATTTCGCCCGACAGTTCCATCGAGAACGGATACGTAGCCGAAACGAGCGTGACCAGGAAACTGACCGCGCAATATCAGGTAAGAAGCGGGAACAAATCACGCCAGGTATTTTCGCCTTGAAGCCGGGGCTCGACCGTGAACGGAATTTGATGAGGAGCGGAAAGTGACAAATGCTAAATCGATCGTAAGATTAATTCAACATGTTACAACACGAATCCAAAATTATTTTTGGTGAGGGACACAGATACATCAAAGCAAATTATTGGTTATTAATTAAATAAATTCACAAAGCGAATGCAAGATATTATGCACCGTTTAGGGTAAACAGAACTTGCCTATAACTGAACAAGCGTCTGAGTTTAAATACAAAAAAAAAAACTCCATTAATTCTGCAAAGAAGGGCCTGCTCCTCGGGGCCAACCTTCAACGCGCGCAGTATCACTCAACTCGTCCCGTTCACTTTATCACTACTATCACTGTCTTTACTGTTTATGTTCACTGTCCCCACTATCTCGATTTCCTACCCTATTCATACAAATACTACAAATTCTACGTCACAGTCGATTTATGTCTTGGTGGTTGAAGATCCGGTACAAAGCTCAAAGTTTTCAAGATGTGTTTTTTCAATTGTTTTTAGAAAACCAGGATGATTTTTGGGGCGCCTTTCCAAAAGCGTTTTGTATAATTTTCGTTTAATTTTTAATAATGCTATTTCTCGGCTTATAAATTCACTGTCTTTGTAGTGGAAGCCTTGGATGTCGATAAAGTACATTTTTTCTTACTGTTTTACAATAAAAAAAATAACACGCGTATGCAGTTTTTCTCGTTGCAACTCTCCTACTAACAAATTAAAGTTGCTGGTACAGCTATACAGGCTGTCCGTTTTTCGAGTGCCACTATGGGGATCTCGGTTATCTTAAGAGATACAAAGATGGTTAAATTAGGGCAAAGTTGCGCGTTTTCATGCTGATTAATAATTTGAAAAGAAATTTGAAATATCTTCAATGGTTTTGAAAATTTCGCAAAAAAGAAAAATTTCTGATTTTCGTTTTTAATTTTTTTACCCTAAACTAATAATATGGCCTGGCCTTTGACTGGATGAAATCCTATCTTACATGTAGGCACCAAATGGTAGTTCTAAAGGACAAATCGCAAACATCTAAATCTACTGTGAAAGAAATCAACAGGGCTGTGCCTCAGGGAAGTGTTTTGGGATCGCTGCTGTTTGTATTGTATATGAACGTCTTGCCGCAGATAACACGTAATGCCCTTTGTAGTGTTTTTAACTATGCAAACGACATTTGTGTCTTAATAAAAGGGGAAACGTTCGTGGATATTCCAAAACATGCTAAACATTGCAAATTACTGATTTTATTTCTCCAGTTTTGTACTAGATAGATAATTTACTTTGTTGGACGTTCTCGGACCTGTACTAAAGATTATGTTTCTATATTTTTGCTGTACAGTTGTTTTTGAAATAAACAAAACATACATACATACATATTAGGCATTTCTAACCAAGATATTAATTCACACATTTTTTTATGAGGAATTCGAATATGCATCCCCTTTTCAATAATTTTCAAGATGGCGGAGAAACAAAATGAAGTTATTAGGTGTTTCTCCGTCCATAAGAAAAAATGTCTTATGGACACCATTTTGGATTTTAACATTTTCAGATTATGTTTTTTTCACAATTTTGCCAAAAATCCAATTTTTCATTTTTTGCGAAGAGTGCTTTGGAAAAACAAAACGTTCTTTTATTCTGAACAAAAGTTTGACAGTTTGATCCTACGTCATAGCGTCCATAAGAAAAATGAAGTTGCCCGATGTTTCTCCGCCATCTTGAAAATTATTGAAAAGGGGATGTCTTATTCGAATTCATCATAAAAAAGTGTCTGAATAATGTCTTAGTTAGATAGAAATGCCTAGTACGATTAGTTTAGGGTAAAAAGATTAAAAACGAAAACCAGAAATTTTTGTTTTTTTTTTGCAAAATTTTCGAAACCATTGAAGATATTTCAAATTTCTTTTCAGATTATTATTCAGCATGAAAATGCGCAACTTTGCCCTAATTTAACCATCTTTGTATCTCTTAAGATAAGCGAGATACCCTTAGTGGCACTCGAAAAACGGACAGTCTGTATATAGGATGGCACATTAATGAGACAAATTAATTATCACCCTTGCCGAACCTAAAATGCAAAATAGCTTCGTACAAAAGTTATACGGCTTTAAAAACTCCATAATATAAAATTATTTTCAAAGATACGGGGCGTTCCACTATACTGTAAGGTTTCAAAGAATAGAAACCTTGACCTTTGATGGAGAACTACCAACTTATTCACGAAAATCTATAAATTTTGGAGATATTGCGTTACAATACATCCTGTATTTTTTACTGAAACAAATCAATTTTTTCATAGGCTGTAATTTTTTTTTAAACAGATAACGGTTGCCTCGTTACGCAATGCTTGTCTTACCTATCTCAGATTATAAATTCACTCACTATCTTTGTACTGGAAGCCTTGGATGTCGATAATGTACATTTTTTCTTACTGTTTTACAATAAAAAAATTAACACGCGTGTGTAAAGTTTTTCGCGTTGCTGCTCTCTTACTAACAAATTGCAGAAACACTAATACGCAGAACACTAACAGATAACGGTTGCTATGTTACGCAAATTTTGTCTTATCTGTCCAACAACTGTTATGTGTATTATTGAAACCTAACCATTTCACGAACACTTTATTTTTGAGACCTAACCATTTCACGAACACTTTATTTTTATTTCTTAAACAAAAAAATTCTACGAAATGCACGTCTGGATATTTTACTTTTTGTAATTGTTCTTTATAAAATCCTCCAACAGAGGCGTATAATGCAAGAGTGGCTCGATTGAATAAATCTAACGCCATCGTAGTGCCGACTCCGCAAATTTTTATTGTGCTGCAATAGCCCATGATGACTTATGTAAAATGACGATAGATGTCTTAAGTTCAGCGCACGTGTTACCTTCCATGCGTGAGGTTCGTTTGTGTTGGTTGTTAATTTTTGCGCGAATCGATCCGATTTCCGTTCGGTGGAATTTTGTGGATTGTTTGGTAAGTCAATTTTTCTAATCTTTTTTGGCGCTTGGTGTTCGTTCATTTGTAGGCAAGTTTCGTTTACCCTAAACGGGGCATATTTTCTGCTCTTGCGTCATTCGTTTATGGAGTCGACAGTTTCCAATTGCGATCAGAATCTGGACCAGACCATAACATGCCCGCTACTGATTACCGGAGCTGAACGACAAAATATTTCGCCGGTGTCTGACGGAATCGACGCGTGCCGGTCGTATAGAACTTCGTTTTTACATGTCTCCGCACGGTTACGACCTTGTTACGGTCAGATCTCGCGGACGGTGTTCTTTTTTTGAGTGCGATCCATAACGCCGCTGAGCCCCCGGATTTTTAGTATAAGGTCGAACCCCGACTCACCTAATGATTTTTAGGAAGGACTCCTAGATATCGACTTGGAATTTTCGGACGGTAGTAGAACCCCTTTGAGGGAAGTCGCCGACATCGATTACCACCTCGTGGTCGAAAGCGTCGACCCGGAGGTGGTCGCCTTCGCCCCCATGGTGGCGTCGCACCATCCGCGCGTGATCGCCGTCGGCGAAGGTAGCGGCGACCTCCTCCAGGTCACCTTGCTCTTATCGGAGGAGTGTCGAGGGCCTTCCCGCGTCAAGGGCAAGGGCTCCGGGGTGCTCGCGACGGCCGCCGCCTCCGTCATAGTCGACTTCAGCAGCAGCGACCTGCCCCACCGCCCCGACATACTCCAGAACGACGGCGGCTCGTTCAGCGGATCGAAGGGCGGCAGAGACTTCCAGGACTTGCAGGATATTCTAAAAGGTGTCGGCGGCGTCGCCTTTTTTTCGATGTAAACCACCGAAAGTGCAAGCGAAATACTTGCAGGTTCATCCAAGGACGACGATAGCGAACCGAACGTACTCGCCAGACAGTATCAGGGTTCCAAAGGCGGCGTCACCAGGGCGCCGATCATGATGACCCCCTTGGAAATCAGCATGTACGTTTTACTAGCGGCGTTCTGTTTCGCTATTGTGGTAAGTCTAATGCACCTAATATATATAACCATCAACCTGGTTCTGACCATGATAGGAAATCTGTCATTCTCATAAACTTTATGGCTTTTTTTGAATTGTCTCAGTTTAATGTTTTAATGTTTAATTAGTTTTCACCAACTTAACCCTTACTGTAACCCTTACCCTAAAAGTACCTAAATCTACACAAAATTTTAGTTTAATTACTAATGAAAGGAAATACAATTTTCGCAAAGCAGATTTTATTGGTCTTTATGAAACTTTATTGCATACGGCTTGGTCAAGCTGAAACAATTTCCTAGACGTAAATGATGCAGTTGAACATTTCTTCTTTCGCATCTTATATTCTAAAATTGACCAATTTGTTCCTCTGTATAAAGGTAGAGATTACAAATGTCCTTGTTGGTTCGCCAAAGAAATAATTAGTGATATCAAACTAAAACATCAAACTTGGAACAAATTTAAGCGTTCTCATTCCGACTTTCATTTGAAACAATTCCAGACTCTGCGAAAATCTATCAACGATCGAATACGTGTCGCACATTCTAATTATATAACAGAGGTTGAATCAGGAGTTATTAATAACCCCCAAATCGTTTTGGGCTTTTATTCATTCTAAATCCACCTCTTCTAGAATACTCCAGAACGACATCTTCTAGAATACCTGGACTTACGGTGTTTGATGATGAACAAATGGACAATCCCCAAGATATTGTTAATTCATTTGCTACTTACTTTCAAAGTGTTTTTACCCCCTTTATGAGTCAGCCGCTCATGATAATTCATCATCCCACTTACTTTTTTCCACTATCTCGTTACCATTGATCAACGAAAATGATGTGCCAATGGCTATCAGTAAATTACAAAATAAATGAACGTCAGGTCCAGATGGCATTCCAAGTTTTTTTTTTATAAAAGATTGCGCCAGAATGTTTGCTCGTCCGTTGGTAAGGGTTTTCAATTTATGTCTAAGCTCATCTGCCTTTCTTGCTCAGTGGAAAATTTCAAAAATTACTCCAGTATTCAAAAATAATGATCAATCAAATATAAAAAAAAAACTACAGAGCCATTGCAATCATTTCTAAGTTCAGTAAAATTCTTGAATATGTTATTTATCATTCCATATGTAATCAAACTCACAGCATTCTCTCATTTGTTCAACATCGATTTGTAAGTAAACGTTCAACGGTTTCAAATCTTACAATTATCATTGATTTCATATCTCACAGCGTGGATAACAATATACAAGTTGATGTTATTTACATCGATATGGCAAAGGCCTTTGATAAGCTTGATCGTTCGCTCTTGATATCTAAACTACATTATTTTGGTTTTGATCTTTCAACTATTTATCTTCTTAAATCCTATTTATATGATCGGAAACAATTTGTTGAATGTAACGGTTTTGAGTTGAACTTCAGGAGTTCCTCAAGGATCCGTCCTTGGTCCTCAACTATTTAATATATATATTAATGACCTTACGTTTGAAAATTTCAGGGCATAAACTTCTTTTTGCGGATGATCTTAAATTATATCGTAATATTTCTTCTATCCACGACAGTCTATCCTTGCGGAAAGATTTTTGTGCAGTGGCGTCATGGTGTCATAAGAATAAATTGTCTTTAAATCTCGCAAAATGCAAAGTCATGTCTTTCACTAAGAAAAACAAAACCTTTTTACTTTAATTATTGTCTTGGTAAAGAAGTTCTAGCTACGGTTAATTCTCATACTGATCTTGGTGTTATTTTCTATTCTCATTTAACTTTTAATGAACGCCATCATTTCCTCGTGTCATAGAAAATAGGATACCTATATCGAAACACGAAATTTTTCTCAAATCCTCTCTTATTGTGAAGACTTTATGAATCATTAGCTCGATCAAAACTTGAATATGCATCATCTGTTTGGAGTTTCTACCATAATATTCATATTAATGCGCTCGAAAACATCCAAAGAAAATTTCTTAAATACTTGTGTTGGAACTTGGATGGTTCGTTTCCTCCTCAAGGTATTAACCATAATGTTCCCTTGGAACGATTTTATCTTCATACACTTGAATTCCGATGTAATATTGCCAACCTTAAATTTATTAATAAATTGCTAAACAATCAAAATTAACCTCCTCAACTGCCTGACATTTAAAGCACCGACATTTAATTCTAGGTCTTCTGAGATCTTTTATTTGCCCAATCCGTGCACTAATTTATTAATTAAATCTCCAATTTACAGCATGTGTTCTTTAATTAACAATATTCGCCCATTAGTTGATTTTTTTCATGATCCTTTAGATGCTATTATTAAAGTCATGGTTGGTTCGTAGTTAGTTAATGTGCTTTTTATGATAATTTTAAATATTTTTAGTTTTTTGTTTATCTTACTTTTTTGTTATTACTAAGTATTCTTGTGTACTCACTTATGTTAGGTTTATTTACCTTTTCTATATGTTACTAGTGGTTAAGTCATTTTTTATATTGTGTCCTTGTGGATCTCTTCCTATTGGACAATAAAGACTTATTATTATTATTTTTAAAGTCTAGCTCTTATCACCCTTTCTCCCCCAACTTCCAGTAATGTCAGGGTTTGCTAGGATAATCCGGCGCTGCGAATTTTGTGATTAGGTGGAACGGACGTCGGCCTTGGTGGGCGTCGAGACCGACGTCCGCCATAACTCAAACCATCCAACGATCCTAGGAAACCCTGAAACCCTTCCTAGGATAGTCGGTCGGGCCGAAACTGACCGCGATCACTTATCTTTATTTTTAGTTATAGCGGACTTTAGTCTGGTCCGCCATTGTGACCGACGTCCACTCCTCTCTCTACTTAGGACAGTCGGTCGGCCGAAAGCGGTCACGATCGACGACCGCCCCAACTCAGAACAAAAAAAAATCGCGGCCCAAACGATTATCACAGAAAATCCTTCACAGCGTTGGTCCGCCGAAACCACCGACGTCTGCTCTAACTAAAAATGAAGACAATCGATCGCAGTCAGTTTCGGCCCGACCGACTATCCTAGGAAGGGTTTCATGGTTTTCTGAGATAGTCGGTGGGGCCTCAACGTCGGTTGTTTCGGTGAACCAACTCTAGGAAGGATTTTCTGTGATAATCGTTTGGACCGCGATTTTTTTCGTTTTGAGTTGAGGCGGCCGTCGATCGTGACCGCTTTCGGCCGACCGACTGTCCTGGGTAGATTTCGGGCGGGCTGAAGCGATTTTTTTGTTCTGAGTTGGGGCGGCCGTCGATCGTGATCGCTTTCGGCCGACCGACCGTCCTGGGTAGATTTCGGTCGGGCTGAAACTAACCGCCATCAATTTTTTGTTTTGTTTTTAGTGAGAACGGACAGCGGTCGCGGTCACTTTCGGCCGACCGACTATCTCCTAGGAAGGTTTTTTTTTAATATAATCGGCCGGGTCTAAAACGACCGCGATCGACTTTCTTTGTTTTTGGTTAGACGCAGTCTGTTCTGGCAGACCGACTGGTGTCCGATCAGACCGACGTCCGCTCTAACTAAAAATAAAGATGATCGATCGCGGTCAGTCCCAGCCCGATCGACTATCCTAGGAAACCCTTCCTATCGATCGATTGTCTTTATTTTTAGTTAGAGCGGACGTCGATCGCGACGGTTTCGATCGACCAACCATCCTGGAAAGGGTTTTCTGATCTCGGACTGTCCATCCTATGAAGAGTTTTGTAGGATAGTTGACCGGGCCCCGATCGATTTTCTTTGTTTTTTTTTTAATTAGAACGCCGCCGATGTTTGCCCGACCGACTATCCAAAAAAATCCGTAGGTTAAGGGGCGGAACTAAAATGATGCGTTTTTAGGTCTTCGTCGTCTCCTGCGTGGTTTACGCTTCCAAATTCAAACCCGTTGAGGTGGGGATCGACGGTCTGAGGGCCGCCCCCGTCAGCTCCACGAATTCCGTCGTGCACCGGGAAAACCGCAAGCCGCGCGAGCCCGTCACCAACGCCCACGATTGGGTTTGGTTGGGCCGGGCGACCCTCGAGCATTCCAACCGCTCCTCGACGGTCAACAATAACACGACGGAAATGCGGATCACGACCAACCCCCTCAATCTCAACTACTGCGAGCCGGAAGATTGCCTGGCGACCAGCTTCAGCAACCCCACGCACATCGAACTGCCCAGTCGTCCGGCCGAAACCAGCCCGAAAGTCTCCGTCGCCGCCGCCGCCGTCGTCGTGGATTCCAGCACATACTGTAAGAGCAAAGGGGGGAAAAGTGTTAACCCTAACCCTACTAATGATGATTTGGAGATTTGGTAGGTCGCTTGTCTAATCACCAGTTTGATTCTTATTTTCTTTTAACAATAATAAACAAAGCGCGCGCGTCGAGAGTAGTATCTTCGTTGAAGGACGAGTTTGCTTGCAGGAATAAGCCCACGCCCCCTCCGCCCTTACCCCCTCACGGCTTGCCCCCCTTGCACAGCGCCGCGGAGAAGCAAAAGTCGATCGACTCGATCGAAGAGTACAGGCCGCCGGTTCCGCCCCACAGGAACATAGGCGGCGTCACGACGCTTTCGGTCGAGGCGTCCCCGACCAGGAAGCACCACCACCACCACCATCACAGAAACAGCAGAAGCAGTAAGCTTCACCCCGAGTACTCGAGCAGGTATTCGCGGGATGAAGAGATCATCGTCGAGGACGTCGCCGCGAAGAGGAGCGTGTTCGAGTTTGACGACGACGACGACGTCGTCGTTCCCCCCACCGCCACCGTAAATCCCCCCGAGGATTTCGTCAAGTTGAGGAACAACAACGACAGCAACGACGAGGTGGGGGGTGGCTTCGTGCAGTACCCCAAGTCGCCCAATCACAACGGCAACGGTAAGGGTGACCAAAATGCTTGCGATCCGTGAAATAGTCTAAAGCGTGGTGGTTTCAGCGCGGAGTAGTGCGGAAGTGAAGAGGGCAACCATCGTCGGCAATCCCATGTTCAGTGCGGAGGCGTCGCCTCAAGAGGAGGCGACGACCGAGTTGTCGGATTTGTCAGGCTTGGACGGACTCCAATTGGACATGGATTACGATCAAATCATGCACTACTTTGAAAACCTCAAGGTAAATGTCGACCCCTCACGCCACCAAAAAGTTAACTCGCGCGTTTCAGGAATCAAATGCCTGAGTAGAAGAGATCATTGCAAGGATCCGAAGCATTCTGTTGTCATTCAGTAAGCAGTACAGGATGAACGCCCTCAACGGCAACGTAACGCATCCGGCTTACGATGATAACATCAACGAACACTTCGATTACATCTTCGATCATCTGAGTGAGTCCTACGCTTAAAAGGTTAGCTTGTTCTGTCAATTAACGGTCGGGGTTACGCGCGCGCCCGCGCCCTCCTCAAGTGAAGAAGAAGACGTCGCCGCCGCCACCGCCGCCGGTTCTCACGCAACGGAAAACTCGCGCGCCGCACGGGAAAGGACAGCAACTACAACAACAAACAACGAAACCTGTACATATACTGACGACGCGTCCAATAATCGATCATCCCAGCTAATTTAATTTTACGCGCAGAATTTTTTTTGTACATAGTGATTTAAAGCAAGGTCCGTCAAGATCCGACGCGACGCGACGGCCGAGTCGAGTGTTTCCGTGAGAATCTCGCGCTGGTTCCGAAAGACTGACGACGGTGATTTTCTTAGAATCGATTCGTCGGCGGTGATCGAAGGAACGAGTGCCCCGAGAGAAACGGCCATCTTGATAATCAAACCGTAACAGTTTTCAGTTGGGACACTCTGTATGCGCCGCTTGGAAATTTGCATCTTCACATCGCGACAGTTACTTTCCAAATAAAAAAAGAGAAAAACGAAAAATTGAATACGAAAGTCTTGAAAACAGGCGACTGTTTATTATATGGCGAGCGTTTGCCGTTGCTAAGCAACGTGACGTCACCAAAACAGATTTCTATTCGCCGTGATCCCCGAACAGCTGTTTGTTCATTACCAGCATTTTTGTTTTTTTGAAGAAGCTAGAAAGCAAAATTAACCTGCCGTTCGTTCGGCCCCCTGTATGCGCCGGTTAGTTAGGCAATCATACTTACACACGTGAAACGTACGTGCCTAAGTGAGATTGCCCCCTCCCCTCGCGACCCGTCTTCTTCTGATGACGCTTCGCGGGCGTGTCAATTTGTGAAGGTGCAAATCCTGATTGGCGATCCACGAAATCCTCATCAACTGACGTCACCGCCGATGTGATTCGTTTTTTTTTTACTCGTCGGTGTTACTCCTACAGTGTTGCCAACCGCTGCAGAATTCTGCTGCAACGGAAACATTTTTTCCAATCTCTGCGACAGCGCAGCGCGATATTCTAATTTGTAGCGCGGTTTTAAATTAAATTTAAAACTTAAAAAAAAATTTAAGTTCCAGTTTATCTCATTCAGATGAACTAACGCGAACGCTCTTCTCTACTAGTCTTCCTCTTGGTAACTCTTTTAAGTAAATAAATTAAATTGTCGGTTGGTAATTTGGGGTGTGATACTGTTGAATTAAAATAAAAAAAAAGAAAACGAGACGAAATTTTTCCAAAGTGTAAATTTTTTTCAACTGCACTGGCAGGCAATACTCTTCTAAAATATATCTTCTGCCGCCTCTGTTTTTTTTTTAATAAACTTAAATGCCGTTTAATATTTCTAACCTATCTCTAATAAATCATTTTCGCACTAGGAAAAACATTTTTTGACTTTTCCCGATTTTTTTTTTTTAATTCAACTTCACTTACTTTTTTGTAGTTTCAGTCAACGCGAAAAATCAGTTTGCTCTTTTAACCGAATTTGTAGCTTCCGTAATAACGAAGTGAGCAGTACTACCGGCTTCAGTTTGAACAGATTGTATATCAAAGTAATGCAGAACAAATGTAAAACGTGCGGACGGGAGTTGGAAAGGTGACGAAATAAAAGTAAACAAAAACCGACTTTTCATCCCCCTAAATTAAGTCGCCCAAGTCGAACTTTTTTTTCGATTTTCTTTGTTAGTAGCGTTCTGGTTTTCGGAAGGAAGCCGGAAATCGATTTCTACTTCGTTTACCGGGGTTTGCTCGAGTGGCGTCTACTCACAGCGTTCTTTTTTTTAATCTGTCGTCGAAGTTGGCTATAAAAATTTAATTCTGAACGAACCATCATTAAAAATAACAGTTTTTTGTCAATTTGACATTTAAACTTTTCACTGCAGCATACATAACCTTGCTTTTGGGTTCGTTGTTAACAATGAATTGTGGGAAATTGTTGGCGAAATTCTTCAAAAGAACTCCGACTCCAATCCGAAAATTTTCTGTTGTTGTCTCAAAGCAAATGGCTGCGGGTGTCAGATTTTTTAAGAGTCGCGTTGCGTTCACAGTAAATACGCCACCGCCAACTTCGACGCCAAATAAAAAAAAAAACGCTCTTCGTTCACGAAAATAATTACTAACTGACGAATATAACTCGTAAAAACAAAAAAGAAGTCACGACGAGAAAAAAGGAACGTGTCAGCCAAATCAGGAACTTCTGGAACTTCCTTCTTTAGGTGTTCGCGGCATTTTTGAAAGGCCTTTTTTCTCACCCGATTTCCATGATAGCGGCGCGCATAATCCAATTGCACAGCAAATTTTAGCAAAAAGTACGACAACGAGTAGCAAAAAAAGTGCTCAGAATTAGAGATTGAGAAAAAGCGAAGAATTGCAATATACAAATGTATGTGTGTGTATACGAGGGTGGTTCAAGACGTATAACTCTCACAGGCTTCTTTACAATGCACGAAATGCAGTGGCGTGGTTTCTAACAGTAACGCTCCTAACTTAAACTATCAAACGAAAACGCACGCGCTCTCTTCGACTGTTTGCTTGAGCAATGCGGGAGGCCGAAATGGCTGTCTCGAGCGCGAAAACGAGGGTACCACGTGCGAAATCAGCCAATGGTAAATTAGGAAAATTTTCTCTGTATGACCGCGACCACACATCATGCCTGCCAGTCAGAAACGTACGATCCCTAGAATAGAGAAGTTATAGATGCGATTGGCTGCACGAAATAGAACACGTGATCTGTCACGTGGTGAAATTAACGAGGTTGCAAAAGCAACTGTAACATGCTAGCTCGCAGACAATACTCGCTTTGTTCTCCAGATAACAAAAAGCTATTCTCCAAGGGCAACCTAGCACGTGTTATGTTCTCGCTTTATTGCGATTGTAGCGACCGCGAGTTATTTATCTAATTAGTATCTGAGAGGTGGTCAGCCTGATCACTCAAAACTCTTTTTATTCTGATAGACAAAGGAACCACCCCCGTTTCACTGATGTGATAACCCAACCTACTCTTTTTGACCGACGAGCCGCCGCTGGAAGACGTTTTTCTTTTTTTTCGGTAGCTGAGCTGGGTTTGAGTTTTAAAGCAAAAAATTAGCTTCCGTGGGCCTTGTTCTCGAATTGAGGGAACAGACAGATAGGCTCTGACTTGACTGTCACAAGAGTGGTGTGGTTTCTAAATCCTGCAAAGCCATGTTCGATTTATGCCCACTCAGACAATAAGTCTCCAAACTGAAACTATCAAACGAAAACTCAAACGCTCTCTTCGACTGTTTGCTTGAGCGATGCAGGAGGCCGAAATGGCTGTTTCGAGCGCGAAAACGAAGGTAGCACGTGCGAAATCAGCCAATAGTAAATTAGGAAAATTTTCTCTGAATGACCGACCACACATCATGCCTGCGAGTCAGAAACGTGCGATCCCTAGAGTAGAGAAGTTATTGATGCGATTGGCGTCACGAAATAGAGCACGTGATCTGTCACGTGGTGAAATTAACGAGGTTACAAAAGCAACTGTAACATGCTAGCTCGCAGACAATACTCGCTTTGTTTTCCAGATAACAAGAAGCTAAAAAAAAAAAAAACGAAAATAATTACAAACTGACGAAAATGACTCGTAAATATAAAAAAGAAGTCACGACGAGAAAAAAGGAACGCGTCAGCCAAATCAGGAACTTCTGGAACTTCCTTCTTTAGGTGTTCGCAGAATTTTTTCAAGACCTTTTCCCATCCGATTTCCAAACGCTCTCTTCGACTGTTTGCTTGAGCGATGCAGGAGGCCGAAATGGCTGTTTCGAGCGCGAAAACGAAGGTAGCACGTGCGAAATCAGCCAATAGTAAATTAGGAAAATTTTCTCTGAATGACCGACCACACATCATGCCTGCGAGTCAGAAACGTGCGATCCCTAGAGTAGAGAAGTTATTGATGCGATTGGCGTCACGAAATAGAGCACGTGATCTGTCACGTGGTGAAATTAACGAGGTTACAAAAGCAACTGTAACATGCTAGCTCGCAGACAATACTCGCTTTGTTTTCCAGATAACAAGAAGCTAAAAAAAAAAAAACGAAAATAATTACAAACTGACGAAAATGACTCGTAAATATAAAAAAGAAGTCACGACGAGAAAAAAGGAACGCGTCAGCCAAATCAGGAACTTCTGGAACTTCCTTCTTTAGGTGTTCGCAGAATTTTTTCAAGACCTTTTCCCATCCGATTTCCAAACGCTCTCTTCGACTGTTTGCTTGAGCGATGCGGGAGGCCGAAATGGCTGTCTCGAGCGCGAAAACGAGGGTACCACGTGCGAAATCAGCCAATGGTAAATTAGGAAAATTTTCTCTGGATGACCGCGACCACACATCATGCCTGCGAGTCAGAAACGTGCGATCCCTAGAGTAGAGAAGTTATAGATGCGATTGGCTGCACGAAATAGAGCACGTGATCTGTCACGTGGTGAAATTAACGAGATTGCAAAAGCAATTCTAACATGCTAGCTCGCAGACAACACTCGCTTTGTTCTCCAGATAACAAAAAGCTATTCTTCAAGGGCAACCTAGCACGTGTTATGTTCTCGCGTTATTGCGATTGTAGCGACCGCCGATTATTTATCTAATTAGTAACTTAGAGGTGGTCAGCCTGATATCACTCAAAACTGTTTTTACTCCGATAGACAAAGGAACCACCCCCGTTTCACTGATGTGATAACCCAACCTACTCTTTTTGACCGACGAGCCGCCGCTGGAAGACGTTTTTCTTTTTTTTCGGTAGCTGATTTGGGTTTGAGTTTTAAAGCAAAAAATTAGCTTCCGTGGGCCTTGTTCTCGAATTGAGGGAACAGACAGATAGGCTCTGATTTGACTGTCACAAGAGTGGTGTGGTTTCTAAATCCTGCAAAGCCATCTTCGATTTATGCCCACTCAGACAATAACTCTCCAAACTTAAACTGTCAAACGAAAACACAAACGCACTCTTCGACTGTTCGCTTGAGCGATGCAGGAGGCCGAAATGGCTGTCTCGAGCGCGAAAACAAGGGTACCACGTGCGAAATCAGCCAATGGTAAATTAGGAAAATTTTCTCTGGATGACCGACCACACATCATGCTTGAGAGTTAGGAACGTGCGATCTCTAGGGTAGAGAAGTTATAGATGCGATTGGCTGCACGAAATAGAGCACGTGATCTGTCACCTGGTGAAATTAACGAGATTGCAAAAGCAACTCTAACATGCTAGCTCGCAGACCATACTCGCTTTGTTCTCCAGATAACAAAAAGCTATTCTCCAAGGGCAACCTAGCACGTGTTACGTTCTCGCTTTATTGCGATTGTAGCGACCGCGAGTTATTTATCTATTTAGTAACTGAGAGGTGGTCAGCCTGATCACTCAAAACTCTTTTTACTCTGCCAGACAAAGGAACCACCCCCGTTTCACTGATGTGATAACCCAACCTACTCTTTTTGACCGACGAGCCGCCGCTGGAAGACGTTTTTCTTTCTCTTCGGTAACTGAGCTGGGTTTGAGTTTTAAAGCAAAAAATTAGCTTCCGTGGGCCTTGTTCTCGAATTGAGGGAACAGACAGGTAGGCTCTGACTTGACTGTCACAAGAGTGGTGTGGTTTCTAAATCCTGCAAAGCCATGTTCGATTTATGACCACTCAGACAATAAGTCTCTAAACTTAAACTGTCAAACGAAAACACAAACGCTCTCTTTGATTGTTCGCTTGAGCGATGCGGGCGACCGAAATGGCTGTCTCGAGCGCGAACTCGAGGGTACCACGTGCGAAATCAGCCAATAGTAAATTAGGAAAATTTTCTCTGGATGAAGGCGACTACACATCATGCCTGCGAGTCAGGAACGTGCGATCCCTAGAGTGGAGAAGCTATAGATGCGGTTAGCTTCACAAAATAGACCACGTGATCTGTCACGTGGTGAAATTAACGAGGTTGCAAAAGCAACTGTAACATGCTAGCTCGCAGACAATACTCGCTTTGTTCTCCAGATAACAAAAAGCTATTCTTCAAGGGCAACCTAGCACGTGTTACGCTCTACGCGTTACAATATCATCATGTTGCAATTGTAACGACCGCGGGTTATTTATCTAATAAATAATTTAGGGGTGGTCAGCCTGAATACTCACCCAAAACTCTTTTTATTCTGGTAGACAACGGAACCATCCCCGTTTTACCGATGTGATAACCCAACCGACTCTTTTTGATCAACGAGCCGCCGCTGGAAGATAATTTTCTTTCTTTTCGGTAGCCGAGTTTGAGTTTCAAAGCCAAAAATACTCTTCCGTGGGCCTTGTTCTCGAACCGACGGAACAGACAGACAGGATCTGACGAAGAGGTGACGATAGAAGTTGAATGGTGTAATCGAGGTTCGACGACGACGTGATTAAAGATCCGGAGTTGGCGACGGTTACATTCCAGGGGGAACGACGACGGCTATGGTGAGGCGAGAGCAAGGAGGCCCTTTTAGTGAAACGCACTGACAGCTTCGTTAACAACTGAAATTCCGAATCCAGCTCGATCTACTAAAACCCATCGCAATTTTTATTTCTCCGGAGTGGCGCATATGACAATATTTCCTGAATATACAGATCCTATTTACACGGTTTTGCTTACAAAAACCTGCTTACTTAACAGCGAAAAACGACGCGCGAGTGACGAATCTGGAACGCGAGAATTGCGAGCTTCCGCAAACTCAAGCGCTGCGTGGTCGCGACATAGCACCTGAATTTGCGAAAGCTTGCAATGCTCGCGTTCCAGTTTCAACACTCGCGCGTCGTCTTCTAGGATTTCATAACTGGAACGTGATTGCGCGCTGATTACACATAAAGTTTAAGTGCGTTAATTATTTCCGTAATTTTTAAATCATTTTATAAAAAAACCTGATCGTGACAATAAATTACTCGCGACGTCAATCAGCGCGCGCCGTATGCAAAATTCAATTTCTTTTTTGTAGAATTATTGGATAAAAACTCAATTGAAACTTATTATTATAAAAAAATGAATGCCATTCGTTTTCAAATTTACACCGCGTCTTGCTGACGTCAGGAGTTATTACCTTTCATCTCCAATGGGTGACATTCGGCTTTACCTAAGCAACCATCTGATACACAGTCCAGCTCTGCCAACCGTAAGTTTGGCGTTATTTTTGGAATTTCAACGCAGAAGCAGCAGCAACGGAAGATTCCGTGCTAGAATCGGAACGTCAGCTTTTTGTATGCGCAACAGATTGAATTACGTTGACTTGAATCCACCTCTCAATGCGCGTCGAATACAAAATTTCAATTTATTTATTTTTTTAGCACTTTAGATAAAAACTCAATTCGAACTTAATATTACAAAAAGTGAATGGCGTTTATTTTCATATTTACACCGCGTTTCGTTGACGTCATGTGTTACTACCTTCCCCTTTCCCCTCCAGTGGGTCACATTCGGCTTTATTTAGGCAACCTTCCAATACACAATCCATCTCTGCCAACCGTGAGTTTGGCGTTGTTTCTCGAAATTTAACGCAGCGGCAAGGAAAGATTCCGTACTGGAATCGCACCGTCAGCTTTTTATATGCGCAACAAATTAAATCACGATAATATTATGAAAAGTGAATGGCATTCGTTTTCAAATTTATGTTTCTCGATGAAATCCGGTTCGATTTAATGAGTTCGTTGGAGTTTTTCGATTGGTTAGTTTAATGGACCGATTTAATTTCCTTTCGGAAAGCGAACCTAAATGAAATATTTTTTTCTTCGTGCGGGAAACGGGAAACTCGAATCCTTACGCGATTTAATTTTATTTCTAATTTATTTAGAATTTAAATTAAATGACATGCGACTTTACCTAAGCAACCTTCCAATACACAATCCAGCTCTGCCAACCGTGAGTTTGGCGTTGTTTCTCGAACTTTAACGCAGGAGACAAGGAAAAATTCCGTACTGGAATCGCAACGTCAGCTTTTTATATGCGCAACAAATTGAATCACGATAGTATTATGAAAAGTGAATGGCATTCGTTTTCAAATTTATGTTTCCCGACGAAATCCGGTTCGATTTAATGAGTTCGTTTGAGTTTTTCGATTGGTTAGTTTAATGGACCGATTTAATTTCCTTTCAGAAAACGAACCTAAATGATTTTTTTTTTCTTCGTGCGAGAAACTCGAATTCTTACACGATTTAATTTTATTTCTAATTAATTTTATTTACGAGTACCGAAAAATTCGAATCCTCTTATTTTTTTCTTCTTCGTGTCGACGGGAAATTCAAATCCTCACGCGATTTAATTTCTATTTATTCTGATTTATGAGCACTGAATAATTCGAATCCTTACAAAATAATAATAATAATAACAACGACTATCGTAACCAAGAGGAAGTACTTTTATTTTATTATCAATATTATCGTTATTTTATAGATTTTATAGATCTTTTTAATAGTAAATTATTACTAAAATGGTAATTTTTCATCTTTTTAATAGTAAATTATTACTAAAATTACCATTTTAGTAATAATTTACTATTAAAAAGATGTTAATCTATTTTTTTTTAATAAACAAGTAAGCAAAAAAAATCGTTCTATGCGAGAATATGAGTAAACCTCTTCTAAAAAAAAATATTAGCTTCTTTTAATTAAAAACAAATGAGTTTTCTGAAAGTAGCGCGGGAAAAATGTCAAAACAGCAGACGGAAAAAAAATGACACGAGCAGCAGAATTTGTTTTTCGACCGTTGGCAACACTGGGGTTACCTACCCGACGCGAGCATCACAGACTATTAAGAAATATTTTTTGGAGAGCAAACGCGTTTATTTTCCTTTTTTTTTTTTTTTTTGATTTGCGCGCCCCTCGAAAGAACCCCCGTCCGGCCGCCCCCCAGTGCGCGCTCGCCGCCGCTCGAAGAAGAGGACGACAGACAATGAATTAAGCGGGGATGTACGGATGTTTGCAGTGATCGAAATCAACCCTAATCAATCAATCAATCGTCTCTAGTCAAAACTGGTTTAGCTTTACCGACTGACTCCGTGTGTATTTTTATTATAAGAAAAGAGAAAAAAAATAATAATAATAATGCAAGCAAGCCACTGTCTCACATACTTTTTAAATTAATTAAATTAATTAATGTTTAGGAATCGTGTACATGTAGCTACCTACTTACTTACTTACTATTAGAGCTCTAGAGCAAAGCACAAAAAGCCCCCCCTCCACCCCTCACATCGTTCCTGTTCGCAGAAGGAGACGAAGAAAAAGAATTGCGAAATTCTTTTCTTCCTCTCTCTCTTTCTTTTTTAATTCGGTTTGCTGCGTTTCACGTTCGCTATTTATTATGTATTGCGTTTTATTATTATTATTATCATCCGCCTTCGTTTTATTACAATAATAATAATAGGTGGAATATGCTGTGAATTCTTTTGTTTTGTTTTTTTTTCTTTCTATTTTTGTTGTATTATATTATTTATTTCCTGTAGGTTATGATCAGGGAAGCGAATTCGGGCCGCCCAGCGTTGAACGATTTTTATGTAAATGGCAAGCACACAAGCGGCCTGAATTCTTTTCCCTGGTTATGATTTAGGGTGCGCACGGGGGCGAAATCGGAAACTGAAACGTCGCAGGGATTTGTTCAGCAAGAAAAAAAAAATGCAATCGTAAAGTGCCATAGGATTAGTGCCATGTCGATGTCGCCGGTGCGATACGACGCGACGTTTCGCCCCCCTTTTTCGCCTTCCCCCCGCGTCCACCTTCCGCTCCGATGTAACATAACCTAAGACTCTAATAAGCAAACAAATTTAAGGGTGTTCATAAACGTGGTTGTAGATATGTTGATTTGTGTGTGCTGTTTCCTTCGCGCTGTTGTAAATACTGTGGTGTAAATTTTCTTTTCTAATTTATTTATTAATTAGTTATTAATTAATTAAATTCATATCGTAAGCATCAAGGGCATTATTAACACTACTGGAGAAGAAGAAAAAGAAAAAAAGAGAACCGCGCGCACTTCCGGTTTTGTACAAAAAAATAATAATAATAAGGAAAATGGCGCTGGAGTAGAAAAAGAAAAGAGAAAAAAAAGGAACCGCGCGCACTTCCGGTTTTGTACGAAACGAAAATAATAATAATTCATATTAGGCAAGAAGAAGATCATGGTTTATTATTTTTTAGGCCGGCCGCGCACGATCCGGTCGGTTATTTATTTTATTTTATTTTTAAAAGCGATGTCAATTATGTACGCGCATGCGCCGATGCCTCCCCCCCGCGACTTCTTGCCACCAGCACAATCCAATCTTTTTTATTTTTAATAGTAATAATAATAATAATAATAATAGACTGCCGAAAGTATTCCGCGCGCGTCCGATGCTGCTGAAGAAAAAAATTTTTTACTCTCGAGAAAAACCAAAAAAAAGAAAAAAGGAAGAAAAAAAACCAGGGCAACAAAAAGCTTGACTACTTACTCACTAATTACTTGTACGATACCTAAAAAATAAATTATTAATAAATATATCACACTGCGCCATTAAATTTAATTGAATTAAATTAAAAAGAAAAATTAATAAATGAAGATGTAACAAACCTAATACGATAAATAAATAAATAAATAATTAACGAACGCTTTAGATTACTGTTAATTAATTATTAATGTAAACCAATCTAGTCCATAGTAATTTCGTGACTGTCGACAACAAACCATGTTACTATAATTAATAATAATAATAATAATAGTAGGCTATGTTTGTAATACATAAATTCACCACACTGACACACAAACACTCTCACACAACACACACACAAACACGAGTTTAGTGGCACAGGGCTTACGAAACTGCCGCCGCAGATGGTATCTAGGCACTTCTGCGTCCGCGTTCTCCTCCAATTAATTACGGGTGTTGCACCATTCTACCAAATATTTTACGATTAAGTAAATCTCCCTCCGCCCCGCCCCTTCCCACCCCGCCCCGCCCCGCCCCCTCCGCTCGCCTTTCGGATTTTTCCGTACCCGCTCGCGTTGTGCGTCGCCGTTTAACCAATCCGCGCGCGCCGTCTTAGTTTCTTTTCCTTCTTTTTCGAGGAGAAGGAGGAGGAGGAGGAAGAAAGGCCCGCGCGAATCTCGACGTTCCCCCACTCACCCGCCCCCTACACTCCCCTTTTGTATTTTTCCGTACTGGCTCGTATAGTTCGTCGCCGTTTAGCAAATTCGCGCGCGTCGTCTTAATTTCTTTCCTTCTTTTTCGAGGAGGAGAAGAAGAAGAAAGAGAAGGAGGAGAAAGAAAGGCCCGCGCGAATTTCGACGATCCGTTAGCAAATTCACGCGCGCCATCTTACTTTCTTTCCTTCTTTTTCGAGAAGAAGACGAAGGAAGAAATGCCCGAGCGAATTTCGACGTTCCCCCCATTCACCCGCCTCTTTCCACCCATCCACCTCCCCCTCCCAAAAAATAAAAGAAAAGAAAACTCAAGAGAGAGCAAAAAAAAGAGAACACTTCCAGTTGACTACTCTTGATTTCGACGTGATCCTACTATTTGTACTATCGTATAATACAATAATACGCGTCTATTATTTATTGATTAAGTAATTATTAATTAACCGATTAATTAATTAATTACAGCCGGTTGTATATTTCCCATGCTTGTATATGTATATATGTATAAGATAGCAGCGGTTACTACTACTACTACTACTGTATATTGTTAATGGATGAAAAACAATATATGAGATATTATTTGGAAAAAGTATTAGAGCTCAAAAGAACGCATTACTTAATAATAAATGTGCTACAATAAGTTCGGCGTTTTATTTTTTTACTCGAGCATCTCCGCCCCCTTCTCCCCTCTCCCAAACCCCGTCCTTCTCAATTCATTCTGATTCCGACAATGCGCGAGCGAAAGTACTTTGCCGGGAAGCGTGCCTGTGCAAATATCCCCTTTTGCCACGTCCTGTAACTTTCCAACAAAGAAAAAAAAAATCCCTCGAGAAAAGGCACCCGCCCCCCCAAATTGGAAGGACGAGTCCATAAAAACGGCCACGCCCCCCGAGGATTTTCAACCTCCAAAATTGCTCAATATCCGGTTTCGAGTTTACTGTAATTTACTGTAATTGTGGTGCAATAAATTCGGAGTTCTATTTATTTAAATGCTCCCGCCCTCCTTTTCTCCCCCGCCCCCTTCCCAAACTACGTCTTTCTTATTTCATTCTGATTCCAACGATGCGCGAGCGAAAATGCTTTGCCGAGAAAGACGGAAGCTTGCGTGCAAATTTCCCCTTTTGCTACGTCCCGTAACTTTCGAACAAAGAAAAAAAATCCCTCGAGAAAAGCACCCGCCTCCCATATTGGAAGGACGAGACCATAAAAACGGCCACGCCTCCGGGGATTTTCAACCTATAAGAATGCTCAATCCCCGGTTTCGAGTTTACTTTCCAACAGAAAGAATACATTATTTAATAATAATTGTGGTACAATAAATTCGTAATAATTCTATTTATTTAAGTGCTCCCGCCTTCTTTTTCTCCCCCCCCCCCTCTCCAACGCCCCCAAACCACGCCTTTCTTATTTCATTCTGATTCCAACGATGCGCGAGCGAAAATGCTTTGCCACGTCCCGTAACTTTCGGACAAAGACAAAAATATTCCCCGAGAAAAGGCGCTCTGTCCCCCAAGTGAAAATACGAGTCCATAAAATCCGGCCATGTCCCCGGGGACATCCAAACCTAATATCAAGTTTCGAGTGAGTTATTTAAATGTTTTATAATTCTTTTTTTAAATAAACTTTTGGAGGAAATATATTCCTTTTAAAAAGGCACTTGCTTGCAAGTGAAACGAGGAGTTCATTCAAATAGCCACGCCCCCTGGGATACTCAACTTGTTGCCCAATCGCCGGTTTGAGTAATTTGTTCGTTTTTAAATATTTTATACTTTAAAAAAAAAAAAACTTTCGGAGAAAAATTTTTTTTTCTTTGAAGAAATTTTGAGAGCCTGAAATGTGCCAACAAGTGGAAGGAGGATCCATAAAAACAGCCACGCCCCCAAGGGCGTCCAGCCTACAGGATTGCTCAGTCGCAGATTTAGAGTAATTAATCCGTATTTAAATATTATGTATTCTTAGGCGGAGAAGACAGAGGAACTCCAGGCAGGACGGGACTGGAGAATATAGAAAAGAACTGTTTGCTACCGACCACCGCAGATGCTTGCTCTACTTTTTTATGCTCAGATAAAACAGCGACATCCTACGATCGCTTTTTGACCTGACATTGCAGTAGGACAGACAAGTTGAAGCGGATTTGCTACCTAATAAGTCCCCCATGCAAGGTGGCCATGCTTTTTTTTTTCTTTCTATTTTTGGATCGTTATGTTCGTTTTTAGTGTCGTCTGGTTGTATTATATTATTTATTTCCTGTAGGTTATGATCAGGGAAGCGAATTCGGGCCGCTCAGCGTTGGACGATTTTTATGTAAATGGCAAGCACAGAAGCGGCCTGAATTCTTTTCCCTGGTTATGATTTAGGGTGCGCACGGGGGCGAAATCGGAAACTGAAACGTCGCAGCAAGAAAAAAAAATGCAATCGTAAAGTGCCATAGGATTAGTGCCATGTCGATGTCGCCGGTGCGATACGACGCGACGCGACGTTTCGCCCCCCTTTTTCGCCTTCCCCCCGCCCACCTTCCGCTCCGATGTAACATAACCTAAGACTCTAATAAGCAAACAAATTTAAGGGTGTTCATAAACGTGGTTGTAGATACGTTGATTTGTGTGTGCTGTTTCCTTCGCGCTGTTGTAAATACTGTGGTGTAAATTTTCTTTTCTAATTTATTTATTAATTAGTTATTAATTAATTAAATTCATATCGTAAGCATCAAGAGCATTATTAACACTACTGGAGAAGAAGAAAAAGAAAAAAAGAGAACCGCGCGCACTTCCGGTTTTGTACAAAAAAAATAATAATAATAAGGAAAATGGCGCTGGAGTAGAAATAGAAAAGAGAAAAAAAAGGAACCGCGCGCACTTCCTTCCTTCCTACGATCGCTTTTTGACCTGACATTGCAGTAGGATAGACAAGTTGAAGCGGATTTGCTACCTAATAAGTCCCCCATGCAAGGCGGCCATGCTTGCTGTCAAAGCATAATGAGAGTTTTAAAAATTTTGTTGCAAATCGTTTTTGATTGCAGTGAAAACCTCGAGCAGCCTCTGTACAGCTGTTTCAGCCCTGTTTGGGGCTTCGTCAGCAGAGACAACTGTACTGAGGCTGCTAGAGGTTCTCACTGCAATCAAAAACGATTTGCAACAAATTTTTTTTTATGCTCGTTATAAAATTTATATTATTTTTCATACTTTTTAAAATAAACTTTTAGATAAAAAAATCTGCTTCGAAAAAAGGCGGGGCCTAAAATAACTTCTTGGTGAGGAAGGAGGAGCTTAATTAAAAGAGCCACGCCTCCAAGGATATTCAGCCTACAGGATTGCTTAATCGCAGGTTTAGAGTAATTAATCCGTTTTTAAATATTATGTATTGTTAGGAAGAGAAGATAGGGGAACTCCACGTGCAGGAGCTCTAGCAGGACGGGACTGGAGAACAAAGAAACTAACAGTCTACTACCGACCGGCGCGGATGCTTGCTCTATTTTTTATGCTCGTTATAAAATTTATATTATTTTTCATTATACGTTTAACAATGTATACTTTTTTAAATAAACTTCTAGAGAAAAAAGTATGCTTCGAAAAATGACGAGGCCTAAAATAACTCCATCGAGTAGAAGGAGGAGCCCGATTAAAACAGCCACGCCCCTAACGATGCAATCCGTTTAAATTTTACTTCAAATTTTAAAACACTTTTCAGATTTGCTCGTAAAAGTTTGGGTTAAGATTCTTTATCAGTAGTTGATAGAGGGGGGAGGGGGTTCTCCCGGGAACGTCTTTGTCAATCCGAAAATAAAAACGCTGACGTATTAGAATTTTTTTTTGATGTAATCAATTTTAAAAAATTCGACTTTACTTTTATTTATTAGTTAGTTGTTAGAGGGAAAGAAATTTCCCCGGGAAAATAAAATTCGTTGGTTTTAATAATATGGTAATCTGAACGCAAGCGCTCGATTATCTTCAATTCGAAATTTGTAAGCTCGCTAAAACTTCGACTACTCATCAACAGAGGGGGTGTTGCAATAATTCATAAACAAAGTATAACTGATATTGCATCTAATAGGTTGTCTCGTTCCCATTTAAACGTGTAGTTTGATCCTCCCCCCCCCCCCCCAGAAAAAAAAGTAACTCGAGATGTTACATGAAACTTCTATTTTTTTGAATCGAGTCTTGCGGTTTCAAACTTTTGGTCGGCGGGCGTCGCCAGGCGCCAAACAAGATTTTTAAGCGTCAACTGCTTCTAAAATGTAGCCCAAATGGCGGAATTTCGCCCAACCTGGCAACCCTGACGGGAAAACACCACGCAAACAAAATCTGAAATTTTCGTAGATGGAGTATTAAACTGAATCGATGAGTGCATAATCGTGTTCAGTTCAAATTTACTTGTGTTGTGATAAACAACAAATAACTTTCTCTAGATTTTTATTTTAAGTAATTGTTGGCTTCAGGTATCCTCATCTGAAAGAATTTTAAGCTAATAATTCACCACTTGAAACAAAAATTTAAAAAGTTATTTGTTATTTTCTCAACACAGTAAATTTGGACTGAACACGATTATGCACTCATCGATTCAATTCAATTACCAACAAAAGTGACACTTTATTTCCAAATCTCCCCAATCAAGCTAAGTGTCAGTTACATCTAGGGATCCTAAGCAATATGTTTGGAAATTCATTAATTTTGAAAAAGTACAAAGCACTGAATCTAAACCAAAGCGGAAGTCCTACTGTTCAATAACATATTTATTATAAATATTATTATGTTATAAATACTTCATTTTCGTATAGTTCTTGCTCGTGAGAATTGCAGAAAGATATGAAACAAAGAAGAAACTTTAGAATACGAGCTAAAAATGTACGTATTTCAATCGTCATAACAAATTTTCAACAATCTTACAATGATTTCTGTTAAAAATCGTCATTTAAGCACTTTAAGGCGTTTAAGACCATCGTTCGTTTAAAGCTGGTTGCATACGAAACCACAGGGGTGCGTTCGAAATAAGATATACCTTTAGGGCAAGTATACGATCAGCTGATTAAACCTCACCCATAATGCCGAACGCATTTGTGGAACAAGACATGTCAAGAATAAAATTCACTACGAATTTGCGAATTATGACGTCTTTGTCTTATGGAGAGAGTTGAAGCTATTATTTACATGTTGAAGGTATTATTTACATTCAGATTAAAAGTGAATATCTACCCAAAAAGAAAAATTTTCTTTAGAGCGGGAACCGTAAAAATGCAAGACAAATCACTTCCCAACAATAGGCGTGTACTTTCTGCCACAAATCTCATCTCAACTCAGATAAACGTCATTTCCGTTGGCTCGAACAAGTAAGTTTGAACTGTGATTTCGATCTCCTACCTTGTCATTCGTGCACTCCTATTAGTTGCCAGGTTGAAATACTCATTCAAACTTACTTGTTACTTGGAAGTGAGTTTTGTGGTAAAAAGAACACACCTCATATTTACTATTACTGGACTCAGAGCCTTATCAAATTGTAATTTATTACAGTCAGTCAGTATTTTCTACCTTAACGCATTTTGATTTTAATGGTTATGGACCTAAACAACCTTCTGCGCATGTCCTTAAATTTTGTAACCAAGTATCGAGTTGGTTAAAGCTGGATACACTCTGAACGTTACCCAGACATTTTCGAACGAAAGTAACATAAGGCGCTGGGTTAATACGCCCGATTTTTCGAACGCTGGACGTAACACTCTTAACCAATTCTTCCTAATCCCGAACGCACCCCAGAATTACAGAACCTCTTGGCACAGTTCTTTCAATTTCTGAAGGTTGGCGTGTTGGTCAGCCTGAACGTCAAATTCAAATGTCACACAAACACAACTAACCTAGAAAATGTTCGGCGAGAAGGCGTGCGCATTAATCAAAGAATTAGATCGCAGCCAAGGCAACCTACCCCCGTACAACGTAAGTAATCCCCCGAAATAAATTTGAGGTTATGTCACCGGCGCGTTTCAGGTCGACCTGGTCTCGGAAATTGGAAAAGAAATTACCCGCCTGATAGAACAGAACCAAGAAGACGCGTACGTATTTGAATAATAACAGTTTATTATCAAACGAAATAAAATAGAGAAGGTCCTTTCACTTTTTAAACTTAGAGCCGTGCGTTAATTGAATAATTCAACGCCATTCCGTGTCACTTTTTTTTTTTACAAATTTAATACAAGACCGAGGCAGGGGCATACATATTTGAAAACAGAATCAAAACAATCGCAAACTTACTCTTTGTTGTAAATTGCAGGCAGCTGAGTGAAAACAACCGTAGCGTGGGGGGCACGTCGTACCTTCCAACCATCCGCATGCGGCATTTGGGGGTCCAACGCAATCTACGATGCCTCCTCGCCTACCACTACAACCGGCTGCGCTGCCTGCGAACCATGCGGTGGGAATTCGGTAGTATTTTACCACCGGAAATCAAGGCCAATCTCAGCCCGGCCGAGGCCAATTGGTTCACGAAATACTCGGCAATGCTGGGCAAGTACATGCGATCGCTGGATGAGGACGGCGTCATTAATTTGGGCCTCGATATGAAACCGCCGAAGAACTTGTATGTTGAGGTGAAGTGCCTGGTGGATTACGGGCGGTTCGAGTTGAACGACGGATCTGTGGTGTTGTTGAAGAAGAACAGCCGGCATTACTTGCCGAGGACTGAGTGCGAGGAACTTATAAGGCAGGGTGTCCTCCAGCATATTCTCAGTTGAGTTTTGTTGAAAGATAGTTTTAAGAGGAAATTTATTTTTATACGTACAATTTTTAGAATAAATCAGATAAGCAATTTACTGTGGATTTTCCTTGGAAAATTTGCTTCCTGTGTTTTGGCCACGACACTCAAAGTTGACACATTTTCTACAGACAATGCCTAAAGCGATTTAGTGATTTAATTTGGGTAAGGCGGGACAACCCAACCAACAAAATAACTTCGCGTATCAATCAGGGATTCCCAACCTTTTTTAAAGCAGCGATCCCTTAAAAGAAAAATTTCTATCGACCTCCCTACCTCCCTGATTTTATACTTACTTATTACTACAACTTTTGTAATTTTTAAATTAAAAATATAGAAAGGAGCAAAAGAAATTTCAAGCGAAGAACGATAAACGAAAAAAAAAAAAACGAATAAAACACCCGCTTATATGGGACATCGAAAACAAATGAAACCGGCAAAGGGAATCAGAAACAAAAGGGAAATGATGGAAGAAACATCAACAAAATTCAAAACGCGAAGTGTAGAGAAAAGGAAAGCAAAAGAAGCTGGACCACACGAAACTGAACGGAATTTTCGCGGCGAATAAAAAAAAATCGTCGAAAACAAAAGCAAACTGTAAGAAAATCAATGATAATTAATAAAACGGCGTCCTGAACCTTTCAAAAAGATAAGCTTAATCGGGTTTAGGACGAAAGAAAACGATTTTAATCATTCAGCTTACAAGTTTCGGCTTCATTCTAAACCTTCTTCAGAGCCTGGAAGATGTTACAATTTAATTTTAACTAAACATTACAAGATTAGGAAAGGTTTACCTCTGATTAAATTAAATTTTATAGCTACAACCCATAATGGTTTGTGCTGAAGCGAAGGAAACCGCAACTGGAAAAAAGAAAAAACCAATCCGATAAGAAAAGCAAAAAAGAAAAGCGTAATACGAAAGCGGAAAGTACAGAAAAGAATACAAAAGAATATTGACGACTGAGATGAACAAAAAACAAATTAATGTCCGGACGAAACTTAAAAGAAAACTGATACAAGACAAAAGAGAACTGTAAAAAAGCGACAAGTAACCAGAAGTAAAAATCAGTTTGATAAAAATAAACAAAAGAAAAAATACGAAAGATTTAGAGAAACAGAATACTCAGAGGGACAAAAAAAACGAAAATCGACGAAAGTTCTTGCAAATGAAAACAAATCCGCAAGAAACAAAAGAGGGATTTAATATAAAATGCGAAAACCAATTCGATTAAAAAGAAGAAAAATGGGAAAGACAAATGAATGCAAATGATAAAACGACGTTTCCCGGACCGAAAACCGGAAGGAAGCAAATAAAACAAACGAACCGTAAACAAAATGCAAAACAATTGGAGAACTGAAAATTTGAATACAGATTTGTTTTCTGAAATTAAAAAATGCGGCAAATCGTTATAGTTTGTTAAAATAAAAAAATAGTAGAACTGCTTAATCTAAATTGTACGGGAATCGTGAAAAACTTTATCACGTTTTTAACAAAAACAAAAAAAAAATGTCGTCGTCTAGGCAACCATACTACGACTGTGTTCGCTGTGTTGCCTACGCCAACACTTTTTTTTAATTAAGAAAAAAAATGTTGAAAGAGCATGTTTTAAAATTAATTATTGTTTTTGAAGGTTAAGCTAATTCACTGAGAGTTCTCCTCCTCCTCTAAGGTGTCTTTCCCTAAAACATAAGGCCATAAACACCCTGAGTATAATCAGCCGGTGCAATCTTCGCTAACTTGAGGCAAATTAAACTGACTGTTAAGAAAAAAAAAACCTGTTAACAAAAAAAAAACAATAAAATTGGAATATTATATGTGAAAACGACAATGTAAATAAACAATATATAATTACAAAATAAAAACAATGAGACTTCTGACTACATTAAAATAGATTGACCAGCAAAAGAAATAAAATTATCACAGGCAAAAATATTCCGCTCGCCGATTTTGAAGGTGTAAGAAAATTCAGGCCAACACTGATATCACGCAACACGACGCCAAGGAAGAGGGAAAAGAGATGGAAAACTCTTACTCTTCCTCTCCGGAGTTTGACAACGAAAGGGGAGACCGGGAATTGTCGGGATGGTAATAGCTTCCAACAACCGAAAGCGGTTTCCCTCGACGCTTCGCACGAGGTCGTCGTGACGCCAGTCGGAATCCGAACAACGTTTTCAGTACTAAAGTTTCAGTTTCCTAGGATAACGACACCGTAATCTAGCGGCCGTAATATGACGGTGATTGGCGTCATGTAACGTTGAAAAAACACGTACGTCGACGTAAAATAAGCAACGAAGTGTATTTTATATGTTTCATAACGGTCTATTTCAATTTGACATTACTAACATATTTATAAAATGCGGAGAGAATTCCAGACTTCAAAAAAAAAAATCTTTTACGTATTTTTAGATGACGGTTAGCCGTTTTCTAGGAAAACAAATGTACTTAATGATCTTAGCGTGTTTTATGTGATGTCATTCACCGCCAACTTACGGCCGCTACATTACGGTGCGGTTATCCTAGGAAACCGAGGCGATAACATAATCTGCTCGAAATCAACGTTAAGACCTGCTCGGGACTACTTGCTTGCCGTAAACGGCAAGCCGAAAAATATCGTGGCACGACTCACAGAACCGAGAGACGATCCCTAGACTACGGGGACAGCAACAGCGATGCGGTTTATGATCTGTTCACAACGGCTGGTTTAATTCTTCATTAACGGAACATTCAAAAAGGGCAACGCAGCACGCAGCGCGATCAGAGACGTGACCACAACTTATTTACTTACCGGTCAAAAATCAAAGGGGCTCAACCAGGGTTGCCAGGTGAAATTTTGCAAATTTCCTAGATTTATGTTCCAAAATTCCCTAAATTTATTTAGCCTTAAGGTAAATCACCAAAGCCGGACGAGTATAAAAAACACACGTCCTTTAATTTTTTTTTTTTTTTTTAAATTTATTGTACGAGTATTTGCAGATTGCAGTGGGATCTGTATAGCGCTATTTCGGCCCTAATTGGGGTCTCATCAGCAGAAGAGCAGCTCGAGAAATTCCACCGTAATCAGAAAAACTTGCCCGATTTTTGTGGTTTTCAAGGTCAAACACCTGGTCGCCTGAGGGCGCACCTTAAGCTATTGTACTAGTATTTAACAAACAAAAAAAAACGATTATCAAAAACATAAACGGCGTATATGTATAAAAAACCAGCAATTTTTTTTAAACAATTTTTTTTTAAATGTACTGTTAGAGTTATGCATTAAAAATTCATGGGCCAATTGATGCAATGGACAGTAACTTACATCGGCATGAGTTGGCCGCCCTGACGTGGTCCCGGTGCTTCCCCGTTCTTATGATACGTGATTATACGAACAGTTCTGAATCAGCTGTTGTAGAGCCCATGCGTTCCCTTATATCAATAAATTTATTTTGTTGTTTAAATTATCGTAATTAGCACGACTCTAACAATACATACAAACAAACAGTATAAAAATTAAAGTAATTGTAACTTCTTCCCTCTATTAATTAGATACCCCTATTTACTTTGTGGTATAAATTTTACTATGTACATACTTTCTTATTTTGGTTTTATATTCAGGTATTTTTTTTTAATTCTAATTCCGTTTCGCGTTTGTAATATCTACAATCTATGACACATGGTGGTTTTCTCAGCTCAACACAGTGCGTTGTAATAAAGGGTAATAAGTACAATTTTTTTTAATCTTGAACCGGACAGAAATATGATGGGAACACACTCAACGATTCGCTATAGATCTATAACTTCGTCAGGAGTCACTCCTTAAAATTAAAAAAAATTACATTTACAATTTTCATCGGACAAGAATCAACTTCAATTATTGGTAATAAGTAAGTCATGCGCTAATAGAAGCAGCATCAAAAACTTTCATATTTTTTATCTTATTTCTTCTATTTAAATAATATTTTACCTTTGGCAGAATTTTGTTCAAATTTCCCCAGATTTTGGCCAAAAACACAAATTCTCTTTTTCCTTTAAGACCTCGGAATATCTTAAATCTAGGGAAAATTCACTAGACATGGCAACCCTGAGTTCAACGCGGTCGCTAAACGACCAAAAACCGAGTGCGGCGCTGCATTAGATCTACCGCAAAGCACTCGATATGCATGTAAGAAGAAAAGCCTACCCGACCGGATCGGTCGAAACAGAAATGCGACTGCAACAACTTTCAACATACGAGAAACTCCAGAGTTAAGATTGTCAACTGACACTTTGACTTTGACTATCTCTAATTTTCGTCTTCGTTTGCCATTAGCTTACTAATTATCACGTCTCTGATATAAAATGCAGATAAATTTTAAATATTAAATCAGCAATTTAATACGTAACGTTCAAGTGTTAACACGCAACTTTCATAAAGCAAAGTAACAAATAAATAAAGTAACATGCAACGGCGAATTGGGCCGACGGCGAATTGGTTGTACGGCGAATTTAGCTGACGGTGAATTGATTCCATTCCCGTGCAACTTAAAAAGGAGAATCAAATTTTGTCTAAACTAACCCAAACAGGTATTTAGGAAACGCAGAGGAAAAAAATATTAAAGATATGTCCTATATCAGGCCGCATCTCACTAATGACATAATAATAATGGGAATAATTTCGCATAGCTGTGTTCCGAGCTTTTCTCCTCGTGAAAAATCATGTACAGTACGTCTCAAGAATGTTGCTCAACAATTAAACTGGCAAAGTTGCCAGGTATTTTTGAAGCTGTTGTTTTTCCAAAATTTTATTTTCTACAAGCATGGAACGGAGCCGAAGTCGTCGACGCGACGGTAGCAATAATAATAATTATTTTCATCTGTACAGGGTGTTCTAGAAAAGTTGGTGAGTAGAGGGCCCAATTATGCCCAATTTAAGAAGGTGTCGCGGTTTAAAGTGAGCGCGGCACAGCCCACGAGGAATCAAAAAATAAAAAATACTCCTATATTTTAATGTCAAGAGCATGTTGTCCTTTCGTACGATTAATAGTACTAATAATTAAAAAAAAAAAAAAAAACGACTTGGTGAAATGGATTTAGCAGAAATTCCAAGCCCGGTTTCGTAACAGTCCTTCGTGTTATTTACTTAACCCATTAATTCATCGGTCGCTTTTAAAGATCGCCACGCTTACCGCGATTTAGGAGATTGTCTCACCTCAGTACGGTCCGGTTTATTATTTTTTTTATGCGAAAAAAATCCAACCGCATGGTTCGCAGAACCGATAAAAGTATAATATCATGCGATTCATTCCGAACCGAAACGTAAATATTTGTCGTACGGGACGGTACGGTATAGGGCCTCAATGCATTCCGATCCAAGGACTTCCCCCATTTGAGTTGAGAACGCCTGGTGGTATATCCACCGATATAATTTTGCTATTTTGTATTCTTTTGTTTTTTCTTATTAAAGTGGCTTTTTATTTTTGTAATTACGCAATCGAACAGGGCATGAAATTTCCGCCGCGGAACCAACCGCAGGATCGGTAAACTACGGGTACTAAAAAAAAAGAAAAACCACAACACGCGCGTGGGGTACCGTTTTATTTCGAGTACGACTTTTAGTAACCAGGGTTGCCAATTTAATCCGGAATTGTCTTCCTCCACCCCAATTTTTAGACTAGGTTTCGGCAACGATTGTTTAATTAATAATTTGTTTAAACACATATTCGTCTTCACCATCGAATATACAGGGTGTCCCACTTAAGGTGGCTTCTTTAATACCTCTCTAGTTATTAATTTTACCAAAAAGTGTTTCAAATGAAAGTTTCACAGGATCGTGTGGAGCATATTTTAAAATTAGTTTGACGTGTAGAGAGTGTTCCGTTTAGCCTGGGCGTCAGGTCACTTCGTTATTTTAAATGGAACACCCTATATATTTTTACATTTTCGGATTCTGGATTGAATTTTAAGTGACCTTGTGTACCATACATAGGGTCTAATCCATAGGTTCTCAAACTAATTTCGTCTACCGCCCACTTTGAGAATCAATTATTTTCTAGCGCCCCCTAAAATTTTTAACTTTACTACATCTTAAAAATCGCAATCGCAATCATTACTTTAGTAACTAGTTAAATTATAGCCTGCCGAGTCTTCTCTTGTTTCTGAGGTCAAACTTATATTATAAATGAGACTGTTCTAATGAGAGCAATACATTTATAAAAAATATTTAGCAAAACTTTTATTCAAATTAAAACAAATATTCCAATTAAATTTTAAAACTGATCTAATGTGAAGGATGAATCTGATGATTTTTAACAAGTTTGTTAATATCAGCCTCGAATTTAGTCAAAAACAGCCGTAAGTCACCGCGTTCAGTAACATGCAAACGATTTCTCTTTTTAGTTAGCAACGTTGTCACAGCACTAAATCCACGTTCACACAAATACGACGATGGGAATGCTATCAAAAATCGTTGAACAATCGACCACAATCCAGGGAACAATTGTGGGATTGGCTTTTGTAACCAAAATTCTTAGTAGCCATTTTTGAATTTGATTTTTATTTCCTCGTTTGTTGTCACTTCTATAAGTTCTTCTTCCAGCTGGGATGATCCTGCTGTATTGACATTTGAAAAAGGATCCAACACCCAATCTGGTATTTCCAATTTTAAAATGTCCTGGAATCGTTCTTTGAAATCACTGTGGAGGTTCTCCAAATGTTGGCAGTAAACAAGCAAGTCGTTGTTGTTGAAAGATGTTGCTGATAAATTAGGGAAATTGTGAAACTCACGTCTGCCGATATTTTTCTTGTGTAAGAGCAATTTGGCTACGAAAGCAGCAACGACATTTTTTGTTTTAATCAAGTTCAAGTCGTCACCTTGAAGTTGGAGATTGATATCATTAAACAATTTATACAGATCTGTCAAGTACGCAATATCATTCTTTGATGTGATGAGGCTGTCGTGCAACTCTGTGTGTTTGTTTTCCAAGAACTCTATCACAGAGTCAAACAGATTGTAAAATCGAGTCAAACAAGTACCTCTTGATAGCCAACGCACTTCTGTGTGAAGCAGCAATCGGTTGAAATCTTCGTCATTAGCAACACAAAGCTGATTAAATAATCTGTCATTTAAAGAGCTGTTTCGGATTGTATTGACTGCTTTGATGACATGTTGCAGTGATTGAAACAGTCGTTCATTCAAATTTCTCGCAACCAAATGTTGTCGATGAATAACGCAATGTACAGCGAGCACATCTGGAACTTTATTTTTTAAGTACGCTATGAAACCTTTGTGACGCCCTGTCATAGCCGGAGCGCCATCCGTAGCAGCTGATATAATATTCTTCAAGGGAATTTCTTTCTCATCACAAAACTTTTCCAGTGTATTAAATATGGTTTCTCCTTTCGTATCTGTCTCTAAATTTCTAGCAAATAATAGTTCTTGACATGTTTTCTCATCTTTAATAGACCTCACGTATGACATCAACAATGCTTCATTACTTGGTAAAGTGGACTCATCCAACTGAATTGAGAATTGACTAGTCTTCAGATGATTACACAATGACTCTTCAATATTTTCAGCCATCTCATCAATTCGTCTTTGCATAGAACTGTTAAAGGAATTTTTCGGACAATATCTACCGCTGGTTTATGAAGCACAGTTGTTATTACTTCTTTTATTGCTGGTAAAATTAGCTCTTCTCCAATAGTGTGTGATTTGCCTGTTTGAGCAATTAACAAAGAGATATTGTACGAAGCTCGAAGTCCCGTCATCGTCTTGCTTAGAAGCCGCTGAAAAAAGTTTTGATACAGTTGGCTGAGCTATATACTTCTTTTCCATGTCTTGAAAATAGGCCACATTCTTGTCTTTCTTATCTGAATGCATTTTATTCAAATGATCTTGTAGCCTAGAAGGCTTCATCGCTTCATTCGAAAATGTTTTTTGACAAACAAGGCACATAGGCGAAGATGGATTTGTGGGATTTTCAATAAATCCGTATTTTATATATTCCGTATTGTATTGCCGTCTCTTCTTTTTTGCTTCAGACATGGTTTTGTCGTCACAAAAACGTAAGTAAAAAATCGAGTTTAAAAAACTTGCTAACGATTACGCGTTGAGAGCGAAAACGCTAATGAAAATAAAAGAAACATACGCGCTTTTATATAGATGCAATAATGCAAGTTAGAACAAGTATCGATGATTCTGCCGCTTCATACAGGATTGCACAAATCGCGTTGTTTAACAAAAACTTGTCAAAACTTGATTGCTCACGAGCTACCTACGAAAGCCATGATAAATTATTCATTTAATACAATCAAAGTGAGCAGGAACGTAATAATCGATGTAGTGTAGTAGACTAGTAGGTAGGTTTTGATTTTAGTTAATATACTTTAATTAAAATATTAAAAAAACACAAATCAGCCATCGCCCCCCTAAACCGCTTCAACACCCCCCAATTTTCTCTGTGCCCTTTACCGCCCCCCTGTAGGGCTCTAGTGCCCACAAGGGGGCGTTATCGTCCACTTTGAGAAAGACTGGTCTAATCTAAACCGTTTTCGCGTTATTCAACTTTTTAAAAAGATTATCGCTCAGGCAGTACCTCAAACAAATGCAAATATCTTCCGAACAAATGAGGTTAGGGACTTGAGTTTTTTTTGCAAAAGTTTCGTCTTGAAACGCTTTTTCAGTTACACTGTAAATAGAAAATTCTAGCAACATAAGTTCTTAAAAAAAAAAATTAATAAACTTGAGAATATTCAAACTACGATAACTATTTTTTTTTTTAATGGAATGCCACATAATATTTATCATTATTAGATGCGCTATTTAATTCTCTTTTCAATGATATAGGGTTGTCGATATCTGTCGTTAATATTTTTTTTAGTATTAAATTCTTTTTACGATTTTTAAAAATACACGAAATATTGAGGCCTGTATGTTAGTTGCTATGGTTACACAGCAAACAAATTGTTTGTTTATTTTTCCCTAAGATTGTCAAGTATCACGCGACATTCAAAATGTTCAAATCAATCTTTAAGAAGGTCTCTTGCTTAAGAAAACATGATAGGTACAGATTTTACTCTTGCCATGGATATCCAACCCAACCCAACCCTAAGAAGAAACTTCTATTGCTTTGGATAGATGCATGTGGAGACAACAAGACGCATTTCAACAGTTGAAACATTTTTTAACGAATAAGTAAATTCGTGGAGGAGGACCAGTCAGTTGACCTGCTCACTATCTTCATTTGACCGCATTTTAGGGTTTCATAAAACAGCGAATTCGTTTAAAAATGTTCCAACTGCTGGAGCATGTCTTGCTGTATCCACATGCATCTATCCACAGCAATAGAAGTTTCTTCTTAGAGTTTATTAGCTTGGATATCTAATGCAAGAGTGAAATCCGTACCTGTCCTGTTCTTACGCAAGAAACGTTCTTAAAGATTAATTTGACATTCATTAACATTTTGAATGTCATACTTAATAATCTTAATAATCTTGATACTTAATAATCTTAGGGAAAGATAGGAAGGATAGGGAAAGATAAACAAACAATTTGTTTGCCGTGTAACCATAACAACTAACATAAAGGTCTCAATATTTCATGTATTTTTAAAAATCGTAAAAAAAATTTATACTGAAAAAACTATTAACGACAGATATCGACAACCTTATATGACTGAAAAGAGAATTAAATAGTAATAAATCTAATAATGATAAAAGTTATATGGCACTCTATTTAAGAAAAAATAGTTATCGTAGTTTGAATATTCTCAAGTTTATTAATTTTTTTAAGAACTTATGTTTCTTTGCTTTACCTTTACAGTGTAACTAAAAAAGCATTTCAAGACGAAACTTTTGCAAAAAAAAAACAAGCCCTAACATCATTTTTTCGAAAGATATTTGCAATTGTTTGAGGTACTGCAAGAGCGATATTTTTTTTTTTTAAGTTGAATAACGCGAAAACTGTTTAGATTAGACCCTTCGTATGGTCACAAAGTTACATTAAAATTCAATCCAAAACCCGAAAATGTAAAAATATTTAGGATGTTCCATTTAAAATAACGAAGTTACCTAACGCCCAGGCTAAATGGAACACTCTGTACACGTCAAACTAATTTTAAAATATCCTCCACATGATCCTGTGAAAGTTTCATTTGAAACATTTTTTCGTAAAATTAACAATTAGAGAGGTATGAAAGAATCCGCCTTAAGTGTGATACCCTGTATAGAGGGTGGTTCCGATTCAATTATTCACTTGCAATTCAAGCTCTACTTTCAAACAGCTGTTGCGCTGTTGTTAGTCAGCAACGACGAATTCCCATCGTAATAGTAATAATATTTACTCTTACGTGCACCTTGAGGCGCCTATGTATGTACTTTTTACTGGAGAGCCAATCGCAGATAAGATAACAATTGCGTGTACGTCGATGTTATTGCCTCGTTTATTTTATTTTTTTAGAACATGTGAGGGACACACTGACATGATGCCTAATCTTTGGGGAAAACCGTGCGATAACGGTTCTACGCCTGCTTTAGTAACAATCTTCTGCGTGATTAACAAAGTTTTTTTTTTTCCTTTCTATTTTTGCCTATTTTATTTAATCTGACTTGTAATCAAACAGAGTTTATCTTTATTTGGAGAGGTTTAAGAGTAAGTTACGCGCGTGATATTCGCGGAAAATCTGCGGTTTTTCTGAGAAACTCAAACAAGACGTGCGTTACATGCAGTTTTTTTTTTATACGTGGGAAGGCGAATAAGTCTCGTCCGTAAGCCACACTCTCAATCTTTTTCTCCAAGAAACGAGAAACTGTGGCGAATTTGAATTTCAGATGTAATATAATTAGCAAGACAGTTGTCTTCTTTATTGTTTGTTGAAAATTCATTTTCATTCGTGATTTACAGTTTTTAGTCCCCGCCCCCCGCAATTTTATGTTGAGAAAATAAAGCAATTTTCCCTTAATTGTATGTTTCTTTTTATTTTACGACTTTGCAATGTCTGAGCGAATCCAATAAAAAATTAGAAAATAAATCGTTTTTTTTCTTTTTATCTGTCAAAATCAATCATATACAGGGTGTCTCAGCGCTCCGCGGAAGTACGAAAATGGCAATTTATGTACATTTTATCAAAAAGAAGAACTTTTTAACTAATTGTCGATAGTTGTGCAGGCTCGTTTTTTGCAAAATCTAAAAATAACTTTCGACCATAGTGTTTTTTTATTAAAACTTATGATTTTTTAAGTGGAACCCTACATATTTGGATAGCACTAGAAGAACTGATAACAATGATAACTTATTCATCTATTTTCAGTGTAGTTAACTCGAGTTATTTCGTGTGTTCTGTCAGAAATGATAGTAGGTTGAAATTTGCAATTTTAATGTTCCATTTTTTCACTTCCTGATAAATTTATCTGCCGGATAATATCCTCGGAAACTATTATCGATACAATGATAATATCTGGCAGATAAATTTATCACGAGGTGAAAAAATCGGGCCTAAGTCATTTGTTAATTCAGCCAATTCTGAATGTTGGATCGCCGCCGTTAACAAAAATGGAGCTCGTTTCAAGAATTGTAAAATTACTCGGTTATTTTAAATGGAACGGCTTGTATATTATTACACGAATGGATGACCCTTTTTACTGGCTTTCCAACGATACTATTTAATATACAGGGTGCGTAAAAAGTCTTGCACCAAACGGGATTATGTAGAAACGGTTTGACATTTAGATTTTTCGTTTGGTGGAGTTAAATTATACATAAATATCCATATTTTGATGTGAGTTTCATTTGTTCTGTGCGATTGGTGTATGATAATATCGTATTGTACTATTTATTTGCTATGAGTTTGAATTGGAAAAGCGATAAAGAGTATTATAAATTGATAACAATTAATAGATAACATCGAAATATTACTTTTGAATTAAATTTTGTATTATTTGTATTTTTTTACAGCCTTTGGTCCAAAAATTTTCCCCCTGCAAAGTTAATTGTTTTTTTAATTTTCTTGGTTATTTTAGAATGAACAAGCTTATGGTATACCGTACTGTATTTCTAAATCAATCAATTACCTGCCAAATGACACCAAATTAAACCTAGGTTGCTATTGAAAAAAAAATCAAGATGGCTGTCTTTGACAAACACCAGTCGCACAAAACAAATGAAACTCATATCAAAATATGGGGATTTATGTATAATTTAACGCCACGAAATGTGAAATCTAAATGTCAGACCGTTTCTACATAATCCCATTCGGTGCAATACTTTTTACGCACCCTGTATTTCAGTTTAATATCATCTGAGTTATTGTTAATTAATTAATCAACTTGCAGTCATTACTATGAAATGAATTTCTTCGAATTGCTTTCGGATTTTCTTCAAGAATTAATTCAGATTTGAAGCTCCACTAGGATACTGATAGGTAGACATTAATATTGTTTGTCGATTTCTTCGCGTTTTAATTTATTTTTTAATTTTAAAATGGAGCTCTCACCTAACTTTCCGTCCGTAAATCTATCCATAAATCCATCCACAAATCCGTCCATAAATCCATTTATTAATCCATTCATAAATCCGTCCGGAAATCCATTTATAAATTCAGCCATAAGTTTATCTATTAATCCATCCATAAATAAACACCTAAATCCATCTGGAAATACATCCGGAAATCCATCTGTAAACCCATCCAAAAATCCAGTCATAAATCCTTCTATCAATCCATACATAAAATCTTCTATTAATCCATACATAAATCCGTCCATAAATCCGTTCATAAGTACAAATTTGAACGGATTTATGGGTAGATTATGGATGGATTTGTGGATGGATTTATGGATGAAAATGAATGGATTAATGGATGGTTTTATGAACAAATTTATACATGGATTTATGGATAGATTTGTGGATGGATTTGAGATGGATTTATTGACGGATTTATGGATGAATTTATGAACGGATTTATGAATAAATTTATGGATGAAAATGGATGGATTAATGGATGGTTTTATGAACAAATTTATGGGTGGATTTATGAATAGATTTGTGGATGGATTTGGGATGGATTTATTGACGGATTTATGGATGAATTTCTGAACGGTTTTATGGATAAATTTATGGATGAAAATGAATGGATTTATTGACGCATTTATGGATGAATTTATGCACGGATTAATGGATGGATTTATGAACAAATTTATGGATGGATTTATGAACAGATTTGTGGATGGATTTGGGATGGATTTATTGACGGATTCATGAATGAATATATGAACGGATTTATGGATAAATTTATGGATGAAAATGAATGTATTTATTGACGCATTTATGGATGAATTTATGAACGGATTAATGGATGGATTTATGAACAAATTTATGGATGGATTTATGAACAGATTTGTGAATGGATTTGGGATGGATTTATTGACGGATTCATGGATGAATTTATGAACGGATTAATGGATGGATTTATGAACGTATTTATGGATCAATTTAAGGATGGATTTACGGGTGAATTTATGAATGGACGCTGCTCAGATTGGAGGGAGCGGTAGCGGAATTTTTACAACACCGAACGGGCGAAATATTTAATCGAAGCAACCAAATGATTACAGTTAAAGGTCCCACTTCGCCCCGATAATACTTTAATTTCACTCCATGTTCAGTGGGCAAAACCGAAGTTATCTTGAAAGAAAGGCTAACGCGATTAAATAAACTTTGCTCAAGATAAGGCATAATTTATTCCCGTGTTTTATTTACATCGCAATCGCAATCTCAATTGGCTGTTAGAGACGTAAATACGAAATTGGAACGGTTTATACATACATAGATTCGATGGGCATTCGTAATGGTGACCTAAAACAGTGAGTGACAAAATGACGGCGGACTTTCGACCGTTCGCTTTTTTATTTACATTCGAGTTACAGATCGCATAATTTCATCATCATCTTCATCGGCGATTTTATCGATTTAAACCGGATTAGAAATTGATTGACGTAAAACCTAAGCAGCAATAAACTGACTGCACTTAGGATGGAAAATTTTTAGAAATTTGTCTGCGTTGATTATAATGTTAAAAAAAGATTGTCCGAAAGTATTTTCTGGATTTTCTTAGCACGAAGCACTTTGTTGGTGGCGTGCGTCAAATACAAAGAAAAGCGGCGGCCAATGCGTCAGTCCCGCCATGAGGAATACCTCTTGCATTGTTAACTGAAAGCGGCTTACCTAAAATCCTTGACGTCACTGCTTCTATGCATTTCTTCCATTGAATTTTATTTTTCGTGATTTCCTGTGTAGCCCATTCAATAATAATAATGGGACTCACGTACAGGGGCCGGATTAATTACTGTAATTACTGTAGTACTGCAGTAGTACTAACAATAAGTCACGCTGACTTTGCTTAATATCTTTCTTTGGCATCACGAAGACGTGCGCGTGGGTTTGTTTGAATTTTGCTTGCGTCAACTGAAAAAAAAAAAACAAGAAGGTTTTAATTTCGAGGTAAAACAACTTGAAATCGCTGAAAAGTTAATTGGGACGAGTGATTCGGAACACCATCTCTTAGCTTTTGTCTTCTAACAAAGGGCTTCTCAAACTTTTTTCCTTGGCGACCCCTTTTATCCGAACAAATATTTTATTTTCACCTTTTTAGTAAATGACATTTTACAGGTCAATTTTGTTGTTTACGGTAACCAAGTAAACGGTATTAAAATGTATTGGAGACTGTGGTTTGTAGTACAAAGAAATTGGATTTAGGCCCGATCTTACCATCTCCTGATAAATTTAACCGTCGGTTAATATTCTTGGAAACCTTTGTGCTGATAATGATTTCCTAGGATATTATCCGACGGTTAAATTTATCAGGAGGTGGTAAGATCGGGCCTTAACCTCCTAACTACAAAAAGTTTTTTTTTTTTAAACTAGATACGTATTTCGGCAGCTATGCTGCCATCTTCAGTAGATGCCTTCTTCATCATCACAAGAGAAGTGCACTTCTCTTGTGACTTTTCTTTTTGTGGTTAGGAGGTTAAATCCAAATAAACGGTAAATTACTGTAAAATTGGTCAGGCTTGTATAAAGGACCTGTAAAATTTTACCGGCTTATAAAAAAGGAGATTGTCTGTTTATATCACCGTGACTACGTGTAGCTAGAAATAACGTCTTCAATAAAAAGAAAACGTTTCCATAAAAAAAATAAAGTAAATCAATTAAAAATCGCGATGTGAAGGTAAAAATAAACGTTCGTACGCGGCAAGCTTTGCAATGAATTTTTACTAGGCTCATTGGTTCATGGGGCTCGCTTCTGTGTCGCTCGCCCCACAAGCTTCCAACTCATCCGTAATTTACAAAGCTTCACACGTAAATAACTATTTGCGAACCAGACCATACAGGTTAATAAAGTAAGAACACGAATTAAAACATCCACTGATAATAAAGTCATAAAGAAAATTGATTGAAAAACAATAATTATTTGATTTACAGTCGCGAGCAATAAATCTTGGTTGACACTGATCGTAAAATATCGATGCCAAACTTTATTTTACTAAAAGTAAGAAGATAGACACTTCTTTGATGGATAATAAAAAAAATTTTGAATTGAAACTGACGTTTTGATTGACAGTGACGACCAAAATGTAACTGTACAGACGCAATCAAGCTAATCGACACCAACAAATTAAAATAAAGTTTTTTGTTAAGACTGTTTTCAATGCCAATAATTTAGGAACTCCATTTTTTTTCTGATGAGAAGAAATAGCATTCCATAAGGAATCGTGCTGTTGCGATCGGCCAATAGATGGCACTGCCAATGCGCTATTTAGCTGACTTTTAAAGAGAGAATTGGCAATACTGAGTTCTCGGGCGTTTTCAGTTGTTCTGTGTAGTTTCTTGGTCAATTGTTGTTCTTTATAACTACCTTGATACTAGCCGAGAACGTCTGAAAAATCAGTCAATCCTCTTTTTAAAAAGTTAACGCGTCAGCAGTGCCATCTATTAGCCAGTCGCTACAATACGATAACGTATGGAATGCTTATTTCTTATGAAATAACAAAAAAATGGGGTTTTTAGTTTTGCTGAAATTTCCGTGACCCCCAAATTTAATTAAGCGACCCTTTGCGACCCACACTTTGAGATCTAACTGAAGAAAAACCGCGTGTTTTATTTGTTTTTAGACTTAAACAATTTTTCCTGGTTTGCGTTTGGACTCTGTGATACGGAAAACAGTTTTGCGATTAAAGTTATTACGACACTAAATTTCGTAAATTTCCATTTTCTAGAGAGTGGCGCCATCTTTGGGCTTACATCATGGATCACTATAACAAAACAGTATTTTATTTGTTTTTAAATTTCCAGAATTTCTCTCTGGTTTGAATTTATTCTGAAATCGAAAACCAGTCGTGATTACACTTGTTATGACGCTATATTTCTTAAAATTGCTTTCGCTAGAGAGTGGCGCCATCTTTGGGCTTGTGTCTCTAACTGCATTCTTTTTGTTTTTAAATTTAAAGAATCTCTTTCTGCTTTCTTTGTGTTTGGACTTATTGTGATATCGAATGCAGGAGTCGCGATTAAAGTTATTTGGACGTTACGTTTCGTAAAATTAATTTTTCTAGAGAGTGGCGCCATCTTTGATCTTGTGTCAGTCATCTAATTAAAACAAATACGAATTTTATTAGAATTATACAATCGTATATCGTTGAAAATCTTGTCAAAAACGCTGTGGAACGGCGTAAAAATAAACCGGACGTTAAATTAAAAAAAAAAATGGAGTCATATTCAAAAAATCGTAGCGAGCATTGGAACATCCCTTCACAACTGGACGACATTTCAAAAGATTGGCCACAGCCTACGGCATTGACTGAAAAAAAAATCGATGGCGTTATCTTCAGTGGTTTAGAAGTTACGAATTTTCGAATGGCATCTTGCGTTGTAAAGAAAAAATTTGACTCACGCCAAAAAGTATGACTGACACGTGAAAATGACTCAAGATAATTTAACGCGCAGAATTCAAAAATGGAATCAGAATAGGGTGTTTCTATTTAAAAAAAAAAAAAAACAACTTTGATATTTTTTATAATAATTAGGCAGCCTGTAAACAAACGAAAATATTTCTTAAATATACAATAGTAGCGCTCCTAATACATAAAAAAACCAGTCGATACCTAGAATAACAAAAAAGTTAGAGAGCTCTGTGTCATCCTGTATAGGGCGCTCAAATTTTTTTTTTTGCATTTCAATATTCGTACAGATTAATTGATAGAAAAAATGAAAAGAAAAAGTTACTGAATGAGCCTATTGTTTGTGAAATAAATTATTTCTGCGCTATAATTAAATTTTGTGATTGATTTTGAGGCCTACGGCCATTTTCATAATCAGACTTTAAGGAAGCTTTAATTTAAAGTCACTTTAAGTATAGGGAAACAAATGTATTTTTTTTTCGGTTAAAGTAACTTTAAATTTAAAGTCTGATTATGAAAACGGCCATTATTCCCGTAGAGGATAGATCTGGCCTGATTTTATCACGTCAGTCTTTTTTGATTGAAAATTATATAGCCGTCAATTGGTTGCATGTGGCAAATTCCATGTGTCCCGGTCATCCTGGGACCTGGACACCGAAAATGGAGTCAACCCCCACACAGCAAGAAATCGCGCCACCAAACAAAGTCAACCGACGACTATTACAAACAAACAGAACCCGAGTGTACTTTGATTAAATAACCATCAATTGGTTTACGCCCAAATTCAATATGGAAGTTGTCTTAAACGGGGAAAGGCACCGCCCCCCTCCCCTGCCCCTCCCATACACTCGCAATCGCGCGACGAGCTCGAAGACAATACAATGAAGCTGCATCAGCCGGAACTCCTTTGAAATTTGCCGATAAAGAAAGCCGACACAAGTGTTTGCTATTAAAGCGCAAACAAAAGCCCATAGAATACAACAAACAGGAAACTCTTACGGCTGTGTCGCACACCCAGTGCAACAACGAAGAAGGGCAAGACATTATTTTTTTTTTTGGCAAAATTTCGGTTTCCAAGAGTGGAAGATTTGCAGCGCCATCTCGTGTGGCTTATATCAGACAACGAAAAACAACGGGTATTTGATTTGTTTTTTTTAGATTTACAACTTTTTTTCCTACTTTGCTTTCGAACTTACTGTGATGTTGAAAAAAGACTTTCACAGTCGAAAAATTTCAGCTTCTAAGAGTGGCAGGCTCGAAGCGACATCTCTTGTGGTGACTTGTGCCATCTAACTAAAAAAAAATGCGCTTTTGGTCTGCTTTTAGATTTAAACAATTTTTTTTTATCTACTTTTGCCCGTTTTCATAGTCAGGCTTTAAGGAAGCTTTAAGTTAAAGTCACTTTAAGGACAGAGAAACAAATGTATTTTTTTAGGTTAAACTAACTTTAAATTTAAAGGCCTATTATGAAATCGGCCCTTTGTTCTTGAAATGATTATGATACGCCTTTAAACAAAGAAAGTTAATCTCGGTCTGCAGATTAGTATTATTGGGACACGCTATAACCATGCACGTTCACAGAGGAGGGCAAAAATGACACACGCCCACCGCTGGAATCATCCTGAAACGTCCACAAATTTATAGCTGAATGTGATAAAAATCTACGACCTGCAATCCCTCCCCCCCTCCCCCCCAGTGTGCAGATTTGCATTCTTGGGACGCCCTATATCATGCGCGTCCATAGAGAAGGGTGAAAAGGACACATACCCGCTGGAATCGCCCACAAACTGAATATGGTAAAAATTTACTGCCTTCAATTTGTGTCTCCCCCCTCGCCCCTCTGCCCCTGGAAATTCTTTACGAACGCCCCTCCACTGCACCTACCGGGTGTCCCAATTTCAGATTCAAAAACAAAAAGAAAGTTTCTTTTTTGTGGAAACCAAAATTGCCAAGCGATATTTATTCGGCAGAAAATGTAAAAATATATAGGGTGTTCTGTTTAAAACAAGAAAGTCGGCGTCGCTTCCACAGAAACCGGAAAACCTACGGGTACTCGGCACTAATGCGTCAGAAAATTTGTTTTTTTTTTTTTAATCTACCTTTTCCAAATTTCATGTCGCAAATCAGGAATGGCGTGCGTGGGACACCCGGTATACAGTACATGACACGTTCTTCGAAATAAATCCGGCGACAAACATCGTCAGCCTCGAGCAACGTTTCCAAAAGTTAGACGTTCTTTAAATGTCGAATTTGTTTCTTACTTTCATTTTTCGACCTCGGGGTATTTAGGCTTTTCAAACGATCGTCTTTTGTTCGTCCCGAATTGAAAAAAAGAAAAAAAAACGTTAATAAATTCAGCAGATTGTTATTTTGTATTCACCGGAGACGCCTCGTAGGGGACAAGTAATCAATCTCTAAACACAGCGTTTTCGATTATTATTATTATTTTTTATTATTATTGTAAAAGATATGCGAGTGTGATGAGATGTCTGTTGGACCGTGTTGGTTGACGTATTTGATTAAATTGGAACACCCTTCTTCTTGAATGAAATTAAAAACATTTTCCGTTAGGCTGTGGTTACACTGGATGCGTAAGTCGTAATAAGGCAGACAGGTGCGTAGTCGGACGAACGATTTAAAAATACATAAATAACTATGCAGTAGCGATTTTTGTTAATGCGTTTCGTTCGTAAGAAACGCTTTTATGTAGTTAAATGTACCGTACCTTCAATTGAATTCCTCATTAAAGTAAGCTGTGATTTTTTTATGAAGTTGGCGACACAATTCTAGAGAAAACAGTTGTCATTAACTGTCAGTACTGATCATAACATCAAATAAAAACACAACATTAAAGTTTAAAGTAGATGCTCAAAGTGCTCTCCTTCAGCTGAATACATAAGCGTACTCTGCGTTTCATGTTTTCAAACCCGTTTGCTAAGGGAGAGTGTCCCATTCGATCCCGAACATCTTCAATGCAGGCTGCAGTCCTTTTCTTAGCTGCTCCGCTTCCTGTTTTGCGACCAAGTGATCCTGTTTCACGAAATTTAAGAACACAAGCATGGATATGTTTAACTGGCTGTTCATAAGTAAAGCAAAATGAGAAAACTGCTGTCGAAACTTCTGTACACACTGATCAATTGAATAAAATAACTGTACATTTTCTATTCTACCGGTCTGAAAATAACTTTCAACAATAAATATTTTTTGCTGTAATTCTAACATTTTGAATTAATTGAAAATACAAAGTGTCAATTTGACATTTGTTTAATTAAACAATTGAACAGCTATCAGTGCTGAAAATCTTAGGAGAAAAAAAAACAGTGAAATCGTAGCCCACTTTAGTGAGGAATTCAATTGAAGGCACGGTATTTAAATCGTTTTGTCCGACTATGCACGTGTATATCCTATCGTCACTTACGCATCCAGTGTAATCACAGCCTTATACACTGCGTACGTAAACACAATATTCTGTGTACTTTCTGATTAGTAATACGACCCTGTCCTCTCTCTCTATAGGTGGTCTAGGAGGTGAAATGAATGCGTGAGAAGACAAACACAATACAGTTACGAGTTCTCAGTAGGCGCACGGATATTCCCAAATCCTCCGCTTTTTCTGCGCCCGCAAGAGTGGGTCAATGAAACATCGGAAATTTCAGGCGGCGGCGAACGGGAACAATGTCATGGAGAACGTGGAAAGCGCACGTACGTACCACATACCTACTCTCGAAAGAAAGAAAGAAAGGCGCCGCGCGTGTCAGGGTGAGCAATGGGGAAGTACCGGCGAGCAGCAGATCTTCGGCGGGGCGGCCGGCGGAGGAAATGCCGGGACTCTGCAACGGCATGATTGCGGTCCAAAAATCCTAAGCCGAGATCAAAGCGTTCCAAGAACGCGTGTCAGGGGGCCCCTGTCTCGTGTCGCGCTTCGTTGTTTACAATTTAGAAAAAGAGTAAACATTTACCGGCATTCTTTCTTTAAAGTTTCTGTTCACTCACGATCGCTAATTAATGACGGCGAATTTAACAGAACGATTATTCCAATACGCACGCACCGATTAAAAAAATACTTTCGAAATTGGCGTAGAGGTAGCTCAGATGTTTTACGGAGACGTACACTAATGCTTAAAAGTTTCGAAATGAAAAGCAATAAAATCGTTCGAATTTGAACCTTATTGAAACGGGCCTAATATATTTCGAACCTTAAGGAACAGAGACACTTTCTCCGCACCCCGATAGGAGGGTTGTTTACTTAGGTCCTATTAAACCCCGGCCGGTGCAGATGTTTATGGTTTGTTGAATTTCGTTGCCAGTATTTGGGTCCGAGTATTTATTGAGGCGACGCGCGGTTGCGAACGCGGACGCGGTGGCGAATTTGTTTGTTCTCTTTTGCTTTAACTTAAAAATTGAACAAAAAATTATTTTTTTTAATTAGAATATTTTATATTGTTAAATAACAGGATTTCAGATCATATTATAAAGACATATAAATGTTAAATTGCTATAAAGGATCGACGATGTTAATTAATCTGAAAAATTATAATTATACCAAATTTCTGCATTTATACACTTCTGGTTTGTTTGACTTCACAAAAATTTTATTCGTTTGTAGTTTGTGTATGTTTTTCTGTGGATTCTAAAATTTTCATTACGAGAAATACATAAACAGATTTTTAGTAAATATGAAATACAGGGTGATTTATTAGCTTTGCCATACGGAAAGCTCACATAATTTTAAGAAAATAATAACAATTATGACATATGTTCGATTTTATTTATTTTTAAGTAAATAGAAGACCTCACAATTTTGATTCTAGTTATTTTGTCCCGTTCCTCTGTACAGCTGTTTCAGTCCTACTTGGGGCTTCGTCAGCAGAAGCGATCGCAGGATGTCGCTATTTAAGCGGTTTCTATTATGCTATTTAAGCATTTCCGTTATATTTTACATTTTTTCACGTCATCTTTATTTTATAAATGTTAATATATTGATATTTTCAATTCAATTTTATCATACACGTCTTATTCACATGTCAAGAAACCTATTCATGTAAAACATTTTCGACATCAAGAAAAATTATGTTTCATTTTACCGAACCTCTGTTTTATGATACCCTTTTGTTCTTTGTGGTAAAGAGATATCACGTATAAAAACCTATGACTTTTATGCTGTTATGTTTTTCTGCGGATCCTAAAATGAAGCATCTATACATACCGTGATTTATTTTATTAACTCTAAACATAAAAGGTAAATATTCCCAGGTTAAGTTATAAAAAAAAACATGTCAATGCATGACAGAATATGCAAACAAGTTTCAATAAAACAAATATGATGTTAATGTCAGTTATGAATGTCATGAATTATGTCTGAAATATTTCAAAAATACTAGGAAAGAATTTGATAATCGTTTGGCATTAGTATTTAAAACGTGAAGGACATTTGAAACAGTTAAAATGTTTTTACTAAAAATAGGTGTTATTATTTTTTCTAAAATTGACCATAGGGATATTTACATTGCATGTTCAGAGCAAAAAAAACTCATGGTATAGGATGCACAATATATAAAAAAAAATCTAAAACAATTTTATATATCAAGTATGCATAAAACAAAAATTATGTGTTGATTATTGGAAACAAGTAAAATAAATGTATCGGAAATCCCTGTTTAAGATGAGGGTTTTAGTATGAGGGAATTAAATATATACGTGAATTATTGTTTTGTTAATTTTTACTTTAGTTTTGTTTTTACTTGTAATAAGTTTTTCGTTGTTCTCAATAATAAAGTTTTGAATACTTTTTCCAGTGTATGTTATTCTTTTTTATACGGTATCATATAATACTGTAAGAATTTACGGTAAAATAAATTTAAAATAACTTAATTTCATTTAAATAATAAGTTTACTGATGATACTTATTGATCGAATAATTAACTCATTAAAATTATTCAGAATCATACAAATTTAGGAAACTTAACAAATATAGTATTAAACTCCTAGAATATAGAATGATATGTGTAATACTTAAAAATTGCAATACTTGCGTTAAAAATAATATACATATTTCATTCTACGCCACAGAGGAAAAAATAATATTCTTCTTTTTAGTTTCTTCTCAAATCTGACATCAGTAAAATAAGTTGAAAAGTTCATCCACAAAGTTTGGCAAGTTGTCATCTAGAAGTTAAGAGAAAATGATTAAATCGTGTAACATTTATTTTGTGAAAATATGTGAATGATTTTTGAGTATTTGAAAAAATATATAGAATGAGCTAGATTATTTAAATTTGTTTCTTATTATAATAATATAAATGCTAAGAAGTTCTGCTCAACAAAGCTATTAATTAGTTGCAAAACATATGTGTATTTAATGAAACTAGAAAGTTAAATTTAATTAACAAAAAATAACAGATTTTATTTTATTGACTTATTTAATTTCAATTGCCAAAGTTTCAGAAATTTTAATTTCATAATGCACACATTATTTACTACACATGTTATAATATTTAGAAAATAAATTTTGTTAAATTTCTTATCCATCCAACTACAATGAAAGTCTTTCTAGCAGATTATTCAAGTTGGTTCAATAAGTTCGCATCTGTGTTAAATCGCTGTGTTTGCGATGACCGGTTTTATTATCGGGGTAGCAGGTACGGTTGTAAAAGCTATAAGGTTCATAATTGCAAAGCATAAAATTTCTTACTGCCAGTGGCATGTCTCGTACTCCGAAAACTTTATAGCAGAAGTGTACATACAACATACAGGGTGTTCATGGAAAGCCGCTAGAATAGCTAACTTTCTTATTTGTATTTTTACGAAGCAACTTAAATTAGAAAAGTTTTAGGACCTTTCCTCCTCGTTTTTATGGTACTTTCGGAAAAACAAATGACAATCAGGTTTTCGATTGTTTTCAACTTTTTTTAATGGAATGTTAGGTTTTTTATCATCGCATCGCGTTCAGGATGATAAATTAATTATGTCTCTAAAATATCATCTCCCAAAGCCTACTATTTTAGAAATGATTTAGTAACAAAATCTTGGTGTTTACGGGAAATGGCTACAATACTTTTTTATTTGAAGTTTCACAAAATAGCCTAAATTAGAAAAGTTTCAGGACCTTCCGTGTCCGATTTTATGGTCCCTTTGGAGAAACAAATGACTGTCAGATTAATATTGACTGTAAGTGGTTCTCAGCTATTATTTATTAGTAATAACTTTCGATTGTGTCTCAGTAATAACACATTTTCCTCGATATAACATTTTTTTTTATTAACTTCTTGAATTGTCGATTTTTTTATCATCAAAAACATTTAATATGTCTGTGTTTGAATATTTATTTTTTGGTTCTTCCCTAGCGATTAAATTTTTTTTTTAATTTCTAGGAGACGGATGATTTAAAAAATTATAATATCTCTAGTTTTCATAGCCCACTATTTAAAAACAACACCAAAAAATGGAAAAAATTAGATATTAAAAAGAAATTATTGATAACGAGTGAACTATAAGAGATAGGTATAGGGAATGCTAATACAGGATGAAAGAACATTTAATCCTGAGTCACATGGTATAAAAATATACTAGGCGTTCCATTTAAAAAACATGACTTTTCGACAGTTGAAATTAGTTCGAATAGAAGTTACTTTTCAACCAGCCTGTAAGCAATCAAGTGCAAAACTGGACATGATCTGAAAGAATGCTACTGTAACCTACTACAGACCAAAGATGGGCATCATGGGTTTTGTTGCACAAAGATGGCAGTATCATAACAAAGGTTCTGCAAGTCTGAGTTATTTTTAAAAAATGAAAATATCTCGGAAACGGTTAGTTTTCTTTGTGTCACATATTGCACAAAATATTTTTAAAATTTTATGAATATTTCAAAAATTCATTAAAAAATGGGGTGTTCTATTTAAAATAAGAAAGTTGACAGCAACTTCCGGTGTAAGCGGAAGTGTCTGAAAATTGAAAATATTATATTTTGATAGATCATCATCGTTAACTTATAACTGCAAAATATGAAACAGAAATTTAAAGGAGAAGTCCGTAAACTTTTAATGAAAGAGTTGCCTGAATCTCCCTGTATTTTATAGTATTTTTGGATGGTACTTTCTATCAGCTTTCGAACCATACCATATTCTATGGTCTTAAGATTTATAACTTGTGAGTTATTATCACTTCTTTATAATCAACTTATGGAACGTACTGTATAATATTTTCATTCGCCTCAGAATCATTTAAGATATTTATCCATACAGTTTATCATACTTTTAGTGATTTAAATAAAAATAAATAAATAAATTCAGGAACTGAACGATTCTTTTCAGGTAATTCCTGTCAAGTAAGAACACATTACGAATGGGTTGGATAATCGCTGGTTAGAACGTGGTAATGCTTTGAAGTGGTCTCCATGGTTACCAGATTTGTCTCTCGACTTCTTTTATATGAGTAAACAAATGAAAAACATATTCTCTTATCATAAAATATGTAGACACGTATTTCCACAGCCACGCCGCTATCTTGATTTCTATTGGAGATTCAATGAGAATATCCTCTGGCTCGTACCAACCAAAGAATGCGCGTGTGTGGATGATTGAAAATGGCAGCGAACCTGTTGAAATACGCATAAAAATATAATCTAATATTAGTATGAAATAAATTTCAAAAAACTATTACTAAACTGTTTTCACCTGCACTATTCTTAATTTATGGGGATACGAAAAGAAACAAGAGTATAAAGATGTACTCGGCACATGCAAAGAGAAGAAAATGTGTGTTTAGCAATATGGCAAAGATTCTTTTAGATTTTTTCAATAGTTTAAATTTTTATGATTTTTAAACCTGTTTGTGACTGGAGACATTTTGCTTTTCTTAGTTAATGTGTAAGAAAATGTTAAGATTCAATTTGTTTCTTTGATATGTAGCTTCAAAATAATAGAATTTTTTTACTGTGTAAATAGATTCTTTCCATTCGTTTTCATAGTGTAATTTGGAATTATGTAGTGAAAATCGTTCAGTTCCTGTATTTATTCCATATTTTTATTGTAACCGCTACAACAATGACAAAGACATTGTTAATTCGAACAAAAATAAAGTGTTTGGATAAATATTTGGAATGATAAAATATTTCTGAGACAAATGAAACTATTATACAGCACGTTTTTTAATTTGATTGTAGCGATCTGATAATAACTCACAAGTTATCAATCTTAAGACCATAAAATATGATATGGTTGGAAAGCTCGTAGAAAGCACTATCCAAATATACTATAATATACAGGGTATTCCATTTGAAAAAAATGACTAATTTTACAATACGCGAACTGAATCGTAGTGTTGTTGATAGGCGCTAGGTTTATGAAAACGATGAATATTGTAAAAGTAGAGAGATTTGGAAATATTTTGGTCCAAGGTTGATCGTCGTATCATTAAAATTGACAATTTGGCAGACGATCAAACATGACCCATTTTTTGCATGAAATTAAAAGTAACTCGGTAAATACTAAAAGTAAATAAGTATAATGTTTTATCATTTTTATCATCTCTTCAAGGGCTAACCGAAACTGCAATAAAATATATAGTGTTCCATTTAAAAAATAATAAGTTAGGTTTGTAACTTATTAAATGAACAACCTGTATATTTGAAAATAATATTAGATTATGCGGAATGAAAACTTACAGAACTTTTCTTGATAAAATGTATTGAAACAGGCATTTTTTAACTTTTCGAGACGTTTGGGACACCCTCTACAATTTACTCCTGGTATATCAAAACATTGCTGCCTTTTCGCCCCTCAAGAGACTGCACTCCAAATTATTTCCTCCAAAGACAGAGAAAGAGAGAGAGAGAGAGAGAGAAAAAGAGGAAAACAAGGAATCATTATGATATTAATCAGCTCAGGAGAATGCGTTGTAGCAAACGTTATTTACAATTAATGCTCTCCTCGGATTTTCCGTGCCGCGTAAAACCGTGTGTAGATTAAAGAGATTATGCAAGTCGCATTGAGTAATGGGATGGAATCGTATCTGCGCAAAAATCGTAGATACGATTAGGTGGATACGATTAACGTGCCAATTATGTCGGGCACTTAAAAGGCCCGGAATAACCGAGCAGGCACGTGGAACGATTACCTCACGGCGACATAAAAAAAAATACAAAAATTGAATTATTTAGAAAAAAAAAAAAAAAGTGCGCGCACGTTAAGTGCTCGGATACGACTTGACATTTCTGTGAGCCTTCCAGCGCAAGGTCTTAAATAGTGCTGGCAAAAACCGGAAAAAATTGAAACCGCATAATCGGTTTCTTTAAAAACCGGTTTTGGATAAAACCGGTTATCCAAATAATGATTAAAACCGACTTTTCCAATATCCAAAAACCGATTATTCGGATATTCAAATATCCAAAAACCGATTATGGATATTCGAAAAACTGACTATTCGAGTATCCAAAAACCGATTATTCCGATATTTGAAAAACTGTCTACTTGAAAGCCGACCATTCGGATATTCGCGAAATCTGTAATCAAAAAAGCAGCTTCTGGATTATCCGAAAATCCCTTAATTACGTATTAACAAAAAATGTTTCATAAAAAACAGACTCGACTGAATTTTAACTCTATTGTTCCTGGTTTTTAATTAGATGAAAATGTTTTCAAACATTTCAATTTTGTGCTTCTCTTGTCCATTTTAAAGTATTAACTACATTCCTAATTTATAAGGACTCACACATTTAAAACGTGACACAAACTCACTAATAATAGTTTTAGTTTTTTTTTTTTTTGTTAAATAGTAGATAAATGTCAATTATTCTTGTTCTGTCTAACGAACAATATTCAACAAATTGTAAAAGTAATGCAAATATTTTGTGCTGTAAAAATTCATTACAGTGCCGAACATCTGTACCATAATAAACTTTTATTGAATTTTCCGAAAGACGGTTGGGTACGGCCGAAAACAAAAACTAAAATTACTTTAATTCTTCTTCTTCGACTTTTAATATGTAGATTAGAAGTACGGCGGTGTCGAAAAGTTTTAAGACGAAATGAAATACCCCTGGCCGTACCAATATCCGTGCTTTGCAATTATGAACCTTAACAACATTTAGCCGGCTGACATGCTTTTATGGTACGGCCGGCGGCAAGCCTAATAAATAAATATTGGTTACGGTTTCCAGTAATAATAATAGGTATCGTTGGTCCTATGACAATATACATACAATGGAATGATTATCTCTTTCGGTAGTATGTGTTCTGCGTTCCATTTCACAACGAAATTAAACAAAACTTTCCGACACAAGAAATTGTTCAATACTGAAAGATAATTAGTTCGCAGCTTCTTATACATAGAGAAAAATCAATAGTAAAAAGTAACACAAATTGTAGCCAGAATAAAGACAGAAACAAATTGTAACAAATATTAACACAGTTGTAGTAAATATTAGCACATTTGTAAATAGTCCGACAATTGTGCGAATATTTGCTACAATTTGTTTCCGTCTTCATTCTAACTGCAATTTGTGTTACTTTTACTATTGATTTTTCTCGGTGTACCTACACACTAAATTGGGATAATACACGCTATTACCGGAAATTTTCCAGAATACCAACATTTTACAAATGTAATAGGATGTAGAGGTATAAAATCCTTCCTGAGCAAAATAATTAAACAGGATTAAATATTAGGGACAATATCCTACTTAGTATTAATTTTCATTTTCTTATTAGATGCTTAAATTCCTCAATTTGTATTTAAATTCCCGGTTTCATGAACAGAAATTTGCATCACTTTTAAGAATATTCTTTATCATACGTTTTCATGAATTAATTAATAATAATAACAGTAAGGTCCGATTTCATAATAGGACTTTAATTTTAAATTTATTTTAACCTAAGAAAATACATTTGTTTCCCCATTCTTAAATTGACTTAACGCTTCCTTAAAAATTAATGTGTCATTAAAATACTTTGTTACTCATTCGATTTATACAGAAAAAATAGTCTTAAAAGTTTTCGACAATAGTGTACCACTTGACCACTTACATTTTTTTACGTAGTGAACACAACAGATAAAATTTACCTTCATTTTCTTACTACTTCCAACATTTACTCATTTTCAATTTTATTTGAATTTTAAATTTGCTGCCTCAAATTCCTATGATTATCTTTAAATGGGTGAAAGAAATAAATACGTTATTGTATATACATTTATTTGAATTTCAAGTAGTTGGGATATTTGAATATTTTTCATCATTCGAATAACCGGTCATTTGAGTATTCGATTATCCAAAAACCGATATTATTCGAATATCCGGTTATGCAAATAATTGGATATTCGAATAACCGATTATTCGGATAACCGGTTTTCGGTTTTGTTTAAAACCTCGGATAATCCAAAACCGATTAACCGGTTATCCAAAAAACCGATTTGGTTGCCAGCACTAGTCTTAAAAGTGAGGTTTTCAGGCTGCCCCCAACTCCCAAAGCAAGCAAAAACAAATTTTCACGAAACGTTTGTGACTGTTTGTTAGGGAGGGTTTTGTTTTTATTGTTTTTAATCGAACCGAGCAACAGTTTAAAACAGGCCGAAACAGTTTTTATTAAAATCATTCCGACCTTACATCACTCAGATCATCTGCTTTGTCATTAATGTGATTAAGGGCCGATATTTCCGCTTGCTAATAAAGTTCCCATTAAGGTTATTTGGCAAATAAGTTGAACTTTTATGAATGGTTGTCATGGTGATTCGTCGAATATTCGTCAAATAAATTTATTAGGAAATTGGAAAGATCGAGCCTTCATAACCAACTCTTTTAATTTATGAATCGTGGGTGAAATATATTATTTAGAGAACGATTTCTGTCTGTTTCAGAGTGTGTGACTAACCGAAGTGTTTTATACTGCAGCAAAACATTTCTGCTTCTGCTTCTTGAGTGTGGGGGCAGCCTTATTAAAAAAAAAAAAATTGAAGAAAGTAAAACGAAACAAAAGGAAACTTTATAAGTAGTTAAAAACAAAAGAATTGATAGATGTTACGTTGAATTTTGATTTCTACTTGAAGAAAATTGCTAGAAATAAGAAATATATTATTTAGAGAACGATTTCTGTCTGTTTCAGAGTGTGTGACTAACCGAAGTGTTTTATACACTGCAGCAAAACATTTTTGCTTCTGCTTCTTGAGTGTGGGGGCAGCCTTATTAGTTACGTGGTCTTTAATCCAAAAAAAAAAACGGTTAATGTTGCAAGTAAACCTATCAACTTGCCAGCAAATTAGGAAAGCATCACCTCACGTGAGTGTGGGTAACTCCTCCTTCGTCAATTAGAAAAAGAAAGAAGAAAATAAGCGCAATGCTAAACCAAACCCACTTGCAAGTAATGTGATGATGATGATGATGTCAGCAGCTTTTAAATTCGGTATTTCCACTTGCTGACCCTTCTCAGATGGTTCAAGTGATTATTGCAATTGATTAATTTCTCTTATAACTTGCTTTTTTCATTAAATCGTTTGATGCATGCAATTCAAAATGATTGACTCGCCGCCCCCCTGTTGAACCGCGAAACAGCGTCAACATTATGGCGCGTTTAATAAAAACTGAATTGATTCTCCTAACCACAATACGCTTCTTTGATAATACAATATACGTATTTCGGCAGCTACGCTGCCATCTTCAGTAGATGACTTCTTTGCTTCTTAATCACAAGAGCACTGACAGATAGTGACAAAATTTGAAATTATGGCTCGTGTCATCTAGCAAAATTTTGCCATTTCTAAAGCCTCGTCCACATTATATCGATTTATTTCAATTGGCAAAGCCACACGCAAATCGCTGCGTCCACATTAGAAATGACATGTCAGTTGGCAAAATTTTGACGTATGCCATATTTACATATCACTCTTGGCTTTGCAATTTGACCCTGTATGTTGTATTGGCATATATCACGATAATGTGGACGCGGCCTCCTTAGGTAACAAAGTCTTTTCTGCGTCGTTGATTTTTTACAAGAAGAAAAAAATGTATTCACGCACTCGTCTCATCTCTCTCTCTCTCTCTCTCTCTCTCTCTGTCTATATTATAAGGACTTCTCGTTTTCATTCTCATTCCCATTCCCATTCCCATTCTCATTCTCACTCACCGCAGTTGCATCAGCTACTGAGAATCGTTGATAATCTCGGCGGCAGAAGGATGTTGTATGTAATTCTGTCTGGAGTTAATCACCGTCGGATTTTCGCCGGCACGCGGAATATAAATACGCCGAGAAAATTCACAAAGCGTGAACTGAGTGCGGTGCAATGCCAACAGGACGGGAATCCCCAATGGCGGCGATTTTATTATTATTTATTCGCTGTATTTCCTGGTGGTTTGCAGCAACAACGCCTCTCTTTCTTGCAACACCCGCAGATTTTACGTGCGAGAAACAACAGCGCCGGATTGAAAACATTTCGCTTTTTTTTCCTATAATTTCATTGCGGAGCCAGAGGCGAACGAGCTGGGTTTATTTTTTCAGGGCTTAAGTACACCGTCGACAAAAAATTTTGGCGCATCTCATCGATTGACAGATGAAAATACAAAAAAAAAAAAAATGACGAATAAAAGCGTTAACATTGTCGAAGTAATGTTTCAGTCTAGGCCAATTGTAGTACAAAGGAGGTTTAAATTGAACCAGGTTCAAAGTGAACACAATCGCATCAAATTTTATTTATGAATGTATTAACTGCCATATGTCCTTAAGATCTTAAGCAAATATTTGTTTACTTCGAACCTGGTTCAGTTAAACTTGAGTTTAAACCGCCTTTGTATGTGCAACTGGCCTTCAAAGATTTAGGTCCAGGCTGACGTCGCAGAGTTGCCAGCTCCTGAGAAGTTTCCCGTTTCTAGGTGTAAATTAAGTGGACATTTAAAAATATTACTTTAAACGTTAACTGAAATTGTGAATTGTGAATAAAATCGCTCGCACAAATTAAAAAAGACAGAGGCTTTTGATATAAATCTGAGTGCCATGTGATCGCCGAGTCGTCGGCGGACCTCTGATGTCTGGACGCGAATGTCGGACGTCTTCGAAAACGAACAGAATCGAGCAGAGTTTACTTCAAACTTAATTAAGTTAACCAATCGTTTTAGTTCTTACTAAAAAAAAATATATATCGTTTAAGACTAGTCCAAATTAACTTACTTTGAAGCTTAAATATTAGACACGTTTAACTCGAGTTACGGCCGACTCCCAAACGCGAGAGATTTCGACCGTTCTTCTTATTTTGAATCTCGTTTGCATTCAATTGTTTCAGTCTACGGGATTCACGAATCACAACGACGATTGCCTGCTCTAGACATGTCGCAAATTAATAAAGCCAAAGCTGGCCTTACCCCTAACGAAGGAAGGGAGGATTTGAACGAATCGAAAACATCGTGACGTCAGCGAAAACCAAGCTGACCTGACGTAAGGAAGACCAGTGGCGGGAAATGTCAAATGTGAACGCTATTTAATCTCTCCGTCGGAATAACAAGTACACAAAAATTGTAACTCGCAGAATCATACAACACAAAAAATCCAATTCTTTAAGCACGAATTATGTCCAAACTTGTTTCAAGCTTCTGCATAAGGCGCAAGGTTAAAAAAAATTGTATTTACCAGTCGTAGACTGAGCTTTGGTTTTTGTTTTTCAACTCTTACCGTTATGGGTTGTCGCTTTTTTATTTCATATCAGAGGTAATATTCAAAATTATTATTAAGATATAACCTAATTTTATAACAACTTACAGGCTCTGATGAAGGTATCAAAATAAACCAACTCTTGGGCTTATTCCGTAACTTATTAAGGGGCTGTTAAAATTTAGAGGTGCTTTAAAATTTAAAATACAGTTGCATGATTGGTTGTTACCGTAGCAACAAAATTTAACACCCCTTTAAATTTAACGATTTTAATACAGAATAGACCCCACTGTCAGCTGAATGATATTTTATTAATTTTTCTACTGTCCTAAAACCCTATCACCGTTACACTTCTAATTTTTTAGTTTTAGTTTCTTTCATTTATTGTTTAATTTTTATTTTTTTACTCCGGTTGAATATAACTAAGTTGAGTTCAGTTGGGTTGGATTGAGCTGCAATTATTTACACGCCGTGAACATCAGCTGATCGATACCTCATTTACGCAACAGAAAATTAGTTTCGAAAACAAATTAAGTTCGAAGTTGCTAACTTCCGGAATATTTTCCTTTGAAATCCTGGTTTCTTTTTTTGTTTAGTTTTCTTCGCTCATTTCTAGTTTCAAATTTTCAAAACGCTCTCCGGTTTCAGGGAAAAACCACGCCATCTACGGTGTAAGAAGTTGAAGAAGTTTGAAGTTGCCAGATATCAACGGAGTTTGGTCCTTAATAAAATCGCAGAAATGAAAAAAACCGAGTCTTCACGTAAAGCTGAGGGACACGTGACCGAAGTAGATAGGCAACCAAACACACCCTCGTGTGATGACAAGAAACTGCCAGGAAAAAAATTCTGACCGTCAAAATAACCTAAACATAAACATCAACTAATCGATTTCTAACTTGTCGAAATGAAATTGCTTTCGGTACTTATAGACAGAAAATAAGTTTCGTTCAGCCTTTTGTATTATACCGCATTTTATCTTATACCTAAATTTATTATTATTGATTGTTTGTACCGATATTGTTTAACTCTCTAACGGAATTAAAAAAATGACAGTACTAATAAGTTCTTGGCTGTAGTAAGTTATTTACTATAGTTGGCCAATAAAGTTAGGTTAGGATAAATAATCTGAAGAGAAGTTGCCAAGGGACGGGGAAATTCCCTTTTCTTAGAAATGTTTTAAATGAACAGGGGAAAAAGGCATTTGGACATTTTCTTACAGTCTTAATGTACAAACCAACATAAAGAGAATAACTTAAATAATAAAAAAAATAAAATTCCAGCCATTTTCAAGGTCAACCCAACCCAACTGGAAGTCAATCTAAGTAAAATCAATTCAAGAAGACAATTAAGAAAGTTAGGTAAAAAAGTTAAATAGATAAAAGTTAAGTCCTGCCCTTCTCGAGATAAAACCAACCCAAACAAGAAATAAAAATGAGAATTAAGACAGAAAAAAGCAAATCGAAAAAGCAAAAAATTAAAAATCAATTGAAGTTATGCCCAACGAATCTCAAGGCCAGCCTAACTCAACTGAATTGAGGTCATCCCAAGTCAAGCAAAAAATTAAAAAATTTAAATCACTTCAAAGTAAGCTCGTTCAATTTCAAGGTCAACCCAACCCAAGCAAGACATTACAAATTAAAATTGAGGCAAGAAAAATTACGGTTAACGGGTTAAGAAAAAAAAAATCTAATTATCCCAACCCAACTGAACTAAAACTAAACAAACATTAATAACAATAATAATCAATAATATTTCAAAGCGGTTTTGCAACGGTTACTTAGAAACGGCACATGAATTCGTCAAATACAGACAAAAATTAAACCAAAACAAAACGAAACGGTAACAAGAGGAAAAAATAATAATAAACTAAATTAAGAAATAATAATAAAAATTAGAGAAAGAATGTAAAAAATATGTATTTCGTTAGTAAAGTGAAAGTAGAGGAAAAATTTTAAAATTAAGGAAGTTAAAAATTAAAAACAAAATAAGAAAACAATAAAAATTAAGCCAAGTAGATTTCAAGGTCAATTCGACCTCCTATTGTCTGCCAATCGAGATTTGAAATTTATTGACTCACTTCATGCGATCACAAAAAGGTCTTTATAACGTCCACATATTTTGCTTACAGATTGAATTTTTCAAATTTTCTTTTGTGTTTTGAAGAATTCGGACAATTTCGGTTCAAAATGGGAAATGTGTACCAATTAGAAAGTGAAAGTAGCGTACGTAGGGCCGATCAATAGCGATTACTTACAACCAAGGTTGGGGACATTCCGGACATTTCTCTAGAAAATATGCGGTTTTTTTGCAAAGATGCTGCGATTGAGTGCACGCATTAAATCGAACAAAATACATGCTTCCGGATGAACGCTTGTTTGAATGCTAGTGCGGCTTCAACAAGAAGAGTGCGAGACTGCGGATTCTAATCAACGGAAATTTACGAGATTTATTGCCGAGCGAGCGTTTTCTTTTGCGACCACATAAAAACCTAAAAATGAAATCGACTTCAAAACAGATCTGGTGAGCGGTTTATGCATTTAATAATTTTGTTTTTTTTTTTTGATAAACTCATCAGTGTTCATTGCTCATACATGGATTAAAAAATTTAAAACGCAAATACAATTATTTCTACGGTTTAAACAAACAACAATAATTCGTCAGATCTTAACACTACAGGTTTTACAAAATTCATGTACTGTAGGACGCCTGCGCCTGTGCCCCCGTCTGGAATGTCAGTAGCTTTGGTAATTACTCAGAAATATTAAGGCACATATTGTCAGTCGGAGACTGAACGGCCCGGTCATAAAACATTTTGCCGCCGTCAAATAAGCGCAAGTTTTCTTTCTTGACTTGACTTATTGCCCGTTTCGTATGACATGACGTGTCGTAATCAATTTATTTTCAAGTTGCAAGAGCGACAATACGTCCGAATAAACAGGTGCCGCAAATCTCCTCGGACGTAACCCATTCGCGAATTGACGCTATTAATTAGCGAACGCTAATTCCGACGTCAAAGCAAAACGATTCAATCCGCCAAAATTAACGATAATTTTTGATTACGCGCGCGCGAGAAGGCAAATGAACTTTTCGGCCGGCACGCGTAAGTTTTCACCTTGAAATTCATCCGAAACTTGGTTGCGTTTCGTACGAGAAAAAAAAACCCTTCAATGAAAGCCTTTGTAATTTAAAACCGTTAAGCGAGGCAATTTGCGATTTTTTTTACTCCCAACATTCTTGTAAGTTTGAATGTAAGCAAAAACACGATGTTTCTGGATCATCAAAAATGCTCATATTGTTTTTTTTTTTTTGGTTGAAGAAAATGTTTCAAAAAACATAAATCGTACGTATATGGGAAATTTCCATTGCCTCACAGAATCTTTTGGGACGTAGTGTATTATATGTGTACGGGCCGTCTGAAAATAGTGTTAATCCTTTACAGGTTGGTATTATTAGTCCCTACAGAGAAAAAGTTTGTCTTCTTTGCATTATAAAAAGCAAGAAATACCAAGTCAATTTTAAAAAAGCAGGTAAAATAGTTTCACGTGACTGTCATTTGACACGTTTCAATTTTTAAAATATTCGTCGTTATTTGAAAGTGTGAAATAAAAATGGAAGTGTGTATGGAAACAAAGGAATGAAACTCTGAAATAATAATACGACTATGAAATAAAAAGGTAACATAAAAAGAAGATATACAGCGTGATACAGAAATGTCTCCCGATATTTTCAGGATGAATAGAACATCAAGAAATAAGGTCAAACTTTTATTTCATATAATTTTTTTTTCAAAAGGTGGAAAAAATAAATAAATTGGTAAATTCTTCACCCGTCCTTCAGGGGTTATAACTCCCTTATTATTTAGTTTTGGAAAAAAATATATGAAAAGGTGACTTTATTTTTTAATGTTTTATTCACTCTGAAAATACATTTCTGAATCATGGCGTATAAAAAAAAAAGATTAATTGATAATCAAAATAAAATATCCGTCAAATCTAAAAAAAAAACAAAAACAAAAGACGATCGCGTGGAAAACAAAAATAAAAATATGCAAATCTAAGAATTAAGAATAAGTAAAATCGACATAAATATTGACAACGAAAAATTTAATCTGTAAATATTAAAAATTTAAATTAAATAAACTTAAATTAAGCAAATGAAAAGAAATAACAACTAAAGTCAATCAACTGGTGATAATTAATAAATGAAAAATCGTATCAAATCAAAATCAAACGGAAAAAAGACACAAAAAATAAAAGATGACAGACGAAAATAAAAATTATATAAAAAAAAACAATCGTTAAATGTTAAAAAAATATAGATACAGCTAATTAAAAAATCAAATGAAATCGCGTAAAAGAGAAAACAAAAATGGCCATCGATCGAAGGGATTATTGAAATGTAAAATAAACTCAAATCGAGTAAATAAAACAAACAAAAAAAAAACAAAAATAAAAGACGATCTAAACGACTAATCATTAAACCAAACCAAATCGCATAAAAGAGAATTAATCCCCTCCTTAAATTCAAAACGGTAAATTAGAAGAAAAACAAAAACTAAAGACGATCATCAATAAATGAAAAACGAAAACAAAAGACGATCATCAATAAATGAAAAACAAAAACAAAAGACGAATATCAATAAATGAAATAAAACCGCATAAAATAGAAAACAGAAATGGCAATCGATCAAAAAGATTAAAATATAAAATGTAAAATAATAAATAAAATAAAAATATAAATAAACTAAAAGAAAAACAAAAACAGAAGACGATCTATTGAAAATTAAAACATAAAATCCTAACGAATTAAAGATAAATAAATCGATCAATTATATAATTATACAGCGTGGAAACTAAGTGGCGGATAAATTCGATATTTTCATTAAAAAGAAAAATCGCCCACCTTCTTGCAAACAACCTGCAGTATTAAAAATAATTTCTGGAAAGGACAAAAAATTAGACGCAATTGACGGATCCGAACGTCTTTTAAAAAAATTCCTCGTCTCGAAAATATCGCATTTATCCGCCGTTTAGTTTCCAAGCTGTATTAAAATTGAAATAAATAGAGAGTCAAATGAGGGATTAAAAAAGTAAAATAAAAGACGATCGGTGATAGAGATAAGACGAAAGTGAATATTCCGTAACACTTAGTCAAATCGAATTAAAAGCGCTAAAGAAAAAACGAAAGGGAATCAAATTCCAATGTACAATAAAGTCAAATTGAATCGAGTAAAGACAAATTGAATCGAGTAAAGTCAAAATAACATCGGTTTATAAGTAAAAAAAAAAAAACCCAGCAGCCTCTGTACAGCTGTTTCAGCCCTATTTGAGGCTTCTTCAGCAATGTCAGGTCAAAGAGCGATCGTAGGATGTCGCTGTTTTACCTATTAAAAAAAATAAAACCAAATAGAATCAGTATATTTATACAAACCGTTTTAAGAATACTAATACTCCTATAATTTAAAATATCATTATTTATATTATTATTAAAATAATATGAACCAGCCTATTAGGTTATGGAATTATAATATCGAGTGTTTAAAAGAAGTTAAACTAAATATAAACTGCAATAACCTTACTTAAAAGTATTTGAAAGTAGAATGCGATTATTTACAAGCAAATTTAAATTCCAAGCGGAGCAAAAAATTATTGAAGACGGGTAAAACCAAGTCCTCACTCAACAGATGTTATTCTAGGAATAAGAGCTTGTGTGCACAGAATTGCCACATGTCTGAAAATATCCATAATTTTTGTAAAACTTGTGTTAAAAGATTAATTTTAATAACAAAAAGAAGAAAAAAAAAACAGAATTCCCAATTTCATTATTAGATCGAATATTAAACATAATGTGTATTTATCGACGAAACTCAGGGCAATAAAATAATTCAATTATATACGACATATCTTACACACAAGCTAAAAACAGATGACATAATCCAAAGTGAAAGAATACAGACAATAATTGGTAATCGTGTAGTTAGACATCAGTTGAAACGAAATATTAAACGTGTAAATAATTGATACCAGTTAATTGTGTACGTTACCTATCTATCTAAGAGGTTATTAGCTCTGTCTCGCTTAACTGTCATTCTCATCAAATCATAGATGAGAATGAATTTACTTTACTAATCAAATAAATTTAACTCATTAGTTTTTCGTGCACTCTTCTGGCGTCCTGCTAGTTTTACAACACAGTTAAGTTGCTGAATCTCGCAAAGCACATAAATTAAGAACATCCATATGATTTATACGTGAAATAATTGATAGTAAGAATGATTAATCAGGAACAATTGAGAATTCGTAACTATTAAAAGAGAAACTACAATACAAAGCCGAAATCATACTATTAAAAAAATAATAATCTATAAAGACTCCAGAAATTGATTGATTGATTGATTGCATGATTTTTATTTTCCGGGAGTAAAATTATAAAAGGCTATCGCAAGAGTTGCCCGCGTTCTTTTACAGACACACGGTACAGAACAAAATATATTTAAACAAAATTCCTTTGCAGGACGTCAGTCGTCTTGGGTTTGTTATGAACAAATTTTACTACGCAAAAACACTGTAAACATCGTCGACGATTCGATCATCGCAAACTATGCAAAATACTGAAATTTTTAAATATTTATGAACCTGTACTTTCCAGACCTCGTTTACTGAAAATATTCGCTAATGATATACTTAATTAATGCACGCCACAATCATCCGGGGATTACACCTGCAATAGTTTTCTTTTAATGAGCGATAATGAGTGACATTAAAGTTTATCGGGAAATGAATATTAAGCACGTAATTGCTTCGATGATGTCGCTCCGGCGAGTTAATTGAGCGTGTCAGCATCAATTCCCCTGAAACATTTTTTTTTTTAAATAATAAACGCCGCCGGCGTTATGTAATATTGTAATGATGAGGAGGATTCGGACGAAAACCGCGCGTTTTCTGATTGGGAATTTCGACGTTTTCACGCCTCTTAATAAACCCGAAACGAAACGCAAGCCGCGGTCTTCTCGAGAAGCAACTTTCCGGGCGTGGAATTTCCAAATCACCGGATCGACAGAAGAAGAAAAAAGAAGCAGCTAGCAGATTCCCTTGTTTTTTTTTTTTTGAGGAACGCGAACGAACGGAAATCACAAAAGGGTATTTTACTTATCCTCGGTATACGTACATTAAGTAAACGAGATAAAGTCCGGGAAAATCCGATGTTCCATTTCCCCCATCGATCACCGATAACATTGTTTATCGCAAAACAAATAAACTTTTAAATCCCACGGCTGCAATGTCCATCCAGGTGTTATATAGGTATGTCCTTTTGTTTAGGTTTTTCCGTGCACTTATCACCAACAATTTCGGAACATAACGGCTTTTGTAAGGTGAACGTCGAAAGGAAAAACCGTTGGACGCGGCGTTTGTTTACATCGAGATCAAAAAATGAAAAGTTTGAATGCAATTTACATCAGATTACATACTGATAAAAATCTGGAGTTAATTCTAACATTTTTCGGACGCCAGGGAACACTTTTTCGGAGACCCTCGCGTCCATCCGTTTGCGGAGTTACGAAAAACGGAGTTAGGATGTTTACCATTTAAACGTATGTAATAGAGCAGAGTTAAGCTTCTCCTTGTTGGAATAATCACTTTTAGATACAATTTAGTCGGAAAAAGAGAACAATAACGCCAAATTCGATGAAGATTAACAACTTTTCAGATAAAACTTTATCCATATTTAACACCGAATGGGCAGATTACAATTAATCTCAAAAATTTTTATGTGTGCATGAGTGTCTACCTACACAGTAAAAAATTAGTGAAAAATTTAAACACTAAAACCGGTGTGTTTAAGTCCAATCGGTTTAGAGTTAAATATTTAATCCGTCCAATTTATGAAATCGTAGAGTTCTTTTTAATAACCGCATTGTACAATTTTAGCTCTTGTTTAGTGTAAATATTACACTTAAAATATTAAAGTTTTTTACAGTAAAGAGTGAATTTATTACAATATCCTAGTAATTTTTTTCTCGTATTTAGTGTACATGTACTCTATATTGGCATAGAATCCTCTCTTTTAGAGTATAAATTTTATTTAGTTAAGAGTGAATTTCTTAATATAACCGGGTAAAATTTGTCTAGTATTTAGTGTAGATATACCAGAGAATAAAATATCCTCTATTTAGAGTAAAAACATTATAATGTTTCAGAAAATTATGTATCTAGTTAGATAGGAAATATAAGTAATAAAATACCTGCTTAGAAGAAAAACTGTTTATTTAATATTAAATATAAGACCATTTATAAAAAAATTAATTTCATTCTTGACGTAAACAGTAATTGAAGTAGTTACTTACAGCTTTAAACACTATTAATTTTTATTCTTGGGAACAATATTCCTGATTAACCACCTTATTCCGTCCTCGTGTTGCTGGCGGCAACATTTCAACCAACGCAAGTAAAGCTCGAATGCTTCTGTCCCATTCTAAAAATGAGAAAGATACTAAGTGAACGAAAACATTAACTTTTCATCGTATTTGCGAATATAATCGGACAAATCGTTTTGGTTTGCAGTGGAACTGTCGAGCTACGCTTCTACTGACGAGACAAACCAGCTGTACAGGGGTTGCTCGAAAGATCCACTGCAATCAAATACGATTTACAATGCAATTTCTAAGAACATTAACAATTAAAATGTTATTTATAAATAATACCTGGTTCTCCAATTAACGTTATGTTTGGATTTTTTTACAGTCTCCTTATATATATTTAAAATTTTGTCCATATCGGCACCAAATTTAGTTTCAAAGTCAACTTGGGCGTGTTCTTGAAGGTAGTCCAATTCTATCTGTAACATACATGTTTATACCTGTACAAATTTTTCAAAGAAGTCAAGTACCATTAAACTAAAATAAGTGTTTGAGAGCTTTGAAACTTAAAACTTCAACATAAAAAACATAATGGATCTAGACTTCTGGTACGAACGAAAGCACCAAGTGCATACAATAAAGACGTAAACAATTTTTCAGAAAGTGTTTAAACTTACTAATTGAGTGGAATTCAAGAAACGAGGAAATTCGGCGAATATTTTAGTACCAAAAGATTTTCTACATTCATAAGTTTCCCTCATTTTTGCTTTAATTGCTTCGTCATCATTGGTATTTTTCAAGAATTCTATTAATATAAAATAAGTTACGACCTAATGAAAATTTCAAAGGCTATAAAAATGTTAAAAACCAAAGTGTAATCAAAGGAATAGCTTTCTTGAATTACGTGACCGCATTAGAAGAAAAATATACGATTTATAGCGTTGAAAATTAAAAAAACAAAACAAATTTTTTGTCATAGAAACCAAAATTACCTAGTAATACATATTCGGATTCAGAATGATATGTGGATTCCAAGTATGTAAAAATATACAGGATATTCTATTTAAAATTTATTTATGATGTCAATTCCGGTGAAACCGGAATTCGTACGGTGGTCCGTGCGAAAAATTCAGCTTCTTATTTAATTTGTCGATCCCGAATTTTATGTAAAAATAAAAATTCTGGAAGAGTGAACACATAGCCCTGTATTGAGTATTGGACATGCGTTTTATTAGCATTTTTTTCTTGTTTTGATTTCTACTATCACCTGTCAAACCTTGTGCAGTTTTTTATTAACACCCTGTATAAACTAGGTATTAGATGCTGTTTAAATACATCTACTTACCTCTGTATTGTAACCCTCAAAGCGTGCATTTGTATTTTCCTGATTGTTAATACTAGAACTTGGTGATGGCTCATTGGTACTTAGCGATGACTCATTAGTACTTGATGATGACTCATTTAAGAATATTATGTTATCCTCACATTTTTCATTCAATCAGTTTTCAGTGCTTAGTACAGTTTCTGTTGTGGCTATACTAACAAATGACGCTTCTGAAATTTCAAAATGCGGTAATAAATAAATTATTTTTGAATTAAATGCAACTAGGTATTAGCATTTTTTTCTAGAAAATGTGCCGTATATTTGTAATACCATTTAATGCAGAATCTCTTATTGCAGATACAATTATATCTACCGGGCCACTAGCTTTCTTGATATTAATGTAATCCATTAAAACATCTTCTTCTAGTATAGTGCCATTTTTGTCCGCAAAAAATATAGCGTTGTCACCCAACTCGGGGAACTTTACTTTTGCTGAAATTATCAGTTTTAACGCATGTGCTTAAAGTGCTATCATAAACAACATTACAGACCTAAGTTAACAATGTCCTTATACTCAAATTCATTTTCAAATTTTGCCAATTTATAGATATGTCCATGTTCTATTTGAAGAAAATTCATTGTAGCAGTTTTTCTTTTATTATTTATATTGCAGTACTCTTTTCCCCTTTTATAGCAATCTGAAATAATTTTTTTTTGTACATCACCGTAATTCTGTTTTATTGGTAATTAATTACAAAGTATCAGATTAACGGAAATAGGTACAACAACGAATAATTCAGATCAGTTCTATTATGCAAATTCAGATTATCATATTACACACTATATTTTAAGAATATCAATCACTTACCTGGGAAATTACAACTTTATTGTCACCCCACGATCCTGCATTAATTGTGCAACCACAACTGCGTGTAACAACTTGTATCATGACGCATCCCCGGCATACCCCCATCATCCTCTCAAGGCATCTTTTTAGAGGTAAATTCACTCTGTTAGAAAACTAATAGATAAATTGGTTATCTTTCTTGCGTAAATCTTTCATACAGATTTATAAAAATTTAATACTTTGTAGTGAATATTTAGAGTAATTTTGTAAATAGATTATTTTTTCTACGGCAATTAAAGTAACTTTGTAGGCAGAGAGAAATTAGAGAAAGCAATTTTTACATTTTGTAATAGTGTAAAAAATAGTGTTTGCTGCACTCTAGAAATTTCATCTAAAATTTTTACTAGGTACTCTACAACTTTTACACGACTCAAATTTTTTGCTGTGTACTAAAATTTCAAAACATTTTGCAAAAAGGCGCAGCAGTAACAAAGGCAAAAAAAAAACTTGTATATAGCATTCCTATATGTGGCTCAGCATTTCCAAAACTATTTATTTCAACGTGGTTTTCTTCGCTTAGGTATGATTTCTTCCAATAGAAATTGGACCGTAAAAAAATGTGTCCAAATTTGTTTGAACGCTGCACCATGGATTCATCATACGCGTTCGCCATGATCAACAACGAGCAGCATTCAGCTTCATCGTCTTCATAAAATGGCGACCCGACGCGACGTCTCCTGCATGTCATGAGTTGCTTATAGCACAATAATTATGGCTGACCGTTTGACCTTGAATATTTTCCGTCGGATTTTAGTCATTAAAAAAAAAAGAAACTCAAGCACATCTCAGGCTTCTTTCTTCTTACGAGAATCGTGAAAGAATAGTGATCACTTCTCTGCAAGAATTATGAGTTACGATATTGCGGATTCTTTCTTGTATATTTAATTTTTGTCTCGTCCAAATTTAATTTTTTTTAAAAAAAAGGAGAAAAAACCGGGTCCTTACATGTCTCCGAAGCTTAAGACACCACTAGTTTTAGCTTTTTCTTCTCGTTGCAATCACTGACTTTCAGATTTCACGAAAAATAAAAAGAAATCGCAAAAGGGGAATTCTAAAATGTCGTAAAAACATTTCAAACGCTTAGGCCTTTCTTAGACTTCCATTATCAAATGTCTATTGATCTGATTTCTTTGTAATTCTAGGAGGTTTAAGGCGACAATCTTCTTCCGCCTACTTCTTGGGTTTTGCTTTCTTTCCGGTTCCCGACTTTCAATTTCTTGCCAAAATAAAACAACGGGGAACTCCAAAATGTTAAGCATTTTAAATGAATTAGGCCTTTTGGACTTCCGTTATCAAATACCTATTGATCTAATTTCTTGATAATTCTAGGAGACTTGAGGCGGCAATTTTTCTTGCGCCTACTTCTTGGGTTTTGCTTTCTTTCCAGTTCCGACTTTCAATTTCTTGCTAAATTAAAAAAAAAACGGAGGAATTTTAAAATGTCAAACATTTCAAGTGCTTTAGGCCTTTTGAGCTTCTATTATCAAATACCTATTGATCTAATTTGTTGGTAATTCTAGGAGGCTTGAGGCAATAATCTTCTTCGGCCTACTTCTTGTGTTTTGCTTTGTTTCCACTTCCCGACTTTCAATTTCTTTCTAAAATAAAACAGCGACAAAGTTGTAAAACGTTAAACACATTTCAAATGCTTAGGCTTTCTGAACTTCCTTTATCGAATAGGTACTTATTCATCTGATTTCTTGGTAATTCTAGGAGGTCTAAGGCGATAATCTCCTTCCGCCTATTTCTTATGTGTTATGCTTTCTTTCCAGTTACCGACTTTCAATTTCTTGCTAAAATAAAACAACGGGGAACTCTAAAATGTTATTAAACATTTGAAGTGAAATATGCCTTTTGGACTTCCTTTATCAAATGCCTACTGATCTAATTTCTTGATAATTCTATGAAACAATAATCTTCTTCCGTCTACTTCTTGTATTTTACCATTTTACAAAAGAGTTCTTCTTAAATCTTGAAATTTTGAGCGTCCAATATTTTCCTCTTTATTTAATTCTCGAGAGCGAACGTTTAAAGAACAGGATTAAAAAAATGAAACAGAAACAAGGACTATTTGTAAAATGAATAGAGAGTGACGTTATTAAAAACATTTTTCTAATTTAATTTTATTATTTTATTATTATTAGTTAAGTGCGACCATTTTTTTTTAAATTTAAATTTAATGGACGTTCTAACGCTAGATTTTTAATTCAAAAAGACTTGTCTAGATGGCGCTATTACCTTATCAACTATTCTACTATATGTAAACGTTGGTATCTCGGACGCAGAATCTTTTCCTTTTTCATCTAAAATCAAACGTTTGAGGAACAGAATTGCAAAGAGAAAATAAAACAGGTATTATTTGTAAATTGTATTGCTAAAGCAACGTCTTTCTTTTTATTTTAATTTAAAATGTGGACATTCTAAAATCCTAGTGTTTTTTTCTGTCCAGATTAATTTAGATTGATGGTGTGATTACCATTAATTTGTTTATGGTTAAAAATAAACATTTCTTAAATTTAAATTTGATGAACTTTCTGATGCTAGATTACCAATTCGGATGCATTTTGATAGAGGACGCGATACGCGTGCTATTTTGCTATATTATTAAACAATTGTTTAAACAGCGACATCCTCCGATCGTTTTTTTTTTGACCTAACATTGCATTAGGACTGATAAATTGAAGCCAGTTTGCTACATAATAAGTCATCCCATGCAAGTCAGCCATGCTTGCTGAAAGTTAAAAAAAAAAATGGTTGCAAATCGTTCCTGCTGATGAAGTCCAAAACAGGGCTGAAACTTTTTCTGAAAATTTTAAATTTAAATGTAATTTAAATTCCAGTGATAGATCAATGACGTTTTGTTTAAATTTGATGGACTTCCCAAAGACAGATTCTCAATCCAAATCGATTTCGATGAATTACAATTATTTTCGTATTATTAATTGATTTTAAATGTCGTAGACATTCTAACACCGAAGCAACAATTTTCTTTTAATTAAAAGATTTAATGGACACCCAAAGCAACTTCTTTTTTAATTTAAATTTAATGGACTTTCTAATGCTGAATCGACGACCGAGGTTTTTTTTTTTTTAAATTGAGCGGACTTTGCAATGACTGATTCTTAATTCAAATAAATTTGGACAGATGACGTTGTTATTATTATTTTCTTATTATTGAAATTTAAAATAAATAAAACATTGTTGCTTTGCTTTGAAATGTACATTATCTTTAACTTAAAAAAAAAATAAGTTAAAGGTAATGTACGTTTTCAAGCAAAGTAACAGTATTTTGTTTATTTTAAATTATATAATAATAATAATAACAGGTCTTTATTGCCAAATTTTAATTTACAATATGAAAAGCATAAATAAATAATGGGCGAAGTTCAGCATAGCTGTTCTTACACTTAACCCAATTGTTAAAGAATAGTATAGATAATTCAATAATAATAATAATAATAATAACGGCGACCACAGTAAATTTATGATTATTAATTTTTATATTGATCTGAGTTTTAGCAAGACATCTTTGCTTTTCCCTGCCGAAAATCATTAACGAAGATTTTGATGAATTTAAATGAAGGCCTTGAGAATTTGATAAATCGATTAGTTTTCTCAAGTCCTTATTTATGTATTTATTATATTGTTGTAATTCCGTAAATGGAAAGGAGCAGTACAGTTGAGTATCATCAGCGTATTGATGTAACTTGCAAGTATTGAGGTGTTTGTAAAAGTCGCTGGTATAAATTGAAAATAACAAAGGCTCAAGTATAGAGCCTTGCGGAATCCCATGCTGCAATTGCCTACAATTGGTCATTTCATTATTGATTATAACTCTTTGAAATCTGTTTGTTAAAAAACTACCAATAAGTTGAATAGCAAGAGAGTCGAAACCATAATAACGAAGTTTGTTAATCAAAACATCATGTTGCAAAGTATCAAAAGTTTTGCTGTAGTCTAACAGCACAAGTACTGAAAGTTTATTGTCATCAATAGCACGCATTATGTCATCAGTAACTGCTAATAAAGCTGAAGCTGTACTGTGTCCGGACATAAATCCAGACTGACAATCTGGAAGTATGTTAAATTCTGTAATAAATTCAGTTATTTGACAACTAATAATATTTTCTAGAATTTTCGAAAACACTGTGAGAATGCTAATGGGTCTATAATGTGATATTTGAGTGGGTTCTTTAACTTTAGCTGTAGGACGCACAAGTGCTGTTTTCCAAGCAGTTGGAAATTTAGCAGTAGCCAAGGAAAAATTAAGCAAATATGTAAGACACGGAGTCAAAGTTGGTATCATTAATTCAATCATACGTAAAGAGATCGATCATATCACAACCTACTGCGTTCGATTTTAAGCCACGTATTATTTTCTCAACATCCTCCTGCGTCACAAATTTGAAATTAAATGCGTTACCCATTAACAGGGGATAAGAATTACTTGAATTGTAGTGTAATGATGCATTCAATAAATTCAGAGTAGTGGTAGTAGGAACTGAAGTAATGAAGTAATCGTTTAGTTGATCCGGAGTAAATATGATATCTTTTGAGGAATGACATTTTCTTTTACATATATTGAAAGAATATAAATAGTTCCACATTCCTTTTATATCATGTTTACGGGATGTAAATTCTATGAAAGCTTTTTTTTTCGCGCCTGATAGCACCAGTAACATAATTCCGCAATTGCTTGTAATTGATCCAATCCTCGGACAATTTTGTACGTTTAAATTTGGCAAAAGCATCGTTACGCAACTGTATCATCATTTTAATAGTCTCCGTTAACCAAGGAGCATACGGTTTTGTAATTTTTACTGTTCTCAGAGGTGCATGTACATCAAAAATAGATACTATATTGTTATTAAGAAATTCAACCATATCATCAACATCGGTCATGGCATAAATCGATTCCCAATGCATTGTTTTTAAATCGTCTACAAATGCATCGTAGTTAAAATATTTAAAATCCCGATAAGTGTGATATTTTGGAGGTATTTGGAGGTAAATTGGATGGACTCTCCAAAATGTTATCTAATTCAGAGAAATTTGGACATGGTGCCATTGCAATCGTTTTCTTATTATTAAAAAAGCAACAGTCACTTTTTATTTAACTTTAATTTAATAATGCTGGCAAGTAACAATTTATAAATTTTAACTTAAAATTGACATTCTAGCGCAAGTTTTTTTTTTTTGTTACAAAAATGTTGTCGCAGATATAACTATAAAGTGCCCCACGGCTAATGATCTCGTGTGACAGAAAGAGACAAAGCATTCCTTCGAAAACGGCTGTACAGGTTACCTTTTGAACTATGTATTGAGCTAACGCTGACTGAAGAAAGGTCAAGTTGGATAGGCATCTAAATTAATCCATTCTTCAACAATTCTTAACTGCAACGGTTTATGTACTTACATATAACGTCAAATAATAGGAGAAATGTCATATTTAATTTGACCAGAACTCGAAAACCGCATGATGCGATCATTTAAATTTCCCGCCTGTCAGTTCTTCCCAAAACGGCGGCGAATTCGCGAAACTTTGTATGTCTAGATACTTTACCGTTTCTTATTACTAAAGACGACAATTTTTTGTCTTATTTAAATTAAAGGACATTCTAATGATAGATTTTTTATTTACACAACCGTGGATAGACGGGGCGATTGTCATCAATTTGTTTATTATTAATGTTTTTATGATTAACTGAATGAACTTTCTTAACTCCGCTAAAATAATCTTTCTGCGTCGAAACTTTTTTTCATTATTAGTCTTGCTTGAAAAACTTGCTGCTCACAGCTTCTGAATTCACTTGGAATTTGCTAGATGGCGCTGTAACTATTGCTTTATTTATTATTAAAGGCAACATTTTTTTTTAATTAATTTTAAACAACCCAATGATTTGAATCGGTAAAGTTTTTCCGCGTTAAAGCTCAGTACATTCTTTTTAATTATTAGATGAGCTTTCTAATTCCGGGTTCTTAATTCGGTTAAAATTATCTAGATGGCGCTATTACGATTATTTTCTTTATTAATAAACGCAACGATTTATTTTGGATTGATTTGAAATTAATTCGATTTAAGCGACAAAGTTTTTCTGCGTCGAAACCAGGCAGATTTTTTTTTATTGTACTTTGTCGCTTCCCGGTGATAGGTTCTTAACTCGGTTAAAATTAGCTGGATGGCGCTGTTACCATTACTTTGCTTATTACTAAACGCAACATCTTTTTTTTTTTTTAATTAAATTCGAATCAATTCGGTGTCCTGTGTCCAAACCCAAACTCAGCATTGCTTAATAAAAAAAAGTCAAACATTTCGCAACTGTACTAAGCGTTATTTCAATACTGTCGCCGTTATTTAAATATTTCAAAAGCCTCCGATAATGTTAAGCAACTGTACATACTTAAACTAAGTCAAACAAATGCACGACGGCTGGGTTCTTCCTGCACTTGCGCTTTCGGAATTCCCTCGAGAATAAAATCGTTTGCACAAAGGTCCGGGCGCTGGGAAAGTTCCCGAATCGAGGTGGCGAGTCCGTCCCTGCCCTTCCATTCTCATTCTAACATGTCGGCCGCCACATTTCTTTTATCTTGGGGTTTTCCACATGCAGTTACTACGCCGTGGATGAGCGATTCGCTGCACATGAGCAACGCACTCGGAGTTAAATTCCTCCGGCCGGATTTCATCATTGTTCGACGACGATAAAAGAAAATCAGTTTACTGTGGCATCTGGACTATTTCCTTGTATGAAAGCGAATTGCAATAGTTTTTTTTTTTTACTTTCGATTTGCTTATTATAATTTATTTATTTATTGTTAGAAATATAATCAAACATACATAAATTTAATCAAATCTTTTTTTATTATTTAAAATATTCCATTTTCGTAGAAATCTAGGAAAAAAAATCGGAAATTTATGAGCATGTGTCATCGAAAAGGGCATTTTGTAAGTAAAGTTTTGCTTTTTTTTCCCAGTGCAAGATTCTTTTAATTAGGTTAGAAAATTGTGCATCGAATCGAGTTGAAAATGAGCATAACAAAATAATTTTAATCTTGCTGGTTTTCTTCTATTAGAATACAGAGTGTCCCATTTTAGTTTACCGACCTGCTTTATGCTGCGACATTTCCAGAAAACTCGGTATTAGAAACTGAATTTAAAAAAAAAAACAATCGAATACAATTGAGTGGAAGTGAAGTAAAAGGCCTTTCCTCATCAAACTCGAACAGAGAAACAAAAGACAGACGATTTTAAATAAAATCACACGTAAAACTGAAACAAAAGACTAACGTAAAAGGAAACTGCTGAACCCATTCAAAAATGAAACGTTTTCCTTCCATGAGAATTGACGACGAAAAAACAAGAACGAGAGGCAAACAAAACACTGACCAAAAAAATTGCAAGAGCAAAACAAAAGACTGTCGATTTTAAATAAAACTACACATAAAACTGAAACAAAAGACTAACGTTAAGGTAAACTGCTGAATCCATTCAAAAATGAAACGTTTTTCTTTCATGAAACCAAACGAGAATTGACGACGAAAAGAAAAAGGACGAGAGACAAACAAAACAACGACAAAAAGAATTGCAAGAGCAAAACAAAAGACGGTCGATTTTAAACGAAATCACACATAAAACTGAAACAAAAAACTAACGTAAAGGTAAACTGCTGAACCCATTCAAAAATGAAACGTTTTTCTTTCATGAAATCAAACGAGACTTGACGACGAAAGAAAAAAGAACGAGAGGCAAACAAAACAACGACAAAAAAGAATTGCAAGCGCAAAACAAAAGACGGTCGATTTTAAATAAAATCACACGTAAAACTGAAACAAAAGACTAACGTAAAAGGAAACTGCTGAATCCATTCAAAAATGAAACGTTTTCCTTCCATGAAACCAAACGAGAATTGACGACGAAAGAAAAAAGAACGAGAGGCAAACAAAACAACGACAAAAAGAATTGCAATAGCTAAACAAAAGACGTTCGATTTTAAATTGATTTAGGTTGACTTTGAGAAGATTTGGACTTAATTTTTAGTAAAAAAGTTTGTTGCAAATCGTTTTTGATTGCAGTGAGAACCTCGAGCAGCCTCTGTACAGCTGTTTCAGCCCTTCTTGGGACTTCGTCAGCAGAGACGTAGCTCGACATTTTCACTTCAATCAAAAACGATTTGCAACAATTTTTCTTTAAACTTTCATTATGCTTTGACAGCAAGCATGGCCGCCTTGCATGGGGGACTTATTAGGAGCAAATCCCGCTTCAATTTGTCTATCCTACTGCAATGTCAGGTCAAAAAGCGATCGTAAGATGTCGCTATTTTATCTGTTAATTTTTAGTGAATTGTGTTTTTTAATTTTCAGTTTCGTACTTGAAATGGGAAGTTTCGGTTTTTCGATTTGAGTTTTAAATCTTTTCTTAATTTTGTTTACTTAAGTTAGGTTGATTTTAATCGCTTTAGGTTGACCTTGAGACGGTTTGGATTTTTTATCGAATTTAATTTTTTATTTTCCTTTTATTACTCGAGATGGGGAGTTAGAGTGAATTTGGTTAATCGCGTTGCCTTGTTTTTAAGATGGGGTAGTTTAAATTTATTGCTTGGGTTAGACAGTTAGGTTGAGTTCAATCAATTTAGAATATGTTGGATATTGCTGCATGCATCATCTTTTGTAATAATTGTAATGAAAAAGACGTCAAAATGAAAGCAGATTCTAGCACAAAGTTTTACAAGTGGTTCGAGAAGTGCATTATTTTGACGTCAGTTTCGCATACGACTTTAATCGAGCGTTTTTATTTCAACGTCGAGTGGTCCTTCGGACCGGATATGACTGCACTTTCTTCGGCGAGCGGCACACACGAACAAATAATTGATCAACAACCAGTTAATTGAACAAACAAAATCTCTGCTCCGCAACTTTCTTATTAAATTTTGCGGAAGCTCAACCTAACCGATCCTAAATTAATAAAGAATAATAGAACAACCCAAAGTGCATCGTAATCTGATCGTGTGGTAAGGAGTGAAAACTCAAAAATCTAATTTTTATGTTGCTTGGAAACCAAAAAAAAAAATTCGGTTCATCGCCGATTGGTCCTTCGAGTCCCGGATGTAACGCGAGTGCGTGAGGATATTGTAAATTTTATTTGCAAGTGTCGGCGTGACGCAAGAATCGAGGGAGTTCAAGAAAATACTTGCTCTGTGGGGCTCTTAAATTACACACAAATTCAAATCAACCGATCCTAAGTTTGTAAACAAAAGTACAAACACATTAAATTGCTTTTAAATATAAAAAAAACGTCACTTTTGTTTGCCAGATATTGAATAAAAATGAGGCTTTATTTTACGTAATGTAATATTGTCGCGTAGTCCTTCGAGTCGGATATGACGACTATTCCCTTGGCGACTGGTACGATCGAGTGAACTGATCCACATTTTAAAATAGAAATTATTCTTTGATAGCTAGCATATAGCATATCTCATCCCGAACGATTAGGGTATAGGCTTAATTCTAACTTATCATCCGCATCTTAACAAGATGGACGTTTTTATTATTATTATTATTATTATTATTATTATTATTATTATTATTATTTCGTACACCATATAAGCTCACTTGAATAAATTTCTTAGAAGTCTTCTTGAATTTATTTTTTGAACACGTTTATGCTTGGAGAATATACAGATTGTGCCATTTATGATTACCGCGTGGCAATAGGTGCGAGAGAGCGCACGTCTTAAAGCCATCCTATTCGGATGAAAAAGCTCGCTCGCTCGATCTCGACTTTGGGAACTTCTTTTTTTATTGCTCTTTTATACTGTATCCAAAGTTGGAAAAGTTTAAAACAAAACGTTTAAAACATAGTGTTTAAAATATGGTTAAAACACGGAATTAAAAACATACCGTCTGTTTTAAGCAAAATGTTTTAATCATATTTTTTTGTTGCTAAGGTTTTAAATTCATTTTTTGTAATTTTAAGCTAAAAAAGAACACTTTTGATATATGTAAGTAAGGTATTTCACTGACAGATTAACTTTAAACTTTAGTTTGTTCTCATATCAATTGTTTTAATAATTGTAGACAATGCGTGGCTGAGATGATGACGTGATGACTACACTGTAGCTCTGATTTGAGCTAAATTTAAATTGCATTAGATTGATTATAATCAATTCATTAATTATTACTGATCACTAGAATAATACTTATATTGGAAAATTTTAAAATACCTTTTCAATATTTAACCTTTTATTATTACATTAAGTTTTGAAACATACTGGGTCCTCCGCTTCCCTGTTTATACTATGGGCTACGGGATGACTTAATATGTAGCAAACTGGCTTGAATTTGTCAATGATAATGCAATGTTACATCAAAAAGTGATCGTAGGATGTCGCTGTTTAAACTATTTATAACGTTATCGTTTCATTTGTTTTCATTGAATTTCTACCGTGTGTCCCAAGGCCATATATTCGGTACTTTTCAGACATATACCTACTGGACTTTGTTTGGCCGAAGGTAATATCAACTTTGTTATTTTAAACGGAACACTACCCTACTATTTTTCAATATTTGGAATTTTTGTTTTCCAATCTTGAAAGCCACGAGTCATGTATTTTAGTTCTAATGCGATCAAGCAATTTGAAAAAAATATTTCTTTGGATTGTACTCGAATTTAGTTTTTTTTGGGAATGTTTTTCTCAGTATGTTGACAGCAAATACTTCATATTTTCTTTTAAAACCATTTAAAATACCGCGACCGTAGATCCTAAATAAAACAAGCTCTGCCTTAAATGATTTAAATTATTATCAAAGTACATACATTATTTTTTTTAATTAGAGATCGAATTTGAATAAATTCTTCGTATCTCTTTACACAAACATCAAATAATAATAATAATAATAATAATATGTACCTTTTTAAGTGAGCTATAAGGGCAATTTAAACATTTAAAAGTGTTTTAAACAGCAGTTCTTTTTTGTTCAAAACATAGGTTCAATTTTAAACATGTTTTAAACAAAAAAAAAACTGTTTAAAACAAAAAAAAACAAAAGTTTTGTTCTTTTTTTTTAAAAAAAACAGTTTTTTTCTTTAAAAAAAAAACAGTTTTTTTCTAACCCTGACTGTATCCCAGGACCAGAGGTAACCGACGTAACTTGTGTGCAGGAAACTTTACGTAAGTTACTGTTACGAAGAAGAATTGCGTCTTGCGGTCCTTTAACCTGGCCAAATGAAAATAAAAAAGTCACCACAGAACTATTTGCGTTCTGATTCGTAATCATGTTCTTCGTACTATTACTATCCGACATTACAACCGCAAGAGATTAGGCGGAGCGAAAAATCCGACGATTGAAAATCTCATTCCGCAAACGGCGAAACGCTTCAGTTTCCCACGTGCGGTGCAGCAACATAATTTATTAAGCAATATGATTATTGCAAAAAGTAACGGGCATATTTGAAAATAAATTACGAGGCGATTTATTTTCCGAGTTCTTCGCCTAAATAAAACAGATTCTAAAGATGACCTCCCGTGTAACAACAACAACAACAACAATCATAATAAAGTACTACGTGTGTAATTAGGAAATCCCCGGACGTTATTACGCGGAATACGTTACAGATGGGCGATCGAAAATTATTATTAGTGAGTTTGCCCCCCTAAGAAGTATCTAATCACTTGGGCACCGTTAGCCAAGCAAAAATAAATTTGGGAATCGCCGGAGCAAGCGCGCGCGCGCGCGCGAACGCGAATTAAAAAGGCAATTAAATTTCGGAATGTCCCATCATCATGCAGTTCAATTAGTTTTCGCAAGTTATTGAACTCGAATCCATGAGTTTCAAATTATTTAACAATCAGCGATGACTGTGAATCGTTTGTATTTTTCCAAAAGAAAAAGAAGGAAAAAGGGGAAATAAATTTTTCGAAACGAAAAAGAATGTAAAAAAAAACTATGGGAAAAAACAAAATAAATTTATTAAATAGTTTAAAATTGTCTGTCTGATAAACTATCCTTGTATTCGCACGTTTCACGCTAAACGCATTTTTAAAGAGGTCTCCACACATCAGTACATGTATGTGAGCATGTGTGAATAGCAACGTCATCATAGAAAAAAATAATAACACTGGGCGCGTTCAGGGACGCTCAGCGGCTGAGTTGCTTACTCAGCAGTCATTTGTAATTGGCTGTTACCTTAATGTGAACCAATCACAAATGATTGCTGAGTAAGTAACTCAGCCGCTGAGCGTCCTTGAACGCGCCCACTCTTCTTCTTGCAAGCGACTCGATTAGAAAGAGATAGACAACAAACATTGTCAAGGACGCGACGCACGTATAAGCTTGTAATCAAAAGCAAAAACAAAAATTGTAACTGCGATCGGGTTGCCATATTTTTAAAATCAAGACAACGGGCACATTTTTTAACTCACCCGAAAGAACAAAAAAAAAAAAACGAGACGTTTTCAGCTGACTGCTCTAGGAGCTTTTCCATCTTGTTTGTTTAACAAAGGATAGAGATACTCTCAGCGCGTTCTAGAGCAATGAATTGAGAACGGTATTATCGTAATTGTGGGGGTGGGACGTAGTTCACTAAGCGCTTCTCAATCCTTACATCGTAATTTCAATTACTTTAAATTTTGTCAGGAGTACAAAAATAATGCCTGATTTCTAGAAAATCGCACGATTTTTAATTTATCATGCATCTCACTCTTTGTAGCAAGAAGTGTTTGTAACAAGAAATGTTGTATTTACATTATTGCCTTGACCACGGTCCCTTTTATAGCTTTTATAGCTTCGTCAGGAGTGACGCTATAAATCTATAGCGAAACGTTGAGTGTTTTCCCTTCATATTTCTGTCCGGTTCGAGATTAAGAAAAACTTTGTACTTACAAATACATAACGTAAAAAAAATGACGAGTGAGATACAAAACACATTAAAAATCGGGCCAGAGAAAGACGCAATTGCACGCCCCAAACATACAGTTTTCGAACGGACCTTATACCGACCGACTTAATTTGACATGAGGTTTCGAGTTTTATTTTTATAAATCCAATTCAAGAATCACAAACTTACTGTGATTTAAAATTTAAATACACCACACTTATGTGTAGAGTTAAAGGAAAGATTGAAAGAAAAAAAAAACAAACGCAAACAGTAATTCCTACTTTGCGATTTGCATATCAGAAATTGGAAAAATAAATAATAAAGTTGACCTCGGGCTTGTTTCTCGGGACACTCTATACAATAATATAATAAATAAATAATAATTTACAAAATATACCAAACGTTTTTGTTTCTTCAAGGTCACTGTGGTCGATACATGAAGCCAAATGGACCCATTTGATTTTAAGCGTATGAAGGCAACCCAAAGAAAGAATGAAAAAATTCAAAAAGCAAAACCAAGCTCAAGGTTAACCCAACTTAAGCGATGCCAACCCAACGAAAAACTCAAAAAACAAGGGAAAATTCTTTGTAATTAAAAAAATTCCACAAATTTGAACAAAAAATTAAGATTATTTAATTAATTAAGTAAAATTAAGCTTAAGATCAACGAAATCCAACAAAATTCAACAACCAACCTAAATAAACGAAGTCAACCCAGCCAAAAAATAAAATAAAAAAAGCAGAATTAAGAATTAAAAAACTAAAACAAAAAAGTTTCAAAGTTGACAACAATCTTCGGAAAATTTGGAGATTAATTTCAAAGTCCACTCAACTCAACTAAGGCAAGGATGAAAAGTGTTTTACAAATAAAAAAATATGAAATTGAAAATTAAGGAAAACAAAAAACAAGTAAAAAAAAGTTCAATGTTATGTCGTATGTATCAGCCCCACGTTGGGCGCCAAATTATTACTTTGTTGTTTGTCTGTTCTACACGTTAATGTAGCTAGGTTATTCACTTATGGCCGTTTTCATGATCACACTTTAAGGAAGCTTCAATTTAAAGTCACTTTAAGAATTGGAAAACAAATATATTTTTTTATGTTAAAGTAACTTTAAATTTAATGTCCTATTATGAAATCGGCCCTTAGCAGAGCTATGCTGTTATTCAATTCCATCAATTAACGTCTCTTGGGGGGGGGGGCGTGGTCTGATACAAAGGGAGGCGCGACAGAAATGTAATTTTCAGAACAAAACATATATTAAAAAAAAAATGTATACGTCCGGTTGCACCAATAGTTTAAGCAGAACTTAAATTTAAGTCAGGTTTAGATTATGACATTTGTGCTTGGTGAGTATAATGTCAATCACATTCTGTTTAACACCTACTTAACACTTAAACTTCATTTAATTAATTAATTAAAATGTGTCTGATATTTTGTTGAACTTACCCAAAATGTCATATCCTAAACACAGCTTAAATTTAAGCTTTGCTTAAAACATTGATGCAACCGGGCCATTATAATAAACTTCTATATTATTTGATGGAGGGAAGGCGCCAAGATTATTTTTTTTAAGGGGGTGTATTAACATGTATAACTGGAATAAAACACAGCATTGCTACCAGTATTGCCAACTTAGCCCCTTCGGGGCTAGATTCAGCTCTTTTCTGAGAGATTCAGCCCTGTAAATTATCAAATAACCTTCAAGGATTATTTTAGCCCCAAATTTTGTTTTCATTCAATTAATATTATTTATCGTATTTTTTTTTAATTTAAAAATTGATAAAAATATATTTTCTGTTATTTATTTTTTACAAGAATTTATTTCTTTAAAAAAAAAAATAGTTATCGTAATTTGAATATTCTCAAGTTTATTATTTTTTTCTTAAGAACTCATGTTGCTAGAATTTTTTCTTTACAGTGTAACTGGAAAAGCGTTTCAAGACGAAACTTTCGCAAAAGAAAAAACACAAGTCCCTGACGTCATTTGTTCGGGAGATATTTGCATTTGTTTGAGGAACTGCAAGAGCGATAATTTTTTTAAAAAGTTGAATAACGCGGACAACGGTTTAATTAGACCCTATTTATGGTACACAAAGTTACATTAAAATTCAATCTAGAACCCGAAAATGTAAACGTATATAGGGTGTTCTATTTAAAATAACGAAGTGAATTAACGCCCAGGCTAAACGGAACACTCTGTACACGTCAAACTAATTTTAAAATATGCTCCGCATGATCCTGTGAAACTTTCATTTGGAACATTTTTTCGTGAAATTAATAACTAGAGAGGTATGAAAGAATTTGCCTTAAGTGGGACATCCTGTATGTATAGACGCAGATCAAACCTATTTTATGGTTTCGCATACATGACGTCGAACTTGTACGGGCTTGTGGATGCACTTTAGGATTACAAAGCGGCGTAACCTGGGATTAAATCGCCTGCCATTGCCTGTACAAATTAATGAGAATATGTAAAAAAAAAAAATTAATTGCAGGTTACTGAATGTAAGGACTCGTTTAAAAGGGGCAGTTAAACCGCCAATAATAATGAGACCTAACTGCTCGCTGCATTTAAAATGATACAGGTAGACTAAACGCCATAGCCAGAGCTGGCTTCAGGGGTTTTCATAATACATACAACATTACTTTATTATTATTAAGTGCTTACATTTCGCTAGCTAGATTTATGATGATTTAGCATTTTGTTTTTTTAGCGAAGAAAAAAGACAATGTTATTAGAAATGAATGTGTTTTCGATTTGTATTTCTTACATAACTCTGAAACCTGAGCGTTACGAACGAGTGTGCTTGTCAATGTAAATAAATTAAACGGCGATGTTTTGCCTTCATTTTACATAGGTGAATCAATCTCTTTTTACTGTCACGGGGGAAATCCTTGACGATTTTTACCTGTTTTCAACTTACCACACAGTCGATAATTTACAGCGTACGTAATTGCCGCAGCACACCAAAGCCATAACTTCAGGATGACAGTTTTCATAAATAAAATTTACTCAATCGTGTAAATCAAGAAGTAAGTACACATCGGCTTTGGTTTTTCTTTTCTCTTTTCTTTAATTTCATCATCAAAAAAAATTACAGCATCTTTGAAAATTTGTTTCGTAAGGACGAATGAGTCAATTAATTAATTAAAGTATGCATTTTCCAGGTCTAGGGTCTTCATACTTGATTTTATCCGACGTCAGCTTGATAACTAGACAGCTAAGTATCGTAGATGCAAACCCTACAGTAACTAGTTTGCTGCTTAATAGTAAGTCACCCTAGACAGAGCGGCCAAAACAATGTTCTGAACATTTTCAAAAATTTGTAGGTAACTAGTTCGGTACGTTGCACAGTGCGTCGAGCTATGGACAAAAATCGAAAATGCATAATTTTTTTTAAGGGACAAAAAGGTTTCAGTACTCACCAATTAATATCTAAAAAGTAAATAAAATCCCTATTTCTTTGATTTCTCTGTTTTTTATAACTTTTTATGATATAGTTTTTGAAAGTTCAAGGACCGTTTGCCATGGTGACTTTTACGATTCTATGAATGTTACCTTACATAATCAACTGAAAAAAAAATCTAAGTAATTTTGACTATTAATCCTAACAATGGAGTCTTCTAGTACAGATATGAATAATTTCAAGTTAATTTGCGAGCATATTTTAACATTAAAACTGCAAATGAAAATTATCTTATTTCAAGAATTAAAAGTAAAGTTTAATCGAATATTACAAAAATACGTAAAGAAACGTATCAAATATTTTTTTAATCTGATTCCTTCATCCACGCGTTTTACGAAAACAAGAAATTCTTCTGCTAATACCTGCTAATATGCTGGTAATTCAACGAAGAAATTGTTTTAGCAACATTTCCCATATCCGCAATAGACAAATTTTTGACAAGTGAATTTCCTATCAAGGAAACATCAAAATCGGTGCAATCAAACGTAAAAGACACATTTTAAAACATTGAAATATATCAAAATGTCTGGATAGTGTAAACAGAGAATTAATTCAAACTTTTTCTTATCTTTACGTGAATTGTAGTAGATTTTGAATGCAATGTTCTCGAAATCGAATTTTATTCACAATGCGTTACCATATTTTCTTAGAAAGGCAATTTAATTTAGCATAAAGTTTGCTTAGTTTGGTGAAGAAAGACCTACGAAGCTTCCTGCATCGAGTGGAGGCGAAGAACCATCTTTCAAGAAAATAAACAAGAAAGAAAGAGCATAATTACGTTTCTCTATTAAATCTCGAGGAAATATTGCCATTTATAAGTGATCCGAGAACATAAGTTCGCTACTAAAACTGCTTACAGCTGAAATGAGTTATAGGTATACATAATTACTATTCAAAAAAAAACTTCAAAATATAATTTTTATCTAATGAAAATTTAACTTTATTAATCCTTAATTTATTTTCGACATCTCATAGATATCCAACGCTAATGATTTGTTAATGAAAATATTTTAGCCTCTAGTGTTACTTATTTTTTTTTTATTTCGACAAAATACGATTGAATATTAAAATACGGTAAGGTATGTGTTTGCAAAAATCAGATAAAATCATTAGCCGATATTCAACAGTTCCCAAGATATCGATTAAATGTTGAAAATAAATTGAAGGATTAGTGGAGTTAAATTTTCATTAGATAAAAATAATAATTGGAAATTTCTTGCTTGAACTTTAGCAATTAATAAATTTCAGTTGTTAGAACTCCTTGTAGTGAACTTACGTTCTCGGATTACTTATAAATGCCAATACTTGTGTCAAAATACATAGCGCGTTAAGTGCTACAATTTGACATTTCTGTGAGCCTTGTAGTATGAGGGTCTTAGGGTGAAGTTTGCCTGTATTTGGTGCATTTTAGTTGCGCATGACTGTACATCAAAAATGTTACGTTTACTCATAGGGAATATTCTAACGATATTTATAATTAGTTAGGTAAATATTCGCCGCTGATGATGAATAAAATACTTCTACATTTTAGCTCTTTAATTCAATGGAAGAGCTGTAGATTTCGATTTAGGGCTACAGTTGTAAGTTTGTAAGAGCTTTATCGAAATTGGTATATTCCATTTAAAAAAGTATAAATTTGATAGATAACTCACTTATGGAACATGCTGTACATGTGAAAATAATTTTCTGATATAGAGCTAATTACAGACAATGACTTTTGTAGAAAACATTTTCTTTTATAATTAATAGTTAATACTAATGACACACCTTGTATATTCTAGTGTTACTATTCTATTTTCAATTACTGCAACTGTTTATAATATGTATATTTCCAAGACCAAAAAATAAGAGAAAGAAGAATTATGATTTTTGTCCATTTACGCCTATCATTCGACGCACTGTGCGTTGTAGCTCCAGGTTTAAACGAAGACCCGATACATAAGTAGTTTTCAAAACCTCAAAGTAATAATCAGGGAAAAGAATTCGGGCCACTTGTTCCGCGAACTGTAGCAACCTCGCCCACAATAATTTCTGCGAAGTGCGAACGCTCGCATTGTCCCACTTCCCCTCCCATTTAATAACAATTCGTTGCGGAAAGGTGTCAGGAGTAAATAATACATTCGCGGTAAAAGCGTCCAACACTAAGCGGCCTGAATTCTTATCCCTGCTAATAATTCTAAGCTAACAACGGCAAAGATGAGCTGTAAATCTTAAGCACCAACTTCGGTAGTACTTAGTTTTCAAGCACTTTTAAAGGCGGAAAATATCACTCTAATAACTTAACGAAGTCCTTTCAATAAAATAATTTAGTAACTTGAACTTTTTGAAATACAATAAAGCATCCAACCGAATTGGAATAAATCACTTTCGTATCTGTAGTTTTGTTCCTGGTTGTTATCGTTTGAAGTCTCTAGGACAATTTATGTATGTGCATACATAGTCAGGGTCGGCTTCAAGGGTGAGCCGTTTCCTACGCCCGTATTATTGAGAATTCGTAATAGGATGAGATATAATAAGGAAATTCCTATTTTGTGACACTGTTATTATCGAACATTGTAAATTAAGTGGGTAGGTAAGATGTAATTAATTATGACGAAGCGAACTCATAAAATTAAAACAAAACAAAAGCAATAGATTATTATTTATCTGCGTATTTACTCTTTTAATTCCATTGATTAATCGATTATATTACTTATTTTTAGGTCGCAGAAAATCACCGAGAGTAATCTCAAACTTAAAAACATTCACAATTGAGATGTACAGGGCGCTACGTGGTTCCCTATTTTCGAAGCAACTTCATTGTAATCAAAATTTGAATGAAAATCCTTACTCCGGGCATTAAACTACTTACTGAACCCTGATTGGTATTTTTTTCTAATTCTTTCTTTTTTAATACGATTTGTTCCCACCGCAAAACAATTATTTGATTTTCTTCCTCTGTTTGTCAAATCTATTCTTCACTTTAGTTATTTCATTTTCTTTTACCATTTCATTTGCCAAATTACTTTTTTTTTATTAAAGCTTCTTATTTCGCAGTTTTTACCTCTGTCTGTTACTTTCTTCAAGTGTCGCTTCAGTTTATCAATTTTTTATCTTTCTTCTACGGTTTACATTTGTTTCTTTTTTATTTATTTTGAATCACCTTTTCTTAATTCAATTTGTATAATTCTCATTCTCTTTTGTACTGGCAGAGTTGCAAAGATCACTGTAGTATTTTTTTTTATTTTTGTTATCTACACCTGCGATTAAAAGTTTCTCTTTCTTCAAGTAGATATGTGATTATGTATTTTTCTTGTGTCGAGGTATTTTATCATTATCTTAACAGCTCCTTTTTACTTTTGTCTGCCCTTTTTTTTCTTTCGTGTTAATCAATACCTTTTGTTTCTTTAATTTCTTCTTTAATTTCTACTTATACCGTACGGCATATTTTATCTTTTAGTTCTGCAATGTCTTATTTCTCTTTTATCGCAGGTTTCAGTCTTTTCTACTTCTCTTTCTTTTGCAATGTAGTTCTTATGGTTGCTTTCACTTCTAGATCTGGTCGTCGTCTTCTTTGAATTTTCTTTGTCCTCTAATAAGTTTATTCTTGTCTTTTGCGCCATCTACATTTCTTCCTGTTAGCCATTTCAGCTTTCTGTTAGCCATTTCAGAGCACAGATTTTAATGAATTTTCTAATTATTTTTCTCTTTCCTTTTTTTATTTTTCGAAATCTTTTATATTATTTCTCGTGAGTTTATTCCTTAATTTGCATGGTTTCTTCCTCGTCAGATAATTTTATTTATTTATTTTATCATATTTCTTTACATTTTGAAAACTGTTGTTTCTAATTTCCAATTTCCATTTCCTCTGTTCTTTTTTGGTTTCAAAAGTACGTGGACTTTTTCGTTCTTGTTATTTCTTCACTTTTAGAAATATGCTCTTCCTTATCGATCCGATTTTACTGACGGTTGTCCTTATTTTCTTTCTTTCATTGTTTTTTAAACTTGTTTTCATTTTACGAGGGTTCAAAAAATCGACTTTTGTTTCGGCTTTTGATCTTTCGTTACAGTCTTTCTTTCTTAAATTTATTTTTGTCTTTGATGTCGTTTCTGCTCGTTCATCGTTTATCTTATTATCTAGTTCAAAACCAGGAAAAGGAAAAAGAGCTTAACGTATTCGAACCAGGTTATCGATTGCCCAATGACAAGAAAGTCGAACTGAGAAAAATAGCGGCAAAAAGAAAAAGAGGAAGGAGGAAAGGACGAGAGATTTACGAAGATAAAACCAAGGATTGGAAAATATGAAAAGGAAATGATCAGAGGTCAGTAAGACAACGCAGATTATCCCTATCGCTCAACGATAAGAGAAGGCAAACACAATATCGAAGAGAGAAAAGAAAAAGAAGAAATAGGAAAGGATGGAAGGCTTATGATTTATGATGACCAACGATTGCAAAACATGAAAGGCAAGGGTCGGATATCATAAAGCGAATCAATCCAACAGAATTAGATGGAAATTATGCGAACCGGAAAATAAAAATATTAGATTTAGGAAGTAGCTAGTAATAGAAAAAAAAAGAAAACGAAATGCATTATTTCGCAATTGATACGGAGGCCGCAGGAGAATTTACACGATAGATTTTCTCAATGAAATTCACGCCATACTAAAAAAAAAAATTAATGCCTCAGCTGTAATATTGTGATATCAAACTGTGTGGACGACGATAAACTCAATTTTATAAATTTTGACATTGACATTGACAGTTTTAAACCTAAGAGAGACACATTCTAAATGCGTGTAAGACGTTCCAAAAACGTTCGATGTTATTTAAAAAAAAACCGACCTAAGAGTACGTTGGTAATTTTTCTTTATACTTTCCCCCTGGATTGTTTAGAAAATACAAACGCAGTATCACCCTGTATACCATAAAAGTTTGTTCCGAGTCATTACGCTTTGCATGCTCGATTTATTTTGTTTGTGTTATTACTAAAGTCAAAGGCGTTGCATAAATTCTAAGCAAGTAAGTAATTGAAACAGATAGGTAACACGTAAAAAGTCGTTTTTAAAAAGAAAACGAATTCAAATCGAATTTTACACCGTTGGTCGGCTGCAAGAATGACATAATTCGATAATAAATTAATCAAATTTCCATTCCATCTGCTGGCGAATGTGAAACAATCGGGCGATTCTTTTTTTTTTCTTTTTTTGAATACTTTCAGAGACGTTTTATCACACTTCAGTTAGTTTGTTTAAGTTATTCGTTACTCGCTTGGTTTCCTTGGTTTTTCAAGTGACTCAGACAGCTATACTAAAACTAAAACACGTCGATTCCTACGAACAATACTAATTTCTGTTGCGAGTATTAAACTAATTAGTAGACTCATTAATATTACATCTTGAGTTACGATTCGCTTCATTGGTAATTCGATTCTTCCAAGTTTCTTTGAGGTTAAATTAGGTTTCAAATTGCCTGGTTCTATTTCTTAAAGCAATTTATATTTCATAGTCAATGTAATTAATTAAATTGAATCAAAAGTATAAGCGGAAAATAATAAAACCGATTCCAACTTCCAACCAAAATATATAAAGTCTGCCCCTCCCTCCAATCAACGCTGCGGTGACGCTGGCGCGTTGCGAAACCGTCAACTGCCGCAATTTCATTTTCGAGCGAAGGGAGCTGTAGGATGATTTTTAAAACTGCGTTTTTTTTTTGTAGAAATAGAACCAAACCTTTTACCATTTTCGATGGTATTCTATAGCTATCTCCGTTAATAATGGAAATAAAAAAAAATAAGCACGCAATATTGGGTGAACTTTTTATGCCAATTTCAACGGTTAAATAAAAAATTTACTGTTTCTTACTGTTTTCGTGGTACAGTCGAAAAACGAAAACTTCACCAAATCTTCAAATGCAAATAACTTTTTTATTTTTAAAAATATTAAAAGATTATAATTACACTTTTTATTCGACTTTTAACGTAGATCATGGTTTCTTAATTAAATTACATGAGAAGTTCGTAATCGTCGAGATACGAACCCAACCTTTGTCTTTTTAAATGGAAGTCATAGTTGGCTTTGACATCGTTTAAAAAAGTATTTTTCAAGCTTTGATCCAAAAATTGTTCAAGTTGGTTTTCTAATATTTCTAAATAACGGACGGCAGTTCAGATTTAAGAAGATCCATTCACGCATTACGTGTTTTAAATTTAAATTTGGCGCGTACGAATTAGAATTCGTAGGAATTTCGATAGATGGCGCCGTTTCGATTATAGAATTGATTGCATTTATTTTTTCATAGTTTTCAAAGAAAAAGAACTAATTTTAAGATTGGGATTATCAACGTTAAACTGGCGTTATTATTATTATTATCAGCACTGACATTAATAATAAAATAAGTTTTGCTTGGTCGTTTGGTTGAATTCGGTTGGGTTGAATTGACCTTAGGCTTGATTTTACTTTTTTTATTGTTTTTAATTTTTCATAATTTTTAATGATTGGCTTTAGCCTATTTACAGTTTTCTCCCTTAACAATCCTATTAACTTCAATTGTTTAACTGACATATCTATTGTCCATGTATATCTCTTTTATGTACTTGACAATTTGATAAATAAATTTATTATTATTTGTTATTAAATTTATCCCTGAGTTAGATTTATTTGAACTGGGTTGACCTTGATTTTTTTATTTTTTTTTCTGCATTTTCGACAAATTTTACCTATTTTTTGCTATATTTTTTAAAGACATTTTTCGATTTTGAACTTTTTTGGTTTGAATTTTTGTTATTTCTCTCCTTGGGTTAATTTTAGTGTATTTTACTTGAAAATATTTTTCAAATTCTCAACATTTAACGGCATTATTGGTGGTAAGTTTCCAAATTTTTCGGAAATTTTTTACTGTTAATTTTTTTTTGTTTCAACTTTTCATAATTCTTTCTTTCGCAATAGGCAATTCTTTCCTTGAGTTTTCTTCTTTCTGCGGTTAGATTGGGTTTACTATTCTTCAGCTTTTTCTAAAATTAAAAAAAAAATATTATTTCTCGTGATATTTCATACTTGTTTTAATTTTTAAGGAATTCTTTCGCTGCGTTGGCGTTCTTGGTAATATCTTTAAATTTTTTTTACAATTTTTTACAATTTTCCTTGGGTTGGTTTGGCCGTGAAACTGTCTTTCAAATTTTGAACATTTCTTGGTAAAACCATTAATTTCTTTTACAATTTTTATGCAATTTTCCTTGAACTGGTTTAGCCTTGAAACTACTCTTCAAATATTTGACGTTTCTTGACTCTTTTCCCTCAACAACTTTTATTTTTTTCCCTCAAAGTTTTCAGAAACTTTTGAATGTTTAAACTTTTTTGTTTTAATTTTGCGTGTTCTCTTTGTTTTCAATTTTTCGTTGCGTTGGTCTAGGTTCAGTTGGTCTTGAAACAATTTTTTTTTAACATTCTTGGCCATTAAAATTTTCTTTGTTGTAATTTGCTTTTTTAACTTTTCGGCTGGCTTGGCTTGGCTTTAATTGAGTTTTCTTTAGTTGGGTACCGTTTGCCTTTTCTTTGCTGTTCTTTTTTATTCTTTCAGTGTCTTGGTCTGACTTAGATTGAAGTGGGCTGACTATATTTTCTGCAAATTTTTAACATTCTGGCGATTAAAATTCTTTTTCTTGGATTTTTTAATCTTTAGTTGGACGCCATTCTCCTTTTCTTTGTTTCTAATTTTTAACTTGTCTAGGTCTAACTTAGATTGCAACTTAATCTAAGTTAGACCCAGACAAGTTAAAAATTAGGCCTTGAAATACTTTTTTTCTTCAAATTTTTAACATTTTTGGCTATTTTTAATATTTGGTCTTGGAATTTTTAATTTTTTTTGGGGGGAGGGGTGAAGTTCTATTTAGTTGGGTACTGCCGACCTTTTCTTTGTTTTTTTTTAATACTTTCCTTGCCTTAGCATATTTCAGATTGAGTTGGGTTGGCCTTGAAACTATTTTTTCTTCAAATTTTCTTAACAATCCAGCGATTTTTAATTTTTTTTTTTGTTGGAGTTTCTACATTTTTTGGCTGGGCTGGTTTTAATTGGAGGGGAGGTTCTTTAGTTGGGTACTGCCGGCCTTTTCATCCTTTTTAAATTTCTTTCCTTGCGTCGGCTTAATTTAGATTAGATTGAGTTTGGTTGTCCTTGGAACAGTTTCTTTTTTTAAATTAATTTTCACATTCTTGGCAATTTTTAATTATTTTGCAATAAATTAGTTACAAGTCAGTTTCCATTACGACGAACTTCCCGAGCATCCCCTGCACAGCAGTTTCGACCATATTTAGGGCCCCCTTAGCAAATATTAGGTCAAAAATTGGCAACGAGATGAAATGTTTTAATTTTTTTTTTATTGGTTGGCTTTAGTTAGGTTTTCTTTATTTCGGTACTGTTGGCTTTGTCTTTGGTTTTAATTGTTTTTTGTTTTGCGTTGGCTTAACTCGGGTTGAGTTGGCCTTGAAACTATTTCCCTTCAAATTTTGAACACCCTTGGCAATTTTTTATTTATTTTTTGTTGGATTCTTTTAACAATTGGCTGTATTGGCTTTGGTTGGGTTCAGTTGGCCTTGAAAGTGTTTTCTAACTCGAAGGTGGGACATTCTTGAGCTTAGAAACTGTTCAAAAGCAAGTAAAATCCTTTTATGTGCTTCAGAGCATTTTTTTTTTAACACCAACTAAAATAAGCTTGAAAACTACTTGTTTTAACGATGTCAAAGCCAACTATGACTTCCATTTAAAAAAAAAAAACAAAGGTTGGTTTTGTATCTCGACTGTTGTGAACTTCTCATGTAATTTAATTAAGAAATTATGATCTACGTTAAACGTGGAATAAAAAGTGTAATTATAATTTTTTAATATCTTTAAAAATAAAAAGTTATTTGCTTTTGAAGATTTGGTGAATTTTTCGTTTTTCGACTGTACGACGAAAACATTAAGAAACGGCAATTTTTCATGTAACCATTGAAATTGGCATAAAAAGTTGACCCAATATTGCGTGCTTAGTTCTTTTATATTTCCATTATTAACGGAGATACCCATAGAATACTATCGAAAATGGTACATACAAGGTTTGGTTCGATTTCTACAAAAAAAAAAAAAAAGAACCATTGAAATTGGCTTGAAAAGTTGACCCAACATTGCGTGCTTAGTTTTTTTATATTTCCATTATTAACGGGGTTACCTATAGAATACCATCGAAAATGGGACACCCTGTACACCCTTTCAGAAATGGTAATTCTTGAAGAAAGAAAACAGATCAAGATTTCTTGTTCTTCTTCTGTCTGCGCGCTATTTTTAGAACAATCTCGACGAACATTTCAGATTTTGTTTTCGGCGATTTGGAAGAAGGTAGTGTCGTGCCCCCCCGAAACGTGCCCACGCACAAAACTTTGAGGCCGTTTACCGCAGAAAAAGAGCCCGGCGATCGTGTCCAATCAGAAAACCGCCGACGAGGTGCACATGGTTTGTTTGCGGCGTTTTATTGCGAGGGATTCCCGAGTTTAAAAGCCAGTCCCGAGCTCCGGGCAAGGGGCGTGCGTTCTCGCTCCGGACGTCGCAGCGCCTCAGTCGCTCTTGTGTCCCACGTGTGAACGGATCGAGGACCGAAAAACGTAAACATCGCTTTTGTTTCGGATCATTTCGGATAGGCATGCCCGCAAAACAGTGTTCGTGCCCTAATTATTGCTAGTTCTTTCCTTCGTCCCTTTCGAGCTTGCGAACCAATGTCCGGCGAGGACTTATTAAGGACCGTACTCAAACGATATTTTCAAAGTAAGTACAATCAATTTTTTTATTTTTTTAATTTTTAAATCGTCAGCTTCAGAGCTGGTCGGTTAATTGAGGTGTCGAGGAAAAAACCAAAGTAATTTTCTTTAATTGCGCGGGTTTTGTGATTCAGTCCGGATCATTGAAAAGTAGATAGAGGCGGCGTGATTCCGATATTGTCACGGTCAGATGTGATCCCGTTTCGGATGCTCAAACCAGATCTGTTTAATTGCCGAATCGTTAATTGAGGACAATCGAGTTATATCATTTATTATAGTATACAGAAAAAAGCAACGACGATTCCTTTCGATCCGAGCGTAAAATTTTTATTGAGGTTCGATTCGGTCCGGGTCTTACTGACTTCGGCATTCCTTTTCTTCTTCTTCTTCTTCTTCTTCTTCTTCATTAATTGATAGTAATTTTTTCCCTAATGTTTATTTAGATATTTCATTCAATTGTCGTCATCGTCGTGGTCGTCGTCGTCGTCGTTTTTTGGAATTTTATTTTAACCTCGCCGTCTTCCTTTACTTTATCATCAAAAAAAGAATCATCAATCAACTTTGTTTGAATTTATTATAATAAATGAAATTCATCGGCGTTTCCTTTTTAATTAATTACGCGTTACGTTTTTCTTTTGTTTGTTTTTGTTGCAATTTAATTTCGAAAACTTCGAAAAAAATGGTAGGAAAAATGTAAATCGCTTTCTTCCCTTGTTACTACAGAAGTACACTCGCGCTCAAAAAATTCCGGACGTCCGGATCTTTCTTTAATTCGACGCTGCAGTTCGCAAGAAAAACAAAATGTTCTCAGGGCATTTCAGTGGCGTAATCAAAACTCAAGTCGCCGGGTTGCAAATTTTTTATCGGCGCCTTTAATTTTAGTATTTTATTAAAACTCCAAACAAAATTAAAAAAATAATAAACTTTAACAAGCTCAAGTACAAAGTTTTTTTAATCTCAAACCGGACAGGAAAATGAAGGGAACACACTCAACGTTTCGCTGTAGATTTATAGCTTCGTTAATTTACATCGGACAAGAACAACCTTTAATTATTTAACAAGCTCGTTTATTCATTTGTTCACTTTCTATGCTAAGTAAATCAAAATCACTTTTAGTTGAATCGATGAGTGCATAATGGTGTTCAGTCCAAATTTACTGTGTTGAGAAAACAACAAATAACTTCTTAGATTTTTGTTTTATGTGAATTATTGGCTTAAAATTCTTTTAGATAAGGATATCTGAAGCCTCCTGAAGCCAATAATTATTAAAATTAAAATCTAGAGAAAGTTATTTGTTGTTTTCTCAACACAGTAAATTTGGACTGAACACCATTATGCACTCATCGATTCAATTGCTTTTGGTTTAGATTATCCTATTTCAAAAAAAAAAAAAAAATGGAAGACTTTGGGGGCTAATGTTAAGAGGCATAATTAATTTGATTATGCGATGATAAAAAACAAACGTTCCGTTTAAAAAAAACATCAATTATTATTATTAAATGAAACGTTTGAGTCGAGGATGGATATTGTTTATTATTACAAATTAGGCGTATAGTATAATATACCTGGTGGCCTAATAATCAAACATAATTACTTACATCTTAACTTTTAATTTTGTTTACACATTTTCCTAATAATTTAATCAAATCTTTTTCATTTAAATTATTCCATTCTTGTACAGTTTTAGGAAAAAAAAAAGAAAATTTATGAAGATTAAACTTCGAAAAGGGTATTTTATGAGTGAAGTTATTTTTTTTTTCTAGTACAAGAATCATTTACTTTTTATTTAGATAGAAAATTGTGCATAACTTAACTCAAGTTCTCACTCAATCTCTAACTCACAATCAGTTCAACCCCAAAACTAAAAACAAAAAAATTAATAACTCAAAAAAAGAAACTGTAAAGATTGAAATTCAAAAATAAAAGATTAAAAAATTAAAATTCAATTTGGATTTAAGTGACACCGAAACCGATCCAATCCATTTTAAGGCCAATCCAATCTAAATTAACACAACCTAACTCTACCGAAAAAATTTACAAATTGAAAGTTTAAAAAAAAACGTTAAATATTAGAAAATAATAAACTGATGTATACTAGTACGTAAAAATATAAGACTAGTAAAAAAATGTTCTTAAAAATTAAAACAAAAAGAAACTTAACTCATTAAAATTACGTCCAACTCAATTTCAAAGGCAGCTTATTTCAAGATTCAACCAAACTTCCCGATTCAAGTAAAATATTGAAATTAAAAATTCAATTCAATTGAAATTCCAAGTCCAAACTGTCTGAAGGTCAACCTAAACCAATTAAAATCAACCTGCATCCCCCAACTTAAGTAAGAAAATTAAATTAAGAGAAAATTTAAAACTCAAATCGAAAAACCGAAACTTCCCGTTTCAAGTAAGAAATTGAAAATTAAAAATCTTTTAAAAAATTCCAAGTCCAAACTATCTCAAGATCAACGTAAACCAATTAAAATCAAACTATTCTCCCCAAAATTAAGTAAAAAATTAAAAACTTAAAAAATCGAAAAACCGAAACTCATTTGTAATTAAGTTTGACACCACAGGCAAAGTCAAGCCAACTCAAGCCAGAAGACGAAGGACCAAATAAAAAAAAAATGAAATTTAAATTTCAAAATTAAAAAAAAAATCTATTGAAATTAAGACCAGTACGAAAAACCGAACTCACCTCAGCTTAAGTCGATAGGATCCAAGAAGACTTCAGACTCAAAAAGAAATTAAATCAGTTTCAAATAAGTAAAATTTCAAAACTTAAAAAAAGGCTACATCGGAAATATTGGAAATAAGAACAGCCCACCGGAAGCCAATCTAATTCAACCTGTCTCGGCTCAACCTAGAAGAAAAAGAATGTGTAAAAAGGAAAACAAGACCCCAAAAATATTGAATTCAAAAAACGACAAAATAAAAAAATCTGCACTCCGTTAGAATTAAATCCGACTGGACAAATGAACTGGAGCCAACTGCACTCAGCCCAAGAAAAACTCACAAGATAATGAAAACTCAAATGGAATTAGGTTACTTAACTCGATCCAACCTGAGCAAGAAATAAATAAGACTAAAACAAAAATAAAACTCAATTACAAAATCAGTAAAGATTAAGTTAAAACACATGAAATTCAACGTAATTCAAACAAAGTTGATACAACTCCCCAGCTCAACATTTTTTTTAAAGATCTGTTTGCACACTCTGGCATCGGATACTGAAAACATTGCCAATGACTGTTCCAATAAATCGCAAAAATTAAAAAAAAAGTTCTCAGAAACATAGCGAGTTAAATAAAATATTCTAAAATGTAGAAACAAATAACGTAAATTGATCACTTTTTGAATATAATGGGCCCCCCTAAATTTGATTTTTAATAAAAACAATAAAACAAACTCTGAAATTTTACTTTTACACCGTGTATCTCGGAATATAAGCGTTTCCGGACACATGTTTATACAAAAGATTTTTTATAAAAATAACGCGCAAGAAATTACACCCTGAAGTTACGGAGCATACTTAGAAAGCACCCTGTATAAACTGTCCACATCTTAATCGAGTAGAAGCAGTTATTGCGAAGAATTGCTTGCAATGAATAGGACAGCTTCGTATAGAGGGGGAGATAAGAGAGTCCCTCTTCCGGTATGGGACAGGTCACGAACGCATACGATACGAATCGAAGAAGGGCTAGGGTTGCTGCCAAAAAAAAGTGGCGTAAATCTAAGAATTTTGCTGACACACAATGATTAATAAAGGTCCAGTCATTATTTTATTTTTAAAAAATTTAGCTCATATTAGCCATGTAGATAAGGCAAAAATGGACAATGAATTTGTCCTTAAAAAAGTTAATTTAATTCGTTCGTTCGTAATTTCGATAAATCACGAACGCTTAACGATACGAATCGAAGAAGGGTCGTGTTTATGAGATGAGGGGGATACCTTGTCCGTCTTCCAGTATTCGACAGGTCACGAACGCTTACGATGCGAATTGAATAAGGGCTGTGTTTACAATAAGGTTTGCTTGCTGAAGGTGTATTTAAGGTGCGTACGACTGTACAATGATTTTATTCAAAAAAAAAAAATCATTCGTTTTGTTTTCGAAAAGTATGTTTGTTACCCTACGTCCCTGATCTCATTCTCTGTGATCATTAAGCCTCGGAATTACTGACCCAAATATCCGAGGAATCTGCGTCAAAAATGTTCGCCTTGCGCGTTCACGTTTCGACGAACGAATAAAACACTACGCCGAAGAACTTAATGGACCTTGTTTTCACGAACGAGGAAATTCCGACGTTTCGTAGCCGGCTGAGAACCGTTCACACGAAAACAACAATAATATTATTTCGAAATAAATCACTTGTTATGCTATGCTATGTAGTATAGCGAATGAACGCTCTTAATCCGCATATTTCCCAACGAACGCCTTATTGAAAAAAACATTTCACGCTTCCATTGTACGCTACAAACACGTTTTTCCATGTTTATAGCAGCAACCTCCGGCTGCGTTAAATATATTTTTTTTAAATTTATTTATGTTAAAAAGAAAAAAAAAGCGGTACAGTTTTGGATTTCCCTCGTAGTTAGTTTTTCTAGGATTATAAAATTTGAGTAAGCGGTTTCGCCCCGGATTATCCGTGAAAGTTATCGAATCGTCAACAATCTGTCGCTTGTGTTCCGGCTCGACTTTTTCGACGGGAATTTCTGATCCGGAAAACGTTTCGGGCTTCTTGCGTTCCCGGTACTGCATGCGCATGCTAATTTCCGATCGGTTTCTTCCGCTCATTTCGGGGTTCAAAGACCGCCGGTAACATTGAACACCACACTCGTTACGGTTCTGACCTTTTGCGTTATTTACGATTATTTGCGGCCGGGCTTTAAACGCCACCGCCTGCGTGCGCCAAATGAATTGCACACATAGTTTCTGTCTGAAAAGTAAATATTTACACACTTGTAAAAATATTGCTCGTTTTGTTTAAAATTAACTTTGCGGCAAGGTTTTTTTTTTACAAGAAATATTTTTGTTGGAGTCACTGTCATAAAAATAGTTTCACGAGCTTAATTTTGTGCTACCGTTTCGAAAAGTAAGATTTTTCATACTTTTCCGATTAATAGGATGTTACGTTGGGGTGCCAACTTGTTAGACACGTTTGAAGATTGTGGATATTGTCACGCTTAGGGTGCCGACGTGCTTCGACGGAGCGGGCTGTGGCAGAGAGGCGTCCTACGATCGGCGTCAGGATGCTGGCGATCTTGGGATCAGCGTCCTTGGTCTTGGAATGGTTCCCCTTCTTCGAGATGGCAGATAACGCCAATTCGGAGTCGCTCCTGGATCGACTGCGAGGGCGGCTCTCCTTCTTACAGTACCGGAGTCTGGTTCGACTACCTGTCCAAATTTTACTCGCACTTTCTATACGCAATTCTTGATCAAAACGCGCATTGCGTTATTCGTAACATGCCCGGCGTTCAATTGTATTACCTACTTGATGAAATCGTTTGCTCTAGTTATCGTGATTCAGCCGATGTTTTATTTTGTAACAAGAACCCTGTTATATTGGGTTACCTCATGCTGTTGAAATTGCCCTCGATTTCACAAGCCCGTGCTTTAATAATTTTTTTTATATTATTTTTTAATGAAAAACTCCCATCGTGACAATATGCAGTCATCGGCAGAAAGTTGGCTACATATGGAAAAATTCTTTTTTTCAGAAAAATTTATTCTTTATGAAAGTTCCAGTAGCGAGGCAGCTTTTACCTGCATATAATGGATTTTTTTGGATAGGCACGACGTAATACTTTACCACCGCACTAAAAGAACTCAAGCGGGTCCAAATCTTTTAAGTGTAAAGTCTTTCAATAAACTCCCTGTCAATGTTAAACAAATGAACGATGGGTTAAATGTTTCTTATTAGGAAATGTGTTTTACAGTTACACCGAATTTTTGGATTTTGATTTTAAAATATAACCTGTTCTACTTATTCAATTCTGTATGCCATCTGTGATAACTAATCTTTATGTTTGTCTAATTCAGTTTGTCTTATATGTACCATAATTCTTGATTATGATTGTCTCTTACATTGATTGTTTTTTACATTGATTGTTTATTTTTACATTTATTTTTCTTGTATATTTACACCATAAGGACAAAATTTTAATATCCATATTTAATATTTTGAATTCTGTTTTATACTGTTTTATTTTATAGGTACTTATTTCTTGACGCCATGTATGAATGTAGGTTTTTTCTAGAGTTTAGCTGACGTTTGTAGCAAAAATGTTGTTTTCTTGTGCTGCAAAAATAAATATGATATGATATGATACGATAATACCAGCGGCAGCTCAACAGGTTTCGGAGAGGTGGTCGTGGAGGAAAAAAAAAGGAAATCCACAAAAGCAATATATTTAAAATAAATTACCGGTAGGCGCTAACTGAAGTACAAATACCCACGATACCTAGTATATCCGACCATAAATTAACTTCAGTTTTAAAAAGTTGGATGGTGTCCAAGGCAACAATTCAATACGAACAACAAATTAAAGGCGAAATTGCCACGAGAGAGTTAACGTTAAAGTTTGATATGGTTTAAATTCAACATTCAAAAGCATCTTAAAATATTTCAAGTACAAAACGGATACGTACGTAAGGAAATCTCCCTCTGTCTCACAGTCATCAATAACAGATAAACAAAAAATCATATAAATTGACTCTCAAGCGTTACGAAAATAATCAAAATTAGCAACAACTAACGATAACGTTAGAATTAATTGAATTTAAGTTGAATAAAACAACATTAAAGTTGAATTAAATTGTCCAAGGCAAAATATGTATAACGAAATTATTTAACCAAGAAAGCGCAGACGTCCACCGGCATACATTATGGTATGCAAAAATTTTATGGGCGATCCAAATTTTAATTTGATTATATAGAGAGTATGCCATTTGAAAATAAAAAAGTTGCATTCAGCACCGCTGTTCTTGAATCACCTTGTATATATGAAAAAAAAAATTATGTTCTAATCCTCCAAAATTCAAAACAAAAACCTTATCGAGATATTGCTCGAGAACTCACTCTTGAGACACTCTGTACAGGGTGACAGAGGTGTGTTATACTATTTTATTCGCGATTTTAAGAACATAAAAGTCACAAGAATAAAACGATTGTAATAAATCCGAGTGAGTCACTTTTGACTGTCCAATTAATTTGTGAAAAATAAAGGTTTTGATGGTGGTAGCTGCAATAAGATTGAAGCGACAACAAAACATAAATGAATAGTCATGGTTAGATAGAAATGTGATAATAGTTATCGGGAAAGTTAACCGCACAACATTACGTCGGTTACAGCTACAGGTTAATTTATCTCTTCGTGATTACGCATTCTACTTTATCACTTATCACTTAGCACGCACGAGCAGTACTTACCATCACTGGCAGCGCTTGATTCATAATTAATGTTTTTTCTTTTAATTTTTACTTTTAAGTCCTGAAGGAAATTTCGTTCACTTTTTATAAAGGAATCTCTCCTTTAATACTCTCTGCAATTATTCTTGATTATTGACTTGATCGCATGCACGAATCTTTTCGCACTGAATAAAGGAATATAAAAAGTTAAAAATGAGAATGTCAAAGTTAATTATAAAATTAAAAAAAAAGAAATTAGCTTTTGATTATTTTTCTGAATTAAAGTTCGAAGCTCGAAGTCTCTTGTTTTTTTTTCCTTCTGCCCAACCTTCACTTTTAATTATTTATAATTAACAATCGCGAAGATATTTGTTGTATTCAATCTCTGGGATCACATTTTTATTTTATTTTATTTTTTCGATAAAATTTAATCGTAATAATGCTAATTTGTTTTTATCATCGTACAAAAAAAATTAAAAATAAATGACTGCCAATATTCTATTACGTATTCAAAAAAAAAAAAAAATTGCGCAGAACAAAAGGTGTTCGTTCTTCCTTTGCTTTCTTTTTTGTTTATTTTCTGAAATTGTGTAGGATTATTTTTGGTTAATTTTTTAAAATAAATTTCAATTTTTCAATTTGGCATTTAAAATTTTATCGCCTACTTTGAGATCTTCGCCGCTGAACGTCGCGTCGGTTGTTTTTTTTTTTATTTGAAAAATGTCTGCGTACTTTATCAGGCGATCGACTTTTGTTTTTCTTTTATCGGCTTTGACTTTATTTTATACAATTTTTATTTTTATCGCCTACTTCAGGGTTTACTTTATTTCTTCTACATTATTTATTATTATTATTATTATTTGTTCTCGCTGTTTATTCCAATTGACTTAAAAAAAAATCATCTCAATTATTTTATTTTTGAAAACATTATTCTTATGTAATTTTTTGAATTTAGAGTTTACCGTCTTTTTTGTATTCGATTTGACTTTGTTTTTAGTTTGTTTGTTGTCCTGTTGGAAACCTTTATTACCGAGCGTTTTTTGTTTTTTCTTCTTTTATATTGTTTCTTTCTTTTCTTCTTGACGTTTCTTTCTTTCTTTCTTTCTCTTTGTCATATTAACTATCAATTGATTTTTTGTTTTTTTTATTCGTTTTCACGCTTTATCTTTGAATTATCAAATGTTTGTAAAAAAAATACTCCTACGTGTTTATTTTATTATTAGATATTACTATTTTAAATTGTAATTAATTTTTCAGAAAAATCTCGCAGTTTTTTTTTTGTCATTCGATTAGACTTTATAGAATTTTAACTTTTGACGTCTCACTGACAATCCTAACCGATCGTCTTTTGTTTTTTTTCCTTTCTCTCTCGTATTCAATTTGATTTGATTTTTTTAATTATCAAATGATCGTCATTCGTTTTCCATTTCTTTTAATTTTATTCGATTTGACTTTCTTCCTTTTGTCCATTATCAAAATTTTTGTAACAAAAGCTGTTTTTTTTCGCTCTATTTTTAGTTTTAATAAAATAATAACATTTTAATTGTCATAATGCCCGAACAATGAAATGTACAAGATTTTATATTTCTTGATTAGATTCTTGGAGAAAACTCGTCAATTATTAAAAAAAAATTTTTTATTAAATTATTAAAAATATTTAAAAAATAAATCTTATTTTAAGCAAATTTTATTTCTATTGCCCATTTTGGGATCGTCATTGCTGGTCGCCTTTTGTTTCTTTTTTTTTTAAATATAATTTGAACGTCTTTTCTTTCTTCATAACCTTTATTTTTCCTTTATTTTTATCTCATTAGCTATCAATTGATGTTTTGTTTTTTATTCGATTTGACGTTTTGTTTTTTAAGCATTAATTGTTGATAAAAGACAGACTTGTTTATTTTTGTGTATTTTATGTTGTAATTAATTTTTCATGAAAATATCTCCGATTTTTTATTCAATTTAGCCTTGTAGAATTTTAATTTTTGACGTCTTATTCTCATTGAGAATCTTAATAATGACCGATTGTCTTTTGTTTCTTTTTCTTCCTCTCTCTCCTCTTATTCAATTTGATTTGATTAATTATGCATTGATCGTAATTTGTTCTTTTCTTTTAATTTTATTCGATATGACTTTCTTTCATTTGTCCGTTATCAAAATTTTTGCAACAAAACCTATTTTTTCGTTCTATTTTCCATTTTACATTTATGAATTCTTAGGAAAGAAATTGCCAAGTTTGTGGTTTTGTTATTAATACAGGACGGAATTCTATATTTTGTTCGGGTTTATTTCGAACGAGGCGGCAAAGAGAGTGTGTGCATTCACACGTCGCTGCAGTGTTACACGTTTGCCGCCTCGTTTGTATTTAATCGAACAAAATATATAATTCCGTTGCCTAGTTATTAATTATAACGAAGTTTTTTTTTACATTATTGTTTCATTTGTTTTGTAGATTTCTTTTAATCTTATCTTACGCAAACTTTATTTTTATTGCCCATTTGGGGATCTTCATTGCTGATCGCTTTTTGTTTTTTTTTTTTTGTAATTATCAGTTGAACGTTCTGGGTTCTTTTGTTTTTTTTTTTCTCTCTTTCAAATAAACTTATTTTCAGTGTAAACATTGCGTACCTATTTGGTCCGAAACGTTCCAGGTTTCTTTTTTAAATCAAAATTATTAAAGCCTCGTTTACTTACTTACGTAAGTAAAAATAATAAAACTAATGATAAAAAAATAAGTTCGCAAAATAAATATTTTCACGAACAACATTTGACTGTTTGTACATACACACTGTTGAAAAACGGTGTGTGTGATTTGGAGTCTAGTGTGAAAATTAACACGGGGGGGGGGGGGGGGGGGTTAGTGTGAAGATTCTTACTCATTTACACGAAAATGTGTTAATTTTAACACAAAAAATCGCTGTGTACAGGGCGATCGAAATTGATTGGCCTGATCCTATACTACTTTCTGTGAGCTTCGTATCAATATTTACGTATACTGGATGTTTTTATTAATTAAGTTCAATTTGGATGTAAGTTTTGCGAATGTTCCCTGCACTCCCCTGCTTTCTTCGTCTGGTAAACGTAAATATTGATGCGAAACTCGCGGAAAGTAGTGTAGGATCAGGACAATTAATTTCGATCGCCCTGTATAATTCAAAACAATTTTGAAAAAATCTGACAGCCTTTGAAACTTTAAACAAAAACAACAGTTGTGCTTAACAGATGAACAATAAATAACATTTTGAAAATGTTTTAAAGAGATAGCTTTGACTTGTCTTTTTACCGAATTGTTTATTATTTGTTTATTTTGACTAATTGATTAATTTCATAATTTCATAATGAATTTGAATTATATATTTCAAAATATAACTGTGACAACAATAATGTTACTTACAGTTATTTAAAAAATAATACTTACATGAAATAAAATAATTTCGAATGGGCAATAGAAGCAAAAAAATATTTTATCCAACACCTGTTTATTATGAAGTGATAATAGTGCCAATTTTGAATATATTATGAAGTCTGTAAAACACTAGTGGAATTATGAACCCATTATTAAACTTTCATTCAAAATCAGCATTATGACTTCATAATAAACAGGTGTTGGATAAAATTATGTATTACACTCATGTCTATGTGATTAAAAAAAAAAGCCCAACACTCCTTTTGTGACTTATTTGCCTTATAAGACACTTGTATAATAAACAACTATTCTCACTCTACAGATTTAAAAATAACGAAATATAAATTTCTCCAAGAAAATCAAAAACCGATCGAAACTCTCCGAATTATTTCTTTTACAGTTTTTTTCTTTTTTAATTTTTATCTTAAGGAATTGTTATTTGGGGGACAACTTCCTCGATGAATATCATTTTGTAGTTTCAGTCATCGACCAATCCAAGTCGTAACCAAATTCAAGATCCGCCTGTCACAACAGTTTTTAGGTCGATTTTTTCCCTCGTCGGAATTTTTTCCGAATAGCAAAAAAAAACTCCCAAATTTTTGACTCCTCACGTCATCATTAAAGCGATATTGCGGTTACTCAGCGGTAATTCATAGAGAATTATGCGGTCACCTTTCGGCGCAACATCATCAATTCATCATAATGTCGTTTTAGGTGTGCATATACATTAATACAAATTAAAAATAAAAAGAAAAGGAAAACTTGCGGAACAATTTACTTCGATTTATTGTTATTATTAGTGGTAGTATGTAAATGTATTTTTATTATTTTGAAATTTCGAAAATTGCCTATAGAAATGAATGTACGTAAAAAATGGACAAATTTAAATATAAAAAAAAATAATAATAAAATAGAATACAGAATTCCGAACAAACAATAGAAGTTTAACAGGTTGCGATAACTACCGATAAATACCCATCGAAGTGGGTAAATTAAAAAGAGAGATAGAGAGAGAGAGAGAAGATAAATTAAGATGAGAACAGAAGGAAGAGTGAAAGAAGTTGAAAAAAAGAGAAGCATGCTTGAGCGTAGATTTTTCTTGATTTTTAAGGCAATAAAATTAACAATACCTAACTCGCTGCGAGACAAAAGAAGAAGAAGAAGAAGAAGAAGAAGAAGAGGGACGGTAGGAGGAGAAGAATAGGAGGTTACATTAATGATCACTGTAAAAGAAAAGATTTAAGAGGAAATCCATCTAGAATAGAATAGAAAAATCTATGCTCAAATCCCTTTATTATGTTATTCAAATATGTAAAGCTGCTTTTCCTGCTTTGGAAATTTGAAGAATTGGCTATTTCTGGATTGCTGTCATTGGCTTTCATTGGTTATCAATAGCCACGTGGTCGATGATAACCAATAGCAGCAGCAAACCCCCAAATATCCAATCTTCTAAGCAAGAAGAGCAGCGCTTTAGACTTGAAGATGACTTTTCCGAAGAAGTAAAGGGCGAAGCATTCAATGGCCAACAATCTATGCAAGGACTTGCGTCTTACCTAGTCTTCGAACTAGAAGAACGACAAATGGATGAACTATACACATACACATTGATTTTCATTTGGAACTGCGTCTTGCACGTCCTTGTAGCTGCTGTTTCGAAAATTTTGCGTATGTTGCCGAAACCAGTGAAGCTGAGGAATCGGCAAAAGCAATACGCAGTTCGAAAAGCAAGAAGGAAGACCAAGCTAAGCTGAACTATAAAGACGTAATCCATTCATAGGGTCAAGGAAGGACGCCAGAGAACCATTTGAGTAGTAACCAATTGAAAATCAGCTGCCACAAGTCAAAATGAAGAACGAAAAGACCAAGCTTTTGAATGAGAGTCCGTAGTTGCATGTGCGAAGAAAGAAGACCAAACTTAACTGAGCTATAAAAAGGTAAACCCTTCATAGGATGAGGGAAGGACGCCAGAGAAACCACGTCATTGGTAACTAGTTGAAAATGAACTGCTAAAAGTCCAAGGTAAAGAACGAAAAGACGAAGCTTTTGAATGGAAGTTCTTAGCAGCATGTGTGAAGAAAGAAGACCAAACTTAACTAAGCTATAAAAACGTAAACCCTTCATAGGATGAAGGAAGGACGCCAGAGAAACCATGTCAGTGGTAACCAACTGAAAGTCAACTGCAAAAAGTCCAAGGTAAAGAACGAAAAGACGAAGCTTTTGAATGAAAGTTCATAGCAGCATGTGTGAAGAAAGAGGACCAAACTTAACTGAACAATAAAAACGTAAATACTTCATAGGATGAAGGAAGGACGCCAGAGAAACCATGTCAGTGGTAACCAGTTGAAAATCAACTGCTAAAAATCCAAGATAAAGAACGAAAAGACCAAGCATTTGAATGAAAAGTAGAATAGAATGAAGACGAGAAGGAGAACATTCAACAAATCGTATACAGAGTAGAGGAAAATAAATGGATCACACCGCCACCAAACCAAACGCTGGTGATTACCATTCCCAAGAGATGTAATGAGGCTCATGATTATGATTATGGTACATATTTTTGGTTTAAAGCTTCTTTGTCTCGCGCCGGATATTCCATTGTGGTCCAAGAGATATTTTCTTCTTTTTGTTTTGATTTGATGCCATCGCATCGAGCAGAAGATATTCTTTTTCTTTGGTTCCCACCCAAACTTGTTACTATAATCGAATAGGTACATTTTATATTTTCCTAATTTTAATCATTGCAGAAATATTCGTGCCAGGATATACTTTTTCCTTTTAATTTAGTCCTACTAGGATATTCCATTGCAAAGCGGTTCGTTTTAGGTTTTTGAAATTTATCTAATCGCCTCTTCTCTTCTTCTCTTATCCAACTAATGATGGCATTGTCAATTCTGCTTTGCCTTTCCTTTCTTTCTTTGAAGGTTTCTTGATCGTCATGGGGAGAGGAGTCGATCTTGCTCCAGCGTCCTGCACAATGCCTCTCAGTTTCTTATCAGTGCATTTTTATTTTTTATAAGAAGCTGCACAATCCCTCTCAGTTTACACGTTAACACGTCTTCTTTTCTGATTCATCTTTCTTTTATGGGGATGAGAAAGTGATCTTGCCTCTACCATCCCGTAAAATCCTCTCATCGCTTCTTCTCTTCTTCTCTCATCCAATTGATGATGCCATTGTTAATTCTGCTTTGCCTTCCCTGCTCTTTCATTTTCACTGATTTTTCTTTCAAACAATAAATTTCTTTCCTATTCCAATGTATTGGTAACTGTGGCTTGCAATACATTGAAAATTGAGTTAAATCTCCTAACCACAAGAAGTTTTTTAATACTATATACGTATTTCGGCAGCTAAGCTGCCATCTTCAGTAGATGCCTTCTTCTTAATCACAAGAGAACTTCTTCACTTCTTCAGCTTCTACTGAAAATGGCAGCTTAGCTGCCGAAATACGTAGATAGTATTAAAGAACTTCTTGTGGTTAGGAGATTTAACTCAATTTTCATAAGTTTCTTTTTAAACGTAAGTATGTATTGCCATTTTCCCCCGAAATAATTGAATAATTGTCAGAAGTGACACGCGGATTTATTAAGGTTTACTTCTGTTGTTTATTCCTAAATCCTGCAGGATTATTCTCCCGGTAGTGATTAAAATAGTGTACAATCCGCCCCAGAAGAAAATGCCTGATTACATATGTCCCCCGATGCAATAAATAATCGTGCATTTTTGCTTCCTCGAAATGCAATTTACTATTTGATACTACTGACCGAAACGGAATTTTTCCGTTTATTAATTTAGTTTTTTTTCCACAAAACTTCACCAAAGGTTTTCCCATTTTTTTTCTCTAAAGTGCTCCCGAACATATAATTAAGTGTAACGGAATCCGCCGGAGCGGGATTTTCTCTTAACCCGGACGACGGCGCGCCGCTTTTTGCTCCGGTTCGGGAATTTCTTTCCGCTTTTTTGCGAATCCTTTTATGCTAATTCCTAGACCGGGTTTTTAAATTAATGGGTCGGGTCGTAGTTCGCCAGACGTACACTCGACAAGAACGAGGAGGTGACGCAAACGTGTTTTCGGTTTTCGCGTTTACGATTCGCTCCTGCGATCTGATCTGAACTACATGCATACCAAACGTAAATAACCGAATGATAAGGTAGATTTCTTCCTTTGTGTTTGTGAAGTCACCGAATTAAAAATAATTTCGTTGCGTTGTTTGAGGCTCGGACTAACAAACAAAGAATAACAACAAAGAACAACGCCGTCGTAGCTGGCTGAATTGACTAAATTAATTATGCTTATTAACAGAACGAGATTCACTTAGTTACTGTTGTCGTTTTAAATAAAAATAGCAAATTAAAAATGTTCTTGATTTTGTTGGCAACAGAAATAAAGAAAAAACAGTAGAAAAATAAACTTTGAAACTAACTTAATCGCGAGTTTTTAAACAACTCATTCTTGGGTTACGAACATGCAGAAGATGTCTCGCTGTTCACCCTCGATGTTTAGGTCGCCATCGATACCGCGATATAATAATAATAATAACAATAAGAAACGTCTTTATTTCCCAATAAGTATTAGATAATTGAATTATATAGTATACAAAATGCCACCTCGATATAAACCAAACGTACAGTTTTAAATTGAATCATCGGGCACGTCGAAGACGCGCGCTGCTATTCGTCTTTGATATGCACGGTTCCGTTAAAAATTGTACGTTCGTAAAACAAATCGAAGTGACATTGCGGTATCGAGCGCGACCTAAACATCGAAGGTTAACGGCGAGACATCTTCGGCATCCCAAGAAGAGAAAAAATTCACGGCGACATCTACCGACGAATTGCAAAAGCGCTTCTAATAGCCAAGAACATTTTCGAAGAAACAATTTTGAAACAACAGAAGCGACATCTATCGAAGGAATGAATTATTATTCTTGCTCGCTAGCAAATGAGAATAAAAAAAGACCTGTAGAGAAATAAATTTTGAAACTGAGTGTATTGCGAACTGTGTTTTGAATTATTTATTAGCTCATGCTTAGAAGAAAGATATTTAAATAGTGGAAGAATTTTTCAGAGCGACATCTATCGACGAATTACGAATGCACTTCTTAACGACCAAGAAAATTGCACTTTTAAGATCGAATTCAGTTTGAACTTGCCTCTCCTTTAATAAAACTCGTTCACTCGAACGGAGACTAAAAGAGCGCTCGAGAACGACATCTAACGACAGAATTGATTATTATTTTGTTTGTTAGCAACTGACAAACTAGAAGAAACAGTTTGGTTATAAACAACTCAAATCTCAATTTAAACGCTTCTAAGTCTGTTAATGATTCAAAATTCTTAAAAGAAAGAAGCTTATGAAGTGGAAAGATATCTCATAGCGACATCTATCGTCGAATGCGCGCGCGTTACTTAACAATTAAGAAACGAAGGTGAAACCAGTGAATTAAACTTTTAGAATCGAATTCAAAATTGAACTTGTTTTTTAAAGTGATTCGCTCTTGGAGAAAACATTTTTTGTTAAAAGTGATTCGCTCTTGGAGAAAACATTTTCGAAATTACAAACAAAAGCGTTTAAGAGCCATCTATCGGTAGATCGATTAACCCTCTTATCGGCAATTAATTAGATTTCACAAAAAAGATATTAAACTACATAATACCACAACAGAATTTTTTTTAAAAAAAAAAACGCCTTTTTAAAATCGAATCAATTCAAAATCAATTTTCCTGCAAATTTGCGTTTATTTTTCCTAAAAGCGACTCGCTCTAAGAAAAAAAACATTTCCCGGACTACAGGGCAGTGGCAGGTCGTTGGGGTGGGCAAGGTGGGCCGTGTCCACCCTGTCCTATTGAAGTTACGGTTTCACGTCGGGACAGCCCCGAAAAACAAATTTCTTTGAAAAATACACACAGTTTCACAGTTTTTGGAATTGTTGTCGATTCGTCGATTCTTTTTCGGTAAAAGGCGTTGGCAAGCTGAAAGAAAGCTCTGTAAATCCCACGCTGAAATTGAATTCAAAAATTACAAGCGCGATCGTAAGGGGAGGGAGAGACGTTCAGTTATTTAATTGAGCAAATAAGAAACGCATCGCTTTTGAATTATGATTGTAACTCAAGAACGCGTTCGTCGATTGTTTTTTTGGTAAACGGCGTTGGAAAGGTAAGAAAAAGCTCTTTAAATCCCACGCTTAAATTGAACTCAAAAAGTACAAGCGCGATCGCAAAGGGAGGAATAAATGTTCAGTTAATGAGCCAATAAGAAACGTGTCTCTTTTGAATTCTGATTGTAACTCAAGAACGCGTTCGTCGATTGTTTTTTGATAAACGGCGTTGGAAAGCTGGGAAAAAGCTCTATAAATCCCCTGCTTAAATTTAGTTCAAAACTTATAAGCGCGATCGCCACGGGAGGGAGAGACGATCAGTGTTCAGTTAATCGAGCAAATAAGAAACGTGCAAATTTTGATTTAACTCGAGAAGCGTTCGTCGATCGTTTTTTTGGTAAAAGGCGTTGGAAAGCCGAGGAAAAGCTCTGTAAATCCCCCACTTAAATTAAATTCAAAACTTATAAGCGCGATCGCGAGGGGAGGGAGAGACGTCAGTTAATTAAGCGAATAAGAAACGCGTCGCTTTTGAATTTTGATTGTAAACCAAGAACGCGTCCGTCGATTGTTTTGTTTTGGTAAACGGCGTTTGAAAGCTGAGAAAAAGTTCTGTAAATCGCCCACTTAAATTGAATTCAAAAATTACAAGCGCGATCGCGTTTAGTTAATTAAGCAAAAAAAAAGCATTGCTTTTGAATTTTAATAGCAACTCAAGAACGCGTTCGTCGATTGTTTTTTTTTTTGGTAAAAGGCGTTGAAAAGCTGAGAAAAAGCTCTTTAAATCCCCCGCTTAAATTGAGTTCAAAAATTACAATCCCCAAAAAGACAAATTTATTTGGAAAATGCACCAATTTTCCCTTTTCCAATTGTTGCCTACCCGCAGTAAATCATCACGAGCCGCCACTGTTACAGGGGCGACGTCTATCGACGGATCGTTCAGTAATTAAGAAGATTTCACTCCGAACCAAAAATTTAAAAATCTTCCCGAGTTTATTTAATATAATTCATTCTTGGGAAAAAAAAAAGAAATCAAATCCAAAATTGTAAGAGGACTTTCACACGGCGACATCTATTGACGAATTGGGAAAGTGACCAAGGAAATGGGACGAAAGGAAAAATTTGACCAAGACGTCAAAATTTGACATTAAAAAAAGGATCGTTTTAATAATAAGAAAAAAGATCCTAGCAAGTAAAGCTAGCAACTCCTAAACTGTTGGCAAATCAAAGCAAAACTTAGAGACTTTAAGGAAACAATTTCAAAAAAAAAAAAATGCTGGCAAATATTTTCAGTCGATTTCCATAGATGTCAGCACCGTTTATGACGAGTGTCTAAATAAAAAACTGGTCAAGCAGGCTGTGAAAGAATTCACAAATAAAGTCTGCACGTCTTAGATAATTTCGTAAATAACTTTTAGCAAAGACATAAACCCCCAGATGGTAATTTGTTAAGTATGTTATTTTAGTGTCCATGTGTATATAAAAATAACTTTAAAATAAGTTCCCAAAAATTCTCATTTATAAAAAAAAAGTAATGGAGAAAAAGTAACAGAAAACGTGATTAATCAACAACAAATTTTGACGTTACATTTGACAGCTTCGCAGTTGAACTTAGAAGCCAGCGACATGCATGCAGCAAACAAATTCTCGGTCATAGCCTACTTGACCAGATTTTTATTTAGACACACGTTACATATTTGTTCAAGGCTGGTTTGACACCACGCCACCAAAATTTGATACAAAATGAGGGAGAGTGACAGGCTGAATACTCTCATTGGTTGATTCGATATTTGTCTGTCACATTTACTGCAAGATTTTACATGAAATCGTGCAAGGTGTCAAACGGGTCTGACACACAAGTACCTACAAAAATTAGAAATGGCGTCCAAAAATTTTTGCCGTCGCGGCTGAGAGTTGAGTTTTTTCTCGAATCTAATTACCAGACCTAGGCCAAGTTTAGGCGGAAGGTCTCCTTAAACACTGTTTTTCACAAGATATCCCTGCAAAAGGCCGGGCTTTACTAATCGCTAATTACTAAAGCGAGGATGAAATAGTATCGTCGCAGCGACATGCGTAAAGAAAGCCACCGATTTCGAGAGAAATTACAGACAAACTAAGGCAGGGACTTTTGAATCTTCACTTTGCTAATTACACTCGCACACAGAGCATGACAGGGAACTAGTGATGTCGTGATAAGAAAAAAATAAATTATCAATCCGAAGCCCGAGAGTTTGTTGCACCGAAAAAGAAAATCTTGATTGCGACGTGCAAGAACGATTATTATTACTCAATGAACTCGTTTCGAGATAATGACTGAGTCATCTTACAACTAATAGTAATCAGTGTACCGAGCACCTCCATCTGATTATCCCTTCCCATTCAAAAGAGAGAGAGAGTGTGTAACGGCGATGACGTTGTTCCGACTGCACGACTCCATAATTTATTGCTGCCGTTGTTGTTGTTGCTGCTGCAAATAAAACAACAATTGCTTCGTTTCTGCACATCGCATCGACGAAAACCGGAAGTGCACATCACCGAGGAATTTTTCAAGCACGAGAGCGGTTCGGTCATGGAAAAACGCTTATTAATAAAATGAAAATTCCTCATTGAGGTTTGAATCACTTGTTTTTTGGGCGATGCCATACACGATCAAAACGATAATTAGACCTTCAAAGAAAACACATGAATCAAACGAAATTACACAGAACTCACCATTATCATTTAACAAAATCTACAAATATTTGTAATGGGCGACCTTGCTATAAGGTAATTATACAATAAATAATTATTATTATACGTAGGTCGACAATCAAAAAAGAAATGAACTATTCTGTTCATGGAGGTCACGATACCAGCAATGCCGTTCAAAATTATCGAAATTCCCGCTTACTCAAGGGTATGTAATCGGCGGCATTGTCTGATGGAGAAACCTTCGGCTGAAATGTAACCCACAATGTTAAGACTTCTGCACCGTCACCGCTTTTTTTTCTTCCTGCCCGGCCGCGGCGGCGCGGCGATCGATGGCGTTTTCGAATGCACACGCGAATTTTCGGATTCGTCAGGAAAAAAAAAGCAACGAATCCTTGAATTTGTCAGCGTCAGGATGTAATTAATATGATATACGTAATGTAATTCAAAACGTGAGGACGCATTAAAAAAAAAAAGTGGTCACTTGGCAACAGGTTTTTCAAGATGAAACGGCGGCGACGTACAAATGATAGTTTGATTATGTTTGTTCTTGTATTACTGAATTTGTCTTCCTCACCAATCACCCAATCACCATCATCGATCATCTAATTCCCGTTCGCCTCACGTCGAGGTCTTTCATTTCTTCACTTTCATGTTTGTACAAAATCACGTCTCTTTGTATCTCCGGCTTAATTCTGACTCCCTTCCAGGTTGGCCCTTTCGTATTGCTTTGGGTGGTTCCCGTCTATTGTGCCTTTTTTCCTGGCTTCCTACAGTTCCCGTCTATTTTGCCTTTCTCTTGGCTTCCCATAGTTCCCGTCTATTTTGCCTTTCTCTTGGCTTCCCATAGTTCCCGTCTATTTTGCCTTTCTCTTGGCTTCCCATAGTTCCCGTCTATTTTGCCTTTCTCTTGGCTTCAATTCATTCATCAAAAAATAATTTGCTTCTGTGGAAACGTCAAAACGATGACGTAAATTGTCAATAGATGGTCGTCAATGTGGAAAACCATGAAATAGTTATTATACACAGTGTTTCATTAGAACATTATATGTACTTCTTGGTAATGCGTTGTTTCCTTTGTTCATGTACGAAAAACTCACTTATTGCTGTATTTTCAAGTTCTTGAGCAAATTATAGTCTGAATTGATGGGTCGTACCACTCCTCTGGCTTCATTGGTTTTCGAGTTGCATTGTTAAAAACAAATGAAAAACTCGAAAACCGCTCGCGCTAGACCCATGATGCGACCCATCAATTCAGGCTAGAATTTACTCAGGAGTTCAAAAATGCCGTTACATACGAGTGTTGTGTCGATAAAAAATTCAAAATCATTATACAACCTGTCCCCGAAAACATTTGCAGCGTGGAGATCTCGCTTATTATAACGATAAGATACGAATTCGGTTAAATTAGATGAATTATTCCTGTGGCATTTGAGGAGTTGCGAACTGCTTTGATGAAGCGCAGATTCCATCGTTTGGAAATTATGGACTCGGGACCATTTAGAAATTAAAAAAAAAAAAAAACAACTAGACCTTAGAGTTATCTAATTACATAATTAGGAAAGGTAATAATAACTGGCAATAAGTGGCAGATATAATAGCATAATATAATAGATATAAATACCGCCAATTAAAAATGGAACAGTGTTTAGCACGATTTTGTTATTACACTCGTGTTGAAAAAAATCCGGACGCCGTTTTTTTATCGTTTATAATTCAAAACGAAAAAAGAAAACCCCATCATGTGTCTCAAAAATCTTGTGACTTGGACGACTTTGACCGGTAAACCATACATCAAATATTAATCGGGAACTGGTTTAGTGGGTCACATAAATTTGTTTGTTGGATAATTTGTATATTTAAATATCCAGTTCATTCGAGGTAGGCACGTTTTAATTAGCGTAGGTATCTAGATTAAAACTTTCGGGATACATCTAAAAGCCGTTTTATATCTATCAAAATTTGTACAAAATCTTGTACAAAGTAAGAGAGACAGATTACCTCGGTTAATGTTCATTGGTTAAATCGATGCTTCTTTGTCGCTTTGCGCAAAAAACTGTAACAAATTCTGATAGATGTAAAACGGCTCTAAGATCTGTTTGATATGTTTAGGGCCCAGTTTTTCAATAGTATCTTAAAGTAATTGTTATCTGCCGTGCAGTGGGATAAATTTAATCTCTCTGGTAACGTGTTTGTTAAACAAAATCTCCATTTTCAATTTTAAATCAAATACCTAAGAAGTAGAATGGAACAATCGCTCGTGCAGATTTAGATGCAATCCCTTCTATGTACATGTTAAGACTACCAACAGTTTGTTAAACCCATTTTCTGTGCTGCTAACAATCGGATAATTCCAACAGTCACTTTACCAATCCATAATTTAAAAACCGGGCTTAAAACATATCAAACGACCAAGCATGATTGGTTAAAAAAATAGCAACACCATCCGAAATGAAAATTAGCAAAATCCCAATTGGTACCATCGTATTTTGTTGTTACTTCGAAGTTGGTATAACAGCTTGTAATGACAACACACAATATTTGAGTTTTTTTTTTGCAGTTAGAATATTTTTTTTTAATTTTATTTTTTTGTTTCTGGAGCCGATACAAATTGCAACAACATATCGTCAATTAAAGCCTGATTTTGAGTGCTACAGTTGAATGCAAGTCAAAAAAAGAAAGTGTCCCGAAATTTTTGAAAACTCGAGTACTTTTATCGATGCGATTTAAAAAAAAAGTCGCCCCCGTATCTGAGACATCTGAGCTTCTTTTGACATTAAAAACCTCTTTTCTAGTAATACTTTGAAATAAAAGATATTTTACTCTTAACCAAATTACACGTTGTCTGTATTTCCGACCACCCTGTATGCTATTTCGAAATTTTGGTTATAGAGGTTTTGAGGAATTCAATATTTTCTACATTTTTATATTTTTTCGTTCGTAAATTTCGTTTTCTTCTGTAAAAAAATAAAATTGGCGCCCAACATCGGACTGATTTTTATGTGATACTCGCCCCCCCCCCCAAGACAACGTTGTAAGAAATTGGCGCCCAACATGGGGCAAATCCACTAGCTAAGGACTCGCTAGAAGAAGCAAATTTTTTTATTTTATTTAAGTATTACTTTTCTTCCAAAAAATTCAAATAATAAAGTTTATAGATTTAGTTAGGTCCATCTGGGGATACACTGTATTTTGTTTCGTTTCAAACTATTGATGAGTAATTCATTTTTGCAGCATGGGCGGTTTTTAAAAAATCGCCCCCGTTTCTGCTTTAAGGGTCGATGTTTTCATCTCTCGGTAACTTTAATCGTTGGTTTACTACCATAGTTACAATTACAGAGATAATTGTTTCTGCAGGAATTAATCAACAGTTAAAGTTAATCACAAATGAAAAGATCGGGCCTTAGTGATGAGTTCGCATGAGATAAATTGCGCGGTAATTAATCCCCAGCGCTAATTTGCTCCGTTTTAGCTCTGACGTGATCACAGTAAAGAATCAATAGGTAGTAACGCGGGCGTTCGGAACGTGCACGCAACCACGAGAAATATTTTAATGTTATCTCATGCTGAAGGATTAAACACCGTTCTCCCTCGCGCATTGATATTTGAACCCCTCTTTCAGCTCTCGCTTTCGCAATTGATCTCGCGCTTTCATGCACACGGCCGAGTGCTCTTGTGGCGCCACCTAATATATCGTTCACCGTGGTTCTGATTAAATCAGGTAATCGATCTCCTCGATCTAAGCAAGCACGCAAGTGAAAGTCTTCCGGCATTTTGATGAATCTCTCGCGCGTTGATGGCCCCTGGCGGGGAGGGACAAGAGCAAGAAGAATTTTTTTTTCGAGTTTTTGACACGGCCCCGTCGGATGTCATTGCTCACGCTCAAACGGTACACGAACGAGTCTAACGAAAAGAAATTCGGAAAACCCGGCCTTACTTTCGCCGAACGAACGAACATGTGCTCGGTCGGTACGACCACCTTTTATATATATGTATGTGTGTCGCCTGTTAACAACGTTTCGGAAATACCACATACTCATTTCGACACGCGCCGCTTTTTACTACACCTCAACGGTGGGTGCATTATTTAAAATGCGATAAGGAACTCCTCATTTACGTATACTCGCGCCCACAACGATTTTTTTTTTCTAGGTACACTACCGCCCCAAATTTTTAGGACCTGCGTGTTTTTTTGTTTTTGTTGCGCTTCGGTTTATCCGGCCGCAACCTCAAAGCGTCCGTCGCTCGTAATCGAATCGGAAAGAAAAAACCAGAAAACAATATTCGTATTTTTTTTTTTTGTTTAATTTAGATTTTCAGGAATTATCTAATTGGCCGTAGAGGGGACTTTTATTATTTCATACCGCCGTAAAATTTGGCGAACGGAATTACGCGCGATAATAAACGAAGACTTACGTCATTTAGGCCATAAAGCGTTTGTTGTTGTTGTTTGCGGTCACCGCAAAATTACGGCGAGCAATGCACAATTAATCTCTTGATGACGTGAAAAGAGGGGTCAGAGTACAGAAAACGAAGATTTCCCGATGCGACGCTTCTTTTTTTTCCCGCGATGGCAACGTTGAGCAATCAAATGTTGATTAAGTCAATGTCACGTTTTGAGTGGGAGGGGGAGGTGCGGAGGGAACTTCTGCGTACTCTGCGTTTTGTGAAAAGTCGGGAAGAAGTAAGTCGTCATGCAAAAATTAGAATGCGTCACCAGTGGTCAGATTACTATTACTTGAAATTTGATCACTTACTTGGACGACGCAAAATTTTATTATAGTACTCGTACTTTCGGTGAGGAATTTAAGTGACTTGGTGGTTTTCTATCATAATGTGTAATTAGAGACGTACCTATTCATTTTCTTGTGGTAGGTAATTAAAGACGGTACGATTGACTTATACAGGGTGCCTATTATCGAATCTTATTACGATGGTCCTTCGCTGCATCGCCCTTCTTTTATACATAGGCAACTTAAGCCACTCCGGTGACCAAAGACTCGTCAGAGCCAGACAACTCTTGGGTAGGCTTGCGAGTTTCCAATGTAAACGAAGCACTTCGAGTGGTGGATGAAAAGTGTGTTTTTGTTGTTTTGTGAATCCCTTCGGAAAATTCTAAACATCACTGGAACACTTAACACACGCAAAAATATACTCCCGCCCCTGAGGTCCTGACACGTCTATGACTTAGGACCCCGTTGGGCGCTTTTGGAAGGAGCTTTCAACTTCCTGGAATACTGGAACGAACCACCCTACTACAGCGCACAGAAATCCTCTATTGCATGTTTCAAACTCTAACCCCCTTGAAATTGCAGCCCAAATAGTTCGATGTCATGTCACTAGATGGCGCCAGTGAACGCTGATCACATTCGTAATACAATTTCTACTCTTTTGTTTCAATGCTAACGATAGGCGAAATGAAACTCCTCATCTATTTGTGAACTTAACAAATAATACAATGAAGATGCAGTTACAAGCAGCAACCGTATTTATGTAGTTATAAACGTCGGCAGAGGGCCAGAAAAAAAAAGCTAAGAAAAAAGAAATTTTAATCCAAACAAATTTAAAATCTTTCTTTTAACTTCCCTTTGATCTTTCAAGTACGCTTGCTTAAAAAAAAAACATTAGGACTGTAGCGAGCGTAGTTTAATTCCGCACTGAGCCACGAGATGGCGCCAGTGGCAACCGCGTGACCATTTTAACCGCGCGATGCTACGAGCTAAATTCGTACTAAATTATAAGTATAGTTTTAAGAAAGTCAAAGAGCACCTTCTTCATCTTTTCCCCTTTAAGTTCGCTCTAAAACTGCGGTAACAGCAATTCACTAGGTGGCGCTAACGATACAGTACCTGTTTAATTATTATAAAATCGAAATCTTTCATAAATCTGAAGTGCGCACATTTTTTCCTTCTTTAAAAGCAATTTGCTTGCAGATCGAAATTCTTTTCGGTCTTTGGAACGTAGGCAAAATTAACGTTTTAAATGAGGGCGGATTCCATGCTGACGACTGAAATCCAAGTCGTTTGAATTTACTTGAAATGCTGCACCAGCAGAACACCTTTCATCCGAAATAGTTAACGCGCTCGCTCATTAATTACGTTTCAGCGGGATTTTCGCTGACAGTTTTTATGCCTCGACTTTTGGACCGGGAAAATGCTCCTTGTCACGTCCCGTACAGAAAATCAAAACAAAATCATTATTGTTATATTGAGATGCAAACAGTGAATCAGTTAGAATCAGCGACTTATTGTCAAATTCTTTAATATATTTTGTTTAAACGACGCAGGAGGGGTGGGGGGAGGGGTTTCGTCGAGTGCGGTGCTAAAAGTCTAGATAATGTAAACCTTAAAAGAATTACTGATTGTAACTGATTCACTGCTTAAATCTCAAAAATTGTAATGCCAAAATAACTTGCAAATTTTCCTTTTTAAACAATCCGTACCGGATGTTTCTCTCTAAAGGTCCGGATCCAAAAGTCGACCGAGAATCGTTGAAATGTAGCTAATGAGCGAGCATGTTAATCGTTTCGAAATAAATGTGATCTGCTTGTGCAGCATTTCGAGTGAGTTCAACAACTTGAACTTGATTTGCCAGCACGGAATCCTCCTATTTAAATAATAATTAATAATTCAAGCGGCTATTATTTTCATTAAAAAAAATTGTTTCTTCTGGCGAATCCTCAGGTAGTGGTTTTGCACCACGTTGGGCGCCAATTTCTTACAACGTTATTTCTTGGGGGGTCGAGTCTCATATAAAAATCAGTCCCAAGTTGGGCGCCAATTTTATTTTACGGGAGAAAATGAAAATTATGAGAAAAATATAAGAATATGTATAGAATTCTTTTAACCTTTATAATAAATATTTCTCTTCATCTGATCTGTCATTTTATAACTTCGGTCTTTTATTTTTTTTTGGGCCCATCTTTGCATTACTTTCCCAGTTTGAAGAACAGTTAATTAATTAATTAATAAGAGCGTTAATAACAGCGATTAATAATCGAGACATTTTACTTGTCGAGATTATTAATCGCCATTAATCCAAGTGTTGTTTGATGATCAAATTTGCAAAAAACTGACGCAGAGAAGTGACGCGAATTAACCAATAAGCATTCACCATAATGTAATGTGTCCCTGTCACTTTATAACAAATTTATGTATTTTTTTTTTAGAAAAATTATCATCTTGTCATAAGGCTGTTATTGGAATGAATAAATCTTTGACCAAGTTAATACAGTTGGTTGCTAGCGACGCGAGCGACGATTAATTTTAATAAGATGTCGGAGTGCATTAAAAATTAAAAGGTGTTATTAGCGACCTCCTTTTGATACGTTAACTAGATTCTTTAATGAGCGATCGACGAAAAATTATTTTTAACATTCTCTTATTTCACTCACACTCTACTATTACAGTTAACAAAAAAATGGCAAAACCTGTATATTCGCTTACAATCTGTCAGTCGATTTCTGAGGCGAGGCACTTTATTGTAAGCAAGATAAAAGCAAAAGAGAAGTAAATTTAACTACAACTATCCGATTGCAAGTTCGCCTTCTGCACAGCTCAAAAATAATTTTCAACAGTACAAGATATTTCTTGATCAAGAATCAAACCGGTCATTTATGTTTTTTTTTTTTTTTGAAAAGTTCTTGTAAAGCTGATAAATGATAAAAATTATATCATATTAATTTATTTTCAGAGGTTTTCGAGTTATTTTTCGTATTTCGAAAGACGATCCAGATTCAAACGTCTTCTTGAAATTGTATTATTTTATACTCTTTCAACCCGGATAATATTAGATGAGTACAAAAAGAATAGAAAGCCTTTTTACTAGCTTTTCAACAAAGTCACACTTAATACATTTCTGTCACTTCTCGTTCCACATTCGTATTTAAAAATCTAAACGGTATTAACTCTTTCGTTTTTAAAGAAACTTCTCTTGGAATGAAAAACAGTGCAGCGAGAAAAACGGGACACTTTGCGTCCCGTTTTAAGTTTGTTGGGACAATGGGACACGAAATTAAAAGAAGGAACAATCCCGTTATAAACGGGTCCTCTGATGATGACCATAGTCTAAGTTCTCAATCTAACGTGTGTTCAATCGAAAAAAAAAAACTTGCAACAATCCAGGGAAATTAACGTGTGTCTTAACTTGATTAATTTTCTGCGTCAAGTGACAGTTGTAAATAAAATAAATTAAGAGTATATGGACTAATGTTGGGTTTACACACGTCCAGCATCCGGCGTTCGACATTCGAAATCCTATTCGTGATTGGTTGACTTCAAATTTCTGAACGTTAAAATTTTAAATCAACCGATCATGAATGGAATTCCGAATGCCGGACGCCGGAGGTGTGGAAACCCAACATTAGACATACTTTCGTTGTCCTTTGAAAGCACGAGAGAGTTTTTTTTTTTCGAGTGAACGTGTGTTATTAAATCTTACATTGGGGTCTATTCTGTAACATTGATATGGACTTGACTCTTCAATTTGCGGTCGGCAATCGACGTGAAATGTTATAAAATAATCGTAAGAAGTTCTCTTCAATTATTGAAGACCATATCAATTGATATGCATATCAATGTTATAGAGTAGCTCTGATGGTATTATTAACTTTGGTTACGCGTCGACGGAACGAAACCACCCTACGCCACTGATTACCATGTTTACCTAAAGAATTTGTTCTTAGTATTACAACAAACCAGTTAATTGACATCTACACATTTTCCATGGCTAACGACCTTTCAATTACGTTCGTAGAAACGTTTAATTTTGGGAAACTTTCGGTTAGCCCTGCCGCGTCCCGATCAGAGTTATTAATCCGACCCCATAAGAAGCTTAACTGGTTTAAGGGGTTGTAAGCCCATTTAATATAATTTTTGACTGACGTCAGTCACCTATGACATCATTACTAGGGTCCCTGCGTTTCATTGACTTTTATCTTATTTGATAGTGTTCGGAAACCTACAACCCCCTACATAGTATGTTCTTAGTTCTATTTTTATTACTAAGCAGATAATATTTAATTTTTATTGTACAGTTGCGGTCTTTGAAAGCTGGTACTACAATCGCACTTGACAAACACAATGTTTTGGCGGCGGTGTAAACTAGTCCTAAAACTGAAGTTACCCAAACGTCACTCAAATTACTTCATGGACCAGTAACCAACATTTTGCAAAAAAAATGCGTCAAAAATCTATTATTTTATCACAGCACCATTAGAATCCAAGTTATGACGTTTTAAAAGTAAAGCAACCATGAATTTTTCTTTGTATTAATTTATTTCGCAGACTTGAAATGATTTTTTTATGGACAACATTTCGATGCCAACTTTGCCAAAAGTTTCAACGTTAACCAAAAAAAAAAAAAATCATTACAAATCTGTCTGATCAATCTCAAATTTAAATTTGGCAGATTGGGGGAAATTCCGCCATTTGGGCTACATTTTAGACATATTTGGCGTTTAAAAATCTTATCTCTAATATAACCCGTGCAACAAAAGTACACCATCGACCAAAAATTTGAAACCACAAAAAAAAATACCGTGCGATCAATAGTTATAACGTTTCGTTTTCTTTTGTTTTCTCTTCAATTCATATTTTTATTCTCTATTTTGCTTTTTATCTTAAGGAATTGTTTGGCATTTTATTCCCGGTTTGTTCTTTTTGTTTTGTCCTTTTGCTTCCTGCCAGTTTTTTGACTTGCAAAAGTTTCCGGCGGAGAATCGCCGTTTTTCTCATTTTTTTGACATCCATTCTTGTATTGTTTTTTTTTCGTCTGTTTTTCGCATTCTTCTTTTTTAATCGAAATGGTTTTCGCATTTATTGACGATTCCTTTTCACAATTCTCTTTTGTTTCCTACGAGTTTCTTTTCATTTGCAGAAACATCGATTTTCATTTTTCTCGTCCGTCTTAGTGTCGTGGTCCTAATTTTTTTAATTTTATGTTCTCGCATTTCTCTTTTGTTTATTTGTATCAAATTGATTTTTTTACATTTTGTAGATTGACGCTTTTTTATAATTGTATTTCGCTTTCTGCTATTTTTTTTTTTCGCCTGGAGATTCATTGGGTTTTTGTTTATCTTAGTCAACAATTTTCTTTCTATTTTTTCTTCCCGTTCTTTATGCTTTCGTGCTGTGGATTTCTCTTTCGATTTTCTTACCGAATTGATTTTTCGCATTTGGAGTTTATTTTCCGGCACTTTTTCGTAGTTCCTCGTTTTTCACTTGTTTTGTCTCCATTACAGTTGCGATCTTCTTTTGTTTTATGCGCTGTACTTCGTCCTTCGTTTCTTTTATTATCGTATTAGCGACTTCTATACAGTTTGCTTTTTATTTTCTACGAACTTGTTTGATTCGTCCGGAAAACTGCCGCTTTTTCGTTCAGCTTGATATTGTCGAGCTTTTTTTGTTTTTGTTTTCACTTCGCGCCTTGTCTTTTGTTGCCGTTTCTCTTTTGTTTCTGATTTCTTTGGTTTTTCTTTCATTTATTCTGATTTTTGATTTTCTGTCTATTTTATTATTCGTATGTCTTCGCTTGAATCTTCATTTTATTCCTTTCTGTTCCTATTTTTTTTAGCAGAAAAAGAAAACTCCTTGACAACTCTCGAATTAATCACATTTGTATGATTAATTAATGATTCGTTTTTGTTTTTTTTTTATCACCCCGCTTCTAATTCGAAAATTTTAAAATGGTAGATATTATTTTATATTGTTTTGTTATTATAGAATTTTTTTTCAATGTTCTCCCGCTAACATTTCAAATAATGTAGCGAAGTAAAGTTGACCGTTGTCCGATGAAAATGAAGCTATCAATCTACAGTGAAACGTTGAGTACTTTTCCATTTACAATTATAATTCTGTCCGGTTTAAGATTTTTACTTTACTTATCATTTTGTACATTTATTTTTATATTTTAATATCTGTATTTGTTATCCTTAATTTTTATCTAGATATACGTAAATTATCTTTTATCTATTATCTAAATTTTTCAAAATTTTATCTGTTATCTAAGGTAGAATTTTTAATTTATGTCGTCTTGCCTTCTTCTTTTTTTAATTCAGCATTTGACTTTATTTAGTTCAATTTTTTATACAATCTGGAAACTAAGTAACAGATGATTTCGATATTTATTTTCAAGACGATCAATTTTTTCAAAAGAACAAAAAAACATTCGGACCCGTCAATTTTCTCTAAATTTTTGTCCCTTCCAGAAACTATTTTTAATAGTACGAGGTGTTTGCAAAATGCTGGGCGAGTGTTAGCTTTTTAAATCAAATGGAATCTACCGCACCCTCGCCTTCACAATTAGACAAAACTGACTTGTCCAGGCCGAACGTTTTTTTGAAAAAAATTAATCATCGTCTTGCAAATACCGAATTTATCCGCTACTTAGTTTCCACGCTGTATAATTAGTTGATCGACCTGTTATTTAATTTTGTAATCATCGTCTTTCGTTTTTGATTTTTTTTTTATACACATACATACGCGATTTGATTTTATTTTACATTTTAATCACTTCGCTCGTTCTCCATTTTCGTCTTCTCTTTTATGCGATTTGACTTTATTTTTTAATTATTATGTATAATTAAGTAATTTTTATTTTCGTCTATCATCTTTCGTTTTTTTGTTTTTTCTTTTGTTTGATTTAATTTGATACGATTGATTGATTGACTTTCCGTTGTTTCTTTTTCTTTTTCATTTACTCGATTTGAGTTTATTTCATTTTATATTTTAATCTTTAATATTTACAGATTAAATTTTTGGTTGCCACTCGATTTGTCTTATTCTTAGTTTTTAGGCACTTTTATTTTCATTCTATCTTCTATAGATCGATGTTTTGATTTTGTTTTTATTTTGATTATCAATTAATCGTCATTTTTTCTTTTTTTTATAATTCAAATTTGTTTGGTTCTGTTATTATGTGATCAATAGCAACATAAGGGGCTTAGGGACGTATTCTGTAACTTAATAATGGGCTGTTAAAATTTAGAGGTCCTTTAAAATTCAAAATACAGTTCTATGATTGGTTGTTACCGCAGTAACCAAATTTAAAAGCCCTTTACATTTGATACTTTTGATACAGAATAGGCCTCTTATTCTGTAACTTACTAACGGGCCGTTAAAATTTAGAGGTCCTTTAAAATTTAAAATACAGTTCCATGATTGGTTGTTACCGTAGCAACAAAATTTAACACCCCTTTAAATTTAACGGTTTCGATACAGAATAGACCCCTTAAATATGTTAAAACGCGTGGCTGCCATCTAGTGACCGATTGCCTAATCTGGGCGATCATATCTCTTTAGTGTGGGGGAAGCACAAAAGCGACTAGCCCAGTATAATTCGTATGTTACTAAACAGTCATATTTTTATTTCACAGTTTTGTTCCTTTGTTTCCATAGTAACTTTTTTTCACACTTTCAAATAACGACATATTTAAAAAAATTGAAACATGTCACTTATTAGGTCATGTGTTGGAAAAATTATTTCACCTACTTTTTTTAGATTTATTCAGTATTTTTTGCTCTTTATGACGCAAAAAAGAAAATTCTTTTGCCTTACGGCAAGGGTCCCGCAAGAGTTTCTCGACCGGGGCCCTCACAACTATTAAGGCCGCCTCTGGTTACGGAACTCTATCAAGTAAGATTAAACGTCAGTCAAATCTAGAGACCCTAATGACTAATGCTGATACTCAATGACGTTTTTCCAAAAACGTTACAATTACGATACATTTTGCTTTTTTTTACTTAATGTGTCAAAAATGTTAAGATTCAATTTGTTTTTTTTTGATATGTAGATTCAAAATAATAGAACTTAGTACCGTGTAAATAAATCAACTTTTCTGTTAAATAACAATAAATAACTAAAATAAAACAATACTTTTGTCTTTGTGATAGCATACTACTCAATAAATAACAATAACAATAAATATACATAATAAACATATTTATTTTTTTTTATACATAATAAGCGTCTTTATTTTGTTCAGCCAACAAACTGTTATGCCACTTAACCAACAATAGAACATATTTACTATAAATATAAATTATGCAATTAATACATACTAATTGTAAAAGTATAAGTGTGAGAGCGAGAAAGAGTAATAATAAAAACTGAAATGGACCACTAAAACTTTTCGAACGAATTGTTATATTAATTTTTTTTCTCATTTAATCTAATTTTTTTTAAGTGGCCCGGTTCATTTGTTGAACAATATAATTATTAGAAAACAATAATAATTATAAAAAAGCAAATACATAAGTAAATTCCTGAAAATAATCAACAAAGAATAATGAAAACTGAAAGTCAAAGTTATGAATTAGGATTTTATTGGCGTTAAGTGAGACAATACCGATATCGACATTTCGATATTTCAAATCTTACTACCGGTTTTATAAAAGGTATAAAAGTATCCGGTATTCCGGTTTTTCGGTATTACCGAAAACCGGTATCCATGCCCTGCTTTTGACAAGACGTTTTTTTGATCAAATGAATTTAAAGAGGCATTTTTGGACTTTTCCAGAGTTTTGGGACACCCTGTCCATACATACAAGTAGAATCCGTTAGTTCAATTAAGAGAAAAACAGTAAATAATTGCGTTTACTCTAATATAAATTATTACCGACGACTATTCGGAATAATCGCTTAATATTAATAAATTCCCGACGTATATTAGCATAAGCGTTTAATTTTTATAAATAAAAATGATGAAATTCTCGAGAAAACGACCGCGCGTCCGTCTGATGCCTTTCCGGATCCTCGGTTCTTCCGCAAAAGGGAACGTCTTTGACTCATTCGTTTTTTAAATAAACATTACCTAAATACCCGCCGCGCGGTGCGTTTTCTTTTTTTTTTTTTTTCTTTCTTTGTAAAGTGTAGTAAAGTGTATAATGACGCCCGCCCGGGAATTTCGAACGAGGTTAATAAACAATAAATAAATTGGAAGAAAGTGTACGTATGGGCGAGAGAGAGGGCGAGAGAGCAAGCTCGCGTCGTGGTCACATTGCATTGCGACGCCACTGCGCATGACCGGGGATTCCCAATCTCGACCGCTCGGTTGGCTGGGTTGCCACACGCACACACTTTTAGTTGTCGAGCTATCGAGGAAGGTGATAGTTGTTACTAAACGATTAACGATCCGATTGAATACGAATATTAATAGTCGATTTGCTAGCGTAGAAAGGGGTCGTGAACGCTGTTCCTCTTGTAATACGCAGGGTGACTTCTGTATTTGAACTGTTTACGCCCTTCCGGAGGACGTATAACTGGACGTAGCTTGCGAGAAGTGTGTGTATGTGCGTGGGGCCATTTTGAAAAACAAGTGTTTGTTTAAATAACCGACCAGCATCCAATATGTCTGGAAATTTTGCAGATGCATCCAAGCTTCACCCTTCGGGCATGACCGAGGAGGACAAATTGGACCTGTACGAGTCAAGAACCGACAGTGGTTTTATTTCATCGGGCAGCATCATAGTTTCCGGTGAAATCGCGTCCGAAGTGATCGACAGGAAGAGCCCCAAAGGGGCCAACGCGGACGATAACAACCAACAACCAAAGACCCCCGTCGATATTATCGAAGAAGGTGATTACATGAGGCTGGACAGTGGCCTGGGGCTCGAGCTGACGAAGAGTTTTTCTTCGAGTCAGAGTTACAAGAGCAGCGGCCTCAATGACCTGAGCACCGGCTCGGTGATACTCACATCCCCCACGTCCCTAAACAAGCCTCCCCTAGAGGAGGAACAACCCTGGGAGCTCTACTACAAACAGGATGAGAATGGAGATACGTAAGTGAATTTTTATTTAATTTTATTCCCAACATCCGTGTAGCTACAGCCGTCTATAAATACCGCGGGCGCGTGATAATTCCTTAAACAAACTCGCTGAGATAACAACATTAATACAGAAGCTATCGCCAGCCAATTAGAGCCATTTATAATTTTTTTTCTTAATATAAATTCACGCCAATTACAAAACGCGCGGGGCTCTCAAACGTAAGCACCTACTCGTTACTTAACAGCTTTAAAGGCGAGTGCACACTCGAACGCAAGCGTCGCATACATAAAGCCGCGTTCACACGCCATCAAAATCGAAGTGCGTATGCGGCTTTAAACAACTGCAGAGCAAAAGAACAATGCGAGTACATAGTTCTGAATCGTCAAAATCAAACAGCGCCATCGTATAATAATTAACGTTTTACAAACTATACAGGGTGTATCTGAATTGCCTGGCCAAACTTCACCAACGTGAAGTATGGAACGAAAGCGTAAAAAAAGTTCCTATAAACACGTGTCCAAAAATGCTTCCTTAAAAAGTTACCGGGGAATTTAAAAATTACGAAAAAATAATCCTTGGAATTAGATGCTTCGCATAGTACGGATGGAGAGTTCTGCCTGGCACGAACAACTTGTTTACTCTTTTTACCGGACCTCTTGTTTGCCTGTAGGTATCAATTTTGAAAATCGCGCGTAACTTTTTTAGGAAACATTTTTAGACACGTGTTCATGGCAACGTTTTTGATGTTTCTGTTCCGTGCATCGCGTTTGCAAAGTTTGGCCAAGCAATTCAGGTTCACCCTGCGTTAATCAAAAACTTCTCTTCTTTCAAATCACATCTGACGACGTCACACGTGGTTGCCCCTAAAATGTCATCATTCCACGAATCCAATTCACGTGATTGCATTTCATATTCACATTCAACCCTGAAATATGTCATGTAACGGCATTCTTTTTTTTTTCTCGGTACACTCAACGCTTGCTTCACCGGAGAAACCGCAGCGTCACAGGTTAATACGTTTTGACCGCGGTTTTTCAGCGGAATTTAATCTCGTCGTTATCTGGGTTTTTTCGGGGGGTTTCCTGAAGAGGGGGGACGCGCGCGTTCGTCGTCGCTTATCGAAAAGTGTCAGTTTCGAAAGTTAAAGGGAATTATTAACCCGGTTGCGCACTCGATCCGGGGGCTTTAAACTCACTTTCACGCTTGAAGAACGAAATCGCCCCCCCTCCAGCTCACCCCGAATGTACAGTCAAATAACGATGTACATGTTTGTAATAGAATTAGTTGCGGACTTCTCGAACAGAATCCCGGACAGCTGTTTCGGCCCTATTGGAAGGTCTCCTCAGCAAGAGAGGACGCGACCTAAACTGTTGGCGATGTGTTTATAGTTCGCAAGCAAACGTAACTTTGCGACATTCAAGTAACAGTAAAATGTAGACAGTTTCGAATGAGATGGCTACGATTTTCCGTATACATACATTCCGCACGCGTCATGAATTATGATTGCGACTGTACAAGTGCTTTTAGTTCGAAAATCGTGCATCCGGTGCGTGTAATCACATCTCTCTCGCTCAAGACTTTTTAACTACTTATTTTACATGTCGCTCGTCTGAATCGAGAAGTTTTGCTTTTGCGTTATTTTTCCGTGACAACGGGCAATGTTTTCCACCCAACTTACTTAAAAGCGAGATGTGAAAAGATCGCCCGTTGTTATGCAAATAATGTAAACATAGGTCTTCCGCAACAATCAAACGAGCGAGATACAAAGTAAGTTCAAAATTACGAACGAGAAAGGTGCGAGTGCACGCCCCAAAATGCACTCGCTGCGAAGTTTCCGAACGCACCTTTATATCTACCAAGATGAACTTGAAAACAGATCTGAAAGTTTCCGAACGCACCTTTAGATCTGTCAAGACAAGCTTGAAATCCGATCTTTTCCATCCGCCCTGAAAGTTAGATGTGGAAAGATCGCCCGTTGTCATGGAAATAACGGAAACGCAAGTCTTCCGCGATCGAACGAGCCAGATACAAAATACATTAAATACATTATTATAAATTACGAAGGAGAAAGGTGCGATTGCACGTCCCAAGATGCACTCGCTGCGAAGTTTCCGAACGCACCTTTAGATCTGCCAAGATGAGCTTGAAAATTAAAGCCGACTGAACATCAGAGCGGCTTTAATTTTGTTTCTCTGAACTAACCCTGATGTACACTTAGAATTGAAATTTAAGTTAAGTAAAGACCCCCCCTCCCTTCCCCTGACAAGTAGGCAACCAAACATAGATCGTTCGTGCTTGTTGCGCCCACTTGTCCGCCTGCTCTTTCTTTCTAGCGTTCGGAAGTGATCATGCGCAGGCGAGACGCCATTACTTTTAACTCTGACTGTACATGTAATCACTCAGGAGATGTTGCTTAGAGCGAAGCTCTCGCATTCTTTCCTTACAGCGGTCAGAACTTGTCAGAAGTGAGCATGCGCGGGGGGGGGGGGAGAAGACACTGCTTTTAATCGTGACTGTACATCTATCTAATCACTAGGGAAGGTAGGTTGTTGATTGAAACGAAGCTTTCGCGTTTAATTAAACTTCTCCGGGGCGTGCAGTTTTAAGAATCTGAAAAATCATAAAGCCAGGTGTTCACTTGGCCATTCAGCAGGAAGGTCGTCGTGTCAATTTTTAAAAACCACCTTCACACTCGACTAATTCCGGACAAACCGAAAACGTCACAGGTAAATCCGTCCCTGGTGGTTTTCAGCCGAAATCAGCGCGCTTTATAGTTTCCGCGCCGTTATCTGCCCGGGTTTTTCTTTTGTTTTGTTTTTTTTATTCCGCGGGAGTTTCCGGAACTTCTGCGTGACAATATATTTACGGGTATTCGATTTCGAAATGTCACCACTTAAATGTCAGGGTTGGGACTCCGGAATTTGCTTGGCGTTCAGGATTGAATTAAAGTCGAGTGCGCACCGAAGTATCCAAAACAAGAAGGCCACCTGCACATTGGGTTATTTCTAATTTCAGCTTATCTTACCTGCGGTTTTTCTTTTGTTGTTTTTAATCCATGGGAGTTTCCTCGGAACTTCCGCGTAACGTAACAATACAGAAGAAGTACTCGGTTTCAAAACGTCACTGAATGTCAGGGTTGGTCTCAAGAATTAAAGCCGGGTGCGCACGCGGGGCATTCAAGAAATCAGTATGTGCAAATACCACGCCATCGATAATTAAATTTGTAATTGGAGCAGGCCGTGGTTTGCATTGCGCAGTGATAAGTGAGTAAACAAAACGACTTTTTAATTTGAGGTTAGATTTAATCGGCGACTTATAAAGAACTGTAAAATTTTGACATCCCTCGCCCCAAAATGCGTGTGCGACAGTGTGACCATCTGTGCGCTGCAACTCACGGCCTGCTCCACTAATTATAAATTTAATTGATAACGTGTTGGTTTTAAGGCCGTCCGTACACTCTTCTGACTTCATTTCATTTCATTTCATTGGATTTCTTTTGCTTTTATTCTATGCGAGGTCCTTTCTGTTTCAAACAAAAACTCGAAATGTCACTGAATGTTAGGGTTGGGACTTCGGATTTATTTGGCGTTCAAGAACTAAAGACGGGTGCGCACTGAAGCCTCCAAAAAGTCGGCGGGTACAAGCGCACTTTTAAGGCCGTTTTATTTTACTTGTGGTTTTTCTTTTGTTATTTTTATTCCATGCGAGTTCGCTTCTGTTTCTAACCTAAAAACTCAAAATGTCAGTAAACGTCAGGTTGGGACTCTCAACGGAATTTATTTGACATTCAAGAATTATAGTCGAGAGCGCATTCAAACATCCAAGAAGTCTCGGCGGGTGAAATTAATTTCAAGGCCGTTTTCACACTTTCAAATTTCAGTTTATTTTATCTGCGATTTTTCTTTTGTTTTTTATATTATATCCTGTTTCTAACAGAAACCCAAAATCTCGCTGTTTTTGGCATTCAAGAATAATTAAAGTCGGGTGCGCACTGAAGCACGCAAGAAGTACACTTTTAAGGCCGTTTGCGCACCGTATCATTTCAACTTTTTTTTTGGAGGGGTGGGGCGTAAAAGAGAAAGCTTGAAGTTTTTAAGTGGAACTTACTAATGTCATTTTCTCGGCTGGGTTAAACCCTAAACGATTTCTCGTTGCCTTCGAGGGCGTTCGCAAACGAGCTCGTAACGATTTTGTTTTTCGAAATCAAAGTGTACAGTCATCAACTGACACGTGGTATTATTCATCAATGTGTTGCCTTGCGTATAATTAACCAATCACGTGACTATTAACCATTAATGACTTACATCTCCTGGCTTGCAGAGAAAGTGTTAAGCGCGTATTAAGGCCGGATGAGCACGCGACGGCATTTGATGTGTACAGCGGCGGACGATAAACTCCGAGCGCGTCGTTTATTTGTACAGTGTAAAGTGTTTTTCAATATTTTTGACTTTTGATGCACACGCAAACGCATACACAAAATGTCACACGTGACGTTTAATAATAAAAAAATTCCTGTTATTTTATATTTTGACAAAATGCCTTGTCACGTGCGCGCAAGCTCAAATCGTGCGACTATTGACTTGCTGGGGAAAAGCTTGGACAGAGCTGTCTCGAAATTCAATTTGTTGTTACACATTCTGACAGAAACATAACCTCAAGAAAAGCACTATCGGCTTGCTACATGAAAGTTTGGGCGAAATTCAATTTTTTTGCACATTTTGACAGAAACATAACCTCAGTAAAAGCACTATCGACCTGCTTGGTGAACTTATGGAAAGAGTTGTTGGAAAATTCAATTTTTTTGAACATTTTTGATGAAATGAGATGAAAGCTTGGACAAAGTTGTTGCGAAATTCAAGCTTTTCTGCTCAAACATAACCTCAAGAAAAGCACTATTGACTTGCTTAGGTGAAATTATGGACAGAATTGTTGCGGAATTCAAGTTTTTTTTTGGCACATTTTGACAGAAACATAACCTCAATAAAAGCACGACTTACCAATTTTATGCAAAGGGCGTGACATGTCAAATTTTTTTTTTATCGTCTGCTACTGTATAAAATATATTCAGTTATAGTTATTAAGGCCGTGAGTGATCTTATTCATCATTGGGTTGCCACTCCATATGGAGGGGAGGAGAAGGAAACAGATCACGTGACTCCTGTCAGCTGTGTTTTTATTTTTTTTATCTTACTCGCATAAAATCATTTGTGTATTAAAGTGGGGCATTCGTGGTTGAAGCGCACTCTTAACTTGCAACTGCCAAGGCCCACTTCACACTTAGTATTTTCAACCTTGAAGGTGACACCTGTCATTTTCGTTCACGCAAATTCTTTCGTTAAGGAAAGGCGGGGAGAATGTACATAGCAGTTGGAAGTTCCTTTCGTTTTTTTTTTTTTTTTGTGGTTAATGAGGGGCCTTCCAAGGTATTCATTCAGTGAATAATAATAAACGATCCGACGACCTTGTGCTTTTTTTTTTGTTTTGCGTTTACACACGCATTTGCGGTATGTTCCCCCGTGAAGGTCGTTATATTGTTACGGTAAACTCGTAATTAGGTTGGGTCGGCGCGTTTCAAGAAGCGAATTTGGGCCAATCATTAATCTCTAAATTCCGGCGCGCCGACAGATGTCGCCGTTCGTTGCATTTGAACGCGAATGATGACAGTAATTAATTGGATCTACATATTCCGTTTTGATGATCCTTGACGGCTGAATAATCGATCACGTAACCATCGTCATCGTTCCGATCTTTAATTAAATCGCCTCGCGATTTCGACCTTTGATTCATTCGCTAAGATCGTTATTGTCTGTTGTTGTTGAAGCAGCAGCGGCGGCAGCCGGAGATTCCCAGGTTCGAGCGTATCCTGGACAGGGGCGTACTTAACGGGGTCCTAATTTGATCAATTTGCACGCCCCTTATAATTCAACGCGTCACGTAATTCGCCAGATTAACAGCGACTCTCGTTTTTCTTTCATTAGCATCAAAGCTTCGAAGTAGGGTACACTCTCGTCCAAAAGATTTCGCACGTGTTTTAAAGTTGACCGTTGCTGAATCATCGTGGATCATCGTTATTGACCTTGAGCTATACGTAAGATTTCCGAAATTTTTCGCGCGCCTAAGCTCATTCATTTTCCGGTTACATAAGGCGTGCTCCTACTTTTTTTCTTTTTTTTTTATGTTGCCCAGATATTATAACTCCGGGGAAAATTCCGGTGCGGTGGAAAAGTAATTTTTAGACGTGGCGTACGTGATTCCTCGAAAACGTGCTGTAATTTATGCAAAACCGGTCTCCGAGTGAGCCCCCAGCAAAACTATGTGTGAAATGTGTGTCTCCTTGTTTCGTTAATTATCTTCTTCTTTTACCTGCCCCCTCTCCCCTTCCCTCCCCCCCCCCTCTGCCAGCCCGTGCCCGTCTATTTGGACCTGGAATTTCCTATCTTAATTAGCATTTCGGTTACGGCCGATTTACACTGTGTCTGGTCGGGTCACATGTTCGCCTCAGTGTTTTGACCTTTCGTCCCTTCCCCCTTTCTCTCCCTCTCGCTCTTTTCGATCGCCGCAAACGAAGTTTAAGGAATTACCGAGCCGAACAAACACACATAAATCCTGCATATTTTATTATTATTATTATTATTATTATTGTTGTTATTATACATTTTCATTATCATATTACAAACGAATTTGCGCGCGTGTGTGTGTGTGAGTGTGAGCGATCGCGACTGTTATTTATTTAAAAAATGATGTCAGAGGTATTTGCGTACCTCTGCGAGGACATGTGATCATAATTATTTATAACAGATGTTTTACGCTTCAGTTCTAATTACCAGTAACTTTGACTTTTGACCGGTTACGTACAACTGACCAGGCCCCGTTCACACTGCACACGATCCCGCGGCTTCTAGATCCTTGTTTCTTTCTTTTGCTTCCTTTTTTTTTCACCTTTCGAACCTTTTGCATCATGTTTCCTCAAAACAGTTCCGCCATGAATTGTCTCCTCTATCAAGGACCCTTCACACTACACATCTCCACAGCTTCTGGATCTTCATGAGAACACAAAATTCTTGGTTCTTCTCTTCGTTCTCCCTGGGAAATCTTTTCGGGTTTTATAGAACGCCACTGTTTGATTTTGGAGTCATGTTTCCTGAATCTCTTCAGTGCAGTTCCGCGATGAATTGAATTTTCTCACTAAGGACCGTTGACAACACTAAACAATCCCGCAGCCTCTAGATCTTTAACGAGCAAACAGAGCTCTTTCTTCTTCGAATATCCTTTTGGGCTTTTACAGAACGTCATCGATTTATTTTGGCGTCAAGCTTCCTCGATCTCCTCAACACAGTTCATAAATTGAATTTTCTCATCGAGAACCCTTCATACTATGCAGCTCCGGGGCTTCTAGATCTTTAATATGAAGACTAACTAACTGTTTCTTGTATCATTCTTTCTCCTTCAGGTCTCCTTTTGATCTTATAGGACGTCATTGATTTATTTCAGCGTCACATTTCCTAGATTTCCTCAATAAACGCTCCACCGTGAATTGAGTTTTCTCATCAAGGACCGTTCACACTGTACAATTCCGAGCTTCTAGATCTTTAATAATGAGAAAACGCAGCTCTTTCCTGTTTCCTCCTTTCCCCTTCAGATATTCTTTCGGGCTTATAGAATGTCATTGTTTTTCCTCGATTTCTTCAATACAATGTCACTATGAACCGATTTTCAAGGGCCATTCACACTATCCAGTCCCCCAGCTTGTAGGTCTTTAATGAGAAACTGAGTTCTGTCTCTTTCGGACATCCTTTTGGGCTTGTAGAACCCCATTGATTTATTTTGGTGTCACGTTTCTTCGATCTCCTCAATGCAGTGCCGTCACGATTTGAATTTTCCCCTCAAGGGCCATTCACACCACATGATCTTGGAAACAAAACGAGGTTTCTTCTTTTTTCCTTGTTTAGAGACTTTTGCTTTTATACACCGCCATTTCTCGCAATTTTCCCCCCATATATGCATATCTTCAGTTTCCTTAGGCTGTTCGCCCTGCGTTTTTCCATCAGAGTCCGGTCCTGGGACCTTCCGTTTCGTACCTGCGCAACCCTTTCATGAACTTATTTTGATTTCTGCAAAGACATGGTGATTTTGGGGGCTTTAATTTTAAGGACTCAGTTGCTAGCCTTAACCCTAAAAAATCAATTTTGTTATTTTGCACCATACACCATTGCAAATCTAATTTTCCCTAGTTTTGCTTCGCGCCTTTTTGAGTCTTCAATTATTTCGGTCTTCTCTTGTTTTCATTCCTTAGCCTGGACAAGGTTTCCATCCTTATGGTGTTTCCAGATTATATGATGACCCCTCAAAGTCCCTTTTCCCATTCACAATTGCAGCTTTAAAAACCGTTTCTTCGAGCTCTTGGAGCTAATTGTACGATGCCAACATAACTTTAAATCAAAAAAAGCGTGAACCCTTGGGACACTAATCATTGTTGAAATAATCGTCGTGAGATGGTTTTAAGCTTCAGCTTTAATTTGAACTTAACATCGTAGAGAAACAAACGAGTAAAATAAATGGGTGGTGCTTCTTTTTCGTCTTCTTTTTCTTCTGCTGATGTTTTGCGATTTATCGAAGATGCAAGTCGACAGAAAAAAAAGCAAGGCCAAAGCCTGGAAGAGATACCCTTCTTCTGCCTAAAATATCTCAGTGAAAACAAAAGCAAAAAAGACATTTCCAATGCTTCCAATTGCTTCGATGTCAGTACCCCTTGATTGATGCCATTGCCTTACTTCTAAATATTTATCTGGTCTTCTTCCTTTTATTTTCCAGTGCTTACATTTATTACTGGTTTGCCTTGTGATCCATTGATTTCGGCCTTCTATTTCCTTTCCCAATTCCATTGCAAAACCTTACCCAAATGGTGTCTGCTCTATTCTAATCAAATTTGCCTTTTCTGGCTTAGCTTCTTCCTTATTTCGCTCTAATTCTTGCGGAAACTCTACGTCTAAAGTAAGTTTATGAAGCCTACAGTGGCCTTCCTTTGTTTCTTATTGAGGAGAATTGGCCATGTCTCCATAGTTTTTCTTTTTACAACGTCCCTGGCATAACGTTTTTTTTTTCTCCCTCTTCATTACATCACTTCTCATCTGGTTTCGGATAACCTTAGCAAATTATTAAGTTTTTAAGCCCAATATTACTTCTTCCTTCTTCTTCGAATCCAATTCTTCATTGAATTGTATCTTTGGGCTGCCTTTATCATAGCTTGCGCATGTTCGTCGTGGCTTGGTAATCAGAATTTGATGAGTGGTGAGTGGAAAAGGTATGAGGATGTAGCATTGGCCAATTTTGACAGTCCCATCGGGTGAGAAGCTGCGGAATTTTTATGGCTTCGAAAGCAAGACTATGAGGATATAGAATTGGTCGATTTTGACAGTCCCATCGGGTGAAAAACCGACAGAATTTCTATGGCATCGAGAGAAAGCCATGAGAATATAAAATTGGTCGATTTAGACAGTTCCATCAGGTGAAAAACCGGCAGAATTTCTTTGGGGCCTCGAGGAAAAGCCATGAAGACTTAAAATTGGTCGATTTTAACAGTCCCATCGGGTGAAAAATCGACAGAAGTTCTATGGCTTCGAGAGAAAGCCATAGGGATTTAAAATCAGTCGAGTTTGACAGCTTCATCAGGTGAAAAACCGGCAGAACTTCTATGGAGGCGCGAGGAAAAACTGTAGAGATATAAAATTGGTCGGTCTTGACGTTGCCATCGGATGAAAAACTGGCAGAATTTCTATGGCTTCGAGAGAATGCCATGAGAATATAAAATCGGTCGATTTAGACAGTTCCATCAGGCGGAAACCCCGCCGAATTTCTATGGGGCTTCAAGGAAAAGCTATGTAGATATAAAATTGGTCGGTTTTGACAGTCCCATCTGGTCAAAAACCGGCAGAATTTCTATGACTTCGAGGGAAAGCTATGAGGATATGGCGTCGGTCGATTTTGATTGAAAACTGCATTATTACCGTGACTTCGATCGAGTACGACTACGCCACTGGATGTGGATTTCTCTAACCGAACACATCGACTTGCTTCATCGTTGTCCCGCCGTTTTCTTTTCTTTTTCATATTTGCCAACCGACTGCGAATGGTAATTCACCACGTAATTCAATTGTTTCCGGAGAATTGGTTTTGTGCAAGCCTCGATGTGGGTCAATCTCTCCATCGCGGGCCTCTGTGTATGTGTGTGTAGAGCGACGGCGACGGCGGCGACCTTGGGGTTTTTCGCTTTTAGAAAATTCGCAAAAGAAACTTCTGCGGTGCTTTGTTGCGCGCCGCGCCAGTGACGTGCGCGACCTTTAAATCGACCTTAGATACCACTTTTTTTTACTTATAAATTGCGTTATCAAGTTCATAGTACTCGCCAAAAAAAAAAAAAAAACGGTGAAGGGTGACGTAAATTGTTTTAAATGATGGACATGCGCTTCAAACATGTTTAAAGGCCCCGCTTCAATTTTCTACGCGACAGGAGCAAATGTGAATGTACCTTAATCGTTGCCCAACTCCAATCGACACGTCCTTGGATTTTTTCAATCATCATCGTCATTTCAGGTTTCTCTATTTTTTTCCCCTTTCCTTCCCGCCATCGTATCGCACGATGTCACCACTCATTAATTCCAAATCTACAACTTATTTGCAATGTCGCGTCGCGTCGCGTCTTCGATTAATAAATTGCGCATTCGATTTGCGTAGACGCGCTTATCCCCCTTCTGATTCCCGTTCGAACCAAAAAAAATAAAAATACCAGGTGATTAAAAAGGATTTGAGTAAACATTAGTAATGAAATTCCGCAAGGTGGTGTTATGAGACCGGCAGGAAAGTACGAGAACTTCGATTCCGAGTGCTGGGCGTGACGCACGGAATAATTTCAGGCCACCTGATGTGGCTGGTGATATATAGAAAAATCGAAATTCCCTGTTCCGTTAATCGACGCGTTATCAGTGTTATTTCTGTACTTGAGGAATACCGCACACCGTCGGCGCCGTTCCACGATAATAGGTGAAAATTCCCCGCATTTCTCCGGAAATTTCGAAATCGCTGGTTGGCATCCGTGTCCCTTACACGAACGGGAATTTCAAATGAGCGCAGGGAAAGTTTTAAGTTCGCCTCTGAACGCACTGGGAAATACGATGGGTTAGATATAAGCGAGGAAGGGATCGTTTGAGGGATCAGTTCGAGCGAGGTGTTCCGCAAGGAGGTACAAGTGCGCCTGTAACGTTTCTGTGATAGACTCTGTGATAATGGTGGCTTTACGTTTTGGTGCGACGAGCAAGTGTGGTGGTGATTCGTGGAATTATTTTGCAAAGTAAGCCCCTTCTACATTAAAAGTGATTGTGAAACATTTAAAGCGCCGATGGGTTAATTTAAATAAGTCGACGCGTCTCTTAAGAGGTTATCTCAGTTTGAACGTTATCTACAGTTGGTTTTTTTTTCTAGTCTATTTAATACTTGGCTTCGTGAACTTGCACAAATGTTATCGTGATATTTATTTATAGTGTACGATATGTAATAGGGCAAGGTTAAGAAAAAATAAGATATTTTCCTCCCACAAAACACTTTATTTATTATCTTTAAAATTCGAGTTTAGTTGAGTTTTGCTTAATTCTATTTCATTTTGATGTTTGTTTATAATCTTGTTTTACTGATACATTTTTTTTTGTTTTAATAATCAGTTCATGTCTGTGCCTACATTGGTTATGTTTTTTTTTAACTTCTTGTTCCAAACTTTAATTGTACCCAATCAAGTTTTTCTTATTCTTTTCAGTCTTCATTCTCATTCAATGCTTTTTTTGTAACCGTTTTTCTTTATACTCTATACTTCTCATTTAAAGCAGTTTTAGTTTTCTTTTGCTTTTCAATTTGTTGTTGAGTGTGTTATTATTTTTTTTTGTAGTCTTTCTAAATTCTTAAAGTATTTTGTTTTTTATCTTCCAATCAATTTTTATCTTCGAATACGTTTTACTCTTGCTTTAACTATTTTTTTATTTCTTTGACGGATTTTCTCCTTGTCATTCCACTTTTTCCTTTGTCTTTATATTTTTAAAAATTTTTTTTTAATTTCGAAATCTGTCATTATTCATTATTTTTTCTTTTCTTTTACTTGTTTGTGGTTGGTTTGGTTTGTTAGGTTTCTTGTTGGTGTTTTGTGGAACTTATTTTGTACTTTTTCTTTATTATTAAACTTTTATTTATTTATATATTTAATTCTTGCTGGTTCTCCGTTCTTTCACATGAGAAGCTGGAGGGAGGGGGGCTCATATAGCTTTCTCCGTTTTCATCCATCTCTTTTTAACTTATTCTTATTTTTTGTCTTGCTTTAATTTATTTTTTTCTGCAGATTCTTCTATTCTTTCCGTTTTCTTTCTCTTCTTCTTTGTTTCGTTTTTGTTTATGACCTTCATATATTTTTTCTTACTTCTCTTTCTCCTTTTATTCTTTTTTCTTTAATTTTTTACGTTCTATTCTTCTATTTCATTTCTTAATGTTCTGTTTCCTATTAGATATTTATTTTCATTAATTTGAGTTTTTTTATATTATTTTCCAACGTGCGTCAGTCGTTTAATCTTTTTTTTCTTTCATTTTTTCGTTAAGTTGTCAATTGTTTTTACATAGGCAGCTCAGAGAACTGTTTTTCTTAACTTCTAACTTCGATTTCATTTCTTAATGTCCTATTTTCTTTTATTTATTTTCTTGAATTAGAGCATTTTTTTAAATTATTTTACGTCGTGCGTTAGTCGCTTCATCTTTTGTTTTTCCCGTAAAATTATCAATTGTTTTTACTTAGACAATTCCACCAACTGTTTTTTCTTTCTTTGCATTTCGTTTGTAAACATCCTGCTGTCGATTTAATTATTTATTACCATCGATACCAGTTTTTTTTCTTTTCTTAATCGAATTCTAAGAATCTTCCTCATCGGCTGCATTCTTCTGTTTTTATTTTCATCAAACTACGCTTGTCATTTGTTTTTTTTTTTCTTGGCAGTTCCAGGAGCTCTTCTTTTGCGTTTCATTTGTAAACATCCTGCTTTCGTTTTTATTTTTTATTTGTCACCACTCTTAAGTCTTTTCCCCAACGTTCTTCAATTGTTGCATTCTTCTTCTTTTTTATTTTCAGCAAGTTTGTCAATTGTTTTCCCTTAGGCAATTCCAAGAGCTGTTCTCTGTTGCATTTCATTTAAACGTCCTGCTTTCGTTTTTATTATTTATCATCTGTTAAACTTTTTTTTAAATCGTTTTCAAGTGTTCTTCATTTGTTGCATTCCTCTTTTTCTTATTAATATTTCATCAAAAGTTACTTTTGTCAATTGTTTTTACTTATAGGCAGTCATCCTACGTTCGTTTTTATTATTTATTATCAATCCAAGTTTTTTTTTAAATTATTTTCCCTTCTTCTTTCTTTAATAACTGTTGTCGTCTTCTTCTTTTTTTTTAATTTTCTTCCATCTGACTAGGCCTCTTTTTTTACGTAAGCAGTTCCAGGAACTACCCTTGCAAACAACCGCCTTTATTTATTGCTCTATTATTTATTAACAGCAGTCTAAGTTTCTTTTTTTTTAATTGTTTTCCGATGTTCTTCAACTGTTTGTTCTATTCTCTTTTTTTTTTCTTAATTTTCATCGATATAACTTTTGTCAACTATTTTTACTTAATAACCTGTTCCATATATTTATTTCATTACGTTGCAAACACATCTGCATTCCTTTTTATTATTTATTTTCAAAAATCATCTTTTTTTGGTCTTCCAATCTTCCTCAATGCCTTCTCCTTTTCTTTAAAAAAAAAAAGTTTTATCACTCTTGTTTGTTGTTTGTTTATTTATTAGACACCAATCAGTACAAGTCAAGTGCTTTAGCTTAATTAAGCACAGCCCTCAAGAGACATTATATTTTTAGGTTATGGATACTAATGTTGGTTTAAATTAGAAAAAAAATCTTTCTGTAACGAATTTATACGTAGTTACGTATTTCGGCAGCTAAACTGCCACCTTCAGTACGTTTACACTCACAAGAACACGTTAAACAATAGAATTAAAAGCACTCACAAACACTCCCAATTAAACGCCAAATCTCGAGTTGAAGTGTGCTTAATGTAAAAGACGGCCAAGCGCACTTCAACTCCAGATTTGGGGAGTACGAGAGTTTGTGAGTGCAACGCCCGGTTTCTCAATCACAGTTTTATAACTTTAAGCTTCGTTTATTCTTATGCCCTTGCAATTGCTACCACTTTGTTATATTAATGAGCGTCTCGTGAATTTGTTTATTTACTTTCTAAACTACCATCTCCTTTACTATTCTCACTTCTCAGTTTAATGTTGGTTTCTTTTTTCCTTTCCAGGCTCTTACACGATGCGATCATAGAGGGCTTCCTGGAGGTGACCTTGGCCTTGATCAAGGCGGCACCAGCTCCCGCCCTTCTGGACACGGCCAACGACGACGCCCAAACCCCCTTGCACCTGGCGGTGGCGACGGGTCAATGGAGAATAGCCAGATGGTTGATAGTGGCCGGTGCACGACCTTGCCCCCGGAACCTGCAGGGCGATTCGCCCCTTCACATCGCAGCGAGAATGGGCGACATCTACTCCTGCAAGGCCATCACGGACGCGGTGCAGCAGCAAGAAAGAGACGTCCTCAACCTGAAGTACCCCCCGCAGCCCTACCAGCAGTGCGACCTGGACCAATGGAACTACGACGGTAAGTGCCCCCAACCAAATTTAGAGCTTTCGCGACGGCCGGCGACGTTGTTATTGCCGTCGAGGCGACGTCATCGAGATTTGGCTCGAAGACAAATCGACGTGACGACGTTTGAGAAGAGTAATTCGGGCGCGTCCGAGCGTTGCGTGGGTGGTTCGAGGTTGGACGGATTTAGGAATGGGAATGGGAAGGTGCGCCCACCGGAAACTTATTCAATATTCAAGAAAAAAAAAAAAAAAAGATAAGGCAAATGCCGAGGTGAAGAGACCTCACCGTTTCCTGTTTTGCAAACAACCTGTTGGCCCTGCCGACGTGTCCTGAGGAATCCTTGAGGGGTCACCTCGATGCAAGTTAGTTGTTTTCCGGATTATTTCGTTTGTTAGATGGATTATTAGATTAGCAAATTGCGTGAATGAACGCAGCAGGGCCTTTCGTGGGCGATATCATTTGCATTATCTTTTTTTTTTGTTTTTTTTGATTGAACGAGCGACGTCATCGCACGCGAAGCGGTCGCGGCCGGCCGGGATGTGATCATATCATTCCGTTTGGCAGCGAAAGTGTTCCGTGCCTTTCGTGTCCTTGAGGTGAACTGTTATTAAAACTGTTGTGTGTAGTAGAATTGCTCGGGCATTCGCCGTGTACAACCGAAATTTCCGCGTCTATCGCTGGCGAACGGACGTACGTTGATTGGTTAGTTGGTTGGCGCAAACAGGAAACTCGTAGTGGAAATGAAAAACTTTCCACACAGAGAACTTTTGCCCGTCACCATCAATCAAACAAACCAGAACCATCCCGGTGTTTATTGATAACTTTGAAAAGAAAAACCAACAAATTACTCCTATTACATAACAACAAGCAGAACGTAGCGCCATCTTTTGGATTTTAAAGGCGGCAGACATCATTTTAACGAAGCGGAAGTCTGAAGTGTTACCGTTTCTCTTCATTGAAATACATAGGAGTAAGCTAACCTCAAAGCCATAAAAATGCGTTAATAATTTGAAAATCCGAAATGAATCCGGGGAATCCCCGAACTATATCACAAGCAACGTGTTGATTCATTCATCACGACGTATGTGCGGTGTATGTCGCGGTTTCGTCAGTGGCGTAGTCAACACCATTCCGAGAACGGTGATCAAAACGAAAACGTAAAAATGGTGAGCTCAGAGACATTGTACCTGAAAACCCTAACCTTAAAGTGAGCTCATCCGTATATCTAAGATTCATTACATCAGTCACCGCGCATTATGACGTAGCGCACTTATCTTATATTGTGCTGCCCCGCCCATTGGCAGCCTACGCGAAAAGTCTCGATATGCAGCTGAAATAATCACCAGAATGTCACTAGAAGAAGCATATAATAATTCACAAAAAATTTCACCAGAAACAAATGCCGGAAAATTTAACTGTTTTTACTCTGTCGAGTGTACTAAATATTTCAGCAAATTAGAATTGGCAACACTGGCGGCCTCGGCATGACAAGAAAAACAAAAACCGTTAAAATTTCGAAACAAAACAGAAAGGAAACTGGAGAGCTGATGGTCTTTGTCAAGAAAACACGAACAAAAGACAATCGACGATTGTTTGAAACAGAAAAGAGATCGACGATTTGATTATTTATTAAAAGAAAAGCAAGTTTTTCTCAGTATGAGAAAGACAAAACAAACACTATTAAAAGAAACTGGAGAGCTGTTGCCTGTTGGCTAAAAAACAAACAAAAGACGATCGACGATAGTTTGAAACAATAAAAGATCGACGATTTGATTATGTATTTAAAAAAAGTTTTTCTCAGTATGATGAAAAAGAAAGCAAAAACTGTTAAAATCTCGAAAGAAAATTGAAGGAGAGCTGATAGCCAAAAGAAAAACCAAACGAAAGATTATCCACGATTGTTTGAAACGAAAAAAAATATCGACGATTTGAGTATGAAGAAAAAAGAAAAACCGAAGAGCTGATGGCAAAAACAATCAAACAAAAGATGATCGACGATTGTTTGAAACAAAAAAGAATCGACGATTTGAGCATGAAGCAAAAAAAAAAATTGTTACAATCTCGGAATGAAACTTGAGAGCTAATTTGAAACAAAAAAAGATCGACGATTTGAAAAGTATTTTAAAAAATTTTTCTCAGTACGAAAGAAAAAAACAAAAACAATTAAAATCTCTAAATCAAACTGGAGAATTGATGGCAAAAAAATACAAAACAAAAGACAACCGACGATTGTTTGAAACAAAAGAAAAAAGATCGATGATTTGAATACGTATTAAAAAAAAAATTAGTTTCTCCCAGTAAGTATGAACCAAAAAAAAAAAAAACAAAAACTGTTAAAATCTCGAAAGGAAACTGTGGGGAACTGATGGCCAGAAAACAAACAAAAGACGATCGAGGATTGTTTGAAACAAAAAGAAAAAAATCGACGATTTGAATATTTGAATATAAAGGAAAGGCAATAACAAAAAACACGTTCGAATTTCCATAAGATTTCTTTTTTCTTTTTGTTTTTTTTTATAATCAAACCGTCTTTTCTTTACTTTGGGGACTGTATTAAATATTTCAGCGTATTAGGATTGGTAACACTGGCCGCCTCAGTATGAAATAAAAGAGAAAACAAGAAAAAACCGTTAAAATCTTCAAACAAAAGTAGAGAGCGGACGGTCTTTTGTAAAAAAAAACGAAACAAAGAGACGATCGACGATTGCTTGAACAAACAAAAATATGCAGGATTTCAAAATAAAAGACTTTTGCTTTTAAAATAAATAATTAAACAAAACAAAGAATTTCGACTGTTTTTTTCAATGAAAACGAAACGCGAAAAACATACTGAAGAAAAAAGAAAGAGAAAAGAAAACTTTTGATATTTTGTTCAAAAAACATATTGGATTTGATCGTTATTCATTTCTTTTTCTCTCTCTCTTTGAAAAGTTTTTCAAAAAAAAAATAACTACAGAAAATTCCTCCGCACTTATTGGTTGATAAAGAAGACACGCGATTTGAATGCTTGGGGAACGTCGTTATTTTATGACAAAAATTAATTTATCAGAAAATTAAATTAATCGATCTCTAAAATCATTAAATTAGTGTCTCTTTAAATCAATTAGACGTATTTCCTGATTAAGTGTACGCGCTACAGCGCCATTTTTTGTCTGAAAACAATAAAGAAAAATTTTAGTGACGTTTTAAATCGAATATACGTATTTTCCGATTAGTAAAAGCTTCTAATTTTATGAGTCTCGTCGCTTCCTGTTGACATTGACACCTCGAACGATGACATTAACAAGATCATCAGGCATTAAATGAAAGTGCTGTAGCGCCATCGCTTATCTAAAATCAATAACATTTTTTTTTAGTGACGTTTTAAATCGAATACGTGCTTTCTGGTTAAATTAATTAGCAAGAGCTTCTCTAACTTTTGCGTCTCGTCACTTCCTGTTTTGCAGGATGTAAAACGGCCACCGCAGCCGCCTCCGCCAATGCCGTTCTCGATGTCAAAGAACTCGCGAAGTTAACCAGGTGAAAACAAAATACAATCACATTTCGTCGACCATGTGAAAACCCAGAGCAGATTGATTTCTCGGGGAATCCCAGAACCACGAGGCGATGATGACATTTGCGATACTCGAAACACAAAAACCGATCGCGCGAGAGTTACATCCACATCGAGCAGACCATAGCGCCATCTCGTGATCATCAACAATGATAATTTTCTTTCTTGTCTTTTTTTTTTGGTGGTCGCAAAGTAAATACCACTCGTGTTTTTACCGCGCTCGCGCGTCAAAGTAGAACCGTAAAATTGCATTATTCGTTATTAATTCGGCGACGGAAACCCGAAATGGATCTGTCTGGGGGAATCCCAGAGCGCGGCGGCACATCGAATCCACATGGTGTGGTTGTTCTTAAGGTCTATGACGTGAATGACGTCGTAGCCGCACGCCTTTGCAATCTTATATTTACTCGGTTGGCATTTGCATTTCAAATTCGTTTAAAAACCGTTCTCGTTCTGGGTCTTACGTAACTTTGAACTTCGGATTTCATTAACAGCGAGTTTTAATTGGGTCCCTCGCGGCGCTCACTTTCTTAGCACCATCATCATCGCCATCATCCATTCACCATGTGAAAACGAGCGGGCAGGCAAGCACAAAAGAAGCTCGGGGGGGAATGTATATTATTAATATTGGGTTTTGCCCAGGTAACGGCGGCGTGACATGGAATAACCCTGCCCGGTGTTTATGGTGCCGTGTCATGAAATGATGCACAGTGGCGTTCGTGCGTGCGTGCTGCGTGTGGAAGAACGCAGGGACGGCGGCGACGACAACGGCATTTTCAGCGTCCTTGATGCGCCGCCGACCGAATTGCGCCGCCGTTTTTATTCGCTCGCAAACACCGAAACGTTCGCCTCTGCGCGAGGATTTTTGCATCACTGGAAAAACCGAAAGCCGCGCTGTACTATGCAATAAATAAATACAATGTGTTAATTGTTATTAAAATATTTGTTAGGTTTTAGATCGCGCGTGTTCGCAAAAAAAAATAATAATAATAAAAGTAGGTAGTACGTTTTCCGCCGCGCGTTTCTTTATCTATCCGCCGCACATCCGCCTATGATGATAATTACATGCGATGGGAAATTCTCGAATGGGAATGGGGGAATGAAGGAATGGGAATGTTTTCTTACTTAATTCAGTCACTCACATCAGATGGATGATGTAAACGTGTTGTTCAGCTACATCATAAAATGATACAACCTAACATAAACAACGCCAATTATAATATTTGAATATTAATATTTTTGCCTTTCGTTCACAAAGTATAAAATCATCGCTCAAAAATAATAATAATAATAATAACTAAGTGACATTTTTCATCGGTAATTGTTGTTGTATATTACGAATTTTTTTTCGGGGGGGGCCAAGCGTGGGGCGAACGAAACTCGCGCTCGCGTTGTTTGTGTACTTACATATAATTTCATGTCTGAACGCGGCCCGGTAGGTAAAACAAAAAAAAAACTCTCCGTTTGTATAGCTGGGGAATCCCCGCGATTCAATTCAAGGCGGTCCGCATGTAAACAGTGTATGACTTTCAAATTTACCGTGACTAAATTAACAGTTGTTTTTCTCGCTTGCTGCTTTTTTCCCCCCTTTTATGCACTTCAAGCCTCTCGTATACGTAGTTAAATCGGAATTCGTTCGCTCGAAACAAGTTTTTTTTTTTTTGGCCGTGCCCCAAAAATTAATAAGTGCACCCCGTACATAATGAAAACAAAAAAAAACAACGAAACGGACGGCGCTCGTTTAGCTGCAAAACTAAATAAAGGGGGAATGTTGTTTTTATACAATTTGAAACTGGCGCCCATAAAGTAAGTAGTTCGGAGAACTTTCCATAGAATGCGCCACAAAAAACGCGCGCGCAATTTAAATTAAACAGCTGATTACACCGTGTCACAATGTATCTTATTGTTGCAATTAACACAGAAGTGTTTTACGAAAGTCCAGAAACTTAGGAAGTCGTTCGAAAAGGCTACTTAGCGTCTATACTGATTTTATTTCCCGAAAATGTACAGTGTAGGAATAAAATCGACAGTAAAAGAGAAAAATCAACACCGAACGAACTTTACTTGTTGGGTAAAAGATGGCGCTGTGGATAGACAAGTGTCTCGATACAATCTATTATTCTATTATCTATTACTATTTTATTTCTCAATATTACAAAATTGTGATCGATTTCACTTAAAAAAAAGATAAATAAATAAAATGAAAATCAGTTCTGCACAGGTATTCTACGACTAGGTGAATAGGCACACTTCGTTTCTCTGGCGAGAGATGGCGCTGCATTAAAACGATATAAAATCACGTTATTTCTCAATACCACAAAATTAAGATGAATTTCATTCAAAAATTAAAATTAAAATCGGTTCTGCGCAGTATTCTACGACTAGGTGAACAGTTCAAGTGAAAACATTTCGTTTCTCTGGCGAGAGATGGCGCTGCAGAGAGGAGCTGTGCCTTAAAACGATCGAAAATAATCTTATCTCTCAATTTCACAAAGTTGAGATCGATTTCATTCAAGAATAAATAAATAAAATCAGTTCTGCGCAGGTATTGAAGATACGACTATGTGACAGGCCACTTCATTTCTCTGGCAAGAGATGGCGCTACAGAAAGTAGCTTCGCATTAAAACGGTAGAAAATCTTTTTCATTTACAAAAAGTAGACGGCAACGGGGCCGATCGAATTTATTAATCAAACAAATCAAAATAGAACAAGAAAAGTGACGTCTGCTTGGCAAGAGATGGCGCTGCGAAGAATAATTTAGCACTGCAACTGCAGAAAATCTTTTTTTATTTATTTATTTAAAAAAAAGCCGACAACAGGGTTTATTTAATTAATCGATTTTTTTTAAGCGATTTTGTGAAGACCTACTGCAACTTTGGTACGAGTAAGAACCTATAGTAAGATCTGCGGGGCAAGAGATGGCGCTGTGTGGAGAAGACTTTTACAGGAAACTGCATGAAATCATTTTTCTTTACAAGAAAAATTAAATAGACAACTTAATTCAGAGAGGAATAAGTGAAAGAAAGAAAGAAGATACACAGCATTGGAACAGGTGAATAAAATGCATTGCATCTAGCGGACCAGAGATGGCGCTGCAATATTCACTGTGCAGAAAGGAGTGAAAAATACAAAAATGAAAATACAAATATCGCAAACCATTAAGTAACAATTACAAAGAGCTCTACTAGCAAGTTCTTGAAGGAACACGTCGACTTACCAATCACCCTGCACATGAGTTCTCGTTGTTCGCTCTGAATTTTTTCCTCATTCAGTTACACAAGCAAGAATAAAGCGTCAAAAACACAAAAGAAAATCATGACTTTGCTCTTCGAGATTCATTCTGAATTAATTATTGCTTGTGTACATTTTTTAATTAAAAAAATAGAAATATTTACGAATGAAAGCGACAGCATACTTTTTTACCATACACTGTGATCAACAATAATAGTTGTGAATGGAATCGTTTTTATGGTTGTACGAAAATTATTATTGATATCCCTATACAGGGTTCGCCACTCAAAGTATACACACGACCATGGCCTGACAATTTCAGTTGTGTACCTCACTATACCACTGAATTCTGCGTGTGAATTCGTATTACAATATCTGACAAAACAACTGACAGACCCGGCGATCCATATTGAAACTTCTTTATTCGGTTAAGCTGATTCGTGAACGATCGTGCGTGTCCTACATCATACTTGACATTTAGGGCCAGTTTTTCAATTGGGGTTTAACTTTAAACTCCGTTTTATTCCTATGGAAACAATTGTCCTTACAATCGTTACCATGGGGATAAAACGAAGCTTAAAGTTAAACTGTGATGGAAAAACCGGTCCTTAGACACGTTGTACAATGTTCTGAATCGCCTTTTGTAACTTGCATACTCTTCAACTACTACCATCCTGGTGGAGATATCAATGAAAAAATCTTGTTGTGTAAATCACTGCCAAAAAAATGTTGATATCAATTCATTTATGCCAGTATTTAAAGAAAAACAAAATTTTTGAAGACTTCTTGAACCGTCTATATCAGGACAGACTGTTTTACACGATCCCCTTGTATACAATGGTTTCTTGTGTATTATACCAAATAACATTCATGCAAATGATACAAATATCTGTCTTAAAACAGTAACAGCAATTTTCATTCTTCTGTTACAACGGAGTTGACATTTCTATACCATTTTTATGTTGTACAACGTGTATCAGTTGAATGGTATAAGATACCAAAGTTATATGTCATTTTATTTGTGTATTTGCAAGAAAAACAAAAATTTTAAGACCACTTAATCCGTCTCTGCATCAGGACGGGGCGTTTTATACTCTCTTGTTTGTCATACCATTGTTTTATTATGTATCACGCCTAACCACATTAAAAAATGTTGCAAGTGTCTATACTAAGAACAGTAACAGTAATTTTCAATCTTCTGTTACATGAGATTTGACATTTATATACGATTTTTATGTTGTACAACGTGTAGCAGTTGAAAGGTACAAGATACAAAAGGTGTACGTAGATATGTATGCATGTAAAACAAATTGGGGTTTAATTTTATTCATGTATTTTCGAAGATACCGAAGGGAAACAAGCTGTTTGACCCGTCTGCGTCGGGACGCGCGTTTTACACACTCTCGTTTGTCATACGATTGTTTTATTGTGTAACACCTACGCCTAACCACATAAAAAAAATTATGCAAAAACTATTCTAAGAACAGTAACAGTAATTTTCATTCTTCTGTTAAATCAGAATTGATATTTATATATCATTTTTATGTTGTACAACCTGTATCAGTTGAATGGTACAAGACATAAAAGTCGTATGTAGATAAGTACACATGTAAAACAAATTAGGCATTAATTTTATTCGTGTACTCTCGAGATACTAAAGGAAAACACAACTTTTCAAAACTACTTGATCCGCGTGCATCAGGACGGGGCGTTTTACACACTCTCGTTTATCATACAATTGTTTTATTGTATATCACGCCTAACCACATCCAAAAAAGATGCAAATATCTATTCTAAGAGCAGTAACAGAAATTTTCATTCTTATGTTACATGAGATTTGACATTTATATACCATTTTTATGTTGTACAACGTGTATCAGTTGAATGGTATAAGACACAAAAGTCGTATGTGGATAAGAATACGTGTAAAACAAATCGGGCATTAATTTTATTCGTGTATTCTCGAGATACTAAAGGAAAAGGAAACTTTTGAAGACTATTTGATCCGTCTCTGCATCAGGACGGGCCGTTCTGCGCACTCTCGTTTGTCATACGCTTGTTTTATTGTATATCACGCCTAACCACATCCAAAAATGATGCAAATATCTATTCTAAGAACAGTAAGAGCAATTTCCATTTTCCTGTCACATCATAGCTGATGTTTATAAACAATTTTTGTATTGTACAGAGTGTATCAAAGTTTTTGTACATATAGTACACTAAAAGGATAAATAGGTTAAGGTCTGAGTAAATTCCGTGGCATTTCTACTATCGTACCTACATTTTTTTATCTGTATTGCCAATAACTTTGCTATTAAATCATGCATACACATCGTATACATAGTAAGATAAGTAGATTCCAAGAATCCTTAGCATAACGTGACAGGTCATACAGTAATGGGTGTTTTCTTTTCTTTCTTCTTTTTTTGCTAACCCTGTACATGTCAAATTTTCTGAAATATTCACATTTTGACTTGGATTTTCCCCTTTTTCTGATATGGTGGATGCCCTATTCCTTTCGGCAAAACTAATTTTTTGACTTTCGAGACGAAATCGAATCGAAAAACCACACAGATTACTTGGGTTTTTACATTATGATGCAACGCAATTATTGCATTTGTCGTCGTGTGCACCAAATCAAAGCGTGCCATTTCCATTTCGCGATGATGATAAGCCAACTCCAAGCAAGCAAGCCACGGTGCAAAGGTGAACCTTGTGCGTGCGCTTCCGAGAATTCCGCCGACGTTTCTCTGGAAATACTCGCCGACCACGAGGGCCGGGCAACTTTTTTAACAAAAGAACTAATAATATAAAACCGATGCGTAAAAATAAAAAAAAGAAACCGCCGCGTGATTGCGGGGGCGGGACGTTTGCGCTCATTACTAACTACTATGTACTACGTGACTTATTTATTTTCGGCGGTTTTGTTGTCGGCCTGAAAAATGCGGCGTTGCCCGGCTTACGATTCGTTTTATTTTTGGAAGCCGTTTGGAATTGCTTTACGGCATGATTTTGACGATGTGCAGTTTTTCCCCGAACTGCTCTCGTATTTTGGGATTGTTATGTACAAAAGGTTTCAGTCACCTCGACTGGTGTGGCGTGTTTTCCCCGGATTATTTTTGCCCGTTTGGGATTGTCTCACGAGGATGCGTAATCATAGTGAATCAGGAACGCACCTACACCATCATTGCTTGTAACAGGATGGATTCGTCACATCGGCAGTGGATTGTTTTCAAAAATCATTTTTCATCTGCAGACAAAGTTTGTTAAGACGTCACTCGTATTTAGAGGAATACTTCATCCAACGACATCTATTGACACATAAAACAGACAAAAAGTTTGTTAAACGTCGACATCTGATGGAATGTTTTATCCAGCGCCATCTATCGAGACGTAAAACAAACAAGAAGTTTGTTAAAGGTCAGCATTTAATGGAATATTTAACCCAGCGCCATCTATTGAGCGGCAACTCCGTTGTGTTCATCTGAATTCCTCGGAAATCGTTTAAAAAAAACGCAAAACTCCTCACGCGTCGTGTTAATTTATTTTAAATATTTATAAGGTAACGCCATCTCCTTTTCGTCGTTAATAATCAAGTATTCGCTGTCCTTTTCGCTTAACGCCATCTCACCGACATTTTATGTAACGATTTCAATGTCTATAATATTTTTACGATTTTTTAAATTTATCTTCCAGTCGTCTTTGAACGGATAGATTGAGAACATGCGCCAAAAAACACCGACAGACAGCCGACTGGTTGAGAAATTTAAAAAAAAATCACTGCGTATAGTCGTTACTCCAAATGCTAATGGGATGGCGCTGAGTGGAGTTTTCCTTAGGCCGTTGGAGTTTTCTATTGGTTTTACAGCTTTTTTAAGTTTCAAAATCTTTGCCGAATAAAAGAAAACTTAATAGTATCGTGTCCTTGTCTTAATCTGACGTTTGTTGCGCCATCTGAAGTGTAGCACCGCTAAATATTTGTTTGTTGCCTTGTTTTTTTTTAATTCATTCATTCATTTTTTTTAAAAAAAAGAACTTTTTATGTATCTATTCTTGTCTTTGATTTCTTGTGCATTAAAAAAAAACTCCGACCATCGCCCGTGCAAAAGGGCAACTGCTCAAAAGAAAACAAAAGCAGAAGAACAAATCATTTTCGCTTTTCGTAATATAGCTACGAATTCTCGTTGATTTTTTTTTTGCTCGAAGGAGACTTCAGTTTCAAAGTAACTAATTCAAAGAATCTTTCTGAAGTTGTATGGCGTCAGCGCCATCTAGGGGTATTTCGTCGAAGTGCAATCTGTTGTCCGTGAGAAATTCGAAATGATTTTTTTTAATTTCAATCGTTCTGTTCGTTAAAATGTTTGACTTCAGAATTCATCAAGATGTCTTTCTGAAATTGCGTTCCCTCAGCGTCATCTGTGCGTATTTGGTCGAACTGCAATCCGTCGTCGGCGCCAAATTTAAAATGAATTTTTATTTGAATCGATCTCTATAATGTTTTAACTTCAGTTGTCATCAAAAAAATCAGTCGTTCTGTTCGTTAAAATGTTTGACTTCGAAGTCAATCTGAATTTGCGTTATCTCAATACCATCTGTGTATATTTCTTTGAACTGCAATCCGTCGTAGACGCGAAATTTGAAATGAATTTTTATTTTGATCGTTCTCTTTCTCTCTGTAATGTTTCAACTTCAGGTATCATCAAAAAAAATCTTTCTGTGTTTATGTTACGTCAGTGCCATCTGTGTGTATTACGTGGAACTGAAATCAATCGGCGCGAAATTTAAAAATAATTTTTATTCGAATCGTTCTCCCTTTAACTGCAATCGTTGTCTCTATTAACTTCAGTTATCATCAAGAAATCTTTCTGAATTTGCGTTGCGTCAGCGCCATCTATGTATGTTTCGTCGAACAGAAAGCTATCGGCGCGAAATTTGAAATTAATGTTTATTTGAATCGTTTTCCTGCAGCTTGTAAGATTGGCATAGAACATGAAATAAAAAATCGCTACTGGCTATTTGACCTACTTCATTTCATCTACATTCGTCTTTTTATGATAAATATTTGAATACGGTAGTAACGATAAAAACAAATAAATAAATAAATAACCTACATGTAAATTGAAGAAATAAACTTAAGAAAATTTCCTCAAATGAATCAGAATTCCCTTTTTCTCACACATGTCAACAGAAAGAACCCTATAAAAAGAAAAATTTCCCTACCGTTGGCAACATTGATCGAGGTTCACAGATGAGAATTTGTTCGTCTTTTTTTATTGTGGCGCAGTTGACATCGTCACTCTCTCTCTCCCTCTGTAAAGCTAAAGCAAACACTTTTCGACACAATCCAAATTTGGTGGTAAATCTAAATAAATCTTCTGCGTAACACTAAATACTAAAAGGACATCTGTTGGTCAACGTTAAAAGTTCTTCTCGCCAATTCGAGAATAATTTGTGTTTAGAGTCGACGGTTCACAGACGTCTTTTTCATTCGATGCAAGGTTGACTACGTCGTCACTCTCCACTAAAGCCATCTTTTGCCTAACTATGTAATCACTTTTTTGATACAATCGGAATTTGGCGGGAAATCTAAACCTTTTTTTTAATATTGCAAACTAAGCAGGTAGCAATTTATTATCACTAATTCGATATAATTATATTTTTTACACTATCTAAACAAATCTTCTACGTATCGTGCACCAAGAGGCCATCTATTGGCCAACGTTAAAAGTTCTTCTCTCGAATTCGAGAATAATTCTGTATTTAGAGTCGAGGTTTCACAGACGCCCTTTTTGTTTGCGGAAAAGTTGACATCGTCACTCTAAACTTTAGATCGTGACTCTCTGTTGTTAAAGCCCTCTTTTGCCTAATTATGCAATCTTCTTTTTGATACAATCCAAATTTGGCGGGAAATCTAAACAATCTTTTAAATATCGCATGCTAAGCAGCCAGCAAGTTCTTCTCGCTGATTCGATAACTATGTTTCTCACACAATCCAAATTTGGTGGCAAATCTACACAAACCAGTTTCATCATTTCAGTAATGCGAAGCGAATGCGACGAGGTTCCGCCGCGCGTTTTACTTTAGGAAAGCTTTCGGGGAATCCCAGAGCGGGGGGGAAGGCTTCTTAAATCAGTATCACTTTCACTTTTTTTTTTTTATTAATACAAGCAGTCCTCTAAATACGTTGATTCAGTGACACTCGAATTCCCTCTGCCAGATAAAGAACGACCTTGTTCTCTACGTCTCCGATTCAATGATGTAAATAGTCCCCAAAAAAAAAAAAAAAATTCTCGCTCGACTTTTCGAGACGGTGGCCAAGGGCACAAGGACGACGAAAATGGCACACTGGGCGCGCGTTATCAACGGAATAACAAAACGAACGGCGAGGTGAATTTTTGGGAAATTGACGTCACTCTCGAAGAATTACAGGCGACCCGCCTGACCTTCGGAGGATACCTGCTCGCTCAAAAAAAAATTCATTTACGTTACATATGAGCACCGGCTATTTTTAAAACGGGCTCCTGATTAAATCCGGCACATCATTTTCCAATCATTAAATAAATCTAATCCTATAATCATTGATGACGGCGATGTTTTTAGATAAACGTAGCTGATGTTATCATAAGTGGGGCATATTGTTACAATAAATAAATATAAATTTATCTTTGTTTAATTTAATTAACGAAGGACGCGACGTCTGATGGTCGTCGTTGTTGTATCTATCTACGTATGTATGTATAGTACCTAAAGTAATTAATTGAGAATGCGACGCACCCAAAAATAAAGCATTTTCGTCCTGAATTAGACTGGATTTACCGAGAGCTTTCGAGACATAGTCGAGCAGTGAGTCTCTCTAATAATACGCTCGGTAGGAATGTCTTTGGAAACGCAGGGGCTTGGAAAAACCAGACACGTCTGGCACGACGGTCTAAATTCCGCATGTTTCAGCGCCGAAAATAACATCAGATGGATTCGATTTAGACCTCCCGAAGGCGCCTTCTTTAGAAGCTATTATTACGCTCATTGATGGCGGTGCGCGATCGAAACCAACCAGCGGCAAAGGCGATTTCTTTCCCTAAGGGTGAGTTCACAGCGGAGCCAGCCGTGGCAACCGATTGACAGATGACACTTTCTGCCCGCAGAAATTAACAGAATATCTTAAAATCCTAAAATCGCTTGTATTTGAAGCTCGGATAAAAACGCACAAGTATTTGAAAATGTGTTTTCTTATTACCTCCCATCATCTATCGCACAGAGCTCCGTTGTGAACTTACCCTAAGTATTGCGCAGTGGAACTTCCCAGGCGGTATTTCGAAGGAAATTGTTAGAACTCCCGCAGAAGAGAAACCGCAGCCGTTAGAGTTTGATGTAATTGTTTGTTTTGTCGTCGTACGTCCTGTTTAATACGTTTTTAATTAATGTCTGTTACGCGACGATAATAACATCCTTCAACGTCTCCTTTCCAAATGCAATAATCATTTCCACTTAATTCGAACTCGATTCTCAAAGCTTTCCACAATAATTTTGAATCGCCAAACAAATCAACCGTCCAGGTTCGTTCGTTCGCTCTTTAATACGTTTTTAATTTACACACTTTTCCGAACTCAATTAAAAGCTTACGAATATTGAATAATAGTATCCTCACTACTACTTCGGCATTAATGGAAAAGTACGGGTAACAATGAACCGATTATGAAATTAATATGGTCTCATCACCAATCTTAGGACATTTGTGTGGATAGTCACCGTCACTTCGTCTCCTGAATGCAACGTGTACACTCGCCGCCAGTTCATGAGGTGCCGCCTCTGAGAATGACATTGAGTTCCATATTTTCATCCGATATTTGCTCATCACAGAAATTATTAAAAAAAAATCGTGTATCATTAATTCTTGAGATAAAAGGCGCAGATAATATTGTGGTGAAAGGGGATACACGCCCCCCCCTGTCCACGTTTCCCTTGCTCGGCCCTGTTTTAGGATATTCAACTTAAGTCCCTGATAATTCGGCAACTTCATTTACACGCTTGAGCCAGCCATTTGGGTTGCCTAAATCGAGACAAGAACAATCTTAGAGTAGGTTCGTATGGTGCAGTAGTTTGCACTCGTAGTATTTGTATCTCGTTCTAACCTCATACATGAATAAGAGATGAAAATACTTTAAGTGCAAACTAAAAAAAAGAAAAACAAAAATATGTCGTAAAAGTATCAACGATATATCTTCTTAAGGAGGAGGTATGAAACGCTGCCGATGCTATTTTTTCTTAAAAAAAAAAACTTTCTTGAAACGTCAAAAAAACTTGTATTGCTATACAGGGCCGGACTTACTTCAAAGCCCGCCTGTCAAACGCCTTCGTCATTATTCTCAAACGTCACGTTTTTTTCATTTCGTTCAGTTCGGCTTTTCTTCGTCGTCGTTATGGCCGTTCGTGGCGGCCCGATGGCACAACTCGATTGTCTTTTTTTATTTTTTAAAGCATCGAATACTGTTGTCAAATGGTCGAGTTACGTTCATTTTTTTGTCTTCCTCACTTAATCGCCGGCAATTATTGTCGATCATCTTCTGTTTTCACATCTTTGAATCAAAATAGTATAGACTTGACGTTTCCAGACACTGTTGCCGAATCCTACTATAATTCGTCTCCGTTTTTTCAGTTTGTTTCTTCTTCTTTTTTTAATTCATTGTTTCTCCTAGTTACTTAAAACTACCAGCTAACGTCGATCGTCTTTTGTTTTTGCAACTTAGAATCGATATGGTATAGACTTGACGTTTGCCAAATCCTTCTATAATTTATCTCGGTTTTCTCAATTTGTTTCTTCTTTTTCTTTTTGAATTCATTTTTTCTCCTAGCAACTTAAAACTACCGACTAAAACGTCGATCGTCTTTTGTTTCTGTCTCATCAAATTTATTGAAAGAACCTTAACACGCACAAACGCCGTTGCCAAATGTAATAATTATTTATTAACATTATCAAAAACGTCAGATGTTTTCTTTTCCTACTTACTTAACTGTCAGTCAACATTTGAGATATCGTTTGTTTTTGCCAATTTCAATTATTTCTCTTCGATCGTCTTTTGTTTTCACAATATTAAATTTAAACGACATCCACTTGACAGTTCTGTCAAATGTCAATTGTTTCAATGTTCTATTTTTGTTGTCAATTTTTTTTTTTGTTTTTTAATTCAACTTTTCCCCTTCGTTGCTTAACTGCCAGCAATTAATTTATTAATTGTTGATCGTGATTCGTTTTTTATTCGATTTTAAAAAGATAATAAAAATGTTCAGCGCTTGAACAGTGTTGCCAAATGCAATTTCAGCAATCTGAAATTTACTTTTCGGTTTATTTACGTCTCGACCATCGTTTGTTTTTTTTTGCAGTTTTTAATTAAACAGTATTTTCTGCGTTTCTAAAAAAATTAAGGTCTTCTAATTTTTTTTTGTGTTATGTAAAAATTTACATTCGCCTAGATTTATTTATTTTTATATTTTTAGGAACTTTGGTAACTATCGTTCGTCTTTTGTTTTACTAAAAAAATAAAAGTAGTGTCACCACGTATATGTGGCGTCTATCAAAAATTTACGATTTTTTTAAATTTATTTTTCAGTTTTCACATCTTAATTGTTCGTATTCAAATTCAATATTTAATAAAAATACAAATAAATACAATAAAATTATGATAAATGATAATAAATAATAGATTGTATTAAAAAAGATGAAATAATTGTATTTATCCTTATCTCTTACTTTTTAATTTATCGTTCAGCTGCCATACATGAAAGATACAAATAAATTTCTGTTTTTTTTTTTAATACAATTTAAAAACTCGGCTTTTCTGGTCAATCAAACAAACAGTCATTTTGAGATTCTTTAATTAATTTTTTTTAATTGGGTTTTCGCGTCAATAGAAACTCAAACTGCCAAAATATTTTTTTTAAAATATCCGATCACATAATTTGCATAAATTTAAAATTGTAGTTGTCACTACTTTGTAAATTTATCTACCCCATAAAAGCTTTGTTGAGGCGATTGTATCGACGGTGGTTTCTAAGGAAAGAAAAATTTACAACGAGGTGGAAAGAAGTTAACTTTTTTTTTAATGGCGAATCTTGCGAACCCAGCCCAACATTTTGGGCGGCGCTGACCAGAGTTCTATCGATTTTTGGAAGTGTGAAAATGGCCTGAGTTAAAATAAGATGAGACAAATTTACAAGGAAGTAAAAAAGACCTAGCCCTTAAGTACTTAAAGAATTTTTTTTATCAACGACTCACGGATTCAACCCCACATTTTGGGCGACGCTGGCCAAGTTCGATCGATTGTTGGCAGTCATAAAAACCCCGAGTTAAAATCAGATACATTTTTACAAGGAAGTGAAAAGACTGGCTCATAATGTTTTCTTTTAACGGCAACCCTCGCGGACCCAACTGTACATTTTGGGCGGCACTGACCAAAGTTCGATCGATTTTTGGAAATCGTGAAAAGCCCCCGAGTTAAAATAAGATGAGACAAATTTGCAAGAAGGTAAAAAGACCGTTGACCCTTAAGAAGTTAAAAATGTTTTTTTTTCCTTATGGAAACCCTCGCGGACCTAACCCTACATTTTGGGCGACGCTGACCAATTTGTTCGATCGTTTGTTGAAAATCGTGAAAAGCTCCGAGTTACAATAAGATGAGACAAATTTATAAAGGAGCAAAAAGACTGCTGGCGATAAAGAAGTTAAAAATGTTTTTCTTCAATCGGTGACCGTCGCGGATCCAATCCAACATTTTGGGCGGCGCTGTTCTCGATTGATTCTTCGTTCGAAAACCGTGAAGCCGTGAAAACCCCGAGTTTATTTTCTGCAGTGAACCGAACGATATTTCGAGGTTTTCCAAGCGCGCAAATAACCATTGCCTAATGATTCAGCGCCGGCCATACATGGCCAGCGTACCCCAAAAAAACTCTAAAATTAGAGGCGCGCGCGTGACCCCGCGCAATTCACACACAGCACCGAGTGCAACGCCGCACTTTATTACTTTACTTACTTTTACCTCGTATAAATCGGTAAATTGTGACGGGCGGGGGTATGTACGTACGTATACTTAATTCAAAGGCAGCGCCATCTACACTTGCTTTTTTCGTTATCGCGTGGCTTACGCGCAATGCAAATTACGTCTTTGGTTTTATTAATAATCTCAAGGCCGGAATGTTCAAGTTGTTCAATCAACTATGCCGCATTATTTATGTGCATAATACGAATGTTTAGGATGTGGTGACCTTACCCCCGCATTTGAATTTCGTAAAACGAGAATAATTGCGGGTAATCGAATGCTAAAACGTCTGGAAAATGCGCAGTCGGAAAAAAAAATTAATTTATTAATTTAATCAGTTGAACGAATACAATACAATGCAATGCAGTCCAACAATGCGGTTGTTTTAAAATTTAATTACTAAAAATTTATGTAATTTCATAGAACGGTAATCTACTGGGAAACTCGGGGGGAAAACTCAAAAAAAAAGGGGAAAAAATGAATGAATGAATAAATAAATAAATGAATTCGTCGGTCTTGCCTGGCGATTTAATTTAATCAGTCGGCTAAATGAAGAAGATAATTACGTTTGAGGAATTTATTTACTTAGATTTTTTTTTATCTCTTTTGGTATGCGGAGTGAAATACGGCCGGAACGTTTCGGTTGGTATACGTGACTAGTCGGCAGTATACTGGAGAACTCGTCGTAATTTACTAAATTAGTGGAATATTTCCGCAACATAAATTAGAAACTTTTATAGGACCTCGTCTGGTTTTCCCCAAACAAACGATCGCCTTTTTTTTTCTTCCTTCGTTCGCCTCGAATCGTCCGATGCGCCGCGATTAATTACCATCGACGGAAGCAATTACAACCTACAGTTTATTTATAATAATTGTCATATCACAAAAAAAAATAAGGGGCGGAGAGAGGGGGGGCGGCGTTAACGAACGGAAATAAACCGAAAACCCTACTCGACGATGACAAGTTATTAGAAAAAAAACTACATTTTTCTATTACTAATTGCTTTTTCATTTATTGATTTCCACCTAGATTATATAGCTTAAAAATGAACAAGAAAAACGCACGGCGACGTCACTCGTGACGTCATGACTTGAATAAATGAATCGACTATACGTTTAGTACAACTGATAATAAAGGTTTTCTTTTTTTTTCTTTACAGGGCAAACTTGCGTGCACGTGGCTGCCATAAACGGACATGTGGATGTCCTTCGGCATCTGGTTTGGTACGGGGCCGATATCAACGCCCGCGAGGGAAAGAGCGGATATACGGCTCTGCATTACGCAATAGAAAAGGGCGACGAGAAGCTGGCCCACTTCCTCTTGTCCGACTGCGACAGGCTCGACGTCGACGTCGAGACGTACGGCGGGAGGAACGTCCTGGAGCTTGGCTGTCCCATCACCGACGCACTGGAAACAGAACTGAAATCGAGAGGAGTTCCTTCCCCATATCCTAGTGATGATGAATACGACGACGACGACAGTGACGAAGAGGTAAATACAGAAACCCTTTCTCTCTCTCTTTGATTTCACTCACTGTAACACTTCACATATTATCCCCCCTCTCACATAATAATAAAAGAAATCCAAACTTTTGGAATTGGCTCTGACTCGAGATAGCAAGTGAAGAAACATGGGATATTTTATTTTATTTTTCTATAATGCCTCTGTCACTGTCCAAAATTCCATTGTTTCTGTTGAAAACATTTCGTTTTCTTGACTATAGATACAAATTTCAACTTTAGTTTTGAATTTGTCTTGTCAGATGATAATGGTGATGGAAATGTTAAGTCACGTCATGGACAAACAAATGCATAGAGTACAAAAGTAAAGTGAGGTTAGGTTAAACTGCTGTTAACCGATATTCGGGAAAATCTCGTAGTAACCGACACCTAGCGGAAGTTTTGCGAAAGGTCCCATAATAAGGAAAACATTGAAATGACATTTGCTTAACCTACAAAAAACACGAAATTGATTGGCGCTTTCACATAGCGCATAAATACTCTTATCTACGTTTGTTATAATAATAATAAACCTAACAAAATTATTAGCGGATTGAATGAATAACATGAATGACAGCTCTTTGTTTTCCTTTATTAAAAGCGCCATCTGTTGGTTATCGATTTTCTCGAATGCCCCCTATCATTTAGTAGCAGTGGGAGGAGGAGTTTTGGAACGCGCGTTGCTCATTGGTTCGAAAATAAATTCTGAAAAAATTAAGACTGAAAATGATTTAATTTAATGAAGAGGAAATCCAGTTTATGAAACTACTAAACTAACGTGCATTTAAAAATGAGGGGAAAGATTCAATTTATCGAAGGAACATCAACAAAACAAACACAGAAAGGCTACAAATAAATTAAAAAATTATAGCAAAAGGTAAAAATCCGCCTGAAAATGGAAAAGCCAGGAAAAAATAGAAATTTGATTAATTTAAAAAATAGAAATGCCCTTAAAGAAAAGACGATCGACGTCGGGAAGCAACAGCCAACAGTGCATTAGAAAAATTGAATCTAAAAAAAAAAATAGTGAAAAATCTGCCAGTATTTTGGTAATTAGGCGGAAAATTCAACAAACGCAAAGAAAGTGCGAAGTCACGATGGAAAGAAAACAAAAGAAGACTTTGATGAATCAATTTAATTAAAGACACGTAAAACCGTAATGAATTTTGAAAAAAAAAACAGCAAAAATTATTTCGGTTCAGTTCGAAAAATAAATATTAATTAATATACTGTTAAGAAACAACAAAAGACAAATTTCGTGAAAATGTCTGTAATAAAGAGAGAGCTGAAAGAGCTGGACAAGGTAAGAAATTAAATAAACAAAAGAAAAATGTAACGGGAAAAAATGTAAATGGAAAATATAAAATCACTCAAGATAAAAATAACAAAAGACGAATAACTTATGTTGAAGAACGAAGAGTTTGAGAGTTGAAAATTAAGCGAAAGGAACACACAGACAAAAGACAAACGAAAAAATCTGTAAACTCTTGAAAAAATAAAACAACAGACGATGGCCTTATTGAAAAAGAAAGACTAATTACAGGATTTTTTTGACGTTTAAATATTTTTACAGACGTGAAGCGTAATGAAAAAAAGAGTTGGAAATCGCAAATTAAGTAAAAGAAGCAAAAAACAAAAGACAAACGAAAACACCTGTGACATCATGAAAAAATAAAAGACAATCCGTCTTGTTGAAAAAAGAAAAAAGACTAAAATACTCGAAACCGCATCAAAAAGCGGTCAGAACTTTGCAATTATTTTGAAAAATGTTAAAACATTTTTAAGAAATGTCGAGAAACGAATCCCACAATAAAATGTAACTAATTTAAAAAGAGAGAGTTGTGGAAATCAAGTAAGAAAACAAAAGGCGATTGAAAAAATGTAAAATTACGAGAAAAAAAACAAACAAAAGACGATCGACTGTATTGAAGAAAAGCCAGACTGATCATGTGAAGCCACTTTGAAAAATATCAGATTCTTGCGAAATTCAGCAAAAAAATACAAAAAAAAACAATCTTCATGAGCGGAACTTAAAAAAAAATATTTTTAAAAGAAAACACACGAAAATTTTAGTAGAACAACTAATAAATGAAAAACAATCGACTTTAGAACTGTCATTTTCAATCAAGTAAGAAACCAAAAGACGAATGAAAAAATATAAAATCAAGAGGAAAGACAAACAAAAGACGATCGATTAAATTGAAGAAAAGACAGACTAATCAATCACGTGAAATCGCATCGAAAAAAACAAACGAAAACGCCTGAAACAGGGGTCAGAATTTAGAAAATTCGGCGGAAAATAAACAAAAGACAATGACTTTTACAAGTTCAGTTCAAAAATCGGGAAAAATAGTTTGAAAAATGTTTTTAGAAAATGTCGATAAACGATTACGTAAAATATAAATAAAAAGAGTCGGAAACCAAGTAAGAAAACAAAAAATGAATGAAAAACTATAAAATTACGGAGAAAATAAACAAAAGACGATCGACTAAATTGAAAGAAGACAGATCGATCGTGTAAAACCACATCGAAAAAAGTCAGATTCTTGCGAAATTCAGGGAAAAAACAAAAGACAATCAGAAAGAGAGAAATATTTTCTTAAAATGTTTTCAAAACAAAACACAACAAAATAATGGTGTAATAATTAATAAATGAAAAACAATCGACTTTAAAGTCGTCATTTTTGAAAAACAAAAGAATGAGAAAATGTAAGGAACAAAAGACGATCGTCTAATCGAAGAAAAATTGTCAGACAGCAACCGTTATCGACAAAAATTAATTAATAATAAATAATATTAAAAAAAATTGGCGTGAAAATAAAACACGAGGATGTACTTACAAATAAAAAAAAGAAAGAAAAATGCCAATAAACAAAAGACAGTCGAAAAGAGAAAGCAAAATACGTTTGATTTTGAAAGTAAAATTCAGAAGAAAATAAATCAATGAAAATGGTTCTCGAGAGAAAGAAATTTATTTTGAAAAAAGAAGACACGACTGCAAATTTGGAAACTTGGAAATTTGAATATTTGAAAAGTAAACGAAGAAAGAAGTATCAATTACGAGAAATGTCAGAATTTTGAAAATTCGACAAAAAGACAAACGATTTTTAGGTTCGATTAGAAATTTACAGGAAGCTGAAAATAATAAATAAAAGGAGCAAATAGCAATCAAATTTGAAATGGTCTTGCTGAAGAAAAAACAAAACAAAACCAAAACCGAATCAAACACGTGAAGAAATAAATAAAGAAAGCAAATTACGATCGTCTAATAAAAAATTTAAAAGAAAAACACACTATACAGCAATGGAACGTAAACGTAAAAATCGCTTTTAATAATACCCCGCGTTTTCTCTCTCTCTCTCTCATTGTCGAGCATTTTTTCATATTTTATTTTCTACAATAGCTTAAACAGCGACATCCTGCGATCGCTTTTTGTTTGAGCTATTATTTACTATTACATCGCTTTTGCGATTGCGAATGTCCTTGGTCAAGTCGTTTTTGTTTGCAGTGGAACTCTCGAGCTACGCTTTTCTGCTGATGAAGCCCCAAATATGGCTGAAACAGCTGTACAGAGGCTTGCTCGAGGGATTCACTGCAATCAAAAACGATTTGCAATATTTTTATTTTACTTTCTACGTTTGATGTAGCTAAGTGAAATTAATTTCTTTTCTTTCTTTTTTTTGCAGATGGTATACGAGGCAACAAACATGTTCAAGCAATCTTTAGTAATTGACGCTAGTGCGTAGCTTTAGCCACATAAGAGAAGTACTTAAACGCGTAATGCTTGGATGCAGCAGCGAAATGGGAGAAGGAGACGAGGGAAGAACAGGCCGAGGAAGAATAAAAGGCCTCGGCCGGGGTGACGCACTGAGGTGAGAACGTCTTCCGACAAAACAAAACAAAACAAACAAACAAACAAGCAAAACAAAACACAGCAGTACAAGACAAAAGAGCAGCGCGTGTTACAAGAAAGCAGAGCGGAGTTGTTGCCAAATATCATTAAGTAATCCTGTGATTCCTGTCCTGTCGTCAGTTAGACTTAGATACTTGTGAGTGACAGATATTGTAACTGTACGACACTATTTAATAATAAATAATATTATGTCGTTCACCTGTACTTGTGTAGTAAAGATTTTCTATTGCGTGCGACGAAGCTTGCAAGGCATGGCAAGGTAAGGTAAGGCAAAACTTCATCGCACGCAAAGAGAAGTTGTTCTATTCGGTGATTTTTCTTCACCGCTAAGTATAAGAAAAGTAGGTGTAATGAAACGAAGACTAGTGGCTTGTAAGTATTGTGTTCCACTGTACATTAGTTTAGTTACAATTTCTGTTGTATTTATTGTTGTTAGTTGTTTAGGTGATATACAATCTTTTTTTTTCTTCTGTTTCGAATTCTACCCCTACTTATTTTCGCCCTACTTTGTACATAATTTTTCTATTTTCATTTTAGCTAATTTTATTATTATTATTATTATTATTTAAGTTTATCACTAGAGAAATTTAATTTTAACATCTCATTGTAATAATAAATGTTTCTTTTAAGTAGAAAAAAACCTGCGTTTTTTTTAGCAACCCAGTTCAATCAAGGGAGGGGGGGGGGCATAAATTAAAAAGCATTATTAAAACCAACCGAATTTGGTAACGTTGTATGCTTTACAGAAGTGTAAGGGCAAGAAAGTGTTGGGTCTTAATCCCCATATGACACCAAGCAAGATTTGACATAAAAACTTGCAGTAAGTGAATGGTCCAACGGTCGGACTAAATAAAGTCATCACTTTTCCCAATCGCTGATTGGTCAGGTCATTTGGGCTTAAAACTGACTTGAAGATTTCGTCCAATTTTGACCATTGATTATTATTTCTACCTACAATAAAACAATAAATTTTTGATAGCTTAACCTCAAATATCTCACAAGCTGCTCTTCCAAATGTCAACATATTAAATTTAATGATCGTTTCTGAAGTTTTTTGAGAAGTAGAACTTTTTTTATGTACAGAATCTTTTCTTGCGTAAAACTGATATTAAAGAAGTTTTTCCTCTTGTCAAGTCGATCCGTGGACACGCTGTATATGGCGTCAATGGAATACGTCGCAAAGAAAAACAAAAGAATAAGAACAAAATGGAAATAAGCTAGAATGTGGGAGCGATAAACGAAATAAGATCAACGATTCTATGAAAAAAAAAATAAAAACACCAACGAAAACCGAAGCAGCAAAAACAAGTGAAGCAGAAAAAGTACTGTAACAAGAAAGGTGAACGCGAGAAAACAAAAACAAAACAATTACGAGGGGCGCTGTGCTAAAAATTATAATAAAAAAATTGACAGGAAAAGAAACTAGGAATTAAATTGCAAATAGCGTAACAAAATGAAGGAAAAACGAGGATAAGGCGGATGACAAAAAAAATAATCAACGATTCTCCGGCTAAAAAAAAAACGAATTTAAAAAACTAACGAAAAATTAAGAAGAACGGATACAATAAAAAAAATACAACGGCGTATGAAAGAAAGATGATCAAAAATATAAAGACAGATCAGCGAAGTGCTTGAAAATTATTTTAGAAAAAGGTGCCTAGAGAAAAACAAACTAAAAATAACGAAAAAAAAAAAACAAAAGATGATCAACAATTTTTCGGAAAAATGTAAAAAAAAACAAGGGCGAACAATATTACTAATTTTTTGAAAATGTAAAACTGTCTTTCGAATTCGGAAGTCTTATTTTGGTAACTTTACACAAATACGTTTCAATTTTTAACTGCGCTAGTCGTCATTTGTTTTTTTTTTTATTTTTCTTTAGGAGTTTTCTTTTATTTTTGTTGCAATTCCAATCTTATTGCCCAAAAATGATTTATTTTTATTGTTTTTGATTGTTTCCCGCCTCTTGACGAATTTGGTAAAGAACCAAAATGCTTACTTAATTCTTTTTTAATTTACAGTGAAATGACAAAATTAGGTAATTTTAATCGTTTGGTAAAATAATATACAGGGTGCTCCATGTCCTTTTGTCTTTGTCTCTCGTAAACGCGATGTTCAGTTGCTTTTTTTTCCAGACTGTGTCGTTGCCATCATCGTTAAAAATACTGTTCGCTTCTATTCGTTTGTTAAGTTAACCGAATTTGTAGCTTCCATAAACAAAGTTTGCAATAATACCGACGGAAATTTAATAATATACGTTATCGTATAAAAAAAAGGCGCAGAAAATTACCACTTTATAGAGAATGTTGCCTCTGTTTCTACATAAGAAAATATACTTGGTATTCCATTAAAAAAAAAAAAAAAAATCCGCCGCGTGCTGCTAGTTTACGGAACGTCAAAATAATTTTAGATTATAGTAGGTACTCTACCGGTAGAAACTCTCTATAAAAGAAAAAAATCTATCTCGTTCTATGAAGGAGTTATCGAAGAAGATGCGGTTAGTGATGCACCCCGTATAACACAAAGTATTCCAATATTCAAATGACGGAATATTCGATTTATTGAATTTTCGAATCGAAATTGAAGCAAACATTCAAATACAAAAAAATTTAAAAATTACCAACCATCAGCGCCGCTTTTACGGATGGGCCTTCTGGGCACGGGCCCAGGGCCCTGAGCTCAAGGGGTTCCCCGCTAATAAGCTGCAGATTATAAATCTTTCATTTATTAACAAAAAAAAAAACATGTGCGGGAGCTTGATTTTGTAATTTCTGTAACTGCAATGATAACAAAGCTTTCAACTCATCACTTTTAGTCGATGACAGTCTTCTTCTTACAAGAGCAGTGATATCCATAAACCTCTATTCAAGATTCCAGCGCTTCACCAGCACTTAAAGAGTTTATCTGAATACCAGCAACACGCATTTATAGTTTTTAAACCTATAAATATTTAGCCCAAAACGATTACTTCTTCTCAGAAAAATGGCGCGTCAATTTAAATCAAGCAATACATAGATTACCGATCACCTACCTTACCGGCCGAGCATTTCCATAATAAATTTAACTAAATTTTATTTTTACTAATTACATCCTTTTTGCATTGGCAAAAAGTAAACGAATGGAGATTTAACTTATTGATTTATTCAGAATTATTTCAGTATTTCGCTCACAAAATAGTGATCCAAACGTGTTTTGATTCAAAAACAGACATTCTTTTCTTTGAATCTCTCTGTTTTTAAAACTTGTTTGGATTGAATTAAGGTTATTTACTATTTACAAATGAACTGTCAATTCAAGTCAGAACTGAACAGAAGAAATTTAGGTCCAAACTATTCGAAACACGATTCACGGTGGGTTTCACAAAAAAAATTGCTAATCAGTGGTTAATTTAATTCTCTGATTAAGGCCCGATCTTACCACCTCCTGATAAATTTAACCGTCGGTTAATATCCTTGGAAACATTTGTTCCGATAATGGTTTCCTAGGTTATTAACCGGCGGTTAAATTTATCAGGAGGTGGTAAGATCGGGCCTAAGGAATGTCATTGGACGAGGTTAACAATAGATTTGAAACAACCAATTATATTGTTTCACCCAATCAATCAGTGGAAAAGCTCATAAGCATAATTATTAAAGCAAAGAACGAATGTACATTTATTAAAAAAGTGAGAAGCAAGAATAATAAGGTGGATAACACAAGTATTAGTTCACGAAATCGAATTAAGAAATAAATTATACAAAAAGTTCAAAGCTAATCCACAAATACAGGAATATAAAGACCGATATAAAGAAGAAAGGAATAAAGTTAATTCAATGGTTAAGCAAGAAAAGCAAAAATGCTTTAACACGAGAATTACAGAAGCTAATGGCAACGTTAAACACTTGTGGAACATTATCAATGAGACAATGTACAATAAGGAATACGTTAAAATAACCACTGAAATAGCGAAAACAGAGGAGGGGAACAACATATATCAGGAGCCAAAAAGCATAGCTAATAGAATGAATGATTACTTCAATAAAGTAGGATGTAAAATAATAAAATAAAAGATAAAATAAAAGAGAAAAGTCAAAACTTAGATATTGCAGCAACAAAAAACAAAAGAAGAACAGACACTATGTTTTTATTACCTACAGATGAAGAAGAAATACGAAACATCATAAAAACATTGAAACCAAATACCGCACCTGGACAAGATGAAATATCAATCAAAGACATACTTGAACTGCAAGAAGTTATCTGCCCCAAATTGGCTGTGATGATAAACGATAACATGGAAAAAGCAACTGAAAAAAATAATCATCACACCAATACATAAAGCAGAAAACAAATTAGACCCTGGAGATTATAGACCAATAGCATTAACCAACCTTTTCAGTAAGGTCTTTGAAAAAGTAATTAAAACCAGAATAGTTAATTTTATTATGACAACAGGAGGATTTGATAACAGGCAATATGGATTTCAAGAAGGAAGTGGTACAGAATCCGCGTTAATAGACAGCTTCGACCAAATATACAAGCAACTAGACAAGGGTAATTACGTGACTGCAGTATTTATAGATCTACAGAAAGCCTTTGACACAGTTGACCATGAAATACTGCTCAACAATATGGAAGAACTAAGAATTAGAGGAGTAGCAAATAAATTAATTCAAAGTTATTTAACAAACAGAGCAGCATATTAGCGATGAAGTGATAATGAAGGTAGGAGTACCGCAAGGAACAGTTCTTGGTCCCTTGCTTTATCTGATATATATCCAAAGTATACAGGAAATCAATTTGAAGGGAACGTACACAGCATTTGCCGATGACATGATGATTATGCATGCGGCAAACAACAACACACAACTGGAGCGAAGATTTGAATAAACTAAAATTATGAGCTTCGTCAGGAAGCTATAAATCTGTAGCGAAACGTTGAGTGTTTTCCCTTCATATTTCTGTCCGGTTCGAGATTAAAAAAACTTTGTACTTACAATTTTCATCGGACAAGAACAAACTTCAACTAAAATTATTGTTACATGGAAATAAATTAACAATCAACAAACAAAAAACTGAATTCATATTATTTAAAGTAAAACACAAAAAAGGTATAAACCTGCAAGTTGCAATAGAAGATACACAAATAAAAAGAACTCAATGTACAAAATATTTAGGCGCACTAGTAGATGAGAATCTAGAATAGGACAAACATGTGGCGAATATGAAAAAGAAAATAATCCCTTTAGTGGGAGCGTTAAGTAGATGTGCAAGATTTGAATCTAGATTGGCCAACATGATTTACGCATTCATATTACCTCACATAAGGTACAACATAGTAATCTGGACCCAATGCTTAAAATACCTAAGACATAAAGTTGGAAAAATAATGAACACAGCATTTAAAATACTCAATAAAATGCACTGTAGTACACTAATGCTTAAAAGTTTCGAAATGAAAAGCAATAAAATCGTTCGAATTTGAACCTTATTGAAACGGGCCTAATATATTTCGAACCTTAAGGAACAGAGACACTTTCTCCGCACCCCGATAGGAGGGTTGTTTACTTAGGTCCTATTAAACCCCGGCCGGTGCAGATGTTTATGGTTTGTTGAATTTCGTTGCCAGTATTTGGTTCCGAGTATTTATTGAGGCGACGCGCGGTTGCGAACGCGGACGCGGTGGCGAATTTGTTTGTTCTCTTTTGCTTTAACTTAAAAATTTAACAAAAAATGTTTTTTTTTAATTAGAATGTTTTATATTGTTAAATAACAGGATTTCAGATCATATTATAAAGACATATAAATGTTAAATTGCTATAAAGGATCGACGATGTTAATTAATCTGAAAAATTATAATTATACCAAATTTCTGCCTTTACACACTTCTGGTTTGTTTGACTTCACAAAAATTTTATTCGTTTGTAGTTTGTGTATGTTTTTCTGTGGATTCTAAAATTTTCATTACGAGAAATACATAAATAGATTTTTAGTAAATATGAAATATAGGGTGATTTATTAGCTCACCGACAAGCTTTGCCATACGGAAAGCTCACATAATTTTAAGAAAATAATAACAATTAGGACATATGTTCGATTTTATTTATTTTTAAGTAAATAGAGGACCTCACAATTTTGATTCTAGTTATTTTGTCCCGTTCCTCTGTACAGCTGTTTCAGTCCTATTTGGGGCTTCGTCAGCAGAAGCGATCGCAGGATGTCGCTATTTAAGCGGTTTATATTATGCTATTTAAGTATTTCCGTTATATTTTACATTTTTTCACGTCATCTTTATTTTATAAATGTTAATATATTGATATTTTCAATTCAATTTTATCATACACGTCTTATTCACATGTCAAGAAACCTATTCATGTAAAATATTTTCGACATCAAGAAAAATTATGTTTCATTTTACCGAACCTCTGTTTTATGATACCCTTTTGTTCTTTGTGATAAAGAGATATCACGTATAAAAACCTATGACTTTTATGCTGTTATGTTTTTCTGCGGATCCTAAAATGAAGCATCTATACATACCGTGACTTATTTTATTAACTCTAAACATAAAAGGTAAATATTCCCAGGTTCAGTTATAAATAAAAACATGTCAATGCATGGCAGAATATGCAAACAAGTTTCAATAAAACAAATATGATGTTAATGTCAGTTATGAATGTTATGAATTATGTCTGAAATATTTAAAAAAATACTATGAAAGAATTTGATAATCGTTTGGCATTAGTATTTAAAACGTGAAGGACATTTGAAACAGTTAAAATGTTTTTACTAAAAATAAGTGTTATTATTTTTTCTAAAATTGACCATAGGGATATTTACATTGCATGTTCAGAGTAAAAAAAACTCATGGTATAGGATGCACAATATATAAAAAAAAATCTAAAACAATTTTATATATCAAGTATGCATAAAACAAAAATTATGTGTTGATTATTGGAAACAAGTAAAATAAATGTATCGGAAATCCCTGTTTAAGATGAGGGTTTTAGTATGAGGGAATTAAATATATACGTGAATTATTGTTTTGTTAATTTTTACTTTAGTTTTGTTTTTACTTGTAATAAGTTTTTCGTCAATAATAAAGTCTTGAATACTTTTTCCAGTGTATGTTATTCTTTTTTATACGGTATCATATAATATTGTAAGAATTTACGGTGAAATAAATTTAAAATAACTTACTTTCATTTAAATAATAAGTTTACTGATGATACTTATTGATCGAATAATTAACTCATTAAAATTATTCAGAATCATACAAATTTAGGAAACTTAACAAATATAGTATTAAACTCCTAGAATATAGAATGATATGTGTAATACTTAAAAATTGCAATACTTGCGTGAAAAATAATATACATATTTCATTCTACGCCACAGAGGAAAAAATAATCTTCTTTTTAGTTTCTTCTCAAATCTGACATCAGTAAAATAAGTTAAAAAGTTCATCCACAAAGTTTGGCAAGTTTTCATTAATCTAGAAGTTAAGAGAAAATGATTAAATCGTATAACATTTATTTTGTGAAAATATGTGAATGATTTTTGAGTATTTGAAAAAATATATAGAATGAGCTAGATTATTTAAATTTGTTTCTTATTATAATAATATAAATGCTAAGAAGTTCTGCTCAACAAAGCTATTAATTAGTTGCAAAACATATGTGTATTTAATGAAACTAGAAAGTTAAATTTAATTAACGAAAAATAACAGATTTTATTTTATTGACTTATTTAATTTCAATTGCCAAAGTTTCAGAAATTTTAATTTCATAATGCACACATTATTTACTACACATGTTATAATATTTAGAAAATAAATTTTGTTAAATTTCTTATCCATCCAACTACAATGAAAGTCTTTCTAGCAGATTATTCAAGTTGGTTGAATAAGTTCGCATCTGTGTTAAATCGCTGTGTTTGCGATGACCGGTTTTATTATCGGGGTAGCAGGTACGATTGTAAAAGCTATAAGGTTCATAATTGCAAAGCATAAAATTTCTTACTGCCAGTGGCATGTCTCGTACTCTGAAAACTTTATAGCAGAAGTGCACCCCAACAGTAAAAGTATATAAAAAAACCAAAAATGTAAACATAAAACATTTAGTCAAAATAGAAAGCATCAAACTAATACACAAAATAGACCATGGATTCATAAAAACCAACACACTTTTAACAGATAATTATGAAATACACAGTTATTACACAAGAGGAACAACTAAATTACATGAGATTCGGTATAGAACACAAAAAAATGGTGGAAGCATCAGGTGTTCCATAAAACACTATAACAACTTACTGGAAGAATTAAGGAATATAAAAATATTAAAATATACATTTTAGCAAACGATTTGGACTAGTAAATTAAATATAAATAGTGCAATAACTAGCTTAAATGTAGGTAAAAATATAGAACTTGTTACTTTGATACACTTAGTTATAAAAATATTAATGTTTTTGTATTACTTGCAATATTTAAGCCTATGTTAAATTATACAATGTACATAGTATAAAGCAAATAAGACTGAATCGGTATTGTAAATAACCCTCTCATACCAAATATCTTAGTTGACTGGGGGTTATATAATAAACAAAAGGCAAATTTTAGATATAAGAGTTCTATTAAATGTACACAATTTGTTAACTACATACATAACAATAAATAAATAAAAAATAATCACAGGTTTTAATCACACTGTTAAATTAATCACTGATTAAATAATTTTTGTGAAACTGGGGATCAAACATTTAAGCAAAAGAAAGCACCTATTTAATGCCGCTTAAAATTGTTTCTTCCACGGCCTGTGGATTTTTTAAAATTAGTACCAAATTCCTCGCATCGATGGCACCACAATCGACTCCACCAGAAAATTCCTTATTCTTTTACACCTTTTGTACTCGTTAATAAATACATTTTGCAACTTTTATTCCCATCCCCCATCAGTGTTTATCATTTAAATTAAAAAAAAAAAACAAAAGTTGTCTGGAATAGAGCTTCGAAGTTGTAAACTCGAAACCCCTGTCCTGAACCCCCGGTGCGTCCCCCGTAACCACCTTTTGAATACCGAAACTTGCAAATTATAAATAAGCGCCGTAAATTTGAGACATAATCGTCGATTTAAGACAGAATTCAACAACACAAAAAGAAGAGCCGTTCATGTTTTCTATAAGCGCAGAAAATGCTGTTGTAAAAACTCACCTCTTACCATCTCTTTCTTGCCGTCCTGCTGCGGCTCCTGCAAGGCTGCTAAGCGCAAAAACCGCCCTCCTCTGCACACTAACAGCACTCGGCCATTCATCCTGAAACTAACCGGGCACATTTTAAGTTTTTAAATCAAGTTTCTTTCCGATTTAAAACGATTATTTCGATTAGGCGAAACTCCGACGCTGCTCCGACGTCGCGTCGGTTTAAACACAGCACATACGTCACCTACTTTGCCGACCGAATTCTCCCCATTTCATTTCTTTACGAGATCAAACTCTTTTTATATTTTATTCAATAGCCTGCGCTTATAAAATTCATCTGCATTGCATACCATAATTATTCAACAAATTTAATTCAATGCAATCAGAATTTTAAACAAATTGCAACAGCGTTCTGTTTTACCGACCGCCTTTACAATTACAACCAAACCAAACTAACTTCTGAGATGAACCAACATTCGTTTCTTATAATAATTTATGCAGCCGTGCCTTGTATTAATTAAAGGCGGTTAATTTCAAGAGTAATTAATAAGAATTTTGATAAATCACGATCGAGTTTCTTTAGGGGATTTTTAGTACCAACCCTCGAACTTCTTGTTTCGCCAAGTTGAATTTGTGCAGGTCCCAAAACGATTTTATCCAAGTAAATATTCCGGTGAACGCCGTGAAAAGCAAGAAAATTGCTGGAAAATCGCAATAGTAACAATAATCGTGTTCATCAAGTCATAGTTGAGAAAAGTTGCCTGACGCGCATGGTTACTAATGGTGGGGAGGGGGTTAGAATATTCTGGAGTTTCTTGAGCAACGTTTTGGGAAACTTGTGTGTGCGCGAGTGATTAGTGAATTTAAATAAGCGAACGAAATGGAGCAGGTAAGTCGAAATTTTATTCTTGCAGCGCGCTTAATTCGCTCGACGCGTAAGCGCGTGGCTTTACGTCAATTAAAAAAAAATCACGTTGTTGACATAGGTAACAGCACTGAAGGATAAGGGCAATGCGGCTTTGTCAGAGCAGAAATTCGACGAGGCGATCGCCCATTACACAGAAGCGATCAAATTAGACCCGAATAACCACGTGCTGTACTCAAACCGCTCGGCCGCTTACGCCAAAGCCAACCAGTATGAGCTAGCCCTGAAGGACGCAGAGAAGACAGTCCAGGTCAAGCCCGATTGGTCGAAGGGATACTCCCGGAAGGGAAGTGCGCTGGCTTACCTGGGCCAGCTCGACGAGGCCATCGCAAGTTACGAGGAAGGGCTCCGCGTCGACCCGGACAATGTCCAGTTGAAGGAAGGCTTGCAGGAGGTTAAAGCACAAAAGCAGAACTCCGGTGGGGACCTCGGAGGTGCGTTCCAATTGTTCAACGAGGCGACCTGGGCGAGACTCAGGGCCAATCCGACCACCAGGGCATACCTACAAGACCCCGAGTATCAACGCTTACTCCAGCAATTGCAGAGCAATCCTGGAAGTCTAGGAGATAAAATCCGTGACCCGCGAATACTAGAGACTCTGAATGTGATTTTCAGTGGTATGGAACCGTCGAATTTTGGCGGAGAGAGCCGGAGCGACCCGACCCCCATGGAAACCGAGCCGGCGCCCGAACCCAAAAAGAAAGAACCCGAGTCGTCGAGTTTGCCGGAAAACAAGCAGCTGGCGAAGCTCGAGAAGGACAAGGGCAACGAGGCATATAAGAAGAGGGAATTCGAGAGCGCCGTTGAGTTTTATTTGAAGGCGAAGGAGCATGATCCGACCGACATAACTTTCTTTAATAATTTGGCGGCCGTTTACTTCGAGCAGAAGGAGTACAAGAAGTGTATCGAGGAGTGCGAGAAAGGCATCGAGATCGGACGTGAAAACCGCGCCGACTTCAAGCTGATCGCCAAGGCATTTTGTAGAATAGGAAACGCTTATAAGAAACTGAAAGACTGGAAACAGGCCAAGGTCTACTATGAAAAATCAATGTCTGAGCATAGGACGCCGGAAATTAAGACTCTCCTCTCCGACATCGAGAAGATTATCAAGGAAGAAGAGCGCAAGGCTTATGTGGATCCTGTTAAGGCCGAAGAGGAGAAGGAGAAAGGTTTGCTTGGGCTTTTGCAGCGAGTTAATTTTTTCTTCATCGCGTGGGTTTTTGCAGGTAATGAATTGTTTAAGGCCGGAGATTACGCGACAGCCGTCAAGCATTACACCGAGGCGATCAAGAGGAACCCGGATGACGCAAAGCTGTACAGCAACCGTGCCGCTTGCTACACGAAATTAGCCGCGTTCGATCTCGGCCTTAAAGACTGTGACAAGTGCGTCGAGCTCGATCCGAAGTTCATTAAGGGATGGATTCGTAAGGGGAATATTTTGCAGGTTGGTCTTATTCATTACTTTTTGTGGAAATCAATTTAATTATGAAAATGAATGGGTCTAATAATAACAAAATATTGAAAAGCCTTAATTGTGTTAATATTACTCGCAGGGGATGCAACAAGCCAGCAAAGCAATTTCAGCATTCCAAAAGGCCCTAGAATTAGATCCGAATAACCACGAAGCCCTTCAGGGCTATAGGCAATGCACGATGGATAACGCATTCATTGGTAACGATCCGGAAAAAATACGACAGCGTGCTTTGGGCGATCCGGAAGTCCAAGCGATCTTAAGAGATCCGGCCATGAGGATGATCCTGGAGCAGATGCAGAACGACCCGAGGGCGCTGCAGGATCACCTCAAGAACCCCGACATCGCTGCCAAGATCCAGAAGCTCCTCGAATCCGGACTCATAGCCATTCACTGAACGACAAAAACTTCAATTTTCTTTCTTTTTTATTACGCCCGTTGTTTCATTTAGTTTTTTAATCTAAAGGAGTCAAGTAGGTTTGCAGTTATTACACTTAATTCGTAATTTTTAAGGATTTTTTATATAGTCAAATGAATGCGGTGGACGACTTCGATGATGATGATGATGATGATCGGTTCGTGTTTAGTTTTATTAATTCTTTGTTGTATGCAAGTAGCGTTTCGTTGCGTGACATTCGCCGAGGCTGAGTCGCCGCCGCCGCCGTAGATTTATTTCCGTTTCACTTTTTAATTGTTGTAAAGTTGTTGCGAGAGCACGCCGCGCCGCGTTATGAGATTAGCAACAATTGAGCCGCCGCTTGTGCTTCAAGGCCGAGGAGTCCGACCTCTGTTGTAAAGTGAACCGTTCAAATCTACTATTGTCATGTCAACGTAATAAAGCATCTTAGGCTAACAATTACGTCGTTTTATTTCAGTGATTTCCCTCTTCCGACGATCTTCGTGCAAAAGACAGTTTTATATCAGTGGCGTAGTAGCTAAAGTTCACGGGACAGCGGTATAAAATATTTATTACTTATTATCACTAAAGCATAAAAATGGGCAGGGTAATCATAATCATATTGTTTAGTTCCACTGCACCATACATTAGTGAATCATGTGCTTAAAATGAAGTAATCATTAATATTAACCAAATTAAAAAAAAAAAAAACTTGGAATATGTAGGACGTCTGTAAAGGTTCGAATATTACAGTACGTAGTGATGCAATGTTTTATAAAATTAAGGGCCCGTTTCATAATCAGATTTTTAGGAGAATTTCAATTTTAAGTAGCTGTCAGATGATAAAACAAAATGAAAATGTATTTAGTTATAAACAGATAAAACAGCGACATCTTACGATCGCTTTTTGACCTGACATTACAGTAGATAGTTATAGGTTATATTGTGACTTTAATATTAAAAATCGCTTTAATTCATTTCATAGAAATTGACACTACGTGCCGGGGATGTACGCGCTTATTCGGTTCAGAAATTAGATCTCTGACTAACAGCATTCTGTTCTCATTCCAAGAATAACATCTGTTCAGCTTTACGTAATAAAACGAGATAGAGGTACACTCAGTACATACTGGAGCAGCCAGCGAAAAACGCTATTAGAAACTTCAGATTCATTAGGATCAATTTACACCGCCAAAACATTGTACTTGTCAAAGTGTTCAAAGGCCGCGACTGATACTGGGACAAAGCAGTTGTAATTTCTGATGGAAATCAAGCAAAATGTTGGCTTAAACCAAATTTTGAAGAAAAGTCAAAATGAAGTTACCTGTCACGGTCTCTACTTCGACAATAAAATTGTTTTTACTTGTTCTTAATTCATCTGAGATTGTTCGTATGATGACAGCATCACTTAAATTGATAACAATTGCTTCTTGTTCCTAAGTTAAGAGTAGCATCTTTCAAGTATTTATAAATTCTGACAGTCATTAATGAAGAAAGTCCACTTTAAGTGATAAAATACTTGGTTATCCCGGTATTTTGTATAATTCGCCTTACCCTTCCGTTTACCGTGACGTCGTCAAAAGTTGCCGCAAGTATTTACCGCTTCAATTATCGTAAACGCCTATTATGTCAATTTTGTCAACTTAAAGTGCTTTCTTTAGCTCACAAAATCGTGATCCAAACATGTTTTGATTCAAAAACACACATTCTTTTCTTTGAATCTCTCTATTTTTAAAACTTGTTTGGATTGAATTATGGTCATTTACAAATAAACTGTCAATAAAAAATTCAAGTCAAGTGTTTTGTTGCAACAACTACGAAATTCAAGAGCAATCTATTCGAAACACGATTCAAACTTTTAAGCAAAAGAAAAAGAACGAAGAGAAGAAAAAAGAACGCAAGTGTACAATGCAGGTAGTTTTCGAACGCACCCTATTCGACGGATGGTGTGACGTCATCATAACATGACAGGCTGGCATTTCTCGGTGGTTTATTTCTTTACTTATTTAATTTTTTAACGGTTTAAAGTACGAAGGAGGTTTTCTTTTTTTAGAAATATCATTTAAAACGGTAAGCTATCAAAATTTGACGAAACAAAAATGGCAAATGAGCCCATTTTTAACGCAATTTATTCAAGATAAAAAAGAAATTATTGACGGTAATTGTGTATGAATATGAAATTTCTTTTAATATACAAAGAGACAAAGCTGAAGTAGATATTACAATTATCCCTCAATTTCTTATCAATTTTCTTGAAAAATTCCTGCGGTAAAAATTTCTTCGCTAATTTAAACTTGGCGCGCTTTTGTTATTCAAAGCGCCACCTCGCGCGAGTGAACAGTAACGAGTGGCGTCTCCTTGTCGCCTAACCGCAAGCCGTTTCTGCAATTGGCGTTTATTTTCGTTACACAAAATCGCCCCAGCTGTTACTCGAGTAAATATTTATCGCCGATCCAAGGTACGTAATCACCGTTTCGATTAGCGGCACGCGCAGGCCCCGGCCGACGTACGAACCCCGCCGCCAACCAGCCTAGTCCGTCCTCTGGCCGTCTCTTATATTTTTCTTGTTTCCATTGTAGAAGACATGCACACGGAAAAGCAGCCCGCTAGCGCGGTCATTGCCTTTGTTGTGGCGTCGTGGTGAACGGACACTAGTAGATGCATGCGTTTCAAAACATCAATAAAGCGTGACTCATTATTTCCCTTTTGTGACTCACAAAAAAAACCCTGGACGGAAGAGCTAACGCCGTGTTCAATTCCAGGTGAGAGGAGATGGAGACGGACGAAGCGGACTCATCTAGCAGCGGCCCCATTTCGACGCTCAACAGTTTGTTCTCGTTCACCAGCCCAGCTGTCAAGAAACTCCTCGGCTGGAAGCAAGGCGACGAAGAAGAAAAATGGGCAGAGAAGGCGGTCGACAGCCTCGTCAAGAAACTGAAAAAACGCAAGGGCGCGATCGAAGAACTAGAGCGCGCCCTATCGTGCCCGGGAACCCCAAGTAAGTGCGTTACAATCCCCCGAAGCCTAGACGGGCGCCTCCAGGTGTCCCACCGAAAAGGCCTGCCGCACGTCATTTACTGTCGCGTGTGGCGATGGCCGGACTTGCAAAGCCACCACGAGCTAAAACCACTGGAGCACTGTCAGTTCCCGTTCTCGGCCAAGCAAAAGGAGGTTTGCATTAACCCCTACCACTACAAGCGAGTCGAAAGCCCAGTGCTGCCACCCGTTTTAGTTCCGAGGCATAACGACTACGTCCCCGGGCATTCCCTACTTCCCTTTCAGCAGTTGGTCGAACCCAACATGCCCCAAAATGTGAGATACACTTCTAACGGTTTCAATTCGAATCACATGAGCCCCGGCTCGCCCTTGTCAAGTGTGTCGAGCCCCGGGAGTGTCGGCTCGAACCCGCAGTCGCCCTACACGAATTTAGCCGAGACGCCCCCACCTGCATACAGTCCCACCGATGAGAGCAATACGTCATCTAACAACAACGCCACGTTGGACGTGGTTGATGTACAACCGGTTGCTTACCAGGAACAACCATTTTGGGCTTCCATAGCTTACTACGAGTTGAACTGTCGCGTCGGGGAAGTTTTCCACTGTCAGTCCACGTCCGTCATCGTGGACGGCTTTACCAACCCGAGCAACAACAGTGACCGTTTCTGCTTGGGGCAGTTGAGCAACGTGAACAGGAACTCGACCATAGAGAATACTCGCAGGCACATAGGCAAGGGGGTGCATCTTTACTACGTAAACGGGGAAGTTTACGCCGAGTGCCTGTCGGACTCGGCGATTTTCGTGCAGTCGCGCAACTGCAACCACCATCACGGGTTCCACCCGTCGACCGTGTGTAAAATTCCGGCCGGGTGTTCCCTGCGAATATTCAATAATGCAGAGTTTGCGCAGTTGTTATCTCAGTGCGTCAATCACGGATTCGAGGCGGTCTATGAACTGACTAAAATGTGCACGATCCGGATGAGTTTCGTTAAGGGCTGGGGGGCCGAGTATCACAGACAGGATGTGACGAGCACGCCTTGTTGGATCGAGGTGCACCTGCACGGCCCGTTGCAGTGGCTGGATAAAGTTCTAACGCAAATGGGGGCGCCTCACAATGCAATTAGCTCTGTGTCATAAACGTAGGGGAATTCAGACAGACTCTATTACTTCAATGTACATAATGCAGCAACAGTTATTGTGGATGTGAGTTTTACGGTAATTGCCTTCTTGTACAGGAAAGAGGATCAACCGACTTGCGGCCAGGGGGGGAGGGCGGTGGAGGGGGGCAAGAAAAATTTGCAGACCAGTTTCATTAATAAGCTGGAACCTGTTGGAGTTAAAGTAAAAAGCGCGCCCGCGTGTTGGTTCTGGTCGGTTGGTTTTGTTTTGTTGCTTTCATGTAATATAATAAACAGAGCATGTGCATTATACAGGCTGGTTCAAATTGAATGCGCACCAGAAATAAGTGTAAGGGTTAAATGTGGGGAAAAACATTGCATCATCGATTACTCTCATTTCATTCTCACTGTTAAAATCATTTTTTCCGTTTTATTCTTGAGATAAAAGTACAAAGCTTCCCAAAGAAAAAAAAAAGAACGAATTGCTCTGATAAAAATCTCTAAATTAATTCTTTTTCAAGAATTGTATTAGGCGTTTTTTTTTAAAAAAAGTGCCAGTGTCTTTCAAAAAGTGTGCTACAAATTGGGATTTTTTTTATGATCATAATCATAATCTTTATTAGTCCTTTAAATCGATAGGGACATAGGACAGGTCAAAATATAACATGTAATTAATGTCAAAGTATAACTTATATATTCTTGACATCCAGTTGGAACCGCACGTCTCGGATTTCTTCTAGTGCCGACGTTTCGTTCTTCATTGCACCAGCAGCAGCAGCCGCCCTGAGGAATTTTCTGCAATGAAGAACGAAACGTCGGCAGTTGAAGAAATCCGTGATGCGCGGTTCCAACCGGAAGCCAAGAATTCAACCACGAATTGCTATCACGCTAAAAAAAGCGTAAAGTTTCGAAATGCATTGAAATAATCACTCACAAAAAAATTAAATAATTGAAAAATAATAGGAGTATTATTTTAGAGGGCACTTTAATCCCCTCCTGTATTTCCTAATATAGTGTGCATAAAGAGTGGTTCACAATAAACTGTGATTTTCTCTTTTTTGAGATAGGGGACGGTAATTTCATATCTTGCTGTAACGTTTTATCCTGAACAACTTATTCCTACGATAATTTTTTGTATCTTGTAAAATAAGGGTACTTTACTCTTAAGCGCTCTTCATTTCTCGGTGTCCACGCTGTATACCGTTCAAGAAAAAAGTCACTTGACGCTTTCCAATTTAATTTTAAGAAATGCAGAAGCGTCCTGCATCATTAAATTTTTATAAAAATCGATAATAAAAAAAAATTTCATTTGTATGTAGCACACTTTTCGAAAGGCACTGTATGTACAGGTGTGCCAACGATTGCTACTTCTTCTGTGAATCCTATGGGAAATGGAAATAGTATGAGGGGAAAAGCAGGTTACGAAAGTGATACCAGAGATTACGCGGCAAATTTTAAAATTATTTTCAACTATACAGGCTGTTCCACAAAATGATGGCGTGTAGGGACTGAACATTGAGCATTTTTTTTTAATGGAAGAAATTTAGCTGTCCCGTGAAGAGCTGATTACAATATAAATACGTATTGTTTTACTCGGATTATTTTCGTGAAAAAAAAACCTTTTCTTGAAAAGTTCTTTAAAAATGTGCAAACTTTGAACACTATGTCGCTGACTATGAAGATAAATCAGACTAGCGAAAATGTAACACAATATTCGTAGGGTTTTGACTTGCCTCGTCTTTAATATTTTTTTTAACTTTTAGTTATTTTAATATTTGTTTTGTGTGTATAAATTATTGCCAATAATTTGGTAAGTTAAAAAAAGCTAAGTCTCACAATCCTGGCAATATGAATATGTTTTTATTACCGTTAAATTAGTTTGATGCGTCGTTCAAACTTTCTAATTTTCTAAATTTCATTTTAATTGGGGGCAAGTAATAAGTATACATAATTATTTTTTCAGATCTTTTTGACTAACTTATATTCTTAATGTGATATGAAGCCAACAATTATGTTTACGACTGTACATAATATACAAAAAACAAAATATTAATTTTATTTGAAATTTCAGCAAGGAAGCCTGCACAAAAATCGTTCAGTTTCGACTACTACGACAATTGTTTTTAAAAATGAATAAATTTGTAACTTTGAGCGTTCCATAAAAAAGAATCAGTCCTTACGCACCACTCTTTTCTGGAACACCCTGTATAGCTTAAAGCGTGACCTCAGGCGGTCAAAGGTTTGACTTTATACTGTACTGTATAGTTGAATTGTTTTTTTTTAAATATGCCGCGTGGTGATTAGCAGTCAGCGGATTCGAAAAAGTTTTCCGGCTGAAACCGGTTTGAGACAGCGACATGACAGTCCGACTCGACGCATGGGTCTAAACGGAAACCTTAAATGTTATGTTTGTGTTTAATACGTGATTTTTAATCAATAAATCTAATATCGTCAGGGTAACAACACAGAGATATAATTGTAGAAGATAACAGCTCTTTCTTGAATTTAGAAACAACAATTTAGTTGATTTGAATTAAATAGATGCACGAACCGCTTTTACACCAGACGTCTAATACGGCGCATTGTGTCCGAGCCAACTGCAATATTATTGTGAATCATGCCGATCTCACGAATGCAATATTTCTTTGGCTTGCCAGTTGTTTGTTCACTATCGCGCTGCCTGGATAAATATGTTGAGTCGTGCACACGTTCTATTTATAGCATCGCGCCGCTTCGTTGCAATAGTAAACCGTGAAACTTTTTCCGGTCCGTTCAGTGGTGATTAATATCATTTTTCTAACATGTTTTTTGTGCCTTCATACTATTAGCATAGGCCCCCCCATAGGAGAAATACCATCGTTGAAACACCCAGTACAATTAGAATTAAAAGTAATGTCGCCCGAATACAAAACATACTTACTTTTAATTCTGACTGTATGCTCTTCGTACTGAACAGATTTTTTTTTTAATCCAAGACTACGTTTTTGTACTAAAAGTTACTAATTTCTTGTTCGGTTTAAAATTTCTTCTGTTTTTGTATTTTTGCTCTTTGTTTTCTGTTAACTTTTTCTTAACTCTTTTTTTTTTGTTGTCATTATTTGCTATAACTTGAAACTTTAGTTTTTTTTTTGACTCTGTTAGCTTCAAACTTTCTCGATTCGAATCGACAAAAAAAGTATTTCTGATTATTTTTATTTTTGGATAAACTCTCCTCAGAATTCTCAATTTTTAAAAAATTCAAAACCTTTTAACATTTCGGCGTTTCAAATGAATGTGGCAGCCATCCCCCCTCCCCCTCCCTCAAATGAAAAGTCAAGAAGAATTTTTTCCCGTAATTCCCCCTAAACTCTTTTTGATTCAAAATAACAAAATGGATGACCGGAAAAAAAAACTGCAAGCTTTTCTGGTTACTTTGATTATTAAATGAATTATTTGTTTAAAAATTTTGCATTTTATTTTAATTTTTCTGAATGGTTATTATTTAAATTGTTGTTAAAATAATGCAGTGGATATTTTTCCTGAAATTTCCAAAACTATTCTCGATTTAATTAAACAGAGGAACTATTTCACAAAAGAAATATTAAGTTTAAACAACAATAATAATTTTAATATTTTATTATTTTAATTAACAAATTAAATTTTTTTTATAAATTGATAATGATCGAAAACAGAAAAAAGGAAAAAAAGACTGCAAACTTCTGGTTACTTTTATTATTAAATGAATTATTTGTACAAAAATTTTGCATTTGATTTTTCTAAATGGTTATATTACTTAAATAGTCGTTAAAAGAACGCAAGGGACATTTTTTTGTTAATTTCCCAAACTCTTCTCGATTCAATTAAACTGAGGAACTATTTAACAAAAAAAAAATAATAATAAGTTTAAACAACAATAATAATAATCAGAAAACTTGAAGGATTTTTTTTTATAAAGTTGACCTCAATTTTGGAATTTATTTGAACATTTTTTCTTGATTTAAAAGGAAAACGCAATGTACGACATTTCCAATATAAAATAAAATATAAAAGAAAGTAAAATAATACTCAACGTTTCGCTATAGATTAATAGTATCGTCCATGGCGAAACGTTGAGTGTTTTTCCATCATAATCATAATTCTGTCCGATTCGAGATTATAAAAACTTTTTACTTACAACGGGCAAGAATCAATTTTATTTTTATTATTATTAATAAAATTATTTAAATGTCAAGTTTATGGAGAAATAAACAAAATTAGTATTTGAATGTTTTAAATAAATTCGTTAAAAAAATTTAAAGATTTTTTTAAAAATAATTTTCTGTCGATAATAAACCACGATATTTTCGCGCAAAATTTCCCCCCTCCCCGCCAACTAAAATGAAAAGGAAAATAGACAAAAAACGCGTCGATTTAAAATTTGTTCACGAAGGACAATTAATCGTTTTCTACGTTTACCCAAAACTTATCATCTTAATTTAAAAATTATGAAATGAGAGGGATACAATTGACAAAAAATAATAATAATAATAGTTTAAAGTTTGTTATCATTTTTTTTATACTCCTAATAATAATAATTTTGCTCTTCTATAAGAATTTGAAGCGCAATTCGCGAAATTCTTTCCCCATTCCTTTTTTTTGTTAGCTTTGTGGTCATTCGTCACTCTCAAATGAATTTTTTTTAAGAGTTTTCGTGCGCTCACTTTGAATCAGTCCCCCCCCCCCCCTTTTTTGTATAACAACAAAACAACAAACAAAATCGTAGTTTGTAGAATCCAAATTGAATATTTTTGAGACCATGTTGACATTAAGAAGGTCCGCCTGAAAAGCGGACGACGTAATGTTTAAGGTTTATGATGATGATGATAATGATGATGATGATGATGACAAAACGTCTCAGTTTCTTCAGAAAGGGTAACGAAGACATTTTGTAATTTCGGGCCTCGACGTTTTCTTAGCGACCACTCAAAACCGAGGAGGCCATCTATCTTTTAAGATGCATACCTACTTGTTAGATGCTTTCCTTTTGCCACAACAACTCTCACCTCAGATCAGATGAACCTCACTTCCGTTAGCACGTATAAGTAAGGTTGAATGTATACATATTTCGTCTTGGAAACTAATGGGAGTGCTCGAATGGCAAGGTGGGAGGTGGAAACAAGTATCAGTTCAACATTACTTGTTCACGCCAACGGAAGTGACGTTTATGTGATCTGAGGTGAGATTTGTGGTAAAAGGAACGCAGCTAATCTTTACAACCTGAAAATGAATGCATCATCACCGCGTAGAACAAATTATTGTAAATTCTAAGATTGATCTCCAAGACACGTTTATGGCTTTAGCCTCCCCCGCCTTGTATAAATGATCGAATATTCGAGTGGCTAGTTAGTTATAAGCGTGTCTTCACCACACAAATTGAATTATTATTATTATTGAAGAGAGCTCTAGGATTAAATTGTTTGCCATATAAGGAATCGTCGTTTATTTTTTCTTTTTCTTTTTTTTGGTGTTTCTTGAGGGTGTTTATAAAATCAAGTTTTCACATAATTATTGAACAGTTCGTTGATTAAGTAGGTTGTTATTTGTAGTAGGACGATGTAAGTAGTGTGTAAGCGTGGCTTTGTTTTCGCTATGTAAGGAGAAGACACAGAAGCAGAGTGTACGTAGGGCCTTCCTTCACAGTGCCTCACTCGATAAAAAAAATTTAACAGCAACAACAAAAATGCCTTCGCAGAATATATTTTTTATTTTATTGATGCGTGTGCCTTAAAAATAAAATAAATAAAATCCCAACAAGGCCATCCATGTTGTGACTATTTGAGAGAAATTAATTAATTAAAAAATAAAAAAAAAACACTCTGTGTGCTTTAAGGGTTGCCATTTATTGTTTATTTTTGTATTGAATTTTTTGTTTTTAGTTGACGAGATCCACCGCCTTTTTTTGTTTTGTACATAATACAAAATGTTATTCAGCTTATGATTATACCACGCGTCTTTCTCACAATCTCTCTCTCTCTCTCTCTCTCTGATTTCTGCAGGGTTCTTTCTATAAGGTGTTTGTTAAGTACAATTAAGGTTAATGACATACTTAGGTATAATATAATCAAATGAATAGGTTAGGGGCGATCATTGGCAACCCTTTCATTTTTGTAAGTCTTCGTTTTTTTTTTTTTGCTGCAAGATTTACGTATAGATGTTGATAATTATGTTTAAAAGTGATTTTTAAATAAGAGAGAAAACATTCGATATTAAAGTATGTAGTAGCTTAGGAGAAAAGAGTTTACGTTTAATTTTAAGCATATACATATTATATATTATATCGTTCTGTTATGTTATAGCGCTGTGTTTTTTCTATTTCTTGTTTTTTCCTCTTCGCCTTTTTGGTACCTAGTAGTTGTCTCTGCCTGCCCGCACACGTTCATTTAGTTCGGCGCGAGGATCGTTCACTTTGTTTAAAAAAAAAAAAAACGTAACCCCAATCCTTGCCACGTCTTGCTTCGTGGGGTTAATTAACTTGACCCATCTCGATAAAGTCCCCACCTTTTTTTTTTTTTTGTTTGTCAATTACACCCACGGTTACATCCCTCTGGGCAATTTTTTTTTTTTTTTTTGATGCATTTTCTTTAGGTTTTAACTTTTACACCCCTTGGATAGTTGAAAAATTTTCCTATTGCACCCTTTAAGCAGGCAGGAAAATCGACTGGGGGTGTGTTTCTAAATTAATATATTTCCTGGACACCTGATGGGCGCAAAAGATAAAAAAAAAACACGGATAAGTAAATAAAACATGATGTAAAACTAGCTCAATTGGTGCAATGTTGTGCAATTATTGTTGTTTGTAAAGAAAATAAATTTGTTTAGAAATCAACCCTGGGGAAGGGCCAAGTTGAGTAACCCTGGCTTCATAGTTTATTTTCAAAGTTGCAATATGTTTATTTTGATGCAATTCTATTATTATTATTATTATTATTATTACATTATTATTGTAACGGTTAATATTTGTTAAATTTTAATGTTTTATATAATTTGAAATTATCTTTAATAAATATATACATTATTTACAGTTTTGTGGTTGTGATTCTCCCGAGCCTGCTTCCTCATTTGGATTAACTTTTTTGAGAGTGTTTTGTTTTAAATTGGAGAAATTCTCTCTATGCGGATATTGTTTTATCGTTTAACAAACTTTTAAATTATTGCTCTGCTACCACTTAAAAAGCTTCTACGTTAAACCCCTGGACGTTAAAATTATCTCGGTGGTGGCAAGCTAGGGGTTGGTTACTTAGCTGTCCCGATACTAGCTCAAATGGAGGCGGGGTGGATCACTAAATGATTTAAAACTGAAGGTTTCTCAAGGCCCCACAGCATGCCCAAAAAGTTCCTCCCATCTACCATTTAGACTCCAATTTTTCTTAAATGCAGTAATCTGTTTATATCGATAATCTTGAAGCAGATTTTCGTACACTCGTGCGTTCAGCGTAGGGTTAGACAAATAATGCAACACAGTAAACCTCTAGAAAATATCTATTAAGTTTTACAAAAAAAAATAGGTGGATTAACGAAGGCCAAATACTTCGACACAACCATCGAAGTATAATGAACCAGACTTAAATACTTAATGGATAATTTAACGTGAGCGATCAGGTCTGATCGAACAGTCGGACTTTTGTCTCGAAAGGCGATATGAAATGTTGAATCTATTAAAACGAAATAACGCAGATGACGCTTCCTGCTCTTCTTAAATTGTGAACCGCGTCGCGCCGAAAATGTTTTGTCGTTAATTGGACAAATGAAACAACAAAGAATCCGTTACAGGTTATGCGAGGCTGGTGTTCTATCACCGGGTTCGTCGGTGGAGGGCGGTAGCTGTCCGCAACGCTCTTCCAAATTCGAAATAGTAGGATAGAAGTAAATAGAGAAGAACCTGCCACGTGACTGTGTTGCATAAGGAATACTGGCAAATAGCTTCGCTTCAGGGTTCTTCTCTATTTAATTCTACCCTACATACTCCGCCGATTTTTTTTTGCTTCAGCAGCGAAGATCGGCCGCCCTCGGATGTCGCTACAAGTACGAAGAAAGCGACGAGCGCGTAAATTCGGCAAGAAAGAGTCCAATCAAATTCAACTAAAAAAAGAAAAGCTCCGGTTAAATAAGCTCCCCGCGAAACCAATCTAACGAAAGAAAGACAGCTATGACGTCGCGTAGCGCTGTTACTTACCGGGTTAAACATACCTGTCTCAGTTTAACAGTTCATTGGGATTTAAAATGCAATAGAATACTTCAGAGGACACGTCGAGTCGCTTAACTTCTGACGAGTGGGTAGATTCGGCAAGAAAAGTTCCAATCAACTTTAATAAACGCGGTCCCAATTTAAAAAGAAGAAAAGCTCCGGTTAAATAAGCTCGCCGTAAAACCGATCTATAAAAAACAGAAAGAGTTAACGTCGCGCAGCGCTGTTAATTACCGGGTTAAACATACCTGTCCAAATTAAACGGTTCGCTTGGGATTAAAATGCAACTTAGCGCTTCGGAAGGTTTCGCAAGTTTCAACGAGTCACTTAACTTCCAGATAAACCGCCTTAATTGAATCTTGCGATTATTAATTGCACAGGTTCACGAAACAACGATCAAACACACCTCGCTTCGAACGTGTCGTTGACGATATTGCCGCGCCAAGGCGTGTTTCCGTCGTTTTCAGTCGCTTAAATGGATTAAGATGGCTCAACCAATCGGAAAAAGGTGACGTCAGAATATTCGAAGAAGCGAAAGATAAAGAAAAGGCTAGCATTTCAAGCGAGGTATAACGATTGTTTCCTAAAGACAAAGCAATGTTGCCACTTGAGACGGAGTCACTTCTTAACTTCCAGATAAACCGATTTAATTGAATTTTGCCATCATTAATTGCACAGGTTTGCGAAACAGCGTCCATATACCTAAAGTCCATTGCACATTTTCTCTATTATAGATATTGTCCATCTTGTCGATTAGAAATTTTATTAAGCGATATTTTTATTGACGTGACAATTAAAAATAGTAATTTAAATAAAAAAAGAAAATGTTGGATAATGATAGGCAACTTAATCGTCAGATCTGTAACCGTCTTTATACCTGTAACGTCCATTGGACAGTTTCTCTACACATAAACAGATTTATAATTTTTTAACATTTTGATTATTATATTTTATTTATTTATTGGCTTCGTTCCATTTGTTGGTTTGTTTTTAATTCGCTCTGCCTTCCTCACTCAATATTATTATTATTTATTTTTTATTTTATCTGAATTTTATTTCATTTTCATTTGGTTTTTCATTTGTTTTATTTAAAAAAAAATTGTAGAGTCGATCTATAATCTTTTTGTTACTTTATTTTATTTTTTACTTGTATTAAAAATCCTTGTATAAATTTTCACATACATAAGTTTCCTCGTACTATTTTTTGATTTTTCACTTGCATTGAATGGAGTTAGGTTGAGTTTAGTTATACCAGGATTAACTTTCCTTTTTTTTTGATTTTTTTTTGCTTTTTTTAAATAGTTTTTAAATTATTTTGCTTGAGTTGAATAGTGGTTGGAATGGATCGACCATTTTAGCATTATTTTATTTTCTCACATATATTTTTTTTTGTTTTTTACGTAAATTGAATAGAGTTAAGGTGATTTTTTACGTTTTGTTTGATTTTTTTGTTTTTTTAATTTTTTATTTCGGTTGAACAGAGTGGAGAGGTTGGATTAGGTTGATCTTAAGGTTATTCAAGCTTCGGTCTAACAGATTTATCGTTTTTAACGTTTCTATTATTATATTTTATTTATTTATTGTCTTCGTTCCATTTGTTGGTTTGTTTTTAATTCGCGCTCCCTTCCTCATTCAGTATTATTATTATTATTTAATTTATATTTTATTTGAATTTTATTTCATTTTCATTGGGGTTTTCATTTGTTTTATTAAAAAAAATTCCAAGAGGCTATGTTTAATCTTTTTGTTATTTTCTTTTTTTTTACTTGTATTAAAAATCCTTGTAGGTATAAATTTTCACGTACATAACCTTACTTATATTTTTTTGATTTTTCACTTGCGTTGAATGCAGTTAGATGGAGTTTAGTTAAATTGGGATTAACTTTCCTTTTTTTGATTTTTTAAAATAGTTTTTAAATTATTTGGTCCGACTTAATTTATTTTAATCCATTTTAGCATTATTTTATTTTTTTACATATATTTTTGCATATATTTTTTTTGTTTTTTATTTGGATGGAATGGAGTTAAGGTGAATTTTTTTAATATTTTGTTTGAGTTTTTTGTTTTTTAAATTTTTTTTATTTCGGTTGAACAGAGTTGAGAGGATTGGGTTGGTCTTAAGATTATTCAAGCTTCGTTCTAACAGATTTATCATTTTTAACGTTTCTATTATTATATTTTATTTATTTATTGTTACAAATTAGGCGTATAGTATAATATACTTGGTGACCTAATAATCAAACATAATTACTTACATCTTAATTTTTAATTTTGTTTACACAATTTTCTAATAATTTAATCAAATCTTTTTCATTTAAATTATTCCATTCTTGTATAGTTTTAGGAAAAAAAGAAAATTTATGAAGATTAGACTTCGAAAAGGGTATTTTATAAGTGAAGTTATGTTTTTTTCTAGTACAAGAATCATTTACTTTTAATTTAGATAGAAAATTGTGCATCGAATCGTGTTGAAAATGAATATAACAAAATAATTTTAATCTTGCTGTTTTTCTTCTAGAAGATAGACTATCCCAATTTAGTTCCTTGAGCATACGTGATACAGACGCAGTTGCTCTGTGATCGTTACAAACATACCGAGCTGCTTTATGCTGTAACATTTCCAGATCTTGAATTAAATAGTATTGGTATGGGTCCCAGACTTCTTGTGCGTACTCAATCTTAGGACGAACATATGTGATGTAAGCTTTTTGAAGTACTGGTTTACCAGAGCCTTTAAGATTTCTTGTTATGAAATACAAAGATTCGAAAAGTAACTCCTAGGTATTTGCATGTATCATCATATTTTATCAAGTCATTTCCTAATTTATATGGATGAGCCTGGAACAACATTGTGGTACCAAAAGACATTGCAACACATTTTTTTGTATTAATTTCCATTTTATTTTCATTACACCACATCTGAATTTTGTCTAAATCTCCTTGGAGCAAAATCCAATCTTCTGCATTCTTCCTTTGATTGTAAATAACGCAGTCATCAGCAAATAATTTTGTTTCACAACTCAAATTTTGTGTAATGTCATTTATAAAAATAATGAATAATATAGGACTGATCACACTACTTTGAGGCACACCAGAAGTAACTATTAGCTCAGATGAAAAAATATTATTTATTCTCACTTTTTGCTTCCTATCCGTCAGGTATTCATTTATCCATTTGATGACTCGCATGTCACACTTCAAATTTTCTAATTTTCTTATAATAATATCATGTGGAACTTTATCGAAAGCTTTAGTAAAATCAATAAAGATGGCATCTATCTGCCCCTTATCGTCAACAATTTCTACCAATTCATTGTGAAAATTTAACAGTTGAGTAACACAGGAGAAATGTTTTCTAAAACCATGTTGATTCCTACTGATTATGTTGTGCTTATCACAAAAATATTGTAGGTAGTTTGTCAGAAGTTTTTCTAAAATTTTACAAACAATACATGTTAAACTAATTGGACGATAATTATTGCAATCAGACTTCACACCAGATTTATAAACAGGCAGAACTATTGATATCTTCCAGTCATTTGGTAAAATACTATTATTAATGCTAATTTGAAACAGATGCGTTAAATATTTAGATACGTGATAACCTCCAATTTGTAAAATTTCAGCTGTTAAATTATCAATACCTGGAGATTTATGACATTTGAGTTCCTTAATAATATCAGCAACATCTTTTCGAGTAAAATGAAATAAATCAGAAACTTCTGTTTGATTTTCATTAAAATTTAGAATCGCATTATTTTTTTCATTAAAAACACTAATAAAATACCTATTCAATTCTTCTACTGTATCTGTGAGGTTTTCTAACAGACATCCATCTTTCTTTATCAAAATTTGAGAAGTTGTAGATTTATTCAAACGTTGTATATATCGATATAAGTGATTTCCATTATCCTTGTCCATTAAGTGTATTAGGTACTGTTCATTTGCATGGTGCTTTGCTTCATTAAATTCAGATAATAATTGTTTGTAATAATTTTTATAAATTTTCCTGAAACGATAAGCCCGACGTAATTTTTTCTTTAATCTTTTCACATGTTTTGAGTAATAAACAGGATCAGTTGTAGATTTAATTTCTTTGCACGGAACATATTTTAGAACCAAATTGTGAATCAATGTCACAAAAGATTTCCATAATTCATTAATGTCTCCACTGGAATTTACCCATATCGGAAATTTTTTCTCAAGTTCATTAATAATTAATAGATTGTTTGCATTCTGATACTGGTAAATTTTTATTATTTTGTCAGTAATAACAGGCAATTGAAGATCCAAGTCAACAACGACAACATTGTGATCACTTACTCCATCTTCAACATCCCAAGTTATCACCATATCAGATGGTCTAACAATGACAACATCTAGAATATTTCCGCGTGTGTCATTATGAAAAAGTCTAGTAGGTTTATTAACAATTTGAGTCAGTGAATATTGTATAATCAAATCATTAATTTTTGATTGTAACTGATTACCAATTTTATTGCCACTCCAATCAATACTTGGTAAATTTAAGTCTCCAATAATAGCAATTCTTTCAAATTGATCTTCTACATTATTTATAAAATAATTTATCTATGAAATTATAATGATTACTGGAACAATACACTGCTACTATCAGCAGTTTTGCTGTTGATATTTGAGTAATTACAGCCAACATTTCAAATTCATCATCCCTCCAGAATTCATGACAGTCGAAATTTCCTTTTACTAAAATAAACACACCACCACCAATTCTGTCAATTCTGTCATATCTAAAAACCAAATCAGATCCAAAGATTTCACTAGAGGAAATGTTATCATTTAGCCAGGATTCAGTTCCCACGATAATATCAGGTTCATGTATCTCAATTAACGAATTGAATTCCATTTTTTTATTTAGTATACTTCGTAAGTTTATATTTAGTATTCTCAATTTATCAATCGATTTAGAATGTGTTGGATGTTGCCGAATATTATCATCTTTTTTAATTTTTAATTGCTATATTTTATTCATTATGTTCAGATCCACATTATAGTTCGTTTTATTTTTTAAAATAGAAATTATTCTTTGATAGCTAGGACAATTTTTATCCCATCCCGAATGATTAATGTCTATGCTTAATCCTAACTTATCATTCGCATCTGAGCAAGATGGACATTTAAGGATATCACTTTGACAAGAGTTACTACTATGTTCACCGCAGCATTTCGCACACCTTTTTTTATTACTGCATTTTTTCTCATTTTGATTAGCAAAGTGACCTATTTCTCCACAATGGAAACATCTAACTATGCTGAAGTGTTCAAAGACTTTACCAATGCTCCAACCCACATATATAAATTCTTTGGACAATAAAGTATTAAATATTTTTGCCTGTGCCTGCATAATAATGTTTATCTTATTTTTGTAAGGTTTTGACCTGTAAATAATTTTTAAATGTTGATCGTCTGCATCTAAATTCAACTTATTCTGTCTTATAATTTTTTCTAAAAGTGCTTCATTATCCTCCTTTGCATCTTCCAGTGATATACCAACTATCTTAATTTTCGGCTGTAACTTACTTGGCACAGAGATTTTATAATTGTTACCAAGTTTCTCAGAAATTACCTTCTGCACTTTAGACGTCTCAGATCTTTCAACTTGTAAAAGAATCCCTCCTTTCTTAGTATTTTTTCCAATAGATATACCAGCTTGCATTTCGACCACATCAACTTTATTTTTTAAGACCTCCTTAATAGGCTCTTGCAGTGTTTTATCTTTGGGTTCAACAATTATTACGTTTCTATTTAATACGTCCGCAAATGTTGCTTTTCGTCCACTTATTCCACTTGTTCCACTTGTATTATTAGAAACCGAATCTTGTAAATTAAATTGTAATTTTAAATGATTAATTTCATCCTTTAGAGATTTATTTTCCAATAGAACACTATCCAATTTAGCGATAATTTCCTTATTTTGCGAAGTTATTATTTGAAACATATTAAAGAATTCTTCTTTAGTGCAATCTACTGAATTCATTAGAGTAGCATTAACATCAGAAAAATTTCTTCTCATCGGTTTAGGAGACCGATTTATATGTCCACTTGTACAGTTATTGACGTCTGCCAAATTGTCACTACTTGACTGACTTGCCAAAATTTCACAACAGTTTATCGAATCTTCGCCGTAGACAATTACATTTTTTAAATATTTCACACAACCAGGATGAGGTAATCCACCACAAATTATGCATTTTAACCCATTTACTGGAATATTATTGCACTGTCTGCAAGGTTTATTCGCTCTTGAAATAAAATAAATAGTGGTTGGAATGGAACGACCTTGAGATTGGTACGACTGAATATATTTTAATCCATTTCAGCATTATTTTATTTTTTCACATACATTTTGTTTTTGTTTTTTACTTGGATTGAATGGAGTTAAGGTGAATTCTTTTACATTTTGTTTGATTTTTTAAAAAAACATTTATTTCGGTTGAACAAAGTTTAGAGGTCAGTTGGATTGGGTTGATCTTAAAATTGGTGAAGCTTCGTTTTAACAAATTTATCATTTTTAACGTTTTTATTATTATATTTTATTTATTCAATATTATTATTATTATTTAATTTTTATTTTATTTGAATTTATTTCATTTTCATTGGGTTTTTCATTTGTTTTATTAAAAAAAAATAATAATTTCCGAAAGAGACGATCTTTAATCTTTTTATTTTTATTTTTATTTGCTTGTATTAAAAACCCTTGTATAAATTTTCATATATATAACTCCTTGTATTTCTTTTTTGGGATTAACTTTCTATTTTGATCTTTTTTTTTGTTTTTTCTTTAATAGTTTTTAAATTATTTTGCTTGGGCTGAATAGTAGTTGGAATAGATTGACCTTGAGAGATTGGTCCGACTTAATATATTTTAATCCATTTTAGTATTATTTTATTTTTCACATGTATTTTTGTTTTGTTTTTTACTTTGAATGAATGGAGTTAAAGTGATTTTTTTTACATTTTGTTTGAGTTTTTTGTTTTGTTAATTTTTTATTTCGTTTTTTTTTTTTAAATTTTTTATTTTGGCCATGCTTCGTTTTAACATATTTATCATTTTTAACTTCTTTTTTATTTTCATTTCTTACATTTTTAACTTTTTCTGTTGAGTTTAGTTGACCTATTTCTACGGAAAGTTGGGGACATTTGGTTGCATTAGGTTGGAAACGCTAATTACAGGTAATTTCAAACGTCAGTTTTGAGGTTATTTTTATTTTCGTAATTTGAGCTGTCAACAAATGTCGTTACATAATATTGACGCCAACCTAATAAAATAATAGCGTTTTGCGCTGGCTGCACCAGTGTGCACTGAGTGTATCTCCATCTCGTTTTATTACATAAAGCTGAACCGAGACGGAGATATCCTCAGTGCGCACTGAGTGCAAGAAAGTGTGACCGATGGAAAACGCTATAAAATTTCTGTTGCTTCAGGGGCGGATTCTGTAACTTATTAACGGGCTGTTAAAATTTAGAGGTTCTTCAAAATTTAAAAGACATTTCTATGATTGGTTTGTTACCATAGCAACAAAATTTAACAGCCCTTTAAATTTAACGCTTTTGATACAGAATGGGCCCCTCAATGAGTTACTTTCTGAAATCCAAATAATAAATTATAGTAGTTAGGGCCTCTATCGAGTAAGATAAACGTTAATCAAATTTAGGGACCCTAAATGTAAGGGCACTCTCTTTTGTTTCGCGTTACTCCGCTGGCCTCTGTGAGTTGTGCGTGCAACTAATTAGGTTTCGTTTTTTTACTTTTTGTTTTTTTTACCGAATTGGCCGTTGTTTTTTTTGCCCGCTTCCCGCTTCGCGTTTTCAATCAGAGTCATTGATCTTTGATCCAATTGGAAGCTCGGACGCGAATGCGCGCGCAAATCGCACACGCTCGGAAATATTCGCGTAGCGGGAGATATACGTTTTGTACAGGACAGTATTGATCCACCTGATTCGGATTGTGTTTGTGTTTGGTGGCCGGTGATATTGGTTTTAAAACAAGCGAAGGAATTATGTCCAAGGTGAGTGGTGGCCCTCACAAGATTTGCGATTTTCGGCGAGCCCCATTTTCGTTTTTTTTTTTGCCCTACGGCCCTGCCGAAACGTGTGTGTGTGTCGGTCGGCGGCGTTAATCGGTGGCAGGCACTCACTCGCTCGCCCCGAAAAAAACAAAACAAAACACGGTGCTGCATTTGCGTGAATTTTAATTTGTTATGCCACGTGAAAGAAAAACGCAGAAGTATTTTTAGAAAATAATCAGTAATGCACTTTCGTAACGAACGAACAGTTTTTTACAACGACCGAGTCTTACAGATTTAAAGATTTTTATAAATCGTTCGGAGCAAAAACAAAATAATTTCGGAATATCTACCTAGTTTTTTCTCATGTTGTTTTTGCTTCGTCACGGCTTGTTTTCTTTTTGCAAAAAAAGGCCTTGAGATAACTTGAGTATTGATTTCAAGATGAAACTAAAAAAAAAAAAAATGCTGCGGGCATTACTCGCGGCTGGGTTGATGCAGGGGGGCGGGCAAAAAACAACAAAAAATTTGCCCATTGATTTATTTTACAGTATTTCCTCTAGCTATTTATTTATTTATTTTTTTTAAACTAAACCAGCCAAAAATTAATGTTTGCCTAAATTCCTGACTAATGAAACGGGGGGCACTTTACGTTTGAAGAAATGCTAGAATCAGGGCCGTAATAGGTTTACTCAGTTTATTCGCCAACGAGGATTGCCAGGAAAAACACCTACCTAAACATTTCTAATACAGTGAGAACAAAAATGATTGACGTGTGAAGTTGCAGCACAGATTATGTATGTGTTTAGCTGCAAATTTGTACATGTCATTCATTTTTTTTTTTTTTGCTCGCAGTGTAGGTTATACAGGGTTACAACTAATTAAAGGGTCCCTGTGGAGATCTCGTAAACTATAAAAGATACAAAGACGGTTAAATTACAAAAAAAAAAGTTGCGGCGTTATTTTGGGGTTTGTAAAAATATTAAAAAAAAATACAAAAAACTAAAAATCCTGACTATGCCATCACGCGATAGAAAATGAAAAGATTCAGAGTAGATAGGCCTTGAATACCGAAAAATAAAATTCGTCTGTCGAATTTTGTTAATAGAGAAAAATTATTAATCGATGCATTTAAGAAGGAATAAAAAAAAAATAATATTCCTATTTTTTTATGCTTCGATTTATTTGTAAAAATTATTATTTATTACCTATGGAATTGTATCTTCCCAATGTGTTCATTTTTTTTTTTAGAAGATTTGCGAATTCTCTGAACAGGGCCGGAGGAAGATTAATCGGCGCCCTTGAGCATAACAATAATTTCCGCCCCTCTTAAAAAAAAACACGTGAATTTATACAATACATCCTTTATAAGCCAATATTATTATTTCTTATATAGTATGAAATCGATTTAAAAAAAAGGATTGTAATTCCATAGTCGCCAGATGTTGTTTTATTTTGAATATACCGGGTGAGTTAAAATAAGTGTCCGACCCGTCAACCACAGGTAGTACGCAAAAAAAGGAAACAAAAAGTTTATGTGCACAGGAGGTCTAATACCCGTAGTTGTTGAGATAAAATACATTAAAGATTCAGATATAAATTGGTTGATGGGCACTGGTACAGCTGTATTGCGTCACAAGAGCAATCAACTGGCATGGAATAGAACGAAACACCAGCGTTAACCTTGAAATTAAACTGTAAAATAAATAAATAAATTCCTTTATTGTAGTAGCGTTAACCTTGAAATAAAACTGCAAAATAAATAAATAAATAAATAATATATAAATAAATAAATAAATTCCTTTATTGTACGTAGCCATTTACAAGAGTGGATGTACACGCCATATCAATAAAGAATGACAAGAAACAGAAACAGGACGTAAACATAAAAAAAATAACTTAGAAATAATATAGTGGAGTGAGAATATTTTTATTTATGAATTCCTGCGGAAAAAATGTTCAATACGTAAGTAATTCACACAAGAAATGGATCGCGATTCCCATTTTGGATTCAAAGGGGAGGAGGTTGATTTTTTAAATGCCTCGGATAGATTTATTTCTTGCAATTTCCCACTTGTATGACCTTAGTGAATATACGTTCCTAACGGGTCGGACACTTATTCTAAATCACCCTGTATCCATTATTTTTACAAAATTTATAACAGCCGTTGATTATTGTCCGATGAAAATTGTAAGTTTATTTACTTTTTTTTACTCCTATCGATCGATAGCGAAACGTTGAGTGCTTGAGTCCATTTATATTCTGTCCGGTTACAGATTAAAAACTTACAAAATTTATGTTAAAAAGTTAATTTTGACAAATTTTTGGTGATTGCCACCGAAATTAACTCATAATTTAAAAAGTAAGCATCCTAGGAAAATTTCGCATGGGATTTTACAGTCGGGCAGTGTTGCCAACCGTGACGATTTATCGCCAAATGGACGATAAACCGTGGTAACCGTTTGGTTTACTTTGTTCTACAAGGGTGACCAAAAAGGGCGAATTAATTTGTATTTGGCTGTGAGTGACAATTCCAAAAACACGGAAAAGTTAAGTTTGGCATTTAACGATTTTTTTTATTTTTGTTTTATTTTTTAATTTTTGCTTGTATTAAATAGACCTAGATTGGGCTATGTTGATGTTGAAAATAGTTGAGCTTCATTTGAATTGATTTTTAATTTTTAACGATTTTTATACTTTTAATTTTTCTTGCAATTTTTAATTTTTATTTGTGTTAAATGGGTTTAGGTTGAGATAAGTTGGGGGGGGGGGGGAGTTAGATTCACCTTGACGCTAGTTGAACTTCATTTTATTGGATTTTTTAATGGATTTTTTTAATTTTTGACAAATTCGACGCTTTTAAGTTTTCTTGCAATTTTTAATTTTTATTTGTGTTAAATGGAGTTAGGTTGAGAATAGTTGAGTTGGATCGACTTTGACGTCAGTTGAACTTCATTTTAATTGATTTTAACTTTTTAGAATATTCACTTTTAATTTTTCTTGTATTTTTAATCTTTTACTTGGGTTTACTCAGTTGGCTTGGATTGACCTTGACGTTAGTTGAAATTTGTTGTTTTTTTACTTTTAAAAAGTCTATACTTTTAATTTTTCTTGACGTTTTTAATTTTAATTTTTGTTAAATGGAGATAGTTGAGATCAGTTGGATTGTTGACGTCAGTTGAACTTTATTTTAATTGACTTTTAACTTTTTAAAAATATTTACTTTTAATTTTGTACTTTATAATGTTTTATTTGTATTAGATGAAGTTAGGTTGATGTTAGTTGGGTTGGATTGATCTTGATATTTGTTGAGCTTAACTTTAATCCATCTATGCATAAATTTAACTCTTAACATTTTCTTTACTTTTAATTAAAAAAAATTAATTCGCCCTTTTTGATATAATAAGATGATAATAAGATGGCTGAGTTTAGTTAATCTTGAGATTTGTTGATATACATTTTAATCCATGTATAAGTTTTAATATTTTGTTTTACTTTTAATTTATTTTTAAATATTTGTTTTAGGTTTTTAACTTGGGTTGTATAGAGTTAGGTTGAGTGCCGTTGGATTGGGTTTTAATTTCTTTATTGTTTTTTATTTTTTATTTTTATTTTTTATTTTTATTTTTGCTTGGGTTGAATAGAATCGAGTTCAGTAATTGAGACGAGTTTGGTCGACCTTGACTTTGGATAAGCTTTCCTGTAATCGTTTTTAATTTTTTGCTTCAACTGAATACAATTAGTTGAGCTGTGTTGACCTTGAGATTTTTTCTTACTTTTAATTTCTTTAATATTTCTTTTTCTTAATTTTTTGACTTGTGTTGAATGGAGTTAGGTTGAGTTCAGTTGGTTTAGATTGACATTAACATTTTTTTTACATTTTATTCGTCTACTTTAAATTAATTTATTTTCATTTTTTATTGTTTTTTATTTTTTATTTTTATTGTTTGCTTGGTTTAAGTAGAGTTGAGCTGAGTTGTTGGATCTTACCAGCTTCCGTCGGCCCTTCGTCTGAATGTTGTCTCATTCCTGTCAAAATAAATGTATTTTTTTAAGCTAATAACAACGGTATCCTGTCATGCAACGAGTTGGTTCAATTTCTGTTCGCATAATTTGACGGCTAACAATAAATAATAAATTTCAGCAGACGATAATAATTCTACCTAGCAGCATTCCATTCCGTTGTTTGTCTTTTTGAAGATAACTTATCTTTTTAAATGTGTTTTATGTCCGCAGCAAGGATTTTTTTGTGCATTCTGCGTAGTTTTTGCGAAGCTTGGCACATGTTTGATATTTAATATTTTGATGTTTACTTTAATGAAGGACTATCCTGTTTCTTGTATACAGTGTGCATCAATGTAAGTAGGCAGTTTGAGATACACGGAGTGTTTAAAAAGTTGCGAAACAGCGTCATTTTACACCATCCACGGACTGCTTTTGAGCATGGGAAAAATGTTGAAAAGATCTCGTGATTCTTTAAAGATGTAGAAGATATTCACAAAAATCCGATGATTTAGTTGTCAAACAGGAAAATAACCTGAGAAAATGTCGTTTGACTAAAATAATCATTTGCGTACGTCATGTACGATTTAAATTGTTGACGGTGTGCCTACTTAGAGTGACGGTCCCTGTATACAAGTTTAAGTATAATTTTCACAATAAAAAAGTTTTTTTTTTTTAATTCAAGCTAGACTACCTGCTGGTTTGGAGAATATAACTGAATTATTGTGAGTTTGTTTTTATTTGGATTTATTGTTATGTGATTGTAATTCTGTCCTTAATTAAATTTCATGTTACCAGCGTATCATTTTTAAAATGGAAACTGAATAAAAATATTACGACTAAATAAAATAAAAGTTTAACATTTTTTGTTGTATATGAGAGTTTATTTTATTTTACTTCTATGGAAATTGGTTTACGTTATTTTTACCCAGAGTAATGCAAAAAGAGGGACCAGTTTTATTTTGCGCAATCACATGCAAAGTGAGTATATTGTTGACCATGTAGTGGAAAGCAATAAAGTGTTGCTCAAATATTAGCGTTTCATTTATTTAAAAGATAATTATTCATTCCCGTAACAACGAAATACATTACATTTTTAATACTGCTTTATTTAGTCGTAATATTTTTATTAAATTTCCATGGTGTTGTTACACCTAGATAGTTTTCTTTCTTAATTTTTAGAGTTCCTGCATTCGATTTTGCTTTTTTCATTATTTTTTCTTGTTTATTTTTGTCTCCATATTTGGTAACTCCTGTCACTCTTTTAATTTTATTGTAATTTATTTATTTAGTATTTTTTCTTGGCCGCATATATTCTTCTATTTTCCTCGTTGTTATTCCATTGCGTTCAAGTCTCTTTTTTATTTTATTCGATTTCCGTTTTTTTTTACCGTCCTTCATCCTTTTCTTCAACTCGATCTTCATATTTTCTCAAATTCATTCTATCGCGTTAAAATTATTTACAAATTTTTTCTGTTCCTACTTCAACCGAATTAATTGGGCGCCCCTCTGACCGTCTGGGTCGCGCTCTAGTTATGGCCCTAATCGGGAGGGGGCTACTGTTTTTGGGGGTTGATTTATCACACTGATAATTTAATTCAAATTATTCAACGTCCGGAAGTGTACTTGTACTGACTATTTACAGATAATCTTATCTGCTTCATTTTAATAGTATTTTTTTAAACAAAATTATCCTGTGTAATGTAATGTTAATTTATTTTAATTTTTTAATTTATTTAAATAATTTATAATGCATGGCGTTATAACATCGAATTTTTAATTTTTTTCCAGTCAATATATACCCAATTTGCTTTTGTTTAGAAGTTGCAGCGATTTTTAATATTTTTAATGATTAAAAATGCAGTATATTTAACAAAAACACAACGTATACCTATAAAACCTAAATTATAAAATTATAATAAATTATTGTATGTTCTTATTTAAAACTAAAGCGGCAGATATCGTTTACGCAAAAAAAAACAATTGGACATTGTTTTAACAAGAACCATATCATAGCTGTATCTATATATTTTTTTAACCGAATATTGTAAGTAACGGCATTTTTGAATTCCTGAGTAAATTCTGGCCTGAGTTGATGGGTCGCATCATGGGTCTAGCGCGAGCGGTTTTCGACTTTTTTCATTTGTTTTTAATGGCGCAACTCGAAAACTAATCAAGATAGACCCATGGTGCGACCCATCAGCTCAGGCTAGAATTTTCTCAGGAACTCAAAAACGCAACAAAAAGTGCAATTTTCATGTACAGGTTGTGATAGCTTTCCTAAGACAGCCTGTATATACCCCCCCCCCTCCATTTTCTCAAGCCTTTTGGAAAATAGAAGTATCATTATGACCAGCTTTTAGCGCTATAGATATTTAAAACAACAAGAGCCGCAGGTGGTATAGTTTAGGAAGAAGCAAAAAAAAAACAATTGAGCATCGCGTTATTAAAAAATGAATCCAAGTTCCCTTTTTTTTAATGGAATGCTTTGTATATAACGGCAGTTTTGAGGTCCTGAGTAAATTCTAGCCTGAGTTGATGGGTCGCATCGTGGGTCTAGCGCGAGTGGTTTTCGAGTTGTTTCATTTGTTTTTCATGGCACAACTCGAGAACCATTCAAGATAGACCCATGGTGCGACCCATCAATTCAGGCTAGAATTTGCTTAGGTACTCAAAACTGCAAGAAAAGGTGCAATTTTCGTATATTTTTTGATGTATTTTTTTTATTTCTCGCGGAAAAATCAAAAATACGACGAGGATTTCGCTTGTTAAATTTTGAAAGTCAATTGCGCCTAAATTTTTCGAAAATTTAAAAAAGTGTCGTTTATATTTCGATTGTTATTGGTTATTAATTGTCAGAGAAGTAATAGAAGTATTTTTTTTTGTTTTTAAATATTTTGGAAAAAAAGTATTGTAAAGGATGAAATAAACTGAATTTGAATATCTGTAACTTCTAAACGAAAACAAACCGTACCTAAGTTGACGGGATATATTTTCTTTTCTCATAAAATTACATCTGTTTTCATTTGGTAGAGTTTGTAAAGAGGCGCAATGGATCACCCTGTATTGTGATTTACAACGTTGCCACATCTTTATAATGTTTCGTCCCCAATTCGTAGCTTTCAGTGACAGTTCGACACAAATCAAGCCGTCCCTGTTCTCCGTTCTCGTTCTCAATTCAACGCACGCGATCACATTTTCTTTTTTGTGTTCAGCGGCGGCGGCGGCGACGTTAAATAGGCCGAACTAATAATAACGCTCGGTAATTAATTATAGAGCCTGCGGCCCGCAATTTAATAATTAATAGATGGCACCGCTAAATACGTGATGACTGTCAATGCCAGGTGTTCAATTTTGACTGACAGAGAGATCCATCACGTGAATTTATGTCAATAGTAATTTTCAGAACCGCCGGTTTACGTCCGAACACGATTAAGCGCGTTGCATCTCATTGTGAATTCAGTGCGTTCCGTTTACGTTGCGCGTCAGTGTACCTATCTTCATTTTAATTATTGCGATCGGTACGTACTCTCGCCCACCAGAATGATTTTACTTAATTTTTTATTGGTTCGATTTCGTGCCGAGCCAGTGAGTGCTTTTTTTTTCTTAAAGAATGTCGGCGCTTACACATTCCAATTAGCGGCGGCGCGTTAATTACCGTGCACTGTAAGATTACTTAATCTGGCTTGTAAAATGTTTGCGATTACATATTTTCTTGAGCGACGTAAACAAAAAGAGAAACCAGTTTTGATTAGCGTGTCAATGTCGTCGTGGCAGGTATTTAATTGCAATAAAAATCGATAAAAACTGAGAAAAATTGTTTGCCGTGTGGCTCTACACGTCCAGACACGTTCGTGGTGATACTCGCGATAAACCATCAAATTCCATCGTTCGTCATTCTTTTGTTTAGTTGTGATAATAATAAAAATTGACTTGTGTACGGGACTGGACGTTTTCATGGTGATGCTCGACACGATCTTTTTGTTTATGATTTGTTTTAATATACAGGGTGTCTCGAAGATCACGACAGTGCTTTTGGGGTTCGATTCTAAAAACTGAAGCAAATCGAAATGAAAGAATGACAAAAGTTTCAATTTGCCTTCGTTAACGAGTTATTCAAGAAAAATAAAAAAAGAAGAAAGCAAGCGGATATTATTTTTTTTATGTAATAATATAAACATAAGGCGGTGTTTGGAAAACTCTTAAACATGTTTAAGTAAAGAGCGTTTGTGAGATGTGGAATATAAGAAAAAAAGCTTAAAATTCGAATGGTAAATCTGCAGCCCCATCTCTTTTTAGACACCAAATTAGATAAAATTCTTTAAGAACTCCGCGAAACGAATTTTTTTTTGTAAATTTTTGATACAAAGTAAAACTGCAGCGCCATCTTTCGATTAAAACATCAAGCGGACGTGAGGCGACACCAAAGTTCAAAACTTTCGACGAGTTTTCCGCAAAGAACAATCGCGAGCGGAACCTACAAGAAGCTTAAAATACGAAAGGTAATCTCCGCACCGCCATCTATTGTCGGCTAAAGCGGAGGAACAGTAGCGCCACCTTTAGCTTGGATGGATACGAGGCGGCGACGTTTAAAACTTCGACGAGTTTTTTAGCAAAGAATAATCGTCAGTGGAACGCAAAAGAAGTATGAATGGTAATCTCCGCAGCGCCATCTATTGGCGGTTAAACCGGAGGAACTACAGTGCCATTTTTCTTAAGCTTAAAATACGAAAGGTAATCTCCGCAACGCCATCTTTCGATTAAAGCATGGACGAGAGGCGACGTTTAAACCTTTCAACGAATTTTCCAGCAAAGAACAAATGCTGGTGGAACATAAAAGAAGCTTAAAATACGAATAGTACCTCCGGAGCGCCATCTGTTGTCGGTTAAAGTGGCAGAATAGCAGCGCCATCTTTCGATTAAGGCGCGAAAAGGACGCGAAGCGATGTTAAAAACTTTCAACAAGTTTTTTGCGAGCGGAACATAAAAGAAGTTCGAAATACGAATGGTAATCTCCACAGCGCCATCTGTTGTTGGTTAAAGTGGCGTAACTGCAGCGTCATATTTCGATTAACGCATCAAACGGACGCGAAGTGACGTTTAGAACTTCCGACGAGTTTTTCCGCAAAGAACAATCGTAAGTGGAACATACAAGAAGCTTGAAATGCGAATGGTAATCTCCACAGCGCCATCTGTTGTCGGTTAAAGTGGCGTAACTGCAGCGTCACATTTCGATTAACGCATCAAACGGACGCGAAGTGATGTTTAAAACTTCCGGCGAGTTTTTCCGCAAAGAACAATCGTAAGTGGAACATAAAAGAAGCTTGAAATGCGAATGGTAATCTCCATAGCGCCATCTGTTGTCGGTTAAAGTGCAGCGCCATCTTTCGATTAACGCATCAAACGGAAGCGAGGTGGCGTTAAAACTGTCGACAGGTTTTTCAGCAAAGAATAATCGTGAGTGGAACACAAAAGAAGCTTGAAATAAAAAATGGTAATCTCCGCAGCGCCATCTCTTGTCGGTTAAAGTTGACCAACTGCAGCCTCATCTTTCGCCTAATGCAGCAAATGAATGCGAGGTGACGAGTCTTTCTTAATAAAAAGCATTCGTGAGGTGGAACGTAAAAGAAGGAGCTTAAAATTCCAGTGGTAATTTCCGCAGCGCCATCTCTTGGCAGGCGCCAAATTAGATAAAATTCTGTAAGAAGTCTGCAAGAAATTACACTTTTTGATACTAAGTGAAGCATTTTTGAAACTGAGATAAAAACAAGAAGATTAATAGAAATTATAAAAATGAAAGTAATTGAAGCGCCATCTTTCGATTAACGCATTAAACAAACGCCAGACAAGACTAATGTTTTTTTTATAAAGTTTTATCGCCAAAAACGTCATAAAAAAATCAAAAATGTCGAACTAAATTGGCACACTCGTGTTTTTCAAGAATGTGGAACTTGATTTACAGCGCCTTCTAGTGACGGATGCCCGAGACAAACGAAATTTTGGTTAAAGTCAGAATTTAATTACACAAGTCAGGGTTCATTCTTGACTGAAAAATATAAAAGAACGCAAAATAAATATAATTTTTAAAAATTTCGTATTTTTTTTTGTGAAACTGAACATTTTGACTTCTGTACAGGGTGTCTCGGAAATAAGGCCAGTGCCGTTGAGGATCGATTCAGGAAGCTCCGAAGAGTTAAGAGATATTTGCCTTTTCTTTTTCGAATAACTCGTTAACGAAGGAATTTCGGAACTTTTATCATTCTTTCATTTCGATTTGTTGCGGTCTCCTGAATCGGAATCTCAAAAGAACGGGCGTTACTTTCTAAACACCCTGTATATTAAATAAACAAAAATTATTGGGGCTCCACACGTGGAAACATGTTCGCAGTAATGCTCGCAGAACTATAAAATTTAACATAATCGTTGGTTTTTCTTGAAATTTTAAAGCAAGAAGGGCGTTCGCTCTTTCATTTTGTAAGCCTTCACTTTTTTGGAATAACTCGTTAACGAAGGCAGATCGGAACTTTTGTCATTCTTTTATTTCGATGTCTTTCGGCTTCCTGAATCGAATCTCAAGAGGACTGGCGTTATTTTTGAGACACCCTGTACATTACAAAAAAAAAACGAAAATTTATTCACTGTCGCTGAGCACACGTGAAAACACGTTCGCGGCGATGCTCGAAGAATCATAATAAATATAATCGTTCGTTTTTCTTCCAATTTTTAAAGCAAAGAAGAGATGAAAGGGCGTTTAAAAGAGACAACAAAATCGTTGAATCTAAAAGTAGATATGAATCGGAAATATTCTCGTCTAAGAATTTTATCAATATTTCGCAAGAGCAGAGGATGTTTGTCTTTGCATTCGAGTATGTACTCAAATCTGAAGTGTACCTAACCTACTGATAATTATGTATAGTGATGGACGAAAGAATTGTCCCCCCTTCTTCCTATTTATACAATGTAACTCTTCTACGTGACTGTGCGTTTTTAATTAATTAATTGATTAATTAATTTCTTATCTGCTTCCGCTCACACGTTTGTATCCAACGGGTGTTTGCTTTATTAACGCTGAGTAAAATATGAATGACGTGGCACTATAGGGGGGGATTATCGAATTTGGATATCATGGGAGCACCATCTCGTTTACTTTAATGGAAGCAAACATTACGCCCCCTTCTCCATGCGGAATTGAAAGCGATCGCCTCTCTCTCGTCTCCTCTCAAATATTTTAAGTAATCAATCATTCTCTCCCTCGACGCGACGAAGGCGCACCCCCTTATCGATTAGTGGGGGGGACGGGGCGGTTATGTAACCAAGACGGTCTTCTTTTACCTATCCGCTTTATTACAGATGATTAAACAGACATTAGTGTGTTAGGATCGACAGGGCCGGAGTAGTCGGGGCACCCTTATGCAAAACAGTAATTGGTGATTGACGCCCCTCTTAAAAAAAAAAACAAATTTGAATATATCGACGAATTAATTTGTATTTGGTTGTGAGTAATAATTCCAAAATACGGAAAAATTAATTTTGGCATTTAACAGGTTTTTAAAAAAATTTTATTTTTATTTTTTTTTAATTTTTGCTTGGATTGAATAGAACTAAGTGCGGTTATGCTGAAATCGGTTGAGTTTCATTTCGATTTATTTTTAATTTTTAACAATTTTTATTTGTGTTAAATGGATTTAGGTTGGGATCAGTTGGGTTGGATTGATCTTTATGTTAGTTGAACTTCATTTTAAGTGATTTTTAATTTTTTAAAAAATTTATACTTTCAAATTTTCTTGCAATTTTTCATTTTTATTTGAGTTAAACGGATTTCGGTTGAGATTAGTTGGGTTGAATGACTTCGACGTTAGTTGAGCTTCATTCTAATTAATTTTTAACAAATTTTATACTTTTAATTTTTTTGTGATTTTTAATTTTAATTTGTGTTGAGTTTAGTTGAGTCGGATGACTTCGACGTAAGTTGAGCTTCATTCTAATTAATTTTTAACAAATTTTATACTTTTAATTTTTCTTGCAGTTTTTAATTTTTATTTGTGTTAAAGTTGGTTAGATTGACGTTAACGTTGGTTGAATTTAATTTTAATTGATTTTAATTTTTAACATATTTTATACTTTCAAATTTTCTTGCGATTTTTAATTCTTATTTGTGTTAAATGGATTTGGGTTGAGATTAGTTGGGTTGGATTGACCTCGAAGTTATTTGAAATTCACTTTAATTGATTTTTAATTTTTAACAATTTCTATACTATTAACTTTTTAGTTTTTAATTTTAATTTTTGTGAAATCAATTTAGGTCGAGATCAGCTAGGGTGGATTGACCTTGAAGTTAATTGAATTTTATTTTAATTGATTTTTAGTTTTTAACAATTTTATACATACTTTTAATTTTTCTTGGAATTTTAAATTTTCATTTCTGTTAAATGGAGTTAGGTTGAGATCAGTTGGGAGGTTGGATTGACCTCGACAGTAATTGAACCTCATGTTGATTGATTTTTAATTTTCAACAATTTTTATACTTTTAATTTTTCTTGCAGTTTCTAATTTCTATTTGTGTTAAATGGAGTTATATTGAGATCAATTAGTTTGAATTGACATTGACGTCAGTTAACTTCATTTTAATTGACTTTTAATTTAAAAAAAAATTATACTTTTAATTTTTATTGCAATTTTTAATTTAATTTATATGTTAAATGGAGTTAGGTTGAGATCACTCGTGATGGATTGAATTTAATTTTAATTGATTTTTAACTTTTTAAAAATATTACTTTATTATTTATTTATTTATTTTTATTATTTTCCTTGTCCTTTTTAATTTTTTACTTGTTTAATGAAATTACGTTGATGTCAGTTGGATTGGATTGATCGTGCAATTTGTTCAGCTTAACTGTAATCCATGTATGTATAATTTTTTTTACATTTTTTATTTATTTTTAATTTTTTTAAAATATTTCTTTAAATTTTTTTATCTTTTACTCTTATTCTTTTTATTTTCTTTAATTTTGTGTAGAATGGAATTCAATATGATATAGTAACTTGGGTGAATTCAGTTGACTTTGAGATTTGTTGTTGTTCATTTTAATTCATGTATAAGTTTTAATATTTTGTTTTTTAATTTAATTTAATTTTTTAATATTTGTTTTAAATTTTTTACTTTGGTTGAAGAGAGTTAGGTTGAGTGCAATTAGACTGGTCTGATATTGAAAATCTTAGTTCATTCAATTTTTTTAATAGTTTTTTGATTTTTAATTTTTTTGCTTGGGTTGAATAGAATCGAGTTTAGTTATTGAGACGAGTTTGGTTGACCTTGACATTGGTCGAGCTGTAATCGTTTTTTTTTTAATTTTTCGAATCTTTAATTGTTTGCTTTAATAGAATACAATTAGGTTGATTTCATTTGAAATGGGTTGACCTTGAGATTTGTTGGGTTTCATTTTAACATGTTTTCGCTTTTAAATTCTTTAATATTCATTTTCTTAATTTTTCACTTGGGTTGAATGGATCTATGTTGAGGTCAGTTGAATTAGATGGACAGTAACATTTAATTTTTTTAATGTACTTTAAATTATTTATTTTAATTTTTTTATTATTATTTATTTTTAATTTTTTGTTTGGTACGGTCTTGTCTGCGCTTTTGTGTTTCGTCCTTTTCTTCTTTCTCTTTAATAAATTTATACGTTTGAGAGATCGAAGTTGTAAGCTAAATATGTATACATTTTATGGGGGAAACATCTCTTTAATACCTGACTGTACATAGGAACTAGGAGAAGGTCAGCCATAGACGTACGGTCTTGTTATTGCGTCTCTTTTTTCTTCCTCTTTGATAAAATTATGCGTCGTTTGAGACAGGGAAGTTGTAAGCTAAATTTACATTTTGTGGTAGAGACATCTCTTTATTACCGTTCTGTACATAGGAACTAGGAGAAGGTTAGCCACAGACGTATGATCTTGTTTGCGCTTTTGTGTTTCGTCTTTTTTTTTCTTTCTCTTTAATAAATTTAAACGTTTGAGAGATGGAAGTTGTAAGCTAAATATGTATACATTTTATGCGGGAAACATATCTTTCATACCTGACTGTACATAGGAACTAGGAGAAGGTTAGCCATAGATCTACGGTTTTGTTTGCGTGATATTTTGCGGGTCTCATTTTTCTTAATTTTTTTTTTTAATACAGTTATGCGTTTGAGATGCCCATGCCGTCGTCGTTCTTAAATACTTGTTCAAAGTGTCCCATTTATATTTAAAGTTATAAATAAATCGGCGCGTTAGCTTCAGGTCGGATTTAATCGAATGTAGAACAGGTTTGAACGAAGCAAGCGCGACGAACGGACGGACGGAGGAGAGACGAGGAGCGGAGCTAATTGTTAGAAAGTAATTAAATCCGAATCGACGTGGAAATTAAGTAATTCGAGCCGCGTCCGTCGGCGGCTTACTTACTTTCACGGTGAACGTGAACGAGGAAAAAACCTTTACTAAAAAAAAGTGGTGGAATTGCAAAAACCGTCAGCGAAAAGTTTGGCAAAAATTTCGTTTGCAGTTCGCCCATCAAAGGGTCTTATCTTCAATCATGTTTATACAGAATAAAACGATGATTACGCAATTTACTATAATTATACAACAACGCTCAAACAGGTGGATAACATAACCTCACAGTCAATATTTTTTTCTTGTGCGGTAATATTTCATTTGCGTAAAACACCCTGTAGAGAGTGTCGCCTGTCACTTGGCATTATAAAAAGAAAGTATTTTTTAAACTTAGAGGCATGGTGCATATTTCCTGAGACAGCCTGTATATTATTTTTTAATGAATTATTAAAAAATTAATTTTATATGCTAATATTTAATTTAATACGAATTTTTTTTTATGCACGCCACTGACCATTTATTTTCTCTACACTCTACACTGTTAAGCCACGTTTATTTGTATTGCATATGCCATTCTAAAACAGTTGAAGTGGAATCATTAATTTGACGTTGAAGATTATTGCAATAAATACATTTTACGAATTATAGTTAAAGAAATTAAAATTAAAGTTTAACTTTTCACTTTTCATTTTCCTCCTCGTTCTCGTGATGCTTTTCGATCCTTGAATATATTTTTGTTTTTTTTAACACAAAAAATTGAAATTAAATTTTAACTTTTCACTTTCCTCCTTGTTCTTCTGATGCTTTTCGATTCTTAGAAATATTTTACTTCTTAATACAAAAATTAAAATTAAGTTTTAACTTTTCATTTTCCTCTTCATTCTTGTGTTTATTCGATTCTTGGAAATATTTTTTTTTAATAGAAAAATTAAAATTAAATTTTAACTTTTCACTTTCCTTCTCGTTTTCAAGGGGCTTCTCGATCCTTGGGAACATTTTTGTTTTTTCTTTTCTTAATATAAAAATTATGATGATTCGATTCTTGGAAATATTTTTTTTAATAGGTACAAAAATTAAACTTTAACTTTTCACTTTCTTCCTCGTTTCCGTGATGCTTTTCGATCCTTGGGAAATATTTTTGTTTTTTTTTTTAATACAAAAATTTTATTTAAATTTTAATTTTTCACTTTCTTCCTCGTTCTTGTCATGCGATTCTTGGAAATATTTTTCTTAATACAAAAATTAAAATTAAATTTTAAATTTTCATTTTGATCCTTCCTTGTTCTTGTGGTGCTTTTCGATCCTTGGAAATATTTTAGTTTTTGTTTTTAATTCAAAAATGTACAAGAATATTATAATTTAGGAAAATTAAGAAGAAACAAAAGGAGCTGTATTTATAAAGTGATTTAAAATAAATGACAATCGAACTAACACAGATGTTTAAATCCGGAAGAAAACATTACGGGAATTTTTGAAAAGGGAAAAAATGAAAAGGCAAATTGTAAGAAACAAATGATGATCAACTGTCGACGTTGTTTAAATCCAGTACGCGAAGTGGCGAATGATTAAAAAAAAAGTTTGAAGCGAAGAAAATGATAAAAACAAAGGTATTATCGGAGGTGCTTAAATCCAAAAGACAAAAAACCGTCGAGAAATGTCGAAAAAATGAAATAAAAAATACTAGAGAAGCTAAAAAAAATGATGACAATTGATTGACGTGGAGAATAGTTAAGGCAAATGACGATCGATTGACGAGAGTGGTTTAAAACAAATGACAATGACGATCGATTGTCGAAGTTGCTTGAATCTAGAACACGAAAGTGTTCAAAGTGAATAAAATTGTGAGAACAAACGACGACGGATTGTCGGGGATGCTTAAATACAAAAGTAACACGTCGAGATATTTCGAAAAACAAATGAAAAAATACTGGACTGGTTTGAGGCAAGTGACAGTCGATTGGCGAAATGTTTAAATCCAAAGGGGAACATGGCAGCAAATTTTGAAAAAAAGAACATCCAAAGAAAACAAAAAAAAACTTGTAGAAAACAAGTGCGAGCGATTGTCCAGAGATGCTTAAATCCAAAACTCAAAATGTTAGGAAATTTGGAAAAATGAACGGAACGCACCGAGGTGCTTTAAAACAAATGATGAACGCTTGACAGTAATGCTTAAATCTAAAAAAAACAAACGGACGCGACGAGCAGTTGTTTCAAGTAAATAAAAAAAAAAAACTAAAAATAACAAAGTACGATGGATTGTCAGTTGTTTCAAGTAAATAAAAAAAAAAAACTAAAAATAACAAAGTACGATGGATTGTCAGTTGTTTCAAGTAAATAAAAAAAAAAAAAACTAAAAAGAACAAAGAACGATGGATTGTCGTTGATGCTCTTAAATACACAACAAAAAGTGGCGGGAAATTAAAAAAGAAATTGTGAAAGCGATGAAAGAAAAAACAAATGACGATCGATTCTCGAAGTTGCTTTAATTCAGAAGACCAAAATATTGGGACATTAGAAAAAAAAAACAAATTGTGAAAATCGGTGGTTAAATTTGGAAGAAAAAATTATTCTTAAAAAGAAGAAGAAAAAAAAAACAAATAACGATAGATTGTTGAAAATGGCGGGAAATTAATTTTGTGAAATTAAAATAGAAAACGAATGTCGTAAGTGTCGCATGCCTGAGTAAAAGTAAAACTATGACATTTTGAAAGAAAAAAAATTGTAAAAATTAAAAATGACGTTCGGTGGTTATTAAATACCGAAAAGAGAATTCCAGAAAGACAAAAACAACCAGAGCCTTGTGTAAAACAAATGATAATAGATAGACAATTCTCGAAAATGGCGAGAAATTTGGAAAAAATAATTTCGAAATTAATCCTAAAAACAAACGACAACAAACACGACGATGCTTAAATTCAGAGAACGGAATGTCGGAAAATTTGAAGAAAAAATGACTCTCTATTGATGAAAGCTCGAAAAAGTTTCTTTTTTTAAGTAAATAAAATTATAGAAAACAAACGACCGATGATGGATAGTCCTTGATGCTCACCGAAAAAAACAAAATGGCGGGAAATTTCAAAATGCGACTTAGAAAAAACATGACGATCGATCGGACGCAAGTGGCGGGGACATTTTGAAAAAGAAAAGAACAAGATTGTCGTTGCGGCAGATTATCCAAGACAAAATGGCGGGAAATTAAAAAAAAAACGTCTTAAAAAGAAACAAATGATGATCGATTGTCTTTGTTGCTTCAAACGCAGGAGACGGAAATGGTTGTTGTAAAAACAAAAGAAGATCGATGGACAAAATTCCACGAAAAACAGGAAAAATGTCGTTCTGTAAAATAAACGACGCGACGATAGATTTTCGAAAATGGCGGGAAATTTGAAAAAAATAAATTTTGAAATTAATTCAAAAAACAAACGACGATGCTTAAATTTTTTTTAAGTAAATAAAATTATAGAAAACAAACGACCGATGATGGATCGTCCTTGATGCTGACCACAAAAAAGCAAAATGGCGGGAAATTAAAAAAAAGAAAACGACTTAAAGAGAAACAAATGATAATCGATTGTCTAAGTTGCTTCAAATACAGGAGACGGAAATAGTGTTGTAAAAACAAAAGATGATCGATGATCGATGGACAAAATTCCACGAAAAACAAGTAAAATGTCGCTCTGTAAAACAAAGGACGCGACGATAGATTTTCGAAAATGGCGGAAAATTTTGTGAAAATAAAGTAGAAAACGAATGATCGACTGTCGAATGTGTTTTTTTTTTCAAACACGGAAGAAAACAGTACCAAATTTTGAAGAAAAAAAAAAATTAAAGGACGACTTGAATTATTGTAGTAAAAAAAATCACGACGACGATCGAATGCCGAAGATGCATTAAACCCCAAGAAAACAAGATGGAAAATGGAAAATTTAACAAAAAATTTGGAAAAACTTGTGCGAAGTTGTAAAACAACAAAAAAATGATGTTCCACTTTTGGAATAATTTGAAAAATGAAATATCCGTTTGACGCGAAATAAGAAAGAAGGATGTTAAGTTGATCTGTTTGATGATCAAAAAACTATGATTGTTGCAAATGTTACTTGAAAAAAAGAAGAAAAAGGGAAACATTTGGATCCCTTGGAATAATTTAAGCTGCAATAGCTATTGGCTTGATTTAGTTTTTTTTTTTTATTTTCGAAACGTACAATCGTCCACATTTTATTCTTAAGTGCTACAATTTGCCATTTCTGTGAGACTTGTAGCGCAAGGTCTCGAGGGTGAGAGGATGATTTTTGTGTGTGCAGGAGGGGCGACTGTGCATAGTTGGAGCATCATAGAACACTGTACATAGCCGTACGCTGCTAAAATTTGCAAGGTTATCTGAAACACCCTGTATCCGCTAATCAGATAATTCGATGAATCAAGCTGCACCGTTCGGCGATTTTTCCTCGCGATAATTCTGACGAGAGTATTCTATTTTTTGACGTGGAATGCAATACATCAAATATTTGTTCAGATTAGAGATTTACTGATCGAAGATAAGCGGCTCTGTTCAGAATGGCAAAAAAGTGTTTACTTGGTTAGTATATACAAGCCCACCGATTCACGATCAGTCAAAATGGGATCGTTCGCCGAAATGGTGCTTCGCGAGATTAGATAACCGAAAAAGTAAAAGTAAACATTCGGGTCTGTTGAGGAGTGCAGGTGCTCTTCGTTGTTGTTGTTGTTGTTGGATGGAGCGAACTCGTTCTTGGTCGCTGCTGCTGCTGCTGCCTCAATTAACAACGAAGTAATAAATTATGTAATTAATGACAAGCTGATTTATGTTACGTTATATTGCGTTGAGCTAAAAACAATATTAAATCGTGTACTCTTGGCAAATATTTCTTTTTCCGTTTTGTTTTGTTTTGTTTTTTTCATTTATGTGCTTTCACAATATTTTGTTTCGTTATAACGTGGTCCTTGTTGTTATTCCACGGATATTATGAGAAATAACGTAAATACCGTAACTCCAACGTCACCACCGGGTCTAGCATAGAAACACCCTGTATATTAGATACAGTTTGCTTTTTTTTTGTCTGGAACACATTTTTTATTTAATCGTTAAAGATTAAATAATTTTTTTTTATAAACGTAATGATGACACGTGATGACATTTTGTGAACACAGGGGCCCTAAAGTCTTTAATCGTTTTTTTCTTTGTTTTTAAAATAATCCGATCGTATTTTGTTTTGAAATGAAGAAAATAATAATAATAAAAAAGTTGTTGCAAATCGTTTTTGATTGCAAGGAAAATGATTCGAGCAGCCTCTGTACAGCTGTTTCAACCCTGTTTGGGGCTTCATCAGTAGAGACGTAGTTCGACATTCTCACTGCAAACCAAAAACGACTTGCCCAATTTATTCGCAATTGCGATGTAATAGTGATATAATAATAATAAAGTCAACAATTCTCGCTATTATTTAAAATTATCTGGGGGCTCCGATAATCTTTTGTTTTTCAGGAAACACCCCGTAAACTTTTTAATCACTTTTGTTTTGTTTTTAAAATAGTCCCATCGCTTTTTGTTATCAAGTGAAGCTTTTTTCTCCACCATTTCAAAAAATGGATTATGAACGAATGGGAGGGAGCTCGCGATTATCTTTGGTTTTTCTATTAATTTTTCTTTTTCTTTTTTGGAACAGTCCGACTGTCTTTTGATTTCAAAAGTTGACAATTACCGCTGAACGGGGCCTTCCGATCGTGTTTTGTTTTTTAATCGTTCTTTTTTTTTATAACGAAGATTACTTTTAAGTTTATAATAGTTTTTTTTTTCTTGTTTTTAAAATCGTCCGATTGTCTCTGACGAATGGGACTTCGATCTTTTTTGTTTTTCTAGAAGGGGGGCTGCGATGGTTTTTCGTTTATCTATCGAAAATGGGACGATTATTGGTTCTTGTTTCTGGAGGGATAAATTTATTTATTTATTTATTGTTACGAATTAGGCTTATAGTGTAATATACTTGGTGGCCTAATAATCAAACATAAATACTTACATCTCAATTTTTAATTTTGTTTACACAATTTTCTAATAACTTAATCCAATCTTTTCCATTTAAATTATTCCATTCTTGTACAGTTTTAGGAAAGAAGGAAAATTTATGAAGATTAGACCATTTTTTATTTTTTTTTATTTTTTGAGAAATTAAGAAACTGGCACCTATCCTTTACTTATAAGTCAAAAATCGATCAACTTTTACTTCTGATTAAAAAGCAAATTGTCTTCAGTAAAGCTAGGCGAGTAAAACTTTAAAAAATTCTATTTTTGTTATGGGCGAATAAGATTCTGCTGATGGCTAAAATATTTTGTTTTTATTTAAAATTTTTCGTTTCGTTTCAGATTGTATTTTTAATATTTTTTATTTTTTTTGTTTGGGTTCGGCAGATCTTGACACTGGTTGAGCTTAATTTTAATTAATTTCTAAAATTTTTCAGCGTTAATTTGTTGTTGAAATTTTTTGTTTCCGATTTATTATTATTTTTTTTAAATTTTATTTCTGGGTTGGGTTCAGTTTCACCAACTTTAAAATCGGTTAACTTATCTTCGTTTTAAATTTTTTAAATCGTTTAATTTTATTTTAATTTTTAGGTTGAGTTAATATTGAGATGGGCCGGATTTGAATTTTATTGAAATTATATTTTTTTTAAATATGTTAATTTGCTTGGTTTTCTATTTTTTTGAAATTATTTACTTCTTGGAGAGGTTCTAGTCTGACTTCAGTTGAATCCGATTGACCTTGAGATGATTGTTATTGAGTTTTAATTTTTTTTTAGAGCGTGTTGACACGTAACCACATGCGACATCACGTGAATGCGTGAAATAAAAGTAAAACTATGAAAAACAAACGACGGCGGATACTCAAACGCGCAAAATGACGGGAAAGATAAATAAACGAGTCTTAAGAAAAACAAATGACGATCGATTGTCGAAGTTGTTTCAATTCAGAAGACGGAAATATTGAAACATCAAATAGAAAGCAATTGCAAAAACAAATTGTTAAAACAAATGACAATCGGTGGTTAAATTTAGATAAAAAAAAACAGATGACGATAGATTGTCGAAAATGGCGAGAAATTTTGCCGGTTGTCGTGAGTGTTTTATGAGCGCGAAGAACAAAAACACTGGGAAATTTTGCAAAAAGAAAAATAAAGCAAAATACACTAGAATTGTAAAAAAATAATTTCTCGTTTCGGTTGAGTTGAGAGTTTTAAGTTTTTAATTTTTTTTCTTTGGATTGGGCAGACTTTGACATTGGTTGAGCTCAATTTTAATTGATTTTTAAATTTTTCAGTGTTAAATTGAAATTTTGCAAAATGAGAAATAAAGCAAAAAACACTAGAATTATAAAAAAATTAATTTCTCGTTTCGGTTGAATTGTCGGGTTGTGCAGACCTTGACATTGGTTGAGCTCAATTTTAATTTGATTTTTGAATTTCTAAAATTTTTCAGTTAATTTTTTTTGGAAATTTTTCAGTTAATTTTTTTTTGGAAATTTTTCAATAATTTTTAAATGCATTCCAATTTAATGAATTTAAAATTTTTCAGTGTTAGTTTTCTTTTTTAATTTTTCATTATTTTTCAAACGCGTTTCCAATTTAATTTTTTTATATTTTATTTCTCGGTTGGGTTGGGTTTCGCCGACCTTGAAATCGGTTAACTTATTTTTTTTTGTTTTTAAATTTTTAGAATTATTTAGGATTAATTTTTTTTTTGACTGGGTTAACCTTGAGATGGGCCGGGCCTGGTTTTTATTGAATTTATTTAAAAAGGAAATTGGTTTTCTGTTTTTTTCAAATTCTCTCCTCGAGTTGGGCTTATGTGGACTTCATTTGAGTTCTTCGATTTTTTTGTTTTTAAATTTAAAATATCGTTTAATTTTAATTTTTGTTTCGGCTGGTTTAACCTTGAGATGATTTTCAATTTTTAAAATCATTTTCTTCTTGGATCGCGCTTAGATTAACTTCAGTGGAGTTCGATTGACCTTGAGTTGATTTCTATTGAGTTTTGACTTTTTAGAGCGTGATGACACGCGACATCACGTGACAATGTTCATGTATACGGATGAAACGCATGCGCGCTTCACGCCTCTTCACGTGAAATCACATGTCCTCACGTGAAGTCACGTGACATGATAGTAACGTGTTTCCGCCTTTAGTTTCCAAATAAGTCTCTGCGTTTAATTTAATGTTCCTAGAGCAGCAATCCAACCTTTTTGGAATCTGCCGTTTCTTTTTTTTTTAATAAATAATTGCACACTCAAATAGGCAACTTCTTATACACTTGCGTGCGGTATGTACGTAACATTTTACAATAGTTTTTTTTTTAATCATCGAACCAATCACGTGTGAAGGTTTTTTTAAATTGATAATTATTGTAAGCCTAATTGTCAAAATCATTCTCATTGTCTTTTTTTTTTAGGTTAATTGGCGCTAGCCAATTCGCTCTCATTTCACATGTTCGCTTCGCTCACGGAAAGCGGAATTAATCCGTCGTCCGGAATGAAATTTGCTTAAATTAGACACGCGTGATCGCCCGGACAAGTTCAGCAAAGTTTGAAAAACCGACGCCGCCGCGATTTAGTTCCATTTACTTTCCAGCCAAGGCTGCCAATGGCAGCGTGATGTCACGGTTAATTTAATCCGAATGTGGTCACTGTCGGCGCGCTTTGTTTTCCATTAACGAAGCAGTCACTTACAGTCTTACTTTCTAAAGTAAAGTAAGTAACAAACGGTTTTGTTTGGAATAGTAAATGATTTTGGTTAGGGATTATTTTGGGACACTCTGTACGTTAGTCAAAAACTATGAGTTTCTAAAGTTAAACACCGAATTTTTTGTATTTGGCACAATCATTTTGGAACACACTGTGTGCTGTTTAAGTGTTTGTTATACTCGAGTAATCGACGGTTCTTGTTTGGAATTGTAAATGATTTAGTTAGAGAAATCTGTCGACAATTTTGGGACATCCTGTATGTCGAGATTCTAAAGTTAAAGATCAACATTTCTTGTATTTGACAATCATTTTGAGATTTAGCAAATTTCTAGCAAAAATACAAGCGAACATTGTCAAACAACACACAGGATGGCCCGAAATAATTACCACATACAAAAAAAGTCGGTCTTTAAATTGTCAATGCTACACAGAGAGTCCCAAAATTCTATAAGTCATTCATTGCCTCAAATAAAAGCTGAGTATATGAATCATTTAAACAGTACACGGGGTGTGTACTGTGTACAGGGTGTGTACTGCACACAGGATGTGTTATGATTAAATGGTTCGTAGACTCGGTTTTAATTTTTATTAAATAAATTTAATAAATCATTCATTGCTTCAAATAAAAACTTAAAACCGAGTATATGAACCATTTAAACAGTACACACCCTGTATACAATACACACCCTGTATACAGTACACACCCTGTATACAATATACACCTTGTATACTATTTAAATGGTTCATGTACTAGGTTTTAATTTTTTATTTGGAGCAGTGAATGTTTTATTAAATTTATTTAAAAAAATTAAAACCGAATCTACGAACCATTTAAACAGTTATTCCGTATACAGTGTGTACAATGGTAAATGGTTCATGCATTCATATAATCAAGTCCGATATCAAGGTTAAGCCAATAAAAATTAAAAATCTAAACTAAAAAAATATTAAATGTTTAAAAATCAATGATAATTGAGCCAGCGAATGTCAAGGTCAACCCACCCAATCCAGCGATAAATTAAATGCAAGAAAAATTATTTGGCAAAGGTTCAATATCAGTGTAAACTAGGAAAAAATTAAAAATTAAATTTTTAAAATTTGAAAATCATTTAAAACCAAGTTCACTATCACTATCAAGGCTAGCCCAACCCAAGCAAAGAAATCAAAACTAAAAATCAATTAAAATTAAGATGAACCAACCAACCAACCAATATCAAGGTTAGTCCCAACTCAAGCAAAAAAGTCAAAACTAAAATTCAGTTAAAATTAAGCTCAGCGAACTCCAATGTCAATTCAACTCAACCGCAGCGAGAAATTTAAAGCAAAAAAATTAAACTGGAGAAACTTTTTAAAATCAATGAATGTTACGTCCAAGTCACCTCAAGATCGAGCCAATCAAAATAAATTGAAAACTATAAATATTAAAACTAAACAATTTAAAAAGCAAATAAATAAAAGAAAAATTTGTAATTCAATAAAAACGAAGTTTAATTAGTCTCAAGGTCGCCTGACCTCAACTTAACTATTCAACCCAAGTAAAACATTAAAAACTACTAAGAGTTAAAAGTTCAAAATTAAAAAAAATACTGATTAATAAAAAATCCAAAGTCCAAAACAAATTTAGACAGCAAAACGAACCCAAACTCTATTCAACCCGAATAAAAAACTAAAAATTAAATTTAATAAAATTAAAATTGAATTCAATAAAATTCAAGTTTGGTTCATCTCGAGATTAACCCAACCACAAAAAAAAATACATTAAACAATTTAAAAAAATTTAAATAAAAAAAATAAATTAATCGATCTCAAGGTCCCAACCCAACCGAGAAATAAAATATACAAAAATTAAATTGGAAATAAATTAAGCTCGATCCAACCTCAAAGTTAACCCGACCCAACTGAATTCAACTTAACTTTGCTCAAAATTAAAAATAAAAACGGAAAAATTAAGCGCGACCCATCTCAAAGCACAATTAAATTCTTCAAACTAAAAATAATTTAAAATCAATGAATATTTAGCTAGACAGACCTCAAGGTCAACTCAATCCAACCGAAATATAAAACGGAAAACGTTTGAAATTTAAAAATCAATCAACTCAAACCAAGCAAAAAAAAAACTAAAAAAATTGAAAAGAATTAAATTCAAGAATAATCAATTGCGGCTCATCTCAAGGTCAATCCACCCAAAACAAAAATTAAAACTGAAGATGTTTTAAATATTTCAAAATCTAATAAAGTTAAGCCTCAATTAAATTAAAACTGAAAATTTTTCCGATTTAAAAATCGTTTGCAATTAAACTCATTAAAATCAATTAAAATTAAGCTCGACAGACCTCAAGGTCAATTCAATCCAACCGAAACGAAAAATAAAACTGAAAATTTTTGAAATTCAAAAATCGTTTGCAATTAAACTCAACCATTATCAAGACTAACCCAAACCAAGCAAAAAAAAAAACTAAAAAAATTGAAAAGAATTAAATTAAAGGATAATCAATTGCGGCTCATCTCAAGGTCAACCCACCAAAAACAAAACTTAAAACTAAAAATGTTTTAAATATTTCAAAATCAAATAAAGTTAAGCCTCAAGGCTAACTCAACCCAACTAAAAAAAAATCAAAATTAGAAACAATGAAAAATCAATTAAACTTAAGACCGGGCAGACTAAAGGGCAACCCAACTCAACCAGCGCAAAAAGTTCAAAAATTAAAAAACCCTAACCTAACGCAAGAAGAGAATTTAAAAAATACAAAAACTAAGATGAAAAAAATTCTGTATACACTATACACCCTGTATACTGTTTAAATGGTTCATAAACTCGGCTTTAATTTTTTATTTGAAGCAATGAATGATTTATTTAAAAAAAAATTAAAACCGAGTATATGAACCATTTAAACAGTATATTTACAAGGTGTGTACTGTATACAGGGTGTGTACTGTTTAAACGGTTCATATACTCGGTTTTAATTTTTTTTTTTTAATAAATCAATCACTGCTTCAAATAAAAAATTGAAATCGAGTATATGACTGTACACACCCTGTACTGTATACAGGGTGTGTACTGTTTAAACGGTTCATATACTCGGTTTTTATTTGAAGCAGTGAATGATTTGTAGAATTTTTGGGATTTTTTTGTATGACGCAGTCACCATTCGAAGACTGACTTTTCTTGTATGTGGGCCATCCTGTATGTTGTTCTTTGAAAACGTTCGCTTGTATTTTTGATAGAAATTTACTGTTTTAAATAAATCCGCAGGATTTAAGGGCCAGAAACTAAAGTGAATAAATCATCGAGGAACAAAATTCGAACAAAACAAAAATACGATGCAAATCCGGACCTGGTTTTGCGATGCTGCGTTATTAATTGCTTCGTCCATTACAATACATGTTATTATAAAATCAACTCACAGTTCCACACAAAACAACCTGTCCATTCATTTACATTTTTTATTTATCGTCGAAACCATCACACACACACACATAAGTACAACATACATATATAATTTCACCATTTACATGCGCGGGCATTTTTTTTTACTATTTCTTAAATTTATTAACAGCATTTTAATGGCGGAATTTACATGTTAACGAGTAAGGACCTCAACGGATGTACGCCGAATATAATTATCAAGTGCCCACGCGGCATTTTATTTTAATTAAATTTTAATCGACGTTATTTTTTCACGGTTCGTATTCAAAAAAAGGGGGAAGAGTTGCGCAGAGAATCGAAACGGTTTTAAACAAGGTGTAGGTTTTAGTTTAAATTTTAATTCTTGTTTGTATGTATTTGATGCTTTCAGGCCGTTTGTAATTAACTGTTACAATTAGGAATGGCAAACAAATTTCATATATCGATACATCGACTCATATGATATATTGTTAACCGTATATCGATACATTCGATATATCGTTACAAATACAGGGTGTTCTTTTACTGTGTGCAAACATTTAAACCTGCAATATGTCACCATGAATGGCAACGATTGAACTCTTAACATAAATGTAATAGTTTTCGAGAAAAATGCAGTGGAAGATCTTCACTAAACCGTTTGAGAACTGCGGGCGCCTCTTCAATTACGACCCGCAGCCGAAGTAGGCCAGGGTCAGTGCCTTATTGGAACTCGAGGAGGAACAACGTAACTCAGCGCCGCTGCGATCAGCTGGTCCGTCAAAGCGTTTACAATTTAAATTAACTTCACTGCAAGTAATTACAAGTTTAAGTATTTTAAATCAAAATCTATTGCAATTCAAGAAGCTGCGGTTCGTAATTGCCGAACAAATTAAAAGCGAGGTACAAACAAATTTTAATTTCTCATTCCATATTATTTTTAGAAGACTTATAAAAATTTTACATTTACTTTGTTTCGAAGGGCCGTAAGTAGTAATACTTTCATAGTTAGCAGCGAGATTGCAGCAAAAGTTGATTTACGTAAGTGAGTGAAGGAAGAACATTTTTAACGTGCTTGCCTAATTGGTGCATAAATTTTCATCGATAGTTGATATCCTAAAACAAATAAATGTAATATTACTTCGCTTAGTGAATTACAATAATTAAAATTTTAAATAAAATAATTAATAAACGATATCAGTGATTATTATTACGAAACTCTGCGTTGAACATCGAGTGCGGTATCGGTGGGCGTCTTCATACCGAGAGGAAGGCTAAGTTGACCTTCCTATCTTTCTCGGACATTTCAGCGTTTCCAAACAAGTGGTTTGTCCGAAATTTTTTGGCTATGATACGATAGCCACCAAAAAGTACCCGCAGAAAGTAGAATTTCGTGTACTTATACTGAGGTTTTTTTATTTGCATCCAGTAAAAGAACACCCTGTATATCGATATTTTCATATATCGACATATCGAGTGTCTTTTTAAATTTGAAATCTAGTCGGCGGTGACTTTGTTACCATTTATAAAACTAACCCTGTACATACAGTGACGAACATAGGTAATGGGACACTCTTTTTTCATAGATGTTATCCATAATATCATAATGATAATTAATTAATAAAAAATTTAAGTGTAATAAATATTAACGCACATACTTATTAAGTTGCCATCGTTCACGTAATAATCAAATTAAATATCATCAACTCGAATAAAAAAATACGATCATCAAAATAGAATGTTGTTTCTAAAATGCAGTCAAGTCCAATAGAACAAAAACAAAAGATGATCGTCCATGAAGATAGGATGAAAATAAAGTGTTTAAAATTCAGCAAGTCGAACCTGTGAATATTAAAGAAACAGACGATCAGTTAATAATTAAAAAATAAAATAAAGAAAAATAAAATAATATTTCAAACGTAAAATAATATTTAAAAAACATAATACTAATTAAAAAATAAAAGAAAAGAAAGAAAAACAGGGTTGGCGGTCAATCGGCGATAGTTGACAGAAAACGAAACAAAAGACGATCAACTGATAACTAGAAAATAAAAAATCACATCAAATAAAATGAAGTAAAAGAAAACAAAACGGGCTGATGGATTTTGATACTTAAAAGAAAATTGATTATAGTAAAAAGAAATGAAGAATAAAAAATGAATGATGAATGTATGTTAGGACCGAAATAAGAAATTGTATAATACTAAAAATAAATCAAATTGAACTGAAAATTAAATAAAAAGGACGATCAATTAATAATTAAAAAAAAATAGGTCAAACTGAATAAAACAGAAAACGAAAATGACGATCAATCGACGAGATTAAAGTGTAAAGCAAACAAAAGACGATCAATTGATAATTAAAAGACAAAATCATGTCAAATAGAATCAAACCCAAAAAAAAGATGGTATTTAAAAAACAAAAACAAAACAAAGAAAATCGATTTAAGGGGGAAAAACCAAAGGCCGATCGATTGCATTAAAAATTGAATTCAATAAATAAAGTCAAATACGGAATTTAAAAAAAAAAACAAAAAACAAAAGATGATCGTTGATGAAGACGAGACTAAAATAAAAATTATGTGAAACTAAGTCCGATGGAATCTTGAACAATGACTAATCTTAAACCGACAGTTTGGACAAAAGATAACTGATAATTTGAGTATAAAATAAAAGTCAAATCGAATTAAAAAAAACAGAGAAGCAACGGTCGGTTTATATTTAAATAAATAACAGATTGTCACAATTATACGAAATTTTAATTTAACATTGTTAGTATCTACATATATCTAGAACTACGGTGGATTTCACAAAAAAGTTGTTAATCAGAGATTAATTGAATTCTCTGATTAAGGAACATCATTGGACGAAGTTAACAATAGATTTGAAACAACCAATTATATTGTTTCACTCAACCAAATACAGGCTTTAATCTCGCTGTTAAATTAAATAATTAATTAAGGCCCGGTTTCACCACCACAGTTTAACTTTAAGCTCCATTTTATTCCTATAGAAACAATTATCCTTGCAATTGTTACCATGGGAATAAAGCGAAGTTTAAAGTTAATCTGTGATGGTGAAATCGGGCCTAAATATTTTTTGTGAAACTGGGGGAAAATATTAATTAAATTTGAAAATGGGTTCGATGAAAATTTTTATGTTCTTGTAAGGGAGTCGATCCTTAAAAAAAAGGTTGGGAACCCCTGATGTATAATCATATAAATACGGAAACATTTAAGAGTCAAAAAGAAAAAGAAAGATCTTTTTAGTAATTTGCTGTACATACTTATAAACAAATAGATCGCCTCAACACTCTTTTAACAAATTGTATGTACTTTTAGACAAATTAACTACCTTTCCGATCAGCTCTTTTCCAGGAGTAACATCTGTTGTATGAGGACTTGACTTGACATTTGAATTTTACGGCCTGCAATTAATTTTTACCTTTCCTTAGAATTGAAGTTTTACTTTTGTAATAATCAGCACGTTTTTGTTTGTTAATCGTAATAATTAATAGTGGTTTTTGCAACGAGTTATAAAGCATGTTGTAAAAATTATTTTACCTACTTTTTTAATGCAAAGAAATATCTTCTTTGCTTTTTCCTTAGTCAAAGGACCCCGCAAAAATTTCTCTCCCGGGGTCTCGCAAATATTATATTACCTCTGAATAATAGATTTCATTGTTCTTTATAATTGCACAAATTAAAAACATACAGGATGTCCACCGAGTGTCACGATCTTCTCTGCCGCCTGAAGTATATAAGATGAAAAAGAAATTCAAATGAGCTGAGGTGTAACTCAGTCAGCTCTATTTTCTAAAATTATTTTTGGCTATACAGGGTGTTCAGTAACTGAGAGCCGTATCAAAGTTATATTTTTTTAAAACGGAACACCCAGTATATATTTACATATTTCGAAAGTACGCACAACGAGTAGGTAATAACCAAAAATTTTGAAAGTTCCGTTTAAGAGTTTGTAAAATATTAATGATTATGTGTAAAAAATTGCTCTATTTTGAGCTCTTATAGTTTGATTATTTATTTACAATTCACAGCGAATTTTTGAAGTTGTCAATACAAAATCTCATCTATAGAAATTTCACAACAGATTCAATCTATTAGTTATTATGTGTACGGGGTGTTGAGTTTTGAGAAAGTTAATTTTGCTTAAAATTTTCAAATGGAACAGCCTGTATGTTTAAACTCTTGTGAAACTCTGCCTTAATGAGCTTTCATCAAACGTCAAATTTTTTTGTCTAAACTGAAGAAATCGCGAGACAGCAGTGAAATAATTTTTTTCCTGTCAATATTAACGTTATTTAGCCTTTCCGTCCGGTTTTTCTGTTTCAGTTAGATGATAAATCAATGGATATGTTTTATTTTGTGTTCAAAGTAATTGAATATGTTCCTATTAAACTAACTCCTTTTTCCCTTTACTTTGAAAATATTTAAATAACTTTATTAAAATAATTTAAAAAAATAAAATTTAAAATTACGTTGCCCTTTGCTAGAAAATAGGAAAGCAGTTGCCATAAATTTTTAATTGACAGAACAATTGTTTAGATTAGTGATGCACTACTTTTACAAATTTGTACTTCTTTTTGTGTTAACAAAATGGATTTGAATAATTGAAAAGTTACGTGACGTGACACATCTAATAGGAGAAAGCAACCAAAACTGTCTTTTGGCGTCAAGATTACAAGAAGTCAGAAGTATTTACAAGAAGCTGAAAAACAATTTGAATATTTAATATAACTTTTCTAGATCCAATGGTTCCTTGTCGTTCTTAATTTGTTGATTGTTTTCTGTTATTTTCTAATTTAACACTTATTATTCTTGATTTGTACATTATTTTGTTATTTTCTGATTTATTAATTAAATTAAGTAATATTTGTTGATTTATCAACAAAACAAGACAGAAGGACAGGTCGAAAAGTTAAAAAAACGTCAATATCGTAATTAAAAAAAAATGAGTAATTGCTGTTTCGCCATTTGTTCTGTTTGGACAAAAACATTTGGCATTTTATGAAAGCTCATTAAAGCGGTGTTTCACAAGAGTTTTATAATGGGTGTTCCATTTGAACATTTAGAGAAAAAGGGACTTTTTCAAAACTCAACACCCTGTACACATAATAATTAATAGATTGTAGCTGTTGTGAAATTTCTGTAGATGAGGTATTGTAATGTCTACCTACAAAAAGTCACGATGAAATGTAAATAAACAATCAAACTATAAGAGTTCCAAGTAGAGCAATTTTTTACACACTATCAATAATATCTTAAAAACTCTTTAATAAAACTTTATTAATTTATGTATTCATTACCACCTACTCGTTATGCGTACTTTCGAAATATATAAAAATATACTGGGTCTTCCATTTAAAAAAATATAACTTTTGTATGGCTCTCAGTTACTGAACACCCTGTATAGCCAAAAATAATTTTATAAAATAGAACTGACTGAGTTACGCCTCAGCTCGTTTAAATTTCTTTTCTATCTTGTATACTTTAGATGCCGCGGCACTCGATGAACACCCTGTATATCGAAAGGTTATTTGAAATTATAACGATATTTTCAATCAACATATTGATATATCGTTGCCATCCCTAGTATTTTTATTTTATACGAGGGTCAAACCGAAAAAAGTCCGTCTGTAGAAATGACCATCTTAAGACCAAGAAATATACATACAGGCTGTTTCACTTAAGGTGGCTTCCTTCATATCTCTTTCGTTACTGATTTTACAAAAAAATATTTCAGATGAAAATTACTTGGTATAAGGTGGAGCATTATTTAAAATTAATTTGGTGTGTACAGCGCAAATGGAGCCCTCTACATACACCAAAGTAATTTTAAAATATGATCCATATGATACCAAGTAACTTTCATTTGAAACATTTTATATACCGGGTGTCCCGCGCCATGTGCTCACCTTTCTAGAATCTTTATTTATTAGTCGATTAAGCTGAATTTTGGAAACAATAAACTAAGCAAAAAATGAAATTTTCCGACATACTGATAGTCGTCATAGGACTTCCGGTTTCGCCGGAAGTGATATCAACTTTCTTATTTTAAATGGAACACCCTATATATTTTTACATATTTAAAATCTACAGAGCATTACGAGTCCGAATACGTATCAATTGTTAATTTTGGTTTGCATGACAACGAAAAACAAACTTTTTTATTTTTCAATCCAGAAAGCTATGAATCGCATTTTTTCGATCTAATGCGATCAAGAGTTTCGAAAAAATCACTCCTTTGATGGTATTTTGATTTTTAACATTTTTACAGTATTTGAAATTTTCATTAGCTCTTAACTCATTTTTTTCGATAGAACCTCATATGTTTCTTAGCTTAGTTCAACAGTACATTTTTTTCTGAGTACGCTGATATCAAGTACGTCATATTTTCTTTGAAAGTCATTTGAAATAAAGGGAGTGTAAATTTTCAATAAGACATGCTCTAATTTAAATGATTTTCAAGGAAAATATGACGTATTTGATATCAGCGTACTCAGAAAAGAATGTTCTGTTGAACTAAGCTAAGAAAAATATGAGGTTCTATTGAAAAAAATGAGTTAAGAGCTAATGAAAATTTCAAATACTGTAAAAATGTTAAAAATCAAAATACCATCAAAGGAGTGATTTTTTCGAAACACTTGATCGCATTAGATCGAAAAAATGCGATTCATAGCTTTCTGGATTGAAAAATAAAAAAGTTTTTTTTCGTTGTCATGGAAACCAAAATTAACAATTGATACGTATTCGGACTCGTAATGATCCGTAGATTTTAAATATGTAAAAATATATAGGGTGTTTCATTTAAAATAAGAGAGTTGATATCACTTCCGGCGAAACCGGAAGTCCTATGACGACTATCAGTATGTCGGAAAATTCCATTTTCTGTTTAGTTTATTATTTCCAAAATTCAGGTTAATCGATTAATAAATAAAGATTCTAGAAGGGTGAGCACATGACGCGGGACACCCGGTATAAAGGAAGTCGACTTAAGTGAAATACCCTGAATAAAACAAAATGTTTATTAATTTTTGAATTTTTTTTTAGTTATAAGGAGAACCAAAGCTATTTTAACAATAAATAAGTAAGAGAAACAAGTAAATAGATTTTTTTTTAATTTTTGTTGTTTCTAGAAGTTATTCATCAATTATTAAAACAACTTTCATTCAATAAAAAAATTAATAATACCGCATTTAGATTAATTTATAGATTGTTTTTCGTTTATTTTTCCACGGACTGCTTGGAGTTGTTTTTTTTTTTTTCTGTGGCGTTTACAACCTGTTGTGTTTATTTACATATTTTCTCGTTTTTTAATCCCGCGATAACGCTGTTGCGAATCGAGCTCGTGATGCGTGAAGCATGTCTGCGATAAAATGTATTTCAAGGTGCTAGAAAGGTGAGCGCTCGGTAAATAATATTTTATGGGTTTTTTCTTCGACGCGCAAATAAATAAGTAAGTACCTTGCAGAAGAAGCTGATGGTAATAATGACTTGTCCTGCGTCTGTCTAAGAACCAAACCCGTTTGAGATTTATGTTCTTTAAGAATAGATAATCTATTATTGTTGTTGTCGGCGTGACAAGCGGTCACGATGTTTGCCTGATGTGTTTCTTTTTTTTTATTTTTTTTTCTTTGGGTTTCTTTTTGTTGCAGAGGAGAATCTTAATTCCGCAGGGCATTTGTTTTGCTTTTCATCTATTCTATATTTTACGGCTTGATCCTCGTTTAATCCAAATCGCCAATGTTAGAAGTCTTCTTCTACCTTCCTTTATATTTCAAACCCATTCAAATCTTAATTAATTTTTAATTTTTCTTGACAGTGTGACTGAAAAACCAAACTTTTGCAAAAAGACCACAAGTCTCTAACTTCATTCGTTCGGAAGATATTGGCATTTGTTCGAAGTACTGCAACGGCGATAATTTCTTTAAAAAAGTTGAATAACGCGAAAACGCTTTAGATTAGACCCTACGTGTCACATTAAAAACAGTTTGGAATTCGAAAATGTCAAAATATGTGGAATGTTCCATTTAAAATAACGAAGTGACGTAACGCCCAGACCAAACAGAACACTCTGTATACACCAAACTGATTTTAAAATATACTTCACACGAAACGAAGTAACTTTCATTTAAAACTTTTTTTTGTAAAGTGAGTAACTAGAGAGTTATGAAGGAAGCCGCCTTAAGTGGAACACCCTGCATAGTGGACGTTAAAAACTTTTGTTTTTGTTTCTCTTTTATTTTTGAAAGAGTCTCTGATTTTGCGATCGTCTTTTGTTTTCAGATCGCAATCGATGTGGTATTTAAGAGCCCTCGGGAAAATTTTGTTTTTCCATTAACAACGAGACGGTCAAGAGGATTTCGTTGTCTTTTGTTTTTGAGAGAGTCTGATTTTGAACGGACTTTGTAAGAGACTCCTATCCTCTTTTGTTTTCAGATCGCGTTTGTTTGATGTAGTATTTAAGAGTAGTCGGGAAACTTTTGTATTTCTACGAAGAATGCGGCGATCAAGAGGTTCCGTTGTCTTTTGTTTTTTTAATTTTATCGCATAAATTGCGTAAGAGATTCCGATCGTCTTTTGTTTTCAGATCGCCATTGACATAGTGTTTAAGACCCGCCGGGAAACTTTCGCTTTCCTATTAAGTATGAGATGGTTAAGAGGTTCCGCTGTCTTTTGTTTTTGAGAGAATCTAATTTAGAATGAAACGCGTAAGAGATTCCGATCGTCTTTGCAATTAAAATATTTAAGAGACGTCGAGAAACTATTGTTTTTCCATTATTAAGAACGGGCCGATTAAGAGATTCCGTTTATCTTTTGTTTCTGAGAGAGTTTCCGATCGTCTTTTGTTTTCCCTGGATTCGTAATTAAAATATTTAAGAGACGTCGAGAAACTATTGTTTTTCCATTATTAAGAACGGGGCGATTAAGAGATTCCGTTTATCTTTTGTTTCCGAGAGAGTTTCCGATCGTCTTTTGTTTTCCCTGGATTCGTAATTAAAATATTTAAGAAACGTCGAGAAACTATTGTTTTTCCATTGTTAAGTTAAGAACGGGACGATTCCGTTGCCTTTTGTTTTTGAAGAGAGTTTCCCATCGTCTCTTGGTTTTTAAGAGAGCTTCGGATCGTCTTTTGTTTTCCCTGATTCCGTGATAAAAATATTTAAGAGATTTCGAGAAACTTTTGTTTTTCCATTGTTAAGAACGGGACGATTACAAGAGATTCCGTTGTCTTTTGTTTTTTAAAAGAGTTTCCGATCGTCTTTTGTTTTCCCTGAATCCGCGATTAAAATATGTATTTAAGAGACGTCGAGAAACTTTTGTTTTTCTATTGTTAAGACGACTAGGAGATTCCGTTGTCTTTTGTTTTTGAGAGAGATTGCGATCATCTTTCGTTTTCCTTTTTGTTTTTCCATTATTAAGAACGGAACGACTAAGAGATTTCGTCATCTTTTGTTTTTGAGAGAAGTTCCGATCGTCTTTTGCTTTCCCTTAATTCGTGATTAAAATAGAGATGTCGAGAAACTTTTTTATTTTTCTGTGATCAAGAAGAGATTCCGTCGTCTTTTGTTTCTGAGAGAGTCTGATTTCGAGTGAGTTGTGTAAGAGACGCCCCTTCCCCCCTACCCTGTACAGTTGCGTCACTTTTGCTCGGATTGTCCTCGTTTAATAAGAAGAATAAAATTACAAACAAATTTTATTAAAAACGTGAGGTTAAGATGTCACATCGAATAATATCGAATGGACTTTTGTTTTCTGTAAGGAGGAAGTTCCGTTGTTTTTCTGTTTCTTTTGTTTTCGAGATGACCCTTTCGTCCTTTGTTAAGTTTTAAATTGGGAAGAAGAAAAAAGAAACTTGCGAGAAGAAACAGAAATCAGGTTTCGATCGTCTTTTATTTTTCTATTAGAAATTAAGAACTGTTTTTTTATTTTATGGTTTTATGAAGAATTGTTGCAGTTGAAAGGGCCTGATCGTCATTTTTTTATTAAGAAGAACTTGAAATTATTTAAGCGTGTTCAGTCTTTTTTTTTGTTAATTTAATCAAGGAGTTGAGAGACCCCTACCACCTTTTGTTTCTTTTTTCTGTTAAAAACGAGAATTTCGAAGAAAAGAAGCGATTAATTTTTAAAAAAATTTGAACCGTAACCGTTGCTACTTGCATTGCGATTTTTTTTACGTCGCGTCGTTTCTGTTTTTAATTTTTCAGAATAATTTTTATTTTTTACTAACAAAGGAATTAAGAGACTCCTATCGCCTTTTGTTTTTTCTGTTTAAAGAATGAGAGCATCGAAGTAAAAAATCGGCCTTTTTTTTTTAATTTTAAACCGTAACCGTTACTACTTGCATTACGATGTTTTTTTTTCGTCGCGTCGTTTCTGTTTAATTTTTCATTTTGAACTTACAAAAATTAAAAATGAGATGAGTGAATTGTGAAAACTTTGAAGATGGGAAGAAAAAAATTACTAATTTTCCTTGTTTAAAAAAATGAGGAAAAACTCAAAATATAAAAGCAATAAGTAATAGAGGACAAAACAAAAGACCATCGCTTTTAATTTTTAACGAAACGCCATCGATTTGCTTTGAATTTAAAAATTTTAAAAGATGCAGAGAAGATTTTGAGAAGGATAAATTATGAAAATTTTGACGTGCGGGAGAGCAAAACAAAAACGACCGACACGATTTTCCCCGATTTAAAAAAAAAAAATTGAAAACAAAACTCAAATCATAAAACCCGTAAATTCTAGGTGGGCCAAACAAAAGACAATCGCTTTTAATTTTTAACAAAACGTGATGAATTTAATTTTCGAAGTTGAAAAATTAAAAAAATAATGAACGGAAAATCTTGAGGTAGATAAATCAGGAAGATTTTGATGGCGGGCGCAAAACAAAAATGACGATTTTTAAAACTGGAAAAAAAAATTCAAAATTGATTTAGGTTTAGATTTAAAGAAGGATAAAAAAAAATATTACGGCCGAGGAGGGGGTAGATGTTTCGGAACTGTCAAGAAATTGCGAAATCGAAGACAAACAGGTCAAAAACTGCAGGTAAGAAAACAAAACACATTCAATTTAATTTTTGGAATTAAAAAAAATAAAAAAAATAAATGAATTGAATATTTTGAGAAAGACGAATTGTGAAAACTTTGAAGGGGCGGCAAAATAGAAACGACTGATTTTCCCTATTTAAAAAAAATATAAAAAATCATAAATTCTAGGGGGCAAAACAAAAGACGATCGCTTTTAATTTTTAACGGAACGCAATAGATTTAATTTGAACTTAAAAAATTTTAAAAATGAAACAAAAATTTTGAAGTGTAATTTTTATTTTTTACGAACCGGAGAACTAAGAAACTCCAGTCGTCTTTTGTTTTTTCTGATCTCCCTTGTTAAAAAAAAAAATAATGGGAAAAAACTCAAAATATAAAACCAGTAAATGATATGGGGCAAAACAAAAGACGATCGATTTTAATTTTTAACGAAACGCAATTGATTTAATTTGAATTTGAAAATTTTAAAAAATGAAACGAAAATTTTGAAGTGTAATTTTTATTTTTTATTAACGAAGGAATTGAGAGACTCCGATTACCGTTTGTTTTTTCTGTTAAAAAATGAGAGCATCGAAGAAAAGAAGCGGTTAATTTTTTTTTTTTAAATTTTAAACCGTAACCGTTGCTACTTGCGTGACGATGTTTCCTTTTTTCGTCGCGTCGTTTCTGTTTTTAATTTTTCAAAACAACTTTTATTTGGATTTTAGATCGAATCGAATCGTGATGTGGCAAATAAGAATTCCATTTCCTGTGTGCACGGGTTCGGCCGCTTTCCTTTTATTTCTCCCACCGTGATGGAAATTACAAAATCTCAAATGAGAAATGTCAATTCCACCAAGGTCTGAAATTTATTTATTACTTCTTTTTTTGTAAAAAATTTCTAATTAAGCCCCTAATGCAATAAGCGTGCTGCACAATTACGACATTAATTTATGTACGAGCAAACTGTTATTAGTTTCCATCCAATTCGAAGAAGTTCGTCTCTCCGCGTTAATTGCAGTCTTCATACTAAGAGTTTTAATTGCTTCTTGTAAAGGTCGTGTAATTATTGTATTTTTTTTTTCTTCGCTGATTAATTGTTTATTGGCCTTAATAGATTTAACCATGACGCGTTCATAATCGACTTCAACTTATATCATCTAAGTGGCAAACACTTCTTATTTTGGCAAGAGTTAAAATTGACCATCGCGAGGGTGTTCCTATAAAATGGTTAAAGTTACATCACGGATTGTTCGTCTGTGGTGCAAGGTCGCCAAATTAAGTTCACGATCCCAAAGGTGTAATTATATGTAATAAAAATTCACGTGGGCAGATAATTATCGCCAGACAATTAACAATTACGCTTCGCCAAGTGTGCACGGTTGCGTGGAGGGCAAATTAGATTCCGTGCGCGAAATTAAATCCGCCAGATAAATTCCGACGTAATTTTTCAGATCACATAACACCATTAAAAGGGGCAATCCAATTAAGTCGAAGCAGAAAAGGGGAAGCAAGTTCAATTACAATATTGGTAGATGGTACACCTCACAAATTAAATTAAATTTAGAGGAATCTTGCCCCTGCCCCCCCTCCTTCTTCCCCCCGACTTATTTTGTAGAGAGTGCACTGCTCCGAAATACATTTCTCAACTCGAAAAAACAAACGTGTTTATAATTTATTGTTACAATAAAATGAATGAAACGCCGCTTTGCGTAAACCAATGAAATACAAAATTTATTGCCCTGTTTAAGAAAAGGGAAATTTCATGCAAAAATTGCATAAGAGGGGTCTTGTAAATATCATGAAGAGCTTACAGCGTTCGTTAAACGTTTAATTGGAAAATTAATTACTTGCTTAATTGAGTTTTGACATATTGTATGTGTTGCAACCATGATTATTTTTTAATTAAAAAAAAATGGTAATTCACTTCAGAATAACAACATTAATTTGGAAATACCGTTACGCCAAATCGGAAGCCACTTACAGGAAAACAATAATGCGTCCCATCATGGCGTAATTTTACATAGTGTGTTCAAAATATTGAGATACGCATCGTATCTCGTTTGTTTTTGAAGTTGCAGGAAAACGTTAAAGAGGAAATGTGTCGATAGTTTATTAAAGATTCACACGCCGTTTACAGAAAAACAATAGAACAACGCGTTCGCGTTATACGAAAGAAGTTGCTGGACTTTTTTAACGGAACATCCTGTATATTATAGCATTTCTGGATTCTGCGTCAAAATTTAAAGAGAATTGATGCGTCGCACCATAGGCCTATCTTTACTAGTTTCGAAGTTATTTGATATATCTCAAAAATGTTGAGATACGTTTCCAATCTCGCTCGTTTCCGAAGCTAGAAACAAACTTTAGAGGGGAAAAATGCTGATATTTTGCTGGGGATTCCCACGCCCTTCACAGAAAATCAAAACAACGTCACGTTTGAGAAATGTGAGCCGAAGTTATGCTTTCTTTGTGGAGCGCCCTGTATATTCTTGCATTTTCGAAATCCACAGCGAAATTCAGTGCTAAATGATGTGTCGCACCAAAGGTGTGTTGTTATTAGTTTTGGAGTTATTTCATGTTTCTCAAAAATTTTGAGATACGCGTCGTATCTTGCTTGTTTTTAAACTTAGAGCAGAACTTTAGAGAGGAAATGTGCGGATATTTTGCTGGAGATTCCCACGCTCTTCACAGAAAACCAATACAATATCATGTTTGAGAGATGTAAGTTGAAGTTGTGTTTTATTTATTGAGCGCCCTGTATATTCTGGCATTTTTGAAATCTACAACGAAATTCAGTGCTAAATGATGGGTCGCACCAAGGGAGCATCTTTATTAGTTTCGAAGTTATTACACGTTTCTCAAAAAATTTGAGATGCGCTTCGTATCTCGCTTGTTTTTAAACCTAGAGCAAAACTTTAGAGAGGAAAAGTGCTGATATTTTGCTGAGGATTCACACGCCGTTCCCAGAAAACCAATACATCACGGTTGAGAGATGTGAGCTGAAGCTAAGTTTTTTTTACGGAGCGTCCTGTATATTCTAGCATTTTTGATATGTACGGCGAAATTGAGTGCTAAACGTTGGATCGCGGCAAAGCCGAATCATTGTTAGTTTCGGAGTTATTTCATGTTTCTCAAAATTTTTGAGATACGCTTCACATCTCGCTTGTTTTCGAAGCTTGAAACAAACTTTAGAGAGGAAAAGTGCTGATATTTGTTGGGGATTTCCAGGCCGTTCACGGAAAACCAATACAACATCACTTTTGAGAGATGTGAGTTGTGCTTTCTGGAGCGCCCGTTTTTAAGAATCGGATCGAACTTAGGAGGTTATTTTCAAGGAGACATCCTGTATATTACCGCTTTTTTGAATTTCTCGTGGAAATTTAGTGCGAAAAGATGGGTCGTACCGAGTTATCTCGCTCTTCTCAAAATTTTGAGATATGCGTCGCTTTTCGCTTGTTTCTTCGGCCGGAAAGGAAAGTCGAAGGCGTTTTCGCGACAATTCGAAAACACCGTATGAAGAAATATTAATTTATGATTTTTTGATTTATGTCTGGGAAGGGCGTAATTAGTTGATTTCAGTTGAGTTGGGATGAGTTAACCTTGAGATTGGTGAAGCTTAATGTTACTTGGTTTTAATGTTTTCGCTCTTAATTTTTTTTGTTTTAGTTCTTTGTTTCAAGATGACTTTTGATTAATTCTTTTTTGATTATGTTTTTTAATATTTAATTTTTTAAATTTTTTTCTTTTGTTGAGCTTATTCAGGTTTCAATTTTCATAATTTTTAATGTTTTCCCAGTTTCACTTTTTTTAAAACTTATTGTTTTCTTAGCTTTAATTTTTTTAATTTTCAATATATTTTAATTGGGTTGACCTTGAGGTGGGTCGGACCTAATTTTCATTAATTTTTACAAAGTTTAATTTTGTTAATTTATAAACTGATTTTTAATTTCTCCAAATTATTTTAAAAAATTCTCGCTTTGGATTGAGTTGACCTTGGGATTGGTTTATCCTAATTCCTTTGATTTTTACATATTTAAGCAATTTTTCGTTTTGGTGGACTTTTGATGTATCGGACGTGATTTTCATGGAATTTAGTTTTCGTTTAGATTTTACATTTTAGAAATTTTCATCTTGTGTTGGTTTGGGCCGGGTTAAATTTTTTTTTACTTTTGATTTCTTACTCGGTTGTACACGGCAGTTGGATTGGGTTGGGTAAATGTTTTTTTTTTTTAATTTCTTGTTCCGGTTGGGTTGGATTGACCTTGAAGTTTGTCTGAGCCTTTAAATTTATCTGTCAGGTTAAATTGGGTTGACTTGAGGTCTGTCCGGACATGATTGCTTTTCAGGTTTAATTTTTTTCTAATTTTAATGTATTCTTAGTTTTGTTTTTTTTAATTTCCAATTTGTTTTGGTTGGGTTGACCTTGAGGTGAGCTGGGCTTAATTCTGGGCTTAATTTTCATTTTAGTTTAGTTTATTTTTTTTACTTTTTGGGTTGGGGATTTACTTTCAAATTGGATGAGTTCAATTTTAAGTGATTTTTAAATCACAAAAATTTTCAAATTTAATTTTGTTATTTCTCATTGATTTTTAACTTTTTCCAAATTATTAATAAAAAAATATTTCTGGCTTCGATTGGATTGAATTGACCTTGAGATCGGTTTAGCTTAATTTAATTAAATTTTTTTATTTTTGATTTATTGCTCCGACTGAGTTGGATTGGATGGCGTAATTTTTTTTTGTAATTCTTGATTTCTTGCTCCCATTGAGTTGGATTTATATGAGTTTTTAAATGCATCTCTCTGGTTGAGCTGGGGTTGACCTTGAGGTCTGTCTGGACTTAATTTTAATTGAATTTAGTTTAGATTTCTTATTTTGATTGGTTTGAGTTGGTCTTGATAGCGATCGCATTTAATCTCAATGATTTTTAAACTCCAAAAATTTTTAGTTTTAATTTATTTGCATTTTCCATTGAATTGGGTTGACCTTGAGGTATGTCTGGGCTGTATTTTAATTGATTTTTTATTGTTTTGGTTATGATTTTTTTTTGCTCGAGTTTACGGTGATCGAGTTTTGTTTCAAGTGATTTTAAAATCTCAAACATTCTCAGTTTTTCATTAATTTTTTTTTTAGATTTTATTATTTCTTGCATCGGTTGGGTTGACTTTAAGACCGGTTAGTTTAATTTCATTTGATTTTGAAACATGTAAAACATTTTCTTGTTTTTATTTTCTATTTTTTGACTGGTCTGACCTTCAAATTCAAATTCAAATTAATTTGATTAATTTATTTGATTTTGTATTGTATTTTTAAGATTTTGTTTTTTTGGGTTGAGTTTAGGTTATAATAATAGTAATACCCGTTATTTGAAAGCAGTTTTGTAACAGTTAATTACAAACGGCCGGCCTGAAAACGTCAAATACAAACAAAAAATATTACAAATTAAAATTTAAACTAAAACAAATTGAAACAATAACGAGAGAAGTAATAATAATAATAAATTAAATAAAGAAATAAAAATAATGATATTTCTAGGTTGACTTTAGTTGAGTTGGGTTGACACTTACATATCCATTAACAAGTTAAGAAATACATAAACAAAACAATATAGTACATTAAACATTCCGTTACAAAATTAAAAAAAAAAAAAAAGGAAAACAACAGTGGCGGCTTGTCGTGGTGGTTGTTGCCTGCCTGCAGAAAATCATCACGAGCCCCCACTGACAATGATATCATTAAATGACCTTTTCTAAATATACAGGGTCTTTCATTTGCATTCATTAAATGGATGTGCTTTTAAAGTTTGATGAGAAGGCTACTCTCTCGTGCCCCATCCTGTATAACAAACTAAAATAATTTTAGAAAAATTTTGTGCAAATCGTTTTTGATTGCAGTGAGAACCTCGAGCAGCCTCTGGACAGCTGTTTCAGCCCTGCTTGGGGCTTCTTCAGCAGAAACCTACTGCAATGTTAGGTCAAAAAGCGATAGTAAGATGTCGCTATTTTATATGTTTAAAATAATTTTGTCCATAATTAACATACAAGGAAACGCTTATTTGTATTTGAGCGCGACACGAGGAACGTTCACTTTTAAGAAATGCAAAACCAGAAGCTGTTTAAAACCGGAATACATTTTTTTTTTAATTGCGGTGGCAGTAATTAACGCAACACAGGTTTTCGGTTCGTCTGGATCAAGGATGGCTTGTCTCGTACGTTAAACATCCTTTTAATCACTGTACTCCTCATCACTTACAAGCGACTTGTAAATGGATGGTTGTACACTGATGGAACAAGTGATTGGTCGAGGAAGATTATGCAAAAGGAAACGTTTCCTGTATACAGGAAGACAAATTGTTTATCTGTCGCCTGTTCTGAATGCGTAATCATGCGATCATGTCACGACGTGACAGAGAAGTTTCTTCTTTACTCGGTTTACGCAATTTTTTTTTTTTTTGACGAGAAGCTGTAAGTTCGTTAATTCCGGAGTTAATGAACTTGCAAACGTACGTACAAAGTGCATCGCTGTTCTCAAGACCGTTATACGGCTGCCTTAATACACGCAGATTACGAACGCAAATCCGCTACTAAACAGTTCAAAATAATTGCGAGGAAGTTCATTAGTTTGGGTCGTTAAGGCGACTTTCTAGAGAGAACGAAATCATTGAGTAGTTTTATTAGATCCGGATTACTGTGAAGAAAGTGTCGCTGACAATATGTTCTTCCGAAGATATAAGCGAAGATGTCTCATTACATTTCACATCTTAAAAAAGCGCAAGTCAACTTAATTAGATGTAAAGGGCGTTCAAAAACTCTCATGTTTGGAGTTGGCCATGACTTGAGATATCATCATCACGTTCCACATCTTAAAAACATAAATCAACTTCATTAGATGTAAAGAACGTTCAAAAACTCTCATGCTTGGAGTTGGTCATGACTTGAGATATCATGATCACGTTCCGTATCTTAAAAACGCAAATCCCCTTAATCAGATGTAAAGAGTGTTCAAAAACTGTCGTGTTTGTAGATGGCCGTGACTTGAGATATTCCAGACCAGTATGCTATATCCATTTATGTTCAACACAACATGCTGTTATTTTATTTTATTTTATTTTTTGAAATAGGAATTTGAACGTAAACTCGACGTTATGTTTAACGTAAATGGACGCAGCATAAGGGCGATTACCATCACGTTCCCCATCTTAAAAACATAAATCAACTTAACTAGATGTAAAGAGCGTTCAAAAACTCTCATGTTTGTAGATGGCCATGTATTGAGATATTCACCATTATGTTCAACACAGCATGCTGTTATTGTATTTTATTTTATTTTTTGAAATAGGAATTTGAACGTAAACTCGACGTTACGTTTAACGTAAATGGACACAGCATAAGGACCATTACCATCACGTTCCACATCTTAAAAAATACAAATCAATTTAACTAGATGTAAAGAGCGTTCAAAAACTGTCATGTTTGTAGATGGCCATGATTTGAAATATTTTTACTTATATGGTAACAAAAGTGAATTGAGGTTAACTGCTCTAACACGATAGGAATATCAGTGGCCATCTTTTTGTAAAATTGTATAACTTAATCCCCACGTAACTTTCAATATTTTCGCTATAATATTTTTGGCAATTTTTTGAATTTTTCGGAGCTTTTTAATCCCCACGTAAATTACAGTATTTTAACATTTATCATTTTTGGCAGTTTTGTAACTTCTTGGATCTTTCCTTTATTTACATTTTTAACGTTGTTTTAAATTTTCTCACAATTTCATTCACAGATTATTCCAGTTTTTTTTTTTTCTGTTGCGGAACTGGAATATCGCACAGTTCGCCAAAGAATTGTCGGTAATTGTTTTGTTTTAAAGACCACAACAGGCCAACTAGGTCAATATTATTGCACGTCCGCGTAGCATTTGTAGTCATCTGGAGCTTTTAGCCGTTCGTGCAAAAAAGAAACCATTGGGAAAATAAATTTGGAAAAAAAAAACAATTGTTTTGAGACCAAGCCAACCCAGGAAGAATTGTATATAAAAAAATTGGAAAAATAAATAAATAAATTGCCAAAAAATCACAAAAATTTAAAGCATTTCGAGAAATTAAAACAAAAATAAAATTAATTAAAGCTGCAATGTTTCGTAAAAATTAAGTTGCGATTAAATTATATTATAACGCATTTAAAACAAGATCAGAATGAAATGAGTCAAGCAGCTGCGACGGAGCATTTCTTAGAATCTTGCACACGACGCAGCACGCGTCCGCCAAGAGAATTAAATCAAGCGGGCGGAAGTAGCAATATTGCCTCTAATTTCTGCACTCAATTAAGGATAATTTTTGCATAGCAAGTGCAGTTTTCAGTATTCCCCCTTGCGCAGCAATCTGGAAGGGGATAATGTTTAAGTAATGCGGGAGCATACACGAAATCGATTTTCCTAGTTCTTAGAGTCGACGCGTACAAAAAGGTGTTGTACAGCTATTTTAGAGCTGTATTGAATAATATTTTTAATAATAATTTAACAATATAGTATAATACAAATACAATATGAAATTTTGTTTGTTTTCTTCTTAGTTTTTATTCTTTATCTGAGAATTTGTTTCTTGTGTGTTATTAAAACTAATACCTAATACATTTTATTTCTAGCTGGTTTGATATTTGTTACAAAACTTTTTTCATTCTAACTGTGTATAAATGTTCATACTGGGTGTTTTCGTAAGTATGGTTGAAAGGAGAATCTTGACTTTTATACGATTGAATCTTTTTATTGCACAAATCAAAATTTAAACGTTTTGTTTCTGTGTTAAACCGCGTTTTCGGCGACACCCGTGAATAAGAAAATTTCTTTAAATAAACTATTATTAGTAAAAACGTAATATGTCTCAGAAAAACGCGTCATTATGGTTTTAGTTATTAAATTTGAAACAAATAACTAAGGAGAAAATGTGACATTTGTCAAAATATTGAAAAACTAGCAGAAATTCAAAATCAGTAGCGCGTGTACCAATTTTTAGTAATTTAGGAAACTATTTTTCATTTCAAAGTGAACACAAAAAAGAAAAATTAGTCTGCATTTTTTTAGATTTGTTTTATATTGTATTTGTCTTCATTTTCAGTCACACTTGCCAGAACAGCCTGTATATTCCAGTGCACCGAATAAAATTTAAAAAAGTTTCGATGTCTTTTGGCTACAATGTTTCACATTTAAAAAAAAAAAAAGAGTAAAAATCAGTTTCGTTTATGTTTATTGGGTAGGCCCAGGGCCGGATCTAGACTTTTCGGCACCCCGGGTTGAACAGTTTTGTTTTGATCGATTTTCTCTTTTTGTTTTTGTTTGAGTTAATTATTCTTTTTATTGAATTTTCAACGAATTGCTTATTCTATTTTTGTGTTTATTTTTATTATTTGTTTTCGTTTTGCCGTTTTTTTAAAATTATTTTTACGTTTCGCCGCGGAAAATCGTCGATTTTCTTTTGTTCTTTGTTCACCATACGCTTCATGTTTCGATTTTGTTTTTTTTTCACATTCCGACGATAAATTGTCGATCATCTTTTGTTTTTTTTTTCACCATGTGCTCGCTTCGTGTTTTGATTTTGTCTCCTTGTTCTCTTTTGTTTCTTTTTGTCGAAATGTTGTTTCATAATGTATTTTTTTTTTATTTGACGTCCAGAGTGCTGTGACGGGCACGCTTAAATCTGAAATATACACAGACAGTACTGTGGACGTCAATTTAAAAACATAAAACACGTTATAAAACAATATTTCGACAAAAAGAAACAAAAAAACATTATTGTTAGTTGTTTTCTTTTCACTTTCAATTTTCAAGCAGTTCGTTGGTCTTCTTTTGTATTTTTGATCATCTTTCCGTCGTACGTCGTTGTATTTTTATTTTGCTGTATTTTTTTTCTGTCATTCTTAATTTTTCGTCAAATTTTTATTCGTTTTATTTTTTTTTTTTGGCCGAAGAATCGTTAATTATCTTTCGTTTGTCGTTCGCCTTATCATCGTCTTTCCTTCAATTTGTTTGTTTATGTGCTTTTGTTTTGTTTTTTCTTTTATCGAGTTTATGTTTCGTATTCCATTGATGTTATTTGTAATTTAATTTTTTTGTTTGTCCTCGTGTCCATTTCTTGTAACTTTTAAACAGCGCCACACACAGGGCCGTAGCCAGACTAAATAATATTCAGGAACGAAGGCTTATCGAAGTGTGAGGCAGACTGTAAGTTTTCTAACACTTTTTCGAATTTTTAAAATATCCTCAAAATGAAAAACACAACAAAGATAAATTATTATCGCATGAAAAATTAACATTCAAAATAATTGCAGTTTTTGTGTTATTTGAAACAAATTTAGTTTAGTTTCTTTTTTACATTTACATTACCCAATAGATATTATCTGCTCGCAAATTGGAAAGATCACTTCCAGTGTTGGCTTGTGAAACATTCAAATGGTAAACAACAGTGTGACGTGAAAACAAAAACAAAAGGAACGGTTTGCGTGTAAATAAAAGCAAAACTCGCTAATCACGATACTTATGTACGAAATAAAAATTCCCTAAGAAAGCAAGAAAAAACAACTGAGGGCTGATTATTGGCGGAGGAAGAAGAAGAAATGCAAAAAATATCTGATTCGTTAATTTCAGAACGAAAAAGGAAAAAAAAAAACAAATGACGATCGTAAAGTTTACAATTTCGCAACAAAGAAAAAAGACGAGAGAAACAAATTATTAATTCAAAACGGCATCTTCTTTTCAACAATAACGGCAGCAGCACCAAAAAAAAAATCAGATAGTGACAGAAATATTTGAAAATGGAAACAAATAACAATAAATCATAAACAAGTGACGAAAAACAAAACTGCAAATAAATTTTGAAAATTTTTGGTATTATTAAGGGCCATCACGGGATAATAGAATTTTATACGTCAAAATCGATTTTTCTTTAAAAAAAAGAACGTTCTTCGAAATTTGATGAGTTGGCAATGCTGCTTCTGACTGCTGCAAAGTGCAAGGTTAGGTTGTTTTAAAATTTTTGTTTCGTTTGTTTATCATTTTTATTGTTTCTTTTTTTTTGCAATCGTGTTTTTAACTTTAACCTCCTTTTTAAATTTCCCTGATTCATTTAGAGAATTCTAGGATAATTTTTGGTCGAGTCGGTTGGCAACACTGAGCCGAGTGAACTTCATTTCTATTCGGTTGATGTGACCTTCATTACACTTCACTCGAATGAGCGTCAATTACTTGGGATTCTTCTAACACTTTTTCAAATTGTTACTTTATGCTTATCGGATATCCCAGTAGTTATCGCGTATCTGGTACTCAACGGGTACCGGGGTACTTATCGGGTAACGGGTAACCCAGGAAGAATTTTAAAAAAAATTGAAAAAATAAATAAGTAAATTGCCAAAAGAACGTGAAGAAAATCACAACAAAAAAATAAAATTAATTAAAGTTAAAAGTTAGAACGAGATGGAGCGGGCGGAAGCCGTAATATTACCCCTAATTTAATTACCCCTCATTTCTGCACTCAATTAACGATATTTTTTGCATAGCAACATCCAATATTCCCCACTTGCGCAGGGAATAATGCTTAAGTACTGCGGAAGCGTACAAGAAATCGATCTTCCTAGTTCTTCGAGTAGACGCTCCTTGACCTAATTATGAGTGTTGTTCCTCGTTGAAAGATTGTTTATTTTATTTTTTTAAATAAATTTAGTCAGTTTCCTCAGTGTGAAATTAATTTCGCGAATGAAGATACGAATTCTTCAACGGTGTGTTATGTTGAATTTGGCTGAGTTGATTCGTTTCACTGAGTTCGATTTTTTTTACTTTTAAGGTTTTTTTTTTTTTAATTTTAACTTGCTGGGATTAGGCAGAGCTAGATTAAATTTGATTGGATTGGGTTGACCTTGACTTGGCTTTTTTCTTAATATATTTACTTGGCTTTAATATTTTTTTTTAATTTTTCTCCTTGGTTGAAGTTACAGTTGGAGTGATTGAGTTGGTTTGGATTGGGTTTGCTATTTTTAGTTTTCGCCATCACTGTTATCTGTTTTTAAAATTTCAGCCTAGGTCGAGTCAGTTGGGTTGAATTGACCTTGAAAATTGTTTTATTGTTTGTTTACTTGTCAATCTTTTATTTTTTTCTTTTAATCAATTTATTTTTTCGTTTTTCTTTTTAACTATCAATTAATCATCTTGTTTTTTGTTTTTTCTCTTCTGGTTCATTTTATTTGAAAAGATTCTTATTTTCTAGTTATAAGTTGATCGTCTTTTGTTTGGTTTAGATATGATTTTTATTTTCTAGTTACAAGCTGATCGTTTTTTGTTTGGTTTAGATGTGATTTTTTTATTTTCTGGTTATAAGTTGATCGTCTTTTGTTTGTTTTTTTTTGCTTCATCGATTGATGACTGATTATTTTCTTTTATTCGATTTGACTTTGTTTTATTTTTAAATTATTAACTGTATTTTAGAAATGTTTCTGTTTCGATAATCAAATTGATCGTCTTTTGTTTATTAGAGTTATGTGAGCGATGGCAACTTACGAGTATAAGTCAATCGTATGTGTGTTAATACTTGTTGTGTTTCTTAAACTTGCATTTAAGTTATTATATCCACTAAAGTACGGCTGTGTTTGTGACAGAAAATTGTACAAAATACTTTTTTTTGGATTTTATGACATCATAACCTAAACGCAGAACTGTCAATTAAAGCTGGAAACTATCTAGGAAAAAAAGGGTGTCCCGTTAGTTATGTTCGTCACTGTACAATGTTTAATTCGAATCTATTTAATATTATTTGTAATCGTTACTTCTTTTTAATAAACTATTCAGATAAACCCCCGCTAAACCGGAATTCATAACTCCGACCCGACCAGAAAACTAGAGGTTCATCGACCCGTTTCAAGTCTTCTTCGATCCCCAAGGGGTCGATATTGACCTCGTCGGGAACTCCTATTATAGATTTTATGCTGGTATTTCATAATCTGAATTATGTCTGAACTATCGTGGGTTAAAAAATTGTAAAATGCGTATATTGTAGGTGGCGCGGGGCTCCTGAAAGCGCTTATTGCTTACCGAAATATGGTGGCAGGTTAGCGCTGAGAGTCCAACGGTTAGCTGTTCCGAGCCAGTACTAGGTTGGAGAAGGGTGTGGGTTTAAATAAGACGGGCGCCAGGGAGAGAAAACACCAGATGATTACTGCGCACTGTGTAATCGATTCCCAATGGTTAACAGCTTTCAATGGCAAAGCTCATTTTTAGTGTGCGAAAATTTTAACAATCGCTGTTTAAAAGGTACACCACGTTCCACCATTGAACAATGACAAAGCTCGTTTTTAGCGCCAAAATTTCAAAGTCCTCCTCCGAATGAAAAAACTTAGTACAGCTCAATAAAACATCCTATTTCTAAACTTATGAAGTATTTTGCAAACTATTTTTGATTTCCTTTTGGCGATTTTTTTCCTAGGAGAAATACTTTGTTTGATAAAACCAAGCAAGTTTCAAGAGCAGCTCGCGTTCCTAATTGTTGCTCCCATAATTAAGCGAGCAACGAAATTATTCCGTCTGGTGAAGTAACATCGCTTGACCTTTTTCTGCCCACGTCGTCGCAGCGCCTCTTCCTTTTCTATCTCTAGGAGCCGTTCGCAAAGTGAAGCTTACCACGTGCGGGAGGCGACACGCGAAAACCTCATTGACATATAACGAAGTATAGTATTAAACATTTAAAACCATGCCTGCCGCGTTCAGTTTTGCGGTGAATGTCGATCTTCATCGTCGTGGAGAGCGCGCGAACTTCATTCATTATTATCGCGTTACGTACACGCCGCGGCGCGGAGTTGCTCGCAGAAGAAGGCGCACGAAGATGATGAATCGTTTCTTGGACGTGCCCTCGTAACAGCAATTTTTAAAATAATATGTAATAACGAGAGAAAGAGTGCGGTGAGTGTGACGACCGTTATAGAGAGGATGATGATGATGGCCAAGTGGGAACGCGGTAAAAAAGGTAATTCAATCAAAACACTCTTTTGGAATTCGATGATTTCGTACCGACTGGAAAAACTGGTTGTTTCGTAATTGATACGCGATTAGAAAACCGGATTGTTAACCTCGATGTTGTTGCAGGAAATCCTGATTTTTGAAATTGCAAAGAACGCCGACCGCGCTTTGGAGTAATCGACTCGCGCCTTCAAGGAGGGGGCGCGGAGGGTGTCATTTCAGAAAAACCTTATAAAAATAACCTGCGTAGATGTGTAGGAATTTGATTATTTGGATAAATCATTGATGGTCTTTACTTCGTCTTCATCGGAGATGGGGTTTCTGCTATCCCGAAAATTTTTGCTGCGATCAGTTTTTTGGCAATCATCATTTTCAAAAGACCTATATCTTCTGATACATAAAGCATAACACGCGCAACTTACCTAGTATAACGAACTCCTTTTTTTGTAAAAAAAAAAAAAAAAATGAAATTTGTCAGTTAATTGTTATGAAAGTTGCTCACATTAACGTTCGTTCACTTTTATGTAATTTCATTGAATTTAGAAATCATACTATGCAGTTTGAGTATGATACAGTTGCAGTTACTGAAACTTGGTTAACGTCACAAATTGCTACCGAGACAGTAAAAATCCATGATTACGTTTTTATACGCAAAGAGGATGGCAGAGGTGGCGGTGTTGGTTTTTATATTAAAGATAATTTAAGACATAAAATAATGGCCTCTTCAGACAGCATTGAACAACTTTGGATAAGAATTAACTTTGATCAAGATATTTATATATTTGGAGTAGCATACAAAGCACCAAATATTCCACGGACAATTTGTTGATGAGCTTGAAATATCTTTGTCATCTCATTTACCAATAACTAAATATATTTTCTGCTTGGGTGATTTAAATATTGATTTATTGAAAATGGATTCTTCTCATGCTACTTATTTATGTGATACTCTAGATTCCATGGGTTTTCATCAAATTATTGATCGACCAACTAGAATTACGGATAAGTCTATGTCACTTTTGGATTTAATCATAGTTAGTGATGTTGTAACTATTAAAACATCTGGAGTGCGTAATACGGAAATAGCAAATCATGATGTAGTTTTTTGTGATATTCACTTGATTGAACCTAAATTAAAACTGAAATCTTATACTTATCGTGATTTCAAAAATTTTAATTATACTAACTTCTTACAAGACCTACTTTGTTTACCTCTAGATGCTATTTTCCTCGAGTCAAATATTGATAAGAAAGTCGACATTTTTACTTCTAATCTTATTATGCTTTTTGACTTACATGCGCCTGTTAAATCCGTACTTTTGCGTAAGCCATGTGCTCCTTGGATTACGGACAATATTAAATTATTAATGTCAATCAGAGACAAAGCTATAATATAAGTATAAAAAAACTAAAAATGTAACTCATTGGGAGTATTATAAAACATTGAGAAACTTCACCAAACAATGTATAATTAACGAGCCTACCTTCAATTTAAATTCAGATCACGTGATACTAAAGAGTTTTGGAGAGAATTAAAGTCGTTTAACATTTGTAAAATGAAATCTAAGACTATTCCATTAGGTTTGCAAAATGTCGAAGAATTGAACAATTTTTTTGTAAATAATATTACTAACTTACATTAATTTTATAATAGTAATACTAAGAATAATATTAGTTTTTCATTTGAATTTTCGTTAATTGATGAAAATATACTTTCGAAAATATTATTGTCTCTGAAAAGTACATGTGCTGGTTCTGACGGTTTGAAGTATTTAGTACACATTATAAATTCTTACATATTAGATAAAACGTTCCCGAAGATTTGGAAACATGCTTTAGTTATACCACTTCCAAAAGTAGAAAATCCAGATAAAATGTCAGATTTGAGACCAATCAGTTTATTGCCTGTTTTATCCAAAGTATTCGAAAAACTTATAAATATCCAACTGCAACTTCATATTGCACAGTTTATTACCTGAATTTCAATCAGGATTTCGTGTAAATCATAGTTGCGAAACAGCTCTGCTAAACATTACTGATGAAATTCTAACTGCATCAGATAGAGGTAAGCTCTCGGCCTTGGTTCTTTTAGACTTTAGCAAGGCTTTCGATACCGTTAATCATAATGTTATGCTGGCTATATTGCATTACATAGGACTCGGTGTACTCGGGTTCAACTGAACTTTTGAAAAGCTATCTGTCAGAGAGATGTCAATCTGTTAAATTGGAGCATTTTATATCTAAAGCTATTCCTTCTGTATCTGGTGTGCCACAAGGTTCTATATTAGGATCTTTACTATTTTCTCTTTATACTTCTGATATTTTCAGAAATGTTAACACTTGTAACTTGCAGATGTACGCAGATGATACACAGTTACTTCACAGTTTTGTACCTAACGATTCCGATTACGCAGTAACTAGGATGCAAAATGATTTAGATGTCATTACAAATGTTTGTTTAGATCATTGCTTAACTATTAATCTTTTGAAATCTGTTGTTTTATTATTTGGTAAAAAATCTGAAGTGCAGTTATTAAGAAATAATTTTAGTTTGCATATTAGTGGTGTAAATATTCCGATAAAGGATTGTGTGAAAAATTTAGGGCTATTTCTTGATAATACGTTTAGATTTAAAAATCAGGTATCCATCTATTTGCAACGTGCGTATAGTACTCTGAAACTCTTGTATCCTCATCGCTCGTATTTGGGAAAAGATGCAAAAATACAATTGTGTAATTCTTTAGTATAATCGCATTTTTCACATTGCCGTTCTGTGTATGGGCCTTGTATTGATGTTTATGATCGTAAACGTATTCAAAGAGTGCAGAATGCCTGTCTAAGATTCATTTTTGGTATTCGTAAGTACGAGCACATTTCACACACTTTTGCCTTATGTCCTTGGTTAAACATGTATAATCGTTATTTGTATCACACACTTTGTAGGTATCATTCCATTATTTTATATAAAACGCCCGCTTATTTATTTCGCAAAATTTCCTTCCGTACTGATGTGCATAATATTAATTTAAGACTTAAAGGGCTTATAACACCTCCACAACACTCCACCGCTTTATTTGAACGGTCATTTTCCTTCAACCTACCGAAATTATATAATAATTTACCAGCCTTAATGAAGTCTCTATCTCTGCCTTGTTTTAAAAAAGCTTTACGTAAGTATCTTTTTTTCAATTCAATAGGAAAACGTTTCATTGACTGCAACTTGTCTGTTCATCTGCTTTGAAAATTGTTTTGATATATCTACATACAACATATATACGTATATACCTACACTCATCACAGATATTCATACCTTAAATTCGAGTTTAAATTAACGTAAGTTAGGCATTTTGTTTTTGTCAGATTATCTGTTTAAAATTATTCAAGGTTAAGTGTAAAAGTGGGGATGTAGTTCTTCTACTACCCAAACTTCGCCTTGCGATTTTCAATAGGTATAATTTGTTGAATTTTTTTTAGTATAGAGTATTATATTTGTTTCTGTTTCTTTTTTTTACCTATTGAAATAAAGGGGTATTATTATTATTATTATTAAATGGCCAAGGCCAAAAGCCGATTTGGTGCGTTTGCGTTTCACTTTTTTAAATAGGTGAATTGCATCCCCTCATCTCCCTTAGGACCGGTTTTTCAATCACAAGTTAACTTTAACCATCATTTTATTGCCATAGAAACAATTGTCTTCATACTTGTTACCATGGAAATAAACCGATAGTTAGGGTTAACCTGTGATTAAAAAAACGGCGCCTTAGTTATTTATTTCCGTATTCAATGGGTGTTGCTGTGTGTGGAATACAAAGGTTGTCAGAATTCGTCCTGTAGGAATTCGGTGTGAAAACTGCGGCGGGTCCGCTTCACGATTCACCGCGTGGTCGGTGCTCTGTTCATTTATTATTTAAATTCAAAACACACGCTCTTTTCGGAGTTTCTCGACTTTTTCTGATAATAGTTAAAGAGAGGATCGTGACAGGGTCATTATTTTGTATGTACGAAGTCGTGAAATGCATGATACTCTTCGATTGCATGCCGCAAAATGTACCCATACGAATTTTTTGCCGCTTACAACGAAACCGCTCGGGGGTTTCACCTGTGCAAATGGTTTGGCGAACGCCACATACCGCATGTGTGATACCACCGGCCTACCATTGCATAACAAAAAAAATATTCTTCGATTGCATGCTGCAAAATGTACCCATACCAATTTTTTTGCCGCTTACAACGAAACCGCTCGGGGGTTTCACCTGTGCAAATGGTTTGGCGAACGCCACATACCGCATGTGTGATATACCGGCTTACCATTGCATAACAAAAAAAATTTCGAAAAAGTGTTTCTAGATCCGTGAACTTTTTATTCTGTTAATTGACGCGACCACACTTATCATTGGGAATATCAATTGTTTGTAATTTTTCAATAATTGCTCACATTTTTATCCCCTGTATAAAAAAATATGGAAATATGGCGTGGATTGGAATACACATTTTCGGAAGTTTTCCAGTATATGCAAATATGCAAGGTTCGACAGGTTTGATACCGAATGGACTGCGGTTCTGTTTTTTGTTTCTTAGTGTTGAGTGTAGCCAGTGTGGTTAGTGATCTTGTGGATGGTTTTTCTGTACACCATGATAAAATGGCAGATGAAACCTACTTAGATTATTCTTGATTGATATCTGTAATGTACGAGCTTACTAAAAATTATGCTTTGTAGTTTTTTTGTTGGAAGGAATAAAGATTTTTTACACACGGTGTAGAAAATTTTAATCTTTAAAATGTAGGGTATAACATCACCAAATTTGGACGAATCCCGGTACTGATATCATTTTGTGATAGCCCCAGGCCACACTTATAAAAGGTCCCAATACAAAATATGAAACGTATTGATAAAAGATACACGCGTCTTAAAATGTAAAGCGGCGCACAGTGGAACGATCTAATGTAATGCTTTGGACATCGGTCAGAAACTCAAGTGTCATATTCAGAAAATCTTTTCATACATATTTGTTGCTTATGGTGGTATGTTAAAACATCTTTAATTTTTTTTTAATTTCTTTAAAAAATAAACCACTTAATAGCTGAAAAATAATATCTTGTTTAAGTCAGAAAAAATTTCAAATTTGAATTTCTCCGTTGATGTTTTTCTGAATTGCAATTAATGTTGTACTAAAAAAAAGAATGTCTAAGTACATTATCCCAGATATGTGAAATCTATGCTCCAATGTACTGTTTAGCAGGAAAATAAAAATTATTAATTTTACTCTGTTGTTGATAGTTTCGTAAAACTCTCGCAATATCGCGCTGTATAATGTGCTACATTAATACACTACGACACTAAGTTTTAAGCTGATACCATTAGATTTTGCGACTTCCTGCGACCTTACAAGATATTTAAATTTTTATGAATGTAGGGTGTTCCATCTAAGACGGCTCTTTTCGTACCTTTTTAGTCATTTTATTAAAAAAAAAAATAGTTTCAAACAAAAGTTTCATTATTTCATATAGGGGGTATATTTTAAAATTAGTTTGCTGTATACAGAGCGTTCCGTTTAGATTGGACGTCATATTACTTCGTTATTTTAAATGGAAGACCCTATATATTTTTACATTTTCGGATTCCGGACTCAATTCTAATGTGACTTTATGTATCACACATATGGCCTGATGTAAACCATTTACGCATTATTCAACTTTTTAAAACATTATCAGTGTTACAGTACTTCAAACAAACCTGTGGTTCTTTGCAAAAGATTTATCTTGAAATGCCTTTTCACTTACACCATTACGAAACATTTCAAGTGGCAAGGTTTTACAAACAATTTAAAGTATATCTATTGTCTTTAAAATGTATATTTATTGTATGTAACAAAGTACATCGAAAATATCAAGAGAAATTTTACAGTTTTTTGATGATATAAACCTGTTAACAGGTTATATTTTATGTGTCATGTTGACATCAAAACTCACATTAGCACGAACAAATCAGAAAAAATTAACTGTACCTGATTTTTTTTTTTAATTAACTGTACCTATCTACCAGAGAAGTACAGTCCATTTAGCAGGTCATGATAAAAAATAGACCCTGAGAAACGTCAAATTTTCATTCAATTTATTCAACATTTTCATTGTTTTATATTCTTATTGATCTGATAAAATTGATTGATTATATTCGTAAGCCTGCGGGGTTTGTGAACGGAAATTTTAATTTCCATTCAAATTTGCAGGTTCGTTCTTAAATATTCGAACTGTGGTTATATGATTTTTACGTTGCTCTTTTTCTTGTATAAGAAGGTAGACTTTTGTTTGTATGCATTCCTTTAACATTTTCTGATTGTTTTCTTTTTTTCTGTTATTTTTCTTGTTATCTAACGCTTCTTTGATACCATTTTGTAATTTTTTGTGTATCATTATAATTGCATTAAATTTTATAAGAATATCTCAAATTATACTGAATGTTAGTGCAGAATTAAATAAATTAAAACAAGGAAGCCAACAGAAAAAGAATGAGAGAAAAATTCAATGTTTACAAAGAAAGCTTGCCGCGAAACCGAGAGAGACCCGGGTTCAAATCCTGAAAGTGACAGAATTTTTCTATTTTGCTATTAGTGTTTCCTTACTTGATTAATTTATTTTATTAGAATAAATTATATCGAAGTAACCTAAAACGAGACGAACATTTCTTAAATTGCTTACAACGTAACTAAATAATAACAAGAATATTTTCAAATTAGTAGGCCATGTTCATAATAAAACATTATCTGTATCTAGACTGCAGTTTTATAAATTCCTGATTATGTGGAATGAATTCTGTGAAAGTCTTGGTATCGGCAAAAAAGTGCAAACTTTTTTATTTCGTTGGAACTAATGATTTTTTTAGCAAAACAGTGTGAGGCCTATTCTGGGACATGCATTAATTTTTATATGTTACAAATTTTAGCTAAATTTGCGCAAACATGCGATTTTTAAAATTATTTTAGTGCTCATTTTCCTTTCATAATCATTCTCTGATAACGCAGAGCTTAATGTAAACATGACACGAGAAGTCTTTTGTTATTTTGAACGATAAGTGAATCGTAATTCAATTTTTACCGTCTGTTGTAAATGGTATTGTTATTATCTATACAAATTTTCATAGAAATCTGTACACCTATGTGGCTATAGTAGCCAGGGTCCCCGTGAGGCCAAAAGCCGCCCGCGTGCCACTCCATATTTTGGCACCCTCTGACAGATAAGGATCAATTGTCAAAATTATTTTTAATAAGAAAAAAATTTAAAAGAGAAAAATTAGAAAAAAATTGAAACGGAAATTTTTTTTAATTTTTCTTTTTTTAAACATTTTCCTTTACCTCAAAAAAATATTTTCGTTAATTTTTAAACATTTTCCTTCACTTTTTTCAAGTTTACGTCTAATTTCCGCGACCCCCAAAGACGATCGGCCCAAACTTTTCTCTTATCTAACTAAGGAGGCCTCTCTTCTTATCCCCCCCCCCCCTCCCTCTCAGAATGCAACTGAGCAAAGCTCGCTTGTTATTAATATTAGAAAAATGAAACTAAATCACAAAAACAAAAGGAACTAGGTAAAATGTATTTTTTTTTCCAAACCGTAACAGCTTACGTAATTTATCTTTTTACTTAATAAAAAAATTATTACGTACGTTAATGCCAGAATCGTTTAACAGATGGCGCTTCTTATTTCAAAAATACTAGGTATTCCATATTAGCCGGTCTATTCCATATATGTATGTATGCTGACTTTACTCTACATATTTTCTTGGATTAAGAAAAATACTTAATTCCTAATTCAAAATATAGGTATATGTTTATGTTGTTTTGTTTATTTGCATTTTCATTTTTTTACGATATTTAAGTTTAAAAAAATATGTGTATTTATTTTAGTAGACCTTTGCATTAACAAGAGCTTTTAATGCGTAACAGGAGCTAATTGTAATTAACAGACAAAACGTTAACAGTTAAAACAAATTCACATTATAGAGAAGATCAAATTAAAGGCTTTTTCTTAATAATTAGGTAAAAATCAGTAACTAGAAAGTTACAAGAGTTTAATGTGAAATTCATTAAGGGTAAAAGTTACTATCTGTAGTAATATTTTACGTTTTAAATTTTGGTATTTACAACCATTTAAAAAAATCTAGTCGCGTAAAAGTTACGGATATTTCATTTTTGTGTCAATTAAAGAAGAAATTAAGAAACTTAACTGTGACTTTTTTAGGGTTTTGGTCAAAAACTAATTAAGAGAAAAGCTTTATTTTGATCTTCTACAGCTGCCCTGTCAATCTCCTCCGTACGTTATAAAATAAATTAATAAAAATAAATCAAACCCTAATAATTTCAAGCTCAAATATCATGAAAAGTATGAAACCAAATAAAGACAAACTACAAATTGTTGGAATTAGGAATCTTTCTTAATTCAAAAAAATATGTTGCGAGTTTAACATGAATGCTTCTACGGCCGTCATCCATGATTGAATTGGCTACCGGTTGATACCTCCGTACGTTATAAAATAAATTAATAAAAATAAATCAAACCCTAATAATTTCAAGCTCAAATATCATGAAAAGTATGAAACCAAATAAAGACAAACTACAAATTGTTGGAATTAGGAATCTTTCTTAATTCAAAAAAATATGTTGCGAGTTTAACATGAATGCTTCTACGGCCGTCATCCATGATTGAATTGGCTACCGGTTGAAAACACGTCATTACTATTTCTTCCACTGCCGTCATTTCGCCCTTCATTGTAGAAGAACCTCCTCAGGACTGATATTGCTGGCTGCAGCTTTTTCCTAGTCGTTGAAATTGACGGGAAGCAATAGAACACCATTAGCAGCTCTGAGGAATTTCTTCTGCAATGAAGAGCAAAACGTCGGCGTAGGAAATATCTTGATGCGGTTCCAAACGCAATCAGTCATTTGGGTTTCCGATCGGCACTTGTTTAATTTTTTCTTAATAATTTCTTGATTCAAACAAATTCCTAAAAGTTACATTTTACATATTTTGATATACCTATCTAAAATAGAGTGTTGATAACGTCAAAAATGTAAACAAAAACACTGCTCCTTAATCTATCGATTCTACTAACAGTAAAAAAGTCATGAGTACTCATATTTCCGGGTTCAGTTAAATGTTCGAAACTTTTAATGTGGACTCGAGTCAAAACTCGCATTTTTTTATAAAAAAGTTCAAGTTTATTACATTCTTTAAAACGGCGAGTCCCGAGTTCAATTCGAGTACTCGAGTACTTTTATCTGAACTCGAGTCAATTGACTCGAGTCGACTCGATTCTTTTAAACGGCGATTTTCAGCCAAGTACTCGAGTCTTTTGATCTGGACTCGAGTCTCTTGACTCGAGTCAAGACTCGATTCTTTTATAAAAGTATTCGAGTCGACTCGATTCTTAAAAACAGCGACTCGTCGCATCACTACAATTAACTGTTTTAGTCGACGCGATGTTGACGGCTTCATCGGGACAGTTCAGTCTTGTGGATAGTTTTTTAGAATTTCTATCAGACAAGAAACTGTTTCCCATTAATTTTCTTTTTGTCGATAAAAGTGACAGAACATGTCCAGTGGCCAAGAGACCAATTGCCGCCCCTTGAACATGGCGCCCGCGTGCACTGCACGCTTTGCACACATGGTTACGGGGGCCCTGATAGTAGCCATGTCCAGTAGCTCCCATTACATCGTTCCACTGTGCGGCATGTTTCTACTGAAATATACATATGGCGACTTGGGCTCGGCCAGTGTATTCAAAGATATGCACAAGGCAGTTAAAGTATGTTATAAAAACCAAAATAATGTTGTGTGACTTAGTAGGTACGTCCTTAGGGGGTCGGAAACTTATTGTGAAGCACCCTGTAACACGTACCAGTTAATAATTTTAAAGCCAAAATATATTTCTTTTAGGTTTTCAGTTTGTTACGATGCTTTCGAAAAGTCACCCTGTGTATCGAGTTTTAGATCGCATTTATTTTCGATGGTACAATAATTGACCGGAGACATGGGTGTGGTGTGTGAACCTCTACCATTTTCGTCGCCGGCAGAATAAATGTATTTTTCTATCACAAATTTTATTCCACCGTTCGATCTAATATTGTGGTGCAATTCGTACACTGTTTTTTTTGTATACACCTCAGAGCGCTTCGGTAATTAATCATCTTACGATTCTTGCTGTTTCGGCATTTTGATTGTCTCGAATTAAATTTTTATTGACCCCGGAGTTTCTATTCTTAGCATTGGATGCAGAATTTTTTCGCAAGCTACGTTTATCGAGCTTACGTGGGAATGAAATTGAATGTTTATTTTAATCGTGAAGGCTGGCCATAAAATTCGGCGACGCCTTCTCAGTGTTGATATTGTATGACTTCTACGATTCACTTTCTGTTGTCCGCCTGTTATTTCGACGGAAAGATAAATTGCGTTCACAATAATTGCCATTTGACGCCATTGGTCCTTATTCACGTCATGTTATATGCGGTTGGCCTTTGCTTATGTTTGTGGGGGGATTTTACACAATTTAAAACAGTGTAAGTAGATACCATGGTTCCCTTATTATATTAGCTTTGGGAAGCTCCCCTTACATTTCTTATTTGAATTTATAGTCGCACTCATATCTTTGTATTTAATTTTTGATTAGTTTTACATTCTGTAATAATGTCATCTACAACCTACAACCTACTGTGTGTTCAAATTATAAAGGAAGTTTCAAGAGAGTACTATCATAGTGAAAACGAGATTTTATTAATAATAACGAGTGTTCAATTAAAAAAACGGTCTAGATAGCTATGAATTTATTCTGAACGTCTAGCGTAGGGTTCTCCATACGACGAGCGTAAAGCGTCACTTGCATTTCTAACCTTACTTTAACTCAAAGAAGACATTTCGAAAAGAAACGCTTATTACGGAATATTTATATTAAGTATAAATATTAGAAAAAGAATGCAGGAGCAGCTTTTGACTTTTATTAGTTAGGTTAACCGTCAACTTGTCAAAGTTGTCAAATTCAAATGATGTTAATCGCGACATGCGTTCCCGACAACAAAAGCCTGCTACAGCCTACTTGACCGTTTTTTTTTTATTGAACACTCGTTATAAATAAACTTGATAAACTGGAAATTGATTTTTGCAATTTGATATGAAGTCAACTCTAGTTTAAATCAATTTGTTAGTTGTTTTAGTGGCCGCAGTCCCTCCGTTACATTGCAAATAACAATGGTCTTTGATGTTGGCCTCCGGGTATAATATCTTCCTGGGCGATTTACGTGGAGTTTCTTTGAGCATATCAAGGTGGAACATGTAGTTTCCGTGTGCGGGGTCCGCATCCTCTTCACCCCCTTTTCAATGGGGGTCATTCTGAAATTAAAGTTTCTTCATGAATAATGTAAAAGTAACCCGTGCAGATATCTAGAAATTCGTTTGCTTCGATGGTCCGTCATCGGCGATGGGGTTGCTGCTTTTATGGAGCATATAATTTTGGGACAACGCCATTTTCAAAATTCCCTGTCTCAAAAATGGATTGTTGAATCCATTCATCGTTTATTTATTTCTGGAATACATTAGATTAAACCATCATCATCCTCTTCAAGAGATTTTTTTTAAGCTTTTTTTCTCATGAAGAATGCACTCCATCGTGATTAGATTAGAAATTGGATGAAATTAGAAACGAGCGAGAGTAGGCGCAATGTCATCTGCGGACGTCATCGACGGACTTCTTTCAGTTTCAGCGAACACGTCGTTCGCAATTTAGTGCAAACAGGAAGATTCCCATCGTCAGCTTACGCTGTAAGCACGTCGGCGTGGGTTGGTCGCAAGTTCAAATTAACAGCACTCGGATGGGTGCTCACGATCCTTCAATTGGATACCCCCCCACACATTCTGCCACTGCTTGTCATGCCCTCATGCCCCCGAAATCGACACATTTGCATAGATAGGCGAAGCCACGAAAACAAAATTGCTCGTTGCTCATCAGCAACTTGGAGGACCCAATCCACAAATTCACATTCAAATTTCAGAATACGCTCAGTTAATGCATTGAAAAGTACTGAAGAGGTTAAGTTTATTCTTTCTTTTCTTCTCCTTAGACCCGATCTTTCCAACCGCCTAATAATTTTTTTTGATGAATCGCCATTACAACCATTCATAAAATTCAACTTATATGCCAAATAATGTTAATGGGAACTTAGCAAGTGGAAATATCTGCCCTAAATTTAGCAATGATGACGAAAAAATCGTTAGTTTTCAAGTGAATCCCCTGATTCGCCTGCTGGAAGGAATTACTTTGATTGAAGCGTCCACAGGCCTAAGTCAATCATTTGGTTGTAATTTCCGTTTGCCCAAAACTGTTGGTGGTCTAAATAAAAAAAAAAACAAGCAAACAAACAAACGGGGGGCACGAGGAAAAGAGGAAAATCCGAGCTGCACGCCGAACGAGGAAGAAGAAGGTATCAAGCGTCGACATAGACATTTTTTTTTTACATTGTTCCTGCAACATTTTTCTATTTAGTTGTTTTTGATGGCATTCTTCACTTTCTTATCGCTTAAAAGATTTGGGCAATAGCTTAGAGACTTTATAATACGTTCAGCTACGTAACTAGTTACAATACGTTTCAGTTGGAAAGTCAATTCCCTTGAAACCCAAAAAGAAGATCTCGTTGTGTTATCGACAGTGGGAGGAATTTTTACAGGATTGCTACAGCAACCCTCAATGCATGGGACTTGCCGGCCGGCGCATAGATTAATTTGGAATTCGATTCAAGTGTAGAATCAATTCGTCAGTCATAATAGTGAAAGTAATGTGATCCTTGACAGCGAAACGAACAAGTTTATACGCATTCATAAAATTTCTAACCTCAAAACAATTACGCGATCTAAATGATGTAACTGATTTTTTAAATAAGCAGGATCACTTTAAATTATGGCGGGGGTTAACTGATCTGTGCGAAGAAAAGCTGTTGGAATCGATTTAGATCGATTCAAATCGGTGAATCGAATGCAGCTAATGCAATGTTCCTAATAAGATCATATAACCTATATACATCTATATGATGACTTTTTCTGCCTTTGCAATCCCGTAAAAATTCCTCTCTCTGGTTATCAACCCTCTTCTTCATCGTTTTTGCATCTACACAACACCTAATGTCGTTATGACTTGAAGAGGTCTTTGGTTTTCTTTTTTTTCTCTTTTTTATTTATGAGATTTTTGAAAGTTTATATCTGCAGTTAAATTTGGATAAACCCGGTGAATTCCTGCAAGAAACTGTCTTCATTTTATCAACCGACAGTACATAATCTGTAAGTAAGAAAGTACAACCGAGTGCTTGTCTTCTATTTTCTGCTTCTAATAATTTTGATATTTTCTTTCGATCGCCCTTACTCATCAGCTCCATATTTTGTTTTTTTTTTTGAGGTTAGCTTTTCTTAAACATTCTCTTCGATTTGTTTTCGTAAGCTTTTCTTGCTTCATTCTTAAATTAATTTTCAGTACGCAGATACAAGAATGTGTTTTTTTTTTGTTGAGCCATTGGGTTGCTTTTTGTTTTATTATTTTTAAATTATTCTCATTACCTGTTTTCCTTTTCGTTGATTTTTTTTCTTTTCATTTATCCCTAATTTTAGATTTAGCGTAGACTTAGATCTTTTGATATTTTCTATTGTTGTTTTTTTTTGCCCTGTAATTTGTTGGGTCAAATACATTTTATTATTATTATTATTATTGTTATTAAATATCGACTTTTACTGGAGTTTCTTTTTTAAATTGATGGTTTTTTGCTTGTTTTCTTCGTGATGTTACAGTTTTTTTTCTTTCTATGTCGAATATACAAAATTGATTGATTATTTTTCTTTCTTATTTCCTTTTCGTTGAATTTTCAAAATTCGCTTTCTTATTGCAATTTTGCGTAATTCGTCTTTTGTTTTTTCACGTTAATCTTTCAAATTATGACCCTTTTTGCTGCAAATAGGCCTAAATCGTCTGTTCTCTTCTTGATGATTTGATTTTTTTTGTCATTTTTTTTTGGTAATTGTGTGGTTTTGATTGCCTTTATCATATCAGGGGTCCAATAAAAAATAATTTGAAGAGAAAAAAAAAACATTCTGGTGAAATAGTTGGGCCCTATGCAGCTTTTATTATTATCAAATGATTTAATTTATTATTACTGTTTTTATTTTATTTTCTTCATTGTTATACAGTTGCAAGGAATGTACAGAGTCGTCGATCTCGAAAAAAAATGCGCAGATCTTCGGCGTCTCTTCTTTTATTATCTTTTTCTTGTCTGCACTTTCTTGTTTACTATTAACTTATACAATTAGAATCAAGTTGTGCAATACTCTTAAGTTTACAGTACTCTGTTCAGTTCAGAAAATAAACTACAAAAATTCCTTGTGAATTCCCGGGGAAGAGTGTCACCATTTTATCAGCCAGAAACGTGGCCTTCTGGACTTCCTAAAATTTTGTTGATGTCGGTGTTCTGTTTATTTTTGTAATATTGCTTGTTTTTTTTTTTGGTAGAACTTTCAAAATTCGCTTTTTTATTATCATCTTAATGTAATTCGGCTTTTGCTTTTTTTTCTTGTTAAATCTCCTAATTTCTAATACTCTACCTTTTGTTGCAAACAGGCTTAAATCGTCTGTTCCTTTCTTGATGATTTTACATTTTTTGTCTTTTTTTTATTGCGGAAATTTTCTGAAATTCTGTCGATTTTATTTCATTTTAGAACTGGTCGGCCACGTGCTTTCTTCTTCAAGTTTCTGGTTGTCTTTTTTATACTTCCTTCGTGATTTCACAATTTTTTCTTTACCTTCTCCATTACTGTTTTGTTTTTTTTTTATTGAACTTTCAATATTTGCTTTTTCATTGTAATTTTAATGCATTTCGCCTTATGTTATCTCTTGTTAAATCTCCCAAATTTTAATATCTTTTGCTGCGAACGGGCTTAAATCGTCTGTTCTGTTCTTTTCTTGATGATTTTTACATTTTTTGTCTTTTGTTTTTTTTTTTTTTTTGATTGTGGGAATTTTTCGATTTTCTGTTGACTTTATTTTATTTTAGAACTTGTGGTGGGCTTCCTACTTTTCTCTTCAAGTTTCTGATTGTCTTTTTTATACTTTCTTCGTACTTTCACATTTTATTCTTTGCTAACTCTACTATTGTTTTGTTCTTGTTTTTTTTTTAAGTGGAACTTTCGAAATTCGCTTTTCTTTATCATAATTGTGATGAATTTCGTCTTTTGTTTTCTCTTGTTAAATCCATCTCTCAAATTTTAACCTTCTTTGCTGCAAACAGGCTTAAATCGTCCGTTCTTTTCTTTCTTTGATGATTTTTACGTTTTCTGTCTTTTATTTTTTTTTTTGAATTGTGTAAATTTTCGAAAATTCTGTCGTCTTTATTTTATTTTAGAACTTGTCGACCTCGTACTTTCTTCTTCAAGTTTCTGATAGTCTTTCTTATATTTTCTTCCTGCTAACGCCGATCGTCTTTTATTTTTGTTTTGATGCCATAGAATTTCCAATATTCTTTCACTTGTTTCAGCATAGTTTTGCGTAATTCGCTTTACGTAATTCGGTTTTTCTTAAATTTTTTCGCGATTTCAATTTTTTGGTCTCTCTCTCTCTCTCTCTCTTTTATTGGTAGTCGATTTGTTTTCTCTACGATTTTTGAAATTGTTTTGTTAGTTATAAATTGCTACATTTAACAAATTCTGTCTCATTTTCCTTTTTTCCTTTCCTTCATGGTTTTAGATTGCTTTTTATTTGGCAATCGATTGTCTTTTGTTTTTTTTTTTTAATATTGCGATTTTACGTAAATCACCTTTAACGTCTTTCTTTCTTTCATCTTTCTTTAAATTAACTGTTCTTTCCTTTCTTCCTTTTTTTTTATGTTTTTTGTTTTTTTTTCTTTTTATTGTGGGAATTTTCCGAAATTTCGTCGACTTTATTTTAGAACTCAATACACCTTTCATTTTACATTTTCTTCTTGCTTTCACAATTTTTTCTTTGTTGATGCGGATCGCTTCTTTTCTATTTTTTTACAGAATTTCTCAAATTCTGATATCATTTTACGTAAATCGCGTTCTTTTTTTTATTAAATTCTAACTCCCTTACTTTTACTGCTTTTTTATTTTTTATTTTCTTCATGGTTAGAATTTTTTTTTTTTTGATTGGCAGTCGACTGTCTTTTGTTTTTTTGTTTATTTATTTTGCGATTTTACGTAACTCGGCTTTAATTTCTATACGATTTCGAAATTGTCCTTTGTCTTGTTGTTTTTGAGTAACTTTCCGAAATGGTTTCTTCGCATAATTCGTCTCTGTTTATTTTCTTTACGATTTCTTACATTTTCGTTGGTTGTTTTTCACCAATTGCGTTTTTTAACTTTTGTTTTGTTTTTTCTTCTTTTATTTAAAAGTGTTTTTTTTGGTGTTCAATTTATTCAAATCCAATTGAAAGAACGAAAAAAAAAATTTCTGTATTTTGCTTGCAGAATTCTTCTTCATCGTTACCCTTTTATTGATTCTTCTTTCTTTAAGAATTCCTAAACACTTAACAGTTGTTCATCTTGAATCTGACTTCGTCGATAAGCAACGAAAAATTGAAAATATAAAAAAATATAAGTTTGTAGGAAAGTACTGCCGCGAGTATTAAATTTCGATCGTCATCGTCAACCCGAAACGTCGAAAATAAATTACGTTTAATGAGAGATTATTCCCAAAATTCTAAATTAAGACGTCAATTTTTCAATTTTCAGTAAACTTGACTGTCTGTGACGACAAAAATTTATTATTCACGACTGCACCAACTTATTTAGAAAAAAAAACAGAAGAGAATCGACTTTCGTGTTAATACCGTTTTTCTATTTCTCTTCATTATGCTGATTTAATAAAGTTCTCGGTTCATTCCTTTACAGTAGGCACTGTCAGAGTATTCTCGTTTTATTTTAACCCGTACAATAATAGAGGATGGAGGTACTCTGAGAATGTTCTGAAGCAGTGAATCGAAAGCACAAGCTTGGTTGCCGAAACTTTTGTTTTTGTAGTTGAAGAGTCATTGCTAAAATTTTTCACTTTTCTTCACACGACCGATGCGCAAGTGGTAATTGTATTAAGCACTGAATTAAGTAATTAATTACTAAAGCGAGGATGAAATAGTATCGTCGCAGCGACATGCGTCAAGGAAGCTACCGATTTCGACAGATATGTGTGGAGAGATTACCGACAAACTGAGGCAGGGACTTTTTAATCCTCACTTTGGTCATTACACTTCTGTATTTATTCTTTACCTACGTACATCTAATACAACTGTCTTAACCATCTAATATAACTGTTGCTTAAACATACCTTGAAGGTTTTCCAGGCAAATTAAAAAAGGGAAGTGGCGGCACCTTGAAATGCATAAAAATAAAAGAAACGTGAATACTCGGAAATCAATTATTGAATTTAAAACGCTTTACAAACGGCAACAACAAAGTAACACACTGTAGGTAAGTACACTCCTTGCAGTGGGTGCACTGTTAAAAATTAACTATGAGATCACGGAGCCGCGTTGCAAATGAAATCATGAAACCACTTACGTTATTAAAAACCCAATTATGAGAGCATCAGCTTTCAAGGGCGTTAATTAATAAATAAATTGCCTGTTAGTCGAGAATTGAATAACATATAAGTCATTGTAGTGCTTTCGTGTGGTTGCAAAAAAAGTTTGGGAACCGCTTCCCCCTAAACGGTACAATAAAATTACTGCGCACTTTCCATTTGGGTAAGTGAATTTAAATTTTAACAATGGCCATACAATACAATGATTGCGATTTATTCGAACCAAAAAAAGAAACCAAGGCCAAATCACCTGGGATATGTAAACGAATATTTTAGTGAATGTTTGTTATTTTAAGTGCGTGAATCACTTCTGCACACAGTGTATACATAGTATACATACTTGAAGAGATTTGTTGATTCTTCGTCGCCGCCGTCTTTTCTTTTCACGGTCAGAGGAAGACCATTTAAAAATACATTTACCAAAGTTATTAAATTAAAAAAAATTACTTGTCTGAATTCTTAGGTTCACGCCCAAATTATTTTGGTTGTTTTCCTTCTTCTAAATTCTCTGCGCTTTGTATTTCTTCAACTTAGTTCCTTGCTACTGGTAAAAAATGTTTGGTCCTTCGAGTCGGATAAAGACAGTTTCGAGCATTTGAACAACGTAAACAGATAGCCACCGTTGGTTAATTTCTTTTCTTTTTCCGTCGCGAACCTTCAAGCAGAAACATAAACACCGCCGACATCATTATTACGTACTTACGACAAACGTTATGTCGTTAACGCCGATAATATTCGGTCAGGGTCACCGTGTGAATACGTGAAAAAACGGTTCGGGGCGTGCCCGACTCCGATCGCCGATAACGTTCGTTCCGATCATTGCTAATTCCTTTCAGAGCCCGGTCGCGCTTATCTGAAACGCAAACAAACACAATTGCCGGCCGCAATAATTAATAAGGATTGCGACGACGAAGAAAGCCGGCCTTGGTATGCAACGCACGGGTTTCCAAACATCCCGATTTAGGAGTTCCGTTCTTTTGTTTAAACACACTTATGTATGTCTGCAAGATTAAATTGGTACTGATGCTCATTAAGTATGTTTGCGAACGTGTTTAAATTTTCAATTTCATCAACATCTCCTGAAAAATGTCTTTCCTGAAGCTTCATCTCATATTGTAACAAAAATGAAGTACCTAATAGAAAACTTGTTCGGTAGGATGCGATTGAGATCAAAATCCACGGTAAAATGTGTTATTTAAGGTGAAACTGTAAATATTTTCTGCAGTATAAAAGTGTTTCCAACGGTTAGATTTTCCTGAATTTCTGTAGGAATGTTAGAGAGTATGTGCCTGAAGTGCTGGCGAAGTTTCAAGAAAATCGACCGTGGAAAACCTGAGAAATCTTACTTTTTTTTTGAACATGATGCCGGAATTCTGCTGTTTGCTAATGAAGTTTTAATGTTATCAACTATTTTTAGCGCCAATTAAAATAAAATAAAAAATAGAATATTTTACCTCGGAATACTGAGGTGAAAATGGAAAACACTTTCCGCGGTATAAAAGTTTTTCCAGCGGTCACATTTTCCTGAATTTCTCTGACAATGTTCAGAAGTGTGTGTCTGAAGGGCCGGTGAAGTTTAAAAAAAAATGGACCGTGGAAAACCTGAGAAAGTTTTCTTTCTTTTGAACATGATGCTGGGATCCTGCTGTTTGCTAATGAAATTTTAATTTTATCAGCATATTTTTAGCGCTAATTAAGATGAAATATAAAATAGAACATTTTACCGCAGAATACTGAGGTGAAAATGTAAAACACTTTCCGCGGTATGAAAGCTTTTCCAACGGTTAGATTTTCCTGATTTTCTGTGGTAATGTTAGCCAGTATGTGCTTGAAGTGCTGGCCATGTTTCAAGAAAATCGACCGTGGAAAACCTGAGAAATTTTTCTTTCTGTGAACATGATGCTGTGATTTTGCTGTTTCCTAATTAAGTTTTAAAGTTATCAGCGTATTTTTAGCGCTAATTAATGGAGAAAAGAGTTGTAAACGTTTTATTATTACTCGAACCGTGACCTAAATGTAGGTTTCAGTTGAGTTACACAGTTTTAAAACCAATGAGTGAGCTTTGCTCAATAGACGAACCACAGTCGAAACAAAATCGATCTGTAATCGTACCTATAAGAGTTCAGTTTTGCGACCAGTCGGACTGTAGCCGAAACAAGCCATTTCTTTCCAGCGGCAGCTGTTTGGATTCTGCGTGTGTCACTCAGAGAGTGTTGATAGCTGTTTTGCTCGTTTGGCTCTTGACAACAGAGAAATATTGGAGGGAGTTATTTATATTCGTATAGGCAAACAAGTTATATCTACAGAAAAAGAGAAATACCTACAAGTGTTTTTTGCAACAAGAATGAAGTAATGGAAAATGAGATGCGATTGAGGTAAACATCTGTTTTGCCGCGGAAAAACTCTTTTCACGGTAGAGAAACTTTTCCGGAGGTTAGATTCTCCTGATTTTCTATAGGAACGTAAGGGAGTACATGCCGAAATAGTTGCATAAGTTTCAAGAAAATTCACCGTTGAAAACCTGAGAAATTAGGGTTCACATTCTGGTATATACGTCCACTAGTGCTTTTTATCGCCGCTTATGTGAATTGGTCACAGGCGGCTCATTTTAAATAGGAAACAAATCAAGCAGGATGTGATTGAGGTAAAAATCCGCAGTTAAACGTTCTGTTTTGCTGCGAGAAAACACTTTTCCTGGTTTTCAGTGGTTAGATTGTCCTGAATTTTTGTAGAAATGTGAAGCAGTATATACCTGAAGTGCTGGCGAAATCTCAAGAAAATCGACCGTGGAAAACCGGAGAAATCTTTCTTTAATTGAACATGATGCCGGGATTTGCTAATTAAGTTTTAATGTTATCAGCGTATTAAGCGCCAATTAACGGAAAAAGGAGTTATAAACGTATTAAAAAGGGAAATAAGTACAAAGTACTGATTGTAGCAAGAATTAAGTGAAGGAAAACAGGATGCGATTTAGGTAAAAAGATTCGCATCTTTTGTTGCAGAAAAACAATTTTCGCCATAGAAAATTTTCCAGCGGTTAGATTTTCCTGGATTTTTGTGGGAATGTAAGGCAGTATATGCCAGAAATGTTGGGAAAGTTTCAAGGAAATCCACCGTGGAAAATCTGAGGAATTAGTGTTTGAGTTTCTAGGTTCCGCCTCGATCCTTGAATGTGATATGAATAAATGATTTACTTTAATTTATTTTTATTTAATGTTACATTCTCACTTTTATATATTTTTTTCTATCTCTCTCTCTTCAACAAACTATTACGACACGGCGGTCATATCGGCGGTATAAAAATACCTTACAGTTAAAGACAGAAAAAAAATTCCGAAAGGAATGTAATAACACATTCCTCGCGCACGTTTGTTTAAACAAGACGAGTTAATTATAACGTGGCGCGATTAATTAATCGAACGTGTACGTTTGCGTCGTAATTAAACGGATGACGGACATAAATGCGTAATCCGAAATCGATTAAAAAACATACCGGTAAGGCCGCCTAATTAAACATCTGCCGCTTCGGACGGGCGACGTTTTCTCAAATAAACAGCCGTGCGCGTGATAATAAAAAGCACGAAGAGAGAAAACACAAATTAACAACGTGATTAACACGAAACTATTCGCTGGAAAATAAATATTGGCCGGGTGATTTATCGAACGCTAATTTTTACTCTGCAGGCATCCTAATATTTATTATCTTTACGTTTTATTGTCGTAAATTAATGATCGTATGGTATGTACCGATGGAATTTATTTTGTTTTAAATTCTTTTCTGAATTTCGTTTTGTTTCTTAATCAAACTAGCCAACTTTACGTAAGGGGCGAAAAGAAAAATTAATTAGCTTGTATTTGTTGAGCTTGAGTGTCTACACAGTGTACACCGAAATTCGAACACCAATTTCTTAGGTTTTCCACGGTGGATTTTCTTGAAACTTTGCGAACTCTTCCGGCATATACTTCTTTACATTCCTACAGAAATTCAGGAAAATCTAACCGCTGTAAAAAGTTTTCTAGCTCGAAAAGTATTTTTTCCGCAGCAAAACGAATCGTTTTATTGCGTATTTCTTCCTCAATCGCACCTGTTTTCCATCATGGTCAGCAACAGAAGCGGAACCTGGAAGTTCAAACACTAATTTCTCAGGGTTTCTAGGCGGATTTTCTTGATACTTTGCCCTTTCTTCCGGTATATACTCCTTTACATTCCTACAGAAATTCAGAAAAATCTAACCGATGAAATTTATTTTATGTTTAAATAAAAAAAATCCTTCAATTTCGTGTTGTTTCTTAGCCAAAATAAGCTTCCATGTAGTTCGATCGGTTATGTTTTTGGCAGCTCTACGCAAAAGACGAAATAAGATCTAATTACTATCACACAGTATATACCGCACACTAATTTCTCAGGATATGCACGGTGGATTTTCTTGAAACTCTGCCAGCACTTCAGGCACACACTCCCTTACATTCTTACAGAAATTCAGGAAAATCTAACCGAAGGAATTTGTTTTGTTTTAGATAAACTTTTTACTGACATTTCGTTTTGTTTCTTAATCAAAATGACTTTCCGTGTGGTTCGATCGGTTACGTATTTGTAAACTCGGCACAATAGGCGAAATACAATCTAATTAATATCGCACGGTATGCTCAGCACACTAATTTCTCAGGTTATTAACGGTGGATTTGATTAAAACTTTGCTAGCATTTCGGACACAAACTCCCTTACATTCCTAGAGAAGTTCAGAAAAATCTAACCAGAGGAATTTATTTTGCTTGTTTGCTGTGTTTTCGTCTTGTTTCTTAACCAAAATAAGTTTCCTTGTAGTTCGAACGGTTCGAATGTCTTTGCTTGCTCTACACAAGAAGCGCAAGAAAATCTATTTGCTTGTGTTTATTGTACTTGAGCGTGTACACGGCCTTAGGTCTCGTTAAGAAGTGAAACTCGAGGAAACCGAATGTCCAAACACCGACGTTCTTTTCTGCATGGTGAGACTTTAACGTTTTACTGTCATAAATTAGTGATCGCACGGTGTATATTATGTTCAAAGCACGGCAGGGCCAGTCAGTGGAGAACTTAGGAATTCAAATGTTGATTTCTCGGGTTTTCCTTGGTGGATTTTCTTGAAACGTTGCCAGATCTTCCGGCATAATGTCCTTTACGTTGCTACAGAAATTCAGGAAAATCTAACCGCAGGAATTTATTTTGTTTTAAATAAAATTCTTCCTTGAATAGTGATTTGTTTCTTAATCAAAATGAGCTGTCTATGACCGCTTTACATAAGAGGCGAAAAAGCTAATGGACCGGAATTCACACAGTAATTTCTCAAGTTTTCCTGGGTGGATTTTTTCGAAATTTAGCCAGCTTTTCCCCTATTTACTCCTTTACATTCCTACAGAAATTCAGAAAAATCTAACCGCAGGAATTTATTTTGTTTTAAATCAAATTCTTCTTGAACATGGATTTGTTCCTTAATCAAAATGAGCTGCCTATGGCCCACACGTAAGGGCCGAAAAAGCTAATGGGCGTATATGCCGGAATTCAAACACTAATTTCTCAAGTTTTCCACGGTGAATTTTCTTGAAACTTCGCCAGCTCTTCCGGCATATACTCCTTTACGTTCATGCAGAAATTCACTAAAATCTAACCGCTGGAGAAGCTTTTCTGCCGCGAAAAGTGTTTTTCCGCAGCAAAAGAGAACGTTTTACCGTGAATTTTTTACCTCAATCGCATCCTGTTTTCCATCACTTAATTTTTTTGAAATTTATTTTGTTTAAATAAAATTCGATCAGTTGTGTCTTTAGCCGTTCCATACCGTACAATAGACGAAATAAAATATAATTGCGCTTGAGTGTGTACACGGCCTCAAGTTCCGTTAAGAACTTAACCTGAGGACGTTCCTTTTTTTGCACGGTGAGAACCGGAGGCTGTGTGAATTAATGCTCCATCGCCATCGTGATCGCTCTCTTGCGCTTTACCGCTAATTGCTTGCAAGCAAGCAAATTGATTTTCATGGGGCCGTGATAAGATGGGGGGCCTTGATCTTTCCCGGGAATCAATCCTGCGAGAAATACACCTTCACCGAAGCACGCCGGGTATGTAACGAGCTATTTATAGCGGGTGATCCGAACCTTCGATTCGTCGATTCTTTTCTCCGTCTCCGTTTAGCAAATTATTTATTTATTGATTAGGGTCAGGATCAGTTCATCTAACGACCGACCCAAGCGCAACGAAACCGAAAAGCGGACGTCCCAATAACGATTCGGGTCAACACCGTCGGAGTATCGAGCGGAGTGTTGCAATTGCAAATATCCCCAAAATCGACAATTTCTTTTTTAATTCGGCTCGCTCTACTTTAACAATGCTTAACAGGAAAAGAAGAGGCAATAAAGTGCAAGAAACACCGATTTAATTAAATCTTTAACAGTTTAACGTAAGCAGTGGCGTAGCTAAAGGGGTTGCAGGAGTTGCAAATCGACCTAAGCGGCGTGGCAACAAGGTGTCATGGCTGCCTGTCCTATAGTATTTCGAAGCCAAAAAATTAAAATTTTTGTTAACAAACAAATTTATTTTTCGTGAAGTTTCCTAACCTAAAATTTTGACAGCTCTAACATCTATCCTAAGAAATAGGCCAAGATTAAACAGTTCTGTTTTATTTGTCTTAGAAAATAAAATAACTGAAGGTTAAAGGTTTTACTTAATTCTTTTGTTTTCGTTTAATTTTTCTTTTTAATTTTTCTTAATTGGCTTTCGCTATTAGCAATTTTATTCATTTTTCTATCCCTCGGTTAGATTTCTTTAGACCTGGTTGACCTTGAAACATTTTTCTTCAATTTTTTTACATTTTTACTATTTTTTTAAAAGAAATATTTCGATTTTTAACTTTTTTGGTTTAAATTTATATCATTTCTTTCCTTGGATTGATTTTAGTTGGGTAGGCCTTAAAGTACTTCTCAAATGTTTCTGTATTATTGGCAAATTTCTCGGAAATTTTTAACTGTTACATTTTTTTGTTTCAATTTTTCATAATTCTCTTTTTCTGCAATAGCTAATTCTTTCCTTAGGTTGTTTTCTAAAAGAAATTATTTTATTTATTTTAATTCTTTCGCTGAGTTTTCATTTCTTGGTAATATCTTTAATTTTTTTGGAATTTTTTTACAGTTTTCCTTGAATTGGGTAGACATTGAAACAGTCTTACAAATTTTGAACAGTTTTTGGCAATTTCTTTATTTTTTTTACAATTTTTTACAGTTTTCCTTGAACTGAGTTGGCTTTGCAATTTTTCAAATGCTTGTCTTCATACACCTTTAATTTTTAACCTTTTATGTTTTAATTTTTCGTGATTTTTCTCGTGATTTCCGGTCTTTTCTTTGTTTCTTATTCTTTCCTTGCGTTGGCCTAACTTAGATTGAGGTTGGGTTGGCCTTGAAACTATTTTTTCTTCAAATTTTTAACATTCTGGCGGTTTTTAATTTTTTTTTGTTGTAATTTCAAACAACCATAATATCTCCGAAACCATTGAAAATTGAACACACGTTTAACTAAACTTTTCTGTTCAAAATGATCAAAGCCATCGTTTCCTAAAATATTTAAACGTGCTCCCGACACACCCTGTATAATTTCTGTAATATACCGGATGATACAAATGATTGTTAAAAAAATTGTTTCACGGCCGATTTTAAATCATAAAACTCCTGTAAACTTACGACGTAAAAGCTTTTTCGTTTTTGATTATACAGAGTGGTACATCGGATTTTTGTTTATTTTCGTAAAATTGAATTCAATTTGGTATAAAACCATGCGTGAAAAAAATATTTTAATTTAATAATTTTGTGCCATAAATAAAACAACTTAATAACACTCGAACAACTGAACAATTTAATTTAATTTTTAATGTTTTCCGTTTAGTTAAAACCAAGTCGAGGATGACCCTTTCATTTGTTTTGCAACTATTAAGTTACATCTTTTATGGTAATAAAGCGCGTCAATAAAAAATTTCGGAGTCCGGCGACTTGACTTTTAGTTACGCCTCTGAGCTATTTAAATAAAAAAATATTTGCAGGTTATGAAAGCACGGTGGAGTTCGATACAAATCAGCAATGGCGTGACTTTCTTAACCTAAAAATTTTGACAGCTCTTGTCACTCTTTCTGCACTTATTTTTAAGAAACGGGACGAACCACAGCGGCACGGAAAATAAAGTAATTGTAGAAGTAAATATCTGTGTTTTTTTCTCTCTCCGTATATTTAACCTTGCTTCAAATTTTATTCAAATTGTTGTGTAAAATGAAGCAGGTAAATTAAAGAAAAAATGACTTAAACTAAAACTAAACTTTGTCACCCCTGTATAAATCGTAAATCTAATCCATTTAATTCTTTTCAATTCACCCTGTATTATAATAATATGCCAAAATGTTGCCAGTTATGCAATTGTACAAATGATGATCAAATTACCCAGACACGTTTTTTTTTGTTTTTTTTTTTTTGCAATTTACTTGCCCAATATTTTTTGCTCATACAACGGCATGAATTTTCTCCATTTTGGGGGAAAAGGCCTCATCTGGCAACGCCGCTGATCGATCGAAACGCGTGTTTATTTGCCGTTCCACAAACGAAATAAAAACGAGCGGCGACACATGTCACGACTATTAAATTAAATAAACAAGTTATTTTATTGCGTCGTTGCCCAATTGAAACGGTTTCGTTGCAGAACCGTTCGTGTTCGTACGTCACGTCACCGCAAGTTGCCTAAATAGACAACAACAATAATAATAAAACACTAATCGAAGCTGCTGCAATATTTTTTTTACTCGCTCGCGACTTGCGATATATTATTGCAGAGGACGAGAGAAACATTTCAGTTTCTTCCGATTGAAAAATTGGTTCGACGATATAGGGTGTTGCGAAACCCGAGTTGTTTACCGACAAAATCGAAATAATCGCAGAACCGTTCCTGCACTTCCTAATACGCCACCGCAGGTTTCTTGAATAAATAACAATATTCGTCCAGTCGTTGAGGGGAAAAGGAAACATCTCCAGGTTTCCTTAATAAATTAAAAAAAAATCGCCAATTTCACTAATCTACAAAATTTGATTTTCTTTTTAAGTGAAATGAATTCACGTTGACTTCTTATCTTTGCATTACCCCCCACATTCACCTGTGGATACAAAACCCACCCCTCCCGACGGATATTAGCATACCTTGCCTCCCGAGCTTACGTTCTCAGGATCAATTGATGCACCGACTGCGTGAGTGTCAAGCACCACTCCGTACCAGTCCAATAACGTCATCATGTCAGAACTTTCTGGATAGCTCAATGCCATCACCTGGTCAGGAATGCAATGAACCGAATTCCCACTCACAACAAATGCAGAATACAGCTAACTGCTTTGCCGGTACCGTGCTCTTCATCGGCGATGCTTGCTCGCCGCGGCAAGAGCCCCCATACCGTATGCTGGTGCACGGTACCATTCTCTGGTCAACGCCCCGGATCGCGTCCCGGACAATATTCTGCTACCAGAATACCTCCGCATAAAATCATGACCCTCAAACCGCATTGCCAATCGTGAGAATGTATCGCCCTAACACTTCTGCCAGAACATACCATCTCAGGTCATATTCTGCAGACACCCTCTATCTCATGTCCGGCAACACACCGCGGCCACCGCATATATCACCAGGCCCATCCGTGGCCCCGTTTACCGACACGTTTCGCCTTCCGCGCTAGCCTTCGGGAGACTGCCGTCACTACCGTTTCTTTGCTGCCAAGACTAAACACGCCCCCATATCATATTACCAAACTAATAACGTAAACAAATGTGCTAGTGCTTCAGAGATATCCCGAGAATGCATAAACTTTCATAAATTCTAAACTTCTAAAATAAATAACTACAACAATCTTCAGTTTTTTTTTTTCAAGACGTAACCGACGGGACCCGGATTATTTTTCTACTAAGTTTCAGGACGCTCAGCCTAAATACTCTTTTACCCTTAACAACAACGAAAAACCACCCCGTCTTACAGAAGACCCAACCTGCTCTTTTGACCCACGAGCCCCCCCGTCGGAAAGCAATTTTTTTTGTTTGGTAGCTGGTTTTAGTTGATAAAGCCAAAAATGCTCCTACACAGATGTTTTCCTCGAAAGGTCGGAGCAGTGCCGTTGATTGTCTTGAAGATCGTCAGAATTTCCACTCTCGTTGTCTCTCTCCTTATGAGGATTTCCTCTCCGGAATTCTCGATGAAGATAGTGAGTAAACATAAAATTAGTATCTAAAATAAAAGAGACTGGTAATTCTAACAAAACCACTTAACAAGATAATAATACAAAAATAAAAGAATAAGAAAACATTAATAATTGAAGCTGATTTTTGTCCGATGAAAACTGTAAGTAAAAAGCATTTATAATCTTAAACCGGTCAGAAATATGATTGGAAAAACACTCAACGTTTCGCTATCGATTAATAGCTTCGTCTGACGAATTATATTCCTGTCCGGTTCAAGATTCTTTTACTAACATAAATAATATAAGAAAAAGAGAGAGAGGCGGATTTTGGATCTTTTGCACTGATTAGTACTTTAAACGAAATTGAATCAGTATCTAAATTAAACTTCTCGTATCCGTTATTTAAGGGGCACATTAATTTTATATATATATATATATATAAATCAAATGCAAGAACTTTGTTCGGAACGGTTTTAAATGCACTCCAAAAAAGAAAAAGAAAACGAATTCACTGCGCGGGGAAAGCTTTTGCCTTCCGTTCACGAATTTCAAACTTGGAGAAAATTACTGAATTTAACAACAAGAGAAAATTAATTCTGTAATTCAAGTTAGAATCGCCCGATACGAGAAAGACGCGCGTGTTTTATCTAAAGCTGAATCGACGCCCGTTCGTAATTCAATTGTTAAAGTATTTTAATAAATTTTTGATTGGGTGATTGAAGCACTTCCTAATTTAATATCAGAATTTATTCTATCGACCGGTTTCGGTGTTTAAACCTGCATCAGGCTGCCAACGTCGAAAAATAAATAATATTGAATTATAAACGTTGGATTGGAAAAGAAAAATTAATTAAACAGTAAAGTGAAATTGCAATGGTTGGGAGAAATGGAGCAGGAGGGAGAGATGGTTAGTGAAGTTAGTTATTTAATAATCGTTATAATAATATCTTTTAATAAAGTTCAAGACGCATGCATCTCCCCGCCTTTCCCTCCAAACGCTTCTACCACAGATTCCTTTGTCCGCCACGTGGCGTGATGATGTTGCTTTTGGGGATGTTTTCTCAGTTTCCCACGCGCTTTCGGACCCGTGCATAAGAACTGCACCGCCAGCTTTTCACTTAATCATCAAAAAATTGAATTCATAAAGCCAAAAATACTCTCACACCGATTGTTTTTTGGAAAAGTCGAAACAGTGCTTACAGATCTTATAATAATAATAATAAATGACTTTATTGTTCGTAATCAAAACTAGAGGAGAAAAACAGTAATCCTGAGCTTTTCTGCTTTTACACTTAACCTTGATGAAATAAACTTTTTTCTTGAAAAAAAAAAAAATGCCTACATTACTAACTTAAAAGCTACTCACAACAAGAAAAAAGAAGTACTACTGTGCACTTTCACTTGGTATTAATTAAATGAATGTAAAGGAATGGAGTAAATATACCAAGAAAAAAGAAAATCTAATATGCGCTGGAGAAGCAGAATGTGATAAGGCACATGAATTAAGAGAAATGATATTGTGTTATTTTAAGAGTAAGAGCTTTGATTAGCAAATAAAAAACTTTTTAAATGCGATTTAAAAGGGAGTAATTTCATATCCTTTACAAGTTCTGGCAGATGGTTGTACTTGGAGTACAAAGCAAAAGAAAAAGATCTTTCTTACAGAGATGTTCTGTGGGGTGGAGGTGAAATCAAACCCCGAAATCTGGTACATAAATTGTGAACGTCAGACCGGAAACGTATTTTATTATATAAGTATGGTGGGGTCTTATATAACATAATTTTCTGATAAAGGCACAAAGCTTGTAGTTCCCTTCTGTTTTCCATATTCAACCATTGTGCGTCTACAAGTTTATGTGAAATATGTTGATATTTTTTAATTCCATAAGTGTATCTCAAACATGAGTTTTGTATTTTTTGTATACGTAAGATCGTTATAGAATCTATAGCTGGATGATAGATGGTGAGCAGTACGAAAATCGAGAAAGAACAAAAGATTCACACAAAAGCTTTTTTGTATTAATGCTTAAAAAAGATCGAAAAGGAAACAATTTTTTTAATTGTAGATAAGAGTTACTAATATATTTCGTTATTTGATTGCATAACGGAAAGTATTATCAATGTGCAGACCCTGTATTTACGAAAGGAATTTTTACACCATTAATCATGATATTAATGGTATTAATAAGATTTTTGCAACATTTATTTTTTCCAAAAATTAAAACCTGTGATTTTTGCGGATTAAGATTTAGTGAATGATCAGAAGTAATTAAAAAAAAGTGATTCAAGATCTTCATTAATTTTTGAAGTAGCATCATGCCAATCAGATGGTAGAAAAGAATAATATACTTGGGTATCATCAGCATATGCATGAGCAGTGCAAAATTTTAAGTTTACTAAAAGCCTAAATGTATACACACAAAATAATAGAGGCCCAAGAATTGAACCCTGTGGAATTCCTTGGGTAATGAATATCGTATTTCATCCAGTGCGCGAAACTAAAGAAAAACGCACGTATTATTTTCCATGGACAAAACTGTCGTGTCTCACTGTCTCACCGTGTAGCTTATCATTTGCTTGATACAAAATGAAATTAAATACTTTTTCAATATACCTATTTGTTGGAATTTCGGATTCTTACAAAGTTATTTCAGAAATGAATAAAGATTGCACATTTTTATAGACCCCCACACAATAGAGCAAGTTTTTCGTAGTTTAACCGTCTTTGTAGTTTTTATAGTTTAATTAATTGTAACCCTTTAAAATGTCGTTGACTTATTTAATTTAATAATTTTACCGTACGTGCTTCATTAATGATAATAATAATAATAATAAAACTATTATGAGAGTATTTGTGACTTTTTTCTTTTTTTGTTTTAGAGACCTAATCCTGGCCGGATACCAGTGTTCGGATCCAGGATCCCCGTGCCAGGTCAGATACCAGCGGTGGCGCATGGCGGCAATTTATCCGACGCCCAACCGAAACCGTCGTCGAACGAAGTGAGCTTGAAAGACTTGGGGAAGAAAGTGCGCGTCGCGGACAAAGAGGGCGTGCTGCGTTTCGTCGGGAACGTTCACTTCGCGCCGGGCGTTTGGTGCGGCGTCGAACTATCGAGCGCGGTAGGCAAGAACGATGGTTGCATCCGAGGAGTGCGCTACTTCGCTTGTTTGGAATCCTGCGGACTGATGGCGCCACACTGCAAGGTCTCCTTGATCGACGAAATCGCCGAGGATGCCGCATCAGGTCCTTATAGCATGATCTTCGATGTCAACGACCAACTGGTCTCTAACAAAACTGCCGCAGCCAAAAAGATAATCCGATCGCAGACTTTCGACAAAACAGAACCGATCGAGAATTTACGACAGGCCGAAGGGGAAAAGGCGAAATTGTACAGGAGCACGCAAATCAACTGCAACACCACCATTGTTAAGGTCCCCAAGGAACTCGACTCGAGCGACAGCCTAAATTACACGGGGTCAAGCAACGAGACCACCATCAACATCTCGATAACCAACAAGCGTCGCAGTTACACGATTTCACACAAAGACAGGAGCGTATTGAACACCACGGATCCCAATCGGACGTTCACGACCGAAAACAACATAACGTTCGATTTGAGGACGGACCCCAAAAGCGAAGCCAAACACAAAGCGCCATCTCAGCTGAACCTAAGAGGCGTCAGCTGCTGCAGCAACAACGAGACTTTAATTCTGAAGAACGCCGGCGGTGGTGATTCGGAGGAATTCCGCTCGCCGGATACCTCGCTGCTTTCCACCACGTCGAACAGGGCGATGAGTCATTCGACCCCCTTAAAAAACGAAACCAACTCGCCGAAGAAATCGCCAGCTCGCCACTCCAACGCCCCGGACGACGACGGCACCAAGCGCGACTCCTTGGACTTCGATGAATCCCTGGGGATCCTCACCCCGGATCAAATGATCGACCAGTCGTGCTTCCCAGAGTCTAGATCGCCTTCATCCGAGAACATCCAGTCGTTGCCGAACGACTTGAACGTCGTCCTCAAATTCCAAACCACCGCGGGCGATTTGATCAGCCCCAGTTTAGTGGACGGGAGCTTGGGGTTGATCGACGAGCAACTCCTGTCGCCGTTCACGATGATTTCAGATACGACCATGAACATGGAACTCCCCCTGGACACGGAGAACAAGTCGAAGAACTTCGCCGTGCCCAGGATCGACCAGACGCCTTCACCGGAAGAGCTGCCGCTCGACCCGACGCCCACCGTCGAAAGCGAACCGAAAACCGAATCTAGTCAATCGAAAACGACGAGCAATTTCATAACGAGCGTCACCAGCATCACGAGCATCGACACGGGGTACCAAGGCGACGGCGAAATGTCCCGGCCCGCAAGCAGGGGGGCTGATAATTCCCCCTTGACCAGGAGGCCCCTGCCTCGACCGCAACCTAGACGGCCGGATCCCATGACCGACTCGGATTTTTACACGGAGAGCGACGCAGATAACCACGAGGAGCATCCCCTACGCGGCGACCGACGCGCGCAAGTCATCGACGGCACCCTCTACGGGGTCGATCCCCAAGCCGCGGCAGATATTTACGTGAACAACCGCGAAAACATGGATTCCAGCGGTATCTTCACCGACATCGAGTCGAACACCCGCGCTGAAGAATCCAACCAGAACACGACGACCACCCTGGACGCCTCGCCCTCGGACTCCTCCACCAAGACCCTTTCGGATAACAGCCAGAACAACGTCGCCCTCATCACCAAACCCCCCGCGATTTTACAAGTGCCCGATGCCCGAATCGCCCCGGAGAAAGAGCCGGCGCCCAAGAGGAACACCCCCTCGCCCTCGACCGTCACCTCGAGCCCCACGAGCATACGGTCGCCGAAGCACGCGCTCAGCAAGGACGACTCGCCCAAGAAGTACAAGATGCCGAAGAGGAACGTCGCGTCGAAGGTCAAGGCGATGATGGAGCCGAACGTTAATTCGCCGGCCGAGAAGAAATTCCCCGTCAAGAAGATCGTGGGGAGGTGGGACGCGGTGATGAACAAAATTTCGAAGAACCAGGGCGAGCAGATCAAGACCAACCTGCGGGAGATCAAGTCGAAGGTGTTTACGACGACGGCGGCGCCCGTTGAAAGGAGCGAGACGAGGAAGACGCCCGTCAGGCCGACAATGGCGAACCAGAAGACTCCAAATAATAAACTGTGAGTATGTTCGTAGATACGGCGGGGATGGTTTTTAGGCAAAAGCCATCTGAATGCGAGAGAGAAGGCAAACGTTGTATTTCGAAGACGTTGTCAAGGTCATTTGAAGATCAAAGTTTTCTGATTCCTCGTACAATAAAAAAATAATACATTTCTGTATTGGGACCAGTTTCCCGTTTAATTTTACAAAGGAGTGTACAGATAAAATAGCGACATCTTACGATCGCTTTTTGACCTGGCATTGCAGGGCTGAAACAGCTGTCCAGAGGCTGCTCGAGGTTTTCACTGCAATCAAAAACGATTTGCACAAATTTTTTTTGAAGGAGTCTACGTTTTAAATGTGTGGGTGCAGGTATGGTTGCCTAACTAACGGGCTTATTACCGCAGACGGCGAACACCTACGTTAGGCAGAGCTTACCTTTAAGCGTTACTTATAGCGTTTTGCGCTGGCTGCACCGGTGTGCACTGAGTGTATCTCCATCTCGTTTTATTACATAAAGCTGAATCGAGTTGGAAATACACTCAGTGCGCACAAGTGTAGCTAGTGGAAAACGCTATTAGAATGTAACTGACGTAACGTTGTGAAACATCAAGTAAGAACAATGTAGATTTTTTTTTAGATTAATTTGAAAAAATTACATTAACTATACTCGAATGACCGCTTGAAAATGCCTTTATTCATTAGAGCCTTACATTTTACTTTTACTCTGTTTACTAGTCTTTAAACTTAATTTGAAAGTTCCTTACTTTTAATTAATTTTAAACAATCGATTTATGTTCTGGAAGCAGGGGGTCCGGTCCGAAGCTCGAAAGTTCAAAAACGATCGGGATCAATTAAGCCCTGCCAAATTTGTTCTACACAAAACACTCTTAATTGCCTCCCTCACTCTCAAAGCCACTTTACCGCCAGGTATCCGATTTTTCATTTGATTTTGAATTTGCCTTCTGAAATATAAAACATATTTTTCTTCGCACTGCTTGAATTTTCTTATTTATTTGTGTTGTGCGGTTTGATTATTAACGTGGCTTCTAATCGAATCGTATTTTTTAATATACATTTCTGAAATCAAATAGAAAATCAGATGGCGTAAGGTGGCTATTAATTGCAACATGTAAGCATGACACGCTTGCATTCCGTTGCGTTTCATTTTTACACAACGCAGGAGACGAGCTTGCAAAACGCGCTTTGTTAGCGCACAATTTTGGAATGTTAAGTTCGAAATGAATTTAACTTACTTTTTCGCAAATAATTCCAGCGTTTGCCTAAACGAAAAATTAGAAAAATAATTATTAGAAAATGTACGTACTGTGTTTTTTTGATTAAAGCAAATCATTTTCTATGTACTTTCGAGTTAGCAATACGGATAGTATTATTATTGTTATTATTGCAATATTTGCCGACCATTTTGTATCCTGCAAAATAATCAAACCCCGCCGCCCCTGTTTGTTTATCGCATTTGAGCGAAGAGGCCGCGCCGCGCGGCGCCGTCGCCATTCCGTCGTCCCCCCACGCCTGTCAGTTTAGGCAACCACATCTACACATTTGATACGAGGTTGGTTCAAAAAGTATAGCCACACTTCTTTTTCATTTCATTAACTAATTATCTAATAGCGCCATTTTCTCGCATCCTTGCATTCTTTAGTTACGTTTTCTTTTTCTTTTTTTTTTAATTAAAAAGCTCTCATTAATTTTTTTTGCGTGTGGTCTGGCTCTGGAGATTTTCCGGTCGAAAATTCGATCCATCCGTCTTTTTTAAAAATAACCGTAGATTTATGCGCTGCTGGGAAATCGTAAATTATCAAGCCGGGCGATTGTTTCTTTTTCTTTTTTGACGTAATTTCCGACGAACAAAATCCAGTAATTGGTTTCATTACTGCTGTACGACGGTTTTTAAATGGATTTCAGGCGGCGCGTCCGCACCAGGGCGACCACCAACGTGTCGCAGGGGAAGAACGCCACCACCACCAACATCGAAAGCAGCATCCACAGCTCGTTCAGCGACTTGAGCGCAGCGTCGCCCGTCAAGAACACCATCGGTGAGTGATTTTTTCCTTTTTCTTTTTTTTTGTTTTTTTTTTTTTTTTTGAAAACGACATCGTTTTCTGAGCACCGCGCTTTTCGTTGGCGCACAAATTTCTCATCGGTCCTCTCTGGATGTTTCACAAACTGATTAATTAAAAGAGGCCCACAACCTATTAAATTTAAATGTAAGAAATCTAGACAGAGAAAAAAGAACATGAAGCAAAATCATAATCTTGAGGACAATTCCTTTTTTTATCTAGTAAATGTATGCCTTTCCTTGTTTGCCTTTTAAATTTACCAAGCCCGATTTCATAATCGAACTGCAAGAGACTTACAGAAAATAAAAGTCACAGTCATAAGTCAAAAAAAAAATGCGAAAACAGTTATTTAAACGTCAGAATGTGACTTTTATTTTCTGTAAGTCTTTTTCAGTTCGATTATGAAATCGGCCCTTAGGGTCGTTTTTCCTCATAGTTTAACTTTAATATTCAGTTTATTACCTTGGGAACGAAGTTAACAAGGAACAAAATTATACCATGGAAAGAAACCGGAGATTAATGTTAAACTGTTACTGAGAAAACGCCTCTACATTCACAGAAACGCGGTCGACCTTCCGTTTAAATATCAAGCGCCCACAACCTGTTAAAATTAGGCCTAATAAAATAAAACAACCGATTTCTTTAAACTTGAGCCCGGCGGAGAAAAAAAAAAGGAACAGAGACAATGAAACTTAAAAGAAAAATCAAAGGGTTCACTAACTTATTAGAATAGCAACGTGTAATTAATTCAGTCGGGCCGGATCTGTCTTTTACGGTACTGTTTCAATTAACGAGCGCGCGGTGTACAAGTCAGACTTATGCCCGATTTCTTCACCTCCTAATAAATTTATCTGCCAAGTATTATCCTTGGAAACCATTGAATCGATAATAGTTTCCGAGGATACTACCGTGCAGATAAATTTATCTGTAGGTGAAGAAATCGGGCCTGAAAACATTTTTTACTTGTACGATATTTAAATGATCGACGTAAATTTATGTCAGGCGAGATCTGTCCTTTACAGGTAATGTTTACGGCAGACATAAAATGAAAATGTTTCCTCCGGGCCCAAAAGCATTGGACCACGCCACGGTCCAAAAAATGTGAAATACGAAATTCCTCCGTGGGCACTTCGAAAACTGTGATTCATTAATAAGGACCCACAATCTGTTAAATTTAGTTGTAAGTAATCTAAAGGGGAAAAAAGTACGAAGCAAAACCACATAATGTGGATGGACGACAATTCTTTTCTTCATCTAGTAAATTATGTGTCTCCCCTTTTCGCTTTTAAATTTACTATATTCATAGCAACGCAGCCTCTTTTCAGTTTAAATATCTGGAACAAACTTTAACGAGTTTAGAATAAACACTCCATCTAATTCCCACGAAAATTTCGAGAGTTCCACGTCTTGTCCGTCCATCGCCGCAGCTAAATATCAAGCGCCCACAACCTATTAAAACTATTCCTAATAGATAAAACAACCGTTTTCTTTAATCGTGAGCTCGGCGGAAAAAAAGATCAGCATCAGGAGAACAGGAAAATAGCATAAAAATTAGAAAAAAAAAAAAATAGAAATAGTGCTCTCAACTACACATACACATATGCAAGGAATAGATTGAAACTGGCATAGAAAGATCCTAGTAGACACGGCCAAGACGGTACGTGGTACAACCCAAACAAACAGAAACAGGCACATGAAGATGGTCGTCAGAAGAAACTCAAAAAGAACAAATGGAAACAAAACCTGAGCAGATACAAAGAGTACAAAGAACGAAAGCCAAGAAGGTCATAAGTATAATTAAGGAGAAATTTTAGGAGGACTTTGGTACCAGAAAATTTTCGTGCAAATCAAAAGCTCTTCGACTCAAAATTGCACGGACAAGAAATGAAGAGCTTGGGACCAAGAGACGGTTCAAAAATAAACACAGGAAATCTACTTATTGAAGGGTATCATATATTGGACAGATGGAAGCATGAAGAACTCTTATGTACAGAGGAAGCCGATGAAACAGACAATGAGAAACTAGGAGATAAACACTAAGAGACTCAGTGACAAGTAGATGACATGCTGGAAGCTATAAAAGCGTTCAAAAAAGGAAAAGCAGCAGGACACGATCGAATAACCGGCGAAATGCTGGAAAATGTGAGTCCTAAAGGAATAGAGTGGCTAAGATCAATATGCAACCAAGCTTAGATGGAAAGAAAAATGCCATTAGTCTGGCATAATAATACCAACCTTCAAGAAGGGAAATAAGCCAGAGTGCAAAGAGTACAGAGGGATCGCTCCCAACTGAGCATACCATCGAAGGTCTATGAACGGATTCTAGAAAAGAAATTACTACGCACTGAATGTTTCAGAGAATACAAAATGACATGACAAAAAAAATCCTTTCGAAGAAATGCCAGTTGCTTTCCACGGTGTGCTGTGTCAATTTTTGGTCAATTTCTAATCGATCCGAAAATGTAAAAATTTCTCTTCGTTTTATTTGTAAAATTATTCTTTCCAAAAAAACAAAAAAAGGATTTTACTTGTCATCTTTAAACGCCGAAAGCGCCCACATAGTGGTGAGAAGTGTACTGATCGAAACTTCGTTTGTCACGTGATTGTGGTTTTTATAACTTGCTGACAGCTGTGAAAAAGTGAGTTGGTTCGTCGGTGTTAGCTTATTGAAAAGCTCGCGTATTATTTTCGTCGCCGAATTAGTAATTTCTTATTTTCCGTTTCATTTTATTCCTATTTTAAAAATTCAATTTGGTTCGGTTGGCCTTAGTAATTGCAATCGAATTTAAATTAATTGGTATTTTGAGGCTTTCAATTTTTTGTTTCGTTTTTGATTCTGTGATTCTCGATGATTTTATTTTTTGAGAATTAAAATTATTCTTTATCCTAAACTTTCTGTCACTTGGGGGATTACCCCCATTTTTGGCTGCGATTGCGAGCTTAAGCGAGGTAGATTTGAGTAGAGACGATCTTGCTTCGGTTGAACTCGATTAAAAAAAAAAAAATTCGAGTGTCTGAGTATTCGAGTTTTAATTATTTGATTTTAATTTAGGTTTTGGTATTTTTGATTTTTTTATGAGGCTTTAATTTTTTGTGTTTTTAATGTCAATCAAATCTATACTCGGTTTTTTAATACGGAGGAGTACTTTGAAATATTGGCGCTAAAAACGAGCTTCTGTCATTGGTCAATTCCGGCCAGCTACCAATGATAAAGCTCGTTTTTAGCGCCAAAATTTCAAAGTACTCCTCCGAATTAAAAAACCGTGTATAGTCCCCCATAACCTAACTTAACCTACCTAACACCCTGTACAGTTACATTCAAGGGATGCGCACAAGAATACCCATTTTTAAACGGTTGATGATTATTAATTTCTTTTTTTTTTGAGTTTATGTTTTGTTTTGGGAAGTAAAAAACCAACTGTCCGCCTGGTTTTGCGTTGTTGTTTTCGCGAATTTTGCGACGGGGGGCGCCTCTTAATCGATACTCTCCGTCGACCGGCCTGGGAAAACCCGCCCTTAGTTTGGGGTGGTCGGGGCGTGGTGCGTTTGCACGCTAGTGCCGCGACAGACGCCATGTGCAATTTCCAAAGCGATTTAATTAGGTTTTTTGAATTCGAATCAAAAGGTCACATTAAGAAAATGCTGCTAACTGTTCGTGTCTATAGTGCAAAAATGTTTGGCATCGCCGTGGAATCCCAACGAAGATTTTAATTTTTTTTTGCGTTATTTTTTTGTAATCTGACGGTTTTAAGTTCGTCAGTTTATTTAAAAAGGCGAGATCAAATAGGTTTTCTTATACTCTATCCACACGGCGACACTTATGTGTCTTGCTTAAGTGAACACACTGCTGAGCGTCGCCGTTGAGGATCGGTCCCGCTGCAGAGAATTGCATGTATTTCGGTCTAGTGAGACCGATCCCAGACGACGATGCTCAGTGTGTTCACCTGATCTAGACACAAAAGTATCGCTCGCAATGTGGACATAGCATTAGGTTTAGGAAGCACTATTCCAGAAAAAGAAATACATGCATTCAGGATGGGCAATCACTTCATTTTAAATTGGTGTTGGCGAAATATTTACTCACATTTATGCAAGAGTGATACCTTAAAGGTCAAAAAGATAATTGAATGTTAGAGAGAGAGCGAGTGCAAATGTTTCATTTCAAGGACGCCGTCAAGGCCACGTCTTTTTTTGTATTTTGTAATTCTTATTCCTCGTACAATACAAAAATGAATGGACAACTTTGAATTAAATCCTTTTGAAGTGTGCAGTTTGCATATGTGTTGCCCACCTGAGTAGAAAGAAACAATAACAACAAACAATTGTGGTGAGGGAATTTACTTACAGCGCTGCCGGAAGCCCGGTCGTGACCGGCGTGAGGGTTTATTTAATCACGATAAATAATCGAGCGTCATTTTAACCGGAGACGAGGAGAGGATAAAGGAAATGACTCAATGCAACAACAGTTTAATGCCGGTATAAAGACAGTAAACTCGTCAGCAAACATTTAAAACGGAAGGGTGTGTGCGCACCTTAACGTTAATACAAATGCACGTGTATTATACTTACGGCCAGTTGCACCAAACACTTAAGCCGAGCTTAAATTTAAGTCTTGTTTATTACATAACATTAAAACAACTCACATTCTAAGCGACCCTTTTAAGTTAAATTCGCCTTATTGGTTTGGTGCAACTGGCTCTTAATGAACCGTAATTAAACATCAAGACCGAAATATTGATGTAATATGTAAATTCAGCTCGAGGCAACTAACAGCGGATCCGCCACTAAAAAAATATAATTAATAACTAATAACTAATAACTAATATGACAACAAAATTGGCCTAAGGCCTAAGACGGAAAGAAAAAAAAGAGAAGAAGAAGAAGAAAAAGAGAGTAACAGTTACAAACATACCTCTCTGCAATAAAGGAAGCAAGCTGGAACAAACTTTAACGAGTTTAGAATAAACACTCTATTTAATTCCCACGAAAATTTCGGAGAGTTCCACGTCTTGTCCGTCCATCACCGCAACTGTTGACGTGCGAAGACGCCAAACCAAAACCGGTTCGAAGGGTTGCTTCGAAGAAAGCCGGCACGAAAGGGTTGCTTAAAAAATTGTTGCGACATACCTTCTCCCGCGAAAAGGATCGTCGCAAAAGCTACTTTAAACCAGTACTCGAAACTCAGCCAAAATTGAAAGTTGCAGTTAAATCTGCAAGGAAAGGAAAAAAAAGAGAATGACAGTTGCAAACATACCTGTCCGTAATAAAGGGGGCAAGCTGGGACAAACTCTAACGAGTTGCTGATCCACCAGGGCACCAGTTTAACTCGTATAATTGCAGGAAACCTCCCTATAGCCCTCCTGCCGGTGCCTAAACAAGCATGCCTTGTTCGCCCCGGAATATAGGCGGCCATGTAGTCGCAACCCCCCACACGAAACACATCACCGTGATCACAACGACGACTAATGCCCGATTTCTTCACCTCCTGATAAATTTATCTGCCAGGTATTATCCCTGGAAACCATTGTATCATCGATAATAATTTCCGAGGATACTACCTGGCAGATAAAGTTAACCGAAATCGGGTCTAAGGCCGGATCTTACCACCTCTTGATAAATCTAACTGCCGGTTTGTATCCTTGGAAACCATTGTGTCGACGATCGTTTCCCAGGACATTAACCAGCAGATAAATTTATCATTTAGATGGTAAGATCGGGCCTAAATAATGCTACATCTGCATGCCCGCAAAAAATCAATAAAGCCAAATTTGGCTTCGCCCCGAAATACGAAAGGAAGGGCTCGGACGAATCGAAACCAACGCGTCGTAAGCTAAAGCCAACCAAGTGTAAGATGGATGAAGTCAAGAGGCGGAACCAATGGCGTTAAACGTCAAGAGTGAAAGCAACTTATAATTCCGTCGAAATAGCGAGTGGACAAAAGACGTACCTCGCAGGAACGGAAGATGACACAAAAAACTGAAACATATAAACGTAATTAAGTTGATGGATGTCAAGGTACACACACTGTTGTCTATTTTTTTTTGCTAAAATTGAAGACAGAAAATATGTAACAAAATAAATTTCAAGCAAGGAACAAAGATATGCGGATTAAAAAAAAAAACAAAAACAAATAAAAAATCGCCGATTTGGAACATGAAAATTCAGAGCAAACAGGAAAACACTAATTAAACCTGCAAAAAAAAACAGAAACAATAGAGAAATAAAAGAAACAGAAGCAAAAGAGAATTATAAGAACAGCAACAAAATGCAAGGCATGAAGCGAAAAACAAACGAAAGGATATCGTCAACACTGAATTCGCAGAAAATTAAAGTCAAAAGTACGATTTAAAAAAAACGAAAAAGGATATGAACTATAAAATACAGTCCCCAAAACAAAGGAAGATCACAAAACAAAATCAGATAAACGAAAAACGATGAACTACGAAAAAGCGTTAATAAAATGCGAAAACTCAGTTCGATAAGAAAAGCAATAAATAAATACATACATGCTATGAAAGCATAAGAAAAAAGAAAATAAAAACAATTAATAGAAAAAAGTGTGAAAAAGGGTCAGCCAAACAATAATAAATAAAAAAGAAATATAAAAATATTAAACTAATTGAAAAAAAGAGAAGTGTATCTACCCCGATACCAAACGACCAAAAAAAAAAATGAAAATCGACGCTTGTCACGGTAAAAATTGTCAAAAGTTTTTCTAAATAAGAGAAGTAGGAAACAAAAGAGAACTGTAAAAATGTGTCAATAAAATGTTAAAATCAATTTGATTAAAAGGAAGAAAAATGCGAAGTATTCTCGTCATATAATGACTATAAACTAAAGTAGTGACGTGAAAAGTCATTATCAGACAGTGGAATTCTTACGTCGTCCCTTAAGAATCCCGCTGTCTGGTCATTATTGATCGCTTTGTATATTGTCTCTGCAGCAAAAGCAGCCCAAATCAAGTGCCAGGCGCGAAATAAGATTTTTAAACGCCAAATATGTCTTAAATGGCGGAATTTTACCCAATCTGGCAACCCTGATGCTCGTTAAAAATTAATAAAGCCAAATTTGGCTTCGCCCCAAATCACGAAAGGAAGGGTTCGGACGAATCGAAATCAACACGACATAAGCTAAAGCCAGCCAAGTATAAGATGACGTCATGAGGAACCGATGACGTTACATGTCAAATGTAACAGCAATAATTTCTAATTCCGTCAAAATAACAAGTGGAAAGAAAACGGACTTCGCAGGAACGGAAGATGACACAAAAAATGAAGCGACGTCGCCGGGTCTTACAATAGTCCAGACATTTACAATAAACATTCAATCTAATTCCCTCGAAGGGAAATGCAGATGCGAATAATAATAGTAAAATCAACGCAAAATACACAGACTTCGGGCCGAGAGGAGTGTATCATAAGGCAGTTCTAATGCCAAAAACAATGAAATCGTAAAAGGATTTATTACCGAAGTGCCATAAGATGTCAAATAAAAAAAAACAGTCTGCGACTTACTCCACAAAATTATATTGAAAACGTTAGGAGCAATTCGTAAATGAAAGATGTCTTTTAAAAAACAGTCTGCGACTGGCACCACAAAATTAGATCGAAAACCTGGAACGCAATTTCCGTTATAAAAATACACTTATGCTGCGTCGAAGGTGGTAATATTATTTCAAGGTGATAAATGCAGGCGAGAATCTACACCGCTAGACGTTCACAATCACACCATAACTACGTCACTATCCGAATATTGCGCTATAAAATATAAATGCGACACAAAACTACGTATGTTGTTACGATAAAGCGTAACGGCGCGGCGCTTCACCAAATATTACGGTTATCTTTAAGGGGTAGCCATAATAAGAGACGTAGTCAGAATAAGGAACACATTTATTACGGTAATCAACAATTGTCACTGACATGATCTTGCACACATGTTGTGAAACCAGTGACGACGTTTAGAATAAACATTCGATTTAATTCCCACACAAAAATCTCGCACGGAAACGCATCTGCGAATAACAGTTGTAAAATCAACGCAAAAGATACAGACTCCGGGCCGATAAAATTTAATATAAGGCAACTCCAATGCCGAAACAGTGGAACCGTAAAAGGCTTTACTACCGGAGTGCCATAAGTAGTTAAAAAAAAAATAGACTGCGGCTTGCACCACAAAATTAGGTTGAAAACGTGGGACGCAATTTGCAAACAGAATTTTGTACTAAAAAAAAAACGGTTTGTGACTTACACCACAAAATTAGATTGAAAACGTGGGACGCAATTTTGCATACAGAATTTTGTAAATAAAATGTACTAGAAAAAAACTGTTTGCGACCTGCACCACAAAATTAGATTGAAGACGTAGGACGCAGTTTACAAACAGATTTTTTTTAATAATTGTCCCCTAACCTGAGATGACATACACATATTTTTATTCCACATAAATGTTATGTTTTCTGTTTGATAAGCTAACAGTAATTAATATTCATGTGGTCCGTTTAGGTTGCAATTCCGTGTGTTCTTTTTATCGATTTTTTTTACGACCAATTTCCGCTTAATAACCGGAACGACGACGGAGGAGTGAAAAGAAAAGCGCTACGCGCACCGCTGGGTCGGTCGTGCATTTTTTTTTTCTTTTTTTTAAAAAAAAAAGGTCAGCCGGCTTTCCTTTCCATTTCTAAAGATCGTCCGCAAATAATTTCTATACCTGTTTGCGCAAATACTTGACACGTAATCTCGTGGAGAAATTCCGGAATCGACGGCGGCTGCGGTTACGCGAGGCATCATTTCTATTTTAGTGTCTGGTGCAAGTCGGACGCGGTGTTGCCAACCAAACGATAAAAAAATTCCTTTTTCGGCATACGATATTTCCTTAGAATTTCCTAAAAAAATAATCTGACAGATTTGAAATAAAATAGGAGATTAAAGTTAAAAACACGATTACAAAAAAAAAATTTATTTGAAACGAAATGTAAGTATTAAAAAAAAACCTAACCTTGCACTTCGCAACAATCAAAAGCAGTTTTGCCAACTCATCGAATTTCGAAGTTCGTAGCTTTATTAGAGAAAAAAAAAATCGATTTTGACGTTACCAATCGTATTATCCCGAGGTGGCGCTTAATAATAAAAAGGAAAATAAGAAAATTAAGAAACTTAAATAAATTTTTCAAAAAAATTGTTTGCTGTTTTGTTTTGTTTTTTTTTTTTGAATGTAACGCGATCGCCACTTGTTTCTGAACTATTGTTTTTAAGTGTGAAATTCGGTCTCAAATTTAATGTATACCTTTCTGAATTTTTTCTTACGATCGTCATTTGTTTCCTTCCGTCTTCAAATATTATTGTGACTTTCGGAATTTTTTGGGTGTTGTTGCTGTTTTTGTCTATAAGACATCGTCGTTTTCAATTAATAATTTGTTTTTCTTTTCTTTTTTGCTTTTGTGATTGTTTATCTCCTGAAATTATAATTTCGTTTCCTTTCCTATTTCTTTGTGGTTTTCCGTGGTGTAATTCACGATCGTCACTTGTTTTTCTCTTTCGTTTTCGAAATTAATTAATCAACAATTTTCTCTTTCCTTCGCGAGTAATTAGTTGTCATTTGTTATTTCCTGCTTTCTTCAGAAATTTGCATTTCGTAAATAATTATTCCGAGATAGAAATTTGTTTTTGGTTTGTTCATTATTTTGAAGTTCGAATTATTATTAATCTTGAATCTTCCTTATTATTACGTTTTTTTAAGTTTTAAATTTTAAATCTCCCAGTTCGCTTTGTTGAGTTCTTTTCTTCTATACGTATGATCGTCATTTGTTCTTTTTTTTAACTTTAATTAGGAATTTTTTCATTTGTGGTGGATTTCTTGATCGTCAAAAATATTTTTCCTTCTTTTTTTTTAGTAATTGCTTGCAATTTTTCAGAAATCAAACAATGTTTATAATTTCTTTGGAAATTTTAATTTTTCCACTTTGTTCCTGTTTCTGGGTTTTTAAAAATGTTTCTTCTTCTTCTTCTGTTTGTTTACCCTTTCTTATTCTCGCAAAATGCAGCGATTGTCTTTTGTTCCCAAGAAGTTCGCTAGATTTTTCGTTTTTTTTTGTAAATTATTGAATCTGCACGCCAGCGCCACGTAGCGGTGAAACGTGAGCTGAAGGACGCTTCGTTGTTTGTCACGTGATTGTGGTTTTCATAACTTTAATTTGATTCGTCGGTATTAGCTTATTGAAAAGCTCACGTTTTATTCTCGTCGCCGAATTAGTAATTTCTTTCGGAATTAATTCTTATTTGCCGTTTCATTTTATTCAGTTAGTATTTCCCCGAAGTTTGATTTCTTGCCAAGAGAGGCGAATTGCTTTTCACGGTGTGCTGTGCCAATTTTTTAATCGACTCGAAAGTGTAATATTTTCTTTTCTTTATTTGTAAAACTATTGTGTTTCTAAAAAAAAAAGCAGGAGACGGGAAGAATTTTCCGCTCAGTCAATTGTTTTACTGCACGTCTTTAAACGTCCGAAATAACATGAATCTGAACGCCAGCGCCACGTACCAGTGAAAAGTGTGCTGAACGACGCTTCGTTGTTTGTCACGTGATTCTGGTTTTTATAACTCGCTGAGAGTTGTGAAAAACTCACTTAGTTCGGCGGTATTAGCTTATTAGAAAGCTCGCGTCTTATTCTCGTCGCCGATTTAGTAATTTCTCTCGAAATCAATCGATATTTTCCGTTTCATTTTGTTCAGTTAGTTTTTTTCCCAAGTTGGATTACTTGCGTAGAAATGCAATTTGCTTTTCACGGTGTGCCGTGCCGATTTTTGAATCGATCCGAAAGTATATATAATATTTTCTTCTCGTTTCATTTGTAAAACGTCGCGTCTTATTCTCCTCGCTGAATTAATAATTTCTTTTGAAATTAATTTCTATATTTCGTGCCATTTTATTCAGTTAGTTTTTCCCCCAAGTTTGATTTCTCGCGAAGATAGGGAATTGCTTTTCACGATGTGCTGTGTGATAATTTTTGAATCAATCGATGAAAATATGTTTTCTTTTCGTTTTCTTTTGAAACTGTTGCGTTTCCACAAAAAGAATGACATTTATAAAAAACTAATAATAAATTTGACAGGTGCTACTTACATTTAACAATCCCCTTTAATAATTAGCATTTCATTAACAACAATTTATTAACGAAGTTCATGGTTTCGTAACAGTTGCAAGCCGATTTTAACTTTTAATAGTAGAACCAAATCTGACACCTGTCAGAGCTGACAGCTGTCGTCATTCAATCGTACCATTTCCTCGAAGCCATCAAGTCGCCGAAAGAGTCATTCGCTGGTGGTAACTGGAGAGGTCATTCGAAACATTCGTTGTTATTAATTTTTTAATAATAAAATCTTTGGAAATTTTAATTTTTCCACTTCGTGTTTCTAGGTTTTTAAAAATGTTGTTTCTTCTGATCGTTTACCCTATTTCTGTCGCAGCAAAAAACAGCGATTGTCTTTTGTTCCCAAGAAAATTTTAATAAGTTCTTGCAATTTTTCCCTTTTTTCTTTTTGTTTGAAATTGTCGCAGAATTAACTAGTTTCTCCCTGAATTGGCAACACTGGTCGAATGAGTTCGCAGGAAGTAGATGTTGAGATATATTTAACCTTGTCTTTTTTTCTTAAAAACCCCAGCAAACCAATGAATTTTTTGTTTTTCTTTTTTATCTGTGGTATTTTGCCCAACGGGGGTCCTAAGTCATAGACTTGTCTGGACCTCAGGAGCGGGGTAGTGTATTTTTGTGTGTATAAAGTGTTCCATGGCTCTGTTACTTCCAAACCTCCTCGCCGTTGAAGGGGAAGTACTGTCGAATTTTCTCCCCAACACTGAAGGGTACCTGAAGTGAATAACAACCCTCGAGAAATATCTCGAGCGGGTGCGAACCCACGACCTTACGATTGCCCTTACCACTGGACCGTTCAGGCGTTATATAATTGCTCGAACCGAGGGCTAAATAGACCCGACGGTTTTAGAAGACGGCGAACGAGTTTTGCGCGATAAACGGACCGAAGTCGAAAAGAAATCAATCCCACAACCCAACCAATAGGAAAATCCCAATCAGTTTTATTTGTAACTGGAACTGGAACTCGTCGAACATTGTTTCAAGCACTTCATCTCATTTCTGTTTTTGATTTAGTTTTGATTTGCACGTGGCTGGCGCGCGATTGGCCGTCGAAAATAATGTTGCGGCTTGGCTTACAAGGACGATGACGTTATCCTCGTGCATTTTGATGAGGATGAGTCCCAGACCCGCCGTATTATTAAACTTGTTTGCAGAAAGATAAATCGATGATGAGGAAAAAAAACGTAGGTAACGTTGATGAAACAAGCGTTCGTTTGTTTGCTTCAAAACAAAATGATTCTAGAAAAAAAAAAAAAAGAAAAAGAACGCGAGCGCTTCGGTTTGCAAAAATACGCATCTGCAAATACAGGGTGTCTCGAAGTATCACTCGCGAGAATAGTACGCGATAAACGATTGGGCATCGCCGATGAAACAAACATTCGTTTGTTTGCTTCAAAACAAAATGATTCTAGAAAAAAAAATTGAAAACGAACGCGAGCGCTTCGGTTTGCAAAAATACGCGTTTGCAAATACAGGGTGTCTTGAAATATCACTCGCGCGAGAATAGTATCCAATAAACGATTTGGTGTTGTTGATGAAACAAACTTTTTTTTGTTCACTTCAAAATAAAATAATTAAATTAAAAAAAAAAAAAAAACGAACGCACGCGCTTTGGTTTGCAAAAGTACGCGTGTGTAGGATACAGGGTGTTTCGAAGTATCGCCCGCGAAAATACGAACGCAATAAATTTGGAACTACCGCGGCGCGCAAGGAAGGAATGCGGCGGTAAAAGGAAGCTACGTAAACAAATGACGGCCGAGGATTTTAAAATTACAGGCACGCAGAAGCACCCACGGAAGTATACAAACGTTCTTGCTGCAACTTTTATGTACGTAACATACCTGCTGGCTTGGCTACCTGATGTCTTTTTACGGGCGATGTCGTAAAACGAGGCGCGCGATTCGTTTTCACTTATGTTTACCGCTTACAAGCCACATAAAGTCATGTAAAGTTATTATATTTATACGTATGGTCTGTTTAGTAGTCGAAAACATCGTCAGTTGCCTTTTCTTTTTCTTGAAAAAAAAAGAAACAACGGGTCGGATTAGTTTCATCATTTCTTTAATTCTTTTATATTTTCGGCTCCTTTTGTTATTATCTTCTTGTACCGTTCTATATCGATCTTTACTTTCACTTTGAGCGTAGTAGCGTTGATGATGTTCGCATCGCGGATGAAACATTTATTCGCTCCTAGAAAAAGTGTTCGCGCAGTTGGGGGTGCAAACTCGCTGACGGTTGTGAAAAATTCAATTTGATTCGTCGGCGTTAGCTTATTGAAAAGCTCGCGTTTTATTCTCGTCGCCGAATTAGTAATTTCTCTCGGAATTAATTCTTATTTGCCGTTTCATTTTATTCGGTTAGTATTTGCCCACAAGTTTGATATCTCGCGAAGAAAGGCGAATCGCTTTTCAGGGTGTGCTGTGCCAATTTTTTAATCGATCCGAAAGTGTGTAATATTTTCTTTTCTTTATTTGTAAAACTATTGTGTTTTGTAAAAAAAGAGCAGGAGACGGGAAGAATTTTCTGCTCAGTCAATTGTTTTACTGCATGTCTTAAACGTCGAAATTAACATGAATCTACATGAATCTGCAAGCCAGCGCCACGTAGCGTTGAAACGTGTATTGAACGACGCTTCGTTTGTCACGTGATTGTGGTTTTTATAACTCGCTGAGAGTTGTGAAAAACTCAGTTTGATTCGTCGGTGTTAGCTTATTGAAAAGCTCGCGTTTTATTCTCGTCGCCGAATTAGTAATTTCTCTCGGAATTAATTCTTATTTGCCGTTTCATTTTATTCAGTTAGTATTTGCCCCCAAGTTTGATATCTCGCGAAGAAAGGCGAATCGCTTTTCAGGATGTGCTGTCCCAATTTTTTAATCGATCCGTAAGTGTAATGTTTTCTTTTACTCGTTTTATTTGTAAAAATGTTGTGTTTCTAAAAAAAAAAGGGAGGAGAGAGGAAGTCAGTAAATTGTTACTGCATGTCTAAACGTCAAAATTAACATGAATTTGCACGCCAGCGCCACGTAGCTGTGAAAAGTGTGCTGAACGACGCTTCGTTTGTCACGTGATTGTGGTTTTCATAACTCGCTGACAGTTGTGAAAAATTCAGTTTGATTCGTCGGTGTTAGCTTATTGAAAAGCTTGCGTTTTATTCTCGTCGCCGAATTAGTAATTTCCTTCGGAATTAATTCTTATTTGGCGTTTCATTTTATTCAGTTAGTATTTCCCCGAAGTTGATTTCTTGCCAAGAGAGGCGAATTGCTTTTCACGATGTGCTGTGATAATTTTTTAATCGATTCGAAAGTGAAATATTTTCTTTTCTTTATTTGTAAAACTATTGTGTTTCTAAAAAAAAAGCAGGAGACGGGAAGAATTTTCCGCTCAGTCAATTGTTTTACTGCACGTCTTTAAACGTCCGAATTAACACGAATCTGATCGCCAGCGCCACGTAGCAGTGAAAAGTGTGCTGAACGACGCTTCGTTTGTCACGGATTGTCGTTTTTATAACTCGCTGAGAGTTGTGAAAAACTCACTTAGTTCGTCGGTGTTAGCTTATTAAAAAGCTCGCGTCTTATTCTCGTCGCCGAATTAGTAATTTCTTTCGGAATTAATTCTTATTTTCCGTTTCATTTTATTCAGTTAGTTTTTTCTCCAAGTTGGATTCCTTGCGAAGAAATGCGATTTGCTTTTCACGGTGTGCCGTGCCGATTTTTGAATCGATCCGAAAGTATATATAATATTTTCTTCTCGTTTTATTTCGTCTTATTCTCCTCGCCACGTGATTTTGGTTTTTGGGGGTGCAAACTACCTCCTTTCTTTAATCATTTTTCAGTTTTTTCTTGCTTGCTCTTTTTATACAGGGCTGGGTTGGGATTTTTGCAAATATACTAAATAAAATTTTGTTCGTGGCGTTAACCGCCCAAAGCGTCAAAGTTCGTCATGTGATAATAAAATCGGCCTAAAGTTACAGCCGCTGAATAACTAGTTCGACGTCTTATCGGTCCATCTCCACCAACTAATGACGTGTGGAGATGCCAACCCAAAATCGTTTTGAAGGACTGCGTCGAAGAAAGCTGCCACTGCACGAAAGGGTTGCTTAAAAAGTCGCTGCGAAATGCCTGCTCCCCCAAAAAGGGTCATCGTAGAGAGTCGTCGCAAAAGGTACTTAAACCCGTGCTCAAAACTCAGAGCCAAAACTAAAAGTTGTACTTAAAGCCTGTAAGAAAACAAGACAAAAGAAGAAAAAGAGAGTAATAGTCGCAAACATACCTGTCCGTAATGAAGGGGCCAAGCTGGGACAAACTCTAACGAGTTTTTGATCCACCAGGGCACCAGATTAACTCCGACCGAATTACGAAACCTCCTTGAGGTCCAAAAAAAAAATGAATTGTTCACTATAGAATTTAGGCAGTCTTGGGGCCGCAGCCCCCCACACGAAACACACCACCGTGCCCCGAGGACATTTTAGTTAATATATTTTTTATTTATAAATTTAACATTTTTTAATTGAATCGATGGGTGCATAATCGTGTTCAGTCCAAATTTACTGTGTTGAGAAAACAACAAATAACTAAATTTCTAAATTTATAATAGATGTGCAGCTTAGATGAATCAATAATAATAAAAATTTTAACATAAAAGTTTTAATATTTTAAATAATTGTCTCATAATGATACGATTCGATTTAATTCGTTAAAGTAAACACTAACTTAGATTTCAACAAGGCTTTAGTTAACTTTATTCTCTTCTTTTTCGATTTTCGGGTTTCATGAAGTGTAGAAGAAGCTTGTGAGGTCGAAAGCTCCCTATGGTCCAGTTTTACAAATGGGGCTCAATTTTGAGCCAAGGCTTAAACCCTTAGCAACGATTATTTCAACAATTGTTGTGAAGGATTTAAGCTTCGGCTCAAAGTTAAACCGTCATTGTAAAAGTCGACCTAAAACGCGTCCAACTAAACATTAAGCAAATTAAAATATCTGTTTACAAGTATTATTATATTTGTTGCATTTTTTTAAAGCTACTGCAGCGTGAATATTATTGCGCCCTCCCTAGTCTCTGCTCTGACACCCTGTATAAAGCGATTTCAGTTTTTAAACCAATCAAAAAAGGAAACCACGCAAAAATTGTTTTTAAAAACAAAGTAGGTTTTTCTGGTGTGTTTAAAATGCATTATTAAATTTCTGTGTCTACATCTGGAACGTTGTTATCACATCCTATTGTTTACTTTTTGTTTCTAAATAAGATAACTGAAATAAATAAAATTTAAGAAATTTATTTCGTTTATACTTGAAAGATAAATTCGCGTGCCTGCGATGAATAAATAATGAATTATGTTGTTAAAGATGATCGAAGTTAATTTTGCATTAAAGTGACGACAAGCTATTTTGTTTAAAAAAAATGTTTAATGAACATTATTTCTTTCAATTTATTATTCTACACGTTGTCATTTCTTTCAATTTATTATTATACAGGATATCATGTCTCATAACCTGAATTTCTCAGATTTTTCCACCGTTTTCCTGTTAACTATCATTTTAGACGTAGCTGTTAGGATTAACAAGGTTAATGCCCGTGCAAACGATAAGATTAAATTAGCAAAACAAATTAGTAGCGAGTGCTAATTCATTTTATGAGAGAACGAGCTGTCTAATACAACGGTTGATGATTGTGGCCTTCCTGATCTCTAATTATTATACTGTTTTCAATTCTCAACGTTTTCGTACATCTGAAAAATATAAAAAAAAAACGTTATTTAAAGAAGAACGATCAAAATACTATCTACAAAACATAAAATCTTTATCTATGGTTGACTACTGTTAGGAATTTAGGGTTCTGTTAATTTTTTATTTTATTACAAAACATTATATATAAACTTAAGAAAATAATTTATTTAAAGCGCGTAACAATAAAACACACTTAAAACTAATTTATTTCAATAATTGAACGTTTAGATTTACAATCCATCGCGTTCTGCTTTTCATCCACCGGCCGCTCGTTTTTATAACCCGGACTGATTACGCGACGCTTCTTAGCCTAGAAAATTGTCTGTCGAAGCGGTTGGACGCTCCTCGAACTTAGGTGTACTTTGTTTACTTTCAGTTATTTTTTATTTGCTGGCAAGCAGTGCCGCCAAATTAGTGAATTTGTCATTAGTGTTGGCGATATTTGAGGTAAGTTCAGGCATGTCGAAATTCTAGTAATTTTTCCGTTTGAAAATCATTTGAACCAAACCTCTTAAATTATTTCCCTTGATACTAATTAATTTTCTGCTGGTGTGAGTGTCGGCCAATATGTTGACTTGATGTTGATTTTCAATTGTTTTTGGATTGTCTTTAAATTGTCTTAATTTTATTTGTTCCATCTTTTTTTTTCTTGATTTCCTGAATCGAGTTAAATTGGTTTGGGCTTGCTTGTGTTGCACTTAATTCCAGTTGACTTTTGATTTTTTATTTGTTGAGTTTTAATTAGGTTTGTTTATTGACTACTTTGTCGAAAGTATTAAGTCATCGAAAGGTTAGGGAGATGGAAAGAATTCAAAGAAAAAAACAATAAACGGATATTATTTTTTTTTAAACCGCAGAAGAAGAAAGAACAGAGATCAAGGAGGGAAAAGAAATAGAATAAAAAAGCTTTTGTAATAGTTCTGAAGACAATTCTTAAAACAAGATACAAATGAGGTTACAGTGGCATCTTCTTTAAGAAACGAAATTCTGGATATTTTTCCGTCTGTATTCAAATTGGCTATCTCTTCCCTAGAGTTGAACAAGCTATTAGATTAGTAGGGTTTCTTTTTGAATAATTTTTTACAGTTTTTGTTTCAATTATCAAGATTCTAAATCTTTTTGTTTCTTTAAAATGTTTAATATTCATTTTTTTTTCGATTTTTAATGGTGTCTTACATTTTATTTTATTTTTTTTGTTTCGATTTTTAATAGTTTGTTACATTTTATATTTTTTATAACACCTTTTCTTCGGTCGGGTTCAAGTTAGGATGGGGGTTGGGATGACCTTGAAACGTTTCTTGCATTTTATTTTTTTAGATGTTTTTCTAATTTTTAAGTGCAATAACATTTCAGGTTTTAATTTTTTACAGTTTTTCCTCCAATTTTTTTAATATATTTGTTTCGATTTTTTGTTATTTCTTACTTTTTATCTTTTGTAAATTTCTTTTCTTGGCCTTAGATTTACCCAGGGTTCAGTTTAAATGGACTGGTTTGACCTTGAAACGTTTTTAATGCTTCGCAGTTCGGGTGATTAATTTGGGCTTGGTGTAGTAGAATCGGGTTCACTTAGCTTCGATTTGGTTGGATTGGGTTCACTTAATTTTGGTTTTGCTCGGTTAACTTTGAAATATTTTTGTTGTATGTCTAGCAACGCCATCATTCTCTCTCATGCTCTTACATATGAAATTCGCATAAAGATATATCGTTTATTTTACGGCGACTTTAAGGAAGCTTTAATTTAAAGTCACTTTAAGAATAGGGAAACAAATGTATTTTTTTTTTTAGGTTAAAGTAACTTTAAATTTAAAGTCCTATTATGAAATCGGCCCTTAATCACGGATGTAGTTAGGACGACTTTAATCATGAGACGAGAATACCGGCCGGAATGTTTAAATTTTCTACGATTTTAGATTCTTATTTTGTTTGTTATTTTTTCTTGATTTTTAATTTTTATGATTTCTTATTTCAATCTCCTACAGTTGAATTTTCGATTAATGATACTTCTTACGTCTTTGTCTGTTGTAAAATTCTCTTCTTGAGTTGGCTTCACTTTAGGGATCAGTTCAGTCGGTTTGGGGGTTAACTTTGATTTTTTTTTAATTTAAAAATATTCTTAAGGATTTTTGCTTTACTTTACTTAATTTTTAACATTTTTTTTTTCAAACTTCTACAAATTTCAAACAGGGCTTCCGCGAGGCCAAAACCCGCCCGCCTGTCACTCCATACTTTGGCGCCCTCTGACAGATGAGTTGGGACATACAAAAACAGTCAATTATCAAGATTGTTAAAAAAATTAAGAGACAAAAATTAGAAAAAAAAATTTGAATAATTAGGGAAAATTTTTCAACTTTTTAACTTTTTTAAAACATTTTCCTTCGCTTTTTAAACATTTCCCTCATTTTCTAGACATTTTCTTTCACTTTCCAAATATTTTCTTTAGCTTTCTAAATATTCTCCTGCACTTTCTAAACATTTTCCTTCACTTTCTAAGCATTCTCCTTCATTTTCTAAACATTCTCCTTCATTTTCTAAACATTCTCCTTCACTTTCTAAACATTCTCCTTCATTTTCTAAACATTCTCCTTCACTTACTAAACATTTTCCTTCACTTTTTTCAAGTTCCTAGCTGCCGCGAACCCCCAGAGACGAGCAGCCCAAACAGTGCGAAGCGCTTTCTTCTCATCTGACTAAGGGGGCCTCTGTGCAGACCCCCCAGTACGCAACTGGGCGAGGCCCGCTTGTTATTAATATTAGAAAAAAAGATAAATTTTTATCACAAAAGCAAAAGTAACTTAAATTTCTAAGAACTTAAAAAGTGAAATGTAATTTGTTATATTTTTTTAATCAAACCGTAAGTAATAGCTTACGTAATATATTTTTTTTTACCTTCATCAAGACAGTTCAGTCTTGTGGATAATTTTTTTCGAATTTTTATCAGACAAGAAACTATTTCCCATTAATTTCTTTTGCCGAAAAAATCACATAACATGTGTCCAGTGGCTAAGAGGCTAATTGCCGCCCCTTGAAAATGGCGCACGCGTGCACCGCACTCATTGCACACATGGCTACGGGGCCCCAGATTTCAAATTAAAAATCCTTAAAATTTTTATCATTTTTTATTTCGATAAGATTTAATCTAATTTTGCCCTCCCCTAAATAAGATCCTTGCTACGCCCTACGCCCTTGCCTTCCAGAAAGGATAAATAACAAAACGAACGCACAGTGGTCGGACAAAATCGGGATCCTTCTGTGCTTTGACCGAACTAGCCCGATCGCCGAACGTTTAGCCGTATGTATGCAAAAGGAACTTAAATTTCTAAAAACTTAAAAAGTAAAATGTAATTTGTTTTTTTTTTTTTAACCAAACCGTAAGTAATAGCTTACGTAATATATTTTTTTTACCTTCATCAAGTCAGTTCAGTCTTGTGGATAAATTTTTTCGAAATTTTACCAGACAAGAAACTATTTCCCATTAATTATTTTTGCAAAAAAAATCACGTAACATGTGTCCAGTGGCTAAAAGCCTAATTGCCGCCCCTTGAACATGGCGCACGCGTGCACCGCACGCTTTGCACACATGGCTACTGGGCCCCAGATTTCAAATTAAAAATCCTTAAAATTTTTATCATTTTTTATTTCGATAAGATTTAATCTAATTTTGCCCTCCCCGAAAGTAAGATCCTTGCTACGCCCTACGCCCCTGCCTTCCAGAAAGGATAAATCACAAAACAAACGCACAGTGGTCGGACAAAATCGGGATCCTTCTGTGCTTTGACCGAACTAGCCCGATCGCCGAACGTTTAGCCGTATGTAGGGCACTTAAATGTTATCCGTAGGACAATTATTTATTTATTGTTTTTCTCAAAATTACTAATTTCGAACACTGTGACATTTTTTGTCACAGTTTATGTTTTGAAATAAGTTTTGATTTGAATTAAGTATGCGTTATTTATCATGCTTGTTCGAAGAATTGCACGATTTTTTTTTTTGGAATCGCTCGTTTTTAAGCAAATCTTCCATTTTCAAAACGTACAGTTCCGAGATCAAAATTTCGCCGCAACTCGGAATAAACGGGGCGCGCAGCAAAAGGCCAAAAAGTCCTCCGGTTCCTTCGGCCACGACCGTCGCCGTCGACGAGCGCAGCAGCGGCGGCGACGGTTTCTTCAGTGAGGTCGCGTCCGCAGTTGGCGTCGGTTCGTCGACGAGTCCGAGCGAAACGGTGCTGCCCCCTGTAATTCCGAGTGCCTTACCGGACGCCTTCCGCGCGTCGGCGTCGCGCCGACCAAACCACCCAAAGATGCTGTGATAATTTTAGCCCGTGTATTTTTATGCGCCAGTGACCACCGGGATATACAAAAGTCGGCGATGCAGTGAGATTTTTTCTTTTGTTTTTCGTTTTTGTTTTTTTGACAACAGACAAGACGGCCACCACCGTGTGTGTTGTGTTCGGGTAAAGTCAAGTAGAGCAAAGAAGTAAACAAACGACGACGTCAGCGAATTAAATAATCGGAGGAGACCTTAATGTTTCGCATGGTTCCGGAGCGGTTCGAGAAAAGAACCCGCGCCCGCCGCCTCTGGTCTAGTAGGATTTCGCCACACGCGTAAATAAATAAAGAAATAATAAAGTTTGACCGATTTTATTTATAGAGGCGATTTATTCGAACCGCTCGTGCATGCGAGAGCGTTCTGCTGGATTGTTTTCGTGTAAGCGGGCAAAAATTATTATCGCCGGGCACAGAAAGTGGAACCGAACGAAAAGCTCCGCTCTCGCCCTCTTTTTTTTTGTTGCTGCAACAATTTATTAATGTTTCCGTTTTGCCTGCGTTCCTCGCATCTGTGGTTTGTTTGCACTAGGTGAAAATTCCACTACTGCAAAAAGTATACTTTTCGACGACGACACACATTTTTATTTTAAACAGAAGTTTTTTTTTCGGTATATCAAAGTTTGCTTCTTATTTTAGAAGTTGCAGGGGATTTTCGTAGTGAAAAATTCAGAAAATTTCAATTTTTTCGCTAGAAACGCTGCCAGTATTCTACAGGGTGGCAAAAATTTTCCTGGATTTTTTTTTTTGAAATTGTAAAATATTTTTTTTTCTTTGGCGTAAAATGTACACTAGCAGACGATAAAATCCAGTCAAGAATTTACATATTCAGACGAGTTTGGTTTATTAAGAATGAGAAGTTTATATTTCTGTCAAAACGTTGAAGAGAATTGACGTCATTCAGGTCATAAATCAAGACAACCTAATCCAAATCCAAATTCTCATGGAAATTTATTTCTTATTTTGGAATAATGTGAAAAATATTATTTTTGCATGGTTTTCAATCTGAAGATATTTGGAAAGATCCAAAAAGTGTGAAAATTGTAAAATATTTAATTTTGAGAAACTACACAGCAGTGGCAGCTCGTCTGGGTGGGCAAAGTGGGCAGTGCCCATCCTGTTCCATTAAGTTGCTTGTTTCGGTTCCTCGTCGGGACAACCCCGAAAAACGAATGTATTTGGAAAATGCACCCGCTCTCCCTTTTACAGTTGTTATTGATTCGTCGACTGTTTTTCGGCGAAAGGCGTCGAAAAGCTGAGTAAATCCTGTGCTTACATTTAAATAAAAAATTACATGCGCGATCGAGAGGGGAGGAAGACAGGTTCATTTAATTGAGCAAATGAAAAATGCGTCGTCGCTTTCGAATTTTGATTGTAACTCAAGAAGGCGTTCGTCGATTGTTTTTTTTTTGTAATCGGCATTGAAAAGCTAAGAAAAATCTCAATAAATCCTGCAAGCGCGATCGCGAAGGGAGGGAGGGACGCGTCGTTCTAGATTTTTGATAGTATCTCAAGGACGCGTACGCCGACTGTCTTTTGGTAAACGGCGTCGGAAAGCTAAGAAAAAGCTGTGTAAATCGCACCCTTAAATTGAATTAAACAATTACAAGTACGATCGCAAGGCGAGGAAGAGACGTTCATTTAATTGAGCAAATAAAAAAAACGCATCGCTTTTGAATTTTGATTGTTACCCAAGAACGCGTTTGTCGATTGTTCTTTTGTTAAGCGGCGTTGGAAAGCTGAGAAAAGCTCTGTAAATCCGTCGCTTAAATTTGGTTCAAAGATTACAAGCCCAACAAATTTATTTGGAAAATGCACATGCTTTCCCTTGTGCAGTTGTTGCCCATCCGCAGTGAATGATCACGAGCCGCCACTGCTACACAGGGTGATTTAGGCAATTCGGTCGTTAAAACTTCATTACAGACTTCTCGTCTGAATTGACGTTTCATATTTTGCGGTTGTGCTTTACCATTAACAATTAAATACAGTCGAACCTCCACAACTCGACCTTTTCTCTAAACCGAAATTTACTGTTCCCTTTAATTAAACATTTTTGGAATATGCATCTGTTTTCTAGTTTTCTTTAACTCGACTTCTTTGTAACTCCAAGGGCCTGTTTCATAATCGAACTAAAAGGGACTCTAAAATTAAAGTGACAGTCATATGCGAGTTATTTACTAATCGAAATGTGACTGTTATTTTAAAGTCTCGCTAAGTTCGATTATGAAGCCGTGCCCGAGTACGTTTACGGTTCGACGAGGTTCGACTGTACATTATTATTATTATATCAAACTCTGGACACTTTCGCTTCTACCAGTGGATGCTAGTCAGAAATACTGGACCTGAAAAAATAAAATAAAACTAAACGATTTTTAAAATTTAAAAATCGTATAAAACTAACCTGAACTCAAGGTCAACTTAACCCAATCGAAGCGCCAGAAATAACAAAATCTAATTGGAAGCACTTTTAAAATTAAAGAAAAGTTAGAACTAAAAGAGTTTGAAACTTATAAATCGCTTAAAATTAATCTCAATTTCTAACCAAAGTCAACCCAGCCCAAGCAAGAAATCCCAATAAACTCAGCTGAACCGAGAAATTTAATTTTTAATAAAATCCTGAAAAATTGTAAACAATGTCAAGCTAACAAACACAAATAGATTTTTTTATAATAATAATAATTTTTATTTCAGACCAGTTTTGTAACAGTTAATTACAAACAGCCTGAAAACAGTTAGTAACAAAAATTAAAAATTAAGCAAAACAAAATGAAACAATAACAAGAGAATTAATAATTATGATAATAATAATAATTTATTTGTCTTGACAGTTGTACAAATAGCATAAGACAGGTCAAATTTAATTTTGAGACTTGGTGCAGTCTTGAGTCTCCTTCGTACACAAAATGTTATTTAATTTTTTTTTCCACGGATTTTTGGAAAAGTAATTTAAACTCAATTTTCGTAGCAAAAGAAATTCCTACTTTTCTCAAAAGAAAAAAAAAACCGTAATTTTGAAATTTGGTCCTGTCTAAAGTCCCCCTCGTACGCAAAATTTTGTTTAATATTTTTCTTTAGCGGGATTTTACTAAAGTAAATTAAATACAATTTTCGTAGCAGACTTTTCTCAAAAAAAAAAAAAAATAAATAAATAAATAATAATTTTGAAACTTGGTCCAGTTTTCCTTCGTACGCAAAATTTTATTTAATTTTTTTTCCACGGATTTTTGGAAAATAATAGTCCAGTATTTTATAGCAAAAAAAATCCTACTTCTCTCAAAAAAAAATCTAATTTTGAAGTTTCGTCCAGTCTTAAGTCTCCTTCGTAAGCTAAATTTTATTTAATTTTTCTTTTTAATGGGATTTTAGAAAAGTAAATTAAATACAATTTTCATAGCAAAAAAAAGATCCTGCTTTTCTCAAAAGAAAAAAAAATAATAATTTTGAAACTTTATGAGCTGGCAACACTGCGCCGCCGCATTAATGAAGAACAGGCGCGAGCCAAGTTTGGAATTTAGGGCACTCCCCGCGGGAATATTTTCATTGCCCAATGAAAACGTATTAAAAATAACATTGCGCACAAATCATGCGATTCCGTTCTGTAGTTATTATTGTACGAGGTTCGAACAAAAATAGTCAGTCAAGTTAATTAACGCTGGCCGGGTGATTTTTGGTAATGTTTTAGTAATAAAAAAAAAAATCCTCCTTTTATAAAAGAGAAGTCGAATTTTGAAACTTGCAGAGCCGGCAACACTGCCGCCGCAAGTGGAAATTAAGTTTAGGGCACTTCCCAGGAAGAAATATTTCGGGAGGGACTGCGCAATAAAAACTGGAACTAAAAATAATATTCGGTGCAAACCAAACCAACTCTTACTGATGACGTCAAAATACGCGATTCCGATCTCTGGCTATTAACCGCAGGCCTGTTATTTGGGGACACGCAAACATTGCAATCTGCAATTATGATTTTTTTTTCTTTCGAAGCGAAAGTACTATTGTTTGGTTTTGTACAACGACGAAAAAATTGCAAAATTGTTTTGCAAACTCTCTAATATAAACTAATACCACCGACGTTATTCTCTATAGAAAAATAGTTTTTTTCCTCTCTCTCTCTCTCTGTAATAAATTTCATCACGTCACTGTCTATTATTTATGTCTTAGTTGGCAAATTTAAACTTAAAGAAATTATATAACAAAAGAAACACTAACTATTGTGCGTTGTTTCTGCAAGAAACCGATAATTTTGATTTGGCTGCAAATTTGACGTTTCGCAAGTCCAGTCAAGATTTGTAAATCACTGCGCTCTCGCTAATCGACGGTAAACAAGAGACGTAAGCAAAAGGTTACGAGGTTTTTCCTCCAATTATTACAATCTCGTAAGCCAACGCCCACTTCGTACAGGCCCGATTCATTAGGTGGGAAAATACGCCGACCTGAAAATTGATTAATCTGGAATGCGGTCTAGAACGGAAATTCACCGTTTTAAGGGCAGATATTTCCGCTTGCTAATAAAGTTCCCACTAACGTTATTTGGCCAGTAAGTGTTTCATTTTATGAATGGTTGTTGTCATGGTGATTCGTCGCATACATTTATTAGGAGATTTGGAAAGATCGGGCCTAAGTTATTTTACGGGCCGATATTGCCGCTTGCTAATAAAGTCCCCACTAACGTTATTTGGCCAATAAGTGTTTCATTTTATGAATGGTTGTTGTCATGGTGATTCGTCGAATAAATTTATTAGATTTGGAAAGATCGGGCCTAAGTTATCTTATCTTTCCGTCTTCCTTAAGTAAGCGGAGCGCATAGATTCAGCGAAACGCACCAAGTAATACTCTGAGGTGTGATATTCCTACGCGATGACTCAGGCCTGTTTTTGAAGACGGCGTTGCACGAACACATCATTGCAATTTAACCAACAACCTTGACATTATTCGCAACTCGCAACGAAACCGTCGCTCGGTCGTTTTTACGACACGACACGAAAACACGAAACCGACATTCGTTTAATCGTGGCTTGATTATGTTTTCTTTTCCTTTTTCTCATTTCAGGTTTCTTTTGTGGGCGTTAGGCAAACGTGCCTTTTTCTTTAATAATGCGTTTTTCGTGTTAAGAACAATCGTCGTCATTGATCTCACAATCGCAATCGGCCCGACCGACCGACGATAAGCGTAGCGTTCATTGTGTTTGCGTCCGCCTTGTTGAATTATACACAACAGAAACGGGCGATTAACAGACGAGGAGCTAACAGGAATTGAACAATAACGAGGTAATAAATTATTGTAACTTGTGGTCGAACTTAACATGCGGTTCTCAAACTGTTCGAATAAAACCTTTGAAAAAACTAATAAATTTTTATAATTTTCAGACACAAGCATTCATGTTTTTTAAAAAATAATAATAACAATAATAATAACATACAGGATTAGGCAGATATACATGCATTTTCTTTTGTAAGTGCACGTTTGATTTAACTCGACAAAGAAAACAGGAGTTTAAGGATGGGCTGCCTTAAAAATTTAAGCCAGGATTAAATTTAAACCCCGGTTAGAATGTGACACACATCAATGACTTATAACAGCACATATTGAAAGCACGGTATTTTCTACATGCAGCTCTTAAAAGTAATAAAAAAACAAAAAATAAAACGCCCTTGCATTTTACAGTAGCGCCGAGACACCCTGTACAATACAGGTGAATTTATTTTCCTGCAGAAATAGTATTTTCTGTTGTTTTCCAAAACAAACTAAAAAATAAAAAGACTTTGCACTTTCTAGTATGGCTGGAATACCCTGTAGAATTTTTATTATATTTTGTTATAGTTCGCTAAACTAATATTTTATACAGCGTGGTTCAGGAACGTTTACTAAATTCGTTTTATTAACTGCTTGTCATCGCAGTGTGCCGCGAAAATCTAGTGAGTATGTGGTCTCATGTATATGACAATGAATGTCATATTTCAGTTAAGTTGAGTTTAGTTAGGTTATGTTGGCCTTGAGATTGGTCGTGCTTAACTTTTAGTTTTTTCTATATTTTAGTTTTGCTTCTTTTCTTTGGTCAAAGTTGAACAAAGTTAAGTTGAATTCAATTGGTTCGGTTTGACCTTGATTCATTTATTTTTAATTTCTTATATTTTTCTTTGCTTCTTTTTATAATTTTTAAATTAAAGTGAGCAAAGTTAGACTGAATTCAGATGGCTTGACCTTGAAATTAATCGAGGTTCATTCTAATTGTTTTCTTTTTTAGTTTTCAATTTTTGTTGGCCTCGTCGAGGATAATTTTCATTAATCTGACCTTGAAGTTCTAATTTCAATTAATTTTGAAAAGTTCTTTCAGTTTCTAATTTCTAGCTTCGTATGTTGGGTTAACCTTGAACTCTAATTTTAATTGTTTAAAGCTTTAAACTTTTTGTTTTTTTTAAATGTTTGCTTCAGTTTTTATTAATTCTTAAATTTTCACTTGAGTTCGGCACAGTTGAGTTCGTTTTGATTTATAACAAAAAAATCAAATAATTTTTAATTTTTTTAATGATGTTTTCTTTTTTAGTTTTCAATTTTTGTTGGTTATGTTGGCCCTGTCGAGCCCAATTTTCATTAATCTGACCTTGAGGTCCTAATCTTCATTGATTCTGAAAAGTTTTTTTAGTGTTTGATTTGTTGCTTCGGATGTTGGGTTAACCTTGAACTTTAATTGTTTAAAGTTTTTTTAGCCGTTTTTTAAATGTTTGCTTCAGTTTTTATCAATTCATCACTTAGGTTCCTGAGTTGAGTTCGTTTTGATTTTTAATAAAAAAAATAAAAAACAATGTGTTGGTTAACTTGACCTTGTTCACGATTTTTTCAATTTTTATTAAATATTAAATTTTTCGGTTCAGCTGAGTTTATTGGGATTTTTTGATTTCAAACACTTGAAGTTTTAACTTTTCTTTAATTTTAAAAGGAAGTTTTTTTTTTTTCAGTTGGGCAAAGTTACATTGAATTCAATTCAAAAATTACAAACAAAAATTTAAATTTAAACTAAAACAAAATCAAACAATAACAAGAGAATAAAATAATAACAAATAATTAAATAAAGAAATACATAGAAATAGTAATTAGAAAAACTAAATAAATTAAAAAAATATTTCTGTTTTAAATAATAATAATAATAATAATATGTTTATTTCGAAACTGAAAACAATAAGTTCGAAAACGTCACAATAATAAATAATAATAAATACTTAACATAAGTACGACGGGAGACTTAAGACTTAAATTTCAAAATTAGATTCATTTTGAGAAAAGTGGGATTTTTTTGCTTCGAAAATTGTATTTAATTTACTTTTCTAAAATCACGTGAAAAAAAAATTAAATAAATTTTTTTACACGAAGAGACCTAAGACTGGACCAAGTTCCAAAATTAGATTTTCTTTCCCGTGAAAAAAATTAAATAAAATTTTGCAACTTAATTTCTTTCTATTTTCTGTAATAGATGGCGCTGGACTAACCAACTTTGTAAAGCTAAATTAATGTTTAGTTTTTTCCCGATTATCAAAAACGTTCTTCATTTTTTTTTATTATTTTGAGAAATCGTTCTTATTTTTTTTATTATTTTGAATTACTTACCGTTTATCAAAAATGAAATATAATTAAATATAATTTCTTTAGAAATTTAATTTTTCCCGCTTCGATAGTGTTTCTCGATCATCAGAAACATTTTTCACGTTTTTTTTTTGGTCGTTTCTGATTGCGCGTTCGCTAATTTTCTTTTTTTTTTAAGTATTTTTTTTTTGCTTTGTCTGTCAATTTCACTTAGATTGTTTGGAATTGACTTTTTTCTTGAGAAATTATCACCATTTTTCAAAAATTAAATATAATTAAACATAAATAAAATTATAATTTCTTTAGAAATTTTATTTTTTACCGCTCCGAATGTGTTTCTCAATCGTCGGAAATATTTTTCGTTTTTTTTTTGTTCGTTCACTTCTTTTTGCTTTTTTTAAAGTATTTTTTGCTTTATCTGCTAATTTGATTTTGATTGTTCGAATTGATTAAGTACTTTTTCTTTGAGAAATCGTTCATCATTTTTTTTCATAATTTTTTTATTGCTTACCATTTTTCAAAAATTAAATATAAATAAAATGTAAATAAAGTTATAATTTATCCGGAAATTTTATTTTTTCCCGCTTCGATTGAGTTTCTCGATCATCACAAATGTTTTTCACGTTTTTTGTTTTCTTTCTGATTGCCCGTTCAGTAATTTTCTCTTTTTTTGCTTTATCTGTTTATCTTTATCTGTTAATTTCAGATTATTTGAAATCCTAATAGTTATTTTTTCCGTGTGAGAAATCGTTCTTCATTTCATTTCGTTACTTTGATTTACTTACAATTTTGCAGAAATTAAATGATCAAAATTCCTTTAAAGGTTTTGTTTTTCCCCCCTTCGATTGTGTTTCTCGATCATAATTTTTTGTTTCTGATTGCGCGTTCGCTCATTTTCTTTTTTCTTAAACATTTTTATTTTATTTAACTGTTAATTTCATTTGGATTATTTAGAATCATTAGTATTTAGTTTTCCTCGAGAAATCGTTTTTCACTTTTTCTTCTTTATTTTGAATTGCTTACCATTTTTTTAAAGAAATTAAATAACTACAGTTTCTTTAGGAATTTTACTTTTTCCAGCTTCACTGCTTCGCTTCGCTTCGATTATAAACGTACTGTTGGCAACATTGACGTCGCATACGGAAAGTGCGGCGTCGAAATATGTGATTTCGATCTTTACTAATAGCAAAGATAGGGACACTCCAGACACACACCAGAAAGTCGATTTTTTTTGAAGTCGATTTCATTCATGTTTTATGACTTGTTTAAAAAAAAGATTGCTCGGCAATACAGGGTGTTAATAAAAAAAACTATACAACGTTCGGCAGGTGATAGTAGAGATCAAAACAAAAAAAAATATATATAATAGGTTTTTATTAACACCCTGTATATCTGGTAAATTTCCCTTCATTAAAGTCGGCGTAGTCTCACTCTTGTTGTTGAACATCGGAAATACATACCAGTATTCATGTAAGTCGCCAAACACTCGTTCGGACCGGGTATTTTGTTGTTATATTTAACGTGTGCCGCATATTTGCAAAAAAAATCCTGCACATTTTGAAACACGTCAAGAAAGTTCAGTCTACTCAGAAAACATGAATTATCTATTAAAATGCATTTTTTTTAATAGTGAGAATCATCGAATTACAAGAAGGTCAGAAGTTTGAAAATCAAAACATTAAGAGCTCGTAGACAGTTTGAGAACCGCTGCGCCGCGCTGCTGTCCCCGAGCAACACAAAAAAAAAAATCAACTCGTTTCCGTAATTAGCGGATGCGAGGTCGTAATTAACCGTCCAGACAATGCTTCTTTATTATCACCATCACCATAATTACAAACGATCAAAGGAGAAGCTACGACTTTAACGTGGGAATAAGACGCAAGAGCAAAAAAAAAAAATTATAGTAGACGTAACTAATGAGTGAATACTTTAGGTGTTGCATCACCACCAGCACATTATTTAACACCGATGTACCGTAAACATTACGCATTCAAGTATTTTTGTCTGCATTTTCTCATACACAATCTGCGCCCATTTTGAGATGATTTGATTACCGCCACGTGTCGTCGCGTCGTCTCTTAAACGGTTTCATTTCAAAAGTGAAGTAATAATCAATGAACGGAAAGGAAATGCCTGCGTTCTTATGAAACGCTTCCGGCTTTCGAAACGCTCATCTCGATCAATACTTTCACGTACCGCCGCCGCCGTGCCGTTGATTTACTTGCGCCTCCTCTTGTCCTTTCGCAACAAGAGGTTTTGCCGACAAAAACACAAGAAGAAACTCGAGGAAGGCATTTCTCTTAATCTACACTTAGTCTACACCACGGTGAACGATGTATTAGGTAATACCACAAGAGCATTCGGCCGTGTGTCGATACGTGCATGAAAACGCGAGATCAACTGCGAGAGCGATAGCTGAAAGAAGGGTTCAAATATCAATGCGCGAGAGAGAACGGCGGTTAATCCATCAGCATGAGATAACATTAAAATGTTTCTCGCAATTGCGTGCACGTTGCGAACGCCCGCGTCGCTACCTATCGATACTGTACTGTGGTCTAAACGAATCATTGTTCTTCTTGTGTAGTTACCAGTATTTGTGCAAGTACAGTTCAATTCTTGAAAGAATTCACACACGTCATATACAATACTCGCCTGTATCAAACTACTTCACTTGTTTAATCAACACTTACGCCCGGTTGCGCCAATATTTTAAGCAAAACTTAAGCTCAAGTCAGGTTTAGATTATGACATTTATGCTTGGTGTGTACAATGTCAACCACATTCTGATTGATACCTTCTTGGCACTTAGGGCCGTTTGCACCACTTTCACTTACATTTTTAAGTCCTACTTAAATGGTTAAGTGACACTTTCTGTTATTGAAAAAGTGTCACTTAACCATTTAAGTGGGACTTAAAGTTTTAAGAGTGAAAGTGGTGCAAACGGGCATTAAACTTCGTTTAAGTATCAATTAGAATGTGTCTGATATTTTTTTGAACTTACCCAAAATGTCATGTCTTCTAAACACAACTTAAATTTAAGCTTTGCTTAAAACATTATTCGTGCAACCGGTCATTAATATTTGAATTTAATTTAATGACGTATTTCCGGCATATAAAAAATCGTGCGTGCTGATTAACTAGTCCGTTATTTTATAGAGAAGAGTACTGTATATGACGTGCATGTATTCTTTCGTGAACTTAACTGTATTTTTTTTTTGTTTGGGCCTTATTTGGAATAGCTAATGGGTTCAGTATCGCTGTGAACCTGGCGCGCCCAACTTCATCAGTTTTGTTTTTTAATAATTCAGTTGGTTTGTACCCCGTTTGTACCACTCGTTATTTCGTTTGTACCTCAAAGGGTAACAATATAAAAAATAACCGGCGGCACCCAACTTTAAGATATTTTAGTTTCGTCAACGTCATTGGATAGAGAACCATTTGTACTATTTGTACCCCTCTGTTCATTTCGTTTGTACGTACCTCATGGGGAACGAATTAAAAAATTATTAAAAAAATAACCGTCGCACGTCGCTCAACTTTAAGATATTTTTATTTCGTGGACGTCATTCGAGATAGAACCGTTTGTACCTCTTTGTACCCCTCTGTTAATTTCGTTTGTACCTTAAAGGGAATGAAATAAAAAATATTAAAAAAATAACCGTTGCGCGTCGCCCAACTTAAAGATATTAAGATATTTTAATTTCGTCAACGTCATTCGATAGAGAACCGTTTGAACTTATTTGTACCCTTCTCTTCATTTCGTTTGCACTTCAAAGGGAACGAAATAAAAAATTATTAAAAAAATAACCGTCGCGCGTTACTCAACTTTAAGATATTTTAATTTCGTCAACGTCATTCGAGAGAGAACCGTTTGTACCTCTTTGTACCCCTCTGTTCATTTCGTTTGTTCCACAAAGGGAACGAATTAAAAAATTATTAAAAAAAAAGAACCGTCGCGCATCGCGCAACGTTAAGATATTTTAATTTTGTTAACGCTATTCGATAGAGTACAGTTTATACCTATTTGTACCCCTCTGTTCATATCGTTTATACCTTAAAGGGAACGAAATAAAAAAAAACAAAAAAATAACCGTTGCGCATCGCTCAACTTTAAGATATTTTTGTTTCATCAACGTCATTGGATTGAGAACTGTTTGTATCTATATGTACCCCTCTGTTCATTTCGTTCGTACCTCAAAGGAAACGAAATAAAAAATATTAAAAAAATAACCGTCGCGCGTCGCCCAACTTTAAAATATTTTAATTTTTTTAACGCTATTCGATAGAGAACAGAGGGGTACCTATTTGTACCCCTCTGTTCATTTCGTTTGTTCCACAAAGGGAACGAAATAAAAAATTATTAAAAAAATAACCGTTGCACATCTCCCAACGTTAAGATATTTTAATTTTGTTAACGCTATTCGATAGAGAACAGTTTGTACCTATTTGTACCCCTCTGCTCATTTAGTTTGTACTTATCTCAAAGGGAACAAATTAAAAAAACTAAAAAAATAACCGTCGCGCATCGCTCAACTTTAAGATATTTTAATTTCGTCAACGTCATTCGATAGAGAATCGTTGGCACTTATTTGTACCCCTCTCTTCATTTCATTTGTACTTCAAAGGAAACGAAATAAAAAATTATTAAAAAAATAACCGTCGCGCATTGCCCAAATTTAAGATATTTTTATTTCGTCAACGTCATTCGAAAGAGAACCGTTTATACCCATTTGTACTCCTCTGTTCATTTCGTGCGTACCTTGTGTGTGTTCAACTTAAAGATATTAAGATATTTTAATTTCGTCAACGTCATTCGATAGAGAACCGTTTGAACTTATTTGTACCCCTCTCTTCATTTCATTTGTACTTCAAAGGAAACGAAATAAAAAATTATTAAAAAAATAACCGTCGCGTGTTTCTCTCAACTTTAAGATATTTTTATTTCGTCAATGTCATTCGATACCGTTCGAACCGTTTGTACCTATTTGTGCCTCTTTTCATTTCGTTTATACTTCAACGGGAACCAAAGTATAGCGTTTTTAAAGTTTTGGAAGTAACGTTAAAACGGATACATATGTTATTTTTTAAGATGTCGAAAAAACCATCAAGTGGACTCGAAGGAGAATCGTTTGTACCTGTTTGTACCTCAACGGAAACTGAAGTATAACGTTTTCAATGTTTCGAAAATAACGTTAAATCAGTTGAGTGACGCTTTTTTTAATAATTTTTTATTTCGTTCCCTCTGAGGTACAAACGAAATGAAGAGAGGTACAAATAGATACAAACGATTCTCATTCGAGGTCCCTTGGTCGCTTTTCGATATCTTAGAAAATAGCGTATGTGCCGCCTTAACGTTCTTTCCAAAACTTTTAAAAACGCTATACTTTGGGTCCCGTTGAAAGTACAAACGAAATGAAAAGAGGTACAAATAGGTTCAGAAGATTCTCCTTCGAGACTCCATGGTCGTTTTTCGATATCTTAAAAAATAGCGTACGTACCGCTTTAACGTTATTTCCAAAACTTTTAAAAACGCTATACTTTGGGTCCCGTTGAAAGTACAAACGAAATGAAAAGAGGTACAAATAGGTTCAGAAGATTCTCCTTCGAGACTCCATGGTCGTTTTTCGATATCTTAAAAAATAGCGTACGTACCGCTTTAACGTTATTTCCAAAACTTTTAAAAACGCTATACTTTGGGTCTCGTTGAAAGTACAAACGAAATGAAAAGAGGTACAAATAGGTTCAGAAGATTCTCCTTCGAGACTCCATGGTCGTTTTTCGATATCTTAAAAAATAGCGTACGTACCGCTTTAACGTTATTTCCAAAATTTTAAATAGTCTATACTTTGGTTTCCGTTGAAGTACCAACGAAATAAAAAGTAGTACAAACTGAGTACGAACCCTTTGAATTATTTAAAAAAATAAATTGATGAAGTTGGGCGCCAGGTTCACCTCATCGGTGGGTTCAGTATTATTAACATTGCAGAAGAAGAACTCTTCGGCATTATCGATCCTCTGCAGCTTTTGCACACGGCCGGTGCTCTTGTAACGGAGGACAAAGCGTTTGCGTAGCCGAATCGATAACCTACTTCTATTATTTAACCGGAGGAGCAGCAAGTTCCGATCTGTCTTTCGCTTTGATTCGCTCCCATCTCCAGAATTTCTAGACGTGGGCGAAACCAAATTATCGAATTACCAGCAACACTTCAGCACTAAATTGAAATTGACTGTCGGACGAAAATAACTTGGCGATTAGCCTGCAAGGCGTTTTACGTCATTTTGCTTAATTTGCGTTGAGTTTCATCGTAAGACAATCCAAGCAACCAAAAATGCTTTATTAAAACATTCTTATAAAAGTTTACAAACATTAATTAATAAGGCATTTAAATGTCCAAAATTAATTTTTTTGTTATTAATTCCGATTTGCGAAACGTCAAGGTAAGCTCGTTTCTAAAGTCTTTTCTTTTTCTTATCATTTCCGAAAAAGTTTACTCTTGGGGGAGTCTTTAATACAGGCAACCACACAAACGACCCTGTTAATTGGGTTGCCTGAACTAAATCTCCGTGACCAATCGATTGCATGAGAAGCAGCACCAAATCGATTGACGATCAGAAATTTGCAAATAAGAAGAAACCGACGCAAAACAATCGACGATTGAAAGAATGGCTGCAAACACTTGCGAGATTTAAGTTTGATAAAAAGAAAAGCTAGCTGTCAGATTCGAATTCCCCTAGTGGTTTTAATTAAAGTCGAAAAGGAAAACAATCGACAATCGAATTACGTGACGGGCAACGCCATATAAATGGACCTGACGATCGATTTTTTTATTTTTTTTTAAGAAAAAACGCGAAACAGATGACGGATTGAAAGTGCCACAAATTCGGGACGTTTTGAGTTTTGGGAAAAAAGTTTCTCGTCGACTTCAAATTCGAACAACAAAAGACATTCGAAAATCGGAAGTGAAGCTTCAAAATCCACACGAAACAAATGAAAAACGAACAAAATCTCAGAGTTTTACGATTTCGGACTTTTTCCGATTTTCAATATTTTTAAATTTTTTTTATATGTACAATTTCAAGTCGATTTTTTTTTTAGTGAGAGGAAAACAATTCACGATCAAACAATTTCCTTTGGCAAACGGACGGGAAACAATTGACAATCGATTACGTTAAGAAGTGACGGCGAATCGACGTGAATCGACAATTGACGATCGTCAGATTTAAGTTTAAGTAAAAGAAGAAGAGTTCATAAATTCAAATTACGCTTTGATTTTAACGGAAAAACGTCGAAAAACGAAATACACTAAGAGTTTCGACTTGAATTGTACAAAAAGGAAACAAATTGGAAATAGAAAGACGAATTGTCAGAAACAGTTGTCATTTGTTTGTTCTTCGTTTGGTCTGTATCGATTTCTCAAGCTCCGCCTCCATGTTCACTAATTATTGTTTGTTCGATTGTCAGTTGTTTTTCCTTCAATTAAAAATTTTCAAACTGAATTGAATTGTACAAAAAGAAATTGAAGGTTCGTCAGAAGCAGTTGGCATTTGTTTGTTCTTCGTTTGTTTTGTATCGATTTTTCAACCACCTCCACCTCCATATTCAATAATAATTATTGAATATGCAAGGCGGAGCTTGAAAAATCGTTCTTCGTTTGTTTTGTATCGATTTTCGATTTTCAAGCTCCGCCTCCATGTTCACTAATTATTATTGTTTCTTCGATTGTCAGTTGTTTTTCATCAATTAAAAATTTTCATTTTGAATTGTACAAAAAGAAATTTAAAACAAAAAAACGGATCGTCAGAAACAGTTGGCATTTGTTTGTTCTTCGTGTGTTTTGTTTCGATTTTTCAAGCTCCCCGCCTCCATATTCAATAATAATTATTGAATATGCGAGATGGAGCTCGAAAAATCGTTCTTCGTTTGTTTTGTACCGATTTTTCTAGCTCCACCTTCATATACAATAATAATTAAATCATTCTTCATTTGTTTTGCATCGATTTTTCAACCACCTCCACCTCCATATACATTTGTTTTGCATCGATTTTTCAAGCTCCGCCTCCATGTTCACTAATTATTATTGGTCGTTTGATTGTCAGTTGTACGATTGTCAATTGTTTTTCATTCAATTAAAAATGTTCGATTTGAATTGTACAAAAAGAAATTGAAAACAAAAAGACGGATCGTCAGAAACAGTTGGCATTTGTTTGTTCTTCGTTTGTTTTGTATCGATTTTTCAACCACCTCCATCTCCATATTCAATAATATGTAATTATTGAATATACGAGGTGGAGCTTGAAAAATCGTTCTGCTTTTATTTTGTATCATATCGATTTTTCAAGCTCCACCTCGTATATTCAATAATAATTAAATCGTTCTTAATTTGTTTTGTAACGATTTTTCAAGCTCCACCTCCATATACATTTGTTTTGAATGGATTTTTCAAGCTCCACCTCCACGTTCACTAATTGTCATTGTCTGTGTTGTTTGAGTGTCAGTTGTTCGATTGTCAATTGTTTTTCATTCAATTAAAAATTTTCGATTTGAATTGTACAAAAAGAAATTGAAAACAAAAAGACGGATCGTCAGAAACAATTGCGTTTGTTTGTTCTGCGTTTGTTTTATATCGATTTTTCGAGCTCCGTATTCAATAATAATTATTGAATCTGCAAGGTGGAGCTTGAAAAATTGTTATTCGTTTGTTTTGTACCGATTTTCCATTTTTCAAGCTCCGCCGCCTCCATGTTTACTTTTTATTATTATTTAAACCACGTTATAAAGCAATAACACTGCTTTTTAGACTTTATCTCTCTTAAGGGTTAAGAGGTTTCGAAGTACTGCGGAACCTTTTTTTTTCTCGCTTCGCTTTTCTCTCTTCTCTTTGCACAAAATGTCAACGGCCCACCGCAGCAGTCTTAAAATACCCGTTGCTCGACAGTGCCTGCCCAACTTTCTTTTTCGTTCTTGCTCTCCGATCTCAACTCGGCCACCAATCCGTGCGAACAATGAAAGTTGAGTGACACAGTCTCGTTCCGCCAAAGAACAAAAATATCTGCGCGCGCGAAAAGTGAACGGTCGGTTCTGTTTACTAATCCGGGGGGCCCCCGGGCGATTAAATTAAAATTATCTTAGGCGAACGACGACGACAAGCTTTAACGATGACGATTTACGACCGCGATTTAAATCGACATCGAGTGACATTGAAAATGCCGGGCGTCCTCTCTCGATAAGGTCATTCGGCCACATTGAGCAGCAGCGCCTTCCGCCGCAATCCTTTTATCGCGTCTTCCCAATCGGCGGTTTATTAATTGGTTCTGCTGACTGGATCCGAGACTCTTACGTAAGCGTTCGTACGAATCAGTGAATCTCAAAATGTGTAAGCCCGTTCGTCCACTAAACTGAGATGACAATGATGTGACAAGTTATTTGTGATTCATTTAAACTTAATGATCAAAAGGTCTCGCAGGAAGATTTGCGAACAGCTAGGTATTGTTGGCTAGATTTTTTAGTTTAAATATACTATCTGAGGACGGAGTTACAATAAACATTCACTCACCATTGGTTAGGTCTCTCATTCCTAATGTTCTTTCTTTCTTTCTCGCTTCCCTGACCGCAACAGGCGCTGAAGGTAAACGTCTTAGCCTCCGGGCATCGCATTCCAATTCGATAAGGACCGTGCAAATTATAAATAACCCTTTACAAGAATCTATTCAGTAAAATAGAACAATCCACTTACCGGGGCCGTTTTCCCGGCCCCACCTGCTCCAGCGGCGAATCTAGAAGCTCCCTCAGGATGATATTGGACACTGGGGAAGTCATCCTCGCACGTTGACTTCTTGTCTTCGCATGCATTACCCCCCACATTCACCTGTGGATACAAAACCCACCCCTCCCGATGGATATTAGCATACCTTGCCTCCCGAGCATACGTTCTCAGGATCAGTTGATGCACCGACTGCGTGAGTGTCAAGCACCACTCCGTACCAGTCCAATAACATCATCATGTCAGACTTTCTGGATAGCTCAATGCCATCACCTGGTCAGGAATGCAATCAACCGAATTCCCACTCACAATGAATGCAGAATACAGCTAATTGCTTTGCCGGTATCGTGCTCTTCATCGGCGCTGCTTGCACGCCGCGGCAAGAGCCCCAATACCGTATGCTGGTGCACGGTACCATTTTCTGGTCAACGCCCCGGATCGCGTCCCGGACAATATTCTGACATTGCAGTAGTTTTTAATAAAGTAAAAATGCTTACAGAACAATTCAGTTTTAAGAACAAGCTAAAAGTGTTTATAATTCTAAGTAATAAGACACGTATATTATTGCATTTGCAAATATTGCATTTGTACCATCTGTAAATAGAATGGCGTTCGTGGTCGCTTTTCATATTTATAAAAGAGTTATAATTGCTTCTTAAGAGTGCACAATAAAGCCTTTAAAAAATAGCATTATAGTCTTTTTCTATTGTTTTATAAGAAAGAAAATATATTCTTAAAGACTCTGTTAATAATTATTGGGAAATAAATTATTATTGTTGCTAAAGTCGGTCGGAAATACCAAAGGGCAAAAGTCTTGACTGCTTTCAGCAAAATGTTTTGGCATTTGGAAACATTTTCAATTTGGTTCGACTTTTTCGCTTCCAGTTAGGGACGATATTGATCTCCATTCCTCTGTCCCAAAGAAGAAAGAAAATCAATCAATCAATAAATTTTTGGAGACATTTTCAATGTGGTTCCTATTTTTGAGGGGCAATATTGATCTCTTTTTTTCAGTACAGAAGAAGAAAAAAAATCAACCGGAAATACCAAAAGACAACAGTAGCGAAATTTAGTTTTCTTTTGAACTGATCATCAATTTGGCTTGGCAATTTCTTGACATCCAGATAAGGACGGCGTTGATCTTCTTTTTCCGTCCAGAAGAAGAAAGGAAATAGGTTTGAACTCGGAAATTAAGAAATAATTTGAGTAAACCTAAGTTTTCTTTTCCTGCACCAACAAACTGGCTGTTGCCTTCCGGCTTCCAGGCTATAATGGCATTGATCTTCTTTCTTTTGTCCAGAAGAAGAAAGAAAGTCATGCCCTGAAATCAAGAAATCCAATGAGTGAAATTAATTTCTCTTTCGATGCGTCTTCAATTTGTTTCCAAATGCCAAAAAAAATTTGCTGAAAGCTGTCCAAGACTTTTGCCCTTTAGTATTTCCGCTTGGCTTTAGTAATAATAATAATTTATAATTATTAACAAACTGTTTATGACTTTCTTTCAGATTCCAGGCAGAAATGGTTTTGATTTTCTTTCTTTTGTCTAAACATTCGAGATCTCTGCCGGACATATCTTTATTTCCAGTTCTTTTCTCAAATGTTCTTAATCTCAATCATTCATTAATGCCACGTTGACTTGGCCGTTCTCTTTTTTTAGTTTCTTTTCATTTTGGCAATCCATTTTCTCCATCGGTCATCTACGGTCATCTTTATCTACCTAATTATACTCTTCTTATCACGCACTTCTCTTCCTTCATTTTTTTTCATGTTTTGCCATTTTTGACCTTGTTTCTCTCATATTCTTCAATGCAATTGCCGGATGCATTGCGAATTCTATTTTCTCATCATACTTCAGTTTCTCTTTTCTTAAATGTTTTTTTTTTACCTCTCTTTATAAAATGGTAACTTTTTTAAGCCTTACAAGTGCACAAATACTTTAGATTTTCTTTCAGATACCTCTGTTTCGATTTGCATGATTTGTTCTTGTTATCTTATTGGCTTTCTTCTGTTTTTCAAGGAACTTCTTTTGATTTTTTTTTTTATTTCAGACAATATTCTTAGCACAAAGTAATTTCGACTCTCATTTAAAGAGTAACAGTAAACAGTTATAATTTGCTGTTTATTGACTGATGTTTCTGAATTTATGGTTTTTCTTATGGGGCGTTTTTTTTTCTTTCTGTTTTTAATCATTTGCATATTTTAGACATACATAAATTTGTAGCCATTTTATATTTTCATGATTTCTTCCTTTGTGTCTGGTCACCTCTATATTCTTCGATTGTCCTTATTCGTTAATTATCTTGATACTTAATACGAGGTGTAACCAGAAAGTAAGTACAGTTTCCTTATACATATATTATCATAGGCTTTATAGTTGCTTATAGGCTGTTATAACATCGTTTCTGTTAGCGGCTATATTTTTATATTTCCCTCTTGCTAGGATACAACAGCAATTGTTTGAAAGCACATAAAGAATAATCATAATCCAATTTATTCATTTAGAAAAAAAAAAATATAAATTGATGTATGTACATAATGCATTTACTTATAAAATTCAGTTTATTTATTTATTTTTTTTTAAGTTTTATTTTTGTTGATGCGCGTCGGATCTTATTAATCGGCCGTTTCCGTTTATGTTCCCCCTGCGTCACAGGCGATTATCGCGCGCGCTAAAGGTCCATTAACGTGACCTTTGCAAGCCCGAATTTGCATAACATTTGTACAATTGGATGCAAAAAGCGCTATCTTTACGCCGGCCGCACGAGTCCAAATTCCTCCTCCTCTGTTGTTTAAAATTCAAGAAATGTCTGCGGTTATACAGTTACCATCCTGAACAAAGCAAGAAATTTGTTACAATTCGTCAGCGCTTCTCAAAAGTTTCGGGGGCTCTGTGGGTCATCCTCAAAGTATTTATTTTTGGTTTTGCTTGCCGATAACAAATACGCCGGCAATTTTGCTTTAATAGATGCCCTAAGAGGGTTAAGATACAATAAAGGATTTTTCACCAGTCGTTCTCAAATTGTTTGAACTTTTGAGTTAATTTACAGATCCCTGGCGACATCTCTTCTGCGTCCTTAAAAAATAATGGCCAAGGAACATCTCAATTTTGCCAAGATTTTGATATAACAAGGAGAACATTACGGATTTTCAGTGGTTCTCAAACTGTTTGAGATTTTCTTGTAGTTCATCATCATCCAAAATACTAAAGGAGACTGTGGTTTAAGAAATAATTGAAAATTAATCTCCGCCCACAATAATTGTATATATAGATATAGATACGTATTTCGGCACCTAAGCTGCCACCTTCAGTTAGGTTGTTTTTAGATCTTTTGAAGTGCTTTTAAGCCGGTAGCGTACTGAAGATGGCAGCTTAGCTGCCGAAATACATATCTACGGATATAAAATTATTGTGGGCGGAGATTAATTTTCAATTATTCATCATCATCAATGAGTAATTATTTTCAATTCGTTTCTTTTTTTTCCTTTTCTGCACGAATAAAGATATCAAGCATGATTTTGCTCTGACTGGGGATTTTTCGAGTTTCCGTGTAAAAACAAAAAGTTTGCGGTTCTCAAAATTGTTTAAAAGCATTCATTACAATCTCTTTCATCTGCTCTGTGTCGGGCAAATCGCTAGCAGCAACTGCCTCGTCCTAACGGTTATCCTAAAACAGAATTTTAACTCGTAACAAAAAATTTAAATAATTTACGATTCGTCAGCGGTTCTCAAAATTTTCGGGGGCTTTGCGATTCATCCTCAAAGCATTTATTTACTTTCGCTTTTGCTTGCCAATAACAATGACGTCGTCGGCAATTTAATTTTAATAAATGCCTTAAGAGGGTTTCGATGTAATAACAAATTTTTCGCCAGTGGTTCTCAAATTGTTTGAACTTTGGAGTTAATTTTCAAATCCCTGGCGACCTTTCTTTTGCGTCCTTAAAAAATGATGCCTAAGGAACACCTCACTTTGTGAAGATATCGATATAACAATTAGAACATTACGGTTATTCAGTGGTTCTCAAACTCTTGCAGTCTTTTTTTTTAGTTCATCCTTAAAATGTATACCTATAAGAGCATTTATTTTTGCTTTTGCTTGCTGCCAATAGCAATGACGTAGGCAATTTAGTTCTAATGGTTGCCCTAAGAGGGTGTCGATATAATAAAGAATTTTTCGCCAGTGGTTCTCAAATTGTTTGCGTTTTGAAGTTAATTTTCAAATCCCTTCTTCTGCGCCTTTAAGAGTGCCTAAGAAACACTTCCTTTGCTAAGGCTTCGGTGTAACAACCAGGATATTGCGGATTTTCAGTGGTTCTCAAACTGTTTGAGTTTTTTCTTAGTTCATCCCTAAATGTATACATACCTATTTTCAGTCCGTTTTTTTCCTTTTATGGGCGAATAAAGATATGAAGCGCAATTTTGCTCTGACTGTGTCCTAATATGATTTTTCGAGTTTCCGTGTGGAAACAAAAAGCTTGCGGTTCTCAAAATCGTTTAAAAGCGTCCGCTAGAATCTTTTTCCCTTTCATCTGCTCTGCGTCGATCAAAATGCTAGCAGTAACTATCTCGTTCTAACAGTTATCCCAGAACAGAATTTTAACGCTTCGCGAGCGGTTCTCAAAATTTTCTGCGGCTTTGTGATTCATCCTCAAAGCACTTATTTTCGCTTTTGTTTGCCAATAAGAACGACGTCTGCAATTCGTCTCATCCAAGTTTTCCAATATAACGAGGCACGTGTTAGCAGAGTTCCAGCGGTTCTCAAACTGTGTATTTTAAAACAGAAAAAAATTTAATTATTGTCGCGGACTACAAACTTTTTTCGCTGTGATAAACTCACCAATTTTAATTAACGAAAATAATGACGCTTTCACGTGGTGGGCGGCTAATTGTCGCGCTTTTATTGCCAATTGTTGTTTATTATACCAACTGTCGCTTAACTTTCAGTGCGTTTAATAGAAAAGCGTTTGATAGAAAAGGAAAACAGGTACTTTCTAATCATAAGTTAAACATCGCACATACACTCTGATACTAAATCGAATTAGGCACTCCGATTTCTTTTCCCCCTGATAAATTTATCAGCCAGGTAATATTCCCGATCGTTTTCAAGGATATTATATGGCAGATAAATTTATCAGGAGGTGAAAAGTAATTGCAAAAATAAGAGAATCTATACATATTTTTTATTTCGCATACGCGTTTACCTTTCGAATTTATTTTATAAGCTGAGTTTAAAAGTGAAGTGTTTTGGTGGTTTCCACCACAGGTTCTCAAACAGTTCAGGTTTGGTATTGCCTTTGAACTCGAAGCGGGGCAGGTTTGGTGCTGCCTTTGAACTCGAAGCGAGGCGTTGTTGCCAACTCGGTTGTAAGAATTCTGCTCGCTCACCTTCGTTCGACTATAATTGGAATTGCGGCAATTGACGATTTAAGCAAGGCACCAGCGTCAACGCCGCATCGATTGGAGGGACGTGTAGCAGATATTTGAAGTGTCTTCTTCAAACTGATGTGACTTATTTATTCTTGAGTCTCAAGGAATATTTGACATTATCAGTGCTGACTGCGGTCCAGTGGCGTGAGGGGGTTCTCAAAATGTTTGCAGATTGGGTGTCATCGACATTACACCGCAAGCTTTATTTCCAACAATTTCGAAGGACTGTCGTCAAACCAAAAAAAAGGGGGATTATCTTAAGAGGTCCTCCGTTTTTTGAGGACATTTTTGTGTTGAGTTCCGTTTTAATCCTTGCTTTTGGCGGTTCGGAGAAGTTTCTTATTATTGCCATTCTCTCTCTTGGGAGTATTGCGTAAAGGCCGATTATGTATATTGTCCTACGTGCTTTATCCAAACTGGTTTGTTCGAAACGAATTCCAGCTGAATAGTAGTTGGTTGTAGCTCGGTAGTAAACGGCGAAAAGTCCGCGAAACCTACGCACATACCTCACGCCGCCGTGCATACCAAACACCGTTAAATGCTAATGTTCCACCTGTTCGTGCCGTTCGGTTTTTCTTCGATTCCTCCAATATGGCCCAAGGATATGGCTTGCCTTATACGCCGGCGTTCTTACAAAGAGATCCGCTATCTAACTGTACGACTTGCACCGATCGTTCTTCTTCTTCTTCTTCTTCGTCGACGTCCTCAGCCGGTTCCGATATTGACTTGCCTGAGACTTGACCTTACATCAAGATCAGACGTTTATCTAGAGCAAGCGGATTAATCTGGGAGAGCCAACACTCGCCAAAGTATGCGTTGGGGTCTTTGCTGTCTGTGATTTGGCAAGAAGAACCACCGACCACTTATAGTAAATCCCTTTTATATCATTAAAATCGTTTTGTGACGCGTTCACGACAAAATTGTTATGGATATCCTTTTTGGCCGCAAAAGTAAAAAGAAAGGACTGAATGAATATATTTAAGCACGAACTTACAAAGAAAAAAACACACAAACAGTTTGAGAACCACTGAAAACCCATACATACACGTATTCCTTGTTGCATTGACCGAATTCTTCGTAAGGCGAAATTGTTTTTAGAAAAATGATCGCAAGGGATTCGAAAGTTAACCCTCTAAGGCTCAAACAGTTTGAGAACCGCTGACGAAGCTGCACAGCACCAAAAGAACCTTCTCAGGGCATCTAATATTAAAACAAAATCGTTGGCGTCACTTGTACCGGCATGCAAAAGTAAAAATGAAAGAATTTAAGGAAGAAGCTCGAAAGTTTGAGGACCGCTGACGAGAAACAACGAGTTTCTCGTTGCGTTAAAATTTAATTGTAAGGAAATTGAAATTCGTCCAGACTTTTGCTTTCGATGCCATCGAAACTGCTTTCACTGGTTTTATTTTGTAGAAAAAGAGATCAACGGGATGCCAAAAATGTGTAACGAGCCAGTAAATATAATAACAATTCACAGTTTGAAAATCCTCTCTCTCATGAACGGAATAATGTCACTGCGATTCAACAATTAATAAATAAATCGTGGGAGTGTAAGGTACAAAAAGAGAAATTTGAGTTCAGAAATTCATACCAAACCAAAAACAGTTTGAGTATCTCTGGTGGAAGGTGTCAAATCTAAAATTGTTAGTCCGTGCTCTTTTAAAACGCTTTCTATAAAACAACTCCGAAAACGAAAAGTTTGAGAATCGCGATTTACTTAAAATCCTATTTATTAAACAGGTCCAAAAAAAGAGAAACAGTTTGAGAGTCGCTGGCGCACAATTTTTTTAGAATAATTGTTTGAGAATTTGAGTTCGAGAATCGCGATTTTCTAAAAATCCTTTTTGTAAAACAAGTTCAAACAAACAGTTTGAGAGTCACTGGCAATTTTTGAAGCGATCTTCTAAACCGAAAGCACAATTTTTTTTAATAATTGTTTGAGAATCGTGATTTTCTTAAGAGTCCTTTTTATAAAACAAGTCCAAGAAACAGTTTGAGAGTTGCTGGCGATTTTTGAAGCGACTGCCTAAAAATGCCTTTTATAAAACAATTCCCGAAATAGACAGTTTGAGAGCCGCTGTCGATTATTGAAGCGGTCTTCTAAAAGAAAAGCGCATTTTTTAGAATAGTTATTTGAGAATTTGAGTTTGAATTTGAGAATCGCCATTTTCAAAAAATTCTTTTTATAAAACAAGTTCGAAAAACATTTGGAGGGTCGCTGGTGTTTTTTGAAGCGATCTTGTAAAAAATGCTTTTTATAAAACAACTCCAATAAAACAAATAGTTTGAAAGTCACGGACGATTTCTAAAGCGACTTTCTAAAAATGCCTTTTGTAGAACAATTCCAGAAATAGACAGTTTGAGAGTCGCTGGCGATTTTTGAAGTGATCTTCTAAAGCGAAAACGCATTTTTTAAATAATTGTTTGAGAATTGAGTTTGAAAAGTGCGATTTTCTAAAAATCCTTTTTATAAAACAAGTCCAAAAAACAGTTTGAGACTCGCTGACGTTTTCTGAAGCGATCTTTCTAAACCTAAAACGCATTTTTTTACAATAATTGTTTGAGAATTTTAGTTTGAGTTTGAGAACCGCGATTTTCTAAAAATCTTTTTTATAAAACAAGTTGAAAAAAATAGTTTGAGAGTCCCTGGCGATTTTTGAAGCGAAAATGAAAATGTTTTTATAAAAAAGCTAATAGTTTGACAGTCACTGGCGATTTTGAAGCGATTGTCTAAAAATTGTCTTTTATAAAACAATTCCAGAAGCAAACAGTTTGAGAATCACTGGCAATTTTTGAAGCGATGTTATAAACCGAAAGCACAACTTTTTGGAATAATTGTTTGAGAATTTGAGTTTGAGAATCGCGATTCTCTAAAAATCCTTTTTATAAAACAAGTTGAAAAAAAAATAGTTTGAGAATCCCTGGCGATTTTTGACGGGAAAATGAAAATGTTTTTATAAAAAAACTAATAGTTTGACAGTCACTGGCGATTTTTGAAGCGATTGCCTAAAAATGCCTTTTATAAAACAATTCCAGAAGCTAACAGTTTTAGAGTCACTGGCAATTTTTGAATCGATGTTATAAACCGAAAGCACAACTTTTTGGAATAATTGTTTGAGAATTTGAGTTTTGAGAATCGCGATTCTCTAAAAATCCTTTTTATAAAACAAGTTGAAAAAAAAAATAGTTTGAGAATCCCTGGCGATTTTTGACGCGAAAATGAAAATGTTTTTATAAAAAACTAATAGTTTGACAGTCACTGGCGTTTTTTGAAGCAATTGCCTAAAAATGCCTTTTATAAAATAATTCCAGAAGCAAACAGTTTTAGAGTCACTGGCAATTTTTGAAGCGATGTTATACACCGAGAGCACAACTTTTTAGAGTAATTGTTTGAGAGTTTGAGTTTGAGAATCGCGATTCTCTAAAAATCCTTTTTATAAAACCAATTAAAAAAAAATGTTTGATAGTCGCTGGCGATTTTTTAAGCGATCTACACCGAAAGCACATTTCTTTAGAATAATTGTTTGAGAGTTTGAGTTTGAGAATCGAGATTCTCTAAAAGTCCTTTTTTTATAAAACCAATTAAAAAAATGTTTGAGAGTCGCTGGCGATTTTTGAAGCGATCTAAACCGAAAGCACATTTTTTTAGAATAATTGTTTGAGAATTTGAGTAAGAGAGCCGTAATTTTCTAAAAATCCTTTTTATAAAATAAGTTCAGAAATACAGTTTGAGAGTCCCTGGCGATTTTTGAAGCGATCTTCTAAACCAAAAGTACCTTTTTTTTTTTAGAATAATTGTTGCTTTTTTTAAGGGTCGGATTTGTAGGGTCGGTTAAAGCGGTGGACGGATAGTCGAGAGTCGAATAATCGGGAGTCTACTGTACATAAAAATAAAATAAATAAAAAATAAATTAATGGGGAACGATGAGTGACATCTGTGTACCTGACTCGGTGGCGGACGGTTTGTACGTACAAGATAAGGGGCGCGGGAGTATTTTTTTTTATGAGTCATTTAATCAACCCTCACGTACGCAAACCCACCATCCCCATGGTAATTATCATGCAATTCGCGTCGTTCTTTTGTTAAAACGCTGTATATGCATGCATGCGCACGTATTGCTGAAACGCGATGTTTCATTTAAAATCGTGGGAGGGTGGGGAAGGGAGACAATTGAAGGTAGTAATTTTCTTGCCCCCGTTCTTATTACATGTGTTTATTAACTTGCAGCCACCATCTGCTGCTTTGTTAATAAATCATTTTGGTAAAGCGTATTTAAAACGCTATTTTTGGCTCACCTCCTGGTTTTGTGGACACCTGTTGACTTTTTTTTTTAACGTACTGGACCTCACCGACACTCTCTTCAAATTTTTCCGCATGGTTAGCAAACACCCTGAATATTTCAATGCATGAAACACCTCCCTATTAAATAATATGTACATTCTCAATCACAACTGGAGCGAAAATGACGGTATCGTTGTGAAGCGTTATAGATATTAAAGACAAATAAACGCGTCAGGCGTCGTTTGCGAAAAAAAGAAAAAAGAAACAATTAACCATCGCGTTACCAAGAGAAATACTTCAAAGTTCCATTTTTTGACGGAACACTTTGTATATAATGGCATTTTTGAATTCCTTATTAAATTCTAGTCTGAATTGATGGGTCGCATCATGGGTCTAGCGCTAGTGGTTTTCGAGTTTTTTTCATTTGTTTTTAATGGTGCAACTCGAGAACCAATCAAGATAGACCCATGGTGCGACCCATCGATTCAGGCTAGAATTTACTCAGGAATTCAAAAATGCGACAAAAAGTGCACTTTTCGTACATTTGCATTGGTCATTTTTTTTGTAATACTCATTTGTTCTTGTACTAATTATTCTTCAGAATGCAGAGTCAGATTTTTTAATATCTGAGGAAAATGTCGTCATGAAACATGTTTTATTATTATTTTTCAATTATTTCTAAATTTTCGAAAAGGAAAATGACATTGCATAATTATGATGAATATTTATGTCACATTTTCATTATCTATTACAGAAAAATTATTAATTTTCAAATTACGGGGCAATGTTAAAGTTTTACCTGTTTTTAAATGCCTCAAAATTTGTAGAAAGGCTAACGCATCATCCTGTGTATTGTCGAGACAATAAAAAATATTTGGAAGACTTGAGCGAGACTAAAACCTTTGAGAACCGCTGTAAAATGAAATTAAAAAATTAAAAGCACCGTACTAGTCATAATCTGTTTTTACTGTTGTATTTAAATTTGTTGATCTTTAAGTATTGTTTTTCTAATTTTATTAATTAATTATTATTATTATTAAAAGGCCAACCAAAAATTAAAAAATAAAGTTTTAATGTTACTGGTTTAAACAAAAAAATTGAAAGAGTAAAAAACAAAAAGAGAAACTTTAATAAAATCAATAAAATAACATTGGGGGATAATCAAAGAAATTTGGCAAATCGAATGAAGTCAATGAATAATGGACGAATTAAAAATACAAAAATTCAACGAACACAAAAGAAAAAAAATAATAAAGATGAAATTGCGGAAATACAAAATTAGATTAGAAGATAACGAGATATCACATAGTTTAATTATAAGTATTTATAAGTACTTTCTCAAGATATAAAATAATCAAAAAGAAAACTAAAAACGTAAGTTTTTTTTAAGTAAATGTAAAAAGAAACAAATAATTAATAAAACTCCTTTTAATATAAAAAAAATACAAAAGGAAGAAGAAAACTGAAATAAACAACAAGCAAAAGGAAACAAAAACAAACAAACTTGAATCGCTCGCATTGAGGGCGGCGTAAATAAAAAAAAAACAGTAATAATAATAATAATTAAAATAAAAAACAACTGATGATGAATGATATGATAACGAACGATCAATCTAATAAAAACATTCAGGTGCAACATAAACGTCAATTATATTACTTAACTTACTCAACAGATGGAGCTGTTAGTGAAACTCATGAATTTACCAGCGGACACTTGTATTTAACATTCCTGCAATAAACTCAAATCGCAATTTACTCTCGACAGATGGCGTTTAAATTACTGCCTAACCTCTTGGTTTTATTCCACATTTTAGGAGATTTGATGTCTTCAAGCTTAATTCGTAATTTATTTTATAGATGGTGTACTATAATCGCTTTTTTAATCGATCGAATCATCCAATTTTCGAATGATAACGAATTAATACATACAGTCTGGCCCAGAATATACGAACCAAGAATCCCTCATTTTTTTTTCTTCATTCGCCACTTTACTTTTGCAATATAAAAAGAAAACTTTCCGAGTTGAAGTTAATTAATAAGTCTTTGAGATCTCACGAATTTCCCATTGATTGTTTTGATTGGATTAAATGATTCTGTAGTAAATTTAAATTAGTAATTAACTCAACAGATGGAGTAGAGCCTTAAATATCATTACACATAGACGTAGAGCTATTTAATTACTTCTTTTTAATTAATTTTCCTCGTGTCGTTTTAAATCTTGATCTAGAAAATGAAATCGTTGGCTGGTGGCAGAAACAGAAAGTCGATTCAGGTTTACGACTTTTACTAATTATAATAAGTGCGCGCGCGCGCGCGCTAATGAAGTCGTACTCGTCGAATAAGCGCATTTTCAATTAAAAACCAATTACGCCTGCCCACGCACACGCTCACTTCTTGCGACTCGTAAAAGCAAAAGCAAGCAAACACGTGCACTACACTGCCTTGCTGCATATTCCAAACCGCCTACCCGCCCCGACCTCCGCCCCTGCCCTCCTTCGAGGAGTTCTGGAGCAAGCCGTTCGTTCCTACGATTTCGGCTTTCGCACGGACGCCGACGAGGCCCGAAATAGACGCTTATTTCCAAGTGGCAATTGCGAAACAATCGGGTATTTTTATCGGTGGTTATTTTGGGGGGCGGAGTTCTTCGTCGGTGCCCCCGAGAAAGAGTTGTTCCTTTTTTTTCCTCTGTAATTTACGGTCGAGGATGACCTAGCGCAACGTGAAGCGATGGATCTTTACACGTGAGAACTTCACACTTTCCAGTTTGTTGGGCAACAGAACGAAAACAGATGTGGGGCGGACCATAGACTTTGTAAACTATCTGTATATGTATGTACAGGGTCTCCCAAGTAACTCGATCGATATTTTCAAGAAAGAAATTACGAATGATTCTAATAGTAGGGGAAATAACATCAAAAAATAAACCTATTACTTTTATAATAAACAAAAAGTTGTTGCTGTCTTATAGATTCGTTGCGTTTTAATCAATTTTAATTATTTTTGTTTTAATTATACGAATTTTTTTATTTCTTTAAATATTTCTGATTTAAATATTTTCTAATATTTCTTCGCTTAGATTGGCTTCGGTTGAGTTGGCTTGACTTTTAACTACTTTACAACTTTTTAATTTGTTTGTTGTATGCTTTTTAAGTTTCCGTTTTTTTAACTTTTCATTCTTTCTTTGGTTTGGGCTTCTACAATTTTTTCGACTTTATAAAAACAATCTTAACGGTCGTTCTTCTTTTTTAAAAAAATTATGTCGCCGAGTTGGTTTCGTCTCGGTTGGGTTAGGTTGACCTTGAACTTGGTTTTGCATAATTTTAATTAATTTACAACTTCTTAATTTATTCGTTTCAATTTTCATAAAATTTTCATATTTTTGAATTTCACATTTTTTGTCTTAGGTTTGGTTTTTTTACAAATTTTTCCACTTTATAAAAAAATCTTAACGTTTTTTCTTCTTTTTTTTTTTAAATTATTTGGCCGAGTTGGCTTCGCTTAGGTTGGTTTCGGTTGGATTGGTTGGGGTGACCTGGAGCTTAGTTTTGCTTAATTTTAATTATTTTAATTTTAAACAAATAGAATTTTTTAATGTCTGTTACTTTTTTTGTCATTCTTTCGTTGGGTTGGCTGGTTTCGATCAGGTGAATTATTTTTTTCGGCTTTTATAAATAAATTAATTAACTGCAATGTTAGGTCAAAAAGCGATAGTAAGATGTCGCTATTTTATATGTTCATCATAAATTAATTAACGTTTTTTTTTTGTTTCAATCTTTAATTATTTCTTCCTATTTGAATTATGTTCCCGGGTTGCCTTCGCTTATATTGGTTTCGGTTGGGCCGAATTGACCTTGGACTTAGTTTCACTAATTATTTAAATTTAAAAAAAATTAAAAAGATTTTTAAAATTTTTTTTTTAGTTTTCGTCACTTTTCTTGTCATTCCTTCGTTGGGTTGGCTGGTTTCGGTTGGGTATATTATAATTTCTTAATCATGTTCCACGATTGGCTTCGCTTGGATTGGTTTCGGTTGGATCGGGTTGACTTTGCGCATAGTTTTACTTTAATTTTAATTATTTTGATTTAAAGAGAATTAATTTTTTTAATTTTTCGTTCACTTTTCCTGTCACTCTTTCGTTGAGTTGACTGGCTTCGTTGGGTTAGGTATTTTTTAGATTTTCTGGCCTTTTATAAAAAAATACCGATTTTTTGTTCTTCCTTTTTTAATTACGACCCCGGATTGCCTTCGGTTACATTGGTTTGGGTTGGGTTGGGCTTAGTTTTGTCGAATTTTAATTATTATATTGTTATTTTAGTTTTAACATTAATTAATTTTTGTGTTTTAATTTTTATAATTTCTTTAATTAGGTTTAATTACTTTTTCCGTGGGTTGCCACGACCTAACTTGACCTTAGTTACATCAACCTTGATCAATTTCTTTTAACTTTTTGGCGTTTTTTCATTTGTTTGAGTCTTTTAGCCTTTTTTAGTTTTAATTTATCACTTCTTTTTTTAAAATAATTCTTTCCTTGTGTTGCATCCTCTTTTGGGTTGGCCTTGACACTGTCTGTCATTTTTTTTGTTCTGGCGATTTTTGTTTTGATTTTTTTTTAATTCTTCACTTTTAACATTTTTTTGTTTTAATTTTCCATAAGTTCTTTTTTGTTTTAAGTTCTTTTTCTCTGAATAATCTTTTCCATCGGTTGCCCTCAAAGGTTGGGATTGGGTTGACTTTGAAACGAAATTTTTAACTTTTAAGGTCTTTTTTATTTTAATTTTTCATATCTTTGTTTGGTACGCCTATTCTAAAATTATTAGGAAGTAAATTGAGAATTATTTGTACAGGTTGATTCTAACTACTTGTGATAAACTTTGGGTTGCCTCAACTTCACTTGAGTTTAGTTTGGTTGACCTTGAAACTGTTTCTAATTTTTTTCCCGTTGCTACTTTGGCATTTTTCAATTTTTTAATAGTCTTAACATTGAACAGTTTTCTGTTTTAATTTTAATTTTATTTTTTCAAAATAACTCTTTGGGCTGCCTTCACCTTTCGGATTGGCCTTGAAACAGTTTCTCATTTCTTTTAGTTTCCGGCCGGAGTTTGGTTTTTAAAATTATTTTGAAATATTTAAATTTTAACATTTCTTTTGTTTTAATTTTTCATAAGTTTTCTTTTTCGTAATTGCTCCTTCCTTCATTTGGCACCGGTTAGGAAACGGTTTCTCGATATTTTTTTTTTTTTAGTTTTTTGGCGATAATTATTTTGCTTTTGAAATTTTTAACTTTTAACGTTTTTTTCTGTTTTAATTTTTCATTCCTTTTTTTCAAAATAATTCTTTCTCTGGGCTACCTTCACTTTTCGGCTGGCCACAAAACTGTTTCTCGTTTTTTTTTTGTTTTCGAGCGATTTCTGTTTTGAATTTTTTTTTGAAGTTTTTAAGTTTTAGCTTTTTTTTGTTTTAATTTTTCATTAGTTCATTTTTTGTTAATCATTCCTTCTTTCGGTTGCCTCCACTTAGATTGGTTTTCGTTGGGTTGGGGGTTGACGTTGAAGCGGTTTCACAGTAATTTTTTTTTAATTGCTTTCTCACCATATTTATTTTTCATTTCGAGTTTTTAACTTTTAACATTTTTATTATTCACTTTTAACTCTTCATAATATAAGACTATTCTCAAATTAAGAAAGAAATTGAGAATCGTTTATACAGGATGAATCTAAATACCTGAGAAAAGATGCCTCGACTTAAATTGACTTTAATTTTTTCAAATTTTTTGAAAATCTTAACTTTTGACTTTTAAATTTTCTTTTCCCCTTTTCAAAATAATTCTTTTCTTGGGCTGCCTCCATTTTTGGAGTGACCTTGAAACTGTTTCTTATTTTGTTTTGTGTCCGGGCGATTTTGGTTTTTAAAATCATTTTGGAATTCTTAACTTTTTTGTTTTTATTTTTGTTTAGTTCTTTTTTTTTGCTTAATTATTTTTTCTGGCTTCCGTTGGGTTGAGTTTTTGAATCAATTCCTCAATAAATTTTTTTAAGCTTCTTGGCCGTGTTTATTTTTCTTTTTTAATTCCTAACTTCTAACATTTCTTTTGTATTTTAAATTTTATGCATTTTTTTTTGTACGCCTATTCTAAAATTAAGAAAATATGGAACATTTTTATACACGATGATTCTAAATACATGCGAGCAACTTCGGAAGCGCTTATTCCCTCAGTAATTTCCATCAAAATGTCATTAAAAGTAATTAAACACTGGGTAACTTTAAAACTGTGCCGTTTTCGGCTTACGTTTATATGAACTTTTTTGAAGGGAATTACTCGGGGAACAAGCCCTGAAAATTTCTCACACATATTTAGAATCACCCTGTATAAATAAAATTTAGGAATGTTAGAGTTTCGATGAAAAATCGAAGGCAAATCTGTACAAGTCAGGGAATATTTTAACAATAATAAAGTGGGAAGGATTCTGTATTTTGAAAGAGAGAGTGAGAGAGAGAGTGTCTGTGACGTCATAATAACTTCTGCGATAATCTTATCAACGGAATGCCTGCCTTATCTCACATCTCCAAATTTTAGAGACTATCAAGATGGTTATTTGAGTTATTTAAGCAAACGCGAGCAACTTCCTCATTCGTCGTTGTATCCATATACAAGAGGCCCAGGTGTTGCAGTCTCTTATTCCATCCCCTTTCCTCTTCTCGTGGTTTCTTCAGCTAAGCTAAAATTGGAGTGGACTGTGAGTAAACTGGTCATCAAATTTCCCAGAATTTCCTCTTCCCTCTAAGCCCTCTCACTTAACGTTAGTCACATCGCATCCCACATCCCACCATCCCATCCCATCCAGATCATTCCAGATGGACGTTTTTGCTGCTGCTGCTGCCGCCTTTCATACGCGTAATTAGATTGAACGAATCCACAGGCCATTCATCGCACTCGCTATAATAATCTTCCACATCCTCTCTCTGATCATCTCCGTTGAATCCTCGGCCGGGCGTTTCATTAATATTACTCACACCGTGTCGTTTAATTATATTATAAATAATTATCTTTTGCCGCTCGCAATTTGTACCAGTCAGATAGACCTCTCTCCTCTCTCTGGATGCCTGCCAGTGATGAGGTGGTAGTTCCATCGAAACTGTATACTACTACACCTACAAGTGCACTAACGGAGCTTTTCGCTCGGTTCTGTATCGGTTCAATATTCTCGCCGCCGCCGCCGCTATTTTTAAAACCGACGTGACTGACGTTTCGCGTTCTGCCTTGCTCCTCGCAGGATTGCTGCTGCTTCTTTTACTTATGGAAATCGACGATGAGGTCGAAGTCTGCTCGTTGCGGCGGCTGCGACTTGCCGATGTGATCCGGAGATATGTTGTTTCGGCTGTCGAAACTAGGTTAGTTGGGGAAACGAACGTGATGGTCGTGATGATGTGCTGTTTGTGATACGGCAGTGAACGAGGATGGGCCAGCATCCGTCCAAAGACAAGATCAGCCGTTCGTCCTCGGCCAGGTTGCCGGAGCGGGAAAAGACCGCCGGAAATTTCGGGAAAAGAGGTAAGTCTTGGTGTTTGTCCGAGCACGACGAAGTACCTTCCTAAAACGTACTTTAGAATCGGTATCATTTTTTATTTAAATATCTTGGTGGAAAATACAGATTTTTTTAAAAGTTGGATGTGAGCCTGAATGAAATCGCCCGACACCGTGGTGGAAAATAAAGATTTTTTTTTAATTGGATGTGAGTGTCAATGAAATCGTCTGATACCGTAGTGGAAAATACAAAATTCTTTAAAAGTTGCACGTGAGTGAATGAAATCGCCTAATACTGTGGTGGAAAATACAGAATTTTTTTTTAAGTTTAAGTTTGATGTGACTCTGAATGAAGTCGCCTGATACCGTGGTGGAAAATAAAGATTTTTTTTAAAGTTGGATGTGATTCTGAATGAAGTCGACTAATACCGTGGTGGAAAATACAGAATTTTTTTTTTTAAGTTGTGTGTGACTGAATGAAATCGCCTGACACCGTGGTGGAAAATACAGAATTTTTTTAAGTTTGATGTGACTCTGAATGAAATTGCTTGATACCGTAGTGGAAAATACACATTTTTTTAAAAGTTTGATGTAAGTTTGAATGTAATCGCCTAAGACCGCGGTGGAAAATAGAGAATCTTTTTTTAAAAGTTGGATGGGACTCTGAATGAAAGCACCTGATACTGTGGTGGAAAATACAGAATTCTTTTTTTAAAGTTGGATGTGGGTGTGAATGTAATCGCCTGATACTGTGGTGGAAAATACAGATTTTTTTTAAACTTGGGTGTAAGTCTAAATGTAATCGCCTAACACCGTGGTGGAAAATACATATATTTTTGAAGTTTAACTTGTTTACGAACGAAATCAAAAAATATGTTCTTGAACATATTGAACAATCTCAAGGTCAACCAAATTCGATGCAACAATTGAACTCAATTTCCAAGCAAAAATCAAAAAAATAAAAAGAATTAAAAAATAAAAATAAAAAAATTTAAAGTAGATTTGAAAAATGTTTAATATTCACTCAACCTAACTCCATTCAACCTAAGTAAAAAATTAAGAAAAAAAGAATATTAAAAAAGAAATTAAGAAATATGAAAATGACAACCAAGAAATCTTAAGGTCTATCCAACTCAACTGAACCGAAGTCAACCTAACTGTATCAAAGCAAAAAATCCAAAGTAAAAAAATTAAAAAAAGGACGATTAAAGCGAAGTTCGATCAATATCAAGGTCAACCAAAGTCGACTCAACAACTATTCAACCCAAGCAAAAAAATTAAAAATCCAAAAATAATAAAATAAAGTAAAAAATGAAATGGGAAACATTTTCGTTGTCAACCCAACTGAAATGCACTCAACCTAACTCAACTGAAGTCGGCCTAACTGTATTTAATTAAAGCAAGAAATTGAAAGTAAAAAATATAAAAAAAGAACGATTAAAGCAAAGATCGATCAATGTCAAGATCAACCAAACACGACCCAACATCTGAACTTGATTTTGTTCAACCCAAGCAAAAAAAAAAAATTAAAAGTCAAAAAATAGTAGAAAAATTAAAGTAAAAAATTAAATGGGAAAAATTCTCGATGTCAACCCAACTTAACTGCACTCAACCTAACTCCGTTTAACCGCAGTAAAAAATTTAAAACAATTTAAATTGAACCTCAACCTCAATCTCAAGGTCAAGTGAACTCACCCAACTTATTACATCATATTGCACTTCATTCTAAAAGAAAATTAAAAAGTATCTTAAGAAATTAAAAGTAAAAAGAAATTTTAAAATTTATGCGTGGATTTAATTTTAAGCTCAACTAATGTCAAGGTCAGTCCAACTCGACTGACTTCAACCTCACTTCATCTCACACAAGTAAAAGGTTAAAAATTATAAGAAAATTAAAAATAAACATTAATAAAAAATTAAAAATCATTTAATCCAAGTAAAAATATTAAAACAAATTAAAATGAACTTCAACCTCAATACCAAGGTCAAGTGAATTCGCTCAACTTATTTCATCATATTGCACTCCATTCTAATTTTTTTTAAAAAGTATCTTAAAAATTAAAAGTAAAAAATTAAAAAAAAATTTAATACATGAACAGCTCAACAAATCTCAAGGTCAATCCAACTCTAATGACACCAAAAAAAAAATTAAATGTAAAGATTAAAAAAAAAATTAAAAAACAATTAAAATGACTAACGTCAAGGTTCAACTCAACTCCATTTAACACAAATGTGAATATATTTATAAATTGAAACTTGCAAGAAAAATTAAAAGTGTAAAAATCAATGAAAATGAAGCTCAAACTTGGTACTTTTCAAACGATTTAGGTTTAGGTTGGGTAGAGTTCGGTTGAGATTTTTAATTTTTTGTTCGAGTTCGATAGAGTTAACTTCATTTGAGACGCATCGACCTTGAGTTGGGTTTGATATAATTTCGAGTTTATAATTTTCTTAAAGTACCTATTTTTAATTTTTTAAAGTTCGATTTTCTTTTAGTTTTAATTTCGAACATTCTTTTAATTTCATTATACATATTTATATTATGTATACATACGTGGACTTTGATTGGACCTTTGATGACTTCTTTGTGTTTGAAATTATTGGACTGAATTGTTTTAATTTTTAAATTTATCTACTTTTTTTTTAATTTTGAGGTGTTTCAGTTTCGAATTTTAATTTTTAATTCATTACTTTTAACTTTTTGCGTTTCAATTTTACATTCAGCTTCTCATTTCAATTTTATGCTTGCATTGAGTCGACTTGAGCTGAGATTAATTAACCTTAATTCCAATTGAATTTAAATTTTTTGATGTTTTGAAGCTTTGAAATTTGTTGAAGTTTTTAAACAGTTTTTTTTGATGTGAATTTTTTTGAATTTTTGCTTCTGCATCCCTCAACATCGAATTGAGAAATGTCAAATGAAATTTATTATTATTATTTAGAATTAAAAGTTATAAAAAAGTATAAAACTATCTCAAAAAAAAATTAAATAAAATTTAGTGTGAAATTTATAATACACTGGAGTTGGCAGTGTGTATAAGCAACCCAAAATTGCGGTAAATGATTTTTTTGGATTTTTTTATTTTTGAATTTTTGCTTCTGCATCCCTCAACATCGAATTGAGAAATGTCAAATGAAATTTATTATTATTATTTAGAATTAAAAGTTATAAAAAAGTATAAAACTATCTCAAAAAAAAAATTAAATAAAATTTAGTGTGAAATGTATAATACACTGGAGTTGGCAGTGTGTATAAGCAACCCAAAATTGCGGTAAATGATTTTTTTGGATTTTTTTTATTGAGCAGAGGTTTTTTGTTTCAATTTTTTTTTATAATTTGCATACAATATATGGTGAATTTCGATATAATTGAAAGTCGTAAAATAATCAACGTCCCGTTGAAGTCCGAAAAGAAGATGGCGATCAGTAACCCCTAATAATCTTAATCACTTTACAATCGAAATTCTCGTATTAAGTAAGGAAATTTCTCAAAATTTCAACATTATGTACACAAGGGTGAAAGAAGATATCGCAGTTGAAATTACTTCTTACGAGACACTCATGCCTTCAACATTTTGTTCGTTTCAAGCCGTGTACGTATCTATGTAAGCTTCGAATTAAAGATCGAGTTGCGTAAACAGATAATAAATTAATGCGTGTAGGCCGTAAAAGAGATTAAAACCGACGCTCTTGCATACCACGTGTCGATTTCGCTTACTTCACAGCCCACTGAAGCCAATCACCGAATCCAAAATTTAGTTTATTATAAAACATAGGAGTACATAATTATAATTATAATAATTAATATCTGGGGAAATGATGGGCGTTTGTTTTTGCAGGTTTCAATTCAAAAATCAAGGTCCTATCAGTCATTTCATTAACCAACGCACACTCATTCGTCTACCTAAAATGGAAACAACATGCCGATTTTTTGACATTCTCGATTTTTTTTAATCGAGTTTTTAAAAGGCTGTTTAACATAGTAACAAATTTGAATTTTGAAAGATTTGCAATCTTTTGTATTTTTTTTTTAGTCGCAGATAACGTTAGTTTGCTGTCAAGAGTGCTGTGACCGGCGCGCGCGTTCCATTTAAAATGTATGTACTCCTGCACACATAGTAGCATTCACAGCACTCTAGACGTCAAGTTTAAAAAAGAAAAACGCACTTTGTAATTAATATAAATACGTTGTCATGTCAAGCCGCATTTATTTAAGTAAATCGCCGATCGGAACGGATGTATGAATTTTGATCATTTCACGTTCAGGCTATGTTATACTAACATTTCCATATTTTTAAGCGATTATGTACGTGTGAACTGTTGCTTTAAAATTTCAATAAGACACGATTTGTGCACGCGCACTTGGATTCCGAAGAGAATCAACACGTAACAGCTCCATTTGTTTTCATACATCCAGACGAGAACGAATTAAATATTTATTCTCAAGCGCCATGTTTAATTTTAACGTAAAATTGTACGGAAACCGACTCGCTCAAAAGGCAGTACGAGATAGAGAGCCGTTCAAAAATAAACGCACGTCACGTGCACAAAGTTATTATTAATGTTTTAAAAACTCGCAAAGGAATAGAATCTCCTGTAATAAATAGATATAATATAAATTTCAAGTGAGTTCTGTGCTTTGGTCGTTAAAAAAATAATAATAAATACCGTGGAGGAAATGATTGTTCCCACAAAAGAATTTAAGAAACGACAAATGATACTTGTATGTATTTACTTTATTAAAAACACAATCGTCTGCGCAACAGGAATACGCTGTAGAAATACTCTATAAAATTAATAAAAATGAAAAAAATACTAAGTCTGCTCAACCCAAGAAAAATTTTAAAAAAGTATAAATTATTAAGAATTAAAAAAACTGAACTCGTGTAACTGAACTCAAGTAAAAATTAAAACTCAATTCAATTCAAATTCAAGGTCAACCCAACTCAACCTAAATACGCTCATCTCAAGGTCAACCTAATCCAACTGAGGCCCAAGCTAAGAATACAATTGTAAAATTAAAATAATGAAACTCAATTTAAAAAAGCCCAATCAAAGAAAAGAATTAAAAAAATATATAAAAAATTTAATAAAAATGAAAAATAGAATCAAGCTCAAAGTATTCTCAAGGTCAACCCAACCGAACTCAATCTAGTACGCGTAACCCAAAAAAAGGAATTTAAAAAATTTAAAAATAAAATATATTGAGAATTAAGACATTTTTAACTCAATGTGAATTAAGTCCGAAACAATCTCATGGTCAACTCAATTTCACTCAACTCCATCTAAGTATAAATAATGAGACTTTATAAAAAGAAAGCGAATTGAAAGTCAAGATTCAAAAACAGAGAGACTCTAAAAGAGTCGATCGAAAACAAATTAAAAGTCTGAATGTGAGGCGGGCGTTTTAAAACGACACAGACTTAATTAATTAAAACAAAAAAAAAAAGTAAACAAAAGTCAACCGGAATTAAGTGCAACACAAGCACAAGGCCGAGCGGACTCAACACTCAGAAAAACAAAAAAAAAACACGCAAACATTTTTTTTTTTTTAAGAAAATTTAAAAGCAAATAAAAAAGCAATAGAAATTCGTTACATTCGTATTTCTCTTCGATTTGTTACGGTGGGGTAGTCTTCCCTTTGTGCACGTATGTTAAGGGCGTTGTGGTTGTTGGTGAATAGGTATTCGACCAGAGCGGCCGGCACTATCTCTCTCTCTTAGCGACGAGCAAGCGTGCTATGCAGGTGTATTTCACGAATCAGAAACGTTGTGAGTTCGAGATGTCTTTGAAACTATTTCGCCGTTAGATCAGCGCCCCTAATGTGCTGTACGGACGCATTCACTTCGCTAATAATTGTCCCGACAAGTTGGGGACCTTTTATTATTCGGATTTGTGGGACGGTTTGCTGTTCATCAGCGAGGTAAACGCCATTTTGTTCTCCATTTTGTTACTTGCTTGCTGTTCCACGTGCGTTTATTGTTCGCGATCATTAATTCCACATTTTACCTCCTTTATGGCAAGTAGTCCGGGGCAGATTTTCTTACGTGAATTTTCATCGACGAATTGAACAGGGAGGGACGCTAAGATTGTTGCGTGACGTAGTCAGGAGAGATTTTTTTAACATTCATAGTATCATATTTATACCGTTTTTGTCCCATACATTCTCCTACATTTTATTTTTACATTTTTCTTGTAAATTGTTAAGGTGTTTAGCTCATTCAGAGAGCGCAGTTTTACGTAATTATTTTTTGTGTGAGTGTGTGACTTTACGCTTCGCCCGTCTCTTCTTTCGATTTTGGTTGGATCCGAGCTTCTTTTGTTTCTCATTCACTTTAATTTTTGTTGTATTTCTTCTCCAGTATTGTTCATTTTTCTTCGTTTTGTTTTTTTTTTTTTTTCTAACATTCATAGTCATTTATATATCGTTTTGTCGAATATATTCCCTTACATTTTATTTTCACATGTTTCTTGTTAAATCTTAATGGTTTGACTCATTCAGAGAGTTAAATTTTGGAGTGTTTCTCCTTTTTGCCTTTGTTTAGTTTTTCTTGCAGCCATTTCGGCCTGTGCGTTTCACGCTTTCAAATGTTAGTATTTTGCTTAGATGTTAAGGGAGTGTAAGCAACACGAGAGTACTCACGTAAATGCGCTAGTGCCCTTTGGTCGGGGTCGTGTAAATTAGAATAATAAGGACATTAGCGCATCGGCGTGAGTACTCTCGTGTTGCTTACACTCTCTGAGCATCTAAGCAAAATACCAAAGTTTTAAAGTGTGATGCGCGCAAGCCGAAATGGCTACAAGAAAAGCAAAACAAACAAAAACAAGAAGGAGAAACACTTCAAAATTACGTAAAATTTCGCTTTTTGAATGAGCCAAACACATTAACAGTTAACAAGAAAAATGTAAAAATAAAATGTATGGGTTAAAAAAAAAACAAAGCGAAGAAAAATGTACAATACAGGAGAAGAGATAGAACAAAGATTTAAGTGAATAAAAAACAGAAGAAGCTCGATCCGTCCCATCCAACCAAAATCAAAAGAAGAAACGGGCGAAGCGAAAAGTCACACACACACAAAAATAATAGGATTAACGGAAACAAAAGAGACTACTCGCTTGATAAAATAATCAAATCTGAGAATAGGGCGATTTTGAAATTCAGACTTACAGGTTCGAATCAGCGATGAAATACGAAAAATTAATTTCGTAAAGATTCCAATATTCATTTTTATGAAAATTAAATGTTGCGAATAAATAACATTATAACATTAATATTGAATTATAACGCGAACAAGGTCAGGGTCCAGTAGCAATAGATTGCGCCCAATTTATGCACTCAATTAAGGATATTTTTTGCATGCGAATGCAACATCCGATATTCCCCAATTACGTAACAATCTGGATGGGAAAGAATGCTTAAATAGTGGAGGAGTGTTTAAGAAATGAATATTCCTGGTCCTTCGAGTGCTGATCCAATTACGCGTTGTGCGCTCCTTGTTGAAGGATATTTTTTTTTATTGTAATAAAATTTTTCAATCGGTCAGTTTCCTCGCAACAAATCGCATTTATATCGCCGTTTATGATGCTCGTATTTTTTGCTTTTAAATAAGAACTGTTCCGGCAGCGCCCAATATTTCTTTTTATAGTGAATGCGCTCGCTTCCAGGTACGCCCGACTCTTCGCGTACGCACGGGAATGCTCAGCAGCTTTCTCGAACTACCTTGCGGTATTAAGTGCGAGCGCCCCCGGCAACCCTTCTCGCAAACGTCGGCGACGCACATACCTGGGCGCCCCCAATCCAGAACTGTAACAATTAACAATATATTCAGATGAGTTAGAAGAACCTGGTTTGCCATTTTAAATAAAAGCGTTTGCGGATTCTGTGAAAGGCAGCGAGACCGAGTTTCTTCTGCATGGCAGGGCAAAAGAATGAAACCGGGAAAAGATTAAAACGTAAAATTAAATAATGCAATTGAGGCGAGTACCTGGTAGTTAATACTGAGGCAATAAAATATTCATAATAATAGTAATGTCTCGATGATGACTGTGACGATAAACTGCCGGAGGAAACTTCGAAAAGACTTCCTCATTCTTCGCGCAAGAGAGGATGTGCATGGCATGTACATATTTGCCTTCAGTGTACATGTTGTTACGAATTAGGGTTCGTTAAATTTATTTTATAATTAAAACTCGATGTACTTAACAAACTGGTTTATTTAAAACTTTTCAATAAAATACTAACTTATTTAACGTGGAATATAATCTAATTTATTTAAACGTAAGCGTTAAGCTTAAACATGCCGGGCTGGTTTGCGAGACTTTTCGGTCACGCGAAGGTTCGCGGCGGCTCTATTTCGAAGTTTCTTCGCCCGGAATTTTTTTTCGCGCCAAGCAGACGGACGTCTGTTGAAGCTTCGAGACAATGAATCAAATGAGATTCAAATAGAAAGAGAAATTCTAGATAATCAAGTAACTAGTGCGAAGTAAAATTAATTAAAAGCGTTGCAGATGGTCAGGAAATTAAATATCCCAAGAGGAAGTAAATTGTAAACGAAAAAATTTAGAAAAAATGTAATTTTTATGAAACGCACGAAGCAAAATGAAAGAAAATTCAAAGCACTGTACACGATCGGAAACTGAGAAACCAAGAAAAAACTTGAAGAAGAGAATCGTAGAAGATGAAAGCGCAAATCGTCAAATTAGTGGGGGGGGGAGGGAGTAAACACATAAACAATGAAGAATTCCTGTTGAAGAAGAAAATTAAAAAAAAATTTAAAGTAGAAGTTCGACGCGACGAGGAAAACAACATTTTATGATTCTTAGAAAGGATTTGTAAGAAAAAAGGAAAACACTTTAGAACGAAGTAAAAAAAAATAATTTTTATTTACCCTTGTCCGACGTTTGCTTTAAAACTTATATTCTAAAATGTTTTCTTTTCTTTTTCATATCCTTTCCGCAATTTTTATCGAGAAGAATAACTGTACCGTTACACGCAAGACTCCATAGTTGGTGCTGAACAACAAAAAGTTGAAAAAAAGGTAAAGAATGTATAAAGGAGAAAATAATTAATAGAAAAAAAAATAATATAGTAATAGCTAAATACAATAACCCAAAGAAGACAAAGGTAATAATAATAGTAATATAAATTGATTTCAATAAATCGTAGGAAAAAAATTGAAGAAGTCAATATTGACAATAAAAAATAAAAAATGACAAGAATTTTTCTTTTTGCACATGAAGCCAAAAAGAAAAACAGCTTTTTCTTCATAGTCTAATTTTCTCAGTTATTTTATGTTATTTAATTTTCATTTAAATAAAAAATCATAGTAAGCCAAAACAACTAGTAAAATGGGAAGCTTTTTCTTTAGGAAGATGATTATTTCCAGCACTGTTGCCAATTTAATGATTTTATCACAAGTTCTGATTTCTGGTGATTTTCAAATATTTACATCGGAAAATTTAGTGATTTCGTGGGACCAGTTTAGTGAAAAACCTAGCAATTTCCATTGAAAAATATTTGAACCAAACTTCTTACTGTTTAATAGTTCTTATAAACTAATTTATTTCAGTTGATTCTGATTCGTTTTATGTTCTTCTTGTCTTTTTTTTTGAAATTGAGTTTGGTTTTTGTTTCGTTGTTCTTATTTGTTGTTTGAGTTGAGTGGAATTAGATTTAGTTGAGGTGATCTTGAGTTGGTTTAGATTGAATTTTAATTGAATTTTCAATATTTAGAAAGTTTTTAATTTTTTTTTGTATTGCAATTTTATAAAACTTGACATTTTTCTTCAATTGAGTTTGTTTTTTGTTTTGTTATTCTTATTTGTTGCGTGGGTTGCTTGGCGGAGTTAGGTTGAGTTGAGTTGAGTTGATCTTGAGTTGGATAGGATTCTATCTTAATTGAGTTTTAAAAGTTTTTCGAATTTTTTTTTGGTAGCAATTTTATAAAATTTGAAATTCTTTTCGGTTGAATTTGTTTTTTGTTTTGTGATTCTTATTTATTGTGTGTGTTGGGTGTACTTAGGTTGAGTTGAGTTGATCTTCAGTTGGATTAAATTGAATTGTAACTGAGTTTCAGTTTTTAAAAGTTTTTCCATTTTTTGAGCTGCAATTTTATAAAACTTGAAATTTTTTTTTCAGTTAAATTTGGTTTTTGTTTTGTCATTCTTATTTGTTGTTTGTGGTGGATGGAGTTAGGTTGAGTTGAGGTGACCTTGAGTTGAATTGGATTGAATTTTAATTAATTTTTTTTAAGTTTCTTTATTTTTGGGTTGCAGTCTTATAAAACTTAAATTTCTTTTTAGTCTCTTGGATTGAGTCGATTTCGGTTAGCCTTAATAATTCCAACTGAGTTTAAGGCTTTCGGTATTTTAATTAATTTTTTGCTTAGCTTAGATAGAGACAGGGTGTCGTATATTCTTTTCAGCAAAATAAAGTAAAATTGAAAGCACTGAATTTAGATTGTGTTTTTTCTAACACCTTGAAATTATCTGAAATTTTTATGTATTTTAAATTTCTTCTTGTTTTTTCCTTTTGGGTTGAGTTGAGTTGGGTTTTTGTTTTACTATTTATATTTCTAATTTGTTGTTCGAGTTGAGATGAGTTAGGCTGAGTTAGTGAGAAATCACAAATCATCAAATCAAGAAACAAAAGGGTAAGAAAGCGATGAAATTTGAAGCATTGCAGAGGACAAATTATTATAAAAATGATGAACTTCCTGTTGAAGAAGAAAGTCTTTTAAAGTTGATGTTCGAAAACGTACGAAGGAATTTCAAATATTAATAGTGCTGGAAAGGATGGATTAATGGGAAATAAAGACGCTCCTTTCAAAGAAGAAAGTGAACAATCTTCAGGTCGAAAATCGAAATGTGTAGAGAAACAAATAATAATAATAATAATAATAATAAGAGTCGCAGAATACAAGAAAATTAAAAGTACTTCAGAAGATTGTATTAAATAAAAGTGAAGAAATTTCTTTTAAAGAAGAAAGTAAAAGATGGATTAATGAAAAAAGAAGAATGTTTTTTTTAAGAAGAAAGTAAAAGATGAATCAATAAAAGGAAAGAAGAGGTGTATTTTAAAGAATAAAGTAAAAGATCTTTAGGCTGGAGATCGAAATGTGAAGAAAAGAAAATAGTAATAATTGCACAATACAGGAAAGTTGAAAGTACTCCAGAGAGAGATGGAGTACTGAAAAATGAAGAAATTCCGTTTGCAGAGGAAAGTAAAAAAAATCTGGTAGTTGACAAATTATTTTCGAAGAACAATAAAGAGTGGGAAGAGGCGAACAAAATTCTTAAAACTGAGGTACGAAACTGATCAAAAAGGAAAAAAATGGAACATATTTTAAGGATCAGAACTAATTTAGAAAATAAAATGTGTAAAACAGAAAGGTATAAACGCTCGTGACAAAGAACGAAGCTGGAAAAAGGATAGTTACAGAAAATGAAGAGGAAAACATTGTAAACAGTGTTTGGTCTTGCGAAAAGAAAAGAAAGCAAAACATGACTGATTAAGTATGGAATTCAGGAAACAAAAAATGAAACAAAATTAAAAGCACCAGAAGTAAAAAGAAAAGACAAGGAATCGGTATTAAGCACCAGAAGTAAAAAGAAAAAGACAAGGAATCGGTATTACACCTCAAATTAAGAAACGAAAGACCTAAGAAAGAGAAAAATAAAAAGCACCCCGCAGGATGGTTTAATAAAAAAAAAAAAAAACGAAACTACTGAAGAAAGAAAAAGAAAAGGTCTTACACGTTAAAGATCGAAATGAGAAGAAAAAAAAAACAAATGAAAATTGTAAAGAATGCGTGCAAAAAGAAATATTTTTGCAGACATTTTGAAACTGTCAGTTAAGAACGAGGAGGGCCAAGCAAAATTCTTCAAATACTGCAATGAAAGTAACTTAAACGGATTTACGAATTCACAAATTGTTGTGTAAAGGAAAAAGACGTGACCGCTGCTCAAGGTAAAAGACGAAGCTGAAGAAAGAACGAAATTGTAAAGAATCACGGAAAATGAAGAAGAAGAAATTCAAAATATTTTTTGATGGGCAAGAGACAAAAAGGAAACGAAAAAATTTAGAAATTCCAGCTGAACAATTAAATTATACGAAATTCACGAAGCAGAATGGGTAACCAAGAATCAAGAAAATAATAGAAGGATCATCAAATTAAGAAACAAAAAGTTAAAAATAGAAGAAATTAAAATCACCGCCGAGCACGGATTAATAAAAAAAGAAGAAATAAAGAAATCCCTGTTGCAGAATAAAATTTAAAAAAAGAAATATTTAAAAATTCACTATGGACGTGACAGGAAGATAAACATTTTATTTTATAATTGTTGTAGACTATAAAGAATTTTAAATTGACAAAAAGAAGAAAATTTAAAATTTATAATCTGTAATTGAGATTCGAACTCGAGTCCTTCTGGTCACTGGCATCTAACCAGAAGAACTGAAGTTCGAATCTCGACTTTCGCGAGTTTGGTTAACCTTAATTCCAACTGAATCCATTTTAAGGAGTTGAAAGTTTAATTTTTAATTTTTGACAAATTTAATTTTTTGCTTAGCTTGGATAGAATTAGGTCGTCTCTTACATTTTTTGAGAAAAATGAAATAAAATTCAAAGCACTGAAGTCAGATATTTTTTAATACTTAATTTTTGTGTATTTTTATTTTTTCTTGTTTTTCTTTGGGTTTGAGTTGTGTTTCTGTTTTGTTATTTTTATTTTTAATTTCTCGTGTGAATTAGGTAGAGTTAGGTTGGGTTAATCAGCAACTTAAAAATAAAAAAAAAACAATTAGCAGAAGATGAAGACATAAATCATCAAATCAAGAAACAAAACAGTAAGAAAGAGATGGAATTAAAAGCAACGCAGAGGATGAAGTAATAAAAGAAATTTCTGTTGAAGAAAGAAGAAAGTGTTTTTAAGTTGATGATCAGAAAACTACGAAGGAATTAAAAATTATAAAAAAAACAGAAAACTTAAAAATTGAAGAAGATAAAGAGAAAGTGTAAAAAGTAAAATAATTAAGAAAGAATAGTGCTAAACACAATAACACAAAGCAAGACAAAAACAAAAGTAGCGGTAAATACTTTATCATGGACGTTTTGCTTTTGTAGATCCACCCCAGTGCCGCAGTTGATTATTTTTTCTCGTGGGCTAATTTCCTCATGTCAATTTATTATTATCTTTAAACAGAAATCATAGTAAACCGAGAAGCTACTTAAATGAAGAGCTTTTCTAAATAGTTAAAGAAATAGTAAAAAGTCTTTAGAAAGTTGAGGTCAATCTTCACAGCGAAACGTCGACCAGCAAGAGATTAATTTATTTTGCTTTTTATATTGCATCGTATTCATCGTAGTGCAGACGTGATTTTATGGCGTTAATAACTTCCCGTGGTTTTGATCTATTTTGTTCGCAATTCGTAAACGCTTTTTTTATACATCTCAGGGACGCTCTTGCAATTTACAATAGATTTTCACACGCTCGCTATTTTCAGCGTTATACTTATAATATAAATAAATAAGCATCTCGTCGACCTGATAATCAGTGTTTTTTTTTTCTTTTGTTCGTCTCGTATATATTTGCGATAGTCTAAATTTGTGTTTCGCAATATTTCGTGGAAATTAAATAGATTGTTCGTGCAAAGTCGAAACGATGCCATAGAATTTTTTTTTTACTATCTCGTTCCAGTAAAACAAACTCTTTATCAGCTTTGCTATTCCGGCGCAGTTACCGCGATTGGTTCTAACTGACATCAGATTTTGCTCGGTTGGTTTTGGCTTACGTCATCGAGGTTTGATTCGTTCTCGAACTCCTTGCTAACTATTATAGGGCGAAGACAAGCGATGAGGCTTTGTTAACTTGAAGCATCAAGGCAGCTACAGTATTATAATATAGATTAATAGGTCTCGCGAGTTCGAATCTCGATCGCGGTGGATTTTTTCTCTTGCGACAATTTTCAAATAATACCGAATTAGATTTACAATGCAAGTAAATAATCTTCTACGCGAACACGGGTCACATTTGAACGGATCAAAACGGTTTCCGTTCGTTCTTGTCGTCTGATTTGTTGTTTTCTTCGGCCGCTGTCGTATTCTTTATCTCTCTCTGTGTACGCTTCACCAAGAATGTGGCAAAATTGATTTTCCAATCCAGACAACTTCCGCGAAACGGTAAACAAGACGACGACGGTGAGAACAACCAGCGGCGCGACACAAATACCTAAATAAAATCAATGATGTTAAAGCAAGGTCCGTTGCCTTGGCATGCTCGTTTATGACCGGCCTTTCATTGAAGGTTTCGCGAGGGAAATTGTCTCTTGGCATTGTACTCGTACGTGAGTACAGAAGACGTCCTTTCGAATTCCAAAATAATTTTTTTTTTATATTTATTTCAAGCAAAGTATAAATTTAAATTTTTCGGAAAGGAGGTAGGGAAATATGAAATTGTAATAACCCCAAAAAAAGTTCGAAGTATCTGCTGTCGAGGAGAATTTTGAATAAACAATGTAAAAATTCGTTCAAAAAATCTCACGTGTGGAGTTGGCCGTGACTTGAGATAGCAAAAAAACATGGTATTTCTTTACTTATTACTTGGATACGAAGAAAAATAAACGCCGAGGTAAACTGAGATCAAGCAGAAACCGACGATTTTTACCTAAAAATAAATAAAACGTTTTTAGTAAATAAACTTATAAACAATGGAAATAATTTATTTACTCTGCAGCTGAATACCTTTAACCTTAAAACGTCATCGAATTAATAAGATCAGCTGGTCCGTGATTAAACTACACACCAGCGACGTACGTTCACCGAACCAACGCCAATTCTAAACGTTACACTATTTGAACGCACGTTACAAACGAAGCTGCGGTGGTAAAGCTACATTCGCTTAAATCAAGGGTCGCCAACCTTTTTTTTTTAATAATAATATCTAACAAAAATATTTTTTTATACATTGACCCCTATAAGAAAATATTCAACATTCATCGACCGACTCCCCTTTCAAATTTAATTCACATTTCTGAAACGTCAAATGAAAATTTTGTTAAATTGTTAAATCTGTGATTCATTCTATTCGGCCTTATTTTATTATTTTTGTTTTTATTATAAACCTAGAAAACGATCGTCTTTTGTCTTTTCTTGTCTGGATTTGATTGAATTTGATTTTACATATATTCGCATTATTATTAGTTTGATTCTCTTCTGTTTTTTTCTTCTTCTTTTGTTCAAACTTTCTCTTTTGATTCGATCTGATCTTGATCGTCTTTTTTTTTTTTTTTTCTTCATTTTTATATTCCTTATTCGACTCTATTTAATTCATTTAATTTTTTTTCTTTGATTCGATTTCAGTTGATTTGTTCTCTGATTTTTAACTGTCAATTATCGTCTTTTTTGTTCTCGCTTTTTATTTCGTCTAATTTTGTTTAACGAGTTTTTATTTTCCAACTGGATTTTAGTCGATCGTCTTTTGTTTAACTTATTTTTTTTTTCGTTTAAACGATTGGAGTTCGTTCTATTTTACAATTTATTTTACGTTAATGTACATATTTGCATTTTAGTTTGATTCTCTCCTCCGTTTTTTTTTTCCTTCGTTTGTTCAAACTTTCTCTCTTGATGCGATCTGACTTTGTAGAATTTTTATCTTCTTGTTTTTGTTTTTCGTTTTTTTTTCAATTAAAAGAAGACAAAGAAAAGTTAAACAAAAGACGACCGCCTAATAGATAGAAAATAAAATTTTGTAAAAAAAAAATTTTAAAAAGAAAAAAGATAAGATAAATGGATAGTAATAATATATTTACAAATGAAATCGAAGCAAAGATAAAAAAACAAAAGATTTATAAATAGAATTAAACAAAGTAAAAACGAGAACAAAGAAGATGATAAATTGATCAAACTGATAGTTAGAAATCAAATTTCGTCTGATCTTCATCAGCGTTTGTCTTTTTATCTTTTTTTTTGCATTTATATTCCTTTCTCGACTTTATTTAATTCGTTCAATTTTTTTCTTCTTCTTTGATTCGGTTTGATTTGATTTGCTGTTTAATTATTAACTATATTTATTGTCGTTCTTGTTCTGGTTTTTTATTTTGTTTAATTTTGTTCAACAAGATTTTATTTGCCAACCGGGCATTCTCTTCTGTGTTTTTCCTCTTCTTTTGTTCAAACTTTCTCTCTTGATTTAATCTGATTCTGTAGGATTTTTATTTTCGTGTTTTTGTTTTTTGATTTTTCTTTTTCGATTAAAAGAAGAAAAAGAAAAGTTAAACAAAAGACGATCGCCTAATAGATAGAAAATAAAATTTTGTTAAATAGAATTTAACAAAATAAAAAACGAGAACGAAAAAGATGATGAAAATTCGATAGGTAAAAAATCAAACAAAAAATCAAATGAAATCGAGCCAAAGAAAATAAATGAATGATTTAAATAAAGTTGAACAAGGAAGGAAGAAGAAAAAGTAAAGTTAAACAAAAGACGATCGACTAATGGATGGAAAGTAAAATCTTGTTAAATAAAATTTAACAAAATAAAGAACGAGAACGAAAAATATGATGAAAATTCGATAGTTAAAAACCAAACAAAAAATTAAATGAAATCGAGCCAAAGAAAAAAAATGAATGATTTAAATAAAGTTGAATAAGGAAGGAAGAAGAAAAAGAAAAGTTAAACAAAAGACGATCGACTAATAGAAGGACAATAAAATGTAACAAAATAAAAAGAAACGAGAACAAAAAAGATTGATAGTTAAAATCAAAAGAAAAAAATGAATAAAATAAAATAAATTCAAACCAAAAATCAAATGAAATCGAGTCTAAAGAAGAAAGAACAAATGATTTATAAATAAAATTAAGCAAAATAAAAAAAAAACAAGAAGAAGAAAAGATGATAAATTGATAGTTAAAGATCAAAAACAAAAAATCAAATAAAATCGTGTCAATTAAAAAAAATAAATGATTTAAAGTCGAATTCTTTATTAACATTTCATTTTATTTTCTATCTATGAGTCGATCGTCTTTTGTTTAACTTTTTTTTTTCTTCTTTTAATCGGTCGGAGTCCATTCTATTTTACATTTTAATTCCGTCGATTGCAGGTTGAATTTTCAAGAGCGTTCGTCATTTTTTACATCGATTTGACTAATTGTCAGTTTTGCGCAACCTTTATTTTCGTCACCACATCGACGGACATCTTTTGTTTTGATTTTGTTTCATTCGATTTGATAGTGTCTTATTTTTTATTTTGATAATCAGTCGATCTTCTTTTTTTTCGTCTTTTGTTTTGAGCGACACGATTGGAATTAATTTTGCTTTGCATTTTAATTCCGTCGTTTTAGTTTTGTTTCGCTGTTATTCGATTTGACTCTATTTTATTTATTTATTTATTTTTATTATTAAATGTTCGTCTTTTTTCTTTAATATGTGCAGATTAGGTTTATAACTGCGTTCGTCTTTTTTTACAATTTATTTTTATTTTATTTTTTGTAATTTATTTTTATTTGACTTATTGTTAGTTTTGCACACTTTTTGTTTTCGGCCTCACCACATCGACGAGCGTATTTGTTTTGCTTTTGTTTCATTCGATTTTACTGTATCTTATTTTTGTTTTAATAATCAATCGATCTTCTTTTTTTTTCTTCTTCTTTTATTCGAGTTGACATTGTATAATGTTAAATTCAAATTTATTTGGCATTATTCGTAAATCTTCTTCTACTTTTAATTTAATAAGCTATTTAGATGGGCTTGTACTCGACAAGGATTCACAACTAACTCCAACCTCCTGAAAGACACCTAGAGGTTCATCGACCCCCAACCGACTCGTACAGGTTCATCGATCCCTTTTCAGCTCTTCATTGACCGAATCGATACCGACCCCGTTGTGAACCTCTGATCTAAATGAAAAAATAATAGTTTTCTTTTAATTGCTTAGACGAAAACCAATCTCCATAGTATAATAAAAATATTCGACGAGATTTGTTCCAGTATTAGTTTGAGCAGGTGTCGCAATTTTTCTTTCCATTTTATTTTATTTATTTTATTATTTTTTTTTTATCATCGATCGTATTTAATAATAAAAAAATGTCATGCAAATTTTAAAATGTTAACAACTGTTATTATTTATTGTAATCGAATTAAATGCTCCTTTTAAAAGGAGTGTCCTTAAATATAAAGTATAAACATCCGCTCGATCAAAACAAAAACGACGCGTAGGTACCACCAACAACAACAACCTACATTCCGCCGTGTTTTAAATACTACTTATAGACAAGATCAAGGGCAAAAGACGAAGATCAAGGAACCGTTTACACACACACAAACACACACACATACAAGCACGTCTTTTCGTGTGGGAGCGCTTTTTTTTTGTGAACCCCCCACACAGATGTGCATCAGATGCCGATGTCGTAACTTCTTCGGCTGCTCCTCTCGTTCGACCCAAATTAAAACGAAATTCTTTCCGTTGCAGGATCTGCCAAGAAACAACGAGAGGTCCTCCGGGTCACGCAGGTCCTCACCGCCTCCAAATTATCGCCCAAACCAAATAATCATAGTACTAACGAAGGTAAGAGAAAAAATTGTTCCTGCGCGTACGGTACGTAGTTATCGTGTCCGTGCAACCACAATCCAATGAAATCGTTTTGCCATCATTACACGAACCGAGGCCTAAATTGATCGACAGTTTTTAAAAAGCGCTAATGAGCGAGGTTTGTCCAAATGCAAAACACGAGTGGCCGAGGTCGAAAAGAAATCAAGCAATCAACTATTGCATCCGTGCAACCATAAGCCAATGAAATCATTTTGCCATCATCACTCGAACCGAAACCTAAATCGATCGACAGTTTTAAAAGCGCCAATGGACGAGGCTTGTTCAGCTTCAACACACGAGGGACTGAGCTCGAATAGAAATCAATCCGTAACTGAACCAATCAGAGTTCGGTCTTGTAACTCTACATTACATAATTAGTCGGATCATACAGGGTGTTCCAAAACTCACCTATCGGACTTTAATCATGACTTAAAAAGACAAAACAAAAAACGTCTCTTAATAGTTTTTGTTCCTGTCTTGTAAATTAAGGAACGATCGCAAAACCTCGATGATAAAGTCATGCCCCACAGTTTGAGAACCACTGACCTCGGTTGGTATTTTAAAGTAAAAAAGTTTTGCTTGATTCACCCCCATGTAATCGTATCTACTGTTATTGGTTAAAATTTTAAAGGAAAGTTTAAGTAGCGACATCCTGCGATCACTTTTTGACGTGACATTGCATTAGGTTTGACAAATTGAGCTGCGTTTCCGCTGACGAGGCCCCAAATGGAGCTGAAATAGCCGTGCAGAAGATGCTCGGGGGATCCACTGCAATCAAACATGATTTGCAACAATTTTTTTTTAAATTTGTGATTATTAGTAGTTAATGTCGATTAATTATTGAAATAAGAGCAATCAAAATTAACATTTCAATAAATGACATGTATTACAAAATTCTGCTGGCTATCAGGCTTTAGAATGTCAATGTAATTGCAAGTAAAAAATTCAAACAATTTTTTTTATAAATTAATTAGATGCTTAAAAATTATTCGTGTGTCGATAATACAGGTCACTGTACCAAGTCACCTTGATAGCTTTGATGACATCGGCATTTGGTTAATTTTGATTTAACAATTACAGATTTTCGATTTCTTTTGCCTTCCCGAGATGTATGTCGTTAACGTCTGAAAGGAGGTCCGTTTTGGGACACCCTGTATATACAAATCAAGCAAACATTTTCAGATTCTAATATTCTAATTTAATAAAGGTAGATTGATTAGGGTGACAAGACACGTTTCGTTTCAATACAATGTCTTTCAAAAAGTGTGCTATAAATGGGATTTTTTAATCAATTTTTAAATGTGGAGGGGAGGTACACTTAAGGGAAGATAGTTTTGTCTTAGAAATGATTATTAAAATGGACCACAAACTATGGAATAATATTAATGCTACAAGAAAGCAAAGCAAGTTTCGGAAAGCGTTGTTGAAATAATCACTCCGAACCAAATGTCTCTCGGTGTCCACGCTGTATATACCGTTCAAGGCAGTGGCGGATTTAGCAGCTGAGAGGCCCCAGGTTCAATTCAATTTTGAGGGCCCCCCCTAAACATTTTCGGTATCATTACATTAATGCATTGCATGTGCACGTTTTACTACAGATTTAGGGTTTACAACTTCTGATGCCCGATTTCTTCGCCTCCTGATAAATTTATCAGCCGGATATTATCCTTGGAAACCATTGTATCAATTATAGTTTCCGAGGATATTACCTCGCAGATCAATTTATCAAGCGGTGAAGAAATCGGACATAAGTTTCGTAAATCGGAACATTGTTCTTAGAAAATCGGAACATGTCTAAAAACTCGACGCTTTTTAAAATTCTGATTAAAAGATAACTTACTCACCAACCACTAAAACATAATACCATGCGTCGGCGACTCTAGGCTGTACTCCTAGAGTCTACGAGCAGACATTACTTCATTAAAATGGATTATGCTGTGGCTGAGGTACGTTTTAAGATTCCAATGTCGTGACCAAGATACGTTTCGAGATTCCAACGTCGTGTCCAAGGTACGTTTCAAAATACGCGTGTCTACATATAATCAGGTTAGGCATGTTTGGGGTGTGATTGCCGACTTCTAAGTTTCATAAATTGGGACATCGTCTTTGAAAAATCGGGACAAAAAAATTTCAGACTTTTTGAAACATTATTAGGAATTCTATTTTTTAAACCCAGATTTATAATCTACGTGAACTTGGCGAAATCAGACAAAAAATCAATTGAAATCCAAGCAAAGAAAAGAAATGAATGATTTAAATAAAGTCGAATAATGAAGGAAGAAGAAGAAAATGAAAGGTTAAACAAAAGCCGATCGACTTATAGATGGAAAATAACATCTTGTTAAATAAAATTAAACAACATAAAAAAAAGGCGAACAAAAAAAAATGATAAATTGAAAACCAAATCAATAAAATCAAACAAAAAAATTACATAATACACATATTCGCATTATTAGTTTGATTTTCTTCTGTTTTTTTTCTTCTTTTGTTCAAACTTTCTCTTTTGATTTGACCGGACTCTGTAGAATTTTTATCTTCTTGTTTTTGTTTTTCGTTTTTTTTTTCAATTAAAAGAAGAAAAAGAAAAGTTAAACAAAAGACGACCGCCTAATAGATAGAAAAAAAAATTTTGTAAAAAAAAAATTTTAAAAAAAAACGGGGACAATAAAAGATAAGATAAATGGATAGTAATAATATATTTTCAAATGAAATCGAAGCAAAGATAAAAAAAACAAAAGATTTATAAATAGAATTAAACAAAGTAAAAACGAGAACAAAAAAGGTGATAAATTGATCAAACTGATAGTTAGAAATCAAACAAAAAATCATATGAAATCGAATCAAAGACAAGATATGAATGATTTATATAAAGTCGAATAAGGAAGGGAAAAGAAAAAGAAAAGTTAAACAAAAGACGATCGACTAATAAATGGAAAATAAAAACTTGTTAAATAAAATTTAACAAAATAAACGAGAACAAAAAAGACGATAAAAATTTGATAGTTAAAAATCAAATAATAAATCAAATGAAATGGAATCAAAGAAAAAAAATAAATGATTTATAAATAAAATTGAAAAAAATAAAAACGCGTACAAAAAAGATGATAAAAATTGATAATTAAAAATCAAACAAAAAATCAAATGAAATCGAATTAAAGAAAAAAATTAATGATTTATAAATAAAATTAAACAAAATAGAAAACGAGAACAGAAAAGATGATAAATTTATAGTTAAAAATCAAACAGAAATCAAATTAAATCGAATCAAAAAAAAAGTTATAAGTAAAATTAAACAAAATGTAAATGAAAACACAAAAAAATGATAAATTGATAGCTAAAAATCAAACAAAAAAATCAAATTAAGTCGAATCAATGGAAACAAAAATTAAAATAAATAATAAAGTGATTTAAATAAAGTCCTTAAATTAATTAATTAAATTCCTTATTCGACAAAAAAAATAATTGATTTAAATAAAGCCGAATTCTTTACTCAACTTTATTTAAATTTATGGTTGCTGACTTTTAAGTTTCATAAATTGGGACATCGTCTTTGAAAAATCCGAACAAAAAAAATCAAACTTTTTGAAACATTATCAAGATTTTTATTTAAAGCTAGATTGGCAATCTACGTGGATTTGGTGTTGCAGCTCTAATCATTTTGATTGCATTTCTGAGGTACGTTTTAAGATTTCAATGTCGTGGCCAAGGTACGTCTCGAGATTCCAATATCGTGTCCAAGGTACATATCAAGATAAGAGGCCCCGCGCCTCACGCGCTTGTGCGAAAATCTGCCACTGGTTCAGGTAAATTTCAACAGACTATTTGATTTTAAGGGATACAGAGGCGTTCTGTCTCAATAAATAATGTTATAAAAATCGCTAATAAAAAAAAAATCCATTTGTAGCACTCTTTTTTAAAGACACTGTATATTTTCTCTCTCTTTTACTCTTGGACTCTTTTGAATAAATGATTGTGACACAAGGGTTTTTATCAACAATACAAAAAAGCTATAATACGACGACACAAGTTGTGGGGTTTTTATTTTTATCGCTTTGTGTAAAACTCGTAGGTATAGTTTTTTTTTCTGTCTTGAAAGTGGTCGTAAAAAAAAAGTTGAATGCAGATTATTTCCTGCGACGTAACAACAGGTTTACGTTTACAGGTGGAACACACCTGATACGTTACGCTGCGCACATGTGCTGCTGTCGTTTTCAAAATAAACATTTCCTGTCAGTGATCCGCGCTCGCGACGAAATAATGAACGAACAAGAAAGAGAGGAGAAAGCGCGACTTTTTTCTGTACAGTGGTGCGAGCTTGGTTGCCTACGCGTCAGGTGCAAATACAACCGTGTTCGAATAAATAATGAAAATCTAAGTAATCGTTGTAATAATTTGCTTTCCGATAATTAAACTTGTAAACCAATAGTATTTAATGTTATGAGTGATCAAAATTATGTGTTGTTTTTTTTTTTTTTAATTATCTATAGTGTTAGTATACACCGTGGGCCAATAGCGCGTATTCGGTGGATACCGCCCATATTAATGCAGATTTTGAAAATCTGTTTTCGCTGTTACTTTCCTGTGATATAGATGCATGATTTAAAATTAGTTACAATCATACAGGGTGTTCCGTGTGGCTGTGCCAGACCAAAGTTGTGCTTTTTAAGTGGAACGTACTGAATATTATGGTTTATTTCGATTCGTCTTTAAGAGTAGATAAATTTATTATAAGGATGTTATCCTTATAATAAATTTATCTACTCTTAAAGTACTTGTACCTAAACCTAATAGTTTTTGAGATGTTGACATTTCAATGTAAATAAATGCTATTATTTGATGTTTTACAGATTAGATGTTTATTAAAATTCATTTAAATTTTACAGTAACGTTACATAACCTTTATGGAACAGAAACAATTTCCATCTCGAACATATTCCTATTATTTTACACAGGGTGATTCATAACTCCGATGTTCATTTTACTCGGTTAGTTTAAATGGAACAGCCTATATTTTATTACTGTACATTACGTTCCATTTAAAAAAGCACAACTTTGGTCTGGCACAGTCACACGGAACACACTGTATGATTGTAACTAATTTTAAATCATGCATCTACGTATATCACAGGTGGTAAGTAATAGCGGAAACAGATTTTAAAAATCTGCATTAATATAGGCGCTATCCACCGAATACGCACTATTGGCCCACTCTGTAGATATGAGATGAAAAGTTCATTTTGAATTTTTAGTTAACTGAGTAACTAGTATTTTTAATCTCGCGAACGCACCAATAAACTTTCATGAACAGTGAATTTCTTCTGTGGAGTTAAAAAAAAAACACTTGGAAAATAAAAAAATGCAGCAAAATCATAAATAAATAAATAAATAAATAAATATAAAAGAGCTCTAGGAAAATAAAAAAAAAAGTAGCAAAATCATTAAAAAAGAAATAAATAAAAACATAATGCGGCATAATTGATACCAGTTTTTCTTTTCTGAAATCTCGTAGAAAGAAGTCTAATTTAAAAATCGAATTAGTTGCCAATCGTGTGAAAAGCAAAATTGAGAATTGCAAGTAAAGAAAATTTTCAAGGAAAATCAAATGAGGGAACGAAGGGATTAAGAAAAATTCGTAGCTTCCGGTTTATTCTGTGCGATTAAAAGCACACGGAAAATAAGAAAAATTGCAGCAAAATAATTAAAAATAATAATAATAATAAACAAATAATTGCTATATTAATGTCCGTTCTGAAATGTTCTTTTTTGAAATCTCGAAGAAGGAAGTCTTTCAGCCGTGGCTTTCTTCGGAAGAATGAAAAGCTCACTGTTCGTTTTTCTTTTTCCTTCGACCTAGTAAAGAAAATCGAAATTGCCTTTTATTTCTTCGCTTTTGGAAAGAAAACACTACAATAAAGAAAAAAAGGAAGAAAAATTCGATCGGTTCAGCGAGGAATTTGCACTTCATTTTTTCATATTATGGATTTAAAAAAAAAATAAAATAAAAACGAAAATGAAACAGAGATTATCGACGTTGAGATGTTCAAATTACCATGAATGATTATCTTCGAGATGATCTTTCGTTTTTTTTTTCGTTATTTTATCCACGGAGATTCAAATTAAAAATTATTTTTCTTTTTTTCAATGAATAAGAAAGTCTTTCAAAAAATAAAAAAATAAATAAATAAATAAATAAAGGGACAATCGACAAGGACAAGTGACGTCCAACCTTGCCGTACCTTCGATGACGTTTTGTTTCTTTTTCCTTTTTCGGATGAAATTCGCCGTGAAAGCTGTAATCTTTTTTTTTTTTTTGTTTTTCCCTTCATCTTGCGGAGAATATTCAAGCGTTGTTCTTTCTTGAAGTTACAGAAAATAATTTCGTCTTTTCACTTAAAAGTAGAGAAAGCGAAAGACGATCGACGTTTTTTCTTTATACAGGGTTCGGCATAGTTCTGAATTTGGTCATTTATGAAGTTAGTTAAGAATACACAAATAGTTAATCTGCGGCATATGATTAAATGTCCACAATTGAAAATTATTTTCAATAATACAGGATGATTCGCAAAATTACTGCGGACCAAAGTTATATATTTTTAAATGGAACATCCTGTATATGATACACTCTTTGAAGTGTCCTGATGGTGCTCTTTCTAAAAATATAAAGTTTTAATATTTTATATTAGGTGGTTAACAAGTCGTCTAAAAATTAGCATAATTTTAACAAATTTTGTTGCAAATCGTTTTTGATTGCAGTGAGAACCTCGAGCAGCCTCTGTACAGCTGTTTCAGACCTGCTTGGGGCTTCGTCAGCAGAGACGTAGCTCGACATTCCCACTGCAAACAAAAACGACTTGTCCAACTTATTCGCAATTGCGATGTAAGAGTGGTGAACAGATAAAATAGCGACATCTTACGATCGCTTTTTGACCTGACATTGCAAATCCGCTCCAATTTGTCTATCCTACTGCAATGTCAGGTCAAAAAGTGATCGTAAGATGTCGCTGTTTCAGATGTTCATAATTTTAACGTACCCTTTACCCTTAGAAGTCATTTGCAAATAAACTTCGTGACTGCGAATGTACTTACAAATGGGTTAATGTTATTTTCTAGTAGAAATATTTATCTCATTTGCCACCATTCATACAGAGTGAGTCAAAACGCAAATGATTGATAAAATTGATTTTTTTTTAATGGGACAACCTGTATATTTTACCATAGTCGAATTCTATATTACTTGCCCTTTCTAAAAATATAAGGTGTTAATATGTTATACGGAGTGGTCGAAAAGATATATTCAATTTAGTGTGAAAATTCCATTAAATCAATTTCTTTTGTAATTTTCTGGTACATTTTTATTATTACTTCATGGTTGTTTCGTAACAATACTAAATGTCATCACAGTAACAAAGTAAAAATTAGAAATTTAAGCGGTTTTTCCACAAAATTGTTTCGCTGTTGATCGTAACTTTTGACAACACTATATAACATAATAATACCTTATATTTTTAGAAAGGGCAAGTAATGTAGCATTCACCTACGGTAAGATATACAGGCTGTCCCTTTTCGATTTAAAAAAATCGAGTTTTTCAATCATTTGAGTTTTGACTCACTCTGTATAAATGGTGGCAAATAAGATAAATGTTTCTATTAGAAAATAACATTAACCTATTTCTAAATACGTTCGCAGTAACGAAGTTTATTTGCAAATGACTTCTAATGTTAGAGAGGACGTTAAAGTTATGCTAATTTTTAGTCAAAAGTGGTCATAACTTGTTAACCACCCAATATAAAATATTAAAACTTTATATTTTTAGAAACGGCACGATCAGAACATTTCAAAAAGTGTATTATATACAGGTGTTCCATTAAAAAAAAATTTAACTTCGGTCCGCAGTAACTTTACGGATCACTCTGTAGTATTGAAAATAATTTTCAATTTTGGGCATTTACCCTGGTAATCAATCATATGCCGCAGATTAATTTTTATTGTGTGCTTAAATAACCCTGTATAATTTTTTTCATGGAGATCAATATCGAAAACTCGGTCGTCTGCTTTTGTTTTTTTTTTTTTTTTTTTTTTGCTTTTGGCATCATTCAGTTTGAGTTTCGTTTGCAGTTAGAAAAGTTTCACTTGAGCTAAACCTGTTACGCAATTTCGATTTTTCGTTTCGTTTCGCTTTTTTTTTATTCGATAACGAAAGTCAGTTGTTGTAAAACCGATCGACTTTTTTGGAAAGAAATAACTTTAAAATTTATCGTTCTCTATTTCCTCATTGGATCATTTCAAAATCAGCATTTTTTTTAAACCGATGCTTTCTAAAAAAACTTTAGTTGTCGTAGTGGTATTTGAGCTAAGATTTTTCAGAAAAGGAAAGACGTGAAAAGGTGTGAAAGGCAATTTGGATTTGAATTGATTACTATAACATGATAAACTCAGCTTTAAAACTTTTTTTTCGACTAAAAATAGAAATCGAAAATCGTAAAATAATTGATTTGCTTCTATTTCGTTTCTTATTCCTTTCGATGTAGAAAAGGAGACGAAACTCTTGCTTTTCTTCATTCGACAAAGAAATCGACAATCGAAATAGGAGATATAACGCTTTCTTTAAGTTGGTTTTTTTTTTCTTCTTTCGACGATGAAATCGGTAAACAGTATTCGTTGAAAAATCGATTTTTTAAAGAGCAATCGAATAATAACTTTTTTCATTTCTAAAACAATTTCTAGTTTTTTTTTTTAAATGTAGCCAGAACTCTTAAAAAGGCAATCAGCATTTCTTCATTATTGTTTTCTTTTCTTTTTTCATTTTGGTGAAAATTAAATGGAAGTTGAGTTTTACCAAGGGGTAGTCAAAACGCTTTGAAAAATAAAATCTTCTTAAATAAAATTAAACAAAATAAAAACGAGATCAAAAAAAGATAAAATCAGTTGATAGTTTAAAAATCAAATGAAATCGAAATGAAGAAGAAAATATATGATTCATAAATAAAATTAAACAGAATAAAAAACGAGAGCAAGAATAAATGATAAATTGATAATTAAAAAAAAATCAAATGAAATCGAATCAAAGAAAGAAAATAAATGATTTAAATAAAGTCGAACAAGAAAGGAAGAAGAAAAAGAGAAGTTAAATAAAATACGATCGACTAATAGATGGAAAATAAAATCTTGTTAAATAAAATTAAACAAAATAAAAAACCAGAACAAAGAAGATGATAAATTGATGATAGTTAAAAACCAAACAAAAAATCAAATTAAATCGAATCAAAGAAAAAAAAATTGTTTTCTTTTTCTTTTTTGGTGAAAATGAAAGATTTTATTTTTGAAAATGGAAATGGACTTTTACCAAGACGTAGGAAAAGAGTCAAAACGCTTCCTCTGTTTTTTTTTTTTTTTGAATGAGGACACCGGTAATTAATCAAAACAAAACTCGATGAGAAATTGATTGCCTTTATTTTTAACTTATTAATTAACATATAAAATAGCGACATCTTACTATCGCTTTTTGACCTAACATTGCAGTAGGAAAGACAAATTGAAGCGGGATTTGCTCCTAATGAGTCCCCCATGCAAGGCGGCCGTGCTTGCTGTCAAAGCATAATGAAAGATTTTAGATTTTTTCTAAAATTATTAATTAACGTAGAAGTATGAGTAGATAACTTTGCTTCCCAGTTTGATCGATGACTTCGTAACTCTTCAAATAACTGAAATTTCCATGGCTGTCTTCCGGAAATGGACACCCTGTATTACGTTGAAATGTTCAATTATAAAAACAAAATGAAGAATTCTTTGTGTTTGGATCAGAGCAGCTTAAGAAACAAAATCCAAATCCATTTGTAACATAAAATGTTTGATTCGATTCATTATTTGCAGTTGCCAAAAAGACTTCCACGACACTCAGCCCCGATGTCAAGGCCAATAATAAGAAGAATATTTTCACAACGAAGGAAAAGAAGAAAGATGTCACTCCTAAAGGTAGGCAAGCAGCACTCTATTATTTTTTATTTTTTTGCTCAGAAGGCTTAGCGGGGGTTATGCACAGTTTTTCTACTTTCTTATTTTTTTTTTTTATAAGTTCAAATCACATCAAAGAAATTCACGTTTAATTAATCAATAATACAACTAACTTCGTAATTTTTATTGATTTTTTTTTCTTTGCTACCGTTTTCGACTGTATTGTTTAAACAAGGCTACTCCTAGTAAGTGCCAAACATAATTGAATCGACGAGTGCATAATCGTGTTCAGTTCAAATTTACTCTGTTGAGAAAATAACAAATAACTTCCTCTACATTTTTATTTTAAGTGAATTATTTGCTTGAAATTCTTTCAGATAAGGATATCTGAAGCCTCCTCCTGAAGCCAATAATTACTTAAAAATAAAAATCTAGAGAAAGCTATTTGCTGTTTTCTCAACAGAGTAAATTTGGACTGAACACGATTATGCACTCATCATCGATTCAATTGAACTTTAATAATAATAATAATAATAATAGTTTATTGGTGTTAATTATAGTTCAGTTTACACACGTCAATGGAAATTAGAAAATTAGAAAACGGGGGAAAAATAAGCAAGTGATTTTTGACAATTTTCTTTATTTTTATTATTATTTGTGTTCTCTTAATTAAAGTTAGAAAACAGTTGCCTCACGAAGGTAATGTAAACGAAACCGGTAAATCTAAGAAAAATGACGATTTCAAGCGGAGTACCTATTTCAAGCGGAGTACCTACTTCGATTATTTATTTTCGAATTGATTTGAACCCAAGACTGTTTGTTTATTGCCGGTCATCGTCGATGAATTGCAAACAACTTTCGATTACATAAGTCCCACGTCTGAAAATGTCGTCGTCGGTCACAACACGGTCCGTGCAGAAAGAAAAAATTAAAGATCGATAGAGGGGTAATTGACCTTAATTTTTCTATCGCCGCCGTTCGAATCGATTCGAGCACGGCGCGAGAAAGTGGACGGACTGAAGAAAAAAAAAACGTTTCCGTCAGATGGCATTCGCGAATGGTATAATCTTTGTTCTGTCGGGTTTTTTCACCTCGCGAGCTTTCATCGCGTGCAATGTCCATTATTCCATCGCAAAAATACTAAAAAAGGCGGCATTAAAAAATGTTTTCTTTTAAGTTTTAATTTTTTTTTGTTTTTCTATATGTTTTTGCTTTGGCAAAAATTTTATAAATTTTGCTGAATTGTTTATGGTCATCACTTCTCACTTCTCTTACCCAATTTTATGCAATGGCCGTTCCAAATGTGTTTGTATGGTTGCCTGTCGTTGCTTGTGCTAGGCGTACGTACACTGCTCCCTGTTATTTGAAAACCCTCGCCCCCGGCCTTTTACCTCTTATTTATCAATTGAGATAACCCAAGTACTCGAATCATGATTTTAATCATCAATTTATGACTTATTAATATTGATTAATTATTACTAGTAACGCATCAAACATCTTGCCACTCGCCACGAAAATCTCTTGCTATCTGGCGTTACCAGAAGCTCGTCAAGTCGACCGCTTCAATAATCAACGGCTCGCAGCGTGAGCTCAAGGTAAATTTTCGTTCGCGCTTTGATAATAACCAGACAGCGGAATTCTTACGGGATAACGAAAGCACGCGTAATCGGCAAATGCAAGCGTTACAGCGGATTACGTACGGACACGTAAAAGAACTCGGCATTGCGTTTCGTCGAGTCGGCTGGCCGACTTCGCGTGCTTCCGTCATCCCGTAAGAATTCCGCTGTCTGATAATAACCAAACGAAGGATCTAAGAAAGTGAACTGCTTGAAACCAGTTTGAGACAGCGACAGTCCGACTAGACGTGGGGGTCTAAATCGAAGCGTTAAATGTTCCGCCGTGATTACGTGATTTTTAATCAATCAGTTTAATATCATTACGGTACAACGCGAATATAATTCCAGAAGCTAATAACAGCTCTTTCTTGAATTTAGAAACAACAATTTAGTTAATTTGAATTAAATAGAAACACGACACGTCTCTGCAGCACACTCTCTCGTGCGCATCATGTCCGAGCATCGCAGTCAACCGCGACATTATTGTGCATCATGCTGTCCTAACAAATGCATTATTTCTTTGGCTTACCGATTGTTCACTATCGGCTAGACGCGCTGCGCCGGCAAATATGTTGAGGCATGTACACAATCTATTTATAACTTCGCACCGCTCCGTTGCAATAGTAAAGTGTTACACTTTTTTCTATCCGCCGTGTGATAATAACCTACCACTTTCTGCCATTCTCTGATTAACTGCGTTATATGCAAGGCTAAATGGTTATTTTATTGTTTTAAATTAATTAAATATTTTTGGTTTTAAAGTCATATTAAAATTGACTATTTATATTACTTAAATAAATAAGTCCAGATGGCGAAAAGTATTTTATATTAACAAGATCGCAAAATCTGTCCTGCACTTTGAGGAATAAATATTTCGAAGAAATTGATTTTACAAAAATATATTCAGATTGTTAGAGTTAAAAAAAATATATTAGTGGGTTAATTTTTTTTTTCTTAAATTCAATTTGTATAAGCAAAACATGTTCTGCTCTATTGTATACGAAACCTTATTTTTTTTTGTTGGTTTTTTGTTTTAAGTCATAACCAGGGATAAGAAATCGGCCCACTTGTTCCACGAGCAGTACGAATGTTTAGTATTCGGACTACATTAGTAGCCGCACGGAGTAACTTCCGCGAAGTACGAACGCTCGCACTGGAACCCTTCCCCTCCCGCTCAATAGCAATTTAAATGCATCGGAGCCGCGGAAGGAATAAGTAACACATTCGGTGTAAAAAATGTCCAACACTAAGTGGGCCGAATTCTTTTTCCTGTTCATGACTAAACGAAAGGGAATCAGTTGTGTTAATATCACAAGATTTTATCCTACAGTCTGACTATTAAACTTTTATAAAGTGTTTTATTATTAGTTTTATGAACAAGAAAAACTTACTCTTTCTAAAAAGTTCGGTTTTAGGGAGAGAACGACAGTGAAATCTCTGCACAGAGTGATCAAAAATTGAAAACTTCAATTTTAAAGACAGAGGAAAGTATTTTACTCTTAATTTGATTTTTTTCTTTCAATTTTTGATCATTCTATACATTGTGTTAAATTTGAATGGTTTAATATTAAATAAAACTAATAACAAAAGAGATTACTCCATTTGGACAACTTTAACAGACATACTGTACATTGTAATCATAAAAATCCATTTTAAAAGTTTTTCACAAATGAAATGGTAAGGGTATTCGGCAGGTAACCGAAGTGTCCCGGGTTCGAGTCCCGGACGTGGCAGAATTTTTCTGTCCTTCTGTTTTTGGTTTTTCTTTAATGAATTAAAAGTTTCTTATGTGTAACTTTAATTTTGGTAACCTATTTGTTAACCAAAAATTTTATAAATTTTGCTGAATTGTTTATAGTCATCACTCCTCACTTCTCTTACCCAATTTTATGTAATGGCCGTTCCAAATGTGTTTGTATGGTTGCCTGTCGTTGCTTGTGCTAGGCGTACGTACACTGCTGCCTGTTATTTGAAAACCCTCGCCCCCGACCTTTTGCCTCTTATTTATCAGTTGAGATAACCCAAGTACTCGAATCATGATTTTAATCATCAATTTATGACTTATTAATATTGATTAATTATTATTAGTAATCAGGGAAAAGAATTCGGGCCATTTAGTGTTGGACACTATCATGATTTTAATCATCAATTTATGACTTATTAATATTGATTAATTATTATTAGTAATCAGGGAAAAGAATTCGGGCCATTTAGTGTTGGACACTTTTGACGCCGAAAGTGCTATTTGCTCTCACCACCTTGAATTATTATATGAAGTGGGAGGGGAAGGAATACGTACTCATTTCATCACAGATTATTGTGGGAGGTGTTAATACAGTCCGAGTACTAAATTTGCGTATTGTTCGCGGAGCAAGTGGCCGGATTTCTTTTCCCTGCTGATAATATTTAATTATTATATTTTTATTTTGACCGAATATTTCTTTTGCGTGATCATAATCCTTGACATAATTTCGATAATTTTTGTTCCTTTCAATTAAAAAGTAAAAATCTGAAGCTCCTTGTAATATCGATCGATCGATCGATCGTCTTTCGTCATATTGTTTTACGGAACAACTGGAACAGTGGAGATTCCGAAATACTTACAAGACTTTAAGGTTTTCAATTAGAACCGTGACAATTTGACCGTTGACTGCGTGCCGCGGACGATTCGAATTTCTCATTAACGAAGTGAGGCCTGTAGTACCTATTAGCCTTCCCTGGGTCACGCGTTTTTTCTTCTTGTTAACGTTAAATTTTAAAATCTTTTGTTCCATTTCAATTTTGTTCCGGTCGGTTCGACCTTGAGGTGAGACACGGACCTAATTTTCATTAGTTCCTTTATTTTTCATAATTTATTATTTTTTTTTTATTCTTTGCAGTCGACAATTTTCAATGGGACTCTAAAGAAAAAAAAATCGTTGACTATTTTTTTGTTAATATATTTTTTTTATTTATCTTCAAATGCTAATTTTACAAAATTTAAATTGAAACATGTCCGAATAATCTCATTTGCAAATTTAATGATATTTAATTATTACATTTTTATTTTCACCGAATATTTATTTTGGGTGATCATAATCCTTGACATAATTTCGATAATTTTTGTTCCTTTCAATTAAAAAGTAAAAATCTGAAGCTCCTTGTAACATCGATCGATCGCCTTTTGTCATTTGTTTTTCGGAACAACTGGAACAGTGGAGCTTCTGAAATACTTACAAGCCTTGTAGGTTTTCGATTAGAACCGTGACGATTTGACCGTTGACTGCGTGCCGCGGACGATTCGAATTTCTCATGGACGAAGTTAGGCCTGCAATATGTATTAGCCTTCTCTGGGTCACGCGTTTTTTCTTCTTGTTAACGTTAAATTTAACAGATATTTTCTACGATCATCGAGTTGTGTTTCCTAGGAAGTCGGCCGGTTGAAACTGACCGCAACCGACGAAACTTCCTAATTGATTCAAGGTGCTACCTTGAGCTGGGATTATTTCGCTGACGCCCTTAATTATACATCAGTTGGTAATCCACCCCGTCTCAATTTGAGTTAGCTAGGGGGCAGCTGTTAAGAAAACAAGGCGAATTTGCCATCAGATGACTCTAGTGTCCAGGGGTTTAATGGTGGTAGTAGATGACGTATCTACGCTTTTTATTCACGTTTGAATAATTTGTCGCAGAATCTTTTTTCACGACGAAGAAAAATCGTTGCAAAATCGATTGCATCTTATTACTTCTTGGAGCAACAAAATTGAAGAAAAATGTTTCTTCATTCTTACAAAAACTTTAGTTTTTGAACAATTTGGGAAGGATCCTTTTTTTGGCGGGAAAAGTATAATTATAAAAAAAAATATAAATAATATGTGAGGAAATATTTTGAGTTGCGGCTAAATACTAAATAAAAAACAAAAAATAGTTGAATTGTAAAGAAAAAAAAATTATAATTGCAAGGGGTGCGCCTTATTTTTTTTTTGTTTTTCGGTTATTCTTAATTCTTTATAATTTTGCGCCTTACGGTTATTTTTTCTATTTTTCTGTTATTTTTGTTTCAAATTTAATTCATTTTGGTCTCTGTATCATTTTGTTATACTGAAAATAAATTTGAATTTGTATTGATAAGATTTAATTATTGTTCTTAATTTTTTCATTTAAATTTACATCATATTTTAAACTTTAAATAGCTTTTAAAAATATGATCGAAAAAATACCCGCCAACTTTTTAAACGTTCGATTGAACAATGGAAACAATTGATAGAGAACAAATACAATAATATTTATTATCTAATTGCAAAAAAGAACAATTGAGTAACGAAAGATGAAAAAATAAATTAAAAAAAAAAGATAAAAATAGTATCGTCGAAATGGGGAGCTGATCAATTGTTATTTGTTTTAAAGTCTCTAGGTTACTGTTTTTTAAAACATTTTTTCTTTTGTATTGCGTGGGTTGGGAAAAGTTAGGTTAAATTCGGTTGGGTTGGCCTTGGAATCGATAGAGTTTAATTTTCGTTCATTTCTAATGAATCTTGAATTTTTTAAATCTTAAATTTTATTGAACGAGAATAGAGTTTTTTTTAGAATTTTTTTATTTTGTTTTTGTTTTTTTATTGTATTTTTTTTATTCGTTTTGGTTGGATCAACGTTGACGTCAGTTGTGCTTAATTTACGTTATTTTCCTTTATTTTTGATTTTCTGAAATTCTGGACCTTGATTTTCGTTCATTTTTGTTCATCGTTAATTTTCGTTTATTTTTTATTTATCTCTAATTTTTTTATAATTTTTAAAATTTTATTCAAGTTAAATAGAGTTAGATTGAGTTCATCTGATCTTGAAATTTGTTTCAGGCTGAAATATTTGTTTACTTTTAATTTCTTTTTACTTCGTTTAGTTTTTAACTTGCTACTTGGTTGAAAAGAATTAGGTTCACCAGAAAATTGATTGAACTTTATTTCCATAATTGATTTATAAATTTACATTTTTTAGATTTAATTTTTTAAAGAAAAGACTAAAACAAAAATAAAACAAGAGACTATCGACGGTGTGATGTTCAAATTACAAAGTAATATTATCTTTTGTTTTTTTTTTTTAATTTTCTTATACTTATTTTGGTTGGGCTGACTTTGAGTGAGTTGAACCTAATTTTTATTAGTTTCTTTATTTTTTTGTAATTTAACATTGAATTTGTTTGGTTTTTATTCTCTGAAGTCGAAAATTTTCAATTCTACTCTAAAAAAAACTCATTTTTTTCTTTTAAAATAAAATTAAGTAATAATAAAAATTAATTAAATTTTTATGTCTGTTAAATTTCTCTTTTAGATTTGATCAATTTTCCCAATATTTCGTTTTACTTTTTGTTAAGTAATTTTTAATTTTTCGTTTGAGTTGGACAACGTTAGGTTCTGTAGGGCTGGGTTAACCTTAATTTTAAAAAATTTTTGTTTCTGGTTCTTTTTATTTGGTTAGAATAGAATTAGGTAGACATGTAGATGGCTCGATCTTATTGGATATAAACAATAATAACAATAAAAATTAATCAATCAAATAATTAATTAAATAATCAATTAAAATTTTTTACTTTCAGTTTTTAACTTTTTTCAGAGAAATTCTATTTTTTTTAGAATAGATTCTGCACAATATGGTTCGGTTGACCTTGAAGTTAGATCTGGTTGATTGAACTTTATTTTAATTGAATTGATTAATTGGAAGAAAAATTGAAAAAAAAAGAGAAACAAAAGAAGGATCGCAAGGACAAGTGACGTTCGAACTTCTCTTTCAAAGATATTTTTTTTATTATTCTTTTTTGTCGCGAATAAAATTAGGTAGGCTTTGAGATGGATCGAACTTATTGGTTGTAAACAGTAGTAATAATAATAAATTAAATAACCAGTTAATTAAATAATCAATTTAAAATTTTTTTAGTTTTTAACTTTTTTCCTGATAAAATAGTTAGATTGACCTTGAGTGTGTTTGAACTTCATTTTAATGGAATTATAACTTTCACTTTTTTATTTTAGTTTTTTATTTAATTTTAATTTTGTTTCGATTGGTTCGACCTTAAGGTGAGACAGACCTAATTTTATCATTAGTTTTTAACTTTTTATTTGGGTTGAATAGAATTAGGTAAACCTCGATAAAAACAATAATAATAATTAATTAAATAATCAATTTAATTTTTTTTACTTTCAATTTTAAAATTTTTCCTTGATAAAATAAAGTTGGGTTGACCCTGAGATTGTTTGAGCTTCATTTTAATAGATTTATAATTTTAACATTTTTTCTTTCATTTCAATTTTGTTTCGGTCGGTTCGACCTTGAGGTGAGACGGGTCTAATGTTCGTAAGTTCCCGTATTTTTTATTCTTAAAATTTTATTTTTCTATTCTCTGCAGCCTCAGCCGACAATTTTCATTCGGACTTTAAAGAAAAACTAATTTAGCATTTTTTATACTCAATAATTTTGTATTTATCTTAATTTTAATTTTGTTTCGGTTGGCTCGAATTTGAGGTGAGACACGGACCTAATTTTCATTACTTCCTTTATTTTTTATAATTTATTATTGTTTTTTTTTTATTCTTTGCAGTCGACAATTTTCAATGGATCTCTAAAGAAAAAAAAAATCATTTGCTATTTTTTTTGTTAATATAATTTTTTATTTATCTTCAAATGTCAATTTTACAAAGTTTAAATTGAAACATCCTCTGAATGATTTGATTTGCAAATTTAAAAACCTTTTTATTCGCGAAGCGAGTACTCAACACCGGCGGAATTACTTAAAACAAAATTCATCCCTGTCGAGAGCGTTTCGTCCCCCGTCTGCTCACCTTCAGCAATTTGCAGGCGCAACTGGGGAATGCCGTTTTCAGCGAAACTGAGGACGTAACGCCGTATATTCGGAGACGAATCGCAGACGGTTTCTTCGGCTGTGGATGACGCCCCCTCATCGCCCTTATTAACTTGCCTCTCGCCGGCATTATTGAATTGCCCCTCGCCGGCTTTATTGACTTGCCCCTCGTCGATTTTATTGATTTGCCCCTCGTCGATTTTATTGACTTGTCCCTCGTTGGTTGTTGTGACTTGCGCCTCGCCGATTTGATTGGCTTGCCCTTCGTCGCCCTTATCGGCTTGCCCCTCGCCGGTTTTCCCACCAACATGAAGGAGATCTAGGCGGCCGTGGTATGCATAGCAGCTGATAACAGCGGTCCTCAAGGCTTGCGTCCAGGACATCAAGGACTTCTGCTGCTCGTCGCGCCTGTCGATGCGCACGTTCGACCAGGGCAGTACCTTGATGGGCCACCAGGAAGGGCATCTCTGGAAAATCCCCCAACCAGGTCGGCCGCAACCCGAGGAGATCTTCAGCAGCCGCGGCAGCAAAGTCCGCAGCATCCCCTGCGTCGCCTCCTCGATGTTAACGCGTCTTCCGTTCAACTCCAACAGCGGCAGATAGGTGAGGTACTCGTCGGACGAGTTCAAGGACTTGTCGAGGTCTTCGGCTAGGTGCTTCAGGATCTCATCCTTGCTTTTGTTGATGACGCCGGTTAGGGGGCGCGTGCCGTAAGACCTGAAGCTGTTGGTCGTCGGATCCGCGTAGATCAGGGATGCCTGCTCGCCGACGACGACCGCGTACTCCTCCAGAATGCGACGCATTTTCTTCGAGAGCTGTTTGCGTTGGAGTTCCTTGCGCTTCAGCGTGAACTCCTCCGCCTGGGTTAACCTGGGGCGCATCGGCGCCGGCGGCGGCGTCTCGTTTTCGTTTGTCTTCGAGGTATCGTCAGATGATCGTGAATTGTCTCCAGCCGCCGCCACTTCCATTGCTCACTGTGATCTCACCCTCTGATTGTCAGTCTTCACTTTTTAATGGCGTCAAGGTTTCATGAAGTCGGTTCGAAAGAAGCTGACACCTAGCGGAAGTTTCGTGAAGGATCAAAATTGAAATGGAACGGGGAATTGCAATGACATTTTGGTTAACCTATAAAAGAAAAATAAAATCGAATAGTTTGGGTGTGTGACGCTTTCATACTTTTAGCATGACCTACGCTCGATAATAATACGAACAAAAAACATTGGCGAATCGAATAGAACAGGTTATATTAGAGATGGGCCAGGGAATGAACCCGGTGCATAGAAAGCACCCACGCGGGTGCATTCAGCAGGGTGCATACATTTAGTATGTACCGGGTGCATTCAAAAATTTAAATTTCCCGCAGGAAAGCAAATATTTTAATCGAATCTCTCCTAACAGCATTAACGTTTTATCTTCCTGCTTATACATTTTCACTTCTCTCTTCGCAACGACTTTAATTTCAAAATGAACTTGGAAATCTACAATAAAGACGTAATGGGATATTTTAAAACAAACGCCATCTCTTGACCAAAAATGAATCTATTTTATTCAAAATCAAGTTAGAGAGAGAGAGAGAGGTTTTCTTTTTAAAAAATTTATTCCACGCTAAGGTTATGATTTTTTTTTATCAAAATTAAATCGCAAGATAAAAATCAAATCGCAACGGGAATTACTTAAAGCGCCATCTCTTTAGCGAAACGGAAAGCTACTTAATTCTATTTTCAAATAGCAGGATGTCGCATTTATTTTTACACCGTCAATTTTTTTTTTAACAAAATTAAATTGCAAGGGAAAACAAGGCATCGCAGGAAGTATTCAGAGCGCCATCTGTTGACCAAATAGGAGAGCAATTATTTTATTCGAATTTCCCCTAAGAGCATCAAGTTTCATCTTCCTGCTGACATTTTCACTTATGTCTTTGCAATGACTTTTGAATTGACTCAGGACCAAAAATGAATGTATTTTATTTAAAATCAAGTAGCAAGTAAAAGTTTTTTTTTATACCATGCTATGATTTTGAATTCTTTTTTTTTCAAAACTAAATTGCAAAATAAAAATCAAGGGATAACGGGAATTATTTGAAGCGCCATCTCTTGACCGAAATTTAAAACAAGCTGCTTAATTCTAATTATATAAATAGCAGAAAGTCGCATTCATTTTTACGCCAATTCGAATATTTTCTTAGCAAAATTAAATTGCAAAGGAAAACAAAGCATCGCAGCAGTTATTCAAGGCGCCATCTGTTGACCAAATAGGAAAGCAAATATTTTATTCGAATTTCTCCTAATAGCAATAACGTTTTATCTTCCCGCTTACATTTTCACTTCTCTCTTCGCAACGACTTTAATTTCAAAATGAACTTGGAAATCTACAATCAAGACGTAATGGGATATTTTAGAACAAACGCCATCTCTTGACCAAAAATGAATCTGTTTTATTCAAAATCAAGTTAGCGAGAGAGAGGTTTCTTTTTTAATTTTTATGCCACGCTAAGGTTATAATCTTTTTTTAATCAAAATTAAATCGCAGAATAAAAATTAAGGCGCATCGGGAATTAATTAAAGCGCCATCCGTTGACCAAAACTGAAAGTTACTTAATTCTGTTTTCAAATAGCAGGATGTCGCATTTATTTTTACACCGTCAATTTTTTTTTGAGCAAAATTAAATTGCGAAGAAAATCAAGGCATCGCAGCAAGTATTCAGAGCGCCATCTGTTGACCAAAAATGAATTTATTTTATTCAAAATCAAGTTAGCGGGAGAGAGGTTTTTTCTTTTTAACTTTTGTGCCACGCTAAGGTTATGATTTTTTTAATCAAAATTAAATCGCAAAATAAAAATCAAATCGCAACGGGAATTACTTAAAGCGCCATCTCTTGACCGAAACTGAAAGCTACTTAATTCTATTTTCAAATAGCAGGTTGTTGCATTTATTTTTACACCGTCAATTTTTTTTAGCAAAATTAAATTGCGAAGAAAATCAAGGCATCGCAGCAAGTATTCAGAGCGCCATCTGTTGACCAAATAGGAGAGCAATTGTTTTATTTGAATTTCTCATAACAGGTTATATTGAATAACATTAATGACTTGTGGATGTGTTTTTTTTTTAAGAGCGCCATCTCTTGGTTGTCACAGTGTTGCCAACCAACTCGACCAGGAATTCCTTTTTCGGCACATAGTATTTCCCTCTAACTTAGAGCCGGTTTCATAATCGAAACTAAACGAGACTTTAAAGACAAATCACAATCTGATGTGTAAACAAATCTGTTTTTATATTACTTTTGACATCTGACCGTGACTTTCATTTTAAAGACTCCTTGAGTTCGATTATGAGATCGGTCCTTGGTTAGGAAAATTTAAATAGGAGGTTAAAGTTAAAAATACGATGGCAATAAAACAACAGAAAATATTTATTAACATGTAAATAAGCGAATTCATAAAATTTTTCTGCAATTAACAAAAGAAAAATATTAAACCGACCTAACCTTGCACTTTGATGCATTTTGGCGGCAATCAGACGCAGTGCTGCCAACTCGTCAAATTTTCAAGCTCGTACCTTTTTTTTCTCGAGAAAAAATCGTATTTAAACGTTAAAAATCGTTTTATCGCAAGATGGCGCTTAATAATAATAAAGATAAAGAAAAATAAATTGAAATCTTTCTTTTGCAGTTTTGTTTCTCGAATGCAACGCGATGATCGTCACTTGTTTACGGATTATTGTTTTTAAATTCCGTCCTTTTTTGATTTTTCTTCTCGCGATCGTCATTTGTTTCAGTCTACAAATATTTCCATCACTTTCTGATCAATTTTTTTTTTGCTTTCTGTCTTCTTCGCGGATGGTTACAGTCATTTGTTTTTTCCTGCTTTGTTTAGAAATTTTCATCTCGTAAATAAGTGTTATGAAAGTGACTCTTTTTACCCAGAGATGGCGCTCAATAATGACAACAAAAATAAGAAAAAAAACGAACTGAAATATTTGGTTTAAAGTTTCTTCAAAATTTGTTTCCAGTTTTGTTTTTCGAATGCAACGCGATCGCTATTTGTTTACCGATTTTTGTTTTTAAGCTTGAAATTCTTCGCCGGAACATTTCCGCCCATTTTTGAATTTTTTCTCGGTACCGTCATTTGTTTCGATCTTCAAGTATTTCCGTCACTTTCCGATCAAATTTTTCTTTTCGCACTTCTGTCTCCTTCGCCAATAATTACAGTCATTTGTTTTTTGCTTCCTTTAGAGATTTTCATTTCGTAAATAAGTGTTATGATAGCGACATGTAGAAGTTCGAATTATGATTAGCCTAGAATGTTCGTTATTATTATTTTTTTTAATTTTCAATCTACGATTCGTTTTGAGATCGTTTCTTCAATACACATATACAGGTTGATTCGAACAAGTGTCCGAACTGTTAGGCGCGTAGTTACTAAGGTCACGGTAGTATGAAGTTGTAAGAAATAAATGTATTTGAGGAATATCAAAAATCAAAGCGGAAACCATACTTCATTTCTTACGTATGCACATGATTTTTGTTTTGCTTTCTGGTCTACTGCCTGTGGTTAACGAATTGGACACTTACTTTGAATCATCCTGTATAATCGTCAATTGTTTTTCTTAATTTTGTCAGGAATTTTAGTTTCTCTTTTCATTTGCGGTGGGTTTATCGATCGTCACAATCGTTTTTCTTTTTTTCTTTTTAATTGCTTACCATTTTTCAAACTAATTATGTTTTCTTCGTTAATTTTAATTTTTACGCTTATAATCGTGTGTTCCCCGAAACCCGGTCATTCAACTGTTTGTCCTTTTTCTGCCTTACTCTCGCAAAATGTAGCGATTACCTTTTGTTTCCCCTTTCCCTTTTTTTAATTAGCAAATTTCTTTTTGAATGTTTATTATTAATTACTTACTTTACTTCGAGAAATTTTAAATCTGATTTTGTTTTTTTTTTTTTTCATTTAAAATTATTTTCGTTTATTTAGTTTTCGACGCGACGATATTGCACATCATTTTTTCAAGTTATAGTTAAAAGAAAGACGATGATCTTTTATTTTTTGCTCCTTTTGTCGATTGAAGTAAACAAGAAAAAAAAATATCGGAAGTACGATACGTAACGTTCAAACTTGTCCTGCTTTCTTTTCTTCGATTTTCTTTCTTTTTTTCTTGATGAATAAGAAAATTGAAATTCAAAAGTTGGAAATAAAAAGAAAAATAAGAGAAGGATCGCAAGGGCAAGTGACGTTCCAACTTGCTGTGCTCTCGATTAAATTTTGTTTTATTTTCTTTTTTCGATGAAATTCGTCGCGAAATCAATAATTATCTTTTTTTTAGTTTTTCTCTTTTTTTTCTTTAGTTTAGGCATTCTTCTTTCTTAAAGATGCAGAAAACAATCTCCTGTTTTCATTAAGAAGAAGAAAAAGTGAAAGACGACGGACTTTTTTTTCGTCAAAGAAAGATCGGTCAACTTTTGTTTCTTGTGCTTCTGACGTCAGTTTCACCTGCATTTAGAAAAGTCTAATTTGAAACGGACTTCGTTTGCAATTTTGATAATCTTTTTCTTTTTGTTTTTTATTCGGTAAACAAAACGTCGAAGTTGGCTGTTCGATCATCTTTTTTGGAAAGAATTTCAGACTTTAGCTATTTTTTTTTTCAAATATAAAGAGGAGGATATGTTAGTGCTGAATTAAAAAAATTGATTCATGGAAGGGAAAACTAACAGAAAGACAGAATTCTGTCACTTACCGGATTTGAACCCGAGCCTCTCGGTTTCGTTCCCGGGTTCAAATCCCGTAAGTGACAGAATTTTTCTGTCTTCCTGTTAGTTTTCCCTTCCTTGTTTTAATTAATTTATTTTTTTGTTTTGAATGTTATCGTTTTCCGTTTTCTTCGGAACCTTTTAAAAATACTATTTTTGTACACCTACGTTCTTGCAAGAACTTTACTTGTAGTAGTTTTTGAGCTGGAACTTTTCAAAAGAAAAAGAAAAGGGAACATGGAAAATGAAAGTATGGAAATGAAAAATCGTAAGGTTTATCACTTTTTGTTTCGTTTTTCATTCCCTTCGATGCAGAAGAGGAAACGAAATGCTTTCTTTAAGTTTGTTTTTTCATCGTCTTCTTCGTTTTCTTCTTTTGTAATCAAAATTCGTCGAAGAATCGACTGCGTTTTATTTTATCGTTTTTTTTAAAGGGCAATCGAAGAATTTTTTTTACTTTTTACGTTTAAAAGATCGCCGCTGATTTTTGGTAACTTTGCGACCCAGAGCTTTTAAAAAGATATTTCCAGGAAAAAATGTTGCTTTCCAAGAGCGGAAACTTCTTTGCTATTGTTTTCTGTTTCGATGGAAAGGAAAATCGAATTAACTTTTTTTTTTCTAGAGCAAACGAGTGTCTTTTTTTGTAAAAAGAGTTTTACGAACGTCATATTCAAACATTTACAAAAAAAAAACTGGGAAATTGTTTTGCCTTCCTTTAAAAAAGAATGTTACAAGAGTTAGAAACGTCACTTTTGGAGATTGTGAGTCAAACATTTACAAAAAAAAAAAAATTGGAAAATTGCCTTGCCTTCCCTTAAAAAAGAATGTAAAAAGAATTAGGAACGTCACTTTTGGAGATTGTGAGACAAACATTTACAAAAAAAATAGGAAATTGTCTTGCCTTCCTTTAAAAAAGAATGTAAAAAGAGTTATGAACGTCACTTTCGGACATTGTGAGTAAAACATTTACAAAAAGAAAAATTGGGAAATTTGCCTTCCTTTAAAACAGAATCTAAAAAGAAAGTTACGAACTTCACGTCAATTTTGAACATTTACAAAAAGAAATGGGAAATTGTCTTGCCTTCCTTTAAAGACGAAATACCAGAATAGTCACAAAGGACTAGTCTGATAAACCATAAAGATATTGTACAGGGTGTTTCACTCGAGGCGGTTTCCTCCATATCTCTCTAGTTACTCATTTTACAAAAAAATATTTCAAATGAAAGTCACTGGGTATCATGTGGGGCATATTTTAAAACTAATTTGGTGTATACAGAGTGTTCCGTATGGTCTGGGCGTTATGTCACTTCGTTATTTTAAATGGAATATCCTGTATATTTTTACTTTTTCGGATTACGGACCGAATTTTAATGTGACTTTGTCAACCATATATAGGGCTTAATCCAAAGAGTTTTCGCGTTATTCAACTTTTTTTTGTAATTATCGCCGTTGCAGTACTTCAAACAAATGCAAATATCTTCCGAACGAATGACTTTATAGACTTGTGGTTTCTTGCAAAAATTTCAGAGTGAAATGATTTTTCAGATCCACAGACAAGAAAAATTCCATATAGTGTAAGTTCTTACAAAAAAAATGTATAAAATTGAGAATGTTCAAAGTTCAAATATTTAAATGGAATGTCATATAAACGAGTTCGAGATTTCGAAAAATGCGTACATAAAACGATTTGTTTTTGCTTATTTATTACACGCATTCTTCACTTGTGAAATTGCACGAAAATTCTTCGTGTTTACTTCACACACGTGCGTGTTTACTTTCAGCCCAAATAAGCGCACCCAATCAATGTTGAAATGTCCTTAAAGCGCTTCTTTCTGATTAAGGCAAACACAATTAGCCAACCAAACACAGTCGGAGCCGCTCACTTTCTTCTACGTTTTACGCAAAACAGCGATTTATGATCGAGAAGCCTGCGTTTTTCTTTTTTTTTTCTTTTTCATTTTTGTAGCAAACAACATTCGATTTCAAGCTATATTAAACTCGCATTCACGTGACAGTATATGTAAGTAAAAAACGTTGAAACGCACAGAGCTTTTAATTTTTTGGAGCGAGCCTATTTCGTTTTGTGTTTAAAAGAGATAATGAGTATTGAAATCCATATTGCAGATGAGAAGGTAGAGTGGATTGAGGAATCCTAGAGGGAAACGGCATTGTGTAAATGCTGATGGGTGATTCGATTGGATTAGTGTGTGATTATAATGAGGAAAATGTAAATTTTAATTTCCGGAAATTCATATCAATCATTAAAGATTCATTTGAACAAGCACAGTTAAGTTTCTGAATTTTAATCCGAAAATTAGTAGCGTAAAGTGGTTCGATGAAGATTTACGTAAAACACGTCATAAATTAGGACTATAAGTATTTTTCTTCCTCCTTACTTCAGAGCCTGCCAGCTCGTTTATTACGATCACTTTACTTTTTTTAAGTCAATGGGAAATTTAAAGAAAAAGTCGCACTTTCAATATGAATACGTCATTTTAGTTAAATGCGTAATGTTATCGATGAATCTCTCTCATTTACCTGTACTTACGCAATGCACTCTAGTTTTTTCTTTTTAAGTCGATGGGAATCTATTAGAGATTCGACAATTTGTCCGAAGGTCGGAAAACAGCTGAATTAAAACTATGAATCTTTCTTCTTCCATCTTACTTAGATACTGCCTGCTCATTTATTATGAGCACTCTACTATTTTTAAGTCAACAGGAAATTTAAAAAAAAAAAAACTCATCTTCAATATAGTTACGTCGTTTTAGTTAAATACGTAAGTTTATCTCCGGATCTTTCTGTTACTACGAGATTACCGTGTGCGCTCCACGACCACTATACTTTTTTAAGTCAATAAGAAATTTAAAAAAAAAACACGCATATTCAATGTGATTTCGTCATTTTAGTTAAATGCGTGATGCTCTTGCTGGATCTCCCTGTACAACGAGTACCTGTACTGAGCGCAGCGCACTCTAGTTTTTTTTTTAGTCGGTGGAAATGTATTGGAGATTTGACAATTTGTCGGAAGACTGAAAATCATCGGCAGAATTGAAACTATTGGGTCTTTTTTCTTCCTCATTACTTCAGAGACTGCCTGCTCATTTATTACGAGCCCTCTACTTTTTTTAAGTCAATAGGAAATTTAAAAAATCGCATTTTTTGTACTATGATTACATTAATTTAGTTAAATGTGTAATATTATCATTGAATCTCCCTGTACTGCGAGGACGTATACTGTGAGCAGCGCACTCTAGTTTTTTTTTTTTTTAATCGGTGGAAATCTATTGGAAATTTGACGAATTGCCGAGAAACGGCAGAATTAAATCTATTAAATCTTCTTTATCTTCTCCCCTCTTACTTCAGAGACTGCTATTCGTTTATTACGAGCACTCTACTTTTTTTAAGTCAATGGGAAATTTGAAAAAGGAATCTTCCTGCACTACAGAGCACTGTACGCGCTCTAGTTTTTTTTTAAGTCAATGAAAAATTATAAGAAATATATTCACTCAATGTTTCACTATAGATTTATATCTATAGCGAAACGTTGAATGTTTTCCCTTCATAATTCTGTCCGGTTCGAGATTAAAAAAAAAAAAAACTTTGTACTAATAATTTGTGTTTTTAGTTCTATCTGGTTGTAGTAGTAATTAAGTTTAAAATAAGGGAGGTAGGGAGGTCGACAGAAACTTTCTTTTCTTTTAAGGGGTCGACGCTTAAAAAAAAGTTTGGGAATTCCCGATTTAAAAGCAAAGTTACTTTTAGTTAGTTGGGTTGGATTGGGTTGTTCCGTCTTACTCATATTAAATTCTTAGAAATTTAATTCAGGCGTCGCTTTGATATAAGAAAAAATAACTTTCTCTTTAAGAAATTTGAAGAAGAATACCGGCTGAACGAGACCATTACGGATATAGATAAATTTGGTTAAATCGACTTATTTTGAGCCCAGGAATCTCTGGTTAAGCTATGTCCACGGAATTTAAAGACATCCTGTATAAGAATGCAAAGTTTTGTCGAGTCACGTAATGTGAAGATAACAACAGAAGTAGTCCCAAATCGGGCGCCAAGCGCCAAATATGTCTAAAATGTAGCGTAAATGGCGGAATTTCGCCCAATGTGGCAACCCTGGCCGGTGAGCGGGACTCCTGTAACTAGGGCATTGTTGCCATATTTTTAATTTGTGAACAGATAATATGTCGACATCTCGGCCTTCCAACGCTCATTTTAGAATAATATTTATAAAATTTCACAGTCTGATGATTCCAGAGTGGAAAGAAACACTTTAACGAATTTTTTTCGACAATCGCGTCCGAACTTGCTGAAAATTTACCTAAATCTGATGTTGATCCCTTATTACTGATGGGTAATGGCTGCAACACTGACATTAATATTTCGTTCGAGTTTTCCGAGATTTCCTGTGTCGCTGTTCGCGATGTAATTGGTAACTTAAAGAAAAACAACTTATTAGATTTTTATAACTCAAATGTTTCTGTAATCAAATATCGTATATAAAGAATTTAATTATTCTTCCTTTGACGCACTTAATCAAGGAATGCATTAGAAAGTCTATTTTTCCTATGTGCTTAAAAATTGCTGTGGTTATCCCGTTACACAAATCAGGTAACCTAAACGAGGTAAACAACTGTAGACCTATCTCCTTACTTCCAATATTTTCTAAGATTCTCGAAAAAATCTTGTATTCTCAGCTAGTAAACCATTTCGAAAGTAACAATTTACTTGCTAATTGTCAGTACGGGTTCAGAAAAGGCCGAAACACGACTGGAGCAGTGCTTGAACTTGTTTCTTTTATGGCTGAATGTTTTGAAGAAGGGAGATTTTGGTATTGAAACCTTTCTAGACCTCTCTAAGGCATTCGATTGTGTCCCTCACGTTGAGTTGCTTTTCTTTTGAGCAAATCTTCCGAGCGGATCAACCGGATCTGTAAGAAAAATCTGAGGTATGTGTTACAACGTTTAAGCGTAGGCCGCGGTTGCACATGTTTTTCTTAGTTTTGACATAGGAATCCACTTTTTTCTTTCTCATATCGGGGGCCGGCCGGGGAGCGACATGTACTACTGTATACTCTGTGGATGTTTTATTTCTTCGGTGAAGCGTTGCCACTCGTGAAAACGTCAAACTTCAGTTAATGCTATCGTACAAACTATCTTACTTCAATGGCTTTCGGATAGTGGTACGATAGGATTGACTGATTGGATAGGATATTCGAAGGCAATTAAAGTATAATAGTTTGTACGATAGAACTGACCGAAGTTTGACGTCTTCACGAATGGCAACGCTTCACCTTTGACATTTGATTGCGACTGTCAGGCTGCCCACAACGTACAAATGATGCTTAAACAGTGACGTTTATACCTAATTGTATATTATATTATATATATTACACGATATTCTGTTAAGAAAGCTCTATTTCTATAATCTAGAACCATCATGTTGTAACATGTTATCTTCTTTTTTGAGCTGTAGATCTCAATTGGTCAGATTCCAGAGAATTGACTCCGAAAGAACTCCTGTCCTTCAGGGCGTTCCGCAAGGCTCTTGTCTTGGTCCTCTTCTTTTTATTATCTTCATTAATGATTTTTCTAACCGTATGCAAGTAAAACCGTTCATTTCGCTGATGATACCACACTGATGGTAAAAAGCGACTCTCTTGAAACTGCCTTAAACCTTGCTGAGGAAGCTCAATCCAAGGCACATGCATGGTTTGTCAACAACAGAGTAACTTTGAATTTACACAAATTCGAAAAACTTATTTTTTCTTTAAAAAAAGAGACTATTTTGACGAAGGGTCTCTCAAATTTTTGGGTATCAATGTCGATTCTTCCCTACGCTTTAACTTACCTGTTGAAATGATCGCAGAAAAAGTAAGCAGCGGTATTTTTGCGCTCCGTAATTTGAAACATTGTCTTCCAGCTGACTCTTTGAAAAATGCCTATTTTTTGTTATGTCATTGTCACATCTACGGTTTATTAATTTGGGGACACATTAGCTCTCAATCTTTGATATTCAGTCTTCAAAGACGCGCTATCAGAATAATTGCTGGCTTACAATATAGACAAGACTGAAGAGATGCTTTCAGGAAATTTAATATTCTTACTGTTCCGTCCAACTTTATCTATATGTGTGTGATGTATGTTAAATCTAATTACGAAGATTACAAATGCCATTACGCTATTCATGATCACAATACTCGTCATAACGATAAAATTTGCCTTAATGAAAAGCATCTGAAGGGTACGGACAGTGGAACAGGAAACTTAGGAATAAAACTGTTTAATAAATTACCTGTGTGCATAACTAAATTATCGTTAAGCTGTTTAAAAAAAAAAACACTTAAAACTTTTTTGTTTAATAAGGCTTACTATTCTTATGTCGAATTTCTAAATGACAAAATTCTATGTGAGGACAAGCAATTGGTATAATGTCTTTGATATGAGCTTTGCGTATTATCTAAGTTTATTTTATGTATTACGTTTGATGTATCTTATCTTGTAAGAAACCACTTGTGCTACAGTTTTTGCACAACTTGTATTTATTTACCTGACTTGTGCAAAAAACTTTGTTTGCTGGTTTCAATAAATATATTATTATTATTATTATTAGAATTAAAAATCAGGATACGCACTTCTCTCACCAGTTAAGAAAGAGTAGCAGAATTAAAAATTTCTAACACTTTTAAGAGTCTTTAGGGGGCAGGGGCAATAATCGAAAGTGACTTTTTAATTAATGCTTCCGCCAACTTCCGATTGTGTTTTGTCTTGTGTGTGTGTGTGAGAGACAAACTCGGAGACGTCAAGGACCGCCGAAACCCGGTCCGGTTACGTAAAAAGCTTCGCACGCATCTCACTTTCTGTTCCACATCCATTCTTGATTCTCGATGCTCAAAGTTAAAAGTTAACGACCGTGATAATCGGAGAGAAAGGTCTGAGAAGAAGGTGTGCACGGCGAATAATTTGCTTTGTGGATTATTCAAAAACGCGTTCACCGCCGTGGGTTTCACCGAAAACTCGCACTGCCGAAAGAGAACGACCGCGGACGGTTTCGTTCGTTCGTTCGAGAGAGATTAACGCAGCAATAAAAAAAAATTAAAAAAAGTATAAATAAAATAAAATAAAAAGCTGCCGCCGGATTTCTTTAATCGACGGAGGTGAGAAGAAGGCGAGAAAACAAAATATATGTATAATGAAGTACCGCAAATCAGTGCATTGGTGTTTTGGAACAAAAATGGCGCCACCCCAATTACATGTCTTGTAATTTGTCAGTCATGATTTTATTTATGAATCTTTTAGTCATCGCACTGCCGAAAGAGAATGACCGCGGACTGTTTCGTTCGTTCGTTCGAGAGAGATTAACGCAGCAATAAAAAAAATTAAAAAAAAAGTATAAATAAAATAAAATAAAGAGCTGCCGCCGGATTCCTTTAATCGACGGAGGTGAGACGAAAGCGAGAAAAAAAAATATATGTATAATGAAGTACCACAATTCAGTGCTTTGGTGTTTTGGAACAAAAATGGCACCACCTCAATCACATGTCTTGTCATTTCTCAGTTATGATTCTATTTATAAATCTTTTAGTCATCGCACTGCCGAAAGAGAACGACCGCGGACTGTTTCGTACGTTCGTTCGAGAGAGATGAAGGCAGCAATAAATAAAATTAAAAAAAAATATAAATAAAATAAAATAGAAAGCTGCCGCCGGATTTCTTTAATCGACGGAGGTGAAACGAAGGCGAGAAAAGAAGAAATATATGTATAATGAAGTACCGCAATTCAGTGCATTGGTGTTTTGGAACAAAAATGGCGCCACCTCAATTACATGTCTTGTAATTTGTCAGTCATGATTTTATTTATGAATCTTTTAGTCATCGCACTGCTGAAAGAAAACGACCGCGGACTGTTTCGTTCGTTCGTTCGAGAGAGAGATGAACGTGGCAATAAATAAAATTAAAAAAAATATATAAATAAAATAAAATAAAAAGCTGCCGCCGGATTTCTTTAATCGACGGAGGTGAGACGAAGACGAGAAAAAAAGAAATATATGTATAATGAAGTACCGCAATTCATTGCTTTGGTGTTTTGGAACAAAAATGGCGCCACCTCAATCACATGTCTTGTCATTTGTCACTTATGATTTTATCTATGAATCTTTTAGTCATTAGGAGTCGATTTAAAAGATCTATTTATTTTATTAACTACTTAGTTCATTGCTTTTTATATTAAAGAGAGGAACATGCCCTCGATTGAAGAGTAGCTTTTCCTTTTGCTAAGAGATGGCGCTCTAAATTAATCCGGTCGCGCTTCAGCAGTTTTTCCTTGTTCAAGAGAGAGAGAATGATTCTGAACTGAATTTAAAAAATCACTCAATCAGACAAGGCAGGGTGGAATGTCAACGTGATGATGGAAAGCTCCGAAGAGATGGCGCTTTACACGATTGCACTCAAAACAGGGTGGGTGGAATGTCAGCGTGAAAATGACAAGCTGTTGCAGGAGTTTCGAGTAAAATCGTCTTGCGTTTTACTCGAGAGATGGCGCTTTGAATGATTCTCCGGTCACGCCGTGATTTTACATTTCGATGCTCGATTTTGAAATTAAAAAAATCGCTGCAATCAACACACGATAGCATGTTAACGAAGCTGTCTGTTAGAGGAGTTTTGTTTAAAATCGTTTTCCCTTTTTGTTCGAGAGATGGCGCCTTGAATGATTCCAGTCACGCCGCGTTTTTTATATTTTGAAACACGGTTTTGAAATTAAAGCGGAATCTCAGTGTAAAACTAAAAAGCTATTAGTTTATATTATTATTAAAGTCGTCTTGCGTTTTGCTCAATAGATGGCGCTTTGAATGATTCCAGTCACGCCGTGATTTTATATTTTTGAAATTAAAATCGTTGCAATCAGGGCACTGTGGAATGTTAACGAACTTAAGAAGCTGTTACAGGAGTTTCGTTTAAAATCGTTCTCCATTTTTGCTCAAGAGATGGCGCACTGAATGATTCCACAATCACGCCGCGTTTTTAAAATTTTAAAACTCGATTATGAAATTAAAATCATCGCGGTCATCCAGACAGGGTAGACTATCAGCATGGAAATGAAAAGCAGTTACGGGAGTTTTGCGCCTGGAATTATTTCAGTCACGCCGTGATTTTATAATTTGAAACTCGATTTTGAAATTAAAAAATCACTGCCGTGAACACAGGGTGGAATATCAATGTGCGGATAAAAAAATGTTACTGGAGTTTCGATTAAAATGGTTTTGCATTTTTGCTCAATAGATGGCGCTGTGAACGATTCCAGTCAGACTGTGATTTTATATTTTAAAAATCTCGATTTTGAAATTATGAAATTAAAAAATCACTGCATGGAAAACAGGATGGAATGTTAAAGTGAAGACAAGAAGCTGTTACACGAGTTTCGATTAAAATCGCTTTGCATTTTGGCCCACCAAGAGATGGCGCTTTGAGTGATTCCAGTCACAACGTGATTTTATATTTAGAAACTCGACTTAAAATTAAAATTATTTCAATGAAGGCAGGGCTAAATGTCAAGATGAAAATGAAAATCTTTTAAGGGAGTTTCAATTAAAATCATTGTTTTCTCTTTTGGTCAAAAGATAGCGCTTTGAATGATTTCAGTCGCGCCGTGATTTTATATTTCGAAACTTGACCTTGAAATTAGAAATCGTTGCAGTGAAGACGGGATCGAATGTCATCATGAAAATGAAAAGCCGTTACAGGAGTTTTGATTATAATCGTTTTCCCTTTTGGTCAAGCGAAATTTTGTAAATAAGAGCATTATGAAACGTAAAACACCGAATTGTTGCTCTACCCCCCCCCCCCTCATGAATACAGTGCAACCTCTTTAATCCGAACTAGTAATTGCACCGGTTAATTCGGATTTTCGACATGTTCGAATTATCAAACAAAAGAAACAGAAAATATAAAGTTGAATGCAAACCGAACTTACAATCAGTAAAGCTTTGGCGTCGCATAGCTTTAAAAAAAAATGACGTACGTTGACATAAAGTAAGCAAAAAGAAAATTTTACATTTTTCATAATAGCTCAACTTAATTCGACATTATTTTACATTTCAAATACTTTCTGGCGTAACCATGACATTTCCACCAAACCTTACGATTCACAAATTCATTAATAAATCATTTTATTTATTATTATTTTTTTTGTATTTTTGGGAATTTATATTTTATTTTTTTGTTTTTTCTTTTTACTTCCTTTTTTTTAGTATTAGGCATTAATTTTCAATATTTTGTGATTTTTTCGCGCTTTGAGCATTACTTTACACTGACACGCACTAATTCTATTTTTGTTTTTGCGAAATTAGAAAGGCAGGGACTTTTTTTTTTGGCTAAAAGAATGTCAGCGCGGTAATCGGAACTTCAATTAAAATAGTTTTCAACGTTTGGACAACAGGTAGCGCTGTAAATGACCGCCGCAACGTGGGATGGGAAGATTTTTGTACATCATCGCAATTTAATTTAAAACATGCTAAGATGGCAAGAGAGTTCGTGTATATAACTTCAATCTTCCGGTTTAAAAAGAAGAATTTCGTTTACAAATCACATACAGGGTGGTAACTACCCTCCGTGTATGTGTTTGAAAAGCAAATTTAAAATCTAAATTTAAGACAGATATAGATTTAGAGTTCTGGTGTAGCTTCAAGTGTTGTATGGTGTGTGGGAGGGGCGGGAGTTGATAAAAACTTTTTTCCTTCTAAAGTCTAAGGGGTTGGTGTTTAGATAAGGTTGAGGGTTCCTTGCACTAAGAAAAGAAAAATTTTTCTATAAAACTTCAACTCATTTCAACGGTTTTATTATTGTAATAAAAAAGCTTTTTAAACTTTAAGTGGACAGTATTCACATTGGAAAGGCATTCAACGTTTCACTGTCGATTGATAGCTTCGTCAGAAGTGAAGATAAGTTTTATTATTGTTATTACTAATGGGGATGGTGGGCGTAGAATTCCATATCGCATCCATAGAGTGGATTGAATTTCGTAATTTTTTTCTGTTTTTTCCGTTTGACAATTTTGAAGCCCTTACAGCAATCGATGTTCGGAAGGGTGCGGCTTATATGCAGGAGTGTCGTTTTTATTGAGCACGATAGTACATATTTTTTTGTCGTTTACGTTAAGTGGATGTAAACGAGGTTTTACTGTACTCTCGCTGTCATTTTTGGTCGCTTTTTCCCCATATCACCTTTAAGGTGCTTTTTTCTATTTTTTATTTTATTTTTTGAAATCTTGGAGTAATTACTTTTCCGTCTCTTTCTTCGGGCCCAATCTTTTTTTTAGTTCTTTTTTCTTTATTTTTCTATCAGATTTTTTTTTATTACTTGAGGGTGGTAAAAATTATATTTCTTTGATTTTCGTGATTCAAAGATCCCGCGGCCGTTTATGAGATAATGGAACGGGGTCGTTGAATTTTTTTTTGTCTTCGTTTTAAGTTCGACGTTTCGATTAAACCGGCCGCACTCAAATTGAACGGGCGGGCAACTTAAATTAAAAATAACGAGCGAGCGAGTGCTCCTGGCTCGCTTTCCTCCTCGGCCTTTAATCTTCGCCACTCATTTATTTTTATCGCGCACGGTGCGCTGCACCTTTTAATTGAAACGTTCTTAATTCGCTCCTTCTACGAGAACTCCTCCTCGCATATACACGTACGTTACTCTTGCCGTCGAAATCAAACCAAATCACCCGTCGTTACAATCGGCGGCGACCTTAGAAACTCGCCGTCGACAATGAAAAGTAATTGTAGTTAATGCAGAGTCACGTGTTTTGCACGCATGTTTAAAGGCCGTCTTACACTACCCTGTATTTCTTGTAAGCACACACGTACGAGATTTGGGTCAGTTTCTCGAACAGCTGGAACAATGAAGGAAAATGTATCAATAAAATAAATGTAATCCTACTTTGCACTTTAACATCATAAATAATAGGCAAGGGAGCGTCAGTCAAACACCAATAAGTTCGATTAACTTTTGTTTTGACGGTTGGATCAACTTGTAATTTTGCAAAAACGTCCGGCGTAGTATCCCGGACAATCCTACCAAATTTCAACCCGATCGCACGGCTGGAAAAATAGTTACGTCGCTGAAAACATTTTCGTGCTTGCGACGCGATTTAACGCCCGCTAGATTCCGCCGAGTCCGATATCAAATTAAAGCTCACAAGAAGCAAGCACGGCACACACTTAATTTTTCACTCACAGCATTACGTTGCGTTTTAACATTGAAAGTAATAGACAAAGGACAGGTATAAAGCATCTGCCAAATATCAATAAGTTCGATTAACTTTTGTTTTGACGGTTGTATAAACTTGTAATATTGCAGAAACATCCAGCATAGTATCCTAGATAATCCTACCAAATTTCATCCCGATCGCACGGCTGGAAAAATTGTTACGCCGCTGAAAGCGTTTTCGTGCTTGTGATGCGATTCAACGCGGTTTCGCCGGCTAGATTTCGCCGAGTGCAACATCAAATTAGAGCTCACGAAAAACGCTATTCAATGACACGCTCGCCACATATTTAATAACGCTTGCTTAGTTAAGGGGAATCTACTAATACTATTTTAATTTTGCGCTTACAGTATTACATTGTGCTTTAGCATTATAAGTAAGAGACAAGGGACAGGTACGGAGCGTCAACCAAGCACCAATAAGGTCGAATAACTTTTGTTTTGACGGTTGGATCAACTAGTAATTTTGTAGATATATCCAGCATAGTATCCTTGAAAATCGTACCAAATTTTAACCCTATGGCACGGCTGAAAGCATTTGCGTGATTGTGGCGCGATTCAACGCGGTTCCACCCGCTAGATTCCGCCGAGTGCGACATCAAATTAAAGCTCGCAAAGGGCGCTGCCCAACGGTAGGCTTCGGCACGTCTTCAATATCATTATTCTAATTTTTCGTTCGCAGCATCACGTGGCATTAATACTGTAAACAACAGACATAGAAGCGTCGCCCAATCACTGTCAGTGAGTAATTAACTTCGATCAATCTTTGTTTTAACGGTTGAAATACCTTGTAACTTTGTAGAAACCTCCAGCATAGTATCTTAGACGCTCCTCTCAAATTTCAACCCGATCGCACGGCTGGAAAAAATTTTACACCTCCTCCGGCGTGATTTAGCACGTTTTTTCTCATGCAGAAACGCATGCATGAGCATGTGTTTAATATGATTTTAATTTTTCGCTCGCTGCATCACGTTGCGTGAAAACTGTATGCAAGTAATAATCACAGAACTCAGCTGGTCACCGCGCACGATTAATTAAACTCGATTAAGTTTTGTTTTGATTGATCAATCAATTGACGGTTGAATCAAGTTGTAATTTTGTAGGAGCGTCCAGCATAGTATTCTAGACAATCCTATCAAATTTCAAATCGATGGCACGGGTAGAAATATTGTTACGCCGCATTTCGTGCATGTGACGCGACTTAACGCGATTTTGCTGGTTAGATTTCGCCGAGTTCGACATCAAATTAAAGCTCACAAAAAGAGCTGTCCAACGATAGGCTCGGCACATATTTAATATCATTATTTAATTCTTCCCTCGCAACATTACGTTACGTTAACATTGTAAATAGTAAATATGGAAGCGTTTTTGAATCACTGCCCGTGATTAACTTCTATTAATCTTTGTTTTAACGGCTGGATCATCTTGTAGCTTTGTAGGAACCTCCAGCATAGTATCCTAGACGCTCCTACCAAATTTAAAGTCGATCGCACGGCTAGAAAAAAATTTACGCCGGCTCCGCTGTGGCTTAAGGCGTTTTCTCTCATGCAGAAACGACTCAGAATGTATTTAATATCATGATTTTAATTTTTTACTCGCTACATAACGTTACATGGAGACTGTGTGTAAGTAATTAACAAAGGAGCAGGTACAAAACCTAGCCAATCACCGCGCGCGATTAATTAAATTCGATTAACTTTTGTTTTAGCGGTTGGATCAACTTATAATTTTGTAAGAACCTCCGACGTAGTATCCTGGGCAATCCTATTAAATTTCATCCTGATCTAACGGCTAAAAATATTGTTGTGCCCCCGCATGCACTTTGGCGTTTTCGAAGCGATTTAACGCGGTTCCGCCCCCTAAATTCCGCCGAGTGCGGCATCAAATTAAAGCTCACGAAAAGCGCTAACCAGCGGTCTAAAGAAACTGCTGGGTCAGCGGGGAAATAAAACAGTTTCCTTTGTTTAAAACGTTCTATGCAGGGAATTGTGTCGATAAAACAAATAAACACTTTAGATTGTGTTGCCAACGCCCGCCGCTCGTTTTTATTTTTAGCCGTGAATGTACTGTAAACTCAATTTATTTGTATTTTTTCTCTCATGCGGAAAAGACTCGGCGCATATTTATTTATCATTATTTTAAATTATTCGCTCTCAGCATTACGTTGCGCATTTAACAGTGTAAGTAATGAAAAAGTTGGATTAACTTTTGTGTTAACGGTTGGATCAACTTGTAATTTTGTGGAAGCCTCCAGCGTAATATCCTGGACGGTCCTAGCAAATTTCATCCCGGTCGCACGGTTAGAAAAATTGTTACGCCCCCGCATTGACTTCCGCGTTTTCGACGCGATTTTAAAAATATTCGCCGGGCTGAATTCCGCCGAGTGTGGCATCAAATTAAAGCACTCGGAAGGCGCTCTGTAACGGAATAAGGAAACCCTTAGATCAGCGCGGAAATAAAAGAGTTCTCTTTGTTTAAAACTTTCTACCCCTGATGAGTCGGGGGATGGATTATGAGATGCATCAGACTGACCCGGTTCCAAGAAGCTGCGCTCGCTCTCAGAACCTCGCTTACGGAACGGCGTAGACAGGTGTAGACCTCTTAAACTCTCGCATTAAAGAGCTAATCAAGAGTTATATTTGCAAAATAAAATGTATTGTGTCTGCAGCCTAGGATATCATATTTTTTTAGATATTGATTGTAAAACTTGAATCAAATTTTGCATGAGAAGGTTTTGGCTGGAGACGGTGATAAGTCCGGGCCTGTTTCTGTCTTCTGGTCTAAATTAGGTTCGTGATTTTGTGTGTGTGTGTGTGTGTGTGTGTGTGCGTGTGCGCGCGCGAATCGAAACTGGGGCAATCACAATAACTGGCCACTGATTTTCTAATTAATTTGCGCTTTTTGTTAGTTAGAATTGCACGCCGCATTCCACATGGCGCGCGATTGTTACGTTTTAATGAACGAGCGGCGAAACCGAAAGCACGACGCACAAAAGGAGAAAAAAAACTTTCTGCTCTCAATTCTAACCTTCGAGTGAATATTTTAATTCTGGACATGCATGAAAAGCAAAATCTGTATGCACTGTTTTTTTTTTTTTTTTTAATTAATAACAATAGCTCTCGCAATCATATACGGATTGGTCTATCAATCGCAGTGATCGCAGTTTTTCAAGCGGTTTTCAACCGACTTGCCAATCGGAGTCTAAATTAATCTTCTCGTTAATTCAAATGTGTTAATCGTTTTTTATTAACATTCAAGCTGCATATCCCCGCCTTTCCTCGGGACGCTTTTACCACAAATACCTCCGTCCGCTAGGTGGCGCAGTGATGTTGCTTGGGGTTGTTTTTAACGGAGATTCCCACCCGCTTTCCGACTGGTGCTTGATAAATGCGCCGTCGACTTTCCACTTACTCTCGTTATCTCTCTTGTTATGAAGATTTCTTCTCGGTAATAGCTTGCTAAATGTATTGAATGAACTTAAAAAAAAATATGAAAAGAAAATAGCAAAATAATAACGAATGATGTGTAAAAAGTTTACAAAATAAATGTTTTATAATTGTAAAAACGTCATACATAAGAAAGCAAAATGTAATAATAAAAAGGGAGAGAGAGAGTGAGAGAGACAGACGAGGATTGATCTATCAATCGCAGTGGTCGCAGTTTTTCAAGCGGTATTCAACCGACTTGCCAATCGGAGTCTAAATTAATCTTCTCGTTAATTCAAATGTGTGAGTCGTTTTTATTAACGTTCAAACTGCATCTCCCCGCCTTTCCTCTGGACGCTTTTATCACAGATTCCTCCGTCCGCTGAGTGGCGCAGTGATGTTGCTAGGGGTTGTTTTTAACGGAGATTCCCACCCGCTTTCCGACCGGTGCATGAGGAATGCGTCGATGACTTTCCACTTACTCTCATTATCTCTCTTGTTATGAAGATTTCTTCTCTGGAATAACTTGTTGAAGGTATTTGAATGAACTTAAAAAAATATGAAAAGAAAGTAACAAAATAATAACGAATGACGTGTAAAAAGTTTACAAAATAAATCTTTTATAATTGTAAAAACGTTATACATAAGAAAACAAAATGTAATAATAAAAAGGGAGAGAGAGAGTGAGAGAGACAGACGAGGATTGATCTATCAATCGCAGTGGTCGCAGTTTTTCAGGCGGTATTCAATCGACTTGCCAATCGGAGTCTAAATTAATCTTCTCGTTAATTCAATTGTGTGAGTCGTTTTTATTAACGTTCAAGCTGCATCTCCCCGCCTTTCCTCGGGACGCTTTTACCACAGATACCTCCGTCCGCTAGGTGGCGCAGTGACGTTGCTTGGGGTTGTTTTTAGCAGAGGTTCCCACGCCCTTTCGAACTGGTGCATGAGGAATGCGTCGTCAACTTTCCACTTACTCATCAAGAAATGAAACATAAAGATTTCACCGAATATCGTATTTCATCCAATGCGTGAAACTAAAGAAAGACATTATATCATCGTAGAAAGAATTGCCGTCGCATTTCTCACCCTGTGGCTTATCATCTACCCAATGAAATTAAATTAAATAATTTTCCTTTAGACCTATTGGAATTCGAATGCTTACATCCTGTCCATCCCCCGTAACATTGCAATATGTAATTCTTAATTAGAGGGTTGGGGGTGAACCTGCGTTTCGCCCAGGGCTTTCAGCAAAGAAGTTTAAAAACGAATTGCCACCGAATTCAACGCTTGATCTCCTCAAGTTTCTTGTGCTTCAACTTCCATTATGAACTGAAAGAGTGAAAATTGTCACGAAATCTTTCGTTTGTCAAAAAAATTATTCACGACGGGCCTGCCTCCATGTAGAGAAATCCAAGTTTTTATAAGAGTCGGCATTTTCTGTGCAAACCCAAAATTAATCCAATTAACAAACGTTACACCCAATTTGCTTTTTTCCCATTCCCATTCCCATTCCCATCATTCACTTGTTTGTAAGTACCTATGTCTTTGCTTGCCCATTTATGGAAGAAGACGCTTTCTACTCCCTGTCCAAATTGATCCCGTCCGCGATGGACATACTACGCCGTTGACATTCATTCAAAAGGTCCCTCCACATTGTTGATGGACGCGCGCGGAAGAGAACGTCCTCTTCCTCACACGAATTTAACCGGACGGGGTAGGGTGGGGGGGCGCTCGCCGCCGGTAGAAAGTGCGACTTCAAAGAAAGTTTCGACGACCGCCCTCTCCACCGCCGCCGGCCGGCGCGAAGAAAAAAGCAAGAGCGCGACCGCCGGCTCAGTCCCACCTGGCCCATGTAAACGCTTACATGGGTCCGTTACACCGGCTGGCGTCGCTGTTCAACACGAGTGCCGTCGACGCGAACCACAACGATTACGACCGCACCATGGGCATGGGGGTTAAGGGGAAGAAGCACCACAAGTTCGCCAGTGACTTGGATATCTTCGCCAAGGGCTCCGAGAGGATTAAGAACAAGGCTTACGCTTGGACCTCGATTAGGTTGCCGAAGAAAAATAATAAAGGTAAACGATTGGGAGGGGAATGGGATTTAGGGAATGTAGTTAAGCTCGAGGGGGTGAGGTGAATTTAGTGTAAGAACATTTGGAATGTTAACATGTCTACCCCTACGGTATGCTAGTAGCAAACTCATTCACCTCGTGCTCAAAAAATACGCGCAGTTTTTGGAGCAATGGGTAGGCAGGGTGGTTGGTGTAGGTAGTCCACTAACCCTTCCACCTGTCGCTCAAAAATTACACGCAGTTTTTGGGGTAATGAATAGACAAGGTGATTGGTGTAAGTAGTCCATCAACCCTTCCACCTCTCGTCCAAAAATTAGGCGTAGTATTTGGGGCAATCCCATGCTTCCAAACCCATCCATCTATCGCCCAAAAATTACGCGCAGTTTTTGGAGCAATGGATAGGCAGGGTGGTTAGTATAGGTAGTCCACCAACCCTTCCACCTGCCGCCCAAAAATGACACGCAGTTTTTGGGGCAAGACAGGGTCGTTGGTATAGGTAGTCCATCTACCCTTCCACTTCTCACCCAAAAATTACGCGCAGTTTTTGGGGCAATGGATAGATAGACGAAGCCGTTGGGTAGTCGATACCGAATTCAGAACCAACCCGCTTTAAACTTTCTGACAAAATTTGTTTTTTCCCCGTTCAAAATCTTGATGATTTCCATTTTCAAAGTTAGCTTTTTGAAAATCTATTTTGATTTGCAATGAAATCTCTTCTTTCTGATTTTTGTTTTGCTTTGCAAGAAATCTTTTTGAATTCATCTTCTTTCTGGTTTTTGATGGACGCCAGAATTTTTCCCTCCCCCCAAGAAAAAGGGGGTTTTAGGCGGAAAGTTGCCGCGCGACGCTGCGCAGTCGAAAAGTTGTTGTTTCATTCGTGTGTGTGCGTGTCAAAATGTCAGTTTCGCTCATTCCACTTCCATCATGTGTCTTCGTCGGTTCCCCAAAATTGTCGATGACGGCGGCTAAACGTAAGTGTTTCCCCCACACACCTAAAATCGCGGGAAAAAATCTTTGGGTCGTACCAAATCTCGAAATTGGGAAAGTAGTTGGGGTTGATAACTGTCAAAAAATTCTGCGTAGACTGATCCAGTTATGTACTATTTAGTCTTTCCTTGCCTTTCTTTTGAATTTTTTTTTTCCCACCATTTTCCTCTCCAATCTTCCTCTTCAGTTTTTGGCCCGTAATCTACAGATTTCTTTTCGCCATCTTTGCGTGGTGTCTTCTACAACGGAAAAAGTAAGTCAATTGTTTTGCCTCGTCTTTCAGTTTCAAGCTTCAGTTGCCTCGTGCTTCAGTTACAAAATTGTTTCCTAATTTTTCGTTTTTTGAATTTATCCTCCTTGGTTAGAGCCTGGTGTTCTCATTTTGTGAAAAAAAGCCACTTCGTTTAAAAAATACTTTCGGTTGTATTATCATTGTTTGCGGTGTTCGCCAAGAGATGTCGCTTTAAATATCTCGGATAGTTTCATAATGTTTTCGCCATTTCTCGTTTTTCATTTTCCCTTCCTCGTTTAGGTCCTCTGTTTTTTAATTTTCTATAAAAAAAATTTGCTTCGATAAAAATATTCTGTCGGTTGTCTCGGCTGCGGTATTTACTAAGAGATGGCGCGCTTTAAATGCCTCGGTAGTTATAGCTTCAGTTTCTCACCACTTTCAAAATTTCCTTCAAATTTCCCGTTTTTGATTTCAATCTTTCTTAAGTGTTTTCCTCTCGTTTTGTTCTAAAAACAAAAAACTTTATTTCGACTGAAAAGTACTTCCAATTCAGCGAATGTCCCGTCTCGTCTCGTCTGTGCTATTGATTAAGAGATGGCGCTTTAAATATCTCGCGCTAGTTACTCGCTAGATAGATGTTAAACTATTGTACGTTCTCAACGACGATTATGCTATTGAACTAAACCAAAAAAGTGCGCCGTACTTTGTTTTATTAAAAACAATTAACTCCGTGATCACGAGGTTTAAATTAAAAACAAAAATAATAATTAATAGAGAAAATAAATAAAAACAAATAATATCTACAATAAAAATGACTTAAATAAATTATATTCTTATTTTTCATAATTACTACTTTTTATTTAATTTGCGGAGTTCACCCAGAGATGGCGCTAAGTACAACGCGTGCAGTAGTTGTTATTAATTATCGCCAGATTTGAATTTGTTTTGATTTTTAAAGTTTAAAGTTTTTATCTCACCAACAAATACAATTTTCTTTCTGTTAGAGAGAAATTTTGCGCCAAAATAATTACGAGATACCCTCGGAGATGGCGTTAAGAACAACGCCTGCAATAGCTGTTATTAATTATCGCCAGATTTGCATTTCTTTTAATTTTTGAAGTTTATATTTCTGCCTTTCAAACTAAAACAATTTTTTTTTTTGTTTCAAAGAGAATTTTTTGTTCGGCCAGAGATGGCGCTACACGGAACATTGCGTGCAATAGTTGTTATTAATTACAGCTAGATTTGAATTTGTTCGGATTTTAAAGTATCTCCCCTTCCCCTACAAGTACAACTTTATTTGTGATAATGGGAAATTTCGTGACAAAATAATTTGCGAGGTTCACACAGAGATGGCGCTAAGAGCAAAGCGTGCAATAGCTGTTATTGATTACCGCAACATTTCAATTTGTTTTAATTTTTAATGTTTATATTTCAATCCGTTCAGCAAGTACAATTTTCTTTGTGTGAAAGGAAAATTTTGTACGAAAATAATTCACGATATTCACCCAGAGATGGCGCTAGGAAAACGCGTGCAATAGCTGTTAATAATCATCATTAGACTGAAATTTGTTTTGATTTTTAAATTTTATCTTTCTATCTTCGCCACAAATGTAACTTTCGCTTTGCGTTAAAGGGAAATTTTGTTCGCCCAGAGATGGCGCTAAGAACAACGCGTGCTACGGCCGTTATTAATTATCGCTAGATTTGAATTTCTTTTGATTTTTAAAGTTTATCTTTCTATCTCCCCAACAAATACCACTTTGTTCGCTATGCGTTAAAGGAACATTTTCTGCCAGAATAATTTACGGGGTTTCGCCCAGAGATGGCGCTAAGAATTTGTTTGAATTTGTTTTCATTTTTAAAGTCTATGTTTCTGCCTCTCCGTCAAATACAACTGTCTTTGCGATAAAGGGAAGGAAATTTTATGCCAAAATAATTTACGAGATTCGTCCAGAGATGGCGCCGAGAACAACGTGTTATTAATTATTGCCGAATTTGAATTTTTATTTATTTATCTTGCAGTCTCTTGACTAAACGCAAACTTAACTTCCATTAATTAACATAAGATGTCAGAATACTTTTTCTTAATATACAGGCTGTCCACGGACAAAAATGACAATGGAATTTTTTTTTTAATTTTCAAGTGTTCAAATGGATCTCATGTTGGCAAATTTTGTTTCCAAATCGCCCTAAATTGTCTTGTGTGCTCATTTTTATTGTTTTCTTTTCTGTGCCAGAATAATTTACTGGGTTCGCCTAGAGATGGCGTTACGAACAATGAGTGCTATGGCTGTTAATTATCGCTAGGTTTGAATTGGTTTTCATTTTTAAAGAGTTTCTTTCTGTCTCTTCGTCAAATATAACTTTCTTTGCGTTAAAGGGAAGGAAATTTTATGCCAAAATAATTTACGGGAATCGCCCAGAGATGGCACCAATAACAATGTGTTATTAATTACTGCCGAACTTGAATTTTTACTTATTTATTTCTCTGTCTCTTCCTTAGCTTCCATTAATAACATAAGAGATATCAGAATACTTTTTCTTAATATACTGGGTGTCCACAGACGAGGATGACAGTGGAAGTTTTTTTTTTTAATTTTGAAGTATTTTTCAAATGGGTTTCATGTTGGCAAATTTTGTTTCCAAATCGCCCTAAATTGTCTTGGGTACTCATTTTTTATTGTTTTTTTTTTCTGTGTCAGAATAATTTACTGGGTTCGCCTAAAGATGGCGCTACGAACAATGCGTGCTGTGAATATTATTAATTATCGCTAAGTTCGAATTGGTTTTCATTTTTAAAGTGTATCTTTCTGTCTCTCTGTCAAATACAACTTTCTTTGCGTTAAAGATAAGGAAATTTTATGCCAAAATAGTTTACGGGATTCGCCCAGAGATGGCGCCAAGAACAACGTGTTATTAATTATTGCCGAATTAGAATATTTATTTATTTATCTTGCAGTCTCTTGACTAAATCCAAACTTAACTTCCATTAATTAACATAAGAGGTCAAAATACTTTTTCTTAATATACAGTGTGTTCACGGACGAGGATGACAGTGGGACTTTTTTAAATTTTTTATTTTTAGTGTTATTCAAATGGATTTCGTGTTGGGAAATTTTATTTCCAAATCGCCTTTGCATGCTCATTTTTTATTTATTTTTCTGTTTCGGTTTACCGAATCACATGGTTCTTAAAGTTTAAAAACTTTAAGAATGAATAATGCTCGATTTCTTCACTTCTCGATAAATTTATCTGCCAGGTATTATCCTCGGAAACCATTGTATCGATAAGTGTCCAAGGGTACTATCTGGCAGATAAATTTATCCGTAGGTGAAGAAATCGGGCCTTAAACTGGGCTGTGCGCCCAGAGATGGCGCTAAGATAAACGCATGTTAGCGCATGTAAACGATGAACGTCAAAAGTACGCACTTTTAAGTTTAAATCTGTGAGTACTGTCAAGGAGACTAAGGCCCAGTTTTACAATGACGGTTTAACTTTGAGCCGAAGCTTAAACCCTTCACAACAATGGTTGAAATAATCGTTGCTAAGGGTTTAAGCCTCGGCTCAAAGTTGAGCCGCATTTGTAAAACTGGACCTTAGGCCCAGTTTTACAAATGGGGCTCAACTTTGAGCCAAGGATTAAATCCTTCACAACAATTGTTGAAATAATCGTTGCTAAGGGTTTAAGACTCAGCTCAAAGTTGAGCCGTATTTGTAAAAAAGGACCTAACAGGTCGGCTTGCATAGAAGGTTTAACCTAAGATTAAATTTAATTCCGAGTTAGAGTGTAACGTACAGTATATTAAGTTAAGCTTAAATTTAACACAGATTTTTATCTGTGTGTGAATCTACCCTTAGGGAGAGTATTCCAGTCAACGATTAAATTTAAGCTTCGATTTATCTCCATGCTTTTTGATTTGTTTGCTGTTCAACGCTCTTGGCCTTCAAAATTGTTTCTTCCTTCCGCATTTTCGCGGTTAATTTCAACGACGGTTTTGTGCTAACGCGAATGTAAAAAAATTGCACACCATCACTTGTCACCATAGAAATAAAGTGAAGTTTAAAGTTAAAATTATTTGCTTGCGCACGGTGCTTTAATAATTCCGCTTAGTTTACGCCTTTTTTAACACGTATGCTGGCCGAGCATACCTAAAACGAAATTAGCAAGTTAAACCGTAGATTCTTGAGCGCAGCGGGGCGAGAACAGAAAAATGTATATTATTATTTGAAATTTAAATAGATATATTTAAAAGAGCTCGCTTAAGTTTAAAACGAGTGAAACGAATTGGCTCAGTGGTTCAGAAAAGAAGTGGTCGGTCGAGTTTCAACAGTTTTGTAGAGATCCAGTACGTCAAGAAGAATTCAATTGTCAATCATTATCAAAATAAAATTGCCGTTAATGGGAATATGTATTATAATCAGGGCGCGGGATTTTTTATTCTTATTCTATAGCCTATCGGTTCCCAACCGGTGGTTCGCAGTGGAATTTTTTTTTTCTTGGGAGTGGTTCGCAGCGGAAACAACGTTGAGAACCGCTATCTAGCCGATCAACACAGCGCCCTCTGGTTTGATTGGCAGATGACAGAATAGTTCTTAATGTCTTCGCGGAGCTGACACCAAAAATAATTCTAAAAGTTCAGTTTAATTTAATATTTAAAATATATTTTCATTTTTCGCTTTTATACAAAAAAAGTAAAAAAAAAAGAAAGCCTTCCAACTTTTCATTATGTCCGATACGTGTAGCACAATGATGCTTTGTTCGGATTGAAACCAACGACGGTTTGCTTTTCGTTTGCTTGGGTTTCTAAACGCTTCGAATTAAAAAACCCGCACGCCAACTGTACGGGCTGCTTTAAATTAAACGTAAACTTTATTACCTTTTTAACTTTCTTTGCGTTAATGCGCCGCGCGCGGCGGCGGCAGCGCTCCAATTAAATAAGTAAACCGGCAGTCCTCAAAACTGGGTTCCCAATAAATCGCTTGGTGCCTTTTAAAGCTACGTGACTAGATAGCTGCAATGACTTTTCAAAACAATTTTTTGAGAATTGCTAACTGGTAGTTAATGTTAATTGTCTCTCTTATTAGTATACAGGGTGTTGACAAATTAGGGGACTAAGGAACGTTATAAAGAATTCAACTTTGTATTGTAAGTTCTGGAAACTAGTATCGACAAGAGGTAATTCCGTTGATATTTTCTGCTGAGACGGTGGACATTTATTTACTTATTAATTTTTTTATTAATGCGCCTACAGCTACACGTTTAGTGACCTTTCGGTTTCCTTTATTTTTTATTCTCTTAATAAGTATATTTAATTGAGCTGGCGAAATTGTCTTCACTTGCCGCTAAGTGATTTAATCAATGACCCTGTAGGGCCTCCACAACATACTTGCCAAAGTCGATAATGAAGTACAGCAAAAGTAATCTCTTCCGCTTGCGCCAGCTCTGTGAAGAAGTGAACGTAAAACAAAAGATCAAAGCAAAAGAAAATACGAATGTGGAACGTAATGTCGTGTAACGCGATATAAAATAAAAACAATGAAATGTGTTAAAAAGTAAAACGCACTGCATGAAAGACAAATAAAAAATTGGTAATGTTAATTGTAAACAAAAATGTTAATGTTAATTGTAAAGAGATACATCAGACGACACGATGACGAATTAGAAAATTAATTAAAAAGAAACATACTGACGAGGGAGAGAAAAAATCGAAGAACGACGAAGAAAAATCGAAAAGAAAAAAGCGAATTGTAGGGATTAATTGTCAATGCAACAATACTAAAAATAAATTTCGTATGAAAAATCACAAGAAGTAATTAACAAAACCAAATTAAATGAAACAAAAGAAAGTTTGCCTCCGAACCGTTTGAAGAAAAAAATCACAAGGAAATCGAATAAATTATTTAAAAGAGAAGAAAAAACAAAAAAAAGGAAAAATTTTGACGGAAAGCTTATGAAGTGTGAAGACAGAAAAAATAATTTGAAAAAAGAAGAAAGATTCAAAAAGAAACACGAGACTAACAAAAAAATTGATTATTTCATTAAAAAATATAATAATCGTCGATATTCTTTTGTTTTCCGTTCTCTATATTCGTCGTATTTCGATGTTGTTTGTTTCAGTTTTCATTTGTTTTTATTCTCCATCCAATTATATTTTCGTACGTATTTTATACTGAATATTTTTTATCTGAGAGTTACTTTTATTGCCTTTTTCTTCTTCTATTTATAATTTTCTAATTAAGACAATCATACTTCTAGTAACCCAAAAAAAAAGAACAAAAGTAAATACAATTAGAGAAAAGAAAAGAGAATGAAGGCGTATTAAAAAAAGAAAACACGAGACTAACACGAAGAGCACAAACAATATCGTAAAAATTGATGATTTGATTAAAAAAAAATAAATTAAAAAATAGAAGAGTAAAATAAAACAATTAATTGGATAATCAATTACAATTTTTTTTCTAATTTTTTTAAAAGTCGTTATTCTTTTATTTTCCTGTCTTTTTATTTTTCGCGTTTCTTTTGTTTTGTTTTTGTTAATTAAATTTTTGCACCCGGTTCGTTTTCAATATTTTTTTAAATTTTTTGGAACAGTTTTCATTGGCTTTTTCTTCTTCTATTCTTTTCTAAATAAAACAATTATAATTCTAGTATTCCAAAGAAAGAACAAGAATAAAAAGAATTAGAAAAAAAGATTGACGGCGTATTAAAAAAGAGAGAACACGAGACTTACACGAAGTGAATAAATAAAATCGTAAAAATTGATGATTTGATTAAAAAAATAAATAAAAATAGAAGAATTAAGCGAAACAAAACCATTCAATGGATAATCAATTAATCGTCCATATTCTTTTGTTTTCCGTTCTTTTTATTTTTCATGTTTCCAATAAATTTGGATTTGACTCCTAACCACACTGTTTTAAAAAAAAAAAAAAAACTAAATACGTATTTCGGCAGCCATGCTGACATCTTCAGTAGTTGCGACTTCTATCCTACTAAATCACAGAAGAAGTTAGTAGGATAGAAGTCGCAACTACTGAAGATGGCAGCATAGCTGCCGAAATACGTATTTAGTTTTTTTTTTTTTAACAGTGTGGTTAGGAGTCAAATCCAAATTTATTGTTAAACAAGCCACAGTCCAATACATTAAACTTTCATGTTTCCAAGATATTTCAGTTTTCTTCTGTTTTGTATTTTTAAATTTTTTATTGAATTAAATTTTTGTATCCGTTTCGTTTTCTATATTTTTTGTTTCCTGATAGTTTGATGTTTTCGAACAATTTTTGTTTGTTTTAATTTTCCGTCTCTTTCGTGAAATTTTTCTGTATTTGTTTTCGTATTTACAGTTTTCTAATCAAAATAATAATAGTTCTATTTAAAATAATGAATTTCCCCTATTTTCGTTTCGTTTTCTGTTCTTTTTTTGTTCTTCTTTTGTAATCCTCGCATTTTGTTTTCGTTTCTGATTCACATTTTTCCTTTTATTTGTTTGTACTCGTTGTATTTCGGTAAAATTTCTATCGGTCTTTTCATTTTAGTTATATTTTCTAATTTTTCAGTTATTAGTCAGTCTTTTTTGCTTTTTATTCGTTTTCATCATTTTTTTAACGTAATTCTTTTGTTTTTTGAACAAATTTATTTTTATTCTCTTAATAAATATATTTTGCATTTCGTCTGCTTTGTAGTTTATAAATGAAATTGGCGCCCTGTTTTAATCTGAGGTAAACCTTTTTTTTTTTTATTATTATTTGATAGAATCTTACTGTTACCTTTTAGGCTCTGATGAAGGTTTAGAATAAAAACCGAAACTGGTCAGCTGAATGATTTAGAATCTTTTTTGCCCTAAAAACCCGATCAACTACCACGTTTGTAGTTTATATATTTTTCTCGTATTATCCAAAACTTATGAGTTTGTGTACTTAGAAAAAAATCCCTCATTTCAAAAACGCAACGTCACGGTGCTTCAGAACTCCGTCTTAAAATTGAAGATGGTCGTCTTTTAATCGAAATTATTCACAAACAAGACGGGTAAGTACGTCGTGTGACATATCAAATGAGACGTACTCACGAGACGAGCTTAAATGTCAATGTTTAGAACTGCTGCTTTCCGAATCGTACGTATTAAACAATCGAACCTAACTTCCATTCAGAACTCCGTCTTAAAATTGAAGATGGTCGACTTATAATCGAAATTACTCACGAAATTAATAGCCAAGTAGGTCGCGTGACGTATCAAATGAAACGTACTTGCAAGACTAATTTAAACGTCAGAGTGTCGAACTGCTGCCTTCCAAGTGGACCGTCTTAAACAATCGAACGTGGCCGTTATTCGCAAGTCCATCTTAAAATTGATGATGGTCGACTTATAATCGAAATTACTCACGAAATTAATAGCCAAGTACGTCGCGTGACGTATCAAATGAAACGTACTTGCAAGACTAATTTAAACGTCAGAGTGTCGAACCGCTGCCTTCTAAATCGAACGTCTTAAACAATCGAACGTAGCCGTCATTCGCAAGTCCATCTTAAAATTGATGATGGTCGACTTATAATCGAAATTACTCACGAAATTGATAGCCAAGTACGTCGCGTGACGTATCAAATGAAACGTACTTGCAAGACTAATTTAAACGTCACAGCGTCGAACCGCTGCCTTCTAAATCGAACGTCTTAAACAATCGAACGTGAGCGTCATTCAGAACTCCGTCTTAAAATTGAAGACGGTCGACTTGTAATCGAAATTACTTACGAACAAGACAACCAAGTATATCGTGCGACCTATCAAATGAAACGTCCTTCCAAGACGAGTTTAAATGTCAAAAGTTTAGAACTACTGCTTCTGAATCGAACGTCTTAAACAATCGCACGTGACCGTCATTCGGAACTCCATCTTAAAATTGATGATGGTCGACTTATAATCGAAATTACCCAGAAAAAGAAAGCCAAGTACGTCGTGTGACCTATCAAATGAAACGTACTCGCGAGACGAGTTTGGATCTGTAGTCTTAGTCTCTCTTCTATTACATTTTATTATTATTATTTTATTTGTGGACGTAATCAATAGTTTTAAAAGGAAGTCAACGCACGCACTTATGTTAGAAAGAACAGTTAGATTCTTTTGTTTTTCGAGAGAAAAAAATTGAATGAGAAGTCGACGTCTGAATTCCACCTAATATTTTTTCCAATAACGTCATCTATGTCCCCCCTACTCCCCCAACAAAAATTCATTTAAAATAATTTTGAGAATTTATTTTAAGTTTCGTCTTCTCCTACGACACAAAACAACCGACGATCGAGAATGTGTCAAACATTTGCGAGACTTGTTCGATTAAAAAAAAATGCAATTCAAATTCCTCCCGGATTTTATATTATTTAAAATGGAAAACAATTGAGAATCGAATGACGGTATAACTTATTACCAAATTATTACAAAACAACTGACGATCAGATTTTTTTTTTTTTTGAAACACAAAAATTGTCACTAAACAATTGACAATCAGAAATGGCGCCAAAATTTCGCCGATATTTAAGTTTTGCGAAAAAAGTCCTCAATCTCGAAGGTGAACAACGAAAAACAATTGAAAATCGAGGTGGGGCTTGAAGAATCGGACGCAAAACAAATAAAGAACAAACAAATTCTTTCCGAATTTCGCGTCATACAATTTTTGATTCGGTTTTCATTTTTTTCTCTGTGAAATTTCAAATTTTCAAAAATTTTTGATCGAGAAGAAAACAATTGACAGTCGAAGTAATTGACGATCAAATAATTTAACAAACGTCAATTTTTACAAAAAAAACGCTTCCTTTGTATTTCAAAGCCGGAAAACTGGCGTCGAATGAAAACAAATGACAATCGATTACGTGGAGAAGTAACATCAAATCTACGTGAATTGACAATTGACGATCAGATTTTTAAATAAGAAGTTATTGACTATCGAAAAAGTAGTTTGCGAGATTTAAGTTTAAGTAAAAAGAGTTTTCAAATTCAAATTCCTCTCGGATTTTAATTAAAGTAAACAATTGACAGTCGATTTCAAAACCGAAAACCGAAAGACAATTGAATGTGGAGGTACAGCTTGAAAAATTGATGCAAAACAAACTAATACCGAGGATTTCTCTGACGATCCGTCAATTTCTTTTTGTACAATTTTAAGTCGTAATTTTGTAATTTAAGGGAAAACAATTGCCAATCGAGTTGGGGACAAAACGCCGATGCGTAGCAATTGAGGACCAAACCAACCAAATTTTGTCTTTTACGTGGTTTTTACGCGTAATAGATAATAATTTTCAGAAAATTTGTGTGTTTTAGTCACTAACTTGTCGTTGTTGTAATTTGCTTTAAAAAAAACTTCTTACATCCAGTGTACAGGTCCGTCAAAATTCCCCAACACTTTGTATAATACCAAGTTAGTTTCAGAGATACAGAAATTAATTACGAATGCCCCCGCCAAATGAAAGTAGTAATCTGAATGCATGCATCTCTTGATGATCGCAGGAGCGGAACGCTCCTCAATTTGGAAATTAAATGAGCCCGCGCGCGCACGCCTCTGGTAAGTCGGCGAACGCCAGCGGCGGCGATCCTTTCGACGATAAAAACAAAGAGGATGCGCTCGGATGGGAAAAGAAATATCTCCTCCTGACGATCCTAATTAATCGGCTCGTCTTGCTAATTTATTTCTTCTCGTTCTAGTAAGCTCGCCCGTCCTCGTTCCGCCGCCTTATGTTATTATCTCTATTTTCTAATTGGTAGTTTCGCTGAACGCTACGAAGCTATTACGATGACCAAATGCTGCATCTCGTTCGTTGCTTTTTGGCTTCGTTCTTAAGCAAGACTATTTCGTGGTTTTCCGCAAATTTTTTGTGCCGAAAATAGTTTTATTTTTCATGTCTGCTTTCAATAGTTGCAATTTCTGTGTGAAGTTGTGAAACACCCTGTATATTCCAACAACCCTTTTACTAAGGTTTCACTTAGGCCCGATCTTATCACCTCCTGATAAATTTAACCGTCGGTTAATATCCTAGGAAACCATTATCGGCACAACGGTTTCCAAGGATATTAACCGACGGTTAAATTTATCAGGAGGTGATAAGATCGGGCCTTAACAATAATAATAATAACACCAATTCGAGTCTGCTTAAATAAATAAATTCGCTGTCGCAAAAGATCACTGAATGTAACGATAAACGAAAAGAAATCGAAAAGTTATAGTAATATTAGATGTACCAAAAAAAAACAAAGAAAATTAAAATTTGTTACAGAGCAATTTTTAAAAGAAAGCTGAGGAGGAAGACATTTTAAAGTTTCTCGTCAAATACTGTTGGTTGCTTCTTATAAAAGATTGGTTGTCAATTGTTTCTTAAAAAAAAATTGTTAATTATATTTTTTATTATTCAATTCAGTGGTTTCTCTACAAAAAAAAAATGGTTGTCGTTTTTTCTTTAAAGAAACCTAATCGTCAATTCAATAGGTTTTTTTTAAGAAATTGATTATCAATTGTTTGCTTAAAGAAATTCATCGTTTCTTTTATTATTCAACTGAATAGCTTCTCTAAAAAAAAAATTGATCGTCTATTGTTTCTTTGAAGAAAATTGATCTTCGATTGTTTCTGTTCGTTATTCAATTCGATAGTTTCTGTGGAAAAGTTGATTGTCAATTGTTCTCTTAGAAAATTGATCATCAATTGTTTATTTTATTATTCATTCGATAGTTTCTCAAGAAAAATAACTCAATTGTTTTCTTCGTTTTAATAAAACCCCTTAAAGGAAGGTGAATAGTCGAAACGTCAACCAATCAATGGACGATACGCATCAATTGGAAATCGATGTCACTTTTTTCTCAATTTCTCGGTAATGGCGACTGACACAAAAAAAATTGACCGTCAATTGTTTATTATATTATTCAATGTCTTTAAAGGAAAACTGATTCTCAATTGTTTACTTAAAAACAAAATCTTTGTCAATTATTTTCATTAATAAAAAAAAGTCAGTTGTTTCTTTTTATTGTTTTTATTGTTTAATAATAATTTCTTTCAATGAACTTGATTGTCGATTGCTTCTTTAAAGAGATTTAGTTGTCTTTAAAAAAAAGAGTGGTTTCTCTACAAAAAAAATGATTGTCGTTTTTCTTTAAAAAGAAACTGATCGTCAATCCAATAGTTTAAAAAAAAAATTTCATCAATTGTTTCCTTAAAAATTTCCATCGTTTCTTTTATTATTCAATTGAATAGCTTTTCTAAAAAAAATTGATCGTCTATTGTTTCTTTCAAGAAAATTGATCTTCGATTGTTCCCTTCCTTTATTCTGTTCGATAGTTTCTGTGGTAAAATTGATTGTCAATTGTTTTCTTGAAAAAAATGAGAAATTTATCGTCAATTGTTTATTTTATTGTCATCCATTCGATAGTGTCTCAAGAAAAATGATGACAATTGTTTTCTTTAGAAAAAAAATTGACCATCAATTGTTTATTATATTATTCAATTCGATAATGTCTTTAAAAGAAAACTGATTCTCAATTGTTTACTTGAAAACAAAATCTTTGTCAATTATTTTCATTAATAAAAAAAAATGATCGTCAATTGTTTCTTTTATTGCTCAATTCAATAATTTCTTTCAATGAAATTGTTTGTCGATTGCTTCTTTAAAGAGATTTAGTTGTCTTTCAAAAAAATTGTTAATTATTTTTTTTATTATTCAAGTCGGTGGCTTCTCTATATAAAAAAAGATTGGTTGTCGTTTTTCTTTAAAAAAAAACTGATCGTCAATCCAATAGTTTTTTTTTAAAGAAATTGATAATCAATTGTTTCTTTAAAAAAATCCATAGTTTCATATATTATTCAAATGAATAGCTTTTCTAAAAAAATTGATCGTCTATCGTTTCTTTAAAGAAAGTTGATCTTCGATTGTTCCTTTCCTTTATTCTAGTCGATAGTTTATGTGGTAAAATTGATTGTCAATTGTTCTATTGAAAAATTGATCGTCAATTGTTTATTTTATTATTATCCATTCGATAGTTTCTCAAGAAAAATGATTGACAATTGTTTTCTTTAGAAAAACAAATGATCGTCAATTGTCTCATTCATTGTCAATGAATTTCGAAACGCCAATCGATAATCAGAAAATGTTGTAATGTATTTTTTTTCTCGATTTCTCGATTAAATTCAAAAATTGATTTTTTTTTTTAAATCGCAGAAGAGATAAGACATTCAAAAGAGCGCAACTGACAGGAAAAGAAGAACGACTCAATTGTTTTCTACGTTTGAATAAAATTCTTAAAGGAAGGTGGATAGTCGAAACGTCAGTCAATCAATAGACGAAACGTATCAATTAGAAATCGATGTAACTTTTTTCTCGATTTCTCGATAATGGCGACTGACACAAAAATCAAAATTTACTGAACGAAAAAAAGCGTAGAGGGAAATTATAGAAGGAAGACGCCCAGTACTTTTATTAAATCACTTTTTTTCTTTCCAGGTAAGCCACCCCGTCCTTTGCCGAAAACGAATACTAATACGTCAAAACGTAAGTTTTTCTTACCCCCAAATTTAGAACATTTAGTTTTGTTTGTATCTACAAATTTCCACTACCAAAAAAATGACCAAAAATGACCAGGACGATTGACCAAATAAAAAAATCGTTTTTAAAATAATTTACACTGAACGAACGGATTATTATTTACGTACAGTTATTAAAGGTGCATACCTGTTTGTAAAAGATTAGATATAACTAACGCGGGTACAGTAGATAGGGTGAACATTATTGTTACCGTTAATGTAGATGTAGATATAAAGGACCCGCATTGTTAAATTTTGTGCAATCTTCATTGGCAAAGAATTAGTTAGTTAACGTTCATCTTTCTTAAAATGGAATCGTTTCGATGGTAGACTTGACGATAATGAAACAGCGAAAGCAAAACGGCAACATACCAATTTTCAAAAAAACAACTTTCCGGCGGATGTCGCGGCCGTCCAAATCTAGTTTGTTTTTCCTCCGGAGCGCAGCTACCACCAAGTCACCAACCGTACACCGGTGCTTAAAAGTTTCGAAACGAAAAGCAATAAAACTGTTCGAATATGACCCTTATTGAAACAGGTCTAATTTATTTTGAACCTTAAGAAAGGAGGGTACTTTCTCCGCACCCCGATAAGACGGTCGTTAATCCTCTTAAACTGCCGCGGCCGGTGGATGTTTATGATGCGTTGAATTTTGTTGTAACCCAAGTATTTAGTTTCATTTATCATTTATCAAAAATGTAACAACAATTTTATTTTACCTAAATTAGAATATTTTATTTTCTTACATAACAGATCTTTATATATCTAAAGAAATACATGAATTTTAAATTAGTTTAAAGGATCGATGATGTAAATTAATTGGAAAAATTATAATTATACGCAACGTCTGATTTGTTCTTTAATTTTTTTATTTCACAAAAGTTTTATTACTTTATAGAAATTTTTATTCTAAAATTTTAATTACGAGAAAAGAGTAAAGCGATTTTTGGTAAATATGAAATATACAAAAATGAGCTGAGCGAGATGTATAAGGTTATTTTTATATGTTACAATGTTTTATTTTAGGAGCTGAGAAAAAGCTTATATACAAAAATTCTAGGTTTTTTTACATATTATCTTCTAGAGTTACCACAAAAAACCGCACTGCAAAATATATAAAAAAAAAACTTATACAATTTTATATAAAAAATATGCGTAATACCAAAATTACTATGGCAAGAAATAAATTAATGTTGATCATTGGAAACAATTAAAATAACTGTATGGAGAATCATTATTGAGGATGAGGATATCAGAGAAACTATTGTTTACCTATAGCATGCGATTATGATTAGGGCATTCGAAGTAATAGATTTAAATTTACGAATTCTGAAAATTCATAACATGCATGCTCTTTATTATTTTAGCCTTCTTGGAATTGAAATAAAAACATTTGTGATTACAAGCTGGACATTCAAGAAGTGTATTAAATTTAAAAATTCTGAAAATACGTAAACTATAACCTCTACATACATTAGCTTCCTAGAAGCAAGCTTAATAATAAACTCCTAGAGTATAGTTTTCTTAGAATATAAAAATTGTAATACATAGTTAAAACATACTGTACTTACGTTAAAAATACATTCAAATTTTATCTAAGCTAGAAATGAAAAAATAATATTACTTTTTTAAGTTTTAATAAAAAAAGCCTTCTCAAATAATCTGGCATGAGTAGAATTAGTTGAAAAGTTAATCGAAAGTTTTCGCAAGTTTGCATTAATTCAGAAGTTAAAAATAAATTATTCAAACTTATAACCTTTAATTTGTCAAAATAAGCGAATGATGGGACATTTATTCTTGATCATTTAATTTAATTTAGAAAAAATATTATACAAAATCAATTAATACTATTTAATTTTTTTTCGTATTCTAATAATATAAAATGCGCTTTCCGTATAATAAGGTTCTAGTCAACAAAGCTATAAATTAGTAAGCTAATAATATGTATATCGCATTAAACTATAAAATCTATTTATTTACGAAAATAATAGATTCTATTTCATTTACTCATTTAATAATAATAACAATAAAAAGGTCTTTATTGATAATAATGATATGCACGCATAGTTACATTTCATTTCACTATATTTATCAAAGATTCAGAAATTTTAATTTCACATTGTTTTCTTTATTTATTTTGCCTACACGTTATAATATTTAGGAAACAAATTTTGTTAAATTTACTAACTAAATAATGAATGCGTTTCTACCAGTATAAGTAATTAATCAAGTTGGTTGAATACGTTCGTGTCTATTTTAAATCCCTGTGTTTGCGATGGCCGGTTTTATTATCCGGACAGCAGGTACGCTTGTAAAAGCTGTAAGGTTCATAATTCCAAAGCACAAAATTTACTACTGCCAGTGATCTGGCTAGTACTCCGAAAACTTTTAAGCACCGGTGTACCTGGCAGTAATTCAAACGCTTATGTCGTCGACACCACGCGTTAGTAACGAATGTGGAAAACGATCGTTTTTAACTAACGGTTGGTAACAAATTTAAATGCGTTAAACATAAACGAAGAGTTCAAAGATATTTTCTTTGTACTGCAAAGCAGAACTGAGGAAGGTGATGGCTCGTTCATCCAGAGCTTGAATAGCATTTAATTAAGTGTCGAGATGAAAAGTTTTTTTTTTTTTTTTTAATTTAAGAAAAGTAAATTAAAAATTAATCATCTGTTTTGTACAAGAAAATCCGGATTCTTATGAATTGAAATCGAAGGAAAATCATTTCAATAGATCCCTGTGTATGATCTGGTTGCGTTCGAACTCTAAACCACTTAAACCAACTTAAAAATTTATTTAAAAATTAATGAATTAAAAAAAAAGTACATCGACTGAAGGCGCGTCCTCAGGCGGTCAGGTTCGACATTATACTGTGCGAAAATCGGGCAATTGGATTGCGGTGAAATTTCTCGAGCTACTGTTCTGTTGATGAGGCCCTAATTAAGGCTAAAATAGCGCTACACAGAGGATGCTTGAGGAGCCCACTGCAATCTCTAGCAGACTTGCTACAACGTAGAGATGGGAGAGTAATATTTTTTGCTAAAAGTTCCAAAATTTTGCTCACAAGTAATTTAAAGCATTTTAAACTCAAAAATGGTACCGTAAGTGGTGCACTCTGTCTGATTTATCAAAATTGAAGACACATTATCATTTCTTCGTCTCAGAAAAATCCCCGCATGTCAATTTTTAAGGCAATGAGCTTTAAGAATTTTTGAAGCAAATTGAAATTGCGCTGTGTCTCCTTTATTGTCAACTTTTGGGAATGAGTTTAACTAGATCGCAATATTTTGTTGTAAGGAATCCACTGTTGCTCTGTATCTCATTATTTTCGGATCACCTTGTACACTTCTGCTATAAAGTTTTAGGAGTACGAGACATGCCACTGGCAGTAAGAAATTTTATGCTTTGCAATTATGAACCTTATAGCTTTTACAACCGTAACTGCTACCCCGATAATAAAACCGGTCATCGCAAACACAGCGATTTAACACAGATGCGAACTTATTCAACCAACTTGAATAATCTGCTAGAAAGACTTTCATTGTAGTTGGATGGATAAGAAATTTAACAAAATTTATTTTCTAAATATTATAACATGTGTAGTAAATAATGTGTGCATTATGAAATTAAAATTTCTGAAACTTTGGCAATTGAAATTAAATAAGTCAATAAAATAAAATCTGTTATTTTTCGTTAATTAAATTTAACTTTCTAGTTTCATTAAATACACATATGTTTTGCAACTAATTAATAGCTTTGTTGAGTAGAACTTCTTAGCATTTATATTATTATAATAAGAAACAAATTTAAATAATCTAGCTCATTCTATATATTTTTTCAAATACTCAAAAATCATTCACATATTTTCAGAAAATAAATGTTATACGATTTAATCATTTTCTCTTAACTTCTAGATTAATGAAAACTTGCCAAACTTTGTGGATGAACTTTTTAACTTATTTTACTGATGTCAGATTTGAGAAGAAACTAAAAAGAAGAATATTATTTTTTCCTCTGTGGCGTAGAATGAAATATGTATATTATTTTTAACGCAAGTATTGCAATTTTTAAGTATTACACATATCATTCTATATTCTAGGAGTTTAATACTATATTTGTTAAGTTTCCTAAATTTGTATGATTCTGAATAATTTTAATGAGTTAATTATTCGATAATTAATAATTTTTAGTAAAAACATTTTAACTGTTTCAAATGTCCTTCACGTTTTAAATACTAATGCCAAACGATTATCAAATTCTTTCATAGTATTTTTTTAAATATTTCAGACATAATTCATGACATTCATAACTGACATTAACATCATATTTGTTTTATTGAAACTTGTTTGCATATTCTGCAATGCATTGACATGTTTTTTTTTTATAACTGAACCTGGGAATATTTACCTTTTATGTTTAGAGTTAATAAAATAAGTCACGGTATGTATAGATGCTTCATTTTAGGATCCGCAGAAAAACATAACAGCATAAAAGTCATAGGTTTTTATACGTGATATCTCTTTACCACAAAGAACAAAAGGGTATCGTAAAACAGAGGTTCGGTAAAATGAAACAGAATTTGTCTTGATGTCGAAAATATTTTACATGAATAGGTTTCTTGACATGTGAATAAGACGTGTATGATAAACTTGAATTGAAAATATCAATATATTAACATTTATAAAATAAAGATGACGTGAAAAAATGTAAAATATAACGGAAATGCTTAAATAGCATAATAGAAACCGCTTAAATAGCGACATCCTGCGATCGCTTCTGCTGACGAAGCCCCAAATAGGACTGAAACAGCTGTACAGAGGAACGGGACAAAATAACTAGAATCAAAATTGTGAGGTCTTCTATTTACTTAAAAATAAATAAAATCGAACATATGTCATAATTGTTATTATTTTCTTAAAATTATGTGAGCTTTCCGTATGGCAAAGCTTGTCGGTGAGCTAATAAATCACCCTGTATTTCATATTTACTAAAAATCTATTTATGTATTTCTCGTAATGAAAATTTTAGAATCCACAGAAAAACATACACAAACTACAAACGAATAAAATTTTTGTGAAGTCAAACAAACCAGAAGTGTATAAAGGCAGAAATTTGGTATAATTATAATTTTTCAGATTAATTAACATCGTCGATCCTTTATAGCAATTTAACATTTATATGTCTTTATAATATGATCTGAAATCCTGTTATTTAACAATATAAAATATTCTAATTAAAAAAAAAACATTTTTTGTTTAATTTTTAAGTTAAAGTAAAAGAGAACAAACAAATTCGCCACCGCGTCCGCGTTCGCAACCGCGCGTCGCCTCAATAAATACTCGGAACCAAATACTGGCAACGAAATTCAACAAACCATAAACATCTGCACCGGCCGGGGTTTAATAGGACCTAAGTAAACAACCCTCCTATCGGAGTGCGGAGAAAGTGTCTCTGTTCCTTAAAGTTCGAAATATATTAGGCCCGTTTCAATAAGATTCAAATTCGAACGATTTTATTGCTTTTTATTTCGAAACTTTTAAGCATTAGTGTACATACTAATACTATTCCAAAAATTTGTTTCTTCTCACATAAATCCATCGTGTGGGGGAGTCAAATTAAACGTCCGGGCGGAGGCAATTAAGGCCGATATTCATAAACCAAACTTACGCCATGCGTCCGCTTAGAATTCGCTTTATTTCATAAACTGAGCACATTTCCCACATTTTTGGCGCATAATCAGCGAGGGTTTATGAATAACTTGTGAATTACTTTCCTACAATGTGGGAAATACATACCGTTTATGAAATATAGCGAACTGTAAGTAGTTTGGTAGTTTGGTTTATGATTTCGAAGGTTAGTATTCATCCCGACGCCATCTTGGAATCCAAAATAGCGGCTTTACGAGTTGGGAAAGTTTCCCCGTGGAGGCAAAGCCGTTGTGTTGGATGTAAAATTAATCGGCCGGCCAAGCGCAATACGGCCGTGATCCCGACGCCATTTTGAAATCCAAGATGGCGACGTTGCGGTTGGGTGGACGCGTTCGGAGAAGAAGAAAAAGGCGTGTCGTGTGAGGTAACGCTTGTACTGTGGCTATGGTTAATAAAGTTATTATTATTATTAACAAACGAAACGGAGCGACGCGACGAGGTGAATTCGGGCGTCGCGGCTGCCACCATCTTGGAATCCAATATCCGGATGACGGTGGCAAGTGAAACGCGGTGACGAGACGTACTCGGACGTCGCGATCGGTGCCATATTGGAACCAAGATGGCGGCCGGACGACGGAACAGACCGTTCGCGTGACGATAAACGCGTCGTGTTTTGTATTGAATGGGACGCGACGGCCGGCGTGGCGAATTCGGCTAAGAATTTTAAAAAATCAGGATAGTTTTTTAACGTGAAAAAAAAATTGAAAAATTTAGAAAAATTTATAAATTTCTTATTAAAAATAGTGAAAAAATTTGTTATTAAAAAATTAAAAAAAAAAAAACAAAAAATGAATGATTTTTTAAACATTAGGGAGAAGCTTTTCAGTTTTTCAACCTTTTAAAAACATTTTCCTTCACTTTTTTTTAAACATTTTCACTTTTTCTAATGTGAAGAAAATTGAAAAATTCGAAAAAATTTATAAAAATGTTAAAATAGTGTAATTTTTTCTTTTTCATTAAAAGAAAAACAAAAAAATTTAATTTATTAAACATTAGGGAAAAGCTTGTTAGTTTTTCAATTTTTTTAAAGCATTTTTCTCCACTTTTTTAAAACATTTTTCTTCACATTTTTAAAACATTTTTCTTCACTTTTTTTGAACATTTTTCTTCACTTTTTTTAAGAATGGAATAATTTAAATGAAAAAGATTTGATTAAATTATTAGAAAATTATGTAAACAAAATTTAAAATTATGATGTAAGTAATTATGTTTGATTATTAGGCCACCAAGTATATTATACTATACGCCTAATTTGCAACAATTAATATTTTCCTTCACTTTTTTAAACATTTTCACTTTTTCTAATGTGAAAAATATTGAAAATATTATTGGTGTTTAATCTCCGTCTTCTGACGTCATAATTTTCCCATTGGTTTGGCCATTTTGTGTAGTCTATAAAACGGAAATCATCTTCTTCAGCGGCCATTGTGTATTACGGGCATTCCTTCTTCTGACTCGGGCGAGGGCAGACGCATATTCAGTGCTATCGACGGTTTGTGTTTGTTTAAACAAAACCACTTTTCTACGGATTTTCCGGAAGCAAATATCTCTCCCGAGTCTTGTGGAACGTTTATACGTTCACGTCCAACGAGTTTGCTAAGTAGCAGAGTCGTTTGTTTGTTGTTGGTTATTGTTACTGATTGCATTAGTATTAGTACTGAGCGTTGGTATCAGTTCCCGAATGGGTATGTGAACATTTCGAATACGAAACGCACCTGTGTTTGAATCGCTGGACTCCGTTGCGACATTAGAGCGAGACAGACATCTGGAGTTGGACCGCCGTTGGCAGCATTGCTGATTGAAAATCGTCTTGGAACGAAGCGGCGCCTACCAACTAGTGACATCTTACGCTTCTCGCAGGAACTGGAGCTCAGCTGAGCGACAAAGAGTGACGTATACCATTATTATTTTGATTCGAATTGCATGCCGACTATTTTACCGGACACGAAAGCAACTTACGTATTTAATAGTTCGTAACTTAGTTTAATATTTAAGTAACGTCTACGTAAATTTCGTGGTGTCTTTGGAGCACCGATTGTGAGGTCAGATCTGTCCATCCCGCGTATTATGGCTATCATTTAAAGTTTTGATAGGTTACAGTTTAAACATTGTTAAATTTTGTTCAACTAGTGTATGTGTGTGTTAATAAACACCGTATCACTGAACGTGTTTTGCTTATGTTAATCTCCTACTTTGAACGCATCAAGAGAGGAAAAATCTCCTGGAGAAAATTGAGAATACTTCAAGCGCGCACATTGAGGCCTTGGGAAAACATCAAAGTGTGTTTGACAATTGGGAAGGTAATTCCCTGGCGCCCTATTTGTTTATATTTAGTTACCCCGCCCATTCTCCACCAAGTTCAGCCGTGGCAACCAGTTGTCCAAAGACAACGCTATCTGTTACCAGTATTACGATGTTGGAATCCAGGAGTATTAGCTTTTAAATCTTTTGGTGGTAACAAAATCATAAAAATATTAAAATAGTGTATTTTTTTTAAATTAAAAGAAAAACAAAAAATTAAAATTTATTAAACATTAGGGAAAAGCTTTTTAGTTTTTCAACTTTTTTAATGCATTTTTCTCCACTTTTTTAAAACATTTTTCTTCACTTTTTTTAAATATTTTTCTTTACTTTTTTAAACATTTTGCTTCACTTTTTTTAAATATTTTTCTTTACTTTTTTAAACATTTTGCTTCACTTTTTTTAAACATTTTCACTTTTTCTAACGTGAAAAATATTGAAAAATTTCGAAAAAAAATTATAAGAATATTAAAATAGTGTAAATTTTTTTTAAAAATTAAAAGAAAAACAAAAAATTAAAATTTATTAAATATTAAGGAAAAGCTTTATAGTTTTTCAACTTTTTTAAAGCATTTTTCTCCACTTTTTTCAAACATTTTCCTTCACTTTTTTCAAATGTTTTCCTTCACTTTTTTCAAACGTTTTCCTTCACTTTTTTTCAAACGTTTTCCTTCACTTTTTTCAAACGTTTTCCTTCACTTTTTTTCAAATGTTTTCCTTCACTTTTTTTCAAACGTTTTCCTTCACTTTTTTCAAACGTTTTCCTTCACTTTTTTCAAACGTTTTCCTTCACTTTTTTTCAAGTCTCTAGCCCCGCGAGATCCCAAGGCAAGCGGCCCAATCTGTGAGATCTCAGAGAGTCCTCTGTCCGCCCCCCCCCCCCCTCAATACAATATAACGCAATAAATTAGTTGCTAGTAACAAATCGGTTACTACTTTGTGAAGTCTTTCACAATTTCAGATCGAAAACGTCTGCGCGACCTAAACTTTTGTCAGTAGAGAAATTATCGTTTAATGTTACGTCATGTCTTCTTCAACATTTCTTTAATTTTTATGCACATATTTTTTTTGTTGTAATTTGAGTCCGATAAATTCTTTGTAAAGAGATTTTATTTGCTTGGAACAGCTGTTGCGCTCGGGTTCCGAGTCAGTAACGAAAGAGTCATTTTAGTTCGTTAATTCGAAAGATCCCATATTCCTTTCGTTGGATATACTTAAAAGGCATGGTGCCTCCAAATTTTAACGATTTTGAATGAAGGAAAAACAAATAAAGAAACGGAAAGAATATCAATACTTATTTTTTGTATACATATACAGCACTGGCCAATTGCCTTTTAAACATGGACACTTCTTCGATTCGTCTCGTAAACGTTCGTACCTCGCGAGCACACGTGTGTGTGACTAGTCATATTTCTTCTTCGTTATTTTTATGGTGCGGTCTCTGTTGCATGCATTATTCAGGATGTTTAGTTATGTTTTTGCCAATTCTGTATATCACGAAATTCTAATACACGTACGTATTTTCGACACCTTCAAAATTTTGTTGCACGCAAGGAAGGAACCAGATTGTCTACTCTACGACCACAACATTGGAACGATTTTCTGGTCCATCGATCATCGACCAATTTTTTTTTTTTTTTTGCCAACCACGTCCTCGAAATCTAGTCTAAACTGATCCCCAACCACATGTTGGGCGTGCAGGGCCACGTGTTGGCCGTCGCTCGCTGATTGTTACGGCAGACTTGGCGGAGTTTCACCGTTCGCTCGAACCGGGAAAAGCTCACCACGTCAGTTGTTGGCCGGCCTGTAACGGAGCTTCACGGTCGCGATTTCCATCGCATCGCCTCCTTCTCGCCCGAAAGTATCTCCTCGAGGAGGAAAGCGGCGCGCGCGTGCTGCCAGACCGAAAGTGAAAGAAGGACCAAAATTTTCACGACGCGGAGCGGAAGTTCAAGCCAAAATAAATCAGAAATTGGCTCCGACGATCGACGGTGACATAATTGCCATGGCCATAAAGATCGGCGGTACGTATGTACGTGCGTAAGCGGCACGCATGCCAACTTTAATTTCGTGTGCGAGTGGTCGTCGTCGTCGGTTCTTGGAAGCCCAAATCTTTTTCCCCCGCCCCAATCTACGCACTTAAGAAAAAAATCTTCTGGTTGGACCGTATAAGCTAGAAAGACCTGGCGCGGTGAGATTTTTTTTTATCCTGCAATGCAGTGCGGCAATTCGGTTTTTAATTATTATTATCAACCTGGGAATTAACTGTGATGTAACAATGGAGTGTGCAAGTGAAGCCATGTGTGGTAATTGGATGTGAAACTCTGGGGTCCTATGGAGTCCGGTCTCGTTTGATGTGATGGTCGTTGACGTTCCAGGTGGGTTACCAAAGGGTTTCTTTTTTAAACAAAAAAAAAGATACAATAAGTTTTAATCTTTAAGTTTATTTAAAACGTAGTAAATAGAAATATGCTGGATTTACCTTCCCCCCCCCCTCCCCTCGCCATGTCTGCAATGAGCTTAGGCCAACATTTTTTCCCAATTTCCAAAACGTGCTTTGAAGCATGAGATGCGTGAAGTCCTTTGACTTTTTTTTTATGGAATTAGTCCATTCAAAACGGTGACCATGAAGGAGGGGGGAAGGGAGGAATTTTATCCGAGGGAACGTACGGGAAAAAATCATGGAACTTGCAGTACCGTGATTTTTGCGCAAACTTTTGCGAGCAAAAGCAAAAGTCAACGTTTTCTGAACGATTCGGCAAAAGAATCGTGCGTCGCCAGCTTAAATCATCTTTTAAAATGCACGATAATAACGAAAAAATACTGACTGGAAACTGGAAGATGATAAATGAAAAAAAATAGAAATGCCACGACGGCAAAAGATGGACAAAAAAAAATGAAAATCCACGAGTTTTTACGAATAAACACACTCATGGGAAGCAAAAGAGAACCGTAAAAACGAGTCAATAAATGCGGAAAAATAAATTGGTTAAAAAGAAGATAAATGCGAAAAATAAAAGACAAATAGGCAAGAAACATTAATGAAAAAAACGACGATTTTCCGACCGAAAATCAAGAGAGAAACTGGCGGGAAACAAAATGACAAAAAACGAAACCTGAATAAAATGCAAACCATCAATTCCTTAAAACAAAAAAGAAATAACAAATATGAAATGAATAGAAAACAAAAAAAAACGATCCTCAAAGTATACTTATCATATAATAATTAAATTAAAGTAGCGTCATTATTGATCACATGGCATATATTTTCTTTGTCGGTATGTGAAGACAAGAAAAGTAAAAGTTTTGAAAGCCAAATAAGTCTAAAATGTAGCCCAAATGGCGGAATTTCGCCCAATCTGGCAACGCTGTGCTTATGCTGTAGGCTATAGCTGAGATGCGTTTCTAGATTCGAATGTTCTGGCCGAGGTACATCTCAAAATTCGCGTGTTTAGACGTAATCATTGCAGGAAAACCGACGAATAGAATTTTTTTTTGTGACGTCACCTTACCTAACAACGGCAGATGCTCGCCGTACAATAAAAAGTGGCCTAGAGACGATGTGACGTCACAAAACTAGAATTCTATTGGTCGTGATCCCTTATACAGATTTGAGATGAATCGCACAGGGTTGCCAACTTCAAGATTCGTAAATCAGGTCGTTGTCTTTGAAAAATCAGGGCATGTCCGGGAAAAGCCGAGACTTTTTGAAACGTGATTAAGGAAAAAATAAAATAAAAGTCAGATTTGCAACGCCGCGTCATGGATGATATGCAGTCAGCGGTTCCAGACGAATAAAAGATTTCGCCAAATATTCCGTTTTGACACAGCAAATTCGAAATGAGTTTTTTTGAGCGCCACCTGTTTAGCTGCGTGTTGCTCATTAATTGAAGTGGATGGTCCACCAAAGCGTTGTCTGCCTTACTTGTTTTTTTTTTTTCAAATCAAATCATCTTTTAAAATGTAGACAATAACCAAAAGATACTGACTGGAACATGTTAAATAGTACAACGATGATAATCAAGTGTTCTTTTAGCTACGTGCTGCTCATCAATTGAAGTGGATGATCCACCAGAGCGTTATCTACTTTCCTTATTTTTTTTTTGTATTTTTTTTTCTGGGAGATCTGTAGAAAGCAATTTTTGGCTGTTTTCCGAAGATCTGTCGAAAAAGCCCATTGAAGGTGGACGTAAAGTACACTGACTTTTCGAAGGCTTCCGAAAGGATCACGCAATTTACTGATGTTTTTGGAAGACCAGTCGTAGGCCATTCAACCTCAACGGCCTTTTCGATTCAAATGGACTGACTTCCCATAGACCTTAGAGACGGTCAAGCGATTTACTATAATGATTTTAAAAGACCTGTCAGAGAGCCTCAAGCAATTGAAAGATGATTTGAAAAGACCTGTCGGAAAGGGTCAAAGCAATTTACTGATGACTTTAAAAGTCCTGTCAGAGAGGGTCAAATAATTTACTGATGGTTTTAAAAGACCTGTGAGAGGTTATTGAAGCGGTAAACTGACTTCTCGAAGATCTTGGAGAGGGTCAAGTAATTTACTGCCGTCGAAAATCATTGAAGCTGCACGTCAAATGGATTGATTTTTTTGGAGGCCTACGAAAAACTCTCAGACAATTTTCTGCTGTTTTTGAAAGACTTGTGGAAAGTCTTCGAAGAAGCTCTAGGCGCAAGTCTTTCCGAGGACATTCCAAGACTACTGTTTTCGGAAAATCTGTCAAAGGCCTTTGAGGTTGGACATCGAGTCAAGCGATTTTGAGGGACTTGTCGATGTCCTACGAGAGAACCAAACAATCTAGAGCTGTTCTTGAAAGACTTGCCGAAGGCCTTTGAAGCTCTGGACACAAGTAGACTGTCTTTCCGAAGATCTTCGAAAGAGTCGAGCAATTTTCTACTGTTTTCGCAAAATCTGTCGAAGGCCATTGAAGCTGGACATCAAGTAGACTAATTTTTCGAAGGCCTATGAGAGAGCCAAACAATTTACTGCTCTTTTTGAAAGACTTATCAAAGGTCTTTGAAGAAGCTCTAGGTGCAAGTCTTTCCGAAGATTTTCTTGAAAGTCAGACTATTTCCTAATCTGTCGAAAGTCATTGGAGCTAGAAATCGGCGCTAGAGTGACTTCTCGAAGGCTTTTGAAGGGTTCCCGAAAGACGCAAATAATCTACTGTTCTTTTCAGAAGACTTGTCGAAATCCAATGAAGATGGGCATCAAGTAGACTGATTTCTCGAAGGCTTGTAGGGGGGAATCGTGAAATTTACTGCTGTTTTCGGAAGACCCATCAAAGGACATCAAATAGGCTGAACCTTGTGTAGAGTTTCCAAAAGAGTCAAGTAATTTACTGCTCTTTACAGAAGACTTGTCGAAGTCCAATGAAGAAGGGCATCAAGTAGACTGACTTGTCGAAGTCCAATGAAGATGGACATCAAATAGACTGACTTGTCGAAGTCCATTGAAGCTGGAGGTCAAGTAGACTGACGTTTCGAATACATTCGAGAGGATCAAGCAATGTCCTGCTGTTTTCGTAAAATCTGCCGAAGGTTCATGGACAGCCTTCGATGGATTCATACATCAAATAAACTGACTTTCCGAAGGCCTTCGAAAGGCTTAAGCAATTTACTGCTGTTTTCTGAAGACCTGCCGAAGGCCATTGAATCAACCTGGATTTCTACTGAATTCGAAGGCCTTCTTCCGAGTCAATCATGAAATACTTCTTCTCAATAAGTCAAATTCTTTTGGTTTTTCGAGGAAACTAGCGCCTTCCTTCAATTCTTACTTATGTAACAGACGTCAGTCCATTTTTTCTCGGTTATCTTTCAAGCTAAATCGGGTGTGCCTCAAGGAAGATACTTGGGGTCTCTTTTATTTTTACGATTATAAAATTTATAAAAGAAAAGTTACTGCTATTAATCACTCTTTGCTTTTACAATTTGATGTTATTAACGAATCTGATTGGTGTTATGCTTATTAATAACATGCTCAAAGAAGCCTGTTTATAAATAAGAGGCGAGAAACGGATAACAATTTACAAATAATAATTAATGGAATTATGTTTGAAGTATGGCGTATTACTAAATCAAAACGTGTAGAAGGGAGGATGCTTGTAAATAATAATTAAGGCAGTTTTGAATTAGAAGAGTAAACAAATGAATAAAGAAGTAAATGGAAACAGTGGAAGATGAGTATAAGATGGATATGTGGGACGTTTTTTATTGTTTCGCACAACGCCTTAGATCGAGGTGCGTAACGGGCTGCTTGAACCGTACGTTGTGTAAAGTGGAACGAACAAGCCACATAATGAGTGGAAACACGCAGTATAAATGTGCTTCCTGTAGACGAGCAGAGTTTTTTTTTTTTTTTTAAGGATTGCCACATAACTTTCATTGTTATTATTATTTTGTAAATATAGAATAGAATGATGAATGTCAGGAGTTTAAAACAATTAGAAGTGTTCATCACTTAGCACGACGTACAGTTGTGGCATCATAAAGAGGGGCAAATCTTATAATAACAAAGTTTTCTGTTATGTATTTCGACAGCGTAATTTATTTGTAGTTTTCTGTATACACTGTGTCCACATTTCGATGCTCACCATTGGCATCTCGGTTATTAGAAGATACGGAGCAATGGTTAAATGGGGAATGTTTTACAGAATTCAATGCTCGCATCAAATCTCATTTCAAATTCACCATAACTTTTTTAAATTTTAAGATAATTTAAGAAAACCAAAATTTGACGATTTCAATATTCCTTAATAACTCGAAAACACCTGATGCGACCTCTTCTAAACTTTTACATTGTTCAGACACATATTAGGTTTTTGGTGAGTTAGATGGTCTTTAAAAAGAGCTTTTCAAAGATGTATAACATACCCGAGAAATTTTTATTTTTAGGGGAGATATTAACAAAAACATGAACCATTCCTTTATGAAATTAGTAGGCTATGGAATGAAACACCAACGAAAAAGCTTAAAGATATGCTAAGTATGCTGTAAAATAACGAAATGATAATAAAAGTCATAAAAGAAAAAAAAAGTAAAGAAAGCGTAATAAAAGTTGAGGTTAAGTTAAAGAATCTCTTCAATATGACAACCATTCTGTTCCACGCACACTTTTGACACCTTATTCTAACAAAGTTTCAGACACTACAAAGTGCGTTTTCGTTTAATAATCTTAGCACATCCAGCATTCTTTGTTATCAAATTTCCTGAGCTTTTGGCGTGTCACATTTAAAATGACACGGTGTTTGTAAATGTGCATCTTGGATCTGTTGTATCTTTTTTTGCATCCCATCAGTATATTGTTAAATTATGATTAAATTAATATGGCTATTTACCTCGTAAAATATTTTCCTCGCAAAATTTCTCATTGTTTCACGCTTCAACACTAAATCGATTGTATTGATTTTAAGGTTAAACTGATGTTGTTTACTTTTGTGTGACTAACTTCGCAGTTGTTATTGGACTTGTTTACATATATGATTACATGTTGTTTATCTCTTTGTATTTTGATTTTGTCATTTACCACTTTAAAGGAATGTTGCAACAATTTACATTGTAATTTATTCATCTGTTTATTTTCGTTCACGTTGATTTATAGAATTGGCAATACTGTATCATTGGGCTGCATTCGAAGTTCTTCGCCAAACAGCATTACGTGTCTGAACTTACCCTCTCACACCTCATTGGTCGGATTAAGCTGAGCGGTGGGATTGGCCGACGATTTCAAACTTCGAGGGATAGTTGCCGTTTTGAATCCTAGCCAATATGGTGGTTGTTTAAGTATTCATTTAAAAATTAACACTTAATTACCATTTTCTTGGTCATCCAAGTTAATTTCACGTTTAATAATGCCTTTTGTTTCCCTATAAACATAGAGGGGTAAGTTAATTTCAATATTTCTTTCTTTTTCGTTGGATTTTTGCGAAAACATTGTGTTGCTACCGGAAGCTCGTGCCACGGCACTAATGGAAATTTTTCTTAGGAAAATCCGAGGGAGGTTTTACCTTTCCTTAAGTTAATTACTTCAGTCGAAATCGTCCGTTGGCCAAGTGCTGAAATTCCTCCATCGTTCAGAACGTATCAATCAATGAAATAGCGAAGAAATCGTTACCTTGCTGTCGCCTCCTTCACGAAGCATGTTCGATCGCCGTATGGGTTATGATGAGCTGGAAAAAAAACACAGGAACTTCTGGCATTGGTGTGGATCGACCGTAGCAGGTCAAATTCTTCTTTTATTTTACCCGGATCTATTTGCGCTCTTCAAAACTATTCTTTCTAAGTAAATAAATTTATTCAATACCCTTCAGGATTCCATCACACATAAAATATCTTAAATATTTACATAACAATTTTTCTTGGTTTAATATTAATCTACTTACTATTGTAAAGTTTTGTTACGATTTAGTTAACGTACTTTGTTTACATAATAATTCATATTTTTACTAATAATTTATATTTAACATAATTAATAATATTTTGGTCATTTAATATTTAATTACTCAGTTGAAAACTAATTTGCCTTTAGGGCTACCATTTAAAGAAAAGTATTTCTATGTATTATCAATGTGAAACGAAATTGAATTCAATATCGTGCAACTTATCAAACTGTCAATTTATAATAACGTATTCAGTCATATTTATTATCAAATTAAATGCAACTAAAAATTTCTTACTTAAATAATATAAATTGCACATTTATCACCCATTGTTTTAGTTTAACAACTTTATTAAATATATTTCTATATTTTTGGACGTTCTTCTATTTATTTCGTTTCAATTCAACATTTTTGCATTTTTGGTGGGTTTTCAAATTTTCTTTTGTTTGCTCTTTTGTTATCCCTTTATTAATAATAATAAAAAAAATTGGTGGCGCTCAAATTTCAAAATTTATGTTAAAATATAACTTTTGTTTTGTTCAGCTTCATATTGGAATATTTAATTTATTGAATCCTCGACTTTTGCTCTCCCATAAAATGCTGAGTGCCGTTCGCACCTGTATAACCCTTTATAGGTTGATAAAAAAGGTAAACAGGCCACAGGCGATGCAGAATTAAATACTTCGTTTTTAGTGGCGGTGCAAAATTAAATACTTCATCTTCAATGGCGGTGTAAAATTAAATACTTCGTTTTTAGTGGTACCCCATAAATGGCAGTCAAGGGGGGTAAGGTTGGGTGATCTCGCAAATCATTGTACTGGTCCATTATTTGAAAGCACTCTCATTAAAGTTTTCTCTCAAAAAATGTACGTCACGAGTGTTATGGGCCACCATCCTGCTGGAACCAGATGTTTTGTCGTCAGGATTAATAATTTGTCTCGAAGCAGGTTTTTTTCGTTTGTTAATAGTTCCAAATATCTGTTACGTCAATATCATTTCGTTATTTTACAGTATTGAGTGCTTAATTTCATAGCTTACTAATTTCAAAAGAGATTAATTTATGTTTTTGTTAATATCTCCCCTAAAAATAAAAATTTCTCGGGTATGTTATACATCGTTGAAAAGCTATTAGCGTAATTAACTTGAAAACAAATGACAATCGGAGGTTTCTGTTTGCATCTGAACAACGTAAAAGTTTAGAAGAGGTCACATCAGGTGCTATCGAGTTATTAAGAAATATTGAAATCATCAAATTTTGGATTTCTTAAATTATCTTAAAATTTAAAAAAGCTATGGTGAATTTGAAATGAGATTTGTGGCGAGCATTGAATTCTGCAAAACATTCCCAATTTAACCGTTGCTCTATGTCTTCTAATAACCGAGATGCTAATGGTGAGCATCGAAATATGGAAACAGTGTTTGGCTTGATTTTCGAGAGGCGCAACTTTTATGTAATTTGACCATATTTGTATCTCTTATAGTTTACGAGATCTCCATAGTGCCCCTTTAATTAGTTGTAACCCTGTATACAGGCTGTTCCTTGACATAACCGATAGACTTACACCATGTATTGAACAAGAAACTCTATGTACACTTTAGGCCAATTCCTTTCCGTTCTTGAGATGTCGACAAAAGAAAATTAATCTTCCCAAATGTCATTCTTTTTCCTGGCAACAAAAAAGTTACAGGAATAAGAATTATTTATTGAAGTATAGAACCTCTATACAAGTATCATAAACACATAAGACCGTGAACCTACTAAAAAACCTTCATGTTTAAAATTACGCGTTATTAGAAACAAGAACGTTAGTAACAAATAAACAAACAACGTAGCAGTATGCAAGTACCATGACAGATCAGAGAATGAAAGAAACGAAAAAAAAGAAGTTAAGAGGATAAAATTTATAGCTTTTTAAAAGACCACAACTGGTGCTTAAGCTACCCACACATTTAAGCTGTTGACATGACGCAAAAGACAGAAACAGCAAATGACGCACGGTTGGTGAGTTTTGGGCTCTTGAAGTGTTTTCGATTTATTTTTGAAAAAGAAAACGCATTTGTATAATCAAATTTGTTTGTAAATTGCACGTAAATACCCGGCATCATCGTTAAAAGCAAGTTTATCGAAGCGAAATCAAGAAGAGAACCGATTGACCTTCGTGCGTCGTGCGTATTTGTAGCTGCGCCTATTTTCGGACGCGCTTCTTTCCATGTTTTTGAGGCTGCACGAAAATACGCGTTTGTGTTTGTGTTTCCGAATCAGCTGCTGCGGGGGGAAGGAAAACGGCGAAGCAGATTTCCGCGCGCAACAAAATAAACCGCGCCCCCGCGCGTCCGTCGTCGACAGATCAAACCCAAAAAAAAAAAATCGCCCCGGGGAAAAGAAAAAAAAAAGAGAAAGAAAAGATGTTGCACATGTTTCAGCTTCAACGCGCAGTATTTTGTGGCAGAGCGCCAGCTGGGTTTCTGGGCCAGCACTAACTCGGGAAATTATTATTTTATTGTGTTGTCGGCGATGGTGCTCGATTGGAAATTATTGGAAATTTTAACGCTCCATAAAATGAAATGTAACGAATCGCTTCGTTTTAAACTTCGTACAGTATGACCCGTTTAGAATGGGAACACCCTTGTAAGAAAACGAACAATTCGAACAATTTTTTTTTAAGGTAGAGCTTCAAAACTCTATTCTGATGAAAATTTCCGACAGCAAATTTTTATGTTCAATGAATTTTTTTCTGTGTCAAAAATGACAAAAATTGATTGGCGATTTTTCTTTTACTTAACATTTGAGTACGTCACTGGATTCGGGAACCTCTCAAAAACAGATAGATGATAACTTTCGCGAGAAAATCTTTATAATTAAGAGATTTATGTAAAAATTAAAAAAAAATGGGTAATTTGCAGTTGGCTGTTGGTAACGCGATGTTCAATTGTTTTTTCGTAAACACACCTGACGCTTTAGCTTTCTTACTTTAGTTCAAATTTGCTTCCAATCAAAAATGTGACTTTGTGAGATATCTTTCGGTAACGCGATGTTCAGTTGTTTGTTTTTTTGTTCCTAAAAACACCTCACGCTTTAGCACTTTATTTCAAATTTGCCCTACAAGAAAAAAAAAGAGCAATGTCATTTCGAAAAATCTACGAAAATTGCAGTTTTTGTTGCATTTTTGAATTCCCGAGAAAATTCTAGCCTGAATTGATGGGTCGCACCATGGGTCTATCTTGATTGGTTCTTGAGTTGCGCCATTAAAAAGTTGTTGTGCCGTAAAAAACAAATGAAAAAATTCACAAAACGCTCGCGCTAGACCCACAATGCCACCCATCATTTCAGGCTAAAATTTACTCAGAAAGTCAAAAATATCATTAAAATAGAACTTTGACGTACGTATTTGGTACTTGGAAGCCCAATTGTTTTTCTTTTCTAGATGTATTTCTCTTGGTATCGCGATGCTCAGTTGTTTCTTTTTCGTGCAATTTGGACCTGGCGTGTTCCAATCAAAAATCTAACTTTGAGGTATATCTTTCGGTAACGCGATGTTCAATTGTTTTTTTTTTGTTCGTAAGAACACCTCACGCTTTAGCTTCTTCACTTCAATCTATTTGTCACTTTATTTCAAATTTGCCCTACAAGAAAAAAAAAGAGCAATGCAATTTCGGGAAATCCACGGAAATTGCACTTTTTGTTGCATTTTTGAGTTCCTCAGACAATTCTAGCCTGAATTGATGGGTCGCACCATGGGTCTATCTTGATTGGTTGTCGAGTTATGCCATTAAAAACAAATGAAACAACTCGGAAACCGCTTGCGCTAGACCCACGTTGCGACCCATCATTTCTGGCTAGAATTTACCCAGGAGTTCAGAAATGCCATTCAAACATGACCTTGACGTACGTATATCTTGGTAATCTGATGTTCAATTGTTTTTTTTTCACTTTTATTACATTTTTGGGTTCCTGAGTAAATTCTAGCCCGAGTTGATGGGTCGCACCATAGATCTATCTCGATCGGTTCTCAAGCTGCACCGCTAAAAAACAAATGAAAAAACTCGAGAACCGCTTGCGCTAGACCCACCATGCGACCCATCATTTTAGGCTAGAATTTACTCGGAAATCCAAAAAAGCCATCAAAACATAACTTTGACGTACGTATTTCTTGGCAACCCAATTTTCAATTGTTTTTTTTTTCTCTTTTTTTTGCGCAAGCCGAACTAGACTAGAAGACCAATGATAATCGGTAAATATGAAGAAAAGTCTTCTCACTGCAATTCATTTTTATTTATTTTCTAATAAACTAATAGATCAATGGTAAGTGAGGCAACCTGCATAAGCTTTTAGCGCCTCCTGCTTTTTGTTTTCAATTTAAAATCTTTTTATCATCGTTTTCCTCTTCGATTATTATATATATATGTACATATATTATTATATATATTTACGTTTATTCGTATTTTTATACTTCTTCAAAAAGTATTTCTGGCAAATTGCTTTGATGACGACTTCCACTCGGTGATAACAAGCACCGTCGGCGGCGCAAAGGCGGAATGACATAGTAATGGGCCGGAATTTCCGCCCGTTTATTTTTACAGCGGAAGTACCTCCAGCCGGGAGAATATTCCAAGCAATTCCTGGCCAATCGGAAGCTCGAATACACTTACACATTTATTTGTGCGAGGTGTCCGTTAAATAAACGGGGGCTAAAAATAACTTGCTCGGTGGTAAAATCGTTCAATAACATCATGCCATTTGCAGACACTCTTTATATTATAAACTTTGTGACGAGGGTACGCTTGTATGTGAAAAATTCATTCGTTTTCCCTGCGCAACCCCCTCAGGGAATCACCCTGATCTGCAAACTTGTTTGCGCGAGTTCTTCGTGCAACGTAGACAATGACGTCGAAATATGCGATTCCCACCTCTAATAATAATAATAATCACAAAAGGCAGAATCTCGCAAATTTCTTCTTTTCATCAGTTGTTTTATAACGAATCCTAGGTGGGATATTCCAGACGGGCATGGGGTTTTTTTAATTTTTTTTAATTAGTATACAGGGTGAATTTTGAAACGCAACATAGGAAATCCCATGTTCATTTAAGGATGCTCGAATATTGGCTTCCCTAATTATTTTACAGCAAAACTCCATTTAGGTTTTTAAAAGTACTCTTCAAGATGAATCTGTTTGTGAAGTTTGAGAATTTTTCATACGCGGAGTTTTAAGATATTTACAAAAAAAAGATTGCGTAACTAAATTCAATTTATACCAAACTATCTGCACAATCTTGATCGGGTCTAGGACAATTCGCCATCGCCGATTTGTCGTCGCCAATTCACCGTCGCCGATTCGTCGTAGGTACAATTCACCGCCGGAAAACTCGCCGTCGGTAAATTCGCCGTCAGCGATTAAAGTTTTAAGTCCAGGTACATATCCAAATCATAATATACCGATAGCTATATGTAAATAAAATAAGAAGTTAACATAATTAATGGAAAATAAAATAATCTGTCATTAATTAAATGTGATACATAGATAAAGAAACAGATAAAAAAATTGGTCTTCCAGGAAGTATTTCTTATTCTTCAGGGTGTTCGTAAAATCCCCCCAATTCTTCTTTTTTTGTATTTTCAGATTCTGCTCAAAATCATATTGATTTTCATATCCATCAAAATCGCTACACATCAAAAGTCGACTGCTTTCAAAATATTGATTCATGAAAGCTCGTTATTTAAAATTATAAATTGAAAAAGGGGTTCCATTAAAAAAAAAAATAGAATTATGATTATGTGTACGTACAGCACCAATTTGTTCGTAATTTTGTGTCTTACGGCGGTCGCACTGTAATTAGGAATTTATTTTAACTTGAAATAGAAAAACAATAGTAAAGTCCATTTTAATTTACTTGAAACGTACTGAAATTATAGTTATTTTCTTCAACAATTATAGGTATAACTTGGATATTATCTAAAATGGTCAGAAAGTGTTTTATCAAGCTAAATAAAGCAATAACATGGGACGGCGAATTGGGCGGACGGTAAATTGGATCGACGACGAATTGGCGACGGTGAATCGGCGACGGCGAGTTGGCGACGGCGAATCGTCCCATCCCCATCTTGATCAGTGATAGTCACAACTGGACGGATAATTAATAACTCTAGTCGTTTTTGAAAGAAAAAAATAAACGGAAATGGCTTTTCCAGTAATTTATTTTAACATTTTCTGACCAAGGCCGTGCTGATAGTTTGGTATAAATAGAATTTCGTTACTGATCTTTTGTAAATATCTTGAAACTGAGCGAACGAAAAATTAACTCGATTCTAACAAATATCAAAAAACACTTCCGTCACGACATACAAACGACCTTTTGCAAACGATATTTTTTTAATATTTTCATATACTTCAAACATGTATGTAATAATGTGAACGCCGCTTAATACTTCTGTAGCAGCTATACAAAATAATAGCAAACAGATTCACCAATAAATATATTTGATCACTATCACCCTTTAGAACAAGCACACTTTAGAGGTGCCATGGAGATATAAATATTAAGAATTGACCTCAAAGAATGGATAAGGTAAAAGAAAACCATGGATACCCTTAGATTAGAAGCTAAACAAGAATGGGTGAGTCAAAATGAACGGCTAATAAATGTGGAGAGAAAATTAATTATTTACCAAAGACACGTTAGAATTTTTAAAAAGCAGTAATCAAAATCTTCAGTGGATAGGTTACTCCTCCAGCTTATAACAATTATGACAAATTAATTGGCGTCATTAAGTGTTGCTAAAAGAACAATTCCAAGAGGATACCGCTAAGGATGCGTTCCGAGCTGGTCGAAAGGAGCTGTTCAAGGAGTATCAAAACAAACCAGAAAAGCTGCTTGGGAGAAGCCAATGGAAAATATGAATTTTATTCATTTCGGTCGTACCAGTTGAGTTTCTTTCCAGCAAGAACAGCTGGCTCCGAAATCTTTGATTGATAGGCACCCCTTCAATTTACAACAATTATGACAGGTTCATTGGTGTCATTAAGAGCGTTACTAAAAGAACAAACCCAACAGGATATCGCGAAGAGTATATTCTGTGCTGGTCGAAAGAACCTGATCGACTATGCAAGGAGTATCAAAAAAGGAATGTGGAAAATATGAACTCTCTCCAAGTGCAAACGTTTCTATTGCTGACTTTATTAAGCTGCCCCAGACAAGAAAAGTTAAGAGGCAGGCGAAGTCCCTGACTACCGACCATCGATTGCCAGCCATCGCCTAACGCAACAAAATCATACTTTTACGGCTTATAGCGTCAATTCTATAAACCTTATCTAAAAGTATCTTCTTAATCTAAGAAAGGACTTGCTAGCAATAATATATCTGGGGCAGCGTCTTTATCTAAGCTTTTGTTACACCCGTAGGTCAAGCGAGGGTCATCGTTCCCTAAAGTTCTCCTCTTACTTATTGGTTGTCCACTTCATAGAACTCTTAATGGAGAAAATAATGTTTTGATGGTGTGGAAATCATTCAAGCAATGGTAGCGATGGAACTCGACACTGCCACTTGAGATATGCTGTACCTATTTATTTATACGTAGAAGATCTTCAATGACCAATCCAAACAATGTTACCGTTAAATCAGCTATTGAACGTACTTCTCTGGATCATATTCTTCGCATTTAATCTCTACCAGTAGATTGCCAGAAATTGTCAGACTACCGAGCAGACTGTCGGTGGTCGATTGCCAGAAACCGACTCCCAGTGGTCGATTACCAATTCAGGAGGTTGCCGGCGATCGATTGCTAGCACTCGACTGTCACCCCAGTCGTCTGTTAATCCCTGATTTTTACTTTACGTACGTTTCCGTTCACCTTATATATTATTTAAAGAAGATTTTCAATTGCTAGTTCAAACAACGCGACGTGACCGTCATATTAGAGTCAAAGACTGAACGTTTTTCTCTGAATCATATTATTCCCATTTAATGTCAACTAATAGATTGCCAGAAATCGTCAGACGATCGAGTAGACTATCGGTGGTCGATTGCCAGAAACCGACTCCCAGTGGTCGATTACCAATTCAGGAGGTTGCCGGCGATCGATTGCTAGCACTCGACTGTCACCCTAGTCGTCTGTTAATCGCTGATTTTTACTTTACGTACGTTTCCGTTCACCTTATATTTTATTTAAAGAAGATTTTCAATTGCTAGTTCAAACAACGCGACGTGACCGTCATATTAGAGTCAAAGACTGAACGTTCTTCTCTGAATCATATTATTCGCATTTAGTATCAAGTAATAGATTGCTAGAAATCGCCAGACGACCGAGTAAACTGTCGGTAGTCGATTGCCAGCAACCGACTCCCAGTGGTCGATTACTAATTCAGGAGGTTGCCGGCGATCGATTGCTAGCACTCGACTGTCACCCTAGTCGTCTGTTAATCGCTGGTTTTTACTTTATGTACGTTTCCGTTCACCTTATATTTTATTTAAAGAAGATTTTCAATTGCTAGTTCAAACAACGCGACGTGACCGTCATATTAGAGTCAAAGACTGAACGTTCTTCTCTGAATCATATTATTCGCATTTAGTATCAAGTAATAGATTGCTAGAAATCGTCAGACGATCGAGTAGACTGTCGGTGGTCGATTGCCAGAAACCGACTCCCAGTGGTCGATTACCAATTCAGGAGGTTGCCGGCGATCGATTGCTAGCACTCGACTGTCACCCTAGTCGTCTGTTAATCGCTGATTTTTACTTTACGTACGTTTCCGTTCACCTTATATTTTATTTAAAGAAGATTTTCAATTGCTGGTTCAAATAACGAGACGTGACCGTCATATTAGAGTCAAAGACTGAACGTTCTTCTCTGAATCATATTATTCGCATTTAGTATCAAGTAATAGATTGCTAGAAATCGCCAGACGACCGAGTAAACTGTCGGTGGTCGATTGCCAGCAACCAACTCCCAGTGGTCGATTACTAATTCAGGAGGTTGCCGGCGATCGATTGCTAACACTCGACTGTGACCCCAGTCGTCTGTTAATCGCTGATTTTTATTTTACGTACGTTTCCGTTTGCCTTACATTTTATTTAAAGAAGATTTTCAATTGCTGGTTCAAATAACGAGACGTGACCGTCATATTAGAGTTAAAGACTGAACGTTTTTCTCTGAATCATTTTATTCCCATTTAGTGTCAACTAATAGATTGCCAGAAATCGTCAGACTATCGAGTAGACTGTCGATGGTCGATTGTCAGTAACTGGAACTGCACAGACAGATTCATCTTAAAGAGCACTGTAAAAAACCTAAATGGAACTTTGCTGTAAAATAATTAGCTATATTAATACTGATGAATTTAGCATAAAAAATGAAATCTGTTATGTCTTATGAAGTCGGTTTTTACGTTTACCTTTTTATCGCTCCAAAAAGAAAAAAAAACACATTCGCTTGTGCAATAAATCTAGTCAATTCCCTTTGATTAGAGGAAGCCGCAGAATCACTCTTTTAGTTGAGAACGCTGTACCACTTTTCATAAAAGTCGGCAAACATTCGTCCGGAAACGTGTATTTTGTCGATTTGATGTGTGCACTCAATTACCACATCAAGAATGTCCGGAATTTCCCGAACTGTGCTTGTAACCGTTTCTCAGATGCAAAGAACCCGGTGACCTCCTCCTTCTCCTCCTCCTCCTCGGTTTTATTCGCACTGATGCGAATAAAAAAAATTTCGTCACTCCTTATCTCAATTTTCTTTTCGGGACATCGCGAAGAAGACAATTGCGTTTGTTTGCCGAGTTGATGGCCCATGCGAGATGACCCAAATGATTCGGGGGCGGCAGCACGTGGGAGTTGGTGTGTGCATACCTACATACAACGACATGGCATGGGAACGAGCGGAGAGTTTCTATCGGAAGTTTCGTAAGCCCTCTCGGTTTTCTTTCATTGTGAAATCCAATCGGACATCGTCGTTCCATTGTTGCTCCGAGTTGCTGCAGGTTATGAAAGAGAACCGGAAACAAACTTTTTTTTCTTTTCATTCAGGACTTAATCTCGGAATCGGAATTTATTCGTTCTTGCATTCGTCTTGGTATTCGATTCATAAAACGAATAGAGGCGTGAACGGGACTTGGTATTAAAATTGTCCGAAATTGTACCTGCAGAGCTCCTTATAAGTTGAATTTGTTTTATTAAAAAAAAAAAAGAAATCGCAGACGTCCATAATTTCCGTTCAGAGTTGGGAAAATCGTTTATTTCTGCAACGGAAATACGTACTCCTACTATTTCATATTTTACATCAGTGATCCTCAAACTTTCTTCACGATTTTAATAAGGCAGTGCGTACAAACATTTTTTAAATACGCAGCAAATCAGTCGGTTTTTGCGTCAGCACGCGAAAGTTGAATTTTTTATTGCATTTTTGAGTTCCTGAGAAAATTCTAGCCTGAAACGATGGGTCGCACCATGGGTCTATCTTGATTGGTTCCCGAGTTGCGCCATTAAAAACAAATGAAAAAACTCGAACAGCGCTCGCGCTAAACCCACGGTGCGACCCATTATTTCAGGCTAGAATTTACTCGGGAAGTCAAAAATGCAGTTATTTACAAAGTGTTACAATAGAAAATGTATTTGAGGTACGTCTCATAGTAACACGATGTTCAATTGTTTCCTTTTTTTCGTAAACACACCTGACGCTTTAGCTTTTTTATTTCACTCTACTTTCTCAACTTTTTACTTTAATTCACATTTGCTTCCAATGAAAAAAATGTAACTTTGACGTATATCTTTTGGCTACGCGATGATCAGTTGTTTTTTTTTTTCATAAACTCAACTGAAGCTTTAACTTTTTTACTTTACTCTATCTTTTATGAACAGATAAAATAGCGACATCTTACTATCGCTTTTTGACCTGACATTGCAGTAGGATAGACAAATTGAAGCGGGATTTGCTCCTAATAAGTCGAGAAATGTCGAGCTACGTCTCTGCTGAAGAAGCCCCAAGCAGGGCTGAAACAGCTTTCCAGAGGTTTTCACTGCAATCAAAAACGATTTGCACAACATTTTTCTATCTTTTATGGCGTTATAAAAAGAACAAGCAACGCAATTTCAGGAAATCTACGAAAATTCACTTTTTGTTACATTTTTGAATTGCTGAGCAAATTCTAGCCTGAAATGATGGGTCGCACTATGGGTCTATCTTGATTGGTTCTCGAGTTGCACCACTAAAAACAAATGAAAAAACTCGGAGACCGCTCGCGCTAGACCCATGGTGCGACCCATCATTTCATGCTAAAATTTACTCAGAAATTCAAAAATGTCATTAAAGTATAACTTTGACGTACGTATTTGGTACTTGGTAACCCGATGTTCAATTATTTTTCTTTTCTAGATGTATTTCTCTTGGTAACGCGATGCTCAGTTGTTTCTTTTTCGTGCAATTTGCACCTGGCGTGTTCCAATCAAAAATCTAACTTTGAGGTATATCTTTCGGTAACGCGATGTTCAATTGTTTTTTTTTTGTTCGTATAAACACCTCACGCTTTAACTTCTTCACTTCAATCTGTTTTTCACTTTATTTCAAATTTGCCCTATAAGAAAAAAAGAGCAACGTCATTTCGAAAAATCTACTAAAATTGCAGTTTTTGTTGCATTTTTGAATTCTTGAGAAAATTCTAGCCTGAAATGATGGGTCGCACCATGGGTCTATCTTGATTGGTTCTCGAGTTGTACCATTAAAAACAAATGAAAAAACTCGGGAACCGCTTACGCTAGACCCACGATGCGACCCATCATTTCAGGCTAGAATTTACTCAGGAATTCAAAAAAGCCATCAAAACATAGCTTTGACGTGCGTATTTCTGGTCAATCCGATTTTCAATTGTTTTTTTTTCCTCGTTTTTGTGCAAACCGCACTAGACGCGTCAGTTTAAAAAAAAACGCATGTGTAAAGTATTACATGTGCGCTTTGCGTCACGATGATACCACCAGTTTGGCTCCAATATGTTAATACCGTGTGATTCGTTAAATTTTTGCAAACTTCAGCAAATGAAAATAGATAGTATAATATAGTGTGGGGAAAAAAACATCATTTATTGAATCTTTGCCGTCCGCGCTTCTTTACGAATTTTTTTTTTTCTTCTTCACATAGTTTGTAATATTACGCTTGAGTTTTTCGTCAACTCCAGGTGTGCTAATAAATCGCAGGGCCTTGTTTTAACAATTTAAATTAGACTTGGAATTCTCATCACGTCCTCTCGCAACGGTTGATTCGCGCGCCGAAACGCGAACGTGCGCCGAGGTTTTAATTCGAACGTGCAGAAATCTCGTCCGGATTTGAAAGAAAAAAAAGAAAAGGCGAGACCCGGGCCGTTCTAATTGAATTCTAATTTAATTCTTCGTAGAGAGGCAGAGCGCGATTTTTTTCTCGCGACACGCGACACCGCCGCCAAGAAAGTGTCTCGCCGCCTTTTCGCAGATTGCGGAATATCGTTCTTCGTTCATCGCGTGCGCCTGAAAAATCCGGCAGATGACACTGCGTCTCGGCTTTCGAAACGCCTAGTTGCGGTCAGTCCGGCTTGGTTCCCAGAACAATCTAAGAGAAAAAGTCGCAGGACTTTCTAGACCCAGTCGCTGGAAGTCATTGTATCACTTCTTTTATATGCACGCTCACATGTGTACACTCGTGGCCAAAAGATTAAGAACACTTGCGGCCAGGTATTATCAGCATGTTAAATTTAAGTCGTGTTTAGATGTGGGGTTTATTGGAGATCGTGGATTTAAAACAATGACAGTAACACCTAATTGAATGTAACAACCAGTGGCGTAGCTACAGGGGTTGCGGAGATTGCAAAGCAACCCGGCGCTAAGACGCCATAGGCGCCTGTTCTAGAATCCTTAAAGTAAAAGTTTTTGCTAACGAAAGCGAATATTCAGATAGCTGCAGATTTTTTCTGAAAAGAATCGTAAGCGAGGAAAAGCGGAAGCTTACTTGTAAGTCACACATTAGAGATTTTCGATAAATGGATATTTTCAAAACAGAATACAGTCCGACATAAGCAAAAAAAGAAAGAAACAAAAGTAAGAGCATTTTAATTTTTGGAGTTGAATAAAACAATTTGAGAGCAGTTGGAAAACGCTAAATCTCTATTTGGGATGTAGCGCCATCTGTTAATCCGAGCCGTAAATTTGTTTCCAAAAAATCCAAAAAAAAAAAAACTTTGGCAAAGTTCAAAACAATGTCTTCAAAACAATTTTGATTAAATAAAATTTTTGTTTATTTACTTGCAAGGTTTTTCTAAGTAAAAAATACGTGACTTCGCGTGAAAAACCTTTCCAGACTTACATTTGTTTCACGAATAAATTAAATAAAATTCTATTTTAGTATATATCACTATATACAGCGTGTAATCAAATAAGTTTCACATATTAAAACTGTAAGTTCTTTATCACTTAAGAAAGTGATTTCTGCAAATATGAATTTTATTGGTGAAAAATTAAAGAAATCAAAACCCCCCCAGAGCCCGGAGACTTTTTGTTTGAAAACCTCTGACTGGCCGTGTATCAGTTTCTACAAGCGCATCATAAACGTCGTAAAACAATAAAGCGTCATCGAACTGAAGGGCACTGGGTTAAAATCTTCGCTTATGTAATTTCATAACGGAATAGAATTATAAATATCCATCGCGTTGCTTATTAAATTATTCAATTTTCTCAATTTTCACGTAATTGTTAATAGTTTTCTGCTCATAAAACTGTAAAAATAAATAAAAATTAGAAATTCCATTTTCTAAAATTATTTTACTAATTCATACGTATTCATCGTGTACCTTATTTGCTGGTCGTCAATAAACTGCATTGTTATTTCTTTATTGCGCAAAATGTTTAAGAATGTCTTTTCTTTCTGCATTTCGGAAAATCGTTATTGAATGCAGTCGTCGCTTTTATTATTTTTGTGGAACCAAAACAATAAAGCGTCATGGAACACGAACTACGAAGAAACGTATTCGTTGGTGGAAATAATTAACAAAGCGACAATCAATCAAAGAGAATAATATTTTTTTAAAATCATTTTAATACGCGAAATTAGCACTGTAAATCATGTGAACTATTGGTTTACAAAGACCCGGATGTCAAGATCTAATTACTGTCGATTGTCTAATGAAACAGATTTAATTCTGATCAATGCAAGCAGATTCAAATTGTTCTCCTTTAACCATAATGCACACACGGGCCACGACCAAGAGGTTGTTAATTTGAACTGTCGTCTTTAATGGGTCGGTGATTCTATTTTATTGTGTTCCCATAAAGCTTTTAAAATGCGATCAAGCAATTGACCTTGAATTTTGCTGGAATTTTGTTTTATAACGTTGTTTTTGTGCACGGCCGACCAGAAGTTTTCAAACAAAAGAGTCAATACTCCTCCACTAGGTAATTTTTTTATTTTTGAGCTAGACTTTTGGTAGTTGCAGCATTAATTCTCTTACATGATGAGGAACTTGTGGTATTAATATGTGAAACTAATTTGATTACACCCTGTATAGTGATATATACTAAAATTGTGTTTTATTTAATTTATTCGTGTAAATTGGAATATCACAAAATAACAGCTAACAGTTTCATTTGTTTCTTTATACATATTTCATCATTATTTATTATTTTATAAGATAGAAAAAGCGATGATTTAATTTTAATTTAATTGTTTTTTTTTTGTATTTCATTATTGTTTTTTACATTTTCTAGTAAGCCAAAAAAATGACGACTTCCGATGAAAATCTTTTGAAAATCAAATAAAGCTTCCATTTGTTTCTTTGCATATCTCATTATTATTATTATTATTTGTTTCTTTTTGTAAGCAAGATTTTTCTTTTTAGTTCATATAAATCAACCTTTCATCTGTTTCCTTGCATTTCATTGTTTTTTTTCTGACGTATTAACTTTGAGATTGGATCCACTCCGCTTCATTTTTTTTTCTGTTTAGTGTGCTCTTCCCGCTTCCATTTTGTTTTTCAGTTTCTTATCAGCCTTGATTTTTATACGCCTTTTGTTTTTCGTCCATTCTTTTTCTTCACACTTCATTGTTCATTATGCGATCGAGTTCTTTTTGTTTCGTTTTTGATCATGAATTAATTTCTCGTTAATTCATTTATTTATTTGTGTATTCGACATTTCACACACGGATTATTCTGTCTCATTTTTTTCCGTTGGCAACTTAAATGTCGCGCGCTTTCTTCGACGATTGTCGTTATTCTTTTGTTTCAGAAATTAAAATAACCGCCACGGCAATGTTTAGCGTTTGCGCAATGCTCGCAGCCGTCTGGAAGTTTACTTTTTTTTTAAAGGAATTTCACGGCAACTGAAAAATTCAAGAAATATTGCCACAACAAACAATTGTGGTCGCAAAATTTCTTTTAGAAAGTGTTTTGGAAACTATTTAAGTGTATAGCGCCTGGCGCTGCTTTTCGGGGGCTTTTCTAACCTAAAATTTTGACAGCTCTTTTTTTTTAAATAGGACCATCAAAACTTTAAATTTACCTAAATTTTTATATAGATAACAATTTTTGATTTATTTTCTTTTATCTAGATAAATTTCTAAATTATCTTATCTGTCTAAAATATTTATCTGAATAACAGATACTGTAAAGAAATAATTTCAACAACGCAACAATCCTACACGTACATACACGTTTTAGTTTTATTTTCATTAAAAAGTAAGTAACATTAATTTTTTTATATACGTACGTAAATGTCTTATAAATTCTTTGCATTAGTTTATTTTACAGATTTAAAATGATTTTTTTTTACGAAAAGCACTTTACTAACAGTGGTTTTAACTCTAAATAAAGAAGAATCGTTACAAATATTTCTCATAAATTTCAACGGACAAGAAAACTGCCTTAATTAATGTGTCATATATCATTTTGTACATTTATTCTTTTCTATGTTGTAATATCTTTATCTTGTCATCTTTTATTTTATTTTTTTCATCTAGATATACGAAAATTATCTTTTACCTGTTATCTAGATTTTTTCAAAATTGTCAAAAAGGCGTAAACCGGAACAAAAGTGCGTGGAACGTTACTTCAAGATCTGGATCTTCCTGGAGGCGAAATAATTTTCTTTTTCATTATTTTACCTTATTTTTAAAGTTTCGTTAACTCAGCAAATGTCTTTGATTGATCAATACGTGCTCATAATATGAACTGTCACTTCGTCAGGACGATAATATTGACAATGAATTAATGCTTTATGATGAAACTCATTCGGTTTCGTAAAAAAATCTCATTAAAACACAAATTTTATTTTGCAACACCGCAATTCGTTGGCATTTCAACTTATACAACAAAAATAACCTCCAAACCGACCCAAGTTTGAAATCACCTGTATCCGTTGGCATTTAAAAGTATAAACGTAACTACCAGAGTGACATTCGTTTAAAATTCATTTTTATTTTAAGTCGCCGACTTAGATTATAAAAAATGCGAGGTTTTCTTTTAACGTTCAAGAAACAAAATAGAAATCAAAATAAAGTATACTCAGCATAAAACATCGTCGGCGTCGTGTTTTGTCTTCTGTGCTACAATCCACAATTGAATCCACGAGTTATAGTTTTGCTATGGTGCGTCGAGATTTAAGCGGCATTTCATAGCGATTTGGTTCATTTCATATTAATTTGATGATTACAAGACATATAATGAAATATAAATGCAAAAAAAATAAATAAATAAAATGAAAAGACCGTTTTTTAGATCAAATGTTAAGTAACTCCAGAACGATTAGGTGTAGGTGTGGATAACGTTATACAAAAAAATGCGTGGAACTTTGTGGACGATCCAAATTTGACACATCACATACAGGTGTCCAAAAATGGGAAAGTATTTCATTACGAGATACAAGATACTTTTGTATAAATGTTTGAAGATACTTTTCTAAAAGATATTTAACATAAAAGCATTCGAAACAGAAGGTACTGTACTATCTAAAGCAACGTGAAAAAAAGATACTTCTCCTTTTTTTTTTGTTCTAAACATTATGTCATAGTAGTCGATAGATATACTAAGTACGTCTTTCAAATACTTTCAAATATCTTAAATACTTTTAAGACGTACTTAGAATATCTATTGACCACTATGAGATAATGTTTAGGATAGAAAGAAATATCCTTTTTTTTTGGCAGTATCTTAAATACTAGAGTATCTTCTATTTTGAATGCTTTTATGTCGAGTATCTCTGAGTATTTAAGATATTTGAAAGCATTTAAGTCTTTAAAATGCTTCTTTATTAAGATATAAGATGCAAATGCGTTTTGCAAGTATCTTCATTTAGTAGATACTTTATGATACGAGATACCAAGACACTACCTGGCATTTGGCAACGTATCTAGAATATCTTTTCTTCAAGATACTCCCAGATCTGCGGGTGTCTCAGTACTTATCGAAATATTGTCTGAGAACACGGGGTTGGGACATCCTTTATGCATCTGTACAGCGTTGTGTATACATTTTGATTCAAACCTCGATGGTCGCTAGATATACTAAGTACGTCTTACTTGAAATATCTATCGACCACTATGAGATAATGTTTAGGACAATAAGAAATATCTTTTTTTTTCACAGTTTCTTAGATACTAGAGTATCTTCTATTTCGAATGCTTTTATGTCAAGTATCTTTCAGTATTTAAGATGTTTGAAAACATTTAAGTATTTAAAATGCTTCTATATTAAGATATAAGATGCAAATGCGTTTTGCAAGTATCTTTATTTAGTAGATACTTTATGATACGAGATACCAAGATACTACCTGGCATTTGAAAACGTATCTAGGATATTTTTTCTTCAAGATACTCTCGGATCTGCAGGTGTCTCAGTAGTTATCGAGATATTGTCTGAGAACACGGGGTTGGGACATCCTGTGTGCACCTGTACACTATTGTGTATAAATTTAGATTCAAACATCGATGGTCGATAGATATACTAAGTATGTATTACATATAATATCTATCGACCACTGTGAGATAATGTTTAGGACAATAAGAAATATCTTTTTTTTCACAGCTTCTTAGATACTAGAGTATCTTCTATTTCGAATGCTTTTATGTCGAGTATCTCTGAGCATTTAAGATATTTGAAAACATTTCAGTTTTTAAAATGCTTCTTTATTAAGATATAAGATACAAATGCGTTTTGTAAGTATCTTTATTTAGTAGATACTTTATGATACGAGATACCAAGATACTACCTGGCATTTGAAATCGTATCTAGAATATTTCTTCTTCAAGATACTCCCAGATCTGCAGGTGTCTCAGTAGTTATCGATACTAGAGTATCTTGTATTTCGAATGCTTTTGTGTCGAGTATCTTTCAGTATTTAAGATGTTTGAAAACATTTCAGTATTTAAAATGCTTCTTCATTAAGATATAAGATGCTAATGCGTTTTGCAAGTATCTTTATTTAGTAGGTACTTTATGAAACGAGATACCAAGGTACTACCTGGCATTTGGAAACGTATCTAGGATACTTTTCCTTCAAGATACTCCCGGATCTGCAGGTGTCTCAGTAGTTATCGAGATATTGACTGAGAACACTGGGTTGGCACATCCTGTATGCACCTGTACAGCGTTGTGTATAAATTTTGATTCAAGCCTCGATGGCCGACAGATATACAAAGTACGTCTTACTTAAAATATCTATCGACCACTATGAGATAATGTTCAGGACAATAAGAAATATCTTTTTTTTCACAGTTTCTTAGATACCAGAGTATCTTCTATTTCGAATGCTTTTATGTCGAGTATCTCTGAGTATTTAAGATATTTGAAAACATTTAAGTCTTTAAAATGCTTCTTTATTAAGATATAAGATGCAAATGCGTTTTGCAAGTATCTTTATTTAGTAGATACTTTATGATACGAGATACCAAGATACTAGCTGGCATTTGAAAACGTATCTAGGATATTTTTTCTTCAAGATCTGCAGGTAGTTGTCGAGATATTGTCTGAGAACATGGGGTTGGGACATCCTGTTGTATGCACCTGTACAGTGTCGCACATAAATTTAGATTATTCAAACCTCCGAGGTGTTTGTATGAAAATAAATGAAAACAAGTTGTATCTCGTATGCAAAGTGAGGCTAATTGACATCGGTGCGCAGGATGAATTATGCAGATGTGAAAATTTGTTTACATATTCACCTGTACACGGAAGCAGATGCAAATAGTTTCAGCTAAGAATACACGTCGTCGTCGTTGTCGTATACACAACGCCCACCCACTATAACGTGCTCTAGGTCAATGGCTCTGCGATTGAGATTTCTTCGAGAAGACAGATGATGACGACAAGACGACAAGGCGACAATATGTATTCGGTAACAAACTCTCGTATGAACGTCGTGGCGGTTGGTAGATACTTTCACGCGGCTTTCAAATTCAATCGGTACATACGACGTGTATGTATACGACGTAATTACCTTCGCGTTCGCTTTATTTTCTTTTCACGCTTTCAGCCGGCCGATATTCAACGTTATTTAAATTCATTCTTATTATTATCATCGACCGAACCAACCGGATCTGTTGCATAAATATCCGTTCGCAAAAAGAAAAATAACTCGAGCTGGAAATAACACAGCTGTCGACGTCACAGGTGTATTTGCGTCATGTTCTTCCTTCCCATCAGATTTAACATTTTCTAAATTTGTAATTGTCAAAATTAATTCGGCAGCGTTTTCTTTGTCTACGTACACCGATGAACGTGATGACTAGTAAACTAGTTGGCATTTAAACGTAAAATAGCACTGTAATTATCGTCGACTAGTTTTACGCAACTCGATCGACAAGGAATGCAATGAAAAGCGGATATTATAAACTTATTAATTCATGTCATGTAACCTTGGTAAAGTATTTGATCTCCATCGATGATAATACTTAAGAGATCAGAGAAGGAAACATTATATCACGTCCCTCTTTATGATGTTGTTTGTTAAAATATAAAAAAGATGTGATGATCTATTGCCTGATGCGAGGTATTCACGTCAAAGCCGGGGCGTCGGCCTGGAAAGTTCAAGCTTCGCTCGACAGAATTTTCTCGACGAAGAAATTTCCCGCAGCTAAATAATTTTAAGTCAGTTTTCTTTTAACGTTCAAGAACCAAAATAGAAATTTCAAAAAAAAAATAGTTTAATAAGATATGCTTTTCATAAATCATCGTCAGTCGTCGTGTTGTCGTCTCCTTCGATACAATCTCATTGAACCCACGAGAATTGGTTTCGTTGCTGAGCGCCGAGGCGACCTAAACCTGTCGGAGTTTTGATTAGTTAGTTTAGTAACATTCCAAATGTATAATAAAATGTATTTGTGAAAAAAGAAATGAACTTTAAATACACAGGGTGTGTCACTGCGCTTATTTATCAACTGTTTCTGACGTGCAAGTCGCCTGCGACGTTCAATTTTATGAGAATCGTATAAACACAGCGGCAGAAAAAAAATCCAAATTGTTTTTGAATATTTTATAAATCAATTCTTCAGATTTGGAGGGAGGAGTATTTTTGACAATCGTGCTAAAAATGTGGCCCAGTTTCATGAACCTTGGGGATTTGTAACATAGAAAAGAAAATTTCGTTCTTTAGATTCAGCGAAAATGTCATATATCTGGCAACAACGCAAAAAAGACGAACTTGCGGACAAAGCCAAATAACAATTTATTTTCGGACAGTAAACAAATCAGGTCTGAGGATAATTTTGTACGTTTGGCAACCCTGTCGGTTAATTCTTGCAAAGAGGCGTAAAATAAACAAAAAAAATGTTAATTGAATAAACTAAAAAAAAAATGTTAATGGAAGGAAAATTTTGTCGGTTCTTTAAATTTAGCGAAAATGGGAAGCGCCCGGCAACGTGGCCAAAGAAAAAACGAACCTGCGGGTAGAATTGCCAAATATTTTTTTCAAACAGTAAACAAATTTTAGAAAAATCTAAAATTAAAAAAACAGGTCTGAGGATAACTATCGTTTACGTTTGGCAACCCTGCTGGCTAATTATTGCAAACAGGCATAAAATAAATAACAAAAAATGTTAATGTTAGAAAATACAACGTCGCGAAAAAAGCCGTCTGCAACGAAAGGAAAATCTCGTCGGTTCTTTAGATTTAACGAAAATGTAAAGCGTACGGCAAAAAAAAGACAAACTTGCGGACAGAGTTGCCAAATATTTTGCTTGATCAGTAAAAAAATTTTGAAAAATCTAAAATTAAAAAAAATCAGGTCTGAGGATAACTTTGTACGTTTGGCAACCCTGCCAATAAATTCTTGCAAAAACAGGCGTAAAATAAATGAGAAAAAGACATGTTAATTTTAGAAAATACAACGTCGCGAGAAAAGCTGTGTGCAACGAAAGGAAAATCTCGTCGATTCTTTAGATTTATTGGAAATGTGAAGCGTCCGGCAATGTCGCCAAAAAAAAAGACAAACTTGCGGACAGAGTTGCCAAATAATATTTTGCTTGATCAGTAAAAAAATTTAGAAAAATCTAAAATTAAAAAAAATCAGGGTTGAGGAAAATTTTGTACGTTTGGCAACCCTGCCGGTTAATTCTCGCAAACATGCGTAAAAAGCTGAGAGAAAAAATATTAATTTTAGAAAAAATAACGTCGCGAGTAAAGCTGTGTGCAACGAAAGGAAAATTTCGTCGGTTCTTTAAATTTAGCGAAAATGTGAGGCATGTGGCAACTCTGCGCGTCAAAGGAACGAATGTGCCAACAGAGTTGCCAAATATTTTTTTCCGGACGACAAAAACAACAAAAATATTAGAAAATTCTAAAATGAAACGAAAATCAAGTCTGAGGAAAACTTTGTACGTTTGACAACTAAGCCGATAAATTTTTGTAAACGTGCGGAAAATAACTTGAGAGTTTTAGAACGTGTCAAAAAAACGAACGTGCAGAGTTGCCAAATATTTTTTTCGGGTGACAAAACAACAAAAATTAATTACGAGTTTAAATTTACCAGTTAAATAAGTCTTGGGGGATTTTTCATGTAACTTTTCTAAATTTGACAAAAATTTAGAATGCTTGACACTTGACAGCTAAGCTAACAGAGCAGACATTGTTGCCAGACGGCTTCTGACATTGTTTGCTCCACAAAAAATATACAATTATGTTGTCAGAGATTCTTATGGGTGTTTTTTTTTTTTTTTTTACTGAAAAGAAAATGAATTCTTGGTAACGTTTGAAGAAGTTCTGCAGATTTGGCAACTACGCCAAACCATTAAACGAACATAGAGCCAAGCGGACCACGCTGCCAAATGTAGGAAAAGAGAGGCATTTATTAAAAACCAAAGAAAGAAATAGTTTTGGAACTTGTTGGAGAATATTTGTTTTCGAAGACTCCGTGCATTCGGCAATGAATGAATGAATGAATCCAAGCAATGTTGCCAAACATCGCAGTTTTGTAGTGTGAAGCATAAACCGAATGAATAGATTCGGAAAGTAGGCGGTGCTAAAACTGGCGCGAAATTTGAAACGTCCTCAAAACTATATTTATAAAAACTTGTTGCTTGCACCGCCGCGCCGCGAAGAAGTAAATGTTGCCAGTGCTAGAATCAGCAACGTTGCCATATAGTGCGATAGTAATCGTGTTCATGCGTGATCGTTTAGCAGTTGGTACGCGACGTACGATTTCAACATTTTACGGAAAAACGGCGAGAATAAGAAGATGTAAAATCGGAAATTAAAAAAAACTTTTATTTTGTTTGATTGAGCTATACAATTGAAAAGAGAGAGAGAAAAATAAAATAAAATCACAATTACTTAATTTCCGAAAAATCGTAAACAATTAAGAACGAATGTTTTTGGTAACTGAAAGGAAAAAAGGCACAAAGGAAATTTTCGGAAAAAAAAAGAATCACGAAAAATAAATTAAAAGTTTAAAACAACGAACTGTAGATTTAAAATTTCCGTGAAAAAATAATTAATGATTCGTTGGAATTAATTCGTAGATGAAAAGAAAAACTATAGGAAAAAGGAAAAACAACCGACAATCGCGACATTTTTCATCGGAAAGAAATGACAAGGCACAAGAAAAAGAAAAATGCAAGCGATCAGAAATTAGCAGAAAAATGTAAAAACTAAAAACTCTTTTTTGATGATCACGAAACACAATTGAAAAGAGGAAAACAAAAGGAAACTATAAACAATTAAGAAAGAAATGAGGAAGTTTTTGATAATTAAAATGAGAAAAAAGTAAAATAGAAATTTCGACGGGGAAAAAACAAATGGCGGTCATCATTATAAAATTAAAATAAAAATTTAAGACGAATATTGTAACGGAAATTAGAGTGGAAAACAACGGATAATCGCGACGTCTTGGGGAAAAGAAAACGGTAATATAAAAACAGAAAAAGTGCAATCAGAAATTACAAAAAAATGAGAAAATTAAAAACTTTCCTTTACGATCGAAAAACCATTGAAAATGAAATAACTAAAATTATAAACAATTCAAAATAGACAAGGAAAACGAGTTTTTGATCATTCAATAATAATAATAATAAATTTATTTATCAAATTGCCAAGTACATAAAAGAGATAAAAAAAGAAAGAATAATACTTAAAAAAATAGTACGAAACTAAAAAAGAGAAAGAACAAATGACGATCACCATGAAAAATAAAATAAAAATTCGAATTAAATCGTAATTTAAAAAAGAAAAGTACAAAAACGGAAAAACAACTGACAATCGCAATAACGTCTTGCAGAAAGCATGCCACGAGAAAAAAAGATAAACTGTAAACACTTTTTTGACGATGGATTAACAGTTTCCCGAACAAGAAAAACAAAATAAAATCATAGACAATTAAAAAGAATAAAACAAAAATGAAGGACGTTTTGATAAATGGGAGAAATTTTTTAACGAAAAAAAGAGAAACAAATGACAAACACCATAAAAATAATATAAAAGCGCAGATTTAAAATTTCTTTAAACAAAAAATAATTAACAATAAACATTGAAGACGTGCGTAAAGTAGTAATTCGAAAATCATAAAAAGAAAAAAAAAACAACAAAAATTACCCTGTAGCAAGTTTGCTCAGATTGCAGTGGAGCCCCTCAAGCATCCTGTGTGTAGCGTTATTTCGGCCCTAATTGGGGCCTCATCAGCAGAAGAGTAGCTTGAGAAACTCCAGCGCAATTCGAACGACTTGACCGATTTTAAACCGGTAAGCCCAGTAATAGCTGAAGCCAAAGACGAATTACAATCATCCGAAGCAAATAAGAAAAACAAATGGCGACTGTGATCATTCGCGCGAAAGAGAGAAGACGAGCAAACGAGGAAAGTCAAATTACGGAACGAAAATCTTTGAGAAGAAAATAGAAAGAAACAAAAACAAATAATTTGACTGATTTGGTCGATACGTGGTGGAAATCCATTTAATTAAAAGAACAAATGACTATCGGCGAAAGAGAGAGGGAGAGAGAGGAGCGTAGAAAATTTTTGAAGTCTTAACTTCGGAAAACCATCATGTAAACATAAGCGAAACAAAAGAAGAACGTTCTCATCTCTTGGAAAAGTGTAATCGGAATGGGGATTAAAAAAAAAAGAACAAGTTCGGCAGAAAAAGAAAAAAAGAGAGAGAGAAAGACGAGCGTGATATTAACGAGAGAGAGAGAGATGGAAATTCGGAAAGTATATAAAATAAACAAGAACAAAGAAAAAAGAAGGTTCAACAAGCACAGCGACAACCACAAGAAACTTCAGAGTGACGGAAATATTTGAGGACGATTCTCAAACAAATGATGATCGTGTGACGTTCAGAAAAAAAATTGGCTTTTTTTCTGTTTAATAATAATCCCGGCTCTTTTTAAGAACGGCTCTTTTCCATTTCAGTTTTATTGACTCACTCATTATTTTTACTCAGGCGAATAAAATCGGGATGATACGATTTAAAAAAAAAAACGAAATAAGATTTTTTTTTCTCTAAAAAAAAAATACTTGGCACGTTGGCAACACTGTCTGGAATGACGTGATGCGTCTTGCTTTTCGCCGATTCTCGCTTTTTTTATAAGATTCATAAATGTGAGGTTATGTTTACGTCCGTCAATGTGAGGTTATGTTTACGTCAACCTCTGCGTTACAGCAGCAATAATTTACGACACGCTTCCGACTTATTAGACAAAGAAAAGCGCAAACGATTCAGCGTGACGTTTGTTTTCCTAATCTGTTCCAAAACCGAAGTAAATCGGGAAGCGTTAATCTGCGATTTGGAGGTTATCTGCAAGTCACGTGACTGACAGTTTTCTTTTCGAGGTACTTGAGACGCCCGCCGCGACGGGGTTTCCCTAAAAATAAAATTCATGACGCAAAGCGCTCAAAACTGATTTAAACCAAAAGTCCGGTTCGCGCGTGGAATTTTGTTTGTTTTCGGATCCGCGCGCGCGTAACGAATTAAATTTTTTACGGGGCGAGGTTGGTTATCCTGCGGGCTTTCATCGGGTTCTCACGGGGCGCGCGGGCCCCATTATCGACCTCGCAGTGCGTAAACACGCAAGTCGAAAAATAAATACGGGGACGTGTTAATTGGCTTTAAAACGGCCGCCGACAAGCGCCTCGCGTAGCTCGAGGAATCAAAACAGAACGGAGTCAATAAATACGAAGGCGCAGATGGGGGGTGGGGTGGAAGGGCGTAAAGAAAATAAATCAAAACGAATGAAGAGGAGGAAAAAAAATTAAAATTAGATTTTGCCTATTTAGGGTATGACCAAGTAACGAGAATAAATTTTGAAATAAAAAAAAAATGAAATCGACTGGATGAGTTAATTTAAAATGAAACAAAATTTTGTTGCAAATCGTTTTTAATTGCAGTGAAAACCTCGAGCAGCTTCTGTACAGCTGTTTCAGCCCTGTTTGGGGCTTCATCAGCAGAGACGTAGCTCGACATTCCCATTGCAAACCAAAAACGACTTGTCTAATTTATTCGCAAATGCGATGTAATAGTGATGAACAGTTCAAACAGCGACATCTTACGATCGCAATAGGATAGACAAATTGAAGCGGGATTTGCTCCTAATAAGTCCCCCATGCAAGTTTTACAAAATTTTGTTGCAAATCGTTTTTAATTGCAATGTCAGGTCAAAAAGCGATCGTAAGATGTCGCTGTTTTATCTGTTCATTAAAGTTAAACAACAAGAAGTCGGCCAAAAAGTAATCTATTAATCATTAACGGACCAGATAACTGGACGCTGGTGTGTAGCAACCGACTAGCATGCTCGAAAATTTTCCCATAGGAAAAATTTCGTGCTCGAAAATTTTCCAATAGGAAGAATTTCAAGTGATACCGCCCGTCACTACTTAAAAAAAAGTACAAAAAGAAACCGAAATAAAAGGAGAGAGGATGTAAAATGCAAGGAAAGCAAAAAAAAATGTAAAGAAAACAACTGTCGGCATTACCAAAAAGAAAAAAAGAAAAAACAAGAAAACTAAAGAAGATGGCCGCCAAATGGCCCCAAAATTGGAACAATGCAAGAGAGGAAACAAACAAAAGTAAACGAATAGAAAAAGGTAACTAAAAATTATGAAAACTTTAGTAATCATAAAAAAAAAAACATTGAAAAAAGAGACGGTACATGTTTCTACGAACAACAAATAGAAGAAATTATTATCACTTATTATTAATATTACGCGTAAATTTTCCCACAGGAAAAATTTCGATTAGTACTGGTCGTCTTTACTTTAAAAAAATAAACAAACAAAAAGGAGCCGAAATAAAAGGAGAGAAAATTTAACATGCAAGGAAAACAAAATAAAATATAATAATAATAATAATAATAAATATATTTCCCAACAGACAGTACAAGTCTATAATGGACATTAGTTTAAGGGCGTAGAAGGCGCACACTAAGCTAATATACTAAATAAATAAGAAAAAAAAAAAGAAGTAAATATTACAAAAATAGTATCAGCAATAACAAGAAGTAGAGATACTTTACGGCAACAGTAAAAATAACACTATAAATTACCGCAAACAATAACTCTAAATTTAAGCTAGTTAATTCTAAGTTAACAGAAAGATAAAGACAATATCAAAGATGAAAGGAGCAGTGTCGTTAAGTTAGACATTATATTTTGCCAGGATTTTCCTTTTTATTGGAGCACATTTAAACTTTATATGAAATATATCAAAAATAGGATCTGAGCAAATGTCATTATAAAGTCTGAAACAAGTGATCAGAGGAGAGTGTAAATGATGGAAAGTGTTTGGAATATCATAATAAAAGGTAACAGGACATCTGCTTGCGATTCGAGGCACAATTAACTTTAAATCACTTAGTAATGAAGGGCAAGAAATTTCCCCATGCAAAAGATTTTGTAAAAATGTTAAACAGTTAAAATTTCTTCTGGATATTAAAGAATTTTCATTAACTGCGGATAGCAAAATCATCTGATTTTGATGCCAAGGCGGGAAACAATTATATAATTTGTAGTACAAATATTTTGCAAATTTTCTTAGTACATTTTCAAGAAGGTTGATATAAACTAAGTTGTGAGGTTTCCAGATAACGCTACAGTATTCAAGCCTAGATCTAACAAGAGCATAGAAAAGTGACTTAATAGCTAATATATTTGTGAAATCTTTCGTATTTCTAATAATAAAGCCCAATAATTTTAAGGATAAATTTGTAATATGCAAAATATGAGGTACAAAAGTTAAGGCAGAATCAATAATTACCCCTAAATCGGAAATCTCTTCACACGTAGTCAACAGAGTGCCATTTAAGTTGTAAAAATAGTTAATAGTATCGTTCTTTCTAGTAAAGGACATTTTTTTACATTTACTGACATTAATATCCAGTTTGTTATGAATACACCACCGCGATTTTAAGATCATCAGCGTAAATAAAGGTGTTACATTTTATGTTAGAAGTTACATCATTGTAGAATATGACGAAAAGAAGAGGACCTAAATTGGAACCTTGAGTGACTCCACTAAGCGAGCAAAACATGTTTGAAATAAAACCAGCATATTCTACAAAGATTGACCTACCTACGAGAAGAGATTTCATTAATACTAGCAAGCTGTTGCACAAACCGAAAGATCTTAATTTACTTAGGAGAGCACAATGATTAACTCGGTCAAAGGCTTTGGACAAATCCGTGTATCTGACAACTACTTGCAGACGGTTATCTAACGCACTCGATACAAATTGCGTAAATTCACATAAATTGGTGGCAGTCGAGCGACCCTTAATGAACCCATGTTGCTCTGGTACAATCTTATTTACAACGTGATAATAAATCACATCAGAGAGGATGGATTCAAATATTTTCGCAAAATTGCATAATAATGAAATGGGCCTGTAGTTCGTTATAAGTGATTTATCTCCAGACTTAAATACTGGTGTTACTCGACTTAATTTCCACATGACAGGATAGTGTGACTGGCGCAATATTAAATTAAATAAATAACATAACGGAGTTAACAAACAACAAATATATAAAATCATAAAATAAAAAAATGTCGGAATTACCAATAAGATAAAAAAAAACAACGAAACTAAAAAGATGGTAGCCAAATGGCCCCAAAATTAGAACAATGCAAGAGGAGGAAACAAACAAAAAGAAAACGAATAGAAAAAGGTAACTGAGAATTATGAAATATTTAGTAATTATATAAAGAAACACACTGAAATAAAAGATGGCACTTGTTTCTATGCCAGCGTTTCCCAAACTGTGGGGCGCCCCCTCCCCCCCCTAGGGAGACGCATAAGTCTTCAAAAGGGGGAGCAGCAGAATAAATCTAAAAACAAATTACAGCAAATCGCAACTAATTTATCATATTATTTTGCGCAAGAAGTTGCATATTAAATTATTTAGATTAACTCTTGCTGTATAATTTAGCGTAACAGATTTTTATTATCTTTGATAGTAAGCTTTATTCTATTGAACCTTCAAATGTGTCAAGCTTGGGAATGTTTAGGATATAAAACTCTTAAAATTGCAAAAATGGTTTTCACTGTGCAACGTTAGGAATTTCGTAGCAAAAGTTGATCTAAATAATTTATTAACACATCGTATAATTAATTGTCATAGGTTGGCACCGAATTTGTATTTGATTGAAACTGAGGAGATTTTAATTTCTGGAATTAAAACTGACATTTTGTTTGACAATGACAACCAAAATTTAATGCTCATGACCGTATATCTATGACGGTTATAAAATGTAATGAGGAGTCTCAAATATCTAAAAAAATAAACATCATTATCGTTAGTGTTCAAGTTTAGGTTCTAATATCAACCGGAAGGGGGGAACAGGAAAAATTTCGAGTAATACCGTCCTTCTTTACTTTAAAAAAATAAACAAAAAGAAGCCGAAATAAAAGGAGAGAAAATTTAAAATGCAAGGAAAGCAAAAGAATATATTTAAAAAAAAAAACAACTGTCTGCATTACCAGAAAGAAAAAAAACAACAAAACTAAAGAAGATGGCCGCCAAAATTAGTACAATTCAAGAAAGGAAACGAATAGAAAAAGGTAACTGAAAATTATGAAATCTTTAGTAATTATAAAAAAAAAAAAAACATATAATAAGAGACTGCACTTGTTTCTACTCACATCAAATAGAAGAAATTATTATCACTTATTGTTAATATTGCGCCTGTCATTACCTAAAAAATACAAAAAGAAACAGAAATAAAAAGAGAGAGGACTTAAAATGTAAAGGAGAGCAAAAAATACAAAAAAACTAGCTGTCTGCATTACCAAAAAAAGAAACAACAAAATAAAAGCCGTTAGGCGCGTCAAATGACCAAAAATAGAATAATTCAAGAACAATAATAATAACAACTTTTTAGAAAAATTTTGTGCAAATCGTTTTTGATTGCAGTGAGAACCTCGAGCAGCCTCTGGACAGCTGTTTCAGCCCTGCTTGGGGCTTCTTCAGCAGAAACGTAGCTCGACATTCCCACTGCAGACCAAAAACGACTTGCCCAATTTATTCGCATTTCTGCTGAAGAAGCCCCAAGCAGGACTGAAACAGCTGTCCAGAGGCTGCTCGAGGTTCTCACTGCAATCAAAAACGATTTGCACAAAATTTTTCTAAAATCTTTCATTATGCTTTGACAGCAAGCATGGCCGCCTTGCATGGGGGACTCATTAGGAGCAAATCCCGCTTCAATTTGTCTATCCTACTACAATGTTAGGTCAAAAAGCGATAGTAAGATGTCGCTATTTTATATGTTAATAATAACAACAATAATAAATCTTACTAATATCGATTGCATAGTTTGAGACACGAAAAAAAAAAACAAAACAAGAGACGATATGCCCCAAAATTAGAACAACGCAAGGAAGGAAATAGGAATACAAGATCGACAAAAAAAGACAGAAAACAAATAAGCCTCGCTTAAAATAGAAACGGAAACAAAAGATTTTCCAATAAAAGAAGCTATAAAACAGAGTCAATTAAAAACACAGAAACAAAAGAAAAGTAGAACGATCAGAGTAAAAATAAGTTCGACGACCAGACAGCTGGACACAGCCGTCTGTCATGCTCGAAAATTTTCCCATAGGAGAATTTTTCCGATAGGAAAAACATCGGGCAGTACCACCTGTCACTACTTAAAGAAATACAAAAAGAAACCGAAATAAAAGGAGATAGGATTTAAAATGAAAGGAAAGCAAAAATTTATAAAAAAAATAACTGCATTACAAAAAGAAAAGAAACAACTAAACAAAGGCGAGAGAGGCGCGCCAAATGACCAAAACTAGAATAATTCACGAACAGTAATAATAACAACAACAATAATAATTCTTATTGATCTCGATCGTATAGTATGAGACGTGAAGAAAAGAAAAGCAATACAAAAGACGATGTGTCCCAAAATTAGAACAATGTAAGCAAGGAAATAGGAATACGAGACCAACAAAAAAGAGACAGAAAACAAATAAGCCTCGCTTAAAATAGAAACGGAAACAAAAGATTTTCCAACAAAAGAAGCTATGAAACAGAGTCAATTAAAAACACAAAAACAAAAGAAAAGTCGTACTTAAAGTAGAACGATGAGAGTAAAAATAAATTCGACGACCAGACAACTGGGCGCAGCCGTCTGTCATGCTCGAAAATTTTGCCATAGGAAAAATTTCGTGCTTCAAAATTTTCCCATAGGAAAAATTTCGCGTAATACCACCGAAATAAAAGGAGAGAGGTTTTAAGAGGTAAAGGAAACCAAAAAATAAAGATAAAACCAACTGTCCGGATTACAAAAAAATAAAAGAAAAGACGATAGGTGCCAAATGGCCAAAAAAATTGAATAATTCAAGAGCAATAATATTAACAACAATAATAATTTTTATTGATCTCGATTGCATAGTATGAGATATGAAAAAAAGAAAAACAAAACAAAAGACGATAGGCCCAAAAATTAGAGCAATGTAAGGAAGAAAATAGAAACGAGAAGAACAAGAAAGAGAAAGAGAAAACAAATAAGCCTCGCTTGAAGAAAAAACGGAAAAGAGGATTTTCTAATAAAAGAAGTTGTAAAGCAGAACCCGTTAAAAAAACAAAAACAAAAGAAAAGTAGAACGATGAGAGCAAAAATAAATTCACAATTAGCACCGCAGAAACAAGACAAAAGATGGCAAGGAAATAGGAATACGAGACCAACAAAAAAGAGACAAGTAAGCCTCGCTTAAGAAAGGAACGAAAACAAAAGATTTTCTAATAAAAGAGACTACAAAGCAGAACCAATTGGAAACACAAAAACAAAAGAAAAGCCGTACCTAAATAAAGTAGAAACAATGAGAACAAAAATAAATTCGTAACTAAAACGCAGCAACACAAAACAAAAGAAGGCGGAAAACACTAAATAAATAAATAAACAAGACAATGGAAACAGCAGATTTAATAAAACTGCTTAATGAGAGGGAAGAAGTGAAATCTACAGCAACTCTTATACAGGAGAAAAGAAAAGAAAAAAAAAAACAAATGAAGAACATCAGCCTACAGCGAGGGCATGCGTTAATAAAAAAAAACCTAGCTTTGAAAAAAAAAGTATTTAAAAAGAGATAAGCACAAACAAGCGGAGAGAAAAGAATAGAAACAAAAACAAATGAAGAACATCAACCTACAGCGATGGACTTGCGTTAATAAAAAAAAAACCTAGCTTTGAAAAAAAAAGTATTTAAAAAGAGATAAGCACAAACAAGCGGAAAGAAAAGAATAGAAACAAAAACAAATGAAGAACATCAACCTACAGCGATGGACTTGCGTTAATAAAAAAAAAACCTAGCTTTGAAAAAAAAAGTATTTAAAAAGAGATAAGCACAAACAAGCGGAAAGAAAAGAATAGAAACAAAAACAAATGAAGAACATCAACCTACAGCGATGGACTTGCGTTAATAAAAAAAAAACCTAGCTTTGAAAAAAAAAGTATTTAAAAAGAGATAAGCACAAACAAGCGGAAAGAAAAGAATAGAAACAAAAACAAATGAAGAACATCAACCTACAGCGATGGACTTGCGTTAATAAAGAAAACCTAGCTTTGAAAAAAAAATTAGTAAGGAACACGACAATCGAAAACAAGCGGCACTTACTGTGCAATTGGCAAGTGGAATTAAATAAATAAAATATTGAGAGGGAATAAAAGTATAAAAAAGACAAGCGAAGAAATTAAACGTCCGCGTCAACCGGAAATTTAAAAAATAAATAATAACTAAGGGTCGGACATTTTTAGGATATCTGGTAAAAACCAGTATAAAACCAAGCAGCGACGTAGATTTGAACGTCGCTGCTGAACGGTTTATGTGCCCGAGGCACTCCACCCTTGTGCTCATTGCATCGGAAACAATCGTTTGATGTAAATTACGTGTATAACAGAATTGCCTTTATAGTTTCTTTCAAATTAATATTGTGAAAACATTATAATTCTTTAATATAACTTTTAAAAAGATTGGCAGACGTATTACATTTAATTCATATCAATTACAGCGCCGTCACTGCAAAAAGAATGCGAGCTCATTTCGGAATGAATCAATTATGTAAACAAGTTTTTATATCCAGTCGACCAGAACTGTAGAGGTTACTACGTGCTCAGATATGGACATTAATGATTAATGACTAAATTAGTTATTAGTCGTGAGATACGTGACTAATGACTAAATTAGTCATTAGTCGTGAGACACATGATTAATGACTAAATTAGTCATTAATCTAAATGACTAAATTAGTCATTAATCTTGACTGCTGACTAATGACTAAATTAGTCACCAATCATGACTAATCTAATTAATTTGTTCAGTGCAAGGCTGCTTAACGTATTTTCGGACGTTTCATTCAATTTTCGTCAGAAGATTAATGCTTGAAGAATACATGAACGGTTTCTTAACTACAGGAGACCCGAGGTGTTTACAGGGTTCGAAACGAGCTACATTGATTATAAAATGTTACTTTCTTTGCAAATGCATAGTTCATAAAAGTTAAAATGCAGTAGTGATTCAGTGACCAGTTTAGTGACATTTCATTTCATTTGAAAATTATTTATTGGTCGTCAATTTAGTCATTCATTATTATTCACGATTGAATTTAGTCGGCTAATAATCAACTTTTTATTCAAAGACTAATATTAAAATATGATTGACGATTAACAACTAAATTAGTCATGATTGACTTAGTCATGACTAATTTAGTCGTTTAGTTTTAGTCACGATTAAAAATTTATTCCACTAATGCCCAACATTGTACGTGCCGCATATACTTCTCGGGCTTCGACTAGTTTATTGTTTTATTCTTTTATTATATTTAGCGAAATCTTCCACCTATAATGCGCCTAGGTCTGATAATGAAAGAAAAGAATAGAGAAAGGTAACTGGAAACAATGAAATCTTTAGTAACCATTAAAATGAACACAATGAAATAAGGGACGGTACATGTTTCTACTGTAGAACAAATGAAATAAATTATTATTATTATTATTAGTATTACTCCTTCCTATAGGAAAAATTTCACGATAAATTATCGGAAAATTTTCCCATAGGAAAAATTTCAAGAGTAATACCACTTGTGACGCGCGAAAATTTTCCCAAAGGAAAAATTCTCGCAATATACATATAAAAAAAAATAACTAAATTGCACAAAGAAGAAACAACGAAACAAAAGGCGAGAGGCGCACCAAATGACCAAAAATAGAATAATTCACGAAGAATAATAATAACAACAATAATAATTCTTATTGATCTCGATCGTATAGTATGAGACGTGAAAAAAAGAAAAGCAAAACAAAAGACGATTTGCCCCAAAATCAGAACAATGCAAGCAATGAAATAGGAATATGAGACCAAAAAAAAGAGACAGAAAACAAGTAAGCGAAAACAAAAGGTTTTCCAATAAAAGAAACTATAAAACTGAACCAATTGAAAACACAAAAACAAAAGAAAAGCCGTACCTACATAAAGTGCAAAGTGAGAGCAAAAATAAATTCATAACTAAAACGCAGCAACACAAAACAAAAGATGGCAAACACTAAATGAATAAACAAAACAATGGAAAAACAGATTTAATAAACCGGTAAATGGAGGGAAAAAGTAAAATCTACAGCAATACTTATACAAGAGAAAAGAAACGAAAAAAAAAAGAAACAAATGATGAACATCAACCTACAGGGATGGACTTGCGTTAATAAAAAAAAAATATTAACAAAAAAACAAGCAGAAACAAGCGGAGAGAAAAGAAAAGAAACAAAAACGAATGATGAACATCAACCTGCCGCAATTAAATAAATAATTATGTGTTGTGATGTTAAATAAATTATGCTTGTGTTGTAAATAAGGGACATCAGTTATTTCTATGCAGAACAAATGAAAAAAATTATTATTACTTATTATTAGTATTATTAGAAAATTTTCCTACAGGACAAATTTCGCGAGTAATGTCTCCTGTCACGCTCGAAAATTTTACCAAAGGAAAAATTCTCGAGTACTATCGGGATGTACAAGCGGTACTCCGAGGAAGGGGCGGTAGGCAGACAGTAAATAAGTTACCCCCGCCCTGCCGCCGTAATTAAATTAGATTATTAACAGGCCATCATTATTTTTTCATTAAAATAAAATAAATTAATTGGACCACGTTATTAATGTGCAATTTTTTTTTTTTTTGTAGAGTGTGGCAGAACCACGGTGAAGGGGGGTCGCGTGTCACCGGGCACTCGGCCCCCTCAGCAACCTCAACAACTACAGCAGCTCGCCCCAGTGAAGTCGGCGCCGAGGACCGCCGAAGCCCTCGCAGTGCTCGTCCAACATCTCGTGTTCAACGTAAGTTTACCGTAAATCCCGCGCCTTGTGAACGAACCGTTAAAGTAAATTCGGCTGCGCCCGCGGCTATTTGCAAACAATGCCGATTGTTGTAAATGATTAGTATTATAAATAATGAGATGCCTGGGGCCTTTGGCATTGTGGCGTAACTCGTTCGGTGATTGACGGCGTCATTTTCGATTGGTTGGTTTGAGGGGAAATCGAAAGTTGAATGACGAGAGGAGGAGGAGGGCATAAACAGTTTTGTTTGTGCTCGACACAGGGCAGGACTAATTTACAAAGGCTTTTAAATATATTTTTCTGGTGTTTTGTAATTTATAGTTTTATTGCGCGTTATACAGGGTGCTTCAGAATAAGTATCTGACCCAATAGGAGCGTATTCACTACGAAATTACAAAAAATAAATTTATTAGACCGATTATTTTTTTATTGTTATTTATTTATTTATTTGTTTTTAATTGATGATTACTAAAGATTTCATTAGTTACCTTTTTCTTATTCGTTTTCTTTTGTTATTATTATTATTTTTTTAATTTTCGTTCAAGCAGACGTTTAATTTATTCGCTTGTCTTTTTTTATTTTTCATGAATTTTCGTCGTTTCGTTGCCTCATAAAACTTTATGTGTTGCTTGTCTTTTTTTAAATAATTCTTATTTTTTTTAATACTTCTTTTCTACGTTGCTCTGTTTTAGGTGTTTATCATCTTTTGTTTTATTGTTTGTTTTTTTCTGCAGTTCAGTCCACATCTTTTTTCTTTTCTTCTGCTTTATGGAGCGCTGACATTTTGTTTTCTTTTTTTTGTGTATTTCTCATTTTCCTTCTCGCTTTGTTTTGCTGTTTTTGTTTTGCGAAAGAATGCGTGCGGTCGTTCTTGTTTCTCTCGTTGTCCTGCCTCAAACGCATTCGTCTTTTGTTTTACTGTACAGAGACTGCTCGAGGGATTTACTGCGATCAAAAACGATTTGCAACAAAATTTTTATTTTTTATGTTCATTCTTTTGTTTAAATCTAATTTCTTTGTTTTATGTTGGCGTATTTTAAATAACGATCGTTTATCTTTTTCTTATCTTTTATTTCAGGTACTCTTTTTTAATTCTTCTCTGCGTTGCATCTTTTATTTTGCTGTGTTTTCCTCTTCGCAATTCAATGGAAAACTTTTTTTTGTCATTTTGCTATTGTTTTCATTTTCTCTTTTTCGCTAATTAAATGCTGATTTTTTTTGTTTCTGCTACGATCTTTTCTTTTTCTTGCTTTTTTATCATCGTTTTTTGGTCGTATTTTTCATTATTATTATTTTTTCAACTGAACGCCGGCGACTCCTTTATTTATTTTTTATATATAGAATGTCTTTTGTTTTATTTGTTATCAACTTTATTTTTCTGTTTAATCTTTTGTTTCAATGTAATTTCTTTGTTTGTGTTGTCATATTTTAAATAACGATCGTCTATTTTTTTTCTTTTTTTTTCTTTCCCTAAGTAAATGTTTCCTTTTTTCTTTTTGTTCTTTTATTTCGAGCACCCTTTTTTTAATTCTTCTTTGCGGTGCATCTTTTGTTTCGTTGTGTTTTCTTCTTCCATAATTCAATGCGAAACTTTTTTTTCATTTCATTTTTATTTTCATTCTTTTTTTTTACTGATTGAATGCTGTTTTTTTTCTTCTTTGTTTTCCGCCGCGATCTTTTCTTTTTCATGTTTATTTTTATCATCCTCAACGTCTTTTGTTTTTGTTTTTCATTACTTTTTTTTTCTAAACTAAGCGCCGACGATTCCTTTATTTCTGTAGTTGCGCTTTTGTTTTATTTTTTCGTTACGGAATTGAAGAGAATTTCTTTGTTTATTTTGTTTTTATTTTAAGTAAATTTCTTTGTTTCGTTGTCATCCTCATTTGCTTTTGTTTTTGGTTTTCATTATTTATTTTTTTTAAGTGAAGGCCGGCGAATCCTTTATTTCCGTTGTTGCATTTTTGTTTGATTTTTTCGTTACGGCGTTGATGATAATTTTTTTGTTTCTTTTGTTTTTATTTGTTTCGATCTCACCCTGATCGTCTTTTGTCTTTGTTTTTCATTATTTTTTTTTTAAACTAAGCGCCGTCGATTCCTTTATTTCCGTTGTACTGCTTTTGTTTTATTTTTAGTACCTTTTGTTTCGTTGTCATCCTCATCGTCTTTTGTTTTTGTTTTTCAATTTTTTTAGCCGAACGCCGGCAATTCCTTTATTACCGTTGTTGCGCTTTTGTTTTATTTTTTCGTTATGGAATGGATGACGATGCTTTCAAGTATCTTCTTTCTTTGTTTCAAATATCTTTTGTTTCATTGTCATCCTCATCGTCTTTTGTTTTTCATTATTTTTTTTAACAGAACGCCGTCGATGATTTCCTTTATTTTTTTTTTTCGTTGTGGCATTGATGAGAATTTTGTGTTTATTTTAAGTAGATACCTTTTGTTTTTATTTTAAGTAGATACCTTTTGTTTCGCTGTAGTTTTTTTTTTTTTCATTAATTGAATCCTCAAAATATCTGGGCTTTCCTCGAATTTTAATTAGGATTCACCTTTTGTTCCATTTTTTTTTTTTTTTTTGTTAAGTCAGCGCTGAAGTTCAGCTCTTTTCTTTTATCTTTTGTTTCAGGCGTCGCCGCCCACCTACTTTTGTTTTTCTCTCTGATGAGCGAAAGTCCGTCTTCCATTTCCCGTCAATTTTTTTTCTCTCGCTTGTTTCTACTGTTCCTATTTTTTTGTTTTTGTTTATTATTATTTTTTTTTTGACAACTGAACGCGACGATTTTTGTTTTTTGTTTCCACTGTTCTACCGAAAGTGTTTTTCTGATTCACTTGATTTTGTTTTTGTTTTTTTTTTTTTATCGCAACGTTGAATTCAGTTTTTGTAAATATTTGTCTAGTGTGTCTAGATTGTCGTAACAAAAAAAAAGAGAAACATTTTTTTGTTTTTCTTTCAAAGATGTTTTTCTTCCTTTTTTTTAGGAAAATCTTGAAAACATTATCAGTTAAATTTTAATTGCTTTCTTTTTCTTTTTGGAAAAGTTCATCTGTTTTTTTTTTTTTTTTTTCATTTTTATCACCGCACATATTTTATTTTCATTCTCCATTTTATTAATCTTCCTTTATTTGTTTCTTTAAATGCAAGCGGAAAATTCAATGTCATTAATTTTTTATTCGGAAAAAGAGATGGCGCTGTTAAGTCTTTTATTTTATTTACGATACCATCATTTCTTTTCTGCTTTTCTTATTGTTCGGCGGTGCTGCCGGTGCTGCGCAGAAAGAGAGAGAGAGAGAGAGGAAGTCGTCACGACTGGTCGTAAATCACGTGGTACTTTGTTTAAAGACGGGGGGAATTAAGAACCCCCGTTAATGACGTCGCGTAAATCGGGTGGTAAACACCAGACGTCTCCGTTTATTTTAGATATCCTATCGACTGTACGTCGTTAGTCACTCGCTCACATCAACAACAGGCAACAGGGCCTTGCTTAAATAAAGCTCTTCACTTTTCCTCATTCATTTATTCATTCATTCATACATTCATTGTGAGTCGAAAATGAAAATATTCTTCGCCAACAACGAATTCGTCACGCCGAAAGCGATGGTAAGATTATTTTTCTCGGCTACCGGAAGAAAACTTCGCGACTTTCCCCCGTACATGTTGTATCGAAAAAAATAAATAAATGAATGTTAATCGGCGGCATTGTTTTGTGCTCTCGTCGTGTGCAAAACAGGAGAAGGCAAAACAATCGCGCCTGACGTAACCGAATTATTAGTTATACAAGAGCGATTCCCCGTTCCAGCTGGAAGCGTTCCGGGTGCCCTCGCTGAAGAAAGAAGTCGCTCAGTTGCGGTTCGAAGCGGAAGAGGCGCGCCTTTCTTGCCAACACTTCGAAGCAGAGCTGTCCGAAGGAAAACTCCAGCACGCCGCCGCCCTAGAACTCGAACGAAACAGGTTTAGGACGGACGTTACGGCCCTGATCGAACAACATCGAAGCACGATCGCCCAATGTAAGTGACATTTGATAGTATTTGACAGTTGACAGTTAACAATTGACATTTGACAACTGTCAGAATTTTTTTTGTGAGGTTAAGTTTGTCGATTCATTACAACATTTCATCTTGTTTTAACTTCATGTAAGAAAAGGAGGCAGAGCAATGAACCGAAAACCCCATGATGGTATGACAAATGTACCTATACTCGATTGCACCGCTGACGATTGACAAGTGTCATATTTTTTTGTGAGGTTAAGTTTATTTATCGATTCATTACTCCAGCGCACTCTCAGAATATGTTCTTGTTTAAATTTCATGTAATAAAAAGAGATAGAACAATGAACCGAGAACTCCATGAGGGCATGACGAATGTCCTTAAACTCGATTGGACAGTTGACATTTGACGACTGTCATAATTATCGTTTCTGAGGTTAAGTTTGTTTGTCGATTCATTACTCCAGAGTACTCTACGAATATTTTCATCTTGTTTTAACCTCTCATAATCAAAGGAGATAGAGCAGTGAACCGATAACTCCACGATGGCATGCATGACAAACGTACCCACTCGCTTGGACAGTTGACGTTTGACAACTGTCACAATTTCTTGTGAGGTTAAGTTTGTGAAACATCAAGCGCGTTTTCGATTCGTTGCCCTCGCAATACTCTCTCATCTTATTTTAATGTCACATAATAAAAGGAGATGGTGCGTGACAAATAATGTACTCGACGACGACGATGATGATGACGATGACATTAAGTGATTCAATTTTGAAAGTCATCTGCACAAGGGCATAAAATCAAAAACTTGAAAAAGTCTGACATTTAAAAATGCAATGATAATAATAATAAGTGACAATGACTATTAATCAAAGATTTTTTTGAGAATAACTTTACAGTTCGAACCATTAGATAGAATGATGACTTTAAATTTGATTGATCAGTTGGTAGAATGGCGAGCGACGATGACTTTTAGCCCATGACCTTCTGAGGATGACTTTAAATTTGGTTGATGACTTAATAGAATGGTGAGAGACAATGACTTTTACTCCATGACCTTCTCCGAATGACTTTACACTTGGATTATATAGTTGATAATAGAATGGGGTTCACAGGACAACTGAGAATGACTTTAAGTGTGATTGATCACTTCATACAACAGTGGGATGACTTTATAGTTGAATCATTTGATAGCATGAGATGTGAAGAATGACTGGATGACTTTAAATTGGATTGGTCTCCTGATAGAATAGTGAGAAATAATGACTTTTAATCCATGACGCTCTTCACAATCAGATCACATGGTAGAATGAGGTCTGAAGGTTGACTGCTCGATCACTTGATAGAACGGTGAGAGACAATGACTTTTAATCCATGACCTTCTGAGGATGACTTTACAATCGGATCATTTGAAAGAATCAGATGTGAGGGATCAGTGTGGGTGATTTTAAATTTGATTGATCACTTGATAGAATGGTGAGAGACAATGATTCTTAATCCATGACCTTGTGAGGGTGACTTTATAATTAGATCCTTCAATAGAATGGGATGTGAAATGACTTTAAATTTAATGTCAGTCAAATGGACTGTAAAATGACTAAATTTCTCGATTCTATTGTAATGTCATTCTCACAAAGTCATGGATTAAAAGTCATCCAAGTAATCCGTGACATTCTGAGGATAACTTTACAATCGGGTGGTTTGATGGAATGAGGTATAAAATGAATAGAAATTTGATTGATCACTTGTTGGAATGGTGAGAGACAATGACTTTTAATCCATGACCTTCTGAGAATGACGTTACAATTGGATCATGTGATAGAATGAGGTGTGAAAGATGAGTGTGGGTGACTTTAAATTTGATTGATCACTTGATAGAATGGTGAGAGACAATGATTCTTAATCCATGACCTTGTGAAGGTGACATTACAATTAGATCCTTCAATAGAATGGGATGTGAAATGACTTTAAATTTAATGTCAATCAAATGTAGTGTGAAATGCCTAAATAATGACTAAATTTCTCGATTCAAGTGTAAAGTCATTCTCACAAAGTCATGGATTAAAAGTCATCCAAGTAAACCGTGACATTCTGAGGATAACTTTACAATCGGGTGGTTTGATAGAATGAGGTGTGAAGTGAATATAAATTTGATCGATCACTTGATGGAATGGTGAAAGACAATTACTTTTAATCCATGACGCTCTCCACGATTGGATCACGTGATAGAATGAAGTGTGAAGGTTGACCTATGGATCACTTGATAGAACGGTGAGAGATAATGACTTTTAATCCATGATCTTCTGAGGATGACTTTACAATTGGATCATTTGATAGAATCAGGTGTGAAGGATCAGCGTAGGTGACTTTAAATTTGATAGATCACTTGACACAATGGTGAGAGACAATGACTTTTAATCCGTGACCTTGTAAGGATGACTTTACAATTAGATCCTTCAGCAGAAAGGGGTGTGAAACGAGTTTAAATTCAATGTCAATCAAATGGAGAGTGAAATGACTTTAAATTTCTCGATTCTATTGTAAAGTCATCCTCACAAAGTCATGAATTAAAAGTCATCCAAGTAAGCCGTGACATTCTGAGGATAACTTCACAATCGGGCGGTTTGATAGAATGAGGTGTCAAATGAATATAAATTTGATTGATCACGTGATGGAATGGTGAAAGACAATGACTTTTAATCCATGACGCTCTCCACAATTGAATCACGTTATCGAATGAGGTGTGAAGGTTGACTAATCGATCACTAGATAGAACGGTCAGAGGCAGTGACTTCTAATCGATGACCTTCTGAGGATGACTTTACAATTGGATCATTTGATAGCTTGCGATAGGAAGGATGACTGTGGATGACTTTAAATTTGATTGGTTTTTTTCATAGAATGGTCAGAAACAATGACTTTTAATTCATGACGCTCTTCACAATTGGATCACGTGAAAGAGTGAGGTGTGAAGGTTGTCTGATCGATCACTTGATAGAACGGTGAGAGACAAAGACTTTTAATCCATGACCTTCTGAGGATGACGTTACAATTGGATCATTTGATAGAATGAGGTGTGAAGGGTAACTGGTGATGACTTTAAATTTGATCGATCACTTGATAGAATGGCGAGAGACAATGACTTTTAATCTATGACCTTGTGAGGATGACTTTATAATTAGATCCTTCAGTAGAATGGAATGTGAAATGACTTTAAATTTAATGTCAATCAAATGGAGAGTGAAACGACTTTAAATTTCTCGAACCAATTATAAAATCATCGTCTTTTATTTCCTTTCTTTTACAATTGTATCATTTAATAGAGTGGGGCGTGGTTGAGGATGACTGAGGTGACTTTCAATTTGATTGATCGTTTGACAGAAGAGTGTGTAGAGGACGAACCATTTGATAGAATGAGACGTGAAGGATGACTTCAAGTCTGATTGATCACTTGACAGAATGGTGTGCAGAGGACGAATCATTTAATAGAGTGTGGCGATTGAGGATGACTTTAAATTTGGTTGATCACTTGATAGGATAGGTCGCTTAATAGAATGGTCTGTGTGCATAGGGAGAATATGGAGAGGATAGGTCACTTAATAGAATAGTGTGATAAGTTCCTCACAGCCTAATACTCCTAATAAGTTTTGATTTTTTTTTTATGTTCAGTGAAGAACCAACATCTCGAAGTGGAGGAGCGATTGCATGTGGACATCGACGACATCAAGAAGCAACACGCGGAGCAATTGCAGAGCGTGAAAGTGGAGTTCAATCGGCTGCAGAAGACGCACGCCGAATCCTTGGACATCCTGAGAGAGGAGAACGACGCGATCCGCGAGCAGATCGACGAGAAGAACGCCGCCATCGACAAATTGAGGCATTACAAGTTCGAGAGCGAGAAGCTCAAGAAAGACTACGAGGGCAAGGAGCTGGTCTACAAGGAGCAACTGCAGGCGGCCAACGAGGAGATCGCCAAGCTGAAGGAGGAGAACGAGAGTTTCGTCCATTATAGCATCACGAACGGCGACAGCAGCATACAGGTAAGCATTTTATTTTTGAGATTTTGAATCGCGTTCGGTTATCAAAAAAAAATGTCTTTGCAGGAAGTTCAATCGTTGAGGGCCGTTCTGGAGCTGAAGCAGTCGGAAGTGGCCGAACTGAGGAAGGCGCTTGCGGAAGCCACGCAGAAGGCGGACCTCTTGCAGGTCGCCGAAGAGAAGATCGGATCCTTGTCGGCCCGATGTGAAGACCTGCAGTCGCAGCTGGAGAGGAAGAACGCCTACGAAATGTAAGTCTTTGAATTTGTATTGTATTGTATTTAAATGAGAGATGGGCACTTGCGGGGAAGTGTACTCCTACCATGCTAAACGTCACAAGGGAATTTTTGAATTTTTGTTTTCCCGAAACAATCAAGGTTACAATTGCGAGCGGGGTTAGGTCGTTCGAAGCGCGCCCGAGAGCGCGATCACTGGTCTAAATGGATTGGTCGAAACGTTTTTGTTCGAAAATCATTTTCTTATCCATATTTAAAAAGTGGCATAATCTTCTACGCCATTTTTCTTTTCTTTTTTTTTCTGTATACAATATGCCCCCGGGTAGAGTTTACAAGAGGGAAAAATTTTTAATTTGACAAAAGAAGTGCCAAACGTTTTGCTTGATTTATGACCAGGGAAAAGAATTCGGCCCGCTTAGTGCTGAACACTTTTTACACAGAATGTACTATTTACTCCTTCCGCGGCTCCGATGCCTTTAAATTCCTATTGAGTGGGAGACGAAGTGTTACAGTACGAGCGTTCGCACTTCGCAGAAGTTAATCTGGGCGGTGACTAATACAGTCCGAATACTAAATTTTCGTATTCCTCGCGGGACAAGTGGGTCGAATTCTCATCCCTGTTTATGACGAACATGTCTGTAATAAAAATTTCAATATTAATACAGTGTGTTCATAAAATCGAAAACAAAAAGAAAAACAAAACCAATATTTTAAAGCAATCGATTAACCCACCGCCCCTTGCTTCAGAAAATTCAAGTTTAGTCATAGTTCCTTGTAACTACGTATTGAAGTTGAAGTTTTAACAACTGTTTAACATGTTGGCTGTCCGATTCATTATTTTCGTGTTATTGGAAATTAGAATTGGATTGGCAGAAATACTTCGGCTTTATGGTGATTGGCGATTTCAAATTTCTCTTGATGGGAGAGGGCGTTAAAAGCAAATTGTTTACCAAGAAATACTTAATACGTAATGTGGAAATACTAAAAAAATCGAATAAGAGATTCTATTGCATCTTCAACAATTTATCCGTCAGTTACAAGGAGCTACGATGTAAACTTGAGTTACCTACGTGTTTAAAATGTCGATTTAAGTTTTTTTTTTTGGTTTCTATTTTAAGATCGCACTATATTGGTACGACTTCGGGGTTTGCAAAATTATTTGCAGCCTTCGAAGTTGTTGTTTATGGTTAATCGAAGAGTATTAACTCGGCGCGCCGATGCATTTTATAGTGAACGCACTCGCTTCTAGATACACGCGGGAAAGGTCCAGAGTTTTCGCGTACGCACGGGAATGCTCGAAACTACCTCCACTGTATAAATAAAAAGCGATGTCTTGGGGCAATTTTATAAATTTTTCCCACCTCGACCTGTTTCGTCTTTTATGGCTTTTTATTTTTCAAGTGGTTATCCTTTAATAAAGTTAATAATTAAAATCAATTAAATTATTTACTAATAAGATTCATCGCTTTTTAAAGCAGACAGAAGTTTAAATTCACAAAATTTATTTAATCTCTCTCATATCTTGCTAGAAGGATGATATGAAAGGTCTCGACGAGTGAAGGTCGATAATTGTGACGGTTCGATTTTCCGATCCGGTGCCGTAATCAAAATGTCAAAAATAAACCCGCTTTGGCAGATATCAGATGAAAGATCTCAACGAGCGGCGGTCGAAAATCGTTCGATCTAAGAAGGCGGTGCACTAATCGGAATGTCAAAGATAAACCTACGTTGTCACATATCAGGTGAAAGGTCTTGGCGAGCGGCGGTTGAAAATCCTTCCATCATTCGATCCAAAATTTTTGGATTCCTTGAACTGACTTTTTTAGTCTTAAAGAGAGTGGCAGTTGGCGTTCCGACGCCGTTTAGGAGTCAAAAAAAAATCGAGTTTGCTTCGAATCTGTCACCACGCTTCGTCGCGTATGAATAGATGAAACGTCTTGACGAATCGAAGTTGAAAGTGGTGTTTCGATCGTAGATGGCGGTAGTGTGCCAGTGGATTATTTAAAAGGCCAAAAACGAACATTTTTTTTTCTTTTTTGAAATCCGGATCTGCGCGCGCATTCGTATCTAGATTTCGGTGCAACCATCGACTTGCTTGGCACTTTTTTACTCGTATGAGCGTGGCAGTTTCGCGTTTTGGGGCCGTATAGGGGTCGAAAGAAATTTCGCAAATTTGCTTCGAATCGGACAGTATGCTCCGTCGCATATCAGATGAAACGTCTCGTTGAGTGGAAGTCGAAAATCGTGTCGATCCGTTTTTTTTTTATCCTAGAAGGCGGTATAAGGCCGCGGTGGATTGTTTAAAAAATGTTTTTTCTTTTCAATCCGGATCTGCGCACATCTGTGCAACCATCGGACTTCTCGGATTTTTTTTTTTTTGCTCATGAGAGAGTGACAGTTTCGCGTTTTGAAGGCGTTTAGGGGTCGAAAAAAAATTCGCGTTAATTTTCTTCGAGTCGATCAGTACGCTAAATTGCGCATCAGATGAAACGTCTCGGTGAGTGGAAGTAGAAAACCGTGTCGGTTCGATTTTTTTATTGTAGATTTAGGCAGGTATAAAACCGGTGAATTATTTTAATGGTCGAAGACGTACGTCTCTTTTTTTGAAATCCGAATCTGCACGCGTGCGCATCTGGAATTCGTTTTTTGTTTTTTGTTTTTTTTTTGGGTGGGGCGCGGGGCGGGGAAAATTAGATATTTGGCTTCAAGCGCCAGATTTCCTCACTGCGGTTCGCTGTCTGTAAGTTTATCAGCTGCCACCAGTGATTATGAATCTCCCAGATGCGACAACCAAAAGAACGAATGAATCTATGTTTCAAAGTTCTCCGGTACCTGTGTGCAGAGGCACAAACAAAAAAAAAAATCAATACCAAAACAAACAAAAAAGTTAAATTAATTAATCCAATGCGGATTTTCATCGCAATTCAGACTTGTCAAATTTGTTTTTCGAACTGCAACGCATATTGAAATGGGAAATTCCAGTTCCATTTGCTGACATTAGCAGTTATCTTGAGTTTGTCCCTGTGTACGAACCGTTTCTGAAACCGGACGTGATGAGCTTCTCAAGGTAAAGTGCAGTGCGCAGCGCATTGAATCATTGTGACATGTAAACCAGCTCATGTTTCATTTGGTACATAACATCTTAACGATTAAAGTTATTATTGTGCTATGGTGAGGCTTCTGCTTCCACTATCCAGGTATCATTATTGTCTCTCTTTAAAGGGTCAATTCTCAATGTATAAGTCACACTCATATTACTCAAGTTCTATCTCAAGGCCCGTAACATGCTGTTTTTAGCCGTGGAAGATAGATAATTTGTGTTAAATAAACCTTTTTACAAATTATGACATTTGTATGTATCTTTTTTTGATAAATTAACTTTTTCAATCGAACGTCTTTGATATTCTCGAACGTATTAACTGTGAGAGTGATAATTAGCATTGCATTACCACATAACTTCCTTTTCCCACTTCTCCAGGAATCAGCGTCTTCTGAGGTATGTGTTGGAGTTGGAGGATGATGGTTTCTTGCTCTGGGTGAAGGCATTTTGTGTTTGTTGAGACCATTCCTGGCTTGGACACCATGATGGATGGTGACTCTCATTTTTTGTTTCTCCAGGAAGTAGTTTCTCTTGAGGTATGCGCTGGAGGAGCATTTAAACATTAATACTCCTGAATTCAAAAATTTGCGTGGTGGCAAGCTCGCGTTGTTTATCGATAGCTTTCCCGAATCTAAAACTCTAGTGGAGGTGGAAGCGGGTTTCAAACGATTTAAATTAAGGGCGACAGGGAAATAAACCTCACGGAAAGGACCACTGCGGGACGGTTCTTCCGAGTTCCCGACAGCGTGCGAAGGTATTCTTTAACCCCCAGGAGATTTTCGGAGTAGGCAATATCACAAATGGATAATTAGGTTCGATTGACTTTGCGAATTGCAGAACTTAGTTTTAATTAAAAATTTCTTACTTGGGTTAGATAAGACCTTGAAATGGCTACGGGCTAAAATTTTGGTTGAGTTTTAATTGTCTTCATTTCAATTTTTTGATCGAGTTTATCCGAGTAAGGTTACTTTCAGTTAAAACTGGTTTGAATTTGAGTGTTTTCGCTTTTTAACAATCTCGTTTAAACGTTTGCTGGGATTGAACAGAATTATCTGTTACCAAATGGGACCAAAGCAAGGATACTATGAGCGGCGAGCAGGCGCGCTTAGAGTATGGCGGCACGTCAACGCTTTAAAGCGGATAGGAAATTCAAATCTTTTCACTTTATCTTAGAATAATTTATTATACGTGGTAACTATATCAATAATTTAATTTATTTGTATGTATTTGTTTTAATTGTTAACTTATTAAACGAGAACCATTTGAAAATGCCTTAAAACGCGAAACCGGTCGCTTTCTTTTTTATTTAACACTTATTTAAATTTTACTTTCTCAGGGTGCTGATGCAAGAGAAGAAGAAACTCGACGACTCCCTGAAAGCGGAAGTCAACCAGAAGAAGCGATTGAAGCAGCACAACGAGGAGCTCCAGTGGAAGCTCCAGCAGAACAAAGAGGTGGTGAACCGCGTCCTGGAGCAAGCCGAAGAGACCGCCTTCAACCGCACGATGTTAAGCGCGAGCTTCAACGAGCGCCACTCGAGACACAACCTCGAGCGCACTCACTCCTTCCGGGAGAAGCTATTTTCCGGGAGCGGTGGTCCTCTCTCGCCGAAGAATCCGTACGACTTGGACGCGGACGAGTGTTCGCCGCCGAGCTCCCCGAAGGTCAAGGGCGTCGTGGAAAAATCCGATTCCGTCAGTTACGTTTTGGAGATGGACGAGAGCCCCGACGTGGTCGCGTCGAGGATCGTCCGCCGCAGCTTCCGCAACTCCACCCCGCCCAAGAGCACCCCCACGAAATCCCCGGCGAACAAAAGGCCGAGGATGAAGAACAACCCGCTGAGCCTGAGCGCGTCGGCCAGCGCGATCATCCCCAACGTGAAATCCGATCACATGCGCTCCAGGTCGGTGAGCGTGAGGAACGGAAGCGACTTCGACATGTCCGGAAACTACGCGGACATTTTCATCTGGGAGATGACGCAAGCGGCGGCGAGCAGCTCCCCCAAGCGCGATTGCTGCGAGACCCAATCTAACAGCAGTTACAGATCGGGGGGGTCGAGCTGCAAGCTCGAGGATAACCTGGATTTGGACGAGGAGCACGACGTCGACATCACAATACCGACGCTCCCGAGCGAAATCGGAAGGAACGACGACGATTCGCTTCCGGTCCCGAGACACTTGGCCGGCGAGGCGATGGTCTCCGAGAGCAACTCCGACGACGAGGAGGAAGAGAGCACGACGAGCTCCTCGAGCGGACGGTTATGAGACGAACTTTTATTATTCTAATTTTCCCTCTATCTCTCTCTCTCTTTCTGTGTTATTAATATCGAATATAAATCGAGGGTTGTTTATGGATCTTCTTTCGCTAGGGATTCATAGTTGTGTATATTTTGCGCGCCTGCTAAAATAGATGATACATCCATAAGCAACTAGTTTATTACAAGAGAAGGAAAAAAAAGAAATTTTGTAAACATTGAAGCTGTATATATTATATTATTCATATATTAAAAAAAAAAAAATTAAGAAGAAGAAAACACTATTATATAACTGTTGTTATTATCGCCATTCTTTTACTTTTAACGTTCAAGAAAAAGAAAATTTAAATCAGCTAATTGATTAATTGAATTAGTTAGTTAATTGCTTCTTAAAATTTACAAACGACCACCGCCCCCTCCGGTAGAATCGGTCGATTTGCAAATTTTAAGAAATCAATTCTGTTTTCTTTTTGTACTAGGTTGTGATTGGTTAATTTCCGACAAGTCAGTATTATACGTTATTGTTTTCTATGTTTTTTTTTTGTTTCTAACTAATCCTGCAAGAGTGTTGTTGTGGTGGCATGGTGTACGGCGGCGTAGGTGAAACCGTCGCCGCCCCCCCCGGCCGGAACTGTCGTCGCGTCGGTTAATTCTTAATTCTGGTGATTATAATTATTACTATTTTTTTTTATGATGATGTGTAAGTTAATACTAGTAGTTTTTATCCCTGTTATTTGTTCGGTGATTATTCTTTTTTTTTATTGTAATTTGTATTTTATTTATTAATATAGTTGATTGAGGCGGCGTTCGCCTTGCGCCGCGGCGCGGGCGTTTCGGAAGAGCCCGCGCGGGGGCGACGCGAACGCGTTTTACGAAATGTTAGGACCAAATAGATTTTAACATTTAATATTTATTGTATAAAGTTGGATTCAAAGGATGATGTTTTCTCATGTGTATGCTGTACAATAAAGTTTATGAATTCTACCGGCGAGTTTCATTTACCCCCTCGACTTTAATAATTCGTGCAGGGTGCGTGCACTCCAAGCAATAATTAGAATTTTGAAGAAGAGAGGACGGACGTACGCAGGGGACCTAATCGAAATTTTTAATTTGATTCCGCAAATAACAGCGCTCTCTCTTGAGCAAAGGCCGAAGCTTACAGATCGCTGTAACAACGCTAAGTCAGAGTCCAATTGAAATTTTTGTGATTTGAATCCGCAAATAACAACACCCTCTCTTGAGCAACAGCCGCTTTATAGATCTCTGTAATAACGCCAAGTCCGGGCCAAATCGAAATTTTTGTGAATTTATCCCGCAAGATACGGCGCCCTCTCTTCACTAACAACCGAAGCTTCAGCGGTTTTACAAATCTATGTAACAAGAAACTGGTTAAAATTATGATTATCAATTTTAATTCAAAAAAAAGAAAATCTTTCTTTCTTTTCTTACTTTTGATCGTGATTTTGAAATGGATCAATATTTTTGTCACACTAAAAACCAAAGCATTTTATTTTCCCAGGGGGAACTTCCCTTCCCCGTAATCAATAATTATCTATTAAAGAATCTCCAGCTATAATCAAATTTTGAATGTGAAGGGTTTGACCGCCGCGCACTTGCACACCGTCCACCACCCCGACCCACAGAACCCCAAGCAGGAATAGCTAAACAGAACATCGCGTGCCGCGTAATTTATGGGGGCGCTTATTGTCACTTTCCTTCTTACATTCTTTACATTCGCAGGAAAGTCGCGATTTGCTCGTCGTTTCGAATGCAGAAATTCCCTCGTGACGTCATACGTTACCTGTGACGTCATCGAGTTAAAAATGTTAATAACTACTGCAATGTTAGGTCAAAAAGCGATAGTAAGATGTCGCTATTTTATATGTTCATCACTCTTACAGCGCAATTGCGAATAAATTGGGCAAGTCGTTTTTGGTCTGCAGTGGGAATGTCGAGCTACGTTTCTGCTGAAGAAGCCCCAAGCAGGGCTGAAACAGCTGTCCAGAGGCTGCTCGAGGTTCTCACTGCAATCAAGAACGATTTGCACAAAATTTTTTTTGTTAATAACTCCCTTATTTACAGTCCAAATTCGACGCGCCTTCGTAGGGATGCTCCGAGGCCCTTAAGGGACGCATCCGCACCCTCAAAACGGCCGCATTTTCTTTAAAAACAAAAAATGCATAAAAGGGCTGCGCAGTAGGTAACGGAGGGCCGTAGGGCTGCGCACTCGATTTTTGACATATGGGTTAGGCCAGAGGGTTAAAAAAATTCTTCTTTCGAATGGCACCCTTAAATCTGCCCTAAGGGCTCAAATAAGAAAGTTCAGTTTTTCAGGGTTCGCAGAAAAGTCGCGATTTGCTCGTCGTTTCGAATGCAGAAATTCCCTCGTGACGTCATACGTTACCTGTGACGTCATCGAGTTAAAAATGTTAATAACTCCCTTATTTACAGTCCAAATTCGACGCGCCTTCGTAGGGATGCTCCGAGGCCCTTAAGGGACGCATCCGCACCCTCAAAACGGCCGCATTATCTTTAAAAACAAAAAATGCATAAAAGGGCTGCGCAGTAGGTAACGGAGGGCCGTAGGGCTGCGCACTCGATTTTTGACATATAGGTTACGCCAGAGGGTTAAAAAAATTCTTCTTTCGAATGGCACCCTTAAATCCGCCCTAAGGGCTCAAATAAGAAAGTTCAGTTTTTCAGGATTCGCAGGAAAGTCGCGATTTGCTCGTCGTTTCGAATGCAGAAGTTCCCTCGTGACGTCATACGTTACCTGTGACGTCATCGAGTTAAAGATGTTAATAACTCCCTTATTTACAGTCCAAATTCGACGCGCCTTCGCAGGGATGCTCCGAGGCCCTTAAGGGACGCATCCGCACCCTCAAAACGGCCGCATTATCTTTAAAAACAAAAAATGCATAAAAGGGCTGCGCAGTAGGTAACGGAGGGCCGTAGGGCTGCGCACTCGATTTTTCAGTTCAGTTTTTCAGGGTTCGCAGGAAAGTCGCGATTTGCTCGTCGTTTCGAATGCAGAAATTCCCCCAAACATGTAATATTTTAATTTTAATACGTTTCTGTGCAAAAGAATTCGTGATCGGCATTAATTTTTATTTAATGACGACCATTAAACAAACAAAATGTAAGCTTATCCTGGGATTTTATCACCACTTTTTATTGTAAAATGTGAAAAAGAAAGCACCTCATTTCAGGGAAACTTATTAATTTATTTACCTTATTAAATCATCATAAATTAATACATTTAATTCAAATAAAAGCATTTTCGTTTTCACAGTTCATAATGATCATGTTAAAAATTATATATTTTTTTTTAATTTTCATGTATAAGTATTGTATAATTAGATAATACTTTAAAGAATTGCTAGAATTTTTCTGTTGGAAAATTATGTGAACAGAAAAAACTGAAATTCCGCAAAAATTAAGGTATAGAATTTTTTTCCCCGTACAGTAGATGCGAAAATAAAAATAATGAACATTTTATTTATTTATTTATTTTTTTTATTTAAAATGTGATATTTTTAAAGGTGCAGCCCTTGATCCCTTTTTGCACAAAAATATTATCTTAATGCACGGTATAAATAAAACATTGCTGAATACAATATTTTTTATTTAAAATGCATACAGGGTGTTCATGGGAAGCCGCTACAATAGCTAACTCTCTTATTTGTATTTTTATGAGGTAACTTAAATCAGGAAAGTTTCAGGACCTTTCCTGCTCGATTTTATGGTACCCTCGGAGAAACAAATGACTGTCAGATTTTCGAGATTTTCAGTTGTTTTCAACTTTTTAATGGAACATTATATTTTTTATTGGCGTATCGTGTCCAGGATGTCAAATTAAGTACTTCTCTAAAATATTCCCCTCCTAAGTCTACTATTTTATAAATTATTTGGTAAATAATGGTATTAGACTTTTAACATGTCGCGCTTTCAATATTTGGACCCAAGGGTTTTTAGTTTGAACTAAATTTAAAAAAATTTTGAATCATGACAGTTCACAAAGGTGTGACAGTTTAAATACACTTCCTATATTCTCTTGTTTCAACGCGCACCATATTGTATTCGTGAATTAAAAGACTATCGTAACGATACACTTCTTCCCGCGAATATCAAGACTGAATTATTTATGAAATATTCTGTTTTTAGAGATATTATTTCACAGACATACTTAATTTGACATCCTGAATGCGATTTCATGATAAAAAAAACGTAATGTTCCATTTAAAAAAGTTGAAAACAATTGAAAATCTCAAAAACCTTATAGTCATTTGTTTTTCCAAATGTACCATAAAATCGAGCAGGGAAGGTCCTGAAACTTTTCTAATTTAAGCTACTTCGTGAAACTTCAAATAAAAAAGTTAGCTATTGTAGCCATTTCCCGTGAACATCCTGTATGCTCTTATATTGCACATTTTTATTATTTGAATGAACAAATAATTCGTTCTACGGAACAAAATATTTTTTTAATTCACGTTTCTTTTTAAATAATTCCCTGTTAAATCGTACCCAATAAAAAATGGGTAGGAAGTAAGAAGTTTTCATCCTGCTCGTTTTCCTATCTCCTCCAATTGCGAGATAATAATTAATAAATCGCTAGACTATTACAGACACGATCATGATAAGGATAAGAGACGGTGATTTTTCTCAGAACGTTATCATACTGCCATGTTCACACTCGTAGACTTAGCCATTTTATTCACTTCGCTGCTGACGATTTCGTTCGTCTTCGTCTTCACCAGTCCGCCCAGGAATCCGATCTTCAATGTTTACCAACGCCCCAGCAAGGTGTACTGGCTGAAGGTCGCGTTCATGTTCTTAGTGCTAAAGCTACGGCAGGTAAGAGCCACTTAAAAAGTCAAGATGATCGCTTGGAGGAGGAGGAGGAGTACTTGGAGAACGTATTAACTCCATCGTCGTGGCTTCAAGTTTTTGCACAACTATTAAAGTCGCCCCGGTATAAAAAGCAATATATTTTTCAAATTGCAGGTGAGAAATAAATCACAGCGGAGAAAACGCGACGAATCGCAAGTGCGTGCCGAGTTGGACCGTGTTCAAAAATTATCTGAAGATGACCAGGTAATTAAAAGAAAAAAATACTGTTTAATAAAACACTTTATTACTTTATCGCAATAGTTTGTTTACAAAACGACGCGCAGGGTCAGCTCGCTTGAACTTTTGGTGATCGGAAAACACCCGCATCCGATTTAGAACACGTGCGCGATAAATTTGATGGAATTCGCAGCGTACTTATAATCGGAGCTTTGACGCAGTTTTGATTTTTTTTCTCTTAACTTCTGTTTATTCTAAAGGGAAAAAAAATCTCCCGTCAACGGGACTCGAACCCGCATCGTCTGGTTTCATGCTAAGTCGCTCTAACATTAAACTAAGACGACACGTCATTATTAATGTTTTTTTTTTTTTAATACGTACAGCTTTGCTATTTTTATTTCTAACCAAAAATAAAAACAGGAATACGTAAGAGAAGAAGAAGAGGAGTGTTCAATCTGTACAAAAAGAAAACAGCGCTGCGAAGTTTCTGTCACTACAAAATTTGACATTCTTTCAACATCGTCGTTTAAATTATTTGAAATCACTGCGTATTTTCATCTCAACGTCTTTAAAATAAAAATTACGCATTTTGTTTTTGTATATAGTTTACAGTGTACTACTTGTTCCGACTGTCCTATTTTACATCCCTTCCCCCTTATCGGTGTTCTTAAATGGCCTCTTGGTTTTATTTTATTAGACAATTTGCTTCAATGATTTGATCGTTTGTTCATTGGATAATCCAAAAACTGTGCGTCTCACGTCGTACTTGTTCTGTGCACTCTCGGAACTCAATTTTCGTTGCCTTTTTGGCCTTCTCGTCAATCTGCCCGTTTTCCTTTTTTACTTCAACCTTCTATTTCATCCCCGCAACATCTTTACGACGACTCGGGGTCGAAAATTCCAAAAAAGGCGTGACTGGGAACTGCCAAAGAAATCTTTTACTTTACATCCCTTCCCCCTTACCGGCCTCGACTGAAACCTCCTGCTTTTATTATCAGGTAATTCGCTTCGATATTATTTTTAGTTGTAGGTACGCACGTGTGTGCGTCAACGCAAAGTTTTCATATTGTTTACCTTCAGAACTCACCTATTTTTGTTCTTTTTGGCGTTTTCGTTAATTTCACCTTTTTTTCTTCGACCTTTCATTTCATCCTCGCAACATTTCAGGACGACTCGATGGAACATTAAGAGAAACAAACAACGAGTACTTCCATACTTCTTCTGTTTTACATCCCTTCCCCCTTACCGGCCCTAACTGAAAACTCTTGCTTTTATATTAAACAATTTGCTTCAATATTATTTTTAGTTGTATGTACGGGTGTGCGTCTTAGGAAGTTTTCAAACCTCACTTTCTTTTTCTTTTTGGCGTTCTCGTTTATTTCTCCTTTTTTCTTCAAGCTTTCGTTTCATCCAATAGACATTTTCAGAACGACTCGATGGAACACTAACAAAAAAAAAAAAAAAAACAAAGAACGAGTACTGCCAAAGAAATCATCCGTTTTACATCCCTTCCCCCTTACCGTCCTTAACTTAAATCCCTTGCTTTTATTTTTATACGACTTCCTTCATTATTATTTTCAGTTGTTTATCATTGGACAATCCGCAATGTCACGCAGCTTTTAGTTTATTTATCTTCAGAATTCACTTTTCTTTCCTTTCGAGTTTCCCGTTAATCTCTCTGTTTTTTTCTTTTCTGTAACCCTTCCTTTCATCCTCGACACATCTTCAGGACAACTCGGTCGAAAATTGCAAAAAAAAATACCATAAAGAACGTGCATTGCCAATTTTACATCCCTTCCCCCTTATTAAACTTAATTTAAATCTCTTTGCTGCGGTAATATTTTCAGTTGTTTGTTGGACAATATAAAATAAACGCGCTTCACAAAATTTTCGTTTTATACATCTTCAGAACTCACATTTTCTTTTCTTTTATGGTCTGTTCCATTCTTCCTTTTATTTCTACAAATTTTCATTTCATCCTAGGAACATTTTCAGAACGACTCGACGGAACATTAAAGAAAAAAAAACAAACATTAAAGAAAAAAAAAACAAAGAACAAGTACTGCCAAAGAAATCATCCGTTTTACATCCCTTCCCCCTTACCATCCTTAACTAAAATTTCTCGCTTTTATTTTTAGACGACTTCCTTCACTTTTATTTTCAGTTGTTCGTCATTGGACAATCCAGAATGTTACGCGGCTTTCATTTTGTTTATTTTCAGAGCTCGTTTTTCTTTCCTTTCGACTTTCTCGTTAATCTCTTCATTTCTTTTCTTTAACCCTTCATTTCATGCTCGATACATCTTCAGGACAACTCGGCCGAAAATTGCAAAAAAAAACATAACGAACGTGTACTGCCAATTTTACATCCCTTCCCCCTTATTAACCTTAATCGAAATCTCTTTGGTTCGGTAATATTTACAGTTGTTTGTTGGACAATCTAAAATATACGCGCCTCACAAAATTTCCGTTTTATACATCTTCAGAACGCACATTTTCTTTTCTATGGTCTGCTCCATTCTTCCTTTTATTTCTGCAACCTTTTATTTCGCCCCCTGAACATCGTCATGGCGATTCGCTCGAAAATTCCAAAAAGACGTAAGTAACCACCAAAGAAGAAGTCTCCCGTTTTACATCCCTTCCCCCTTACCGGCCGGCTTCAACTGAAATCTCTTGAACAGATAAAATAGCGACATCTTACTATCGCTTTTTGACCTGACATTGAAATCTCTTGCTTTAATTTTTAGACGATTTGCTTCGATATTATTTTCAGGCCATCGATGGAGTCTTCTTCAACGCCGCCAACGCCCAAGGCGACCACCTGGTCATCGGCATGGCCCGCAGAAAAAATCGCCTGATCGACGGTTTCGTGTTCCTCAAGATCAACGCGTCCCAATTCGGCGTCCTTGAAAGTCCGAAACTCCCCAGCACCGAACTATACCAAAAGGAGGACGTCGAGGAGTTCTCCGCGGAGGGCCTCAGGATCCTGCCCGTCGTGCCCATGAGAAAATGGAAGCTCAGCTACGAGGGCAAGATGAAAAACCGCGCCGGTAACTATTCGCTCGATGTGAGCCTCAACTGCGAGTGGACTTCGGACCTGCCCTATTTCAATGTCGACACCGACATGGATCCGTTGCTCATGGCGAAGACCATGGCGTTGGAACCTTGGAGCAGGAACTATTTTGACACCCTAAAGGAGTGAGTAACATCTTCGTTCGTATTATTTGTGAATCACATCTTCATTCATATGGTTTGTGAATCATATCTTCATTAATATTATTTGTGAATCCCTCTTCATTCAAATTGTTTGTGAATCACTCTTCATTAAAATTGTTTGTGAATCACTCTTCATTCATATTGTTTGTGAATCACTCTTCATTCATATTGTTTGAGACACATCTTCATTCACATAATAATTTTTGTGAGCCACATCGTCATTCCTAAAATATTTTTTGCGAGTCACATCTTCATTCACATAATGTTTTCTTTTTATTTTTGCGTTGGTAACAGAGCTATTATTGCACCCAAACAGGAGATTTGAGCGCTTTGGTGTATAATTCATTTATTTAATGTTGGCAGTACTAATTCCAAGTAATGAATAAACGTCAAAAATTGAATTTCCCACTGCCGGATTAACTGCCTACTTAAATAATGTTAAATAAATGTCATCAACCACAGCAAAATTCCCTAAATTTTAAAATATCGCAATTTTTTCTTTAAACGGAACATTAAACGCGCAAAATAGAAAAAAAAAACAGCATAAAATACTCGTCACAGAGGGCTCGCCTGGGCTCGTGCTTGAAAGACTGCTTTCTGTAACTTCTGTGTTTTAATATGCTATTGTGAGTCACGTCTTCATTCACATAATATTTTTTGTGAGTCACATCTTCAATCACATAATATTTTTTGTGAGTCACATCTTCAATCACGAAATATTTTTTGTGAGTCATATCTTCAATTACATAATGTTTTTTTATGTATGCGCATCGAGCAGCATTCATCAGACTCACTACGAGCAGTATGGAGACATCAAAGGCGCCGTCGAAATCAACGGGAGGAAGCACGTCTTGAACCTCAACTGCCTCAGGGATCACAGTTTCGGGTATAAAAGGGAGTGGAGGAATTTCCATCGCTACGGCCTGCATTTCCTCAGCGTGGAAAACGGAGACAGAATCACCGTGGGGGTTATATCGACGCCCATCTCGTTTTCAAAGTGAGTTGACTTTCGTTTCCATAGTTTCAAGATTTAAAAACGTTTTGGAATCTTTCTCGTTTCGTCTTCGGAACATTTTAAGGACGATTCGGACGAAAATTCCAAAAAGAATCGACGCTGCCGTAGAAGTATCGTGTTTACATCCCTTCCCCCTTATTAGCTCCGGCTAGCATTTCTTGCTCTAAAGGTTCTCAGAGTATTTCCATCTCGCTTCAACCTCGTGTAATAACAGGGGACGGAGATACTCCCAGGGCTCTCGTAATCAACTTTCATTTTCGTGCTGAAGATTTAATAACATTTTGGAATCCTTCTCGTTTCTTCTTCGGAACATTTTCAGGACGATTCGGTCGAAAATTCGTAGGAAAGAACCGGCACTGCCAAAAAAGAAGTTTCGTGCTTACATCCCTTCCCCCTTATCGGCCTCAATTAACATTTCTTGCCCTGAAGGCTCTGAGAGTATTCACATCTCGCTTCAATCTCATCTAATAACAGGGAATGGAGATACTCCTATACATTCCCAGAGTTGACGTTCATTTTCATAGTGAAGATTTAATAAACGTTTTGGAATCTTTCTCGATTCGTCTTCGGAATATTTTCAGGACGACTCGGACGAAAATTCCAAAAAGAACCGGCGCTGCCAAAGAAGTTTTGTGTTTACATCCCTTCCCCCTTATTGGTCTCAACTGACGTATCTTGCTCTAAAGGTTCTCAGAGTAATCCCATCTCGCTTCAACCTCGAGTAATAACAGGCGATGGAGATACTCCTAGAGCACTCCCAGAGTTGACTTCATTTTGTTGGTGAAGATTTAATAACGTTTTGGAATCTTTCTCGTTTCGTCTTCGGAACATTGCCAGGACGATTCGGTCGAAAATTCCAAAAAGACGTAGTGAAGAAACGGTACTGCCAGAAAACAAGTTTCGTGTTTACATCCCTTCCCCTTTATTGGCTTCAACTGACGTTTCTTGCACTAAAAGCTCTCGGAGTATTCCCATGTCGCTTCAACCTCTTGTAATAACAGGGGCTGGAAACACACCTAGAGCACTCCCAGAGTGGGATGGGCGAAAGCGCAGTCCCCACTCTCGATTGTTTAGGAGAATCCACACTTGATTCAGACAGACAAGTGCTGGATTTTTAAATGCAACCATAGCAACCACTTTCTTAACCTAACGTTTTAGCTAGTGGGGGTTGAAGCACCCCATCCCCGTTCTAGAGCAATTACTCAATAAATTATAACCTTCCCGACTTTTCACAGCTTGACGATGGGTTTTGTATACTCGGCGAAGGACGGCAAGAACTTTCCGGTGCAGTCCTGCGATCTGGGGTTGCATCAGCACGGTGAGGGCGGGGATCCCCCGTTGGATTACGCGTTCTCCCTCACCGCCAGTAAGTCCACTTTAACTTTTAGTTAAAAACGCAGCAAAGTAACAAAATTATCTTGCAGATGGGAAGATGTACGTCATTCAAGTGCGTGTCACCGATTCGCCCCATTTCTACATCAGCAAGGACTGGGAGGCCAAACTGTACGAAAGGCTCTGCACGTTCAGGGTGAACGGTCTGAAGGGATGGGGCGCCGCCGAGTGGCAGTACAGGAACACGAGGGGGAAGGACGCCGAAAATTCGGCTGAAGCTTCGTTCAGTTCAATCTAAAAGTCACAGTCAAATTTGCTAGGACTAGCTTTTTTAACACCAAAGAATTTTTGTTCGCCCCTCTTACATACAGGTTATAAAGAATCTGCCGAGTTTTTCTTTTTTTTTAATTGCCCCTCGTATACATATACGGGCAAGCAATTTTAAATCGTCTCCCCTGACGACTTTCGAATAGGCAACTCGTCAATTAAACCTGAAATCACTTCGTGTAAGGTAGGCTGTTGGGGTTGGGTTGCATAAAACAGGATTAAATTTAATCATAAGTTAAAATGTGACAGATAGGATGACGTACATTTTATTTTGTGATACATTTTAAGTTAAGCTTAAATTTAATCCAGTCTTCAATGTTTTATGCAACCCAAAAAGTAAATCCTTTAAAACAGGATTAAATTTAAGCCTAAATTATCCTAACTCAACTTTAAATTTAATCGCGGCTTAAACTGTTATATAACCCAGCCTCGTATTCTAAAAACACTGAAGTAGAATGGGTTGCCTATTCTCAATTTTGAAGGCGACGCAATTTAAAATTAGTAATGAAAGCAAAAACAACAAAATATTGCGTAATTAAAAAAATTAAAAAGTATTGCAAGGCGACTCGGTAACAACCAAAACAAAAAGGGATCAGACAAAGTAAAAGAAACAATTTCTGAAAAACAAGACAAAACGGATTATGATAAAAAAATAAGTGATTTTGATAAACAAAATAACAATAATAAAAAAAATCGGTCAAAACAAAAATTCTGATTCCTGATAAACAAAAGACGAGCGGAGTCAAAGTAAAGACAGACGATCTCTGGAGAAGCAAAAAGCGTTCGAGCTAAAGAAAACCAATTCATGACAAAAAAAAAAACATTTCTGGAAAGACAAAAAGCGATCGGCCAAAATAAATGCTACCGATAATAAACAAAATAATAATAATGGAAAAATGCGATGGGGGAACAAAAATTTAATTTTTGAAAAAAAAAGAAAACAAACGAAATCAAAATAATATCAACCGACTTCTTGAGAAAGAAAAAGCGATCGGCCAAAAGAAAAGCTCTGATGTCTGAAAAACACGATTTCTGAAAAAACAAAATCTGATCGCAAAAATAATTGCAATTGATAAACAAAATAATTAAAAAAATGCTATCGGCTCTGATTTCTAGAAAACAAAAAAACGAGCGGGACGAAAATAAAAACAACCGATTTCCGAAGAAAGCGGTCGTAAAAAAAGAAACACTTTGGCTTTTTTAAAAAATAAATGCAACCGATAAACAAAATAATAATAATAATTAAGAAAAATATGGAACAAATGCTATCGGTTCTGATTTTTGAAAAACAAAAAACGAGCTGAACGAAAACAAAAACAAGCGATTTCCGAAGAAACAAAAAGCGATCGGACAAAAAAAACATTGGATTCAAACACGTTTTCTTAAAAAACAAATGCAATTGATAAACAAAATAATAATAATAATAAATATGGAAAGAAATGCTGTCGGATCTGATTTTTGAAAAACAAAAAACGAGCGGAACGAAAATGAAAACAATTGATTTTCCCAGAAACAAAAAACGATCGGGCAAAAGAAAAACTTTAAATTCAAACGTTTTTAAAAATAAATAAATAAATAAATGAAATTTAAACAAAATAATAATAACAATAAATATGGAACAAAATGCCATCGGCTTTGATTTCTTGAAAACAGAAAACAAGCCGAACGAAAATAAAAACAACCGATTTTCGAAGAAACAAAAAACGATCGGACAAAAGAAAAACTTTGAATGCAAACACGATTTCTAAAAAAAAATAAATGCAACCGATAAACAAAAAAAAATTCGGAAAAAATTCTATAAGACAAAAGAAAAACTCTGATAAACGCTACCCGGTCTGACTTCTGAAAAAGAAAAAAAAAAGAACAGAAAATGAGTTGAAAACGACTCGAGAAATAAAAAGGCAACAGGTTTCTGAAAAACAAAAAAATGTTACCGAGCTAAAACAGACACAATCGATTTCTCCTCCGGAGAAACAAAAAGCTGTCGGCCAAAAAAATAAGAACACGATTTCTAAAAAAAAAAAAAAGAAAAAACAAAGACAAGATGATCAAGATAAAAAAAAAACAAACAAGTTTCTGGGAATAAAAAACGAAAAGCCACCGGCAAAATAAAACGAAAGGTTTCTGATAAACAAAAAAAAAGAGTTGGGCCACGACAAAAACAAGTGATTTCTGGAAAATCACAGGCGATCGCCTAAAAAAAAAGTAAATGACTAACAAGAAAATAAAATATTACTGATTTAAATGAACGTATAGAAACACTAAAAAGAAAAAAAAATGTCGTAATCCGAGGTTCGAACCCTTCTGGTTATATGCCAGTTGCTTTATCGATTGAGCTGTTACTTAAATAAACAAATAAAATAAGAAATCCCATTACAGTCAATATGATTTACTAATTGTTTCCAATTTGTATTGGACGATGAAATTCGAGCCCAGTTTAAACGATAAAGCAGTTGGGACGTGCACAGAAGGACTCGGGTTCGAATCTCTGATGCGGCGAAAAAAGAATTTCTGTTAGTGTTTTCTACTTATTTAAATACGCATTAAATTTAAAAAAAAATATAGATACTAAAAATTCTGGAAAAACAAATTTCATGCGATCCACCCAATATTTAAAAGTAAAAATTTTTAAATATAGATAACCGTATTAAATAACACGGTTTTCGCAGCGCCATCTCTTGGCCTATGACAAAGGCGCGCCTTTGCTTTTGGGGTCGTTAGCGGTTTTCATTTAAAATCGAAAACAAAAACGAAATTTACAGTTTAAAAAACAGTCGAGAAATTAGAAGTAATTGTTTTCGTAATCGTTTTGATTTCGAATCTTCCGTTGCATTTTTTTAATTTCTTTTAAATCAAAGTTAAAAACCATATGATTTCTGAAGAACGAAAGAAACGGACGCGTCAAAATAAAAACAACCGATTACTGGAAAAACAAAAGGCAGTCGATCAGAACAAAAGTTTAAGAAAAAAAAACAAATAGAAAAAGCTAGTGATTTCTGGAAAAGCAAAAAGCGATCGTTTAAAGGGAAAACTCTGGATTTCTGAAAAACTAAAAGCGAGCGATCACACAAAAATTCTAATTCGTTTTAAAAAATTCTTTCACTATGAAACCCGTTTCTATAAAAAAAACGAAGCACCTTCTCCTTTTTGTAATATCCACAAAATCACGAAGTTTTCTAGGTTAATCGGAGGTCGCTTATTTATTTACTGTGTGCAAACATTTAAACCTCTAATACATCACCATAATGATTAAATTTATATGCCCTTAACACTAAGTTAATAGTTTTCGAGAAAAATGCAGTGGCAGATTTTTACTAAACCGTTTGAGAACTGCTGGCATAGCTAAAAGTTGAACGTGGGCGCCTTTTCAATTACGACCCGCAACCGAAGTAGGCCGCGGTCAGTGCCTTCCTGGATCTCAAAGAGGAACGACGTAACTCAGCGCCGTTCCGATCAGCTGATCGGTTAAAACGTTTACAATTTAAATTGACTTCACTGCAAAGTAATTACAAGTTTAAGTATTAAATTAAGTTCTAGTGCAATTCAAGAAGCTGCGGTTCATAATTGCCGAACGAATTAAAAGCGAGGTGCAAACAAATTGTAATTTCTCATTCCATATTATTTCTTAAAGACTTTACATTTACTTTGCTTCCAAGGATCGTAAGTAGTAATACTTTCGTAGCTAGCACCGAGATTGCAGCAAAAGTTGATTTACGTAAAAGAGTGAAGGAAGAACATTTTTAACGAGCTTGCCTAATCGGTGCAAAAATTTTCGGATTCATTCGTCGATAGTTGATGATATCGTAAACCATATTAATTCGCTCAGTGACTTAAAACTTTAAATAAAATTATTAATAAACGATATCAATGATTGTTATTACGAAACTCTGCGTTGAACATCGAGTGCGGTGTCGGTGGGCGTGTTCATACCGAGAGGAAGTCGAAGTTGACCTTCCTATCTTTCTCGCACATTTCAACAGTTCCAAACAAGTGGTCCATCCGAATTTTTTTGGCTATGATACGATAGCCACCAAAAAATACCCGCAAAAGGTAGCATTTCGCATACTTATACTGAAGTTTTTTTATTTGCACACAGTAAAAGAACGCCCTGGATAATGTGTTACCTTCTGAGACTGCGACTGACGTACTGGATGTTTCCCTTTAACATTCATTTTACAAGTGGAGTAAACGGCCATAATATATTCGATTTATCGATAGTCGATTTGAAAATTCGACTACGAAGCTCACACGCACCAAGAGGGGGGGAGGGGGGGTGAACCCACTCCTCTACCATTAAGCGCGCACGTTCCGCATTAAGGATGCGCAAACAATCACTTCTCTTCACGTGAAAATTAATAAAACGTTTATTTTCTTTTGCCAAAGTCCTACGGATTACACAAAAAAAAATCATGATGCGTTATTCAATACGACGAAAGTACAAAAAAAAAGAATAAAATAATTATAATTACGGCTAAGGCTAAGGTAGGAGAAAAAAACAAATATTTGAGAGAGTATTATGACACGCAGAAGGTGAAAATTAAAAAATAAAAAGTAACTAAAATAGGAAAACACGACGACGACATACAAAAATAAATAGGGACGACGAAGAGAAAAATTAAAAGATTAGCGTTCGCGTGATAAAAATGTTTTTTTTTTGTTTTTGTACCGGGGGCGGGTGTTGGCGATGGTGGTGGTGGTGATGGTGGTGGCGGAGCGTGGCCTAAAAGCAGTCGGTGCGGCAGGTCCTCTGTATTTTCGTCTTTCTCCTCACGTGCTTGTCTATGGTGGAAATCGGTTTTGGATAGAGATCGAAGACGCCGATGTTAAGGGCGAAACTTCCGGCCCTCGTTTGCAAGACGTGCTCTTTCGGAACTACAGCGCAATCACTAAAACAAACAAAAGAAGGCGTTACTTTAGTCCGTCGAAGGGCGTCGCCCAGCGCGTCGCATCTTTTCCATTTCTTTTTTTCGTTTTTTTCTTTTTGGTGTAAATCTTACCTCTCTCTCAATCGTCTACAAGTAATCATAAGCGAACAGTCATTTACCACAGACGCAATTAAATATGGCATCAAATCCAGCTCAGTGCAATTCGAATTTTCAATATTATTATCACAACACCTGTTTCGGTCAACGTGCCTGACGATGACACACCTCGGACACTTAAAGCCATCCGGATCACAATAGATCTCTTTGATCAGTTTATCGACGTAGCCCCAGTCGCTCGGCGCCTCCACCCTCTGGCGCAGGCATTCGTAGCGTTCGAGGCCGAGCTGGTCGAATTTCTGTATCGAAAGGATGCTCTCGAGGATGCATCCCTCGGGCAAAACAGATTCTGCATGCGTGCAGGAGCTCTTCGCACCACTTTCATTGCATTGCCGTAGCATCGGTTTTTCGGCCGCGTCTGCGGCTGCGACCGACCGCGAGCCGCGGCTTTCGCCGGCCCGGTGGCCCGCGCATTTGTGATCTTTAACGCGATAATTAATCTGTTTTGTCAGGGCAGTGTAAATTAGGTCGCAAAAGTCTTCTAATAACCTGCAAGAAAGAGAACTGCTTGTCTAAAAATTGCGTCGCGCACGAAAGTGCCATTGAGTTGCGACAGTTGCGCGTTTCAAAACAGAACAGTGTGCGATCAAAAATGAAATTTGGCTGGCCTTATTTTTTTAATTTTGTTTAAAATTGCTTAAAGCGACGGGTTTTGCTCATAAAAATTGTAAACTTTGAGAAAATCAAGCAAAACAAAAACAAAAAGTCTCCGTATAGGCAACCCAACATACGCAACCGCTTGCAAGTTGCCTATATTGAAGGCGTTAAGAATAATTTCCTTTTGCTGAGAATGAGCTAAACAGCTCTTTACAATTCGCTCAGATTATGCAGTTCATGCAATTACAATTATCTAGTTTTTTTTTTAATTCAGTTTTATTTATTTTTGTTTTTAATTCTTTTTTAATAATACTCCCGGTTTAAATATTTTAATTTTAATTTTCTGCTTGGGTTAGACAACTCTATACGCACGATTCCATATTGCCTATACGGAGAACAGAGGCGGACCGTTAACTTTGGGGGCCCTGGTCTACTATTGTTCGGGGTCCTACCCAATAAATATAAATTAACACAAGTTTGGGTTTTGTGATGATTGATTCACTAAAATTTTAACCTCCGCCCACAATAATTTTTATATATTTTATATCCGTAGATACGTATTTCGGCAGCTAAGCTGCCATCTTCAGTACACTACTAACTTAAAAGCACTAAAAAATGTCTAAAAACAATCTAAGGTTTAATATTTTTATGATTTTGTCAGTATAATTAGGTTGTTTTTAGACATTTTTAGTGCTTTTAAGTTGGTAGCGTACTGAAGATGGCAGCTTAGCTGCCGAAATATGTATCTACAGATATAAAAATTATTGTGGGCGGAGGTTAATTTCAATTATGATGATTGATTCGTCAATTTGTCCAAACTAATTTTTACTCTTTTTTTAAAAGAGACAAATAGAATATATCTAAAAGAGCAGATTATTTTCTCTATTTTTTTTTGCGTTGATCTTGAAATGAAAAATAGTTTCCTAAATTACTAAAAATTTGTATACGCTACTGATTTTGAATTTCAACTAGTTTTTCAATATTTTGACAAATGTAACATTTAATTTTTTGTTTCATATTTAACAATTAAAACCGTAACGATGAATTTTTCTAAGAAATATTATGTTTTTAATCATATTTCTCAAAAATTTTCGCAACCAATACCGAACAAGTAAAAAACAGAATGTATTAGGCCAAGACGCCATGACTGAAATAAAGAAATTTAAATTTTTATTGAAAAAAAGAAACATGCTTTCCCATAACTGATTTTTCTTATCAATCTTATAACCTAATTTTCATATCATGCGACTGAGATTGGGATAGAAAAGTTCTTTGTTTTTTTTTAAAAATTTGTGTTAACTAAGGGTGACCTTACACCGTCGGAAAGAAACAGAAATTTTTCCATTAAACTCCGTCGTTAGAATAAATCAGGTAATTTAAAAACTTTAAAAAAAAGGCGGCTTGACAGCTGAAAAACAATTGAAGATCGACGTTAACTAATTTAACAGAATTGCAGTTCTTCATATGTCAAATGTTTTTACTTAAAAGATTCTTGCTCTATCCCTATTGATTAAAAAAGCAAGTTTTTTGCGATTCACTCAGATTTCCTTCATTAAAAAAAGCATTATTTAACACAATTACAAGTTTCAGCTTTAATTTTTTTCATGTTTAAAAATATTTTCAGTTTTATTTTTGATTTTTATTTTCTGCGCTTGGCTTAAGCACAAGTAGGCAACCCATTGCACACAGGCGTTTACACGTTGCTTATAATGAAGGCGCCGAGAACAATTTCCTTTCGTTAAAAATGTGTTAAACAACTTTCTCGCGATTCACATAAATTACGCAGTTTTCCTAATTTTTTTTAAACACATCTTAAAATTTATCATTTTTTTTTCTTTTAATTCAGTTCAAATTGTCTTAATGATCCTGTCGGTTTTATTTTATTGTTTATTTTTAGTTCCTGCTCGGGTTACACAGAGTTAGGTTGAATTCGAATTCAATTCTTTTTTATCATTGTTATAGTTCCTCCAGTTTTAATTTTTTCTCATTTTTAAGTTTCAGATTGGGTTGGGTACGGTTGGAATTAATTGGATTAACCTTGAGAAGGGTTGCGTTTAAATTGTGCCTTAATTAATTTTGTAGTAAACATTATTTTAGTTTAAATTTTTCTAATTTAATTTTTTTCTTGGATTGTGCATAGTTTAAAATTTTTAATAATTCTACCAGTTATAAATTTTTTCAATTTTTATATTCTGCTTGGGTCAGGTAAAGTTAAGTTAAGGGTAAGGTTAATTGGGTTTTAATTATCCTTTCAGGTTTAATTTTTTCCTCAATGTAAAATTTCAGCTTTGGTTGGGTATGGTTAGTTGGGTTGGACTTAATTTTAATTGAGCTTTAATTTTTCAACACCTATTCAGTTAATTTTTTTTTTTCATTTTTATTTTACGATGACACGGATTTTGTTTAAAATTCAATTGCTTGGGTTGAAATGATCTTTATAGACTTAATTTCTTTTTTTAATTTTTAATATTTTCTTTGAATCTTCTGCTTGGGTTGAATGGTTAAGATAACTCGGGATGGCTTTGCCCACATTGGACTCACATTTGTATGATTTTTAATTTTTTAATTTCGGTTATATTCACCTGTGTGACGAATTATGCTTACGTTTTGACTGCTTTTTATTTTAATTTTTAATTTGCAGCGCAGAATAGAATGAATCGAGTTGGGTTGTGTTGCGTTCCCCTTCACTTGGATTGAACTTAATTTTATTGAGATTCATTTTTTTTTAATTTTTACTCGTTTAACTTCTTTTTAAAATTACCTGCGCGCGTTGAATAAAGTTAAATTAATTAAAATTATATTTGAAGCAAGAGCTAAGCATCTTTGGCTTAATTTTTAAAGTTCCTGTGAAGGTGAAAGCGATTTTTTTTTGTTTCTTTATTAACATAATAGAATAGTTCAAACCCCCCCCTCCCGCCATTCTGCTTTCAATTTTGCATTAAGATCGACAAACTGCGAACAACACCAGCGTCATCTTTGGCTTCATTTTTAAAGTTCTTGTGAAGGTGAAGGCGATTTTTTTTTGTTTCTTTATTAACATAATAGAATAGTTCAACTCCCCCCCCCCCTCCCCACCCGCCATTCTGCTTTCAATTTTAGATTAAGATCGACATATTGCGAACAACACCAGCGTCATCTTTGGCTTAATTTTTAAAGTTCTTGTGAAGGTGAAGGCGATTTTTGTTTGTTTCTTTATTAACATAATAGAATAGTTCAACTCCCCCCCCCCCTCCCCACCCGCCATTCTGCTTTCAATTTTAGATTAAGATCGACAAATTGCGAACAACACCAGCGTCATCTTTGGCTTAATTTTTAAAGTTCTTGTGAAGGTGAAGGCGATTTTTTTTTGTTTCTTTATTAACATAATAGAATAGTTCAACTCCCCCCCCCCCCCTCCCCACCCGCCATTCTGCTTTCAATTTTGCATTAAGATCGACAAACTGCGAACAACACCAGCGTCATCTTTGGCTTAATTTTTAAAGTCTTGTGAAGGTCAAAGTGATTTTTTTTGTTTCTTATTAATTTATTAACATAATTGAATAGTTCACCGCCTCCCCTCCCGCCCTTCTGCTTTCAATTTTGTATTAAGATCGACAAATTGCGACAAACACTAGCGTCATCTTTGGTTTCATTTTTAAAGTTCTTGTGAAGGTGAAGGCGATTTTTTTTTGTTTCTCTATTGCTATTGTTATCATTATTAATAATATTTTCGTGTCGGTACATTTTTTTTTTAATTTGAAATCTTTGAAGTCTTCCGATTATTGTTCCTAGTTATTAATTTAGTTTATTGTAGCCAACCGTTTCAGTTCAAAACTGCGCCATCTCTTGGGATAATCAAACGTCTTTTGTTTTTGAGTTGCTTCTGAAAAAAAATGCCTTTCATTTTGTTTGTTCATTTGTTTGAAACTTGCAAAATACATGTATAATCAAGTGCAAGATTTTTGATTATTGATTTGTACGTAATTATTATATTTGATCTTCCTGCAAAAAGAAAAAAAATCTTTAAAAATACAAATCCATGTAGGCCAGGCCAGTTCTATTTTTGATCGCACTGTATTTTCTTTATCATTTATTTTTTTAACTGTAATCATTTTCAAGGAACCGATTCCGTTCCAATTTAACGGACGCAAGAAATAGGCGGATTCGCCTTCCTAAGTTTGCCCTTCTCAAATATTTACCGTTGGAAAGGAAAGCGGTTTTCGTTAGAAACGCGCAACGTCAACTCCTCAAATATTGATCTTGTCAATTTGGAACGAACGGAACCACCTGAATGATTTAGGCGGGAGCGCGCTTAAGTCGGGAATTTCCAGCGGACCGCGGATGTGGGCGAGCGCGTTAAATATAAGCCGTCCCTGAGAAAATCGGCCGGCTAATTTTAGCGCGCGAAAAAACGCCGCCAAACGGTACCGGGAAGTAAAAGCAACTTAAACACGGCGATGACCTTATCGGAGAGCGCGCCACATCCGGCCGGGCGGGGGAATCCCGAGAGCGCGTCCGCCCAAATCAAACTAAAGGCCCGTCGCCACTTGCGCGCCGCGCAACTTTTTACTCACCCGTAAGTCGACTTTTCCTCGTTCGTCTGAAGCCATTCTCGAATTAACTCATAAAAAACATCTACTGAAACATTATCTCCATAAGTATAAATACCATTACGAAACATTTTAAAATTATTTTGGGGGTTATAGATCAATGATTTTATAGCTTTAATGATTCGCTCTTTACATCTGTAAAAACGGATTTCAACATCATATAAACATCCGAAGGGTGCGAGAGAGCTGCTTTATTAGATGAAGCTAGCTAGCTGCGAGCAGGGAAAAGCTTAAAGAGAGAAGGAATGCGAAAGGTGAAAGAGTGCGATCGGAAATCTGCCCAACAGGATTAGCATTTATAAATATTACACAAGCCGAGTATAATAAACGCACTCTTTTTCTATACTCTGCGTCATTTATCTAAAAAAAAAAAAAAAAACTAAAATGAGACAAAACGTGTCAACCGAGTGCGGTTCGCCTTAAAGGAGCGCTTTCAGAGGCTCAGACGATGCCGTCATGATGGAAAGTTTAATAAGTAGAGATCGGAATAACATATTTTGACGTCATCACGTCAGCAGCGCACTCAAATATCTGTGGTCCACTCACTTACTAATCGTGTAAAACGAGTGCGACTTTTTTCATCCGCTTCTCTAATACTGAGGTGACCCTGAGATTGATTCGACTTAATTAATCAATAACTTTCAATTTCTCTTAATCCGTTGTCTTACTTTAACATCTCTTTTACTTAAATACCGTAAATACATTTACATTTAGGTTAAATTTAGTTGACCTTGAGATTGATCGAACTTAATTTTAAATTTCTCCGTTTCTTTTAATCTCTTTTGTTTGAATTCTTAAATACCCAATTAATTTTTAATATTCCGCTCGGCCTTAGTTGCATTGAGTACAATTGTGTTAACAGTTTTTATGATTTTTAAGTTTTTACTTGCGATGGAGTTAAATAGTTCAGTTGGACTGGGTTGACCTTGAGATTGGTCAAATTTAATTTTAAGTGATTGATGTATTGGCGGCATTCGGATTGACTCGACTTAATTCTTAATGACTTTTAATTTGTTTTACTTTTTTAATTATTTTACTTTAGTTTTTTACTTTTGTTTTAATTTTTTAATGCCTCATAAATTTTTATTTTTCCGCTTGGCCTCAGTCGGATTGAGTTCAATCGTGTCAACAGTTTTTATAATTTTTAATTTTTTACTCGGGATGGTGTTGAACAGAGTTAGGTTCAGTTCAGTTGGGATGGGTTGACCTTGAGATTGGTCAAGGCTAATTTTAAAGAACTGTTGGGTTGGCATTCGGATTGACTCAACTTAATTTTTAATGACTTTTAATTTTTCTTACTTTTTTTAATTTTTTCACTTAGTCGAATACAAATTAGGTTGAGTCGAGTTGGCCTTGAACTTGATCGAGCTTACTTTCAGGTAATTGTTTCATTAAAATATTTTTTGTTTTAGTTTTGTTTTAATTTTTTGTTAATTTATTTTCTCGCTTGAATTGAAGATAACTGGGTTGAGTTCAGTTGACCTTGAGAATGAACGAACTCGATTTTTACTTAATTTAATCGTTTCATTATTTTTAGTCGAATTGTTTTGCAATCACTTGCACCGGTTTGACCTTGAGATGAGCGGGGCCTGATTTTTATAACTGCCTACTTTTATTTCATTTTTATTTTTTTGCTTTAGTTTTCTGCTTTAATTTCAATTAACTTGAACTGAGCATAGTTAGGTTGAGTTCAGTCGGCATTGAGAATGGAACATTCGGATTAATTCAACTTAATTTTTTTTAATTGCTTTTAATTTTTAATTAATTCAATTCATTCGTTATTTTACATTTTTTTATTTTTTTTTACTTGGGTCGAGGGCCTTGGGATTGTTCAAGTTTAATTTTAAGTGATTTTTAATATTTTTCTTGGCATTCGAATTTATTCGACTTAATTTTTAATGACTTTTATTTTTTTTAATTTAATTCATTGGCAATTTTACTTTTTTATTTTTTTTTTAAACTTGGGTCGAATACAAATTAATCTGAGTTTAGTCGGGTCGAGTTGGCCTTGGGATTGGTCAAGATTAATTTAAGTAAACTGTTTCATTAAAAAAAAAATTCCTTTAATTTTCTGTTTTAATTTCTTGTTTATTTTTATTTTCTTGCTTGAATTGAGCACAGTCGGGTTAAGTTCAGTCGACCTTGAGATTGGACACGCTTAATTTTACTTGATTTTTACTTTTAATCTTTTCACAATTTTTGATTTTGTAGTTGGATTGTTGAGTTCAGCTCAACTGGGTTGACTTCGAGTTATTATCCTTTGCTCCCTCTTTTTAGTTTTTAATGTTTTTTTTAATTTTCTTCTTGGGTCGGATGCGGTTGACCTTGAAATTAGTCGAACTGAATTTTAATTGATCTTTAATTTTTAACTTTTTTAATTTTTTGGTTATAAATTATTGGATATCTATTTTTTTCTTGGGTTGGGCTCACTTACGTTGAGTTTAGTTGGGTTGGATTGACCTTGAGTTGTTTTCTTTTGCTGCCCTTTTTAGTTTTTAATGTCTTTTTTAATTTTTTTCTTGGGTCAGATCCGGCTGACCTTGAGATCAGCCGAACTGAATTTTAATTGATCTTTAATTTTTAACTTTTTTATTTTTTTGGTTATATAAATTCTTGGAAATGTTTTTTCTTTCTAGGATAGGACTCACTTATGATGAGTTAAGTTGGGATGGATTGACCTTGAATTGTTTTCTTGTTACTAATTTTAGCTTTTAATGTAATTATTGATTTTTTTAATCTTCTTGGGTCGGATCCAGTTGACCTTGAGATCGGTCGAAGCGAATTTTAATTAATTTTTAAGACGTTTTTACTTCTTGGCTTTGAATTTTCTTGGATTAAGTTTACTTAAGTCGAGTCCAGTTGCGTTGATCTTGAGTAGATTTTTAATGAATTTTTAATTTTTTTTCAAAACGGCAATCCAGCAATCTATAACACGAGTCTTCTTTCATGTTTGACAAACCCATTTTATGTAAAATCCTTTAAAAAATTCATAAAAGTCTTTACTTACATCCCCGATGATGATTAGGAATGGGACTTATTACATTTATTTATGTTTCACGTACACCACTGACGTGATGGATGACGTCAAAATATGTTTATCCGATGCCTGTTAATGACTGTAATCGTTTAACAAGTGCCGCCATCCTCGTAAACCAAAACTTCACACCGAAAACAATTTAATAACGACTTTCATTGTGAAACAGTGGCGTGGCACACGTGAACGAAGACGCAAAGTAGAAATGTACCTTCAAGTACACAAACAAACAAACAAACAGTCGGAGTTACACAACGCAAAAATTGCATTTGCAAATAAATTACGGAACGTTTAGCACTCGCCGTGAACATGTAACGACGTGATAACGAGACCTTTTAAATAATCGGGCGCGAAACCGGTGATATCCGGTTGGTCGGTTTTCCGTTGGGCAGACTGGCCGACCGGTACGCAGGGAAAACGCAAGAGAAAACTCACCCGGAAAACAGATCCAGAGGGCAGTAGGCACTGATAGTCTTTATCTGACCTTTTTCTAACTGAAAAGAAAAGAAAAACATATTGCCGTTAGTTATACTCGCAAGGTTTCATTTGGAACAGTGGCGTAGTTACCGGAGAGGGATTTTGGTTTCAAAATTTTATATACAAGAAAAGAAACATTCCTCTAAATATGCTTTCTCAAAAAAAAAAAAGAAACTCAACCTATGGCTATTATTATGTCACAATCAACTTGCGTTCTCTTTTCAAAACAATATTTTGTTTTAAAAGATAGAGTCGTCTGTCATCCTGTATATTGCATGAAAAAAAAAAAGAAACGTAACTGAAAGTCTTTTAAATTGACAGGTGTCACTTTGAATGTTTTCCAAGCGAAATATGAAAGGATCTTAAATTGATAATTTTAGTTTGAGGTTGCCTATCTCTCTCGATTATTACATAACCCACAATCATAACCATGATTTGTCAATCTGGAAAAGAGAGGATAACCCTCGATTTACGATGCTCTCGCTCACTGACGCGCTCTAAAGATAAAAAATCCAGTCAAGAAGTTGTTCTTTTATATAAAAAAGCAAAAAAAAAAAAAAACTTTCAAGTCGACAACTTTCAATTTCAGTGTGCAATTGTTTTAAGCGCGCTTAGTTTTTTGTTTTAACTTCTTTGTTTCTATTTAACTTCTTTCTCTAGTTTTAAATTTTTTGATTCTTAATTTTTATAGATTATTTATTTTAAAGTTAAGTTTTAATTTCTTGAGTTTCAATTAATTTCTTTGGTCTTCATTTTTCGATTTTTAAAGATTTAATTACATATTTAGATTTTGAATTGTTTGAGTTTTTGAATTCTTGACTTTAAATTTTTTTATAGTCTTATTTTTATTAGTTAGGCGAAGTTACGTTGAGTTGCAGTTACTATTCCTTCTCTTTAGTTTTAATTTTTTTAAGATATTTGCTTTAAATTTTCTTTAGTTTTAAATTTTAATTGTCTACTGATATTCACTTTTGTGTTATTCATTTTATTTCAATTTTTTAGTTTTTTTTTTCCATTTCTTCGAGTTAAGTACTTACATATTTCGTGTTTATTACATCTTCGGTTTTCGTTTTTTTTTAAATTTGTTACAGCATTCATTTAATTTTCCCCCGGTTCGATAGAGTTAGTTAGCTTGAGTTGAGTTGGATTGACCTTGAATTAAATTAGTCCTAGTTTCAATTGAGTTTTATTTTAAATTTTCTTAAGGTGGAATTAATGTAGTTTTAATTTTCTTGAGCTTTGAGTTTAATTTTTTGAGTTCAGGTCTTCATTGTCCTCGAATTCAATTAGCCTTAATTTTAATTTTTTGAGATTGAAATTAATTTCTTCAAAGATAGGTTAGAACTAGTTGAACTGAATCGGGTTGATCTTCAGGTAGCTTGAATTCAGTTTTAATTTTTTGAGATTTCATTTAATTTTTTAAATATTCGTTTTTGCATAGATTAGATAGAGTTGAGTTAGGTTAATCTTCAGTTGGATTGAACTTAATATTCCTTTGTTTCGTTTTAATTTTTTTAATTTAATTTTCTTGAGTTTTAAATTTCCATTTTTTACTTCTCATTTAATTTTTTGTTAGACTGAGTTGATTGAGTTGGACTAAATTTTAATTGAATTTTGATTTTTAGTTTTTATCTTATTGCGTAGATTGAACAGAGATAGGTTGAGTTGAGTTGAGCATAATTTCGGTTGAATTTTAATTCTTTAGTTTTAATTTAATATTAAATACATATTTAGTGTTAATTTTTTGAGTTTTAATTTTTTAACTAGTCATTTTATTTTTTCTATCTCCATATTTGCATAGTTTGAATAGTCAAGTCGAGCTCAGTTGGGCTGGCCTTAAGTTGGGTTGGAAATAATATTCAAGTTTTAGTTTAGTAAAATTAACAATTTAAAAATTAATTTTTTGAGTTTTCATTAAATTTTTGCTAGATTGATCGAGTGACTTACTTTTAATCGAATTTTAATCTCCTAGTTATGACTTTCTTGAATTTTAATTTCTCAGATTTATTTTATTTGAGCTTCCATTGAGTCTAGCTTTTATGTATAGAGTTAGCTTGACTTGAGTTGAACTTAATTTAAAGTTCTAATCCTTAATTTTAAGTTTTTGAGTATTAATCTAATTTTTGAGTCAAGGTTATTACATACGTTAGCTAGAGTTAGGTTGAGTTGTGCCGGACTTAACTTCAATTGAGTTTTAATCCATTAGTTTTAATTTTTGGGCATTTCAGTGTTAATTTTATTGAGATTTAACTTGTTGGGTTTAAAATTCGGTTAAACTTAAGATTCATTCAGTTTTATTTTTTACGATTCAATTACATCTTTACTTTTAATTTTCTTGAGCGTTAAGTTTTAATGTTTTGAATTTTCGTTTGGTTTCTTGTTAGTTCTTGAGTCTTATTTCCTTAGCTTTAATTTTTTAAGTTTTAAATGCAGAAGTGATTTAGTGTTAATTTGCTTGAGAGTTTTAATTTAATTTTTTATTAGGTTGAATTAATCGAGTTGGACTTATTTTTAATTGAATTTTAATTTTTAAGTTTCCGACTTTTTTAAGCCTACTTTTGAACTTAATTTAATTCGAGTTTCATTCTTTAGCTTTTTTAAGTATTAAATTCCTACACATATGTGTAGTAGTGTTAATTTCCTTGAGTTTTAATTTTCGAGCTTTCATCTAATTTTCAGTCATTCTTCAGTTGAGTTGAAGTTAACATTGTTTTCTTAATTTTAAGATTTAATTATCTATTTACTTTTAATTTTCTTGAGTCTATTTTAATTGCTTGAGTTTTCATTTTTATTTTTTGCTCGGTTGAGTTGGGTTGGACTCAATTTCATTTAGTTTTAATTTTTTGAGTTTTAAATGTATATTTGGTATTATATTTTCTTGAGATTTAATTTTTGAGTTTCCGCTTAATTTTTTAGTCTTCACATTACATTTTCCGTTTTCATTTCTATTTGTTTACAAAATAATACTGTGTATTTCAGATAGTGTTGAATAAATTTTTGTCAGCTTCTCATTTGTTATGCTTAATAAATAAACCGATAGGTAGACAATATTCTCAATTCTTACAAGAAAACAAAAACAATTCAGGAAGACTGAGAAGGCAAATATGTATTTGTCTTGAAACACATGTTCATATTTCATTTATTTCGTCCTTTTAAAAATTATTCTACTGGATTTGTCAGTCAATGTAAATTAATAAAATGTGAAGGTGGCGCACGTTTAGATGTATTACGGCACAACCTGTATATTATAGATTCTCGCTCATCGAGAAAAAAAAACCGCATGCTACGCCACTGGTTGAAAATAATATTAAGTGCTGTTATTGTAACTTGTAATCGTAGAACTGTGATTGTGATTACGTAAATTAATCGCTGCTTACTTTCACTTTCACCGTGTTTGTTTACTCTACGCCATTTCACATTACCCAGCGATTGCCAATCAATAAATAATAAGGCGAATTCGATCGCAAAACATTTTTTTTTCGTTCTCCGAAAATCATTTGGTATTTTTAGACAAATCAAATTTGTTTTATGGATGAAGGAAATAAAACTAATAATAATAAAAGGAAAAAAAACTGGTTGGGAACAGGTGGGCCATTAAATTTCTCGTTCTGGGAAACGCTGCCGAAAGATTAGGTCATATTTCAGGCGCGTTGATAAAAAAAAAAAAACGTAATCGGTGAGATCTATTATAATGACAGTCGGAGAAATAAAATTTGTGTTATCTCTATCTCCGGGTTGAATTCAGGCAACGCCCGCTTCATACAGGCCTGATTCATTAAGTGGGAGAATACCCCCGAATAAAAAATTGATTAATCTAAAATATGTTTCAGTATCAAAATTTAAGTTAACTTTCTGTCCTTATCACTAAGCAGAGCGCGTAGGTTTTCACGGCTCAACAGCGAGCTCCCAGATAATACCTCGAGGTCTGATATTCCTACGCGATGACTCAGTCCTATCTTTAAGGACGACGTTGATTCAGGCAAAATAAATTGCCGTTTGCTTTAGCCCGTTATCTCCCGAAATAACTGATGATGCTTATCTCGCCTAATCAATAAATAATTCGCAGCTTCGCGAGCGCGTCGTCGAATAATCAATCGATTTATTTTATTGCCACAAAAAAATTAAATTACATTAAATTAATGCCAAGAGAAAAAAAAAAGTGCTGCTCACCTTTAAATACTGATTCTGACAAAATTGGCATTTCGAATACTGTCTGGAGGGTAGGGGCATCCAGCCCTGTTTGGGCTTAATCTCCACGGCGTAGGTGGCCCCCGTCAACTTATAGGTGTCCATGAATTTCGGTAGGAAGGCGTAGTCCGTGAAAACGGTCGCCCTGCCGAACTGAAGTTTCCTGTGTTTGCGAAAATCTGGAACAAAAAAAAAATTTGGCTTCATCGTCGTAATGAAAACAAAAATATTCAAAAAAGAAAAAACGAAAAACGATTTAAAAAAGAACAAAAACAGACAAACTGTCGATGTGTCGCCAGTCGCCAGCATTAAATTTTGGTCGTCCCGTCAACGAAACGTCAGTGTTAATCCCAGGAATTAAAAAAAAATCGCATAAATATCTCTTATCTATTTTTCCAGGAAAGTGTGCAAATCAAATCAAAGTTTTTAAGAGATTCTACCTAACGATATCGTCGTCAGTCGTACGAGATATAAAAAATTGGGTCATCGTCTAAATCCGGAACTGAAATCCTGTAAGAGAAGACAAGCTTGACGATAGTAATTTGTACGAAAAGAGAAAGCAACAGTCGCAAACATACCCGTCCTGAACTCCGAGGACGAGGCTGAGACAAACTCTGATGAGTTTTTTTTCCGCCAGGGCAGCAAGATATGTCCGACCGTAATCTTATAATTGTAGGGACCTCCTAGGGGTCCTGCCGGTACCAAAACACCCTTGCCTTGAGCTAAGCGTTGACTAGGACGATAAGTCGGAGCGGCGTCAAGACGAAATGCATATAAATCATAGACCCTATTCCGCGCCGCGCCGCGCCGCGATTTACATGCATTTCGTCTGGAGTTGCGCCGCTCCGACCAATCGCCCTAGTGGACGCTCAGCTTCGTTCGCCACATAGAATATAGGCAGCCATGGGGTCGCAGTCCCCATACGAAAAACACACCATCATGCCCTGGGGATAGCGCAAGATGAGTCTGCGTGCTCCTAACACGTCGCAAACTAATAAAGCCAAAACTGCAGCTCATTCTCAAGTCACTCGACTAAAGTCGTACGCGAAACTGACGTCAAAATGACGCAATTTTCGAACGATTTGTAAAGTTTTGTATCATTTTGACGTCATTTTCGCATACGACTTTAGTCGAGTGACTTGAGAATAGGGGCCCTTTCGAAGTTAGTATAAAAACGTGCATACAGGCGTTGGAAAATCCACTTTTCATCCCCTTTTATCCCCAATTCTTCGAAACAACCCGAACAAAGTTGGATCTCGATTTTCCTTGTGAGTGGCGTTCTGGTTTGGTAAAAGCCAGAAATCGATTTTCCAATTTGTTGCAGTTGCTCGAATGACGCTCACATGTATTTTCAGAACTGTCGAAAATGCTTCGCTCTTTTCTCTTTTTCTGGATTTTACTCTCCTTAGGGCCAGTTTTTCAATAGGGGTTTAACTTTAAACTCAGTTTAATTCCTCTGGAAACAATTGGTCTTACAATTGTTATCATGGGAATAAAGCGGAGCTTAAAGTTAAACTGAGATGAAAAAACTGGGCCGTATGGCCAGTTGCACCAAACACTTAAGGTCAGCTTAACTTTAAGCACCGCTTAGAATGTGATTTACTGAATACTGTGTAACCTCAAAAGTCACATTATAAGCAGTACTATGTTTTTACATGAACTGGGAGGTGGACGGTAACTTTTTACACGACGAACACGACGCGTCTTGGAAGGCCCTGAAATTTGAATGAAAAGTGTAAATGTCATAAAGACTTGACAAAAATTGTCTGCTCAAAGACCGATTGAACCAAAATTTTTATGTGATTATTAGCACGCGGTGAGTGGCATTGTCCGTTTAGCTCTTTCTCTCCCCCGTCCCCCTCTCGCTTCTTAATCTTTTTGTTTTGCAGGCGGGCGATTTGTTCGCGTGTAAAAAAATCGCTTGGCGTTTCGCGATGAGAGTAATACCGCTCCAGATCTGCCAGATTCGAGGTGCGGTGATTCCCCGGATCAAACAACTCAAGCTGCCCACGTTCGTCTACTACTTCTTCCTGCAGTTTCTGCATTCGTACGCCTCGTTCAGAATGGGCGCCGCAGGGGACGGACGACAACCGCGCGCGAAGAAGTCGACCATCATCGACAGGCTGGCCAAAGCCAACGACCTTCTGCTCTGCCTCGACAGGCAGAAGTCGTCCATCGAGGAGAGGCTCACGAGGGCGTACGAGGCGATCCGCCTGGTCGAGACGAAGATCGGCAAGCTGGAGGACGCGGTGGAGTGCGCGGCCGAGGAGAAGATGTCCAGGGACATGAGGCAGAAGCTCTGGGACGAGATCACCAAGCTCCAGAAGGAGAAGAAGTGCGCAGAGAAGCAGCTCGGCAATTACAAGAGGAAGCTGCGGGTTAAAGTACGAGAATTTAGGAGATTATCGCAGAGCTTGAGATGACGAGAGAGAGTCAGAGAGACAGAGAGATAACTAAATATGATTTTTTTTGTGTTTGTCAAATTTGTGTGAGTGATGTACAGAGAAATTAAAAGAAAATCTGCAATTACTTCGGATTTTTTTATCACTTTTAATTTTACGAGCGTGCCTTAATTTATGCAACCAATCCCACACTGGCTCGTCAAAGTTGCCTATCTTAAATTTTTTCAAGTCTATGACAATTTGATGTACGACAATTAGGTGTATGACGATTTGGTGCATGACGATTTAGTGCACGACAATTTGGTGGTCACGAAAGCTGCCTGGCTTAAACGTTTTGTGACCTTTATGATAATTCGGTGTATGACAATTTGGTGCGCGAAAATTTGGTGGTCTAGAAGGCTCGCTTTCGACCTATGACAATTTGGGTACGATAATTAGATGTATGACAATTTTATGGTCAAGAAGGCTGCCTGCTTAAAAATGTTTGGCCTATGACAATTTAGTGTACGTAATTAGATGTATGACAATTCGGTGCACGACGACGGAGCTATAGATGGAGCTTTGGTGGTCATGAAAACTGCCTGCCTAAAAATTTTGGGTCTATGACATTTGATATACGATTATTAGGTGTATCACAATTTAGTGCACAACAATTTGGTGGTCATGAAAGCTGCCTGCCTTGTGGGTTTATGATAATTCGGTGTATGACAATTTGGCGCACGACAATTTGGTGGTCAAGAAAGCAGCCTGCCTAAAAATTTCTGGACCTGGGATAATTTGGTGTACGATAATTAGATGTATGACATCTATGACATTTGGTGTAAGACAATTTGGTGGTCATGATTTATCACAAGTATTTGTCAAAAAATGTACTGAAACTGGTTTTATAAAACTAAAATAACGCGGGAATTCCCTTAGGTTTGGTTTACTTTTCTTTGCACCCGATGGTACATGACTAAAATTTCAGAAAATGGTGGATTATTTTAGTGCAAATTACATCACATGCGCTTCTTCAAGAAGTTCTTCAATCAGCGTATCACTTTAAGAGCGAAGTTGTGAAGCATTGTCGTTACGACGCAGTATTGTGCAACATTCGGGCAGCCGCGAAGCGACAACTTTGTCGGCTGATTTCAAAGGAAGCCGCTTGGGTTTTTAACAATGAACACCCGGGGCGGTTTTCATTGTCGGCAAAGTTCAAAGGAGCGCTGGTCGTTGTAGTTTCATTTCGTGTCCGAGCTCGTCTGTATCTGAGCTCGTATCCGCCGAGTAAATCTTTTGCGAATTAAATTTTTGAAGGCGCGTCAATGCAGTCAACCAGTTCTACTTTTACGCATTCAAACTGCCAACTGACCACTTAACAAGTGGAATATCAAAGAACTGTATTTTTTTTATTTTAATTTATGTGTTTAGTTTGAATTTCCTCGATTATTAATTTTTTAGTTTGAGTCTTAATTTTTGGGTTGGGTGACGTTAGATCGAGTTCAATTCAGTTGACGTAGAATTGGGTGGTAATTAATTTTAATTCAGTTTTAATTTTAATTTTCTTGAGTTTTAATTCACGTTTACGTTTGATTTTCTTAAATTTTGAGTACTAATGAAAAGATTAATTGCTTGCACGGGCAAGCAATTAATCTTTTAAGTTTCCACTTAATTTTTTTGGGTTTTCATTCTTTCACGGGTTAAACTGAGTTGGGTTGACTTGAACTTGACTTGGGTTGGACTTCTAATCGAGAATTAAATTTTTTTTATTTTAATTTCTTCTTAACATTTTGGTTTTTCATATTTAAATGTTTAAGTCTTCATTTTTGCACACGTTGAGTAGCACATTGGATTGACCTTGACCTGAATTGGATATTTTCTTATTTTAATTAGGTTTTAGTTCTAATTTCCTGTCGAGTATTGAGTTTTAATTGTTTTGAACGTTCACTTTGCTCGGTTGCATAGTTAAGCTGAATTGAGTAAAGTTAACCTTGGTTTGGAATTGAATCAATATTTTTTTGTTTTTGTAGATTTGAATTACATTTAAAATTCCAGAAAATGATAGATTATTTTAGTGCAAATTACATCACGCGTGCTTCTTTAAGAAGTTCTTCAATCAGTATATCGCTTTAAGATCGAATTTACGTTACACTGTCGTTAATACGTAATACTGTGCAACATTTGGATAGCTGTGAGACAGCACATTTGTCGGCAAATTTCAAAGGAAGGGTCTTGAAGGCTTTTTGTTTCTGCGGCAAACTATTAATATCTAGCGATATGACGCAATATTGTGCGCCACCTGTTATGAAAGACACTTAAGAATTTCCGTTTTGAGTTTGATTGGTTTTTATTTGCGTTTTAATAGTGAACACCTAGGTCGGTTTTCTTTGTCGGGCAATATTCAAAGGAGTGCCGGTCGTTGTAATCCCATTTTGACTCCGAGCTTGTTTCTTCCAAGTTAATCTTTAACGAATGGTATGCGAAAGTGGATCCGTTTACTTTATTCTCTTTTGTTAATGTTACTTTGATTTAAACTAACCTCTTGCGCACAGTTTGCGCGTTTACGTAAGCCAACGTAGTTACATACCGTTAACGGCTGTCGTAATTCAGTTACTTACGTACGAATAACGCTAGAAAAGGCAAGTCTTGAATAAAAAAAATCAAAACTGTTCAAAGTCTTTTTGGTCCGTCTCTTCCCTGACAGAATAAAAAATCTGTACTATTTGTAAGGTCTGTATCCTTGACAGTCAGTATTACATTAGACTACTGTCATACACTGAACTGTCACACACAGAACTATTTGTATTACCTCCGAATTGTCACACACAAAACTGTCTTACACGCTAAATTGCCACACACTGAATTGTCGCATTCGCCCAATTATTGTCATACGGCGAATTGTCATGCACTGAACTGTCTTACATCGAATAGTTACGCATCAAAAATTTCTGATACTCATTAAAGAAAAAAATATTGTATCGTCAGTTAACGGGCAAACTCGTATTATGTCATTCATGTCATATTTTTTGGTTCGTCGCAAATTAGTGTTGAAACAGTTGAAACCTACAATAAAACATTTATGCATTACTATGTCAGATGTCAGAATAAGCAACCCAATAATTAAATTAATAAACAATTAAATAAATAATTAACCTTTCTTCAAAGATAAAATTAGAATGCAACTACTTGATGAAAGAATGTCAACGATGAACGTTATTTAAAATTTGATCAAAACAGTTTTCACTTTTGGGCAAGAGATGGCGCTCTAAATAATGCACCATTGAGTCGCTGTAACGCATTAAATTCCAATCTTCGAGCGCCAGGTTATTATGCATCTTTTTTTAATTTAATTACGCGTGTACAGAGGGCGCTTCAATACTTCAAAAAAAAAATCATTTTCAGATATTATCTGACTTTTCTCTTTCAAGTTAGTCAAGAGAAAGTAAGACCAAACTTTTGCTGATTTTCTTTTAGCTATCACTTCGGATATTTATTTAATCTGGTATCCCACTTGACCTAACCAATCATACAACAACCCAATCGCCTAACAATTAACTTAGAGCCCTTAATTAATCGAAGCCGATATGAAAGATTAATAATGCTGGCGTAGTTCTGCCAACAATCACGTGGGGTGCAATCAATTATGAAGACCCGGTGTTATCGTATTAAGTTTCTGTGCGCGCCTTAATGTAGGCAACCCTTCCTGCACTTGTGCGTGACGGTTGCCTGAAGAATCCTGAATCCTCTTGATTTGGCGCATCTTTGTTTGCATACGTTTGTTTGTTTAGAAACTCGGGAAACTCGAAAACTGTTTTTTGACGGCAAGAAAATTCCTGAAATCACTTTCAATAATAATAAAATAATAAAGGGAGCACGGGAGTCGCAATTTGTTATTCCTGGCCTCGTGCCATCGCTTAAAATGTTTCCTGGTAGCAAATTTCGCAAGCAATTTTTCCGCGAACACCTCGTTTCTGACCTTTGCCAATGACTGTGTACTTCAGTGTGATTTGATTACCGTACTCGGAAAGCTTAAACAAATAATAATTATTGCGGTGAGCAATGAATGAGTTTTAAGTAACGCCAATTATTTGAAGAAGCCGGGCGTAAACGTGACGTTAAAACGAAATAAATAAATTATGACCAGAGAGGGGAATTTTTACGGGATCGCAACGGCGACGTTCAACGCATGATTTCACCAACTGTGAACAACTACTGGTTATCCAAAGATTAAATTTATTTAACGTTCATAATGTGACATTTCTGTATGAAAAGCATATTTCATGCGGCACATCTAATTGACGAACAAATAAATTTAATCTTTGAATAACTAGTTCATGGTTAGTAAAACCGGGCATAAATTAATTTCCGCGCATACACTGAACATTGCCGTTGCAATCCCGTAAAAATTCCTCTCTCTGGTTATGACACAATTTTATTTGAAAATGAAAGCCTGACCTGGTGACGGCTTTGGCTTGAGCCTCGTCGTTCTCTCATTAATTAAAATTAATTGAATTCGAAGTACATAATAAAAATCAAAAACAAACAGAAGCGGATTCTAAACAACAGGTAGAAACAAGACCACCCATTGCATAATAACGTAATTACAGCATTCAACTTTTTTATGGCTGTAATTAATATTGTTTTTGCGTCCTTCTTTGTGATTGCCGCTCGTTTCAAAACAATAATTTTGCACACCGGACAAACACGCAGCAATTACAATTACAACAAATCGAAAGTATGAAATTAAATTAAAAAAAAAAAAAATTGTTTGTTGGTTTCAAAATTAAGGCCCGCTTCTCACCTGGACAATCGAAACAACTTCTCCTGGTCTTTGTAACAATCGGAAAAAAATTACAAGAGCTTCGAAATTTGATAAACCATCGTTCTTTAAGCGCAAATCTCAACTGACATGTGTTAATTTAATTTCTGGACGGTAAAAAAAAATAACTTGCGCCGTTGTAAGACATTTAAAAGAGAGTTTTTACCAAGGGTAGTTCACTGGCGGTTGTTCCCCGCGATGCATAAGATTAATAAGAAGAATATCTCAAGATTACATTTATATGAGATATTGAACAACGCCATCTACCGCCGTTTCTTTTTTTTAATAATCCATTGACCACGTGTAAGGCAAATAATAATTCTTAGTTTTGTCCACTGTTCGTTGAAAAAGTAATTTTTTTAAATTACGTATTTTTGAATTGATGCATCTACTGATTGAATCAAAACGATGACTTTTGTTTTTTCAAATTTTTTATTTTATTACTGGATCTCTAAATTTTGTTCCTTTGTTTTTTTTTTGTTTCGTCACTTCCTCTTTTAAAAGGTTTTCAAAGAAAGCAGTAATCTGCTTGATTTTCTTTTGTTTTTATTAATATTATTTTTCTTTTATTTTCGTTTTGTATTTTTTCTTAATCCTATTCATTAAATTTCTTCTTTACAGGTCGTCTTTTGTATATATGATTTTTTTAATGAATTAATCTATTAAATTGTGGTGTAAAATCGACCGTCTTCTGTTTTGTTTTTGTCTTTTAATAATTAGTCTTATTATTAAATTTTGAATCACTTCTTTCTGCAAAGGTTTTCAAAGAAGACAACAATCTGCTGAACTCTACTGTAAAACCTATTGCTTTTATTATTTTTTTGAATTTATTTCGTATTTTTTTAAATCCTGTTATTTAAATTTTTTCGTTTGCTCTTTAATTTATGATTTTTTTTTAGAAAAATTTTGTGCAAATCGTTTTTGATTGCAGTGAGAACCTCGAGCAGCCTCTGGACAGCTGTTTCAGCCCTGCTTGGGGCTTCTTCAGCAGAAACGTAGCTCGACATTCCCACTGCAGACCAAAAACGACTTGCCCAATTTATTCGCAAATGCGATGTAAGAATTAACATCGCATTTGCGAATAAATTGGGCAAGTCGTTTTTGGTCTGCAGTGGGAATGTCGAGCTACGTTTCTGCTGAAGAAGCCCCAAGCAGGGCTGAAACAGCTGTCCAGAGGCTGCTCGAGGTTCTCACTGCAATCAAAAACGATTTGCACAAAATTTTTCTAAAATCTTTCATTATGCTTTGACAGCAAGCATGGCCGCCTTGCATGGGGGACTCATTAGGAGCAAATCCCGCTTCAATTTGTCTATCCTACTGCAATGTTAGGTCAAAAAGCGATAGTAAGGTGTCGCTATTTTATATGTTCATGATTTTTTTTTAATTAATTAATCTATTAAATTGTAATGTAAAATCTATTGTCCTTTGTTTTGTTTCTACAATCGAACGTCTTTTGTTTTCGTTATTTTTCTTTAATTTTGTCATTTCCTTTTTTTAAAATATTATTATTTTGTTTTCTTACAATCAAATCGCTCTTTTCATATTTTTTTTTAATTAGTAATTAATTACTATTAAATCGTGTTGCACAAACGACTGCCTATTGTTATTGATTTAAAATTGTAGTATTTATTTATTTATTTATTTCTATAGAACTGCACTGTAAAATCGACGGTCTTTTAATTTCATTATTATTTTTCTTTAATTTTGTCGCTTCTTATTTTTAATATTATCATTTTGTTTTTGTTTTTTTTTTTTGTTTTAAATCGTGCTTTTCTTTTTTTAAATTAATTAATATTAAGTAAAATTGTTTTGCACAATCGATTGCCTTTTCTTATTATTTCTAAAATTTTAGTATTTATTTATTTCTTTTTTTAATTATTGTTTTTCCTTAATTTTTTCATTTCCTTTTTTAATATTATTTCAAATCGTTCTTTTAACTTTTTTAATTGATTAATTAATATTAAATCGTCTTGCACAATCGATTGCCTTTTGTTATTATTTTTTATTTTCTAATTTACTGAATAAAGCTTCTAAATCGACCGTCGTTTGCTTTCATTATCTAATAAATTTCTGTATTTCGAAATTTTCTTTATTAAATTCTTTTATTGACTTTTAAATCATTCTTTTTATTTTATTTTATTTTCATAATTAAATGATTTTTTATTATTATTTTGTTTTTTGGTGTTTAATTTTAAATTTCTACTCATAATTCTTTCAAATTGTGTCAGGCGGGGGGAGGGGGGTAAGATTTATTATCAATCTACTGAACTGCGCTATAAAATTACTATTTTTAAAATCTTATTTCTTAGTATTGTTTTTTTTTTGAAAAATCTAAAATTTCATGTTTTTATTTCAAATCGTCCCTTCTTATTTCTTGATTCTTTTTTCAAAAAATTCTAATTTGTCAATAAATCAAACGTCGGTATTCGAAAGATTGTGTTAAAGTCAACAAAACTCGCTTGGCGCAACGCCACCTACCGATTTTCTGTTGATTTTCGAACTCAATCGAAACGAGACGAAATAGTGCCAAACCGCATAAACATTTCTTTAAATACAACAATCAATAAAACGGCTTGAATCTTTGGCTAAAATATATCTCCAGAGTTTGAGGATTTATTAAAATCAACAAAATTTGCTTTACATCGCGCCATCTATTGATTTTCTATGGCATTTTAAACTCAGTCGAAAGGTCACGCGAAACAGTGCCAAGGCCGTAAGAATTTCTTTGAAGGCAGCAATTAATCGAACTTCTTGAATTTCTGGCCTGAAACAAATCTTCAATATTTTGAGAATCTGTTACAAGTCAACAAAATTTAATTCACACAACGCCATCTGTTGAGTTTCTCTTGCACTTGAGCTCAATCGCAACGTAACAACATAGAGTCAAGCCAATAAGAATTTCTTGTTTCTTGCAAATATAAAAGTTAATGAATCGCCTTGAACCCTTGACTAAAACAAACTTCAATATTTGAGAATCTGTTATAGCCAACAAAGTTTGCACAGCGCCATCTATTGATCTTCTCTTGTATTTGAAGTCAACTGAAAGGTAACAAAATCAAACATCAAACCATCTATTAAAGTCAATGAATGGCCTTGAACCTTTGGCTAAAACAAATGTTCAATATTTGAAAATCTGTCAGTTAACAAAATTTTTGCTTGGCGCCATCTATTGATTTTCTCTCGCATTTACGCACAATCGATAGGCAACAATTATTACATTAAATTAATTAAACACTTTTCAACCTCTGGCCGAAACCTCAGGATTTATTAAAGTTAACAAAATTGCACAGCGCCATCTATTGATTTTCCCAGGTATTTGAACTCGATAGTAAGTTAACCAAATAGTGCTAAATCTTTTTTTCTATTTGAAAATATGAATGAATGAGACTCTTTCAATCTTTGGCTAACAAAAATCTTTGGAATCAGAGAATTTGTTAGAATCAGAGGGATTGTTAAAGTGAAAACGCCATTTTGGTTTTTTCTTTCATGTGTTCCCTGTCACTTCATCGAGATTTCGAAAAGCGTAGACCAATTTGCTCCCCACAAAAATGCGAAATAAAGCAATTTTTATTTTCCCAAAAAAACTACAAAGTTCCAAAGCTTCGACCGGACAGGCTACAACAAAATAAATTCCACAGCGTCGGAGACACACGCACACATAGGTCATTCTGCTTCTCCCTCTCCTTCTTTCTGCGACTTGAGCTTCGCGACCAGTTCCTCGCACTGCTTCCTGTAGAAGGCGATCAGTTTCGCGGAGCGCTTCTTGTCCTGCCTGAGGCAGGCGATCTCGAAGTTGAGGTTCCTCTCGAGGCACCTCGAGCAGTGCCGCATGATCAGCTGGGCGACCTCGTCTTCGGCCTTCGTGATCGCCAACTTGATCATCTTCATGTTCGCCTTGCAATTCTCGACGCGCTTCTCCACCTCGGCCTTCTTCTCCTCCAGCTGCTCCAGTTCCTCGGAGCCCTTGGCGATCTTATCATCCACGGAGCACATCGCGAAGTCCTTGTCGCCTTTTTTCTTCTTGTTGCCCTTCGCGTTCTTCCTCCTACCTTTCGCGCTCATTTTATCTGAGCGACTTCCCTTGAAGAAATAGCTACAAAAATCGATCTTATCGAGTTATCTACACTAAAGCGCATCAAGAAAGAAGATTGAGATCGAAGTCCCTTCCAAACCATTGAACGAATGTACGGACGTGTAAAGAGGGGACGAACAAAAAGAAAAAACGACTACTTTCTGAATTTGGTACATCTTTGGTAACGTTTGCACGCGAGTGCGAACTGCTTATCGTAAAATTCGATGACGTCGCAGGTGCGTTGCAGGTCCAATCGGAGGCATTCGATTTCGTAGGTGAGGTTCCTGCGCGTCGCCGTCGCCAACTTCTTCATGATGCCTCTGAGGACTTTGCGCTCGGCCCTACGTATCGCCTTCTTCAACTTCTTTATGTCCTCGAGGCAAAGTTCCATGTGGCACTCGACCACCAGCTTGCGTTCCAGTAGGCACTCCAAGTCCTCGGCCAATCTCATGATCAATTTCTTCGTTTTCGATTTCCTTTTCGATTTCGATCTCGATCTCGATTTCGATTTCATCCAACATCGACAACATTTTCTCCTGCTCATGACTACAAGAGGAAGGGAAGGGGGGGGATTAGACAAGCGGGGCAAAACTGCGAAACGAGAATTTCGAAACTCACTGGGGGGTGGGTTGTTTTTAGTTTTTTTGGGGGAGGAGAGGTGATTCAGATGAACGCATTATCCAGTTTCCTGTGGCACAGCTTGATGCGTTTGCAGGCCCTCTCGTGTTCCTTCTCGTAATAGTCGACGAGCGCCTCCATCCTCCTGCGGTCGACCTCAGATCGCAAGACCTGGCACTCCAACATCTTCTGGCTCTTCTTCCTCATCCCCTCCTGCACGTCGCGTTCCGCCTCGGTAATCGCCGTTTTCGTGTCCTGCAGCTGCGTCAAGCACTTCTCGACGGTCTCCTCCAACATGTTCTTCTGCTTCACCAGCTCGTTCAGATCATCGTTCAGCTTATCGAGGATCTTACAGTCCTCCTCGGTGAATTTCTCCTGAACTTTGGTGGAAGAAGCCATTTGGACGGGTTTACTACGAGCCTGAGCGTCTTTCTCCGTATATTTACTAACAAGGAAGGAAGCGTTGAGTTTGTTTCCCATAAGTGACCAAGAGTTCAAGGGCAACACTACAACGAATTTGCATGGGTAAATAAAAGCGAGAATTTCGAAAGGTGTGTGCTTTATGTGCCATAAGCCAGCCAACCACAACGTCTCCCTCTGAGGTTAATTAAAGAGGATATTTCAATTTTGTTTTGTTTCGTTTTGTTTGTTGATGGTGTGAGTTACGTCATTTGAATTATTGGGGTGAACGGGGGGTCGTCTTCTAAAAAAAAACAAAAAACGTTGCGCGCATGGAATTTGCAAAGCTTCATCCCCCCATTTTACTCTTGGTGTCGTTGTCTTCTTTCAACAAGTTCTTGATCTGGTCCTTTCCTTGCGAAACTTAAATTGTGGTGAGTGCGATCGTATTCCAAAATAAAAAGGTTCATTTGCTTCATCCATTCCATCTTCCTCTTGGCGTCATCGTCTTCTTCTTTCAATAATCTTTTCCTTCCGAAACTTGAATTGCGGTGAGTGCGGCCGTCTTCCAAAACAAAAACGTTCAACTGCTTCATCCCCTCACCTTCCTCTCGGCGTCGTCTTTCAACAAGTTCTCCACCTAGTCTTTTCCTTCCGAAGCTTTAATTGGGGTGAGTGTGGTCGTCTTCCAAAACAAAAACGTTCATCCGCTTCATCCTTCCATCTTCCTCTCGGTCTCCTCTTCTTCTTTCAACAAGCCCTTGATCCAATCTTTTCCTTCCGAAATTTGAATTAGGGTGAGTGGTACCATCTTCCAAAGCAAGAAACGCATGGAATTCGCAAAGCTTCATCCCCCCATTTTCCTCTTGGTATCGATTTTTTCCTTGAGCAAGTTCTCCACCTGGTCTTTTCCTGTTTCGAAGCTTCAAAGTCAAAAGTATTAAATGCATTGTCCCTGGTAGAATCTGCACAGTTTGTTGTACGCCTTCTCGAGCTTCTGGTCGTAAGTGCTCAATTCATTCTCAGATTCGGCCATCTTCCTCTTAATCTCCTCCAAGTCACTGAGGGTTTCGCTCCGTGCTTCCTTCATCAACTTCTTCACCGCCGCCTCTTCCAGCTCCTGCCCCGCGTACTGAATGTTTTCGGAGACGTTATCGATTTGCTGCAGGACGCGCCCGATCTTCTCCTCCACCGCGCACTTTTGGACCGTCAAGTTGTCCAACCTCCTGGCGACTTCACAGATCTTCCCCTTAACTTTGGAACCGTGCATAGTTTTTTTTTTTGGGGGGAGGGGGAGGTTTGAACTCAAAACTATAATAGAGAGAGCGTAATTAATGCGTTGGACCACGCGACTCGCCAAAGCAACAGGGAGAATTTCGAACGTTCTCACTCCTCAAACAATCCCCCAATCAAGAGAGAGAGAAAAAAAGGAAAACGTTTATTTCGAACAGGGACAATACATGAATAAAAAATTTCCAAAAAAAAAAAAACTCGATTCACCACACACGTCTTAAACTCAACAGATTTTCCCTTCGGAGCACTTCTTGTAATGCTTGCAGGCCTTCTGCAGCTGCTTGTCGTACATGCCGAACACCACCTGGGCCTTCTTCTTCTCTCTCTTTATCCTTTCGATCTCGCACATGATGCGCTCCTTGCACTCGTTGACCGTGCTCTTATTCAACGTGCGCTGGAGCTCCTTCTCGGCCGCCTCGATCTGTTTGTTCACCTCTGTGATCTCCTTCATGCAACAGTAGACGCTTTCGACGGCCCTGCACTTCCTCTCGTCCAAAATCTCCAGGTCGCAGGAGACCTTCCGGATCTTTTCCAGAGTGCTGCACATTTTGAACAACAACGCGGGGGGAGGAGGAGGAGGTGACTAAAAGAGAAACGTTAGGACAGAAGTTTCTTTTTTTTTTTTTTTTTTGGAGAGCCGGCGGTTCTTGAGCGTGGCGAGAATTTCGAAGAATGGGGGTGTGCCAAAATTCATTCATTCACTGCAATCAAACGAGCGCGAGAGAGGGAGAAAACGAGAGAGGAGGTGCTTCAATGACCCCCTTTAGTGTCCCCCCCGCATTTCTTATAGTGCTTGCAAGCTTCGGCCAGTTGCTGTTCGTACCTGGCCAGTATCTTATGCGCCCTCTTCTGGGCCTGCTTCAGTCTATTGATTTCGCACTTGACCCTCGCCTGACAATCCTTCGCCATCTTGTCGAGCAGGGCCTCTTGGATTTCCCGTTCGGCCTGCTCGATCTGCTGGTTGAAATCCATGATGTCCTTGAGGGCGTGCGCGATTTTCTCCTCGAGCGCCGACTTTTCCTCGTCCAGGCACTCCAGCTGGGAGTTGATCTGGTTCAAAGCCTCCCTCTCGCTCATGTTTGCTGCCGAACTGGAACGGGAAGTGACAGCTGTTGTAGGCGTTCTCTTGTTGCGGCAACTTAACAGAGAATTTCGAACCGGCGCTCTTCCTTTTTCTCCTCCTTAATTCGGGGGTGGTGGTCAGGGTTTCTCGTCTTGTTGGCAAAACAAGAAAACAAAGAGGGAAAAAAACACGAAATTTCCGCCACGACGACGCCTTTTTGGACACGGAAACTAATAACGATTATAAGCGAATAATCCAAAGCGAGAACCTCATCTTCCTGATGTTTGAAAAAAAAACAAAAACCGAGACGAGGAGATGGGGAGCAAAATAAAGCGAGCGAGGAGACGACCTCAGAGCGAAAAACGTCGAGGTGGTGAATTTTGGCAGGTTTGGAAATGGACTTTCGAAATTCTCGTTTAGTGTGTGGCGGCGCAAGCGGGGGTGCAACGGAAAAGGGATACTTACCGAAAAATTTTGACTGAGGTCCGAAAGGGAAAATTGATGCAATGAAGACACGAAAATTTTGTTTCTGTTTACACTGACATGTCAATGCGAATGCGATGAGTGTTTTTGGTTTACTAACGCCCTAACGCCAACTTGACTCCTATTTTTTTTTTTTTTGATTAGTATGAATTAGGTCGTTCGCTGTAACACGCGGCGACAAATGTCAACAAATAATCATATAAACAGATACGAAAAATTATTATCACCGGATGTTACAATGAGAAGAAGGAAAAGGAAGGGCAAAACGCGCTTTTGAAAGTTTCGGGGGCGGCGGCGGATGGGCGTCTCGTACCTACTATAATTACCGACGCGACGCCTTCCTGCCTGTAACATTGCACAACATTGCCCGACGCCGCCAAGTACGCGCGTCACGCGAGATTATAAAACATTATAAATGCGAAGGCAAACAAACAAACAAAGCGTAAAAAAAAAGAACGCCGCTCGTATTGTGTTACGTTGCGATGCTAATTTCTGCGGCGTAATGCGTGCATACTATATTCCGTACGTGTGTACGTAATTAGATAATGCGTGATTCACACGTGCTCGAATCTCAAGTGTTTGAAAACCGTAGGAGGAGATCACTTTAATGATTCTGGTATGAGCAAGGAGTTTACATTTTATGCAGGTCACGGTCAAGTGCATAAAACGTGGACACCTTGATTATGAGTCACGGAAATTATTATATTTAATTTACCTTTTTTTTTACATTACATTGCGCTTTCTCGTTCGTTGAAAACGAACGCAAGATTTATAAACATAATTTGTCTGACGTTTTGCTTCGTCGAGAAATTACAAGTTTTGTAACCAAGATCTAGACTTTCTCTTCGAGAAAGAAAATTAATAAATAAAAGCACCCACATTCATCCATTGCAGAGATTCCCAACCTTTTCTAAGCATCCGACCCCCTTAGAAGAAAAGCAAATTCTCATCGACCCCTCTTCTCCACCATTTAAAGCCCTATTGTTACAATACACCTGGAATTCTAAATCAGGGGGTTCCCAACGGGGCGGCTAGGGCTCGATGAATCTCTAGAGACCTTCTAGAGGGTCGGAGTTATTAATACTCTTGTCTAGTGGAGGGCTATTTGAATAGTTTTTAGAGGATCGTCATTTGTTTTCATTCATTTTGTGGACCTAATTTCGCTTTTTCGCATTCTTTGAAAACATTTCATTTTTCTCTTCATAATCACTTGTTTTATATTTTTTCGGACGTATACCGCCGACGAGAGACCGTCATTTGTTTCTTCCTTCAGTGTCCAGCTTGCTCTTCTGTCTTTTGTTTTTAGAATCGATCGTAATTTGTTTTCCTTTTGTCGACATGCTTTTGTCTCGCATTACTTTTTTTTGTCAGTTCTGGACCACTTATTCACCTTTTTCATTTCATTCTTGTTTTCAATGTTTTAATTTTTCTCTTCGCAATCTTTTGTTTTGATCGAACCTCATTTGTTTTTCTGGACCACTTATTCACTTTCTTTCATTTCATTCTTGTCTTCAATGTTTTTAATTTTTCTCTTCGCAATCTTCTGTTTTGATCGAACCTCATTTTGTTTCTTTCTCTTCTTTTGCATTTTGTTCTTCTGTTCAGATTTATTTCTTTTGTGATCGATCGTCATTTGTTTTCGTTTTATCGACATGATTTTGTTTAACCTTGTTTTTTCTTTTCACCAATTCTGAATTTTTCACTTTTTTCTTGTTATTCTTTTATCACAATATGGATTTTTTTTCTCTTCAGAATCATTTTTTTCCGACGCGTTTGTTTCTTTCATCATTTTCGAGCTTCGTTCGCAGTTTATTGTTCCTATTTCGATACTGTTCCTTCATAATCAATCGTCGTTTGTTTTGTTTTGTCGACTTTACTTTTTTTTTCTTTCGTATTTTGACGACAATCGATCGTCGTTTGTTTTTTCCTTCAATTTCGAGTTTCCTTTGTAGTTCATTTTTCGAATTTCGAAAAAAAAAGTTTCTTCGCAATCGTTCGTCATTTGTTTTGTTTTGCGAACTTTATTTTGTTTCGCATTTGTTTTTTCGTTAATTCTCGACTTTTTGACTTCTCCTGCATTTTTTTTACAATGTCTTAATTTTTCTCAGCGCAATCGTTTTGTTTTTCGGACGCATTTCAGCAACGATCGATCGTCGTTTGTTTCTTCCGTTAATACCCAGCTACGTTTGTAGTTTATTTTTCTCATGTCGATTCTGTTCCTCGATTGCTGTTTGTTTTGTTTTGTTTTATCGACTTGATTTTGTTGTGCATTTTTTTTGTGTGTGAATTCTTGACTTTGATCCATTTTTTCTTGTATTTTCTTCACAATGTAATTTTTATCGACAGTCGATCGTCTTTTGTTTCTTCCTTCAGTTTCGTGCTTGGATCGCATTTTATTTCTCCTATTCTGTTTCCGTTCTTTTATGGCCGATCGTCGTTTGTTTTGTTTGGTTTTGGTCTTCGGTCCACTTGATTTTGTTTGGGATTTTGCGAGGTTTTAATTTTTCTTGTGGCACGTTTTTTTTTCTTTGGACGTGTGAATTCGGGAGACGATCGATCGTAATTTGTTATTTCCTTCGGTTTTGGTTTCATTTTTTTCCGTCCTTCCACGATTGATCGTCGTTTGTTTCCTATCTGTTGACGGGATTTTTTTTTTTTAATAATACGAATAACGTCTCTTTAATCCGAATTAATAATTGCGCTGGTTTGAAACGGATTTTGGAAATGTTCAAATTATCGAACAAATGACAGAAAATATCCGTTAAGGATTGACAATTGAAAAAAAAAGCTTAATAGTATCACTAGGGCGGAGGGGTTGAAGGATAATATGAGCCTATTCGTGGTTATTTTTACGTTCTTATTGCAACTGATATTGCAAAATTAAGAAGAAAGTTCTTGTGAAAAAACTTTTCATGTCATCTCAGTTCTGTAAGGGTACTGAAAATTCGACGATTGCTTATACAAGCGTTTTCTGAAGTAATTATTCCGTAACTGAAACATTTTCCCATCTCATAAACTTCATATATGTAAGAGAGAGTGAAAGAAAGAGAGTAGTCAAAACGTTTCTTTGTGATACCCGTACTCAACATGGATTTATTCTTATTGTTTAAACCTCATTATCTCTCGAGCATTAAACTTGGAAAAACTTTAGTCATTTCTTCTTGATTTCGTCATGTATCACTTCTTTGTGGAAAGACAAAAGAGTTGAAGTACCCTTTTGTCAATTACATTCCCTAATTTATCAAGTCGTATGCCAAACAGGAAACTCATCTGACAAATTGGGAAACGTAATTGACAAAAGGGGAAAACAAAAAAAAGCACTGTATTAAATAAATTTGAATTAAACATTGTGACGAAGATAGAAAACGACCTTAACTGGCAGTTCTGTGTCTATATTATAAATAGCGTCATAATAATCAAACTTCTAACGTAAATAAAATACAAGAACAAAAATAAAAAAAGGGGATCGTCGATGAAAAACAACGAAACAAAAACTCGTGTACAACTCAGTGAGTCAAATCGATATGGAAACTGAAAAACTTTAAACACAACCGAAAATGTAATCTGCAATATTAACGGCTTAATTAATAATTAAAAATTAAAACAGTCAAGTCGAATAGTAGAGAATACAAAAATGTCAATCAATCAATCAATCAATCAGCGGGATTAAATTGTTAAAAAGTTGAATCGATTTGAAGTGTAAAATAAACTGTACTCAAATCGAGTAAAAGAAGAAAAAAAAAGACGATCTATTGAATCAAAAACAAAGGAAGAAGAAAAAGCAAGAGATGATGAATTGAAGCAAATTAAATAGCGGAATGAAAGAAAAAACAAAATCGATCAATTTACTGTATTAAAAAGTGAATTCAGTATGTATAGTCAAAGAAAAACGAAAGACAATCAAAAGGATTATTTAAAAATAAAATATTTAAATATGAATTTACCTGTCCACCTTTACTGCTTAATGACAGTTTGATGTACAAAATATATCGTTCAATGGGCAAGCCAAAACGGAAAAAAAATACCAAAAAAATTTCTAATTGCTCTTTTTTTCTTAATGTTTGTGTCGTAAATAAAATTTCAAATGCCCAAACTGTTTTACGAGTGCCCAATTACATTAATCGACGATGAAAAAAGAAAAAAGTATCGATCATTTGGAATTCGATTCACGGCTCATGTTGGCATGTTGTGGAAAAGCTCGGTCGGTATTTTAGAGGACAGTTTAAATTTTTTGCTTTTACTGAGATCGTAACATTTAAATGTTCGATTAAATACACGCTATCATTTGCGCCTAATTAAAAAACAAAAAATACACGGCGCCATAAATTATAAATAAATAAGTCACAAAAACCGACTGAATTAATTACTTATTGACTAATTAGCTTAACAATTGAATGTTTAAACTACGTAGTAATTAGTCAGTCAGTCTATTAATTTATTGCCCTATTACTTATTCATTAAATTATTGTGCAATTAGTCTATTTATTATTGTAGGAAGTAATTAGTACTTCATTTTTATTATTTTATTATTAGTATTGTTATTCTTATTAAGATCGAGTCAGGATTTCAGAATGTTGCGATTTGCAAAGGAAAATTCCAATAGAATTTTGTACTGTAAAAAAATGCATCGATTCTATTTTTTTTTCTTTTTACATTACACTCTACTGTGGAGATACATAACGGGAGAAGAACCTACTGGCGGAGCTTACTTGCTTTATACAGGGTGATTCATTAACCTATTACAAACTTTGCCAAATTAAACATTTATAATTTTATATCAACCTAAACGCGAAGAATAACTCAAATGTCCATTATAAAAAAAATTGGTCGATGTAATTTTCGGAAACATACGAAAATTGCACTTTCGGTTGCACTTTTGAATACCTGAGTAAATTCTAGCCTGAATTGATGGGTCGCACCATGGATCTATCTTGATTGGTTCTCGAGTTATGCCATTAAAAACAAATGAAACAACTCGAGAACCAATCAAGATAGACCCATGGTGCGACCCGTCATTTCAGGCTAGAATTTACTCAGGAATTCAAAAATGCCTTTACATATAAAATGGAAGAAGAAAATGGAACTTTGATGTATTTTCTTGGTAACGCGACGCTCAATTGTTTCTTTTTCCCGTAATTCTGTTTGTTTTAAACATTAGATTAACTACAAATGTTAAATTAGTATTATAAAAAAAATATGCGGCGCAGTTTTGAGAAATTCACAAAAATCGCACTTTTTGTTACATTTTTGAATTGCTGAGTAAATTCTAGCGTGAAATGATGGGTCACACCATGGGTCTATCTTGATTGGTTCCCGAGTTGTTTCATTTGTTTTAAGGACACAACTCGAGAATTAATCAAGATAGACCCATGGTGCGACCCATCATTTCAGGCTAGAATTTACTTAGGAATTCAAAAATGTATCAAAAAGTGCGATTTTTGGGAATTTCCCAAAACTGAGCCGCTCATTTTTTTTATATAGTACTAATTTAATATTTGCAATTTATCTAATGCTTAAAACAAAAAAAAAATACGGGAAAAAGAAACAATTTAGCATCGCGTTACCAAAAAAAATACATCAAAGTTCCGTTCTTTTGACGGAACACTTGATAAGTAACAGCATTTTTGAATTCCTGAGTAAATTCTAGCCTGAAATGATGGGTCGCACCGTGGGTCTATCTTGATTGGTTCCCGAGTTGAGTTGTTTCGTTTGTTTTTAATGGCACAACTCGAGAACCAATCAAGATAGACCCATGGTGCGACCCATCATTTCAGGCTAGAATTTACTCAGGAATTCAAAAATGTATCAAAAAGTGCGATTTTTGGGAATTTCCCAAAACTGAGCCGCTCATTTTTTTTATATAGTACTAATTTAATATTTGCAATTTATCTAATGCTTAAAACAAAAAAAAATACGGGAAAGAAACAATTTAGCATCGCGTTACCAAGAAAAATACATCAATGTTCCGTTCTTTTGACGGAACACTTGATAAGTAACAGCATTTTTGAATTCCTGAGTAAATTCTAGCCTGAATTGATGGGTCGCACCATGGGTCTATCTTGATTGGTTCTAGAGTTATGCCATTAAAAACAAATGAAACAACTCGAGAACCAATCAAGATAGACCCATGGTGCGACCCGTCATTTCAGGCTAGAATTTACTCAGGAATTCAAAAATGCCTTTACATATAAAATGGAAGAAGAAAATGGAACTTTGATGTATTTTCTTGGTAACGCGACGCTCAATTGTTTCTTTTTCCCGTAATTCTGTTTGTTTTAAACATTAGATTAACTACAAATGTTAAATTGGTATTATAAAAAAAATATTCGGCGCAGTTTTGAGAAATTCACAAAAATCGCACTTTTTGTTACATTTTTGAATTGCTGAGTAAATTCTAGCGTGAAATGATGGGTCACACCATGGGTCTATCTTGATTGGTTCCCGAGTTGTTTCATTTGTTTTTAAGGACACAACTCGAGAAATAATCAAGATAGACCCATGGTGTGACCCATCATTTCACGCTAGAATTTACTCAGCAATTCAAAAGTGTAACAAAAAGTGCGACTTTTGTGAATTTTCCAAAACTGCGCCGCTCATTTTTTTTATATAGTACTAATTTAATATTTGCAATTTATCTAATGCTTAAAACAAAAAAATACGGGAAACAGAAACAATTTGGCATCGCGTTACCAAGAAAAATACATCAAAGTTCCATTCTTTTGACGGAACACTTTATAAGTAACGGCATTTTTGATTTCCTGAGTAAATTCTAGCCTGAAATGATGGGTCACACCATGGGTCTATCTTGATTGGTTCCCGAGTTGTTTCATTTGTTTTTAAGGACACAACTCGAGAACCAATCAAGATAGACCCATGGTGCGACCCATCATTTCACGCTAGAATTTACTCAGCAATTCAAAAGTGTGACAAAAAGTGCGACTTTTGTGAATTTTCCAAAACTGCGCCGCTCATTTTTTTTATATAGTACTAATTTAATATTTGCAATTTATCTAATGCTTAAAACAAAAAAATACGGGAAACAGAAACAATTTGGCATCGCGTTACCAAGAAAAATGCATCAAAGTTCCATTCTTTTGACGGAACACTTTATAAGTAAAGGGATTTTTTATTTCCTGAGTAAATTCTAGCCTGAAATGATGGGTCACACCATGGGTCTATCTTGATTGGTTCCCGAGTTGTTTTATTTATTTTTAAGGGCACAACTCGAAAACCAATCAAGATAGACCCATGGTGCGACCCATCATTTCAGGCTAGAATTTACTCAGGAATTCAAAAATGTATCAAAAAGTGCGATTTTTGGGAATTTCCCAAAACTGCGCCGCTTATTTTTTTTATATAGTACTAATTTAATATTTGCAATTTATCTAATGCTTAAAACAAAAAAATACGGGAAACAGAAACAATTTATCATCGCGTTACCAAGAAAAATTCATCAAAGTTCCATTCTTTTGACGGAACACTTTATAAGTAACGGCATTTTTGATTTCCTGAGTAAATTCTAGCCTGAAATGATGGGTCGCACCATGGGTCTATCTTGATTGGTTTTCAGGATTTCAGAATGTTGCGATTTGCAAAGGAAAATTCCAATAGAATTTTGTACTGTAAAAAAATGCATCGATTCTATTTTTTTTTCTTTTTACATTACACTCTACTGTGGAGATACATAACGGGAGAAGAACCTACTGGCGGAGCTTACTTGCTTTATACAGGGTGATTCATTAACCTATTACAAACTTTGCCAAATTAAACATTTATAATTTTATATCAACCTAAACGCGAAGAATAACTCAAATGTCCATTATAAAAAAAATTGGTCGATGTAATTTTCGGAAACATACGAAAATTGCACTTTCGGTTGCACTTTTGAATACCTGAGTAAATTCTAGCCTGAATTGATGGGTCGCACCATGGATCTATCTTGATTGGTTCTCGAGTTATGCCATTAAAAACAAATGAAACAACTCGAGAACCAATCAAGATAGACCCATGGTGCGACCCGTCATTTCAGGCTAGAATTTACTCAGGAATTCAAAAATGCCTTTACATATAAAATGGAAGAAGAAAATGGAACTTTGATGTATTTTCTTGGTAACGCGACGCTCAATTGTTTCTTTTTCCCGTAATTCTGTTTGTTTTAAACATTAGATTAACTACAAATGTTAAATTAGTATTATAAAAAAAATATGCGGCGCAGTTTTGAGAAATTCACAAAAATCGCACTTTTTGTTACATTTTTGAATTGCTGAGTAAATTCTAGCGTGAAATGATGGGTCACACCATGGGTCTATCTTGATTGGTTCCCGAGTTGTTTCGTTTGTTTTTAATGGCACAACTCGAGAACCAATCAAGATAGACCCATGGTGCGACCCATCATTTCAGGCTAGAATTTACTCAGGAATCCAAAAATGTAACAAAAAATGCGATTTTTGTGAATTTCCCAAAATTACGCCGCTCATTTTTTTAATAATACTAATTTAACACTTGCGATTTATTTATCTAACGTTTCGATTGCCGTTTACAAGGAAGTTCTCGAACAAATTACCAAGAAATACTATTTTTTTTTAGATACATTTGACTCGCTGTAATTTCTAAACAAAAGCAAACCGGAACTATGTAAGCCGCTGGGATTTTCTTTCTTTTTTTTAAATAGAGTTATGTCTACTTTCATTTGCTGAAGTGTGCTGAATTAAGCTAACGAATCGTCCCGTAGTGATTATATTCTCCCGGATTGCGTTGCGAATTTTTGAAATTTTGTTTCTGAGGTCAACGACCGTCTTAATTCGAAAAAAGAAAACAAGGAAAGAAAAGAAAGAAATGCAAAACACCGCGGAAACGAACGCGGAAACCGTCCGCACAGTGCTTGTATGCAAATGTCAGAGCTCAGAGCTAACGATAAATATTAACAACAATCGAGATTACGACGAGACAAAACTCGCCCGTCACTCTGACCGGACAACAACGAAAGGGAACGGGGGCGGCTGCCTTCCATCATCATCTGCAAAACACGAACGATAGTAAATAATAACGATAATAAATAATAATGTTAAAAGTAAAAGTGCACACAATCGCCGCCTCCTGCGTTCTACACGGCTATAAATAAACAAAGCGATTGTACGAGACTAGACTAGACACGCCGTGACCTGGCACAGCTTGCTAAAAGCGATAACTGTAAACCGAAACCAGACGCTCGCTCAAGAAAAAAAGAGCGGCAGGTGCGTCTGGGAGCGTCGCGTTTCAATGTGTTTTCGCCTTCTGCTCACAATTCCGAGGAGTCTATTATTAGAAATATTTACATAATGTTTTCAAAACAGGTTATTTTCAGAAAGGAAAATGCATTCGAGGATCGATGGTTTTAGGTTTTGAGCAGCACAAAAACATTTATTTAAAGAAGAAGAAAAGAAAACGTCGAAGACGCTTATATATACAGGGTGCGTCAATGACAGGGATTTCTTCAATACCCCCTTAATTTGTACTAATTTTAAAATAAAGTGTTTACAGATTCCATTCGATTCCATTAAAAAAAAGTGTAAGTTTGGTGGTGAATAACTCAGTTTTGGAACACGCTGTATCTGTAAATATTATTTATTAATATAAAACTCCTTATAGTCGGCGATAACTTTTGTAAAAGATATTTTCTATTGTAATTAATAGTTAAGGGACTTTGAACAAATTGATGCCAATGACGCACTCTGTATACAGGGTATCACCAAACTCGACCTAATTGTTCACCCTGAACACAAGCAGATGGTCAATCAAAGCAAATGAAGATTACGATAACGAGTAGTAGTATAGTAGTACTGCTACTCATGGGTTCTTCCGAAAGAGTGTCGGCAATGACCAGAAGATCTGCAGGAAGGAAAAGGAGTTCTTTAGCAGAAGAAATGAGGCTCGACAATCAACAGAAAGTCATAAGCAGAAGTGCATGTTGTTGAAGGTGATTCCCCTACAAGGTTTTACGTCGGAAGAAGAGAGTCAACAATAGCGTCACACACCGAAGGTGTTTGAGAGAATCCATCAAGCGCCCTCGAGTGAAATGACGCTGTGGTTGACTCTCTTCTTCTTTTTTTTAGTTCTTGCGCGTTTGAATTTGAAGAAGAAGGAAGGCGCAACCTCTTCTACTACAGAAACTCTTCTTCCTTCTTTAAGATCATCCGATTATTATCGACACTCTTGCTGGAAAAACCGTGGTTCCCCGGGAAGGTTTTAAGAAAAGAAGAAAGAGATTTCTTTAGCAGAAGAAGAAAGGCGTTACCTCTTTTACTGAAGAAACTCTTCTTACTTCTTCAAGATCCTCTGATTATGATCGACACCCTTGCTGAAAAAACCATGGCCCACCAAGAAAATTTTGTGAAAGGAAGAAGAGTCCTTTAGCAGAAGAATAAGGGCGTTACCTCTTCTACTGAACGAACTCTTCTTCCTTCTATAAGATCTTCTGGTCATTATCGACACTCTTACTGGAAAAACCATGGTCCCCCGGGAAGGTTTTAAGAAAGGAAGAAAGAAGAGTTCTTTAGCAGAAGAAGAAACGCGTTACCTCTTTTACTGAAGAAACGCTTCTTCCTTCTTCAAGATCCTCTGATTATTATCGACACTCTTGCTGAAAAAAGCATGGCTCCCCAAGAAAATTTTGAGAAAGAAAGAAAAGTCCTTTAGCAGAAGAAGAAGGGCGTTACCTCTTCTACTGAACGAACTCTTCTTCCTTCTATAAGATCTTCTGGTCATTATCGACACTCTTACTGGAAAAACCATGGTCCCCCGGGAAGGTTTTAAGAAAGGAAGAAAGAAGAGTTCTTTAGCAGAAGAAGAAACGCGTTACCTCTTTTACTGAAGAAACTCTTCTTACTTCTTCAAGATCCTCTGATTATGATCGACACCCTTGCTGAAAAAACCATGGCCCACCAAGAAAATTTTGTGAAAGGAAGAAGAGTCCTTTAGCAGAAGAATAAGGGCGTTACCTCTTCTACTGAACGAACTCTTCTTCCTTCTATAAGATCTTCTGGTCATTATCGACACTCTTACTGGAAAAACCATGGTCCCCCGGGAAGGTTTTAAGAAAGGAAGAAAGAAGAGTTCTTTAGCAGAAGAAGAAACGCGTTACCTCTTTTACTGAAGAAACGCTTCTTCCTTCTTCAAGATCCTCTGATTATTATCGACACTCTTGCTGAAAAAAGCATGGCTCCCCAAGAAAATTTTGAGAAAGAAAGAAAAGTCCTTTAGCAGAAGAAGAAGGGCGTTACCTCTTCTACTGAACGAACTCTTCTTCCTTCTATAAGATCTTCTGGTCATTATCGACACTCTTACTGGAAAAACCATGGTCCCCCGGGAAGGTTTTAAGAAAGGAAGAAAGAAGAGTTCTTTAGCAGAAGAAGAAACGCGTTACCTCTTTTACTGAAGAAACGCTTCTTCCTTCTTCAAGATCCTCTGATTATTATCGACACTCTTGCTGAAAAAAGCATGGCTCCCCAAGAAAATTTTGAGAAAGAAAGAAAAGTCCTTTAGCAGAAGAAGAAGGGCGTTACCTCTTCTACTGAACGAACTCTTCTTCCTTCTATAAGATCTTCTGGTCATTATCGACACTCTTACTGGAAAAACCATGGTCCCCCGGGAAGGTTTTAAGAAAGGAAGAAAGAAGAGTTCTTTAGCAGAAGAAGAAACGCGTTACCTCTTTTACTGAAGAAACGCTTCTTCCTTCTTCAAGATCCTCTGATTATTATCGATATTCTTGCTGAAAAAAACATGGCCCCCCAAGAAACTTTTGAGAAAGAAAGAAGAGTCCTTTAGTAGAAGAAGAAGGGCGTTACCTCTTCTACTGAACGAACTCTTCTTCCTTCTATAAGATCTTCTGGTCATTATCGACACTCTTACTGGAAAAACCATGGTCCCCCGGGAAGGTTTTAAGAAAGGAAGAAAGAAGAGTTCTTTAGCAGAAGAAGAAACGCGTTACCTCTTTTACTGAAGAAACGCTTCTTCCTTCTTCAAGATCCTCTGATTATTATCGACACTCTTGCTGAAAAAAGCATGGCTCCCCAAGAAAATTTTGAGAAAGAAAGAAAAGTCCTTTAGCAGAAGAAGAAGGGCGTTACCTCTTCTACTGAACGAACTCTTCTTCCTTCTATAAGATCTTCTGGTCATTATCGACACTCTTACTGGAAAAACCTTGGTCCCCCGGGAAGGTTTTAAGAAAGGAAGAAAGAAGAGTTCTTTAGCAGAAGAAGAAACGCGTTACCTCTTTTACTGAAGAAACGCTTCTTCCTTCTTCAAGATCCTCTGATTATTATCGACACTCTTGCTGAAAAAAGCATGGCTCCCCAAGAAAATTTTGAGAAAGAAAGAAAAGTCCTTTAGCAGAAGAAGAAGGGCGTTACCTCTTCTACTGAACGAACTCTTCTTCCTTCTATAAGATCTTCTGGTCATTATCGACACTCTTACTGGAAAAACCATGGTCCCCCGGGAAGGTTTTAAGAAAGCAAGAAAGAAGAGTTCTTTAGCAGAAGAAGAAACGCGTTACCTCTTTTACTGAAGAAACTCTTCTTACTTCTTCAAGATCCTCTGATTATGATCGACACCCTTGCTGAAAAAACCATGGCCCACCAAGAAAATTTTGTGAAAGGAAGAAGAGTCCTTTAGCAGAAGAATAAGGGCGTTACCTCTTCTACTGAACGAACTCTTCTTCCTTCTATAAGATCTTCTGGTCATTATCGACACTCTTACTGGAAAAACCATGGTCCCCCGGGAAGGTTTTAAGAAAGGAAGAAAGAAGAGTTCTTTAGCAGAAGAAGAAACGCGTTACCTCTTTTACTGAAGAAACGCTTCTTCCTTCTTCAAGATCCTCTGATTATTATCGACACTCTTGCTGAAAAAAGCATGGCTCCCCAAGAAAATTTTGAGAAAGAAAGAAAAGTCCTTTAGCAGAAGAAGAAGGGCGTTACCTCTTCTACTGAACGAACTCTTCTTCCTTCTATAAGATCTTCTGGTCATTATCGACACTCTTACTGGAAAAACCATGGTCCCCCGGGAAGGTTTTAAGAAAGGAAGAAAGAAGAGTTCTTTAGCAGAAGAAGAAACGCGTTACCTCTTTTACTGAAGAAACGCTTCTTCCTTCTTCAAGATCCTCTGATTATTATCGACACTCTTGCTGAAAAAAGCATGGCTCCCCAAGAAAATTTTGAGAAAGAAAGAAAAGTCCTTTAGCAGAAGAAGAAGGGCGTTACCTCTTCTACTGAACGAACTCTTCTTCCTTCTATAAGATCTTCTGGTCATTATCGACACTCTTACTGGAAAAACCATGGTCCCCCGGGAAGGTTTTAAGAAAGGAAGAAAGAAGAGTTCTTTAGCAGAAGAAGAAACGCGTTACCTCTTTTACTGAAGAAACGCTTCTTCCTTCTTCAAGATCCTCTGATTATTATCGATATTCTTGCTGAAAAAAACATGGCCCCCCAAGAAACTTTTGAGAAAGAAAGAAGAGTCCTTTAGTAGAAGAAGAAGGGCGTTACCTCTTCTACTGAACGAACTCTTCTTCCTTCTATAAGATCTTCTGGTCATTATCGACACTCTTACTGGAAAAACCATGGTCCCCCGGGAAGGTTTTAAGAAAGGAAGAAAGAAGAGTTCTTTAGCAGAAGAAGAAACGCGTTACCTCTTTTACTGAAGAAACGCTTCTTCCTTCTTCAAGATCCTCTGATTATTATCGACACTCTTGCTGAAAAAAGCATGGCTCCCCAAGAAAATTTTGAGAAAGAAAGAAAAGTCCTTTAGCAGAAGAAGAAGGGCGTTACCTCTTCTACTGAACGAACTCTTCTTCCTTCTATAAGATCTTCTGGTCATTATCGACACTCTTACTGGAAAAACCTTGGTCCCCCGGGAAGGTTTTAAGAAAGGAAGAAAGAAGAGTTCTTTAGCAGAAGAAGAAACGCGTTACCTCTTTTACTGAAGAAACGCTTCTTCCTTCTTCAAGATCCTCTGATTATTATCGACACTCTTGCTGAAAAAAGCATGGCTCCCCAAGAAAATTTTGAGAAAGAAAGAAAAGTCCTTTAGCAGAAGAAGAAGGGCGTTACCTCTTCTACTGAACGAACTCTTCTTCCTTCTATAAGATCTTCTGGTCATTATCGACACTCTTACTGGAAAAACCATGGTCCCCCGGGAAGGTTTTAAGAAAGCAAGAAAGAAGAGTTCTTTAGCAGAAGAAGAAACGCGTTACCTCTTTTACTGAAGAAACTCTTCTTACTTCTTCAAGATCCTCTGATTATGATCGACACCCTTGCTGAAAAAACCATGGCCCACCAAGAAAATTTTGTGAAAGGAAGAAGAGTCCTTTAGCAGAAGAATAAGGGCGTTACCTCTTCTACTGAACGAACTCTTCTTCCTTCTATAAGATCTTCTGGTCATTATCGACACTCTTACTGGAAAAACCATGGTCCCCCGGGAAGGTTTTAAGAAAGGAAGAAAGAAGAGTTCTTTAGCAGAAGAAGAAACGCGTTACCTCTTTTACTGAAGAAACGCTTCTTCCTTCTTCAAGATCCTCTGATTATTATCGACACTCTTGCTGAAAAAAGCATGGCTCCCCAAGAAAATTTTGAGAAAGAAAGAAAAGTCCTTTAGCAGAAGAAGAAGGGCGTTACCTCTTCTACTGAACGAACTCTTCTTCCTTCTATAAGATCTTCTGGTCATTATCGACACTCTTACTGGAAAAACCATGGTCCCCCGGGAAGGTTTTAAGAAAGGAAGAAAGAAGAGTTCTTTAGCAGAAGAAGAAACGCGTTACCTCTTTTACTGAAGAAACGCTTCTTCCTTCTTCAAGATCCTCTGATTATTATCGACACTCTTGCTGAAAAAAGCATGGCTCCCCAAGAAAATTTTGAGAAAGAAAGAAAAGTCCTTTAGCAGAAGAAGAAGGGCGTTACCTCTTCTACTGAACGAACTCTTCTTCCTTCTATAAGATCTTCTGGTCATTATCGACACTCTTACTGGAAAAACCATGGTCCCCCGGGAAGGTTTTAAGAAAGGAAGAAAGAAGAGTTCTTTAGCAGAAGAAGAAACGCGTTACCTCTTTTACTGAAGAAACGCTTCTTCCTTCTTCAAGATCCTCTGATTATTATCGATATTCTTGCTGAAAAAAACATGGCCCCCCAAGAAACTTTTGAGAAAGAAAGAAGAGTCCTTTAGTAGAAGAAGAAGGGCGTTACCTCTTCTACTGAACGAACTCTTCTTCCTTCTATAAGATCTTCTGGTCATTATCGACACTCTTACTGGAAAAACCATGGTCCCCCGGGAAGGTTTTAAGAAAGGAAGAAAGAAGAGTTCTTTAGCAGAAGAAGAAACGCGTTACCTCTTTTACTGAAGAAACGCTTCTTCCTTCTTCAAGATCCTCTGATTATTATCGACACTCTTGCTGAAAAAAGCATGGCTCCCCAAGAAAATTTTGAGAAAGAAAGAAAAGTCCTTTAGCAGAAGAAGAAGGGCGTTACCTTTTCTACTAAACGAACTCTTCTTCCTTCTATAAGATCTTCTGGTCATTATCGACACTCTTACTGGAAAAACCATGGTCCCCCAGGAAGGTTTTAAGAAAGGAAGAAAGAAGAGTTCTTTAGCAGAAGAAGAAACGCGTTACCTCTTTTACTGAACCATGATTTAAAGAGGATCTTGAAGAAGGAACTTCTTCCTTCTTCAAGATCCTCTGATTATTATCGACACTCTTGCTGAAAAAATCATGGTCACCCAACAAAGTTTTGAGAGAGGAAGAAGAGTTCTTCAACGGAAGAAGAAAGGCGTTATCTCTTCTAATGAAGAAATTTTTCTTTCTTCTTTAAGGTCTTTTGGTTATTATCGACACTCTTGCTGGAAAAACCATGGCCCCCCAAGAAGGGTTTAGGAAAGGAATAAGAGTTCTTTAGCAGAAGAAGAAGAAGAAAGGCGTTACCTCTTCTACTGAAGAAACTCTTCTTCCTGCTTGCTGAAGAAAACATGGTCCCCCAAGAAGATTTTAAGAAAGGAAGAATAGTTCTTCTTTAGCAGAAATGGTGTCAACAACGAATAGAAGGCGATCTTTAACAGGAGTGTACGTGTTGTTCAAAGTCATTCCCTTTAGTTCTCCAATCGAAAGAAGAAGGAAGAGGAGGTAGTCAACAGCGGCGTCATTTGACCCGAGGGCGTCGTTGATGGATTTTTTCTTTCAGTTCTTGCGCATTCGTATTTAGAAGAAAAAAGAAGAAAAACACTGCTTCCTCTATCGAAGAAACTCTTCTTCCTTTTTTAAGATCTTGTGGCTATTATCGACACGGTTGCTGAAAAATCCATGGCCCCCAAGAAGGAGGAAGAAAAGTTGTTTAGTGGAAGACAGTAATCAACAATCAACAGGTCTTAAGCTGGGGGCAGGGAGTGTATATGTTATTCAAGGTCATTCCCTTTAGTTCTTACATTGGAAGAATATGATTTCTTTTTCAATTAATTAAAAAGGAAACTATTTCAAAAACAAAAGAAGCTGTCGTGATTCTAGAAGAATTTGATGTCTGTCTAAAGGGGTTGAGGGGTGAGGGGGGTTCTTCAGCAAGAGAGTCGATGATGACCAGAAGAGTTGTTAAAGAATGTGTAAGAGCTTGTTCTTATTCTTCTTCAATTTATAATTTTTAACGTATAAGAACTTAAAAATACCGTTTTATTTTTACTTAATTAAGAAAAACAATTTAAAAACAAAAGATTAGGTTTGAATAATCATTAAAACCCGAAAAACGGTTTTAGAAACATTAATTTAGTTGTAAACTTTTTTCAATATTCTTTGACAGTTGGAGGTAATATTAAAATGGTTTCAATAATTATCAAAAGAAATGGGACGAGATAATTACGAGAAAAGGTTACTTTAAAAAGAATCTATAACGTGCAGCGCCATCTGTGATCCGCTAAGTAATTTTCTTTCAAATTTTTTTAACCATCGGAGATAATATTCAACAGGCTTCAACAGTTATCATCCAAAAAAAGGGGGACAAAAAATCCAAGAAAAGGTTATTTTAAAAATTCAATAACGAGCAGCGCCACCTATGATCCGCTACGTAAAATTTGCCGTCGGAAGTTATATTAAAATAGTTTCGACAACAATAAATAAATTATCAATAAAATAAGGACAAAAAAATTGCGAGCAAACGTTTTTTAATTATAACGAGCAGCGCCATCTGTGATCCGATAAGTAAATCTTTATGAATTTTCTTTAACCGTCGGAGGTTATGTTAAAATGGTTTCAACAATTATCGAAAAAAGAGGGAAAAAAAATTGCGTGAAAACGTTATTTTAAAAATCCAAAACGAGCAGCGCCATCTATGATCTGCTAAGTAAAACTGTTTTCAATTTTCTTGACAGTTGGAGGTGATATTAAAATGGTTTCAACAATTATCAAAATAAAGGGGACAAATAATTGAAATAATTGCGAGAAAAGATTATTAAAAAAAAAATAACGAGCAGCGCCATCTGTGATCCACTATGTTAAAATTTTTCAATGTATTTTTACCGTCTGAGGTAATATTAAGTGGTTTCAGCAATTATCAATCAATGAAACAAGAACAAAAAAAAACTGCGAGTAAAAAACAACGAGCAACGCCATCTGTGATCACAGAAGTATATCTTTTGCATAAGTTTTTTTTTAGCCGACGCGTCCGAGATAATATTGAACCAGTTTCAACACTAAATCAAATCAAAAAAAGAGGGACAAAAAATTGAGAGAAAAGGTTAAATCTAATAACGGGCAGCGCCATCTGTGATCAGCTAAGTAAAACTTTTTCATTTTTCTTTTGCCGTCGGAGGTAAAAAATCTAAATTGGTTCCAACAATTACCATCAAACAAAAAGAGGAACGGAAGAAAGAAATTGCGAGAAAGAATTATTTACACGAAAACCTATAACGAGCAGCGCCATCTGTGATCCGCTAAGTAAAACTTATTTCATTTTTTTTTTAATAACCGTCGGAGGTACGTCGGAGGTAGGAAAACAAAAAACGTATAGTCCACAAGGAGCAGCGCCATCTGTGATTCAGTAACACGAACTTTTTCACCCCAAATTTATAGTTCATCGGATAGGTTCGCATTTAATTAAAATTCTAATTACTTTTAAGGTTTATAACACTCTGAGGGCCGTTGTCATAAGACTCGAGGAACAGTTTTTTTTTCTTAATTTAAAGTCCATTTTGTAAGTATTTTTTTAAAATTTTAAATCAAAGTCACAGAATATATTTTTATTTTTAAGTTATTGATTAAAAAAAATGCTTGCTAAAGAGATTTAATTTTAATTTAACCTCTGTTCAAGGTCTCTACACGGTGGTCCAAAATTGCCTGCCGATATTTTTTTTTCAGGGAGAATAAAACATTGAATATTATTTTTCGGCAATATTTTTTAGATCCTTTATTAGTATTTTAGATTTCTCGAACACGTGATACTTTTGTTGCTGCAAGTCGCTGTAAACACAGATATGTCTTTGTGTAATGGAAATATAAAAAAAAAGTAGCAGTCAAGTAATCAAGTTACAAAGAAGGTCGAATAGATGAAGCTTCTAATATTATCTCGCCGATTTCTAATGGTCAGTTCTTTTTTTAGCAACTCCCGATGACATCGATACGTGCAAAACAACATTAACAACAACAACAACTGCATAAGGTTACCAAGGAGGTCATCCTCGAAAACCGCCGCGGCTGCGCCTTTCACCGCCACACACGCGATTTCCTCGGGTTCGTTACCTCCGACGACGACAACGACGACGACGACGAGGCCGAAATTCGTTGGGTGCGTAAAACGCTTATCGGAAAAGTTCGTGGAACAATGCGACACGAAATAACGTGCGGTTTTTTACTGACGCGCGCGCGGACATCCTTTCTAGGAAAACCGATTTGGTCGTCATCGCCGACGCTAACGGCATTTCAAAGCCGAGGCGGTCGCCTCTGACCCAAATTCTGAAGACCGAGCCCTTCACGTAACGGTGCCTTGTCTAATGTAACAATCTGCGAACGTGCAAAACACACAAACACATTCGCGGTTTGATTTATTTAAACTTAACAAAGTACGATCCCATTTGAAAGAGTTGCGTATTACGTGACACCAAAAACGCTTTCACAATAGAAAAAAATCATCTTGGAAGTGCTCTTGGTGCTAGATATATTGATTTCTAAGGATCATTTGATTCATATGTCAAGTTATTAATCATTAATCTTATTAAGATTGCGATACGACGTCAAAAAGTTAACATACATTCCCCGTGCATACGTTGTTCAAAAGCGTTACTTATTTAAGGCGAACCGCACTCGATTTGCACGTTTTGTGTCTAAAACGTCCGTAAATAGTTCGCCACAATTGCCGTTGGTTGCAATCAAAACTCTCTAGATTCATTCTTGTGTTCACTGTTTAAACCATTTTTAATATTTATTCTAGTAAATGACGCAAAGTAAAAAAATTACTTCGGGAAATCTGCGAAAATTGCAATTCTTGTTGCATTATTGAGTTCCCCAGTAAATTCTAGCCTGAAATGATGGGTCGCACCATGGGTCTATCTTCATCGGTTCCCGAGTTGTACCGTGAAAAACAAATGAAAAAACTCGAAAACCGCTCGCGCTAGACCCATGGTGCGACCCATCATTTCAGGCTAGAATTTACTCAGGAATTCAAAAATGCAAGAAAATGTGCGATTTTCGTGAATCTCCCAAAATTACGTCGCTCATTTTTTTTATAATACTAATTTAACATTTGCAATTTATTTAATGTTTAAAACAAAAAAAAAACACTAAGTTATCCGTCGTGTTGCCGAGGTCACATTGCTTAGGGAAAGCTTTGTAAATAGCGGCATTTTTGAAATCCTGACATTTCCATATTTTTTTAATTTCTGGGGAGAAATGTCACCATAAAATATGATGAGGGTGTCACTCATTATTTGTTTAAGGTCCCATTACAGCATGGGGCACTTATTGTTGCATTTTTGAATTCCTGAGTAAATTCTAGCCTGAATTGATGGGTCGCACCATGGGTCTACCTTGATTGGTTCTCGAGTTATGCCATTAAAAACAAATGAAACAACTCAGGAACCAATCCAGATAGACTGACCCATGGTACGACGCATCAATTCAGGCTAGAATTTACTCAGGAATTCAAAAATTCCACCACATATAAAGTGTTCCTTTAAAAAATTATTTAACCTTGATATATGTATCTTGACGTTCAATTGTCTTTTTTCGCACCTGACGCTTTAGTTTTTCCTCTTAATTACCTACAAAGTGTTAAAAATATATTTCAACTTCGATATATCTCTCGGTAACGCGACGGTCAATTGTTTTTCGTTGACGCTTTAGTTTTTTCACTTAATTTTTAATTGAAATTTGTTTTATAAAAAAAATAAGCAACACAATTTTGGGAAATATAGGAAAATTGCACTTTTTGTTGCATTTTCGAGTTCCCCACTAAATTTTAGCATGAATTTATGGGTCGCACCATGGGTCTATCTTGATCGGTTCTCAAGTTGTGCCGTGAAAAACAAATGAAAAAACTCGGAAGCCGCTCGCGCTAGACCCATGGTGCGACCCATCAATTCAGGCTAGAATTTACTCGCGAATTCAAAAGCCCCACTATATACACAATGTTCCCTAAATAATGTGACCTTCACATGTTCCCTTTGTCAACACGATCCGTATTCAATTGTTTTTTCTTTTCACAAACGACGTCTGACGCTTATAACGATTTATAGATACATCTAAATAAAAAAAAACAGAATTTTCCGGCATGATTAATAACTTTTCTTTCTAAAAAAAATGTGTGATATATTTTTTGATAACGCGATATTCAATTGTTTTTGTTTTTTTGTAAGCAGCACCTGACGCTTTTTAAAAATTTCACTGCCAAAGTTTGTAATACGGCCAAAAAGCAAAAAAATGGAGATTAAGGTATTAAGCAGGGACGGATCCAGTTCCAATTCTGGATTTCACAAGAGCGTGAGTCAACGCGAGAAATTTGGCGACTTGAAAAAAATCTGAACAGAATAAAATAATACACTAACAAAATTAAAAAATAAATAATAAAAAAAACTACAATCCAGGGCGGCTTTTGGTCAGGGACGGATCCAAACCTGATCAAAACCTGATTCTCGTAAAGCGCTCGTCCTCAAAATAAAACGACTTTTTACAAAATTTATAAAATTCCATAAAAAAATTGTTTGAAAATGCGAAATCAACTATTCACACTTCAATTAGTAGAAGTTGTCGGCACCAACGCCATCTAACCACAAACATTTCAAACATAATTTTAAGCGCCAAATTTAAAACGACAAGAATCGCAAACGATCCTCCTCCATATCCTGTATAAATACTTCCATTTACGTCGCGCAAACGAAATCAATCAACCACTTAACGCACTCGTTACAGTTATCTTGAATTGGATGGCAAATAATACTTTAATGTTGACACTATTTTAATGCGCCCTGTATAATATTATTCACTGCTCATATTTACAAAACATTTTACCAACGAAAGATGTTCGCTTATTAAAAACAAACAATGAATGAGTCAACATTAATTAACGCTACTTTTTGCACATTTCCAACATTGATGAAAAAGAAAAAAATCACAACAGAAAAAAAAACGGCAACGGCAATTTCGGGAAATACGAAAATTGCATTTTCTTTGGTATTTTTGAATTCCTGGGTAAATTCTAGCCTGAATTAACGGGTCGCACCATGGGTCTATCTTCATCGGTTCACGAGTTGTGCCGTGAAAAAGAAATGAAAAAACTCGAGAACCGCTCGCGCTAGACCCATGGTGCGACCCATCAACTCAGGCTAGAATTTACTCAGGAACTCAAAAATACCATTATATACAAAGTGTTTCATAAAAAAATTTAACTTTTTTTTGATAACGCGTTATTCAATAGTTTTTTCTTTCATAAACGGCAACTTTAAGCTGATGACAATAATACCGCCGTTTCGGTGGCTGCCAAATTTTGTAAAGAGACTAACCAATCACCCTGTGTTATAGTTGTTAAATAAGTGGCCCGGTAACATTCGTTCGCTACGCTCATGGCTCTCCAAACAAACTCCTGCTGTATAATAAACTTTCATATTCAACTCGTGTAATACATAATACATGTACTATTAAAACATAAAAGTCATTTTTTTCTTACGTACATACCGTGTAGGTGTGATAATTATTTAAAAAAAAAGGAAGAAAAAACCAAGTATAAAAAACTTACGTTAATTATGTTAATGTACTATGAAATACCACCCGTTACTTCAGTTGTTTAGTTTTTATCTTGTCGTTGCTGTTTTACATGTTAATAGCAGTTGAAACCACGCGCTCTTGATTTTTTGCTTTTTGAACTTTTCACATAAATATAAACACGCTTTTTTTATATACGGAAAAACAAATGCAAAGCAACGCTGTGCGCATTCTAAAAATATAGTTGCCTGGTTTGTTTAACTTTTAATGTTTTGTTTTGTGTTAATAATAAATAACTATTTGTGATGTAAAATTTCTTGTATAAATATATTTCCTGCTTTCCTGAACGCCATCTATGTGCCGGCGGCGATTCATTCTTCGAACGCAGCAAAGATTTTAAATTGCCCGCCAAAATATCAGACATGGATTGGTAATAGCCATGGCAACTGCGTTATGCGAGCGCCATCTATTCGTACCGGCAACAAAGAAATTATTATTACCGGTAACAAATTACAACAGAAAAGTTTCTTTTGTGTATTTTTAAACTTCCCGCTCACCCGAACGCTATCTGTGAACAGCACATTTTATATATGTTTTTGTCGTTTCAGAAGTAGCTGTAAGTAGATGGCGCTGCAGCAATAACAAGAAGAGTTTTGACATAAAATTAAAAAAAGAATTGCTATCTATTTCGAAATTTGATTCTTGTAGAGCGCTCGCTTTTCCATTTTCAAAAAGTCATAAAAATTCTACAAATTGACCGATTGATAATAAATTAAAAATTGTAAGCTATTTAAAAATTCAATCGATAGAACTTGTAGACAACAAGTTTATTTCACCAGCGCCATCTATCCGTAAATGTTTCAAATATAAATTTAAGCGCCAAATTTAAAACGACAAACAAGAATTGCGACAGGTTTTGTAACCAGAAATAAATTACCTTACGCACTCATCAGCGTTCATCTTGGATTGCACGGCAAGTACATTATTTTTTAATTATACTCTACAAGCACCATCTATGCATAAAGAATTCAAATAAAAAATATTAGAGCCAAATTTAAAATTGTGCATCAAAAATTTTGGATCTTTCTTTTTCAAAATTCCGTAACGACGTGAGTTTTACAACAGACAGTTTCTCAAAACAAATTAAAATCTATTTTGTTTGAAATTATTTTATATTATTTTTATTTTTTAACTAACTTCAGGAAAGGAGTGGGCAACTGTGATACCATAATTTTAGGAAGAAAAAAATCCAGACAATTTTTTTCACCGCGCAGTTTCAAATCTGGTATTTAAAATTGGAATTAATGAATTGCATCGATTTAGTGGCGCCATCCACAAACAACTATACTTACGCAATTTTAAGCCCCAAATTTTAACTGTCGTAAACTGATAAAATTTTTAAAATATCAGAACCGTTCCAAAAGTACTTTTGTTTTATTACAGTTCTAATTGTAAGCAGTGTAGTTGGACCAATTAATTTTTTTTTAAATAATTAACATTTATCTCGACAATAATAAGTCAGGAAAATCGTTTACTTTTATTTTAGGAATTTTTCCAAAATTTTGCACATTTCTTTCACAACAATTTTTGTCGTTTTGCGTTCATATTTCATTTTAAGTCAACAGCTGAGCACAATGATGTCGCCATTTTGACAGCCAAAATTTGTAAAGAGGCTAAAAATCAATAAAATTAAAAATTTGGCGATTTAAAACCAAATTTTAAAAGAACAAAGAAAGTAAAAAAAATAAAAATAACAAAAAAAGACCAAATTTCACTTTCAAAATGAAAATTCTAAAAAATTGTTGACTGATGAAGTTGTAAACGATTTAAACTTCCCTAAATAAATTATGAGTCATTTTTTTTTTGATAAGGCGATATTCAATTGGTTTTTTTTCGTAGCCGACAATATTCAATAATCAATTGTTTTTTTTTTTCGTAGCCGACACCTGACGCTTTAATTTTAAGTTAACAGTTGATCACAATGATGTCGCCATTTTGACTGGGAAAATTTATTTAAAAAACAATAGAAGAATTTAGAACAAATTAAATATAACAAAAAAAGACTAAATTTCACTTTCAAAATTTATAAAAATTCCAAAAAATTGTTGATTGATGAAGTTTTAAACTTTTCACTTTCCTAAAAAAAATTGTGAGACTTTTTTGGTAACGCGATAATCAATTGTTTTTTTTATGGACGACAGCTAACGCTTTAGTTTTTCTTTAAATTAATAGCTAATTGCGATGATGCCGCCGAGAGGTAAGAAAAAAAAATTGAAGGATCTGGCGATTGAAAACAAATTTTAAAAAACAAAATGTTATCTATAACAAAATTAAAAAGAACAACAAAAAAGAAAGTAAATTTCATTTTTAAAAATTACGCCGATTCTAAAATTGAGTGATGATGCAGTTTTAAACGATTTACGCTTTTCTAAAAAAATTGTGCACATTTTTTTTTTTTTTCGTAACGTGATATTCAATTTTTTTTTCTTGTATACGGCACCTAACACTTTAGCTTTAAGTTAACATCTGATTACGACGATGCCGTCATTTTAATTGCCAAAGTTTGTAAAGACGTTAAAAAACAAAGAAAAACTGACGATTTGAAACAAGTTTCAGAACACAAAACAGTAAAAAAAAATAAATATAACAAAAAAATACTATATTTAAATTTCAAAATTTACGAAAATTTAATAAACGATTCACACTTTCCTAAAAAAAAAAAAATTGTGACATACTGTATTACATACTATTTTTTTTTTTTTTGTTTTTGGTAACGCGATATTAATTTTTTTTTTTTTTGTAGACAGCACCTAACGCATTTTGGCCGCCAATGTTTATATACACGCAAGAAAAACCAGAAAAAAAAATTAAAGAATAGAATAGTAACAAAATTAAAAAGTAATAAAAGGAAAACTGAATTTCATTTCAAAATTTACGTTCATTCTAAAATTTGTTGAACATTGACGAAGTTTTAAACGATTTACACTTTTGGAAGTTGTCAGTACCGAGTACAAACTACCAACACGCCATCTAGCCGCAAACACTTCGAATATAATTTCAAGCGCCAAATTTGAAGCGACAGAAATAGCAAAAGATTTCACAACGAAGAATGAAATGCCCGTAAGGCAACCACCCTCGAACCGCACCCCAAGTACTTGTTTCAACTTGCCCAAGCCGAAACAGTTGGCAGTACGTACTTTAAAGCACCCTGTATATAATATTATTCATTGCTCGTATTGACAAAACATGTTATCAAAGAAAGATATTCGCTTATTAAAAATAACCCACCAATGAGTCAACACATGATTATTGCTACTCTTTGAACGTTTCCATCTTTGATGAGAGAATGAAGCAAAAAAAAAAGTCGACAACACGAAAAAAAATTGCATCAGGGAGATTTCAACTTCGCAAAAATAACAAAAAAAATTGCAGCCAACTTTATAAAAAGAAAAGAGAAATCACTCACCGGGTCTGGATTGGATTATGGCCTTGTTGAGATCGTTAATCTGTTTCCGGGACATGTAAACGGGGGTGGCTTCGCAAACGAACTTTCCAAGAAGTGGCACCATGACTTTAGTGTAGAAGCTGAGGTCCTTCCATTCGTTGTTGATTTCGTTTTTGTAGTCCCAGCTGAGGAAGTTGATGATCCAATCGACGAACCATTCCAGAAACGTCTTGGGCTTATCGGTCTTGCGGATTCTGAGTATCTGCCTTGAGGCGGGCAAGGAAATCACAATGTTCGCGTTGCCCTCGCCCCTGTAGATCCACTCCTGCTTGAGGATTTCCCTTTTCGCTTGGAACAGTGCCAAATTCATTTTCCCGATGATCTCCTGGATGTTGCTGATGCTGCTCAGTATGTTAGTTATGTTAACCATTTTTGAAACTGCAAGAGGAAGCACACACGGACAGGATTGAGGATATCCAGTTATTGCAGCAGGCGGAGGAGCATTATGCCCGTAATTAACGAGTGGGATACTCAATTCGTTGGAGCTATCTAATCGCGTGGACACTTGTAAGTAAACAAACGTCAAGAAAGCAGGCGAGCAGTAAAAGTAAACTGCTTTAAATTTAAATATATGGATCAAGGCTTCCCCTCATCGTTTATTACGAACGCGTAAACAAAGCCAGGAATTTACCTCACCTCAGCTGAAGCTAATACCTAGGTGCTTGGCTCTCTCACATTATCACGTAATACTCTGTGCCGCCGATGAGATCAAGTCTTTCTCTTTTCTTTTTTTCGTCTTCGATCTTCGCCTTTCCTCAGCGGATTGTATCACATCGTAATAATGCCACTTCTTGTTCGAGCAGGACGGCCATGCACGGACAGCTGACCGAGAGTAAGTACATCAGTACACTGCGATTCATAATTCTCGTGTCCTCAAACTCATTCATCTGTTTTCTCCCCACCACGCGCGGCGACGACAACGACAGCGCGCCGACCGACCGACGCGACGCGATGCGCGATGCAACGGACGGAAGACTTTTCTCCTCTTCTTCCTGTGTTGCGATCGCTTTTGCGCGAACGCCGACGCAACTCTGTACACGAGAAATTCTAAAATAAAAAAAAACACAATCGCCGATCCGATTCGATAAGAAGCAAGCGGAATAAAACCTGAAGTGCGTCGCACGCGCCGTCTGACTCACTTCGTCATACTGAAAACACGATTTCAAATTCGACTAATCTAATAGCCGAACCGGATGCTTTACATAAGTGCGTCACCGCTTAAAAAAAATATTTGTTCTATTAACCACCGTTATTTATGAATTTTGGGAATCGTAAAATGAAATCTCGATGTCATCGCCATCTGTCGCGGTTGTGCGGTGCGAAGCAGGGTGCGAAGTCGGCGCTAAGTTAATAGACTTCAGTGCCGCCAACTGTCTAATATCAGATACGCCGCCGCGCGCCGCTACAATATTTTAAATTTGAATTTATGGCATTTTGAGGTTCAATAAAGTATCACGCGTAACATGAAACAATCAAAATTGATTAAATGAACAATTTTATTTTGAAATAATTCTTATTAAACGAACCGGATACGAAAAGAAGTTACGAGCTCGAGCTTTCTCAAGTTAAATAAAATACAGTGCGAACATAAATAATAATAATAATGAACAGATAAAATAGCGACATCTTACTATCGCTTTTTGACCTGACATTGCAGGGCTGAAACAGCTGTCTAGAGGCTGCTCGAGGTTTTCACTGCAATCAAAAACGATTTGCACAAAATTTTTCTAATAATAATAATGTTTATTGAGAAATAATCTTTTCTTGATGTTATTTAATTGTTTGCAGGTGGTTTACAAGTTTAATGTTTCATAGTGTATAGTGAATAACTGAATAGTAAACTTTTAAGTTTAACCGGAAGCTTTGTAGCTTAGAATCTGAACAAAATGAGTAAGTTTTTGAAATTAAAGTTACAAAATAATTGTCTAGCGATAGTCCCTACAAAATATATTACATTTGGTGTCATTTTAAAGCATATTTTATGTCTTATGTAAATGTAGGCAACCGGGTAAAGCATCCAATGCACCGGGTGCATTCCGTGATTCCACCGGTGCAAACGATTGCACCGGGTGGAATCTCATCTCTACTGATCTTACATCGTATACCGGGTGTCCCGCGCGTTATAGAATCTTTATCAATTAATCGCTTTCTATAGGCAAGACGCGTTACATTCCGTTGTACGTCATTAGTTAATAATGACGTCAGACTCTTGCTGTGTTGTAAATATACTTATTTACTTAAAATACAATATACATACCTTAAGATTTGTTATAAAACTAAACATACAATGTAAAAATTCCTTTCCATTTTAAGTATTTATCAACACAGCATGCGTCTGACGTCATTGTTAACGAATGACGTGCAACGGAATACAGAGCGCCTCGCCTATAGAATATTTATTTATTAATCGATTTACATAAATTTTTGGAGACAATAAATTAAACAAAAAATGGAAACGTTTCCTCATACCGCTAACCGTCATCGAATTTTTAGTTTCGCCGGAAGTGATATCAATTTTCTTATTTTAAATGGATCACTATGTATATTTTTCCATATTTGAAATTCACGGATTATTGGGACTCCGAAAATGTATCAATTGGTAATTTTGGTTTCCATGACAACGAGAAAAAAAGAACTTTTTTATTTCTCAGTCTTCAATCTAGAAGGCTATGAATCGCATTTTTTCGATCTAATGCGAACAAGTGTTTCGAGAAAATCACTCCTTTGAGTGTATTTTGATTTTTTACGGTATTTGAAATTTTCATTAGGTCTTAATTCATTTGTTTTTTTTTAATAGAATCCTCATGTGTTTCTTAGCTTAACAACAACAGAACATTTTTTTTCTGAGCACGCTGATACCAAATACATCATATTTTCTTTGAAAGTAATTTAAAATAGAGCAAGAAACAAAAGAAGATCGATCGACAACACCAAGCTGAGCGGCAAACAACAATTTTCCGGACGAATAAAAAAAAATCCGTAGAAAATGAAAGCAAACTGTAGAGAAATCAATAATACGATAAGAGAAAGTGAACGCGAAATACGGTGCGCAAAACAAGGATTACAACTGAGACGGACACAAAACAAATGAAAAACGATGAGCTAGAAAAAAATGCGTCAATAAAATGCGAAGGCAAATCGATAAGAAAAGCAAAGAAGAAATACGTACATAATAGCATACATATAATAGAGTAACGAGAGCATAAAGAAAAGAAAACAAAAACAAAAGAAGAGTGACAACTAGGCCCGCTTGACACTGTGCAAGAATTAATATAAAATTTCAAAATTTTAAAAAAAGAAAAACAGGAAAAAAAAACGAAAATCGACGAAAGATATTGCATATTTTTTCTGTTCACGATCTCTTGGCTTTCAGAGTAGGTCATGTTAGGGTGACATTCTTGTTGGTGTCACTAAAACACTCGGATTAGATTGACGATTAATCTCATATTAAGGTAGCGTTGATTGAGATACTATAGAGTTTGCGCAAACTCATCGTTACGTTATAAATGCAATCGTTATAAAATTGAAAATGCAATTACCGTTTGAAAATGAACAGTAGAAGAACCGTATTCAAGAATAATCTAAATTTAAGCGTATATTTTTCAAATCTGGTGCTTTTCCCTTCCGTTTTAAAATATTAATTACCTTTGCTCATTTATAACGATGCACTTATAACGTAGTGGTACCTTTGCGCAAACTCTATACTGTATCTCAATCAACGATAATAGTTATATATAGGAGAAATATATTTTGCGCGGTTCAAATTCGAGTGAAGCAGGCAATATAAGATATTAGACCGTAGCGTGTAAACAAACGCGAGGGCTGCGGAGACAATTAACGCCGCTACAGCAATGGTGTTACTCAGTATAACAAAAAACAGAGCAATATTGCCGCCAATAAAAAATTACAGTTGTGTAATCAACTCTTCTTGTTTAAATGTGTAAAGATTTTCAGAGTAATTAGTTGACCAGTTGTACCTCGACCGGCGGACTTTATTGCGACATCGCGTCATATAGTAAGAACGCGGTAAATTATTTTCACCGTCCCATTACACAATGTGCCTGTTCGATACATTTTTACGGCGCTACTGAAACGATGGCGCGTACTTATTCAAATCCTATGCTTAGTAATAGTGAATGGGCGCGTTCAACGGACTCAACCGTTGATTAAAACCAGAAACATGTTTCATTTATGTTGGGTGTAAACAAGTTGGAGCCGTTGAACGCTATGAAAACTATTGTTTATCAATCAACATTTGACATGTGCAGTGAAGTTAGATTTTCTTACATGATTACTCGCCATAGTTATAGAAACTTGAGAAAACCAGCAATCCGAAAGTGGTTAGAATCTATCGTCGGAATAAACAAATGATGAACTGGCACTGCAATCACTGTAAATTATTTCCGGTGAGTAAATTCGACAACTGTTTACAGTCAACCTAATTAACCATTAACCGTTCATCGTACTAAACAAGTCAACAAACTCAACAGTTGTGTCCGCTGAACGCACCCAATGACAAACGATTGCCGAGTAAGCAACTCAGCCGCTGAGCATGCGCTGAACACGCTCACTAATAGGGTTCGCAAACAACCTGTCAAATTCAACATTTTCTTGAGCTCCGTATTTTTTACGAAGTAGCAATACTAGTTTTATTCTTAATAATTTAGTAACTTAGGGCCGATTTCATAATGGGACTTTAAATTTAAACGTACTTTACCCTAAAAAAAATATGTGTTTCCCTATTCTTAAAGTGACTTTAAATTAAAGCTTCCTTAAAGTCTGAATATGAAAACGGCCATTAGTGAGAAATTATTGCGGACAATACGACAATAATATCAAATTAGATCAGTCAACTATAAAGTTTGATATTACTAACAAAAATGATCGTTTGTTTTCAAATCCCATCAAGGAACTCTAATTTAATCAATGCCGTTTTGAGGATGAACCATTACAGGAAACTGTTTTGGTCTATTATTATAACGAGCGTTTAATTAAAAATCTGGTCAAGTAGGTTATGGTCGAGAATTTGTCCGCTGCATTCATGTCGCTTCTAAGTTCAACTTCTAAGCTGTCAGGTGTAGCGTCAAAATTGACGCTGAATTATCATTTCCTTTTTAAAGTGATTTTGCAGTAAAAGACATGAAATTCATAAAGGTTTATTATAAAATGTGCTGAATATGCTCACCCCCTTCTTGGGAACATTGATAATCCTTTTTTTAATTCGATTAATAACATTTTCATGATAACTTCCGAAGTACGTTTCTTTGGCCTTCCCCTTCCTTTTTTTTTCTTATTTCCAGTTTAACAAAATGATGCCACACTTCAATTTAAACACTCTACAAATTTGTTATAATCAATAACAATTTCTGGAAACTGGACACGGAATTCCTCCAAACAAATTTGAATTGAACAGGATCAAACATCGTTAATTCTCTGACCGTTGCGAGAGTAACTTTTAATTATAAATGTTTTTTTTTTTTCTTCAACTGAAAAGGGTATGTTTTAGTAGTTTGTGAAAATATAGTTAAAAAAAAAACTATTTTAATGCAAAATCATTTTTGAAAAGGAAATGATAATTCAATATTAATTTTTACGTTACATCTGACAGCTAAGAAGTTGAACTTAGAAGCGACATGCATGCAGTCTGGATCACAACCCACTTGATCAGATTTTTATTTAGACGCTCGTTACATATTTCTTTCTTTCGACTGTTACGTCGTGGATCCACCAATGGAATCTCTGCATTTCTTGAAAAGAAAAACAGCGAAATTCAATTAATATTTTACATGTAATTACATTTGCTGCTTTTTATAATTTTTTCAAGAAGTTTAATTAGATCTTAATTAAACCGTTGATCTCAATCAACGATTAAACAATGGTGTGTGACTTGCTAAGTTCACGTCACTTCCGAGCGGTGAATTTTTACTTTTTACGTTGGCGGCATTGTGCCGTGATGCAAGCTAGTGCAATAGTAAACGTCAAACATCCCGCAGCACCTCGTGAAAGCAAATTAGGACGTTACATAATCAATAGCAACGAATGTGACCGGTTTAAATGCGATAAATAAGGTAAAAATCGTAAATACAGGGCGTAACCAGGCACACGATCGCGCAACGAGAACGAGAGACGCACTGACAAATGACATTTTGGAAAAACCGCAAGTCCCGACATTCGCATTTACAAGTCGTTTATTTTTGGACGTAAATAGTCGCAGTACGTAAATTTAGAAACGGTAAGTGGCCCGCCTGAAAGGTACGCAGGACACCAATCTAATCCACTGCAATTTTTAGATTATAGTAATTTTTTTGAGAATTGAGGTTAGGTCTCTTGCGATCTGACGATCATGCCTCGCAATGAACAGGTTATTTACTTTATCTTACTGTACTGGTGATAAGAAGTAACTTGCATGCGGCTTATTTTCTATAGACTCTGCGTGTCGAGAGAATTGTTGTTAATGATTTCCACCGTTCTTTTTTCAGTTGCTGTTGCCTGCATGGTAGATGTCCCTGTGTTGATGTGAGTGAGGCGAGCACGAAATGGCAGCTTATCTAAACCGCACTGTTTCTATGATGAGCGGGGACGGCCCGCACAATCGCTCACCGATCACCGCCCTAACCGACCACCGGCAGATAGTTCGAACCGCACCTGACAGCTCTCCTTTGCAGATATTCGTCAAGGCCAAGAAGAAGATCAACGATATTTTTGTCGAAATCGAGGATTACGTCAAGGATGCGGTTAATTACATGCACGGTAATCGCTGACGCCACAAAACAATGATTCATGATTGTTTATAAACGAATGTGTTTTCAGAGCTTGAAAAGGAACAGGAAATCATCGACGTCTCCAACATTAAACAGAGTGAAGAGTTTGTTAATAAGGTGCACGGGATTCGGGATGTGCTCGCGAGGGATCACATGAAGGTCGCTTTCTTTGGAAGGACCTCGAACGGGAAGAGTTCAGTGATAAATGCCATGCTGCGAGATAAGGTTTTGCCTAGTGGAATCGGACACACAACTAATTGTTTCTTACAAGTAAGTTATGTAGTCAATAAGAAGGATAATTCAATAAAGAGACCGTCGGACCTTGTGCAACCAGTCACTCTTGTATTGCAAGGTTGAAGGTTCTCCGAACGATGAAGCATACTTAGTCCTTGAAGGCTCTGATGAGCACTGCGCTGTTGAATCCGTGGGGCATTTAGCTCATGCCCTGTGCAAGGAAAAACTGAGCGAGTCACAACTTGTGCGAGTATTCTGGCCAAGGAATCGCTGTCTGCTCTTGCGCGACGACGTCGTCTTCGTCGACTCCCCCGGAGTCGACGTGACCCCCAACCTGGACGAGTGGATCGACAAACACTGTTTAGACGCAGACGTCTTTGTGCTGGTGGCAAATGCAGAATCTACGCTTATGGTTACGGTAATTATTAATAAAAAAATTACTCCGATTTGTTTCGCGTTCGTTTCAGCGTCTTGGTTCTTTTCAGGAGAAGAATTTCTTTCATAAAGTGTCGACTCGACTTTCGAAACCGAACATTTTCATCCTGAATAATCGATGGGATGCGTCGGCGAACGAACCTGAATTCTTGGACCAGGTATTTATTAATTAAGAAGTGCGTGTTGATTGAAGCGAATGACATCATCCAACGCAATATAAATAAATTAAGCGAGGATGACAAGTGCAAATTGTCCTAAAGAAAGAAAAAATTATCTCTTTGCATTTGCCATCCCCAATATTGCAAACAAATCAAATTAACTCACTTCTTTGTGTGAAGCTTTGCGATGAGCAGGCTGAGGTGAGTCCTTTACAGTAAAACTTCTCACTTAACTTTTTTCTTTTACTTAAGCTTACACAAAAGTCCCCAAATCGCTTGCAATGCTTTTTACTTGAAGGATGTGTTTGCATTTGTAGGTGAGAAGGCAGCATCAAGAGAGAGCCGTGGATTTCCTGGTGAAAGAGTTGAAGGTGTGTTCGCCGAAGGAAGCAGAGGAACGCATCTTCTTTATTTCGGCCAAGGAAGCCCTGCTGGCGAGACTCGCGGAACAGGGTCACTCGCCGACTGTGTCGCTCGCTGAAGGTTTCCAATCGAGATACTTCGAGTTTCAGGATTTCGAGCGCAAGTTCGAGGAGTGCATTTCGAAGTCGGCCGTCAAGACCAAATTCGAGCAGCATTCACAACGAGGAAAATACATAGCAAGGTAAGTGTTTTTCATTTTCGACAACTTTCCATTGTTAAATCAATTAATTACTGCGTCTGACTCATGCTTACCATTTAAAAGAAGCACTAATTATAGTATCAATAACAATTATTATAAGAAAAATGTTTTGAATTCACTGCTCCGTAACACTCTCAAGGTATTCTCGTCTTGTTTTAAAACATCATCAGGGTTCCCACTTACCGGGAAAAGTCAGGAAATTGAGAAAAGTTTCGCAATGTCAGGGAAAAGTCAAGGAGGGAATAATGCAATTTTTTTTTCTAAAATTAGAAATAAATGGAAAATTGAAGTATCAAAAATTAGGAGAATTGCGTAATCTAAGGTAAGGGAATCGTGAAAAAGGTTATCATCAATTTTTTAACGAAAAATGTTATTGGGGTCTTCAATGTATGCAACCATACAAGCGGCTGTGTACATCGGGTTGCCTATATCAAGACTTCTTGTGTTTTTTTTTGAAAAATCTAATTTATTACTACTATTTTTTATCATTGAAGTTGGTTCTTGTCCGATGAGAATTGTAAGTACAAATTTTTTTTTTAAATCTCGAACCGGACAGAATTATGAAGGGAAAACACTCAACGTTTCGCTATTGATTTATAGCTTCTATAGCGAAACGTTGAGTGTTTTTCCTTCATAATTCTGTCCGGTTCGAGATTTAAAAAAACTTTGTATTTCTTATTTTTTATGACAAGCGAACATATTAATAAAATTAAATGCTTCTAATAATTTTCAGAGATAATTCAATAACTTTCTCCGCGAAACACGTGATAATAAAAAAATCATTTTTGTTCATCTTATTATTTCTGTTGTGGAATTTTGAAAACAACATAAAAAACTTGGAAATTTGAACGCAAATATGTTTCCTAAAATTAGAAATGTATGTAAAATAGCTTTAAGTATTAAAAAAAGTCAGGAGGTTGGCATCATCTAAGTAAATTCTTACAAATTTGAATTTAAGTGAATTGTGAAACGGCTTATCATGTTTTTAAGGAAGAAAAAATGTTACGGGAGCCTTCAATACAGACAACCATACAAGCAGCTGCGTTTATTTATTTTATTTATTGTTCGTTGGGTTGTCTACAGTAAGACGTCTTGCTTTTGAAAAGAAATCTAATTTGTTAATTTTTTTAAAACGGAACAGGCACGTTATTAATAATTAATTGCTTATACATTTTTGAGGTTGTCCAACAGTTTTCGCCGTGATACACGTGATAATTAATTAAGAAAACAAATGAGTTACTAATTTTTGAAAGACTATTACTTCTAAAATTAAAAAAAAATGTTTAAACATGTAAAAATTAGGAAAGTTCCATAATCGCAGTCAATACTGTAAGTCAAGGGTTCGCCAGTTTTTTTTTTTTTTTTTAGCGTCGACCGTCGACCTCTGAAAGGAAACTACAAATTTTCCATCGCACCCACTCCCCCTTTCAGATTTGATTAATATTTCTAAAACAATACTTGTTAAATTGCAATCTGGGTATATTTGAATTGATTAATTAATTTTTTTTTTTAATTCTAAACTAGTCGTCTTTTGTATTTTTTTAACAGTTTGATTCTCTTTTGTCGTTGCTTCTGTTGTTTGAAAAAATGTTTCAAATGTATCGCAGTCGTTTTTTTTTTCTTCTTTTTTTGTTATATATTTTCCGAAATTCTTTCGTAAATTGTAATATTTTCATGTTAAAATAGTCCCTCTCCATTTCCATTAAATTTTTCCTTTTTTGTTTTTTTTTTTGTTTTTCTCTTTTATTCGATATCGTTTGGTTTAGTTATTTTTTAACTATCAATAACGATATCATCTTTTGTTTTTTTAATTTGATTTAATGTTTAATTGTCAAATTTATCGTTTTGTCTTTTTCTTCTTCTTTCATTTGATTTGAGTTCAATTTGTTTTGCATTTTAATTTTGCATTTTTCATTTAACGTTTTGAAATATTTTCTAAAATTTTTATTTTCGTCTTACCTTCGTCACCGATCGTCTTTTGTTTTTTTTTTTAAAGTCCTTATTTGACATTATTTAATTCAATTTTCAAGGTGGCCAATCGATCGACCTTTTTATTTGTTTGTTTTTTTTTCTTTTTTTATTCGATCTCATTTGGGTTAGTTTTTATTTTTTAACTATCATCTTTTGTTTTTTCTTTCATTTTATTTTGTTTTTTTTAATGTCACATTGTTTTTTTTTCTTCTGTTATTGGATTCGAGTTTAATTATTTTACGTTTTAATTTTGTATTCATCACTTAACGTTTCGAAATATTTTATGGAATTTTTATTTTTGTCTGTTCGTCACCGATCGTTTTTTGTTTTTGTTTTTTTTTTTAAATTCCTTATTCGACTTTTATTTTATTTTTTTTGAACCTTTTTGTTTGTTTCTTTTTCTCTTTTGTTCGATTTGGTTTGGTGTAGTTTTTATTTTTTAATTGTCAATGTATTATCATCTTTTGTTTTTTTTTCTTTTATTTCATTTTATTTTTTAATTGTCAAATTAATCGTCTTGTTTCTTTTTCTTCTTCTATTCGATTTGAGTTTAATTCGTTTTCCATTTTAATCCCGACGATCGATTCGCCGTTGTTCTGTTCTCTCCTTACTGGATTTGACATTATCTTATTATTATTTTTTTTTAATTATTAACCGATCGTATTTTGTTTCTTTAGCATTTGCAAAAAAATTGAATTTTTGGTCGTGATAAAATTCGTTGGTTTTCATATCGACTTGATTATTTACGGTTGGTCTTACACGATTTCATTTTCATCCTTCATCGACGACCGTCTTTTGTTTTATTTGATTTGACCATCACCATATTATTAGATATTATTTATTTTGATTTGATTTTTAACTTTTTTTCTTTTCTTTTATTCGAGTTGACTTTTAAAGCTAAGCGCGCAGAACTGTCATTAAAGCTGTATATTGTCCGGGGAAAAAATAGCATTTCGTTTTCTGTATCCATCACTGTACAATCTATAATTCAAATTTCCTTAATATGTGTTATTCAACTGTTCGCTTTTTGGTTTTCTTTTGTTCGAATTGACTTTTAACTTAAACGCACAGAACTGTCATTAAAGCTGGATATTGTCGGGGGAAAAAATAGCGTTCCATTTTCTGTGTCCATCACTGTACAATCTACAATTCAAATTTATTTAATATTTGTTGTTCGTACATCTTTTACTTTTATTTAATATGAAACTATTCGCTAGACAAGAATTCGTAACTCCGACCCCCTGAAAGACCCCTAGAAGTTCATCGACCCCCCCGGCGTTCTCTGTAGGTTCATTGACCTCTTTCAAGTTTTTGTCGAACCCCAAGGAGTTGACAAAAACTTGACAAGGACCTTCAAAGGGTCAATATCGATTCCGTAAGGAACTCTTTATGGGAAAAATCTAGAAAAGTCAGTGAAAATAAAGTGGGAACCCTGATCATGTAATAACAGGCTATATTAGAATAAAAGAAAAGTCTTCTGGCAATTTAATTTTTTGATATTTAAATTCTAATATAATTAATCAATGGTAAACGCCATGGAAGACTACATTATTAATAATAGTAGGCTATTTTGAGAGTGCTCTGCAATAGTGAATCGAAAAACATGAACATTTTTCTCCGATTAGTGAATTACGCGACGCCTTGGATCAGATCTTCAGCAACGCTCAGAAACTCAAAGAAGAAAAACTATCAGAAAAGAAAGTGCTGCACGACAAGATCAACTGGACCGAGCAGCAGCTGGTGATAATCACGCAGGAAATGAAACAGAAGATCCACAACATGGTGGAAGATGTCGAGCAGAGAGTCTCGAAAGCACTCAACGAGGAAATCAGGCGCCTCAGCAACCTCGTGGACGAATTCAACCTGCCCTTCCACCCCGAACCGTTGGTCCTCAACGTCTACAAGAAGGAGCTCCACACGCATGTCGAGATGGGGTTGGGGTCGAATCTGCGGGCGAGACTGTCGACGGCCCTCGCACTCAACATGGAGGCGAGCCAGAGGGAGATGACGGACAGGATGCAGAGCTTAATCCCCGAGACGCAGAAGGCGGCTTCGAATGCGATCCTCCCCCGCAGGCAGCCCTTCGAGATACTCTACCGCTTGAACTGCGACAATCTCTGCGCGGATTTCCACGAGGACCTGGAGTTTAGGTTCTCCTGGGGGATCACGGCGTTAATCCAGCGTTTCGCCGGGAAAAAAGCCACATTCTTAACCTTGAAGAACAACAAGCGAGAGAACCCTCACAATTCGATCATGCCGGCTGCCTCACCGACAGACGAAGTCGATGGTCGTTTGTTATATGCGAGCACGAACGTCGAAGACTGGTCAATTTTAAGTCGCGTTGCATTGGCCAGCGTGAGCTCGCAGGGCACGATGGGAGGATTACTGGTTGCCGGATTCCTCATGAAGACGGTTGGTTGGAGGGTGATCGCAGTCACCGGGGCACTTTACTCTTGCCTGTATTTATACGAGTGGCTCACCTGGACCAACAAAGCGAAAGAGAAGGCCTTCAAGAAGCAGTACGTGAACCATGCGACTCGCAAGTTGAGGATGATTGTAGATCTGACGTCTGCGAATTGCAGCCATCAAGTGCAGCAGGAGCTCAGCGGAACTTTCGCGCGGCTCTGCCACCTGGTCGATGAGGCCACCGGTGAGATGGACGACAAGAGCAAGCAGCTGGAATGTCACATCACGAGATTGGACATCGCAGGCAACCGAGCTAAGGTACTCAGGAACAAGGCTAATTATTTGACGCACGAGTTGGAATTGTTCGAGGATGCCTACCTGAAGGCGCACCATTAATGCCGGTACTTTTTATATTAATTACTGTCTCTGTAGAAAGAGTTTATTTACAATTAATGCAGAGGTTTACTTACCTTAACAACAATATCATCATCAATATACAGTGTTTTATTATTTATTGTGTACAGAATGTGATAAGAATTATTATTATTATAACTTGCGAGAGGTTATTCAGTAAAAAATATTACGATCGGTGGAAATATTTCGATTGAGTTATTTTTTGTTGTTGTTTGAGTGTTTAAATCCTATTGTGGCAATTTAGTTTTTTTTTTTTTTAATTCGAGCTGTTACTGTTGCACAGTTGGCAGTTGGCGAGTAAATCTTGTAGTTTAAAATAGTACCATCCTGATGGTTATTATTAGAATGTAAATAACATCGTCGATTATTAATAAATGATTGTTTTTATGTATTGCATTATTTGTTTCTTCTATAAAAGAAAAAGAAATCATGTGTGTGAATAAATAGATATTTTTTTTCTTAACTGGGGGAAGGCATGTACGTGGCTAAATTGGAGCAGACTGTAGATTATGAAAGTCACGTTTAATAAAAATTAATAGAAAGTAATTAAGTCTTCCTCTCATTTTTAATATGTAATAATATATAACGAGTTTAACTTAATTATTCCCAACAGATTAATTAACTTGAGACTCTAGCTCTAGATGCTGATTATTTCGAGTCAAAGAAAAAAGAACATAATATGAAGCATATTACTTAGGCCCAGTTTTACAATGACGGTTTAATTTTGAGCCCCATTTGTAAAACTGGACGTTAAACTATCACACACTGTAGAGTGTATCACAATTTTGTTAAAAATGAAAGCAAGAAAAATAGACGAATTCTTTTGGTATTTTAGTAAAAAGGAGCAGAATTTCAAGGACTAATAAATTACAGAATGAAATTCTAATTAAGGTAGTGATTACAGGTTTCTGTAAATTGATTCGCGTTTTTACCGCTAGTGGCGCTAAATCTAAACGCCTGCAGGTCATTAAGGCCCAGTTTTACAATCACGGTTTAACTTTGAGCCGAAGCTTAAACCCTTCACAACAATTGTTGAAATAATCGTTGCTAAGGGTTTAAACCTCAGCTCAAAGTTGAGCTGCAATTGTAAAACTGGACCTTAGACCTTTACAATGCGATTTTATTCAGTTCGAATTAATAAATTGCAAGATTACTTACAGGTTCCTGTAAATTGATTCGTTTCGTCGCCGTCAGTGCCATTAAATTTAAACGCTTGCTTGCGATGTGTCGTCCGCCGCCGCCGCCGGTTCAAAATCATTTAATATCTCGCTTATGTGCACTTTGTTATTGTATTCACTGACTGTCATAAACAGCTGTCCGTGTTGCATATGGAACTATTTGCGTTCGCATCGTAAGCGGTTTTGTGCTTGGTTCCCTTGCCTGGCTTACCTTGATGATGGTTTTGCTTCGCTCCACGATTGGAAAAGGTAAGTAAACTTTTGCTTGCATGTTATGTTAGAAATGTTTGCGTTGAATTTAGTACTGCGGAGATAATTAAACGTTGAGCGTTTTTCACCAAACCAAAATCAAAAGGCAAATTTAAAGTTCCGCTGTTACAAGGTTGTTAATTGCGCGTGACTGCAGCGACCATAAGATGGCGCTTCTCGAGAGATCACCGTAGGCGCGTTCATAAAGTAGGTAATTGGAGTTAACACAACTATCTAACCATTCATAAACGCCCAGTTCAATCAAGAAAGTAAAAATCTAAATTATCTTAGTAACAAGGATTTTGTTACAAGTCGCTTTTGATTGCAGTGGAACCCTCGGGTTTGCTCAAAAAGCGATCGTAGGATGTCGCTACTTAATCTGTTCATATCTTAGTAACGTTTCAAATAGTCTCGCATTTTCTTTGGACATGTTCCGATTTAAGAAATCCTACCCAAACCATCTCAAGCCTAATTATACATAAACACGCGAATCTTGAAATATACCTTGGACACTTTGTTCGAATCTTGAAACACACCTTAGCTATAGCATAAGCACCATGACGTGATGCATTTTGGCGACCAGTGAAAAGCAACGTCGCTTTTGGAATTGGCATTAATTAAACAATAATTTGACGACAGTTTGAGGCTATAAAAATATTAAATTTATTATTCAAATCCCCACAGACTCGGTCTACACTCAATAATATTTCGTTTTAACTGCTTAGCGAGTACTTAATTGCGTTGCAAACCAATCTTTGTTAAAAAAATCTTTCAATAAAGATTTTAAAAGTTCCAATCTTTTTGGACATGTCCCGGATGTTTCAGAGACAATGTTCCGATTACGATACTTAGAAGTTGGCAATCCTACCCGAAACATCCCAAACCCGATTACGTCCAAACACGCGCATCTTGAAATAAACCTCGGTTACGGCACGCAAATCTTGAAACGTACCTCAGCCACCGCAGACTGACTGTTAGTATACTACTACTATGACGTTGTACTGCCGAACCCTGTCCGACATATTAAATGTCTCATTTAGGGACCCTAGACCTTGTAAGTAAGTTATTTTGCGCCGTCATTTCCACGAGCTGGATATAAAAAAGAAAAAAATTAAAAAATTTAGTGCAAATGGTTACTGCAATGTTAGGTCAAAAAGCGATCGTAAGATGTCGCTATTTTATCTGTTCATCAAAAAATTAAAATTAAAAAATTATTATGTGCTACTCCTGTTAAATAAAAAGTTACACAAAAATATAAAAAAAAAATAATTTATTAATAATTTAGAAAAATTAAGACTCCATTAAAATTAAGTTTGATTCTTTTCGACATTAACTCAACCTAACCGGACTCAGCCTCACCCAAGCAAAAAATTAAAAGTAAATAAAGAACTTTAAATTGACAAGACAAAGACAAGAGATCAAAGTTTAATTGGAATTAGACCTAACACAAGCTAAGCCAGCCCAACTGATCCAGAAATGTAAGAAAATGACGAAAATGAAAAGAAATTTTAAAAATAATGAGAAAATTAAAGATAAAATCATTCTCACGTTGCCCTTTCTTTATGAGCTAGAAGTTAAAAAAAGAAAATATAAAACTTATTAAATACTTTAAGTAAAGAAATTTTTTAATAAAAAATTAAGTGTCAGCTGATCTTAAAGTCAACACAACACAAGGAAAAAATTTTTTTAAAAAATTGGTAACAAAAAAATTAAGACACGATGAAAAGTCCAATTCATTTCAAAATCAATTCAATTCAAATCTAAATTAAGAATTTACAAACTAAAAAATTAAAAAAGATAAATAAACTCAAAAGGAGAAAAATCGAAACTAAATTGGAGCTTAAAGTAACTATAACCATAAATCCAATACGTTCCAAGTCAATCCAACACAACCTAAAAAGGGAAGAATCTATGAATAAAAATTAATTTGAGGAAATTTTTATAAAAAAATATTCTCACATTGGCTGATACACTAAACTGTGATATCATTTCTCCGACGATGTACTTTTTCTAAAGGGGGCAAAACAGGAGTGGGGGTCATCACATAAAGTAATGAGACTAAAATGCTGAAGGCCCTTCACTCTCTTGATTTTATAAGAAAGAAGTGTTTCAGTTAAACATTAAACATTTCCCACCTCAACAAAACGCGATTTAATTAATACAATAATAATTTACAGTAATTTGTTTCCTATTTAAAAAAAGATATTGAAATTACTGTGAAACAAAAAGAAAAGAAATCATTCTGTGGGGGTGGGACATTTCATCCTTGCATTTTGACAACGTAACAAAAAAAATGGATTAAATAAAGCACCATAATTTTTATTAGTAATTTTTATTTAATAAATTATTAGTCATATAAAACACAGGTCACTTAACATGGTCGTCACCAAGATAACTTATTCGCTTCCTTGGACCACTTGTAGATCCCACCCCTTTTCTTGAACATGGCTTCGTCGAATCCTGAAAATTTTAAAGCGTTTTCAACCCCCACGTCCAGCAGAGACTTCGAGGGCTTCTTGCTTCCATCACGACAATCCAAGAACCTCATCTAAAAAAAGAATATGTATTTACAGTGGAACTCGAATCAAACAGGTTGGAGTTAGAGTCAAGAGAGAATTATTTTTTATTTATATAATAACTCGAACTTTTTCTTGTGGAAAGTAAATTATGGTTCGAGTTATCAAAGATCGACTTCACCATCAGTTGACAATCTTGTCAAAAAAAAGAAAGGAAATTTATAGCGTTTCCGATTGGGTGGGGTCTGTCTACTATGTGCACTCGCTGTATCTTCATCTCATTTTATTCCATGCAGGTTAAAGCGAGATGAAGATATACTGAGTGCATCCCAATTATACACTCTCTGAAATACCAACTTGTTGACTTACGTATTCATCGAGGATCAAATAGCTGTTTTGCATTTTCTCATTCGATTCGGGCACCAGACACCTCACATCCTTGTGTCTCGCCAGAAACTCCTTGAATATTTCATCAGAAATGTAGTAACGCTCTGCATTTCTCAGAGCGTCCGGCCCTGCGTTTTCACCATCGATTAACAAACACTGGAAGACTTTCCACCTGCAAGCAAATCGATTTAATTTTGCACATATATTTTTTTTTTTTCTTTAATAATACCTGACTGGCTTCAAGATCAGGATTTCGTCGTTCATGTCTTCGAAGTGGTTGTAAGTATTGACGACGGTGTTGATCTTAAACAGTACGTTGTAGTCTTCGCACCAGGACTTGATTCTGCGGAGCTGGTCCAAGTGACTCTTGCCCCCTTGATTCCTTCCAATTGCCTGCAGATTATTTTATAATTGTAGCAAAATAATTACGGTTTACATTGGACTTCAATTAAAATTAAAAAAAGAAATCCAAATTATTTTTTTTTTAAATATGAGATTCAAGATTATGCATCAGAAAGAAGCCACGCACAAATGGTTTAAAAACTTGGCTAAATAATTTTTCTACGATTTTGTTGCCCTGCGCGTTAAATTTAAACTCATTCTTCAAGGATAATATCGTCTAATCACTTCAAGTTTGCTATAAATTTGAGGTCCGGTGTCTTTGCCTCACTGTAATTAAGTTCTAATATCAACTTTAGTTCATATTTTTCAAAGGTAATCTCAATTTTGTTGATATGCATGCGCTTTTAGGCAAAGAATGTTTTCGGCGGGCGATTCAAAATTCTCCCGCCGAAATCTCGCAAGCGCCAATTGGCCGACCGAGAAAGAGACGCTCGCATACTATTGGTTGTGTCGGTTTCAATTTTTCAATTCCGATTGCTCTCGATTTTTAATTTCTTTGCTTGAACTTGATATGGAAAGGATATTTTTTGCACAATTCTGGACTAGTTTTTCTTGTAAGTATCGATCCGAATATCTAGTAATACCCGTCAAAATAAGCAACCCGCACTTTTCTTTGTTAGATAAGATTTGAGGTTATGTTGGTACCAGATGGAAGCCATCCAGGAATGGTTCAAAAACTTTGCTAAATAACTTTTTCTACGATTCTGTTGCCGCGCACGTTAAATTGAAACGCATAATTACGTTCGACATAATCGGCAAACATTCTTCAAGGATAACCATCAAATTTCGTCTAATCAGCTCGACCAAGTTTGCACGCGGCCGTAAATTTGAGGCCCCCGTGCTTTTGCCTTGACCTAATTAAGTTTCAAAATCAACTTTTCAATGACAATCTCATTTTTTTTATGTGCGTGCGCTTTTCTGCAGAGAACGTTTTCTGCGGGTGATTCAAAATTCTCCCGCCGAAAACTCGCAAACGCCAATTGGCCGACCGAGAAAGAGACGCGCGCACGCTATTGGTTGTGTCGGCTTCCAAGCTTGAATTTGAATCCTGAATTTATTTTCACAATTTTACGCTGAAATGGCCTTTTTTTTACTTAATCTTGACTTGATTTTCGTTGTAAGTATCAATCAGCGATTAATTTGCGTTAACAAAATTAAGTCTGTGCGACTCTGACGCGCTCTGTTTTTGCAACAAGAAATTTGAGGTTATGTATAAAATACCGAAGTGAAAATAACATGATTTTGCAGGTGAACACCTTCGATTTAGATTTAATTCGCTGACATACATCGAGGACGACCGTCAGCGTTGATTATAAGTGAAAGAAATCAGACCGGGCCCTTCCTATTTTGTTGTCGGAACTTAGGATTCGAGGCCAACTTCTTCACGCTTTTGAAAGGTAAGTTTAAGTTTCTTTTCCCTGTCAAATGTTTTCAAATTCGAGGTTGCAATTAGGTTCTTAATTTTATACAAGCAATGTATAGTTCAATCTTGGATTAGAGAAGAGACAGGATGCCTTAAGTCATATCTAATGCATAAGCGAATGCTCATGAAAAGACCAAATCAAGGACACTTCACATTTCGGTGTTTTTTCTTATAATAACGAATGAAACAGTTATTGATAGTTTATAGAAACAATGTGGAATATGTACCAAAACCTGCCCGAGAAGAAAGAGCCCGGCAAACACGTTGCAACCAAAAAGAATTTCGCTGTTTTTGTTGTAATAATGAATGAAATAGATACTGAGAGTTTATAGAAACAATGTTGATTGAGTGGCAAAGCCGGCCAGAGAAGAGAGAGCCCTGAATAACATTTCATAGATAAGAAGAAGTGTCCTTGATTTGGATCCTTTTAGTATCAGATGTGCCGCGCTTGTTCGTCATCGTCTCTCTTACCTAATCTAAGAGTTCAATTAAAATAGAAAAAAGGTTGAAAAAGATGTGTCATACCCGATTGGTGTCTTCGTTAAATGAATCGCAAGACACGGCTAGGATGTCCAAGTACCGGCCGTAGTTTTTAAACCAGGCCTCCGTGACCATGCTGCCGTTTGTAACTATGGTCACCGACGGTAACTTAAGTTCTTCCTTACAGAACTTGACCATCTTACCCAGGTGGCGACCTCGCTCAGGCAGAAACGGTTCGCCTCCGCTGAAGTTAATCTTCTTCATACCTTCCAAAGAGCAACAAAAGAAATTAAACGGTGTTGAAATGGAGCTGGAGGTTGTTTTTTTTACTCACCTGCATTCTTCAGCATCCGCAGGCCCATTTCAACATCCCCTAAACTCAGCATGAACGAGGTCTTGGCCGTATGGAAACAAAACCCGCACTGGTAATTGCATTTCCTGGTGAAGTGATAGTTCACGCTGATTGGGATTATTTGTTGTTGTTCGAGGGAGTTTGTTGTCTTGGGGCGAAAGAGATCTTTCAGTTTTAGATTGATGGGGTACATCAGGTGCCCGATTACGCTGAGGATAAAAAATAATATCCTCTCGGGAATTCCGCAAAATTTATAGAAACTTTCCGCGTACATTTTTGGGCTGACGAAATAACTTTGTGCACTTTCTTTCTGCTTGGATGGAACGCACGCACGCACCCACCGCACTGGACTTAAATTAGAGTCGAGGTTTCGTGTATTTATAACTGGCACGTAGGGGAATTTGCGACTTAACAAATTCTTTCGCGAGTGGTTCCCCCAAAGTAATCCGCAGTTATTTATAGAGCTAGGCGAAACAAACAAAAACGCTGCAATTTTGCATATCGCTCTGTTTCATAAAACGGCCTATTGTTTTATCAACACTGATTAATAACGATAACATTCACACTAATTAATCAGTTATACGTATAATTGTTTAAATTTTTATAAAACACACGTCGCGCGTCTCTAAAAATTAGGGGATTTCTTCGTACAACCCAACAGAAAGAAAAAAACCACACACACGCATTCAAATGAATAATATTTATTTTCTAGTTTTGTACTAAATATATATGTATATTATTTATATTTATATATAAGCCTATATAAAAATACATCACTCTACGCACACTATAGTACAAACACATGTATACCAGATGTTATTACATAATAGTAAATCGACATCGAACATCGTGGAGAACTTAAGAATTATTATTGCGTCAATTAAACGAACGTGTTGAGTAAGGGACGAGTCGTCGTTGAAATTAATAAGGCAAGAAACGAGCGGACAATCGGAAATTATTTTGTCGTAGAGTCATCTCATCTGGGGAAGAGGGGTGTGCTTCAGATATTCAACAAAACTGCCCGGCATAAAATCCATTCTTGAAAACTGAAAATACGTTTGAATTTGCCGCGTAAATATAAATGTCAAATACTCTGGCGCCACATTGAAACAATCCTTCGTACTGTATTTGAGTTAACAGCGAAAAATTACAAGCAGATCATTCTTTTTTTTTAATAACTTTAACAAAGAAAAAGTATTTGGACGAATACATCTCAAATATCCATGAAGAAAAGGATAGATTTTACGGTTGTAAATAAATACATAGTCATAAACACAGTTCATTATAAAGCATATGCTATTTACTATTTTTGATCCACTTATAGCTGACGTAAATAATTAAATTACCATAAATCATTCTCCACGAGTAATAATTCAAATTTATATCGCCGAAAATCTGCGTGCTCATTGGCCGACCGCCAAAGAGACGCGCGCTCGCCATTGGTCATATCGGCTTCTATTTTTCAGTAATTCCAACCGTTTTTCTTTTAAATTTTTGAACTTTCTTGCCGAATTCGGAGACAAGAGGGCCCTTTCATTTACATTTCAACTGATTGTCCTTGTAAGTATCAACCATTAATCAATTTCTGGTGTAAAAGGAAGTCTAGGCGACACTTTTTTTTTGTACGCATCACTACGCACTTACAATTTGAGGTTATGTTCCAATTAGCAGAACGAGAACGGTAATAATTAATAAGGTAATATCATTTTTAGAGTTGCTGATGGTGGTAAATACACAAGTTACAGTAAATTCATATTAAAATCAACCCAATCAAGCGAGTTTTCTCGAAAACGTAAGTAAAATGATCACGTCTTCAATAGGACGCGCGGTTGTAAGTTGCGAGGTCTCAAGTCCTTGCGTTGTTAGAATTTGCATTCAATTAAAACTACTATTATTTATTTTTCAAAGGTAATTAATTTTCCTTTTTCACAAATAAAACAGTTTTTAGATATGAAATATTGCAGGAGTAATTCAAAATTTCCCAAAATTTGTAAGCTCATTCCTTATTGGCTGACCGACTTGGTTATGTCGGTTTGAATTGTTCTGTTCCACCCGTCCTTAATTTCTCGCCAGATTCGGTGACAAAACGGCCTTTTTCACTCAAATTGGAATTGATTATCTTTGTAAGTACCAAGCTTGAATCAATTTCAAGGGAAAGAAAGAGGTTTTCGCAATACTTTCTTTTTGCACACACAATTTGAGGTTATGTGCAGAATAATAACAAAACAGAATGGTAATAAAAATAACAAATAAAATAACTTCTAGGGTTACTGATAAGTACACATGTTAGAAAAAAGACACAATCAATCAAGTTTTTCAAAAGTCAACCGTGAATACTGGCGTAAGTAAAATAATTAAATCGATGAGTGCAAAATCGTGTTCAGTCCACATTTACCGTGTTGAGAAAATAATTTTTGATGTCAGAATATTTCAAATAATGTAATGCAATTAATTAGTACGCCTATTTTTTTACACTTCGGAGTTTGGCGTAACTGGGCTACTTTTTGTAACACTTTTGGCTACATTTTTCAAGAAAAATCTGACAACCTTAATCTGTGAGCTCATTGGCTGATTAAGCAACGCGCACTCGTTATTGGTTGTGTCAGTTTGAATTTTGAGTTCCGAACGTTTTCCATTTTTTAACGATTCTGGGTTGATTTTATTTGTATCAAACTTTAGTTATTTCAGTTAAAATATAAATAAGTAAATGCTTTTGATATATTTTTCATATTAAATTATTTGAGGTTATGTACTAAGTTATCCGCGATATCAGTAGAGTTTTCACGATTGACAATATCGTATTCAACACAAGTATCAGAGCTCACATTTCCAAGGTTAATCAAAAGTCGTGCCGATTTAAGTTCAAGCTGAAGCTTAAACCCGTACCAACGATTATTTCAATAGTAGTTCTTAATAGTTTAGGCTTAAGAGAGCGCAGAGCTGAAATAATAAAGCTCAGGTTTATGCGTGCTGTAAATTTGAAGATTAATTCCATTTGGTTTTGTTAGTTGATTGATTAATTTAATTAATTAATGGAAGACGAATTTTACTACTACGCACTTTTCAACAATGCGTAATTCAAAATTTTACCTCGGAAAATCTGCAAGCTCATTGGGCGACCATTAAACAGACGCGTACTGCCATTGGTCTTGCGTCGGTTTCAAATTTTCAAATCTTATTACTTGAGATGGAAACGATTTCTTTGCACAATTCTGAACTAATTTTTCTTGTAAGTATCCAAATATCTAGTAATTCCCATTAAAATAAGAAACCCGCACTTTTTTGAGATTTGAGGTTATGTACGTACCGGATAGAAGCCATCTTGTAAGAATGGTTTGAAAACTTGGCTCGACAAGTTTTTCTACGATTTTGTTGCCGTGCAGGTTAAATTTAAACGCATGAGACGATCGACATAATCGGCAAACATTCTTCAAGGATAACCATCAAATTTCGTCTAATCAGCTCGACCAAGTTTGCACGCGGCCGTAAATTTGAGGCCCCCGTGCTTTTGCCTTGACCTAATTAAGTTTCAAGACCGACTTTAAGTCATACTTTTCAAAGACAATCTCATTTTTTTTTATGTGCGTGCGCATTTCTGCAGAGACGTTTTCGGTGAGTGATTTAAAATTCTCCCGCCGAAAACTCGCAAGCGCCAATTGGCCGAGCGTGAAAGAGACGCGCGCACGCTATTGGTTGTGTCGGTCTCCAAGCTTGAATTTGAATCCTGAATCTATTTTCACAATTTCACACTGAAATGGCCTTTTTTACTTAATCTTGACTTGATTTTCGTTGTAAGTATTAATCAGCGATTAATTTGCGTTAATAAAATTAAGTCTGTGCGACTCTGACGCGCTCTGTTTTTGCAACAAGAAATTTGAGGTTATGTATAAGATATCCAAGTGAAAATACACGATTTTACAGTGAAAACCTTGGATTTATACTTAATTCTCCGACATACATCGAGGACGACTATCAGTGTTAATAATAAGTGAAAGAAATCAGGCCCAGCCCGTCTTGTTTTGGTGTGAGAAATTAAGATTCGAGGCCAACTTCTTTGCGCTTTTCAAGGTAAGTGTAAGTTTTTTACCCGATGTCCCATGTTTTTAATTTGAAAGTTGAAATATGTTCTTAATTTTATGTGATAAGCAATGTATAGTTCAGGGAATCGTTTGGTAGTTTAACCCGTTTACTACCACGGGTGAAATTACTCCCAGTTAGTCAAGCGATCAATGTGTAAAATAAGTTGCACGGTGATCCTCATTTTCAAAGAAATCAAACGCAGGTGTTACTGCATTTAATTTGAAGCGAACAGATTTAAGGATCATACTTTTCTTACAGTCTTTGCATTATCATAATGTGTCCAAAGCAACTTTGTTGAAATCTGTTTAATCCGACACCCCCTCTCTGTAACTTTGTTTTAAACAAAACATTGTGCTAGGCCCTTGTGTAATTAATAATTTTAAACGATAGAGTAGACTCGGAGGGAAATTATTGCCGTGCATGATCTTCGAAGACTTTTGAAAATTTGTAAAACGATTTCGATACGTTATCTACAGGATCTAACATCAAAAACTTCTATCACAATAAACGTGTGACAACTATCATTTGCAATAATTCGTTTCGTTTCAATACACATCGAGATGGGGGGGAGCTTTCGGAATTATTAACCCGCCCCTCCTTTTTTTTTTTTTTTCTTATTATGAATAACCATCAATAGACAATTTCCTCCACATTAATGTGTGGATTCCTACGTGTGAACAGCGAACGTTTTCCTAACCATCATCGAAACAAACAAGTTGTTAAGAGGTATACATCAATCGAATGAATTAAAATATAACACAATATATTACAGTAATAATTTTGGTAGTATTTACAGTCTTACATAATATAGTCTATGTTCGTTAATTTTTTAAATATTAATTTAAAATCACCGTAATTTCTATGGATACTCCATTTATTTTTAATAATATTATTATCGTTACTATTATTATTATTATTATTAACATTATTGTTACTCACAGAAATACAAAAAGAAAATGAATAAGTTATTACAAAATTTTTAAAGTTAAATAAATTATTAAAAAAATACTGTACGCAATTATTATAACATAAATCAGTTCGGATTTTTTGATTATTTCTTTTTATGTCTCGCTTCGATATACACAATATGATACATAGAATTTTGACTGTTACCATCATCATCACCATCGATTCAATAAATAACAATTACGTTTAATGTCAGTCGCTACGACGATGCAAGTGTTGGTTCGCTTTGTACATTGATTTTATATGCGTTGCTGTCTACTTCATCGTGAGACTCACTTTCATCCACCGAACAACTCTGCGAGCTGCTTGTCGTGCTCAGCTCGTCCAGGAAGTCGAAGCTTGCCACCGCTTCCTTCTCTTTCTCTCCGTACCTCACGAAAAAATCAGGCCTTCCAATGATCGATGGTCGAACTGGAGGCAAGGCAGCCCGCACCACAGCCAGCTCCGGCCTGGTCGCATGTGCTGTAAGCAATTCAGACCGTCGTCTCCGTGATCGGGGCACAGGACGTGGACGTTGCCCCTGGCGACGCTTAAATCCCAACATTGTACAGTTCGCTCAGCTCGATTTGGGTTTGTTTACTGATCGCACTCGGTGCTGATATTTAAAGAGCGGTGTTCAGAAAAATAAAATTAAATAAAAAGCAAAACGCAAATGAGCATAATATAAATACATACATAAATCAGTAAACAAACTCAACAAGAAACAATAAATATGTATAAGTATGTAAATATATAAAAATAAGAAGTGTGCAGATCTACGGATAAATATAGCAGATGAGAGAGAAAGAAGGAAACGAAAAGACTAATAAAAAATCTAAAAGTTGTGTGGGGGGTATTCTAAAGTCGTCTAATCTACCATTCGATTAATTATTATGAACTACATAGTTGGATTTGTTCATTAGCTGAACGCACTGACAAAAGTTAGGATTCGTCACCGGAAGAGGCAGCTCAAAAAGTTAAGAATTTCTAATGAAAGCTACCGCATGATCAAAAAAAAAAAAAAAGGTAAAAAGTATTTCACGTTCGTCATGTCGTGTAAGTTAAGTTTTGTCAGCAATCGGTTAGAGGGTAAATTAAAGTACTTATTTTTTTTTTAATCATGCCGTAGAAGTCGTAAAAAAATCGCCGGATTATAAGAGACGCCAAGTTTGTTACATTTAATAATTTGTTTCGAAATGTAAGGTGTACAATAAAAGGGTGTCTTTAAAAAAACCAGCCCAATCCTACCAAAAAAACCTATAATCAAAATTTTCTCAAAATACTTCTCAAAGTTTTCAAATTTAGCAAGAACAAGTCGAACAATTTTATTGGCAGTAATGACTCTGGAAAGAATGACAACGATAAAAGTCAAATGATAATGAATGAATAATAACAACGATAAAAAAAGCCATAATATGTATAAGGGGTGTCTCACATGACATAATGTCACCATCTACTTGGCAGGCAATTCAAAGCCGTACCTTTGAGAAATACAGGGTGTTCAAATGTTTCATTTTACAGACTTGAAGTTTACGTTATTATTTATGGGACCAAATGAAATTTTACTAATGGGGGGCCATGTGAAGGGCTTAGTAAACCAAACTACTTCAGAGGAACCCCGCAGATTTTTATACTTCGTTCGAATTTTATTATGTGGACGGAGATATACTTTATGTGATTTTAAAAAATAATAAGGGCCGGTGTTTTCATCTCTCATTAACTGTATTCGTTGATTTATTCCCATAGTTACAATTTTAGAGACAATTGTTTCTACAGGAATAAATCAACAGTTAAAGTTAATCAGGGATGAAAAGACCGTGCCTAAAACTATAAAAAATTAATGAATCCCTTAAACAGCGACATCGTACGATCGCTTTTTGACCTAACATTGCATTAGGAGTGACAAGTTAAATTGTGAATATCCTTGAAGTCGTTTTGGTTTGCAGTGAAAGTCTCGAGCTATGCTTCTGCAGATGAAGGCCTCATTAGGGCTGAAACAGAGGTTGCTCGAGGAATCCACTGCGATCAAAAAGGATTTGCAAAATTTTTTTAATAAAAAAATTAGATATTAAACACTCTGTGCTTCTCTGGAACGAGTTATTTTAGAACAAAACTTTAGCTTTCTTAGCGCCAAACTACACGAGCGGGTTTTCCGCCGCGCTATATACGACGCGGACTGCACGTCTGAATGGAAACCATGCTTACGAACTAGTAAAACTAGACGAACGGAACGACGACGTTTATCCCGTTCGTCTAGTTTCAATCGTTTATAAGCATATTTTCCATTCAGACGTGCAATCCGCGGCGTATATAATGCGGCGGAAAATCCGCTCGTGTAGTTTGGCTCTTAAATGACTAGTTTAACCAATTCTGTGTTTTCTATAGGAATTTTAAATGCTTTAAGAATTCAAAGTCCCAAAAAAATTAATAGACTTTAAAGAAGTATACATTTCAATCTATCCTGAACGTCTACGCTACATTAAAAATTGCTGATTAAAGATAAACATTTAGAATTTTTGCTAATTTAACCGAATTTGTATCTTCAAAAATAAAAAAAAGTGAGCAAATTGAACGCCTTGTAATTATTGTGTTTATGTTGGCTATTTGAAAATCCACTAACTCGGCGCCATCTATTGAGTATCGACAGATATGTACAATCAATCCTTTTGTAGAGTAAAACAGAATGTTTCCTCAATTTCTTTAAAAACAATATTTCTTTCGTTGAGATTATGTTTCTGTTTACCTTTTTCAAAACCTGTCTGCTCAACGCCAACTATTGAGTATCGACAGATGCAATCAATCCTGCTGTTTCTATATTTTCTATTAAAAAAAATTCTTTCGTCGAGTTTTAGTTGTTTTCTTCTCTTTTCCGACAACCGCCATACATACGTAATTAAAAACAGTTCTCAAAGACATCAAGTTCACTACCAAAGTTGAAATTAGCGCCTCGGACTTCTGAAGTAATTCAAAACGCAGGTGCCTGACGAAACGAGTTTTAGAAATGCTCAAAAGATGACGCTGTTGTACTACATTCCATCGGCGATCCAGCCTGTATGTACTTGTCGTTCTGCGCCGCTTTCCACTTGCTTCTTTCCCTTTATAAACGCGGCACCAAATTAGCATATCAGCATTATGGTATAAATCCAAACTAAGCAGAAAATCATGAGAAAATGATGAAACTTTTCCAAGTTCTCGATAGATGGCGTCAGGAAGTAAAAGTAATTTACCAACTGTTTATGATACTATTTCCTCTTGTCATTGTAGGTAATTATAAATTAACGTTGCGAAGTTGCAGTACGATTCAAAATTAAAAAAAAGAAAATCGCCATTAAATACGAGTTTCCAAAACAGTCAACAGATGGGGCTGTCTCAAACAGTTGTCTACATTTATTTCTAACGACGTGCGGAACCCAATAACGAACGCTAACAAAAATGTTTCGGTCGCTACCCGACAGATGGCGCTGTCAAACTGTCTGCTAATAAAATCCTTTCTCTTGCATTGCGACGTCGTCACAGAGTTTCGAAACGTTGGCGCAATTTCAAATTAAGAAGAAGTTACTGTGTAGTTTCTAGAAATGTTCATTTTTTTTTTCTCAAGTCGCCCCTACTTTCTCTGTTGCGCATTTTGGAGCAAACAAACGACGGCCAGAATTAGAATGGAATTCGAGTCACGCAAGTCATACGAATTCCCAACAGATGACGTTACCAAATAATCATCCGTGATAGAAAAAGCTTCACCGCGTTTTCGCATATCTTTTTAGTTCCTTGTTTTGGCATCCAACTTGAAGTTTAAAAAATGTAGTGCGACCCGAAACGAAAAAAAATCGTTGCTTCCAGCAATACTCAATAGATGGTACTGGAACGGTTAAACTTCGCAACATGTTTCCGTCGTTTCTCGACAGGATGGCGCTTTTTCGAAAATGTAGTGCGACTCGAAACAAAAAGAAATCGGTGCTTCCAGCAATACTCAATAGATGGTACTGGAACGGTTAAACTTCGCAACATGTTTCCGTCGTTTCTCGACAGATGGCGCTGACAAACGCCCGCTAATAAATCTTTTCTCCTGCATATTGTCGTCGCACAGACTTTCAAAGTTGGCATTAAATCTGAAGCTTCGAAGCCCTGTTATGGCTCGTTGTATCAGAGCTTCGAAGCGGTGGCGTAATTTTAAATTTAGGATTTTTTTTTTATTAATTCGTAGAAACGGTCAACAGATGACGTCGTTAGCAGTCTTTCGTGATCAAGTTTGCTTAATTTTTTTTCCTCACGTCGCCTTGAGTTTCTCTGTTGCGCATTTTGACGCTAAACAAGACAGCCAGAATTGTAATGGAATTCGGAACATGGGGAAAACGGCGAGTTACACAAATTCTCACAACAGATGGCGTCATTAAATTAAAAATATAATAGGAAGAGCTTCACTGCCTACACATAATATCATTTTCGTTCTCTGTATTGGCATGGCATTTGAAGTTTCAAAAATGTAGTGCAATTCGACACAAAAAGAAATTATAAGTGAACAACGGCTTCCACAAATACTCAACAGAAGGCGCTATATAACGGCGGCTTGTGTTTGTTGTGTAATGCCATTTCCAACATCAGCCGGCGTCGAATTTAACGCTTAGCGTAATTCGATGTTTCGACCACTCCTCAATAGAGAGCGCCTTTAAACAGTTGCTCTTAATAAACTTACTTCACTTTTAAATTTTTTCTATTACGTCGTATCTCACCTAAGAGTTTCTAAAAGGTATGTGTAGTTGGAAATTTTAAAAAATGTATTAAAAAACTCCCGCGTTTGGAGTTAGCGTTGGACTGGTAAACGTATGTTGGTGTTCTAATCAAAAACAATTGCAGCTCTTCATTACTTTTGACATTTGAAGGTAAGTTAATTCTATTGTTGGAAAATTATATTAATTATTTATTTCTTAAAAAACAGCAATTTTTAGGTAAAAATCGTTGCTGTCTGTTCGACGTAAAATGGTTTCCTCTTAAAAAGGAAATGTTAACAAAGGTTAATGAAACTTCCGTGCTGAAGAGCATTGAAGAATTTCGCAATAAGTGAAGACATACCGTTTTTTTTTTTTTTTTGCAAATCATGGCCAACTCCAAACGTGTGGTTTCTTGAACGCACTTTAGTTTCCAAACGCGCTCAATAGATGTCTCTGTTAAGAACACATTCGCGATCAAGTCTACTGAATTAATTAAATCACTACAAATTCATTCCACAGATGGCTTTGTTAATAATAGTCATTCGTCATTCAAAGTATTTAACTTTTTCGAATGTCATTTAAATTCTTTGTGGCAACAAATTGAAGATCTGGGTTGTTATAATAATGATTGGTTCTTCAAGCATTTTTGCGCGCGTGAAGCGCCGGCGACCTTATAATTTTTTTTTACGACTTTCACATTAACTGCATGCACCGGTTTATTTTCTGCCAAAATGAAATTTTGAACTAGCTCTAGCAGGGGATTCCCTCTGGTTTCCAGTTACCTTTCTTTTGCCTGTGAAATCGATGAATTCGATGCAGTTGTCCGTAGTCCGGGGGTTCCTCCGTGGAATCACTGGTGATGCTACCGCCGCAGGATGACGTTGGCGAGGAATCGCTCGAAACCGACGCCATCATTACGTCCATGAGATTCGCTCTGGCCTAAAACAAAAAGAATGAGTTGCGAAATTCTTCTTGCAAAAGTTGCGAAACTCTTCTTTTTGCAAAAGAAGAATACTTACTTTGGGGTCGGTTAAATCTATGTCCCGTTCGACGTGCACCCAACCCGTGGGCCTGCAGGCCTCGTCCAGCTTGACATTCCCGGCGGCGACTTCGACGTTCTCCTGCTGGTTTTCATCCCCGCTTTTGATCATGCGATTCAACTCTTCGATGACGTCTTTGGAGGTGGCGCGTTCGTGAAAACTCATCGCTCTATGGGGAGAACCGTCGATGATGTTGCTGACTACACCCGATGAGGTTTGAGGTAATTTCTCCGAGGTGATGACCGGCTGGGGTTGTGGTTGTTGGACGTGGACGATTTTTTGTTTCTGTGACGGCCTAGGCCTCGAGATCTTCGTGCTTTTAAATGGTATTTTGCTCTTTGGTAATTTCGAACTTGCTTCGTGCTCGTTTTGATTGGCTTGCTGCGACTTGGCAGGACTGACTGGTATCTTCGAGGGCAAGTACTTGCGCCTGGGGATTTTCGAGACGATGGTATCCGGCGTGCTGTTACTCGAAGTCAGCGATTCGCTCATGCCGTTTTCGTTATTCGGGGAATCACTAGAAACCGTATCACTAGATTTAATTAGATCACTCGTTGCCGAGATATCACTAGTTTCCATCGCGCATTGTTTACTGGCGTGATCGGTTGCCGCCTCACTCTGGTAATCGGTGGAAACCAACTCGACACTTACACTACTGCAAATATCTACAGGGTGTTCGCTGATGTTCGAACAGTTCTCACTTTCGATGTCTATAGGCGTTACTAAACAGACCTCGTCGGCGTACGCGATCGTCTGCAGCATGTCTTCCTTGAAGCTGTTGAGTTTCCTAAAGTCGGAATCCTTCAGCGAATTCTGCTCGTTCAAGTTGAACTCGGTGCACAACTGCTTCAGCGTCACGTAGTTCTCGTCCTCATTCACCTTCGAATTCAGTTCCTTGTTAGTAATAAACATGTCGCCGTTGCATTCGCAGATCTTCAGCTCGTCGAGCTGCTGAGGCGGTGCTTCGATGTTGAACTCTTTGGTGACCTCGCTCACCGAACAGGGCCTCGATGTGGTGTTGCCTTCGCGGGCCTGCACGTACTTCTGCTGCTCGGCGATGAAGGTCAGCACGTTCTGGAGGGCCACTTCTCTGTCCCCATTCTCCGACAGCGCGCCGCCCAAACTCCTGGAAGACGTCGAAGCCAAACTCTTTGTACTCTCGAACTTCACTAATCTGTACAGAAATGATTTGAAAACATTGAGGAACAAACGTTTAAAAACATGAAACACCATAATTTTTACTATTTACTACTTTGTACTATGTTTGTCAGTGTCATATTAAACTGACGTACTTTCGTATTTAAATGCCTAACGGTCAAATTGGTCAGACTAGACCACGTGATTATTTTCCCCTAGGGTTCCTAGATTTTATTGATATCTAACAACCGAGAGAGGGTTCGGAAACATAAAGTCAGATCCGCCATTTCGTTTTAGCTCCGTATCGTTTACGAAATAGCAATACTACGTTTTATTTTTTCTAACCCACGGGACAATCATATCAAGTTAAGTCAGCCAACTGCAAAATCTGAAATTACTAACGAAAATGACGTTGCGTTTCCTACTTTCCCCAATCAACCTGATTGGTCAGATGGTTTTATCTGACCCTTGACTTGACGATTTCATGCAGTCTGACCATCGACTTAACTCGACCAAAATAAACTATTTTTTTAAATTGATTTGTTTATTATTGCTTTTACCTGTAGAAATCTCTTGTGAAATCGGTCCCAATCACAGGTAATTCCCCCGTGTCGTCACTGCAACCGCTCAGCGCAGCAGAAGACCTCTTCGAGCAAGTTTCCGGCTCGTGCGAATGACAACAGTCAGACCCCCCGCTCGACCAGCTGTTATCCGGCGAGTTGTGCAAGTTCAAACTGCCGTTGACCGCGTACGGCCATTGTTTCTCACACTGGGAGTTGCCATTATCCATCAAGAGCGTGACGATTTCGTGACCCTCGCGGTCCATCAGATAACTCGGGTTGTTCCACAGGCATTCGTTGGAGTCCTCCTCCAGCTCCAGGGCGTTGTTCTCCTGGATGCTGGGCAAAGTCGACAGGGAGATTTGGCCGGGAGTGGTGACGTCGTGCTTCTTCCATTGCTCCCGTATGTCGTCGCTCGAGAGGCTCAGGCTCCAGTCTTCCAGTTCGGTCCTGTCGTATTCCAGCTCGAATAAATCGCGGTGCTGCTGTAGAGTCGACCTGGTTTCGTCCAGGCGAAGCCAGTGCTGGATGTACTCGGCGTCCCAGGTCGTGCATTCCAGGCGGTCTTCTGCTACGCTCGACCAGGAATGGGGGGAAGTGTTTTCTTCGTGCACTTCGATGTTTGCATTGGCTATAATTAAGATTACTTAGTGCCAAAAATGATTTGGTGGTAGAAATTGAGGAGGAGTCGATGGAAAAGGTCGAGGAAGAGTGGAAGAAGTGGTTGGGAGATGGGAATTGAAGAAACGTAGATGGAGAAGAGAAGCCGAAAGTGATTGGGTGGAAGGAATTAAGGAAGACCGGATGGAAAAATGATTGGGGGAAAAATTGAGGAAGAGCGGATGGAAGAGGTTGGGGAAGAGGCTCCGAAAGTGTTTGGACGGGGAATTACATTGCGGAAGAGTATATAGAAGAGTGATAGGACGGAAAAAATTGAGGAAGATGAATGAAAAAAGTCCGGGATGAGTGACAAAAGTGATTGGGTTGAAGAAATTAAAGAAGAGTGGATGGAAAATGATTCGAAAGAATGGTAAAAGTGATTAGGTGAAAAAAAATTGAGGAAAACTGGACGGAAGAGTGATTGAGAAAAAAATTGAAGGAGGAAGAGCGAAAGGAAAAGGTTGGGAGAAAATGGCCGAAAGTGATTTGGAGGAAAAAAATGAGGAAGAGTGGATGGAATAAATTAGGGAAGAATCATAAGGGTGGAAGAAATTGAGGAAAAATGGCAAAAACAATTGGATGAAGAAGATTGACAAAAAACGATTGCGTTGAAAGAAAATTAAATTAGTAATGGCTTCAGAAATTTATTGGCCCAGACCTTCGTGTTTCTTCAGACAAATGAAACCTCCAGGCATAGAATTCTTAAGTGGCGCCCCCCTATATACCTACTCACCTATAAGACTGGCCGTTGCTTTGGTGCGTCGCAAAGGATTTTTTGACTTATCAGTAAGATCCAACAATAAAATACTTGGACTGCTTGAAATCGGCGACGTGAAGGTGTAACATGGAGTCGGCGCCGTCGTAATCTTGATGCACAAGTGCGAATCGGAAAAGCTCCTCATTATGTGTTGAAACGGCAAGATGTCTTTGCCCGGGGGAAAACTGTTCCTGGAAAAGAAACCTGCAGTTAAACTCTCGCCCCCAATTTTTACAAGCGACGCCCACCAATTTACCTTGGTTTAAGGTTGAGTAAGTTGAAGGGAATGTATAAGATATCCGGATCCTTATTGTCTGTGACTAGAAGTCGCGTTTCGGTGAAATCAGTCTCATCGGTCGCCTCTTTGAGATCTTCAAGGCCGCGCGCGGGAACCACCGTTTCTCCAGAGCCCCTGGTCACCTCCGCCTGTACATCAGATGACATCGTGGAGTAACCCTCGTCTCGATTGCCACTCTCCGGGGATTCGTTGCCGGTCGTCTCTTCTTCACTTTTCGAGGCTGACTGTGCTGTTAGAGAGTTAGAACATAAAAGAAAAAGGCAATTCGATTTTTTGCTTCTTCTATTTACCGAGCGTAGGTCGTGTCTTTCTGTATTTGGTGGCCTGCAAAATGGGCAACTGCAAGTTTAAAGAGACCGGCCTTTGAGGAGGTACCCACAGAGCGGAGTCGACGGCGCTCAGGGCTTCGATGAGTTTCTTGGGGGTCACCTCGGTCCCCTTCAATTCGGTCCAGAGCTTCGTCAGTACCCTGTGTCTCTTTTTGTCTTCGAGCGAGAGTCTCGTGTCCAGGATTTCCGAATCGGCGGACAGGTGTTTTTCGATTCTCGAGACCACTTTTTCGTCGGGGCTGTCTTGCGCCGGCTTGTCCAGGACGTCGGAGTTGAACGAGTTGCAGTGCTTGAACGTGAGGCTGGTCTTTATTAAGTTGGTGGGCGAGGCGTCCGCGGAGGTGTTGTCTTCGGAATGCTGCTCCCCTTTGGCGCAGTCCTCGAGGGCGAGGCGCTGACGGGGGGATGATGATCGATCCGTTTCCGAAAAGGACGACGGACTGTCTCCTCGCAGCTGGTGTACTAGCATCGACGTGAGAGCCCTGTTTTGAGACTCCAACTCTTGGATTTTGTTGTTTAGGGTGCCAACTTCTTCTCGCAAGCCCTAAAGAAGGAAAAGAAATCATCGACATTTTTATGTTGGATTAGACGAAATGCGACTAAACTAACTTTTGTAAGTCGGAGTAGTTTAAGGTTTCGGTTTCCTAAGATAGCGGTACTGTAATGTAGCGGCCGTGATACGGCGGTGAATAACGTCACACAGCGTTGACGTAAAGTTAGCTTTGGCGTTGAGGTAAATGAAAAACTACGTGAGCTTCGAAAGTCGTTTATTGAGCACCGAGATAATAATTAAAATCACAGGTAAATAAGTGCGACTCGTAGGATATTGCTGGGGCGACTGGCTGTCTGGCATTCTCGACCCCGGCCTTTTTATGGGTTGAGAATATTTATGACCGCTCCAGAAGCTTCCTGAAAAACGCGTAAGCAATATCGAACTGCCCAGAAGCTTCTGGGAGGGTTGCATCATCGAGGGGTGCGTCATTAAAATTCTTAAGATAAATAGTTGATTTACACTTCCGCTACAAAGCAAGAAAAAAGAACGACGATGTGTATTTATTTTATGTATTTCACAATAGTCCAGCTCGATTACTAACATATTTGAAAAAGATTTGCCAAAAACGTTTTTAAACGTTTAAAAAACCTTGCATGAGAGTGCTGTTTACAGCTTTCTATTAAACTGTAAAACGTGTAGACGGGGGTTGAAAACGTGACAGAATAAAAGCGAACAGGGGTGGTTCTCTCAACCAGGTGAGAAAACGAAATAATCTACTTTAAGCCATAAATACTTTTCTATTTCGTTTTCAATGGCTTGCTCGAATGGCGTCTACTTATTGTCACGTTTGAAAAAAATCATTTTCTAACTTTGGGCAGGAAGCTTTTTAATAAATTGTCGGATCAGTTGCAAACTGCTGATTCCAGAACTTTTAAGCGTACAGTTAAGAAAATACTGTTAGACAAAACTTATTACTCAGTCGCTGAATTTCTAGCGGTCAAATTAACCTAACTCCACTACATTATTAATTTTTTTTTCTGTATGTTTTCGTCCTGTTTCTGTTTCTTGTCATTCTTTATTGACATATTTGACGTGTACATCCATTCTTGTAAATGGCTATGTACAATAAAGGAGTTTATTATTATTATTATTAGTTTTACTTATGGTTTTTACACAAAATTCAACACGCGCATTTTATCGGTTTGTTGTAGTTCGCAGGTGCGGTTATTGACACGGGTTTAGCAAGCATGGATGGACGGACGCGTCGTCTGCTTACGTTGCAAATCCAGTGGCCTAGGTTAAGAAATGTAAGGGAATTCCGTAAGGGGAATCCATGTCATTAAACCTTACTTGCGCTGCATCGGCAGATTTTATTTTTATTAGGAAGCAATTATCGCGCTGACCTTTTCACTGTGTTTTCGCGAGACGCTGAGTTTTTGGTATTCGCCCGTTGACCCAAACTTTTAAAAAACGCACTTTGTGGCATCCAATAGGGTGGTACAGGGGGGGGATTTATAAATCAGGAAGAAGTCAGCAATTAGCATTCATTATTATTCATTCTTCGTTATTCAGTATTTAGAATTCATTTTTTATTGTCATTATCATTGTTATTTGTGACTTAATAAAATTGGTGGCAATCGTTTGTGAGATGCGTTCTATGAATTTAAACTGAATTAAGAAAAGATCGGTTACGATTAAATTTAAGAAAATACGATTAAATTGTTGACCATAAACTAGAAATGACACCGTGAAGAGTTGTTTCTTAATTCGCGAAAATAATTACAAACTGAGGTAAAATGAAATAATTTAATTTCAACGGAGAAAGGAGAACGTTAATAGTCAGTCAAATGAGAAACTCTCGAACATCTCGAACTTTAGATCCCCGCAGCAAATTTTAAAGTTTCTATTCGATCTTTATGATAGATGCGACTGCATCGCAATTGTATAATTGACTGCATACAATTGTGTTACAGGTGCGAACTCGCTCCATTTTTCAACGCACCGAGGTGTAGTTCAGTTTCAAGAACAAGATGCCATTCTTCAAGGTTGACCTTGCACGTGTTCTGTTTTCGCCTTATAATATTTATCACACATCGCGGTTTAATTTCTAATTTATTTTATTTGTGAGTACTGAAAAATTCGAATCCTTATCGCATTTGATGTGCTTGGCACGATCTTTGTGACGTCATTCACTGCCAATTTACGGTACCGCTACCCTAGGAAGCCAAAGCTTAAGCTGAAAAAGAAAAGTACTCGAAATAAGTAAGGAGGTAAGAATAGGAAAATATTTTGAATGTGATGACATAATTGGCCAATTTAAAACTTTGCTGAAACGACCAATCCAATAGCAACACGGAAAACTGAAAATACCTTTTGAGCTAGAAGGGCCTTGACAACTTGATTGGCGACGTCGTCAAGGCAGCGCTCGTATTGCTTCCTGGACTCTTCTGCGTGTCGATGTAGGGCCGCAGTTTGCGCCTGAAGGATTCCCTCGTGGGAGCTCGTGTTTATCTGCTCGAGTTGCTGCCTCAGCGAAAATATTTCCTGGTTGAGTCTCGTGATAGTATTCTGATATTGCTGACACCGATTCTGTAAAGAGGAAAGAAACTCGTTCACCTTCTGCATTTTACATTTCCGGACCGCCTATGTTATACTTAGACAATTTTGATGATGATGATGATGAGGATGATTATTATTATTATGATTATTATCATCTCCTTAAAAGTGATTTTACGATCCATGTCCTTAGTAGGCAACAATTTTGCCAGGTTTTGATTATAAAAGAAAAAAGTTTTTTTTAATTTCTTCTCCCATTATACAGGGTGTTTAGAAAACAGGTTCCGATATTTTACCGAGGTGTAGATCTGATCAATGCAAACACAAAAGTCTTAATTGGTATAGGTCTGAAAATCAATCGTTTCCGAGATATAGTCGATTTTGTAAAAAAAATGAGTTACGCCAGTGAACTAACAGCGATGTGAAAATTCAGATTTCTTGTACACTTAATAATTATAAATCAGTTCGTATGCGCAAGTGAATCATCGTAGTTATATAAAGCTTATGTGAAAAGGAAAATTAGATCATACATTCGCTTCGAGTTAAAAAAAAAAACAAAATACATGCATGGTGCAACGCAATGCATCTGGTAATTCAGAATTGCTGCGCTTCTCATACTGGTTAAGTCAAATTTGAAGAATCTCCGGCTACTTTCACCCCCCCCCCTCAACCCCCTTCAAATACGGAGGGAGACTCGAGAAAAGCTAGTTCTGAACGTTAGTGTTACTCGACATCGCGATTTAAACTTTTTTTTTTAAGTTTTACATTTTTCTATCAGTCAATATTTTTCTAAATTTGTTGTAATTTAAATGTCGGTGCATCAAAGAAATATGTAGTAATTAAATTCAGTCAAATAAAATTATTGCGGCTTAAAAAAAAATTAGAAGTTAACAAAGGCTTTAAGAAGTGTACAAACTTCTTCGTCTCTTTTTCTCTCTTTATCGCAATCTGTTTCGGTTATTTTTAATCGTTAGAATTTTGGTGATCTTAAAATGTTCCATTTTTCTGTCTTAAAATTAATTGCAACAAAAATGTAAAGTTTCCCTTTTGTAATAATAATTTCATCTATTGTAAGATAGCGGACAATACAATCCGGGCAAGCGTGTGACGCATCATGCTTACTGTGATGTAAGAATCCAAATTCTTAGGATTATTATGTTTTATAATTCGGTACACTTTATTTAATTCGGATATTTTGTTAAATTAGAACTCGTATCGTGGATTCATGAAAAATACAGAACACGTGCAGCGTTAAGCAACAAAAGCATTTGTTAAGCTTGCATTGTATGTACCGATAAATTAGATCAAGGGCATTAATATAATATAATAATAATAATAATAAAGAAATAATTATGTAAGAACTTATGATTCCTGCAAAAGAACCTTGATCTACGTTCGAACCTTGGTACTAGAAGAAATAGAATCAAGAAGTCATCAAGGTTTTATCTAAATACCAATGTCTAATGCAAAGCTGACGAAGACTAAAGTAGGTCATTCAGTTCAAATAAATAGGTAGCTTTTCTGGTCAGAAAGGAGAGTTCGATAAGACAGTTGCCTGGGGCACGAGCTCCTGTCCTCTAGAAAAGTCTCTTCTGTTCCGAGTGTAATTTAGTTTGCGTATCACGCGTTGTGAATTTTTTTAACTTCTAAATTATTTTTTTTAATTACTTAATTTTCCTAATTTATTTTAATTTAAATAAAGTGTACCTAAGAAGCATCTACGATCGGCGAGGGTGAGTTTAAATAAAATTGAATCACTATTACTTAAAATTTAGCAACTAACAAAAGCTTTTTAGAGGTAAACTGATTGTTGGTGATCTTTCCTTCTCTCTTTCATATTCTAGTTTTCATTTTATGTCAGTGGTTAAACTTTAATTGGTTAATAAAATTAATTAAATTCACACATTTTGTTTGCAATCTTTTGTATTGTACTAAAATTTCTCTTGCGGTTGAATGTATTTTGTAATTTAAAGCTTCGGATTTTTATTTAAATGATAATAAGGAAGAACTATTAAGTAAACGTAGTAAGAGATAAGGAGTGGACAGTTTTCGACAATTCCAAAAAATACAAGTAGACGCCATTCGAGCTATTCGTGGAAAATTATTTGGAAATCGGCTTTCTATGCTGAGCTAAAACCAGGACGCTACTAACAAAGAAATCGAAATTGAAATTGAATATCGCACGGTTTGCTAAAAGAATTGGGGAGAAAAGGGGGCGAAAACTAAATTTTCAAACCCCGGCGTACTCCACAGTGAGACAACTTGGTAGTCAGTTTGTTTGAGATAGAGTTATACAGGGTGATTCAGAATAAGTGTCCGAGTCGTTGGGAGTATATTTACTAAGGTCATTCAAATATGAATTTGCAAGAATTAAATTTGTTAAAAAATTGTTATTTAATGAGTGAACCAATTTCGACAATTCTGAAAATACAAACAGATTCCGTCCAGCACCCCGCGGGAAACAAAGTAAAGATCGATTTCTGGCTTTGTTTTCGAGAACCTAACTACAAACGAGCTTTGCACGAACCGTTTAAAAGAACTGGAGACAAAAGGTGGCGAAAAGTGGTTCTCTAACATGGTTAAGACACAGGAAAAGAAATTCCTTTCTTTTTTGCTTTTAATCAGTTAATCCCTTCTCAACCGCCTTCCGCACGCTTACAGCCGGTAATTTATGGCAAAATAAGTTTTTAAACAGCCTGTACGCGCAGTAATTTTTTATGATGAATGTTGACTCTTTACAAGCTATAGTTTGAGTGTTAAGAGGGATGTTTAGGTGTTGTGATGATCTGATAACTTATCGTTTACGTCCGTGTAGTGGACCTGTAGCGGGTAACAATAATTATTTTGACAGGTTTTGATAACGCGTTCGTGTTGTGTTTCCGTCCGCAAGCTCCTCGCGTCTATTCATATTTATGAAAGGGACGGACTGCATCCGTTCGTCATAAATAACAGTGGGGCCCCCGTGCACGTTAACAATTTCGTAATAATCAATAAACAGTATTAATTATCCCGAGGACAATGCATTCCCAGCCGCTATTATTTCACCGATTGTGTTTGCGCGACGGCGTGACGCTTATTATAATTTATTTCGTTGTTGTTTGTTAGCTTGTTTGTTATGATTTTTAGTTAATCACGACTTTTCGCATTCCGTTTATAAATAATACCGCGAGGTCAAAAAAATTAGGAATCAATTAATATTAAAAGCGTCTGTTCGTTTTTTCTTTAAATTTGTTTTCTATTATGCAGGGTGATTCAGAATAAGTGTCCGATCTGTTAGGAGCATAATCACTAAGGTCATGCAAGTGCTAAATTGCAAGAAATAAATCTATCAAAAATCAACCTTCTTTAAATCCAAAATGGAAATCATGATTCATTTCTTACGTATGCATACACAAGTCCGAAATTCGAAGGAATGAATAGCTTTAGAGTTTCATTTCAAGGTAAACGGTAGTGTTTCGTTCTATTCCACGCGAGTTAATATATAATATAATATATTTATTTTATTTAATATATATTTAATCCGTTTGTCACATAGTATACATCAAGTGAATACAAGGACATTAGATTTGTCAAAAGCAACAAAGGAAAATGATACATATTTGGCACTAAAACTAAAACATTTTAACCTAAGAGGTAAACTAAAAAACTAAAGAAAATGAAAATGAAATAAATGAAGAAAACGAAAAAATGAAGGAAACGAACAACTAATACAAAAACTCGTTCACAGAATAGTAAGCTGCCGATATTAAGGTTTGTTTCAATTTGTACTTAAATGAATTGAAATTGTCAGGTATGTTACCATTCCACAGTGATTTGATTCGGTTTAACAGTAGATAACCCATAAACATTGGTCCGCTCTGTCCTATAGCTAATCTATTAAAGGGTAAACGAATGTTTTCACGATATTTGGTATCGTAATTATGAAAATCGTAATTACGGTCAGCGTTATGTTCAACAGAAAGAGCGTATAAAGTTGTTAGAAATATATATAAAGAGGGAACAGTTAAAATATTAAATCGGACAAAAAGATCTCTACAATTAGACCTAGGGTGAACATCAGCCATTAGACGTATGATTTTCTTCTGAATTCTAAAAAAAAAAGTTCAATGTCAACCAATTTATATCAGAATCATTTTATCTCAAAAACTATGGATTTTAGAGCCGCTATGCATATAGACTTTTTGCTTTCTTTTTCTCTGTACTATCTGTTGTTGACGGGTCGGACACTTATTTTGAATCACACAGTATAGGGTGTCCCAAATAAGTTGAGCTAATATCACCTTTTTTTTTTTTTTGAATGACAAATCTCATTTGTTCACAACATTCTTGTGTACATTTTTATAATTATTAAATGCGAAAGAGCGAATATAGTGAGTCTCGAAAGTCTGGAATAATAAAATTCGTATATTCATTTTCGACATTTCAAAAAAAAAAAAAAAAAAACAAGTACGGTCGGACAGATAAATTTTGTTTAAAAAAAATTGAGTTTTTTTACTGGAAATTGAGAGGCCTTTTTCCTCTGCCTTTTCCATTATCAATAAATTAAAGCCTTTTTCTTTTGATTTTCTTCCTTTGTCAATTATTGTCTTTCCGAAGTTGTTAAATGACTTTCCAATCTCGAAAACGTCAATTCGTAGGTGGTCAAATAAGGCAAGAAAACCACGAGAAAAAGATTATACAGAAAATATAAACAGAAGAATAAAAGAAAATAGAACAAAAGCGCAAGAAATATTAAAAAAATACATATATATAATTAGATGTTGGAGCTCATCTTAATCAACAATAAATAAATAAATAAGAAATAATTGAGGTTGTTTGTTTTTGGTTGATATTCAAAAATAATACTCGGAAGCAAATGATCGTCTGGAATTAATTTTTACATAAAAATATGTACTGTGATGCTTATTTGAAATGATACTCCTGCACCCTTATGAACATTCAGCGGCAAGTGTTTTGAGCAATGCCTCGAAGTCATGCCTCATTTTGGGGGTCTAAAAATTATGAATTTTCATACTATTTTGACCACCCCCTTTTAGATGATTTCTCATGGCTCTAATCTCGAAATAAAAAGGAGAGTCATTTTGGGGGGAGATGGTTATCTAAAAATGAGGGGTTTTGTTCAACCCCTTTTTCAGCGATTTTCTAAAAATGATGAATTTTCATACTATTTTGACCGCCCCATTTTAGAGGATTTCTCATGGCTCTAATCTCGAAATGAAAAGGAGAGTCATTTTGGGGGGAGGTTATCTAAAAATGAGGGGTTTTGTTCAAACCCTTTTTCAGTTTTTGTTTCGCAAGCCCAATTTTTGTTAGTGGTCTACAAATCATAAAATATTTTTGGGGATGTTTAAAAATTGCGTTACTTTAAAAGCTAATCAACAGTACATTTTAAATTGATGAAGTTGAAATATATATATATATTTATTTGCAACGGGTTTCTCAATTATTACTATAAGAGTCACCAAATCGTCGATGATTTATTATTTTAATTGAGCGTCATAGTACTTTTTTAAAAGCAACATTTATCTGTTCGAGATTTATTTTCGAAACGTCAAAAAAATAAAATAAAATAAAGAAATTGTTTGAGGCACGCTGTATATTCTTGGTAATTTTCATAATGCCTTTTGTTTTTTCAAGACATTTTAAGTTTCACTTCTTGTTTACTCTGAGTTTAAAAAATGAAGAGTATATTAATATTCCAAAGCGATTTTTTTTAGAAAAATCGTTATGATACAGGGTTCACAAAAAAGTTTAAATAAGGTCCATTTTAAAATTTAAAAAACCCATTTTTTTACGCAATTATAAGTTTTATTTCTCGTTTACTCTGAGTTTGGAAAATAAAAAGTAAACTAATATTTCACATTTTTTTTTTAGAAAAGTCTACAATACAGGTTGCATCAAAAATGTTTAACTGAGGTCAAAACTCTCCCTTTTAAAATAACAACCCCCATTTCTATACGCAATTTTTATTCAAGTTTCATTTCTCGTTTACTCTGAGTTTAAAAAATGAAGAGTAAATTAATATTTCAAAGCAATTTTTAGAAAAATCGTTTTACAATACAGGGTGCACCCCCCCCCCCCCCCCCGTTTTTATACGCAGTTTTAAGTTTCATTTCTCGTTTACTCCGAGTTTAAAAAATGTAGAGTAAATTAGTGTTTCAGAGCAATTTTTTTAGAAAAAAGTTTAATAAAGGTCGATTTTTAAATAAAAACCCCCATTTGTTTTAGAAAAATACGATACAGGTTACCTCAAAAAAAGTTTAACGTAATTTTTAAATAACAACCCCCATTTCTACACACAACTTTGAAAATTTGAAAAGCCTTTTTTATACGTTACCCCAAAATCAAAGACTCTTGAGTCATTGACAATATCTGACAAATTAAAAAATGTGTAGATTCTAAACAGAGTATTTCTTTTTTAAAAGATTATTTTTGTAAAAAAAATCGTTAACACTTTAAGTGTTTCAAAAAAAAAAAAAAATACAGCAAAATCATTACTTTTGAACAAACTCGAATATTGGAATATGTTTAAGTATGATAATACTTAGCACTTTCCCCAATAAAAAAATATTTTAAATAAAAATTTAAAAAAATATATTAAAAATGTGACTGAATTTGATTCGTCACAAAACATAATGCACATTCCAGGATTTAGTAATCATTTAATTGTATGCAACATAAATTCTAGTCCTTTGGGACTACACAGGGTGATTTAAAATAAGTATCAAACCTGTTAATCACAGATAGTACACGAAAAAATAAAACAGAAAGCCGAACGCATGGGACGTCTAATTGGTATAAGTAGTTTTTAACATGAAATACATTGAAGATTCAGAAATAAATTGTTTGGTGGGCACTGGTACAGCTGTACTACGTCGCAAGAGCCATTAGAGTAAAACGAACCACCGGCGTGCAGCGTTCACTTTGAATTGCAACCGCAAAACAAACAAACGAACAAAAAAATGTATAACGCGCTGTTTATTCATGCGGACTTCGAACTTGTGCATGCATACGTAAGAATAAGAAGTGAGCGACGGTTTTAATTTTGGAGTTTTGAAATGCCTTCGATAAATTTATCTCTTGCAATTTCGTACTTGCATAACCTTAGTACATACTAGGCTCCTAACGGGTGGGACACTTATTCTGAATCACCCTGTTTAATGCCGTCCAAAGATATCTCGGGCCTGGTCCTTAAAAGGGTTAAAATACGTTAATTTTGTGTATTTCTGAGGTACACCCGTTAGAAAAGTAACAGAAAACTCAGGCTTGCGCTCCGCTTTAATAAAGTGAATTACAGTTAAATACAAATAAGCGAATATGTATAATTTTTTGTTTTTATTGCCACACTATTTCTCCTTATGTAGTAAATGTTTAATAAACGTGTTTTTCAGATATCTGCTTGTAATGAATTATTAGTCTGTCAGATTATAAATGTCAATAATTTAGAAACAATTGATCTTGGACAAGCTGTACTACCTACAGACATAATCAAACAACATTTAGGCTGGGTTGCAAATGTAAAAACAAGAAATTTAAGCCAGGATTAAATTTAAGTTAAAGCTGTACGTCAAAATGTCACTTTACGTTTTAAGTTAGGCTTACGTATAATCTTGAAGTAGTCTTTTATACTGCGGCCGATAAATAAAATGTAACCGGTAAAATTATATTCGGAGAATTACTTGTACCTAAAATATGTAGTGCGACATGGCCCTGAACAAACGGAGACTTGCATAACGCAAAACCGCGAAGTTCCATGCCATGCGCAAAGATTAGACGATGGGGAGAAAAGCCTTGATCCTAACGCATCAGATTAAGATAAGATGTTTTTTCCCTCTAAGAAGAAACACGTCGTAACGTCTTTAAATACTAAAACGCGCATTACGAACAGTCAGTTGTTGGTGATAAAATCTCTAAATAAAAATTGTTGTTTATAATAAATAAATTTTTATTGTACTTGTACTAAATGACTCCAAACATACCGTAACAATACAATCAATTCTAAGAATTTTACAAGAATTTCGAACTTGAATGAAAGAACTTTGTTGTTGGTTTTAAGAAAAGAAAAACAAAATTTGATCTTAATTGAACTTATTTTAAAATACCCTGTACAATACAAAATATTGACTTTGTTCTTCGCTTTTCGACTTCACGGTATTTATTACACATGGTATGTACATGTATAAATAAATTTACACGGACGCAACTATGCGAAACTTGAGATCAGTTTGATGATAGTTGCCAGCAGTGAGCGCAGGCAGCAAACAAAAACAGCAAAAAAAGCACCAAGAATCTCACTTATTACGAGTTTTCAATTATAGTTAACGAGCTCGATTTAATACGGGCTCACAATAAGACACGTACGAAATTATGCAAAACAGGAATTTTAATTAGTCCAGCTCCGCTTTATTTGCATACTTCGCCGTACATTAAGTCCACGGGATGCAGGATCGCTGGCGTTTATTAATTAAGAACAAGAAGAAGAAGAAGAAGAAGACGAACGCATCAGATGAATCACGGCCGCAGATTTCGTGCTCGCTCCCGAATTTCGTGACGGTTTTCGTTAGAGCCCCCCCTGGCATTAATGTTTCAATTCATTTTTCTCCTCCGGCGGAAATTAATGATCCCTTTTTATACGTGTTTCGCTTTTTCGTCGTTTCATGTCCATTAATTATTTCGTGCTCTAAGAATTACATTATTCGGAAGTTGTCATCCATTTTAGATTGTGATTATAACGGCCGATTAAAAAACAAAACAAAACTTCACAAAGATTACGTGAGTTGACGTCGGCCTTCGATCGATCGGTTCCATTGATTAACCTCAAATTGCCCAAAAGTGAAAAGCACATAAGAAAATAATACGTTAATTTTATATATGTATAATAAATAGTAATCAAAATCGTTTTTTTTTACCTATTACTTATTACGAATAACCCTGTATTATACTCGAAAAATAAAAAATATACTTATATGTTTTACATCAAATTTAGTTTTGTTTTACATCATTCAAAATTAGAAAGAGTACTGTCACAGACCTTGTTAGATATCGATTACAAAAAATAAATAAAATAATTCCACTTTTTAATAGGTATTCACATTTTTATTCGTTTCAAAAGGTTTTTCAAACTCAAACAAACTAGCTGCTACTTTCAGTATGTGGTTGGATTTATCCAGGCAGAAACAAATCTCCTGATTATATTTGCACAAGAGCAACGAAATTATCCACTTGACAACTTACAATGCATAAACGCTTGTTAGCAAGAGTTATTACGCAAAGTTAGTGATGCGGAATCCGGTATAAATAGAGCCATTACTTATGCGAACTGATGTTACTAATTCCGGTTCAAATTGTAAATAATTGGTAACAAGTTGGCGAACGATCCGAATCATCGCCATGAATTATTGCCATTAGTTTCCGTAGATTTGCGCGAAACTTCTGGAGGAATTTCGTATTAATTTCAGTTGCAGTTGGTGGTGAAGGAACTGTGTATACACTGTTGCAAAATCTTATGCTTTAACGGTTTAGTGAAATTTTTTCATGTTTTCATGAAACAACCTGTATGTACATTTTTTTTTATTAAAAAAAAGGAAATATTTTTTTATAAATCAAGTCCACTGCAATCGGAACTAATTTATAATTACATTTTTTTTGTTTTATTTTTTAATTTGTAATTTTGTTACTTAGGTTGATATGAGGTTGGAGTTACGTTGAGCTTTCTTGAGTTGGGTTGGGCTTGAGACCTCCTAAGCTTGATTTTAATTTTTTGAATTTAGGATTGGGCAGACTTAGGTCGAGTTCCTTGGGATTGACCTTTAAATTCATTTTTGTCAGTCGGACATTTTTAGATCCAGTTTAGTTAGGTTGGTTTTGAGGTAGACTGTCCCAAGGTTAGAAGACGCTGATCTCTGCAGTTGATAGTTAAGGAACTGCGCTCATTGGTGCATAGTCTGATACTTTATTGTTTCACTTAAACTTTTTTTCAAGTTTTTATTGAAACAACCTGTATGTAAACTTTATTTTGATAAAAGCGGAAATTTCTCATAAATCATCGTCCACTACAATTGAAACCGACTTGCATTTTATAGTTTTATTTTTTTAATTTGTAATTTTGTTACTTAGGTTGGTAGAGTTAGTCCGAGCTTCCTTGGGTTGGGTTGGCCTTGAGATCGTTTCAGCTTGATTTTAAATAATTCTTGATTGCAATCAAAAACAAATTTTTAACAAAACTTTAATCCTTAACGTTTTCCATTTTTAATTTTTTAAATTTCTATTGGACACAGCTAGATCGAGTACACTTTGACTTTAGTAGGGCTTGACCTTGAGATTGGCTATCCCAAGGTTAAGAAGACCCCGATCTTTGCAGATAGTAGACTGTGTACATTGTTGCAAAGCGGCGTGATGCTTTATTATTCTAATAAAAATTGTATCAAGTTTTTTTTTAACCTGTATGTATTTTTTGTTGTTAAAAGTTGAAATATTCTTTTATAAATCAAAACTGATTTGTAACTGAAATTTTTCAAAAAGGTGTTGAAAATCGATTTTGATACCAGTGGATATCTCGAGCACCCCCTGTACCGCTATTTCAGCTCTATTTAGGGTTTCGTCAGCAGAAACGTAGCTCGAGAGTTCCGCTGCAAACCAAAAACGACTTATTCGATATTCGCAATACGATGTAAAAGTATTGAACAGCTTAAGTAGCGACATCCTGCGATCACTTTTTGTCAGGTCAAAAAGTGATGGGCAGAGGCAGGTTAAGCTTACTTGAGTCGGGTTGCCCTTGATGTTTTCCAGCTTTCATTTCTTTATTTGTTTATTTACTTGGGTGTTGCATAATTAGATTAGCTTAGTTGAACTGAGTTGAGCTTGAAAATTATTTTAATTTTGCAGTGATTGAACGAAATAAGATTTTTCCCTTGCGTTGAGTACATTACGCTTATTTGAAATTTGTTTTGCTTAATTTTGATTAATTTTCAAATTTTTATTTATGTTGGGTAGTTAGGTGAGGTTAACTTTTGCTTAATATTGATTAACTTTAAATTTTTCTTTGTGTTGGGGAGTTAGATTGAGTTCAGTTGTGTTGGATTGACCTTGAGACGTGCTTTTCTTAACAATAACAGTAATAATCAATTAAATCTTTATTTTTAATTCTTATAATTCTGTAGTTTTATTTTTGGCTACAGTTGAGCTTAATTTGGGTTGAGTTGACCTTGAGATGATGTTTGTTTAATGGTAATTAATTTTCAACATATTTTTAATTTCTTTCTTATACCAAAAGTTAGAAAGAGTTCAGTTAAGTTTGACTGACCTTGAGACGAGCTTGTCGTAATAATAATAATAATCATAAATTTTTACAGTTTTTTTTGGAATTTTTAATTTTGGGCACAGATGAGTTGAGCATATTTTGAATGGAATGACTTTGAGATTGATTTTTGCCTAGTTTTAATTAATTTTTAACATTTTCTATTTCTTTCTTGAGTTACGTCGAGTTCACTTGGTTTGGCTTTGAAATTTATTTTTGTATGTGGGACATTTTTAGGTCCAGTTTAGGCGAATTTACCTTCAGTTAGGCTATTTTCGAAGGGTAAAAAGACGCTGATCTTTGCAATTGGTAGTTAAATTTTTTGTTGCAAAATCCGATGCTTTATTGTTTTAATTTTAATTTTTTTCAAGTTTTTATGAAACAACCTGTGTCTTATTTTTTTTGTTGAAAGTGGAAATATTTTTTGATAAATCAAAGTCCACTGCAATCGAAATTAAATTAATTTTTTTTTAATTTAATCTCTTTAATTAGTAAGTCAGTCAGGTTGAGCTTATTTATATTGAGTTGATCTTGAAATCGGTGAGCTCGAGTTTAATTAATTGTTTCTAACATTTTCCAAAGTTAATTTTGGGTTGGGAAGAGCTATAGGTCGAGTTCAGTTGGGTCGATCTTAAAATCTGTTTTTGTGTGTCGGACATTTTAAGTTTTAGTTTTAGCTGCGTTGGGTTGACCTTAAGAGAGGCTATCCCAAGTTTAAGAAGATACTCTCTTGAATTGGTGGTGAAGGAACCGTGTACATCGTTGCAGAATCTGATACTTTAAGTTTCAATTTCAGTTTTTCAAGCTTTTATGAAACAACCTGTAACTTCTCGCAGTATGCCAGGGAAAGACAAAAACAGAAAAAGGGTACGTCTTAGCTTATAATACGTTTGCATTATTAGCTGACAGATCAAGTGAACAATTTCTTTAGGGTTTAGAATTTTGTTTAAACACCCTGTATACGAGTTAAAAGAAATTTCTTCAGTTTGAACAGAAAACATATTTTAAATATCATTTCATATTATGATTTCAAAATGTCACGATATTCAACTGTTTTCATTGTGATTCCTATAAGTAAGCGCGTCATATTGAACTTATTGAGGCGCCATCTATTATTATTCAGAGGAAATTATTTTAATCGAATATCAATCAGTTTACAGTTTCGTCTTTACATTTTCAGTAAAAGCACTTTTTTATTTGAAAATAAAAAATCTAGCTAACCGTTATCGCATTACTGTTATCAATCAGAGCGCTATCTGTTATCCAAAATTAAAAACTGTTTCAATTCTGCTATTTAATCGAATTTTCTACGACTGTATTTCGTTCTCAGGAGCAAAGTCTTGTTTGCTAACTTTGCAACGATTGGAATTTCAAAATTAAATCGAAAGTTCAAAATGAACGTGTGGATGATTATTTAGAACGTCATATCTCAACAAGAAGTTAAGGCTGTTTAATCCTAATTTCAGAAAGCAGAATGTCGTATTTATTTATATTTCATATATTTTCCAGCAAAGAGAAATAATTATTCAAAGCGCCATCTCTTTCGTCTTTTGTTTCGTCGGTAAATAACTAGAGAACGGAAAGACGTACATGAGACAGGTGGAGGGGAACCGTAGGAGTTGAAGATCATATCGTTCTGAATTCTGAATTGATTTGAATCAGTCTTCAATTCGTCGTAGAAGGAAGCCTGATTAATATTTGGCAAGATATAGGCTCGAATATTTACTTAATACTGCGTTCTTGAGTTTATTTTTTTATTATATCAGCATTGTTTTTTACTTAGAATAACAGTTTAATTTTATTTTGTAATAATATAGAATTACTTTTATTTTATTTGGGCATTGTAACGTATACTGTATCGCATACTGTGTTAAGTCAAAATAAAATTAAACTGTTATTATAAATCAAAACAATGCTGATATAATAAAAAATAAACTCTAGGAAGAAGTATTAAGCAAATAGTCGGCCCTAAATCTTGCCAAACGTTAATAACGCTTCCTACTACGATTAATTGAGGACTGAGCATTGAAATCAAGGCATCTGCGACTCCTACGGCTCCCCTCCACAGGTCTCATGTGCGTCTGTCCGTTCCCTAGCAATAACTCTTAAATTTAATTAATTTACTTCTATCTTTCGAAACATGGTTTTCGCATAAGGGCAGAAGAAATTGTTTATAGTGACATCTTATTTTCGTAAGGGAATTAAGGTTAACGGAATTTTGACGTATTGCCTGCAATTGTGTCTAGAAGGCATACGTTTTTAACATCAAACTTTTCCAAGGCCTACTAGAGAAGTTTTTCAATTGGAAACCTTTGCATTTTTTTTTTGTTAAAAGTGGAAATTCTTTTTGTATTCGTTGTTACACGCTTATTTAATTTATTAAAGAAATCGTAGATGTCGTTTTCATTATTTTAGGAGAAAATTTAACATTAGACGTCCGTGAACGTTGATAGCGTTTTGATTTTTTCGGGGTGCAAAGCAGATCTGTCATTTTTCCAACCTCTTTAATCCGAACTAATCATTGCACTGGGTCATTCGGATTTTCGAAATGTTCGGATTATCGAACAAAAGACAGAAAATAAAAATTTCAAGGCAAACTGAACTCACAATCACTAAAACTTTGGCTTCCTAGGACAGCGGTAGCGTAAAGTAGCGGCCGTCATATGACCGCGAACGACGTCATGTAGCGTTGAAAGATGGCGTCATGTAGCATTGAAAAAATGACGTACATTTTCTTACATATTCCGTAATAGTCAAACTTGATTTGACATGATTAATATATTTGGAAAATGAAGATTCACCAAAAATAGGATTCCAAACGTTTAAAAAATACGTTTTGTTACGTGACGGTGACATTTCTAGCAAACCCCATGTGCTTATTGTCATTATTTTTTTGTGTAAGGAATGGTTATTTGGCTGCACATTTTTGGAGTCCCTTGCCGAATTTTTTTTAATAAAGCAGTTCAGACTATAAAACAATGTGTTCGTCTGAAGCTCTTCAAACTTGGACGCATCTCTCTCTTTCTCTCTCTCTCTCTAATTTCCAAATTGATTAGGTTTTTCTAATTTAAATAATTACAAGGGTTCCTGCGAATTTTCTTATTTGAACATTAATTTTTTTTGTGACGTCATTCACCACGAATTTACGGCCGCTACTTTGTGCTACCGCTATCCCACGAATCGGAGACTAACGGTCAAAATTCTAATGAACAATAAACAGTATAAAGAAACTTGAAACTAAGGGTTTTCCAGCAGGAATCACTTCGCTGTTCGGATTAAGGAGGCGTTATTCGGATATGGCTTCGAATCTTGGCTGTTCGGATTACTACAGGTTCGGATTAGGGCATGTTCGGATTATAGAGGTCCTACTGTAATTCACGTTTATTTCATTAAAAAAAATTACTTTAATAAAAAGGCCATGAAAGACTAGGAGGTATCCCTTCATCCCCTCAAGACTCATTTTTAATTTTTTGGTTTTCGCCTTTTGTTACTTTATATTTCAGAATTTATTAAATTATTTTCGAGTTTAGGAAATGTCAATCCGTATATCAAATACATTGTCAGGTCATTCTAAAATTGGGAAACGCACTTGACAAAAGGGGAAAATCAAATGAAAAAAAGACTGTAAATGTTTAGTTTCAATTATAAAGTAATTAAAAATTTCTTTTAAGGGCGTTTAAATTTTTAATACCGCACTCTCGGTGTTCAAAAGAACCAACCCCCTTTCTCTTTTTTGGTTCGAACTCGTGCCCCTTCATCGAGTTAGGGATAACTAACTTATCCTATAGCACAGATACAAACGATGATAATAATAACGCGATTCTGCCGAAACGTAGTTATATGGACCCCACGGTACAAAATATGGGTAGGAGAGCAAAAGGGGAGGAGGAGTCCTGCTGTGGTCGCATGCAAACAAGGGGAGATCCCCGACATCTTTTTATTAATGCACCCACCCCTGCGCGCTACCTTGTTCGCACTAACTTGCGTTGTCCGCTTCATTTAGCCGTCGGAAGAGGGTGTCGTCTTAGCTTCTTGAATTTCCCTTATTTCCGGCTTAGCCCCGCACTCGAGCCGGAGGGAAAAAATAACGAACGGCGGCGGGGGGCTTAAAAGTTTATAAACAAAGCCCAGGGGAGCGTTATTAAAAATAATGAAAGAATCCGTAAGCGCTCAGAGAAATTCTAAAATAATATCATCTGCGTAGGCAGGTACGTTAATGAGATACAAGTAATTAAAAAACTTCGCGACGACGAGCAAGGAGGAGGTATTATTCGTTTTGAAGTCGCCGGCTGGAAGTTTCTAAATTAAAATTAATGAGCTAATGGTGTATTAAAATTCGTTTTCGGGGGTCCTTATATCTAACGAGCACGCCAGTAATCTCGTTTGAGTTTTTTCGAATCGAAAAATTCAATTTGGAGAGCGCGCAGAATAAAAAAAAGCATCAAAAGCTTCTCCTCCTCCTCCTCGATTCCGCATTCTGTGTATTTATCGCGTCTTGTTTCTTATTAAATTAAAAGGCTGCGGAGTAAATTGAAACTTAACAAACGTTTTTTTTTTTGTGATGAGGGGGTTCGGTAATTCAAAACCTTTCAATTTAAGTAGTAGCATTTCAAAGAATTAAATTTAAGAGAAGTGAAAAATAAAAGATTACGACTTGGTGTTTGTGTTGCAGACAGTGTCGCCAATTCGGTGCATTTTACACCAGATTGGGAGAATTTAACAATCACATGGCGAAAAAAGTAAAGCTCTTGACGTATAGATGAATAAAAATTCTGATGCTTTTGTATTTACGATAGTTGGTGCAAAAAACAAAAATCCACAATATTTTAATTTTTGTCTTTGCGTTTCTTATCCTGAGTGAAAACCTCATTTTTCCAGTAACTTTCGCGATACCTACTTTTTTAATCTTTAATTTTTATGACGCATCCGTTTAAAAATAATTAGAACTTTATAAGTAAATAGTTATTAAAACTCTAATCGGACACTGTTTAAGTTAGAAGGAGCGCACAGTGGAGCAAAACGCACTTTTTCGTGTCGAAAATCTATAGCTTCGAAAAGAAATTGCTTCATGAAATTGAATTTGGCACAAATGACAAGAGACGTACGAAAAATAGAATTAAGGAGCAAACATACTATAAAGTTGATGTACACGGCGTTGAAAAATTATTTTGTATTCGTTTCATTAGATTTGATTAGATCAAGCATAAAAGTTCTTAGATATCACTTTTACGTAATTTAAATAAAAATTTAAACAAAAAAGGTGCAAAGAAATATAATTCTGATAATTTCATTTAGAATGATCAAGGAAAACCGATAATAATTAATTTTAAAATAAATCGGATTCTTTTCCTCTGAAATAATTTTTTACCTGTATCATAGTTTTAGTTTTGGAGAAATACCATTATCATTCATAAATCATCAATTAAAGATTCTGTTAATTGAATACGAATTATTATTTCATAGATTAGCAATTTTATACATAAAAATTAGTTATACTTTTAGAACAAAACAATATAGGGAATTTTAATCCGAACTTTTGCTCTTTATGGGGGGAAGTAGGGTACGTCACTATTTGCCTTTTTACCAACACCGTGTAAAAATGAAATTCTAAAAACATTTTCCCTTTTTTCTTCTTTCCTTCCTTTAATTTATTGAAGTTTGAGGTACAGTTCATTAAAAAAAAAAACAAAATAAATTACAAAATACGCCATTCGATTTAAGAAGTATATGAATGAGGATGAATTAAATCATAAATTTATCACCTCCATAATTTATTTGTTTGCGAATTTGTTAAAAATAGAAACTAAAACATCAATAAAAAGGATGCTGGTATTATTAAGCGCGTTGGTAAAGAAAACGTCAGTAAAACTTATTTAAATAAGTTTTAACTGAAAAGATAAATTTGGAAAATTTGAAAATGATTAAATAAGCGTCTTTCTTCATCTTCAAGTGAAAAGTTTTCAACAACATATTTTTGTAATTGGGAAATTTGTTGTTACACTTTCAGCAAATACAGTATATTAACAACCGTTTCTAATTTTTAGTTCATGTATTTTGAGAATAATAGTTATTAATTAATATTATTTAACAACTTTTTCAATGAAATGATAGTTCACAAGTACTAAACAAACAGCCAAACTGTTTTTGATATTTGCCAAAAACAACATGGCCAGGCCATCTCAATTTGAAGTGTAATTAAAATTTCCTAAATTTGAGCACCTTAAATACATGATAACCAAAAGTCTACATATTTATTGATCTGCATGCAAAAAAGCACCCTCAACGTAAAGGCTCGTACTTAAAAAGAGAACGAAATAAATTTCGACTTATCATTCCTATAATCTACTATAAGTAAAGTATTTTTAAAAAGAACTATTAAATTTGTCAAAGTTATTCACGCAGATGATATTTTAAAGGTAACAAAACAGGTTAAAAAGTGTCATTCAATACCTCGGCATGTTACATCTTTTTAAAGGGCTAAAAATCATAGAAAACAATTTCGTGTTGGCTTAAATTATATTATTTTAAATAAATTGGAATATTAAGTATGCGACTACAAATGTTACGTTAACAAATTATACAATTGATGAAAAGTACTTTTGGCACGATTTATCTCCTAATGTCCCACTGTGAAGCGCTCTACGTTTCGCTATCGCTTGATAGCTTTGTGACAAAGCCATCAGGCGCTTTTTGACGTAGCTATCAAGCGATAGTGAAACATAAGGGAAGGGGAATCCGACGAATTTATTTGTATTTGGAAAAGCAAAGAAAAAAAAATCCTTTTGATCCACAGTTTCATCTATTCCGTGACATCTGGCGTGTGAAACGCGGGCGCAATGTAAATCCAACGTCATTTAACACCACGCAGTAATTTTCCATCATAAACAGGAGAGCAAGCCGGGACTAATAATTCCGTACCCCCCAGTGAAACAGCCCCACAAAGCATAGCCGGGCTAGTCATTTCGGCCGCGCGTCCTGTAATGACCCACCCCACGGGCCTTACCCCGCGGCCAACCCCGTTCTAAATACTCGGCAATAGCGTTTTAATACCGGAGAGGCAGCTCTTAATGGGGATACACTTGTGAACTGTAATGGCACTTGCAAAGGGATGATAATTTAGGCAGTAAGGGATCAGAAAGCCTTATTAGTTAGGTTTATTAAAAAAAAGAAAGAAAAAAGAACGATAATGGTATAATTTGAAACGAATTTATCTGCTAAGGAATAATTTAAATAACTATTATCATTATCGTGCAACACACCCTTCAATATCTAACAATATTCTTGTTATGTGGATGTGGCCCCTTTTTTTGATTCAGCTGTACCATTTGCATCCGGCAGATGGCACTTCTCGTAAATTGATTGTGTTTGGGAGGCCTTTTTCACTTGCCACCCTAAGCAGGTGCTTTTTTTTTAAATAATTATTAATCCAACCCCGGCTTCACTCTTCGAGTCAGCATACAGGGTGTTCTTTTACTGTGTGCAAATATTTAAACCTGTAATATAACACCATAAATGGGGCAACGATTGAACTCATATGTCCTTAACACAAATTTAATAGTTTTCGAGAAAAATGCAGTGACAGAATCTCACTAAACCGTTTGAGAACTGCTGGCATTTTGATAAATAACATTTAAATATTTGCGTTTATTTCGCTCAAGTTGCTCGAACTATCGCTCGCTAAATGTAACTGTTTTCATGAGGCTGTTACTGGAAACACCTATAACGCCATAAGGAAATAACTCGACATCTATCGAATATTTCAGACAGCAGACAGGCGGAGAACGCGTTAACATTTCATCAAGCCACGAAAAGAAAGTGTCGGTTAACTAACAGGTAGCGCCATTTGTCTGAATAATAGATTTATTAACGTCTGGCTATAACAATACGTTATATATGATCGAATTAATAATTTTATATTAGGTTTATTGTTATTATTTTTTTGTTTCAAAATCTATTTACGCCAACGCAAGCCAACGCATAATTATTAAAAAAAAAAAGGTCTTTTGTATATCTATGCGGGATGGAAAATTGAAATTTCTTTGATTCCATTGTACCTGCCGTGATTCAATAGCTCTTTACTTTTCAAAGCGGCAGATTTTCTTTTATTCACTTTCAATTACGGACGCCTCCATTGCAAAAGCAAATCTCCTCTGCCCGCCGCGCCGGAATAAACTTTCGCCGCTTATTTAATTAATTTAAACACAAGTAAAAGATTAAGACCGGGGGGTCGTTTTCATTCGCCGCGGATTAGCCGACTTAATTGCTTTCTTAAAACGCGCCGCCGCTTCCTTTTTCTTATCTCTCCTCTTCCTCCTCCTCGCGAAAGCACTTTACTACGTTCCACGGATTAAAATCGCATTCGAAACGTGGAACACAAGAACAAAACATTAGTGACCTTTCGTCGGTCGCTGTTATTATAGGTATTACTGAGTGGAGGAGCATCGCTCGACCGTCAGAGGGACGGGATGGGATGGGTATAAGGGTATATAAGGGATGTATCGTACTAATTTGCCACATTCCTTCTACCCTCCTAGGCCTACCTAGAAACCAAATTTCCGCTCCCTTGTAATTACTTAGGATTCTATTAGTGAACAGCAGATGTTAAGCTAAACAAGATTAGAGAATTCCAAATTCCCATCAATGCAAACACGGATGGATTTGATAAATTATATAACGCGCCCTGCCAACATCGAGGCCGCCCCCGCCCCCCTGGAGGGCGCTTCTGTGAATTAGACGTTAATATTTAGGCTCCTGATTCAGGTTCATTCACAATACCAGATTTAAATCGGTAAGCTTCAAAGCAGTTCTGTGTTAAACTGAATTTAGCAGTTGCTGTGAACACTTTGAAGAAGTTTCTTATACAAGATGTTTGCAAATTAAGTGCAAAGTTTTCAACCACAGGACGTCGACAGCACAAACACGAAAAAATATTTAAAAAATGCAAATTAAGCGCAAAGTTTTCAACTACAGCACGTCGACAGCTCAAACACCACGAAAAAATATTTAAAAAGAAATCGTGTAACAAAAAGAAAATTCCTTTATTCGGCGCTCATGAAATAACAACAAAAAAAACTTACGGAACTTGCTACTCTGATCGTAGACAGTAAACGTCGCGGGAATGATTGATACACAAGACATACTCACCGAATATCATCTGTGTGGAGGATTACATCCAAACAAACGTTTACTATTGGACAGTTAGAAATGTTTATAAGAATTGTTCGACGTGGCGTCCATCATTAGCGACACACAAACGAGCTCGGCGAAAAAATGGCTCTTGTATTCGTGTACGGTAGCGCAAATACTGCCGACGGCATTATGAATACGCTCCTCTGAAACGCTGTTCTCTCGCCGTTCGTGAATTGCGGCATTTTAATAAGTAATAATACTCTGTCGATAGTAATCCTATTTAACTTTAACTTCTTCAATCACTTTTCACAAACTAAACTGTTGATCTCAAAGAATAGGAGCAATAAATTGTGTGTCATAATCATAAAAAATGAAGCAAACTCTTTCGTTCAAATGTATTGCGACCTTAAAAAACACTCTTGGTCTCTCGACTTCGGCAGAGGTCACTGCTCCATTGCATTTCTGTTTTTTTTTTTGATTCCAATAAAATTTCCTTTTCTTGACATACCTGAAAGGCGTACGATTATTTCTTGCCCGATTTTCAAATGCGATTTTCTCGAAAGTGTAATAAAACTTTTGTTAATGACGTAAGTTCAATCATTCCCGTTTATGGTGACGTATTACAGGTTTAAATTTCTGTTCTTATTTCACAAACACCCGGCATACAGTTTGGACATGAAATATTAACTTGAAAGGTCTATCGATTATTTATTGTAGACGTACACTTTTAATCGTCGTTCTTTTTATTTGACAATAATGTGACGATCAGTGACGACTTAACGCCCGGACGCCTAGACGTTGCTACGTCACAGCCGCCTATCGCACGCAGCGATCGCGAAAATTTTACGAAAACATAGGATGGAACCTTCAGATATATCAAGATATATAAGCAACCCGCCGGGAAAGGGGAATCAGATACACACGAGGGAAACTCATATAAAAGTAACGCTCGGCCCGTAATCGAACATTATTGTAAATAAATTAGTTTAGTTCAAATGCTCAAGTATTGTAAATAAATTAGTTCAATAATGAATATTACCGTATTGGGATCTATGAATGAAATGACATATACACGGCGAAGTTATGAATTATATTATCACGTTTGAAAAATGTTTAGGTATCTATGTTCATTTTTTTGGGAACAATACAAAATTTAACGCGCGTGTTTTTAGCACAAAATTGTTTACTGAGCATTTCGCAAGTACGGTCGTCGACACGGCTTAATTGCTGCTGGAAAATTATCTGGCAGGTTTATCGACTTCTGTTTATATCACAGATCAAAGTCCTTTTCGGTCGATGAAACTTAACAATGCAAAACTAACGTTTTAATGGAGGGAATTCCGTGCTGACAAATGACACCACCTAAGTCGTTTGAATTTACTTGAGACTGGCGATGAAAAAATTTTGTGAGACATAATTTTTTTTGAAATATTTCATGAAAATCTTCCAGGAATGTTTCACCTTCAATGAAATATATTGTAATTTTATTTTTTTTATTGTCTTTAATTTTTTAAATTTCGAGATGGACATTCTACATTTTAACTTTCATGTTCTGTACACGGTGAGAGTGAGAACGAATATGTTTTAGTGGAAGCAAGAGTGAAAAAAAAATTGAAGTGTGGGCCGAGAATCATCAACTCTCCGAATCCAAAAAAAAGGAAAATCGAATTTTTCCGAGCGTAAATTTGGTTCTATTTGTCTCATCAAAAATTTTTCTGTCGCCTACTTACGTATACCGTCGTCAAATAATTCTAACCTATTTCTGCCTATTTCTAATAAAAAGAGATCGGAATCACATATTTTGACGTCATCAATAAGAGTTTTGGTTTGCATTGAAACTTATTTTTAATACGTTTTTATTGCGTAATCCTTTCCTGAATCAGGGGGAGGAGGGGACGGGGGAGGTATCCTATGATTGATTTGCAGGAATCTTAATGGACAGCACAGTACTGCCAACTCGCCAAGTTTCAAATTCCATTTTTTTTGTAGAAAAAATTGTATTTTGTCGTTAGAAATCATATCCAGATTTGGCGTTTAATAATAATAATAATAATAAATTAAACTCAACCAACTGCAGACTTTTCTTTCGTAAATACCAACATACTTATTATGATCGTTGTTGAAATGTACGATAGTCATTTGTTTTCCTTTCTCTTCTTTTTTCGTTGGAGTTATCCATTTTTTTTTTCAATTTCTATTTCGATTACATTTTTCCAAAAGACGAAAATGTTCTTTTTTGTTTTTATTCTGTCATATATTTTCAAACTGAATAAATAATTAAAAACTTTCTACAATCTGCAAATCTTTGCATTCATTCGTCTTTTGTTCTTGTTGGTTTTGCATTATGATTGTGATTTGTCTTTCTTTGTGTGCTGTTTACGATTATGTCTTTGAATGTGTAATGTTTTTTTTTAATGTAATAATTGTTGTTAGGAATTTTTGTTTTACTTTTTCTCGACTATTAAAAAGTTTTTCATGTTTTTGCATCCATTTTCAATTGTTTACCATTTTTTTTTATAAATTAAATAATCATAATTTCTTTAGAAATTTTATTTTATTTTTCTCGATCTGATTGTGCTTCTCGATTATCAAAAAGTTTTTCAATTTTTTCTTGTTTCCGATTGTGTAACTTTTCTTTTGTGGTATATTTTTTCTCGCAAACTGTTTTGGTTGTCTCTTGTTTTCCTTTTTCTTTTTCTTCAGTCATCAATTTCATTTTGAGTGGTAATTAAGCTATTAATTACTATCTTGAGAACTTTTAAGTTCTCAAGATAGTAATCTCGCGCGACGAAATGTAAAAGGAAGAGAAATTTCATCTTAGTTCTTCAAAATAATCCATCCCAAGCATACACACGATTCTGCAGACGAAATTGTACATTAGTACCAACTACTAAAATAATCATACGGTTGGCAACGTTGCTGCTGTAAAGCCACAGCACGACAAGCGCCGTTCAGTGATGGCGTCAAAATATGTGATTCCGATCTCCAGTAATAAATCATTTTCACACTATGGAAAAAACATTTTTTTTTGTTTTTCCCTATTTTTTGAGTTCAACTGTAAATACGTGTATCAGGCAGTTTATATTCATCGCGATCATGTGTTACATCATTTATGTTACAATCCAAATCCAAATAATCAGCAGACGCGCAAACACTTTCTGTGCGGAAAATTTAAAATAAGTTTCGTGAAATTTCTGAATGTTACGAAATATTTCAATGAAATGAAATCTATTTCAATTGAAGTGTCTCGGTTTTACAACACTACTTGAGACTGCTGTACCAACAGATCGTATTACTTTCAAAACAATTAACGTGCTCAGACAATTAATTTGTTTGGCGAGACGCTGATAATTTTGAAACATCGATCTTTGGACTCAGACTTATAGAATAATGCGAAAAAAGCACTTTGTCACATCCTACACGGGTAGAATAAAAAAGAAATTTGTAAACCAATCAACCAAATAGTAGTAGTAAATCAAGAGATTGGTGAGTTAATCAATTCAAAATTCAGTACGTCGGAGTCAGTCAATGAGTTAGTGAATTTATTTTGTTAGGCCGCGAGGTGCAGTGCTAAAAGAACATTTATGTTTGTTCTGCCGCAAGCGAATGTAAAACGGAATTAATTATTTTCCGGATAAGTAACAATTAGTACAGCGCAACCAGATACTCTATTTTAACGATCAGTGTAATGTAAAGACTTAACTTTAATTAATTAACTAATCATTTAATGTAATCAGTTTTTAAAATAAACATTCCTAAACGTAACAGAACACATTTCTTATCATAATTTGATAATTTCCCGATAACCATCTTCTTCCTCGTGGCCATCATATCATAAGTGATGACCTAATGCCCGATTTGATTTGGAGATAATTTTATAACAATATACAGCGTCATTTAATTCATACACTCCAGTAGCGTAAATCATTCATTATTCTTTTTCAACAAAAAAAATATCAGAGTGTAGTTTTTTTTAATTACCACAATATCAGAGTGTAGTTTTTTTTAATCACCACACCGTCATATAAGTGATGACCTGATGGCTGACTTGATTTCGAGATAATTTCATTAAAGATATCCATTTGGCTGAAACGCTTGCGTTTGAAAAACGAAACTAAAACAGAGAGAATTAAATGCACGACTGCAAGTTTGCCACCACAACATACACAATTTGCATCGTCGATTAACCTAAACGATTATAGTTCCTATTGAACACGTGTGCAGTTACGATAATGCTGGAATCGGCTAATAAATTGTCCTGGCCATTGTGTTGGCTTAAGCCAACTGTGTAAAATTATGGACAAAACTAACGCGACTCGAGTAGGTGCTTAGCATGCGATCATCAGATAAGAGTGCCCTTGTTTTTTTTTGTTCTCTTTATTTCTAACCCACTTGACGCTCTGGAACAATGCCATTTTTTCAACGAGTGTTACAAATGCAATTGAATCGGTGAGAATTAAAAGGAACTAACTGTCAAACTTAAAAACAAAATTACACTTCTTTTGCGTTGGTCTGTTTAAAGTATTTTCGTCGATTGGTGATGAAAAAAAAATTATATTGCCGCGGTTAGTTTCTAATGTCATCTGCAACAAAATGGTTGGTGGAAAAATATTCTGGATTTGTGTCTTTTAATTCTCTACGATTCAGTTGAATAACACACTTTCTCTTCTTCTCCTCATCTATGTATGACTTCCTTTTACCTCCATGGCCATCCTTCAGCTATTTTGCCCATTTTACCTTTTTTTCTGGATCTTGATCTTTCTTTTTCTTTTCCTCTAGTCGTTTTGACCTGAACTACCTTGTCTAAGAGTCACTCCATCAATCTTTTCTTCACTTTTTGTATGAATAAAGCAATTCATGACGTGATTATTCACGTATTGCTTAGTAGGCAAATCTGATGACTCACGTGGCTATTTTCTGTCTTCTTCACGAATTCACTCTTATCTTAGAAGACGCTATTCTGCAGGGAACGAGGACAACGACATAGTATGCGATTTCATTAAAAGTTGTGATCCAAAAAAATTGTTTCAAGATCATATTTCGTCTTTTATACTACAATAGGCAGTTTTAAATTCTATCAATTACTGTTTTTCTTTTCATTTTCAAACTCTTTCACAGTCATCTTTACCCCATTTGTTCCTTTTTTGATATACATATACAACTCTCCCCTCACGTTCTTTTTCAGTTGATCTTTTGTAATACCTTCTCAGAGAGGAACTTTTTTTGAAATATACAACCCTCTCCTCATATTCTTTTTTAAGTTGTAATATCTTCTAAAGGAGGAAGAAATAGTTTGAGAAAGGTCTGAGCACCTTTTTTTCTGATGAGAAGGTCCGTCCAAGACTTGGAATTTTGATTTCAGAAAACCTTTGCTGTTTCTGAGTGGGATTTTGGTTGGATTGAGCGTTTTCTAGATCAAACATTTTTGAATCCCTTTTCATTACTTTCATAGTCATCCTTCTAAGGCCTTTTTATTTCGCCTTGTTCTTTTTTTTCCTCTTCCCTTACGTTTTTGCTGTTTGCTTACTTTACTTACTTACACTTTTCCCAGTAGTTACTTCGATTTCTCGTTGTCCTTGAAACGACGTGATCTGTAAAAAATATTTATTCTTCCTCTGTTCTTTTCTTTCCTTGCTCTTTTAGATAGTACATAACCTCATAGTGTATCTACTGAAGTAAAAAGCACAAAATCTTCTTTATTGATTCAATGGTTAACCTTTTCTGCTTGCTTTTTTTATCTGTGTTTTTTTATTTCTCTGTTGCGTTTTTATTAGAACCAATTTTTTACACCAACGAGTTGATTTCTAGCAACCAAGTTACTTTATATAGGGTGTCTTAGGTTTAATAAATCAAACTGCAATTCCGGATTTAGGAAAGAAAAAGAAAAAAAATGGAGGAGTCTAAAAATTGATTTATTATTTGCTATTACTGCCCTATTTTCACTGTCACGAATTCTAACCAATAAGATGTTGCATGAGCATTTTTATAATAATTGGTGTAAATCCAGTGTTTTTATGAAAAAAAAAAAAACAAAATTCACAGTATTTTTAGTTTAGTTTCTTTTTGTGCTTCTTATTCCGGATGAGGTAAACAGCGCCCCGGTTCATTTCCATGCAGTAACTCTACATAACCTTATTTTTGTTGAATACATTCTTAATATGTTCACTAAAGAAGTTTTTTGAGGTTATGTAAACTTACTCACTGAAAAGGTTATGAATGACGTTCTGTTTTTTTTTTTTTTTTACTGAAAATGGGTCATCACTAAATATTATTAAAAAAGGAACAGGTGGACGGTGTGGTTTTTGTTTTTGATGACATTAAATCGCTATTATGTTGGCGACGTCCAGTTCTGCCACTCACCTACATTGAATAATCTGTTTCTTTATCGTAATCATATTTGTAAACGTGAAATACACTAAAAATTACGGCGCCAAATTCAAACGGCTCGAATCTTTAACCATGTGTAAAGGCAATTTTAATCGAACGAATAAATCAAGAAGTTTGAATAAATTGTTCAATGAAAACACAGGTTAAAAAATTAAATTAGAAAAAGAAACAGAAAACAAAAATAAAAAAACAATTGGTTGAGATAATTGGCCTTATTTCGGGGAAAGTTAATCCTCGGAAAAATAGTAACCAACGAAGAACAAATGACGATCGATTGTTTAGAAATTACGAAACAAAACAGACAGAATTTAAGGAAATATGAAGAAGTTTACTTAACCTCAAAATTTCTCATTTCGATTATTAAAATAAAATAGTAATCGAAATACAGTTTGAACATCTACCAGAAACCGAAAATTAATATTAAAAATTAAAAAAAAAAATAGTGACCAATGAAAAACAAAAGATGGTCGATTATCTAGAAATTACGAAACAGAAGGAACTGATTTTAAGTTATTATAAGTTTATCTCAAAATACCTCGTTTCGATTATTAAAATAAGATAGAAAACAAAATACAATTCGAACATCTACTAGAAACCGAAAATTAATTTTAAAAATAATATAAAAGAAAATGAAATATTGAAATTAATTTGGAAACAATAGGCGATCGACTTCCAAGAATAAGCGAGCTAAATACCTCAAGCTTTCATTACTGATTTAATTAATCATAAAAAATTTAATCAAATAAAACAGAAAGCAACTTGAAAAAATTATAAGAAACGAGACACAACAAGAATTTCAAAATAAATAAAGGATTTTAATTCTCTCAAAAAAAAAATACTGAAATTAATGAAAAACAAAACACGATTGGTCGGCGACTGGAAAGGAACTTCAAAACCTCAAAATACTTCAAACTTCCATTATTGAATTAATTAATCAGAAAAATGAAACAAAATAAAACAAATAACAAGAAGCAAGTTGAACAGATTAAAAAAGATAATTTTTAAATTAACAATGAATTTTAAATTCTAGAAGATTAAATACAGTCTAGACGATTCTTGAAATTACAAGAATCGTCTAGGCCGAACCGGTGTTGCCAACGTGGTGCATTTTATTTCAGATCTGATGTACTTAACAAGCACTTGGTAATAAAAATAAAACTAATAATAATAGAGGATTGTGCAGGCTTTATATAACGACTATCGAACTAAAACGCCAAACGGAAGTAATGTAGACGTATAATTGTTAAAAAGCAAGTCTCATAAGATATTTTGTTTTGCACGTGAACGTCAAATGGACAGTGCACTAATATTTTCAAGCAGTTTGACTGTGGAAAGAATTACGCTCTATGTGTCTGTTGAGGTGTTTAGTTAAACTACAAAATCGAGTAGGTAAAGCAGTTTGACCGGAAAGAATTACGCTCTACATGTCTATTGAGGTGATTAATTAAACTATAAAATCGAGTAGGCAAACAGGATGACGTTACAGCAGACTAAACTTGAATCTTTAAATGTGAGAAAATACAAGATTCAGCTCAGCAGTTTGACTGGAGAAAAATACGCTCTACGTGTCTGTTGAGATGTCACAATCACGAATGTCAAGTAACGGCAATGTGTCGCGTAATAAATAGCTTAAACAGTCTGTTGGTATTGCAGCTTTTTATAGGTTTTACAATTGTTTATAGGCTTCTACGACATCGTTTCTGTCAGCGGCCATATTTTTATATTGCCCTCTTGGTAGAATGCAGCAGCCATTGTTTTAAAGCACATATAGATTATTCCAATTATTTTTATTTTGCATAAAGAAATTATACATTGATGTACAGTCGTGCGCACCTTAAGTGCTACAATTTGACATTTCTGTGAGCCTTGTAGTACAAGGTGTTAAGGGTGAAGTTGAGTTGCACACGACTGTACATGTTGAATTACACAACGCCTTTTAATTCAGTTATATTTACGCTGCGCAATGCTAGTGATGATATTATTCTTGACGTTGGGGTGTTCTGTCTATTAGTTTTAAAATCCGTCGAGGAATTTTAGGTTAGAGTTGGTTTTCGATTGTGTGCAAATTTGTCGAATTTCCGCGAACAACCGCACGCAATCGATCCGCACGCCAGCGCGAAGGGATTGTAAACTCTCTCTCCCCACGGTGTTTAGTTGCTAATCTGTTTCACCCTCGCTACAACTGTACTTTTGCAGGCCGCCCGCCCCCGTCAACTCGATGGTTATGTAAGCGCGTGTGACTCAGGCCCGGCACGTCACCAACACGACATGCATGTGTCAAAATATAGATAAGGACCGGGGGCGAATTTGCAAGGGAAATAATATCTCGTCGTCGGATCCGTTTCGTGTTGCGCAATTAAAGTACCTACTACCCCCGAAGTGGACAGAGCGTGTAGGACGATTTTATTTTCGAAGTTTAAGGGCTGGGAGGGGGGGGGTTAGTATTAGAATTGTAGATCTATCTACACTTCTTTTCGTGGTTAGTTTTGGATGTTGAACGAACTCTTCACCCCCCTGAAGAGGCGATTTTAATTAGCTTTCAGTTTAAAAAATATGTTGATAGTCAAGTCAACTTTATACGGTCTGGAATTTTTCAGCAACAGTGTACATTCACATTTACTTATTTATTTTTTAAATTGAGTGCGTGTTGCTCTTCTTCTTATAACTTCCAGAGCCATCGATTTCTGTCATTTATAATTTAAAAAGCAATCGTCAAGCGACTCACCTCAAACGCGAGGGTTAAAGCTGATTTTTCCTGGCGCAGCTGTTCGGCCTGCTTCTTGTACACGAGCATCGAACGCACCGACTCCTCCATCCTGCAGGCAAAAAGAAAACACATGATTAACTACGGCGGGCAGAGGACCTCATCAGCGATCGAAAGCTGGTGGCGGTTTAATATGAATCCCCAGCCGCCCCCGTCCGTCGCCCGAGAGTCCCTTTCGCGCTCGCTCTCTCTCTCCTGGGGACATTACCGCCATCTGTTACACGATATGCCACTTCGCATTGTCACTCGCTTTATTTTCTTATTAACTACGACACTGGTTAATGCGACTAATTAATTTCGGATTCGTTTCAAAGGGCCCGGAGATTTATTCTCTCCGGGTAATAAGGGGCCTACATTCGTCTCGGGTATTATTAAATTATTTCGAAGGCCGCTTGCCGCCGCCGCCGGGTACATATTAAAGGCAGATGGAGAATAATTATTTTAAAATTAGTCATGTTAAGTTCGTTGATTGGATTATCCGTGTATACAGGGTGCTATTAAACTTCAGTCGTTTACCACTGTAAAAATTAACTGAATTATTATTATTATAAATTAAAAGACCAGATACAAACGAAACCTAATCAGTTAAACTAAATTAAAAAATTATAATAATAATAAGAAATAAAAAAATAGATATTTTAACCTTCAGTTTTGAAGTGTTTTATTATACAGGGTGCTATTAAACTTCAGTCGTTTACTACTGTAAAAATTAACTGAATTATTTTTCTTTAATTAAAAGACCAGATATAAACGAAACCTAAACAGTTAAACCAAATTAAAAAAATAATGATAATAATAAGAAATAAAAAAAAATAGATATTGTAACCTTCACTTTTGAAGTGTTTTATTATGTGTATCATTATGTTTATGTAAAATAATAATGACGAAGTGATGGATCTTTATGTGTGCTAATGGAAAATATTTCTGACGTATACGAGTACATAAAAATGACGTATCTAGCGGGCGAAACGTCTGAAAGGGATGCGAGAGCTTCAGATTTACAATGTCGAGATTGGGACCGGGGTGCAGCGCGTGTATTTCATTCCACTTTATGTATGAGGCTTCCCGCTGCAAGGAAATGATATTCATCCAGAACTTAATTGAAAAATCCCTTGGAAATAACGTTTGCCGACCGTTTTATTGGGACTGAGGAGGATTTATCGGGGCGCTCTCCTTTGCGACGTTCGAATTATTTGTATTCCGAGTCCGCATGTAGTTGTGTGTGTGTGTGTCTGCAAGCTTTTTAAATTCCAAGATGTTTTCCATAGAAAAAGTAAACAAAATTAGAAAAAGGGCACTCTGCAAATATTAATAATTCTTAAATTACTGTTATTAAAATGTGTTCAAAAACTTCCACGTTTGGAGTTGGTCGTGACTTGAGATAGTAAGAACGCAGGTTCTCATTTACTTAAATAATTATTTAATGAACAAAATCAGAAATGGAGCTTGCAAGTATTAATTCTTTCTAATTTTCTAATTTGACTCATTCTCAATGTTCTTAGGTCCAGTTTTACAATGACGGTTTAACTTTGAGCTGAGGCTTAAACCCTTAGCAACAATTATTTCAACAATTGTTGTGAAGGGTTTAAGCTTCGGCTCAAAGTTAAACCGTCATTGTAAAACTGGGCCTTACATATTAAAATGTGTTCAAAAACCCCTACGTTTGGAGTTGGCCGTAACCTGAAATAGCAAGAACGCAGAGTTCTTTCGATTATCGCGATCGAACCACGCAACAGAAAACACATTCCCTCCTAATGTTTTTTTTTTTCCATCGGTCCCACTTTCCATTCTGACAGTTTTATTAACGATGACTTCAATTGCTAATAGATGTCGCTCTTGAAGGTGCACTTAAAATAGTTATTTTGACGCCCATCTACCCCTTTATCCCTTAAAGTTGTAATATTTATTTAATCCCTGGCTAGAAATGCGCACTTTTTTAAATCTCTTTGGATGTTTTGGCGATCAATTTGCGAAGTAGTTTGCAAATTCCTGCAAGAGATGTCGCTCTCGAACGATTTTCTAACTGTTCGTTATGTTGAACGACTATCCTCAGTGGTTTCAGTGTGTTTAGACTTTTCTACACTCTTAAGGATGGATGTCATGGGGAAGGCAAATCTTAATCAATTATTAAACATATTTTTTGTCGGTAGATGTCGCTTAGCAGATTCATCTCTTTTATTGTAACTGTAGAAGACATTAAAGTTTATGAATATTTTTACACTTTTGCGTAACAAGTATAATTTTAGGAAGTTGGAAATGTGTAGATGTCGCTCGGAGAGGGATTTAAAATGCAGGTTATGTTCTAAATTATTTCACAAATCCATCTCTTCACCCTTTAAAATAGTGAACATTTTTGTTCAACACCAAGAAATGCGAAACATTCGTGAATTCAGTTTTTTTTTTCACCTTTATTTAATGTCAGTAGATGTCTCGACGTGCAGTCGAGTTTGAAAATCGTTCAAGAGATGTCGCTTTTGAATGAATTTCAAACAATGTCAAACTGGAGGTCGTCATTCAAAGATTTCAAGAAAAATTCGTGAATTCAGTTATTCTTCTTCACTTTTATTTAATGTCAGTAGACGAAAATTAATTCAAAAGTCGTCCAAGAGATGTCGCTCTTAAATGAATTTCGAACCTTGGTCAGAGTGAAGATCGTTTTTCAAAGATTTCACGAAGCGTTCGTGAATTCAGTGTTTCTTCTTCACTTTTATTTAATGTCGGTAGATCTCTCGACGTGCAGTGTGAAAATTAGTTTGACAATCGTTCAAGAGATGTTGTCCTTGAATTAATTTCTGACTGTCTGTCAAAGTAAAGGTCGTTCTTCAAAGATTTCATGAACCTCTCGTGAACTCAGTCTTTCTGCTTCACTTTTATTTAATGTCAGTAGATGTCTCGACGTGCAGTATGAAAATTAGCTCGAAAATCGCTCAAGGTGTATCGAACCCCTTCAAATTTTGAGACCCCCAACGGGTCGATATCGACCTTGTTATGAACCTCTGCTATAAGGTTTAGTGCACTGTTTATTATAGATTGCATTTACAAAAAGAAATCATCGATATTATTGAGATCGTTTTTTATACAGGGTGTTTCGGGAGGAAAGGTCAATACTTTGTGGAGGTCTAGGGCTAGGGTTTATTATAAGTCAAAAAGATTATCTTAAACAGGTGGCCTTCTATTTTTAAAGAATAATAAACACTCACTATGATAACCTATCTCTGTCTTTGCCCAAAATTTACACAGAAATTATCATCGTGTAAAACAGGCATAAAAAATAAATAATAATTCAATACTTCGTAAATATTAATTAATAGAAGACTACCTGTGTATATAAAATTTTTGACTTATAATTATTATAATACGGAGTGGAAAGGAATAAATTCTGTAACTTTGATAATTACGATTTATACGAATTGTTTTCAATGTTAAAAATGTAGGTACTCCATTTTTTTGTTACTTGATGAGAAGAAATATCATTCCATACGTTGAACTGTTGCGATCAGCCAATAGATGACGCTGCCAATGCGCTATTTAGCTAACTTTTTTAAAAAAGAATTAGCAACACTGAGTTTCCGACGTTCTCGGGGCTGTTTTGAATAGGTAGTAAAGAGAAAGAAACCAAAAAACTACTCAAAACAGCTGAGAACGCCTGAGAATTAAATATTGCCAATCCTTTTTCTTTTAAAGATAGCTAAATAGTGCGTTCGCAGCGCCATCTATTGGCTGATCGCAACAATCCGACGTATAGAATGCTATTTCTTCTCATCAAGTAATAAAAAAATCCTAAATTTTTATCGTAAAAACTTTTACTTTATTTTATTTTTCTCCATTTTACTGTTTAAGAAAAATAAAAAAAAATAATAAAAACGTAGTTGTATTCTAAACTGAACAAGCTTTAAGAAAAAAATTACTATACGTACCCTCCCATTAAAAAAAATTAGTTAATTAAAAAGAACCCCTTTGTAATTTGCGCAATTAAAAATAAAAATTCGCCGTTTCCAAGAATTTTTTTTTAGAAATCGTACAGAATTTTTTCCAGTTAAACTTTCCACCCACCCCAGATTTCCACAAAGTCCTGACCTTTCGTTTCGGAACACTCGGTTTATAAAAAGAAAACATTTAGTTTTCATAACTACCGAAAGCAGTTTGTTTGTAAAATGTCGGCTATCAATCACTAAATTCAATTATAAGAACAAAAAGAATAGTGAATGGTAACAATTTACTAGGAATTAAATTTTTCGATTTCGTGTATTTATTTACTTTATAAATAAATTTCTATGCTCTTCTTCTAAATGTAGTAATATAGTGGACAATTTTTCTGTTTTTCTGTATCGTCAGCTTATTAAATTAGTAAGGGGAGGTCCTTTGGAAAGTCATTAAATCAGATTTGCCGAATAAATTTCGACAAAATGAAATCTCCCTATTTAAAGTCGAGGCCCAAATCGAATTTCTGTCGTCGTTCGTGCGTGAGAAAGCTCTCCATCATCATTCGATTAAACGGAAAATTTCCTAACTGGGTTACATCGTCCATGTGACAACGACACTATCGTCTTTTGATCTTTCGGGATCGAGGGGGCCAAAAGGCTTCTTACGTCCAAAACTTAAACAAAGTGACGGCATCTGACATTGAGAAGTGGGCGAAAGTGGCTGACGGAGGGCATCTGGAGAGCTCTTAGTTCCATCCGGAGCCCTCGACCGTTGCCTTCGGCGGCGGGGGCGAAGGGGATGGATCTCATTCTCATCATGTCCACGAGCACGTGCCTGTCCTCCTTCTGTCCTCGGCAGTTCCTTTGTAACTTATGATGCGAAAAATTACGCCCCAAATGGGACGGAATTTAATCAGCGGGAGTAATCGCGATTTTACTGCGATTTTTTCATCGCCCCGCGCCCCCTACCCGCCCGAATTTCTTTTGATCATGTTTCTCCCTTCTCGCAACACTAACTCACCAAAACGCATTAATCGCATTAGGCCTTTCTCTTATTATTATTTGCCAGGTCTCCAAACTTATTAGTCCTTTTACTACGGCGGCGAGGGCTGTAAACCGTGAGCTTTACGCTGTACGCGGCTTATCGCCAATAACGTGCCCCCTGCAGCTTTTGACGATATCCAGCGTCGCGGCGCGCTGGATATTTCGGCGCAGATATAAATAACGAGCGAGTAGTCGGCTTTATCTGGCCCTGTTTTGTTTTCTTCAAATCAAAATAGAAAGGAATAGGCTATTTCCTTGGCACATATTGTTATCTCGGAGAATAAAAGCATTCTACTGAGAAATAAAGCGTTTCCATTGAAGGCTGCGTTTCTTTGTTGGTTGTTTTGGACACGGAAGAAAAAACGATTTCCGTACGTAATCTCGTCACAGCTGGATTAATCTCGTAATCCCGCCCCCCTTGGCGTATCCACGGAATTAATAATATTTTTAATTATTTTATGGCAAAATTTCATCGAAAACGACTTTACGAACTTGTTGTTCACTTCTCATCGCGTCGTCCCAAGTTCCCCCGGAGTCTGAAGTCTGAAGTTTGATGCTACACGTTTCTTCACTTACGTTAAAAATCCGTCGCTTCGTCTCGAATGGAATTACGTTTTTTATTTTGCTTTTTTTTGAGGGGGCGGGGAACCCCGTCGCGTCGCCTTTACAATGCAATCAGCAAGTGCGAGAAAACTATGCGCCAAGTTAGTTGAATTGGGCGAAATCCGGGGTCCCGAGAGGAAATTAATTATGACGGCCTTTGTTCGCTTTTCCACTACGACTAATTTGTGTTCTCTACGTTTATGATTGCAGCGGCGCACTAATTTAATTTGATAGTCGCCCGTTCGCTCGCTCTCTCGCTGGCTGGCTGGCTCGACTCCGGGCTCCGGGCTCCAGCAGGAGAGGCGCAACATTTAATTCCGGTTCGGTAATTAAAATTATCGTTAGAGAGTATGGGTCTACGCCCGCAATGAAATGTATCCGTCGAATGAACGTGACGTTTCCAGGCATGGATTTATAATACCTACGCCAACCGCCGCGGCTATTACAGTATTTAAAATCACCGTTCGCATTTATGCCGGACATTAATTAAAAAGGGGAACCACCGAAATATGTATGTGCAAATTACAGAGGAATTATATCACCACGCAACGCGCTCGCAGAGTATTATTCAGGCTGTGCCACTAATTTTTTCAGTTCGATATTTTCGACGCGAAGGCAACCGTTCACCGAAAATTTTAGACTATTCTATGGCCGGAGTATTTTAAAACGAATGCACAGAAGCGTCTACTGTTCGATTCAGGAAAGAATACACACGGACATGTCTGTTTCAAATAATTGCACTACATTAATAAACACTATTATTAATTTCGTAATCGAACTCGACACTATTATTAATTTCGTAACTGAACTCGATTTAATTATTTGAAACAGACGAATTCTGTATATGACGTGCACCTATTCTTTCCTGAATTGAAGTGTACAGTGTGGTCCATTTTTGATGGTTTTACAGCGTTTCTCGGTTATTTATAGGAATAGAAGAAAACTGGTTTTGCGACCCAATGCTATTTGTTCGAGGAAAACTCTGTGGAGAAAATAAAACTTAGCTATCTCAATTCGTTCGGAAAATATCGACCGAAAACGAATTTTTTCGAAAAATTATTTTTCACAATATCTCAGTTGTTTGACAAGATATTTTGAAAATTCAAAAACTATTTTATTCAGAAATTAATGTAGATTTTGCTGACTGATTATTTTGAAATTAAAAAAAAAAAAAAATTGTTGCAAGTCGGTTTTGATTGCAAAAAAATCCTCTTGACAGCTATATCGGTCCTATTTGGAGATTCATCAACACAAGAAGAGCAGCTCGAGAACACCAACAAAACCGACTTGCAACAATTTTTTTGAAATTCTAAATTTTTCGATTTGCTGCAAAAGCATTATTTGGCCGTTTTGTGTGGAATGGCATAATAATTAGGTGCCAAACTGGTTGTTGCTATTTGTAGTTCCTCCACATGATTTTAGGCCAAAAAGAAGTCCGCGCAATGTCGCGAACAACCCTCTTAACATATTTTGAATAAATCTTCAGTTTCGTTCGGGTTTTACATTTGTTTGGATTATTTCGATTGAGAATTTGTCTAAATATTCTTTGTCAAATTTGTCTTGCTCTTGGAAAACCCAAGATTGTAAATCTTCCTTTTCTTTGTTTAATTTTTCCTAGAAAATAATCTCAGTTCTTCTTGAGTAATTTATAATAACTGTTTCGTTCGAAGACGTACTTTTTTCGACTAAAATCGTATAAAGGAAATAAATTAATTATCGACTTTTTTTTGTTTTTTTTTTTTAAATCGGTGTCATTTTTGGTGGCAGCGGTGGGATGCCGGATCGTCGAACATATGGAGATCTGATTGTAATTCCGAAAATAAAAACTCAAACCAAAAGCGTGGACAGGGGACTAGCGAAGAGGCGATTCTTGGCTACATAAATCTCAAAGTAGAACAGTACACCAACAAGAACAAAATAAAATAAAATAAACAAAGCGTTTGATAGTCAATTCACTTTTTTTTTTATTATTTAGGCCGCGTTCATAATGGATGTAAACATAAAATTTACAATTTTTTTTGTTGCAAATCGTTTTCGATTGCAGTGGATCTCTCGAGCAGTCTCTGTATAATTGTTTCAGCTTCAATTGGGGGCTCGTCAGCAGAAGCGTAGATCGAGATGGGCCCCTTTGTATGGGATGACTTATTATGTAGCAAACTGGTTTCAATTTTTCAGTTCTAGTGCGATGTCAGGTCAAAAAGCGATCGCAGGATGTCGTTACACCCAGAAAACAAAATGCATTGGATCATTGCTATTGACTGTATTTAATCAAAAATGTGCATTTGTTAGATTTGGTTTTTTTGGTTGATCCAGTGCATTTTTTAGATCAACTAAAAAGTCAAATTTAACAAATACTTTTGATTTTGGTTTCTGAATGTGACTGTAATTAAACTTTTAATTCAAATTTAAATTTAAGACAAAGATCGAAACTCATGACATGACTAATCATTACAAGACAAAATTTTAACGGAAATTTACGGTTTAAGATTCACAATATTTATGTAATTCCTACGTTTATATAATTCTTATGTTTAGGTCCATAATGGACCTAAACATAGGAATGTCCTAAATCCTAAATGTCCGTTTTGTTTTTGGTGGCAGCGGTAGGATTTTGATTTTCGAATTGGGGATTGTTGAACAAATTCAGATCTGACTGTCATTGCGAATTTAAAACTCAAGCCGGAAGCGTGCAAACAAAGAAATTGTGAATTGTTTTTTTTTTACGGTTTGCCTCAAATTGCATAAGAAAAGAGAGGAACAGAAAAAAATGCGTTTATTATTGCTCGTAAAACTGTCGGTGAAGTTTTCAATTAAATCTAAGGCCTTGTGGATAAAATCTGAATCCCTTTCATTCACCCTCGTTGGAACTTCCACAGGTAAAGGTTGTGCTTGACAAGTCCTTGTAAATAGATAAATTTGAATATTTTGAATGAAATTCGTCAAAGAGAAGCCTCGAGTCACTATAAAATTTTGTGGGTTAAGTTTCCAAATTCGTTTATTGAACGAACACGCCGCCATTTGTAAACTAGTTTAGAAATGGCGGCGTTTAAGGGTTCGCCTTAAAGTTTTAAAAATGGAATCTCTTCCAAAACATGTCAACTAGTCAACCTAGGTTACTGTGACCTTCATTCAATAAACGAATTATGAAACTTAACCTACAAAATTGTATAGTGACTCGAGGCTTCTCTCTTGACGAATTATATTCAAAATTTTAATTTGTCAGTAATATTCTGGATAATTCTTTGAAATTGGAATTTGTTGGACATTTGATCAACTTTTTTTCCCGGCTGTTACATTCTTGGTGGCAGCGGTTGGATATGAAAATTTGGGGATAGTCGAAAAATTATTCTGTAATTAATTTTTTTTTTTTTAATTTGGAACATAATTTTGAAACAATAAGGAGGACGTTAGCTATTTTTGCTAAATTCAGATTTTAACGTTATGATATTGATTTTACCCCCCTCCTCCCAATGTAATTCATCAATTAATTTGTTCAAGCAATTCAACTTAATCATCGTCACATCAGCAGTCCTAAACAACTCGCAATTTCATTTGAAATCCTTTGAAACCGTGTTTCGGTTTTTATCGCCCAAATAAACTCGATCCATCCCGCTCCGGTTACCCTTTCAAGACTCCCCCCGTCTGTCCCACCTTGCGAGCAAGACCTGAAGATCATTACAAATTCTGCGTCGCAAACGGACTCCGGATTTAAACTTGTTCTGCTTTATAACGTTTTTACGCCGTTCGTCAAGTTACGACTCAGTTTTTAGCGCTCTTTTTACGGGGCCGGCGCGCAGTTTTCTTTTATGTGCTATACGAGCGCTTCGGCATGTTTTTTTTTTTCAGAGTTTAACGAAGCGGCGAAATTACGCTTTGTATATTATCTGTGTAGAGTATTTTGGTTCTCTTTTGAGCTGGAAATCGATTTGCTGAAAATGAAAATTATTAATTAACTGATCGTGATTACAAATTGAATTTTTGGGGGGCGCTTTATTCCGGGTGTCTGTGAAATAAGTGCAGAAATTGAAACCTTCCAACCATTTCGAGAAAATCGCAGTTGAAAATCGGGCAAGAAATAATCGTACGTCTATGTCTTTGAGCTAGGTCAAGAAAAGGGAATTCTATTGGAACAAAAAGCAGAAGTGCAATCGAGCTTTGAGTGACCTTTGCCGAAGTCGAGAGGCCAATAAAAGCGCTATTTTTAACGACGCAATAGGTCGTATTACAGCTGAGCGAAAGAATTTGCTTCATTTTTTTATGATCATGACACACAATTTATGACTCCGTATTCTTTGGGATCAGCAGATTAGTTTGTGAAAAGTGATTGAACGAATTAAAGCTAAATATGTTTACTTTCTACATAGTATTATTATTTATTAAAATGCCACAATTCACGAACGGCGAGAGAACAGAATTTCAGAGGAGTGTATTTATCAAGCGCCGTCGGCAGTATTTGCGTTAATCCTGACATGCACGCGAACAGTTTTTGCGTTATACAAGGTGTTTGCAAAATAAGTGAGAAACTTGTAATTTTCTCACTTATTTTGCAAACACCTTGTATAACGTATTGAATTTTTGGATGTAGGGCGCAAATCAACTATTAAAAACCTTAGATTTGACTTTTTTTGTTTCACCATATAATGTGAATAGAATTTACATGTAGTATAATTTCGAAGTAAACCACGAATGCAATTGCATGCACCCCCCTCCCTCCGAACTTTGACCTTTTCGTAATAATACATATTGCATTTATCGCCGAGTTTCATCGATTGGTCGCATTATTATATGTATACATAAGTTCATGAGAAGTTATCGTGGCGCGACTGAATTAAGCGTCGAATCGATCTTCTTTAACCCCCCCGGCCATGAATTCTTCATTCGCCTTCGATCCCGAAAATTACCCCTTGCGTCGTCGCATATTTGCTCTCGTAATTTGATTTACGCGGATGGAGTCCGAGAAAAGGAGGAGAAGGAGGAGGAGGACGAAGAGGAGGAAAGCGATCCCCCGCTTTAAAGTCGTGAAAGTCGAGACCGGAACCTTATCTCCCTCTAAACGTTCCGCCGCCGTCTATAAAGCAAAGCAAAAAAATAAATATTTGTTCGCGTCGTGTATTTAAACTCCCTTATCTTATTAGACCTACCCCCGTCTTCGCCTGGGCTGCCTGCGCTCCGACTGTTTGCTCTTCGGAGCTACTAAATCAACAGGAGCGCTCTCTGGTCGGTGTATCTATCCGTACGATGATGTATATGGTGTACATACTGTATGTTTGCTGTTTAGTATTTAGCTTGTATTTACCTACTTTAATTTTGGAGCTGGAGAAGTATAATAGCCTTGGACAGATAGTGGAGAAACCTTGTCTTACCCTTTCCTGAAAGTTTCAAGTATAAAGCAAACTTTTTTCTGACTCACTATTCCTTTGCAAAGATAATTTCTCCTTTTTGGAACTTCCTGTACATACTTACGGGTTAAATTCCCGGTTACTTTCAGCAGTAATGAGTGATATAGTTTTGTTGATGTAAGGTGGCAACAATACTTCCCTGGTTGGCGCCATTTGATAACACTGGATACTCGAGTTCACGCCGTCTGTTACTGTATTCTGATTGGTCGCCATTTTGTGTCGTTGGAGCGTTCGCCGGCAACGGCCTGCAACATTACTTCGCATTTCGCTTTCACAAAGTACAGATGTTGTGAATATCTCTCGTGAATTCTTAATAGTTTGATTAAAATTCTGATTTAAGTACAGTGTGACTGGAGTCCTGTACCATTTGATTTGTTGTAAGCAGTTTCTACCGAGCGGATAACCCGTTTCTACTTCAGATAGAAAGCTAATTTGTGACGCCATTAGAGCGACCCAAGTTTATATTTGATTTCTTTGTTTCAACAGAGGAATCCGATTCTTTTCCTGTCTCCACTTCTTTTGTTCGCTGCTTCTTTCCCGTTAAAGCCGGGGTTTCCTAGGAGAGTCAGTCGGGTTGAAACTGACCGCGACCGACGCGACGTTCGCTCTAACCAAAAGCGAAAAGTTAAATAAGACCGACTTCCTAGGAAACCGCTTTACCGTTTCCCTGTTTTCACGGTAAATCTATTTCTGCCGAGGGCATATGCGAATGAAGTGCGCAACGAAGTTCGATACGTGAGGTCATCGCTCAGAAACTGCGTGCCCTTTCCAGAGGTCACCGACATCCGACTATTGCCAACAATTGCCGTAAACGACATTCGACGTGCCGACGAGCGGTGACGCTACTACCTGACAGTTAGTTACGTGTGACGACCGATTAAGAACAACCCCTATCGAATTTCGACAAATCGTAACGTGCTATTTATTTAATATATTACCTTAAACTCAAAATCAAAATGACTTTCATTGTCAAAATTTAGTTACTTGCATGAGTACCACTTTTTTCCTAAACTTTCACGGCATACTTCGATGGTAAATAAATAAAAAACAGATATTATGTCATTTGATTAATGCATGTTCGTATATAACGCATTGCATCTGCGTTATATGCGAACATGCATGTGACATTTTCTTTAAGATAAACAGATTATTATAGGTTCACATTTGCGGATCTGAGTGAGTTCTGTTTAAGTATCTAAGAGCCGGTTTCATAATCGAACTATAGCAGTCTTTAAAATTGAAGTAACAGTCAAATATTAAAAGAAATGCGGAAACGTGATTATTTAACTATCGGAATGTGACTCTTATTTTAAAGTTTCGTTTAGCTCGATTATGAAACCGGGACTGTGACTTTTACGTACATATTGTCATTTGTTTTAAGCAGGTGGGCCCCTTGGAATTCGAATATCTCTGAGTTTAATATACGTACGTTTTAAGTACGATTTTTTGTTTTGCTGCGCCGACATAATTATTTTGGATACACGAGTGGAAAGTTCTCCTGGGGCCTCATTTTCGAATCGGGGGAACAAGTTTGCAAGAGAACGTGACGTCAAAATGACATAGACTCTCACGCAAGCTTATGTAAATCGTAGGAGAACTGCGTCATTTTGACGGCACGTTCTCTTACGAGTTTGTTCCCCCGCTTCGAGATAGATAGATAGATAGATATTTATTTTGTAACAATGTACATAGTTACAATCGTCAAAAAACATATTACAATTAGCAGACAACACGTAAATGCGAGTGAAATGAATATTACAATACTTCATGAGTATATAACAAAGATATACAGATAAAAAAAATAATAATAATAATAGAGAATAAGCACCCTGATAGTTTTCCGAAATTGTTGTGAACTTTGGGAGGTGGTTCTGGAATGGTGTAGAAATTAGCTGGGGTCTTTCTCCCTGACGCCCTTGAACTTGACCCAGATCATTTCCATCTAGCTCTGGACAGCTGATAGTCTTCCTCAGCGCTAACTTGCAACCGTTTTCGCTAATTACTCAGGAGGCAGCGTAATTACATTCAGATGGTACCAAAGATGAGCGATTAGCGATTCCTTTTACCTTTCTTTATTAAAATTAAAATTCGTTTTCGAAGAAGTCGCACCTCGGATTTTTCAATTTTGATTTTAGCAGTGCATTAGAAATTTTTACTACTGTCAAGCGAAGGGGGTGAGTGAAACGTGTGCAATTCAATTTGCGATTTATGGTGTGTGTGTTCGGTTCTCTGCAACATAAAGTACGCGCGCGATTGCCAGATGCAAATGTATCTGGCGGCGTTTCGCGTTATTTTCGCGCGATTGCGCTTAACCGGGCGCATTGTCAGCTCATCAGTTAGATTGCGCTGATCAAACGGTTCGGGAACGATAACTGTAACGTTTGCCAGCCAGTGGAGGAGGAGTTATCGTAAATGCAACAACCAACCAGCCACGATGAATTACCGCACGGAACAATTTTATCGATGTTATGCTTTTATTCATACATAGTGGCAGCACCTCCTAAAATAAAGCGCTTTCGAATTTGCGTAACAAATAGAAAAAATGAGATGTTTGTAAATTAGAAAAAATATATTAGAAGACAAAGAAATCTTAATTTGTCTTTCATATTGTCACGTTTAGATATTTTATAGAAAAATTAAAAAAAATTGTGGAAATAATTTATGCCCAATCACATTCAATTTACGAAACTCCAGAACTCGTCGGAAACGAACGCAGGTTATGAAACTAGAACGCGAGCTTTGCAATCTTTCCGCACACTCTGGTGTCATTTTAAAATTAAAACGGGACCTAGTTAAGCAAGCAGATTTTTGTGTACCTTTGCTAACAAAAGATTCGGTTTCAAAAGGCAATGTCGTCTGCTGTCTCCAACCCTAATGGACGTCGCCGTCGGTGCCTTGGACTTTTAATCGCGTCACCATCGGTTCTTCACTCAATGAGAATGACCACATTGTCGCCAGTTCATTATTTTGGACTGCGCTCTTAGGCCCAGTTTTACAATGACGGTTTAACTTTGAGCCGAAGCTTAAACCCTTCACAACAATTGTTGAAATAATCGTTGCTAAGGGTTTAAACCTCAGCTCAAAGTTGAGCCCCATTTGTAAAACTGGAACTTAGTTGTTCGGATAACAAAAAGTAAAAACAATAACCAAGGTAATTAAAAAAAAAAAAAACAAATCAAAAGTAACTCAAAATTAATACAAAAAGTCACTCGGAAAAAGCAAAACTCAATTTTAATTAACCAAGCAAAGTCAAATAAATACAAGAAACGACAGGTTTTTGTTTTCTATTCGGTTTCAATCGAATTAAGTGATCGCGAAACAAAATTAAGTGCCGAATTTAAGAAAGTATAAGAGAAACAAAAAGCGATCGTTTCTTGAATTCAATTCGAAAAAAAAGGGAACGGTACGCGTCACGGAACGAAGAAATTTTCAATTTTCGAACGAAGTAAAAAAACAAAAGACGATAGACTTTTTCTAAAAATTAAATCAAATGAGGACGAGATCAAATAATCGCAAATCGAAATGAACCAACGGATGCGTTAAACAAAATCAGAAACAAAAGCTGAACGATTATAACAAACGTCCTGTCAAATATAATCGCAAAAATCAAAATGAAACAACGGATGTATTAAACAAAATCAGAAATAAAAGAGATGAACGATTAAGACAAACGTCCTGTCAAATATAATCGCAAATCGAAATGAAACAACCGACATGTTAAACAGAGTCAGAAACAAAAGATGAACGATTTTAACAAAGATCCGTTCAAATATTCGCAAATCGAATAGGAACAACAAACAGAATTAGAAACAAAAGACGAACGAGTAAAACAAAGGCCGTCAAATAGAATCGCAAATCGAAATGAAACAACGGTTATGTTAAACAAAGACAGAAACAAAAGGTGAATGGCTGTAACAAACGTCCTGTCAAACTCGCTCCTGCGATCGATCGCTTTTCAACTTAACGGATCAACCGTTCACGATAGAGAAAACAAGACGCAATAAATAAATGATGACTGGCCGTTTTTTTAAAAAAAAGTTCTTGAGTCGATCGATTTTTTCGCAAAAACGACAAAGATTGCTAATTGTGTAACAATCGTTCATATGTGTTTCTTCTAAATCAAATGAAAGAACAGACAAACGACAACCAACTGTTCTTTGTCAAAGAAAACAGAATTAATAAACAAATGACGATCGTTTTTTTTCTCGGAAAAACAATACAAGAACCTGGTAATCAGTGTTTATCTTTCTTTCTTCAAAATTAAAAAAAAAAAACAAATGATATCCACCGTTCATGACAATTAAAAGCAAGACACAATAAACAAATGACGACCGGCCGTTGATAAAAAAAAAATCGGTACGATCGACTTTTTGCCAAAAATCACAATCAATGTTTGTTTTTCTTCGAAATTAAAAAAAAAAACAAATGACATTCGACCGTTTTTTTTAGAAAAAGGAAAGCAAGAACAATGAACAAGCGACGATCGGCCGTTTACAGCAAAAATTCTCGAGTCTTTAAAACAGAAACAAAAAACAAAAACGATCTATTTTTTTTCTCAAAAACAATTAACTGCGTAGCAAATGTTTGTCTTTCTTCAAAACTTAAAAAAGAAACAAAACGGTGAACAAAAAACAAATGACGATCGACGTTTTCGGTAAAGAAAAAAACAAGGCACAACTAACAATGAAGATCAAGAATTCTCAAGACGATAGATCTTTTCCCAAACTAATTGTGAAACAAACGTTTGTTTTTCGTAGAAATCAAATAAAAAAAAGAACAAACAAATGACAATCGCCAGTTCTTTGATAAAAAAAACGAAATTAACAAATAAACCCAAACACGACGATCGATTTTTTTCTCAGGAAAACAAAAAGAGAACAACTGTTTGTTTTTCTTTGAAATTGAAAAATGAAAAAAAAAAAAAAACAAATGATCCACCGTTTTTTTAGGATAAAGAAAACAAGCAAACGGCGATGGGCCGTTTTAAATAGAAAAATTTCTCAAGTTTTTTGAAAAACAAACCAGAATGATCGATTTTTTTCTCAAAAACAAAACGATTAGCTGCGTAGCAACTGTTTGTCTTTCGTCAAAATTTAAAAATTGAGAAAATAAACGAATAACGGCGGACATTTTTGACAAAGTAAATAGAAACAATAAAAGAGCGATGACCATTGGAAAATTTTTAAGAAAATTGTTTGAACAATTGGAAATTAAGAAATAAATGTCCACGATCGTTTGATTATCTGTGTTATCGACTGAGGATTTCACGTCGATCGATAACCATCTCCATTATTATCGTTTACTATACACATTCCTGTATAGGATAGATCTGACCTAACATAATGATATCATATGTCAGTGGTTTACATTATGAATTCTCATAGTTTTGGTTCTGAACATTTAAATTAAAAATTCCATTTAAGTAGAATTTAGCATTTTCTCACGACAAATTTGCCAGATGTGGAGGCGCTATGTTATTCACGCGCCACCTTCCGAGATTTTCGTTGTTAACTCATTCAGATTCATTCTCAAATTGTTAAATTGTAAAATTTTAAATTTCGTTCCGAAAAGGTTTAACTAAATTGCTTCTCGAAGGTCTGTGAACAGCATTGTTATGCAGCCACTCCAGGAAAATATGTTCTAACCAATGAAATTTAGCGCGTCCTTTTCATTTCGTTTTTCGGAGAAATTTCTATAGGCTGTTTGAACGTTTCATTTTTGAATTTAGTTTTACGCAGCGACTTGTCCGCGCCGGTTGCACGCGCCCGCAGACTACAAGGCTCATAGCTCATTAATCTCATAACTTTACTAGCAAACAAATTCAACAGTTGATTATAAATAAGTAATTAATTAATTAAATAAGTTGTCAAGTTACACTTTATTTTATACCTTCGTGCAGACCGGCGGCCAATCAATAGTAATTAGTAGTTTTCGTGTATCGTTTTAAAGAAGATTTACATAAGCTTCCAGGGCCCAGCGTGAATTAATTTTGCATACGATGATTGAGTCATGGGTTTATTAAAATAAGTTTACGTCCCCACACTTCTTTAAGACAATTTGTTCATTATATTTTCATTAAAAAAAAATAGAAAATGGTGTGTGTTGTTTGTTTTTAGATATCCAAGTCGGCTAACATAATTCCCCTTGACATATACAAGTTTGTGCATTACTGGTGGATGGGTCGTGTCCGCCCTGGCGCTAATTTATTAACATGTGGGAATCTCTTCTTTCTCCACTGGCAAAATGAGTGGTTGTTGCAAACGTAAAGTGAATCCCTGCCATTACCCCTAACAACGTGTGCAAGTAGGTTTTGGGGGGTGTCTACTTACAACCCCCTGCATTCATTGATTATATTATACTGCAGCACTCTTTTCTTTCTACGATTCAAGACATCTGTGACGTTAATTCTTAAATCAGTTTCGAAACTAGATCAAATTTATTTGATTGCGTGGTATAGATTTTGGCAAGGTTGGTAGAGCTGGACTGTGTATTAGAAGGTTGCTTTGATCCAGAGGGGCAGGGTTTGTGTACATAACTCGTTACGTCACATCACGTGATAAATTCCATTGGGTTTTTGAATTATATGATCAATAGCGCCAGGACTTAGATTAAGCTTTAGGAGACAGATTAAAAGTCACTCTATTTATTTCACTGCGACGGATAGAAGTTTCATGTGACGTCACGAGTTACTTTTGTGTGAGGGGGATTTAAATGGGAACGAGGCAACCTGCTAGATGCAATACCAGTTTTACCAATCTTGGATTTTAGGATATTTCGCAATTTCTAATTTGTGTATAATTCGAGTAAAAACGAATAATCTGAGTGTACGTAATTCGAGTAGAAACGAAACGACTCCAGAGCAGTATAATATTCGGATTCGTGATCCATTGTAAGAAATGTCATTAGTAAGAAAAGCAAAGAGCCCGAAAAAGTCGTTTAGGCAAATGAAATATGTAAATATTATCGTCCGCCAAGAAACATAACTCGCTTCTCCTTAATTGAGACAAAAAAGACAAACGGCGTCTTCTCATTTCATCCTCTCCTCGACCCCGGACTTTTTATTTCCGCTTAATATTCATGACCCTCGCGCACAGCAAAAGACACACAAATTATTTCTTCTTCCTCCTCGTTCCGGGTCGACGCGACGCGACGGGACGCGATGCGACGCGGCGATCCTAAAATTAAAACTTGATTTGAAACGTTTCGCATCAATTGATACGTCGCCGTTGTCGTCATCATCATCTTCCTGCGTGACGCAGATAAATAGCGTGAAACGTGATAAAACTTCGTCGTGAAACTCGATCGGAAACGCGAAATCAAGATGAAAGGGTCCGGAAACACCGCCGGCGTAGATGTCACACGTCGAGATAACGAGCTGTTCGATCGCTAATTAAATTTGTGGCGGCGGTGCCCGAACCCCCGTATCCCCCCCGACGGGGCCGCCTCTTTGTTAGTGAGCGCTATTGAATGTCGCCGTTCGGAAATTAACGCGCGTCGTGGAAAACCGGAGATGAATACATCGGGTAATCTTACCTGGAAAACTCGCTGGTGAGCAATTTGAGTCTGGATCTGCAGCGGGCCGCTTCTTGCAGTGCCTGTTTTGTCCGGGCCTCGCTGTCGGCGCGCATGCGTCGCTCGCGGTCAGCATCCCTCTGAGCCGCTTCCCTCTGAAACAAAAAGAAAATTCAAATTAAAAAAAAGAGTACTTGAAACTGTCAAAAAAAAAACAAAAATAGTGGCGGGCGAATCATACTTTTAAGGAAACGTTCCCGACCAACTCTTATTTCTAGAATAACATCTGTTGTATGAGGAGTAGATTTTGCAATCAGCAATATTTTTTTGCCTTTTCGTAGAATTCAAGTTCGCTTTACTTTCAAATATCAATTTAAAATGAATAGTTTAAGCAGCGACATCTGCGATCGTTTTTTGACCTAAAATTGCAGTAGGATTGACAAATTGAAGCCGGTTTGCCACATAAAAAGTTATCGCATGCAAGGCGGCCATGCTTACTGTCAAAGCATAAAGAATTTTAAAAAACATTGTTGCAAATCGTTTTTGATTGCAGTGAATGCCTTGAGCAGCCTCTGTACAGCCCTATTTGGGGCTTCATCAGCAGACGCGTATCCTTGGTCGAATTTCTTTGGTTTGCAGTGGAACTCTTGAGCTACGCGTCCGCTGATGAAGCCCCAAATAGGGCTGAAACAGCTTTTTTTTAGTGTTTTAAAAATATTTTAATGAATTTTTCTTTGGATTGCCTCCAGTTAGGTTGGCTTCGATTGTATTGGCTTCAGTTGGATTGGGTTGGCTTTGGAACATTATTTTCTTTCAAATTTCACTTAGCGCTTCCTTTGTAATTTTTAAAATAAGTTTTTAACTTTATCTTAATTTTTTGCCATTTCCTGTCTTTGACTTGGATTTGTTCTTAATAATTCTGTTCTTGAGTTGGACTTATTCTTAATAATTCTGTCTTTGAGTTGGATTTATTTGGGTTGGACAATTTTTCCAAATAAATGTAAAATATTGGCAGGTTTTAATTTTTTTTAAATCTTTTATTTTTAATTTTTTGTGTTTAAATTTTTATTTTAATGTATGTTTCTTTGGGTTGCCTCCAGTTAAGATAGCTTCGTTTGGATTGGCTCTAGTTAGGTTCAGTTGGCTTTGAAACAATTTTTCAAATTTGTAATATTTGGCGCTTCTTTAGTAATTTTTTAACATTGTTTTAGTTTTTTTATAATTTCTTTTTTTTTCAATAATTCTACCTCTGAGGTGTAATTATTTGGGTTGGGTTGACCTTGAATTATTTTTTTCCCGAATTCGTAAAATATCGGTAAATTATAAGTTTTAATTTTTTTGTAATTTTTGTTTAAATCATTTAGAGTTTTTTTTTTGTATTAAAATGAATGTCTCCTTGCCTCCCCCTTGGATGAAGTTGGCCTTGAAATGATTTTTTCACATTTCTAACACTTGGCGCTTTTGGTAACTTTTTGACTTAATTTTAGTTTTTTTACCATTTTTGTTTTTTTTTTTTGTAATAATTCAATCTTTGAGTTGGATTTATTTGGGTTGGGTTAAACTTGTAATTTTATTTTTGTAATTTTTTAGAAATTAATAATTTAATTTTTTTATGATTTCTTTATTTTAATACTTCTTTACTTGGATTGCCTCCACTTAGGTTGGAATCAGTTTGGTTGGTTTCATATCGAATTTGTTCCTTCAGATTGTTGAGATTTTTGGCGATGTAGTTTTTTCGGAAATTTTTGAAATGTTTAGCTTTTAATGTTTTCGCTTTAATCTTTCATCATTTCGTTTCAATAATCCTTTCAATAAACTTTCATCATTTCGTTTCAATAAACCTTTCCTTCGGTTGCCTCCAGTTAGGTTTGGGTTGACTTTGGAATAGTTTTTCAAGTGTTTTTCTTTTTCTTTTTTGACATATTAGAAATCTGTTTCTTTTTTTTTTGTTTTAATTTCTTGTCATTTCTTCTTTTAATAGTTCTTTTCACCGGCTGAATTTAGTTGACTTGAGTTGACCTTGAAGCTTGTTTAAAAATTTTGAGTTTAATTTTTTGAAGATCTACTTTTTAAAAGATTTAGGGCCGGTTTTCCAATTGGGGTTAACTTTAAACTCCGTTTTATTCCCATGGAAACAATTGTCCTTACAATTGTTACCATGGGAATAAAGTGAAGCTTAAAGTTAAACTGAATTTAGTTGACTTGAGTTGACCTTGAAGCTTGTTTAAAATTTTTGCGTTTAACTATTTTGGAGATCGACTTTTTTGAAAGATTTAGGGCCAGTTTTCCAAGTGAGGTTTAACTTTAAACTCCGTTTTATTCCCATGGAAACAATTGTCCTTACAATTGGTACCATAGGAATAAAGCGAAGCTTAAAGTTAAACTGAAATGGAAAAACTGGACCTTAGGGACTCAATCGCAAGGGTCGTTGCAATCGTCCATAAATCCATCTACAAATCCATCCACAAATGCTTTCATAAATCAAATCAGAAATCCGTCCATAAATCTATCCACAAATCCATCCATAAATCTTTAACAAATAAATAAAAATAAATTCCATAATTCTATCAGTTTTCGAAAAAAGTTTGCCGACCAAAAATGTGATCCAAAATCCAACAACGATAAAAGAAAGGAGCCCAAAAGAAGACCTAAGTAAAAGGAAAAAGAAACGCGTTTGAATTGATGACCAACAAGTTTAAAATTATATTTTTGAAGACCGTTAGACTCATGACTTTGCAGGAACGCAAGACGTTTTGGTAATCCGTTTGATTAGTCATTTTGACGGCATAACAAATTCCATTGTAATAACAATTTAACTACAGAATAATATTGCCCCCAAGATAACGGAATAAATGCAACTGCCGCGTAAACCGCACGTGATGCCCGAGATGCTAAAAATATTGCATATGTCTTGCTGCAACACGTACTGTAGTTTTCCGTTAAATTGTGTGTACTCACTAACAATGATAAAGAGACAAAAACCTGGAATCATGTTATCTTTTTTCTGTTAGGAGAATACAGATTACGACTCAAGCTTAGTAAAACCCTGTATAAAAAAAATGGAAAAAATAAACGCATATGACAACTGAAAAGAGATTCTGAAACTATTCGAACAGATATATTACAAAGTTGGATTTGTAACTGATAGAAGATGAAATTTGAGTTTTCCTTAACTCTCTATTTTTCTAAATTTAATTTAATTTTTTCTACTTATTCGCTTACATTAGAAATTTTCCTTGAGCAATCACAGATTGTAACGCGTACAAAAATAAAAACAATAGTATTCGTGCTGTGCTTTCCTTAATATTTAGTTAATCATTTCAAGAAGCAAACACACAGCCGCTAGCTTGACCCAATTTATTTTAAGTGCCAATCAACTTCGGCATCCAATCCAATCTGAAACGAACGCCGCGCCGCGATTGTAAAAGAAGTCGTTTCACAAAACAATAACAAACACGAAACGCTACGCGTTTTCAGTGAGCTCTACCCCTACGCCTGTGTAAAGCTGCGATCAATCAATCGTCGTAAATAATAATAGTACGCAAAGCTCGGTGCCAGGGATCGGGCAAATATTTGATTTACGTGGCGAATCGTCCGTCCGCCTGTCTGTCGGTCCTCGTGACAGCCGAACACGATGTGATTAATATTCAAACAAGTTCCAGACACGAAACGTACATAAAAAAAGTAACAATAACATCGATTGTAAACTTGATTTTGTTACTTTTATGGCGCGCCATCTTTTATTTATTGGTAGGCAGCAACAGGAGCATCCATCGGGTCTCCATTTAATCCTGCATGGCACGTGACTTACGGCGATGTTTAAATTCATAAAACTCACTACTTTTATTGATGCCGATTGCTCTGTCTCAATCATCTTCTGTATTGTTAGATGTTTTAACTCAGGCAGAACTTGGTCACGTGGGATACAATCAATTACGAAGAATGCATTAATTACCCTTTAAGCGGTTTTCGGTAATAAAAAAACTTATAAAACTATATAAAAACTTATAAAAGTTTAAAAATTATAGAGCGCCATCTAAAATTAAAAAAAAGAGTATTTGAAAATGTCAGAAAAAAAAAAACTTATCGTGCGCAGGTTGACAACATGGTTGCGTTCAAAAACTGTAACGGCAGCACTTTGGGCGTTTTAAACGAAAAGCAAAATATACAAAATTACTTACACGAGAGAGAAAGAATATTACCCAGAGCGCGTTCTTTTCAGTTTCTGAACGACCTCCACTAAGTTCGTTTGCCAAGACTACCCAGTGGAGAAGGGAGGGATTCCCGGATGTTAATAATTAACGTCCGGGTGAATCGATCTTAAGTTTGATTGATTTCAATTGGGTTGGTTTGACCTTGAAACTATTTTTTAAATTAATTTTGGCTTTCAGTTAGTTTTATTTGGGTTGGGTTGACCTGAAAGTTGTTGTTTTTCAATTTTGTAAAACTTTTTTGTAATTTTTTAGAAACTATCTAATTTGTTTTTTTTTTTATATAGCTTTAAAATGAATATTTTAATTAATGTTTCCTTAGATTGCCTGCAGTTAGATTGGCGTTAGTTGGTTTGAGTTGGCCTTGAAACATTTTCTATCAAATTTCGTTTGGCGCTCCTTTTGTGATTTAAAATTTTTTTAATCTTTTTAACTGTGTTTAATTTTGCATAATTTATTTTTTACATTTTTTTATAACAATAAATATATAAATTTCTTTTTTTTTTCATAATTTCATAATTCTGTTCTTGAGTTGGATTTATCTGGATTGGGTTGACCTTGAAACATTTTTTTTTAATTGTAAAATTTTGGCAGTTTGGCATTTTTTCCGTAATTATTAGAAATCTTTGATTTTTAAATTTTTTTTGTGTTTGGGTTGACCTTGAAATATTGTTTTTTCAAATTGTAAAATTTTGGCAGTTTTTAACTTTTTGTATTTTTTAGAAATCCTTTTTTAAATTTTTTGATTAGATATTTTAATTTTTCAAAATGTTTCCTTGGGTTGGCCTTGAAACACTTGACGCTTCTTTTGTAATTCTTTTGTTTAAAATTTTTATAGTTTTTTTAATTAGTCGGATTGGGTTGGATTTGGAACTTTTTTTTCAAATTTCTAACGTTCGGCGCTTCGTTTGTATTTTTTTAAACTTTGTTTTAGTTTTTTTATAGTTTATTTCTTTTAATAACTCTGTCTTTGAGTTGGATCTCTTTGGGTTGAATTGACCTTGAAACATATTTTCTTTAAAATTTGTTAAATTTTTTGTTTTTAACTCTTGTATTGTTTTTAAAAGTATTTAATTTTTAATTCTTTTGTTTACATTTTTTATAGTTCTTTAAGAAGAAAAATTTTTATAATGAATGTTTCCTTGGGGTGCTTCCAGTTAAGTTGGTTTCTTCTTGAAACTTTTTTTTTCGCAAATCTTTAGCGTTTGGCGCCTCGTTTGTAATTTTATAAATATCTTTTTAGCTTTATTTTATTTTTAAAATTTCTTCTTTGTTTAATTATAATAATTCTGCCTTTGAGTTGGATTTATTTGGGTTGGATTGACCTGGAAACATTCTTCTTTTTTTCCAAATTAGTAAAATTTTGGCAGTTTCTAATTTCTTTTTGTATTGTTTTAGAAATACTTATTTTTTGTTTTTTTTTTCTTTAAATATTTTAGTTTTTTAAAATATATTAATAAATGTTTCCTTGGATTTATTTATTTATTATTCTAACATTTCACGCTTCTTTCGTATTTTTTTTGTTTAATTATCTTTTAGTTTTTTTTATGTTTTAAGATATTGTGGCGAGCCACTCAGTGCTGCGTCACGCTGAGGGCGTCAGGAGGTCGGTTCGCTGTTGTGCGTCATCGGCCATCACGCCACCGGGGCCTACACCGGGGTCACATCGAACAGACTGGAATCTTCCCGCATAGAGAGTTCCAGACGGCGGCGAATGATATATAAATCGCCCCGGGTTGACTCACGAGTCAGTCGAATTCTAACAGCGATCGTCGAAGTTAGACTTTTAGTGTGTAAATAAATTGTTACAAATAAATTAGTTTTTAAGCTTTATTAAATTACGGTTAAGTTTTTATCGAGTGTTTTATTCGTTTAAATAAATAAACATAAACCCTAGAAACGTAACAGTGGTGTCGGTGTGCGGGTTTGTGCAAATAAATAAACAATTTAAAGTAAATTAAATTTAATCAGATTATTAAATAAGTACAGTATCGGAAAAAAACAATGGCTACGAGAAAAGTGTTGTTGAAAGACTTAAAAGTGGCCGAATTAAAAACCGAATTAGAAGAACGAGAGTTAGAAACCGGTGGTTTGAAAGGCGCACTTCAACAGCGTCTCCGATGCGATTTGTTGACAGCTGGTGAAGATCCAGAGACGTTCCTTTTCGAAATTTCGTGTGGTCCCGTCGATTTTAATAAAATCTTGAAAGATGAACTTCGAGAACAATCCAGAAATTTCAAGGATGAACTTCGAGAACAATCTGGAAATTTCAAGGACGAACTTCGAGAACAATCCAGAAATTTGGACGAGAAGTTTCTAGAACAATCTGGAAATTTCAAGGACGAACTTCGAGAACAATCCAGAAATTTGGACGAGAAGTTTCTAGAACAGTCTGGAAATTTGGAGAAGCTTAGAGAACAATCCAGAAATTTAGAGGATAAGCTTCTAGAACAATCTGGAAATTTCAAGGACGAGCTTCGAGAACAATCCAGAAATTTAGAGGAGAAGCTTCTAGAACAATCTGGAAATTTCAAGGACGAAATTCGAGAACAATCCAGAAATTTAGAGGAGAAGCTTCTAGAACAATCTGGAAATTTCGACAAATTACAAAATAAATTGTTGGAACAATCTAGAGACTTAGACGAGAAATTTCTAGAGCAATCCAGAAATTTCGACGAGAAACTTCTAGAACAGTCCGGAAATTTGAAGGGTGAATTTCTAGAACAGACGAAAGGACTCGAAGATAAACTAGTGGTAAAAATATCGGAAGAAACAAGAAACCTGCAAGAAAATGTGGAAGAAATAATATTCCAGCAGGATAATAAAATCAAAAATCTGGAACAAATCATGGCGGGGTTGCGAGTGTTCGGGGATCAGCCACCAGTAGAAGTACTAGAAAATAATGAAACCCGAATTGTGGAAGGACCAGCAGAAAATTCTAAACTGAAGATAAAACCACCAACGTTCGATGGAAAGTCTTCTTGGCCCAACTACTTCAAACAGTTCGAAGCAGCAGCAAAGGCGAACAGATGGACGGCCAGCGAAAAAGCCACTTCGTTAATTGTGGCCTTGAGAGGGGACGCTATCGATATGCTACAGACGATGCCGCCAGAGGAACAAGAAGACTTCGACAAGCTGGTGAATAGGATGGAAATGCGTTACGGACGGGCCCATCTGACCGAGGTATACCATGCGCAGTTGAGGAATCGCTGTCAGAAATCCGGAGAAACTCTTCAGGAATTCGAAGCAGACGTTGCGCGTCTGGCCCAGTTGGCATATCCCACAGCTCCTGTTGAATTCCTCAAATGTTTGACGGTGCAGACCTTCATAGATGGAATCCGTGACCCAGACAACCAGCAGGCATTGAGAATGACCCATCCGAAGACGTCCAAGAACGCATTGGCTTATGCCTTGGAATTTAAAGCGGCGAGACGAGTCTCAAGAGGGCATGTCAAGGTGCGAGCGGCTATGGACTTCCAAGAGGAAGAAGAGGAAGAATCCGCTAACGCCAAGGTGGGATCAGCTATAAAGGAGCGACCCAGGGAGTATACCACCGCCGAGGATGTTCGCCGCATTGTGGAACAGGTCTTCAAGCAGAAGAAGCCGCTGGTGTGTTGGAATTGCCAGGAGGAAGGACATGTTCGCAGGCGATGTCCAAAGCCCAGACAGGATCCAAGGAAGCCACAGTTAAACTAAGCCGGGTCGGTGCAGAGGGGCGAACGTCGACCCGTATTCAAAGGCCCCCAAAGACGAAAGCCAAACAAGTAATATCCCTACGGCAGTTAACCAGCAGTGTCTTCGTGGATGTCACCATTGATGACATTCCTCACACCATGTTGTTGGATACGGGTGCGACGAAGACCATCCTAAGACCCGACGTCATTAAGTCATCTGGACGCACCGAGCCGACCAAGTGGAGACTGAAAACTGCAACTGGAACATCAGCAACTGTCCACGGTGAAGTAGAGGTTATCATCACCATTGGTTCAACTCCAATAAAACACCGTGCACTGGTGGCAGATATAGAGGACGAGGCAATTTTGGGCATGGACGTCATGTGTGCCCACGGGTTCCAATTGGACTTAAAGCGTGGCGTGATGGCGGTCAATAATGAGGAGTTGGTTCTACATCAACGAGGGGACGTGGCCGCTCGAGTAGTCCTCGCTGAAGACGTTGTATTACCCAGCAGGACTGAGGTTATCGTCGACGCGAAACTGGACGGTGTTTTTCAAGATGGGCAAGTCATTATGGTTGAACCTAATACTGATGATCAAAGGATTGGAAGAGGAGTCCTCGTTGGAAAAATGTTGTTGACGGCGAAGAAGGAAGTACCTGTCCGCCTGATGAACGTCAATTGTTTCTCCGTCAATATCAAGAAAGGAACCATCTTGGGAAGCTGCACCATGGTGTCCTCCATCTCCCGGCAACTTGAAACAAACGTGCCAGAAGCGAAAGTCCCAAAGAAATTATGGGAAATGGTTATGTCAACAGCCCAGGAATTGACTCCAGACCAGAAGACAAAAGCAAAGAATCTGATCGGCCGCTATCAAGATGTATTTGAGGTAGAAAATGGATCCAAGGGAAGAACTGATGTCGTGAAACACAAAATAGAGACTGGAGAAGAAAGACCTATCCGTCAAGCTCCAAGGCGATTACCGTTGGCAAAGCGTGAGGAAGCGGAACGCATTATTCGCGAGATGGAAAAGGATAATGTGATAGAACCATCAAGCAGCCCGTGGGCGTCACCAGTAGTGCTTGTGAAGAAGAAGGATGGGTCCACCAGATTCTGTGTAGACTACCGGTTACTCAACAATGTCACCAAGAAGGACAGCTATCCCCTGCCACGGATTGATGATACCCTGGACACCCTGGCCGGCTCAAAGATCTTCTCAACTTTGGACTTAAAGAGTGGATATTGGCAAGTGGAGCTGGCGCCCGAAGATCGAGAAAAGACGGCGTTTTCCATTGGTATGGGTCTGTGGCAGTGCACAGTGATGCCATTCGGATTATGTAATGCCCCAGCGACATTCGAGAGGTTAATGGAGACGGTTCTGAAAGGTCTGTCCTGGACAACGTGCATGGTGTACCTTGACGACATAATTGTCGTGGGAAAGACGTTCGACGACCACCTAAGGAACCTGGAAGGAGTGTTCCAGCGGCTTCGCGGAGCTGGACTAAAGCTTAGCCTCAAGAAGTGTCACCTGTTCCAGAAGGAAGTGAATTACCTGGGGCACATTGTTAATGGAAATGGAATCGCCGTGGACCCTGTGAAGATTCAGGTGGTGAAAGACTGGCCAACTCCCAGAAATAAACACCAAATAAGGAGTTTCCTTGGCCTGTGCACTTACTATCGGCGCTACGTTCCTGGATTTGCAGACATTGCTAAGCCGTTAACAAAACTCACTGAAGAAGGTCGTCCATTTGAATGGGACCAACAGTGTCAAATTGGCTTTGAACAACTAAAGCAGTACTTGGTTAGTGCTCCTATTCTCAGTTATCCTCTCCCGGAAGGCAAGTTCGTCGTGGACACAGATGCTAGCAACGTTGGGATTGGTGGCGTACTCTCCCAGATACAAGAGGGGCAAGAGAAGGTGATCGGCTACTTCAGTAAAGTCCTATCAAAGCCGGAACGAAACTATTGCGTCACAAGAAGGGAATTGCTAGCCGTCGTAAAAACGATAGAACACTTCTACAAGTACTTGTATGGTAGACGCTTCCTGCTGAGGACCGACCACGCCGCTCTAAAATGGCTTCTCCGTTTCAAGAACCCAGAAGGGCAAGTTGCACGATGGATCGAACGACTTCAGGAGTACGATTTTGAAATTAAGCGTCGGGCAGGAACTAGCCATCGAAATGCCGATGCTCTGTCGAGAAGACCCTGTGCCGAAGACTGTAAGCACTGTAGTCGTTTGGACGAGAAAATAGCCACGACTGCGAGGACAGCCATTGTTGATGACAAATGGCAAGGCGAAGAACTGCGAAGAGACCAGGAGAACGACCCGGATTTGAAATTAGTGCTAGAATGGAAAAGCAGGGACGCGAGGCCTACCTGGGAAGAGGTAGCACCATGTGCACCGTCCGTAAAATCATACTGGGCGCAGTGGGACTCCATAGTGTTGGATCGTGGTCTTCTGAGACGAAGCATGGAGAATCCAGAAGGCATGGAAGAGAAGACACAGTTACTAATCCCCAAGAATAGGGTGCCAGAAGTTCTGAGGGAACTTCACGATGGAACTTCGGGAGGGCATCTGGGAGTTAAGAAGACTATGGAGAAGGTGCGCGAAAGATTTTACTGGGTGAACTGCAAGGAAGACGTGAAGGATTGGTGCAGAAAGTGTGCAGTCTGCGCAGCCAGTAACGGCCCCCACAGGCGGGGTAAGGCTCCCATGAGACAGTACAACGTTGGAAGTCCTTTTGAAAGAGTTGCCATCGATGTAGCCGGCCCGTTTCCAGAAACGAATGGTGGAAACAAGTACATCGTCGTGGTAATGGACTACTTTAGTAAGTGGGTTGAAGCTTACGCCCTACCTAACCAAGAGGCGGTCACTATTGCGGAAGTCCTTGTCAGGGAATGGATCAGTCGGTATGGTGCACCTATGGAACTGCATTCAGACCAAGGAAGGAACTTTGAATCGGCCTTGTTCAAGAACGTGTGTACTCTGCTCGGCGTACGAAAAACTAGAACAACTGCACTCCACCCACAGTCGGACGGAATGGTGGAAAGGTTCAATAGAACCATCAACCGACATTTGTCCAAGGTCGTTTCCAATCATCAGAGGGACTGGGACACGTACATCCCCCTGTTTCTAATGGCATACCGCTCATCTGTTCATGAGACAACAGGGGAGACTCCCGCGAAAGTGGTATTCGGGCGAGAACCGAGACTGCCCTGCGACCTGAAGTTTGGTGTGAAGCCTGGCGAAGTCTCTGCCGACGAAGATTACGTGAGCAAATTACGCAGGAAAATGGATGATATCCACAACCAAGTGCGTCACAATATACAGACGGCCAGCGATCGGATGAAGGAGCACTATGACATCAACGCTCAACACGGGGGATACCAACCTGGAGCACTGGTCTGGCTTTATAACCCCCAAAGACGTCGAGGCCTCTCCCCAAAATTACAGACCTCTTGGGAAGGTCCTTACAAAGTGATGAAACGGATCAACGACGTCGTTTACCGCATCAAGAAGGTCCCCCATGGCAAACCCAAAGTAATCCACTTCAACCGGATAGCCCCTTACCATGGAGAAGCAGATGAAGGGACAGTACAAAGGGCGCAAGTTTCCGAAGTGAACTTCGAAACCTTCATGTCTCATCACGCCAAAGGAAGCAAGGCACGGTTTGGAGTGACCACGGAGAAGCAACAAGATCTCTTTAAAGTGCCACTGGAGTACAGTCTGGCCCACTGCGTAGCAGAAGACCTGAAAATGTCCAAAGGAATCGCTCAGGTGTTTAGGAAGAAATTTGGCCAAATCGAGGAGCTACGAAGACAGGATCCCGTGGTAGGCAAGAGCTTGCAGATCACTGATTCGACGGCAGATCGGAGGCGCCACGTGCATTATTTAGTCACTAAGAAGACATCAAGCGGTAAACCTGACTATCAAAGTATGTGGAGAGCCCTATATAGCCTGAGGAGACAGCTAATAGAGAACCATCAGATGAAGTTAGCCATCCCCAAATTGGGCTGCGGATTGGACGGACTAGACTGGAGAGTAATTCGAAGCATGCTGGAAGTCATCTTCCACAGAACGGGAATTGAAGTCCTAGTCTGCAGCCATCACCCACAGGCAACAGTCAGCAACAGCAAAACCGTAGACTGCTACTTCTTCCAGACGGGAAATTGCAAGAATGGGCCAGCTTGTAGATTCCGACATCCTCCTTCAAGACTATCACCAGGAACATTTCGAGACGAAACGTTTTTAAGAAGGGGGCAGTGTGGCGAGCCGCTCAGTGCTGCGTCACGCTGAGGGCGTCAGGAGGTCGGTTCGCTGTTGTGCGTCATCGGCCATCACGCCACCGGGGCCTACACCGGGGTCACATCGAACAGACTGGAATCTTCCCGCATAGAGAGTTCCAGACGGCGGCGAATGATATATAAATCGCCCCGGGTTGACTCACGAGTCAGTCGAATTCTAACAGCGATCGTCGAAGTTAGACTTTTAGTGTGTAAATAAATTGTTACAAATAAATTAGTTTTTAAGCTTTATTAAATTACGGTTAAGTTTTTATCGAGTGTTTTATTCGTTTAAATAAATAAACATAAACCCTAGAAACGTAACAATATTTCTCTGGGTTGCTTCCAGTTAGTTTTGACTCCAATTGTTTTATTTGAGTTAGGTTAGTCTTGAAACGTTTTTTTTTAGAAATTTTCAATTTTTAATTTTTTGTTTAGATTTATTAGGTTTTTTTTTCAAATTATTTTAAGGAACTGTTCCTTAGGTTGCCTGCAGTTAGGTTGGCTTCAATTGTATTGGCTTTAGGTTGGATTAGGATGGCCTCGAAACTTATTCTTTTTTCAAATTTCTAACATTTGGCTCTTCTTTTGTACTTTTTTAAACATATATTTTTTTTACTTTATTTTAGTTTATTCTGCAATTTATTTCTTTTAATAATTCTATTTCTGAGTTGTATTTATTCGAATTGACCTTGAAACTATTTTTTTTTTCAAATTTGTAGCGTTTTTGTAATTTAATAAAAAAAAAAAATTATTTAATTTTTGTAATTTCTTCATTTTAATACTTCTCTCCTTTTATTGCATCCACTTAGGTTGGATACAGTTGGGTTGGTTCGACCTTGATCTTGGAGCTGCTTGTTTTTAATTTAAAGAATATTTTTTGATTTTTTTTTTACGTTTTGAGCTTTTTTTGGCTTAATTTTTCATAATTTCTCTTTTTAACAGTTCTTTCCTTGGGTCGGCTTCACTGTAGTTGGGTCGGCCTTGAAGCTGTTTTAAAATTGTTAAGACTTTTGGGTTCGTTTTGAAGTTGCTTTTTTAAGTTTTATAGATTTTCGCCGCTTTTTCCGAATATTTTTTTGAAATTTTTTACTTTTAACTTTCTTTTCGTCTTAATTTGGTATACTTTTTTTTTTAACAACTCCTTCCTTGGGTCAGCTCCACTTAGGTGGGATGCAGTTGAGTCGGCCTTGTATTTCATGAAAAGCAATTTTGATGATAGACAACGAGATGTTTAAAGTTAGGTTCTGAGAGAGATAAAATAAATACCGATCCGAATCTGTTCCCCAGCCAGAACAAAGCCATTGCAATTTTCTGTTATTGTTTCATCTGCACTTGTAAACACGTGAAACTATCTCCGCTGAAGAGCACTCGACCGCAGACGTCGGCGTCGCGTCGGGACGCGATCGTCGAGTACCAAACAACGCCGCCGCCGCCGCCGTCGTCGTCGCAAGACTAAACAAAAAGAATTCTGTTGCTTCTGCCACGCTAATTAACAGTTGACATCTGTTTATTAAACATGAAGGACGTCGACATCATCGTGCAGCGGTCAATTACAAGAGCGGAATTGATTGCGGGATAGGCCGTTCGAGTGTGCGGCGATCTCGTTCTGAAGACCAGCTAATTATTAGTAATGGTCGTGAGCCCGGGAACGATCGTTTTTAATTACGTCACGTAATTACTCGTGTTCCTCGGCTTTATCGTGCGAGAGCCGTTTAACGCTTACAAGATGTTATGTCAATGTCAATGACACGTTTCAAAGAAGAAGAAGAAGTCGCCTCGTTTTCGTATTCGTCGGGTCTTGAGAAAATTCAGTTCGGATTTGGTTTCTTGTTAAATAAAACCAGATGGGTGTTGTGGAAAGACAGTTTTTAACGTTAATCTAAGAGTGGATGTCGCTGTTGTATTTCCTACTCTTGAAGATACGTTAAATATAATGTCGAATTCATAAAAGAAAAAGAATACATGCACGTCATATACGGTGCTCGTTTGTTTCTGATAGATACGCTGCATTAATCAACACTATTGTTAACTTGGTATTTGAACTTGATTTATGCCCGATTTCTTCACCTCCTGATAAATTTGTCTGCCAGATATTATCCTTGGTAACCATTGAATCGATAATAGTTTCCGAGGATACTACCTGGCCAGATAAATTTATCCGTAGGTGAAGAAATCGGGCCTTAATGACGTATGTGTTTCCGGTACATAATAATTTCCGTAGAGTTGATTAAAGTAGTGCAATTATTTGAAGCAAACGCGACGTGCGTGTATTCTTTCAAGAATTCGACATTAAATTGGTACGTAGGTAAGGAAATTTCCTTTTGTCTCACAGTGATCTTGATCTGAACAATTCAAAAAAAAAGAAAATTTAAGAAAAATGACTCAAATGTTAACAAATATAAGCAAAAAAAACATGTGATTAAACTTGAATTAACTGAATTAAAACGAATTTAAAATAATTAAGTTGAATTAGATTGTCAATGACAAGGTAAAACAGAACTATTTGAACGAAGTGCACGACGTGAGTTGAACTAATGAGATTCAAATGAAAAATAAAGAAAAAAACCGTTCCGGAGTGTACGATTCGCAACAATCATTCACGACGAAGGATGAAAGACGGAAACGGTTTACCTCGTGGTGGAGGCCGCACAGAGAATAAGTCTGGTCCCGGAATTCTCTTCGGCAACCGCAAGGTGGTTTCGTAACGAACTGCAAGAATAACTGATGGTAACAGCAACTAGAGCCTCGACAGGCCTGATACAAGTTCACAATTCAAAAAAGGCGAAAGCGCACAAATTTCCTACATGGGAATAACAACCCTAAGTAAAATGTCAACAAAAAAACAATAATAAGAAAATTAACAAGTTAATTCAACGGAAAAACAAGAAACCAACGGGGGTTTCGTACGGCAGAATCAACTGACCTTGACAACACCAGGAGTGTTATGAACGCGAAGAAAAATAAACTTTGCCTCTGGGTTAGCTAGCGTCCATAAAAGGTTTAGAGAACCAACAGCTCCCCAAAATGATCGGAGCGAAAGAAAGACGCAGCGGTTCCGTCAAGTGCAGAAACAACTCTAAGCTTTAGGGTAGTTTACGTCGCGGGGCTAACAGGGGGACAGTGGAGTCTTCCTCTTAGGGTAAAATTCATTACAAACTCTTAGCAAACTCGACCGTCAAAATATCAAATTATACTGACAACAATGAAGACTGAGATCAAAGAAAATGTTTAGTTTAACTTGAAGGCTTCCGCGGCCGTCGTCCATCGTTGAATTCCTGGCTTCCGGTTGGAACCGCGTCTCTCTTCGGATTTATTCTACTGCCGACGTATCGTTCTCCATTGCAGAAGAACTTCCTCAGGGCTGCTGCTGCTGGTGGTGGTCTGGTGCTGCTTCTTGTGAGTCGTTGAGACTGGGACGCAAGGTTCCAACCGGAAGCAAGGAATTCAACCAAAGAAAATATTTGTAAAAATGCTTTAACGAATAACTCGATGAAACGGTTGAAATGAAACTTGCTCAGTAGAGGAAGCGAATTATACGGAAATTAACCTAAATAACCAGAGAGCGAACGGTTTCGAAAAATTAAAAATTCTGATCCTGAGTTAGCACAAAAATCTGACGGTATTGGCCTGGTTTAGCAGACACACTGGCGCCAGTGGTGATGGAACGGAGTAGTAATGCATCTAAATCAAAATGAGCACGTAACATTTTAAAGGTTTTAAAGTGTTCAAGCTTCCGCTTCAGATCCTCTACCCCCTTGATCTGGTGCTTGTCTTTGCGTTCTTCCTCCTTATGATCTTACTCTCCTATAGAAATCTGTTCGGGAGATCTCTTAGACCAAAAATGGGCAAAGCGTTCGAACTGAATCGACTGAATTCAAATCTATACTGCCCTGTAAAGTGTAGTATTCAAGTCTATACTGCCCTGTTAAGGATAGCATAGATTTGAATTCAGTCGATTCGTATCTACATTTCGCATATTTGCGGCGTCATAACGTCTACAAGCTTGGCTTGTGACGCTTACATGACCTAAATCATCTGGCTTATTAGAATCTGCTTCTAGCACCTTTCAGCAAATGTTAAGTTCAATTTTTAATAAAATATTCCAAGTTCGTGGCGTAACAAATTTTACTAAATGAGGTACATCTCGAAGCAATGATTTTGTCAGTTAGGAATTCTATGCTTAACAGGGCGGTATAGTAAACTTGTGATGGATGTGCAACGGACCACAATGCAGTTTTTCTTGCTCAACCTTGAACACGGTGGAGGTACATTTCCTGCGTGGGTCTTTCCCCGTTCTAGACGTTCTCGCTCCTCCGCTCGACCTATCACTCACTGCCATTCACTTCCTCGCTTTTCCTTAAAGTAGAGGAAAACTCTGAACGGTTGCATCGAGTTTTCCTGTAGTTTTCGCCTTTCGTTATTGTCTAAACCTAATCAAATTTACTACGTGATGTACACGTTCGAAATTCAGTCTTGTTCCAGAAAAAGTCTGAAATTCGCAATCTAAACGTACGTAATGAGAAAAATGCGGTGCATTTGATGCATTCTAGAACTGCACCGTCGTAACTAGACAAGCTGTCATCTGCAGCAAAATTTTAACCGAGCCTCCAATCTCTTTTAAACAAATTTCAAATCGTACATTTCCCAAAAAAAAAAAAAACATGTAAATATACCGGGTGTCCACCAAATGTGGATGCCTAAAACACTTGACGTGAGCAAGAAATTAAAACGTTGCTCTCTAGTATTCTTTTGGTTCACCTTAATCTTTGCTGCCACTACCACGGAGTCATCAGATTCTACTTGAGTTTATCTCATACTTGCTTTTATGCGTAACATTGATATTTACTTCGTAAATTAACCATGTTACTTTGTAATAGTTCTTATTTAACACTTTGTAACTGTTCTTATTTTCATTTGTTTCTTCTTTATTGCCTTTTCTTGTTAATCTTTCAGTTCCTCGACTGTCAAAACCAACCTTCAAATGGAGGTCTTGTCTTTCGTTGGTATGATGATAACCAGGGAAAAGAATTCAGGCCGCTTGTTCCGCGAACGGTACTAAAATTTAGTACTCGGACTGTAACAGCCTCGCCCACAACGTGCGAACGCTTGCATTGCACTTCTCCCCTCCCACTTAATAACAATTCGATGCATCGCATCGGAAGCCGCGGAAAGGTGATAGGAGTAAATAGTACATTCGTCGTAAAAAGTGTCCAATACTAAGTGGCCTGAATTCTTTTCCCTGATGATAACTATTATTATTATTATTATTATTATTCAATATGCTATAAAATGTTTTTCCTTTAACTTCAAAGTTGAACTGAATTTTGTGGTATCCGATCATCAGATGGTTTCATTTTGTTTTTCATTTATTATTTAATACTTGCACATTGCTTCATTTATACCTAATACTGGCATGTCTTACTGGCAGTTTTGCTCTTTGGTTTTCCTTCTTGATTTGGAACTCCTACATTTTCAGATGTTTTTCCAGCATTTTCTTCCTTTCAGTTTCGGAAATGTCAAGTCGTATGACAAAAAAGGAAAGCATTTGACGAAATCAAAAGGAAAGGACCATATCTTTGTGTAACTTTTATATTAATTTAATGCCCTTCTTTTTTTCGCCGAGTCTATCTTTCCTCGTTGTTATCTTCCATTAATCTTTTGTTGCTGCCACTTCCAGTTTCTTCCTCATCCAATTCCATTTCCATTCACCATCTACATAGATCTAGATACTTATGTATGCATTTTACCGCATTTTGTTTTCTCCGTTTCTTCCTTTCAGTTACTGTCTCTTTAGTACGTCTCGATCACAAATGCGTAATTTCAAACACACAAAAAGACTCACAGAATGAGCGTGTTACAGAGCGCTTCCTGCATATATAATGTCTTTTTTTTAAGGAAAAATAATATTCTTGATGAATTTTGCTATTCGGAGGTTGATTTCTCGTTAATGTTACGAATTTGGGGGTTCGCAAATTATAGTCCTTAAATTTCAGAACACTTTAATTAAAAGCAGTCGCTTTACACATTTAACAGCACAATTGTAATGAGCTTGTCTATCAAATAACACTTTTACAAAATGTACTTTCTATTTATTCGAGGTATGAACCCTTCGCTTGCCAACTACTGACTAAAATCATGGCGGATCGTACGGCTTTTATAGCAGAGCCCTCTTTTGCTCGAACGTACTAGAATGAACGCGAAGCTTCGGTAACGTTCTGTGACGCAAGGTGGCGTGACTAATGCTAAAAATAGATGTGTTTGAGCGTCACGGCTGTAACAATACGTTCACTTCTCGCCTTTTCTAAATTTATTAAAACATGAGTGTTAGATTATTATTAACGTCTCGTATCATTGTTCTAAATTAGAGCGATTGTTTATGAGATTTGTTGTTGTATTTGCTCGTTGCGTGCGCAAAGAATATTCTGTTTTCCTTTTCCCCTTTTTTCTTTTTTTATTTAACGATCGATTTTTTTAGTTTGAGTTCGTTTTTTGTTTGTCATAAATCAATATTTTCAGTTTCTGAAATTTGTTTTTTTTATTTATTGCTTGCGCAAATCGTTTTTCATTTCCTTTAACAATGTCGTTCGATCGTCTTTTGTTTTGTTTAATTTACGTTTAGTTACATTTTCCTAATTTGCTTTCACTTTGCCCCTTATCCAAATCAGGGTTAGTTTTTCTTTTTATGTTAAGCGTTTTGTTTCTGAAATTTGTTCTTGTTTTTGTTTTTAATTTTCGAAGAAGAGAATATTTTAAATGGCACAATTCATTTTTTCTTATATTATACTGGTACGAATTTGGGGGTTCACAAATTATAGTCGTTAAATTTCAGAACACTTTAATTAAAAGCTGTCGCTTTACACAATTAACAACACAATTGTAATGAGCTTGTGTATCAAATAACACTTACAAAATGTACTTTCTATTTATTCGAGGTATGAATCCTTCGCTTGCCAACTACTGACTAAAATCCTAGCGGATCGTACAGCTTTTATAGCAGAGCCCTCTTTTGCTCGAACTTACTAGAATGACCGCGTAGCTTCGGTAATGTTCTGTGAAGCAAGGTGGCGTGTCTGATGCTAAAAATAGATTTGCTTGCGCTTCACGGCTCTAACATTAATAAAACCTGTCTTATTCTTCTTTTGTTATTAAGTTTAATGACCTAAACTAAAATTCGTCATACGCAGGTAATATGTACACCCCACGCTATGCCAGGCTTTTGACTTTAAACCTGAAGTTTTTTTTTCCAGCAAGTTGACATCCAACGTGTCATCTAACATTTAACCCTGACATAAGTAGCAAAAGATTTAAAATTTGTGAGATTGGAAAACTTTCTCTAAGGATGTCTTCTCTGCCTGGAAAAACCTCGAGTTTCACTCGTGAGGAGGTGTCCACTAGCCGATGAGGAAGCGTCGAAGGGTTTCCGTTAAATTCTCAGCGAAAACAAAAAGGATGAACCGCACATTATGCGTGGAACGTTACTTTCGGATCTTCCTCATGGCGAAATAAATCCCTTTACAATTCCGGTCACATCAACATAAAAACTCATGCAAAAGTCTCCAAAATTGACCAACGCGACAATTAGGTTGCTTTCGTGAATGCTAAAGATGGTTGCCAGAAGCAGAGTGCCAATGCAGATATGACGTCATTCACCACCAACTTACGGCCGCTACATTATGTTGTCGTTATCCTAGGAAAGATTTAAAAAAAACTCCTAACTTCAGAAATAAATAGCAGATATTTCAAAACGGAGTGACTTATCTCAATGCAAAATCGAACGTCGCGCGATGAAGCAAAATGTAAGAAAACCAAAGCGACGCGGGCGATTTGAAAACGCGCAACAGAGTATTCGAAACAAAAAAAAATTGATTTGAATTTTTCCTGATACCCTTTCATTTTAAATAAATAAATAAATAATGTCTTTATTTTCCAAAAAAATAACATATAATAGAAACAAAAAAATGGAATTTAGAACAAGGCGAGTTTCAGCTTAGTCCAAGGGAAGAAGCTACTCTTACAACTAACCTTATTACTAATCTCTACTTGTAAATAAATAAATACATTTACTAGGCGATATTTGGAAAATTATTTCAAATTTGTAGATGTAAATAAAGAATGAAATGAAATCATACACAAATATAGGGTAAATAATTCAATAAATAAAAAAGAAACTTTCTAGAATACACGGTCTTGCTCCTGTTGCAACTTTTGAAGAAACTGTTTTTTAAAATTGTGAAGATTCTTAGTATTAAAAAGTGTGCTGTTATTATTATAATAATTACTTATGACGTAGCTAAATGTTTTTTTAAATTGTTCAGTTTTATGAACGGGCGGTGTCAGTAGGCCACGGAATCTTAAATTTAATGTATGAACATCAGTTCGGTGAACAACTTTATTATATAAATAGACAGGCTTTTTAAAATTTAAAATCTTATAAACAACAATCGTGCAAAATTCTACGACGTTCCATATTTAGCCAGTGGGTGTCTTTCAGTTTATAAGTAATTCTTTCATATTTTTTAATGCCATGTATTAATCTCAAACATGAATTTTGTACTTTTTGTATTCTGTATTTATCAGACGAACTTAAAAAAGGACCATATACTGAACAACAATAGTTAAATTTGCTTAAAACTAAGCTGTTACAAAGTAAGGTTTTTATCTGTTTGCTAAATGGTTGTCGATTGTGATAAATTACTCTTAAGATGGCATAAGATTGTTGAATAACACGAGTTATGTGTTCTGTAAACTTCAAGGAAGAATCTAATGTTACTCCCAAGTTTTTTATAGTCTCCTGCGGTTCTAATTTTTGAGAATTTATTTTAATGTTAAGGCTAGACAGAACTCTACGACGATCATTCTTTTTACCAAAAACAATTACCACACTTTTAGTTGGGTTAAGAAATAATGAGTGTTGTTGAGATTTTATAAATAAATTTTGTAAATCAAAATTAATTTTATTACAAGCAGTGTCAATATCACTGGGATAAAAAGATAAATAAATTTGTGAATCATCTGCATAGAAATGTGATGAACAATGTTTAATAAATGTAGGAAACTGAGAAATATAAACAGAAAACAACATAATATGGAACCCTGTGGGACTCCACATTCAACGTTCAAAGCTACCGATAGATTAGGCGAAATTTTGACTGATTGCTTACGATTTTTCACAAAATCAGCTAACAGATTGCAAGCTGAATCATCAAGACCAATATGATGTAAAATTGATAAAAGTATTTTGTGATTAATAGAGTCGAATGCGTTAGAATAATCTAAAGCTACAAGAACTGTAACTTTGCCATCATCGTTTGCTCGTACAATATCATCGGTTATTTTTAACAATGCTGTTTCACAACTGTAGCCTGGTCTGAAACCTGATTGAGTTTCAGGTAGTACATTATTTCTTGATAAATGTTCTCGCAACTGAAATTCAAGTATTTTTTCTAGAACCTTGGACAAAGTTGGTAGAACACTGATCGGACGTAAATCATTGAATGAAGTTGGGTTCTTGATTTTCGGTAAGGGTGAAACATGACCGTACTTCCAAGCAGCAGGAAAAACGCAATTTTTGATGCAATAATTAATAATGTGTGTAATTACGTATGACAACTGTGGTGTACGCATTTTTAACATTTCTGCATTTATACTGTCACTGCCGCCAACTGTATTAGATTTAAGAGATAAAATAATTTTGCTCACTACTGATTCAGCGACTTCTGTGAAAGAAAAAATTGAAGTAATTTTAGGATTTACAGAAGAATTGTAATATTTTAAAATCATACTGCAATCTACTGTACACGTCGGTATACTATTAATAAAATGGGAATTGATTAAGTCCAAATTCCTGTAATTTTCGGATAAATTTACCGATTCCTTATTAAAAATATTTAATAGTTTTATATCTTTCCAAACAGATATTACACCTTTAGTTGAAATATTCTCAAAATACGCTTTTTTCTCACGCCTTACAGCAGCAGTAGTAAGTAGTTTCTTAAATTTTTATGGCTTTAATTTTCATGTCAGGTTTTCCGTTATGTAAAACTAACCCCGACTTTTTCGATATTTTTGCCCTTATTTATGAGTGAAAAAGACACGTTTTCGACCTGAACATACGCCTTCATTTGGTGCATTATTGTTACCCCTCCGCATCCAAAGACATTAGTCATGCACGTCTCTTGCACGTATGCAAGGGAGGGGGGAGTGCGTTAAAAACTCGCTTTGATGTTTAGCAGATATTGTGAGGCCAGCCCTTCGTCCTGCCATTGTCCTGTCACGGACCGCGCCTTATCTTCACTGCACTCCAATGTAATTCTCATTGGGGTTCGTGACGTTGATTTTTATTAAATTTTCTAATAGTACTACAACATCCAAATAGTTCTTGAGTGCCTTCCAGTGTGGTAGTGTCTTTTCATCTTTTTCTTCTTCGCCCTGTTGACCTTCCTGCTTTCTGAAGTAAGGATATTTTATTCTAAGGAAGCTGACTTACTTCAACTGCGGGTCTGTGGGTTTCACCCGTACCCATCTCAAAGCCCAGCAAGACTAATAACGACTTCAACGTCCGAGCGGGTCTCTAATTCGTCTATTAATTAAGAGCTTCACCAGTCTGCTTGCTGCTTTTAAGTCCTCCGACATCATCATTTGTAATTTGCGTTTGTGGACGTGACGTGCTGACATGACGAACATGTCATATTACATATCGTGTTCGGTTCAAAACGTCACGGTCCAATCGCCGATCGGCCAATCGAATCTCGTCGCTCGGCGATGAAATAGAGCGAAAGGTCCTCTTGTTAATTATTTAGCACTTTCCGTGTCGACAGGGCGCGCGGAGGTGAGGTTTAATTAATTCGCATTGTGTTGGTGGCGTGTCTGAATTTCGCACTCGACGTTTAAATTATCGGGGGGGCTCCGGCCGAAATTAATGAAACCTGATTGATAATGGAGTGTTTAGAATGAATGGCGGCCGGCGGTCACATAGGAAAAATAAATTCATACCATACAGGTGATTCATAATAAGTATCCGACCCGTTAGGGACGTTTTTATTAGGGTCATGAAAGTCCCAAATTGCAAGAAAAAAATTTATCGGATACATTTCGAAAATCAACGTGTTTTGTGCCCCAAATGGAAACCGTTTGAGTAGCACGGATGACTATTGGAGTGCGATGCGTAATGTGTTTTTAAAATCTGATTAACTGACTGTTTATGTTTTAGAAACTGTCACTGTGTCAAAAAAAAAGGAAATGTTATGTGATGTAACTTAGGGTTTTTGTAACAGATATTCGATATGACCTTCTTGTTATGCGCCTATTTTCACGTGACTGATGAATAAGCCGCCGTACACAACGCGTCTTAGAGCTAGCTTATTCGGTCAAATTTAATTTATTAAAACTGCAATTACTTCTCGATGCACGTTTTGACACTTGCGTACTTGAAGCGGCGCAAGGTTTTTCTTCTTTGCACGCGCAAGTCTGCGTGCCAAGTATTCTGCACCCAAAAGCGTTAAAAAGTTCTGTGTGAATGTCAGCCTAATGAATCACGAAATCCGGGCAGTGATTTGATATTCGATGTGACCTTCTTGTTACGCACCTATTCATGTGATTGATGAATAGGCGGTCAAACACAACGCGTCTTAGGGCTAGCTAATTCAGCCAAATTTAACTTATTATTTATTTAATTTATTAAAACTGCAAGTACTTCTCGACGCACGTTTTGACTGGCGCGCTGGAAGCGCAAGGTTTTTCTTCTTTGCACGCGCAAGTCTGCGTGTCAAGTATTCTGCCACCCAAAAACGTTCAAAAGTTCTGTGTGAATGTCAGCCTAATGAATCACGAAATCCGGGCAGTGATTTGATATTCGATGTGACCTTCTTGTTACGCACCTATTCATGTGATTGATGAATAGGCGGTCATACACAACGCGTCTTAAGGCTAGCTGATTCAACCAAATTTAACTTATTATTTATTTAATTTATTAAAACTGCAAGTACTTCTTGTCGCAAGTTTTGACTGGCGCGCTGGAAGCGCAAGGTTTTTCTTCTTTGCACGCGCAAGTCTGCGTGCCAAGTATTCTGCCATCCAAGAGCGTTAAAAAGTTCTGCGTAAATGTCGGCCTAATGAATCACGAAAGCCAGACAGTGATTTGCATTGTATTGATTTTTTTTTGCTTCAGCAAAAGCGCAATTTCCTTAACTGTGTTAATGTCTTCATAAACTGTATTCCTTATTTGTAATACTTGATGAAACATGATTCGCTTCACTTTAATTCGATTAATTATTTCACACATGAAGCAATTGCAAATTCGTAAAACTCTGTGGCAATGCATATGTTCATTTAAAGAAATCCTACATAAAGGGCGGCGGTTGGCATTTAGTTTGTTTGTCCTATTTTGATTTTTTCTTCTTCTTCATTCTTTCGGATGCCGTTGTATATTGTTTACTGTCTTTGTTCTTGCAATCATTCTTAATTTTTCGTTAGTTTCTTTTTTTGTTCGTTTTCTTTAGCCGAAGAATCGTTGATTATCTTTTATTTGTCGTTTGCCCTAACATTTTGTCCTTCATTTTATTTGTTTATTTGATTTTGTTTTTTCTTCTTTTATCAAGTTTATGTTTCATGTCCCATTGACGCTGCTCGCATTTTAATTTCTTGATTGTTTTCGTTGTTTTATAACTTTGAAACAGCGCCCCATGTAACTGTTATTTTTTTGTTTTTTCGTTCACCTTTCTCGTTGTAATTTTTATTCCTTCATTTATTCTTCCTGCAAGTTTTTTTTTCGCTTTTTGTTAGTGTTTTTATTTTATTTCTCAAAGAATGGTTGATCTTATTTTGTTTATCGTTCCCGTATTCTAGCTTATTCTTACTTTGTTCGTACTCTTTTATTTTTATCGACATATTCCATTGACGCTATCTATGTACATGATTCTTTTATTTACATTCTGCACCCTATCTAGAGCCTTTATTTTAGGAGCTAGAGAAATACTTTAAATGCAAAAGTTATAGGGTTTTGTGCTTATTAGTTTTGAGAGTTGCCCGGCCCTGTTAGAGGGAAGCAGTCGATGTACCCTCCCGCCAAGTTAAATTTAATTTTCGAAAAGTTCTGATTTTATAAAATTTTAATTTTAAAACATTTTAGAGGGAAACACTCGATCCACCCGCCAAATTAACGCAGCCTGAGTTTTAATTTTTGAAAAGTTTTGCTTTCATAAAATTTGAATTTTTTGAGTCTCAATTTTTTTACTCCGGTTGAGCCGACCCAACTTAAGTTGAATTCCGTTTTGGCGCTAAGTAAATAAACTTTTTGGGTATTTTAAGGCGTTGAAATTTTGAAGATTTTAATTTTTGCTTGGTTTGAGTAGAGTTGAGTTGACTACTCAATGATAAATAGCACAGATTAATTAAATTGGAGGTCAATTGAGTTTAAGTTTTTTTTTATCTTGAATTAATTTCCACCTTTCTTCTGGATTGGGTCGGTCTTATTTCTCTTGGCCTTAATTCTGATCGTGTTTATTTTGAGTAATATTTAGTTTGAATTATTTATATCTTAATATTTTACTTGAACTGGGTACAGTTAGGTTAAGTTGTATAAACTTGAATTTTTTATTGTTTTTTACTCAATTTCTTTTTCAGTTTCGAGATTTTTGTTCGTCGCCTGTGAAAAACTTGACCATTCGCGACGTTTTGTTTTTGTTTTTCTTTCCAAACAGAATCCTGGCCAATATAATTTAGCATTCATTTACTTTATCTTTTATTTTGTTTTATTTAATTTTTTTTATTTATTAATCAGGGATATCGTGCTTTAAAATCGATTTTCTTTTGTTTTTATCATATTTTTAAACTGCATTACTTCGTATTATTTTCAATTGTATTTAATTCCTTTTCCTTGCTTTGTCGTGATTTAATTTTTATTTTTTATTACTTAGAAAATCGTTCTCCCGCTTTTTTTCGTTTCGTCACCTCTTTTCTCGTTTTTTTTTTAATTGAATTTATTAATTTGCTAAATCGCGCTGTACAATCGATCGTCTTTTGTTTTTATAAGTTTTTTTTTTACATCGCTTTATTTCGTATTTTTTATTTTATTTTATTTTTTGCTTCCTAGTCGTTCTCGTGATTTCTTTTACAGCTGTTCAGTGGTTTAAAATTCAATTGCGTTTGCGTTTTGTTCTTGTCGTTTTTTTTTATACATGTTGTATTACGTCGTATTTTTTTTAATTCTATTAATTCGTTTGCTTTGCTTTCTCGTCCATGTTGTCGTCATTTTCGTGCTTTTAAGTTATTAATCTGGTAACTTTTAAATTGCGTTGTTTTTTGTTTTAATTTTTTTTTAAGTACGCAATATTGTTCGTTTGTGTTTTGTTTCATGAGCACTCTCTTCTCAGTTTTTTTCTGTACCTATTATTTTTTCCTTTTCTCTTGTGTTTGTTTTGCTTTTTGTATTACTCTTTTCCTTTTTTTTTCTTTTCCCTTTCAACGGTCACTTTAATTAAATTGCGGTCTAAATTCGATTGTCTTTTTTGCTTTTGTCTTTTTTTCTTATGCTGTATTATTTCGTATTAGATTTTAATTTTTGCTTGGTTTGAGTAGAGTTGAGTTGACTAGTCAATGATAAATAGTACAGATTAATTAAATTGGAGGTCAATTGAGTTTAAGTTTTTTTTTTATTTTGCATTAATTTTCACCTTTCTTCTGGATTGAGTCGGTCTTATTTCTCTTGGTCTTAATTCTGATCGTGTTTATTTTGAGTAATATTTAGTTTGAATCATTTATATCTTAATATTTTACTTGAACTGGGTACAGTTAGGTTAAGTTGTATAAACTTGAATTTTTAATTATTTTTAACTCAGTTTCTTTTTCAGTTTCGAGATTATTCAGTTTTTTGAGTATTCAGTTTTAATTCCTTAGGTATAACCTTTTCACTTTCAATATTCTTTTGCTTGGGTTGAATTCGGCTGGCCTTAATTCCAACTAGGCCCACATTTTTCGGAGATTAAAGTCGTTGTAATCGACGTTTTACTTATAATTATTGATTATTTTAATTATTTTCAGTCTTAATTTATTGCTTAGGGCTTAAGTTGGATTGATTTGAAAATCGAGTTGAGTTGACCCTGCTTGCCTAATTAAAATTGAGTTTTGATATTTTTGAGTGAAGTGATTTTTTTTCAGTTTCGAGATTTAATTATTGTGTCCTGTTTTGTTTTGTTAGGCTAGTATTTATCTCTGAGCTTTACGATCGAAGCAACGTCGCCGTTGTGTAGCCGCATCGTTTTTAACTCCCACTCATTAAACTTAAGAAATTATAAATATTACTTTCCAGACAAAAATCGATAGAGATTAGATTTGTACTTTTGATGGACAACACGCTTCGTCTTTCGGGTGTACTGTGCTAGTTTTTTTTTTTTACTTTTAATAAAGTTAATTAGTCGTAATTATGTTTCTATTTAATATCGGTTATGAAATCACAACACGAATTTTTTTGGTGTCTTTCATAGTTTCTCTTGTTTCTCCCCTTCCTTTGCATTTGGTTGTGATCTATTCAAGTTCTTTTTATTTTTTTGCATCAACATTTTTATTCAGTGCTTCATCTTATATTGTCACGATGCGGTTTCCACCATGTCACGATACCGGGCGAGATGTTACGAGATGATAAGATTTAGGCACGCTAATAGTTAACGTAGTTATAAACAAGAATCATAATAATAATGATCTTAATTGCTGACTTTTCCCTGATTTATAAAGTTCCCCGCCATAAAGTGCGTTTTCTAAAACTGTGGGTCAACGGACGAATATCAAAAATTCAACGTCTCGCGAAACCACAGTTAAAAAGCGAGCGCATTAATTACTTTTTAATAAAAATAAAATCCGCCGATGCAGCACATGTGAGGTTTAATGACACGGATTCCCCTATGGAATTCCCTCTTTTACACGTTCGTTTGCGTACGATCCTTGACCTAAGAGATTTGATCTGAAACGCAGGCAAATGTCGCGTCGCCGTCGGTCAATAAATGCCAAACCCACGTCAATAACCGCACCTGAGAAATGCAACCAAACGGTTTTTGCCTAAAATACGCGTCTTGAAATTTGTGTAAAATCCAAAAAGTAATAAAAGTAATTTTTCAAACGTGACAATATTAACATCTGCGTACATTGATTAAATACGAGAGTTAATCGCGAAGTTATTATCGAATCGGAAATATCGAATACGTGTTTCCTTTGAGCCTAACGAAGAAAACAGAAAAAGAAAAAGAAACGTCACTTTCAGGAGCGCAAAGTAATATCGCTTAATAATAAAGATTTTATTAATACGTTCGCGAACTGGCAGATGTCAGTCGTACACAATCCAAGAGCAATCATTTGTTACAAGTAGAAGCAGGGAGCGAGATTGAAAATCTCCCGTAGATTCCGCGTATCGATTACCGAAGAAAAAGCTCGCTCGCAACTGTCGTGCCTGTATTTATCTGTATCTATCTCGCCCGAGATCTCTGGCGATAATTACAATCGTTTTTCAGTGATTCCCAGAGCAAAACGTTGTTGTTACACTTCGATTAGCACCGCTCGCGCTCTTTCCCCTGAAATTATGTTAATGCCATCATGCATAACTGCTTCTTTAATCTCGGCGAGCGCCTTAATTATTGCCAGGCTGAAGAAAAAAATAAATAAATAAAATAAAATAAAAATAGCCGGGCTCTTTTAATTAAAGATAACGAGTTCCTGCTTCTATTTATAATATTAAGCAAGCAAGTAAATGTGTATTAGGGCGTATACAAAGAGCACGATTCATCATAACTTCGTAACGTAAACAAAAAAAAAATTAAAATCGTGTGCATCGGTGTTTCTCTTTTTCTTTTCTGGCCTTGGGCAAGGCCAAAGGAATCGAAAAAATCGATCTGAAACGCAGAGGGATTTATTTAAGTAAGCCTTGGAATGTCTGATGTGATGATTTAATTCGAAAATGTTTCTGAAACGCACGGCGCGGCGCACAGTGGAGCAAAACGCATTTTTTCGTGCCAAAAATCTCTAACTTCAAAAAAAATTGCTTCATGAAATTGAAATTTGGCACAAATGACAAGAGATGTACGAAAAATAGAATTAAGGAGCAAACATACTATAACGTTGATGTACAGGGCGTTGAAAAAATCATTTTGTATTGGTTTCATTAGATTTGATTAGATCAAGTATAAAAGTTCTTAGATATCACTTTTACGTAATTTAAATAAAAATTTAAAGAAAAAATGAGCAAAGAAATATAATTCTGATAATTTCAATTATAATGATCAAGGAAAACCGATAATAATTAATTTTAAAATAAATCAGATTCTTTTCCTCTGAAATAATTTTTTACCTGTATCATTGTTTTAGTTTTGGAGAAATGTCATTATCATTCATAAATCATCAATAAAAGATTCTATTAATTGAATTCGAATTATTATTTCATAGATTGGCAATTTTATACATAAAAATTAGTTATACTTTTAGAACAAAACAATATAGGGAATTTTAATCCGAACTTTTGCTCTTTATGGGGGGAAGTAGGGTACGTCACTATTTGCCTTTTTTCCAACATCTGGTTTATATGAGATTCTAAAAACATTTTCCCTTTTTTCTTCTTTCCTTCCTTTAATTTATTGAAGTTTGAGGTACAGTTCATTAAAAAAAAAACAAAATAAATTACAAAATACTCCATTCGATTTAAGAAGTATAATGTGAGGATGAATTAAATCATAAATTTATTACCTCTATAATTTGTTAAAAATAGAAACTAAAACATCAATAAAATGAATGCTGGTATTATTAAGCGCGTTGGTAAAGAGAACGTCAGTAAAGCTTATTTAAATAAGTTTTAAATGAAAAGATAAATTTGGAAAATTTGAAAATGATTAAATAAGCGTTTTTCTTCATCTTCGAGTGAAAAGTTTTCAACAACATATTTTTGTAATTGGGAAATTTGTTTTTTCCACTTTCAGCAAATACAGTAGACTAATAACCATTTTTAATTTTTATTTCATATATTTTGAGAATAATAGTTATTAATTAATATTATTTAACAACTTTTTCAATGAAATGATAGTTCACAAGTACTAAACAAACTGCAAAACTGTTTTTGATATTTGCCAAAAGTGTTCGTACAACATGGCCAGGCCAACTCAATTTGAAGTGTAATTAAAATTTCCTAAATTTGAGCAACTTAAATACACTATAACAAGAAAAGGTGCAACTAAATTTTAAAAGAAACAGTTCTTAGACATTTATTCCTTATGTAAACATAAAATTTAAGGTGCCGGCAAATGCCGATAATAACCAAAAGTCGACATATTTATTGATCTGCATGCAAAAAAGCACCCTCAATGTAAAGGCTCTTACTTAAAAAGTTAACGAAATAAATTTCGACTTACCATTCCTATAATCTACTATAAGTAAAGTATTTTTAAAAAGAACTATTAAATTTGTCAAAGTTATTCACGCAGATGATATTTTAAAGGTAACAAAAACAGGTTAAAAAGTATCATTTAATACCTTGGCATCTTTTTAAAGGGCTAAAAATCATGGAAAACAATTTCATGTTGGCTTAAATTATATTTTTTAAATAAATTGGAATATTAAGTATGCGACTACAAATGTTATGTTAACAAATTATACAATTGATCAAAAGTACTTTTGGCACGATTTATCTATCTACTGATGTCCCAGTGTGCGGCGGCGGTCTGGTCTTATCCTGTTGTTTCGGGGTGAGTTTACAGGGTGCGGACTGGGTGATCACGTATTGTCTAGACTTTAGACTGTGGGGTGGATTCAGTTGGCTTTGCATGCAATGCGCGATCTTTTTTGTTTTGTTCGTCCTTTCACGCTGAAACTACAAAGAGCAAAGCGCCAGCCAAAAAGATGAAATGAAAATACACAATGAAAACGAAAGGAATTTATTTTGCTTGGAAGTGATTCAAAATTTACATTTTGAATTTTAAGCGAGGATTTGAAACAGGGATTCCCAAACTTTTTTTTTTTAACGTCGCACATACGGGTATTATTTGCTCGGAAAAGCTGGCCAAAAGTCGAATGACAAAAAATCGTGAATTTGACTACAATACCTATTACCTAAGATAGAACAACACTTAGGGATTAAGAGGATAATCTTATTTTTCCCTCGGGTAGATGAACAAAATACCATCAAACGGATCAAAGCACCTTGATAGTCGATTGTCTTAAACGTATATGCCTAACTCAAAAAATTAAAATAAATTCAAACTGTTTCTAATTCTTCCTTGAAGATTCTTGTAACGGAAGATGTTCAGCCAAGTAAACAAACATTGTTAATATCAACTATTAATTTTTAAATGCTACTGAACTAATGTAAAAAGCCGACGATTTCCGACGCATTTGAAAATCAAATCAAACTTTGATTTGCTTATTTGTATTTCGTTACTTGTTTTTTTTTTGCAAGCAAAAATAAACTAAGCTCTCATTTGTTCTTTTCTTCTACTTTTCATTTTTTTTTCTCTTTTGTAAGCAAAAATAAATGAGAAATTGATGATTTTCGGCGCGAAGTTTTAACGAACCGAACTTTTGTTCCTTAGCGTTTAATAATTTTTTATTTCATTTATTTGTTTCATTGTGATTCATCGCTGTTTTTTGCTTTCATTATTTGTTTTCTTTTAGACGCAAAAAGTAAAGCATGGACGAACTCAATGAATACACACATAAAAATTTTTGGGATTAATTGCCAGAGAACACCGAAAAGTGTTCCCTGGCGTCCAAAAAGTGTTAGAATTAACTCCAGATTTTTATCAGTGTACTTTCATTTGTATGCTTGAAAATTTCTTAGACCAAACCACTTGCACGTCAATAAATAATAATAACTCAAGCTCTTTCTTTTCAGAAAAAAAACGAAGCTTTTGAAAATCAATCTTTCTTTTTTCTTAGTTATTTTTTTTTGTTTTGCTTGTTTTCCACTGAATCTTTTTTTGTTTGTTTGTTTCGGCTCTTTTTCGTCGAACTATTAAGATTTTTGCTTGTAGTTTCTTATCAATCTCGATTTCAATTTTTTTTTCACCTTTTACATTGTACTTCGTCGATCTTTACGCGAATTTGGTTTAAAATATTTTTCTCGTAAGAAAAAAAATTGCAGTTAAATATAAAATAAACTGGGTGTCTCATAACGTACGGAGGAGATTAAAAGGGTAGCTAGAGGAGCTCAAATTAGAGCTTTTTTCTTAATAAACTCTTCGTAAAACTCAATAACCAAAAAGTTACAAGAGGTTAAAGTGAAATTAATTTAGAAGCAAAAGTTAATACCTGCGTAATATTTTATGTTAGAAATTCAAATTTTGAGTGTTTAAGAGTTAGGTGAACAGTGCTTGACATGAAACGATTATTAAAAGAAAATGTAGCCACGTAAATGTTAAGGATATTTAATTTTTTCTTTTATACCCAAAAACGACTTTTCATATTGTTGAGAAGCGCTGATTATTTAAAACAAAACTAGAAAATAGATCGACGTAGACATATTGTGAAGGGTGGTTTTGATCAATTCAGAGTTTATTTAACAATAAAGTTGCAGTTTGTGAACTAAGTTTTATTAATTATGAAGATACTGGTGAAGAAGTTAAGAAAGTTAAACAGCTGTAACTTTCTTATTATTGGATTTTGATCAAAAACGAATTAAGAAAAAAGCTTTATTTTGATCTCCTAAAGCTGTCCTTCCAATGTCCTCCGTACGTTATGAGACACCCAGTATAGTTAAAGGTAAATAACTATACAATGCGCGACCTAATAAAGACTGTGCACGAAAAAAAAATGGTTTGACACTTTATCGATTTTGAAAGTTATTGTACTTTAATATTTAATAAATATAAATACAATATAGAACTTAAACAAATTGAAATATTAATTTTCCAAGAAAATAATTTTAATTCTTCCCATAGGCGAACTGTCGAACTTTACGTTTAACACCTGCTATTAACATCTGCACAGATTCCTTGGACACCGATTTCACTGCTTTTTCACATTTTATCTTAAAATCTTTTTCGTTGCTAGTAACGTCTTCAGTTTTCTTTAAAATGCGTTTAAGATTTGCCCAGTATCTTTCAATTGGTCGCAGCTCAGGACAATTTGGTGGGTTTTGTTCTCGCGACACAAAAGTGACTCCATTTCCGGTATACCAATCTATTGCTTTCTTACCATAATGAGCTGCCGCCAAATCTGACCAAAAAAGAACTGATCCTGGTTGATTTCTTAACATCGGTAATAATCGTTTATTTAAATTTCGCTACATAAGCATCTTGATTGATTGTTCCGGTCTTAACAAAAAATTTACTACTCTGGCCACAAGTACAAATCGCTTGCCAAATCAGAATTTTTTTTGGGAAGTTTGAAAGTTTTTTTGTTTTGTATTCCGTTCACCTTAGCTCTTGTTTACATCTTGGAAGTGAGCTACTGAGTTACCGAGCTGTTGCCCTAGGTAGTTGGAGAGGGCGAGAATTTGTTCACACCGGTGTTTATTTACATCTCTGAACCATGCCACTCCACCTCCACTAAGCTGTTGCCCAAGACGGCTCAGTGGAGGTGGGCGGGTATTCCTTCACCCTGGCGCCTTTTTATACTCTGAACCATGCCACTCCACCTCCATTGAGCTGTTGCTCAAGACGGCTCAGTGGAGGTGGGCGGGTATTCGTTCATCCTGGCGATTTTTTATACTCTGAACCATGCCACTCCACCTCCATTGAGCTGTTGCTCAAGGCGGCTCAGTGGAGAAAGGCGGATATTCGTTTACCCTGGCGCCTTTTTAACTCTGAACCATGGCACTCCACCTCCATTGAGCTGTTGCCCAAGACGGCTCAGTGGAGGTGGGCGGGTATTCGTTCACCCTGGCGCCTTTTTATACTCTGAACCATGGCACTCCACCTTCATTGAGCTGTTGCCCAAGGCAGCTCGGTGGAAGAGGGCGGGTGTTCGTTTACCCCGGCGTACACTGTGGCCAAGACACGGCAAAATTCAAAATGTTAAAATGAAGGTAGACGAAAAGAAACTTAATAAATGTTAGATTAAAAGTTTATTTATTATTTATCGTAAAAGGAGGGTAAGTACCTTTTAAAATTATCGAGCAAGTGCTAGACAAAGTGTCACATTAATTGTTATGTCATTATACTCGCCATAAATTTATCGCAACATTGTTAATTATATTTTCCTTTTGAAGTGAGTTTGTTCAAAACTGAACTGTGTAATCAAATATGGAAGGTATGTTTAATTAATCGTTTCACCTAATATTATTTTTCTGGTGTTTAATGGTTCAGAAATAATCGTACAAATCATACAAAGATTTTACAACTGTTATATCTTTCTGATGAAAGTTTTTGTTTGGTAATTCCGAAATATCACCTGACCTATGTTCAACTGTTTTATACACTTTGAGTTTTCATAATAAAACTTAAAAACTTGCGCGTTTTTGCGCCACTCTAACTTTACATTTAATATTTGTTGTAGGTCACCTCGTGGAATTTTCTCGCCATGAAAATCATATTTTCCAAAAAAAATCAGTGAGAAATGAATTTTAAATAATTTAAACAAACTAGAAAATTTGAGTAATTGTGTCAAATTTAAGAAAAGAAAAAAATTATGAAGAATTATAAAGAAGAAGAATTGATGAAAATGCTCCGGTCAAAAATGTGAGCTAAATACATACATTCAGAAATTGGAAGTTGCAGCACTATTTTCTTTTTTCTGCTATTTCTATACTAACTAAAAAAAAAAAAACTTAAACAGTGAAACGATGCATTTTTGACATTGTTAGTGACATTGACATTTTAGTCCAATATTTTGTTAGTTACAGTGCACCTGCATTTATCTTTAATTATTTCCTTTGAAGACAGTGCAAATTTTCTCACATTTCATGATGTGATAATCTGCATTCAAAACACTTCATCTATTTGTTTTGCTTGTTTTTTAATATTTGAACATTTATTTCAAAAACATTCTTATGTGACCCTATATTTTTTTATGTAGTTGTACGTAGAAAAACATGCCCGCTTGGAATTCGTAATAAAAATAGAGGTTTACATTAAATAATAATAATAATAATAACCTTTATCAGTCCCATTTTTACAAAAGTAATGGGATAAGTCAAAAATACATGTATGTAGAAAAGCACATATACACAGACAGTCACAGTAATTAAAACTAAACCTGAGATGTCATAAAAGATTTAAATTCCTCAGTAGAGTAAATGCATTTGTTTATCAAAATGACTTTTATTTTTGATTATATTTATTAGTATCTTTTATATTTCTTAGTTGCGGAGGCAGCAAATTAAATAATTTCAGACCAATAGTTGATGGACTTTTACAAGTTACATTATAGATATTTACAGGAGTTCTATAATTATAGCGCTGACGGGTTTCATAATTGTGAATATCCAAATTTCGCACAAAAGTCTTTTGATTGGCATGTACATATACTAATAATTCAAGAATAAATATAGACGCCAGTGGTAATATTTTATATGAAGTAAAGTACGGTCTGCATGAGTCCGTAGATTTTATATTGGCGATACAGCGTACTATCCGCTTTTGATTCAAAAATACATCAGCAGATGATACGGAATCGCCCCAGAAACAGATACCGTATAGCAACCTTTATTAGTTTTATACAGTGTGACTTCCAATTTAAGTTTTCATCAATGTGGACTCCAAGGAAATTTACACAGGATTCTTGTTTAAGATTCATATTATTTAAATGTAGATTAATATTTAAGTCGTTAGAATTATAAGAAGGCCGGAAGATAACAAAAGTTGTTTTAGTAGGATTCATAAATAATTTATTCATATTGAACCACTGATTTAGTTGGTTTAGTAATATATTGCCTTTTTCAGTTAAAGTAGCCAAGTTAGTCCCAGAAAAAATCCCCGAAGTTTCATCCGCATACATTACCAGTGTATAATTATCAAATCGAACAACATCATTAACAAAAAGTAAAAATAGAATCGGACCCAGGATTGAACCCTGGGGAACACCGATAGTTATAGGTAATAGACAAGATTTGACAGTAGATATCATGTTGTTTTTCAGAAATTTTACTTTGACATACTGATTGCGGCCACATAGGTAAGACGCAAACCAATCAGATACAGTACCGCGAATGCCATATGATTCAAGTTTAGAGATTAACAAAGAATGATCTACACAATCAAAAGCGCGGCTAAGGTCGCAGAAAAGACCTATCGGTTTTTCACCTTTATTAAGAGCAGAAGTTATTTCGTCCATAAAGGCATGAAGAGCTGTAAGGGTTGAGTAGCCTTTTCTAAAACCATGCTGTTTATTAGTGATAATGTTATGCTTATTTAGATGATCTAGCAGTCTATTGAGCATCGCATATTCGAACACTTTGGAGAACGCAGAATTTAAAGAAATTGGTCGATAATTTTCAACCAATTCCGTGGAATTTTTCTTATGGACCGGTACAACAGCAGCAGTTTTTAAAATTAATGGAAAGTCGCCTTTGGTGAAAGAAAGGTTTACTGATTGAGTAATAGGAGTTATAAAGGAATGACAAGTTTTACGCAATAGAGTACAAGGAATATCATCAGGTCCTGAAGAAAAATTATTTTTTAAATTGTTTAAGCAGTTCTTGTTCAGTAAAAGAAAAAATAAACATATTAGAATTTATAACTCTATTAAGTGTAGACGAAAATTCACCTGCGGTAATGTTTTTCATAGTGTCCTATGGAATATCACGAAAGAAATTATTAAATATATTTGCAACAACCGCAGGATTGTCAGTTAAGGAATTGTTTATTGATAAAGATGTATTTCTGTGTAAAGGTTTATTCCTTGTTAATTCCGATATAATTTTCCAAGATTCACGATTTTTTTTATTCGAAGAACTGATTCTATTTTCATAGTGCAGTCTTTTCGTTTCTTTAAGTAGGACATAATGTCTTTTTTTATGTTGAAGATACATATCTTTTAAATTTGGATGTGTTAACTGAAGATTATACCAGTTTCTGAGGGTTGCACTGGAAGATTTTAATTCATCCGTAACCCAAGTTCGTCTCTGCAGCGTGTCATTGGTTTTAACAATTTTCTCTGGAAAAAAAAAGCTTAAAGTTACGGATAAAGATATCGTAGAAGCTATTAAATGCGTCATTAAAGTTTTGAAACTGATTAAAATCAGGCCAAATTGTATCTGAGAGTGCTGCTTGAAAAGCAGCGTAAGACTTTTCGTTGAAAGAACGCGTAAAAGAAATATAAGACGTGATGGTGTTTTTAGATAAATTAATTTTCGGGAGTTGACATATAACGTAGCGATGATCCGAAACCGGACATGAAAGAACATTATAGTATGGAAATTTAACATTCGAGAAAATATTATCAAGTATATTCGAGTTACGTGTACGCATAAACACACTTTCGTGCATATCAAAAATTTGGAACAGATGTTTTAAACGATTTGCGTTTTCATTGCTATATACGTTAAAATGTACATTGAAGTCACCCAAGATTACTATACGGGTGTTTCGATGATAAATATAACTTAAAACGTCAGACATGATTCGCACGAAATTTAGGACATTTCCTGACGGTGATCTGTAACACGTAATAATAATATATTTATCTTCGTTAGAAAATTGTAGTTCTATTCCACAAACCTCACAGTCAAATTCAACACAAAAATTAAATTAAATTGAAAAAAATTAAGTTTTAGTACCCCAATGGTACGCCACTGTACAAATAAATGAACCACTCTGAAATGTAGATTTATAGTGATAATTTATCTGTCCGAGCATTCTTGCAAAAAGAAAATATTTTCGGAAATACATATTTACTTTACCAGACTTTTTCTTCACATTTTATGTATTGTCTTATTGTTCCTAAAACAAAAGAGTACTGTTCGAATTTTTATATTTTTCATGTATTTTTCAACGTAATATCACTATTTTTATTGAAAAAAAAGTTTTAATAATTTTGTCCAAGTTTTTATTAGTACTCGGCAACACTGTGCGGCGCCTTTCTATACTCTGAACCATACCACTCCACCTCCACTGAGCTGCCTCGGGCACTAGCTACTGAAAAACAACGCAAACTTGTCGCCTAGTTTAAATGATAGTATTAATAGGATTAGGCCCGGTATTTTCATCTCTGAGGGCCATTTGCACCACTTTCAGTTAAAATTTAAGCTCCATTTAACTCCATAGAAACAATTGTTGCAACAAACGTTTCTATGGAATTAAGTGGAGCTTAAATTTTAACTGAAAGTGGTGCAAATGGCCCTTAGTAACTTTAACCGTTGATTAATTCCTATAGAAACAATTGTCTCTACAATTGTAACTATGGGAATAAATCAACGATTAAAGGTACTCAGAGATGAAGAGACCGAGCCTTAATCGAATTAAAGCTTTCGTGAAGTTACTTTGCAAAAGGAGAGATGCAGGGGCCAGTCCTATTTTTAAGTCGAAGTCTTAGAGAGAAGGAAATAGAAATGAATCTAACTGACAATGTAGGCTGAAGTTCTTTGGATTTATCGCGTTAGACACGGTCTTCGTTAACGTTAAATTAGGTCGAACAAACGTCTCCAATTTGCGGCGTCGATCCATCAAATTAGAACGAGCTCTTTGTGTGGAAGCAGCACGCGTCTATTACCCGCTACAAAAAGGTCCATTTACAAATAAATCACGCCGCTGAAAAGCCGCCGCCGCCGCCCGCCTTCTTCCGAAAGCACGCGTGTATTCAGCCGCTGGTGTTTGGATTTAATGTAGCCATTTAGCTTGTCTGCGGATACAAATGGAGTCCATTAATCCTTGGCAATCGATACACGTCGCTGGTGTTAAATGATTATTTTCAAAGCTGATTTTACTGACTAGACAACTCCGGATCCGTGCATGCGCATGATGATAGTTTGAAAGACCCGTTCGCATACATTTACCATCCAGCGGGTCCTTTTGGGGCGATGCGTTGAAGCGTGAACCTCTGTTTGCAAACAATAATCTCGCGCAATCAATATAAAGACCCGCGGCGGAAATTAAAGCGCGATTAACAGGAAACCGCGGCCTCACTCGAGGATATTACTACGGCCATCTCTACCGAGTATTATCGGCGCGGGACACTTACCGCCGCCCGGATAATTCCGGATTGCGCAGAATATTCCGGTTTATCTATTAGTTAACCGTAACATCGTCGACCGCTATCGCTTAAATTTAGTTACCGCCACGGCGTCGCTCGACGTTACCGTCGCCGTAACCCGTAATTACCGTTTTACGTTTACGGCGAGAGCGTGCGTAAGCATATTCGGATGGCCGTGTTTATTACCGTTTTCATTTCGCATACGTGATATTGTTTCCGGAATGTATAAACGTTTTAGTATCGAAAGCGTTGTTCAAAGCTAATTGTTGCAGATCATAAAAGGGGCGGCCGACGTTCGATTCATGCGCGACGCTTGAAGTCAACAGTTAAAGTCGTAATCATTTTGACAGTCAAAGTCGTAACGATTTTGACAATCAAAGTCGTAACCATTTTGACAATCAAAGTCGTAACGATTTTGACAGTCAAAGTCGTAACGATTTTGACAGTCAAAGTTATAAAGATTTTGACAGTCAAAGTCGTAACCATTTTTACAGTCAAAGTCGTAACGATTTTTACAGTCAAAGTTATAACGATTTTGACAGTCAAAGTCGTAACCATTTTTACAGTTAAAGTCGTAACGATTTTGACAGTCAAAGTCGTAACCATTTTAAGGCTGTTTGCTCGGCCCCAAAATCGTTTTTCCCATTTCCTGGGCTTATTTTTCATTAAAATCGTACCAATTTTTCGCGAAAAATTTTTAAATAGATTCTGTTAGGCGGCTAAAGGCTCGTTTTTCGAGAATTGCCAAAAAGGCCTTAAAAAAAATTAAAATTAAAAAAATTCGAAAATGTAAGCCTTTAGCCGAAATTTCGCAGTATTCAATAATAATAAACCGTTTAGTTTTTTTTTTTATTTTTAAAAATAAGGTCAGGAAATGGGAAACAAATTTGAAATTTTCGGAATGAAATCGCTGAAATCAAATGTGGTATGTGATACACGCTAGCTCCGCCTTCGGGCCTAGTGCAAGAGGGGCGAATTCGCACATTCATTCTCCCGATTTAGTGACAGATGAAGAGTATGAGTGAGAGCGAATGCGTTTTAGTGCGTGTATGAGTGAAACACAGAATACACGCACCGTAAACACACGAACGCTACCGAGCGCTGCCAGAAAATAATTCTACAAAGATTTCTCTTTTCAGAGTCGTGCTTTTTGGTAAATTTTTTTACGGTACATTGAAAGAAACATTTTTGTCATAATAAACTTCTGCAAATCTGGTAGTCATGCACTTAATTAGTTTTAAAAAGGGGATGTTCAATATTTTGCTCAATATTTTGTTATTTATTTGTGTACACATTTACCTTGACATCATTAAAAATGCCTGTTAATGCATGTAATTAATATTATGTGATAACACAGGAATAAACAATAAGTAAAATGGGTCGGTGATGTAACATTTTGAATATCAAGTTCACCCAAATAGTGAAACGGAACTGCGTCAAATAATTTTTGTTTCTACACAACTAATTGAATAAAATATAAATACTTGATGAATACGAGGATTCAGATCTCATCAACTGTATCCTAATCTACAACCACGGTTTCAAATTTGTAAGTGCATCTGCATTATACGATATTTTTAAACATTCGTCAAGCATCTCAAAAAAAAAAAATTAAAAGCTTGTTTTTGATCCTGTTAATATTAACGTTCTGGTGATAATAGTGCGGCCATTTTGAATCTTATTGTACTACACACTAAAAGAATCTGGAACACGTAATACGTTCTGTTGTAAATACGAGGAGTTAATTATTGTTGCTATCATGTATTCGTCTGTTTGTTTATTTCCGTGTTTTTTAAGTTTCTCTAGAAACAAGTTTAAAATTGCATTCAAACTAATAGCGTTTTCCACTGGCTGCACTAGTGCGCACTGAGTGTATTTCCAACTCGTTTCAGCTTTATGTAATAAAACGAGATGGAGATACACTCAGTGCATACCGGTGCAGCCAGCAGAAAACGCTATAATAAAATAACTCAAATATGTATGCACAACAATTGTCTCAATTTTTTTTTAGTGGACATAGTACAGTTAGATATTATATGGCATTATATAATATGGAATCTTGCAGAGCAGATTTCAAATACAGATCTATTTCAGAATTGTCACCAGATTATCAGAAACAGGTTTCAACTGTCCAGATCGATCAGGATCGTTATTTTAATTTTCTTTTAAAGCCAGTATAGGCAGCATATGTTCTAAATGAAAATATTTTAACTTCGGCTTCATTTTATGCCAAAAATTGTCATCTTTTTTAATCTGAAAAAGAAAACGTATTACAGGTGTGTTGTAAATGTAAATTGCTTGTTATTTTTTCTAAAATCGTCTATAATTTCTATTTTATACACTAGTCTTCAAAACCAAATCGGTTTTACTTATTTTTATTGTCAAAATTATAGCTTTCGTGTGCTTAAAAGTTGAAACTATTACAAAAATAATCTTATAAGATTTCAGAAAAAAATAATGTATTATGATGAATTCAGAACTTTCTTGACGTTTATGTAAATAACATTATTTGTTCACATATCATTCCCAAAGGTGTCCATACAACGAATACAACTATTCGTTATAGCCAACTGCCCTTGAATCCGATAATAGTAGATATGTGTTTTCTTCAGTTTCACAGTATTGCCATCCAAAAAGAAATAGGGCATAACTTTCATCTTTGCTGCTTCCTGAGGAGTTATTTTGAACTTCGCTAACTTATAGAGACACTTGATCTCAATTATAGCATCCTCACCAACTAGTCCATCAGGACTAGCTCCAAGATACGGCATTTCTTTAGATATAAATAATCCGCCGTTCAACTTTATGTCCAAATTCCTGTGAAAATTGTTTTCTCACAATTTCTTCATGGTTACGGCACCAATTTGTAACTATACTTCCGAAAAATTAGAGGAAATTAATTTTTACGCCAATTTTTTGGCATCAGTTGTTTGACGTCTTTTACAGACAATACCAAATTTCGTTGCTGTTAGTCTTCGCTCTTTATGCCATTTCACTTTGGTGTTTTGGCCAACAGTGTTTCCCTCTAACGATTCTAACTCTACCTGGGTCCTGCTCAAGTAGTTCATTAAAGATGATTTATTTTCTTCTAAGTTTTTAAGAGGGATCACCTCTTCTATTAGTCCGTAGTCACCCTCAGCTTCGGCTGTCTGTTTTCTTTTCTACCTTGCCCAAGAAATAGTCGTGCTCTGCATTTTCGGTAAAAACGTCTCCTACGCAACTTTGACGTATACAGTGTACCCGGATAGAAAGATGATTAAATTAGCAAAAGGTGCAGGTTCGAGAGCTTATTAAGAATCCATTTTCAAATATTACTTGTCATGGCCAACTTGATTATATTGAGATGCGGTTTGAACTAGTTTGCACGATAATTTAAGTACTTTTATGGGCACTTAATAAAACTAATCCCATTTTTACAAATTTTCAATAATCTAACCTAACCTTAAAATTTTAAATTGGTGATTTTGTTGGCCCTTTTAAGAGAGACTTTTTTTCTAAATGCAATGATGTATCACATGATATGGAAACTTCTTCGAAATTTTGGGAAACAGAACTTATTCTTTTTATGAATAGAAATCGCTAGTGCCATGATCACAAAACTTTGTTATCGAGACTGTTGCAAGCTAACCGCGCCCTTGTTAACGTTGGTAATAAACGGGCGTTTACATTACATACATATTTGCATTATACATGTGTCCTACATATTGTTTGACAAGTCTGGAATGAATCTGAAATTTGTCTCATACTGCTATTACATTTTTCATGTATTTGACATGTATCCGACATGTTTTACCAGACAGATTTGTATTCCAAATTAATGGAAAACACAGCGATCGCAGACCATACAAAGGTACTTTACGCACGTGCAGAATAGTTAGCTGTTTTAAACTATTAAGCGATCTGATGGTTTGTGACGATGGAGTGATCCAAAAAGAGCATAGTAATATTATGCTGCCGCGACCAAAAACAAAAATTGATTGTCATCTTTCACGAGCGATACTTTTTCTTATTATTAAATACTAGATATGTAGCGAACAGGTCACATAGTGTAAACGATGTCCTGTGCTAGTATTTGTCGAAGACTTGTGCTAAAGATTCATCAGGATTTGTATGCGACAAGTCGACAGTTTTGTAAAGATTTGTTTTTGAATTTATTGAAGACATGTTTGTAATGTAAGCACTCCTTAAGGATTGCAGAACTTTAAATAGGTCTCGATTCACTTGATCGCGACTATACGTATACCAAGTGCTACAAGAACGTAGAACTTACTCGTGAAATATACGAAGCTCAGTATCCAGAAAAGGCTACACAGATGAAGCTGCAGTGCCACTGATCGTTCGTGAACAATCGTGTACAAGCGATTAAAATTTTAGACCAATGAAATTCTTATCTTTTTGGCACATCATACCCCTAACTGATGTGATATTGGTTTAAAATTTTAATGGCTCGCTCACCATTGGCTGCAATCGATCAGTGCCACTGCAGAATAACTTGATAAACAAAAAGCAAAATTTCTGTGATCATGGCACTAGCGATTTCTGTTCGTAAAAAGAATAAGTTCGGTTTTTCAAAATTTTGAAGAAGTCTCCATATCGTGTGGTACATCATTGCATTCAGAAATAAATTTTCTCTTATAAAGGTCAAGAAAATTAGGGAGTACCAATTTAAAATTTTAAGGTTAGGTTAGATTATTGAAAATTTGTAAAAATGAGATTAGTTTTATTAAGTGCCCATAGAAGTACTTAAATTATCATGCAAACTAGTTCAAACCGCATCTCAATATCTTAAATAACAAAAAAGTTACGGCAAATAAAAGACTTGAGAGGAGATATTGGTTTTAGTAAAATTTTAACCAAGTTGGCCATGACAAGTAAGTTTGAAAATGGATTCTTAATGAGCTCTCGAACCTGCATCTTTTTGCTACTTTAATCATCTCTCTATCTCTTCAAAGACAGAAGTTACCCATGCTGTCCCTACGTATCCGGGCACACTGTATACTTTGTAATATTTGCCTGGACTGTTCCCGATCATTCTCTTATAAATGCGGTGGTGATATTGCTCACTGAAATTTTAAGAAAGGCTCGCAGCGTGGCATTTCACTTCGTAGCTATTTTTCAAAGAGAAGTTAACTCTTTTTCCACCAACAAATTTTGAAACAATTGAAATGTACGTCTCCGCTGCATTAATGTTCATATTTAAAAGTAAACTGTGCATTATGCGTCAAATGATTGCAGCAAGCAATAATATCATGAAGTCATCCACATTCTACTAAGTCTGGAACTGAATTAATTTCATTATCTTTGAACCCGGTGCAAAAATAAACGTCACAATCAGAATGATCGCCGATTACGTGCTTTAGGGCAATGAATTATGTCCTTTTTTAACGCATTAACTTGCTCTATGAGCGTCGGTACATTAGAGCAGTATTAATTCCTATTCCAATAATCATAAACACAATTATTCTGTATAATGTATATTTTTTCTTTACGTCCACTTTAAACCGCAATACTTCATTGTGCCTAATTTTAGTGCAGGATCTAGTCTAGTGCAGTCTAGATAAAAAAGCAACCCACGTAAAATTAAAAAAAAAACAATTTTATAGGGGTAATAATAACGGTAATGAAACAACAAAATGACGTTATTGATTTACAGAGGAACATGCTATGCGTTCTTTTTTGTGTCGTTTCAATTCTGATAAACTTTCACTTTCCGACAGACGTAGTTTTATTTTCCGAGTTTTACATAGTTTCTGTGTTAGATCAGGTCGCCGTTTTTATTTACATCACTTTTACATAAAAAAATTTACTCATCTGAGTGTGCGCTCGACCTTAGAATTTGCAGGAGACCGCGGGCGGTAGCCATGTGAATGAGGCCTTATCGGAATATTCTCTTGTGGGTGTGTCAAACTGACACGTAAACCAATCAAAAATAAAGATCAGTGACAGCAGAGTCATAAATTACAAGGAAAATGTTTAGGTGGTAATTCTGTTCTCTGTTCTTTTCGTTTGTGTGTAAAAATGCAGGAACACATGTTGAACGTATGTTTCTTCTAAATATATGCGAAAAATAGTGATACGCCCATTTGAAATCGAGTTCAGCTGTAAGCGAGCATACAGCCTTAACAATCAAATTCGCCTGACATGTGTTCACAGTAACAAAAGCCCATAAACCAGCCAACAATGATTTCCATTTGAGAAAATATTACTTAAAGTGGGTTTCACAAAAAAAAAATGTTAATCAGCGATTAATTTAATTCTCTGATTAAGGAACAGGGGCGTACCGTTAACTACGAGGGCCCAGGGCTATTACTGTTTGGGGGGCCTACCCAATAAATATAAATAAATCTAAGTTTGCGTTTTAGGTTTATGACGAATCAATCATGCGTCAGTTTCTCGAAAATGATTTTTGCTCTTTTTTAAATATGAGAAATTATAGCCAAAAGACCTTTTTTTAAATTTTATTTTATGCACTGGAACCTACAGGCTGCTTTTGGAAGTGTGCCTGACAATGAAGACGAATACAATATGAAAAAAATTTAAACGACACAGATTGATTTTTTCTTATGTTTATTTTGAAAGAAAAAATAGTTTCCTAAATTACTAAAAATAATTTTGAATTTCTGCTATTAGTTTTTCAATATTTTGAGACAAATGTGACGTTAGTCACTTGTCAGTGTTTTGTTTCAGATTCAATAATTGAAACCATAACGATGCGTTTTTCGAATAAATATTAGCTTTTAATGTTAATAATTTAAAGAAATTTTCTTATTCGCCAGTGTCGCCGAGATCGAGGCGGCATAATCGAGACTCAATTGTATAAAAGGCATGCTTCTGTTTTCAGCCACACTTCCGGAAATATCCTGTATAAACTTTTATACACAGTTATTATAACAAAAAAAAATGGTCTCGTAACCAATACGAAACAAATAAAAAATAAAATGCGTTAGGTATTACTTTAAATAACAATCAAGTAAACGAAACAACAAACAAAGAAAGTCTCAGTTCAAGAATTAAAAAAAAAACTAACAAAAAACAAAACAAAGAAAAAGTGCAATACTAAATTTTACACTATCTGATTTTCTATTTGATTTTGAATTTGACTTCAGAAATATACATTGAAAAATGAGGTTAGATACGATTCTAGTCTGTAAAAGTCACAAGAAAAATCAAATCGGGCAACCAGTGGCGTAGGTGTAGCATTAGGGGTTGCAAGGCAACCCGGCGCCAAGACACTTGAAAGCAAGAAATTTAAACAGTTCTTATATTTAACTTCACCATCATAGACTACTGCTGAATTACAACGTCTAACCAAGTTTTGCGAAATTGAAGGAACCCGAATGTTTTTACAACTTGATATAATGACAGTTGTCGTGTGACAAGTGTCCTTTGACATGTCAAATTCCAATTAGAGAGCTGGATATTTCTGATTAATTTATCTAAAATTATTTTTGCGGTACAACAAAATATTTTAATTGCATTTAGTTTAAAGCACACTCAAATTGTATTCACATAACCTATACAGTCTTGTTGCCATTACAGTGGCGTAGCTATAGGGGTTATATAGGGGTTGCGAAGTGTCACAGGCGCTTGCCCGAGGTCCGAAAAATTAAAATTTTTGTTAGTAAGCAAAATATTTTCTCACCCGTAACTAATTTTCTTCCATCGATCTTTTAATTCACCTAATTGTGGAATTAGATTTCCTTCCAATCAGCCTGGGAAAAGAAACATTTGAAGTATGCTCCACATAAAACTAGTCATCAGGCGTTTTCTTCATCGAAAATTTTCACAGCTCTTTCATTTTAAGTTACAGTATGAGCATCTTTCTTGAATATCTTAAAACTCGGCGTGTGAAAAATTCTCAAACTTCACAGACCGAGTCATCTTGAAGAGTACTTTAAAAAACCTAAATGGAATTTGGCTGTAAAGTCATTGCGTTTTAAAATGGAGCACTCTGTATGTTCACTTCGCTGCTTCAGTAGAGAATCAGTCGAATCTAAAGTCATCTTAGAAGAAATCAAAATCTTCTTGAGTTCATGTAGTTGCCAATTCAAAGAAAGAAAATTTTTAATGTTATAATTATCTGAGCAATTTATTTCATCATTTACACGATCACGAACATATCGTTATCATGTTCGAGCAACCAAAAAGAAAAAGAAAAAATAGCGAATCTGTATTCGTTTAAGTGGATTTTCGTGAACATTATTTTTAAGTTTCTGTTTTACGTTATTTTTGCGTCGTTATTACCGTAGCGAGCCATTTACAAATAAAAAAATAAAGTACTTGAATTGGTAGCAATGTTAAATTCGGCGCCATTTTGTATAGTGTGGAAGAATGACCGAAGTCATATACATGAAAAGAAAAAAATCAATTCAAATTCGTGCGGTCAAAACGTAGTTCGATAAAATATACACAGATGACGCTGGTGTAACATGACCTCAAAGCGTTTTTTTTTTAATATTCAATAAAAATGCATGAATACTGTAAAAGAAATTAACAAAATTTAATATAGTAATAATAATAATTTTTTTTGAGTATTTTTTACATTTTTTTCCTCTGTTGAAATTAAATTCCACGTCACAAAAGGGAATTTTGGTAACTAAAAGGGAATTTTTTACCAACTTCTAGAGAATTTTGAATCCAGATAACTGGCAACACTGATCCAACCAGTTTCTACGACTATTTCTCTTTAATAAACATATTGGTATAAAATACTTGTGATGGATTTTGAACGGAAAATAGACATATTTAAACGAAATGAGAACAAACATCAAAAATGAATTCCACAAATACGGAAAACAAACGACAGTCGCACAGCATAAAAGAAATAAAGAAAGCAAAATGGGAAAAGTCAAAAACAGAAACAAAACGAAATTGTTTTTTTTTGGACGATCGAGAAACAAAAATTGATGTGAAAAAAATAGAATTGTTTAAGAATATAACAAATGACGATCGTCATAAACTAAAAAAAAAAAAAAATTATATTGAACTTTTAAAGCAAAAAATAAGATGGAATGAAGTGTTATTTTTTGATGGAAAATTGACGGGACGAAGTGTTCAATATAAAGAAACAAAAATCGGCTTCCGCAATTCCCGACTCATACAAGCAAAGAATACGAGCGTTCAACCTTGGCCCAATTTGCAAGTCGTCAAGGATTTTCCAGGAATTAAGGCCTGAAGCTCAAATTAACGTTATATAATCTCGCGGAAATTAGGTCACCCACGTCATATAAATAAAACTTCTTTCTAACTATTGCTTACTTGTAACAATCATTCTTAAATTCTTTGTTAAATTGGTTGTATTATCAGAATTTAATCGTTTTGGTATCAAATCAGCGATTTGATCAGGTAGTACCACCTATTGAATTAATAACCATTTTGTACATACCACATCCAAGGAAGCGATCGCAATTATAATCAAATGCCTCGTTGTAAAGTATTCAATCGCACCGGATAACATCTGAGGCGACTGCAACGTAATTAAATCGCGTAACGAAGTCATTCCACCGCGTCTCGGGGAACACCCCCCCTCGCTTTCTTTCGCCCGACAACTATCAATTACACACACCTCGAGATGCGGAAACGGGGAGCGTATTGCGGTAGGCCGTCGGAATTGAATTTATCAATCAAGTGTGACCGTGACCGCGCGACCTGTGCCACCGGACGTGCCTGGAATCCCTCAACGGCGACAAGGAGCGCTCTGCAATACCGATCAATTGAACAACAAGGATGTCTGGGGGTGTTTTCATCGGATTGCGAGAGACCTGAATTTTTCATGCGACCGTTGATGGAATCCTATTTATAGGAGAAGAGATTGAATTGAATTGAATTGCGCCGCCACTGCACTTTGAGGTTAATTTGCCAGAAAATCAACAAACATAAACAAAACAGATAAGGTACGATTTGCACTTACTTTTTAAGTAAGTGTTACGATTAAATCTCTTGTGTTGTTGTTGTTCATCCAAAGCAAGCATTTCCAAAAACTGCCACGAAATTGCATTGTAAGTAAGTGAAACGCCCCCTATTTATGATAATGATAACCACAGAGTGATGAAGGGCCATCAGTATCCGGGTCACGTCAACCGTCTTCTTGAAATTGAATCCTTTTACGCGAAATTTATTCCGGGGCCGTGTCATTTAGCGTCATAATCTAAGTCCCCGAAGAAAACACTTTTACGACATTCGTAAGCATGATTGATAGGGCAAACACATTAACATTTGTATAATGAGGGGCGCGGGGGCGGCGGGCGGTCGACTTTGTCCGAAGGAAGCTCCAGTGAAAGCTTTTTTACGCGCGCGCCGCCCTCGAGGAGGCCCTCCGCCTCCGGAAGCGCAGCATTACGTTATTTACGTTTATTGCGGGCGAAAATAAGATTCGCCCTGTAATGGGGCGTGTAATTCCGGGCGGTTTTCGGCCGCCGCCGCCGCCGCGTTTTCGGCCCGCGTAAATTTGTAAGCAGCGACTTCTCCGGAATTGCTTTCCGCTCGTAACTATGAATATAAAGGATGTGCTTAACGGATTACGGGGAAGCCCGAGAAAGATTGCCGCCGCCGCTGGCACGAAATCAAAAATGATGATTATCGAGAGAGAAAAAAAAATGTTCATTCCCTAAACCCAAATGTACAGAGTGGAATTTATGAGGAAAACAGCTGAATCCTTGTTTTGTTTCCGGTGTCACAGGTAGCTCGATGGGTACCGCAAAATAAGAAAAAGTTAGTATCTTTGCAATTATATCAAACTTTATATCTTTGAAAACCTTATTAAACAACCTGTTTACGGTGCGAAAACCGCATTTAGGATACGACTGTACATTCAGTTTAATGCGTATTGCATCATTCGGGATTGCATCATCTTGAGAAACCGCGTTGGTAATAAGCGCTTCAGACCGCGCTCGTTCTCGTCGATTTTATCGCAGCAGAAACAGTTTTTTTTTTATTATCATCTTCGTGGTTGCTGGAATAATTTAATTAATTTAGCAAAATTCGAAATAATCTCACGCTCTGCGTTTTATTTTAGACGCTTGTTCGGGCATTCGTTTTAAAACACTCCCTCCGGCCATGAAAGGGTTCAAGTTATCGATGCATCAGCACTTTTTTTGTGGCACTAATTTCTTACGCCTTTCGGAGTTTCTATTTTTAGACAGGATTGCATCATCTTTTGTTTTGTTTCGTTAGAACCGTTGGAAATTATTATTTCATGTCGTCTGTTTTCTTTTTATCGAATTAGTTTATTATGTGAACTACAGGTTTTTACGAGCTCATATTACGATGGATAATTGGTTTCATACTTGACCTTTGATGCCATTTGGGGCCTTATTACGTCAGATTGATACTCGTTGGTTCCTGCTGATGTCACGATAGTTTTGATTCGTGCAACCCCTTCTTTTCGAACCTTTGGATTCAAGTTTCTTTTCGTTTTGGCTGCAAACTTTTCGGTCTGGCTACAAGTTTTAATTCGAGATGCCAACTTTTATATTGGGTACAAGTTTTGCGTTGAGCTCAAGCTCTTCGGTTGGTTTGCGTTCGGCGATTTGCTTCGAAGGACGACGCTTTTTCGACGTTTCGAAATTTGGTTTTACGATGTGACCGCTCTTGCTGCGGTGTCGTCGTTTTCACAGGCCGACGTGGGAGACCGGAGAACAATTTCCGAGGAAGGGTTATCAGGTGGGATTGTTCGAATTGATTGCGCTAACGCCCTATTTCAAATTTTACTGTAGGCGTTTTTAATGTTGTTTTGGGCGCTTCATGCTAAATATTTGATCTGATAGCTAACGTTGTTTTGGGCGCTTCACGTCAAACATTTTATTCGATATTTAACGCTGCTTTGGGCATCTCACGCCAATAATTTTATTTTTGGAAACACGATTTGATTATTTGTGAAACTGATGAGGGATCCGCGGATGGTTAAATTTGAATGTATTTTATTGTTGACTTGTTGATTACGTTTACAATTAATATTTAACAACTACCACGCCAGCGCCATCTTAGAGATCAAGAATGACAGATTAATTCAAACGAAATAAAATTTAAAGAAGGCAAAACATTAATTGACATTAAATTTTCGATTTAAGCGAGACTAAAACATTACAACTCAATCTATCTCGACCCAAGTAAAGGAGATAAAACTCGGAAAAAGTTAAAACCTAATCAAAACTCAAACAAAATTCAGAAGAATTATAAACTCGAAAACCTCCAAATTCAAAATTTCGAGGTACAAAAAAAATATTTTAAGATGTTTGAACTTAATATATGCAGGGAATTAAAGCAGTTGCTCGTTAATTTTTTTTAAAGAAAATAGTCGACTGCCACCTCAAACAAATGAGATTCAAAACTCTGAAAGAGGAAAAAACAAACCTCAGTTGGAGTTAAGTTCAGGTCAAACTCAGAGAGACCCACCCAACTTAAGCCAACTTGTTCTATCTTGATGGAAAACCAAGAAAAAAAAACTCAAAAAAGTTAAAATCTAATCGAAATTCAAGCAAAACCTTAGAAAATGATGACAGCTCTAAAACCAAAAGAACAAAAAAATTTTCAATTCTATAAACTCAAAAGATTTAATGTCATTAAAATTATAAATTCAAAACTTAAAAAATTCCATGTCATTAAAAATTATAAGCTCAAAATTAAAAAAAATATTAATTCTTAAAACACAAACTCAATTGGGATTCTGTCTAACACAAAGGAGGGCAACTCAGCTCAATTTAATACATCTCGATTCAACCAAAGAAGAAATACTCAAAAAAGTTAAAAATGCAATAAAAATTAAAGCAAAACTTAAAAGAATTTAAAACTCAGAACTCCAAATTCCGAATTTTAAGTTAAACATTTCGAAAATTCAAGAAACTTAAAAGTCAGAATTAAGTTCAACCCAATCCGAGAAGAACTTAAATATTCAAGCAAAACTTTAAAAAATTAAAACAGCTCCAAAACCAAAAGAACAAAAAAAAATGTTCAATTCCAAAAACTCAAAAAAAGTCATATCATTTAAAATTATAAATTCAAAACTTTAAAAAATTTATGTCATTAAAAATTATAAACTCAAAATTAAAAAAGGTTAATTCTTAAAACACAACAAACTCAATTGGAATTCTGTCTAACCAAAGAAGAACAACTCAGCTCAACTTAATCCATCTCGACTCAAGCAGCAAAGAAAAAATACTCAAAAAACTTAAAAATACAATAAAAACTGTAGCAAAACTTAAAAGAATTTAAAACTCAAAACGTCAATTTCAAATTCAAAATTTGAAGTTAAAAATTTTAAAAATACCATATAATTTTAAGTATTTTGAGTTAAGTTCAACTCAATCCGAGAATAATTTAAAAATAAAAAAGTAAAATTAAAAGTCAAAATTCAGCAAGATTTAAGATAAATTAAAACTTGAAAATTCGAAACTGAAAGAAAATTAAGATTCTCTTCAAAAACTCAGCTACTCGTAGAATGAAGTATAGCTAAAGCCATAAAGTGGAACAACAAAACTTATACTCAATTTAAAACTCAAGAAACTCGAAACTCAAGAAATTAAGACTCAAACCCCAAAAACAAAGACTGAAACGAGGCCAATCCAACTCAGCCTAACTCGATTCGGCTCAAGTAAAAAATTAAAACAAAGAAATTGAAATATTAAAAAAAAGTAAAAAAAGAAAATTTATAATTAAAGTAACAGAGTAATTAGAAAAAATCAATACTTAAGAATTAAAATTAAGTTCAGTAACACTACCCAAAGGAGGCAAAGAAATTTAAGAGAAAAAAACTCAAAATGAAATCAAAATTCAATTAATAACGTCAACCAAACTCAACCCAACTCCATTCAGCTCAAACAAAAAAAACATTAAGTAATCTAATATTAAAAATTAAAATAACTGAAGAACTCAAAGACCTTGCATTATTAAAAATAAGTTTTATTTATGAATATTTTGCACTGGTAATAAAATGCCACAGGTTATTTTCTTTTTTATGAAGTTTCCTTGTAAAGTTATACAGGGTGTTTCACTTAAGGCGGCTTTCTTATCTCTCTAGTTACTCATTTTACAAAAAAAAAAAATCAAATAATCAAATGAAAGCTACTTCGCATTATGTGGAACATGTTTTAATTTTTTTTAGTTTGGTGTGTACAGAGTGTTCCGTTAGATCTGGGCGTTATGTCACTTCGTTATTTTTAATGAAACACCTTAAATATTTTTATATTTTCGAATTCCGGACTGAATTTTAACGTGATTTTGTGTATCAATAATTAATCTAAACCGTTTTCGCGGAACACTCTGTAAACACAAAACTAATTTTAAAGTACGTTCCACATGATACGAAGTAATTTTCATTTGAAACATTTTTTTTTCTATCAATGAGTAACTGAAGAGGTATGAAGTAAGCCGCCTCAAGTGGAACGCCCTGTAGATAATTTCACAAACGAACAAATTCAGAACTTTCACAACTTCACCCGTATATTTAGATGAGCATAGAAACTTCTTCCAACTTGTTAAATAATAAATCCCAAATTGACTTTTATGTCATCAATAAAAAAAAAAGATATATAAACTACGCGTTCTATGTGCGCACATTTCCTGGGGGAGGGGGCGGTAGCAAAAAGCGACGAAACAATTTCGGAAACGTCTAGGCCAGAGCAGAGGGAAGTTATTTACATATCAATCATAAAGTAAGCTCCGGCAAATATGATACTTTAAAGCTCGAGCAGAGCCGCATAATCCGGTGGATTGGCGGGATCGATCCGGGGGGGCGCCCGCAACACTTCACCGGAAAAATGGAGGTACGTACGCGGGAACAGATGGGCGCACCCCGCACGGCGATAACAAAAAAAAAACTTTCCTCCTCCTAATAGGGTACGCGCGTTATAGATCTAATAGACTTACTTTTTTACGGGGCCGTATTTCAGAATGTTTTAGAAAGGGCGACCGGCCGCCCACTTTAACTTGGAACAACTATGAACATAGGTACTTTGTTAAACGAGTTGCGGCGTGAATTATTCATGCAAATTTGCACATAAATGTTAATAATCGGGATGTGTCCGGGTCGTACTTAGGTACGACCCGGTGCTTGTTATGGGCCGTATTTTAGGAAGGGCGATCGGCCGCCCACTTTTAAATGAAATTTTGTTAAACTTTTGCAAATTTGCACGCACATATTAATCGGAATGTTTGCGTAAGTAAAGCTTGTTGGTTAAGGGGCGAGGGGGTGGATCTAATAAACTCACTTTTTTACGGGGCGGTATTTCGGGATTATAGGAAGGGGCCACTTTAACTTGAAACTTTGTTAAACAACTCCCAGCGTAAATTATTAATGCAAATTTGCACACGCGTATTAATCGGGATATCTCTACCTATGTATGGCTTGTTGTTTGTGAGGGGCGACGAGGGGGGCGGATGAGCTTATGATGTGCTAATGCGGCCCATAAATAACGCATGAGATGAGAACGAGCGGAAGCAGGTACGGAACGGGCCCCGATTTAAACGGAGATCAGCGGGCGGAAGCACTGCATCAAGTAAACTGCAAAAATATTCTCGGGGCGGAAATAAGTCGCGCGGGGCCCTCGACCTGCTGCGGTTTGCCTGCATTAGGAATCGGCGAGGCGTTCTTCTTCTTCTCCTCCGACCGCCGCGCCGCGCCGCGCCCGCCGACCGGCCAGACAGACGAGATTTACTGAAATGCGTTTCCATTCAGCCGGAACGGTTCGGGGAACTTATCGCTCTGGATGCGGAGAGCTTTTTTTCGGATCGGATCGGATCGGATCTTATCGCTTCTGTTAACGAGATTAAATTTCGTTTAATCGATTCACGCTTCGAAAGGCTCGAGATGTTAGGTTACAAAATAATAAAGCGACCGTGCCTTAATCTCAAGCATAAATTTATCGTTACGACATTCGACGTTTCTAGGTAGGTGAGTGATCCCACCGCCGCTGCCACCAAAGTTGCTTAGCAGTTGCAGATCAATGCATTGCTTTGCTACCCACCTAAGCAGAAGTAAGATTTCTGCTGAGAAAATTAACTTGCAGTACAGCCAGCAGCTTCTTTCGTGACGGGTGTGGGTGTTAATTAAACGCGACAAATAATTGAGCGTCACCTAATCTTGACCAGAACCGAGGAGAGGATAAAAGTATGGAAAAAGGAAATGATTCAAATTATGCAACCAAATAGTTTAATGCCAAGAAATGTAAACACAATAAACGAGGAAGGTTTTCCACGGAATGACGTCAGTGAAGCAAAACAATGAACATATGCGTGTCGGGCTTAACAGGCAAACATGTATGTGCCTTAATCAAAAGGATTAACAGAACATTACTAGATTTATACGTTTTCAACAACTATCAAACGCGGAAATGAAAGATCTGACATTAAATAAATATAAGATAAATGCAAAAAGTAACTAATTGACGGATTCCTCAAGCTTAACAAAAGTTAATTAACCAAACCAATAAATTCTCGGCGAGAGGCACCCAAACAAACACGCTAAATTAACGACGTGAAGCGTCTTAAACAAATAAGCGTTAGTCATTCAAAATCCAATATCCGGCGAGAGGGTCGCAAAAAACGGGTATGACAAATGACGCCGCGCCGCGACGGATCGAACAGCAACGCTGAAACCGGGGTTCACACTGCTACCCCATGGGGATCGTCACAGGCAACTTCAAACGAAAATGCCCAAAACACCAAGTGCTACAAAACTCTGCACTCACCTGAAAACTACCAAGTTATCAACACGGACGGAGAGTAGCGACAAAAGTGCGTAGTTATACGCGGAATACCCTAGCTCGAGTGGAGAATTGGGGCATGTGTCGTACTGCGACGATATAGGTTTATGGGCGCCAAAGATAATTTGTCCAACGAAATTCCTTGTTAGTCCAAAACGCTTATCTCTACGAGCGGATCGCCTAGCTAACGCGTCTTTACCTTTACTATTGTGCAACAAGGTGGTGGGCCACATAACTTCAATAACAAAACTAAAATACTGCAATTTATTGCTCAAACACAGTCAAATTAACGTTTGATTTCTTGACATCAACAGTTTACGTTACCTCAAATGAACCAGATTTAATTTGTAGTTATTCGAGGGCCTCGACTACCCTAAGATTAATTCAGTAACAATTGAAATAAAGTTCTAGACCGTTAGTCAACGAATAATCAAATCTTTCGGCACACCCTGTATAATATACAGCGTATTTGGTCACTACGACGCTTTTCGAAATAACGTGTAAAGCACTTACAGGCAAGTTTTTTTGCTTGTCGAGGTGGCCACGAAGTCCTGTTGATCGCAGAATGTCGGCGAAGTCGTCAAACGAGGCCGAGGAATGAGAAAATAGTTGAGAAGATTTTTACGGGAAACACACAAAAGTTACCAAACGCAACAACACCCAAGTGATGTAGATGCCGTGATGTGAGCTTCGAGCGCGAAAGCGCTCGTCCCACGTGTCCAGATTTAGCCAATCGTAAATTCAGAAAATTAACTTGAAGAAAAGGCGCATGCCTCAGCGCTAGCAACATGTGGATCATAGAATAAAGAGCAAATAGATAAGGTCGGGTTCATTTAACTATCGAAAGTGAAATGACGATGTTGCAAAACAACCGGAACACAAAATCGCCAATGATCTCAGCAAAGAATCTGACAAACTGTACTTGATATGATATTAAAGTCCAAATGTGCGGTCAATTAGACTATCCATGGAAATGTTCACTCGAAAAAACTTCGTATAAACTGATCTAATAAAAAAAACGGGAATTTTATAGCTTTGTGAACGTCTGAAATAATAACTTCGCGATAAAAATGCCACAAACCAAATAGAATACGCCTGCACTTGTTTCGAAAGCTCATATCTTCCTGTCAAAAGAAATTGGTTCTCTAATGTTTATCTGAAACCCAGAAAAAAGCGCTGAGATCTCAAGAAATTCGCACTAATTCACGGCCGGATTATTTCAAAACGAAAGCTGGACGAGATTATTTGACGGTTTCGAATCTAATTGTTTCAGGGATAATAGAAATTGTCTGTAAGACGCGATTGAAACATTATATTGAATAAAAAATTTACAAAGAAAATTAAGATTAGAAAAAAAGATTAACGGGGAAAATATAGTAGTAAACAGATAATGCATCGGACAGAAAGGTTGCGAATAATCAGTACAAAACAAAAAAGTTATATAATAGCTTTTTTTTCTTGGAACACATAATTTAAATTCAATTAATAAAAATTTGGTTAAAATTTAATTGATTGTCAAACACAAAAAAGAAACACACAGTGAAGAGCTATTTCTTCATTCTCAAAATTAATTACAAACTGTAAATAAAAATAAAAAAATTCAACGAGGAAAAAAGAGAAGCGTAAACAGGTCAGGAACCCTGAATTTCACTCGGAGAACATTCGTATCGTAGGGAACAACCAAAATGCAGGAGCGCACCTAACCCCCGACGTCGACTTTACCCCAACGCCAAAAACCTAAATAAATCCATCTCTTTGCTTTAGCTGATGCCTTCCTTCACTCTTTATATTTTCTTTTGTGTGGTTGGGAAGGTCTGATTGTTAATGCGTTCCCTCCTCCATCTCTTCAGTCCTCTCTTCAAGAGAACAAACGTCTATTCTCATGTATCACAAACCCTAAAATAGCACGCGATGATAAATGCGTCTCGCGGAGCAATGGCAATGGCAATCGCAATCGCATTCGCATTCGCATTCGAATAAAGAGCCGACGTGCGTAAGTCGAAAAGCGCATAAAGCACGTCGGCCCATTGTTCACCCCCCGGACGAGGCATCCACAAAACAATGACCCGCCAAGATTCAAGAAGAAGAATAGAATAATAGGAGGAGGTGGTGGAGGCCCTCTCGAGTGAGATGTGGAACGGGCAGCCATATTCTAATTAAATGAATAATTCAGGGCGAATTTACATGATATCGAGAGCTGCTGCCACTTGAAGATAAAGTAGTAGTGTAGTGGATGGTGGCTGTTGTTCGTTTTGTTGGTTGGTTTCTTGAGCAACCGCAGTCGAATTGATCGCGCCACTTAAAGGAGACAGCTCGAGAATAAAGATGCATGGAGGCGATTGTATATCGACGTGACGCGTTCGCGAATCGGAACGAATAAATAAATATTCAACGACCGACGACGCCTCAAGTAAACGTAATCATGAACGTGATTTATTATTCCTCGGGGTGGACGCATTAATTATATTCTTGTAAGCGGGCGTTCGTATACTTACGAACGGAAGTACCATTAAAACCGGAGGAGCCTTGAACTGTCGTGAGCGGAATGACGAAGCGGTTGTTTGTTTAATTAATGCGTGAAATGAGGTCGCTGCTAATTTGCATCTTACAAATAAAGAGTAACGATGAAATCATAAAAGGTCATTGTTACACAATTGAAAATATACGTATAAAACATCTGACTAATCAAATGCCCAGCACTACGAATTATTCGGGGTCTGCAAAAATAGTCGCTTAAATTAAAAGCCCTTGAAAGACGAGTATTAATGGTTGTTTATTTTATTTATTTGATCGCATTTTACTGCAATAAAAATAGTCTTTTTTACAATCGTCCTTCCTTGCTAGGATAATTCAATTCGTAAAACATCAAATGATGTTTTAACTCAAATGCTTTCGCTTTAAAATACTCCGGCCATAAAGTAGTGTAAAATTCTCGATGCATCGACACGACACTCCTTTGTGGTTTGTTCTAAATAAATAATATCGTTCGAAGATTTTATTTTTAGACAGGACTGCCTCATCTTTTATAAAGTTTGCAAGCGAATTTCATCTGTTTCGTGAGAGCCGATCGAAATTATTATCCACATGCGGACAGACTAGACTAGTCATAAAATTTCCGCCTTCGTCTATTTTTTTTTATTCAACTAGTCTATGTTAATTACAGGTTTTTGCAAATCAATATTTCGATTAATTTGACCTTTAATGCCGTTGGTTTTTCTTTACATGTTGATACCCGTTGGTTCCTGCTGAGGTCAATTCGTGCAAACCCTTCGTTCGTGTATTTGGGGGCACGGCTAGTTTTATTTTATTAACTCGTACTATGCCGTGAATCAATAAGTCGTTTAGCGAAATCCTCAGCGACTGGTGGTGTTGTTTGTAGGGAAGTGCGGCTCTATTTTCGCGCCGTGGTTGGCCGTCCTGAAGGTCGGTTCACATTTTGGTGTTCAGGAGGAACCACGGGGAGATTTCCTCATCGTACGACGTTTCGTCGATTCTAACTTACGCTAAACGATAAGAGTTTCTCTCAAGCCGTGACTTTGAAGATCAGAACAGGCTTTTAATTAAGGTTTTGGGCATAAGTTTTGCGTTGAACTTAGGCTTCCTCTTTTGTTTTGGTTTTCCTTTTTGGCGATTGCCTACGCTTTTTCGACGTACCGTGCATAGGATTTTTTTTTTTATATTTTGCACCCTATCGAGAGGGTTTGTTTTTGGAGCTAGAGAAAAACTTTAAATACAAAAGCAGTAGGATTTTATGGCTATTATCTTTTAGATATGGAGAAAAAAGTACAATTTTTCTTTTTTTTTTTTTAATGGAACACCCTGTATATCGTTTACCATTAAGATTACATTTTCCTGATTTCAAAAATACATAATATGTTGACATTTAGAGGGGCTTTTTGTAATATGATTAAGTTTAAAATATCAACTTAATGACGTTTAAAAAATCAAGACGGCCTGGAAAGGTGCTCACAAAAGTTCTACATTACGTTTTAGTTAGCAAAAACAATAGAAATTCGAATACTGGAAACCCTACACAATAGATTAATAAGGAAAACCAAAATTCCAGGCCGCCTTAATATTTTAAAAACAAATTATATACAGGGAGATTCAGGCAACCCTTTCATTAAAAGTTTACGGACTTCTCCTCTGAATTTTTGTTTCATATTTTGCAGTTATAAGTTAACGATATGGATCTATCAAAATATAATATTTTCAAATTTCGGACACTTCCGCTTATACCGGAAGTTGCTGTCAACTTTCTTATGTTAAACGCAATACCCCATTTTTTATTACATTTATGAAATCTTCATGAAATTCTAGAAATATTTTGTGTAACATGTGATACAAGAAAAATTAGCCGTTTTAGAGATATTTCCATTTAAAAAAAAAAAAATTCAAAGTTGCAGTACCTTGTTTATGATGCTGCCATCTTTGTATAACAAAAGCCATAATTTCAATTTTTGGCCTGTAGTAGGCTATGCTCATAAGCTTTCAGGTCATACCTAATTTTACACAAAATCGTTTACGGGCTGGTTGAAAAGTAACTTCTATTCGAACTGATTTCAACTGTCGAAAAGTCATGTTTTTTAAATAGAACACCCAGTATTTTTTATACCATAAGAATCAAAATTAAATGTTCTTTCGAACAGTATTACCATTCCCTATACCCATCTCTTACCTTTCTCTTTCTATTCATGATTTTCTCTTTGAGACATCAATTTTTTTCACTTTTCAGTATTATTCCTGAATAGTGTGCTAAGAAAATTTAACAAACTGAAGTTTTCTAAATTAATTTCTGACTGTAATTTCAATTTCATTTTAAAAACCGATAAATAATATTTAAATACACATCTATCATCTGAAATTTTTGTTTACATATGCCACATGTATTAGAAGTCTTGGTATGAGTTTTTACACATTTACAAGGAAAAATTTACACTTAGAACACAAAAATTTTTGAAAACTAATAAATAAATCAGAAATATTAAAAATAATACACAAATTGTTGGTTATAATATTGGCACTAAGTTGTCCTCGGCTATTATTTATTAGTAATAACTTTCTATTGTGTCTCAGTAATAACATATTTTCCTTGATATAAAAACTTATTTTGTCAATTTTTTGATCATCAAATACCTTTAATATGTCTGTGTTTGATTATTCATTTTTTGGTTCTTCGTAGCGAATAAATTGTTTTTTTTTAATTCCTACTAGACAGATGATTTCAAAAATTATAATTTCTCTAGTTTTCTATTTAAAAATAATACCGAAAAATGGAAAAAAATTTCGTGTTAAAATGAAATCACCGATAACGAGTGAACTATGAGAGATAGGTATAGGGAATGCTAATACAGGACGAAAGAACATTTAATCTTGAGTCACTTGGTCTAAAAATATACTAGGCGTTCCATTTAAAAAAACATGACTTTTTGACAGTTGAAATTAGTTCGAATAGAAGTTACTTTTCAACCAGCCTGTAAGCAATCAAGTGCAAAACTGGACATGATCTGAAAGCATGTAACTGTAGCCTACTACAGGCCAAAAATGGGCATCATGGTTTTTGATGCACAAAGATGGCAGCATCATAACCAAGGTTCTGAAAATCTGAGTTATTTTTAAAAAAATTAAAATATCTCGGAAACGGTTAATTTTTCTTGTATGACATGTTGAATAAAATATTTTTAGAATTATATGAAGATTTCAAAAATGCATTAAAAATTAGGGTATTCCATTTAAAATAAGTAAGTTGACAGCAACTTCCGGTATAAGCGGAAGTGTCCGAAATTTGAAAGTATTATATTCTGATAGATCCATATCGTTAACTTATAACTGCAAAATATGAAACAGAAATTCAGAGGAGAACTCCATAAACTTTTAATGAAACAGTTGCCTGAATCTCCCTGTATATGTGAAATTAGGAAAATATGATCTTTCATTTTAGCAAACAATATATAGGGTGTTCCATTTAAAAAAAATAAAATTATATTTTTTTTCTCCGATTTGCGATGCGATTTTGTTTCTAAAGGTAACTCTAAAACATACTTGTAACTCCGTAACTGACTAATCAGGTGAAATGTTCCGATTATCTGCGCTACGGCGGCCCTATGCCAACTTTACATACATTTAATGTTGTTTTGGGCGCTTCACGCCAAATATTGTGTTCGCATTTAACGATGTTTTGGGCGTGTCACACCAAATATTTCATTTTCGTATTTAGCGATTGCCTTGGGCGCTTTACGCCAGATATATTTAGATTCTTGTTTTTCACTTTTCTAAAACTGGTGACGATCCACCGTTCGTTGGTTTGAAATATTAGAAAGTCATTTTTGTTGCTTTGCGACTAGTCATTTTAATGTCTTGCCAAATTTCATAGTTTGATTTGGTTTGATGCTTTAAGGCGCGCACATATTTGGTGGTGTTAAGACCGTCATATACTTGCCTGTTATTTGCTTTTAGTTGACATTAAATATTGTTGCATAAGTTCTTCTGCAATTATTGTTCCTTAACTTACTATATTATTGGTCGATTTCCTTTTTTTTTTTTTAGGAAATTACAGATTGCTGCTTTCCAGTTTATGGTTCAATTAAGGTTCGAATTTCAAGTATAGAGTTTGTTTTTGTTTCTTATCAATCGATCACCTTTTGTTTTCAGTTTTTGATTATGACGTCATTGATTATCACGGCTTTGCTTTTTTACCTTTTTTCTCTTTTTTTTTCTTCTTCGAACAAGTGTTTTTGTCTTTTAAACCGACGTTGTATTGCTTTTGTTTGTTTTTTCAGCAGACGTTCGTCAATTGCTTTTCTTCAGCCTGTCATTGGATAACCAGTCTTTTTTGTCATCTTCAGTTGATCACGTTTTTTTTTGCTTTGTTCTTTGTTTATCAATTTATTCATTTTCATCTTTTTTGATTTTTTTCCTGTTAGTGATTCTTGTCATTTTCAATTTCCCCTTTTTCTTGAATTTTCTTCGCAGCGTAGAAAATTCTAATAAAGAATTGAATAAAAATATTTTGTTTCAAGCGAAAAACTTATTTTTATTTCTTTGTTATTTATCGACTTTTATCAATATTCTTACTGTTTTATTTATTTATTATTTTAAATTGGTTTTTGAATATACGTAGAAACGAGTCCGAATAGAAATTCGGAGATCCTTTTTAAATAAACGCGTTTTTCGTGTTCTTTTTTTTGGCCGAGTTATTGTTTATCATTTTACTACTTGTCTCTTCTTTTAGTGGTGGTTTGTCGAAAACTTTCTTTATTTTACCGTCTCTTCCTTACTAACTTATTCATTTGCTATTTTTTTTTTTTTTGAAAAATTGAGTGCGTGACCCTAAATAATAAAAACAGAGTTTCCAACTTTTGTTTTTCGTTTGAATATTTTGCTTTTCATTTTTTTCTTTATTTCTTACTTGATTAAATTTCTGCTTTTTTTTACTTTTCGATCAAGCGTTATTTTTCTTTTTTTCACGGCATCGCTTCGATATACTTGTTTTCTTTCGGTGGTCGGTTGTTTTTTTTTTATTGTTTTTAAGGTTGAATGGGTGGATGTTTTTTTTTTTACATGAGCGCATGTTTTATTTGACTGTAATGACCATTAAGTTTTCTCTTCTTTTCAGTTGTTTTCTTCGAACGTGTGCTTACTGTTTTTATTTATTTGTACAGGGTGTTCATGGGAAGCCGCTACAATAGCTAACTTTCTTATTTGTATTTTTATGAAGTAACTTAAATTAGGAAAGTTTTTATGGTACTTCCAAAAAAACAAATGACAATCAGATATTCGAGATTTTCAATTGTTTTCATTTTTTTTTAATGGAATGTTAGGTTTTTTATCATTGTATCGCGTTCAGGATGTCAAACTAATTATGTCTCTAAAATATCATCTTCCAAAGCTTACTACTTTTATAAATGATTTAGTAACAAAATCTCGGTGTTCACGGGAAATGGTTACAATAGCTAACTTTTTTATTTGAAGTTTCACGAAGTAGCTTAAATTAGAAAAGTTTCAGGACCTTCCCTGTTCGATTTTATGGTACCTTTTGAAAAACAAATCACTATCAGGTTTTCGAGATTTTCAATTGTTTTCACCTTCTTTAAATGGAACATTATGTTTTTTATTATGGCATCGCTTTCAGGATGTCAAATTAAGTATGTCTGAAACAGTATCTCTCAAAACAAAATATCTCATAAATAATTCAGTAATCTCGCGGAAAGAAGTGTATCGTTATGCAAGTCTTTTTATTCAAGAATACAATATGGTGTGCTTCGAAACAAGAGAAAAGAGGAAGTGTGTTCAAACTGTCAGACCTTTGTGAACTGTCATGATTCAAAATTTGTTAAAATTTAGTTCAAACTAAAAACCCTTTTGTCAAATATTGAAAGCGCGACATGTTAAAATGTCTAATACCATTATTTACCAAATAATTTATAAAATAGTAGACTTAGGAGGGGAATATTTTAGAGAAGTACTTAATTTGGCATCCTGAACACGATACGCTGATAAGAAATATAACGTTCCATTAAAAAAAGTTGAAAACAATTGAGAATCTCGAAAATCTGACAGTCATTTGTTTCTCCAGGGGTACCATAAAATCGAGTACGGAAGGTCCTGAAACTTTTCTAATTTAGGCTATTTCATGAAACTTCAAATAAAAAAGTTAGCTATTGTAGCCATTTTCCGTGAACACCAAGATTTTGTTACTAAATTATTTCTAAAATAGTAGGCTTTGGGAGATGATATTTTAGAGACATAATTAGTTTACCATCCTGAACGCGATGCGATGATAAAAGACCTAACATTCCATTTAAAAAAGTTGAAAATAATTGAAAATCTCGAAAACCTGATTGTTATTTGTTTTTCCGAAAGTACCATAAAAATGAAGAGGAAAGGTCCTAAAACTTTTATCATTTAAGTTACTTCGTAAAAATACAAATAAGAAAGTTAGCTATTATAGCGGCTTCCCATGAACACCCTGTGTATTTATTTTTGAATGGGTAAGGTGTCTGGTTGCGGAATACTCTTCGTTCCTTGTAAGTTTAAATTATTGTGAACCCTACTGTTTAGAATTAAGCCGAATCTAGGAGAATTCTACCCCCAGTAGGGATTTTTAACACACAGGAAAAATATATATTCTCTTTCTGAGAAACTTTTTTTTTTTTTGGTGAAAAGACAATTTTCCATGAAACTGAATGAATCTGATTTCCAGATTTCGATATCGCAGTTTCCTCCCCTTTTTGTAAACCCACCACCACCACGTCATGATTGCACAATTTATTTCCCATTTACAACGTCGCTTTTATTTCTGCAATTTCCTCATGCAAATGTCGCCGTATTCACTACATTATATTATTTAATATTCGTAACGACTTTTTTATATGACTTTCCCCCCTCCCTCCCCCGCGTTGACGTTCCCCCTCAGCTTTAATGCAAATTACGAAATCATTTTACAATCCCCGCCCCACCTGCTCCCGGGCCGCTTACTTTTAATGAGCCTCTGCCCCCTCCCCTCCGAAAACTGAAACCGTTTTATCCCTGCGGAGGATTTAATTGCGGCGTTGCCGATTTTTTTTCTTTCTTAATCTTTGTAAAAATCGGCGCGCGACAGTGAATTTAATAAAGTTCTCTTGAATCCGATGCCGTGCCTCACTCGCTTCATGAATAACAAAGAGGCGGCGCGGGCGTAAAATTGAAAATTCTTCTCTCGCCCTCTCGTCCCGCCGCCCCAGACACAAAGAACTCTCTAATAATAAGATTATTTCTGGGCGATCGTCTGATGTATTAATTTTCGCGTCGGATTCGAAGAGATGTTAGTAATAATAATAATGGATAAGGTGGAAGGCGTGGGGGTTGATTAAGCATGAAGTTTAATCCGGAGCTCAGCATCTAATAAGGGGCGACACGGTGCAGAAGTTATGGGAGCGGGCCGTGACAGGAATGGAGAGGTCGAGACAGACAAAGGACGCTAATCGATAGCGACACGGGCCCCTTGGCGCGCATTGATTTTAAACCCTGCGAGGATTTAAGAGGATGGTGTGTTAACTCGAGAGACGCTCGGTAATTTTTTATCATCTCCCTGACGAGGCGCACAAGTGTAATGAAACTTTCATCTAATACGTACAAGCCCGAAAGTGGCTGATGCCACCAAATTTAATTATGCCCCGCCACGAGATATTGCGAAATAACCGTTCGCCTTTGAAGTAAATTATTCCTCTCTTCCTCTCTCCTCTTAAAAATCGTGCGCCGTTGAGAATTTAATATTTCGGAGGAGTTATTGCCGCCGCCGCCGCTTTCATAAACTTTGATGTTAAAGAAGAAAAGAAAAAAGAAAACGCGTCGAGGAGCACTGACAAGGGGTAGATGCCTATCATTTCAACTGCGACACGAAAACAAGGGAATAAAGAAGGGATCGTACTTACCTACCTACCTTGAGTCGTCGAGTCGCCGTCGTGATGATAACACAAAGAAAAATCTAGTCATCATTTTGCCTCACGCTCGAACTACCCTAACACAACTTTAATTTGCTTTTCTGATAAGAAGTACTCTGTATAGGGGGCGTACTCCATTTGCCATCAAATTTATATGCCTTAAACTCGGCAATATCCATTGTTCATTCTTGCACCGCGATTTATCAAATGACCTGCAGGTTCAGCTTAAATTTCCTTCTGCTTTTATTGTGTCACGTCAAAGTCGTCAATTGCCTTATAACGTCACTATCACGCTGTTCAGATTCATCAAGTTCGTCAATTGCCACATAACGTCACTATCACGCTATTTGGTCAAGTTCGTTAAGGTCGTCTGTCGCCATATAACGTCACTCTCACGTTATTCAGGTTCCTCAATTACCATAAAATGTCACTATCACGCTATTCGGTCAGGTTTGTCAAGGTCGTCAACCGCCATGTAACATCATTACCACGCTATTCAGGTTCGTCAAGGTCATCTATGGCCATATAATATCAGTATCACACTGTACACGTTCGTTAAGGTCATCAATCGCCATATAACGTAACTATCACACTATACAGTTTAGGAGTATAGGTTCATCAAGGTCGTCAATCACCATATAACATCACTACGATGCTATTCAGGTTCGTCAATTGCCATATCACGCTATTCAGGTTTGTCAAAGTCATCAATCGCCATATAACGTTACTATCGCGCTATTCGGTCAGGTTCGTCATGGTCGTTAATCGTGCTATAACGTCATTATTCCGCAATTCGAGTTCGTTAAGGTCGGCAATCGCCATATAACGTCATTATCACGCTATTCAGGTTAATCAAAGTCGTCTATAGCCACATAACGTCACTATCACACTAGACGCTTCGTTCTTATTACGCTGTTCAGAGTCGTACAGGTCGTCAATAGCCATGTAACGTCACTATCACGTTGCTCAGGTTCGTCAAACTCGTCAGTCGCTATATAATGTCACTATTACGTTGATCAGGTTCGTCAAGGTCATCAATCGCCATCTAACGTCATTACCACGCTATTCGGTCAGGTTCGTCATGATCGTCAATCGTCCTATAACGTCATTAACCCGCAATTCGGGTTCGTTAAGGTCGTCAATCGCCATATGACGTCACTATCACACTATACACTTCGTTCTTATCACGCTGTTCAGAGTCATTAAGGTCGTCAATAGCCATATAACGTCACTATCGGGTTGCTCAGGTTCGTCAAGCTCGTCAGTCGCCATAAAACGTCATTATCACGCTGATAAGGTTCGTCAAGGTCGTCAATCGCCATCTAACGTCATTACCACGCTATTCGGTCAGGTTCGTCGTGATCGTCAATCGTCCTATAACGTCATTAACCCGCAATTCAGGTTCGTTCAGGTCGTCAATCGCCATGTAACGTCATTATCACGCTATTTAGGTTCATCAAAGTCGTCAATAGCCATATAACGTCACTAACACGTTGTTCAGGGTCGTCAAGCTCGTCAATCGTCATAAAACGTCATTATCACGCTGATAAGGTTCGTCAAGGTCGTCAATCGCCATCTAATGTCATTACCACGCTATTCGGTCAGGTTCGTCGAGATCGTCAATCGTCCTATAACGTCATTAACCCGCAATTCGGGTTCGTTCAAGTCGTCAATCGCCATGTAACGTCATTATCACGCTATATAGGTTCATCAAAGTCGTCAATAGCCATATAACGTCACTAACACGTTGTTCAGGGTCGTCATGCTCGTCAATCGCCATATAACGTCACTACCATGCTGATCAGGTTCGTCAAGGTCGTCAATCGCCATCTAAAGTCATTACCACGCTATTCGGTCAGGTTCGTCATGGTCGTCAATCGTCCTATAACGTCATTATCCCGCAATTCGGGTTCGTTCAGGTCGTCAATCGCCATGTAACGTCACTATCACGCGATTCGATCAGGTTCGTCACTTGATTGATAACATTATCAATCGCTATATAATGTCATTATCACGCTAGTCAGGTTCGTCAAGATCATCTATCGCCATATAACGTTATTACGCTAATCAGGTTCACCAAGGTGAACTATCGCCATATACTGTCATTTGCCCGTATGCTTATTATTCATTTACGTTAAACATAACGCGCTGTTACCTTTTTTTTAATAGGAATTTGAACGTAAACTCGTCGATAACGTTATATTTAACGTAAAGGATACAGCTTAAGGGCGATTATCACGTTATTCGCCAATCGCCATATACGTCACTATCACTCTGTTTAGGTTCGCATTTCTAGATGTTTAAGGGAAACGAATTCTACTATGAAACTTTTCGGTGCACCGCAATTACGCTAGCTGAAAGTGAAACCTGATATTTCGAGTTTTTCGAAAATTAAAGTCCATTTTGAGAACAAAGTGATGATGAGTTTAGCTGCGCAAGGAAATCGTAATCAACGTCTGCACATTACTACGTACACCCTCCTTGGCTTATCCGAAAGCTTTAGCGAAATGCGACATTCGTACGAAGAAATGTTCGGAATTCCCTAGCTCAGATGTAGTCGGGGTGGGTGGGTCGAACTTCGACGATAATTTATTTGAAGAATGGAAATGTTAAAGGATTAAGTAGTTTTTTTTCATTGATAACTAATCTAAATCCCCGCGTCAATGCCCTGCTAAGACATTTATGTGCACCAATTTTTGCTTGTAGGTGCTACAGTCTCCGTGGCGCAACAACAATTTTATCCAAATTTTTAGTAATTTTTATCTCGAAATCTAAGAGACTTTTATTATTAGAATTTTTTTCCTGATGACTTCGACTCACCATTATCAACTATCAATTTTCTTTTTGTACTGGCAATTTTCAAAGCTACGGTATAAGATGTGTTAGTGTTAATTAAAATTCAGACAACGGGACTCGAACCCACACTGTTCTTGACACAAAAAAGTAACCTCGATACTTACATAGCATGATAGAAGTCAACCGAGTTGGATTTTTTGTGTGCAAAGGCAATCAAGAAATCGACTTCCAAAGCCCAATACCCCCTTCGGATATGAAAACGTCCCGCAAATATTTGCGCAGTCAAAACCTCGCTTTTATTTTAAGGCATCCCGCGGCGTGAATCTGAAGTTTGCGTAAAGAATGACCCGCCGGGGGCCATGAAGTTTTATTGTGAGCGGCGGCTGGGCGCTTCCGCAGTCTCTTTTATGTGTTCGGACGCGGCGGCCGCCAACTTTTCCACCACTGTTTGTGTCATTGATGAATGCGCCCGTCCGTCGGCCGCCCCCGCGCGACGCCTTTCCTCTTTCCGCCCTCCAATGAATGCCGGGTTTTGATTTCGCGTCTGCATGAAACACGGGGCGCACGTTGCTTACAGGTGCGAAGCATTCGGATAATGCAGTGTCTAGACAGACAGGAAGGAAACTCGGTGTATAACTTTAAGCAGATATTACAATTTACAAAACGAGGAAGTAACCGACTGCATAGTTTGTTTCTTGCGTCGGGGAACTTTACTAATTATTTGCCAGTCAAGATGGTACAGGTCTTGTTCTTTAGGTCTCTTTTTGTGTTACGTTCTCTTTTATGGGTTATGGAGGTGACAGTAATTATTAAAAGTGCATTTTCTAAAAGTTCGGGTCCAAAGGTCAATCTCAAAGTCAGCCCAACCAAATCTAAACAAGAAAAAAATATTAAAAATTAAATTTGAAAAGTTCGTCTTGTCGAAAACACACCTAATGAGCGAGCGCGTTAATTGTTGTCCAATCTCAAAGTTAGCCCAACCAAATCTCAACTCAACCCAAGCAAGAAAAAAAAACATTTAGAAGCAATTAAAATTAAACCCCGATCAATCTCAAGGTCGTCTCTCCACAACTCAACAAATTTCAAGACCAACCCAATCAAACTGAACATACTAGGACATACCTCTATTCAGCCCAAATAAAAGATCAAACCAAATCTCAACCCAAACTCAAGCAAGAAAAAATTAAATTTGAAAAGTTCGGGTCCAAAGATCAACGAATCAAAGCAATTAAAATTAAACCCTGATCAATCTCAAGGTCATCTCTACAGAACTCGACAAATTTCAAGGCCAAATTATATAGAATAATTTTATATAAAAATCGATGCCTGAACTCTATTCAACCAAAGTACAGAATTGAAAATTAAAAAGGTAAAAGAAATAAATTTTAATTTAAAAAATTAAGAGGTAAAGAATGGTCAACCCAACTGAGCGTACCTATTCAATCCAAACAAGAAATAAACCCTCGATCAATTTCAAGAACGACTCAACCCGACTGAACACCCTTAACTCTATTCAAACCAAGTACAAAATTAAAAACTAAAAAAAAAAAAGGTAAAATAAATTTCAATGTCAATCCAATCCAACTGAACATACCTCTATTCAACTCTAATAAAAAATAAAATTGGCCTCCGGATCAAGCAAAGAGAAATTTTGTCAAAGCTTGACAAATTAAATCTGAGAAAAGTTAGAAAGAAACAATTCAAATTGAACCTCAACCAATCTCAAGGTCGACCCAACCCAACTGAACTCGGCCTAGCTCTATTCAACCCCCGAGTACAAATTTGAAAATTAATAAAGGTAGAGAAACCAGAAAGAAAAACTTTAGACCAAACAAATTTAACAAAAAATAAAAATTAAGTACAACCAATTTCAAGGTCATCCCGACGAAATTCAATTTAACTCTGCTCACATATTTATAAAGACAAAAAAAACTCATTCAAGTCAGTATGGTCCTCCGCTGACTGTTGGAAAATGAAGACGAATTTAACAAAAGTATGCACCGTTTAAGGTAAACGGAACTGCCTAAAAATGAACGAACAAATGCCTGAGTTTGAATACCAAAAAAAAGGATAAAAATTAAGTTACCAAAGCAATCCGCATAAAATATACAAGTAAAGACGGAAATCGGATTGATTGGCCTAAAATAAAACTTATGTGGTATGTTGGCTTGAAGTAAATAAAACAAATACTTGAACCACCTTCGCGTTCTCAGAGAAATTTGAGGTTAAACAACTACTACGGAAGCAGACGAACATGACCTTTCAAAGCAGTAGCGAATAACATACTGAAGAAGGAGGGTGCGAGCCCATAGAACCTTCCTGGAAGGTAAATCTGCTGGTGCAGCATTGTAAGTAAGTTTAAACGACTTGGATTTCATTCGTCAGCAAGAAATTCCCTCTATTAAAATGTTCATTTTGTCTGCGTTCCATTGACTGGAAAGGACTTTGACTAGCGAGCTAAGCACACGTCCGTAATTCACCCTAGACAATACCCGCAGCGATTAAGCCTGAGTCGATGACCGTGCATGTGAAATAAAACTAAACAGTTTTTCCACGAGTTAACTAACTCTTAATTCAAATGATTACGTGACGTGCTTCTACTCTAGACGCTCCCAATACCTAGATGACGTAACGATGTCATTTTGCGATGTTTTTCCAAGCGTCCTGCAGGCTTCAAACCGAAACCTGGGATGCTGAATCGACAGAACGTTCCAGATTAAACAGAAAATGAAACGTAAATGATTTCATAAAATATCGCATAATATTGCATTGAGTACGCGAAACATAAGAAATCACATCATCTTTTCCCCGTGAAAAGGACTGTCGAAGCAGATCCCACAGTACTTATCATCTACGTGCTTCTACCCTAGACGCTTCCAATAGCTAGATGGCGTAATACGATGTCATTTTGCGCTGTTTTTCCAAGCTTCCCGCGGGCTTCAAACCGAAGCCTGGGATGCTGAATCAACAGAACGTTCAAGATTAAACAGAAAATGAAACATACAGATTTCCTAAAATATTATATTGCATTGAATACGCAAAACATAAGAAATCACATCATCTTTTTCCCGTGGAAAGGTCTGTCGAAGCAGATTCCACAGTACTTATCATCTACTTGATACATAACTTAAATGATTTTTTTTTTTATTTTATACGTATTGACATTTTCGAATTCTTACAATTAAACCTAAAAATGCGCGTGTTAATTTTTTTGTAAATCCAATTTAGAATATAATTTTTCAAACGTGTTGTTAATATCATCCCTGCTAGGCCTGTAGCTGGAGAGGCGCCAAGGGAGGCTGAGCCTGCCCTGGAAAGTTTTAAGCCTGCCCTACGACGCGATGGCCCAACCTGGCATGAAGCAATACATAATATTACGACTTCGAGGTTCAGAAATAATACTCGTCAAATTATTTCGAAAAACTTGAATAAAACACAATCGCGCTCTCCCCACTCTCGTTTTCTTGGAAGAATTATAACTTCATTCATAGAGAGATGCCCGGCAAATAAATACAACCGTCGCAGCTGGGTGGTGGGAGTACGCTTTTCCGCTAGTGCCCATCCCTTGTGTAAGCCATGCGTGAGTACTCCCGCTAATGCGCAGACGCCCGTTATCTTGAATTTCTTAGACTGTTGCAAACATGTATTTGACAACCCGGTTGCGGGGGGTTGCGCTTTTATTTTACACGAATTCTGTGCGTTGAAAAGAAAATAAATGCTGTTTTATCGTTGAAGTTGAAATTAGCGAGTTTTGATTTTATTTACGCGCTTCACATCACACGATTGCCAGATTAATGTTTTATAAGACAACACTGGAAGCGATCTTTCAATTTGCAACAGATAATATCTATTGGGTAATTTAAATCTAAAAAAAAATACTAAACAAAACCTGAAATTATTTTGAATGTAATTACTTCATGCCATGAAAATTTATCTTTGCTGTGTTTTTCATTTAGAGGATATTTTAAGAATTCGTAAAAAGTGTTAGAATAAAGAAATTTAGAGCCTGTCCTACACTGAGATAAGGCTTTTCTGAATATTTAGTCTGGCTACGGCCCTGACCCCTGCCAATCAGCGCGACCACCTTGCGTCTCAAGAAACGTTTAAAACACGTTGGTCCTTCGAACCGGATTTGAGCCAGCTATCCAATCCATTAATGCACCTTTACCAACCGTCGCGTCGGCAACAACAGAGTATGATTTTCGATGACATAGCTAATAATTTAATTCTCGGTTTCCAGAATTTATCTCTTGAATTTAAATTTAAGAATTAGTAATATTTGTGTGTGGGACTCTTCACCTTTTGAATATACATAATACTTATTGATTAAGCACCGCGAATTTATGACCATTAAGTACTCGAGTTTAATCCGACTTAGGCATCGTTTACATCTAGCAGCGCCCTGGCGCGGCGATTAGATTAATTTATGTGGACCGGCCTTTGTCCGGGGGGCCCCCCCGATTCAATTCATCTCACCTGCGGGCGCTAAGCCCGCGCTCATACAAGCATAAATTCCGAACAAAACGCGACGCCCACGCGGCTTATTCATACAATCCTTAATTCGTTACGGGCAGTAAATTTCGCCGCATTAAGGCCGCACATGCACGAAAGTTGGCGATCTGTCTGTTCTGTATGTGTGTCTGTGAGTGTGTGTGTGTGTGTGTGTGTGTGTGTGCGGCGTTTCGTCTGTGAGAGGCAATTATCGGAGAGCGACGGCGCGAACCGGTCCCCGGAGGCCGCGGATTTGTGTAAATATCGTCCGGATTTATGTATGGAATAATTGATAGTGTTTGAGCGGTGGGTGCATAAGCCGAACGGGGGCGGATTATTTGCAGTCGACCGTTTACACTCGTACATGTATCTCTCTGTCTACTGGTCTGTAAAATATTTATTGGGGGAGAGGAAAGACCGAGATGAGATCTAACGCAACCATGTAGGAGTATAATTCACACAAAGGCTGTGCTACTAGATATCACAAGTAAATCGCATTAACACGAACTGAATATAAGATGAACAGGATTCACAGGCGACAGCCCAATTCTCACTGTGGCGGAGTTAAAAATCTCCAAGCAAGCGCGGGGAAGCGGCGGGAGTAAAAATTCCCCAATCCAGCGCGTTTAAAACGATCACAAAGTGTCTTCGCTTTACGGCGAGCCCGCAAAAAGCACCGTCGTCGTGTATTTTAGAACTAAAAGCATTAAAAAATATATAAAACCTCGAATACTCTTCATACCACGTACTTGCAAACCAATTTTCAACGTTCACATAATACTATACGGTATCTGAAAATAGAATTTTTAATTTTCAGAGAGGGAAAAAATCGGATGATGAAAGAGAATCTAATTTAAATATAACTTTTTCTAAATTAAAAATAAAAAGCGTAACGTCATTAACGTTTAACCTTTCAGGTATAAGTAGAACAAAGCTTTGCTACCAATTTGTAATGTCAGAGGTCGCCGGGATTTAATAATTTCAGGTCGTCTCCTTTGATTGTTGAAATTAAATAGTCCGCCTTTTCCTTTTTAGCGTCGGAAAAAAATACTCCTACTTGGTTTTTTAAATAATAGCGCCGTAAACGCAGCAAAAAAATTTATAATCGTATGAATTCGTTACTTTAGATCTCTGTGCCCGATGCAAAGGATTCTTCATTCGTCACTTTCAAATCACAAATCAGAACGTAAACTCAAACGTAAGCCTGTGAGAGAACAGAAGTGCGACAATAATAACGATTTGATCGAAAAGAGTAACAATCGCAAAACATACCAGTCCAAATTAAAGGGGACAAGCTGAGACAAGGCACAGAAGAGAGCTTCTGGTCCTCCAGGGCACACGATCGACAACTGGTCATAGCCGCAGAGATGCGATGTTTCCCCGAAACCCTTGCCGGTAACGAAATTCAAACTATGTATGCCTTGTCCGCGCTGGATATAGGCATAACGACATGGGGCCGAAGTTCCCCCCCCCCTCCCACACAACATTCGAGGATTCGTTTTTCGTTATTCTCATCGCTATAGTACAACGCGTAACGATTAATCTAACAAGAGCGTGTAGGATGCCAACCAATACGCAAATCAGAACGTAAACTCAAACGTAAGCCTATGAGACAAGAGAAGTGCGACAATAATGACGATTTGATCGAAGAGAGCAGCAATCGCAAAACATACTTGTCCCAATTAAAGTGGACAAGCTGAGACAAGGCATAGAAGAGAGCTTCTGGTCCTCCAGGGCACACAATCGACAACTGCTCGTAGCCGTAGAGATGCGATGTTTCCCCGAAACACTTGCTGTTCACGAAACTCAAACTGTGTATGTCTTGTCCGCGCTGGATAAAGGCATAACGATATGAGGTCGAAGCCCCCCCCCCCCCCTCCTCCTCCTCACCACTCACAATACAACTGTGCCCTGGGGATATCGAGACGACGACTGAACACTACAGGCTCGCAACAAATTATTAAAAAGCCAAACTTGGCTTTGCCCCGAAGCGCGAAAGAAGGAGTTCGGACGAATCAAAAACGACGTGACATAAGTCGAAACCAAGCGAGTAAAAGCTGACGTCAATGGTGGCCAATCGCAATAAATTTCGAATGTGAAAGCAATTTTTTTTCTTCGTGAAAAACGAGCCTCGAGTCACTATAAAATTTTGTGTTTTTTTCTCTCTCGAGACTTCCCCTTCGTTGAATTTTTTCACGAAAAAAATTTATCTAGTCACTAATCTCATGGATAATCCTTTAATTTTGAAAGCAATTTAGAACTCCGCCGAAAAAACAAGCTGGCAAAAAGCTATATGCTAGCAACAAATTATTAAAGCCAAACTTGGCTTCGCCCTGAAGTACGAAGGAAGGAGTTCGAACGAATCAAAACTTTCATGACCGAAAGTCAGAGCCAACCGAGTAAACGGTGATGTCAATTAACATTAAATGTCAAGTGTGACAATAATATGTAATTCCGTCGAAATAACAAGCTGACAAAGAGCTTATTTTGCAGGAAACAAAATAGCATAAAAAACTGAGGGGACGTCGAACTACAATCTAGTCTTGGTGTTAAAATATACAGTTGAATTCTCACAAAATATTGGTAAAATACAGCTGTGGACGATTACAAGACGATTGCCAAACCAACGTAAAAACACAAACTCCCGATTGATAATAAAAGTTGAAGTAAATTCAATTATAATGCCGAAATGGCGAACTGAACAATGGATTTATTGCGGGAGTCTTCTCTGGGATGTATAAAAAAAAACTGTCTGCGAATTGCAACACAAAATAGATCGAACACGTGAAAAATAATTAACATTATAAAATGCACATCTACGCTACGACGGATATTGCAATAAATATGTTATTTCCAGCGGTATAAATGAAGGTGAAAAATATTTCGCACAGTTGATACTGTCACGTTTTGGAAAAAAAATCAAAATTCGTTTCTTACTTTTTGAACAACGCAAAATTTAACGCATACGTTTTTAGGTTTAATTTACTTGCGTAGTGGGCATTTCGACGCGACATAATCACCGCGGAAATTGTCTAGCATGATTTACCGACTTCAGCTTAGCTTGCAGATCAAAGTCCTTTTCGGTATAGGGAATATATATAAAATTTACGTTTTAATAAGAGGGAATTCCGTGCTGTCAAGTGAAATTCAAGTTGTCGAGCTTCCTTGCTTGCAACGCTGCGCCAGCGAGCGGTTCAGTATATCAATCAAAGCAATTAACGTGCTCAGTCGTTAATTGTGTTTCGCCGAGACCCTGACAGTTTCGATACGTCGACTTTGGGACCTGAACTTTTGTAACGCACTTTGTGGCAACCGGCAGTAGGGCGAGTTCTAGGGTTTTCGGCGCCCTTTTTCTACGGCGATAATGTATACTATCAAATTTAAGTCGATATTATTGCTTACTTTGTTTGTTTGTCTGTTGTTTGTTTGGTTGATTTTCTTTTGTTCGAATTTGTTTTTCATTTTTCACTTTATTTATTGTGTTTATTTTTATTATTTGCTTTCGTTTTTCATTTTTATCGAATTATCATCTTGCAAGTCGTTATGCTCCGCACAGTTTCTTCTTGCGTACATGTTGCTGTTTTTTTTTATTATTTTCATGTTCCGCCGATAAATCGTCGATTTCCTTTTATTCTTTGTTCACCATACGCTTCATGTTTCATTTTTGTTTGTTTGTCTTCTTTTGCTTTTTTTTACATTCCCCGGAAAATTGTCGATCATCTTTTGTTTCTTGTTCACCAGGTGCTCGCTTCATCTTTTTATTTTGTTTCCTTTGTCACTTTATTTTTGTTGAAATACTGTTTTATAACGTATATTTTTTTAATTTGACGTCCAAAAGGCTGCGACTGGTACGCTTAACTCTGAAATATACAAAGGTAGCACTCTGGACGTCAAATTTAAAAAAATACGTTATAAAACAATATTTTGACAAAACAAAAGAAAACAAAAAATACGTTATTCTATTGACGTTATTTTTAATTTTAGTTTTTCCTTCATATTTTTTAAACATCATCTTTCGCGTGCCATTGTATTTTTCCTTTATTGTTTTTCCTTTATTGTATTTGTTTTCTTTCAGTCATTCTTAATTTTTCCTTAATTTTTTTATTATTTTTTTTTAACCGAAGAATCGTTGAGTACCTTTTGCTTGTCGTTCACCTAATCATCGTTTTTCCTTTGTTTACTCGCTTTTGTTTGTTCCATTGACGTTATTTGCAATTTAATTTCTTGTTTGTTTTCCTGTCAATTTTTTTATAACTGTTAAACAGCGCCCCACGTAACCATTATGTTTTTTTTTTTTTTGTTTTTTCGTTTACCTTTCTCGTTGTCAAATGTTTTCCTTCTTCCTGCAAGTTTTCATCCCTTGTCGTTAGTGTTATTAATTTTTTTAATAGAGTCGTTGATCTTGTTTTGTTTATCGTTCCCCCATTCTAGTTTATTACTATTTCGTTCGGACTCTTTTGTTTTTTTTTTCGACGTTCGGCGTCCCTCAAAATTGGCGCCCCGGGCAGTCGTCCGCCTCTTCATTCGGCCCTGTCCGGCAGGGGTGGTATAAAAAGGGGAAATTTGTAACAGTTCATGCAATCATTCATTATTATTGAGATTCAAGCAGTGAATCAGTTAGAATGAGTGATTAGTATTCATTCATCATAAATTTTTTTTGAAAATTTTCTAAGGCGGCAAAACTCTCGCATCATCAGAGAGAGAAATTTTCGTGGTCGTTCGAAAACAACTGACGATCGACGTTAATAACTAATTTAACAGAGTTGTAGTCCTTGACGTGCCAGACGATTTTTCTTAAAAGTTTCTTGCTCTATCTGTATACTGATAAGAAAGTCATTAACAGAAATGCACAAACAAGAATCTTATCTATAGTCACATTTACAAGTAATGAAATATTTTATTAACAAGTAACGAATCGGTACTTCGAGTCTCATGTTATACGCGTTAGGGTGAGTTCATAACGGAGCTATGATGATAAATGACAGATAGCATTTTTTGCTCACAGAAGAATAGCCCGTTTAATTCTTCTTGCTACAATCGTTTATATGAGCGCTTATACCCGAAGCTCGAAAGATATGAACAGAAACATTTGAAAAAGTGTTTTTTTTTCATTATCAGCGCTATTCGAAAACTCCGGTATCAACTATCATCACAGCTCCGTTGCAAACTTACCCTTACTCAGTAACGAGTACATGCGGCACTATTTATCAAGCAAATGTTTGTAAGTTATGACTAAAGTGCGGGGATTTTTAGGGGATGTAGGATTCATTGCATATTTAAGGTTATTTCTACAATGTCTTCTTATTCAAGATGATGATGACGATAACGTCACACGTCGCATTATTATTATTATATCAAAGCTACTCTTCCGATCCGCGTCGCGTCGCGGCGGTGATATTATGGCGCTTGAATTTTAAGCCGCCCCCGCGGCCATAAAATTTTTACGGCCGCCCGCCGTAAACGGGAGAGATTAGTTTCGTGCTAATTGCGTGGCACGCTCGATTTTCAGCTGCGTTCGCCCGCGCGATCTGCGTTATACGTGGTGGCGTCGTGCTGATACGGCCCTTTTTTATTGCCGAACGTTCATCATTCGCCGGTGATGTTCGTGGGGGACGTAAATGGTTTTATTTTTTTCTTTTTTTTTTGTTGGCTTGTCGGCCAGGATTTTTCCACACGTTTACAGGCTACATAGGCAGAACACCTTTTAAACGATCACTAAATTTACTATTATTTCGCGATCAGCAAAAAGAATTTTTCTTTTCACTAAGTACTTAATTTTTGAATTTTTTTACATTATTTTTTTGTGCCGCTTTACTCTTGAAATATCAACCAAGTCGCAACGGCGATATTTCACTGACGAATTCCAATACCGTAACGGTTATAGTTATGTTAATATACTGTCGGCCAATTTCAAGGTCACAATAAATGGTTTTGCTCAGAAATCATCTTTTTGGGCGAGTCTTAGGCATTATCCTCTCTCACCCAACGAGTTAAAACTCTCGTAGTCTCCATTAGATTTATCACTTAACCCTTTTGGAATTGAGTTTTGAGGTTATGTAACGTAACAAGCACCTGTACCAGAGATTTCCGACCTTTTTAAACATCGAACCCTTAGAATAAAAGACTGCTGACATGACAGTCTCGTTAAAACGTTTGTCTTCCAACTTTGTCTAAAAAAAAATTGAACATTTTTAATAACTAAATATTCTCAACGGATTTATAGAGGGGGCGCTGCCTCTGTAATGTAGGTATAAAAAATTAAAAAGGACAACTGAAAACGGATCTTATTTAATGGACTCAGTCGACGACCCCCAAAATATCCCTAGAGGTTCTTTGATCTCCAACCGATCCCCATCAGATTAATCGACTCTTTTTAAGTCTCCATCGTCTCCTAGGGGGTTGAAATCGACCCTCGCAATCCTCCCATTAATATTTTCGTGACCGACATTCTTTATTTAAAATGGAAAAGTCACAGGTCTCTAGTTACTAGATGAAAATAACTTTGAAAGATATTGTGTAATAACAATTACCTTAAGGTGCACTTTTACAAACGGGGCTCAACTTTGAGCTGAGGCTTAAACCCTTAGAAAATAGAACGAATCTAGTGACGTATCCAGAACTTAAAAATGAGCCAATGGATTTTACATAATTTTAATCTGTAACTTCACTTTGAAATTATAAAAACGAAAAATACTATTGAATAAACGCAGAAGTTTTAGAACAAACTTTCCTTCTTAAAAAAAAAAAAATAATCTAGTTATTTCTGAACAAATTTTAATTCAAAATATCAATCCTTATTTGTGATGGCTAAGCAATTATAACCAAAGTTTACTTAAAATATTCTTGCATTTATTCATTTTTGAGTATTTTTATACTACCTTTCCTTTCAAAATCTGTAACGTCTACTTTTGAGGCACAAAACTGGGTAGCTTATCAAAAGTATGATGAAACTCGTGTACATTTTTATCACGGTCATTTTCAGTTTGACTTCAACGTTTAAAAATTCAAAAAAAATAACGATTTTTGTATATTAAATCAACAACGAAAAATAATTCAAGATAACACAATAAATAAATACCAATGAAATTATAATAGTAAATAGAAACAAAAACGATTTGTAGAGAAAGGCGAATATTCAGTTCATAACAAAAAAAAAACTTGTTAGGAAATAGGTTTTCTATACGCCGAAAAATTGAATTTTTGTTTCAACTCACCAACACCGGCTGAAAACACAGATTTTAAATTAAATTAGTAAAATTCGGTTACGATTAAATTGATTACCAAAAAAATTTTCATTCGCGAAATTAATTACAAACTGAGAAAACTGATTGATTAAAAAAAAGATAAAATTGGACAAATAAACTTCAACGAGGAACGTAAAGCGCAGTTAGGTCAAGAGGCTTCACTCGAAATCCAGAAGATAGACTTCTTTTACGCTCCCTCTCTACTGAAACACTTTTCTCTTTCTGATTGTAACGCAGCAAGTGGGGAATATCGGATGTTGCATTTGCTTTGCAAAAAATATCTTTAATTGAGTGCATAAATTAGGTGCAATATTGCGGCTTCCGTACGCTCGATCTCATTTTTCTGGAAAATCTGAGCAAAATCCCCGGAAATTCAGCCTCTGCTACTTGACTCATTTCATTCTGATCTTGCAGTGCGAATTTTAAATACGCTTATAATATAATTTAATCACAACTTAATTTTTATAAGCATTGCATCTCTATACGCATTGGACATGCGAACCCTTACAAAAAGAGGGCTTTATTTTAGTTTTTTCCTTTGAGAAAAAAAATTTTTTTTACTACAAGGTGTCCGCAGAAAACTTGCGTGCGTTAGACTTTATCATTTCAAATGTGACCCCTTCACCTCGTTACCAACACAATAACAATTTAGTTTGCCGGTAAATTAAAACCATTCTCAATCATTTTTTTAAAATCACGCCGACCTTAATTTTTTTTTGTTGTTTTCCCGTTTTGTGTAAAGAACATCATTTTTTAATTAGAAAATAAGTATGAAATTATATTTGCACGGACGCTTCTGGAAAACTGAAAACATTACAAAGGTATGTATTATTCTTTTCTAAGCAACTTCACGTAACAGATAACTGAACCTTAAATGTCTTTTTCTTTAATCTTTAATTTCATGTTTCACTTTAGTTTTAAGTCGGATTTTGCTTTATTTACATCCTTGACGCTTTTCAAACCTACGTTCTTGTTAACTTATGTTTGAAATAAAGGTTATTATTATTATTATCATCCACAAATGTCATTATGAAATAAAAATATAACATACAACTCATTGTAAAGTTACTGAAAAAAAATGGGGGCACTGATTACCTATTTTTTCATTCAAGGTAAGAAACGTAAAGGTGAAGAAGAAAACGAAGATATTGTGGATTTCTTTCTTAAAAACACTAGAATTTGCGTCGCAACTGTCAAATAAATGCGTTAGAATTTATACTAGATACAAGCAGATACCTATACCAAGAGCTTTATTTACATAAATTGCTGTGTAGTCTTCCTGTGTACCTAACACTTGCGATGGCGGACCCGGTATATTAAAATTAAGCAGGAGATCTTATTTACGTGAGCTCTTTTATTATTTCGTACACGGAGAAAAATCAATAGTAAAAAGTAACACAAATTGTAGTCAGAATAAAAACAGAAACAAATAGTAACAAATATTAACACAATTGTAGTAAATATTAGCACAATTGTAGTAAATAGTCCGACAATTGTGCGAATACCTATTTGCAACAATTTGTTTCCGTCTTCATTCTAACTACAATTTGTGTTACTTTTTACTAATGATTTTTCTCTGTGTAGATAAATCACAGTCTAAGTGTCGAATGCTGTTGTCCACATTAACACTGCAACCTTAGACTGTACCTTTTTTGCGACTTTTCGATAGTTTTTGCAAAAAGTAGTATCTTTCATTCATTTTCTGAACTACCTACCTACTTTTGTTGTACTTTTGAATTTATTTTTTGAATAGGCTTTAAATTTTTTTTATTTCCTATGTATCTGATTATATGATTAAACCGCTTTGTAGTTTTCCTGTGTGCCTAACACCTGCGATGGCGAACCCGGTACTATATTAAAATTAAGCAAGAGCTCTTGTTTAGGCGAGCTCTTTTATTATTTCGCAGGTGAATCACAGTCTAAGTGTCAAAGGCTGTTGCCTACACAAACACTGCGATCTGAGACTGGATCTTTTTTTGCGACTTTTCGATAGTTTTTGCAAAAAGTAATATCCTGCATTCATTCTCCGAACTACCTACCTACTTTTCTTGTACGTACTTTTGCATTTTTTTTAGAATAGACCCGGTGCTATATTAAAATTAAGCACAACCTCTTTTTTAGGCGAGCTCTTTTATTTTTACGTAGGCAAATCACAGTCTAAGTGTCAAAGGCTGTTACCTACACAAACGCTGCGACCTTAGACTGTACCTGTTTTGCGACTTTTAGTTAATTTTGCAAAACCTGATATTCCATCTTCATTTTCAAGTTCAAACGTTTTTGTATCCAATTCTTTATACTTTTGAATTTGTTTTAGAATACTATGTCTTTAAAAAATTATTACTTCCTATTTCATTCGAATTGGTTGTCATTTGGAATTTGTTTTCTTTTTGCTTTAATCCAAACTTTATGTTACTATGCCTCCCTTAAAAAAAAAATCTAACCTTGGCGCCTCCACTTCTTTTATTTCTTTAAAAAATACAGAAGTTTATTTATAAGAAAATATTTGTATTGTATATATGTTTCTGTTATGAAAATTACATTTTTGTGTCGGGCCGCGCCTTCCAATTCGGAAATCGCGGCTTTAACCGGCGAGGCAAGGTCTTTTGAGTTCCTTGTAAGCTAATCTGCCTTGTATAAAAATCTTTAGAAACCTCTTTCAGTGCAGATAATTGTGTCCACGGATCTTATAGAGTAGATATCTACTTACATGGTCACTAAAAGTAGGTCCTACACTATTTACATCGGCAGTACAATTTCAATTATTGCTATATTTTGCCGTTAAAATGAATAATTGTGCATGTTAGTTTACAATAATTGATCTCGACAGAACGTGGTGGCAAACATCACCGACCGACACTGAAACTACGTTACACTGCTTGACCTGCCTACTTGCAAGGGCGAACCCGAAGCGCCAGCTCTTGTTTGAGTGTTATTTTATTTATTTCGCAGGTGTCTCACAGTCTAAGTGTCAAAGGCCGTGGCCTACACAAACACTGCGACCTGAGACTGTACCTTTTCTGCGACTTTTCGGTAGTTGTGCAAGACGTGACATCCTGCGTTCATTTTTCAAGTTCAAAAACTTCTGTACGCATTTTATTTCCTACTCTTGCAGCATTCTTTTTTTTTAGAATTTATTACTTTATACATTTAATTATTATCGATAGTTACGTAGTCACTCAAATTGGTTGTCATTGCGATTTTTTTTTACTTCAACTCTTTGAGGCCCGGATATCTGAGTTCCTTACAAGTCTATCTTTCTTTCGATACCTAATATCATTAGACGAAATTATTTTAGAGACAATTGTTTCGACGGATTTTATGATGCACATAAATTTAAAAGGAAGTATAAGAAGAGTTTACTGAAATGTTGATTTCCGTTTTCTGTATGTTTCAGGTTTTTTTTTTAATCTGCTTTATCTCACTTTATTGTCATGGCATCTGTATACTGATAAAAATGTGGAGTTAATTCTAACACTTTTTGGACGCCGGGGAACACTTTTTCGGTATTCCCGCGCGTCCATCCGTTTGCGGAGTTACGAAAAATGGAGTTAGCATGTTTACCATTTAAACGTTTGTAATAGAGCAGAGTTAAGTTAATCCTCGTTGGAATAAATACTCACTTTTAGATACAATTTAGTTGGAAAAAGAGAACAATAACGCCAAATTCGATGAAGATTAACAACTTTTCAGATAAAACTTTATCCATACTTAACAACGAATGGGCAGATTACAATTAATCCCAAAAAAATTTATGTGTGTACTAACTATTGAGAAAGTTAATTTTATTATTCCTATGATTTATCTTCCATTTTCGTTTTGCAAGCTTTAATTGAAACCTTTTGCTAAATTTAGAACGCGAAGTTAAAGCGACGCTAATATTTACTTTCATAAATAAACAAGCATCTTAATCGCAATTTCATAAATTCACAAACACAAACATAAAAGTCCAGATAATAAATACTTAGCTTAAAGTAAAAGCAGTAAAAGCACAACACGCACAACAATGTATAAGGTAATTTCTTTTTTAACTTGCGCCTTTATTGTCATAAAAATTCATGCGTGCACAAGCGAAAAAAAAAAAGAAAACACATAACAACAAACAAACTAAAGCTCGCTTTTAATCAAGGCGAGTGGCGTTGAGAGTGCCTCATAAATTCATAAAATTCCGACGTATAACGCCCAGATAAAAGGGATGATATACGACGCACACGCCAACGACGCTAAAAAAAAAAAAAATTAAACTTACACGACTGCTCTTGGTAAGATTGGTGCCCATTCATCAGGAACGCAGCGCGACAAATTCGGTGCGTGCACACGCGTTTATAAAAAGGAGAACGCATCAACGTTTCTTCGGCGAGAGCGGCACACGTTACATCGCGTTTAACATATAAACATCGAGTTATTTTACAAGGTCGAAAATTGACTATCCACCCCTAAAGCCGGACACCCTCTGCGTGAGACGCGGCGAACACATGCCGCATTCTGGCTTCCCTTTTTACTACTACGCTGACGCAAACGACGCGTGCGCGCGAACCTACGTTATAAAATTAGAATTTCTAATGGTCTAAGTGAATATCTAGGAAAACACATTGTGAAGGGCTTTATTTTCGTTTGATACACTCGCGGTTTTTTAAGGGGGGTGCATATGCTAAACTAAAGCTAAACAAATTCAGTGTGTGTGTTCCTGAAGGCGATAAATTCGTGCGCGTTGTGTGTGTGTGTGTGTGGGGGTATGTTTATATGAAGGCAGGGATGGGGTTCTATCGTAAGGTACGACCTACAACTTGTAATATAGTTATAGCACGATAAGGGATGACGTAAGTACGATGTTACCTTTTAAAATATATAAAAAAAGGGGAAAAAAAAATTACATCACGAATCGGTCTTGTCCTGTGAGATTGAGGTCGGTTCTCAAGGGGAGTTTCGAACGCGTCTCTTTTGCTCGAACAATGGATGCTCGCTCCTCCTGCTTTGCAATTAATTTCGATCCTGAATAAGTCAGTGTTGCCAAAATAAGTCATTTGAAATTCACCAGTTATGCCCGATTTCTTCACCTCCTGATAAATTCATCTACCAGGTATTATCCTTGGAAACCATTGTATCGATAATAGTTTCCGAGGATATTACCTGGCAGATAAATTTTCTGATGCCCGAAGAAATCGGGCATCAGAAAAGAAAATTTCACCTTCAGATGAGGCTGAGATAACTTGATTTAGGTTCTTCTAGGGCAGGCGAGTGGCGCAGCGGTAGCCCAGCCGACTTATAAAGTTGAGCCACTTGTCGGCGTGGGTTCGAATCCCATCAGGGCCATGGATGTTTGTGTTGTCCGGATTATGACCCAGCTTGTTAAACAAAGCAAATTGTCTGGAATGGTATAGGCCATAAGACAATGAATGTGCAGATTGCTGCGCAAAGCAAAGAAAGAAGAATGAAGGTTCTTCTAAATTCGGTCAACTATTGAAATGTGTCAAATCCAACCTCAAGCACTTGATTCAAAATACCCCAGTTTGATAAGGCGGACCTTAATGCAGTTAGAACTGTGATTCTCACTACCTAACCTCATTCACCTCATTTCACCAGCAGATGAGGCTGAGACAACTTGAAACAAGTGGTTCTTCTATACGTATTCGTTGGTGAATGTTAAGAATTCCCTGTTTTGCATTTTATTGGTTTTTATTTGCGTTTTTGTAGCAAACACCTGCGTCGGCTTTCTTTACCGGCAGATTTCAAAGGAGTGTCGACCGTTGGAGTTTGGTTTTGTTCTCGAGATCTTCACACGATATGCGGGTGTAGGAGAGGGGGGGGGGCATTGCCCGGCGCGATTAGACATACAGCTTCCATGTTGAACTTGGGCGTAATCAAATAACGGCTACTTAACCTGCGTTCGAGATATGGTTTGTAAGTAGTCGTCGATCGACCTTCTTCGAATCATATTTTGCGCTGTGCGGGGCTTGACTCCGTTTTTGGTGTCCACGGTTTCAAAAGAAACATTCTTTGCGTAACCAGTTATCAATACCTTCTCCTCCTACGCCTTTTGAATAACTAGTTTTTCTTTTCGTATTTTGCGACATTTTTATGCGCGTTCAGCGGCAATAAATAAAGCTAAAAACCCGATTTTATCGCGACTGTTCAAATCCTAGTCTCTTCTTCTATTTCTTTTTCGGTATACTGTTGTTTTCAATTAACCGACTTGCATACTTTTCGTTTACTGCTTATGTGAGTTTCTTAGGTTTTTTTTCTATGAATAAAACATAGCGCGTAAACTGAAAATTTTCTAGAAATTTTCGAAAAGCTCGAAAATTGCATCTCGAAATGGGCTCTTTCCAGGTCCGGACTCGGATTCGACCTTCTGGGAAACAGAGCCCCACGCCCGATCCTGCTGTCAACATTTCATTCTTATTGAACGAAAAACCAGGGCGCTAAAATTTTTCAAAGGTCGACTAAGGGCAATTTTTCGAAGTACGGGGCTGCACACGCTCTCTCAGGCAACTGAGTGCGAAATGGCCGGCGGCATTGGGTTTGCTGTAATTTCTCGCACATCCCTTGTAAAAATTATTTCGGCGCTAGGACGAGGTTTAAGGGTCAGAAAAAATCAGAAAAAGAAATCTGCAGAGTACAACCCCCCGACAAACTCGTTCTGGCTCCGCTACGCGGCGGACGATCGCTTCTTTATTGGAGTATATGCTTGATTTCGTCTCGTTTACTGCTTTTGTGACTTTCTTTAGGTTTCTCGTACTAACGAAACTTAGTGCATAAACTGAATTTCTAGAAAATCGCGTCCTTCAGGCGATGAGCACTTTCCGGTGCCGGACTCGGATTCGATCTTTTTGGGACAAACAGGTCCCAACGCCCTGGGTACACAGTCAAAATTTCGTCCCATTTGGACGAAAAATGAGGGCGCTAGAATTCTTCAAATATCGAAAAAGGGCCATTTACCGTGTTACGGGTCTGTATCTGATTAGCTGAGTACCGGAGCGCCAAACGGCAGGTGGTGTCGCGTTCCTCGCACTTTTCCGCACATCCTTTGTAAAAATTATTTCGGCGCTAGGACAACGTTTTAGGGACGAAAAAAATTCCGGAAAAGAGGTCTGCAAAGTGCAACCAACCCCCGACAAACCCGTTCCTGGCGCCGCTATGCGGCGTACGATCGCTTCTTTATTGGAATACCTGCTCTCTCGGGCAACTGAGCTCGAAATGGCTGGCGGCGACGCGTTCCTCGTACTTTTTCGCACATCTCCTGTAAAAATTATTTCGGCGCTAGGATGACGTTTAAGGGTCGAAAAAAATCGAGAAAAAATATGCGAAGTGCAATATCCCGACAAACGTGTTCCTGGTTCCGTTACGCGGTGAACGAACGCTTCTTTATTGGACCATGTGATATGATCACGTCTCGTTTACTGTTTTTGTGAGTTTTTTAAGTTTTTTTGTACGAATGAAACTTAGTGCAAAACTGAAAATTTTCGAAAAAGCTCGAAAATCGCATTTTTCGGACGATGGGCCCTAACCAGAGCCGGATCCGGATTCGCGCTTTTGGAAACAAACAGGTCCCCACCTTATGGACCCACTATCAAAATTTCCTCCCGCTTGGACGAAAAATGAGGGCGCTAGAATTTTTTAAATGCCGAAAAAGGGCAATTTTTCGGAATACGGGGCTGCACCCGCTCTCTGGGGTAACTGAGCGCGAAATGGCCGGCTGCGTCGCGATCCCCGTACTTTTCCACGCATCCCTTGCAAAAATTATTTCGGCTCTAGGACGATGTTTAAGGGTCGAAAAAAAATCCGAAAGAAAAAGTCTGCAAAGTGCAACCCCTCGACAAACCCGTTCCTGGCTATGCGGCGGACGATCGCTTCTTTATTGGAGCACGTGACTCGATAACGTCTCATTTACTGCTTCTGTGACATATTTAAGCTTTTGTATGAACAAAATTTTGTGCGTAAGCTGAGGATTTCTTAATTTCCGGTTAAAATTAAGTTTCGTTCAAATCCAAATTTTCGCGGATATCAATTCTCATGCTCGTTACGACTGAGCTGCTGGCATTGTGCCGAAGTTAATTTCCACGGCACATCTCGCTAGCGCACAGGAGGGTAGCAATAAATTGTTTTTTTTTTGTTTGTTTGTTTAAGATTAAGCAAATTCCTATATATCACATTCTAAATCTTTTATGCAATCCAATCCATATCCGTCCTTTCAGTAAATACATCGAGTATCACTGGACCCCCCCTGTATTCAGATTTAACGGGCAATAGTTCTTGTGCATATTTTTTTTGTGGTATTCATTTTTGTGGTTTCCTTCGAAAGAAACATTCTTGGGCTAACCGTTTATCAATACTTTCTCTCCTCCTACGCCTTCCTGAATAACTAGTTTTTTTGTTCTTTTCGTATTTTGCGACATGTTTATGCATGTTCAGCGGCAATAAATAAAACCAAAAACACGATTTTATCGCGACTGTTAGAATTCCAGTCTCTCCTTCTATCTTTTAGTTATTTCACACACGGCTCTCGATTTTTCTTGTTGTTTTTTTTTCTTTTTTGATTTATGCAGCACAACAAAATAAATTCGCATAAAACGGAAACAACAAATATATAAATTTCTTATCTAATAGTACGGTATAATTTCAGCCTTAGTCAGTGAGCTTTAGAAATTTATGCGGCAGGCGTTAAATGTAGTGAATCTGAGCGGAACTAGGCCAAGAACTTTTCTATTAAGACAAATCTGGGCAAACACCAGCGTGGATGATATTGATAAAAGCAAGGCGAGCAAGCCCAGTGTGATATATTGCGACCTTCTTTTCACGACTCTGTTTACTCCTGGTAATTGATATTGATACACACACAAAAGAACGTTTTAGCGCCAGCGAGCTGCTTCCGCTTCATTTCGGTGAGTGTGTTTATTCTGCGAGATGAAGTTAAATGAGACGCTCTAATAAACGACGACAATACATGTCGTTAAGTGACGTCTCTATTTGGCTCTTTCGAAATTTCCACCACGTCCCTCTTACGTAATTCAGTCGGTGGTGCCAAGATGACGCGATCCATACTTTTTAGCGTCTCCTAAAAATAGGTCGGTCGCTGCGACCCCCATTCCCATCCCCCGTCATCATCGGCGCGGGCGGCAAATTTTAAGCTATTACCGGATGCGGCGTCGTAAATAGCTCGTCCGTTTCTTTTTTTTATTTAAAGAGGAGTTAATAACAATAAGTTTTCGTGGTGGGTCGTCCCGACGCGGCGCTACGCGACGTTTCGTTTCCCAGGCCTGTTTTGCCTCCTCCCCGTCATCAATCAAACGAAGGAGATTTATGACAAACGAACGCAAATGAATGATGCATTCGCGTTCGCGTTATCGTCGTAGACTGCGGAGTTTCCGAAGGGCCATCAATTTTCGATGGGTGCGCGCTACAAACATATAAATCGCAAATTTTGCACGTTTGATCAAGTCTCTTTCACTATGCGAACTGTAAATTTCTGATGATGGAGAGCCAACCACCCCACGTTGGGCGCCAATTTTATAACATTCAAGTTCATATACGAAAGCTTCCGCGGTAATTGGCGCCCACGTCCATGGTGTTCAATTAGTAACTAGTCTTTATGTTTCCTTTTTCTTTGTTCACTTTTTTGTCTTTTCTGGTTTCCTCGTCGGCAATCAGCAATTTTTTTAGATGACGTTGATAATATCACAGCAAATACCTATGTCTGTGGCAAAATAATTCTCTTACCGAATAGTTTGCGCTACGGATTTAACTGTTACTGAAAAAAAAATCGCATCTCGGCCGTTTCAAGTCCGATCTGGACCCGAACTCTTCGCCGGTCGGAGGGAGATAAATGCGTGCGTCCTTTTCGTCACCGAAAACCCCCTGGCCCACCGCGATTCCCCGGGAAAAAAATGTTCCCCGAAGCGCGACGTCGGCCGCGCTACTTCAAAAAATCTCCGCTACTTTGTTCGAAGGCCGAACTCGGAAGTACGGCTCTTATCGCGCGTTGTGGATTCCTCGCTACCCTCTCGTCCGGCGAAATCTCGAATATTCCTTCGAATTTCCGAAATGCGAATTTCTTCCGCGCCGGCTACCCTGACGGGGCGAAATTCGGGCCGGTCCTGCGCGCTCGAGGGCGACAACACCGACGCCAGATGACGTCGGACCGATGTCTCTTACTTAAGACCTACGGCAAAGGCGCGTCCGCCTGCCTCGAAAAACCCGGCGTCCAGTTGGAAGAAATCGCGAAATTTCTGGTCGTTTCGCGCTCGCCCATTTAAAAAGCACGGGAGGGCAGTTTCTGACTCAGGCGGGCGGCGCTGTTTTTTGCTGTGGGGCAAAGCCGGTCGGTACTCATACACCCGTCTAAAGAGAGGACGGGGCGAGACCAGTATAGAATTCAATTTCGTCAGCGACGTTATTTCTTTTTCAATGGCCCGCTTCCCCCCCTCCAAAGTCGGCGCAATCTTCTTTCAGAATACGGTCCTGTAGCGCTCGGGAAGCGTCTGCACGTCGCGCGCTTTTCGACATCCACCCTGGTGTGGTCTGAGGTGTGGTTTACGGCGGTGAAAACTGGTTGAAACGGCTAAAGAAAAAGTTAAAACCAATCGCCTTGCAGGACGGGACCCGATTAAAAAAACACTGCTCAGTTTTCCTGCGATAGACCCAGACGTCGGCCCCAGGTTACGTGGCCCAAGGACTTCTGCTGCTAATGAGAGAGTTTAGAAAAAAAATCTAAGATCAGGTTTTCGAGAAATTGTCGAAAAATTTCGAAAATCGCGTCCTTCGGGCGATAGGCCTTCCCTGGGCCGGACTCGGATTCGGCCTTCTGCGGGAAACTAGGTTCCTTACGCTCTGCGCCTCCTGTCAAAATTTCATCCCGTTTAGACAAAAAATGAGGGCGCTAGAATTTTTCAAACGTCGAAAAAGGCCGTTTACCGTGTTACGGGCCTACGTCTGCCTTGCTGGGCACCGGAGCGCCAAACGGCAGGTGGCGTCGCGTTCCTCGCACTTTTCCGCACATCCTTTGTAAAAATTATTTGAGCGCTCGGACAACGTTTTAGGGCCGAAAAAAAATCCGGAAAAGAGGTCTGCAAAGTGCAACCAACCCCCGACAAATCCGTTCCTGGCGCCGCTATGCGGCGTATGATCACTTCTTTATTGGAATACCTGCTCTCTTGGGCAACTGAGCTCGAAATGGCCGGCGGCGACGCGTTCCTCGTACTTTCTCGCACATCTCCTGTAAAAATTATTTCGGCGCTAGGACGGCGTTTAAGGGTCGAAAAAAAATCGAAAAAAAAAGTGCAATACCCCGACAAACGAGTTCCTGATTCCGTTACGCGGTGAACGAACGCTTCTTTATTGGAGCATGTGATTTGTTCACGTCTCGTTTACTGTTTTTGTGAGGTTTTTTGTACGAAGAAACTTAGTGCAAAACTGAAAATTTTCGAAAAAGTTCGAAAATCGCATTTTTCGGACGATGGGCCCTAACCAGAGCCGGATTCGGATTCGCGCTTTTGGAGACACACAGGTCCCCATCTTATAGACCCAACCCCCGACAAACCCGTTCCTGGCTCCTCTAGGCGACGAATGATCGCTTCTTTATTGGAGATTGTAAATATGATCGCGCCGCATTTTTACGTAATACGGATTAATCGCGTATGTGATGCTTGTCTTCCGGATTGGTGAGCCAGTGAAGCCTTTTGCTCTGTAAGGGGTTTGGCAGTATGCAATTAAGTAACCGTGACTTAAGTAATTTTAATTTGTACCGAGCTTGAACTTGCTCTTAAATATTTCTATCGTGGAAATATTTGTACAGAACCACGGTTTCTTACATTAGTATATGATTGTTTAAATGAAAATTTGTTGAGAATCAGCGGCATAAAGTATTCAAAACGCGGACAGAAATCCCATAAATATTTCAGACGCTGATATTAACAGTGCACGTTAAGAACCTCATTAGACTTTTCTTCGGAGTTCGATCCTGTGGCGGCTCCGGAAGCTTCCGATCGTCGTACGGTTTTTTTTTGCACCCCTCTAAAGGGCCGGTACAGAATTAGATTTCGACGGCGGCGTAGTTTTTTTTTGAGAGCCCCCAAATTTGACACGACCTTCCTTCAGCATACATTCCTGCGGCCGGCGGTTTCAGGAAGCTTCCGATTGTAGCGCAGTTTGCGGCATGACGCTTTTCGTTCTTTTCCACTTCGGATGAGGAGTACCAATCGGCTAAGGCTCGATCTTACCACCTCCTGATAAATTTAACCGTCGGTTAATATCCTAGGTAACCGTTGTCGACACAATAGTTCTAAGGATATTAACCGACGGTTGCAGTTATCAGCAGATGGTAAAATTGGGCCTAAAACGTCTAAAATCATTAGAATCAATCACCTTGCAAGACAGGTCCCGTTCAAAAAATCACTGCTCGGCTTTCGTGCAATAGAGCTAGACGTGGCCCAATGATGGTTGCTGCTTATGAGAGAGTTTAGAAGAAATCTAAGGTCAGGTTTTCGAGAAATTTTCGAAAAAAGCTCGAAAATCGCCTACTTCGGGCGATGGGTCCTTTCCTGTGCCGGACTTAGATTCGGCCTTCTGCTTGCAAAACAGGTCTCCACGTTCTACGCCCTCTTTCCAAATTTTGTCCCGATTGGATGAAAAATGAGGGCGCTAGAATTTTCGAAGTTCGAAAATGAGCATTTAGCGGGATACGGGCCTGCGTCCGCTTTATTGGGCACCGGAGCGCCAAACGGCCGGTGGCGTCGCATTCCTTGTACTTTTCTGCACATCCCTTGTAAAAATTATTTCGGGGCTAGGACCACGTTTAAGGGTCGAAAAAAATTCCGGAAAAGAGGTCTGCAAAGTACAGTGTGGTCCATTTTTGATGGTTTTACAGGGTTTCTCAGTTATTTATAGGAATAGAAGAAAACCGTTTTCGTGACCCAGTGCTACTTTTTCAAGAAAAACTCAGTGGAGAAAACAAAAGTTAGCTATCTCCATTCGTTCGGGAAATATCGGCAGAAAACGAATTTTTCCGAAAAATTATTTTTCACAATATCTCAGCTGTTTGACAAGATATTTTGAAAATTCAGAAACTGTTTTATTCAGAAATTAATGTAGATTTCGCTGACGTTATTGTCTTTTGTAAAAACTGCGCCAGTTCTGCGAAACGGACTATAACTTTCTAATTTTAAATGGAAACCGTAGTTGGCTATGACACAAATAAATTGCTTATTTAATGAGGTTTTCAAAAATATAAAGTTTGATATAATTATTTTTTGAAATAATAAAGATACTTATTATTTTTTATTTTCCGGTAGCTAACAAGCCATCCATGACACCAAAAACAAAAAGTATAGTTCAATTGTTTTCCCAAAAATCAATTATTATTAAGTAAAACGGTTAATTTAATTCAATAAATAAATAGCTTCATATATCTATCAGAAGCTGACATAAAATCACAAGAACGTAAAAATGGATTAACTCCATTTGAACATTTCTTTAATTATTAATGTATATAGTTAAGAGATTTTCATAAATTTTAAATTGCATAAGTTAGTGCATTTCTTTAAGAAATAATTGAATTGTCGGATATTTCCTAAGTTTAATAATGCTTTCAAGAACTTTTGTATATTAATAAATGTAATCGCGGATAGAAGTGAAATAAACATATCTAAGTATTTTTGATAATATAAAATTTAAGATTTAATAATTTCAAAGGAACATATAACATATAATTCTTCAAAGCTGCATTAACAGTTAATCCATATTTACATTTCTTGTAGTTTTATGAGTTCTCTAATAGCATTAGATATTTATTTTGTTAAATTTAATTACCTGTATTATTTATTCTAATAATAGATTTTTGAGGAAAACAACTGAATTTTCTTTTGTTTTTATTGTCATAGATAGCGTGATAAGTACTAAAAAATAATGAAATTATTATTTCTTAACGAAATGCACTAACTTATGCAATTTAAAATTTATAAAAATCTCTTAACTATATACATTAATAATTAAAGAAATGTTCAAATGGAGTTAATCCATTTTTACGTTCTTGTGATTTTATGTCAGTTTCTGATAGATATATGAAGCTATTTATTTATTGAATTAAATTCCCAGTTTTACTTAATAATAATTGATTTTTGGGAAAACAATTGAACTATACTTTTTGTTTTTGGTGTCATGGATGGCTTGTTAGCTACCGGAAAATAAAAAATAATAAGTATCTTTGTTATTTATAAAAATAATTATATCAAACCTTATATTTTTGAAAACGTCATTAAATAAGCAATTTATTTGTGTCATAGCCAACTACGGTTTCCATTTTAAATTAGAAGTTACAGTCTGTTTTGCAAAATTGGTGCGATTTCTACAAAAGATAATACTATCAGTAAAATCAGTATTAATTTCTGAATCAAATAGATTTTAAATTTTCTAAATATCTTGTCAAACAGCTGAGATATTGTGAAAAATAATTTTTCGGAAAATTCGTTTTCTGCCGATATTTCCCGAATGAATGGAGATAGCTAACTTTTGTTTTCTCCACTGAGTTTTTCTTGAAAAAGTAGCATTGGGTCACGAAAACGGTTTTCTTCTATTCCTATAAATAACTGAGAAACCCTGTAAAACCATCAAAAATGGTCCACTCTGTACAACCCCTGACAAACTCGCTATGCGGCGGACGATCGCTTCTTTATTGGAGCATGTAAATATGACACGCTTATAACTCATCGCGTTGCATTTTTACGTAACACGGAATAACCGCGTGTATAAATGCTTGTCTTCCGGATTGGTGAGCTATTGCAGCCTTTTGCTGTGTAAGGGGTTTTGCAGTATGCAATTAAGTAACCGTAAGTTTACGTAACCCTTAAATATTTCTATCGTGGCAATATTTGGGTAGAACCACGGTTTCTTATCTTAGTGTGTGATTGTTTAAAAGAAAATTTATCGAGAATCTAGTATAAAGTATGTAAAACGAGGACAAAAATCCCATAAATATTTCACACGCCGATATTAACAGCGCGCGTTACGAACCCCATTAAACGGGCCTAATCCAAAAAGCGTCTCATAAAACGGCGACAAAGAGGAAGAGCCCTTTCAAAATTGCGAATTGACCGACCGGCCGGGCTTAATGCGGCCGTAACGAAGGGTTAGTTCGCAAGGCGCCCCGAGATTTTTGGGCCGCCGCCGCCGGCCGCCGAAATTTACGGCGACACATGCGGGGCCTCATATTCCTTGTCCCTTTCGCAAATGAGTTTTTCATTAGGGCAGCGCGCCATGTTTTATGCAAACGGCGCTCGCGAGATTTCGCCGAATTTTGCCCGCTCCGTTTAATTTTATTATCGGGAAGCCGGCTGATTTACGATCGAGGAAATCGGCTGCGTATGGTGGGTCTCTCCCTCCCGCCCCAACCCCCATCAAGCTAACTTCAAGCGAGTTTATTAAATATGTGCTTTGAAATTCTCCTTCTCTCTTTCTAACTTTTTCGCTCGCTCTCGTGATAATTGGATTTGGTTGTGAAATTAATGTGGGCAGTGCAGCATTAACACCCCCGATTAGTATAATCCGGTCCTTCTTTAAATTTTGTAAATTAATGCCCTGAGAGGTTAGGGGGTGGTCACAGGGGAGTAATCCGAAAGTGAAACAATAGGTCTGTTTCTCAGCTACCATCAAAAACAGTTGTAATGACCGATTTATTTTTAATAGCGGCTTTAAGTGTACGTAGAACTTTGATGATGACTTTCAAACTGCTGATAGGTACTAGACCTTATAAGGTTCTGAAAACATCTCTCGCACAAACCGGTTCCAAATTCATCCCCCTTTCTTGCTAAACGCATTCATTGCATTGGGCAAATAAATATTTATTCCTGTGAATGTGCTCGTTGGTGCGAACACCATGGGAAAACATCGGCCCTCGCTCGTTCGGTTGGTACATCTGTTAGCGACGTGCATCGATGATTTGGTCGACTGGATCTATCTACTACGTATGATGCCCCTCGGTGCATCTTTTAATTACCGGACTGCCATTAAACGGGACTAAAAGGGCTCACGTTCGTGGCCCTCTCCCCTCAACAACAACCGAATACACGCATATCTACTCTCTAATACACCGCTGTGGTTCGAACTAATTGCAACTAATCCTTGCTTTATGAATATTTATTGTAATAGCTGCCGATTGTTTGGAGATGTTGTAGTTTTTTTTTCGGATAAAATGTTCGGCAGAGTTATGGTGCAACCTGGTTTGAATTCTCTGACGATGGCTTGAAAAGTTTAAATTTTGGACAAATTGGTCTACATGGCTGTTTTAAATTAAAGCACCTCAAAAATGGGCAACCAAATCTGCTTTGTATTCTTAGTACTGCCACGTTATTAATTTAAAAAAAAAGAAGAAAAAAAAACGTACTTATTGTCTATATTTCAAAACTATAACGAGACCCAGTTAAGCGAGCATACATCGACAAATTTTTGTATTTCTTATTAGCTCATAACAATTTGTATAAATAATTTTTGGTTTCCTTTTTTATCTTGAATTGTTATTTTATTTGTATAGTTTTTAATATTGTTTGAATTTTACTCAATGGTAAAAGGGGGGAAAAAGCAATTCGGAAAAACCGTGATGATGTTTAAACATCGATTAGTGAACGTGGACGCCATTTGCACGTACGCCATTTTATAATATCATCGTAAAATATGAGGGATCGGTCCGGTGGTGTATCGCCGACAAAAAGCGTGTCCGGTTCGGGCGGGAGGGGGGGGGGGGGGCAGAAAAATATCTCCGTCATAAATCTAGACGCGTAATCTAAATTTATAATTGCACGCGACGCGCAAGCAAACATTTTCCGGCTGGAACAAAAAACGTTTCGTTTTTATGATTTCGGATGGGGGCTGTTGACCTAATTAAAAATGACGTTACAGCTCGTTGCTTGTGGTGATTGTGTGATTGCGTTGTGATGTAATCCGTCGTTGACAAAACGTCTTGGTTAAAGAAGAAACGATTACCATTTTGCAATGTATCAAAAAAAAAATATTACTGAAAAATCTGGCCGTTAAAGTAATTAAAATTGATTTTCGTTTAATTTGAAATTTAGTAAAGAACTTTGTATTGTAGAAAAGCATGCTTAAGAACGTTTAGAAATTTGAAAATATACTAACAAGTGAAGCCAACCCCGGGAAAGGATTTAAAATTGAAAGAAATCACGAAAGAGGTTCAAAAATTTTAAAAACCCTACAGAAAATTTAAAACTGCCAAAAAAGAAATTGTGTCAAGGCCAACCCAACTAGAGCCAAACTAGGAAAAAAGAACTTAAAATCGTGACAAATTAAAAAAAGATTTAAAAATTTTAAAAATCCAATGAAGGAATTCAATACTGCCAAAAATGTTAAAAATTAAAAAGAAAATAGTTTCAAGGCCAACCCGGGTAAAAATCTAAAATAGAAGAAATCATAAAAAAATTGAAACAAAAAAAAGGATTCACAATTTTAAAAATCCCACGAAAACATTAATAATTGCAGTAATATTATTTTTTTTTTAAAAGAACAGTTCCGACGCTAATCAAACTCAAGTGAAGCCAATCCACGGGAAGAATTAAAAATAAATAAAAACAAACGCCACTATTGATTTTTTTTTTATAGTTTCAAGGCCAGTTCAAATAAAGCCAATCCAGGAAAAGAACATAAAATCGCGAAAAATTAAAATAAAAGGGATTTAAAAACTTTAAAAATCCAATAAAAATTGCAGAAATGTAAAAAAATTTGAAGAAAAAAAAAATAGCTTCAAGGTCAACCCAACCCAACTAAAGCCAATTAGGAAAAAGAATTTAAAATAGAAACAAATCATGATAAACTAAAGCAAGAAAAGCGTTGAAAATTAGAAAATTCAAACAAAAGAATTCAATACTGCCAAGAAAGTTAAAAATTAGAAAAAATAGTTTCGGGATAAAATTTTAAAATCGAAGGAAATCATAAAAAAAATTGAAACATAAAAGGGTTAACAATTTTAATAGTCCCACAAAAACATTAATAACTGCAGTAATATTAAAATTTTTAAAAAGAAACAATTGCGACGTCAGCGAAAGCCAACTGAAGCCAATCCAGGAGAAGAATAAAAATAAATAAAAACAAATGCCACTGTACAACTATTTTAAAGATAGTTTCAAGGCCAATTAAAAAATTAAAACAAAAGAGATTTAAGAATTTTAGAAATTCAACAAAAATTGCAGAAATGTCAAAAATTTGAAGAAAAAGAATAGCTTCAAGGCCAACCCAACCCAACTAAAGCCAACTAAGAAAAAGAATTTAAAATAGAAACAAATCAGGTCAAATTAAAACAAAAAATCGTTGAAAATAAGAAAATTCCAACAAACGTTTCAAGTAGTTTCAAGGCCAACCGGAGTAAAAATTTAAAATAGAAGGAAATCATGAAAAAATAAAACAAAAAAGGGTTAAAAATTTTAGAAATACCACAAACATTAATAATTGCAGTAACAAAAAAAAATTAAAAAAGAAGAACAGTTGCGAGTTTAAATTTTAACTTTTGTTTGTAGTTTATTTGTTTGTATTTGACTTTTTCAGGCCGTTTGTAACTAACTGTTACAAAACTGCTCTGAAATAAAGATTATTATTATTAATATAATATCCAAACCCAACTAAAGCCAATCCAGGGAAAGAATTAAAAATAAATAAAAACAAATCATGAAAAATTAAAACACAAAGGGTTAGAAATTTTAAAAAATTCTACCAAAAAATGCCAAGAATGTGAAATAGTATCAAGGTCAGCCCAACCAAAGCCAATTCAGGAAAAGAATTTTAAATAGACAGTCACCATGAAACGTCAAAACAAGAAAAAGGGTTACAAAACAAAGAATTCCAACAAAAAAAAAATAGTAATTGCCAAGAATGTTAGAAATTTGAAACCAAAAACTTCCAAAGTCAATTCAACCCAACCCAGGCACGGAATTTCATGTAGAAGCAAATCACGAACAATTAAAACAAGAAAAGGATTTAAAATTAAAGGTTTTAACAAAATGAAAATAAAAAATTACCAATGTTAAGCTTAAAAAAAAAAAAGTTCAAGGCCAACCCAACTAAAGCGGATTCAGGGACAAATTTAAGATAGAAATAAGTAATGAAAAATGAAAACAAAAAAAGGGTTAGCAATTTAAAAATTCAACAAGAAATTACACATGTCAAGAATGTCAAACTTATAAAAAAAAAAGTGCTTTCAAGGCCAACTCAACCTCAAAAAATCCGACCTAGGGAAAGAATAAAAATAGAAATCACGAAAAGTTAAATGGAGAAGGGTTAAAAATTCAAAATTTCCGAGAATGTTAAAGAATTGGAAAAATAATTCTACGGCCAATCCAACTCAACAAGAACATCAAAAGTTTTTTCTTCAAACGTTTGATTGGTCTTGAAACTATTTCTTCTTCAAATAGTTTCAAGGCCAACCCAATTCATTTTTGATAGACAGTTCTGCGAGACGTCATGCCAAATAAAAGTTATATTTTCAGCTCACATTAAATGTTTCTTTTTTCTGAATAGTTTAAACAGCGACATCCGCTTTCGACCTAACTGCAATCAAAAACGATTTGCAAAAAGTGTTTCTGTGAAAAGTTTCTTTTTCTGTAAATTGTGAACAGAATCTGAATTGTGAACGAAGCTAAATTTAGTATGTGGCGCAGTCAGTAGGTTTCGATTATTTTGCTTTTTCCTTTTTGTTTTTTTTTCATGTAAATTTGACTCAGGATATACATAATTTAATATCATAAAAATAACGCGTTCGTTTATTATTAATTTCCATGCAAATGGGAAGGAATAATCGAGTTTTACCCGCGACCCCCCCACAGTTCATTAGTTTCAATTAGCACACCTCGTTTACAAAGTATTCCAATCAGCGTAAACGCACCGGGTCACGTCACGCCAACTCCTCGCTCACCTTATACCTACAACTTGCTGGCGGCTTTTAATTTCTCCACCACGGTTGATGATTATTATAATTTACTTAAACTGGGAGTTTCTTAATCGAACTAAAGGAGACTTTAAAATTAAAGTCACGATCAGATGTACAAAAGAAATGTACGTGGAAACAACTTTACTTACACGTAAGGATTTTAAAGCCTCCTTTAATTCGATTATGAAATCAGCCCTTGGGTAGCTATTTTCCGAGCTACTTCAAAAAAAGAGGAGTCTTCTTCCCCAGTGAAAGTTCATTTTTTTGGAGTTATGATTTTACGTGGGGAAAAGGAATATTCACCGCCTAACTTGCACGACAGACGCCAAAAACCAAGCAAAAAGTAGAAAGAGAGAGAGTTAGGAACAATATCGCAGATTTCGTCTGGGGCCGCCGCCAATAAAGTCTTCGGCGAAGTATAATATATCAAAGAATTGTTTGTTTCGTGCACGACGACCGACCGACGTCGCGACGTTGCCCATGGGCCATCGTTATCAGTTAAAAACTGCGGGTACGATCAATACCGATCCCCCCGTGTATGCCATCGCAAGTCCGTTGTAAATGGACCTTTAACGGCGAGAAGAAACAATATATGCAACGCAAGCTGCACTTGTACAGGGCGTTTCGATTTATTAAGCTCAGAACAGAAAATTCGAAAATAATTTTGAAAGAGGGAGAGAGAGAGAGAGCGCGCGCGAGGTACCCTAGACACATACTGCTACGTAAGTCAGGGTTAAATGTTAGATGACACGATGTGGGGTGTCAACTTGCTACCCAAGTAAGTTCCAGGGGAGTTGAAATTCAAAAACCTGGCCTAACGAGGGGTATACATCGGATTCTCCGCGGAGGGCTGTTGTCATGACCAACGGACACGAAATAATACCTACGGTTTGCTCAGATAAAAAAAAGGTGAAGCCAGGGGTGGGTCATAAATAAGCATAAGAAGAATTCCTCCCCAAAAAAAAAACACAAATCGTAAGTTAAGTTGGTAGTAATGGAAAAACCATGAACGGCTTAAGCAGATGACTCTCAAGAAAAGTCAAACAAAGACTATTTCGTAAAAATCTCGCAAAATCCGTTGAAATCAGGCGTCTTGCCTCTTCTTCGTCATTAACAAGTACGTAGCCGCCAGTGTTGCCAACCCTAAAAAGAGTTTCTCTTTTCAGGTGATACTAATTCGCTATTTTGAATCAAAAATTTCCGAATTTTCCAACTTAAAATTTAAGTGCGTGCATTGGCTTAGCAGATAAAAATAAAACCGTCGTTAAAACATGATCACAGAAAACATATAAGCCACATAAATTTCCCTTAATTATTTCACTTAGGCCCAGTATTATAAACGTAAATTAAATTTACTCTAAAGTTTAATGCCTTAGTAACCATTGTGTTTACAATTGTTGCTAAGGCATTACACTGCAAAGTAAATTTAATATACGTTTATAATACCGGACCTTAGGTGGTTATTATCTTGAAAACGACATTTTTTTAATACAAAAATAAATAAAAACAAATTATTCGAGTAAACTAAAAAAAAATATAAACTAAAAAAAATATACACGGTGTGTATTAGTTCTTTTAGTAGTTTCTTTTTGTTGTCGAGTTAATTAACAGTCGCCCGGTATAAAGAAATAAGTTTAGATAACACGTCACAGAATTTTCGATGCGCGATTTGCAATATAAGAGGATTCTGATTTTTACCTTTTTCCCCTATTGGTTAGTGTTTATGTCATCGGACCCTTACAGGCGTCAGTCTACGGGAACCCTCAACCACGGTTGATTGATTCATTTTAGGAATTAATTAAAACCAATCTCTACAATCTTAAGTTTTATATTTTCTGACCGCATGTATTCAAAAAGGCAAAGAAAAATGTTGATGAGAATCAACATTTTTTGGTAATTTTTTCACACACAGAATTAAAATTTTTCCCCGTAATCGAAGAATAATATTGATTCTCAACATTTTTCTATTGTAGTCAATTTTTTAATATTTCAGCAATTTTTTGTTGGATTTTTAAAAATTTAAGTTCTTTTCCTGAGTTGGTTTTAGTTGGATTGGCTTTGAAACTATTTTTTAAAAATTCGAACACTGGCATTTGTTTTATTTTAATTCTTTCCTTGGATTGGCTTTAGTTGGGTTTGGTTACAATAATAATAATCTTTATTTCAAAGCAGTTTTATAACAATGAATTACAAACGGTCTGAAAACGTCAAATACAAACAAAAAAAAAACTATAAACAAAAATTAAAATTTAAACTCGGAACTGTTCTTCTTTTTTAATTATTAATGTTATTGCAATTATTAATGTTTTTGTGGGATTTCTAAACTTTTTAACCCTTTTTTGTTTTATTGTTCCATGACTTCCTTCTATTTAAAATTTTTACTCCGGTTGTTGGAATTTTCTTATTTTCAACGATTTTTGTTTTATTTTGACATTATTTGTTTCTATTTTAAATTCTTTTCCTTAGTTGACTTTAGTTGGGTTGGGTTGACCTTGAAGCTATTTTTTTTTCTTCAAATTTTTGTTGGATTTTCAAAATTCTTAAATCTCTTTTGTTTTAATTTTTTAATTGGCCTTGAAACTGTCTTTAAAATAATTTTACAATGGCATTTGTTTTTATTTATTTTTAATTCATCAATCAAATCAAGGAATCAAAGAAAAATTTAATTCTGTGAAAAACTTATCGAAAAACACAGGCTGTGTATAAGGCCCGTATTCATAAACCAAACTTACGCTATGCGACCGCTTAAAATTCGCTATATTTCATAAGCTGAGAATATTTGCGAATTTTTGGCGCATAATCAGTGAGAGTTTATGAACATTTTGTGAATTACGTTCCCACAATGTGGGAAATACGTAACGTTTATGAAATATAACGAATTGTAAACGAACGCATAGCGCAAGTTTGATTTGTGAATACGGGTGTTAGTTCTTTTAGTAATTCCTTTTTGTTGACGAGTTAATCGACAATCGCCCTGTATAAAGAAACAGGTTTCGATAACACGTTGCAGAATCCTCGATGCGCGATTTTCAATACAAGAAGATTCTACTTTTTACCTTTTTCCCCCTATTGGTTAGTGTTTATGTCATCAGGCCCGTTACAGGCGTCAGTCTACGCGAACCCTCAACCAACGTTGATTGATTATCTTAGGGATTAATTAAAATCAATCTCTAAAATCTTAAGTTTTTTATATTTTTCAACCGTAATAAAATTAGTGAATTTTAAATTTGCTTTAAAAATATGTTTAAAAAATGAGTCGTCAAGCAATAAATGTTCAGAATATTTTTCCCTCAATTATTATTGTGTAAACTCTCTTTTCTCCCTTTCATTTAAAAATTCCCCAAAACAAGACAGTTTTCCTATCAGTTGACAACGCCGGTAGTGGATATCCCCCCCTCCCCGCATTAAAGTGTCAAAAAGAAAACATTTCACATTGAGGTTGAAACAAAGACAAAGTTAAGATCTTAAAAAAATAGAAGTTGGTTAAATTGGGGGGGGCGGGGGGTAAAGCAACAGTATCTGATAATGAAATAAATAAATAAACTAAATATGAAATACGTAACAACAACGGACCAAAAGCCATGGGACCAAAAGCCATGGGACCAAAAATTATTGCAACTGTTGAAATAAACATATCAAAATGTAAGACTTAAAGTTTTTTTTTTTTTTTAATTTTTAAATTCAACAAAACATCAAAAATCCTAAGTTAAGTTGGTAGTAATGGAAAAACCATGAACGGCTTAAGCAGATGACCCTCAAAAAAGCCAAATAGAGATCATTTCGTAAAAATCTCACAGAATCCGTTGAAACGAGACGTTCAACAAAATACAGAACAGCCTTGGCGGAATCGAATGCACGTACAGTGGAACCTCTTTAATCTACTGTAAGACACTTTAATTTGATCTTTCAATCATCCGAATCTCGAAATCTTGACCTGATAATCCGAACGCTACAACGGTAATACGAACGTTACTGATTCAGCGTCTTGTCCCTTCCTCATCATCACTGGTACGTAGTCGTCAGTGTTGCCAACCCTACAAAGAATGTTTTCTTTTTCATTAATTCGCTATTTTGAATCAAAAATTTCCGAAATTTTCAACTTAAAATTTAAGCGCGCGCATTGACTAAGCAGATAAAAATAAAACCGTCGTTAAAACATGTGCCCAGAAAAAAACATTAGATAATAAATAAATTCCATAAATTTCCCTAATTCGCACAGGTGATCATTATCACCAAAACATTTTTTTTAATTAAAAAAAAAATAAATAAAGACAAATTATACGAGGAAAGAAGAAGATTCTGCTTTTTACCTTTATCTCCTATTGGTTAGTGTTTATGTCATCAGTCTCTTATAGGCGTCAGTCTACGCGAACCCTCAACCAGGGTCGATTGATTAATTTTAGGAATTAATTAAAAAATCTTAAATTTTATATTTTCTAACCGTATCTATTCAAAAAGGCGAAGAAAAATGTTGCTGAGAATTAACAAACAATTTTTTTTGATTACGGGAAGAAATTGTCATTCTGTAGAAAAAATCACCAAAAAGATATTGTTAGGCCCTGTGTGAATTAGTTCTTTTAATAGTTCCTTTTTGTTGTCGAGTTAATTAAGAGTCGCCCTGTATAAAGAAATAGGCTTCGATAACACGTCGCAGAATCCTTGATGCGCAATTAGCAATATAAGAAGATTCTACTTTTTACCTTTTTGCCCCTATTGGTTAGTGTTTATGTCATCAGACCCGTTAAAGGCGTCAGTCTACGCGAACCCTCAACCAGGGTTTATTGATTATTTTAGGGATTAATTAAAATCAATCTCTAAAATCTTAAGTTTTTTAACCGTAATAAAATTAGAGAATCTTAAGTTTTTAAAAATGTGTTTACAAAATCAATCGTCAAGCAATAAATGTCCAGAATGATATTTTTCCCTCAATTATTATTGTGTAAGTTCTCTTTTCCCCCTTTCATTTAAAAATTCCCCAAAACAAGACAATTTTTCTATCAGTTGACAACACCGATGGTGGATATCCTCCCCCTCCCCGCATTAAAATGTCAAAAAGGAAACATTTCACATTGAGGTTGAAACAAAGACAAAGTTAAGATCTTAAAAAAATAGAAGTTGGTTAAATTGAGGGGGGGGGGGGGGGGTAAAGCAACAGTATCTGATAATGAAAAAATAAATAAACAAAATATGAAATACGTAAGAACAACGGACCAAAAGCCCTGGAACCAAAAATTATTGCAATTGCTGAAATAAAAATATAAAAATGTAAAAATTAAAGTTTTCTTTTTAAATTTTTAAATTCAACAAAACATCAAAAATTACCAAGAATATAAAAACTAAGTGACCAAAAATGTAAAAAGTTTCAAGGTCAACTCAACCCAGGCAAATAATTTCAAATAGAAACAAATTATGAAAAATTAAAACACAAAACGGGTAAAAAATTAAAAAAATGCAAATAATGAAGCAATTGGTTTCAAGGTCAAGACAATCAATTTAACGCCATTTTTATAGCTACTCGTTTTTTTTTGCAAATTCAACCCCTCATATATGTTTATCCAATAATCCAAACAACTGCCTAATTCTAACGACTTTTCACGTTTAATTGTTCGGATTAAAGAGGTTCCACTGTATTTAAATGAGATATCGGTTCGGAAGAATTGAAAACTTCGACAGAAAACGGTAAAGAAACGATAGTGTCACGCTTTTCGGCGATTCCGATGTCGTGAATAGCTTTCGGAGTTGTAGGGGCATAGGCAGAACTTCTTCTTTTAAACAATCGAATCGAATTACAAAAATACTCCTGGAAACAAAAATTATTGCAACTGCTGAAATAAACATATAAAAATGTAAAAATTAAAGTCTTTTTTTTTAATTTTTAAATTCAACAAAACATCAAAAATTACCAAGAATGTAAAAACTAAAAATTAGCAAAAATGTAAAAAGTTTCAAGGCCAAGCTAACCCAGGCAAAGAATTTGAAACATAAACAAATTATGAAAAATTAAAACACAAAATGAGTCGAAAATTAAAAAAATTGCAAAAATTTGAAGCAATTGGTTTCAAGGTCAAGACAATCAATTTAACGCCATTTTTATAGCTACTTGTTCTTTTTTTTGCAAATTCAACCCCTCAGATATGTTTATCCAATAATCCGAACAACTGCCAAAGTCTAACGACTCTTCACGTTTAACTGTTCGGATTAAAGAGGTTCCACTGTATTTAAACCAGAAATCTGTTCGGAAAAATTGGCAATTTCACAGAAAACGGTAAAAAAACCATAGTGTCACGCTATTCGGCGATCGTGATGTCGCGAAAAGCTTCCGGAGTTGTAGGGGCGCAGGCAGAGCTTCTTTTAAACAATCGAATCGAATTACAAAAATATACCCCTTTATAATATTTAGGGGTCCCGGATCTTAAAAATTGAAAATATCGTCAGAAGATGGTTAAAAAAAATGATAGTGTCACCCTAGTGGGCGATCCACCATGTCACGAATAGCTTTCGGGGTTGTAGGGGCGTAGGTAGAGGTTTTAAGCAATCAAATTACAAAAATATACATCTTTATTTAGATTTTATTTAAATTAATAGTTAGGGGTCGAGGATCTTAAAAAATTCAAAATTTCGTCAGAGGATGGTTAAGAAAAAACGATAGTGTCACGCTATTCAGTGATCCACCATGTAAAGAACAGGTTCAGGGGTTGTAGGGGCGCAGGTAGAGCTCTTAAGCAATCGAATTACAAAAATATATCTCTCTATTTAGATTTGATCTAAATTACTCTATGGGGGTCGAGGTTCTTCTACCAGTCCGGGATTCCCAGATGTTTAATGTTGAGTCAAGATCCGATGGCGACATCATTAGAGGTCCAAGGTCTCTCAAGGCGACGGTCTCTTGAAAGTGAATCGCTTTTACCGACTGAAGGTTCAGGGATAACGATAATTATAGTCCAAGGCAACGGCGACGGTTCTAGTCCGTGCAAAGGTCTCAAGCTTCGGTTTCGTAGGAAGTCAGTCGAGCTGAAACTTTCCGCGAATGACGTCCGCTCTAACTAAAAACAAGGAAAACCGAGCGAAATCTAGGAAACCATCCTTATTTAATTTTTGACCTTTTGTTCGAGCGAACGTCGGTCACAGTCAGTTTCAGCTCGACTGACTCTCCTAGGAAACCTCAGCTTCATTCTCGAATCGAAGGAACAAACTTGCAAGAGAAGGTGATGTCAAAATGACGTAATTCTCTTACGATTTACATAGTTTCATATAAGAGCCTACGTCATTGTGACGTCACCTTCCCTTGCGAGTTTGCTACCTTGTTTTGAGAATGAGACCCCAGGGGAGCGACGCCGACCTTCGTGGGGAGAGGGCGACGCAACGCCTCTCACTAACTGATTAGTGGACAATTGAAGTTCCAAATTCGGCTCGGACTATTCATGCGAGTTTGTTTACAAAAAAATTGCTCGCTGAAACCGGTCGCGAAACAACCCCTCTGAGTTTGCGGAATACTTGTAATGCTCGCGTCCCAATTTCATAACTCGCGCGTCGTTTTTCGCTGACACCTAGGATTTCGTAACTGGATTGCGATTACGCACTGATTACTCCTAAATGGTAAGCGGGTTAATTAATTCCGTCATTTTTTAATTGTTTTATAGAAAATCTAATCGTGACAATAGGCCTAGAAATAAATTTCCGCGAGCGAGCGATGCAATGTTTTAAATTCAAATGAGTCCCGTAACAGTACAAAGGGTGGTCATGAAGAAGAGACTGATAATTTTGCAGCACGTCAATCTTTTCACCCCCAAATTTAAAAAACCCCGCTAGGTGCCGTTTGCACGGGGATAGTTTCGTGTTGGGGCAAAACACTGTGAGACATAAAAAAAAGTGTAATTTGTCGCGCCGGCCGGGGCCGACCGGGGATAAATCATTCGATTAAATTTGCGGCCGTGGTCGTGTATTAAATTCAAATTTGGCGAATAAAGCTTTCCGAACGAAGAGGGTCGGTGGTCGTGCAAAAACAGCCTTAATTACTAATCGCGGCGTAAACAATATGAGCGCGGCTGCCGAGTTAATTAAAATCCAGAAGCCCGAAGAACACTTGCGCACCTCATTACGTTACGCAACTTAGGAGAAGCCTATTATTATTATTATTTTTCTAAACCGTTCAGAAAATGGCGTGCTTTAATTAGGACTTCGTAAATTAAATTAAAAAAAAAAAAATATATGAAAAGGAAAATTTTCAATGCAAAAAGAAAAATTAAAAACCGACGGTGACGGCTGTGAAACTGAAAGGAAATTATGAACTAGAAATAACCATTGAATTTCTTAATAGATGGCGTTGTACGGAAAAATGTGGAAGTAACGTAAATAAGGGTCGAGAACTGATTTTTCTTTGGTTTTCAAAACCTTCTACGTTTACTTCCTGCGTCGCAATCAATTTGGCATTTGGACAATTTCTGAAAAAAAAATTAATCAGTCGTTGTTTTTAATGCTGAACAATAGATGGTGTCGTATTAGAAAAAATAAAAATGTTGCTGTAGACATTTCAAATGAAAAATTGTTGTTTTTCTTTATTCCAATCAAAATGTTGGATTATCAATGGTTGTTTTTAAAGCTGAATAATAGATGGCGTTGTATTATTTAAAAAAAATTTTGAGGTAGACATTTTAAATGTAAAATTGTTTTTTTAATTCCCATCAAGATGGTGGGTTCATTGTACTGCAGTTTTTATCCTTTAAATTCTGAAAACAACATACTGATGAAATTGTTCACTAAAATTATCTTTGCAACGCTCGACAGATGGCGCCCTGTATGGTTGAGATTTTTCGCATGCAAGTTAATTATCATCTCTTCCTAGCTTGAAGAAAACTTGCACTTTTTGAATTAGGTTATTATTACTCCTATTATTATTAATTAAACTTATTAGTAACGCCCAATATCCCATTATTATTAATTAAACTTGTTTGTAACGCCCAATAGATGGCGCCGTGTTATAAAGAGAATAATGAGGTCCTTCTGTTATCTGTTAGCTTCCGTCATTGACACTGACTTCATCCCAAGTTCCGAAGAAAGAGTGCTAGACGTGAATTACAATTGTTTTCGTTGCACTCAATAGATGGCGCTGAACTATAAAAATTGAGAAAATTCGAATAAAAGACAAAACAGCGGTTCCTCGTTACGCTGCATTTTTCTCAAATTCTGCTGAATTTAATTTTAATTGAATTTTCATTTTCAGCGATGTTCATTTTTCTTGTCCATTTTAATACCGTGCTACTTCTGTTGTTTTTTTTTATTTCAGCGCTCGCAATTCTCTCTTGTTTATTTCGATCAAGTTGGTGTCACATTTTTTACGATTGTCTTTTGTTTCCTACCATGTTTTTTTTTTATTTGTCGTCTGACGATTCATTTGCTTTCTTTGTTCATATTAATCATCAAGTTTCTTTTGTTTTTTCTTTACTTTACGATTTCGTATTATGTTTCTCTTTTCTGTCCTGTTTTCTTATCGAATTGAGTTTTCGCATTTTATTATCGCCTTATCGTAGAGTTCATCGTTCTTCATTTGTTTTGTTGCGTCACCAGTGCCGATCTTCTTTTGTTTTATGCACTGTATTTTGTCGTCATTTCTTTTTTCGTTTTTTTCTTATCATATTATTGACTTTTCTATGGTTTGCTTATTGATTCGCCCGGAAAACTTTTGCCTTTTCGTTCAACTTGATGTTGTCGATCTTCTTCTGTTTCCCTTTTTTTGCTTTATGTCTTATATTTTGTCGCATTGTTTCTTTTATTTCTCTATTGTTTCTCTGATTTTACTGCAAGTTCGATCGTTGTGTTTTTGTCTGTTTTGATTTTTGATGTTTCAAATCAGCGGTTCTTTGTTTTTGTTTGGTCTTTGGTGAATATCTTTGCTCTTTGCCTGAATTTTCTCTTGTTTTCTTCCTGCTCTTATTTTTAGCAAAACAAAAACAAGAAAGAAAAGTTCACAACTGTCGAATTAATTACGTTGGTGTGTATGATTAATTAATGATTCCTTTTTGTTTTTTATCACTACACTTCTAAACGTTGAAATTTCGAGATGATATAATTTTATGTCGTTTCATTATTTATCATTTCGATGGCGGAGGAATCATTATTTATGGCGAAAATGGGAAGCCTCCGATAATCGAAAAAGAAAGTAATCTTCAGTTGTTGGTTTAAAATATGGATTCATTCGTAATTTATTTATTTTTTAAATAAGCTTGTTCAGCACAGCAATCAGTTTTCAAGTGTTTTCTGAATGCAATCCTACCTATCAGAAACGAACTCAATTTTGCGGTTACAATCGGGCATTCAATTCAAAAATTTGACATACAGTTAAAACCAGCTGTCAGTCAAACAAATGTCGCGGGCTGCCGCCACTCGTGGAAACGTCGAACTTCAGTTACATCACTTGTACCAACTGTCGATGACACTGACGACCTTCGGGAGGGTACGCCGTTAACTAAGCGTCGACCAACGCGTTTTTAACTGTTTTCTGAAGACAATCCTACTTATCAAAAATGAATTCAATTTTGTGGGTATAATCGGACATTTAATTCAAACATCTGACATACAGATAAAGCCTATTGTCAGTCACAAAGGAACATCACGGGGTAGCGCCGCCACTCGCGGAAACGTCGAACTTCAGTTACATCGCTTGTACCAACTGTCGATGACACTGACGACCTTCGGGAGGATACGCCGTTTACTAATCGTCGACAACCGAGTTTTCAACTGTTTTCTGAAGACAGTTCCACTTGTCAAAAGTGAAATCAAAAGTTGTGATTATAATCGGGTATTCAATTCAAAAATTTGACATACAAATAAAGCTAGATGTCAGTCTCAAACAGAGGCCACGGGGCAGCGCCTCCACTCGTCGAAACATCGATTTTCAGTTACATCGCTTATATCAACTGTCGATGATACTGATGACCTTCGGGACGGTATGCCTGTTTACTAACCGTCGACCACCGAGTTTTCAACTGTTTTCCGAAGATAATCCTACTTATCAAAAATGAAATTAATATTGTGGTTATAATTCGGGCATTCAATCTACAAATCTGGCAAACAGGTAAAGCACTTTCCTCATTAACGCGTAGCAAGTTTCTTCGATGGGCACCGCAAGCGTTCGTAGTATGTCGGAAGTTGAAAGACGGTACTGTCTTCCATCCCCAACAACCCATCTATCGCATATCACTTGTTTCGAAGAATAATGACTTTATTTTTACGGTGGATGCTACTATGTCCAAAAATGTCTATCCGTTACGAACACATCTCGCCTTGGTTGACAGCATACTAGTCGTACTAAATGCAAATTGTGCGGCACCCCCCAACACAAGTGGCCGTGGCCAATCACATTTTTTCTTTTATTGTTATATTGCGTTCCCAGTCGATCGCATTATTCAGGACGTTTAGTTACACTTTGGCCCAATCCTTTTTGTGATTTACAGTTTGTCACGTGATGCTACGTCTTGATTGAGATCGTTCCACATACCTTAGATTTCACGAATCTTTTCAACCCGTTCGTAAAACTGCTTGAGAAACACCTCAAAAAACACGTAGAGCTTGTTTCATTCACTTCACATTTCAAACACATCAAAAGACACGTAGAGCTTTTTTCATTCCAGTCAAACTGCTTAAAGCTTAAATGAATCTTGATAACACATTTTTATACATGATCAACGAAATACGTGCCTGCGAAGTAAAGTGCAGCGTGTCCACGATGACGGCCGGAATTCACTTTTTTTAGCAAACATGGTGGGCCAATCGAAAAAGCGAAGTTTACAGTTTGTCACGTGATGCAATGTCTTCTAGAATTTAAAGAATAATGAAACTAAACATTAATTTAGTTGGACGTGTTCCAGATTCGTTACGTTATATGGCGGATTCTAACCCAGATAACGATGACATAATCACGTAATAGATGAAATTTCGCAAGTAATACTAACTGCAAACCAGCAAACCATTATTGTACGTCATTTCGACGTCCAATCGATATCAAAAACCTGATCTTCTCGGGCGAACAGTGCTCGCTCAATGGTAGTCTAGACGGAATATAATTTCCCTTCGCCTAGTACACAGTGGCGTACTTCGTTTTGTTCAACGTATACACCTATACGTTGTAAGACGCGCCGCAGACGGAGCCGGGGTGCTTTGGCCGCCCAAAGCGAGGCAGCGTCGAGACGTCGACCGGGCGTCGGTCGCACGAAAAGACCTGAGCGCTGACCCGACGCCAAAGTTCAGTGATCACGGCGGCGGCGCATACATAATCATTTAGCGGTCTGGGGTGGCTTACACGGGGAGAAATTAACGCGTCGTTTTTTGCAATAGGCTAATCTGCGTCTCGTTTCGTTGTTGGGAATTTCCGTTCTGCGAATTACGGAGACGACGGAATTTGCATTGCTAATGAATGCAAGCTGCAACTCGCTGCAGTAGTTTTTTTTTTTTTTATGACGACGGCAAGGACTTATTTGGAGACTATGTAGTACTAGTCACACTGTATGTATAATCGTCGGGATGGAAAGTGGTCTAAAATTAAAAGAAAATGTAACAAACGCCGTTTAAGATAAACGGAACTTGCCTAGAAATGATCGAACGAACGTCTGAGTTTAAATAACAATCAAAAGAAATAACTTACCAAAACAATCCGGTATAATTTACAGAAACGGAAACCGTAACCGGATAGATTGGCCCAAAAATAAATAGAAATGAGACTACACTACAATCGAGCTTGCGTCGACAGAACAGTTTAAGGTTTTACACAACTTGGTTTTATTTACTTATTTACCTTTTTGGTCAGAGCAAGAGCAAACATGGTCGTTGCTACCTAAGTGTAAGTCGTAAGATTATGAGAGAGGAAATTAACTTACGTCCCAGTTCGGCTAGACAGGGGACGGGGGTAAGCTCGGCTAGACAGGGGCAGGATGAATTCGAAGAAGCGCCAAACAATTTACATGAAATTGATAAAGAAAGGATATACTGCACTTGATTTTATCTACACCGACGGTAAATATTCAAAAATGTCAAAGTAAATTCGATTAATAAATCAATGTAAGTCAAATTCACGACAAAATAAACGCGATTAACTCGGATCTACGGGCCCGTATGTCGTTTACACCACGTAATCAATTAACACCCGAAGTTCCGTTAACTTAGAATATGCCAATGCAGACATTCAAAACACTATTATTAAATTTGTGCAGTTCCGCAATTAACGGTACAAAATCGTTACGATCCAACCTGATGAAGGGCAGTAGTAGTTTTTATATGACTACGGAAATGACTTATTCGGAGACTGCGGCGTATTACAGTCGCACTGTATGTATAATCATCGGGGTGAAAACTCACCTAAAATGAAAAGAAAGTGTAACGTTATAAACAAACGCCGTTTAAGGTAAACGGAACTTGGCTACAAATGAGTTTAAGTAACGTCCTTCAAGGACCATGCGTTACGTCACGGTCTAAGTCTAAAAGTTTGCCTTCCAGGACCGTTCAACTGGAGGCCGCCTAGCCTCCTCTGTATGAATCTTTCTTTATGTGGACATGTGACGTCTGCCGTCTGCATCGATTTGGTTTCCCCAAAACGACGCAGTATTTTCTAGTAAAGCAAAAACGAAACCAAAATCCAAAACTTACAATTGACAGTATGGACTGAGAGCCTAATTAAAAGAAAAAAGAGAAACGTCACGTACAGAACTCACTCGAATATAAATACCTGGCCTAATCGAAGTGGTCAAGCTTGAAAAGGCATTACCAGACGCTTTAAATGACGCTTAGAGTTTCTTGTTAGATCACGGAGCAGTATCTTCCGTTTGCAATTTACGAAAACGTCAAAAAACCATCTTGGATGAAAGGACAACAAAATGGCGGAGCCACGAAGGAAGACGTCTGCATTTTGAGCGTCCAGCAAAAACACTGACGCTTTCTGCGGTGAAGCCCGTATGAGTTGCCAGTCGCAAGGCACTGTGGGCGGCCACGTGATTTAAGATGACCAATCACAAAAATCTATTTTGTAAAACGATAAAATCGGAAAACACAAAGGCCGGACAATGCGGCACCAAAACAACGCAGTTTGTATGAAAGAACAACAAAATGGCGGAGCCACGAAAGAAGACGTCTGCACTCTGTGCGTCCAGCAAAAATACCGACGCGTTCTGTGGAGAAGGTGAAGCTCGAAGTTTCCTCGATACTCGTACGTTCAAATCAGGGGGGAAAATCCGCCCTTATCTCTCGATTTGTACTATTATTTTCGTTGTGTTAAAATTAATTTAACTTTGCGATTGTAGAGCCACACGTTCTCGAGAGAGAATTAGGCCTCAATCTGCCTACCTCCTAGCGTTAAATTTTTAAAATTTTGCCTTTTGACTCATTGCGAATTATAAGCATTTCATGGTTCGTTAACTGAAATTTATTTTTATAGGCCCCGGATTGGTCCTGTGACCATCGTTTTGTAGACATTTTACTAAAATTTTCAATTTTTATGAACCGTCCTCTTTCTTAAGTACCTTAAATCAGGTTCCGTTTGTTCCACCGTACTTGCCGAATGATTTGTACGCCTCATTTCAAAGGACTCTTTTAGGTGTTTTGCAAATTCACTTCTTGTTTATTTTTTTTGTCGTTGGTTCGACGTGCTGCTGCCATTTTCAATTTCAGACCTGACATCTTAACTTTGTACTTTAGCGATCGGTTATTCATACCAATTTTTGGCGTTTTTCATGCTCTTAAAGTACCATCTTGAATCACGTGCAGGTTAAACACAATTGTGTTCTGATTTTTCGATTTTCGATTTATTTTTGGGCCAAACTATCCAGTTATCGCTTTTGTTTGTGTAAGTTGTATCGGATCGTTTAGGTAAGTTATTTCTTTTGTTTGGTTTAACTTGAAGGCTTCCGCGGCCGTCGTTCATCGTTGAATTCCTGACTTCCGGTTGGAACCGCTCGGATTTCTTCTAATGCCGACGTTTCGTTCTCTATTGTAGAAGAACTTCCTCAGGGCTGCTGGTGCTGGTGGTGGTGCTGCTGTTGCTGGTGGTCTTGCTGCTGCTTCTTGTAAGTCGTTGAGACTTCTTTTGTTTGTTACTTAAACTTAGGTGTTCGTTCGGTCATTTGTAAAGCGGCAAGTTCCGTTTACCTTAAACGGCATCTGTTGTTTTCTTCCTTCGATTGATTGCGGAATGCGGCTTTGTCGATTTGTCTGTCGATACCGAGGGTCCCCTATGGATTCGTGCTTTGTTAACCATGTCCCTCGTCGACTTCGAAATAACTTCCATCTTTTGCGTTTGCGGATTTACACTCACAGTCATCACTACTCAGTCGCATTAGTAACAATTAATTAAATAATTAAATTCAATTATAGTTTGCTGTTTTTTTTTTTTTGAAGTTTGAGTAAATTTTAACTCACACGTTCGCCATTGTTTTTCTTTTGCATTTGGAGATTTTCTAACTTTAATCTAACTTTTAACCTTATTTTTGAGCCGTTAAAATTTTTGCGAGACTACAGAAAATTTCCTGAGTACGCAACCATATAATGTTTCCGAGATACTTTAAGTTTCCTTTGAGTGTTAATTACAACCTTCATCAAGTTTTGAGTATAACTTTCACGTTCATATCGTTGCCAATTGATTTACTGATTATGTATTTTAGAACTTTTGAGTTGTTATCTTGGAGACGTCCTCATTTTTAAAATTGTTAAGTTATTTAGGTTTTGGTGTAATCGATATCTTGGGGGGAGGGGGGTGCATTACTTCAGTTAGCGTGCTATAGCCGATGTTAATTTTAATATACTACTTATTTTGTCATCACCAGGGAAAATAATTCGGGCCACTTGTTCCGCGAACAATACAAAAATTTAGTACTTGGACTGTATTAGTCCCGCCCACAAGAATCTCTGCCAAATGAAAACGCTCACATTGCATTTCTTCCTCTCCTACTCATCAATAACAATTCGATGTATCGGAGTCACGGAATGATGGCGGGAGCATAGAGGACACTCGACGTAAAAAGTATCCGACACTAAGTGGCCTGAATTCTTTCCCCTGGTCATCATCAAACGTGATATCTCTTCTTTTCTTTTTTTTTTGGGGGGTGGGGGGGTTCTCCTTCTTCTACGACTCTTTGTACCACTATTTTTTTCTCGTGCTGACCGTAGATATTGTTACGGTTTTTCGGATTTTTGGGCATAATTAGAATTAATTACAATAAAAATGTATTTATTATAAAGAATAAATTAACTTTCATGTTTTCAGCACTTACACTGGCGGAGGTTTTTATTTAAGGGTTTTATCACTAACTTTCAGAAGAAAATTTCCAAGAACTGAACAAATATTGAAAACTTAACAATTTTATACTTTGCTTATTATACTCACCTAGTACAGCTGAAAACCGTTAACGCCGAGTCTGTACCGTTTAGATTACATTATTATTATTAATGGTGCTATTCAGAAAACAAATTTAAGTAACTTTAACTCTTTAATACTTAAAGGGCCGATTTCATGATAGTACTTTAAGGAAGCTTTAATTTAAAGTCACTTTAAGAATAGGGAAACAAATGTATTTTTTTTTTAAGTTAAATCAACTTTAAATTGAAAGTCCAATTATGAAGTCTTATTATGAAAACGGCCATTAAATTAAATCTTAAATTTTTAAATCGTTAAACTCAAGTATTTCTGAATAACACCTTAGCTTTTAATTTAGTTTTCCAATATTTATGTAACTCTTTTACATCTAATAAAAAGTATTAGAGAGTAAAGTCGGTGTATATGGAATAGACCGGCTAATATGGAACACTAGGTATTTTTAAAATAAGAAGCGCCATCTGTTAAACGACTCTGGCATTAACATGAGTTTCGTTATTATAGGTTATTACTACAGAGGTTCTCAGCCGGTAAGATTGCATAACTTCACAGTACATGATTTTGTGAATTTATCCTTTTGGAAGTTTTGGCGCGTTACCAGAAAAATGTATTTTGGCGTATTTTTTAAAATAAAAGTGTTGTTTACACCAAAGTTAGTTTGTTATATAGTGTAGATTAGTACAACAGTTGATATTGTCGCGATTACGGAAAATTTGAAAATCGTATTTAATTAATTTAAAATGTATTTCTTCCAATGCAATACGAGTTAATTGCTGATAAGCGGTTTGCTGGTGCAATGACTCGATGAACGATGAACTTGTAGCGTAAATCCGCAAAGTTGCAAATACGCAAATAACTAGGGCATTGTAAGTGCTTTAACACAATCAATTAATTCACGATTTAATAGAAATGACGATTGGACTCAACGTGAAAATCCTGACATCACCTTTTCAGCAACCGAGCAAAGTACGGGTTCAATTAAAGTTTTGCGGAATTTGGGCATGACGTCACGTACATTGGCAATATAAAAGATGTGCGTAATGTGTAAAAGATATCAGTTAATCTGATCGTCGTCGTCGTGGGATACAGTTATCTGTATTTTAACCTTTAAACAATAAAGGTAATCCTTGTTGTTTTAATGAGTTAGTTTGCAGTTTCCCTGTTACTTCCTTTTCACCCCCCAAGCTACGCAACCCCCGCGTCTGTACACCGACAGCTCGTAACCTGCTGGAGACGACCGAAGCGTGATAATATCTCACCTTATTAATTCAAAGTGTTGCATATTTTCCCTTATTTCATATCACTCCAACTGACTATTCCATATTACCCGCCATTTTAAATCATATCATGAAAATGCAGTTCTTTTAATTTGTTACAGAATTTTCCCAAAAAAATACGTATTTCTTAAATTTATTATACGCAACCGCTGGAATACAACATAAAGTATTTTTAATTGAAGTTTGTTCTTGTCCGATGAAAATTGTAAGTACAAAGTTTTTTTAATCTCAAACTGGACAGAAAAATGAAGAGAATACACTCAACATTTCGCTATAGATTTATAGCTCCTGACGAAGCTATAAATCTATAGCGAAACGTGTATAAAGTATTTTTAATTAAAATATCTGAATATTTAGTATCTTAGTTCAGAATTGAAGACCATAACTTCAAAAGGGTCCAAGTCCCAAAAAAATGTTTAGAAGTTATTAAGAAACCTGATTTACTAAATCTTAAACGCACATACAGATATCGCCAGCTGTGATTCTTTTATTACACTTTTTATTTTGCCACAGGTACATAGACCATTTTGCATGACATTAGACCCATTTGCTGTGAAAATATCGATTTCTTATTTTTTTGGCATTTAGACCCTTTTGAAGTTATGGTCTTCAATTTATGACGGCCCAAGGAATGGGATTCCATATACGCCGACTTTACTGTTATTGTAATGTTGTTCTGCAAAGTGTACCGATGCAATCCTTGTTGCATTTTGATTGGCATAGCCAAGGTTAGTTTTTTGCACACGTTACTACAACTTCCGTTCTTGCTTGTGATCATCTCGCATTACACATTTTATTTTACTAGTAATGGGAATATACTCGCTATGTTTTCCTATTATCGCTTCAGTATTACGTAATGTCCATCTAAGACGACAACAATGTTCTTATTATACAATCAGTGTAGCGGTTTGGTGTAACAATTTGCGACCAACCTTACAAATTGGCGCTCCAACGTTTCATTACAAAGTATTTGTCTCAAAATAACCCAAATATTCAAATTACTTGGCACAATCTCGTCGTTCCGCTCGTTACTACCTCCTCCTCGCCCCACCCCCCCAATCGCATCCCGTTGAATTTCTCAAATTATTATTAATTATATCGCGCGACGGCCCGTTATCTCACAGTAATTAACCGTTAGCGTAATTATGCGGTAATTCGATTAGGATTTCGTAACTAATTAGCGTAATCGCTAATAATAAACACGAGGAAGCACGGGATGATGCGCACACACACACACACACACAAACACGTGCGCGCCGCCGCTGTTCGTTAACACGGATAACAAAGATAAATCGCCGGCTGGCAAAACGATGATAGGAAAAAAAATCGGCCGTTATGACTGCGTACAAATGAAGATGGATCGAGGTTGCACTTCTTTCGGAATTTGTCCCATATGTTCGCCGGTCTGTGTAAACGAGCGGGTTGGAGGTGCATCATTATTCTTGTTCTTTGGGCGTACAGTTTCCAGTTAGTCGTTTTCTGTCGGTTTGTTTGAGTGCGCATCACTTTTTCCTTTCTTTCCATTTTTTTCACCTGTCCGCCGGTTTTTCCTTTTCCCCCTCCTTCACATTTGTCCCTCATACTAACTTGGAACCATGCCTTACTTACCATTTAACACTGATTAATTTTTAGGGAAAGTTCCTCGGCCGTGAGGTTAGGTGCGAAAGGAGAAGGGGTGGATCATAGCAAACGCAATTCCTACTTCTTCAAATTTGTCCAAATACTAACTTGGACTTACCATTTAACACTGATTCATTTTTGGGGAAACTTCCGTGACCATGAGGTTAGGTACGAAAGGAGAGGGGGTGGGTAATTGCAAACACAATTCCTCCTCCTTCAGATTTGTCCAAATACTAACTTGGACTTATCATTTAACACTGATTCATTTTTTGGGAAACTCCCTCGACCGTGAGATGAGGTACGAAAGGAGAGGAGGTGGGTGGTTGCAAATCCACTTCCTCCTCCTTCACATTTGTCCAAATACTAACTTGGAACCCATGCCTCACTTACACTAATTAATTTTTGGGAAAATTTCCTGGGCCGTGAGGCTAGGTGCGAAAAGAGAAGAAGGGATGGGTAATTGCAAACACAATCACTCAAACGCCGCGGCGTTGCAGCCAACCCCTTGAAACCCGCCAGCGAACGGAAACGGAAAGGAAGGCAGGCCGTGGGGGGCGCAAGGGTGAAATCCGAGACTTTATGCTAATGCGTGCGGCGGTTTAGGATTCGCGCGGAGGCGGAAAAATTAAAAACACAAAAAAAATCTTTGCGCTCGTAATTCGCAGGGTGAAAGGGCGCACTCCTTGATTAAATACGCTTTATTTAAATGCGTTTGTTCTGAAGGGAATGGGGGCGGGGGAGGTTTATTAAGTTTTAAGATCGACCTACTTTTTTGTTGGGGATTTTTAAAAAAAGCAAATAAATAGAAAACATGGCTGAAAGAGCGTTGGTTCCAGAACAAAGAAGCAGCCAAAATGTTTTGAGCACTCGCCGTTAGTAATGTAAAGTGACGGTCATTTCAAATTGTGACGTCATTTTGGTCATTTAAGTATTGTTACGAATTGGGGGTTCACAAATTATAGTCGTTAAATTTCAGAACACTCCTAAACAGTATACCGTATACAGCATACAACATACAGCACACTCACAACTGAAATTAAAATCTTTTATCTAAACAAAGTCATTAAAATGTATCAAAGTCAGAACGATCCAAGTGATAAGAGAGCCGGCCGGCCTTGCAATCGCAAGGTCGTGGGTTCGAAAGACGCTCGAATTAATTCTCGGGGAGGACGGTATTCACTTCAGGTCCTCCTTCAGTGCTACGGATACAATTCGATACCAAGTTGATGACTTAATACCCCAATATCAGTATCCATTTGCTCATTTCTTCATCAGTGTCTGTACTTGAACTTGTTGGCTAGACTTCTTCACGTTTTATAACGAGTGTTCAATTAAAAAAAAACGGTCTAGATAGCCATGAATTTATTCTGAACGTCTAGCGTAGGGTTCTTCATACGACTAGCATGAAGCGTCACTTGCAGTTCTAACCTCACTTTAACTCAAAGAAGACATTTCAAATAAACGTTTATTACCGAATATTTATGGTAAGTATAAATATTAGAAAAAAAATGCAGGAGCAGCTTTCGAGTTTTGTTGGTTAGGTTAAGCGTCAACTTGTCAAAGTTGAAATTCAAATGATGTTAATCACGACATGCGTTCCCGACAACAAAAGCCTACTACAGCCTACTTGACCGCTTTTTTAAGTGAACACTCGTTATTTAACTTGTTTCTTGTTTTTTTGTGAGGATATAGTCATAAACACTGAAGGACTTTATATTTTTATTTTACGTGAAGTATTTTTCCAAAAGCAGTACACACGCACACACGCCTATTTGCACGTATCTGTGAATGTCACTTATTTAAATGACGGTCATCTATTAAAAATGACAGTCGTTTATTAAAAATGTGAGTCATTTATTAAAAACGACAGTAATTTATTAAAATCATGGTTATGCATCTTTTTTAAAATGACCAATCATTGTGACGTGACCGTAATTTTTATTGTGACCACCGTCATGATCGGTGTCATTTAAGAAACTTACATCAGTACGCGCCATGATGGCCTTTCTCGTATCACTTTTTTTCTCTCTCCTCTGCTGTAGTTGTTTAATTTTATAAAAATTAGAATTAATGTATAACTCACATTTAGTCAATAAATCTGTATATTTCGGTCGGGTTCTGTTGATTTTGCCTGCGAAAACCAAAACAGCAACTCACTTGAGTAATGTAAGACCGAGAAAGAAAGGTCCGATCGGACAGGCAATTTCTGACTATATTCGGGAATGAAAGCATTTTACAAAAGATGCACGAAATTCGTGCGTTAATGAAATGCAGTGAGATGCGATTAAGGAATTTGTTCAGAATATAAATTGTTGATGAGTGATAGTACTGTATCCGTCGAAACTCGACAGGGTAGATTATCGAGATTGTTTTACCTGAGGGATAGATCTGTATTGGCCGAATGGTCGGCAGAATATTGTTACGTTTCTAGGGTTCAAATTAATTTATTTAATCGAATAAAACACTCGGTAACAAACTTAACCGTAATTTAATCATGATTACAATCTAATTTATTTGCAACAATTTATTTTATACAGTAAATCTAACTTCGACGATCGCTAATTAGAACTCGACTGACTTCTGAGTCAACCCCGGCCGATGCTGCCTTCTCGTTTGTTCCATCTTCGAAGATGCTGGAGAAGTCGAGTTTGTTCAGTGTGACGTAGTGAGCTGAGTGGCGCACCACAATATATTATCACGAGTAATATTCTGAGATTCTGTTACTTGAAGGATAGTTCTGTATTCGCCGAATGGTCGGCAGAGTAGATTATCACTTCCACTTTGGCATTGTTCTGTATCCGCCAGTGGCTTAGACAAAGGTTCGAAGATAATGTCGGAAACAGCTAGAGCTGTTTACCTGACCTAGTGGATTGCATTGTGCTTCCCAAGAACGGTCGTGACTTGGCGTTGACTGGATTGTGGCCAGTGCTCGGCACTCTGGAAGTCAGTAACGTCAATGATCCTGAGATGTGAATAAGGAGTTTGCTCAGAATATAAGTTGTTGATGAGTGATAGTTCTGTATCCGTCGAAACTCGACAGGGTAGATTATGGAGATTGTTTTACCTGAGGGATAGATCTGTATTGGCCGAATGGTCTGCAGAATATATTATCATGAGTAATATTCTGACATCGTGTTACCTGAGGGATAGATCTGCATTCGCCAAATGGTCGGCAGAATATTGTTACGTTTCTAGAGTTTACATTAATTTATTTAATCGAATAAAACACTCGGTAACAAACTTTACCGTAATTTAATCATGATTACAATCTAATTTATTTGCAACAATTTATTTTATACACTAAATCTAACTTCGAGGATCGCTAATTAGAACTCGACTGATTCCTGAGTCAACCCCCGGCCGATTTTATATTCTACGCTGCCTTCTCGTTTGTTCCATCTTCGAAGATGCTGGAGAAGTCCAGTTTGTTCAGTGTGACGTAGTGAGCTGAGTGGCGCGCCACAATATATTATCACGAGTAATATTCTGAGATTCTGTTACTTGAGGGACAGTTCTGTATTCGCCGAATGGTCGGCAGAGTAGATTATCACTTCCAAGTACATACGGCATTGTTCTGTATCCGCCAGTGGCTTAGACAAAGGGCAGGAGATAACGTCGGAAACACAGCTACAGCTGTTTACCTGACCTAGTGGATTGCATTGTGCTTCCCAAGAACGGTGGTGACTTGGCGTTGACTGGATTGTGGCCAGTGCTTGGCACTGTGGAAGTCAGTAACGTCAATGATCCTGAGGGCATACGCTTAGGATGCAAGGTAAGCTAATATCCACCTGGGGTTTATTTTAACGCATGCGAAGTACATGTGGATACCTTCGCCTTGAGTTCCTCCACCAACTGGGAGTTGCAGTGTATCTAGATTCGTCGCGGAGAGGGACAGACAGCAAGGGGCAGAAGAGCCCCGGTGAGTAAAAGCAATTGTTATTGTCGGAGATCGGACGTAAACATGCATGGTTGTTACATGTTAACCACATGACCTGGTGAATTAACACCACTCTTCTGCGTTTTGAAGGGAGAGACACAGATGTGAGAAAGTACGAACAATACTGGCGAGTTGCTTGACGTACAAGATCTTTGATTTACATAAAGGCCCCGTCACGACGCAAGCGTAATACGTCACAGCTAGTAATGACGTCAAAGTACGTAGATGTTGCCTCGAGCAGTGACGGCATTGCCATCTTGACAATACACCAAAATGTTTAATGACAAAAAAAAGCGCGCCTGCAAAAGAAAACAGTGCTAAAAGTACGTTGGTCTTCTTCCTTTTTCCAGAACAAAGAAGAAGCCAAAATGTTTTGAGCACTCGCCATGGTGTCCTTTCTCGTATCACCTCCTCTTTTTACATCGACCTTATCTTGCCTGCCGGAATGACCATCGTACCCATGGTACCCCGTGCAAGGCAATAAAATAAATCGCTGCATCTTCAGCGTTTTTTTTTCTAGCGCGAGCTGTTGCATCGTGATTTACTTTACTTCTTCCACAGCCGACTATTGATTTATAGGCAAAACAGACTCGCATGTTCGACGGTCGTACATAAACCCGGCGGGTTACCTGTGTTTATGGTGATTAGAGATAGCATGATGTGGACAGTGGCGGCGACGGCGGTGGAGGCGGCGGCGGTGATGGCGAAAGTGAAAGTGCGTGGGTGCTTCCAATTCATAGGGTTTTCCGGATACGTCAATGTGCGAAGGGCTGCCTGCGAGTGTGACTCACACACACACCACTGCCCTTCCAAACGTAAAAACAGCGAAATCACCGCTGCTTAAGGAGTTAAGAGCCGAGTTTGATTTTGTTGTTGTTTTGCGTGAAGGACCGAGCAGTAAAATATTTTGTTTATGGGCAGTAAACGTCGGTGTCGTCCGTAACTTCTCGTTCGGAAATAGTACTCTAAAATATGCTGATTAAATTCCACTCGGTGGTCGTCAAGTCTTTTAAGGTATTATATTAATACTTACTTTGCAGAAATACTTTGTTGGCGTTTCTAAAAAGGTTTCGTTTTTTTTCTTGTTTTGTTCACCTGCCTGACTGATAAATTTGGCCAATTATTTTTTCTCAGGCTAAGAAAGTTTTATCGAGAATGATTGATTGGCGCATAGTTCTAAATCTGGGTAAAATTGCGTTACCAAAAATCATCTAAGCAGTTTGATTGGAATGAAACAAGCTCTGCGTGTATTTTGAAGTGCTTCGCGGCACGTCAGAGCAAGCACGTATTTCCTTGATTGTGAGAATCTGTGTAAAATTGTATTACCAAGATCGATCTAAGCAGTTTGACTGGAATGAAAGAAGCTCTACGTGTCTTTGAGGTTACGTTATTTCCGGGTCACTTACCATATGTGGTAGCAAATCGCGCTGAGAAATCAATAGCTGTCCAAAAGCTAAGCTGTGAAGGAAATGGGGGGGTAGTTAAATAAAACAATAAGGACGCCAAGGAGCAACCCCAATTGATGAGCGCTCTATGAAACCGGGAATGATTGATTGGCGCACAGTTCATTGAGAAATGTCACAATCTCAATGTTGAAATGGTTAAAACAAGAAATGGGAATTTTACACCGGGTCTATTGTAGCGAATAGAAATGCAGATAAATAATGCGAGATGACCTCGAATAAACACCTGCATTTATTAAAGAAACGTTTACGCAGCAACATCCTGCGATCGCTACCCTTCTGCTGACGAGATTCCAAATAGGGCTGAGACAGCTGGCTGTACAAAAGTTCGAGGGATCCACTGCAGTCAGATGCAATAAGAAAAAAATAAAAATTTTGGAACCACCCCAAAATTCGTAACATTGCCGTTCACACACGAAATTAATTTCTTCAAGCGGAACATACGATCTCTGCGTCGGTGATATAAACTTGAGCTCTTCGAAATGAAACTCGGCAGGACGTAAATCCCGCGCGCGTTCCGCTCGAAAAAATTCACCTCACCTGAGAGATAAGCTCGCCTTCTCTTCAATTTCTGAGTAAGGGAAAAGTCGTCAGACCACAGTCGCAGAAATCGCGCCCAATCTCGCGGAAAACAGCCCGCTCGTCCATTGTGAGAATGTAAAACAAGCTCTCGCCCTACAAACGCCCCCCCGGCGTGATTTATCGGAAGCGCGCTCGATAAATTTCCTCCGAAAGTTCGATGTGGGGCGAAGGGAGGACTCATTTCGCTAAACGTATGGTAACGAGAGCGAAAAGAAATCGCCTCGTTCGTTAGTTAGAGGAAATTTATTGCTTTCCTTAAGATTCGTCGTGGAAGGCGGACAGAGACGGACGGACGTCGATTGTTGTTGTTGTTGAATTACGGGAGGAAGTGAACGGCAAACAAATGGAATCGTCATAAAATATCTTTTAATTGAAGCCAATTATTTCAATCTGGAGGGAAGTAATACGTTGTCGTTGGTTTGTTAGTATTTGCAACAGGATGCAGGAAACCAAGCGAGGAATTACGTGATTGGAAACGATCTCACGTCTCGGGAGACGTGAGTCGCGTGATGCACGTTGTTGTTTTTGTTTACGGTCGAGCGAAGTCTTAAAATAATTTTATATCTTCGAATATAAATAATGGCACTTAGAAATTATCGCAGATATTTCAATGTCTCTCATTCTCAAGAGAGAACTAGGTCCCAACTTGCCTATCCCTTGGCACCGACTGAGTTTTAAATATTCATTCATCTGTTGATACGTTTCGGAAGCTACGCGTATGTGTTTGGTTCGTTTTTTAAACCTGACAACAGCATTACCTGGAAGCGACATTAACGCGTCGTTTGAAATCAAGGCTTATCATTTGTTCGATGTAACCATGTTAGTCCGCGTTCGGTTTTTAGATTGGCCCGCTACGCCGTGCTCGCTAATAAAGCGCATTTTGGCCGCCATCGCGGGCACGCTTCACACGGTAGAGGCAGAGCGGCCACGTATGTCGTGGATCATGAGACTCTGTCTAAAACTGTGTTACAAGAATCATCTAAACAGTTTGACTGGAATGAAACAAGCTCTACGTGTCATTTGAGGTGCTTCGCAGCACGACAGAGCAAGGACGTATTTCGTTGATCCTGTGAGAATCTGTTTAAAATTACGTTACCAACATTCGTCGTCTATGCAGTTTGACCGGAATGAAAGAAGCTCTACGTGTATTTTGAAGTGCTTCGCGGCACGACAGAGCAAGCACGTATTTCGTCGATCCTGTGAGAATCTGTGTAAAACTGTGTTACCAAGATTCATCGTCTAAGCAGTTTAATCGGAATGAAGCAAGCTCTACGTGTATTTTGAAGTGCTGCGCGGCACGACAGAGCAAGCACGTATTTCCTTAATTGTGAGAATCTGTGTAAAATTGTGTTACCAAGATTGATCTAAGCAGTTTGACTGGAATGAAACAAGCTCTACGTGTATTTTGAAGTGCTTCACGGCACGACAGAGCAGCACGTATTTCGTCGATCCTGTGAGAATCTGTGTAAAACTGTGTTACCAAGATTCGTCGTCTAAGCAGTTTGATCGGAATGAAGCAAGCTCTACGTGTATTTTGAAGTGCTACGCGGCACGACAGAGCAAGCACGTATTTCCTTAATTGTGAGAATCTGTATAAAATTGTGTTACCAAGATTGATCTAAGCAGTTTGACTGGAATGAAAGAGGCTCTACCTGTCTTTGAGGTTACGTTATCTCCGGGTCACTTACGATATGTGGTAGCAAGTCGCGCTGAGAAGTCAATAGCTGTCCAAAAGCTAAGCTGTGAAGTAGTGTTGGGCGATTCGTGAATGAGTCACTCACGAGAGCTGACTCTTTCAAATGAATGGTCATTCACTCACTCTTCAAAAATGAATGGTCATTCATGAATGGTATACACAAATGAGTCATGAATAAATGAATGACTGATTCACGAGTGAATGATGAATGACACATTCACTATTCACGAGAGCAGGCCTGACTATTTTATTCTCACTCTTAAACAAAAGATCTGATTTTTATAAGTTTTTAGATATAGATAGATACATTGTTTAATAAAAATGAATGCAAGGATTATAACAAATAAATAAAAAGGTGGGTTCTTTTTAGAAAGTGTACAAAGTACATGTACAACGATGCTTATCATAAACGATACCATTTGACAATTTAGTAACCCTTACGCTCAATGTTGTTAAGGGTGTGGTTCGCATGCAAGAGTATCATTTAAGCTGAACGTCATAGTATCTGCAAATTTTCATGAAGAAATATAATTTGTTGCACTTTTTTTCCGAAAGACCATGATCATTGAGATCATTTGCGTTCTACTAGAGTTGGCTTTCTCGATTGAATGGTTATTCATACACAAATAAGTCATTTGTGTATCGAGGACTGGTCATTCAATAAACAGAGTCAGCTCTGGTGAACACAAATGATCATTTACTCAAAAGAGCTAATGGTGAATGATCATTCATCCGAAAGAGCCAGCTCTCGTGAACGATGAATGGTGAGTCGAATTGGGATTAAGTTCACTGGTGAAGTGAACGATCATTCATGAACGACCATTCATGAATGACTCTTTCCGGTGAATGGTGAATGACCTCAGCAAAACGAATGATTTTTTGCATCACTACTGTGAAGGAAGGGGGGGGGGATTAAATAAAACAATAAGGACGCCAAAGAGCAACCCCAATTGATGAGCGCTCTATGAAACCGACTCTCAAGGTTCGACAGCGTGCGCTGTGAAACGAAAACTCATTCGCTCAAGAAAGGATTTGCGAAGCAACAAAACACCGTGACCCGTCATTAATGAAAAATGTAAATGAGCACACTCCTGACTTGTTAGAAATGTACACTGCGCTTAACGGCACAAAATAAACTAAATACTTACAATTCAACAAATCAATACGTTAACTAACTTCAAAAACAATTAAGTTAACTCAAGCTCAGTACTGACCTTCACAGATCGTAAAACATTAAATCCGATTAATTGAATTAAGTTTGACTTAAAAGTCACGATAGATACTCTAAACTAATACACAAAGATGTGTCGAAATAATTACGTAAGAATAAAATGCGATAGGTAGATAACATGCGGTTACGTTACTGTACTTCCGTCCCAGCTGTTCGTTGCTGTTTTTTCACCACCGGCGGTCAACATGAAATGTCAGCGTCTAACGCCTCACTCGGATGAATATCAAACTTTACACCGTCTCGTCGATGACCTTCAATGCAGGTACGCTGTTCAGTTTGTTTGGCGTCTCCGAAAGAAATGACATAATCACAAGAACCAGATCTGCCTTACTCGCAACGAATCCACAGAATGATCAGTCTTATAGTCCACGGTGAAACGCATTCTTCAGATTTTAACGCAAACCTGGTTAATCCGTTAGGAAAGGCCTGCTTGAAAGCACCTCAACAGACACGCAGAGCTTATTTAATTCCATTCAAACTACTTTGTAGAATTTGGTGACACAATTTCACACAAATTCTCACAAACAACAAAGCACGTGTTTGCCTGGACGATCAAATAAATAAAAAAATGTGGCGAAGATGGTTGCTGGAACTGACTTTTCGCGCTAACATGACTTTAGCCAATTGGAACATAGGCTGCGAAAGCCCGTGGTTATTAAACTGAACCAACGAAAAAACTTGATTTTAAACGGCGTCGGCACAGGAACGGTACTTCCGGAAAGAAATATTTCCAACTTTATACCTACTACATAACGCACATGCAACACGGAGTTGCCGAAATGTAACTAGAGCTTAACCCGTAAGAAACTTTGAAGTTATTTACATTCTTTAAATAATCAAATGTTACACAGGGTCAACTCAACAATTGAATGAAAATGAAAACAGAATAACGGAGCTCGTATTTAGTTTACGAAACGTTTGCAAAACAAATATATAGTGCGTTGAATATATGTCTTTGAATAATGTCTTTATTTATGCACGAGTTAAATATCCAGGAATACCTTCAAGGTTACGTAAATTCATTAAATAATCAAATGTACTGCAAAGTTAATTCAATAATTTGAATGAAAATGAAAACCGAATAACGGGGCCCGTATTTTGACTACAGAAGTTAGCAAATAGGCTCTTCTCCGTCGTGTGCAGTCGTACATAAGCGATAAAAATTTTAAACCGACGCGACGCGACGTTCAGATTGCAAAGCACGACGAGTCATCTGACCCACCACAATTTCTTGAAAACTCTGGAAACGTCGAGCAAGGCGATGAGCGGCGACATAAAGTTGGCTCGCCGACATTTTGAGAACATCATTATATGTTTAACGGAATTTTAAACCGTAACCGTCGATAACGTAGAATGCTGGGGGCTATGGTTATGGCGACCTAGCTCAGTGGAGAAGGAGGTGGGTTCCAGACCCAAGAAGGCGTATCCTCAGTTTACGATATTTAACCTACACCGACTCGCTGTCGATTTAAAATTGAAGCTCGCTCACAAATGACGCGGAAAGTCGATTACGAAGCGAATTTTGAACAGGAAAAAATTGCAACAAGGGTTTCGGTACATAAAAGGTGACCTTAACTGCGCTAAGTTACAAACAAAGAATTAGCAAATTACATCAGAGTAATTTCTCAGTCTTTTTTTTTGTCGTAGTGATGAAGCTCTCTCTAGGATGCCTAAATTCCGGCCAGGACGTATAAAAGCAAGAACTTTCACACAATTAGCACCAAAAATTCTTTGTTATAACTTCACAACGGTGATGCATTTAGACAAAGAGGTGACCCAGATGATGCCTGGACTTGTGAGAATAATGTGAAGATGCGAGGGGGAAGCTAGGGGGATGACGGTGCAGGTGAGGGGGTGTTGAAATATGGCTGTGATGAAACTTAACATCCAGACTCTTTTAGTCCTGAATTTCAAATTTGAATTTGATATTTTAAGATTATTTTGTCATCGCCACCAACAGCTTGAGAAAGTCCTTCCGAGGCAAACGAAACTTGGAGATTGAAAAATGCGTCGGAAATAGGAACAGGCAGTTTTACTTTCGCGCGCGATCGGAGCTCCATGTGCATTTCCGAAGAAGCCGTGAGGGGGACGAGGAGGGGGCACCGCCAGATTTCCCAGGAGGCCCGCGGGCCCTAAATCTTGACTAATAGCAGCTTCGTCTGCAGCCACTGTTTTAAATAACCATCGCTCTTCCGACCAATTAACCTAACCTTACTCAAGCATCCCTGCAAGTATTATTGCCGGGGCCGAAGGAGTCTTTGTTCGGGTTTCCCTCGCCGCCGCCGCCGCGGCCGTAAATTCCGAGGCCATTGTACACGCCGCGGATCATATTATTGTAAATAACTCCGGCGGAGAACAGTGGTGGCGGGTATAATTCGAAAAGTCATTTTTTTTTATAAATCTATTCCCACCCTATAATGAACAAATTATTTAATAAGTTATTGTGTGTGAAGAGCTACATTAAATAAATCTGCAATATAAATCAAATGAGACTATCATTATTAAATGATATCTGTTGACATTATTGACAACGACGCGAAGCCACAACAAACACAACTAAATTAGATATGACGTAGATAAAATATTGTATGGTATGGCATACTGTGTGAAAGGCTTTTATGCACTCCTTGCGATTAAAACTTTGCAATAGTGCATAAAAGCCTTACTTCACGCACTTGTCTCATAATAAATAACTATTTACTAATCTTGGATTTTTAAAAGCATTTTTCAACTTATCTGAAATAGGACCTAAATAAGGCTATGGAAGTAAAGGTGACTATGACTGTGGAAGTAAATCTAAATAACATTTGGAACGGACTTGATTTATCGCGTATATTATAATAGTGCTTCTAAATTTTTGTACATGAGGCGGCGGCATCCGATGATGAAGAGGACGACGGCGTGGTCGTCGGTGATTTAAGGCGGCAGAATCAAAGATCAAAGAGGCTGAAAGAAAAGGCACGCGGAGAATTTCGCCGGCGAGTAATGTGTATCATTCGTAATACGTCGTTGATTTCGAGGATAATTCGCGGTAATTAACCGGAGAATAAGGGGGCCGCATTCCGTACAGATTCGTATGCGGTGTGAATTTCGAGAATCCACGGATCAAATCAAGTCAAAAGCGTAAACAGAAATTGGCTATATTCTTTTGTTTTCAAGTTATGGGCAAAAATTGACATTTTCGACTTTTCGTTTATCGGTCATATCTCGTTTATTTTTAGAGATATTAGAAAACTGTTTGATCATTATTAGGACACTTTTTGGAATACAATTCAGTGGTGTAGTTGCTTTTTTAATATTTACTTAAATTTTCAAGTTATAAAATAAAGTTATATTTTCTTAAATGGAACTCATAGTAGACAATGCCCTCATTAGAGATTTTTTTTCTCTTTTCAAAAATGTATACTTTTTTGGGTTTATTGCCATTTTTATTATTATCCTTGCGTAAATATCCTATCCATAGTCTCAGTAGGCTGGCTTCAATACGGAGCCGATTTTTTATTTTATTAAATTTTAACAAGCTTTCAAATATTTTCAAAGTTTTGGCTGCGTAAATAATTTCGTATTCGCGTTATTTTTCAAATTTCCGTTTTATCCTTTAGAGCGACAGTTCTGATAAGAGTTCCCATCTTACTTTCTATTGAAAATGAGTTTATAATTCAATTTATAGAAAAATTGTTTTCAATCTTCAAGCAGTCAAAATTGCACAAATACTCAACGTTTCACTATCGGTTGATAGCTTCGTTAGGAAGAAACGTTGAACGTTCGTGTAATTTTCACAATGTCTTTTTAAAGATTGAAAACGATTTTTATACAATTTCCATCGGACAAGAAACGACTTCAATAAAAACTTATAATTGATGTCGATTTTTGTTCGATGAAATATGTAAGAGAAAATAGTTTTTAAACTTTAAAACGGACACTGTGAAATCGCAAGAACACTTTACGTTTCACTATCGCTTCATAGTTTCGTCAGGAGTAGTAAAAAATGTAAATAAACAAGTTGTCAAGAGAAGCAAAAAAGTAACATGATTTTCACTAAAGTTGTTCAGATCATCATAAAGGTAATAATAACTAAATTAGAACTAAACTAAGTTTTATTTCTTTTGTTTCTCTTGAATTACATTTTATTAAAAACACAAGAAACAAAAACAAACACACAAATAGTAAAATATAAACAAAACCGAACACGTATCAAACTAGATTTGCGTGCAATGATATTTAATAAAGAACAAAAAAGCTTTTGCCAGATCAGCTGCGATGGGTGCTACATTTCTCAAAAGAAATTTGTAAAATAAAACGAATATGAAATTTTTTACGCGGCAAAACTGTCTAAAGATTTGACAGTTCGTTAATATTTAATAAAAACAAAGAAAAAAAAAACGTCGGCACTGCATTGAAGCCGGCATACTGAGACTAAGATATGCAAGGCTAATAACAATAACAAAAAATGGCAGTTTTTCCTATTAATTATAAGAAATAAACCCAATAAAGTATACAGGGTGTCCTGCGCCATGTGCTCACCCGGTATATTTTTGAAAACAAAAAAATATCTCTATTTAATGAGGGAATTGTCTACTATGATTTCTATTTAAAAAAATATAACTCTGGGTTAAACTTGAAAATTTAAGTAAATATTAAAAAAGCAACTGCACCACTGAATTGTATTCCAAAAAGTGTCCTAATAATGATCAAACAGTTTTCTAATATCTCTAAAAATAAACGAGATATGACCGAAAAACGAAAAGTCGAAAATGTCAATTTTGCCCATAACTTGAAAACAAAAGAAGATAGCCAATTTCTGTTTACGCTTTTGACTTAATCTTCAAGAAAGAGATCGAGACTTGGCCACTGTTATAGTTACGGAGATGCCCATAAGAGACATCGAAATTAATCCACCCTGTACACAATCTAAATGAATGAACAGAAATGATGCCGTAGGTTATGAGAAAATTTTTAAGGAAACTCTGGGCATCGAAAAATAATCAAAAACGCACCGAAAGCACGACACTCTACTAATTGTTTTGTACGTATGAGGCACAAACATGCAAGGAAACATTTCTCAATGACAGACCACAGACCAGACAGAAATTAATTCAACACATTGAAACACGGTAGAAGATAAGACAGGTGTGCCGACGAGGCCGGCCGACTACATGACGAGATCGCTGCTCTAGAGTACAAGGTAGCTTCAAAAGTGAAGATACCGCACGACAAAAAAAACCATTAAATGGTTTCTTACGTAAGTTTATGTTGAACTTTAAACCTTCACATTTTTATTGAAGATTAAATAGATACAACGTGTTCCGTGCCGCCTAAGACTCAATTCTCACACGGCAGCGCGTCGCGTCGCGTCACGTCGCGTCATTTTGCTGCCTCTAAAAGTTGCCATACTTTTAAATGAAGCAATTCTCACTCAGCAACATTTTATGTCAAAAAATTACATGGAAAAATATGAGGCGACGCGACGCGCTGCTCGTGTGAGAATTGAGCCTAAGTCTCAAATAGGCTACAAGAGCCAAAGAAATGAAAAAAAAATGTTGCTATTCCATTGAATTAAATAAATTAGACTGGAATGTTCCACTGAATTAAATAAATTAGACTTAAATGTAAGTGAGAGTGAAACTAAATAGGTTAATTTAAAACATTTGCGATTCCTTTCATCTGTAGATTCCAACAGTTGCGTTTTTGTGTGTGCCGCAGGTACGGGAAGTCATGTCGTAAAGAATCTGCGCTCAAGACGTAAACACTGTTGATTCATCGAGAGCAATTCTTTTTTTTTGTTATGTCAAAATAAAATTGAATATTCTCACTGTCCAAGAGCATAGTTGTTTTGCTTTTTTTTAAAAAAAAAACAATTTTATTTTCCTTATCTTTTCCCACTTTCATATATTTTATAATTTTTTTGCTAACATTTTATAAATTTTTATTAAAAAAAAAATTGTATTGATTGTATTGGCCGAGAAAATAAAACACAATTACAAGAAGATTTCCAAAACCTATTAATGTACGTCAATGTTGCCGATAGGCATTCGCGAGAAATCTGAACCTTTCGACTTAAATAATCACTAAAAGGACACCAGAAATAGAAATTTCACCAGAAAACAATTGAAAACTGTTTATTATATTTTTTTATGTTCTACTCAAGAGTATTTGAATTACATACATTAGCTTTTAAGTCAAATGAAAATAAAACATGATCGATTGTTTAATAAACGCAAGGACCAAAAAAGTAGTCGCCAATTAAAATATTAAAAAAAAATGTTTTGTTTTTACTTTTGTGTCAGAAAAAGAAATTGTGTCTTTCCAGAAAGCATAAAATATCTGAATTTATTTCCCTTTTTGATAGTTTTTCATTTATTTATTTTTTTAATCCAAGAAAGAAAGTTTTCCATTAAATCCTAAAAATCGATCGTCTTTTGTTTCGTTATTTTTTATGATTTTCTTGTCTAAAAGAGAGGAAATCAGTTGTCATTTATTTGTTCTTCGTTTTCCGCAAATTGCCAAAAACACCGTTCTTTCATTGATAACAATGAGAGAAGAATTAAAAAAAATCGAACTGGAACCGTCCCTGTCCATTTGTGAATTTTAGTTCTTTCTATTATTTCTTAATTTTCAAAATTTTATTAGTTCATTTATTACAGTTTCTGTAAAAATTAAAAACACTTCCAGTTTTTATTTTTTGTTTTTCTTTGTTTTTCTCTTCATCATTTAGAAAAATGATAAACAATTCGAGGGCGCTTAAAATTATAACGAGGATTTGCTCGTTTTTTTGTTTTTCTAATAATTCAATAATAATTTTAAAAAAAGGGGAAGGTTTTCGATCCTTCGTTTCTGGAGTTGAATGAATAATTTGAGGGCGCTTAAAATATAACTGGAGGATTTGCTCTTAGATGGCGCCACTAGATTATTACATTTTTTTTTAAATAAGTGTCAAAATTATTTGAATCCATTTCTGTATAATTTATTTTTAAATAGCTTTTTTTATATGTCAATTTTGAAACATTTTTCTTAGAGAATCATTTGATCGAAACTCTTGTAAAACGGACAAGACTCTGTTGAATAAATCTGCAAAATTTCCGAAAAATTGTCTAAAAATCAAATTCCTAATTTATAAATTTCGAGAAATATTATCACATTTTTTAAAATTTTAATTGACCCAACTTAGAATAACTGTAAAAAAAACAGACAGAATTTTTGGAACGGCCCCGATGTGTTTGATTGCATCAATTTGTGATAATGATTCTTGTCGTTTCAAATTTGGCGTTTGAAATTACGTAAGCTGTGTATTTGAATGTACGAGTAGATGGCGCCACTAAATCAATCCAGTAAAAAGTTTGTTTGAATATTTTCCTAATACTAGGAGACCGCATTTACCCACTTCTTTCTCGAATTTTAGAAATAGAACGCCAAAATATTAAATAATACGAAAAAACTTCGTAATTCAATCCAAAAAAAAAAAATCTTTCTTGAATTTTAGAAATAAAACGCCAAAAAATTAAGTAATACGAAAAAACTTCGTAATTCAATAAAAAAAAAATCTTTCTTGAATTTTAGAAATAAAACGCCAAAAAATTAAATAATACGAAAAAACTTCGTAATTCAATCAAAAAAAAAGCTTTCCAATTGCCACGCACCTTCCAAACTTGGCGCTTAAAATTTACGTTTAAAGTATTAGTACAAAGATGGCGCCAGTGTGTTAAGTGATTATATCGAAGTTGTCAATATAAACCAATATTGTGATCTTGTTTTAACTTCATGTGAAAGGGATTCTCTGAAAGTACTCCAAATTCCAGAACAGAGTACCCAAAATGCTAAAACATGAATTTCATTTACTAACGCCATCTGTGTGTATAAATACATTTCAAATATAACGTTGTGCGTCAAATTTAAACGTTGACTTGGTAATACAATTAGGAACTTCTTTCATGTAACTATTTGCAACACAGCAACCGGGTGTGTTTTGTTCATTTATTTGACAGATACGGCGACAAAATTGTAGGTTATGTTCAGCGTTTGCTTTGAATTTGAAATGTGTGATCTCTAATGATGCTTGTCAATAATGACCGCTGTCAATTAGTCACAAACAACCGGAAGTTACGACTTCGGTGGTACTATTTAAAAATAAAATTCAGCATTGGCTTAACATTCAATGTCAATCAGCTATCAAAGTACATTGTGAGTGCTTTGAATCATTTTATCAAATAAAATAAATGTAAGTGTATGAAAGTTAAGAGATCGATCGATACGTCTGCCTGCAGAGAAGCTTAAAGCTTAAAGTAGACCGACCCGCAACCATTCATAAGCTCCGCCATGTACACGCGTTCGCACACACATACAAAGAGAAATTTCCGTAGCGGGCGTTGCGGTCATGTTTGTTTATCTCTTCGGCCGGCAAGCAAACAAACAAGAGGCGAATAAACGTGATATATCTGGCGGACAAAGCCGCGCGACTTACCCTGGAAAGCTGGCGCTGAAGCTTCGCCAGAGCCTGCTTGTCTTTGAGCTCCGTTTTCTGGGCGGTCTCCAAAGCCGCCTCCAGCTCCGCGACTCTGGCCTCCAACTTCTCCTGCAACAAGAGTTAACGACCGAATTACCGCAGGGGTTAGTCACAGTACAGAATAGTTTGGGGAAATTTGCATTTAAAACTGCGAGAGCGCTTTTGTTTAGCGTTATATGGGACAGGAACAAAAAAATAAAAAAAGAGAAAAAATGTGTAATACTCGTATGTGTATATCTTTCATTTTTTTTAAATCAAATACTATAAATAAGAAGTAATTAAAGAAGCGAAATAACTTTAAAAAGACGAAAAAAAAGTCAAACGTCGACGAATCTCACGAATCAACAAAGTGAAATTCAAAAAAGACAACCGACGTTCAATTTAAAAATCCAAATCGAACAGATGGCGTGGAAAAAAAGGAAAGCGAAATCAAAAAAAAAAAAACAACGAACAAAAGACGATCGATTTCGTAAGGAGGATCGACTTTAAGACGATAAAAAGAAGGAAAATTTACAAGTTTTGTGGCAATGAGAGACAGAAACAAGCGACAATCAATTTCGAAATGTAAACAAGAAAAAAAAAGGAACGCGAAACCAATAAAGTAAACAAACAAAAGACGATCGACTTCGTAAGGAAGATCGACTTTAATACGATTAAAGACACGAAATTTACATACGTTTCGTGACAATGAGAGACAGAAACAGGCGACGATCGATTTCGAAATGAAAACAGAATAAACAAGAAAAAAAAAGGAACGTGAAACCAAAAGTGTAAAGAAACAAACGACGATCGTTCTCTTCGAAAATGATATAAACTTTTTAAGTTCAAAAATTTCTCTAAAAAGAAACTGAAAAATAGAGAGACAGAGAGAATGAGAGCAAGTCAAGAGAGAAGGGGCGGGGGGGGGGGGAGAATTCGAAATTGAAACGGAATAAAAAAACAAGAAAAATTTGTTTTACTTTCAATTTGCAAATAATTTATCTTGAATTTTTCTATACGAGGTGTGATCTTAAAATTTAGAAAAAAATGTCGTGAAGGCAAGAGGGAGGGAGGAGGAAAAGAGACGGAAAGAAGAATTCGAAATTGAAACGGAACAAAACAAGAAAAATTTCTTTTACCTTTAATTTACAAATAAATTCATCTTGAATTTTTTTTATACGAGACGTCTTCAATCTTCATTTGTTTTCCTCTGTTCTGTCATATTAGGTATATATTTTTTTTATTTTTCGATTAGAAATTTGTATTATTGTACCTTCCGCGCTCTCAGTAAATCTACTTTTGTAATAAATTGTCAAGTCATAACTCAAAGAAAAACAAATTTCTGAGAAAAACAAAAAAAAAGAAGAGCAACGACACCAAAGAAAAATCGATTCCCGGAAAAACAAAAAGTGATCGGCCAAAACTACGGCAACTGATTTCTGAATGAACAAATTCAAACGAAGAAAAATTGAAAAACAAGTGATCATCGAAAAACGCTTAAAGAAAATCGACGATAAATAATTCAATTCATTCAATTCAATTGATCAGTTGATAATGTTATACGAAGTAGCGAAACCGGATTTGGAGAAAACAAAAGAACTCTGATTTTTGGAAAAAAAAAAAAACAAAAATTAGCAGAACCAAAACAAAGACAATTGATTTCTATCGAGAAACAAAATTCAGATTTCTGAAAAAACAAAAAAGGAACGACAACAAAAAAAGACAACCGATTTCCGAAGAAACAAAAAAATGATCGGACAAAGCAGAAGCAACATTTCTAAAAGAACAAAGATGGACAAAGCCAAGTAAAGAAGATCTAAAAAAACAAAGGACCAAAAAACAAAACAAATGATTATGGAAAAGTACTTAAAGAAAATCGACGATAAATAAATAAGCTAAATTAGAAAAACAAAAGATAATCGTCAAGATTATTGATTTACTTCAAGGCAAACTACGACTTGGGGAAAATGAAAGAAAACTCGCAAACTCTAATTTTTGGATAACAAATATTAGCGGAACTAAAACAAAGACAATCGATTTTTAAAGAAAAACAAAAAAGGAACGACAACAAAAAAATAGCCGATTTCTGAAGAAACAAAAAAACGATCGGACAAAATAGAAAAAAATCGACGATAAATAAATAAGTTAAATTAGAAAAACAAAAGACAATCGACAAGATTATTTATTTACTTGAAGGCAAACTACGATTTGTGGAAAACAAAAGAGAAATCTCAAATTCTAATTTTTGGAAAACAAGAATTAGCGGAACCAAAACAAAGACAATCGATTTCTAAATAGAAGAAGAAAATTTAAAATACAAACGACCAAAAAAAAAAACAAGCGATTATCGAAAAAGTACTTAAAAAATCGACGATAAATAAATAAAACTAGCAAATAATTTATGTATTTACTTGAAAGCGAATTACGATTTAAGAAAAACAAAAGAAGAATTCACAAAAAAAATCTATTTGCTTCAAGAAATAAAGTTTAAAACGAGTTAATTTAATCTCTGAAAAAAGTGCTCCTACGAAAAACAAATGACGGTCGCAGAATAATTGGAATTTAAAGAGGAAGAAAAAAACGGAATTGAGGAAAAAACAAGACAGCCAGAAAAGAAAAAGAAAGCAAGTGACTGTCGTGAAGTGTTCTAGTGCACAAAGTAAAACGACGTTTTTTAAAAAATAAAACCCCAGAAAGGTGCAATTGTTCATCACATCAAATGGGGGCGGGGGGAGCGGGCGAGCGGAAGTCAGGTTAAAAGAAATATAACGAAAGCGCGAAAACAAAAGACGAAAAACAAGTGACAATTACGAAGTGTCTAATCCAAAAAACAAAATGTGATTCGCCGACAAATCGTATTCAAGATCACGATAAGGCCGGCACTGGCGGTTACGTCGAATGGAAAACATGCATTCCAGGGCCGCATCTAACAAAGTTTCGCCCTTTTGGCTGTTGTTAATTACAAAAGGAATTTAAATTATTATGTTGAAAGCAAGGACGTCGTCGGTACTCTCCATTTTTGTAAGGAATTACAAATAAATTGTTTTTGCGGTGCCATCTATGAATTTAAGATTAAATTAAAAATAAAACAAGAAAATAAAAATAAAATGTCAATTTCGTTTCAGAAACTTTAAATTAACACAATTTTTGCATCACAAAACTTTTTTTGGTGTTCTTATTTTGTTCTTTGCTTTACTACTATTATTATTATTATTTTTTAATCGGAAACTAAATTTAAAGTTTTCTTTTTAAAACGTCAAGATTATTAATTTCAACATTTCGCTTTATAAAGCTGAGAATCCCTAAAAAAATAAATTATTGTTACGTTTCTAGGGTTTGAGTTTATTTATTTAAACGAATAAAACACTCGATAAAAAAACTTAACCGTAATTTAATAAAGCTTAAAAACTAATTTATTTGTAACAATTTATTTACACACTAAAAATCTAACTTCGACGATCGCTGTTCGAATTCGACTGCCTGGTGAGTCAACTCCGGGCCATTTTATATCATTTGCTGCCGTCTGGAAGTCTCTACGCTGGAAGATTCTAGTTTGTTCGATGTAGGCCCCGGTCGCGTGACGGCCGATGACACATAACAGCGAACCGACTTCTTGACGCCTTGCGCTAAGTCAGTTGGCGCGCCACATTATGTTAAATCAAGGAAAATGCTAATATAGAAAACGTACAGATTTTAATAAAAACAGAAGTGACCTGAGCAGATAGCAAAAGAAAAAAAGCAAAGGGTATTCAAAGTTAAGAAAATAACAGATGTATGACTTTATAACAGGAACAGATTTTATGGGGCAGATTAATTTGGGATGAAGTAGAAAGACCTTAGGCCTCAGCGGTGCTGCAAGAGAGAGAAAGAGAGAGGACAGGGACGAAGAAATCTGTACGCTTTACGTGCGCCTTTATTAACTTCTTTTATCTTTATTTTATTTAATTCACCCAAGGTTTGCGTATTTCTTTGTGGGACACTCAATTTAAATTTAAAAAAAAAACAAAAGAAAAACAAAACTAGAAATTTGACTGACAAAAAATTTAGAACTTTAGAAAAATTCTCGACGAGGAAATTAAGAGGCGACGTCAAAGGACAAAGTCACGTTCGGAACTGGGCTTGCTTTTGCATCCCGAGTGCTTAATCTCTTATCTTAATTTATCTTAAACAGCAATGCAGTTCCTTTGCAATTTTTTTTTTTCTAATTCGATACGATAATACGGCCTAATTTTCAAGGATTTTAGAGGACTTAAGTTTCTTTATGTAAGACCCGATCACGCACTGTTCTTTTTTCTTATATATATATTTTTTTATCGAATTCGAATTCGTCTTTGTGGCGGTGGAAGGGAGAAAAAGGACGAAGAAATCTGTACACTTTACGTGCGGCTTTTAGCTTTTAATTATCTAAGCTGTGATGATTTTATTTTTATTTTATTTAAAAAGAAAACTAAGATGCGACATCAAACACCAAAGTCATGTTTGGAACTGAGCTCGGTTTTGCATCCCAAGTACTTTATCTCTCTTATCTTCAAAAAAAAAAAACAGTAGACTTTCTTTGCCTTTTTTTTAATTCGATACGATCTAATGACTAATTAAGTTTCTTTATGTAAGGCCGTTCATACACGTATTTTTTTTTTAATTTTTATTTCTTTATTATTTTTTTTTGTCAAATACTTTTTATCATGGAAATCGACTTCTTTTTACTTGCTCTTGTTCTTTTTGATAAATCTTTGCTTCTGTCGACACCTTTCTTTCCTTATAAATTTATTATTCAAGGCGGTTTCAAACGGATTGTTTTTTCTACTTTTCTTAAAATTTATTTCCGCTTCATTTCTGCCATCCTTCCATACGTTTACCTCCCGGTATTTAAACTTATCATCTCGTTTTACTTTTCGTTGTTTAGCGTGACTATTACCTGCTTATCCTCTTTACCAACTGTCATTGTTTCTGTTTTTTTTTTTTTAACTTAAATTTTTACATTTCTGCTTTCTTTTTATGTTTTGTATCATGCACCTAGATTACGTTGTAGGTCTTGCCCGTTTTTCTATTTTTCTATATTAAGACGTAGTGGAAGAGAGAAAAGGGACGAAGAAATCTGTAAACTTCACGAGCGCCTTTATCAGCTTCTAATTATCTAAGCCGCGACGATTTTATTATTTTTTTTTTAATTTATGGAAGGTCTGCAGGTCTTCTTGATGGGAAATTCAATTGAGATTTAAAAGAAAGACAAAACTAGATAATTTGACTGATGGAAAATTTAGAACTTGGAAAATTCTAAGACGCCACATCAAAGAACAAAGTTACGTTCGGAACTGGCCTCGCTTTTGCATTTTTTTTTTGCGCGTGTCTTTAAATTCCCTATAAAACTACGATTTATTTTCCTAGGGATTTTATAAGTTTCTTTACGTAAGACCGACCGATCATGCATGCACGCGTTCTTTTTTTTATCAAATATTTTTTATTATCGATTTCAAGTCGTTTTTCTTTCGTTTACTATTGGAATTTATAATATTATTCCCGGACGGAAACATTTACTTTTACAATTAGGTTGGCACTTCTTTAAGACGAAAACTTAATTGACAATTAACGGCCGCTTAACGATACGCATAATGAAAGCCGTTCAATTCCTTAATGCGTTTTTGATGCTGCTTCGACCGGGCGGCGTTAACGGACCTGAATGGGGCTTTCATGCGTCCTAATTGCATAAATAATTAAGACGTTAATGGCACAAACACAGAAAACAACGACTGTGCTTGTCGCGCTGCCGCACGCATAAACAATAAATAAAATAATAATGTTATGCCATTATGATGTATAAAGCGAGTTAGTTTGCGTAATTCCCCCGCTGCGTTCGCAACTGGTATTTGATATTTTGTGTCGCGTTTATCATGTTCCGATCGTAAATAACGCTAAACGATATCAAAACAGTATTATTAATTATTTCAACATTCACAGAGCGTAAACATTGTGCGCCCGATTTATAATAATAACAATAATAATAATAATAAAATAATATTTCTGGCGCGCGATTATTTATGTTTAGTCGCCGGAGCGAATGCTAATTAGCTTGATTAATTGTAACGGTTTTGTTCGCGGTGTCATTACAAATCGCCGCATTAATCATACTTGTATAAACAGCTATTATTTACTTCATTTGATCGCAAAGGAATCGAAGCGTTTGTTACAGTATAATTCATGTAAACATATTAAGTAAACTTATCAAAATTAAAAGTTCGCTCGGTTCTTCATAGTTCTTGTAGAAACAAACAGACAAATATATTAGCGCACCTTGCCTCCCGAACGTACTTTCTCGGAATCAATTATTGACGTCATCGAGCAGCGTAAGTGTCAGCACTGCTCCATTCCAATCCAGTGACCATCAATGAAGTCATGCCAGACCATTCCGGATAGCTCAATGCTACCACCAGGTCAGGAGTACAACCAACTGAATTCCTATTCACAGAATACTGCAAATTGTCTTGCCCTTATCATGGTACATTTCAAGGGTTGCAACCGCAAGGTTGTAAGCCGCCAGATTTCTACCCACTTTGTTACCTGTTTACTTCCACGTGCGTTTGTTGTTTCGCGTTCCTTAATTCTTCGTTTAACTCCCTTGTAGCGTCTGGTAAGCGGCCAGATTTCTAACTTGTGTTAAGGAGAAGATTATCTCGGGATAGCTCAAGTGCCGGGAGGTGGCTTTGTCCAACTTTGTCCGCAACAAGTCACAACGTAGGCTGGTGTACGATGCCATGTTACTTACTTAGTGTTGTTGTTGTTGCTGCAGTCGTGTACGCTTCCTTTTGAGTACGTCTGCTTGGGGCACCGCCGAGTCGGGATGACGTGCGTTACGCGATCTCTCTCTCTCTCTCTCTCTCTCCTTTACCGACTGCGACGCAGTGTAGATTGTTTTCCACGTTTTTTGTGTAACGAAGTGAACTGGGATTGTCGCAAACGCCGTCATGTGTGAGGTTTTGTAACCCTACCGTTTGAGACGGATTAACTCGTTCTGTTAGCTGTTTCTTTCTTCGGTTGTCGAACCGTTATCTATGGGTTTCGGGAAGACGTGAGAGAGTCGTTTTGGGCTTGCTGTTCCGAGCAAGGTAGGCATCCATTTTGTTACCTGTTTGCTTCCACGTGCGCCTATCATTTCGCGTTCGTTAATTCTTCGGTTCACTCCCTTGTCGCATCTGGTAAGTAGTGATGTTCCGATATTCGTATCCGTATCTGCGTATAAAGACGAATCGATGCACTTTTAGGTTATTCCGTTCACCTTATTTAGTGCCTACAAAGTGTAAGATCCGTTTCAGTATCCGTGGGCCTAGATACAAAGAACCCTCATCCACGGATATAGATACGAATATCCGTATCCGTGGATTTTCAACGATATGGTACATCACTACTGGTAAGCCACCAGATTTCTATCCACTTTGTTACCCGTTTACTTCCACGTGCGTGTGTTGTTTCGCGTTCGTTAATCCCTCGTTTAACCCCCTTGTAGCATCTGGTAAGCGGCCAGATTTCTAACTTGTGTTAAGGAGAAGATTATCTCAGAACAGCTCAGGTGCCGGGAGGTGGCTATGTCCAACTTTGTCCGCGAGTGACGCTCGAGTGACCTGTGAGCTAAGCAGACGTCGGTAATTCAAGCTACACAATTTCCGCAGCCATTGAAACTTTGCCGATGACCAAATTTGCGAAATGCTAACTAAACTTATTAACGGGCCGTTAAAATTTAGAGATCAGTTTTATGATTGGTTATTACCGTTGCAACGAAATTTAACAGCCCTTTAAAATTAACGCTTTTGATACAGAATAGGCCCCTTTGTCAATTAAACCTAAAAATACGCGCGTTGGATTTCGTATTGTTCCAAAAATAAAAACGAATTTTGATAATAATTTCTTAAACGTGACGCTAAGTTTTAATCAAAAGCGATTGATTTTTAATTAGGTTTTTAAAAGCTTCACTTTTTCATCATGTTCTCGTTCGTCATCCTTTGCGCCATTCATCTCTTACTCTTTGCTCGATGCTTACAATTACAAATTGTTCGAGAAAAATTCTGTGATTGGTCAGTTTGGGTCATGTGATTTCCGTCATATTTGACACCGCGCAGGACGAATTTTAAGTTACAATCGCGTCAGTAGTTTGGCTATTCACATATTTATCGTTTTGTTGACTGCGCCATCTTCTTCTGGTCACTTTGGTTGAGGGATGCTTTAGTGATGGCTGAACGAAAGAGTTACGTGCTCTAGAAAAGGCACTCAACGCAAATCAAGGCATTTATGTATGCTCTTCAAAGCCTGACAACTGCGGTATTCAGGTATTTATGACCAGCGATTTCCGTGCGCACATTAGTCCGTAATGCTTGTTTTATTCTTCTTCATCAAGCTTCTTATGGAGAGGAGGGGGGGCTTTGTTTTTGCTGTGGTCGTTTCTCGTTGAGATATTTCCGCCAGATTTCTATCCATTTTGTTACCTGTTCATTTTCACGTGCGTCTATTGTTTCGCTTTCGTTAATTCTTCGGTTAACTCCCTGGTATCATCTGGTAAGCCGTCAGATTTCTATCCATTTTGTTACCTGTTTACTTCCAAGTGCGTCTACTGTTTCGTGTGCGTTGATTCTTCGTTTAAGTCCCTGGTAGCATCTGGTAAGCCGTCAGATTTTTAACCTGCGATAAGGAGAAGATTATCTTGGGGCAGTGAGGTGCCGAGAGGTGACTTTGTCCAACTCCGCGAGTGAGACTCGAGCCTAGAGTGCAGTCTCAGTCCCCCCCGTCGCCCCGTCGTGCCTCACTGAAGTTAATTAAGGTACTGCCGCCTCCGTTGTGATTCGATGCAATTGTTGACGAACATCTTCTTGACCCGAAGGGAGACACGATTGCGTAAGAACTTTTCAAAAAATTCGTCTGCGGAATTTTTGGGTGACGTGACGTCATTTCCTTCGGGCGTGGCCTTCTTTGTCAGTGACGTAGATTGGGTTAGGCTACGGGGGCTTTTCCATAGCGTATTCAGCCGGAAGGGACGTGCCGTTGTCGGGCTGTGTTCGGGGGAGTTTGCTGTGTTCAATATTTTTTTAAGAATGTCTTATTTTTGCTGTATTCTTGATATATTTAATTTTTGCTTTTGCGATTCTGTTTCTACACTGTTCATTGCCCATTCTTTTGTTCGTTGGGTCCTTCAAAGCGCGTTTAACTTTTCTTATTTCGTTACTTACTTTCGATGCTAGCCATTGTAAGCCAATGCGAGAGTACTCACGTCGCTGCGCCCTTACCCCTCGGTTTGGGCCTTGTAAATTTGTATAGTTTTGATACTTCTTGAAGGATTCCTCCACTAGGGGCTATGTAGTATTGTTGAATTTACACTTTGTGATATAATAAATTGATTTTCTTAGAGAACACTTCCGCTGGGACTCTCTTAAGACTCTAAGAACGTGATTTCTTGTATTCCTATTGGGGGTACACCAACGAAGCGACGGATCCTGGGAAGTTGTACCTTTCGGGGACAAACTGGGATACAGGGTGTTTGCGCAGATTACGTACTTAAAGCACGTAAGGGCCATGATTTCTCCATTTTTTGTGAACCGTAACATGTTTGTAAATAGAGTAACTTGTAAATATTTATTTCAATGTCCTTTGATGTTTCATCACTCGTAAAATAACAAAACTTTATTAGACACAATTGCAAGTGAGAAAAATATAACAATTTCATTCTTTGTGCGTACATTTATTCTGACGTGCACACTTTAAAATCGGTTGACGCCCTGACCTTTCATCATTTGCTTTGAAAGATGTAAGCAAAAAAGAAACACTGTCAGCGGAATTTATGGTTTCTGCCCGGACGGACGACATTTGCAGCTTTGGAGACGTTAATTAGCGGTTCCCAAACATTTTTTTTCGATTTTTGTTTCAATTTTTTTCTCGAAGACGAAAGCTGCAGCACCCAGGATTATCAAGCTTTTGTACTCTATCAAGTGTCTTCAATATGCTGTGTAAAGGTGTCCAATCAATTACCCAACACCCTGTATATTTTCCCGGCGGTGTATCACTGATACCTGTGGGTTGCGTAACCTAATCGTATCGCCTTTTGTATTCCCCTACACCGTCTCCACTGAGTGGGCACGGTCCTCGACTTCGTGGTCTCCGAGAGAGCAACCGATCCTGCTGACTTGGCCATACGTCGAGTCGGTGTTCGGCATCACAACATCGATACCCTACTTTCTGTTTTCGTTTTAAAAGCAAACACTTTCGTCCGCTTTGTTGAATGGTATGAATTTCCTGTTTTAATTTTTACAGGTTTCCGCTTTCGCTTTAACAGTAAACACCCGCGTCGGCTTTCTTTATCGGCAAATTTCAAAGGAGTGTCTTCGGGCCGATGCAATTTCTTTTCGTCTCTGAGTTCGTCACGCGATACAAAACAGTGAACGTCGTCGACTGTCGCTCACTTGGACACTCGTAAAGTCGCTGTTCGGCATCAAAACATCGATACCACTGCTGCCGTTGTATAATAAACTCGCGAAGCAAAAGAACTACAAACAAAGCAAAAACTACGGAAACGCTTGGTCTGAACTTTGCACGGCATGCTTGGCGGTAGGTTGGCCATCTCAAGCCCATTCTTTCTGGATCCAAACTCGCTTAACGCTCCTTTCTTTACGTCACGTGGCAACCACCCCGGTTGACCGCCAACAGGACGACATTCGGTTACCAGAATAAAGGAGTTCGCCCATTAGACCTGACCGTATCCGGACCGATACAGTCAAAAAACGCCCTTATCGGCTCCGACAGCTTCTTTTTACATTCAACCTTAGATGTATCTATCCGAGATTGTTTGAGGGAGATTCTGCAACAATCTACAAATTTAGCCTTCACGAAACCACGCCGCCTCTGATCATTACCAACCGAGCACTTTACGGGGACGCCCCATTTCATAAACTCCCGTAATTCACCTTCCATAAACTCAAGAGAGCTTTCATTACGCGAACGCGCTTTTCGTAATATATCTTTTGTGCGGTTGATTTACGCGCCTCGTTACCGTTTACCATTGTAACCGCGCGTTGTGTAACTCGAGTTACGCGGGCGGAAACGTACGCGGAGCGAAGAAAAAAAAAATCATCGAGCGAATTTGCATTTAGAGCGGGCGAGTCGTCCGGGGGCGGGCCGGGACTGCGAATTAAACGCGGCCGATAAATTAGCGCGCGCAGATGTGTTTATTTCGCTTTGGTGAATTAATTTAGTTCTAGGTTCTAGACTAAAATCAATTTAATTGGTTTTCAAAAAATGATCTAAAAGCAAAGCCTTGAAATGAAGAAGTTGAGCAAGAAGAGGGCATAAGAGTCATGAATTTTTTTTGCGAAAAGCTAGGAGTACTCCGAAACAACGATAAAATAAAAAAAAAGAAGCTCTACAATTACATCTCAGAATACTTTGGAGCTTTGACGAAATGAATTAAAAATACCCTCGGTCTGTGACAAAGCTTTCATGTAGATTTGTGACGCCGCGCCGGCATATTTTTATGCAAACTTAACCAACACGTCATCGTAACACGACATCTTCTGTGAGATGTCATGAACTAGGTGAAATAGGAGCCGCGATACATGTCACCATGACTCTATTTGTTGCGCGCTACAAAAAAGCTAACACAGCAGTTCAAACTTCAAGCTGAAATCTTCCGATGCAGGTGCGTCGGAATTCGTAAAAAAACTGTAAAGGTTAGGATATTCAATACGTGGAGATGCATTGTTGCGATTAAATAATATTATAGTTAATTAATTTTTGGATAGTTCTTGCTCGCGAGAATTGCAGAGAATATGAAACAAAAAAAAGGTTTTTAAAAACGAGTTAAAAGAGTAATTTATTGACTTACTTTGACGTTTCGGAAATATAATTATTTGCTTTATCAAAAGTTAATCATAACGCGTAGAAGGATCAGAATGAAATGACACAAGCGACGGAGGCTGATTTTCCTGAAATTTTTCAACCTGCAATAGTGCACCTAAATTACGCACTCAATTAAGAACAATTTTAGCACAGCAAATCCGATATTCCCCACTTGCGTAACAATCAAGAGGGAGGATAGTACATGCATAAAAAGCTCCAGCAGCAAAGGAAATGTGGTCATTCTGGTGCAGTTTTTCTTGACCTAACTAGGCACGCCCTCCGTTCCTCACTGAAGTTTGCTTTCCTTTTAATTGTTTATAATCAGTCAATTTCCTCAATATCAAATGAATTTCGCGAATAAAGATACAACTCTTCACGGTGTTTAACTTGAAGGCTTTCGCGGCCGTCGCATCGTCCATGGTTGAACCGGTAGAATTCTTCACGATATGTTTTTTTATAATCAATTCAATTGTAACCGATTTTTTTTTTTAGTAATTTAATTCAATTTTTTTTCAGGTTTTGTGTTTTGTGTAAAATAGGAGTCGCGATACGTGTCACCATGCGCAGTTTAAGTTGAAATTTTCTCAACAGGGAGTGTCGTTTTCTGAAAAACAACGCCAAACTGAATCGCCGTGCGCCATCTAGCGCAGAGAAGCGTGTTGAATAGTCGCCATGACATGCAGCGGGAATTGACAAAACAAAATAAAAAATAAATTAAAATTAAGCTCAATAGGCTCCAAGGTCAACCCAACCCAACCGAAGTGAGAAATTTTAAATAATAAACTGGAAATGCCCATAGAATTTTATTCATGAAAATTAGGCTCAACTCTTTTCAAGGTCAAATTAATGAAAATTAGGCTCAACAAGGTCAACCTAACCAATACAAATTGTGAAGGTTAAAACAATTTGTTTTTATTTTAAATCAAAATTAAAACGAAGCTTAATCTATCTCAAGGTCAAGTCATCTCAACTCTACCTAACACCTTCAAGTCAAGTTAAAAATGATAGTAATAATTAAAGTAACAAAAATGTGAGAACTTAAAAACGAAAGGAAATTAAGCACGACCAATCTCAAGGTCAACTCAACCCAATTAAACTCAACCTGAATTTGTCCAACCCAACGATTGAAAATTTATCAAAGAAAAGTAAAAGTTTAGTCAACCCAACGGTGTCCAACCAAAGCGAAAAATGAAAAATCTACAAAAACTGAAGAAAACATTTTAAAAATGAAAAAAAAAATAAAGAAATTGAAACTGGTCAGAATTAAGCTTGGCCTACCTTTTAATATTTTTAAAAATAAGACGATTACAAAAAAATAATCAGAATAAGAAATGTTAAAATTCAAGAAATATTAAAAAATAATAAACATGTGAACGCAACCCTGAAAGAGAATTTAAAAAAAAATCAAACAAATAATAAACAAAAAAAATGAAAACGTAATTTTTTTAAATGATCAAAAAGTAAGTAAAATGAAAAAATTAAAACAAAAAAAAATACTTTGAAAAATGCAAATTCAGCTGAAATAAAGTTTACAAACAAAATGCTTTTAAATAATTATTTTAGCAATGTTTTAGTCAAAAGCAATTGATTTCTGGTTCTAAAAATTTGAAAAAAAAAACAACAAATAATCAATTTATGTACGCTTTTCAAAGCCTGACAACCGTAGCATTCAAATATTTATAACCAGCGATTTCTGTGCGCATATTAGTCCGTAATGGCTGTTTCATTCTTCTTCGTTAATCTCTTTATGGTGGGTGGGTCTTATTATAATTGTGGATGTTTTGTTAATTATTTCTAAAATATTATTTGCTAGCGTTTTGCGAAGAAAATACGGGCGCCGTTTTTCGGCTTCTACTCTCATTTCATGTTGTTTCATTTCACTGTTGAGATTTTGATTATTTAATTTACATCCATAACCTTGAAGGTACTCCTGAATGCTCAACGAGTGTTTAATCACGAGTGCCCAACTTCTTTAAGCTTGGACCTCTTACAAGAGAAACTTTCGGTTAAAGATTCGTCAATGTTCTTGATTCGATTTGCCTTAGATTTTACGGAATTTTTATTTTAGTCGTCAGTTATCTTCGTCATCAACCGTCTCTTGCTTTTTTTCAATTCCGTATTTAATTTTATCAATTCAATTTTTAAGTAATTAATTGAAGGATTTGTTTTTTTCTTTTAATCGATTTCATTTGTTTTGTTTTTATTTTTTAACTATCAATTTCACATTTTTTTATTTTATTTGACATATTTTTTTTTTTCAGTTTATCAATTTTTTTCTGTCTCATTCAGCTTGAATTTATTTTATTTTTTATTATTAATTTGCTTTGTTTTGCACAATTCCTTATTTTTGTCCTAACTTTATCATCATAATTTCTTTTTTATTCTTTATTCTTCGTTTGATTTTATTTTATTGTTAATGTAACCAATTGACGGATTTTTCTTTTTTCTTTTAATCGATTTTATTTGCTTTGTTTTGACATTACTTTGAAATTATCAACTAATCATCTGTCTTTTTTGTTTTCTCTTTGTTTTGATTTTATTTGAGATGACTTTTTATTTTTTTTAATTATCAATTATCGTCTATTGTTTTTTTTTGTACGTTTTAAGATTATTTTATTTTACATTTTAATCCCACCGATTGATCACCATTCTTGGCCTTTATTTCTCATTTTTATTTTATTCGATTTTTAATATAATCTACGGATCAAAATTTGTCTTTTCTTTTAATCGATTTCATTTGTTTTATTTTTACTTTTAAATTACCAACTAATCATCTGGTCTTTTTATTTTCTCTTAGGTTTGATTTTATTTGACATTACTTTTTGCTCTTTAAATTTTTTCGTCTTTTGTTTTTTTTTGTTTTTTTGGCCTTTATTTCCTCACTTGATTTGATTTTATTCAATTTTTAATATAATCAACTGATAGATTTTTTTTTCTTTTAATCAGTTTCACTTTTTTGTTTATTCTTTTAATCGGTTTCATTTCTTGTTTTTATTTTTTAACTATCAATTTATCATCTTGTTTTTTTTTTGGTTGATTTCTTTTACTCAATTGTTATCTATCGTTTGAACGATTGATCAATTTACTTTTTAATCAACTGCTCCGTCTTTTTTTAATATTTACAGATTTGACTTATTGAATTTCGCACTCTTTTTATTTTCGTCCTATCTTCATCGACGATCGTCTTTTGTTTTTGTTTTATTCGATTCGAAACGTTTCTATTTTGATAATCGATTGAAAGTCATTTCTTTTCTTCATTCGATTAATTAATTTAATCATTATGTAATCGATCTGTGGCAACTAAATTGCAATAATTACAGGTACAGTCGCGAGCGTTAAATTTTGATCATCAACGTCAATCAAAACGTCAGTTTTAGATCTAATAATTAAAAAAATTCGATTAAATATCCTGCTAATGCTCCCAGAAGGTCCGAAAGGTAGAAATTAAAGTAAGAAAAACCGCCCGGGCAAAAGAATTTAATTTTCTCATTACGACCGTCATTTACTTTAATTAGAGTAAAAAAAATTGTCACCGATTATCCCCCCCAAAAAATTACAGTTCCGCCACAGCATCAGGGGCACAACCATAATGAAATTAAAAAAGCTTTTAGCGGATATCATAGGCGAATAATTGATGTTAAGATTAATTAGTTAATAATGTCTTGGTGCGTCAAAGTGAAGGCGACGCTGTCTCTCCGCCCTCTCTTTTGCGACTTGATCGAATTTCCGGAGGTGATATAGTCTTGAGCGCGATTAATTAATTAATTCAGTGGCGTACGTTCAGTACGGTATAAACAAACCCACAAGAGCGCAGCAGACGCTTCTTCCTAGCAAACTGGAAGGAATAAAAACGGCGCGGCGGCGATTAAAATGACTATAACTTATTTCGGGCGGGCATTAACATGTCGTTAGGGAGCAACTTCCCCATTAATTATCGCAATTATCTTCGGCGAAAACCTCGGCGCGTCTTGATTAGGCTTAGGCAAAGTCGGAACGGCGAAGTTTTAATGAAGAGGAGAGACGCCCGTTATTTTGACGTGAGAGACGCCGAAGGCGTCGGCGTCTCTTCTTCTTCTTATCTGCTGTTTCGCGGTGACGGAAACGACGACGGCTGTTTAACGCATCCCTCGCAGGATATCCGCGACGAGGATTAAATTGAGAGTTCTGCCTGGAAGATTAAATTTTTTTTTAATGCGGAACGAGTTCGCCTCGCTTCTTACTACATATTTAAATCGCTTTTCAATTTATTCTTGTGCCCCTAATTTGCCTTTTTTGTTTTACGTTTTATTTCCGGGACGTCTACAACCAGATATTTTAAAATTCTAACAAAGAAAAATAAATTGATAAACTGGTTGTGACATAAGAGAAAAGAGGGACGAAGAAATCTGTACACTCGTTAAAGCATTTGTTGGTTTCTAAATATTTAAGCCACGACATTTTTACTTTGCTACACTCAGAAAATTGACTTAATTAAACTGAACTGTGATGAAGAGAGAAGAGGGAGGAAGAAATCTGTACACTCCTTAGAGCACTGTGTTAGTTTCTAAATTTTAAGCTGTGATATAATTGGTTTACTAAACTCACCCGACGCAGGTCTACGTACGTACATATTTCTTGGTACACTACATTCAAAAATAAAACTAGGAAAATTTACTGTTGGAAAAATTTACTGTTGAAAACATTTATGGAGACAAAAGAGAAAAGAGGGACGAAGAAATATGTACACTCCTTAAAGCATTTGTTGTCTTCTAAATTTTCGAGTTGCGACATTTTTACTTTGCCGAATTCACAAATTTGGCTTGATTTAATTAAACCGATTGATTGTGATAAAGAAAGAAGAGGGACGAAGAAATCTGTACACTCCTTAAAGCATTGTGTTAGTTTCTAAATTTTAAGCTGTGATATATTTAGTTTACTAAACTCACCCGACGCAGGTTTACACATGTACATATTTCTTGGTACACTATATTCAAAAATAAAACTAGGAAAATTTACTGCTGGAAAAATTTAGTGTTGAAAAAATTTACCACTTGGAAAAATTTATGCAGAAGAAAATTTAGATCGCGATGTTAAGTCACTAATGGCCGGTTGTACCAAACACTTAAGTCGAGCTTAAATTTAAGTACTGCTTATAATGTGACATTTGAGGTTACAAAACATTCAATAAATCACATTCTAAGCGGTGCTTAAAGTTAAGCTGACCTTAAGTGTTTGGTGCAACTGGCCATAAGTCAGCTTTAAAATTGGCATTTTTTCGAATCTCCCCACGTTTTTGAAGTATGCCACGCAGGGTGGGGTGGAGCGAAGGGAGGAAAGCAGGAATTTGACTTAAGCAGAATAGGAAGCGATTTTTTTTTAATGACGACATCTCGTGTCAGTTTGGACGGGTTCTTATTGATGTCGTCTAATTGGTTGTAAACACTCGGTAGCGGACGTTGGCGACTGGAGAACGTGGAGGAAAACCGGACTTTATTCGTTCATCTTCAGCTGTCATGGTAGATCGATTTTTTTATGTTTTCTTTTGTTCGATTTTATTTGATATGATCTTTTAAATTTCATTTCTTTTTCTTTTTCGTTTGCTCGATTTGAGTATATTTTATACTCTAATCACGACGATTGACGGCGATTTTTGTTTTTCTCTTTTCTTCGATTTCATTTCATTTTTTTTTATTATTAATTTAATTTTGTTGTTAGCTTTGGCAATTCTTTATTTTGGTCCGAACTGTATCATCAACATTTATTTTCTTATTCCTCATTCGGTTTTATTTTATTCAATTTTTAATGTAATAAATCGAAATTTGTTTTTTTTTCTTTTTTTAATAGGTTTCATTTTTTTTGTTTATTCTATTAATCGATTTAATTTTTTTTTTATTTTTCTTACATCAATTTATAATTTTTTTCTTTGATATTATTTCACACGATTTTTTTAATTCGTCTTTTGTTTTTTTTTATACGATTACTACGTTTTATACTTTAATTTCGACGATTGACAGCGATTCTTGTTTTGTCTTTTATTCAATCTGACTTTTTTGTTTTGCGTTTTAATTCCGGGACATCTAGAATTTGATACTTTAAAATTACTATAAAATTTTAACTATTAAAACTATATGCAACAGATCGTGATGGAGAGAGAAGAGGGTCTAAGAAATCTGTACACTCCTTAATGAAACATTTTGTTGGCTTCGAATTTTTTAAACTGTGACATATTTCGAGGCTGCAGCCCAATTACAGAATTTATTCCCTAACTGATTCACTAATGATCATACTTCGTTTTAGAAATAAAACAAGGAAAATTTACCACTGGAAAAATTTTCCAGTTGGTAAAATTTATGGACGAGAATATTTAGATCGCGATGTTAAGCACGAAGTCTGTTGCCGTTTATTTTCAGCCTTGTTGCCTTGTGCAACCCTGTATAACAGATGTGCCGGAGTCAATTCTATTTTCAGGTCGATCGATTAGGATTTCTGATGGAGTTAACTGCGAGTGTGGGTTTCTTTTACGACCCTAATTGCCCGGTCCCCATTCCCTCAAATGTTTGTTTCTTTTTTTTCATATAGAGTTTTCAACGACGTTTTAAATGCAAGGAAACCATCTCTCTTTATTTTCGTTGAATTTAATTTTAGCCAAATAAAGTCCGGTTGACGCCGTTGTGTCTGTGCTTTTTGCGTTGGTTTCCAAAAGTTTTAAGGGGTCCGTGGACGGTCAATATTACTATCGATAATATTGTTGATGACACTCATTGAAGCGACCCAATCCCTTAAGCTTCGACTTTTCTGTTTATTGGTTTTCAATTATGTCACGTCTTCGTCTGATTGGCTGGCTATTTCCGATCTTTTTCTTTTTCGTTTGGTTCTCTTTTTCCCCTGCTCCGGATCGAGTTAGCAACGCTTCAATCTCTGTTTAGAGTTCGGACAAACCGCTTGTTATTTTATGTGTACTATTTTGGTGTTCGTGTAATATTTCCCCACGGGGTGAAATATACTCCACGGCCGGTGGCCGGCTCCGACGGTTTACCCCGAATTAAACTGCGTGCTCGCGCTTTTTCGTGCAGCTTGGTCTTTAACCTCCAGGTGAGTGTTATTTGCTGTGGACTAACTTGATCCGTGTTTTACGTTTCCCTTTGTTCTTCCCTTCTAAGTTTTTACTCCAGGTTTTCACACCAGATTTTTGCCTCTTATGGACGATTTCTCAATCACAAGTTAACTAAAAACTTTCAGTTTATCCCTGGTTAACCTTCAGCTTACCACGGAAACAATTGTCATCGTACCTGATACCATCAAAATAAACCAAGAGTTAAGGTTTACTTGTGATTGAAAGATCGAGCTTTAAAGCAGGAATTTGACTTAAGCAGAGTAAGAAGCGAATCCTTTTGAATGAATAAGTTTTCATTTTTTCCTTGGGAGCGAAATATACTCCACGGCCGGTGGCCGGCTCCGACGGTTTACCCCGAATTAAGCAGCGTTCTCGCGCTTTTTCGTGCAGCTTGGTCTTTAACCTCCAGGTGAGTGTTATTTGCTGTGGACTAACTTGATCCGTGTTTTACGTTTCCCTTTGTTCTTCCCTTCTAAGTTTTTACTCCAGGTTTTCACACCAGATTTTTGCCTCTTATGGACGATTTCTCAATCACAAGTTAACTAAAAACTTTCAGTTTATCCCTGGTTAACCTTCAGCTTACCACGGAAACAACTGTCATCGTATCTGATACCATCAAAATAAACCAAGAGTTAAGGTTTACTTGTGATTGAAAGATCGAGCTTTAAAGCAGACTTAAGACAGAATTTGACTTAAGCAGAGTAAGAAGCGAATCCTTTTGAATGAATAAGTTTTCATTTTTTTCCCTAGGGAGCGAAATATACTCCACGTCCGGTGGCCGGCTCCGACAGTTTACTTCGAATTAAGCAGCGTGCTTTGTTCTCCCCTTCTAGGCTTTTACTCCAGGTTTTCACACCAGGTTTTACTTCAGGTTTATGCCACTTAAGCAGAATCCGTCCGGTGGCCGGCTCCGACAGTTTACCTAGAATTAAGCAGCGTGTTCACGCTCTTTCGTGCAGCCTGGTGTTTAACCTCCAGATGATCTTTTTTTATCTGCCGTCGTCGACAAACTTGATCCGTGTTTTACGTTTGCGTTTGTTCTCCTCTTCTAGGCTTTTACTCCGGGTTTTCACACCCGGTTTTACTTAACGCTTTTGCCTCTTAAAGCAGGAATTTGACTTAAGCAGAATAAGAAGCGAATCTTTTTGAATGAATAAGTTTTAATTTTTCCCCAGGGGGCGAAATATACTCCACATCCGGTGGCCGGCTCCGACAGTTTTCCCCAAATTAAGCAGGCTAGGAATTTGACTTAAGTAGAATAAGAAGCGAATCTTTTTGAATGAATAAGTTTTCATTTTTCCCCAGGGGGCGAAATATACTCCACATCCGGTGGCCGGCTCCGACAGTTTACCCCAAATTAAGCAGGCTAGGAATTTGACTTAAGTAGAATAAGAAGCAAATGTTTTTGAATGAATAAGTTTTCATTGTGTAACTTCGATGATCAGATGTTATCAGACGATATCTCTATCAGTATGGACGAGGTTCTATTTTGGAGGATTTCCAACTTTTTTAAGAGGAATTTAGGGAACGTGCGTTGGCAACAGAGGACGTTACTTTAGCTGCAACTTCATAAGCATCGATCGTTTTTTATACTGTCTCTGTACAATGTTCTCACAAAAAATTTAGAAAATCGTTTTCTGATTTTCTTTTTCAACATTCATTGTGCAAGATGAGAGCGGCATTATCATGATTTGTTAACCTTGGCACGTTTTGTTTGTTTTTTTTTTTTTCAATCCTCATGAGGGGAAACGGATTTACCCAAGCTTAAATAACAAAGGGCGTTAATTAATAATATCACCGAAGCTAATAAGCCCCCCGCCCCAATTGATTTCTAAAATAATTGCGCATTTCGTCCTTTGACGCTCCTAATTAACTTAATTAATTCGGAATTAATTGATTAAAGAAAATTCGCTGCTTCTAATTTTTATTTTGATGGTCCTCCCTTCCGAAGACACGTGCGCAAGAGGAATCTCCTGAACTCTATATCACGGCGTTGCTTGGCTTGGTACCGATGGGTGAATAAACTTTTCTTGTGCGGTTCACGGCGGCTTCACAGTACATATAACTTATTAACGGAGGCAATAACAATCAATAACTGTCTAATGATTTTTCTGCACGATGACGCTATCAGTTTTTCCAGTCGAGTGGCCGAACGGGCATCAAGAAGGGCGATAGACGTGAGCAACGCGCGTATCCATCACTGCGCGTTTGACGTCGGTCGTAGATTAGAAGAAGGGCCCTTCTACGAATGCGTGCAAAACAAGCCGCTTTTTTGCGATTTGATTGTCGCACTTGAGGCGAGGCGAACAAGAAGAGCAAATCGGGCAGGAGGGAGGGGGACACTATTACTTCCTTAAATAACCGCCAAAATTTGTAACGTGAAGGAAATTATTGATCAAGTCAAACCAAATGCGAGGTGCACCGTGTCAGTACCATCATCAAACTAAACACTCTGTAGAATTCAAGTTAGTTTTAATATGTGGGGGAAGCTTTAGGAACTGAAACAGCACTTTACTACTGAATTGTTTAGTTGTTGGAGAATGGTGTAGTATTGAAGTGGTCTTTATAATCTCTACAAGATAATTTATGACTTTTCTGTTTTCAAATACTGAAAATACAGTGTATTTGACAAAAGCTATTTCGCATAACGGCACAGACGAAAAGTAAAAAATAAACAATGCGAAACTCAAATAATAAAATTTTCAACAAATGTTCAAACAAAAATCACGAGGAAAAAGAAAAACATCTGAACTTCGCGTTATATATACCAGAAATACATCAGAGTTACATTTTTTTTTGGCGGAACACTGCGTATACGATGGCATTTTTGAATTCCTGAGTAAATTTTAGGCTGAATTGATGGGTCGCACCATGGGTCTAGCGCGAGCGGTTCTCGAGTTGTTTCATTTGTTTTTAATGGTGCAACTCGAGAACAAATCGAGGTAGACCCATGGTGCGACCCATCAATACAGGCTAGAATTTACTCGGGAATTCAAAACTGCAAGAAAAAGTGTAGTTTTCGTTTGTTTCGCGAAGTTCCATTGCCAATTTTTTTATAACACGAATTTGACTTATGATTCTTCAGAACGCAAAGCCCGTCCTCTCCCTCCTTTCTCAAGGAAAAGACAAAAATGTGATGAGGGAGTCCCCCTTATTCAATTTTCAATGTCAATTTATTGGTAAATTTGTAAAACGAAGACTATTTCGCGTAACGGCATTGACAAAAAATAAAAAATAAACAATGCTAAACTCAAATAATCAAATTATAACAAATGTGCAAACAAATGCAGTGATGAGGAAAAAGAATAACACCTGAATGTCGGATTGTATACCAGAAATACATCAGAGTTACATTTTTTTGACGGAATACTGGAATATGATTGCATTTTTGAATTCCCGAGTAAATTCTAGCCTGAGTTGATGGGTCGCATCATGGGTCTAGCGCGAGCGGTTTTCGAGTTGTTTCAATTGTTTTTAATGGTGTAACTCGAAAACCAATCGAAGTAGACCCACGGTGAGACCCATCAATTCAGGCTAGAATTTATTCGGGAATTCAAAAATGCAACGAAAGATGCATTTTTTTACATTCTCCTAAATAGCGTTGATTAATTTTTTTTTACAATACAAATTTGTATTGTAAGTATTCCTTAGAACACGAAGCTGAATTTTTTCATCCGGTTTTAGCATTTTATAGCCAAAATGACGGTATCATTTTCGTGGATACTAAACCTAAAGCGCCAGTTGCTGTTTACGAAGAAAAAAAAACAATTAGGGAGGGGGGCATCAATAAATAATTGTTTCCTAAAACTTTGAAAAAAAAAAGACTCGACTACAATTGATATAATAGAAAAAAAGGAGTGCCCACCTGCGGCGTTACAAAAAAAAAGATAAAGCTACAACAATTTACCAACAGTTACTATAATTAATAGTGTCGTTAAAATGAAAACATTTTGAATGATTTAGTTCTGCCACTTCTGTGAACTTTAATAAAAGAAAAGCTTTCCCGTTAAGAGACTAGATGGCGTCCAGAACAGCGCGAAATAATATACGTAAAAAAAAAACATCTTTTGCATCTTTATTCAATTTTTTTTACTTACCAAAAGTTAAAATAATGAAAAGAAATACTGATGAATAGATGACACCCTACGATCGCTTCTTGATCTAACATTGCATAAAGATTGACAAATTGAAACATTGCTGGTTACATAATAAGTCACTTCACGCAAGGCGGTCATGCTTGTTGTCAAAGCATAACGAAAGTAAAAAAAAAAAATAATTGCAAAAACGATTTGCCACTAACATTATTTTTTTTCTGAACAAAAATACGTCTTACAAACTATGATTACTACAGTATTTCGATTCATTGAAAAAAATGAAAGAGTTATAGTCCAAGGCTTCCACGAACGACCGACAGATGGCACTCCAACAACTACTTGCAAAATATTAACAGAATTAACGACTCTATTATTGTTTTTGCAAGACTTTAAGCGCAATCGAAATGTTTTTAATGATCTACGGAAACTCGTTCTTCGTTCACAGCAACGGACTGATGACGTTTTAGTTAAAGCAAAGAACTCCGGCCCTGGGAAATCGCCTTGAGGGACTCCAGTAGTTTTATTACGTTCGTCGCGTTTAACTGCAAGTACTTGTTTTGCCAATGAAGTAACGTCGCTAGCGTAAAGAACTGACCTTAGGAAACCGCCTTGAGGAATTTCAGTCTTTATTTTATTATATTCGTCAAGTTTACCTCTAAATGTTTGTTTTGTCAATGAAATTGTAAAGTAGGAGTAACATTTTTTATTGGAACACTTTGTACGTAATAGCATTTTTGAATTCGCGAGTAAATTCTAGCCTGAGTTGATGGGTCGCAACATGGGGGGTCTAGCGCGAGCGGTTTTCCAGTTGTTTCATTTGTTTTTAATGGTGCAACTCGAAAACCAATCGAGTTAGACCCATGGTGCGACCCATCAACTCAGGCTAGAATTTGCCCGGGGATTCAAAAATGCAACAAAAAGTGCGACTTTCGTGGATTTCCCGAAATTGAGCGTTGCTCGTTTTTTTATGATGAAAATTTGAATTGAAGTAAAAAAATTGAGTAAAGCAAAAAAAAGGTAAATAAGCGTCAGATGCGTTTATGAAGAAAAAAGGAACAATTGAACATTACGTTACCGTAAAATTTTTATTGGAACACTCTGTACCTAATGGCATTTTTGAATTCCCAAGTAAATTCTAGCCTGAATTGATGGGTCGCATCGTGGGTCTAGCGCGAGCGGTTTTCGAGTTGCTTCATTTGTTTTTAAGGGTCCAACTAGAGAACCATTCGAAATAGATCCATGGTGCGACCCATCAATTCAGGCTAGAATTTACTCGGCAACTCAAAAATGCAAGAAAAAGTGCATATTTCCGAAATTGCGTCGCCATTTTTTTTTTCATAATACGAATTTGACTTATTATTCTTCCTAACACAGAGCCCCTTAACTTTTTCCTTTCTCAAGCAGAAGTAAAAAATATGATAAAAACGTTCATCCGATGTTTTTTTTTTTTTTAATTTAAATTAACAATCCTAAAATCAAGGGGTGATTGGGAACGAGCAGCTAAAACAACCCGACAACTGTGCAGACGGTAGGTATTAGTTAGCGGTTATCTCAATTTCTGAAACAAGAAACTTTCCTCGACAATTCTCTGATGAAGTGTACGATAAATAAATCGCCGACACAAAAAAAAATAAACAAAAATAATATCTGTATGAATCTTCGAACGTAAATGAATTTACGAGAAATTAATTCGACGATATAAAAAAAAAAAACAAAGAAAAGAAAATTGGAATAATGAAGATCGAAATACGAAGAACAAGATGAACAGAAAGCAAAAACAGGAACGTTCACAGAAAAAACAAAAGAAATAAAAAAGAACTGAAAAATGTCGGAATACAGAGAATACGAAGAGAGAAACAAAAAAAATAAAAGATCGGCTTATCAGGGGCGGAGTATGTAGATGCAAAATAAACTTTCGCTGCGCCATCTCTACCGCAGTGGGAAACTATTTCAATACTTCCAATTTCCAATATTCCATCGCTAGCGTTCTCGTCGAAATTTTATTTTCTTCTAACTGTAAGAATCCAGATTCTTCTGATTAACATTTTATAATTCGCTACACTTTATTTAATTAAGATTTTTTATTAAATTAGAACTCCTATTGGAATAAGACCCATTGGAGCACATACGTGCAGCGTTATGTAACGAAAGCATTATTCAGCTTGCAATGTACCGAGAAATTAAATCGAAGGCATCATGTCAAGGGTCCTTGATTCCTACAAGCAAACCTTAATCTACATTCGCAAATCGATTACATAACACTAAGGCTTGGTTTTTCCATCACAGTTTAACTTTAAGCTTCGTTTTATTCCCGTGGTAACAATTATGAGGACAATTGTTTCCATAGGAATTAAACGGAAATTAAAATTTAACCATGATTGAAAAACTGGCCCTAACTCCGGTAAAATAGAATGGGTCACCAGGTTTCAAATGCAAAGCCCACGCAAATGGGAAAGTAGGTCAATCATTTCATATAAATAGGTAGCTTTTTCAGCAAATTCAAAATTTCTGAAAAATCTCACGACAATGAAGATTCAGACGCGTGTCAAACAGACTAAATTACATTCGGAATTGAAGAGGCACTTTACTAGGTGACAGGAGTTCGTGCACTATGACAAGTGTTATGTTGAACTCTCTTCCAATCAAAAGGAGTTCTAGAAGACACTTGCCACGGTGCGTGCATGAACTCCTGTAATCTAATAAAGTGCCTCTTCAATTCCGAATGTAATTTGGTCTGTTTGATACGCGTCTCAATTTTCCTCGCCGTGAGATTTTTCAGAAATTCTATATTTTTTTCAACCAGTCAATTTCCTAATTCGTTTTAATTTAAATAAAGTGTACGTAAGAAGCATCCATTATCGGCGACGGTGACTTTCAACTCTGTACGGTTTGATAAAAGAATTGGGGGCAAAAAAAAGGATGAAATGTGGGTATTAATTAATTACTAAGTTTTGACTACCGTTTGCTAAAAATACTCTTCTGTTTCTTTTTTTTTAATGTCACTTCGGGGCCGCCACCCCTTTCTTTTATGGTCCCCGATGTAACACACGCGCTAATTACCTATTCCGGGTCCTAATCCACTTATTCCGGCTTTTTAATTTTACAAATTGCCTTCGCGACGCCGACGTTAAGGGTCGTCCGCCACGCGCTCTCGGCCCCGAACACTGTCATAATTCAATTCCGGCTCTGCAACAATCGATGTTCCAAAACGCAAATTAGCAACGAAACGCGCGCGCGACTTTTCCAGGGACGTTTGTTTTTCATTAAAACGTCCCGTCGCGTCGGCGGCGCGGCGTGAATGAATGAATGAATGAATGACTTTCATGTAATATTATTTAGTGCGCTCCTGGCCTTAATTGACGAGAGCGGCCGCGTCGAAAATGAAAAAAAAGACGAAATCAATTGATTAGGCGCGCACGGATACTAATTGCGCTATGAAATTTAATAATGCAACAACGAGCGACGCCCGGCGTCGCATGCAAATCGCGCTGAATTGGATCAGATCCAATTTAGAATGCAAATTCGCGACGTAAACCGTCTCAATTGAAAGTCGAAGTCGTTAGTCGCCCTTCAAATAGCCACTGCCGCCCCCGTCGCCCATTCAAGCGGAGCTTACTTCTTTCTGCGTTCATCGCGTACCGATTTTACGCGTACCTACCGCCGCCCCCGCTCGAATGAAAAGCGGCAGAACTGTTAATTACTTTCGATTGACTAAAAAAAAAGCCGGAAAGATTTTTTTTTATCTTGAAATTGAATTTGCTTTGCAATTCTTCAGACATGTACAGAGTGGACTATTTTTGATGGTTTTACAGGGTTTCTCAGTTATTTATAGGAATAGAAGAAAGCCGTTTTCGTGACCCAGTGCTACTTTTTCAAGAAAAACTCAGTGGAGAAAACAAAAGTTAGATATCTCCATTCGTTCGGGAAATATCGGCAGAAAACGAATTTTTCCGAAAAATTATTTTTCACAATATCTCAGCTGTTTGACAAGATATTTTGAAAATTCAAAAACTGTTTTATTCAGAAATTAATGTAGATTTCGCTGACGTTATTGTCTTTTGTAAAAACTGCGCCAGTTCTGCGAAACGGACTATAACTTTCTAATTTTAAATGGAAACCGTAGTTGGCTATGACACAAATAAATTGCTTATTTAATGAGGTTTTCAAAAATATAAGGTTTGATATAATTATTTTTATAAATAACAAAGATACTTATTATTTTTCATTTTCCGGTAGCTAATAAGCCATCCATGACACCAAAAAAAAAATTTAGTTCTATTGTTTTCTGAAAGAAACTGACATAAAATCACAAGAACGTAAAAATGGATTAACTCCATTTGAACATTTCTTTAATTATGAATGTGAATAGTTAAGAGATTTTTATAAATTTTAAATTGCATAAGTTAGTGCATTTCTTTAAGAAATAATAATTTCATTATTTTGCAGTACTTATCACGCTATCTATGACAATAAAAACAAAAGAAAATTCAGTTGTTTTCCTCAAAAATCTATTATTAGAATAAATAATACAGGTAATTAAATTGAACAAAATAAATATCTAATGCTATTAGAGAACTCATAAAACAACAAGTAATGTAAATATGGATTAGCTGTCAATGCAGCTTTGAAGAATTATATGTTATATGTTCCTTTGAAATTTTTAAATCTTAAATTTTATATTATCAAAAATTCTTAGATATGTTTATTTCACTTCTATCCGCGATTACATTTATTAATATACAAAAGTTCTTGAAAGCATTATTAAACTTAGGAAATATCCGACAATTCAATTATTTCTTAAAGAAATGCACTAACTTATGCAATTTAAAATTTATAAAAATCTCTTAACTATTCACATTAATAATTAAAGAAATGTTCAAATGGAGTTAATCCATTTTTACGTTCTTGTGATTTTATGTCAGTTTCTGGTAGATATATGAAGCTATTTATTTATTGAATTAAATTAACCGTTTTACTTAATAATAATTGATTTTTGGGAAAACAATTGAACTATATTTTTTGTTTTACCGGAAAATAAAAAATAATAAGTATCTTTATTATTTCAAAAAATAATTATATCAAACTTTATATTTTTGAAAACCTCATTAAATAAGCAATTTACTTGTGTCATAGCCAACTACGGTTTCCATTTAAAATTAGAAAGTTATAGTCCGTTTCGCAGAACTGGCGCAGTTTTTACAAAAGACAATAACGTCAGCGAAATCTACATTAATTTCTGAATAAAACAGTTTTTGAATTTTCAAAATATCTTGTCAAACAGCTGAGATATTGTGAAAAATAATTTTTCGGAAAAATTCGTTTTCGGCCGATATTTCCCGAACGAATGGAGATAGCTAACTTTTGTTTTCTCCACTGAGTTTTTCTTGAAAAAGTAGCACTGGGTCACGAAAACGGCTTTCTTCTATTCCTATAAATAACTGAGAAACCCTGTAAAACCATCAAAAATGGACCACACTGTACAGGGTGGCCCAACGATGCGTATTTCTCCTGTGAGGCTTATGGGAAAAAAATTAGGAAAGAAATCTATAAAGAATTTTATACTAGATAATACGCGACATATTGTAAAATTATTTTGAACTATACAGAGTGATCAGAAAGATGGTGGTTCGTAGGAACTTATTTTTTTTTAATGGAACATCCTGTATATTTTTAGATATTTGGATGCCCCACAGTGAGCTGATTATAATAGTCCAAAGATATATTGATTTCATTGAATAACTTTCGTAAAATAACTTTTTTTTCTTGAATTTTTCAAAAATTCTGTCAGTTTGAATATGAATTTCTGATTACTGAGGTAACACAGACGAACGAAAATCTAACACGATATTTTTTAGGACTTTGGCCTTTATGAAAATGTGAACAAAATTAAGACATCATTTTGCATTATACCGAGCGATCGATACTTACGGAACATTCGGTATGTCATTTTTTTAAATGGAACGGCCTACTTTTTATTTCAGAAATGGATAGTACTTAAATGCAGCTTTCTGCTGATAATAATAATAATAATAATAATAATAATAATAATAATATTTATTGTACCGTACAAAAGAATAACAAAGAGTGTTCTAGTACAGCAACGTCAGGAAGTAGAAAATTATAAAATTTCTTGGTTATTGAAATTGTAGTTAAGGAATTCTTCATTGTTATAGAAGCAGTGTTCTTGTAGGAACGATTTCACCGTTTTCTTACATTTTGCATAGGACTGGCGTCTCCAGTTGTTGGGAATTTTATTAAACATTAGTAGGTGAAAATGTTGCGCTTCCGTGGTGACGATTCTGTGCTTAGGAATGTTGATGTTGTGGTTTCCTCTTAATGTGTAGGTGAATGTATCTCCTCTGGTTTGTAAGAAAGGGCTCTCTTTTTTGCAGCCAGGAGCTGGTTCAGGATATATACACTTGGTAGGGTCAGTATTTTGAAGTTTTTAAAGTATGGTCTGCAATGGGTGTCGCAACTGACGTCAGCAAGGGTTCGTATCGCCTTTTTTTGAAGTAGGAAGACGGTTTTGACGTGTGCCGATTTACCCCAAACTTGGAGTCCGTAGGTCATTTTGGAGTGAAAGATTGGATAATATGTGGCGACGGCCGCATCGGTATTTATAAGCTGTTTGATCCTCCGTATTGCAAAGATGGCTTGGGACAGTTTCTTTGAGAGTTGATCAATATGAGGTTTCCACGTCATCCCACTGTCTAGTGTAAGACCAAGAAATCGGGCGTTTCCTATCTTATTTGCTTCACATCCCCTGTCGCTCGTGAAGAGAATTTTTTCGGTTTTATTTTGGTTTAGCTGTAACCCGTTGTTGGAAAACCAATTGGATGCTTCGGTGAAAATCACTTCTTCTTTTTGTATTAAAGTATCTACATTTTGGTCACTTACTAGCAGGTTTGTGTCGTCAGCATATGGTACGGATTGACCAGAGATGTTTGATGGGAGATCGTTAATGAAAATAGTGAAAAATAGCGGGCCCAGTAATGAACCTTGTGCCACTCCACATTTGTTTTTGCTCAGTTGGGATTTTATTCCTCTGAAGTCCACCAGTTGTTCCCTTTCGGTGAGGTACGAATTAATCAATTTGAAAGCGTTGCCTCTAATGCCGTAGTGATAAATTTTGTGTAGTAGTATGTCGTGTTGTACACAATCGAATGCTTTAGACAGGTCGCAAAGGATCGCCTGACATATGTCTCTGTTTTCTAGGGCATCGTACACAAAATTTACTATCGAGGTGGCAGCATCCGTAGTATTTTTCCCTGTTCGGAAACCGTATTGATGGTCACTAATGGACTTGTTTTTGTTAAGAAATTGTAGTAGTCTCTTAGAAAGGGCAGCTTCGAATATCTTCGAGAAGACAGGCAGTATTGCTATAGGCCTACAGTTACCGGGTGACAGAGGGTTACCTTTTTTTAAAATTGGTATGACTCTTGCAGTTTTCATTTTTTGTGGGAAGACTCCTTCTATCATACACATGTTAATGATGTCCGTTAGGGGTTCGGAGATGTATTTACTAAGTCTCTTAATGAGCTTTACATTCAGTCCATAGCCATCCGGGCTCAGCGAAGGGTTAAGTCCATTTATGATATTTTCTACCTCATTTTTTGTGACAGGGGTTAAATACAATGAATTTTCGGGTGAAATTTGCTTGATAGTGTCGTTCCTGGGTGTAGCATTTGGTATTGGGAGGTTCCTGACAATTTCAGATCCCATGTTACAGAAGTAACTATTTAGTTCCTCGCTTGATGGTCCTTCTTGCATTGAGTTTGTCCTTTGTTGGCTTAATTCCCTTTTAATAATATTCCAGATTTTCTTTGGTTTATTATGTGCTTCCTGGATTTCTCTTAGATTTTTCTTCTGCTTTTCTGCATCTGCATATTTCAGGTACAGCTTTTTGTAGTTGTTTAATAGACTTTTGGTTTCCTCATCACGTGATTTTTGATAAACTTCATGTATAAAGTGGTAAGTGTTTCTTATTTGTTGAAGTTCGTGAGACATTTTAAAGAAGGTATGTTTATTTTCTTGAACATTTTTATTTGGGAAGGACTCTTCGAAGTGGGTCTGGACGATTTCGAAGAAGGTGTCATATTTTGTATTGGGGACTGTTTTTGAGATAACTGAGTTCCAAGATTCCTTTGAGAGAGTAGTTCAATTAATTAGTAGGCTTTTTGAGAAAAAATTCTCTTATTCACTGTTACAGGATTGTCATTGTCCTTGGGTATGGATAACATTTAAGCGTCGTGATCAGAGAGTGCTGCTGAGAAAGACACTGCATTGAAATCCAAAATGTTTGTGTAGATGTTGTCAATTGAAGATTTCGAATGGTTAGTGCATCTTGTGTAGGTGTCGATGGTATGTTGGAGTCCGTAGGTTAGAAATGTGTTATTAAAATCACCAGCTATTACTATTTTCGTATTGTAGTTAAAATTGTGTGTTATATAGTTTAAGATTGTACACATTATAGAAGTGTAAGTCGTTATGTCTGAATCACTGGTTCTGTATGTTGAGAAGATAATTAAGTTCATTTCATTTAGATATACGCCTACTAATTCGCAGACAAAATCAGTGGATTGTGCTGTAATAAATTCAATTTGCTTGAATTTTTATGTTGTTGTGAAGATATATACATACTCCGCCATGCTTGGCATTGATTCTTGAGTAACACGCTGCTAATTTATATCCAGTAATCATGTACATTACTTGATTAGATTGTTGAAGCCAGTGTTCACATAGGCATATGACTGAAACATTTTCCTCTAAAGCTAGAATTTCAATGGCCCCAAGTTATATACCTTTATTTTTAATAATATCGTCACTAGAAATTTTCTTTTCATTGTAAGTATAAGTATTTCAATGGTCGGCGTTATAAACTATACTCCCAGTATTGCTACTTTCCTACCTAAATTCAATCATTCGAAGTCATTTTTCTTTCATTTGATTCCACTTTCAAAGATCTCTAATTTGAATACCCCCGCGACAGGATTTATTTTACCAAAAATAATTTAAAAACACACCATTGAAATACTTGTAAAAAGAAAATTTTTAATGACGAAATTATTAAAAATAAAGGTATATAACCTTATATCAGCAGAAAGCTACATTTAAGTGCTATCCATTTCTGAAATAAAAAGTAGGCCGTTGCATTAAAAAAAAAAATAAGATACCGAATGTTTCGTATGTATCGATCGCTCGGTATAATGCAAAAAGATATCTTAATTTTGTTCACATTTTCATAAAGGCCAAAGTCCCAAAAATATCGTGTTAGATTTTTGTTCGTCTGTGTTATCTCATTAATCAGAAATTCATATTCAAACTGACTGAATTTTTTAAAAATTCTTCAAGAACAAAATTTATTTTACGAAAATAGTTCAATGAAATCAATATATCTTTGTACCGTTGTGATCTGCTCATTGCGGTGCATCCAAATATCTAAAAATATACAGGGTGTTCCAGTAAAAAAAAATTTGTTTCCACGAACCACCATTTTTCTGATCACTCTGCATACTTCAAAATAATTTTACAATATGCCGCGTATTGTCTAATATAAAATTATTTATCGATTTTTTTCCTATTTTTTTCCCTATAGGCCTCACAGAAGAAATACGCACCCTGTACCTGTGTCTAAATAAATTCGTGACATTGATCTGAAGTGCCAATTGAATGACAGAAATGGAAAATTAATTACTTTCGATTGATTTATTAAGAATACTTTTAATTCGTCACGGGGGTTTCATGTCGAAAATTCGGTTTCATGGTCAAAGAACGGGACTCGTATTTTTTTTATATCTTTTACGTTCCGCCCATAAAACAATGAGAAGTTGTTTTGAATATTTACGAGCGTGGAAAATTTAAATTCTTGTCGGCTCCGCGCGTTTTTAACTAACGGCCTCCGGGGGGAAGGCCCGGATTCAGATTACTAGGAATTTATGAACGAGGAAGCGCGCGCGAATTATTTAATTCGGGCGCCTTGCGTCGTTTAGCGCGCTATAAACATCCATTAAGTGTTCGCATAATTTTTTTTTTCTGCCCAACTAGATGAAAATGAATACACAAATTCAATTGAATAGCTCTTACGAGTTCTACAAAAATGTGCTTACTATTGTAGAACTAAATAGTCCCGAACTAAATAATTTCGTCCAAAATATTTCTTTTTTCTGTGGAAAGGTTCGATATATATATATTTTTTTTTAATAAAGTGTTACGATTAAAAATTGTTACGTTTCTAGGGTTTAAATTAATTTACTTAATCGAATAAAACACTCGATAACAAACTTAATCGTAATTTAATAATGATTACAATCTAATTTATTTGCAACAATTTATTTTATACACTAAATCTAACTTCGAGGATCGCTAATTAGAACTCGACTGACTCCTGTGTCAACCCCGGCCTGATTTTATATTCTACGCTGCCTTCTCGTTTGTTCCATCTTCGCAGACGCTGGAAAAGTCGAGTTTGTTCGGTATAGACCCCGGCAGCGCGGCGGCCGATGACGCACAATAACGAACCGACTTCTTGACGCCTTCAGTGTGACGTAGTGATCTGAGTGGCGCGCCACAAAATTCTATTTCTAATGCATTACAATATTTCGGTTCACCCCTGTATTGTCTGGTTTTAGTTACGTTTGTAAAATTTTGTTAGACGCAAAATTGTTGTTGCCACTGCGGCGAATCGCCATCATGCCGCGCCCGTTAATCTCTTCGTTCGATTTTATCGATTTTTTGAAAAGGATTTTGTGATTGGTCAGTTTGGATCATGCGACTTAACTTTGCGCCTTGCATTCGGATTTCCCGCACAGTCAACTCACGATCGCGTCAATAATTTCGCTAAACGCATAGAGTGAGTGCACTTCGTCGTCTCATTGGCTTTTTGGCCATTTTGTTGTTCACTCAAGCTGTAGCACTTTGGTGACTTCTGAACGGAATTTACTTACTACGCAAAATAAAGCATTTATTTATGCTTTTCAAAGCCTGACAACTTCATTTGCCAGTCAGTCAGGCATTTATGACCAGCGAAATGCGAAAATCAGTCGTCAGTAATATTTGTTTCGTTCTTACTTATTTAGGCTTTTATTACGTGAGTGTTTCTCCTTGGGATATTTCTAAGTCAAACTTGTCCAAACTACTCAACACTCGGTAAGTGCCCAACAAAAATGAATTCGCCGATTTTTGCAAGAATTCCTACATTAACGTGTTACAGTTCGATTTGCTCGAACCGTTTTGGCAACAACGCTTATGCGTTAGTTTGTTTGTGGACTTGGCAACGTCTCCTGAAAATGACATTTATATACCGTTTGAAATTCTAGGTGAGCAGCCGGGTGGCTCAGCGGTTTGCCTGGCCGACTTATAAGGAGCCATGGAGTGACTGCACAGAGCAAAAATAAAGAAAGAAATACTAACTCTTTATTGGTCCGTCGCTTCGAAAATTCTAATGCCAACTCTTCCCGATTGATTGATTGGGTCATTTTACGTGTCGGAAGATGATTGGACGTCATTGTGTACCGGGCGATCGAAATTGATTGTCCTGATCCTACACTATTTTCCGCGAGTTTCGCATCAATATTTACGTTTACCAGACGAAGATTGGCACGGAAAGCAGGGGAGTGCAGGGAACATTCGCAAAACTTACATCCAAATCGAACTTAATTAATAAAAACATCCGGTATACGTAAATATTGATACGAAGCTCACGGAAAATAGTATAGAATCAGGACAATCAATTTCGATCGCCCGGTATTCACTGATCTGTGCGACACGATAGAGTTCACTTGTGATTGTGTTATTTCCTGAATCTTTGCAAATTGTGATTGCAAGATTCAGCTAAACAGATAACCTGATATTCATCTAACTCGGCGCGTCTGTAAAGGATCGAATATTCAGCACGTGAGATGCAAGATTTTTATAAAAATTATATTTGCGATTAAATAATATTACATTAAGAGTCACAACGTGTACTCAAGGTCAGAGTCAGAAGCGGGAGCATCATTTCTACGAATTTTTCGCTCGCGACTGACAGATTGAGATCGACCAAACGGAAGCCGCAATATTACCCTTAATTATGCACGCCATTAAGGATTTTTTATGCATAGCAAATGCAACATTCGATGTCCCCCCTCTAGAGACAAATCAGGGAGGAGAAAAATGCATAAACGCTCTAACAGCGGCCAAGAAGTCGTTCTTTCTAGTTCTTCCAGTCGAAGCCTCTTGTTTCTCTATTGAAGATTGTTTTTTTTTTTATTTTAATTTTTTTTTAATCAGTCAGTTTCTTCAGTTTGAAATTAATATCGCGAATGACACACTGGTTGGTTTCCCCTACTGTCCATACACAGTTAAGTTTAAAGACCTTTTAAATAATTTGGTCTGTTTATTTGGTCTTTTCGTATAGTTTGTGGTACGGTGTGTTTATTTTTGTAATCAATTTGATCGTAACAGATTTTTTCTTTTCTATTTTATTAATTTAATTTAAATTCTATTTCAAGAAAGATTCCAGTTGGTGAGTTGAAACAATAGAATTTATTTTGCGTGCAAAAAAAAGCAATTTTCTAACGCAATTTTCTTGATACTGAGACTATTTTCTTTTTGTTTTATTTAAAACTATTCTATTCTATACTCCATTGATATTTATTTCTTTTGTTAGCTTGAATTAATTTTGGTTGATTGTATAATTTTTAGTTAATAATTAAAAATTTCATTTGGTCTTAATTAAAAAGAAAATTCTTCATATTAAAATTATTATTATTATTATATTATATTAAAAAAAAAATCGGATTTGTAAACTGAATTTCACGTTTTGTTAAATATATTTTTTTATTTATTTATTTTTTCTAAATTGTATTGTAAAACCATAAAGAGAGGAAAGGGCCAATCATTTTCAACAATTCTTAAAGTCCAGGTAAAACGCCATTAGAGCAACCGCAGAAAACAAATTGGAAAATTGATTTCTGGCTACTTTTCCGAAAACCAGATACGCTACGAACAAAGAAAACCGAGATTCGATTTTGCACGGATTGTTTTAAAGAATTGGGAACAAACGGGGATGAAAAGAGTGTTTTCCAACCCCCGTCCTCATGTCTTTACGCGTCTTTTTCAGAGCTATTTCCGCACCTTAAACCAACGAACTGCTTAGTTCAAGAAAATAATCAGGTATGTCCAGTCGGCTGTTAACCACTTTTTACGAAGTTACATTATTTATTTATTTATTTCTTTGTTTCTTTCGGCAACAGATTCGTTTCTTTATGGGGGCACATCTTGTGTGAAGATGTGATAGCTTTTGAAATTGCAGCTGGTCACAAATGCCATGATTTACTCATGAATTTGCAAAAATAAAGAATCACAATGACAGTCACTGACACTGATAGTTCTATTACAACCGCTGTCAAGCCAACCATGTAAAATTAGAGCGCTTTCGATTGGGGTGCAATATGTGCACTCAGTGTAACTCCATCTCATTTTACTCCATGAAGAGAAAACGAGTTGAAGATACATTCAGTGCACCCCAATCGAAAGCACTGTTAATATCAGACATGATTAGCAGATGGCGGATAGAAAAAAGTGTAACAGTTTACTATTGCAACGAAGCGGTGCGATGTTATAAATAGATTGTGTACAGCCTCAACATATTTGCCGGCGCAGCGCGTCTAGTCGATAGTGAACAATCGGTAAGCCAAAGTAATAATGCATTCGTTAGGACGGCATGATTCACAATAATGTCGCGGTTGACTGCGATGCTCGGACACGATGCGCACGAGAGAGTGTGCTGCATGTTTCTATTTAACTCAAATCAACCAAATTTTTGTTTCTAAATTCAAGAAAGAGCTGTTATTAGCTTCTGGAATTATATTCGCGTTTTTACCGTGACGATATTAGACTGATTGATTAAAAAATCATGTATAAGCGGGCGGAACATTTAACGCTTCGATTTAGACATCCACGTCGAGTCGTACTGCCGCTGTCTCAAACTGGTTTCAGGCAGTTCACTTTCTTAATTCCACTGTTTGATGATTAGTAACTACTATATGTATCTCCCTCATTCACAGCCAACTCTAAAAAAAAATTCATTCTGTGACTCACACAATAAATGCTTTCCACGTTACAAAGTTGTATTTCTGTTGGATCCAACGCTGAACGCAAGAGTTGTGACTAGTGTAACCTCCTAGAGATTCAAAAACGCCAGCGCGTCCCTTGGGGGGGGGGGACTTAGGAGGCGGCTTCATAGTGCAATTGTCAGCTGGAGTTATTTTCCTGGCGCCCTTATTAGAACAACTTTAAAAAAAAATCTCCTTCACAGTCTAGCTTCGAAACAACGCATAGTTACCACCTTATTATCTGTGACAACGAGTATAACGCAACTCTAGATTATTCGTTTCCCTAAACCTCACTTTTTTTACTTTTACAAGAGCGTTATTAATTGTCATCTGATCATGTAGGGCTCTATTCTTTCGTCACTGGCTTAAAAATACCCCAACAGGTAAGTACGTTACTTGCTTTCTTTATATTCTCACGATTTCAAGACAATTTACAAGGCAGTACAGTAACTTGATAGTGTACGCTCTACTTCAGGGGTCTAGGACAATTCGCCATCGCCGATTTATCGTCGCCAATTCACCGTCGCCGATTCGTCGTAGGTACAATTCACCGCCGGAAAACTCGCCGTCGGTAAATTCGCCGTCAGCGATTAAAGTTTTAAGTCCTGGTAAATAAAATAAGAAGTTAACATAATTAATGGAAAATAAAATAATTTGTTATTAATTAAATGTGATACATAGATAAACAGATAAAAAAATTTGGTCTTCCAGGAAGTATTTCTTATTCTTCAGGGTGTTCGTAAAATCCCTCCAATTCATCTTCTTTTATATTTTCAGATTCTGCTCAAAATCATATTGATTTTCATATCAATCAAAATCACTACACATCAAAAGTCGACTGCTTTCAAAATATTGATTCATGAAAGCTCGTCATTTAAAATTATTTCATTAAAAAAAATAGAATTATGATTATGTGTACGTACAGCACCAATTTGTTCGTAATTTTGTGTCTTACGGTGGTCGCACTGTAATTAGGAATTTATTTTAACTTGAAATAGAAAAACAATAGTAAAGTTCATTTTAATTTACTTGAAACGTACTGAAATTAATAGTTATTTTCTTCAATTCGTGGGTATAACTTGGATATTATCTAAAATGGTCAGAAAGTGTTTTAATTAAAGCTTATCAAGCTAAATAAAGCAGTAACATGGGACGGCGAATTGGGCGGACGGTAAATTGGATCGACGACGAATTGGCGACGGTGAATCGGCGACGGCGAGTTGGCGACGGCGAATCGTCCCATCCCCCTACTTCAGTCGTACGATTATAATTTTTTGACAACCCCTTCGTTTATAATAATATCTTTCGACGTCACTCCGTCATAGCTATAACATGTTTTGTAATTAAATGTGTCGTTGAGTTTTGCAAGAAAAACAGAGGGTAAAATTGTTCCTGTCTATTTTTCTTGTGATTTTCAAGGGGGCTCCTCTTAGAGGAGTCCATTTACAGTTTTTCTTTTAAGACAAAAACTGTTGTAAACATTACCCACACACTAAAATTCGTTTAGTTTCGTCAATGTTATTTGAATGCTGCAATTAGTTTGTCCAATAGTGAGAGATCGCACGTAAATTCTCGACCGAACCACAAAACAACCGAAATAAATAATTCAATTAGTAATTAAATGACTAAATTGATTTTCCGACTCGACTCGACGTATATTTCGAACAGAAGGAATGTATCAACCGCCGACACGACGACGATAGATAAATCGATTAACGTCCCTTCAGCTGGTAAATCACGACATTCACTCGATTCATTTGTGTAATGTAAGTAGGAAAGGGCGAGGTTTCCGGGGGTTTCCCTCCACCGTGCGCAAAAAAATCGAAACACGAGCGTTAACGACGACATTTACGGCTCCTTCTTCTTCTTCCTACTTCTCGCGGATTAATCCCAATCATTTTTTTCTCCGTCGTCCGAGAGATAAGTTTAAAAATTCTTTCTTGCCGCGAATTAAGAAAGATGAATAAGAGGAAGAGGAACAATGAGGGCCTTGATCTGACAAGGAAGTGGGTGACGCTAACTAGACACAAATCCCAACTGACGGAGAGGAGAGAAAAAGAATCAGCGCCGCCGCCGCGGCCGCCGCCAATGCGAGGAGGAAAATATGAATGATGATCTTGAGACGGGAAAAAAATTACAATTTACGTAATGACTGACTCCTTCAGAATTCTTTCTTTAGTTTTTCCGATGGTAAAAAAAAAGTTGCTGTTGTTGTTGAAAATGGAATCATCTATCATCGCGAGAGTGAAACCTCAGAGACGTCAAAACCACAACGGCGCGGCGGTCTCCTCCTAATGAGATTGATCGAATCGCAAAGGAATATCGGATTTTCTTCATTCGTAGGGGGGGAAGGGCGGTCATCTCAATTTACTTAATGACTTCTTCAGAATTCTTTCTTTAGTTTTTCCGTGCCCGCGCCGATCATAAAAATTTGTTGTCTTGGTTGAAAAAATTAAATCATCTATCATCGCGAGAAGAGCGAAACCTCAGAGACGTCAAAGCCATCGACCTTGCGGTCTCCTCCTAATGAGATTGATCGAATCGCAAAGGAATATCGAATTTCCTTCGTTTGTATAAGGGGGGGTGGTCATCTCTTTTGCCTGGCTGGAGAGAAAAAGCTGCAGCCGACAGAAGGAGTTTAGTTCTTTTGTGTGCCCGGAGCTGCACTTGAAAAGTCTGATTTATTGCGCGCCCGCCGAAGACGGATAGGTTTTATTGCAAAAAGCCGATTGTTTTTTATTGATTCAAATGAATCCCGCCCCACAATTGGATTTGCGTTACTTCCTTCTGTGTGCCTGATGCGAAATCCCGCGCTCAATTCCAGAGGATTTTAAATCGTAAATAATAGCAGGTACATTTGACTATCTGTATGTAGTTCTTAGGTATGAGAAGTCGTCCAATCCACAGCTAACGTTGTTAAATTAGGTCATTTGAGAGAAAGCGGCTATTTTTTCAGGATATTTAATTGACTGATGGATAGAAAATCCGAAGCAAGAGCCTGAAAAATTACTTTTTGATCTGACAAAACAGACATACACGCGCGCTATATTTTGTAGCTTGGCGTACACACATCATCCAACACGCTAAGCGCTCTATTTTGTAGTCTGGCTTACCTCATACATACGCTAAGAACTCCGACGAAAAAAAAGCAAATAAAAAGAAAAAATTATTGATTATGGTCAATAATTAGATAGAAGTTTAGATTAGGTAAAAATCATCAAATCTAAAAAGAGAAAAACTGTAGAAAACATCTACGAAAAAGTAATTTGACAAATAAAAACAAAAAATAACCGCAAATGAGATGTCACTAATGAAACAAAAAGACAATCGAAGAGTCTCATGGACAAAACGGGGAAACCAATTCGACTAAAGAAAACAAGTTTCAAGTAAAACCTGAAGAATTTTATTTTAAAAAAAATGAGAAACCCTCCATCGAAAAAAATAAACGTTAAACCCAAAGAAGATGGCAAACTTTCTCCAACGGACTGCAGGGCAATAACAAAAAATATATATATATAGTTTTCGCTCATCATCCCTTATGCCAATAAATTTAATTAAAGCGCTATGAAGAATAACTTTAAAGGAAAATCTGCGACTCTTTCACTTAGGTGTTGAGTAAACGGCAATAAAATTTAAGCGAATACTTTTCTGCCACGAACACCAACATGAGCGGCGATAATTCGTCTTCTGAACGACTCTCTGAAAATAACAGCTGTAAAAAATGTCTCACGCTCGCTTAACCAGGACGGGGCGAGCTCCGGTATAAATCTCGCCCCGCGATTTTCCCGTTTACGCACGTTTCGCTCATCAGATCCATTACGCACCATCATCATCATCCTCGAAATGACAACGTCGTCGCGTCGGTCCGCCGCGCAGCCATCTTTGAATCGTTCGATTAATTTAAATGCGCGCTGCTTCTACTTTCCCTCACACACACTCATCACATTCTTTCTGAACGGAGAGCATTCTGCAAAATCGATGATCTTGATGGGAGTTATAACAATAAATTTGGATTTGACTCCTAACCACAATATGTTTCTTTTTTAAACTAAATACGTATTTCGGCAGCTATGCTGCCATCTTCAGTAGTTGCGACTTCTATCCTACTATATCACAGGAGAAGTGATGATGTCATACCTATCGCTACCTTATATACTAAGTGCGTTCCGCTCCAATGAAGCGTGCGCTTCCAGTAGTGAGCGCCTCACCGGGTTGCGTCAACTAAGTCAAGCAACACAGAACCTGCCAAAGGCCCATCATGATCGGTGTTCATTAAATCATTACTGGTTTTGTGTATAAAAATGGTTTCAAAACCGTCTAATTCCCTGTTGCTTGACGTTGCTTTTACTAAACTAAGATAAATCTATTTTATGACTGGTGTCAAAAATATGTTCTGCAACACTGGATTTTTCAATTCTATTGTACTTTAAGTGAGCTAAGTGTTCCTTAAAACGTGTTAGTATGTTTCTTTTTGTTTGCCCAATATGTTTTTCAGTGCATCCTTGACAAGATATTTCGTAGATCCCTGATTTCTCATTTGGTTCAGTTTTGTCCTTGGGGTTTGTTAGTAAACGTTTTAGAGTGTTGTTATGAGTATATGCAATTGTGTACCCATGTGTTTTAAAAATGTTATTTGAACCTTTAGAGCAGCTTTTGTCAAAGGGAATTTTAATTAATATATTTAAACGTGTTTGTTTCTGCTGGTAACAAAGTGGTAAATTTTTTTGATATTGGCCTTATTTACAATTTTCCTTAACATATTTTCTACAATATCTACTGAGCAACCATAGTGATTTGCTACATCTTTAATAAATTTAAGTTCTTTGTTGTACCTTTCTTTGGACAGTGGGAAGTTAACTAATCTATTAAGTAGAAAGAAAGAAATTTCCGAATACTTATGTGATAAGGTATGTTGTGAATCATTAACAATAAATCTATTGGTGTTTGTTTCTTTCCTACATATATCAAATTCTAATTTGTTGTCACTATTTCTAATAACCAAGGCATCCAGGAATGGTAATTTTCCATTTACCTCTTTTTCAAATGTGAATTTAATACTAGGAAACTTAGAATTTATATAATCCAAAAAATCTTCTATTCTGCATTCCTTGGTATTAAAAACAGCGAAAACATCATCTACATATCTAAACCATATTCTAAGGAAATAAGTACAATTTTCTTTGAGTGACGTTTCTAAATTACACATAAAAAGGTTAGCCAGATATGGTGATAAGCAGTTTCCCATTGAAGTCCCTTCGGTTTGTTTAAAAAATTCCCCATTAATTTGAAAACAATTTTGCGACATACACAATTTTGTAAGTTCCAGAAATTCATCTGTCTTCTGTTGGTCTATGTTGTTAGAAACTAGGAGATCTCGCAGGTAGTTTAGCGTGGTGGGAATCGGGGGATACTGGGAAATAAGGATTGGACATCAAAAGATATCAGTATTTCGTCCTCGCTTAGTGTTAGATCTTTAACACGTTGGATGAAATCTATAGTTTTCCACGGAAAAAGCGTTTTTAGAATTGGAGAGTTTGATGAATTCGTTGGATAGGAAATGGGTAGGAGAGTTAATACCAGATATTATTGGTCTTACTGATTTGCCGGGTTTATGTATTTTTGGTAGGACGTATAACTTAGGGAGAATCGGATTAGAAACTGTAACTTTTTGTTTGTTCCATTTGTTTATGAGAAAGGTACAGTTTTTAATAACGTCCTTTACTTCCCTGATTAGTTTTCAAAGGATTGCGGTTTAGTTTAACGTACGGGCCACTATTCAGTAGGTTTTGTATACTCTGACAGAAGTCGCCTTTATCCAAAACCACGATTTTATTACCCTTGTCTGCTTTCAAAAAGAAACAGTCCTTTTGGTTGAGACTTTTAATGGTACGGTATTGTTCGTAGGTGTCTTTCGAACTGTATTCTGATGTACAGGATGGATTAATTTCGATGTCTCTTATGGGCATCTCCGTAACTATAAGGGATAGAAAAAACTAGTGGCCAAGTCTCGATCTCTTTTTTGGAGATTAAGTCAAAAGCGTAAACAAAAATTGGGTATCTTCTTTTGTTTTCAAGTTATGGGCAAAAATTGAGATTTTCGACTTTTCGTTTCTCGGTCATATCTCGTTTATTTCTAGAGATATTAAAAAACTATTTGATCATTATTAGGACACTTTTTGGAATACAATTCAGTGGCGTAGTTACTTTTTTAATATTTACTTAAATTTTCAAGTTATAACATAAAGTTATATTTTTTTAAATAGAAATCATAGTAGGCAATGCCCTCATTAAATAGAGATTTTTTTTCTGTTTTCAAAAATATATACTTTGTTGGGTTTATTTCTTATAATTAATAGGAAAAATGCCATTTTTTTATTAGCCTTGCGTATCCTAGTCTCAGTAGGCTGGGTTCAAAACGGAGCCGATTTTTTATTTTATTAAATTTTAACGAGCTTTCAAATATTTTCAAAGTTTTGGCTGCGTAAATAATTTCGTATTCGAGTTAATTTACAAATTTCCGTTTTATCGTTTTGAGTGATAAGAGTTCCTGTCTGAATTTCTATTGAAAATGAGTTTATCATTAAATTTATAGAAAAATCGTTTTCAATCTTTAAACAGTCAAAATTGCACAAATATTCAATGTTTCACTATCGGTTTATAGCTTCGTTAGGAAGAAACGTTGAATTTTCACAATATCTTTTTAAAATTGAAAACAATTTTTATACAATTTCCATCGGACAAGAAACGACTTCAATAAAAAATTTATAATTGAAGTCGACTTTTGTTCGATGAAATATTTGAGAGAAAATAGTTTTTAAACTTTAAAACGGACACTGTGAAATCGCAAGAACACTCTACGTTTCTCTATCGCTTCATAGTTTCGTCAGGAGTGAAAAAATGTAAATAAACAAGTTGTCAAGAGAAGCGAAAAGATAACATGATTTTACACTAAAATACAAGTTGTTCGGATAAACATAAAGGTAATAATAACTAAATTAGAACTAAACTAAGCTTTCTTTCTTTTGTTTCTCTTGAGTTATATTTTATTAAAAACACGAAAAACAAAAACAAACACACAAATGGTAAAATATAAAGAAAATTGGACATGTACCAAACTAAATTTGCCTGCATTCATATTTAATAAAAACAAAAAAGCTTTTTCCAGATCGGTCGCGATGGGTGCTACATTTCTTAAACGGAATTTTGTAAAATAAAGTGAATATGAAATTCTTTACGCGGCCAAAACTGTCTAAAGGTTTGAAAGTTCGTTAATATTTAATAAAAAAAAAAACCAACAAAGTATATATTTTTGAAAACAGAAAAAAAATCTCTATTTAATGAGGGCATTGCCTACTATGATTTCTATTAAAAAAAATATAACTTTATGTTATAACTTGAAAATTTAAGTAAATATTAAAAAAGCAACTACACCACTAAATTGTATTCGAAAAAGTGTCCTAATAATGATCAAACGGTTTTCTAATATCTCTAGAAATAAACGAGATATGACCGAAAAACGAAAAGTCGAAAATGTCAATTTTTGGCCATAACTTGAAAACAAAAGAAGATAGCCAATTTTTGTTTACGTTTTTGACTTAATTTCCAGAAAAGAGATCGAGACTTGGCCACTAGTTTTTTTCTATTTCTTAGTTACGGAGATGCCCATAAGAGACATCGAAATTAATCCAGCCTGTACATATATTATTTTGTAATTGAATTTTGCATGCGTTTCTTACAAACGTCTTATTGACTTCGTCTAACGATGAGATGGAACTGTCTATAGTCGTTATGATATCGACAATCGGTGGTTTTTTATACGGTAGGTTAAATTTCAAACCCTTATTCAATAGCGTAATTTCCTTTAACGAATCCTGTGTTGCAGCTTCTTGTGGTAAAAATGACTGGAGTTTCTTCTTATGAACCAAGTGCACTTTCTTCATTTTGTGTGCAATAACTTCGTGCATGTCATTCAAGGACTGCAGCCAAAAGGCATATTCTATGTTGGTCAGGTTCTTGACAAGCTTCAGATGTAGACTATATTTTTCTAATTCTACTTTACTACGTTTACTGTACAAATACTACCATTTTTGTTTGGCAGATTTTACAATTGCTTGTTGATGTCTAGTATTTACATTAAATCTAATATTGATAAACTTTGGGAAAACACCAAGAGTTTTACATTTTTTCAGAAAAATTATATCAGCAGATATTTTACATATTTTTGTGCTTAATTTGTTGAATAGATTGAATTCCTCTGAAGGAATCGTCATTTTTTTTTTTTAATACCACACCTAACGGATAACAAGTCTGTTAAAAATAACTTAACAACTAACTTATGAACTAATTATTGATGGGAGTTATGTTCAAAATCAGATAGGCAGAGCACAAACCGAAGGTTCGGGAACTTTCCGGGTGCGACTTTCCAGGTGGTGTTAGAAATTACTGACTCATAGATGGCATGGCGTCACCAACACATAACAATTAGATTTGCCTAATTTATGATAGGTAAACGCTCATGAACCCTGGAATCGTTATAGCTTAATGGTAGAGCGCCTTGACTTGAAACCTAGACGATATGGTTATGAGTCTTGTTGTCCGCTTTATTCGCTAGTGTTCCCCCTTGTATTAAATTAGAGAGCAAAAAAACAAGCCGATTTTCGGAAGGGACCATGCTCTTTGTATGGCAAAAATAAAGACCATCAGACCAGAGAGCGCATGTGCGTGACAAAGTGCGCACCATCCAAAGTTACGCCATACGTGTATTGCTGAAAACCGGCCCGGTTGCGGGCCTTTGGTACGGCAAAGTATGACGTATTGATGCTTCAATATAATACTGCTTTACACGAATCGGGTTCACTATAAGAAAAACTTTTTTCATTTTTCGAAAAAAAAAATTATTATTGTTCCTCACTTATTATTAATTCATTTATTTTAAGTTTCGCACGCCATCTCTCAAAGTTTGTTGGAATTAAATTAATACATTTCGCCCTTAAATGCTTATTAAGACTCCCGTTTTCGTTTTTTATTCCTGAGCTAAGCTAAAAACGATGCAGCTGCATTTGTTCCTCTAATTTTAATTCCCTCATTTTTATTTACGCACGCCATCTATCGACGTTCATTGAACTTAAATTAATACACGACGCCTTCATATACTTATTAAGGTCCCCCTTCTTTTTTAATTCTTGAGCTGCGAGATGACAAGTTGGCCTTGTTCCTTATTAACTTATTATTAATTTATTTATTTTAAAACACGCACGCCATCTATCAAAGTTCATTCGAATTAAATTAATACAGTTCGCTCCCAAGTGCTTATCAAGAGTCCCGTTTTCTTTTTTATTTTTGAGTTACGCAATAAACGATGAAGTTGGCCTTGTTCCTCACTTATTATTAATTCATTTATTTTAAGTTTCGCACGCCATCTCTCAAAGTTTGTTGGAATTAAATTAATGCATTTCGCTCTTAAATGCTTTTTAAGACTCCCGTTTCCTTTTTTTTTTCTTGAGCCAAGCTACAAACGATGCCGCTGGATTTGTTCCTCTAATTTTAATTCCCTCATTTTTATTTGCGTACGCCATCTATCGACGTTATTTGAAATTAAATTCACACACGACGCCTTCATATACTTATTAAGACCCCTCCCCCCCTTTTTTTCTTGAGTTGCGAGATGATAAGTTGGCCTTGCTCCTAACTTATCATTAATTTATTTATTTTAAATCACACACGCCATCTATCAAAGTTCATTGGAATTAATTTAATACATTCCACTCTCATATGCTTATTTAAGACTACCGTTTTTTCTTTTTAATTTTTAAGTTAAATTAGAAACGATGAAGCTGGATTTGTTCCTCACTTTTTAAGCAGACGGCTTATTTTAAATCGCGCACGCCATCTGTAAACGTTTACTGGAATTAAATTAACACATTTCGCCCTCAAAATACCTATTAAGGTTCGGTTTTCTGTTATTCTGGAACTAAGTTATAAACGACGAAGTTGGATTTGTTCCTCGCTTTATTGATGAACACGTCCTCCAATGAAAGCACAACACGCCGCCGCCGCCGCCGTCGAACTTGACAAATAGTAAAAACAAAACGTTCCCGGTCGTATCCTTAATCGCAAATCCCTTCGAATCGAATCCGGTAAAAACAATAGCGTTTGCAGAAAGCCTTCGCTTCCATCTGGGGGCGGAAAAACGAAGCAAGGCGACGCGACGCAAAGCCATCACTCTGCGACTTACCAGGATTTTCCTTTTGGAGAGCAGCGACGAAAAAATTAATTGTAAATTTTGTAAATTCCATAATCCAGAAAGCCGGGAATAAGTTCGTTTCATTCGGCCTTTCCGACCGCCCCTGCTGCAGGGGCGGCACGAATTCCATAACACTTAGCGCCGAGTCTTACCAGCAAATCGATCTAGATTTGGCCTGGTCAGCTTACGACCCTCTGCTTTCACTTTCGAGGATTACGCCTCCGCGTCCTCTCTATCTATAATACACTCTCACCTATCCGCCCACCTACCCGGTTTTAGTCTTTTCCGGAGAACATGCTTTTGCCGGCCGTTAAAACCCACGGATGTTCGAAATCGTGTTCGAAACGACCGCAATCGGGATTTATACACACACACACATACACATACACATGGAGAACTTATCTCCAAAAATACTTTTCTCAGATTGGAAATTCATAAAAAAAATTTGTTGCAAATCGTTCTTGATTGTAGTGGATTCCTGCAGCTGTTTCAGTCCTATTTGGGGCTTCATCAGCGGAAGCGCAGCTCGTAGGTTCCACTGCAAGCCAAAACGACTTGTCTAAAGAAATTCGCAAGTGCGATGTAATAGTAATGAATAGGTTAAACAGCGACATCCTACGATCGCTTTTTGACCTAATGCAATGATAGGACAGAAAGCGTTCGTAGGATGTCGCTGTTTAAGCTACTGAACTTTATAATTTAAATGAACTTCATAGCTAAAGCGCATGGCGAAAACTCTTTTTATCTTTTTTTTTCTCTGCGTTAATAATTAAGTGGAGTGCCGCAACGTTCCGTCTTGGAACCTCTGTTTTCACTCATCGACCGATGAAATTCGGAATATTGCCGCCGCGATTTTTAAATGTTACAAGAGGGATGGTGGTTAAATCAACGGCTTAACTAGAAGTCAAGCCTCCGGGTTGCAAAAATTTACCCAGCGCCTTACAATTATTTATTATTAACAAAGGAAAATTGAAAATGAAGTTATTTGATTATGTAAGAATCCACATTCTTTTCGATGATCCTAAAAATATAGGTAGACGCCGTTTGAGCAATTCATGGAAATCGATTTCTGGCTTTCCATGCTAAAACCAGGGCGCTATTAACAAAGAAATAGAAATTCGACATTGTACCGAATGTCAAAATAATTGGGGTTAATAAGGGGTTTAAAAGTGGGTTCCGGTTTCTGGCTTCTTACCGGAAAACCAGGCGAATTATTCGAAAATTAACATTGATGAAAAACAAAAGGAAACTCCATGATTAATTCGAAAAGAAGGCCTGAATTGAAAAAGAATGAGAAAGAAGTAAGGTGACCAACAAAAAATAATTCGATTAGAAACTGAAACTAAAATCGAATTAAAAACAACGAAATAGAGAAAAAAGAAGGTCGACGAAAGTTAAGCAACTCAGATGTGTGAAGGTTCGGATATACAATTCGCAGAGATGCGAAAATTAATTAAAATTATGTTTGCGATTAAATAATATTATATTCGTGAGTCGTAATGTGCACAAGGTCAGAGGCAGAAGCGAAAGCATCATTTCTTTGAATTTTTGCACGCCGCACCTAGCGGGCGATCGAGAAATTAAGGTCGAGCTTACGGTGGCCGCAACATTGCCCCTAATTTCTGCAATCAATTAATGATAATTTTTGCCTAGCAAATGCAACATCAAACATTCCCTCCATTTGCGTAGCAAGTTGGAAGGGAATAATGCTTAAGTAGTACGGGAGCGTACAAGAAGAGGAACTTCCAAGTCCCTCTAGTGATACTTCAAGACTAAGACTAACTACGCGCTACGTTCCTCGATGAAGTTAATTTTTTTTTTTTTTTCATTTAAAAAATTTTCAGTTTTCTTGGTTTGAAACTAATTTCGCGAATGAAGATACCAATTTTCTTTTTTCTATTTGACTAATTTAATTTAGCATTAAATTTTATGTTTCAAGAAAGTCAGGGTTGGTGAGTTGAAACAAAAATCTGTTTTGCTTATAAAAAAAAAGCTATTTTCCAACGCAGGCTTTCTTGTTATGTATTGATACTCGCTTATCTCCCCAAATCATATTTTTTGTTTCATTTAACGCTATAATTTCACTGATATTTATTTATTCTGTTATGTTGAATTATTTTTGAGTGATTGTTAAATTTTCAGTTAATATTTCAAAATTTCATTCGGTCTTAATTAAAAAGAAAATTGCTCATATTAAAATTAGTTTTCTTTTTTAAGTAAATGTATATTGCGAACTAAATTTCATGTTTCTTTGATATGTTTTTTTTTGTATCTATTAAAATTCTTCGAAATTGCAAACTGAATCTCACGTTTTCGTTTAGTATGTACTTAAAATTTTTCTGAATATACGTAGTGTCACGTTTAAAAAATTTGTGCGTTTATATTATTCGAGATATTCTCGCGAGTAACATTTTCATTCTATTTTGAGGAACAAGGCGAGTAAAACAAAAACAGAAAAAGAAGAAAAAGGCGATGCATTTTCGTCAATTGTGAAAGTACAGGAAAACGCCATTCGAGCGACCGGGGAAAACAAATTGGAAAATCGATTTCTCGCTTGTTTTACTAAATCAGAACGCTACTAACAAAGAAAATCAAGATCCAATTTTGCATGAACTGTTAATAAAAGATTTGGGAACAATAGGGGAAGAAAAGTAGGGTTGTTTTAGTTTTACCTTCAGTAATTTTGTGCAAATCGTTTTTGATTGCAGTGAGAACCTCGAGCAGCCTCTGGACAGCTGTTTCAGCCCTGCTTGGGGCTTCTTCAGCAGAAACGTAGCTCGACATTCCCACTGCAGACCAAAAACGACTTGCCCAATTTATTCGCAAATGCGATGTAAGAATGATGAACATATAAAATAGCGACATCTTACTATCGCTTTTTGACCTAACATTGCAGTAGGATAGACAAATTGAAGCGGGATTTGCTCCTAATGAGTCCCCCATGCAAGGCGGCCATGCTTGCTGTCAAAGCATAATGAAACAGCTGTCCAGATGCTGCTCGAGGTTCTCACTGCAATCAAAAACGATTTGCACAAAATTTTTCTAAAATCTTTCATTATGCTTTGACAGCAAGCATGGCCGCCTTGCATGGGGGACTCATTAGGAGCAAATCCCGCTTCAATTTGTCTATCCTACTGCAATGTTAGGTCAAAAAGCGATAGTAAGATGTCGCTATTTTATATGTTAATAATTTTCAAATTTAATCGCTAAATTTTCGACGTGTTTGAAATTTTAACAGAACATCATCGGAACTAATGACTAATGAACTCGTACAGAGAAGAGGTGGAAGGGAGCTGTAGGAGTTGGCGATTCAGCGCCTTCACGTTGTGCCTTGATTTGAATGCTCAGTCTTCAATTCACCATAGCAAGACTATTCGCTTAATACTTCGTTCTTGAATTTATTTTTCTTTTACATCAGCATTGGCTTTATTCAGAAAAAAACAATTTAATTTAATTTTTATTAGTATAGTATTCTAAATAGCGTTACAACGCCCAAATAAGATAAAAGTAATTCTATGTTAAGACAAAATAAAATTAAACTGTTCTAAATAAAAACAACACTGATGTAATAAGACATAAACTCAAGAAACAAGTATTAAGCGAATACTCATCTTGCCAAATGTTATCATCTTGCCAAATGTTAATTGCATTTTATACGACGATGACTTGAAGTGAGCATTCAAATGAAAGAAGAACGCGGAAGCGCGTAATCGGCTCCCTTCCACCTATCTCCTGAACGTATTCCCGTCCTGAACTAATGACAAACAAAAAATTGGCAACGGTGTTTGAAATAAGGAACTAAAATTAATTTTACTAATTTAAAAAATTAGAAATAAGTAAAAGTAACTCATTAACGAAAAAAAAAACGATTCTTAGGGAAAAAAGTGACTTTCAGTAATTAACACATGGTGGACAGAAAAAAGTGTAAAACTTTACTATTGCAACGAAGCGGTGCGATGTTATAAGTAGATTATGTACATGTCTCATATTTGCCGGCGCAGCGCGTCTAGCTGATAGTGAACAATCGGCAAGCCAAAGTAATAATGCATTCGTTAGGACGGCATGATTCACAATAATGTCGCGGTTGACTGCGATGCTCGGACACGATGCGCACGAGAGAGTGTGCTGCAGAGACGTGTCGTGTTTCTATTTAATTCAAATCAACTAAATTGTTGTTTCTAAATTCAAGAAAGAGCTGTTATTAGCTTCTGGAATTAGATTTGCGTTTTTACCGTGACGATATTAGACCGATTGATTAAAAATCACGTATAAGCGGGCGGAACATTTAACGCTTCGATTTAGACCCCCGCGTCGAGTCGGGCTGCCGCTGTCTCAAACTGGTTTCAAGCAGTTGACTTTCTTAGATCCTCCCTTTGGTAATTAACACAATCTGTTCCGAGTCTTGCATTCAATTTAGGTAGATAATGCTATGTAGTTTGTTTCCTAGGAAAATCTTCAGCAGCGTCGCGTGTGCTTTCGACTCGCTTCGCTTCGAGTCGCTCTGCATCTGGCGATCCGTCTTACACTGGGTTCGGAGAATTCTATTTTGTTTACATTAGCCCGCTGACCCGTCCCGCACTTTTCCCTCGCAACAATGACTTCAATAAATTAATTCTGTACGTAAATGTATTTTGTCGCAGCAATGTCGCATAATGAAAGCGACCGACGACGACTAGATGAAGAAGTGAAGGATCATCAATTATTTTCGGGCTCACAAAGGAGAAAGCGTCTTCCTGGGGGCCTCCGGCGGCGGCGGCGGCGGCGACAGCCCGGACAATATAAATTCGCGCGCGGCACGTCAATTAAAGTAATTAATTAGAGCAAAACTGTCCACGTTAGAATGGAAATTGCTAATTACGCAATTTCCCGAAACTCGCCCGGCCTGTGACGCGCGGAATTTCTCATAATAATTAATTCCGATTAATTTAGGTATTAGGTTCCGCGGCGGTAGAAAGCCCCGAATTTTTTCCTCCCGTTTTTACTGCTCTTAATTACAGGTTGGCGGGCTTCGCCGTGTTCGGGTGTAATTAGCGAGACGAACGCACTGTGTTATTAATTGACATAAATAGCCGGTACACCTATAATTATTGCCGGAATGAATGTGCAATTAACAGAGTGTATCAGTCCGTTATCTCGGTCGGCCGGGGCTGATGCGGATGAGAATGATTTAAAAACGCCACCACACACGGCTTTCAATGCGAGTAATTCACCGGGAATAAATAAATAAATCTTTCTCGCCTGGACACAGGCAACAACTCTTAATAAAGGGAAAAAAGATAAATAAGGTCATTTTTGTAAATTACAGAAATAATTCCTGCGTGGCGGTAATTAATAAATACACACAAGCCTATGCAAGTCAACATTCTACCAACATCGTTTTAAACCTGCAAGAATCCGGATTTCTCTGTACAAAAGTAATTACATATTAAATGTTCAGTTTCCGAGAGAAAAACGCTATGTCAGCTGATCGTTTGTTAAAGGTCGCAGTAAAATGTCAACTCAACGGCGACACGCCCTCACTCGTGAAAGCGTCAAACTTCAGTCAATATTATCGTATAACAATGGCCTTCGGGCAGGTACATACTGCTATGTAGTGGGCCTGGCTGATAGTTCTTTTTGTTGTTGTTTTTGCTGCTCAGAGTATTGGGCTCTGAAGAGATGGAAACCCCCCAACACTGTTCGTAGATGACCAAAAGATACATATGAGAAATCCGGAATTCACGATGGCCAAATCACTACTCCATTTTCCATTTTAAAATAATAACAATGAGTGACGGCTTGCGCCAAGCCACACTTCTTGTCACGATAATTTTTTTTTTTATTTAACTTTGTTTCACCCAGTCTGGATGATGATGACCTGGCTCTAACTCTGGCACTTTTTGCTGTTGTTTTGTTGCTCAGGGTTTTGGGCTCTGAATGGATGGAAACCTTTCGACTCTTGTTGTAGATGACCAAAAGGCCTATTGACTTTACACAGGTGAGAACCCCGGAATTCACGATAACCAAATCATCACTCCAGATGGGCATTTCTTGTGCGAGTTTGACTTTCGTTTTATGTAATGATGCTCCGGGTTTGCACCTGTTGCACTAATTAAACACCTGCCCGCATTGAACTAGAAATTCCGTTTCTAAATTGCTTGATTTAATGAGTCGTTTAAAAGCCGAGTGCAAAATCTTCCATTTTTTAAATAATAAAAGTGAATGACGGCTCGCGCCAAGCCACGCCTGTTATCATGATTAATTCTTTTTTTTTTAAATTGAACTTTGTTTTATCCAGTCTGGATGATGATGTCCTGGCTCTAACTCTGGGACTCTTTTTGCGGTTGTCTTGCTGCCCAGAGTTTTTGGCTATGAAGGGATAGAAACTTCCCAACTCTTATTGTAGATGACCAAAAAACTTATTGGCTTTACACGCATGAGAACCCCGGAATTCACGATAACCAAATCATCACTCCAGACTAGCATCTCTTGTGTGAGTTTGACTTTCGTCTTATGTAATGATGCTCCGGGTTTGCATCTGTTGCACTAATTAAACACCTGCCCGCGATGAACGCACTAATAAAAGTGAGTGACTGCTCGCGCCAAGCCACACTTATTATCATGATTATTTTTTTTTAACTTTTTTTATCCAGTCTGGATGATGATGTACTGACTCTAACTCTGGCTATTTTTTTGTTGTTGTTTTGTTGCCCAAGGTTTTGGGTTCTGAAGGTATAGAAACCCCCCGACTCTTGTTGTAGATGACCAAAAGACATATTGACTTTACACACGTGAGAACCTCGGAATTCACGATAATCAAATCATCACTCCAGGTTAGCTTCTCTTGTATGAGTTTGACTTTTATTTTACGCACAACTGTCTAATGATGCTCCGGGTTTGCACCTATTGCACCAATTAAAAACACCCGCCCGCAATGAACTCGTAATTTCGTTTTTAAATTGCTTGATTTAATGAGTCGTTTAAACGCTTAGTGCAAAATTTTCCATTTTTAAAATAATAAAAGCGAGTGACAGCTCGCGTCAAGCCACACTTGTTATCATGATTAATTGTTTTTTATTTAAGTTTGTTTTATCCAGTCTGGATGATGATGTCCTGGCTCTAACTCTGGCTATTTTTTTGTTGTTATTTTGTTGCCCAGGTTCCCTTCTCTGAAGAGATGGGAACTCTCCGGCTCTTGTTGTAGATGACCAAAAGTCTTATTGACTTTACACATGTGAGAACTCCGAAATTCACGCTTAACTACTGAAGACAAAATTTTCTATTTTTAAAATAATAATAAGTTCGCACCGTTTTTAAATTGCTTGATGTAATAAGTAGTTTAAATGCAGAAGGCAGAATTTTTCATTGTTAAAATAATAACAATGAGTGGCGGCTCGCGCCAAGCCACACTTGCTATCATCATCAATTTTTTTTTATTTAACTTTGTTTTATCCAGTTTAGATGATGATGTCCTGGCTCTAATTCTGGCTAATCTTTGTTGTTATTTTGTTGCTCAGGGCTCTGAAGGGATGGAAATACTCCAACTCTTGTTTGTAGACGACCAAGAAACTTCTTGGCTTTACACGCGTGAGAACTCTGGAATTCACGATAGTCAAATCATCACTCCACGTTACCATCTCTTGTGTGAGTTTGACTTTTATTTTACGCACAACTCTCTAATGATGCTCCGGGTTTGCACCTGCTGCACCAATTGAACACCCGCTCGCGATGAACTCGTAATTCCGTTTTTAAATTGCTTCATTTAATGAGTCGTTTAAACGCTTAGTGCAAAATTTTCCATTTTTAAAATAATAACAATAAGTGACGGCTCGCGCCAAGCCACACCTGTTATCATGATTACATTTTTTTATTACTTTTCTTTGTTTTGTCCAGTCTGGATAAACTCTTAATAAGGGCAAAGAAGAAGAATTCTTTTTTGTAAATTACAGAAATAATTACTGCGTTGCTGTAATTAATAAATACATACAAGCCTACTCAGGTCAACGTTCTACCAACATCGTTTTTAACTTGCGAGAATCCGCATTTTTCTGTACATTATTAAGTGTTCAGTTTTCAATTTTGAGAGGAAAACGTTAAAATAATGCACAGAAATGTGCCGAAAATATTTAGGTACCCGAAAATAGAATACAATAATTAGAAATCGATTTGCGGGCGATATTTGCAGGCGTTTCACTCTTCGATATGCGAAAATCGATTAAAGATGGCGGCGCAAATTAAAACGCGCAGCGCAAACACGTCCCGTCCGTTCGTTTACCGGCCAGAGTAAATATTAATTTTAACGCGCTGACTCCGGGTTTACCTCGTGCCCTCACCATGGGCAGTGTAAACGCACCTCTTGTAAAACAGTAGAAGGCTTAAACTGATCGTCAATTTGTTCAGGATGCGCACTAATGTGCGATTGTTGACGGTGACAAACTGTTGAACGGAGTTTGAGCGGAAATGTTCAGCAAATTCTCTTCCACTTGTGTTGTAGTTGTATATTTTAGAAGTTTAGAATTTAAGAAAGTTTATGCATTCTCGAGATATCTGTGAAGCACGAGCGTATTTGTTTACATTGTTAGTTTGGTAATATGCAGGGAAAAGAATTAAAGTCACTTGTTCCCCAAAAAGTACGAAAATTTAGTATTCGAACTGTAATAGTCACGCCCACAACAACCTCTGCCAAATGAGAGCGCTTGCGTTGCATTCCTTCCACTCCCATTCAATACAATTTGATGCATCGGAGCCGCAGAAAGTTGGCAGGAATAAATAGTACTTTCAGCATGAAAAGCGTCCAACATTAAGTGGCCTGAATTCTTTTCCCTGGTAATATGATATGGGGGCGTGTTTAGCCCAGGCAGGAAAGAAACGAAAGAGATTATGGCAGTCTCCCAAGGGTTAACGCGAAGGGTGAACGTAAAGTAAGTCGGGCTCGCGAAGGTGGTTAAAATGTGTAGTGGACATTTGATAATTTCAGTCCACGCAATAGGCTGGAGAAGGCGATGTTTTATTACGAGATAATATCGGCCTTAAAATGGCGATATTTGCCAAATATTTCGTGGCTGACTTGGCGGTGTCGTCAAGGTGACGGTGACCGGGGGTCTCGAGGGAGAGCAGGAGTACGATGTCGTCGGGGATCGGTCTAATGGCGTAGAACTGTAAGGAACCGACGATGCTAAAGAAGAAATGTGGTTCAACTATGATGCATTGTCGGGGATCGGTCCAGTGGCGTATCACTGTAGGAGACCGACGATGTGGAGAATAGCTAGCTATTTACCTGACCTTGTGGGGATCGTGCTCCCTAGAACGGTCATGAATTGGTGCATAACCGTGCTTGTCGAAGCGCTGGAGGACTTGTAGGAGGCGGTTGCACCAATGATCCTGAGAGCTTATGCGCAGGAGGCAAGGTATGCTAATATTCATCGAGGAGTGGGTTTTATATCCACATGTGAATGTGAGGAAGTGAAGATAAGAAGTTAACGTGCGAGGATGGCTTCCCCACTGTCGAATATCATTGTGAGGGAGCTACAGCTTCTAGATTCGCCGCTGGAGTGAGTGGGGCCGAGAGAACGGCCCCGGTAAGTGGAATACTCCATTTTACTGAATAGATACTCGTAAAGGGTTACTTGTAATTTACCGAATTGGAATGCGATGCGCAGAAACTAAGACGTTTATCCTCAACGCCTCCTGCGACCAGGGAAACGAGAAAGAAAGAAAGAACATTGAGAATGAGAGACCTAACTTAATGATGAGTTAGCAGCACAAATTCAAAATATTTTTCGGAGAGAGAAACACAACATTTTTGTACAGAAATTAAAGCGAAGTATTAGTTATTGAAGCTTAACAAAATAAATTAACCAAAACGGGAGAAACAAAGAAGTTACGAACTTTTAGTAGACACTTTTCGAAGGGCACTACTTAGACCAGGTGAATTCTCATGGTTTTGGGCTTCGACTTCATGAAAGCCAGTTTTTTTTTAATGGGGTAACTCCATTTCACCGTCCGATGTAAATATGGAATTTCCAAATGTTCTATTCGGCTTATGCAACGCCCTGTATGTTTTCTAGCAAGATCCTTAGCGTCGCGTCCATTCGTGACTTTTTTTGTTTTCGTGAATCACTCTGCATCTGGCAATCAGCTTTGCACTCCCTTCGGAGAATTCTACTTCATTTACATTACGGCCGCACCTTCGTTATTATTGGAGCTATGAAGTCATTCAAATTGGGCAAAAATGAACTAGATATTTTTACCCAGGTTTACAGTGGTACTGTACATTGAAAAAACAATTGGGTATCGCATTCTCGAACTACTTGAATCTGCAAGGTTTTCTTTAATGGAATATCCAATATTTTTTGTTGGAAACGAAATAACATCAAATTCTAAATACAATCATCTCCTTTTTATTTCACCTTAAAACGAATATTTTTCTTTTATCTGTGGTGTTTTCCCAACTAAGTTTGCCCTTAAGTCATAGACTTGTCAGGACTTCAGGAGCGGGAGTGTATTTTGTGTATTTAATAAAGGAGTTATTATTAAATTAAAAAATTATTTGAATAAAAGTATTAAAAATAATTTGTTACGAATCGGCTAAATTGCCGATTGTCTCTATGGGCATTTCGACCTTAATTGAGGTCTCATCAGTTGTTCGGACCGATCCAGCGACCGTCTTACGCATGGACAGCGCTTGACCACTAAGTTGCGACATTATACGGTCGGATTTCGACCTTGAACCGTGCGAGGACGCAAATAACAACGATGCTGTTGTCCCATTAGAGTTTTCGAGTTCGCTGCGTGCGACGAGCAGCGGCTTTGATGCAACGTTCAGCCGGCGTGGCGCATTAAATCATTACAACATTACTGTCGATCAGATTTGAATTTTCAAGTAAATGAGAATGCACGGTAATAAATTAATTTAACTAAGAAGAGGATTAAAAGAAGCAACGTTAACGTGAATGTTAAGCGACAGAAATCTCCTTTGACGGAGAGCGTCTGAAAATCTTAAAATTAACAGAAAATAAAAGAAGAAAAGCCATGCTACTTAATTCTTTTAAAAAGCTGTAAGAATTCAAAAACTTCAACACGCATAATGTAAAAATATTTAATTTCATTCCTGTATCATGTAGACGATAAGTACTGTGGGATCTGCTTCGACAGTCCTTTCCACGAGTAAAGTAATAGGAGTATGATTTTTTTTATGTTTCAACGTACTCATGCCCGGTTTCTGAAACGATAAATAAATTTAGGTAAACATAATTTTTTCTTGACAGATAACTTTAAGAAAAGTATAAATTGTTTACATTGTTACGTATACACTTTACCTTTTTTTTTAAAGTTATGTTGAGTTTATCTTGAGTTTGTCTGTACGTAAAGTTTTTTCAGAAACTGGGCATCAATGCCATACAATATTTTATAAAATCCTTACGTTTAAATTTCTGCTTAATCTGGAACGTGCTGTCGATTCAGCATCCCAGGCTGGTCTGTGGCCGTGGGAAGATTAAGAAAAGAACAAGGCAAAATTAGACACTCTCTAGTTAGAGTCTGGCAGAGTCGGCCATCTTTCAGAAAGAAGAGCCTTGTCAGTATCAAATTGACAATACTTTCTAACCTTGCTTGCTCTTTCAAAGTCAAATTTCAGTAAAAAAAAGTCCCGTTAGTGTCAAGTTGACAATATTATCTAACATTGCTTGCTTATTTTCAATTAGCATTTCCCTTTCGTTAACGTTAAAGTCCCTAGAATATCAAAGTAACGCGATAAGTAAAGCCAATGGAGCCAAAATGGCGGCGTCGTTCGAATAACTGTCACCATTTCAAAGTGTCAGAAAAAAATTGGTACAGTATCCGTCATTTAAAATCTGGCGCCAAATTTTTTGGAGACTCGCCAAATTTTTTGGGGACTTTAGTTAACGCCAATCGCTGCCAGCTGCCCAAGTATTCAAAGTCAGTTGTTCCTTTTACTTTTGGCATCAAGCCTCAGGACGTTAAAACTGTCTTTCCCCTTACTGGCAAGGTTTTTTAAATCTCGAATCGGACAGAATTATGAAGGGAAAACACACAACGTTTCGGTGTAGGTTTGTAGCTTCGTCACTCCTGAATTCTGTCCGGAATTCTGTCCGGTTCGAGATTTAAAAAACTTTGTACTTACAATTTTCATCGGACAAGAACCAACTTCAGTTAGGCATTACGTTTCGGTACCATAAATTTATTTATTTTTCTCTAAGTGTAAGATGATGGAAGTCTAAACTCTAAGTTTGTGACGAGTACACCTTTTTATCGTTGTTATTTTTTGTAAAGTTTTGTCATTATCAAAAATTGATTTTAAAGATTATCCACTCGTCAGTTGTTAATTTTTTTTTGTTATTTTATTATTTCTTTAGTTTTCTTTTAATAGACTTGTTCAATTTACCAAACTCTTTTATTTACTAATTTCTAACGTCGCTTTTTTTTACTCTCACCAAGAATTCCGAGGAGGACGTACTCGTAAGGAGAGAGACAACGACAGGAAAGAAATTTGACAGATATTTGTGTAAAGTAATGAATTATATTTGACTGCCAATCAAGAAATCTTCAGGCAACTAAGGTCCAGTTTTACAATTGCAGCTCAACTTTGAGCTGAGGTTTAAACCCTTAGCAACGATTATTTCAACAATTGTTGTGAAGGGTTTAAGCTTCGGCTAAAAGTTAAACCGTGATTGTAAAACTGGGCCTTAACCGGCACTGTTTCGACTTTTCGAGGAAAACACCGTTGAAAGTACATTTTTGGCGTTTTAAATCAAACTCGCTACCGGACAGGAAAATTACTTTGCACAGAGGCTCGTTGATCAAAAGAGCAGGTTGGGTTTTCCACAAAACGAGGGAGGGGGGTTCGTATTGTTCGGGTAAAAGAGTTTCGGGGGGGTAAATATTAATGACGACCACCCCTAAATTTAGTAGAAAATAAACCGTCTGTCTGTTACAAACCCAACGAAACAAAAGAAAATTACATACAAGTATCGGTGTATGAAGAAAATTATTTCGCCCGGAAGAAGATAAAGAGAAGCGAAACACAGGATGACAAAATCAGAATTAAATAAACAGGAAACGAGAAGCAAGAAAAGATGGCAGGCAATTAGATACATACATGAAGATGATAAATGAGGAGCTGGACCGAGGTCGTACAGTGCACTTCTCACTAACCTCGAAAGATGGCATTGGTTGCAACTCACAGAACAAACAAAAGAAATAAACAGATAAAATAGCGACATCTTACGATCGCTTTTTGACTTGACATTGCAGTAGGATAGACAATGTCAGGTCAAAAAGCGATCGTAAGATGTCGCTATTTTATCTGTTCATCACTCTTACATCGCAATTGCGAATAAATTGGACAAGTCGTTTTTGTTTGCAGTGGGAATGTCGAGATACGTCTCTGCTGAAGAAGCCCCAAGCAGGCCTGAAACAGCTGTACAGAGGCTGCTCGAGGTTTTCACTGCAATCAAGAACGATTTGCACAAAATTTTTCAAAAGAAATAATATACACATTTCTTTTAATTTTTAACTTTCCTGGGCAATTAGTCGAACTAAACGTGGTATCTCGGGGTTATCGCGTCGTATCAGAAGTGTATCTATCATCTCGCTCCCTTCACGTAGCCCCGGTACGGACGGGGTCAGGACCGGGTCGGGCCGTGCCCGCGCATTCTAATCATTTGTGTACGTACTCTTCACCCTCGCGATATGTTACTAGCAGGGTTGGCCGCAAGTGTGCCCCCGTCTGGTTATTCATGAATGATTTTCTCTGCAGAGCACGGCGCGACGCGACGTCATACATACCGAGTGTCTAAATAAATTCGTGATCGAAAGTGTTTGGCGGACTGGGTTTACCGCTTTACGTACTTTCATTGAATTGTTTTAACATCATACCTTACCTTAATAAATTAAACTAAAAAATCGTGAAGAGAATGTACGTCCAAAAGAGTTTCATGGGTTCTCAGAATTTTCAAACGAAAATCAATAAACTGATCCTTGACAACATTGCGTTGATCGTAGCGTTTAACACAAATAACAAGAGGAAAAAAAGCAATTTTAACAAATATTTGGTGAAGCGCAGTTTGATTACAAGTCCCTATGTTTCATTTCTGTTGCGCATATAAAAAGCTGACAATGCAGTTCGACGACATTGCGTTAGTCGTGACGTTTAACATAAATAACAACAGAAAGAAACAATTTTAACAAGTATCGTGTAGTTAGTGAAATATAGTATTGAATACGAGGCACGCTTCATTTTTGTTGCGCATATAAGAAGCTGACAATGCGGTTCGTCAACATTGCTTCGGTCTTAGCGGTTAACATAAATCACAAGTAAAAAGTTCTTTAAACCTTGAACCGGACAGAATTATTATTGGAAATACATTCAACGTTTCGCTATAAATTAATAGCTATTAATCTGACAGAATTATGAATGAAAATGCACTCAAACTATTAATCTATAGCGAAACTTTGGAGTGTATCTGTGTGCTATAGATTAATAGATATTAATTATTTTTTTTCTCTCTAACTTTTGTTTATTTTCCTCCTCCCTCCCGATTTGATTTTGGATTTTAAAGCTAACAATTCCTCGCGGCGCCATCTGTTGGACGTTGATTCAATTAACGATATCGCACGGCTTTAAAAAAATGTCCGCGACTTTTTTATTATTATTTTTCCCCCACTCTGGTACCATATGAGAGACAATTAATGATAAAAAAATTAAATTTAGAAAATCTAACCGCACCAAACCTAATTGCATTTAACCTAGGTTAAAAATGTAAAACAATATTTAAAAAAATTAAAAAGTTAGAAAAACTATTGAAATTTATACACGCATTAAAGTGAATCTCAAGGTCAAACGAACTCACCCAACTTATTACTCTATATCATATTGCTCTCCATTTTACACACAAGTATTTTTTTAATACTTAAAAAAAAATTAAAAGTATTCTTTTTTTAATTTATGTATTAAAGCTAACCTCAAGAAATTTCAAGATCAATCCAACCCAGCTGACGTCAACCCAACTTCATCTAACACAAGTAAAAGATTGCAAGAAATTAAAAAAAAATTAAAATTAAAAAAAAAAATAAAATTAAAAATCAATTAAAATGAAGTTCCACTAACTTCAAAGTCAATCCAATCCAAACAGTTTTTATACTTTTAATTTTTTTGCAATTTTTTATTCTTATTTGTGTTAAATTTGATATGATTTGATCTGATTAAATGGAATTAGAAATAAATATTTCAACCTAACACGAATAGAAATTAAAAATTTCAAAAAAAAGTATAAAAATTGTTTGGGTTGGATGGATCTTGACGTTAGTTGAACTTCATTTTAATTGATTTTTAATTTTTCTAAAGTCTACTTTTAATTTTGCTTATAATTTCTTGTAATTTTTATTTGTGTTAAGTTGAGATGTTTATTTAAAATTAACTCCGTTTAATACAAATAAAAATTAAATATTGCCAGAGAAATTAAAAGTATTGAAAATTGTAAAAAATTAAATCGAATCTCATTTTAAATTATTTTAAAGTCTTTACTTTTAAATTTTTTTGTAATTTCTTGTAATTCTTATTTGTATTAGGTTGAGATATTTATTTCAAACTAACTCCATTTAACACAAATACAAATTAAAAATTGCAATAAAATGTAAAGTGTAGAAATTGTTTGAGTTGGATTGACCTTGACGTTACTTGTTAATAATTTGTTTAATTTGAGATAAATATCTCAATCCTGCTCCATTTAACACAAATAAAATTTAAAAATTGCCACAAAAATTAGAAGTATTAAAAATTGTTAAAGATTAAAAATAATTAAATTAAATCTCAACGTCGACATAACCCAATCCAACCCAAGCAAAAGTTAAAAAAATAAAATAAAAAAAAAACAAAAAATTCCAACAAAAGTGCCAAAGTTAATTTATCCGTATTTTGGAATTGTCACTCCCAGCCAAATAGAAATTAATTCGTCCATTTTGGTCGCCAGTCGCCATTTTAATTAAAAGCAAGCCAAACGGTTACCACGTTTATCGCCCATTTGGTTCGGTTGGCGACACTGTCTGACTAAAATTAATACGAAATTTTCCTACATTAAGTCACGAACTAATCGTGATTTAAACTGGTTCAAAGTTAAGCAAAAATTTGTCAAAATTAATTTAATTAACCTACATTCTGGATATATTCAAATAAAAAAAAAATTAAAAAAATCTAGCAACTGTGGACTATGGACAATACTTTTTCTGCAATCGATTTCACACTCTGTAAGAACAAACTAATAATGTTAGCTTATACAGGGTGCACAACTTTATAAATCCACGTGAATTTGTTTCTTTTTTTTCTTTTGTTTTGCATAAGGGCGCTGAATGTCCTTGTTCCGACCCTGATGCAACCCAGCCTAATGTTCCTCTAATTAAGGCAACACTGAAATTTTGCGCTGTGGAAAAGTGTCAACTGTCAACGTCGCTTTTTTGATTTTCCACAACAATTAGTGGTATTTTAAGATTCTGGATATTGTTTTTTTCAAACTACAAGCGCCACCTACCTTCACGCGTTCGTACTTCTCCTCGTCGATAGCGTCGGCAGTTTGCTGGCCGCGCGTGACCGTGATCCTGGCGCCGACGCGCGGCGTCGTCGGCGGCGTCGGGGCGCTTTCCGGAACGCCGCCATCTGCGTTCGGCTTGATGAACTCGATTCGTCCCGCCTCGACTATGATGTTCGGCGCGAGGGGATACGAGGTAGGGCTGGGGTTCGAGTCGAGGCTGGCTCGCTTCGGATAGGGCGGGGGGCTGATGTTCAGCTCCACGCTGGGGCGCTTCTGGTTCGCGTCCACGACGACGCCCCCCGGGTGCTTGTCGTACACCAGGAGTTGGGCCTTCTCGTCGCAGACGGGGTGAACCTGGCGGACGGACGGCGCCAATCGAGGCTTGTCCGATTCGTTGCCGGTTATATCACCGTTGGCGACCCTGAAATTAATTTTTCCTTCTTCAATTAATTAATTCAAACTTTTTGTTCACATACATACATAAGAGATGGTATTTTTTTTTTCAAATTAATTAAATCTTTTTGTTCTCATCTTTACGTAAGAGATGGTGTAAAATATAAAATTCAGTGGCGTAGGTATAGGAGTTGCAGGCAGGGACTGTAAAACAACTCGGCGCTAAGATGCCATAGGCGCCTGATCGAAGTTAGTAAAGGTAAATTTTTGTTGCAGATAAAACAGCAACATCTTACTATCGCTTTTTGACCTAACATTGCAGTAGGATAGACAAATTGAAGCGGGATTTGCTCCTAATGAGTCCCCCATGCAAGGCGGCCATGCTTGGTGTCAAAGCATAATGAAAGTTTTACAAAATTTTGTTGCAAATCGTTTTTGATTGCAGCCTCGAGCAGCCTCTGTACAGCTGTTTCAGCCCTGCAACAAAATTTTGTAAAATTTTTTGTCTGGATCTCTGAAGATTCACAAACGCGGAAAATTAAAAACTTATTTGCAAGTAAGTTGAAAGATTTCTGAAAAATGTAGGTAATTTTCAAATACAGAATAGTCTGAAATAAGTAAAAAAAAAATTGGAGATATTATTGCCGGCAAACAATTATTTCAAAACAACTGGAAAACACTAAAAAAAACTCACATTTTCTCCCAGCACCAACTATTGAACATTGATTCAGTTAGTTATACCGCGTGACCTTCAAAGACACTCTCGATTTTTTTTTCCCCTAACTGTGATTTGCATTCCTCCTTCGATCCGATTAGATTCTTAATCTTACAGCTTACATTTTCACGCAGCGCCATCTGTTAGACATGGTTTCGATTAACCATTTCGACTGATTTTCAAAAGATTCTAAAAATTTGATGATTAACTTCTTGAAATTTCTTTTTTTTCTAAACGTGTATTCCTTCTCCCTTCAGATTAGATTTTCGAGCTCAAACTTTCAACTTTCACACACAGCGCCATCTGTTGGATTAGTTTTAAAGAATGAATTTGCACAGCTGTCAAAAGTCAAATAGTGTTTCACAATGTGAATATTATTTTCTGCGCTAATTTTGATTTGGAATCTCTTCAATTGATTTTGAACTCATGTTTCCGCCCAGCGCCGCCATCTATTGGATGTAAATATAACGAACAATATTTTGCATGTTTTCAACAGCTCCCTTTCTTTTTCTTGAGTGTGGAGCGTTTGGATTTTATTTTATTTTTCTTCTCCGACAGTTTTATTTGCATTCCTCCGATTTGATTTCCGTTTTGAACGCAGCGCCATCTGTTGGATGTAGATTTAATGAAAATACTGCGCCACTTTCCCGAACATTTCCTCTCATTCGTTATTATTGATTTCATAATTAACATTTTTTCGTCGGTTTTGGTGCACTTGTCCCTTCTCCTCTCCTACGCTTGATTCTTGAGCTTAAAGCTTACACTTTCGCACACAAAACAGCGCCATCTGTTGGATGTAGTTTTAACTAATGAACTTCAAATTAATTTGGCACGGCCAAAGAGTTATTTGTTTAAAGCTTTGAATATTATTTTCTTCGCTAATTTTTATTTAAATTCCTTCCAATTGATTTTGAACTGACGCTTTTATACAGTGCAGCCACCTATTGGATGTATATATAACGAACGATGTTTTGCATATTTTCAACAGTTTTTTTGTTTCTTCTTGAGTGGGGCGTTTGGATTTTATTTTTCTTTCCGAAAATTTTATGTATTTGCATTCCTTCCGATTTGTTTTTGGTTTTGAACGCAGCGCCATCTGTTGGTTGTAGATTTAATGAAAATACTGCGTCACTTTCCCGAACATTTCCTCTTATTCGTCATTATTGATTTCATAATTAACACTGTTTTTTCGTAAGTTTTGGTTCACTTTTCTCCTCCCCTCCTACGCTTCATCCTTGAGCTTAAAGCTTACACTTTCCCACACAGCGCCATCTGTTGGATGTAGTTTTAACTAATGAACTTAAAATTAATTTGGCACGGCTTTCAAAAGCCAAAGAGTTATTTATTTAACGCTTTGAATATTATTTTCTTCGCTATTTTTTATTTAAATCCCTTCCAATTGATTTTGAACTGAAGCTTTTGTCCAGTGCAGCCATCTATTGGATGTAAACATGACGAACGATATTTTCAAGTTTTTTTTTTTTTCTTGAGTGGGACGTTTGAATTTTATTTCTTTTTTTTTCCGAAAGTTTTATGTATTTGCATTTCTCCGACTAGATTTCTGTTTCCAACGCAGAGCCATCTGTTGGAGGTAGATTTAATGTGAACGATATTGCACATTTTCCGAACGTTTCCACTTAATTCGATTGATTTTTTAATTAACATTTTGGTTCACATTTGTTCTCCCCTCTTATACTTGATTCTTGACCTTAAGCTTAAAGCTTACACTTTCACATACTGCGCCATCTGTTGGATGTTGCTTTAAGTAATTAATTTCAAATAAATTCGCACGACTTTCCAGAGTCAGAGTTATTTGTTTAACGGCTTGATTATTTATCTTCTTTGCTAATTCTGATTTGCATCCTCTCCAATTAATTTCAAACACACCCTTTCCCCCAGTGCCGCCATCTATCAACATAACGAACGATGTTTTGCATATTTTAAACAGATTCTTTTTTGTTTTGTTTTATTGTGTGTCTTTTTTCCGGAAGTTTTATTTGCATTCCATTTCGATTTAATTTCTATTCTGAACGCAGCGCCATCTATTGGATGTAAATTTAATGTGAACGATATTGCACATTCGCCGAACATTTCTTCTTCGATATTCGACTGATTTCTTAATTAACATTTTTTTTTCGTAAGTTTTAGTTCACATTTGTTCTCCCCTCCCACACTTATTTCTTGACCTTAACATTAAAGCTTACACTTTCACACACAGCGCCATCAGTTAGATGTTGCTTTAACAAAGAAATTGCAAATTAATTTGCGCTACTTTCAAAATTCAAAGAGTTGTTTGTTTAACGGTTTGAATATTATCTCCTTCGAATCCTCTCCAATTGACTTTAAACTCACACTTTCGCCCAGCGTCGCCATCTATTGGACGTAAACATAACGAACGTTGTTTTTGCATATTTTCGACAGTTTTTTTTTTGCTTCTTGAGTGGAGCGTTTGGATTTTTTTTATTTTTTTTTCGAAAGTTTTACAGGCATTCCTCCGAATTGATTTCCATTTTGTTTATTTTTTTCCGCATTTGTCCGATTTGATTTCCGTTCTGAACGCATCGCCATCTGTTGGATGTAGATTTAATGAACGACATTGCACACTTTCCAAGCATCACTTCACATTCGATTGATTTCTTATTCTTAATTAATATTAATTTTCGTAAGCTCACGTCCTCCTCCCCTCCTACACTTGATTCTTCAGCTTAAAGTTTACACTCTCACAGCGCAGCGCCATCTGTTGAATTCAGATTTAATGAGTGAATCGAGTCTGCAAGACGGTTTTCAATAAATTCTTGTTTGATTAGATTATTGATTTCCAGTTTATTATCGTTTCCTTCGAACTGATTGTGCTCCTCTCTCTTTCAGATTATTTGATTTGATTTTATTTTTATTTTTTTTGTTTGGATGAATACTTTTGGGACATTGAGATTTCACAACCGAACAATGAAACGGGGCACTCCTACTTTACATGCGTCGTACATTGAAATTTTTTTTTTGTCTTGTTTTACGAGAATGCATTACGCAACAAAACAAACGCTACAACCGAATTGTAATAACTTCTTTCTTCGTTTCTTCCGCACGTCATTATGCAATTGTGCTTGAAGAATGTCTGAAGAGATTTCGATGCGGGCTGCTTCCACTTTAGCCTTCCGGAAGGCTCAACAGCAGCGCAGCATTCGTTACGCGGGCGAGTCATTAAATTATCATTCGCTGTGTGTGGCCCGCCCCGATCAGCTGCGAAATACCCGAATTCCCTCGGGGGATTTTCATGAACGTGTGCACCTGTAATCAAATCACCGATGCCGGAGACGGCCCTGTTTAATTGCGTGACAGTCTGCGTAAAAGTCCGAAACCGCCGGGTTTCAAAACGCCGCGCCGCTTTTCTTCTGGGATTCGTCATGTTCCATTGGTTTCCCTGTCTGCAACGGGTCCTTTCGCTTTTACGACACGCCGCCGCCGCCGGCCGGATTGAATTATTGCATTTCCTGAACGTTGTTTGTTTAGTGGGCGACCTTTTCTGTCACTGCGAGCGACGGTGTTGGGCAAGAACCGCAACGTTCGCCGAAATTGGCGTGTGAAAAGCAAGGCGACCACCGCAACTGTGGCAATTAATTAAACGACTAAATAAACGTAAAGCAAACGCTTCCGCAACGCAACATTGTGCAAAGCGCAATTCACACTTGGCCGCAGTAAAAACCATAAAAAAATCGGTGAGAAATTAGCATTACTTTTTTGTTATACATTGTTTCCCTCCTTAAAATTGCATGAAACCGGAACATCAACATTTAATTAACTAGGATGAGCGAGAAACGTGCGTTGGTTATAGGCGGAAAACCCTAGCTCAAATGGAGATGGCGATGGTGGAGAGGGCCGTATTTCGTCGTGCGTCGGTCGTTATAATGTTAATAAATGTCACACACTTACTTTTAGTAGAAAAACGCTTGGAATCGATTCAGTTTATGAAATAAATGGTCAGCCGTTAACCAAAACTAACACTTTTAAGGACCTTGGTGTCTTGTTTGATTCCCGATTAAGTTTCTCGCAACATATTGAAGCTGTTGCCCTATCTGCGTCCAGAACTCTAGGCTTCTTAATTAGATCTGTTAGACCTTTTAATGATACAGCACTGTTAAAAACCTTATTTTTTGCATTCATTGCTAGTAAGCTTGAATATGCTTCGATGATCTGGGCTCCTTACTATGCTAATGCTCGGCAACGGATTGAAAAAATTTTACGACGATTTCTAAAATTTCTTTCATTTCGATGTGACGGTATTTACCCAGTGAGGGATATTCCGAATGATATGCTGCTTTTCAGACATAATATCCAGTCTTTTGAGCGGCGCAGAGGTGTTCATGCTTCACGTTTTTTATGGAAACTGATTGACGGACGCATTGATTGTTCTCAATTGCTCGCAAAAGTCAACTTCCATGTTCCACGCATTTCAAGCACATCAGCTCCTACTTTTTCGGGTCCAACACCAAGGACGAATATGTTATGCAAGGCTCCAATCATATACATGTGTGCTGCAGCTGAGGAGATCTATGTTGATATATTTTTCAATTTGCCAAATTCAAATTAATTTAATTATTTCTGTTTTTCTTTTGTTTAATTGTTTCAATAGCAGCTTTACAAATTTGATTTTGTAGTTATACTTGTATTTACGTACTTATATATGTTTAAGTTTGCTCTATAATGGGATTTTTATCTGTTGGGCAAATAAACTATTATTATTATTATTATTATTATTATTATTATTATTATTATAAGCGGAATTCCCTAGCTCAAACAAAGAATGGGCGGAGGAGGGTCGTCGAGTACGAAGAAAGGAGGTCGTGGTTCGTGCAATTGATTTAAACAAATAATGCGTGCAAGGCATTACGAAGCTCATCTCGATCACCTTACAGTTAGTTCTTCCTTTGATTTCGTCTTTTCTTTCGCAAGAACGTTGCAGGATCTTCAGCTTTGCAAAAAAAAAACAAATCTTCTCCAACTTCTCTGTACAGAATTAACAAAGCGTCGTTTACGCTTCTGTAGGTACATACCCTTAGCCAAGGGGTGGATTTTTCCACAGTCACGTGTAAAGTTGTGCTCGTTTGTTCGGGGGCGCGGCGCGGCACAGCGAACCTTGGTGACAGATTAAAAGTGAACAAAGGTGCGCTTCAAGAAGCCACGCAAACCAAATATCCCCTTTTTGTCCCCAATCCCTTTTAGTAGTCCATTGTGCAAAGCTTGAACCTCGACTTTCCTTGATTGCCAAAAATCGATCTCTGCTTAGCTTCCCGCGGATTGCTGGACGACACCTTAGATAGGGGGTTCTACACCATTTTCGCGGTATGTCCGCTAAAGGACGGCATACAGACATAAACATTTTTGGGATTAATTTTAATCTGCCTATTCGGTGTTAAATAAGGATAAAGTTTTAGCTGAAAAGTTGTTAATCCTTATCTAATGTGGCGTTCTCTTTTCCCGACTAAATTGTATCTAAAAGTGAGTGTTAACTCCAACAAGGATAAACTCTACTCTGCTCTATTACATATTATGTTTAAAGGCCAAACATCCTAACTCCACTTTTCGTAACTCGACAAACGGATGGACGCGACGGAATACTGGAAAAGTGTTCCCTGGCGTCCAAAAAGTATTGGAATTAACTCCAGACTTTTATGGGTGTACATTTTGCTCATTGTCGGGGAACCTCGGGGACGCTTCCTTAATTGTACGACTTTCGCCGGTTACTACCTGGTGCCATGGAGGACGGAAACTCATTCGAGTTGTTTCAACCTCGTCCCCGTTGTACGTTTGCGATTAATGCTCTTTTTCGCACAGCTTTTAAGTTTTACTTTACAAAGAACTACAGCTTTCGTTTCGGTCTGACTTGCTTGACTTGAGGTTTGTTGTGCGGGACTGAGATTGAGTTGTCTGTGATGATTCTTCTGGGGCAGCAAGCTAGCAGAGATGTGGTGCCGGCTTTCGTCGAAGCACTTTTCGAACCGGTGCCGGTGGTGTTTTGGGGATGACGTCTCCTTATGTCTGACAAAGTAAAAATAGACTGCAGCCGATGCGACGGTGTGATGATGCAGTATTCAGGTGAGAGATACAGTTTTCTAGAGACTACGGCCATAAGTCGATTCCTGCACATCGCGAACAACTTTAGCATCTTGGACGCTTAAGGCCAGTTGGAGTATCGTTCCAAGTTAAATTCTGATACGGAAAGCTAGTGGTGCATCCGCCATTCGTTTAATTTGCAGTAGATGCTCATTTTTGTTAATATTTAGGTTTTAATCTAGTCACTCAGGGTTAACGAGATAATACCGTTACATATAGGGTGCAATTTTTTAGCTGCCCACACGCCCTTCAGGTGTGTTAAAGTCTATCTGTACAGACTATTGTTCTGGTCTTATGTTTTTGACATTAAATTAAATCATTTCCTTTTGTCTTCTCATCATTTCTGGTTAAGATTAGGTATACATAAACTCCTGTAAATAATACAGGCCGACTATAAATTAAATCGTGACGCAAATTGTAAGTTTGGTCAATAATGCGCGCTTCCCTTAATAATTATTCTGCCACGTTAATTAATGCCGCACACACTCTTATTTAGCGTGCGCATCGATCAACTATATAAAATCGACTGTGCCCCTTGCCCTAATCAAACCTGCACAGCTCGACTTTATTATTGTTTACATCTTCCCAAGTGGCATCTGCATACCACCGCGCCCTAAACTGCCTGAACTTAGATAAAACTCGATGAGTTGCAGGCAAAACTTTAATTTCATAAATTATACACGCTTTATATTTTTATTTAATAAAAAAAATGCGTATCCAACAGGTTCGTTTGTTTGCTTTCAGAAAGAAGCGCAAGTACAAACAAGAATTGGCCGAATGCAATCGGAGCCTGCTAATGGAAAGTAAGTAAATATGCGATTGCAAGGACACTGGAGGTAAAACGTTACAATTCTGTTAATTATTTTCACAACGGAACAAGAGGAATCTGATGACGTTCCTAGAGTCAGGTTTCCTCAGTGTACGACATTTCGTCGATTTTGACACGGCGCTGGAGGACTGAAATCTCACCAGAGATGTCTCAGTCTAGTCCTCGACGACTGTTGCTTTCTCTTTCGTACAAAATACTATTGTAGAACTTTCCTTGCCTTACAGGTTTTTGGTCCAGTTTTAATTATGGCATATTCAGTTCAAGACAGAATACGTGCACGTCATATACAACACTCGTTCTCTACTGCAAATAATTGCACTGCGTTAAACAACAATATTATTAACTTCACATTTGACTTCGATTTGATGACGTGCTTCCGGTACATAAAGAAAAAATTCGCGTAGTGTTGATTAACGTGGTGCTTCCAACATATTTTTACAAGCTAACTCTGTATTAATAAAACTTATTATTACTTGTTTCTCATCAAGCCACCCATCGGAATTTGCCCAACTGCCATCACTGGTGGTAAGTTAGGCCTCTTTTCTTCCTCTCGAACGAGCGCTAATTGAAAAAGAAAATCTTCCAACACGTAATTAAGTGAAAGGGGTTGAGTACATTAAGTAATTAAAAACAAATGAAGCAGAAGGTGTATTACAGCAAGTTATAAAGGGCACAGGAAACGAAGAGGAAAGTACGAAGGAACAATTTTGCCGTGTCGGTCTTGATCCATCGCATTCTAGACGAGCTTCCTTCTAACCTTGCAGTAAAAATCGCTCACTCATCGTCCAGGAGAGTCCATCCTGACGGATATTAGGTTATGTCCGGTGGGTGAAGTTATGTCCGGTTATTCTGTCAGTTCTCGCTGCAATGAGCACCCTCCCAAGAGCGCAACGAAAGAATTTCGAAGACAAAAATGCTCGCCTGCTTCAAAATTTTCGCTTCTAGGAAATTACCGTGAACTACAGAGAGTTCAACGAGGACTTCCGTTTCCTTCGTTTTGAAGAAACTCATATTCAAAGACGATTTAGCTGTTTTTAATTGCGTATGTTTAGATCACATGCATCCTAACAAGGTACACGCCGAGGAAACAAAATATGAAAACCACACCAGAGAGGTCTCTTGGCACAGCCATGCCGGTCATTGTATTGCAGAGGTCCTGCGAACATGAATCCTCGTAGATGTATGTCATACCACTCCCCGACCATTTGTTTTGACGCGTAAGGCCAAATCCGCAATCTCTGCGTACCGAATAAATAGTCATGGCCCTTTCAATTTTCAGCGTGCACAGGTCTTCGTGTCCACTACAATTCCTGATTGGTGTATTACCGTATTTCAGTGGATTCCCGCAGTGTGAACTCTTTATCCAACCGCGCGTGCTCGTTTCAGAGCAGCTGTAACATATCAGTGCTTGCGTACCAGAAAAGAAAATTGATATCCACACAGTGGCGCAGAAAAGTATTGCTTTGCGGTAATACCTAGTGGGAGATGACATTTTGTAGGATATGACGTATGAATTGAATAATAATAATTACAATCACGACCAACTAGTTTCCATCGAATAAGTTGCTTTCCTGCTTTGGAGATTTGGAGAATTGGCGATTAGGTGATAAGGTGGCCGACGAAAACTAATGACGGCCATCCTCAAAATACCGAATTTTTCTCCACATCTCCAAAGCAGGAAAAGCAGCTTTAGGAAACAACCAGAAAATTAATAGAAGGAAGAAAAACCAAGAAAACGAAGAGTGACGGACGCCACAGAAAACTGAAGGCTCGACAAAAGACAAGAAAGAAGACTGCCAGACATCGAAAACAAACGTACATATTGTTTGTTACGGTTTAATTTCTAGTTACATTTCGGCAACCACGTGTTATATGTGGTTTAGTAAGGTGGCAACATTGGGTCTCGGAATTGACGCCGTTTGAAATCAAGTCTTTCATTGGTCTTGGGTAATCACGTTCGTCGCAGCCTGTGTACGAGTTCCTTCACCGACATCATCAATCTCTCGCTTCTGCGGACATTATCGTTTGGCACGTTTTGGTGTGTTGCGTGAATTGGTGCAAAATTCTATAGTAGATCTATCTGGAATTATACCAGGGGTCTCAGTACGGGCGACGGCATGCGATATATAGTAAACCGTAATACCTACCGCTTCCAGAGAAAAAAGAATTGCAATCAAAGTGACCAAGGGAAATTCAAAGAAAATATTTTTAAGTATCTGAGTTGACCGTAAGGGGGCTCAACAATCAAAATTCATTTTACTAACAAAAGTCTTAGAATAAGGTGCAACTTTGGATAGCGCGGTTCAATTAATTCTGCACAATTTTTCTATTTCTATTTCAATTCTAGACTCATTATCGTATCACCAATAATAAGAGTGGAGGAAACAGTTGAACTATTTACTTACTTTACTACTACCTAACTTGCGCAGCCTGGCTCATTTGAAAGGAAATTTTCAGCTGATTTAAAGTTTCTGTTCGACTACTCCGGCTAATTTGTTATAAAATAGCTAGAGGGTGCCATTTGCAAAAGTAATACTTTTCCACAGCTTTCCTGTTTTTATTTGCCCCTTTTTGTCCCCAATCCCTTTTTAAATACCACCTTAGAGGGGGGCTCTTCCCCATTTTCGCGGTGTGTCCGCTGGAGGACGGCAGACATTTTGGTTATTGTCGAGGAACCTCGGGGTACGTTTCCTTAATTGTACGACTTGCTACCTAGCTGTTCAGGTAACAGCAAGTTAACACAGTGATAGACGTTTCGGTGTCGCCGACCAGCTACAATGGAACGGGGTGGAAGTTATCAAACCTTTCTCGAAATTAAAAGCCAAGATGCCACTTAGTTTTTTTTGGCAAGGAAAACGCGATTCATCCAAAATGTCTTAAAATAAACAACTTTATTCAAAGTAGACGTGTTGCAACAGAAACAAAAAAGAAAGAAAATCAAAAACGCAAGTAGCTTCTCCTTATACTTAACGCAACAGAATTTAAAAAAGGCGATCCAAGTTACAATCTAAAGCCTAACATTTCGTGGCGTCAACTAAGTAAACATTTACTCCGGAGGTAACAAAATCTAGTCCAGAAATTACTTTAACACAAGTTTACGCCCGGTATGAACTAAATTATTGTATTTTCTTCACAAAATTAAATCAAATAGGTAGAGAATATAATACGAGCATCAATAATCCGCGTAAATCTACCGAACCGCAAGTCCAAAAAGGGACCTACACTAAATGGGCGGGTTAGACACGCTCAATTCCCCAAAAACGTACATTTGTAATTAATGGGCTGCGGTCCTAGGAAAACTCCACGAAATTCCGCAGGGATTACAAAATATAATAATAATAAATGTCAAGTCCGACATTTTGACGTTCGCCGTCCTCCAGGTCTCGTCTGCTCCTAAGCGACGTCGACGGAGGCCAACCGCTATCCTCGCCGCAGCAGTGGTCTAGGTAAGCGGCAGGGCCAGCCGCAAAGCTTGAATTCAGCAAGTCACCGTTCGACGACCGTGAGCAGGGTCGAAAAGGCATCCACCCTCTTTGCTTCGCGAAAGCTGCGCTAACGGCGGTAAGGTATCCCATGGGTAGATGAACGGGGGAGTAAAGAAACGGCGATATACGAAAAGGAAAAGCCTGTCCACCAGGGTTCAAGGAACAAACAGGCTTAGGAAAATGCGTTTATTGCCGAGATAACCGTGAACTGAGCCGGACCAAAAACCGAAGAAGAAACTCCTCCTCGCACCGGAGAAAGTTCGTAGAACAAAAAAAAAACCGGCCATGTTAAAACCCACACACAATAACGTACGGCCACCTCGGAGATTACTTTAAGAATGAAAGTTTTAAACTTCGTTCGTAGTGTCACGTAAACGAAGATGGTCAAAAGAAAAGAAAGAGAACAAAGCGGCCAAACCAATCACTGAAAAATATTAGGTAAGCATCAGCCAAGGAGTTCAAAATGTCAGGGGTCGTTTGCCAGGCTCGTACCGATCATATACACGATTGCAACACAGTTCGCAATAGCGAACGCCTTGCAAAAAATACCGTGGGCCTCCCAAATGCTGAGGACCAATTACCCTAATTTCACATTAAATTATTGCATAAATTGAGTCATTTACTTTTGTCCTCTCATCATCTCTGGTTAAGATCAGGAGTAGACACACTCCTGTATATAATACAGGCCGACTATAAATTAACCCGTGACGCAAATTGTGGGTCTGGTCAATAATGCGCGCTTCCCTTAATAATTATTCCGCAACATTAATTAATGCCACACACACTCTTATTTAGCGTGCGCATCGATCAACTATATAAAATCGACTGTACCCCTTGCCCTAACCGAACCTGCACAGCTCGACTTTATTATTGTTTACATCTTCCCAAGTCGCATCTGCATACCACCGCGCCCTAAACTGCCTGAGCTTAGATGAAATTCAATGAATTGCAAGTAAAAATTCAATTTCTTAAATTATCCACGCTTTATGTTTTTATTTAATAAAAAAAATGCGTGTCCAACAGGCTCGTTTGTTTGCTTTCAGAAAGAAGCGCAAGTACAAACAGGAATTGGCCGAATGCCATCGGAGCCTGCTAATGGAAAGTAAGTAAATATGCGATTGCAAGGACACTGGAGGTAAAACGTTACAATTCTGTTAATTATTTTCACAACGGAATAAGAGGAATCTGATGACGTTCCTAGAGTCAGGTTTCCTCAGTGTACGACATTTCGTCGATTTTGACAAGGCTCTGGAGGAATGAAATCTCACCAGAGTTGTCTCAGTCTAGTCCTCGACGACTGTTGCTTTCTCTTTCGTACAAAATACTATTGTAGAACTTTCCTTGCCTTACAGGTTTTTGGTCCAGTTTTAATTATGGCATATTCAGTTCAAGACAGAATACGTGCACGTCATATACAACACTCGTTCTCTACTGCAAATAATTGCACTGCGTTAAACAACAATATTATTAACTTCACATTTGACTTCGATTTGATGACGTGCTTCCGGTACATAAAGAAAAAATTCGCGTAGTGTTGATTAACGTGGTGCTCCCAACATATTTTTACAAGCTAACCCTGTATTAATAAAAATTATTATTACTTGTTTCTCATCAACCCGCCCATCGGGTATTTGCCCAACTGCCACTGGTGGGTGGTAAGTTAGGCCTCTTTTTTCCTTTCGAACGAGCGCTAATTGAAAAACAAAATCTTCCAACACAAGTAATTAAGTGAAAGGGGTTGAGTACATTAAGTAATAAAAAAATGAAGCAGGAGGTGTATTACAGTAAGTTATAAACGGCACAGGAAACGAACAGGAAAGTACGAAAGAACAATTTTGCCGTGACGGTCTTGATCCATCGCATTCTAGACGAGCTTTCTTCTAACCTTGCAGTAAAAATCGCTCACTCATCGTCCAGGAGAGTCCATGACGGATATTAGGTTATGTCCGGTGGGTGAAGTTATGTCCGGTTATTCTGTCAGTTCTCGCTGCAATGAGCACCCTCCCAAGAGCGCAACGAAAGAATTTCGAAGACAAAAATGCTCGCCTGCTTCAAAATTTTCGCTTCTAGGAAATTACCGTGAACTACAGAGAGTTCAACAAGGACTTCCGTTTCCTTCGTTTTGAAGAAACTCATATTCAAAGACGATTTAGCTGTTTTTAATTGCGTATGTTTATATCACATGGATCCTAACAAGGTACACGCCGAGGAAACAAAATATGAAAACCACACCAGAGAGGTCTCTCGGCACAGCCATGCCGGTCATTGTATTGCAGAGGTCCTGCGAACATGAATCCTCGTAGATGTATGTCATACCACTCCCCGACCATTTGTTTTGACGCGTAAGGCCAAATCCGCAATCTCTGCGTACCGAATAAATAGTCATGGCCCTTTCAATTTTCAGCGTGCACAGGTCTTCGTGTCCACTACAATTCCTGATTGGTGTATTACCGTATTTCAGTGGATTCCCGCAGTGTGAACTCTTTATCCAACCGCGCGTGCTCGTTTCAGAGCAGCTGTAACATATCAGTGCTTGCGTACCAGAAAAGAAAATTGATATCCACACAGTGGCGCAGAAAAGTATTGCTTTGCGGTAATACCTAGTGGGAGATGACATTTTGTAGGATATGACGTATGAATTGAATAATAATAATTACAATCACGACCAACTAGTTTCCATCGAATAAGTTGCTTTCCTGCTTTGGAGATTTGGAGAATTGGCGATTAGGTGATAAGGTGGCCGACGAAAACTAATGACGGCCATCCTCAAAATACCGAATTTTTCTCCACATCTCCAAAGCAGGAAAAGCAGCTTTAGGAAACAACCAGAAAATTAATAGAAGGAAGAAAAACCAAGAAAACGAAGAGTGACGGACGCCACAGAAAACTGAAGGCTCGACAAAAGACAAGAAAGAAGACTGCCAGACATCGAAAACAAACGTACATATTGTTTGTTACGGTTTAATTTCTAGTTACATTTCGGCAACCACGTGTTATATGTGGTTTAGTAAGGTGGCAACATTGGGTCTCGGAATTGACGCCGTTTGAAATCAAGTCTTTCATTGGTCTTGGGTAATCACGTTCGTCGCAGCCTGTGTACGAGTTCCTTCACCGACATCATCAATCTCTCGCTTCTGCGGACATTATCGTTTGGCACGTTTTGGTGTGTTGCGTGAATTGGTGCAAAATTCTATAGTAGATCTATCTGGAATTATACCAGGGGTCTCAGTACGGGCGACGGCATGCGATATATAGTAAACCGTAATACCTACCGCTTCCAGAGAAAAAAGAATTGCAATCAAAGTGACCAAGGGAAATTCAAAGAAAATATTTTTAAGTATCTGAGTTGACCGTAAGGGGGCGGAATCTATGGGCTCAACAATCAAAATTAATTTTACTAACAAAAGTCTTAGAATAAGGTGCAACTTTGGATAGCGCGGTTCAATTAATTATGCACAATTTTTCTATTTCTATTTCAATTCTAGACTCATTATCGTATCACCAATAATAAGAGTGGAGGAAACAGTTGAACTATTTACTTACTTTACTACTACCTATCTTGCGTAGCCTGGCTCATTTGAAAGGAAATTTTCAGCTGATTTAAAGTTTCTTTTCGACTACTCCGGCTAATTTGTTATAAAATAGCTAGAGAGTGCCATTTGCCAAAGTAATACTTTTCCACAGCTTTCCTGTTTTTATTTGCCCCTTTTTGTCCCCAATCCCTTTTTAAATACCACCTTAGAGGGGGTTCTACCCCATTTTCGCGGTGTGTCCGCTGGAGGACGGCAGACATTTTGGTTATTGTCGAGGGACCTCGGGGTACGTTTCCTTAATTGTACGACTTGCTACCTAGCTGTTCAGGTAACAGCAAGTTAACACAGTGACAGACGTTTCGGTGTCGCCGACCAGCTACAATGGAACGGGGTGGAAGTTATCAAACCTTTCTCGAAATTAAAAGCCAAGATGCCACTTAGTTTTTTTTGGCAAGGAAAACGCGATTCATCCAAAATGTCTTAAAATAAACAACTTTATTCAAAGTAGACGTGTTGCAACAGAAACAAAAAAGAAAGAAAATCAAAAACGCAAGTAGCTTCTCCTTATACTTAACGCAACACAATATAAAAAAGGCGATCCAAGTTACAATCTAAAGCCTAACATTTCGTGGCGTCAACTAAGTAAATATTTACTCCGGAGGTAACAAAATCTAGTCCAGAAATTACTTTAACACAAATTTACGCCCGGTATGAACTAAATTATTGTATTTTCTTCACAAAATTAAATCAAATAGGTAGGGAATATAATACGAGCATCAATAATCCGCGTAAATCTACCGAACCGTAAGTCCAAAAAGGGATCTACACTAAATGGGCGGGTTAGACACGCTCAATTCCCCAAAAACGTACATTTGTAATTAATGCGCTGCGGTCCTAGGAAAACTCCACGAAATTCCGCAGGGATTACAAAATATAATAATAATAAATGTCAAGTCCGACATTTTGATGTTCGCCGTCCTCCAGGTCTCGTCTACTCCTAAGCGACGTCGACGGAGGCCAACCGCTATCCTCGCCGCAGCAGTGGTCTAGGTAAGCGGCAGGGCCAGCCGCAAAGCTTGAATTCAGCAAGTCACCGTTCGACGACCGTGAGCAGGGTCGAAAAGGCATCCACCCTCTTTGCTTCGCGAAAGCTGCGCTAACGGCGGTAAGGTATCCCATGGGTAGATGAACGGGGGAGTAAAGAAACGGCGATATACGAAAAGGAAAAGCCTGTCCACCAGGGTTCAAGGAACAAACAGGCTTAGGAAAATGCGTTTATTGCCGAGATAACCGTGAACTGAGCCGGACCAAAAACCGAAGAAGAAACTCCTCCTCGCACCGGAGAAAGTTCGTAGAACAAAAAAAAACCGGCCATGTTAAAACCCACACACAATAACGTACGGCCACCTCGGAGATTACTTTAAGAATGAAAGTTTTAAACTTCGTTCGTAGTGTCACGTAAACGAAGATGGTCAAAAGAAAAGAAAGAGAACAAAGCGGCCAAACCAATCACTGAAAAATATTAGGTAAGCATCAGCCAAGGAGTTCAAAATGTCAGGGGTCGTTTGCCAGGCTCGTACCGATCATATACACGATTGCAACACAGTTCGCAATAGCGAACGCCTTGCAAAAAATACCGTGGGCCTCCCAAATGCTGAGGACCAATTACCCTAATTTCACATTAAATTATTGCATAAATTGAGTCATTTACTTTTGTCCTCTCATCATCTCTGGTTAAGATCAGGAGTAGACACACTCCTGTATATAATACAGGCCGACTATAAATTAACCCGTGACGCAAATTGTGGGTCTGGTCAATAATGCGCGCTTCCCTTAATAATTATTCCGCAACATTAATTAATGCCACACACACTCTTATTTAGCGTGCGCATCGATCAACTATATAAAATCGACTGTACCCCTTGCCCTAACCGAACCTGCACAGCTCGACTTTATTATTGTTTACATCTTCCCAAGTCGCATCTGCATACCACCGCGCCCTAAACTGCCTGAGCTTAGATGAAATTCAATGAATTGCAAGTAAAAATTCAATTTCTTAAATTATCCACGCTTTATGTTTTTATTTAATAAAAAAAATGCGTGTCCAACAGGCTCGTTTGTTTGCTTTCAGAAAGAAGCGCAAGTACAAACAGGAATTGGCCGAATGCCATCGGAGCCTGCTAATGGAAAGTAAGTAAATATGCGATTGCAAGGACACTGGAGGTAAAACGTTACAATTTTGTTAATTATTTTCACAACGGAACAAGAGGAATCTGATGACGTTCCTAGAGTCAGGTTTCCTCAGTGTACGACATTTCGTCGATTTTGACACGGCGCTGGAGGACCGAAATCTCACCAGAGTTGTCTCAGTCTAGTCCTCGACGACTGTTGCTTTCTCTTTCGTACAAAATACGATTGTAGAACTTTCCTTGCCTTACAGGCTTTTGGTCCAGTTTTAATTATGCCATATTCAGTTCAAGACAGAATACGTGCACGTCATATACAACACTCGTTTTCTACTGCAAATAATTGTACTGCGTTAATCAACAATATTATTAACTTCACATTTGACTTCGATTTGATGACGTGCTTCCAGTACATAAAGAAAAAATTCGCGTAGTGTTGATTAACGTGGTGCTTCCAACATATTTTTACAAGCTAACTCTGTATTAATAAAACTTATTATTACTTGTTTCTCATCAACCCACCCATCGGGTATTTGCCCAACTGCCATCACTGGTGGTAAGTTAGGTCTCTTTTTTCCTCTCGAACGAGCGCTAATTGAAAAAGAAAATCTTCCAACACATGTAATTAAGTGAAAGGGGTTGAGTACATTAAGTAATTAAAAAAATGGAGCAGAAGGTGTATTACAGTAAGTTATAAACGGCACAGGAAACGAAGAGGAAAGTACGAAAGAACAATTTTGCCGTGTCGGTCTTGATCCATCGCATTCCAGACGAGTTTTCTTCTAACCTTGCAGTAAAAATCGCTCACTCATCATCTGGGAGAGTCCATCATGATGGGTATTAGGTTCTGTCCGGTGGGTGAAGTTATGTCCGGTTATTCTGTCAGTTCTCGCTGCAACGAGCCCCCTACCAAGAGCGCAACGGAAGAATTTCGAAGACAAAAATGCTCGCCTGCTTCAAAATTTTCGCTTCTAAGAAATTACCGTGAACTACAGAGAGTTCAACGAGGACTTCCGTTTCCTTCGTTTTGAAGAAGCTCATATTCAAAGACGATTTTAGCTGTTTTTATATGCGTACGTTTATGTCAGATGCATCCTAACAAGGTACACGCCGAAGCAACAAAACATGAAAACCACACCAGAGAGGTCTCTCTGCACGGCCATGCCGGTCATTGTATTACAGAGGTCCTGCGAACATGAATTCTCGTAGATGTATATAAGACCACTCCCCGACCACTTGTTTTGATGTATGAAGCCATGTCCGCAATCTCTGCTTATCGAATAAGTAGTTGGAACCCTTTCAATTGTCACTGTGCACACGTTTTCGTACCAACTACAATTTCTGGTTGATGTATTACCGTATTTCAGTGGATTCCCGCAGTGTGAACTCTTTATCCAACCGCGCGTGCTCGTTTCGGAGCAGCTGTAACATATCAGTGCTTGAGTACCAGAAAAGAAATTTGATAGCCACACAGTGGCGCAGAAAAGTATTGCTTTGCGGTAATACCTAGTGCGAGATGACATTTTGTAGGAAATGACATAGGAATTGAATAATAATAATAATTGCAATCACGACCAACTAGTTTCCGCCGAAACCTAAGCTGTTTTTCCTGCTTTGGAGATTTGGCAATTAGAGAGGAGGTGCGAAGTATGCAAATTGTTAAAGAAGTGTGAAGGCAAATTACGAGAAACAGCTGATTGAGCTAATGAGAAACGCGCATGCGTCTTAAAATTGCCCAAGAAAAGTTGCGAACATTTGAAAAAGCTTTTTGGAAATTCGGCTAATGTCTCCACGCCAGCAGCGCAAGTGATCAGGTGATCGGCGAATACCAATGATAGCCATCTCCAAATACCGAATTTTCCTCCACATCTCCAAAGCAGCTTTAGAAAATAACCAGAAAAATTAATAGAATGAAAAACCAAGAAGACGAAAGAGTGACGGACGCCGCAGAAAATTGAAGGCTCGAAGAAAGAAGACTGCCAGACATCGAAAACGAACGTACATATTGTTTGTTACGGTTTAATTTCTAGTTACGTTTCGACAACCACGTGTTAAGCCGCGTACAGACTTGAATGAGTCGAGACGTATGCACACGCATATGCGTGTTGACTCGAGTTGTACACCCGATTGACGTGCGTTGAAAAATTTTCATATAAACGCATGCATGTTGTCTCAGTGTGCTCAGTGTCTTCATGAGGGACAGTAATCCTGTAATCAGCGGCTGAAATATAAAATGGCAGAACAAGTAATAATAGCAAGGGCTGCATTTTTCGTCATTGCAGAGTTATTGAAAAAGAAAAAAAAGGATTAAAAAAGACGATGGTGGATGAAACAGATGTACACCAAGAGAGAATATTATGGCGGGTCTCCTCTTCTCCAAGGTTTGCTTCTTGAAGAACCATCTGGGCATTTTAAGAATTTTGTTACAATGGCTTCCGAAGATTTTGTAGTATACCTACTTAGCTTTTCCAGTTCCAACCGTTTTCCTGCCTTTGCTTTTTTTTTTGATTGAAGGCAGTCATCATTTGACCTTTCCATCGTGGCGACAATAAACCTTTATTAACAATTAAATAACTGATAGGTCCTGAAACCCTATTCAGACTGCAGAACATGCAGTCATATGATATAAATGGATAGTGCATGTTCAAACACGTCCAAACTGAGCGCACATGCACAATATATTTCCTTTGAGCGGTACCAAAAGACCGACACGCTCTGGCTCGCATCATGTGCGTTCGCAGGGTCTCGCAAGATGCTAAGCATGTGTTGAGTCGCTGCGAATATACAGTCCACATCGACGCATGCATGCGTATGCGCCTCAGCTAAACGCATGCACATTCAAGTCTGTACGTGGCTTTATATGTGATTTAGTAAAGTGACAACGTTGGGTCTCGGAAGTGACGCCGTTTGAAATCAAGCCTTTCCTTAGTCTTACGTACAAAAAAAAATGCGTAGTGTTGATTAACGTAGTGCTTCCAACATATTTTTACAAGCTAACCCTGTATTAATAAACATTATTATTACTTGTTTTTCATCAACCCACCCATCGGGTATTTGCGCAACTGCTATCACTGGTGGTAAGTTAGGCCTCTTTTTTCCTCTCGAACGGGCGCTAATTAAAAAAGAAAATCTTCCAACATATGTATTAAGTGAAAGGGGTTGAGTACATTAAGTAATTAAAAAAAAATGAAGCAGAAGGTGTATTACAGTAAGTTATAAAGGGCACAGGAAACGAAGAGGAAAGTACGAAAGAACAATTTTGCCGTGTGGGTCTTGATCCATCGCATTCCAGATGAGCTTCCTTCTAACCTTGCAGTTAAAATCGTTCACTCATCATGCGGGAGAGTCCATCATGATGGGTATTAGGTTATGTCAGGTAGGTGAAGTTATGTCTGGTTATTCTGTCAGTTTCTGCCACAACCAGCGCCCTCCCAAGAGCGCAACGGAAGAATTTCGAAAACAAAAAATGCTCGCCCGCTCTAGAATTTTCGCTTCTGGGAAATTACCATGAACTAGAGAAAATTCGACGAGAACTTCTGCTTCCTTCGTTTTGAAGAAGCTCATATTCAAAGACGATTTTAGCTGTTTTGAATTGCGTATGTTTATATCAGATGCATCCTAACAAGGTACACGACGAAACAACAAAACATGAAAACCACATCAGAGAGGTCTTTCTGCACAGCCATGCCAATTATCGAATTACAGAGGTCCTCCGAACACGAATCCTGGTAGATGTATGAAACACCGCTCCCCGACCACTGGTCCAGGTGTTTCAGGACACGTCCACAATCTCTATTTATCGAATAAGAACTTGCAACCTTTTGAATTTTCACCATGCAGGCCTCGTTGAGATTACTACAATTCTTAATCGGTGCTATATCGCCGTGTCTCAGTGGATCCCCGCAGGGTGAAGACTTTATCCAATCGTACCCCCATTCAGAGCAGTGGTAACACATCAATGCTTGAGTGACAGAAAAAAAAATTGAAAGCCACACAGTGACACAGAAAAATACTGCTTTGCGGTTATATCTGGTGCGAAATGACATTTTGTAGGATGTGACATATGAACATTATATGAATTGGCTAAAATAATTGCGAATCACGAACGAATAGTTTTCGGATAACACTTTCACTAGAACGAATCTACCAGGAATGATATTTTTAGGGTCAGCGGGTAAATAGTCTACTTCTTCAGAAACTCCAGAGTCTTTTCGTTATCATTATCTGATGATTCTTCCGGAATTGAAATTAGTTCTTCGCTTTCTTTTGTCGAACAAGCAACATTTTTTCCCGCATTATCCACATTTAACCGCTTCTTCTTTTGCGGCAGTTGTCGAACAGGAGTGCAATTATAATGTTTCTCGTTCAAAAAATGCACGAGATCTTTTTTCAAAATTTTCTCCAAATTGATTTTCATTATCACCAAACCTTGTAATTTTATTTAAAATTTTATCCGGATTCAATAGGTGTATTCCCGTTGCTTCAACTTTAAAACGGTTAACCTCTCGGCTCGTCTATCTAAAAATGATTTTTTAACCATTCTACACATAAAGGGAAACCCCAGTCACTACGAGTTACTTTTTTAGGTAGTTTACTAAAAACAGTTTGACCTCCAAGGTTCTGTATACCTATGCAAGCCTTTATATTTATTGAATAAGGTTCCGCATGGAATTTTAAATTCCTTCCAAGCTTTATTAATGGATGAATTTGAATCGACTATCTTTTCTAAGGCTTTTTCAATATCCTCGTTGTTATAATAGTCTTTGTAACTTCTAAAACCAGCTTTACGTTTATAAGTACGGCCTATTGTGAATCGTAATACGAACTTCTCAACACAAATTTCAAATGAACAATTGAACTTGAAGTAAACGTTACTTTTTTAAAACTAATTTCATCCCAAAAGTGTTATTAAAGTGACCCGACAGGATACATTCAATTACAATTTTTCAAGCAAATTTATTTGGCGCCAAATGGACATGAAGTGAGATTAAACATGAAACACGATGCCAAGCAATACTATAACATCGGTAATATTACCCAAAAGTAGCGAAAAAATTCATGATTTTATAAGGTCACGTGTGCAATTACATTAGTTTTTAGTATATTAGTAAAAATTGTTACGTTAGGTTTCCTATAATCAAGTATGGTGATGGTTTCCTTTCTTCTCTGCGCGTTTCTGAGTTTCCGACGTTTAAATGGCGCTTGATGTTCCATTTTGTAGCAGCTAATGTGTCGTATTGCAGTGTTTGGTGGGAGGAACACAAGTGGGCACGCGCTCGGTGAAACGAGGGTAATTTTTGCTAACGACTTGGGTGTGGCTGTTTCGGAACCTTTTGCTACGAATTTTCTGTGAGTCGGCCCGCATTTTCGTGGATTTTTCGCCCGCCGTTATTTTTCCCCAAGATGTAAGCGGGGATCGCTTTCTGCGGATTTGGCAGCGATTTTGCTATCTCATCCGTACCTACGTGAAACGTAGGGTAAGTTTTTTTTTTGGCGACCTCTCTTGGTCATTCTTTTGTTAATTGTTCCCTTCTCGTTTCCCGTTATTACAATGCTAGTGCCAGGTAGGGAGCAGCTTCACATTTTCCTTTACCCTCGTTGAGACTGGGAGAAGGCTTGGCAATGACGAATCCTTTGTAACATCGACCGATCGCCGTTTGTCTATCTATCTATCGCGGATAGATAAGATTTTCTAAAAAAATTCTTTAAAAATTCACGAACTTTGAACGTATGTTTCCGAGTATGGAGAAAACACAGACCGACGAAAATATAACACAATATTCTTAATAATAAAGAAACAAATCACTTTTTAGTACGATTTCTTCGATTGTTTTTTCTTCACTTGTTAATGTATGAATATTAATTAGATCCCATACAAGTTTCTTTAGAAAGAGAAAAACAACGTCAGATTAATAAAACGCCACGGGCAAAACGAAAACGTGGCTAGCAAATAGCGCTCGTACGCCCAAATGGAGAAGGCCAAAAAAAGACTTAATAGAACGCAACGTTCCGCACAACGCCGAGGCCGGGAGTTGGCCAGTGAGAAGAAAGAAAATATTGGAACGAGCGTACGTAGTGGGAAAATTCCGATGTTCTCTGGTCGGCCATAACCGAGCCTTCCTCCCTCGGGCGTTGGCTCCTTGTTCTCGAGTGTCAATATCACAGAAACAAAAAAAAACGAACCAAAGAAGTTGAACTACGGCGTGTTTGAGTCGCCTTCCTCACCATAGGGACGGGATAGTAAGTAGGTCCCATACAAGTTGCTTTAGAAAGAGGGAAACGAAACAACATCAAATTAATAAAACGCCACGAACAAAACCAAAACGTGGCTAGCAAATGGTGCTCGTACGTGTCGACAAATTCAATGAGCCTCAAGGAATCACACATCGGCAGATCCGCAACAGCGGCCCCAAAAGTAAACGGGAAAAACTCTCTCGAGGTGACAGAACCTGAAAAAACCGGGGGTCCACATAAGCTTCTATTACCGCAAACAAAATTGATCGATCACCTCAAGACGTCGTGCGAAAATCAAACGACGTCAAGCAAGAGTCAGGCGCGCAACCAGCGTGACGTAATGCTGCCTCAAAACGGAACGTCACCCGCGATCTCACGGCAAAAGGCCGAAACCGCATCGAAGATTGGCGACTCACTCTTTCAGGAACAAAAAAAAAACGTAACAATTTTGCTGAAACTTACGAATAAGTCCAGGAAGGTTTAGCACGGAAGAATCGGGTAACAATAACGTGCGATGCAACCCTACCTCAAAACGGAACGTCATACGCGATCTCACAGCAAAGGGCCGAAATCGCATCGAGGATTAGAGACTCACTCCTTCAGGACCAAAAAAAATACGCGTAACAATTTTGCTGAAACTTACGGGTAAGTCCAGGAAGGTTTAGCAAGGAAGAGTCACATAACAATAATGTGCGATGCAAGCCTACCTCAAAACGGAACGTCATACGCGATCTTACGACAAAAGGCCAAAATCGCATCGCAAGATTGGAGACTCACTCCATCAGGACCAAAAAGAAAAGACGCAACAATTTTGCTAAAACTTACGTGTAAGTTCAGGAAGGTGTAGCAAGGAAGAATCGCATAATAATAACGACAGTAACAAACATCTCTGTAATTGTTGAATAAATTAAACCTCGCAGTATAAACAAAAATTGACAAGATGCAATGAAAGATACGCTGTAAATCCTTGGCCATTAAAGAAATTTTAAAGAGCTGAAAAGACGCGAGCCATCATGACCTTGAACGCAAGAATAACCGAACAAAATCTTGAATAATTGCGATCCCGCCGGCGTACACTTTGAATAATAACGTGGCGAGTAAATAAGCGCGCCATTATTAATCTGAAACGTAATCCCTAACCGGCGATTCGCGAAAGCGGCTTAAATTACACGCGGACACTGCAATTGCCCTCCCCGAAATAAATCATCGCCGATATATCACGTCGTCGTCCGACCGACCGACCAACCGACCGCCTTTCAAACTTCATTAAACGCGATTTATCTTGAGGGCACTCGGACGACCGCGCCGAAGAGAAAACAAAAAGTTCGCAAATATCTTTTGCACGAATGTGAACGCGAACGCGAACGTAATGGCATGGGGCTGTATTTGTCTCGGGTCGGGATCATGTGGGCGTGGGAGAGGTATACACACATCGACGAGAATTTGCATGACGATCGTTTTCGAACACGAGGAAATTAAAATGCAAATTCGTGCTCGCATGTATGCTTTAGATTACCAGAGCGAAAGTGGAAAGAAGAATCCAGGAGGTATCCAGTATATACGTTCAAAATCGAAAAAAAAAGATCCGATGAACCCACACCGTCTTGACACAGGTCCGAGTCGTTGCGTAGGAATATTAGACCTCGGGGTGTTATCGAGATTCTGGGGACTGCGACATAAACGTTTCGCCGCTGAGCCATCAAGAATTACGTAAGATAACTTAAACTGGTGAATTCCGCAATTCTGAGTAGTCGGGGTATTCCCCCATCTAAGAAGCGGGCCTGTATGAAGCAGGCGTTAGATGAACACATCAGGTGGACCTGCTTGATGTTAAAACGAGGCACCCGATAAAAAAAAATTGAAAGCAAATGGTATGTATGTAATATGCTCTTATGACCCGGAGTGTTGTAATTCTGCTGAGTGTATGATTTCGATGTACGCAATTATAAGGTTGCATCAATTAAAAGTCCGGAACGCTTTTATCAATTAGTTGTTCTGTCCTAAATCCAGTTAGCTTTGACGACAAAACATTCGTGATTACATTTACGACACTCATCAAACGTGAAAATAAGCTGTTACAGTTTAACGGAGGAAACACCCTGTATATTGAGTTTTAAAACGTATTTATCCTTGATGGCGCAACGTTAGAAGACAACGCGTCATGTCGCGTCTGCTTTTATTGCGATAAAAACAGGTTTCTTATCATCGTCTCCTACACAAAATTAATTCGCTTTTTATAACGCAAATTGTCTCACGCTCTGCTCTATTAACGTAGAGCAACTCAGGCTGGTTTTTGCGTACGTTTTAGAACACACCGTACACCATAAACCGTAGTATAATTTTCGTTGTATCGATATTTCCTTGATGACCTTAAATAAACGATATCGGCGACGAAGACAAAATGCACCTCCAGACGCTTGCAAAAGGTGATGCAGTTTTAGGAATAATTGCATCATCTTCTGCAAGCGTCTGCAGGTGCATTTCGTCTTTTCCGTGAGAACCGATTAAATTCATATTAAAGCGTCCGGACGGTCATAAAATCTCAGGTGACGTCTCATTTTTTTGCTTTATACGTTCCTGAGAATGAGAATTTTTTGTATAGGTATTATTTCGACGGAAAGATTAAATTGCGTTCACACTTGACCTTTCATGCTATTGGTTTATTTTACGTCAACTTGTACTTAACTCGATTGGGTCTTGACGGTGTCGCGGTGTTCTCGATTCGTGCAAACCCTTCTTTACTTCGAAAGGGGGTTACGGCCAATTTTGGCTTTATTAATTTGCGACTTGCATGGAACACGCAGTCGTCTTGTGCCGTCCCAAACGCCTGGTGGTGTTGTTTAAAGGGGGGAGAGGGAGCCTCAAATTTCGCGTTGCGTCGCACGCACTTTGGAAACCTAGTTAGAGATTTCCTCAGTGAACGATATTTCGTCGTCGGTTTTAATATGACGCTGGAGGAGCCATCAGAGTTTGTCTCAGCCTCGTCCTCAATGTTCAGGAGTGGGTTTTAAACAGTCATAAAGTCTCATATTTTTGTGTTATACGGTCCTGAGAACTATGAGAATTTTTTGTATAGGTATTATTTCGACGGAAAGATTAAATTGCGTTCACACTTGACCTTTCATGCTACCGGTTTCTTCTACGTCAACTTGTACTTAACTCGATTGGGTCTTGACGGTGTCGCGGTGTTTTCGACTCGTGCAAACCCTTCTTTACTTCGAAAGGAGGTTACAGTCAATGTTGGCTTTATTAAATTACGACGTGCGTGGAACACGCAGTCGTCTTGTGGCGTCCCCAGCGCCTGGTGGTGTTGCTTAAAGGGGGGAGGGGCAGAGGAGCTTTTCCTCAAATTTCATGTTGCGTCGCACGCACTTTGGAAACCTAGTTGGAGATTGTAAGATATGGAGATTGTAAGATATTTCGTCGTCAGTTTTAATATGACGCTGGAGGACTGACGTGAGTTTGTCTCAGCCTCGTCCTCAATGTTCGGGCGTGGGTTTTAAACAATCATAAAGTCTCATTTTTTTGGGTTATACGGTCCTGAGAACTACGAGAATTTTTTTGTACAGGTATTATTTCGACGGAAAGATTAAATTGCGTTCATACTTGACCTTTCATGCTACCGGGTTCTTCTACGTCAACTTGTACTTACTCGATTGGATCTTGACGGTGTCACGATGTTTTCGACTCGTGCAAACCCTTCTTTACTTCGAAAGAGGGGGTTTACGGCCAATTTGGCTTTATTAATTTGTGACGTGCGTGGAACACGCAATCGTCTTGTAGCATCGCCAGTGCCTGGTGGTGTTGTTTAAAGGACGGGTGGGGGGGGGGGGGGGGGTCTTTGCCACCAATGTCGCAGTGTGTCCGCCCTAAATTAGTCGAGGAAACCTAGTTGGAGATTTTCTCAATGTAAGACATTTAGTCGTCGGGTTTGATATGGCGCTGAAGGACTGAAAACTCACCTAAATTTGTCTCAGCTTCGTCCTCGATTTTAGTTCAGCTTTAGTTCCAGTTTTGGGTTGCGGCCTATTTTCCTGTGGTTTACGGACGAGTTATGTTCCGACGACTTATCTGATTGTATTATTTAAAGTACGACGCTTTTTCGACGTATTGTAGAAACAATTCGTTCGGTTAATATTAGGAGGCGCTCATTTATTTTCGCGTTTAATTAACACTAACGGCCGTCACAACTGAAGCTGCTGGCTATGCTGCAAGTTAATTTTCTCAGCAGAAATCTTACTACTTTTACTCCAGGTAAGTAGCAAAGCGCTACGGTGCCCTCAACTTGAGTGTATGACAAGATGAAGCCGCCGCCGAGATTTATAGATAAGAAAAGGAGCAGAGAAACATTTGAAAAGAATGAAAGTTACGCAAAGTAGCACATAAAATGAAACACGCGATAAAAAAAACTTCGTAAATCTGACTGTTCCGGCTTAGTTATAGATACCCTCAATTTGTGATTGATAGGAAAAGAAAACATAAAGTAAGAAAGAATACTGAATTCTGTAACAATATTTAAACGTTGCTCTGTCAGAACACAGAAGGATTAAAAAAATCGCTTTCTAGTAATCGTAAAAAAAAAACTTTTCTTTGCAGATTTTCAATAATTTATTTATATTGTTACGACCCCTACACTCAACTATAAACATTCAGCAATTTATTTCTCTACGCTTCGGTTACGCAGTCTTTAAAATGCCTCGACTAACAAAAAATATTTGAATATATTTTCGGAAAATTGAATTTAGTTAATTCTGAAAACTTGCGCAATTGATACGAATTCGAATTTCTCATCTGCATAAAAATTGATTTTTTTTTTAGTATTCCGGTCTGAAACAAAAGCTTTCATTCAGATTTGCGACGCCAGCTTACATAAACAACAGCTTGTAATAGCATAATTGACATAACTTGCGCAATTGATGTTTCTCGGCTTCCGGGGTGAGCGATTTTCACCCTTCTTTCTATAAGGATTCGAATTTCCTATTTGTATAAATTAAACTGTTGTTAAATTACAAGTATTATCGTGTTAAATTAATCATTCGTGTATTTTAAAGACATGTTTTGAACGTCTTTTTAACCCTTGCTGCTTTCTTTTGTTTAACTTCGACCATTACAGGTTGTAGCTTTAAATTCGATTATCAGAGGCCGTGATGAAATAAAGCCGAAACAGTCAGCTGAATTATTTGAATTGATCTGACGTCCTAAAACCCGATCAAGGCCATTCTAAACAAAAATAGATGTTAATTAGTATTCCGGTCTGAAATAAAGTTTTCATGCAGACTTGCGACGCCAGCTTACATAAACAATAGCTTAAATCAATCAAACTCTCAAGGATCAGTTCTTATAAACAATTGACAGTCAAACAGAAACCAGTCGCTTCGTGAGATTTTGGCTTACTGAGAGCTCGCAGTTTCTTTTTTATTTCGCCGCTGAGTTGGTCTTTCCTAAAGTCGTTCTGGAAATAAGGAAAGAAAGAGAAAGTGATGGTACGGTAGTCGTATGATTTTGAAATCCGGCGGACGAAGTTACAAATAAAAGAAGGAAGCAAATAGTAACAACTGAAGGGAAGGCCAAAATATCAGGAAGCAACCTCCAAGGCAACGACAAAAGAGATGGGAATACATGGAATCTCATAGAGATGAGATTAGCTTACTTGGCACGGACATGTTCAAAGAATAGGGGACAGATTGCCAAAGAAAATTAGGGAATGAACACCGGACGAAAACAAAACAAGAGGAATATCGAATAAAATGTGGATAGAGACCATGACGTCAATGAATAAAAGAGGATACCTAATCCAAACATGTTCAAAGAATAGGGTATAGATTGCCAAAGAGAATTATGGAACGGACACCAGACGAAAACAAGAGGAACATCCAATAAAACGTGGATAAACGCCGTGGGATCAATGAAAGAAAGAGGATCAGATTAAAATGAAGACTACAATGCAACGGATGAAGAATGGAGAGAAAGAGGATAAGATTAAAATGAAGACTGCATTGGAACGGATAAAGAATGGAGACCGTCAGGTGAATGAAGCAAAGAGGGTTAGGTGAGAGTTCTAATGAATCCACAACTTCACTGACAATGAAGGTCTTTACGCAGATTGGCGGTTGTATAGGGTTGTCCGTTTGGCTTTGGTTGGATTCTCTGGAACGATATTCAAAACCAATAAGTTGACTTAAGGATCGTGGTTCGACACCACTGATAAGTCATGGAATTTACCTTGTATGTTTGTCAAGCGACTTCTACCATAATTTCTGGGGTAATCAAATCATCAAGTCACGGTACCACAGGCTTTCAAATTTGTAATTCGCTGAGAACGTTAGAAGGCAAGCATTGACGACGTGGAGACCATCGTTATCTTCGAATTTCGAGAATCAAAGCTCCTTTTTTGCAAGGGGAGTGGAGGCAGCTCCTTCGGAATGCGGTTTTGTGATATTTTTTTTTGCACTGAATAACTTCGCCGATCCCGAATTGGTTTGCCAAAGCTTGGAAGTTCCCAACAGTTAAAGGAAGATCTGCCTGGAGAAGGTTGGTTATCTGGGATCAAGATATTTCCAACAGCAACGAAGGTCTGCAAGGTTATCTGATGATATCCGTTCACTGCAGCAGTTGAAAAATTCCTCCGAAACTTGTAGTTAAGGTTTTCACCGAGCGATGGTTGAGCCAGGGGGAATTTACCTGGCGCAGAACTTTACTGACATTACTGGATCTTCACCATCAGATCTTCTACACGGGCTTAAAATTATAATTCAGGAAAAATCTGAACAGAAGCAGTGACGTACTTCAATGGGGTCTTTGGACATCGTTGTTCTTTAAGACTGTTTGTTTACTTATCAACCTGGATGCACCCGTGCACTTTGGGAAGTTGGCAGTTTGGGAATCTAAGAGGAAAAACTGCGGTCATTAAAAAAAAGAAATGTCGATGGGAATTCGAGAAGACCTAACGGGATCCCTTGGCGGTGTTGGCTTAAAAATAAAACCGATTTGTTCGAAATGATTCCGATGATGTGTTTACTTCGTCTTCGCCTGGTGCAGATGCTCCCTCGGTTGCCCGAATTCGTTTCGATCGCGTCGTCCATTTCTCGCGCGCTAACTTGTCAAAACAGAGTTAATTCCAGAACCGCAGCGGATCATGGCATCTTGCCATATCGGTTACTGCAGCGGTCGTAAATTCAAGAGGAGGGACGTTAAACCCCAAACAAATTATTAATAAATCGGCATGACACAGATCGATGACGCCGAGCTAGATCTCCCTCTTTCCCTTTTCCCAGTTATCTATCATCTCGTAGGTATGATAAAAACAAATTATTTTACTCCTATTATTTTGACAGCAACCAAAGCGTGTACTCGATACTCCTTTCACCTCTTGGTGGGTTTATTGTACCTTACCCCTGAAACTGGATTGGTTGGTGTGCTATTCTTCCTTGGACATCTTGATTTAAGAAAGAAAAATTCTCGCCGGGACCCCCCCCCCCCGTGGTCTCACCGCACGGATAAACTATGCGGTGCATGCACGGAACGCGGTACATTTTTCTCTCGATCGGGGGGGGGGGGGGGGGGGGGGTAATTGGCCGCCTGTGGGATTTTCGATTGTTCGTCGGAGACGCAGGCGGCCGGGAGCGTGCACGAGCGGACGCAACGTGTAATTTCTGGAATTACTCGCGGCCCTAAATTACACCCTGTCCGAGGAGGAGGCAGCAATCTCGCGTCCATTTTTTCGGCAGCGCGCAGCCAGATGATTACAAAAGGCATGAGGCGCGCGTGATGATGTATTATTCTTCGGCGGCCTCGGGAGATTGGAATTCCGTTTGTTGTCGGCACGGTGATGATGAGTTCACGGGATAATGACTGCTGCATCTACGAATTGCTCGCAGATAAGTGTAATTTTATATGGGATGGAGACTGGCGATGAATTGGTATAGTCCGAAAGAGAAAGTGGCGCTCGAGACGGTTTCGAGAAAGGCCCTTCCTTCATCTTTTTCCTCTCTTTCCTGTTAAAAGATTGATAACTTTCTTCTTCCTCCTCTTCAAAGTCTTCTTCTTCTTCTTCCTAATGAAAGGTTGTTCCTCCTCTTGTAACACGCCAAAGGGCTACCTTGTTTGTTGTTCTTTTCGAACAACCAAATAAACAAATTAACCCAATTGCCAAATTAATTAAATGGATCGAAAAGTTTAATCACTGAACTGGTAAAAAAAATCAATACGTGATTACCGATAGGCTTACTTCTGGCGATTTCCAAAAAGGTTACGAAGGTTTTATTACTTCAAGTCTAGGCCTATTCTACCTGCAGGGTTATGGCCGGCGCCAAGGATGCTCTATTGACCTAAAGACACGCTACCTGCTACTCATTTCTTCAATCTTCCAGAAAACCCAGATGTATGTGGTACAAAATGCCGCCCTTAGCGACCAATTTGCAAGATAGTCTACAGAACTCGCATCTAGTTTTTCAGGGACCCCTCATCTGGAGGGGGTGATGGGAAACCCTAACTAATTAATTATGTCACTTGGCAAGGATCTTTCGTCTACTACGTCCAAATACCTTACGGAGACCTTTTCCTTTTCTTTTTGAAAGGCTGATATCTGTTCTTCCTCTTGAAGAGCTGAGGAGAAATTTTTCTTCCTGCTCTTCAAAGACTGATAAGTCTCTTTTTCTTCCTCTTAAAAGGCCGATAAGCCTTTCTCTTGAAAGGCTAATAGGCTTCTTCTTCCTCCTCTTGCTAGGCTGATAAGCTTCTTCCTTTTGAAAGGTTGTTCCTCCTCTTGAAAGGCTGACGAGCGCCTCTTTCTTCCTCCTCGTGAAAGACTGATAAGTCTCTTTTCCTTCCTTCTTCTTCTTCTTGCAATGCTGATAATCTTCTTCTTCTCGCGCTAGAAAGGTTGTTCTTTCTCTTGAAAGACTGATAAGTCTCTTTTCCTTCCTCCTCTTGAAAGACTGATAAGTCTTTTTTCTTCCTTCTTCTTCCTCTTGCAGTGCTGATAAGTTTCTTCTTCTTCTTGCGCTAGAAAAGTTGTTCTTTCTCTTGAAAGACTGACAAGCGCTTTCTGTCCTCTTGAAAAACTGATAAGCTTCTCTCTCTTCTTTTTGAAAGGCTGATAAGCCTGTTCTGCTGTTGAAAGGCTGACGAAGGCTGCCTTTGAGATTGGTTGAATTTCATTTTGTTTCTACATGTGTATTCTGTTCATCTGAGTACGTGCCTTTATTTCAAAATTACTGTAACAATATCTACGTGGTTGTGGGCACCTTGATAGATGCGTCGTCGATTATTCTTTTTTTATTGCCGAGACGCAAAACAATGAAATTTCGGTTTCGAAAAAAATTTTCAATGCCAACCCAACGTAATTGCACTCAATAACCTAACTCCCTTCAATCCAAGTTACAAATTTTAAACAAGTTTAGTAAACCTGAATAAATCTCAACTGAATTCACCCTCTTCAACTTCTATCATACCATACTCCATAATATACACAAATAAAACAAATTTCAAGGTCAAAGGCGAAAAATGGGACGAAAGCAGCGTCTATTGGTTCGAGTGGTTTTAAAAATTGGTTTCCGGGCACAAGAGAGGAAATTTTGGCTTACTTTTTTCGACCACAACGCGGCCTTACTGGCAGACTAGAACCTCTAATCCTGTTTTCTAATTAACGTAATATTTTCAATGTTTACATATTTATATTTTCGGCACGGGTTGAGTGTTTGACTTTGGTCAATGCGATCGTACCAAGCTGGTACTACCTCGATGATATCGAGCAGGTGCGTCTTCTTGAACATACACCAGCTTACTGTGCTCCACCTTTTCTGAGGTCGCCCCTACGACAAACCTGCTCGTCGCCGGTGCTATTTTGACAGGGGAATCCGCCTCTGCTTCCGGATCTAGTTCCGTTTCTATTTTCGCTTCTACGTTTGAATACCGTAAGTGTTCCATTTTCTCCGAGGTCGCCCCTACAGAGTACGTGCACGTCGCAGGGGCGACCTCGGAGAAAATGGAACACCTTCGGTATTCAAACGTAGAAGCGAAAATAGAAAACCTTGAAAGGCCGATAAGCTTTTCCTTCTTCTTTTTGAAAGGCTGATAAGCTTGTTCTGCCTGTTGAAAGGCTGAAGTAGGCTGACTTTCAGATTGGTTGACCTTCATTTTGTTTTTACATGTGTATTGTGTTCATCGGAGTACGTGCTTTTATTCTAAAATTACTGTAATCTACGTGGCTGTGGGCCCCTTGATAGAGACGTCGTTGATTATTTTGTTTTATTGCCGAAACGCGAAACAATGAAACTTCGGTTTCGACCGGCGCGGCGCTATACGCCATCCTCTTTACGGACGCGCCGAAAAAAATTCATTCGATAAACAAACTGCTTCCGCTCCACTTTATTTTTATCGCGCGCATTAAGGGGGCACGCGATATCGAATTACGGCCGCCGCAATTATCCGAACGAACGGGCGGGCTGGCGATAAATTAAACGCCGCGCCGGCCGCGCATATCAGAAGAAGAAATTCACCAAACCAGAATGAATGCCGTGAATGAAACCGTAAGTAGTACACGGTCGCAATTCATAACATACTCGCGCACACACATGAGAGGAGGAGGAGACCTTTCGAGAGAAATCTGAAGCATAGAGTTCCTTCAAACGAAGTGGGCGTCGGCGGAGACCATTCACGTTAGCTTTCGTCGTTCATTGTTTCGTCGCCGACAATGAGGACATCAATCTTTTTGAGCCTTTGCGAGGCAAACGCTTTCCTCTGTAATACGAAAACGAAATTTATGTCGCAGATACTAGGCGAACAATTATTAGAACTTGGAGTCAAAAGACATCAATTATCTCAACCTTAACTACCCCCCATACTAACTAGTAGTATTGCTATGATTTACTTCCGTCCAACCAACCATTCTTGACTACCCACCCCATCTCACTGCTGATGATAGCCAACAAAAAAATACTCTCTGTCGACAATCCGTAAGGTGGACGGTGAGATACCGTCTACAGGCATCAAAAAAAGGTGACTGATCAAAAAAAAACAAGCGAACAATCGCCTAAGTTGGTGTGCTAAAAAAAGAAAATCGACTTACCAAACGATCCACACGAACTTTACTTTCTTATGGTAGGTACTTAAAAAATCCCATAAAAAACATAATTATGTGAGAAATAAAATCATCACACAGAATTCTTTAAAAAATAAACTGGGCACGTTATTGGCTGTTTCTTTTTCTTATTTTAAATCGTTGATAGCAGTTGGCGGGCCCAATGACTTCTATTGAAACAGCATTTGGTATCACGATAAAGGCATGGTTGATGAAAAACCACTTTTCATCCCTCAATTTTTTTAAACAATTCGTACAATATGAAATTCGATTGCTTTGTTAATAGCGCCCAGTTCCGTTTCTATTCTCGTTTTCTATTTTCGCTTCTACGTTTGAATACCGTAAGTGTTCCATCTTCTCCGAGGTCGCCCCTGCGACGTGCAGGTTCGTCGTAGGGGCGACCTCGAAGAAAGTGGAATATTTACGGTATTCAAACGTAGAAGCGAAAATAGAAAACGAAAACAGAAACGGAACTGGACGCTATTGAAACAGTATTTGGTATTACGGGAAACACACAAAGTAGAAAAAAAGTATTACTTAGAGAGAACTATAAAATGTGCGGATGGGGGTTGATGAAAACCTATTTTTCATACCTTAATTTTTTTAAACAATCCGTAAAATATAAAATTCGATTGCTTTGTTCATAGCGTCCAGTTCCGTTTCTATTCTCGTTTGTTTTCTATTCTCGCTTCTACGTTTGAATACCGTAAGTGTTCCACCTTCTCCGAGGTCGCCCCTGCGACGTGCAGAATCGTCGTAGGGGCGACCTCGGAGAAAGTGGACCATTTATGGTATTCACACGTAGAAGCGAAAATAGAAAACGAGAATAGAAACGGAACTACAACCGGAAGTAGAGGTGGATTCCCCTGTCCAAAACAAATAAATCAATGACAAACGTGGCCCACCCTACATCGCAACTTAATTACCTCAGATTTTTTATTGCAGATCCGGATAATCGGCTCGGAAAAATTTACTCAAAAGCAAATCAGATAAACCGTAAGGCTTATGTAATTCCAGTTACACAGCTCGGTAGAATGTTGCAATGCAACTCAATTTGCACCAATGCATGCAATACACTAAAACGTGTGTTCACCTTCTCATGCTAAAGCTGGGGTTCCTAGGAGAGTCAGTCGGGCTGAAACTGAACGCCACCGACGTTCGCTCCAACCAAAAGCAGAAAATTAAATAAGGATGACTTCCTAGACGCTCGGTTTTCATTGTTTTTAGTTAGAGCGGACGTCGCGTCGGTCACGGACAGTTTCAGTCCAACCGACCTCCTAGGAAACCGTAGCATGAATGGTAGAATGTCCGCCGGAGCGAGGGAAGGACGATGCCGGCCGGAAACGGCTTTTTATCAGAAAATGGCGAGCCGATCTGAACACAGGACACGATGAACGTGATTGTCTAAGACCAATGACTTTCAAATGACGTCATTTCCGGGACGCACTATTACAGCCTTACTAAATCAATCCACTTCTTCGAGGTCGCCCCTGCGACGAGCAGGTGCGTCGTAGGGGCGACCTCGGAGAAGTTGGAACACTTACGGTAGTCAAACGTAGAAGCGAAAATACAAAACGGGAATAGAACCGGAACTAGAGGCGGATTCCCCTATCAAAACAAAGAAATCAATTACAAACGTAGCCCGCGCTACATGGCTTCAGAAATATCAGGGGTATAGATGACGATCATTTTATGATAGTTTTTGGGTTCCACATTGATTTCCTTTTTTTGGCAAGCGACATTTTGGATTTGATTAAAATTATTCCGTCCTGTTAGTGAGCCGCCACCTTTCACTAGCTGTTGCCTCAGGTGGCTCAGTGGAGGTGGGCGTGGGTTGAAGGTGAGGGTATAAACAAGCGCCAGGGTGAACTGAAACCCAGCTGAGGATGAAAATACGAGACTGTGTTCCCAACATGACTCGGATTTGTAATAATTTTACTTAATCAGTGCAGGAGATTGGAATTAGCAAACGCCCCCATCCCAGTAAATATTCGATTTCTTTCACAATATTTGCGGTATCCGATCTATTTCCTGCGCCTTTTAAGACCAAGTCCGGCGTAATTTTTTTTCGTTATCTTTTCCATTGCCATGTATTTTGACAATCACATCGCGACATTTAATTCTTCTTCCACACCAAACATTAGAGTTTATGTTCCTGCAGAAGTCTCAACATTTTCGAAAACCCTTTTCACCACAACTGCAGTACACTCTCTCGTTCAAAAAAAAAAAAAAAACTTCCTGTTCTAATGGCAATTAATAGTAACCTACGAGGATAGAAATGTATTAATGATAAAGACTGTGCTGGGAGTTGGCTCGCACGTTGCGTTATCTCACAGTTTACTCCCAATGTAGTTAGATAGTTGTATTGATCACCATGCAAACCACCACGTTACATAAATCTGCTTATAAACTCCTTGGTAAATGTTATGCAATTACAGAAGAGATTGGCTTGCAGCCTCCGTAATTTCCTCGACCAGAATCGATTTTCGAATTCTACTTTTATTGTTCTCACACACGGATGGACGTATTGGTATCTGCATTACGGTCGATGCGATGGTGAAGTGAAGGTATTTTCTTCGACGTTTCAAAACGTATTTACATGGTAATATACATAGCAAATTACACACAGTTGGATATGTGGGAGCGCGCACCAGGAAATGTGAGAAGCAGGAGTTCGGTTTTAGAAAGTATTTTTTTGCGGAAGCTCGAGGAGGAAAAAATAGCTGATGAAGCCCATCTCTCCTCTGAAAGTGGAACGGACGAGATACCCGCATTTACATAATCTGTTCGGCGTCCTGTACCACGACGATGATGATGATAATAAGTCAAAATGTTGCAACTGCCCGCGCAACAACGCCGCTAAAATAATGGCGCATTGTGATAGCCGTCGAAGAAAGTGGGTGTCGAATCGAGAGCTATGATTCGAGCCATCCTACGCTTATATCTTTTGTAACTTAGGCTTGGCCTGCAAGGAACGATCTAGAAAATAAATGTCTTGCGCGTATGTAACTCTCCGAGAGCGCTAATCTTTATTGCCGCTGAGCTCGCTCTTGTTGTTCTTATTGGAAACGAAAGATCTCGTGCGGTGAGGAGGCCGTAAATAAAAAAAAAAAACGGTGAGTTTTCGAATCGGATTCCACGCATACCTTCCAGATGGGTATGTAACGAGAGGCGATCCATGGTTTGTAAAACGTTATGTTACGCCATGGCGGAATACAGCAGGGAGTAATTGCACTTAATGCCAACCGCGGCCTTTTAAGATTTTCTTAATTGAACGTACGTATCGCCACAGCGTTTTACGTATTTGCAATTGCTTCTTATGTGAGATACTGAATCGAATTAAAGTGAAGAGAATCTTATGTTTAATCAAACATTACAAATAAAAAATTCAGTTTATGAAGACTCCATAAATACGGTAAAAAAAATAAAACGATGCTATGGCGTACGTGATTCATTAGAACGACATTCACACAAAAGTTTCGAACGCTCCTGATTCGTAACATACTTGGCACTCAGACTTGCTCGTGCAAAGGAAAAAAAAATAAAACAATGCAGTGGCGTACGTGATTCATTAGGACGACATTCACACAAAAGTTTCGAACGCTCCTGATTCGCAACATACTTGGCACTCAGACTTGCTCGTGCAAAGGAAAAAAAAATAAAACAATGCAGTGGTGTACGTGATTCATTAGAGCGACATTCACACAAAAGTTTCGAACGCTCCTGATTCGTAACATACTTGGCACTCAGACTTGCTCGTGCAAAGGAAAAAAAATAAAACAATGCAGTGGCGTACGTGATTCATTAGGACGACATTCACACAAAAGTTTCGAACGCTCCTGATTCGCAACATACTTGGCACTCAGACTTGCTCGTACAAAGGAAAAAAAAATAAAACAATGCAATGGTGTACGTGATTCATTAGAGCGACATTTACACAAAAGTTTCGAACGCTCCTGATTCGCAACATACTTGGCACTCAGACTTGCTCGTGCAAAGGAAAAAAAATAAAACAATGCAATGGTGCACGTGATTCATTAGGACGACATTCACACAAAAGTTTCGAACGCTCCTGATTCGTAACGTACTTGGCACTCAGACTTGCTCGTGAAAAGGAAAAAAAATGAAACAATGCAATGGTGCACGTGATTCATTAGGACGACATTTACACAAAAGTTTCGAACGCTCCTGATTCGTAACATACTTGGCACTCAGACTTGCTCATGCAAAGGAGAGGAAAAATCTGGCACTCCAAGTTCACGAGCCAAAACTTGCATCCAAGAGTAACTGAAGTTTTAATAAATTAAATTTGGCCGAATAAGCTATCCCTAAGACGTTTTGTGTATGGCAGCTTACTCACCAATCATATAACTAGGCGCAGACACAGTGACACAGTTTCTAAAACGTAAACACTTAGTCAGCCCGACTTAAAAAATCGCAAAAATACGCATCACATTCCAATAGTTATCAGCATTCAACTTGATTTATTTTAAGTTTAATTTCATAATCTTTTTTTCGACTAGGCTTATTTTGATTAAGTTCAGCTGAGTTGGATTGACCTTGAGATTAGGTTAAGTTCAGTTGATCTTGATCGTGTTTAATTTTCACTCGGATTGGGTGCATAGGTTGAGTTGAAACGACCTTGACCGTGTACTTGATTTTAATTTTCCTTGGATTGGCCTGACCTTGACAATTATTCGACTTGATTTTGATTACGTTTCATTCATGGGTTGGATACGGTTGGGTTGATTTGGAATGACCTTGAGATTGTTTCGGACTTAATTCGTGTTGAGTTAAAATTTATCAATTATTTTTTACTTTTTCCTATTTTTTTTTTTTATTTTTTTTCCCCGAGTTGCACATACTTAGGTGGAGTTTAGTTGGCTTGATCTTGAGAATACTTAGAACTTGATTTGTATCGAGTCTAAATTTTGCAATTTCTAGTAATTTTAACCTTTTATTTTTTTAATCCTTTTCTTTGATTAGGTTTGTTTATACTGTCTTCGGTTGACTTTTGGGACTTGATTTGCATTGAAGTTTAATTTTTTTTAAATTTATTTTTTTTTTAGGTTAGGCTTATTTTGGTTAAGCTTGGAACTTTTTGTGATTTTTTAAAAAAATCTGGGCGCACTTTCATTGACCTTGTGATTGCCATGTATACAATTTGTATTGAGTCTAAGCGTTTAATTCTTAAAAATCTTTCACTGATTCCTTTATTTAAAAAAAATTCATTCTCTTGACCTTATTTCAGTTCAGAGTTCAATTGGGTTCGGTTGACCTTTGGAGTCGATTTGTGTTGAGTTTAATTTTTTTCGCTTTAACACCTATTTTTTTATTTATAAAATTATTTTCACTTTAATTGAGTTTTAATTTTTACTTGGATTGGTTGGAGTCCGCTTGAGTCAAATTGAGTAGGTTAGGGTTTGACCTGAGTTTTAATTTTTGATCTGCATTTGGGATAAGTAGAGTTAGGTTGAGCCAGGTTGGGTTAGATTAACCGTAAGATGTTTGACTTGATTTTTTTTGTTTGCGATTTTTCTCTCTGAGTTTTAATTTTTGATTTTCATTTAGTTTGAGCAAAGTTAGGTTTAATCGAGTTAAGTTAGTGTGACCTTGAAATGTTTAACTTGATTTTTTTCCTAACGATTTTTCTCTCTGAGTTCTAACTTTTTATTTTCATTTCGATTGAGCAGAGTTAGGTTAAATTGTGTTAATCAAGTTAGCGTGATCTTGAGTTTTTTGCCAACGATTTTTCTGAGTTTTAATTTTTAATTTTTATTTAGACTGAGCAGAGTTAGGTTTAGTCGAGCTAAGTTAGTGTGACCTTGAGATGTTTAACTTGATTTTTTTGCTGACGGTTTTTCTCTCTGAGTTTTAATTTTTTATTTTCATTTAGACTGAACAGTGTTAGGTTTAGTCGGGCTAAGTTAGTGTGACCTTGATTTTTTTGCTAACCATTTTTTTCTCTGTGTTTTAACTTTTTATTTTCATTTAGAAGGAACTGATTTAGGTTTAGTCGAGTTAAATTAATGCGACCTTGAGTTCTTTAACTTGATTTCTTTGATCACGATTTTTTCCTTAATATTAACTGTGTTTCAATTTTTTATTTTAACCTTGGATTGAACAGAGTTAAATTATTTTCACGGAGTTAGGTTTGGTTGACCTTGTAACGGAGTCGAGGTATATAATTCTTTTTAAATTCATTTAATTTTCTTCCTGTGTTGGGCAGAGTTCCGTTGAGGTGAGTTAGACTGACCTTGATTGTACTTAATTTTAACTGAGTTTTAATTTTTGATTTTTACTTGGACTGAACTGAATTAGGTTTAATCGAATTAAGTCAGTACGACTTTGAGATATTTAATTTGATATCTTTTTGCTCGCGATTTTTCTCTCTGAGTTTTAATTTTTTATTTTCGTTTAGGCTGAGCAGAGTTAGGTTTAGGCCCAGTTTTACAATGACGGTTCAACTTTGAGCCGAAGCTTAAATCCTTCACAACAATTGTTGAAATAATCGTTGCTAAGGGTTTAAACCTCAGCTCAAAGTTGAGCTGCAATTGTGTTACAGTCGATTTTGTTATTACGCATTTATTTCCGATTCGGCTAAGAACTGGCAACGTTGCTACTGGACGCCTACCGGCAACGCTCGGCGTTGTGTCATCTGGCAACGCTGTAACATTCGCGGCAGGAAGCGATTCTTTCAAATTAATAATTTCTTATTGGTGTTTAATCTCCGTCTTCTGACGTCATAATTTTCCCATTGGATTGGCCATTTTGTGTAGTCTATAAAACGGAAATCATCTTCTTCAGCGGCCATTGTGTATTACGGGCATTCATTCTTCTGACTCGTGCGAGAGTAGACGCATATTCAGTGCTATCGACGGTTTGTGTTTGTTTAAACAAAACCACTTTTCTACGGATTTTCCGGAAGCAAATATCTCTCCCGAGTCTTGTGGAACGTTTATACGTTCACGTCCAACGAGTTTGCTAAGTAGCAGGTATGTTTAATTAATTCGTTCGTTACACGTGGTTAATGGTTGTTCTTTCCGTCCCCTTTCAGAGTCGTTTGTTTGTTGTTGGTTATTGTTACTGATTGCATTAGTATTAGTACTGAGCGTTGGTATCAGTTCCCGAATGGGTATGTGAACATTTCGAATACGAAACGCACCTGTGTTTGAATCGCTGGACTCCGTTGCGACATTAGAGCGAGACAGACATCTGGAGTTGGACCGCCGTTGGCAGCATTGCTGATTGAAAATCGTCTTGGAACGAAGCGGCGCCTACCAACTAGTGACATCTTACGCTTCTCGCAGGAACTGGAGCTCAGCTGAGCGACAAAGAGTGACGTATACCATTATTATTTTGATTCGAATTGCATGCCGACTATTTTACCGGACACGAAAGCAACTTACGTATTTAATAGTTCGTAACTTAGTTTAATATTTAAGTAACGTCTACGTAAATTTCGTGGTGTCTTTGGAGCACCGATTGTGAGGTCAGATCTGTCCATCCCGCGTATTATGGTTATCATTTAAAGTTTTGATAGGTTACAATTTAAATATTGTTAAATTTTGTTCAACTAGTGTATGTGTGTGTTAATAAACACCGTATCACTGAACGTGTTTTGCTTATGTTAATCTCCTACTTTGAACGCATCAAGAGAGGAAAAATCTCCTGGAGAAAATTGAGAATACTTCAAGCGCGCACATTGAGGCCTTGGGAAAGCATCAAAGTGTGTTTGACAATTGGGAAGGTAATTCCCTGGCGCCCTATTTGTTTATATTTAGTTACCCCGCCCATTCTCCACCAAGTTCAGCCGTGGCAACCAGTTGTCCAAAGACAACGCTATCTGTTACCAGTATTACGATGTTGGAATCCAGGAGTATTAGCTTTTAAATCTTTTGGAGGTAACAATTGTAAAACTGGACCTTAGTCGAGTTAAGTTAGTGTGACCTTGAGATGATTAACTTGGTTTTTTGATCACGATTTTTTCCTTAATTTCAACTGAATTTTAATTTCCTATTTTAATTTCTGGATTTAACCAGTTGTCCTTACCCAAACGATTACTTTGAGACCGCACACCATAGGTTTACATCGACGCGGAAGCTTCTCTTCATCACGCCGCCGCCATTTTGCTTTCCATGATGGCGTCGGGATGACGGCTGAATTATCCTCGTCCAGACTGTTAATTTGACACCCCACATAGTTCCGGACGCTTTTTTATATCACAGCGCCTTGGATTGCTTGGGGATGACATGACGTCTGAATTGCGCTCTACCGGAACTTTAATGGAACACTCCACACACGGATTTACATCGATGCAGACGTTTTTTAAAATGTGCCCCCGCCATCTTGGATTCTAAGATGGCGTCGGGTGCGACGACGTGTCCTCCTCGTCTTATGTTGACTTGAGCTGGGTTGGACTGACCTTGACTGTACTTTAATCGAGTTTTAATTTTACTTGGCTTGAGCTGTATTAACCTTGAGATGTTTAACTCGGTTATTTACAATTTTTTTCTTTTTACAAAGTTTGGCTTAATTTTTTTACTTGTTTTGACGAAGTTAGATTAGGTTGACCTTGAGATGGTTCAGCCTTCTAAGTTTTCATATTTTCTTCTTGCGTTGGACAGAATTGGGTAGATTAGGTTGACCTTGAGATGGCTCTACCTCTTAAATTTTCATATTCTTTTGTTTTCTTCTTGGGTTGACTGGGATTAGATTTGCTTTGAGGAGATCTGGGCTTGATTTTCGTCGTTTTAATTCCTTTTAAATGTCTCTTAAATCACTAATTTTTTTGTACGTCACTTTTCTATGTGATGCAGCTTTCTGGTAGGTTTGGTTTTCTTTTACTTATCAAACCTTGTCGTTTTTAGAATCGACGGTGGAGAACGAGGAGGACCTCCACGATTTGTTCCATCTTGCAATTGCGTAATTTCTAGCACTGAAATCGTTGGTTTTCGAAAATTACTAAAATCTGTTGTGTCTTGATTACTTCATGAACTTCATTTTTTGTATTTCTTCGTAAGTAACTTGGGGACTATGTCTTTCTTCCTTTTACTTGACTTGATTGGCCGAAGAAAAAAAATCCAATTGGAAGCTAACGCAATTTTTCTATTAATTACAAAAAAAAAAATTGACATCATCTACCTTCGATTCGACACCAAATAGGCAATTAATTCCGAAGACGGAAATGACTTTCACGCAGCAAATAGCGCTCAGTATAATAAAGCGGAATCTAATGGGGGCCCTCTTTCCGACGAGGCCGTCCACTATCGATCGATTGTGCCTGTAAAGTCACGGACCATTTTCGATTCAACACGTCAAAGTTAATTGTGCTGCGCTCATAATTTACGTATCAACGCCTATAATTACGATTATTTACGGACGGGCAACGTCTGCAGGTGAAGTACGAAGGAAATATCAGCTGCGCCCAGGGCCGGACTTAATAAAACCGGCGGAAACTCGCCGACCCCCAATTCAGTATTTCTGTCTTCGAGTCAAAATTATTTGAAAGAAAAGAGTTAGCCTATAATTTAAAGTGACTTTCGAGATCAACCCAATCCAAGTTAACTCAACCCAACTTACCCAACTCGGCAAGGACTTAATTTCTTTTTAATTACAGAAGAAAATTAAAATCGAAAAGAAATTATTAAGTCCCTCTCATCTGAAGGTCAACCTAACCCAATTTCGCCCAAAACAAGTGAAAAAAATTAAAGAAACAATATAACAATCGAAAATTACAAAAGATCTCAAGGTCAATTCAACCCAACTTTACCCAACCTAAGTAATAATTATTTGAAAGAAACGAATTTTTAAATTAGCCTGTAATTTAAAACGTCTAATAAATGTTTGTCGTGGTCAACCTAACCCAAGTCAACTCAACCCCCAATATACTCAACTGAACAAGAAAATTTATAGATTTTGAAAAAGAATTACAGACGAAAATTAATATCGAACACAAATTATTATTAAGTCCGACTCATCTGAAAGTCAACCTAGGCACAATTTCGTCCAAAAAAAGTGAAAAATTAAAAGAAACAATGTAGCAATTGAAAATTACAAAAGATTTCAAGGTCAATCCAACCCAACTCTACCCTACTCAAGGAAAAATTCAAAAATTTTGAAGCTCCACCGAAGAGTTTTAAAATTAAAAAATATTAATTAATAGTCCAAAAATATATATTTAATTTGCAAATCAAGACTAAAAGGCTAACCCAACAGAGCTGAACTCGACCTACATAAGCTCAACCACAGATTTTTTCTTTTAATAAAAAATGATTAAAAATTCAAAACTTTTGACTTAATATTGATTAAGTAAAAGACAATTTCAAGGTCAATCCAACTGAACTGAGTGTCCCCAACCTAAGGTAATGATTATTTTCTTAAATTAAAAAAATTAAAAAATTAGGAATTAAAAGAATTAAACTTGAGGAATTGAACTCAAGGAATTAAAAAAAAATAATTTTGGTAACTGAACTCGAGTAAAAACTAAAACTCGATTGAAGTCGATTATAATCAAGGTCAATCATAAGCAAATCAACCTAAATACACCCATCTCAAGGTCAACCAGATACAACTGAAGTTAATCAAAACAAGCCCAACCCAAGAATATGGAATTTTTAAAATTAAGAAAAAAATTTAGCTAAAAATCCAAAAGATTAAACTTAACACAAATAAAGACTAAACCCAACTCTGAACTCGACTTAAATAAGCTCAACCAACCAGAAACGTTTTTTTCAATATAAAATTATTAAGAATTAAAAAGTTTAGATTCCAATATAAATCTCAAGGTCAACTCCAGTTACTAAGTTTGCTCAACCTAAGAATATTATTTTTTGTAAAAAATTATTAAGAATTAAAAAAATGAAACCCAGTAACTGAGCTCAAATAAAAATTAAAACTCAATTGAAATAAATTACAATCAAGGTCAACTCAATCCAACTCAACCTAAATATGTCCATCTCAAGGTCAACCAGATCCAACTAAAGCGCAAGCTAAGAATCAAATTGTAAAATTAAAAGAATTCAACTCAATCTAAGTAACCCTAATGAAAAAAGTGAAAATATTTTAAGTCAATATGAATTAAGTCCGGAACAATCTCAAGGTAAGCTCAATTTAACGCAACACCATCTAAGTATAAAGTTGACACCGAAAAATATCGAACTTCATAAAATTGAAAAAAGAAAAAGAAGACTTAAACACAGAGACTCTAAAACTCTAATAACAAGCTTTAAAATAAAAACAATCAATCCAAAGCAAATTAAAAGTCTAAACGTAAGGCGGTTTAAAATTACACAGACGCAATTAATTAAAAGAAAAAAAATAAAAAGTAAACAAAAGTTAACTTGATTGCAGTGAAAACCTCGAGCAGCCTCTGTACAGCTGTTTCAGCCCTGCTTAGGGCTTCTTCAGCAGAGACGTAGCTCGACATTCCCACTGCAATGTCAGGTCAAAAAGCGATTGTAAGATGTCGCTATTTTTTCTGTTCAAAACTTAGAAGCAAATAAAAAACAATAGAAATTTGTTACATTCGTATTTCTCTTTAATTTTACGGTGAGGTAGGCTTCCCTTTATGCACGCATGTTAAGGGCATTGTGGTTGTTGGTGCTGTACGGATGCGCTCACTTCGCTAATAATTGTTGTCGCGAGAAGTTGGGGACCGTTTATTATTCGGATTTGTGGGTTTTTTTTTTGCTGGGACCTGTTCAGATATGTATAAAAAAGAGCGCTCTGGTTAATATTCTTTCTCTCTCATGCTTTCCATTTTAAACATCAAGAGTGCACTCGCAGCACAATTTTTGAACGCGCCTCTGTTCATCAACGAGGTAAGCGCCATTTTGTTACCTGGTTGCTATTCCACGTGCGTTTATTGTTCGCGATCGTTAATTTCACATTTTATCTTGTTTATAGCAAGTAGTCCGGGGCAGATTTCCACTGGCCGAATCAGCGCAGGGTGATTGCGACTCCGCGTAACCTCGTGAGCGTCATGTTGAAGAGAAAAAAAGACGACATGTTTTCCACGTGGTTTTTGCTGGGAGAAAACGGTTCAACTGTTCTCGTTTCCGGACTGTCACAGACATCTCATCGACGCGACGTTCCGGCCAGGGGGGAATTGAATTTTCCAACTTTTCTTTCTCGCCCTTCGGAAACGAGTACGTGACGTCATCTTACGAGCGTGTATCTTGCCAGTGGCGTAGTCCGGGTTGGGCCCATCTGAATTTTCATCGGCGAATTCGACGGACGCTTGGCTTGTTGTGTAACGTAGTCAGGGAGTCTTGTTTTTTTTTGAACATTCATAGAGTCATACTTATACCGTTTTGTCTGTTACATTCTATTTTTTCATTTTTCTTGTTAACCGTTAATGCGTTTGGTTCATTCAAAGAGCGAAATTTTACGTAATTTTGGAGTGTTTCTCCTTTTTGCCTTTGTTTGTTTGGTTCACTTTGCTTAGCAATTTCACGCTAGATTCTAAGAGATTGTAAACAACACGAGAGTACTCACGTAAATGCGCTAGTGCCCCTTTGGTTTGGGTCGTGTAAATTTGAGTAATAAGGGCAATAGCGCGTCGGCGTGAGTACTCTGGCGTTGCTTACAGTCTCTTAAAAAATTTTAAAGCGTGAAGCGCACAGGCCGAAATGGCTACAAGAAAAGCGAAACAAATGAATGCAAAAAGGAAAAACACTCCAAAATGACGTAAAATTTCGCTCACTGAACGAGCCAAACCATTAACATTTAACAAGAAAAATGTAAAAATAAAATGTAAGGGAATGTATGGGACAAAACGGTATACAAATGACTAAGAATGTTAAAAAAAAACAAAACGAAGAAAAATGAACAATACAGCAGAAGAAATAGAACAAAAATTAAAGTGAATGAAAAACAAAAGAAAATCGATCCGTCCGATTCAACCAAAATCAAAAGGAGAAACGGCCGAAGCGAAAAGTCACACACACAAAAAATGAATTGGATGAACGGAAACAAAAGAGACTACTCGCTTGATAAAACAATCAAATGTGAAAATAGGGCGAGTTTTGAAATTCAAACTTACAAGTTCGAGTCAGCGATGAAGTACGAATAATTAATTTCATAGAATCCAATATAATATTTTTATGAAAATTAAATGTTGCGATTAAATAATATTAAAATATTAATAAATGAATCATAACGCAAACAAGATCAGGGTCCAGTAGCAAGACTGAGCACTTCTTAGAATTTTGCACGCGGCACGTAGCGCTCGATTGCGAGAGATTGCACCCAATTTATGCACTCAATTAAGGATATTTTTTGCAAGCAAATGCAACATGTTCTCCACTTGCATAACAATCTGGATGGAAAAGAATGCTTAAATAGTGGGGGAGTGTTTAAGAAATGAATATTCCTAGTCCTTCGAGTGCTGACCCAATTACGCATTGTGCGCTCCTTGTTGAAGGATAATTTTTTTTATTGTAATAAAATTTTTCAATCGGTCAGTTTCCTTAGTTTGAAATTAATTTCGCGAATGAATATACCAATTCTTCACGTTTTGTTTTTGTTATCAATTTGAATCAAATTTTTCTATTTTATTAATTTAATTAAAATTCTGTGTTTCAGGAAAGTAAGGACTTAGTCTTGAAATGTAGAAAGGGTGGCATTGACCTTGGACACTCATCGTAGATGATGCTGTATAGTAGTACACTGCAATAACAAAATTAAATCCAGCTGTCTCGAGTAAGCAACAATGTTGTGTAATTGTGTAAGTCTTTAATTGGTTTATCAAAGGCATGACGATACGGTTTCCTGGTGCAGTCGAGATTGCGATAGCAGAGTGTGAGTCACACATCCGCTGCTGCGTGCATTATCACTTCTTCTTCCTCCTCCTCCTCTTTGCCGACCATAAATTATCTTCACGCGGCTTAATCCGCGACCCAGAGAGCCCGCGAGTCGTTAATTTAGCGGCTCATGCTCTCCTCTCACTATTCATAATTTATCGCGTTTCGTAATCGGAACGCCGCGCCGCTCAAATAATCCATGCATAATTCATCGCCGGCCGTTCGTTCTCTAGTTCACGTTGTTGCTCCGCACGCCACGCTCAGGTGTAAATAAACATCCCGCCGCACGTGATTTATTACGTTTTCCAATTGGAGGGATCGATTAGATTTTTCAATTTTTCGAGAATGTTGGCGCAGTCGGAAAAAGAAATAGCACGGCAATTCAAAAGCAAACATCAGGTATTCGATCAATGAAAATTCGTAGCAAAAATCGACACGGGCACGGAGGGTCGAACTTCGCTGATAATAACCTAGCTCAGAATGGAGATGGGGGTAGTGGGTCGAACTTCGTCGATAATTACCTAGCTCAGAATGGAGATGGGGGTAGTGGGTCGAACTTCACCGATAATTTATTTAAAGGCGTCATAAATTAAATGTCCAATCGGTAATGCTTATCATCTGGTTCACGTATAAATTAGTATCTGCCGCCAATTCGTAATTCGTGATTACCCTCCACCGTCTCTGTTATCGGAGTCTACCGAGATCGTAATGAGACCTGTGTTCTTTTGATTTTACAATAACGACCTGTATACCTTCCCAATTAATAAAGAATGAAGCTGTACGACTTCCTTCTGGAAAATCGCGGAATTCTCTCGCTCTTGAAATATAACGACCAATTACCGTGTTCCAGGGCAGGCGAAAAAATTATTACGGTCTCCGCGTCGGTCGGGCCGAAGTAAATTATGTTGATGGATGTCGGTGATAAAACTCGCTCGCGTTGCCTCAATGGAACAGATGATAGGCGTAAATTTATTTAATAGGTTAGTTAAGGGTGGAAGGCGAGAGTTATTGTCGCCGAGCACAATGCGAGCGCCTCGTCGGAAAGAGTACAATGGAACAACTACTACTCTGATGACGCTCGCGCAAGCAATAACGACGGATTATTTTCGGTGTTAACGTGACCGTGAATTGTGTGTGCTCGTTTTTGGACGGGACGACGACAATTTGGACCGACCAATCGACCATTCAACTTTCCTAATAGGAACAGACTCTACAAACGCGTAAAAACGTATTCATAGATACGTCCCCATTAAAAAAAAAACTGACATATTTGATACAAACATATCACAAATACGTATTTCCAACTTTATTTGCGATACAACTTAAATTAAAATTAAAAAATTAAAGAAAAAACTAGAATTTCTTGAAGCTTATAACCTTTCATGCTATTGGTTTCCTTTACGTCAGCCTTTACTGGATTGGATCATGATGTTGTCATGATGTTTTCGATTCGCGCGAACCCTCCTCACTCCGAAAGGGGGTACGTATAGAGTGTTGGCTTTATTAATTTGCGACGTGGTGGGAGCGCGCAGAGTCGTTTTGCGATATTCCCAGGGCACAGTGGTGTGTTTTCGTGTGGGGACTGAGGCTCCATGGCTGACTGTACACTGTGTCCACGGATTGGGTTCACAATAGCAGAAAGTTTTTATTTTCGGGTTTTTGAAAAAAAAAAAAAAATTCTTTATCAAAGTTTTTGCTTATCCTAAAAACCCCGAAAAATTTCTTAAAACGTAGTAAATTCCGGTTGACAACCGAAGAAAATTGAAAGTTTAGTTTTGACTTTCTGCAAAAAACTGCAAAATATACAAATACGTCATATGATATTGTTTGCGTCATGAATTAAAATGTATCTTCTTACAGTATCAAACATGCAAAAATTTCAGTTTAAAAAAAATTCTTCGGTCCCTACGTAGAGCTTGGAATAATTTTTTAAACTGGCGCTTCTTTATTGCAAAGGCAAGCGAGATGCTATGTAAACCATTGGAAAAATAGTATAACGTAAATTTTCATCATTTTCTTCTAATAGAGGCTTAGTATAATTTTTTTTAATCAACTTTTTTAATTACCCGCACATCGGAAATTTTTAAAAATTATCTCAATTTGTATTTATTTTATGAGAAACAGTTCGAAATTATTAGTAACTTTAACTGACATGATTTTACTCGAAATATTTGGACTTTGCTATATCTTATAAAAATCGAAACATAATTTTCAATTTTTCTCAACTGTCGAGAGAAATTTGTCGTTTCTGATATCATTTTTGAGGGTTTTAGAATAAGTAAAAACTTTTATAAAGACTTTTTTCGAAAACTCAAAAATAAAGTAGTTTTTCTTCTTGTGAACCCAATCCGGGGACACAGTGTACATACTCTCTGATGATCAAGACAGACTATTTTGGTACCGGCAGAAGGTTTGCTGCAATTTTACGACTTTGGTCGCAGTTAACTTGGTGCCCTGGTGAAACAAAAGCTCGTCAGAGTTTGTCCCAGCCTCGTCCTCGACGTTCAGGACAGGTATGCCATTGCCTTCTCTTTTCACGCAATTTATTTTCTTTCCTTATTTTTCTTCTATTATTTACGTCTGTAATTTGTCTCTGTTTTGTTGTTTTTTCTGTTACAGTTATTCTTAGGTCAATCTGTGTATCGTCTTTTTTTCTTTCTGCAAACTGTATGAAAAGGAGGAAAGACTAAAGTCTGTAGAATAAACAAGCTCTTGGATTTAGTTTCAATTCTCTAATCCCCAACGCTGCGTCTCCTTCACGTGTTTGTCGGGGGAAAGATTTTGTGTTTTGTTTCACCCCTCCAGCAGCGATTTTGTTCTTTATTTAAAACAGTCGCAAACAAAGAATTGTAAAGTTGCCAGAGAACTAGTTCTCGGTCTTTCTGTATTTAATGAATTCCACCTCTGAGCTTTGGTGCAGAAGTTCCGGTTGTGGCCGTAAGAACTTGGGTCAATTAATTTTAAATCAGATCCGGCTGTTACAAGTAAGCGAACATAATAATTTATTTTAATCGCGCTTGTTCGACGTGTACGCCCCCAAAAAAAGTCCAAGAATAAACCGCAACTGTAAATGACGAAGAATGGACGTTCACCGAATGACTTCAAATAACAAAATAATGTGAATAAAAAAGACATAATTACATTAATGAGAAACAAAGAAATTTCGGCAGTATTCCGAAAAAAAAAAAAAAAACGGACACATTTGACACAAACATGTAATGCTGTTCATGAATTTTTATTCAGCAGATGTTAGTTACTAGGCTAATCCATGATCCAATTGTAATGGTTAATGTTTGGTGTTCATGAATTTTTCTTTAGCAGATATTAGGCTAATTTGCGATCCGATTGTAATCGGCAAATGTTTAGATAAACGCCTTAACGACGGCGGATTACAATCGGTTGGCCGATAACAAAATCGGCCGGCTTCTACATGCATTTATTACAAAACAATTTTTTGAATCGGACAATCGCAAACTCAGAAACATTTCCTTCCGCCTTTCTACCTATGTATACTCTTTACTACCCGATTCTTGAATTGGCCGATCGCAAATTCAGAATTAAATTACGAAATCGGCCGATTTTATAATTGTTCCCGCGCGCTTCTACATGCATTCTTTACTAACCGATTACTGAATCGGCCGATCACAAATCAAGATGCATCGGCCGATTTTGCAAAGAAAAGCAAACGGTTTTAATCACTGTACGTCTGACTTTAATTTACCGATGCCTCGTAACGGACTGACGTTATTTGATTGACGCAAATGTTTGTCAAAAAAAACGTATAATAGGGCTGATTTTACAAAACTAAAAACGCAAAATGTCCGTAGGACCTGGTACCTGTATTCATTACCACCCGATTATTGAATCGGCTGATGGCAAATTGGGTTACAGATTACAAATCGGACGATTATACAATCGCTCATGCGTACTTCTACGTACATTCATTACCACCCGACTTTTGAATCGGTAGATCGCAAATCCAGTTACAGATTACAAAATCGGCCGGTTTTTATATCGCTCTTGCGTACTTCCACGTGCACTCATTACTACCACCCGATTTAAGAATCGGTCGATTGCAAATCCAGTATATATAGATTACAAAATCGGGCGATCTTACAATCGCTCCGGCGCACTTCTACCTGCACTCATTACCACCCGACTTTTGAATCGGCCGACCGTTTATTCGTTCGTGCACGCTCTGCCTTAGTATTAATCTCCTCTCATTTGCCTTAATAGGAGAAGGGAGAAATTTCAAGAAAACGTCCACACGTATCATGGGTATTATGATCTTTCACATTTTGCAAGCATTTTGACATAGTCAGACAAGCTTGCGAGGTTCCTCACATTCTCCTCGTCAAAAATACCAATAATAAAGGACTGAAAATCGGCCCGTTCAAAATTCGAGTAGTAATGACTAACTTCGTCAAAAAGAAAAAAAAAAAAACTAACAATGAACCACTGAAAATCGGCGATCTATTCAAGATTCGGATAATAATCACTAACGGATTACATGTAAAAACGCGTACGGGCCGATTTTATTTATAATCTCCGTCTAAACAAGATTTCTTTTTAATCGCATACCGGTGTTTAATTTCACGAGCGTAAAAGTTAAGACCCACTGAACGCTGCCGGCTTTTCATCGGCCGATTTTGTTTCAGCTAAATTAAACCTGCGTAAATTATAGGCCGATAATTTATTCTGGATTGAGCTGTGGGTAACGTGATGTGCATTATTAAATCGGTGTCGTAACTTGTCGATCGGCCGAAGAAATTTGTGGTAAAAAAAGAAAAATCGACGATGTACGCCAAAACGATCGTTGTTAAATCGGCCGATTTTATAATCTGTACTCAGAGATCTTCAATCGGCTGGTAATGAATTATTCATGCGCTTCATGCCTAAGATCCACCGCATACTGCAGACTTTTCAATCGGCCAAGTCACAACACCGATTCTTCTCCCGCTAAATAATTTAATGTGTAGCTCGTAGTTCAATCTAGAATAAAACATAGGCTGATAAAGGATTCTCGATTAAGTTACGAAATAAATTATCGATTCGGTCGATAATTAATTCTAGATGTGATACGTGAATAACATACATTAAATTATTTAGGTGAAGAAACATCGATGTTATAACCGGCGATCGGCCATAAATCGGCCGATGGAAAGTGTGTACTGTGGTGAGGTACGGTGGGGCTAAGGCTAGCTGCGCATGCAATTGAACAGTCGGCCGATTAAAAAATCGATGTCGTACGATGATAAGTAATCGGCCGATTTTATAATCTGCGTCCAAACGAGGATTTTCAATCGGCCGATACTGAATTGTCCATGCGCGCCAAGACTAATAACACATCACATATCTCGCAGCTCGCTCCAGAACAAATCATCGGTCTATATTTTATTGTAGATCGATCTGCGAAATAAATTATCGGCCCGGCCGATAGTTTATTCTGGAGCAAGCTACGAGGTATATTGATTTGTGACCGCACAACAAATTACACAGTTGGAGAAAAATCGGCATCGTAATTGCCAATCGGCCGATGAAAAATCTGCACGCAATGGAATGATCAACGATGCTTGTTGATTACCTTTCACATTTGCGTGCATTTTGACCAAGGATGTAAATCGTAACCGAAAACCGACACATCAGAGTCCGTCAATCGGCGCAATTGTAGTTTAGAATTGGGAACAACGTAATCTTAAGTCTTGCCTTACCATGTCTTTCTAGCAGACACTGGTCGACTTAGAACGATTTAGGTTTCGTATTGCATTTTGCAAAATCGGATTGTAATGATTGATTGGGGCAAGTTACATGTAGAAGCCCATGAGAACATCTACATCTAACTCCACCCAATCATTACACAAAATAAATGAATAAATATCGGCCGATTGCAAATCCATGTCCCCAAAAACGGCTGCTATGTCCCCAAAAAGATTTGAGGACATAGCAGCCGTTCGTTCTCCTTTCGCTTTTACAATTAAATAACGGCCGATTGCAAACTTACGTCCCCAAAAACGACTACTATGACCCCAAATCGTTTTTAGGGCTGTTATGTTCCCAAAAATGATTTGGGGACATAGTAGTCGTTTTTGGGGACTTATTTGCAATCGGCCTATATTTAATCGCAAAAGCGAAAGCATAGGGGAGATAACAACCGTTTTTGAGAGCACAGATATGCAATCGGCCGATATTTAATCATAAAAGCGGAAGCATTTTGGACATAGCAGCCGTCTTAGGGACATAGATATGCAATCAGCCGATATTTAATCACAAAAACGAAAGCATTTGGGACATAGCAGCCGTTTTGGGGACATAGATATACAATCGGCCGATATTTAATCGTAAAAGCGAAAGCAAAATCAATTCCATGTTTCATCACCGGGGGTCACCACTTTCTCGGTCTTACTTAACAAGGACGATTTTTAATTCTTCACGGACAGGATAAAAATTCCTTTTCGAGGGCCGATGATTGCCGATCATAGTTTACACAAGTGGCCGATTCAAAAATCGGGTACTGATGATTGCGAGATGAAGGTCAAGGGCGCATAAACGATTAAAAATCGGTCGAAATTTGAAACAACAACATGATACAGATGAAACCACTTCAACTAGGCATGGAATTTAAATCGGTGTACATCGGCATCGCATTTGCGCGCACGCTGTAAGAATGCCTCGTGAGCACTCGGGTGTGCCTACTTTATGCGGTGGAATTGGTATATATGTACGTAAGATTAAAAAAAAAAACTGTCAAATCAGCCGATTTTGTGTAATCTGTCTCTGGACATAGATTCTCGATCCGATTGCAATCGGCCGATGTTTAATCATTGGGCGCGAAGTCTAAGAACAATCGTAAAATCGGCCGTCTTAATAATCCGTCTACAATTCTAAATCGGTCGATTTTATAATCAATGTTCAAAGGCGTCAACTTTAAAAACAACTGTAAAATCGGTCTATTTTCGATCCGATTACAATCGGCCGATTGATTTAATCCCAAGGGAAGTATGCGACCGATTCGTTTTATTGTCAGGCCGCCTCAATTTAAAGTTCCGCAATTACGTTGTTAATTGCGAAACAAGAAGATTACGTGGGTGTCGTTGGGGCAGCGACCTGCGGAAACAAGACGGGCTTTACAAAACAGGATGTCACCGGCGATTTCCGGCTGTCCGCGAGTGCCAACCTGGCCGGTAATGGGTCGGCTAATTACCGCCTGTGTTACCACGCCGGCGGCGGCCGGCGGCCGCGACCCGTGCGCCTATTTTCGGGCGAGATTTGCGCCCGCCCCGATTCCGATTCAAATCGGGCGCTCTATTTTCGGCCCTAATTGCGTGTTGTAGGTTCAAAGCCCGCGCGTTGAAATTTGCGCGCGAAAAGAATTTCCATTAAAAAAAATCGCCGATTCATTAACTTGCTAACATCACCGTTCATTAATTCATTCATTCATTGCTTGAAGACGTGTTCGCTTCGGAAACGGTTCGTAACAATATAAGTTAAAAATTTTATTTTATAAATACTTCTTGAAACCGATTCGACGGCGGACCATAGCAACGCCCGAATGGTCCTAAGCCTGGTAATAACGCATTTCAGGCCCGATCTTACCACTTCCTGATAAATGTAACCGTCGGTTAATATCTTTGAAAACCTTTGTGCCGATAATGGTTTCCTAGGATATTAACCGATGGTTAAATTTATCAGGAGGTGGTAAGATCGGGCCTAAGTGAGAGGTTTTGCTCGCGACAGAATCGAATATCTTCCTCGTTCTTGTCGAGAGCCTTCTAGAGGGATCAAGGTCATTCTTGTAAAAACTAATGTTCTGGAAAGGGTTGGTCTTCTTTCATCGTTCAACTCAGTCCGTTCGTTAAGGTACGAACATCCCGAAGATGCCTCGCTGTTCACCCTCGCTGTTTAGGTCGCGCTCGATACCGCGATATCAACTCGATGTAAAACAAACGTGTAATTTTAAATGGAATCGTGTATATCGAAGATGGATACTAGCGCGCATTTTCTTGTATTATATCGAGCCATTACACGCGATTTAAACATCGAAGGTGAACAGCGAGGCAACTTCGGCATGTTCGTACCCTTACACAATTCGGTTGGTTTAAATAAAGTCGACGGATTGTGAGTTTAAAATGCAGGACGACTTACTTGGGGGTATAAAAAAAACAAAAACAATAGAAAAAGGTATACAAAAAGGAACAATAGAAAAAGAAGAGGGATTAAATTTGCAATCTTGACATTTCTCAAGATTATGTATTTCTAAAACATAAATGTCGTTTTTTTTTCTTCCGAGCCACGCAACGTTTCCGGTGACGCTCTGGTTCTCACACATAATTATTTAGATTCAATTTAAAAAAAGCGTTGCTAATTATATGCCGTCTGCTTGTCGTTAAATACAGTTGTTTTTTGCAATTGTTTTTTTTTATCATATATTAAATATAATAATAATAATAAATAAACTTACTGGATCGATAAAAAATAATTATTCTATTTTATACAGCGAGTTCCAAAATGATTGGCCATTACGTCATCACTCCTTGACACTATTGTAGGTTACAACACTCCTAGGAGGTTTGAAGAAACTAATCTTTGCATTAATCGTTGTTATTCATTTGTTTCATCATATTTCTACATACGTGCCGTGAGTTTCGGTTCCTTTTTCTTCGTTTTCTAATTTTTGACTTCTGTAACTTATTGTTCTAGTTCTTTACACTGCATTTTAATGTTAGTTTCTTTGCACTATTAACTTTTATTAACATAATCTACAATCTTGTCACTATCGATGATGAATGATTAAACTAAACAATCGGTCGATTCAAAAATTCAATCTCGTCAGTGTCGATGATACGTCAAATGTCTGTCAAATAAATCGACAAAATACATTCGGTTGTACAGTCTCAAACAGCCGAATAAAAACATTGCCAGCTCAGTCATTCCTGACCACTCCGTATAAATAAATATTTTTAGGGTTGAATATAAAAGAGGGAAATGTTTAATTTTGCTAAAAAAATGTGCGATAAAAAAATAATGGTAGCTATGTTCAAAAATAAAAAAATATTATCTTTTTTCTATTTTCTTCTTATTTGCTCACTTCACTTCACTTCAACTTTCACTTCATATTTCTTCATTTTCTGTTACTTTTTTTTATTGTACTGCTTCGATTTCTTTTTGTTATTTAATCTTCTTATCAAGTATGATATACGATAACAACTTTGGTGCGATCGTTGTTCTTCTATTTTGCTTTCGTCTCTTCCGGTTTTCTTTCTTGCGTTTTACTATTTTAAGAAAATAAATCTTTTCGTTCTTAATCAATATGTTTGTTCATCATTTGTTACAGTTTGATTCTGTTGGACAATTTCGGCAACTGCGCGTACGCGTGTGCTTGGTTCATAAACTTGGCAACATTTTCCAGAAGTGACCTGCTCAAGGCTTTTCATTGGTCTAAAATGTAAACACGTTCCTTCGCATTCTGTTTCTCGATTGGACCGCCATATTTGCTCATTCTCATTTTGGCCACGCTTCACTTTGCCGTCAGACACGCGAGCAAACACACGTGGTTTCGTTAAAATGTGGGAAGTTGCGTAAAATCGTGTTTACAAGATACAACTGGGCAGTTTGACTGGAAAGAATAAAGCTCTGCGTGTCTGCTGAGGTGTTTCGTAAGCATCCTCGCAACGCGTTGAAACGATTCGTAGAATCTAAGGTATGCGGCACGATTATTAAGCGTATGCAAGCAGTTAAATGTTCTTTCTACGTTTATCGGAAGAGATCTCGAATATTCTGGGGACCGTTACAAGTACGGCGAATTTCGCATCTTGAATGCATCTTTTCAGTTTCCGTCCGATCAACGACTCTGCGTAAAAGGCCGTCGTTATTTTCACGACCGCTGCTAAGGAAAGCAGAAATTAGCCGACAGAGACGATTGGCCCGCCATATTTGCTCAGAAAGCAGATTCCGGCAACCATCTTGGCCACCTTCACTTTACCCCGTTCGACGAAGGCGAGCATACACACGTGATTTTGTTAAAGTGTGGAAGCTTGTGTAAAATTGTGTTTACAAGACTCAACTGGGCAGTTTGACTGGAAAGAATAAAGCTCTGCGTGTCTGCTGAGGTGTTTCGTAAGCATCTTTGCCAACGGATTGAATCGATTCGTAGAATCTAAGGTATGCGGCACGATTATTAAGCGTATGCAAGCAGTTAAATGTTCTTTCTACGTTTATCGAAAGAGATCTCGAATATTCTGGGGACCGTTACAAGTACGATGAATTTCGCATCTTGATTGTGTCTTTTCATTTTCCGTCCGATCGGAGACTCTGCATAGAAGGCCGTCGTTATTTTCACAACCGTTGCTGAGGAAAACAGAAATTGGCCTAGAGGGGCGATTGGCCCGCCATATTTACTCAGAAAGCAGATTCTGGCAACCAACTTGGCCACGCTTCACTTTACCCCCCTTCGACACTCTAGCATACACAAGTGATTTCGTGCAAGTGTGGAAATTTGTGTAAAACTGTGTTTACCATGTACAAATGGGCAGTTTGACTGGAAAGAATAAAGCTCAGCGTGTCCGCTGAGGTGTTTCGTAAGCATCCTCGCAACGCGTTGAAACGATTCGTAGAATCTAAGCTATGCGGTACGATTATTAAGCGTGTGCACGCGGTTACATGTTCTTTCTTCGTTTATGGGAACAGATCTCGAATATTCTGGGAACCGTTACAAGTACGGCGAATTTCGCATCTTGAATGCATCTTTTCAGTTTCCGTCCGATCAACGACTCTGCGTAAAAGGTCGTCGTTATTTTCACGACCACTGCTAAGGAAAGCAGAAATTACCCGACAGGGGCGATTGGCCCGCCATATTTGCTCAGAAAGCAGATTACGGCAACCATCTTGGCCACCTTCACTTTACCCCCGTTCGACAGGCGAGCATACACACGTGATTTTGTTAAAGTGTGGAAGCTTGTGTCAAATTGTGTTTACAAGATTCAACTGGGCAGTTTGACTGGAAAGAATAAAGCTCTGCGTGTCTGCTGAGGTGTTTCGTAAGCATCCTTGCAACACGTTGAAACGATTTGGAGAATTTAAGGTATGCGGTACGATTATTAAGCGTGCGCACGCGGTTACATGTTCTTTCTTCGTTTATGGGAACAGATCTCGAATATTCTGGGAATCGTTACAAGTACGGTGAATTTCGCATCTTGACGGTATCTAAACCTTTTCCGTCCAATCGGCAACTCTGCGTAGAAGGCCGTCGTTATTTTCACAACCGTTGCTGAGAAATTGGCCGAGACAGGCGATCGGCCCGCCATATTTGCTAAAAAAAAACAGATTTCGGCAACCAACTTGGCGACACTTCACTTTATCCCCGTTCGACACGCGAGCATACACCTGTGATTTCGTTAAAGTGTAGACATTTGTGTTAAACTGTGTTTACCATGTACAAATGGGTAGTTTGACTGGAAAGAATAAAGCTCTACGTGTCTGCTGAGGTGCTTTGTACGCATCCTTGCCAACGGGTTGAAACGATCCGTACCCAAGCAACCACAAATGCTTTATTAATTTTTTATAAGTATTTATAAAGCTTTTTTGCACTCTTGTAAATGTTTATAAAGCATTTGTGATTTCTTGGGTAGAATTTAAGGTACGTGGTACGATTTTATTAAGCGCGGGCACACGGTTACATACGTTTTCTTTGTTCCTCGGAACTGAATCCGTTTCACCGTGGGGTACACTTCTGAATATAGGACCGTTTTATTGAGGGATACACATCCGATTATTCTGGGGACCGTTACAAGTACGGTGAATGACCCCTGGCACTTTTCGTTTATCAGCTCCCGCCGGGGAACTTTGGGAAATGGTGGTGCGTCCACCAGCTGGTGTTGTTCCTTGGTGCACGTATTGTACCATCTAACCCACCACCATCTCCTTTAGAGTCCAGCTTCGGAAGAGCTGTTGAAATTACAGCGCGGTTCGCCACCAGATTTCGTAAGTAACCGGGAGAGTAACGCAGTTGTAGGAAAGTGGTGGTAGCACTCTTTTTTCTGACAATTTAATTTTCAGTTGATATACAATTTTAATTCAATTTTTCTGGTTTCCTTGTTTTTGGAGAGGGAAAGTCATTCCATCTTCATTTCTGTGACTTTTTTCTGTACGTTATTTGGAAGTTTCTTGCATGCGCACTTTTCTTATTATTTAACTTTTTTATCTTCCTTATTAAGTATGTCGGTTGTACAGCTTTTTACGTCACCTGTTCTTTTTTATCTCTCACTTTCTCTCGGTTTGTCTCTTTTTATAGATCACTCACCGTTACGAGCATCCTCATCATTTTTATTATTATTTTTTTTTTGATTCTGGTTACTTGCGTCTCGATTTACACATTCTGAGCTTCGAATTTTCTGGTTTCCTTTTGAGAACCTCACTTTGATTTTTTTAGATTCACTTTTTTAGACTCGTTATGCTCAAAAATTCTTTTTGTTTTTTTTTATACCGTCCGAAAATCTTTTTGCTATTTTCCAACCAAAAAACTGACGTTTCTCCCACGGATTGGTTCGAGATTAAAAATAAAGACAATTAAAAAAAATGTTTAACATAAAAAGCAAAAGCTAAATAATGCGAGCGAAAAGGCACGAGATGAAAAAGAGAAACAAATCAAAACGTCAGCGGAAAGTAAGCAAAACGGGCGCAAGTTTAATAATAAAAATTTAAATCGACAAGAAGAAAGAAAGAAAAAATCAATTAAGAAACATTGAAATGTTATAAAAATGTGCACGCTGTTATATGTTCTTTCTTGGTTTATTGGAACAGATCCGAATATTCCGGGGACCGTTACAAGTACGGCGAATTTCGAATTAAAACATTGAAGTGTTTTAAAAATTAAAAATAAAAATCGGACGGAAAGCCAATGCAAAACGTAAATCAAGTATAGAAACAAAATGATTCAACAAAAAGAAAAAGAGCGACGTGAAATAAATGACAACAACAAATCATCAAGAACAAGACGATCGAGAGATAAAAGAAAGACAAGACAATCGCGAATTTAACAATAAAACTGTAAATATGATAAAAACTGACGAAAAATCAACAAACAATGAAATACAAAGAAAACATTACATAACGCCTAAAGTAATTGTCATAGTGATCCTTAATAAATTAGTAAAGTATAATGTTACCAGTGTAATTAATGAATTGTTATTATTAAAGTTAAAATGAAACGCTAATTATATATCGGCAGAAAAATTTCTGTCTCTACTCGAGTCATCTGGCGACCTAATGATAGTCTGTACAGATTATGCCCCAATTGAGATTCGAACTCGAGTCATCTCGTCGCCTTTGCAGACTGTGCCGCAATTGAAATTCAAAGTCATCTTGTGGTCTCGCGATCGCCTTTACAGAGTGTCGCAATTGAAATTCAAACTCGAGTCATCTGTGCGATCTAGTGACCGCCATTACAGATTTCGTGCGAATCATGTCTGACGTTTTAAGTTATATTTATCATCGAAACACCCGTATAGTAATCTTGGGTGACTTCAATGTACATTTTAACGTATATAGCAATGAAAACGCAAATCGTTTAAAACATCTGTTCCAAACTTTTGATATGCACGAAAGTGTGTTTATGCCTACACGTAACTCGAATATACTTGATAATATTTTCTCGAATGTTAAATTTCCATACTATAATGTTCTTTCATGTCCGGTGTCGAATCATCGCTACGTTATATGTCAACTCCCGAAAATTAATTTATCTAAAAACACCATCACGTCTTATATTTCTTTTACGCGTTCTTTCAACGAAAAGTCTTACGCTGCTTTTCAAGCAGCACTCTCAGATACAATTTGGCCTGATTTTAATCAGTTTCAAAACTTTAATGACGCATTTAATAGCTTCTACGATATCTTTATCCGTAACTTTAAGCTTTTTTTTCCAGAGAAAATTGTTAAAACCAATCACACGCTGCAGAGACGAACTTGGGTTACGGATGAATTAAATTCTTCCAGTGCTACCCTCAGAAACTGGTATAATCTTCAGTTAACACATCCAAATTTAAAAGATATGTATCTTCAACATAAAAAAAGACATTATGTCCTACTTAAAGAAACGAAAAGACTACACTATGAAAATCGAATCAGTTCTTCGAATAATAAAAATCGTGAATCTTGGAAAATTATATCGGAATTAACAAGGAATAAACCTTTACACAGAAATACATCTTTATCAATAAACAATTCCTTAACTGACAATCCTGCGGTTGTTGCAAATATATTTAATAATTTCTTTCGTGATATTCCATACGACACTATGAAAAACATTACCGCAGGTGACTTTTCGTCTACACTTAATAGAGTTATAAATTCTAATATGTTTATTTTTTCTTTTACTGAACAAGAACTGCTTAAAATTTTTAACAATTTAAAAAATAATTTTTCTTCAGGACCTGATGATATTCCTTGTACTCTATTGCGTAAAACTTGTCCTTCCTTTATAACTCCTATTACTCAATTAGTAAACCTTTCTTCCCGATGAGAAGTTAGCAATAAAATTCCAGCAATAAAATTATGAAATTTCAAAACGCTGCCACTGCTAAAATAACGCTCACAGATCAATAATATTTAATCTATTACAAAGAGTATAATGTGTAGATTCACCTCATATGAAGAAACTGAAAAAATATTTGATATTAAGTTAACTATGACTATTTTAACCAGCATAAGTCATTACTCATATATTGCACCAATCCAATTGCTTTCACTGAAAATGTTCACGTAGTCATAAAGTAAACATACATATCTATATAATAATGCCTTGAGAAAGTTTTAGCCGGTTGATTTGAAGTAATTAGAAATTAATTAAAAGTGGCGCTCCGACCAATGAAACAGAACCAATTTCAAATGTTCATAACTTTTCTCAGAGAACTTGCATAAAAATTCTGTTTGCAGGGTATGAAAGCACAGCTCGAAATCTATCGTTCAAGCCACCCTCTGAGTTTTAGCCAGTTGGTTTGAAGTAATTAGAAATTAATAAATTGTGACGTTTGCAACAATAAAAAAAACTTTACTTTGCGCTTTGTAAATTATGGCCAAGGTCTGAAGTTTGCATTGAGTACACAGGGTGTTCAAAGTTTTTGTTATAGGCACACAACAACTTCGTTATTGTGGAAGGTACGAAGTCGTTCAAATTGGCAAAAATATACCTGCTTTTACTCAAGATTAGTAATTAAGCATTGTCCATGCGTAAGCTGACCGGATCAGTCAGATTACGGTGGAATTCTCGATGTGTTCTTCTGATGAGGCCTCAATTAGGGCCGAAATCGCTATGAGAACCCTGTTGCAATTTAGCTGAATTGTAGCAGATTTTTAATGATTTTTTTAATGATGAGTACAAATATCGCAATAACTCCTTTATTATTTGTTCTGAGGTTAAGTAGTAAAGAGTACTTTATATTTAGAATTTACTTTTCTTTCGTTTCACAACAAAAAATACGGAATATTTCATTAAAGAAAAGTTTACATGTGAAGATATTATGAGACCGCGATGCGTAATTGTTTTTTGGTATCGCCGCTTAATTGTGGGTTCATTGTTGCTGATGATTTGAACGATTTCGTACCTTAATAATTATGAAGTTATTGTATGTATACAGTGTTTCCCAAAAGTAACGGATAAATTCTATAAAATGGTTAAGAAAAGGAAGAATTGTCAGGTCGATTTTTATTTTTAAATCATCATTTGAGGATGTAATTTTCAATCCCCCATCTCTAAGCTATAACAACCCCAACTTTAAAAATTCAAGGAGCAAAGTACATCTTTTCTATTTGCAAATTTTTCTTCTTCCCACATATTATTTGTGCATCATAGTATTTTTATTTAAGCTTTAATCATTCGCAATTACTGAGAATCACTGGGACACACTCTATATTGGAAACTTTGATCACCCTATACAGACCGTTTAAAAATAACTCGGCACTATTGCAAACTATTTTATTATTAAAGTTACAGATACAATTAAATTAGCAAACTAGTAGTATCTTTCGTCCTGATTGCAACGATGCATTCAAAAAAAAACAATTGAACATCGCATTTATAAAATAAAGGAAAAAGAACACTTTTTCTTTTAATAGAACGCCCTGTATATTATTTGACCAATCGATAAAGAATAAAATTCTGAATTAAAATTATTCTTTATCATTTTATCGGAAATTAATAAATAAAGAAGATATTTTGATTTTTTACAAATTCATTAAGATGGCTGTGTTTCAAGAACAAAACATTTGAAAGCCGTGTATGTATCTGAAAACATTAATTTTGGTTTATTTGTTTATTATAAAAGGTGTTTTTTCTGAGTTTTGTAAAAATCTTTTCATAACAAGAATTTTTATAAGATGAATTTTCTGGCCCAGAACATGCATCTTATGAACATTCCTTTTGTTTGTACAAATCTTGATTTTTAAGTACAAAATAATTCAGAAGGGACAATGTAAAGTTAATATTGTTTTACTCTTGTCAATGTCACAACTTATTACTTTGTAATAATTGGTACTGCTTCATTGGTCCGAGCGTCACTTTTAATTAATTTCTAATTACTTCAAATCAACCGGCTAAAACTTTGTGAAGGCATTATTAAATAGATATGTATGTTTACTTTATGACTACGTGAAAATTTTCAGTGAAAGCAGTTGTTTTGGTGCGATATATGAATAATGACTTATGCTGGTTTAAATAGTCATAGTTAACTTAATATCAAATATTTTTTCAGTTTCTTCATATGGGGGAATCTACACATTATACTCTTTGTAATAGATTGAATATTATTGATCTGTGATCGTTATTTTAGCGGTGGCAGCGTTTTGAAATTTTATAATTTTATTGCTGGAATTTTATTGCTAACTTCTCATCGGTACCTTTCTTTCACCAAAGGCTACTTTCCATTAATTTTAAAAACTGCTGCTGTTGTACCGGTACATAAGAAAAATTCCACGGAATTGGTTGAAAATTATCGACCAATTTCTTTAAATTCTGCGTTCTCCAAAGTGTTCGAATATGCGATGCTCAATAGACTGCTAGATCATCTAAATAAGCATAACATTATCATTAATAAACAGCATGGTTTTAGAAAAGGCTACTCAACCATTACAGCTCTTCATGCCTTTATGGACGAAATAACTTCTGCTCTTAATAAAGGTGAAAAACCGATAGGTCTTTTCTGCGACTTTAGCCGCGCTTTTGATTGTGTAGATCATTCTTTGTTAATCTCTAAACTTGACTCATATGGCATTCGCGGTACTGTATCTGATTGGTTTGCCTCTTACCTATGTCAGTATGTCAAAGTAAAATTTCTGAAAAACAACATGATATCTACTGTCAAATCATGTCTATTACCTATAACTATCGGTGTTCCCCAGGGTTCAATCCTGGGTCCGATTCTATTTTTACTTTTTGTTGATGATATTGTTCGATTTGTTAATTATACACTGGTAATGTATGCGGATGATACTTCGGGGATTTTTTCTAGGACTAACTTGGCTACTTTAACTGAAAAAGGCAATATATTACTAAACCAACTAAATCAGTGGTTCAATATGAATAAATTATTTATGAATCCTACTAAAACAACTTTTGTTATCTTCCGGCCTTCTTATAATTCTAACGACTTAAATATTAATCTACATTTAAATAATATGAATCTTAAACAAGAATCCTGTGTAAATTTCCTTGGAATCCACATTGATGAAAACTTAAATTGGAAGTCACACTGTATAAAACTAATAAAAAAATTAAATACCATTTGTTTTCAAATTCGAAACCTTAAATATGTTTTAAGTCATAATTTTTTATTATCGTACTATTATTCTCAGGTACATTCAAGGTTGCTATACGGTATCTGTTTCTGGGGCGATTCCGTATCATCTGCTGATGTATTTTTGGCTCAAAAGCGGATAGTACGCTGTATCGCCAATATAAAATCTACGGACTCATGCAGACCGTACTTTACTTCATATAAAATATTACCACTGGCGTCTATATTTATTCTTGAATTATTAGTATATGTACATGCCAATCAAAAGACTTTTGTGCGAAATTTGGATATTCATAATTATGAAGCCCGTCAGCGCTATAATTATAGAACTCCTTTAAATATCTATAATGTAACTTGTAAAAGCCCATCAACTATTGGTCTGAAATTATTTAATTTGCTGCCTCCGCAACTAAGAAATATAAAAGATACTAATAAATTTAAATCAAAAATAAAAGTCATTTTGATAAACAAATGCATTTACTCTACTGAGGAATTTAAATCTTTTATGACATCTCAGGTTTAGTTTTAATTACTGTGACTGTCTGTGTATATGTGCTTTTCTACATACATGTATTTTTGACTTATCCCATTACTTTTGTAAAAACGGGACTAATAAAGGTTATTATTATTATTATTATTATTATTATTATTGTGCCGCAATTACGATTCGAATTCGTGTCATCTCGTGATCTAGTGACCACCTTTACGGATTCCGCCGCAACTGAGATTCGAACCCGAGTCATCTGGCGATCTAATAACTTCCTCTTGTAGTTATTGGCGTTTCTGAAGACAAAACCAATCAACCCATCACCTACAGAAAAATCAAAACCGGTCGGCGCATTCCAAAATCCGTCGACCTTTTCGCAGCGCGCACGCACTTTGTAAGAACGGACATTCCTCTCTGGTTGTCACCTCGCCCAAGATAAACGCGTTATTAATTAATTATTCGAGAAGATAAACGACACGGACGGTGCGACGACAACACCGGCGCGGCGGCCAAAGCAAACTTTTCCGTTTTTCCCCGGCCTTTCATCCTCTGCGCACAGGGAATTCGATTAAGCATTCAAAATAGGACGCAGGTGTGAGGCGCGCGCGTCTAATTTAAACTTGTGCATCCGCGATTTCGAACGATTCCATCAGGAACTAATAAAACAGGCGGCCGAAAGTTGAGCGCGAGCCAAAATTACAAAGCGGGGGTCCCCCCGGACCCGTCGGTGAAATCAGAACCTTTCGCATTTGCACATCTCATAAGGGCCTATCACGTGACAGCCCATAAGAAGTCCCTCTCGCGTTGCGTGATCTCTACACAATCGAGGAATTCAATTATTAAATTAATCGCTTGTTGATTTAATTATCATTAAATAATAATTAATTGATATCAGTTGTGGTTAACCGCGATAGCTTCCGGGAACTGTGTCTCGAGTGCGTTTTTTATTTTCCTTTTCGTAATACTTAATTAAAATTTTAGAAATGTCTTGTCGATAAATAAGTTGGGGGAGGGGTTCTGGACGATGAGGAATTTCCGAAAACCGATCGTAAACAATGTCCGCCGCCGACAGGGGAATAAGACAATAAATTAGCGGCGAAACGTGTTACATACTTAATTATACGTAAATACGTACCTGGCTCGTGTAAATGTAATTTATTAGGCGCGACACACATTCGGTTCCCAAGACGCCCGAGGTGCACTCACCTGCAAAGAAATTAAGAAATTATTTTCATGAAGTTGAAGCATACACCCGTCGCGTCGTGTGAGGTGTCGAACTAAACGTCCGGGCGAGGGCAATTCGGTCGTGCCTAGGGCGCCATCTTGGAATCCAAGATGGCGGCAGTGCGATGTATACGAAAAAGAATAAAACAATAATTAATAAATAATTAATGAATTAATAATCTCTTCAGGTTATGGAACTTTGTTTCAAATTTCTCATTATTTTTATTTTTCTATTTCTTTCTTATTCTTATCCAAGTAAAGCCCGATTTTTTTCCCTCGTGATAAGTTTATCTGGCAGGTAATATCCTCGGAAACTATTATCGGTACAATGGTTTCTAAGGATAAAACCTGGCAGATAAAGTTATCAGGAGGTGAAGTGATCTGGCATAAGTGAGATACGAAGAAATACTTAGGTACATAAACGGCAAAAAGTCAAGATTGGAAACTCTACCGTACAGTGAATTAAAAATCATTAAAAAAATGTAAACAGTAAAAGAAAGTTACAAAAGGAAAAACATAAACGAAATAAGGCAGAAAAGAATTTGCCACCGTCGGGACTCGAACCTCGAACCTCGAACGACCTGAAACTAGAAGGTACGGGACCTTCTAGTTTCAGGTTTGCAGCTTCATCTTTTGAACTATGACGACTCCAGAGTTCGAGTATGATAATTTAATGTAGCGATCTTAAAGGTAGAGTCTAATTTAATTAAATCAGAATTGAATGTAGTATTTAATTAACGTATTAGAACTCTGGAGTCGTCATAGTTCAAAGGATGAAGCTTCAAACGTGAAACTAGAAGGGACGGGTTCGAGTCCCGACGGTGGCAATTTTCTTTCTGCCTTATTTCGTCAGTGTTTCCCTTTCTTTTAGATTATTATTTAATCGACGCTAATACTTCCCTTATATTTGAAGCGCAAAGGAAAATTTGGATGTTTGTCAACAATTAAAAAAAAAAAAACAGTGAAAATGAAATAAATTTTTAATTAAATCCCAAAGCAGAAAGTCGTCGAAGTTCTTTTGTTTTAGACACGAAGAAAAAAAAAACTCAAATAAACAACGCTAAAATGCGCAGATCAAAAATGAAACAAAGATTAGACGATTCAAAAAAGAAAAACTGCAAACAAAGTATAACAAATTATATCGATCAACAAAAGAGAAACGAAATGAACGCTGGCACGTAACGCCAAAAAGCAATTTTGATAAATAAAACAAAAGAAAGTTTACTGAAATAAATAGGTAGCGACGGCGGCCAATCAAGAAATAAATAATAATAATATATAAGGAAAAAAGGGGCAAAAGATCGATGCCTTTATTATGAATTATAAAACTAGAAATATGGAAAATTAAATAAAAGTCGAAGAATCAATTTAAAACGAGCAATTAAACGAGTACCCCGTCTACGCACAATGTTGAGAAAAATGAATTTAAAAAAAATTCTTGAAAAAAAATTCAATACAAGAAAATTGAAAATCAAATGACAATCGAAACTTCAAAACAAATGACAACTGAAATCTTCACTGTAGAAAAAAGGACTTTGAAAATCAAAGGACGACAGAATTTTGACAATTGAATCTTCAACACAAAACCGAACTATACTGAAATTCAAATGGAAATTCAATTTTGGAAATCAAAAAAAAATGGCGACCAAAACAAAAACAAATCAAAAGACGAAAGTCATTGAAAATCAAACAAGACCAACAGAGTTTTGAAAATCAAACTATAATCGTATTTCAATACAAAGTGACAATTGAATCTTTAAAACGAAAAACAACGACCTTGAAATTCACATGTCAATATCGAATTTCGAAAATCAAAAAATGACGACAGAGTCTTCAAAACAAAAGACGAACGACGTCGAAAACCAAACGGAAAGAGCTGTCCGCCCGCCATGTTAGAAATGTCCGGTGTCCGGAGATTTATTGGTTTTCATTTCCGTTTAAAGCGGACACCTGTGGTGTCGGCTTTCTTTACCGGTTTAAGATCAAAGGAATTCCGACTATCTTCAGTTTTGAATTTGTCAGGCGACGTGCGCTGTAGGATGGAATCCGGATTTTGCATTGCGTTGCAAATCTTCCATTTTATTTTATTTTTTTATTGAGCTTATTGACCTTATTGAGTTTTTCTTTTCTTCTTTTTTTTTCTTCTCTTTTCTACTTCAGATCCATCCGTACCAAGTAATGATCACTTCCTATCTTGCGACACCTCGCACGTATAAAGATTAAATAAACAAAATAAATTAGAAATTATAATGCAACATAGTGCAATACTGAAAAACAAAACAAATAAAAACACGTGCAAGGTCGGTCTTGTTACCTTAAAATTCTTGCATTTTCCTAGGTTGTATTTCGCAGAGAAAGAAAGGAAGAATTCTGTCTAAGTGTTTAATGAGTTTGTGGCAAATAATTTAAACCCAATCGTATTTTTGAGTTCAGTTTAAATTCAGTATTCCAAAGAAAGATTCAAGACCGGCGTTGGTGAGTTAAACTACTATCTTAGATTCGTTGTAGCTCTAGCAACTAACGAAAGCTTTAAAAGTGTACAGATTTCTTCGTCCCTTTCCTTTCTCTAGAGCAATCAATTTTCAAACTTTATTTCGATTTGTTCGATTATGTCTCAACATTCGGAGAAACTTTTATTTTGATTTAGCTGCCGTTTTCGATTTTTAACAAGTCTTCATCGACCCTAAAAAAACGTTGTGATAGAAAAGGTTATGCGGTAAATTTTAAGGTTATGTGTAATTGAATAGTTATTTTGAAAAAATTTGAAAATTATAAAAATATAAATAAATTTGTACTTGTAATTTGTACAATTACAATTGTACAATTAGTTTTAAAAATCATTTTATAATACTAAAATGTAATAATTTTATTAATTTTATTTCAACTACTATTAAAAAGGAAGATGATCACACAAACAAAGAGAGACGGCGAAAAATAGCGAACCGATTGGACGATTTTGAAAATACAAGTGGCCGGCGCCGTCCAGCAACCAATGGGAAATGAAGTAGAGATCGATTTCCGGCATTATTTTTGCGAACCGGTCTACAAACACGGCAATTCGAGGTTCTACTTTGCGCGGATTGCTAAAAGGACTGGAGACAAAAGGGGTTAGTTCGTTTTCTGGCTTTGTTGAGGCAGGCTTGTTCTTTTCTAATCTGTCGCCCATTTTCCACCCCGATCTGCACGCCTAGAAATACCCCGTTTGTTACGACTCGTATTAGGAAGTAGCCGATAATTGATTTCTCTTCCTCTGTAGTATATCTGTGAATGGCGGCTTTGTGTTTATCACCAAAGCAGGGATGACATAGTACCGTCACCACAGCATCTGTAAGATAGGCTCGCGATTTTGATAGCATTATTAATACGTCCTCGACCAATCGATACTGTTAAATCGAAATGTTAGCGATATCCTACGATCGCTTTTTGACCAAATCAAAAACGATTTGCAACAAAATTTGTTAGGATTACTATTATTACCTGCGTTTTCTCACGTAAACAACGCGAGCCGCACGGAAAATTGTATGGAAAACGGCGATGCAGTGGACCGCCGCAATTATTGCTCCGCTCAGCGTGCAGATTGTATGGTGAAATAACTGACGATATAGACTTTTTAATCCTCGCCTTGGTTATCACTATTAATTTGTTCTGACTTAAAACTAATTTACGATGGCTAATCAATATCATCCATCGTCGGGCATGGAATTAAACATCTCAATACGTCTTTGGGCCCCCTTAAACCTAAGTGCGCGCACTCATTCCCGAATAATTCCGTAATGTTTGTTTAAAGTACGTTCAAATATTTATCTGGTCGCGTTCTCTACATATCTGAGGCGTTATGTAACCGTCGATTTTCTCTGACGCAACCGCACGTAATTTTTCCGTTTCCAAGCCCCGACAATTTTAATCACCCGCCCCAATAATAAATAATTAGCACTTAATCGAATCGCCCATTGAGCACGGACGGCTTAATGGACGGCGCACTTATTTCTCGATCTGAAGTGCACTCGGAACTCGTTTGTTTGCGTTTAGCTCGGGCGCGCATACACGCGTTCCACATTCCTTTGGCAGCGAAAGAAACGTCGAAGGAATGAAAGAAAGAAAGAAAGAAAGAAAGAAGGAAGGAAGGAGAAAAAGAAAAAAAAAGGCGAGCGAGCAAGCAAGCAACCTTTGCGCGCGCGGTGGGAGGTCACTTAAAAATAGAGACAAGTATTTGCCTCCTTTCTAAGCAAGCGCCTTTAACTGTCGCATGTAATCTAGATTCCATTGGTGGAACCTAACGGTTTTGCTTTGTGTATGTAATGGTGTGTTTGTTCCATACATGGGGAACGGGAGGACCCGGGGGGGGGGATTCAGTTTTGATTGAGTCTTCCTAATGCACGATTTCTACGTAAGCCCTATTATTTTCTAACATCATTGTACATCTGCGTAAGCCCCACTATTTTTTAACATCGCTATACATACAACATGGAAAAGTTTCTGGAAACGGTATGAAAAAACGCATATGAAATTTGGTAAACAGTATCATTGTTTTTCAAAGTATTCGCCTTTGACGTCAATACACTTTTGCACACGCTCGAATCAATTTCTAAAGCACGTTTTTCACTTTAAAGATGGTACCTCAGAAACCAGTGTCCGGAATGTTTCAACCGCTGCTTCAGCCGACGAAAATCGCTCACCACGCATTTTATTTTTGATATTTGGGAACAAAAAGAAATCATTAGGTGATAAATCAGGTGAATATGGACAATGAGTCATTAATTCAACATTTTTGTTGGACAAAAAATCAACTGTTTGACGGGTTGAGTGAGAGCTGGCGTTGTCATGATCGAGAATAATTCGTCAATTTCGATTGTTTCTTCTTATTTGATCGATGACTTCCGGCAAACAAATTGTAGTGTACCAATCAGCATTCACGGTTTTTCGATCCTCTAAAGCCACGGTTGCTACATGTCCAGTTAAACCAAAGAAACAAGCAATCATTTGCTTCGCAGCACTGCGTGAACTGACAACTTTTGTTGGTTTTGGTTCATTTTGAAATACCCAAACGGTAGATTGTTGTTTACTTTCTGGCTCGTACGAATAGATCCACGTTTCGTCACCAGTAACGATGTTATAAACTAAATTTGCACGACCTCCATGGAATTTATTGAGCATTTCTTCATACCATTTGACACGACCCTGTTTTTGGGCTTCGTTTAAATTGTGTGGGATCCAACGACAGCAAAGCTCTCGTACGTTCAAATGATCATGCAAAATCTGGTGTATTGCTTTAATGTCAATGCGTAAGGATGCTTGAATCTCACGGTATGTCACATGTCGATCTCGCTCAAGCATTTCACGCACAGCATCTACGTTAGTGGCAACAACAAATGTTGATGGACGACCTTCACGAAATTCGCCACTGAGAGAGGTACACCAGTGCTTAAAAGTTTTCGGAGTACTAGCCAGATCGCTGGCAGTAGTAAATTTTGTGCTTTGCAATTATGAACCTTACAGCTTTTACAAGCATACCTGCTGTCCGGATAATAAAACCGGCCATCGCAAACACAGGGATTTAAAATAGACACGAACATATTCAACCAACTTGATTAATTACTTATAGTGTTAGAAACGCATTCATTATTTAGTTAGTAAATTTAACCAAATTTGTTTCCTAAATATTATAACATGTAGGTAAAATAAATAGGAAAACAATGTGAAATTAAAATTTCTGAATCTTTGATAAATATAGTGAAACGAAATGTAACTATGCGTGCATATCATTATTATCAATAAAGACCTTTTTATTGCTATTATTATTAAATAAGTAAATGAAATAGAATCTATTATTTTCGTAAATAAATAGATTTTATAGTTTAATGCGATATACATATTATTTGCTTACTAATTAATAGCTTTGTTGACTAGAACTTTATTATACGAAAAGCGCATTTTATATTATTAGAATACGAAAAAAATTAAATAGTATTAATTGATTTTGTATAATATTTTTTCTGAATTAAATTAAATGATCAAGAATAAATGTCCCATCATTCGCATATTTTGACAAATTAAAGGTTATAAGTTTGAATAATTTACTTTTAACTTCTGAATTAATGCAAACTTGGGAAAACTTTCGATTAACTTTTCAACTAATTCTACTCATGCCAGATTATTTGAGAAGGCTTTTTTTTATTAAAACTTAAAAAAGTAATATTATTTTTTCATTTCTAGCTTAGATAAAATTTGAATATATTTTTAACATAAGTACAGTATGTTTTAACTATGTATTACAATTTTTATATTCTAAGAAAACTATACTCTAGGAGTTTACTATTAAGCTTGCTTCTAGGAAGCTAATGTATGTAGAGGTTATAGTATATATTTTTATATATTTTCAGAATTGTTGTTTACTTTCTGGCTCGTACGAATAGATCCACGTTTCATCACCAGTAACGATGTTATAAACTAAATTTGAACGACCTCCATTGAATTTCTTGAGCATTTCTTCGCACTATTTGACACGACCCTGCTTTTGCGCTTCTGTTAAATTGTGTGGGATCCAACGACTGCAAAGCTTTCGTACGTTCAAATGATCAAGCAAAATCTGGTGTATTGCTTTCATGTCAATGCGTAAGGATGCTTAAATCTCACGGTATGTCACATGTCGATCTCGCTCAAGCATTTCACGCACAGCATCTACATTAGTGGCAACAACAGATGTTGATGGAAGACCTTCACGAAATTCACTGTCACTGAGAGAGGTATGTCCACGCTGGAATTCGGCAAACCAATTATAAACACTGCTCTTTGATGGTGCTTCATCTCCAAAAGCCAAATGAAGACGATCGAGGCATTGTTTCGGCGTTAGACCACATTTGAAATCGTAAAAAATCATGGCACGAAAATTTTCACGCGAGATTTCCATGTTTACACAAAGTTACTTTTTCTCAAATGTTGTACGAACAAAACTAGTTCACTTGGATGGGAACTATCAATAGAATTATAGGCGAAAGACGCCAAATTTTTCTAATATGACAGTTGATAAACGCTAACAATTCTAGACCTACTAGATTCCAGAAAATTTTCCAGCAGCCCACGTACATAAGCCAGGGACGTACGCATGCGAGATGGATGCATTTCATCTCTGCCTGTGGGTATGTAAATATATACAGTCGTTATCGTAGATCCCATGAGGAGATTGTTGCCATGGGAAGAAGACGAGAAGTAAATGCGACCGTCCTGGGTAGGTAGAAGCAAGAGCGCAGCGCTCACTCTTTTGCAATTTGCAAGAACAACAAGAAGAAAAAACCACGTCAAGCAAAGAACTTCTCGATAGCACCATCACTGCAATTAGCCTATCTTAATAGCTCGGCGTTACGTGTTTAGGTGTGAACGCCAAGTTAATGAGGTGAGCGTACACTAAAGAATTTTTTCTTTTCTTTTTGCGCGCCGTTGATGATCTGCAAATTGGCATACTTTAAGGCGTTTGTACATATTATCTCTGATGGCGCAACTGGATTATATCCAAATTGTGAAAGGCACATCGACGCGACGTCTCCCAATAAGAAGAAAATCCGCGCGGCAAATCAGAAAAAGAAAAAGACCTTGCTATTCAATATACGTGGGCTGCTGGAAAATTTTCTGGAATCTAGTAGGTCTAGAATTGTTAGCGTTTATCAACTGTCATATTTGAAAAATTTGACGTTTTTCGCCTATAATTCTATTGACAGTTCCTATCCAAGTGAACTAGTTTTGTTTGTACAGCATTTGAGAAAAAGTAATTTTGTGTAAACATGAAAATCTCGCGTGAGAATTTTCGTGCCATGATTTTTTATGATTTCAAATGTGATCTAACGCCGAAACAATGCCTCGATCGGCTTCATTTGGCTTTTGGAGACGAAGCACCATCAAAGAGCAGTGTTTATAATTGGTTTGCCGAATTCCAGCGTGGACGTACACCGGTGCTTAAAAGTTTCGAAACGAAAAGCAATAAAACTGTTCGAATATGACCCTTATTGAAACAGGTCTAATTTATTTTGAACCTTAAGAAAGGAGGGTACTTTCTCCGCACCCCGATAAGAAGGTCGTTAATCCTCTTAAACTGCCGCGGCCGGTAGATGTTTATGATGGGTTGAATTTCGTTGGAACGCAAGTATTTAGTTTCACTAATCATTTATGTAACCACAATTTTATTTTACCTAAATTAGAATATTTTATTTTCTTACATAACAAATCTTTATATATCTAAAGAAATACATGTATTTTAAATTAGTTTAACGGATCGATGATGTAAATTAAGTGGAAAAATTATAATTATACGCAATGTCTGATTTGTTCTTTAATTTTTTATTTCACAAAAGTTTTTTTACTTTATAGAAATTTTTATTCTAAAATTTTAATTACGAGAAAAGAGTAAAGAAATTTTTGGTAAATATGAAATATACAAAAATGAGCTGAGCGAGATGTATAGGGTTATTTTTATATGTTCCAATGTTTTATTTTAGGAGCTGAGAAAAAGCTTATATACAAAAATTCTAGTTTTTTTTTACATATTATCTTCTAGAGTTACCACAGAAAACCGCACTGCAAAATATATAAAAAAAACCTATACAATTTTATATAAAAAATATGCGTAATACCAAAATTACTATGGCAGGAAATAAATTAAAGTTGATCATTGGAAACAATTAAAATAACTGTATGGAGAATCATTATTGAGGATGAGGATATCAAAGAAACTATTGTTTACCTAAAGCATGCGATTATGATTAGGGCATTCGAAGTAATAGATTTAAATTTACGAATTCTGAAAATTCATAATATGCATGCTCTTTATTATTTTAGCCTTCTTGGAATTGAAATAAAAACATTTGTGATTACCAGCTGGACATTCAAGAAATGTATTAAATTTAAAAATTCTGAAAATATATAAACTATAACCTCTACATACATTAGCTTTCTAGAAGCAAGCTTAATAGTAAACTCCTAGAGTATAGTTTTCTTAGAATATAAAAATTGTAATACATAGTTAAAACATACTGTACTTACGTTAAAAATATATTCAAATTTTATCTAAGCTAGAAATGAAAAAATAATATTACTTTTTTAAGTTTTAATAAAAAAAAGCCTTCTCAAATAATCTGGCATGAGTAGAATTAGTTGAAAAGTTAATCGAAAGTTTTCCCAAGTTTGCATTAATTCAGAAGCTAAAAGTAAATTATTCAAACTTATAACCTTTAATTTGTCAAAATATGCGAATGATGGGACATTTATTCCTGATCATTTAATTTAATTCAGAAAAAATATTATACAAAATCAATTAATACTATTTAATTTTTTTCGTATTCTAATAATATAAAATGCGCTTTTCGTATAATGAAGTTCTAGTCAACAAAGCTATTAATTAGTAAGCAAATAATATGTATATCGCATTAAACTATAAAATCTATTTATTTACGAAAATAATAGATTCTATTTCATTTACTTATTTAATAATAATAGCAATAAAAAGGTCTTTATTGATAATAATGATATGCACGCATAGTTACATTTCGTTTCACTATATTTAACAAAGATTCAGAAATTTTAATTTCACATTGTTTTCCTTATTTATTTTACCTACACGTTATAATATTTAGGAAACAAATTTTGTTAAATTTACTAACTAAATAATGAATGCGTTTCTACCACTATAAGTAATTAATCAAGTTGGTTGAATACGTTCGTGTCTATTTTAAATCCGTGTGTTTGCGATGGCCGGTTTTATTATCCGGACAGCAGGTATGCTTGTAAAAGCTGTAAGGTTCATAATTGCAAAGCACAAAATTTACTACTGCCAGCGATCTGGCTAGTACTCCGAAAACTTTTAAGCACTGGTGTACCTCTCTCAGTGGCGAATTTCGTGAAGGTCGTCCATCAACATCTGTTGTTGCCACTAACGTAGATGCTGTGCGTGAAATGCTTGAGCGAGATCGACATGTGACATACCGTGAGATTCAAGCATCCTTACGCATTGACATTAAAGCAATACACCAGATTTTGCATGATCATTTGAACGTACGAGAGCTTTGCAGTCGTTGGATCCCACACAATTTAAACGAAGCCCAAAAGCAGGGTCGTGTCAAATGGTATGAAGAAATGCTCAAGAAATTCAATGGAGGCCGTTCAAATTTAGTTTATAGCATCGTTACTGGTGACGATACGTGGATCTATTCGTACGAGCCAGAAAGTAAACAACAATCTACCGTTTGGGTATTTCAAAATGAACCAAAACCAACAAAAGTTGTCCGTTCACGCAGTGCTGGGAAGCAAATGATTGCTTGTTTCTTTGGTTTAACTGGACATATAGCAACCGTGGCTTTAGAGAATCGAAAACCCGTGAATGCTGATTGGTATACTACAATTTGTTTGCCGGAAGTCATCGATCAAATAAGAAGAAACAATCGAAATCGACGAATTATTCTCCATCATGACAACGCCAACTCTCACTCAGCCCGTCAAACAGTTGATTTCTTGTCCAGCAAAAATGTTGAATTAATGACTCATTGTCCACATCCACCTGATTTATCACCTAATGATTTCTTTTTGTTCCCAAATATCAAAAATAAAATGCGTGGTGAGCAATTTTCGTCGGCTGAAGCAGCGGTTTAAACATTCCGGACACTGGTTTCTGAGGTACCTTCTTTAGAGTGGAAAACGTGCTTTAGAAATTGGTTCGAGCGTATGCAAAAGTGTATTGACGTCAAAGGCGAATACTTCGAAAAACAATGATACCGTTTACCAAACTTCATATGCATTTTGTCATACCGTTTCCAGAAACTTTTCCAGCAGCCCACGTACATTACCATTAATGGGAACGATTGAACTTACATGTCCTTAACAAAAGTTTTGCACATTTCGAGAAAATCGCAGTTGAAAATCGGGCAAGAAATAATCGCACGTCTATGTCTTTGAGGTAGGTCAAGAAAGGAAATTTTATTGCAACCATTTATCATCATCATTTAGCACAAATAATTAATATTGTTGTTGATGAACTCTTAGAAGAAGTCCCATATATTTATAAGCGGAAATATTGCGTAAATTCTCTTCGGCGTTTTTGTAATTACTTAAATAATCTAACATGATTTAGCATCTATGAGGTTTCTTGCGCTGACAAAGCATTTGAAACTCTCTTAAATATATTTTTGTATTATTTAAATAGCTGTTTTCCCTTCGTTAAGTGTCGTCTCTATAATCATCAGACGGAGGATCTAAAAAAGTGAACTGGAATCAACCGATTTTAAACAGCGGCAGCCCCAACACGGAAGCTGCGTTACGTTGTTACCCGCGCTCATATCTCATCATATATGACTACTCGGGCTTTCGCGCAGTTAGATATCCTTAGAATATTCACAATTGCAAATTCCAATAGATAACAATAACTCTTCGCTGCTTTTAAATATGTAAAATATAATAAATTATTGTACAAATATGTATTTAAAATCGCGCGGCGCCCGACCGCTACTGACACTGAATTATCAACTTTGTTTGCGACATATTTCTTGTACAATGTACTTTTTTGTACTCTGTACTTTATTGAAATAAATATATTATTATTATTGGAACAAAAAACAAATATATTCGAGCAACCGAGTGAGAGTAAGAGTCGAGAGGCCAATAAAAGCGTTCTTTTTAACGTTTGCGCAATAAGTCGTATTACAGCTGAGCGAAAGAATTTGCTTCATTTTGTTGTAATTATTACACCCAATTTATTGCTCCGTATTCTTTGGGGTCCACAGTTGAGTTTGTGAAAAGTAATTGAACGAGTTAAAGCTAAATACGATTACTATCTACATAGTATCATTACTTATTAAAATGCCGCAAGTCACGAACGGCGAGAGAACAGCATTTCAGAAGAGTGTATTCATAATGACGTCAACAGTATTTGCGCTAATCCTGACGTGCACACGAACATAAGAATCACTTTCTCGCCGAGCTCGTTTGTGCGTCGATAATGATGGATGCCGCCACGTCGAACAACTGTGATAAACATTTCTAAATGTGTAATAGTGAACGCATGTTTGAATGTAATCCTCCACACAGATGATATTTGGTGAGTGTATTGTATTACGTATTAGCCATTCCCGCGATGTTCACTGTCTACGCTCAGAGAAGCAAGTTCCGTAAGTTTCTTCTTTTGTTATTTCATGAGAGCCGAATAGGGGTCGGAGAAAGGAACTTCCTTTTACACGAATTTTTTTTTCTGTATTCTTTTCGCGTTGTTTGTGCTGTGGGGTGTACTGCGGTTAAAAATTTTGCACTTATTTTGCAAACCATTAACAAAAATCGCCCAATGAAATCTCAAGTCGTTTTCAATCGACTTAACGCAATTATCGCTCCTTTCCTGATTGCGTAATGGATTTATCCGTAACAGCTACACATGTTATTAAATACTACTACACGTTTCCTCTACTCGAGGTGCACGATAAGCGGACGTAATAATGATTATCGGGCGGCGGCTGTGCGCTAATAAAACGCAAACATAATCTGCATTTTAATCGACTTCTTCTTCTTCTTGAACATCCACCGGCTAACTGTATCGTAATAAGATTGGTCGTGTTTCTCGCGTTTTTCGAGCGGCGGCGGCGGCGACCACGAATTCCGGCGATTCAAACGCACCTGCAGACTGACGAGCGATTACGTCGCGATAATTGAAACTGAAACGATGGATTTCATTTTATCTCCCGCCCGTGTCTATTTAGTTAATTTACAGAAACTCACTATGACAACTCGTAGATTAACTGTAAACAAACAAACTCACAAGGTATTCCCTAACTTAGATGGAGATCTGGTGGGTGGGTTGAACTTCGAGACGATAATTACATCTTCAAATTTGAAATCGTGGATTGCTGGCACAGATGGTATAAGATAAATGCATTTATGTTAAAACTCTGCTGACCTATTGTTATTTTGCCTTACATTACTCACTTCATTAATTCTTATTTGCTGTCTACTTACTTTCCTGTCTCCTGGAAGAAAGCTTCCGTCATACCAGTTGCTAAGATTTCAAAACCCACCAGTTTTAATCACTATCGTCCTGTTAGTATCTTACCGATAGATAATTTTGAAACTGTTTCTTGGAAATTAAAGGAAACGAAATTAATTGCCACTACAGAGTAACAGATGGCGCTGCTAACATTTCAATCTTTTTTTTTTTGCTCTGGCTATTTCTATTTCTAAAACTTTATTTCTTGACATGTCCTCGCGTCTTTCAGTTGCTTTAAACTTGTTTCCGCACAAATGAAAGGGACAAAGTTACGGCTGATGGTAACAGATGGCGCCACAAATGTGTATTGTTTATTAGAAAAGATCCCGAAAACTAGCGTTAAGCAAAAGTACGCTTCAACTGTTACTATATCCAGCACTTTCTCGAAGGAAAAAAGTTGTTTCACCTGCACTGAATTTTTTTGGGCAATTAAAGTGAATGAAATTAATTGCGACTACGGATTAATAGATGGCGGTAATTATATCTGAAATGTCTAGTGTTCTAGCTATTTTTGCTCAACTTTATTTATTCGATATTGTTTTTCGTAACGTTTTTTCTTTGATCTTCTTAGCGCTTCTCAGTTTCAAATTTTTTCTCTTCACTAGTACAGTGAGCGAAACTACGATTCAGGGTAACAGATGGCGCCACAGATGCTCGATAAATTCTTTCGCTTTGCACTTGAAATTTTATTTATCCGAAGTTGTTTTCAGAACGTCGTCTTTAAACATTCTTAATCTAACGTTCCTCAATTTTTTTTAATCTTTTCCGTGCAAATTACAAATGTAAGGCGCAGGTTAATAGATGGCGCCACAAGCGTCATTCATTCGAAATTAACGCCTAAAACGTATTCTTCAAATTTTCTTAGCATTTCTTCAGCAATAATATATCCAAGATTTAATCCTTCCAAGTTCGATTTAAAGATGATACAGTAAATTTCTTTTTTCATTTTCTTTCTTTTTTTATTATCCGCATGGCATTGTGTAAAAATTATCATTGACATCCCTACAGAGATAGCAAATAGATGTTGCGGAATAGAGATAGAAGTGTAATAATTCGAAGTATGATGTAACATCAGCTCCAGCAAAATAAATTATGACTGGCGTCTGCAGCACTGGAAAGTCCCACCGCCCAACCCTAATCTAGATTTTGAGGTCCGAGATTCTTTACGCCTTAGGGTTCGAACATTCCGAAGATGCCTCGCTGTTCACCCTCGATGTTTAGGTCGCGTTCGACACTGCGATATCACCTCGATGTAAAACAAACGTACAGTTTTCAATAGAAACGTGCACATCGAAGATGAATAGCAGCACGCAGTTTCGACGTGCACGATTCCATTTAAAATTATACGTTTGTTTTACATTGAAGTGATATCGCAGTATCAAACACGACCTAAACATCGAGGGTGAACAGCGAGGCATCTTCGGCATATTCGAAACCTAAGGCGAACGCGACCTAAACATCGAAGGTGAACAGCGAGGCATCTTCAGCATGTTCGTACCCTTAGTATTACATTACAGCTAAAACTAACGTCCAGATATTCCAGCTGAAATTGGGTCACTCAAATCATATTAGCGCCGATATTTCCTGATTACTAATCAGTACCTGTGCCAGTACGAGTCTCAATCGATCCAGACCTCGAACTCTTTCGTAATAGACTGTAGTAAGTACGGCCCTTTTGTCTTGTAATTTATCATTGTACTTGAAATAATTTTATTCGTCGATGTTGGTGTCGCCCTAAGCGCATCATAACCGCTTTTATTCCGCAGACGTCGAAGAAGAAAAGCAGCAAACCCGTCGGCGAGGAGCAAAACCTCATCGTTCGTCGGCGACGACGATGATGATGATGATGATGATGATAAAAAGACACCGCAACTCGCAGTTAGCGGTGGCGCTCTTCGGGTCGTCGGCCTGCAGCACCTGTCTGCGTCCACGGCCAACGTGATCCCCTGCATTCCTCATATCCGTCATACCTCGACACGGTTATTTTCGATTTGTGCGTTTTCGAGCCGAAACATCGGTCGGCACGCAGAGGCGGAATGTCACGACGAAAATAGAGCCCGATTGAAAGTTGGCAGTTCCAGAGCCGAACGTCCGTCGGTCGCGCCGCAGGTGAACGCTCGTCGTCGTCGGCGTCGGGACGCGTGAGTCACACTCGTCAAGAGATCAAAGAGCCCAACACGGCTGATTAGCTCACAATAAACGGCTTTGCCCCGGGTCTGAAACTGGGGTAGTGTATTTTCGGACGCGTGATTAGGTGATTCATCCATCATCTCGCTTTTTCTTCCCCGTTTTCAATCCCTCCCTACACGCCTTTTATTATAATTTACAAATCCCCCGCACCGTCATTTCAAAGGTTCCACCGGCGCGGCGATAAAATAGGGCTTTTGCCAAATGGGAAATCCATTTTGATAATTAGGTTACACTCAGAACATTAAAAAAAGGCGCGCACACGCACACCACCCCATTCACAAATCACGTGAACTGACGAAGTTTACATTCATAAAAAAAAAATTACTTAATTAGCGAGCTAACCTTTACGAAGTAGAATTCTCGTAAGGGAAGGCGCTGCAAAACCATTCGCCAGATGCAAAGGTTTACGCAAAATGAGTCACGAATGCACGCGACGCTATAGATTTTCCTGGAAGACATGCACAGCGTTATACGTGTGATCTAAACAGACCATTTGGAAAATTCATAATTACCCCCACTAGCGAAGAAGGGTGTAAATACCACCGGCTTTCTTGACCACCAGGGAAGTAAAGTCGAAACCGAAACCGAGAGTTCGCCATTTTTAAATAGCGCCCTTCCTGGTAAAAACATATAAAATTATGAAAAATTAAGACAAAAAAAGTTCCAATAAAAAGAAAAATCAAGGTCAACCCGAATAAATCCAACTCAAAAATAGAATTATTAAAAGAAAGAAATTGCAGAATAAACTAAAATAAAGTAAAAAAATATATATATTTAAAAAAGTACAAAAGAAGCGCCAAATGTTAGAAATTCAGAATTCAAATAGAGTTCATTAAAATAATAAAAAAAAACCTAAAGAATTTAAACAAAAAATTAAATATTGAACATTTCTAAAAAAAAAACAAGTTAAAAAACTCACAAAATTTTATAAAATTTAGAAGAAAGGTTTCAAGGCTAACCTAACTCAACCAAAACAATTGGAGTCAAACTAACTGGAAACAACCCCAAAAAAAACATCTTAAAATATAAAAAAAAAAACTAAACAATAAAAAAACATTCAAAATCAGCGCCAAATGTTAGAATAATAAATAAATAAATCCAGGGAAACATTCATTGATATATTTAAAAAAAACTAAAATATCTAAACAAAAAAAAAAATAAAAATTAAGTATTTCTAAAAAAATACAAAAAAAATTAGAAACTGCCAAAATTTCACGAATTTGAAAGAAAAAAGTTTCAAGGACAACTCACCCCAAGTAAATCTAATTCACAGACAGAATTATTATAATTAAACAAAAAAGAAATTTTCAAAAATAAAATAAAGCTAAAAACATATGTATCAAATTATAAACAAGGCGCCAAGTGTCAGAAATTTCAGGAAGAAAAGTTCCAAGGCCAACCCAACCCAACTAAGCCAAGCCAAGCCAATAAAATTGAATTAAGGATTTTTAAAAACATTGAAAGAGCCAAAACTACCAAAAATTTTACAAACTTGAAAAAAAAACGTTTCAAAGTCAATCCAACCCAAATAAATCCAATTCAAAGACAGTTATTTAAAAAAAAATAAACTGTAAAAAAAAACTAAAACAAAGTTTAAGAAATTACAAAAGGCGAGCCAAACCCAACTAATTATAAAGAACTATAAAAATTTTAAACAAAAGAATTACAAAAGAAGCATCAAATGTTAGAAAATTGAAAGGAAAAAAATGTTTCAAGGCCAACCCAAATCAGAAACATTCAAAAACACTTGAAGATTTTCAGAAATTAAATACAACTGAAGCTAAACAAAACTAAGCCCAAGGTCAACTCGCAAAAACAAACAAACTCGAAGAACAAACGACCAGAAAGAAAAATTTAAGGAAATTATTATTACTTACTAAAAAAAATTCAAGAAAAATTAAAATAAAAGAAAAATTAAATTAAGCAAAACCAAGGTCAGCCCAACATAACCGCGAACTAAATTGTCAAGCAATAAAAAAATTAAGAAAACTTACAAATTATTAAAAGAATTTATGAAGAGTTAAAATAAATCAAAAGTTGTTAAAAGTTCAAAGTTTCTAAAAAAATCTGTTAAAAGTTCAAAGTTTCTAAAAAAATCTCCCTAAAAATTAAAAACTGCCAAGAATGACGAAGATATAAAAAAAAAGATAGTTTCAAGGTCGTCCCAATTCAGAAATAGTTGCCAAAATATTGGAAGGAAATTAAAGAAACCCCCTTCCCTCAAAAGAAAAAATTTAGAAATTTCGAAAACTTAAAAGAAAAAACGAAAACTGAACAAAACCAAGACCAAGGTCAACTCAAATCAAACGAACTCCAGCAAAGGACCAAAAAGAAAAATTTAGGGAAGTTTTACTATTAAAATAATTATGAAAAATTAAAACAAAAGAAGAATTAAATTACGCAAAACCGAGCCCAATATCAATCCGATCAAACCGCGAATTGAACCACATTGTCAAGTAATAAAAAAAAACTAAGAACAGATAAAAATTATTAAAAGCAAATGACGTCACACTAAGTAGATCTAATCGCCGGAAAAAACAAAAGAAACTGCAAGATGTGTTATTATTGAAATACAAAGAGGCTACTGATTTGATTTTGTCCGAAAACGTCTGTATTTAACAAAAACATACAAAAAAATAATACTAAAATGAAAAGAAACAAATGAAAGTTTGATTTTTAAAGAGCCTCGTGTCGGAAGTCGTCGATTTTTTTTCAGTGTGTGACGATGTTGATTAGGCGCTTCAGTTATTCCCAGACGAATAAGAATTTGTTTCAATTAGTTTTTGTTTCTTTGGTAATAATTTAAAACTCCAATAGGAATAAAGGAGAATTATTTAACTTCATTAGGTATATCAAGTAGATGATAAGCTACAGTGAGGATTGTAACGACAGTATTTCTCCACGAGCAAGTAATAAGTTTTTCTTGAGTTTCGCGCATTGGATGAAATACGATATTGAGTAAAATGTTTGTTTAATTTTCTGACGAGCATGTGGAAAGCTGACGACGCGATTCTCATGTAGAGTTCCGGAGCGCGTGTGCAGCTTTGGAAAAAACAACGCCAAAAGACTTCACTGCGTCACCTAGCGGGTAAAGACGTATGAGTGTGTGTGTGTGGGAAAAGCCTCTTGGAGGAAGGTGGGGTGATGTTGCAAGCAAAGAAGTTGATACAAACAACCATTTGAATTAGTAGTCAGTAAACTACGTGAGAAATCGAATGGCTTTAGGAAAAAGCACGCGACTTAACACGTTCCGGGCGATACTAAATCGAACTCCACATTCGATTTTATTTTGATTAAATACTGTAATTTTTCTCCAAGATTGGAACCTGTTGAAATATGTGTTAGATATATTTTTATTAAGTAAAAAAAAATATAAAGGATCTATAATTTAAGAAATTACAGTTTCGCCTGAAATGCATCGAATATAAGCCCAGACGGTTGGAATGCGAGATGGCACTTGGGAAACGTAAACAATAAACAAAATCGGTCGGGGCGATATAGCTTCGTCCAAGGGCCGGGGCAGTGGTTGATAAGCTGTTAAACGATACACACGCTAATAAGTATTTGGGGTATTAATAATTAATAAATAATACATAAAACGTGCGGAATAATTATTATTACACGGCAAGCGCGTTATTGGCAAATCTCGCGGCTCGCAGCTCGAGGTATGCGATGTTTGCGTACGATTATAGTCGGCGTATATTATATACAGGGTCCGTACATACAGGGTGTGTTTAGGAAATATTGTGCACCACATCGGAGAGATGCAGTACGCTTTAGAGATAAGTTGTATACTATAGCAAATTGCATGATATGTAGAGAATTAGCTTGATCTACTTTTTGCTTGGTATGAATGAGCGATTCCCCTGGGTTTAGGCTCGGCAAGCTGTGGCAGGTGCTACATCACTTGACCGCTGACTAGTTGGACTATGTTGGCGGGGGTGGTTGCGGGATGTCTGGGACGTCGGGGACGTTGGGGACATCATTGCATGAGTAGTTATCCCCGAAGGGGGATCGTATTAACAGGGTTTAAAAACGCAGCCGAGAGTGAACGACGTACTGTTCACGGTCCAAGGTGATCCCAAGGGGACTCGATGTAGCGGGCGGCCCTGAGGAATTGTCACCAGCCTTACGTGCCAGGTGGAGGCCGGTGGTGAGATGCCACACCACCTGGTGGAAGAGTAGATTGGTGGTAGAGAATCTACGGGTCGGATAGTACCAAGACGTGGGGTAGAGCGTGTTTGCATGTACCTAAGTGAGGCTATCTGCGGTGCATGTAGAGTGTGCTTGTGGAAATAATATTTTAGAGAATTGGAACATATGAGAGAGCAGCAGAAATGAGTTTGGGAAGGCCCAAGGTTGGTACCATTAAGAGATATGGTAGAGGCACGAGTGTGAGCTATAAATAGACCTTAAGGGTCGGTGGAGCAAGTGCAGACCGTTGTGGCCTTGGGGACCGGGGGTCCCCGGTGAGTAAATAACTGTTGACTTTTGACATATGATTGTAAACACATGTTATTGTTGCATGAACGCAATGTGTCATTGGGCGATGACGGTGGCGGAAGGTTCCCAGTAGCTGAAGGAAAGGGTGAGCGTTTGATTAATTATATTTAAGTATACGCATTAATGTTTTTATAATAATGAAAAGAAAATGTTTTGATAATTTTGCGGCCGGTCTTACATATGAAACAATTGTCGACACTCGCATCTGTCTGGAGGCTTCGCCCTGTCTAACAAAAAAAAAAGCTACTGACGTCATACAGTTTCTTAACCAAATGCAGTCATAATTAAATATAGTTTGTTTTATTTATATTTTTGTTATTAAACCCAACTCCGTTTTGAAAAGGAAGAAAAACAAGGCAGCGCAAACCAAAGCCATCAAGTAAATTAACCGGCCGAGTTAATATAAAATCCGAGAGTTCGTAATGCGCCGCGCCGTTCCGAGACGTGCTCCACATTTTTGATGACGATAATTACAGGGTCACTGCATTTATTATGCGACTTATTTACCGACTTAAAGTTCTGACCCGCGGCCAATCCGAAATTAGCTCGCCGTGATTCAGCCGCGTTGCTCTGACGAAGAAGATTTATGTTCGAAATCTCTAACGCTCTGTCATTAGTAGACTGCGTGTTGTTGTTACTCACATTCGGAGTCGGAGCGACTCACGAAGAGGAATGTCAACAGCACACGTCAAAGCGGATTAAACATCTACAACATACGCACTTCCACATATTTAACTGTTTCGGTTCTTTTTCATTTCGATTTGGCCCTTCAAAAATGAATTGAATACTCTCATCTGGTGGATCTGGTTTTTAAGTTATTGTTACGTGTGGGTGCCAAAAATTATTGCACATTGGGATTCAACTCGTTTGCAGCAAATAAATAAACAACAGTAACATTATTTTAGTCTTAGAATTTTTGTGTTCTCGCTTGTAAGGGATTTCCAGTAGTTGATTTGTTGTCGTCACCAAGAGACACAGCGTGATACCAACGGCAGCTTTTTATAGTCGGAGAGGGCGTGGAGTAAAAGAGGAAATCCACAAAAAGAACAGTAAACTTAACAATAATTAACCGGGAGGCGCCAACTGGAGGATGCAGAACACGGTATCGACTATAATTCCAATCCAAAAATTAACTCCAGTTTTAAAAAGGCGGAATGTGTCCAAGCTGACAATTCAATGACGGAATAAAAACAATTTACGGCAAACAGCAACAAATGAAACGTTAACGTTAAAGTTTGGTGCAAAGTATTTCATCAATTAATCTTTAATATTTCAAAATACAAAATGGTTTGTACGTTTGGAAATTTCCTGTCGTCTCACAATAACCCACGTAACAAAAAAAATCTAGTAACTGAACTGTCTCAATCGTTAACAAAGCAGTAAAGTTATCATTGACAATTGTTATCGAGCAAAAATTAAGTAGTGACTTTATTAAAAAAAAGAAAAGTATTGATGGAATTAAATTGTCTGACGCAAGGGTGAGACATAAACTGGGCAAGCAAAATTGCACGTAAGATGAAAGGACAAAAAAAAGATATCCTGTAAGACGAGTCCGGATGTATGTTGCGACGATCAATCGAAGTGACGAACAAAAGGTGTAAACGGTTACCTTATACGACAGGACCTACGGTGGTAGTCGACGATTCAATCCCGAAGCTCCTTCGAGAGGCCACTTCAGAGTACGACACCGGCCTTCCGGAGGAACCACGAGGCGTGAACGGTGTTCGATATTCCGCTTCGAGCAGATAAACTTCCAAGTCGGGACGACCGTTTGATACCCAGTGATTTATCATATCAGGAAGTGTATAATACTATCGTAATCGGAAACGGGATACGACTTGTCTACAAGGACATCAAACATTTTTAAAAAAATGTCCAAAAAGAAAAGAGAGAATGAACTCACCAAGTCAGCCCGAATCAGTAATAAACGACTGACTTTGACACAAAAAAAGTGTTTCTCAGGTGAAGAAAACAATTCGCCCTTGGGGAAAAAAGGTTACGTCAATCAAAATAGATTAACACCTATTAGCTTCCGCACGAGCAAACTCTAATAGACGTGTGCTCCTTACCAGAGAAAGTTTTACACTGAAGCGAAGGCTAAATGAACGTACGGAGTCGAGAGGAAGTCAGAGTTTTGCTAAAGTCAAGAAGCGGACAGCAACGTGCTTCCGGAAATTAAAATGATTTAAGAAAAACAAACATATGCATTATTGTTGATATATAAAAGAAATAACAAGGGCCAAGGAATAGATCCTTGCGGAACTACGTTTGTTATTTGTAGTATAATCTTCGGCCAAGCACTTTATTGCCCACTCTCACGATTTTTGATATCTGCAGATGGACGAAACAATTTTATTTCCTAGACGAAAGTCAAATCCTCGAATTATTCTTAAGAAACTGGAAAAGATTATGGAGGAAAAAACAAGATACGTCGTGGACCAGTTCTTTAAATAAAAATAGAATCAGAACGAGGAGTTCGGTTCTAAGCTCTTATTTTATTTTATTCTCTTTTTTAATTAACGAGAAGATTTCTGCATTTATTCCGAGTTTTGCTGAATGAAAGTAAAAATACCGGTCAGCTGTTTGTTGTAAACACGGGCATAAATTATGTGTTTCTCAACCGAAGAAAACAATTCGCCCTTGGGGAAAAAGGATACGTCAATCAAAATAAGTTAACACCTGTTAACTTCTGCACGAGCAAACTCTAGTGGACGTGCGTCCCTCACCAGAGAAAGTTTTACGCTGCAATGTGGGCTAAATGAACGTGCGGAGTCGAGAGGAAGTCAGGGCTGCCATTTGTCTAACGGAAATATTTACCACAAATACAAGCGACTTCGACTGTAACAGAGTTGAAAATTGGTGTGGCGAAACATGGCCACGCCTTAAACAAAAAAATTACAGAGACGTTTTGGTCGAAAACTCGATCACGCGGGTAAAATGTAGAACGTAACTCGCTCAGTAGTAGCAGCAAATAAGTTGGAAGCCAACCTAAGTAATCAAAGAACGATGGGTTTCCAAAAAGCAAAAATTCTGGTCGAATGTAGCATCAAAAAAAAAAAAAACTAGGAGAGAAATGGACGGGTTTAGGTGACACAGCGCGACCAGTGTCATGCAGTTGAAGCAATCTGGGCCTGTAAGATTATGCTTCCTCAACCTATGTAATACCGGAGCGGCATCTTTAGGTCAGCGGATAGCTGAATGCTATCAAAAAGTCAGGAACACACAACCGATTGAATTGCTATTCACAATTAATACGGAAAACAGCTAATTGTTAATTGCCGATATCTTTCACTTCATCAGTGTTGCTGTCACTGCGACAAATCACAACGGTAACGTATGCCGGTTTACGATATATTGGCGACATCGTGCACTTCATCAGTGTTACAGTGAGCAACAGTGCCAGGACACCAGTGAGGTTATTATGGTTGCATAAATAACTGAGGTGAATAATATTTTAACAAAAAAAAATCTACAGGCTACAGGTAGTTAGAGAAGTGTTTGCGGTAATTACAGATGGTTGAACAGGTAACGACTTCGTCGTACCTACCGGATAAAATAAATAAATCCGCGCAGCTCGAAACACAAAACGACGACGACGATGACGACGACGAAATCCAGAAACCACTCAGGCTCGGAGGATTTTCGTCGCGCCAACATTCTCATTAAAATTTAATGCCTCGCCGGCCTAATCCGAAATGCACGTCTTCGTCTTCGTCGTCGTCGTCCTCGTCAAAGCCGAAAACATAAAATTTTCGCGTGCATTATGCAGGAACGGGTTTCACCCACCGCCTTTTTTTTATCGCCTTCTTCGCAACGTTCGGGATATTTACGGCGATCGTTTCTCGGGGACGACGGCTCCGCGTTGTTTTCGTTCGAAAAGCTGGCAGCGTTTTTGATAACCGGCCCGAATTTATGCCCGTGTTTACAACAAACAGCTGACCGGTATTTTTACTTTCATTCAGCAAAAGACGGAATAAATGCAGAAATCTTCTCGTTAATTAAAAAAGAAAATAAAATAAAAACTTAGAACCAACCGAACTGGTCCTAATTCTATTTTTATTTAAAGAACTGGTCCACGACGTGGATAATCCTCCATAGTCTTTTTTAGTTTTTTAAGAATAATTCGAGCATTTGACTGTCGTCTAGGAAATAAAATGGTTTCGTCCATCTGCAGATATCAAAAATCGTGAGAATGGGCAACAAAGTGCTCGGCCGAAGATTATTTAAATAAAACAAACGTAGTTCCGCAAGGGTTTATTTTTTGGCCCTTGTTATTTATATTATATATCAACAATAATGCATCTGTTTGTTCTTTATTAAATTATTTTAATTTCCGGGAGCACGTTGCTGTCCTCTTCTTGACTTTAGCAAAACTCTGACATCCTCTCGACTCCGCGCGTTCATTTAGCCTTCGCTTCAGTGTAAAACTTTCCCTGGTAAGGAGCACACGTCCATTAGAGTTTGCTCGCGCAGAAGCTAACAGGTGTTAACCTATCTTGATTGACGTTTTGACCTTTTTTTTTCCCAAGGGCGAAATGTTTTCTTCGCTTGGGAAACACTTCTTTGGTGTCAAAGTCAATCGTTTATTACCGATTCGGGCTGACTTGGTGAGTTCATTCCATGCTTTCTTTCTGGAAATTTTACTTAAAATTTTTGATGTCCTTGTAGACAAGTCGTATCCCGTTTCCGATTACGACAGTACTATTAAATTTCCTGATCTGATAAATCACTGGGTATCAAAGGGTCGTACCGACAAGGAAGTTTATCTATTCGAAGCGGAATATCGAACACCGTTCACGCCTCGTGTTTCCTCCGGAAGGCCGGTGTCGTACTCCGAAGTGGCCTCTCGAAGGAGCTTCGGGATTGAATCGTCGACTACCACCGTAGGTTCTGTCTCGTATAAGGTAACCGTTTACACTATTTTCTTGGTCACTTCGGTTGATCGTCGCAACATACATCCGGACTCCTCTTACAGGATACCTTTTTCGTCATTTCAACTTACGTGCAACTTTGGTTGCCTAGTTTATGTCTCACCTTTGCGTCAGACAATTTAATTCAATCAATACAATTCGCTTTTTTTTATTAAAGTCTCTACTTAATTCTTGCTCGATAACAATTGTCAATGGTAACTTTACTGCTTTGTTAACGATTGAGTCGATTCAGTTACTACATTTTTTTTGTTACGTGGGTTATTGTGAGACGAAAGGAAATTTCCGAACGTACAAACCATTTTGTATTTTGAAATATTAAAGGTTAATTGATGAAATACTTTGCACCAAACTTTAACGTTAACGTTTTATTTGTTGCTATTTGCCCTAAATTGTTTTCATTCCGTCATTGAATTGTCGGCTTGGACACATTCCGCCTTTTTAAAACTGGAGTTAATTTTTGGATTGGAATTATAGTCGATACCGTGTTCTGCATCCTCCAGTTGGCGCCTCTCGGTTAATTATTGTTAAGTTTACTGTTCTTTTTGTGAATTTCCTCTTTTACTCCACGCCCTCTCCGACTATAAAAAGCTGCCGTTCGTATCACGCTGTGTCCCTTGATGACGACAACAAATCAACTACTGGAAATCCCACGTACGCAGGTAAGAACTACCCTGCCTTGCCCTATGTACACATGTTACGGTTGTTTATTTATTTGATGCGACAAGTTGAATCCCAACGTGTAACAATTGTTGGCACCCAACGTAACAAGATTTAAGTAGATCAACATTTAGCGCGCCATCTCTTGTCCACAAAATGAGATCGATTTTTTTTATCGCATCATCTTCCTTTTCTCAAATTTATAGTTTAAAAATTTGATTTTTTTTAGTTACTGTGTAATTTTTTTTAACTGAAACAAAAGGAGTTTCAAAAAATAGTGTGTCGTTCTATACATTCAGAAAAATAATGTGTTGGTTACAGTTGCATAGTTTATATACATCCCAAAAGTGATGTTCATTTAACGTGTTTTCTGTTGAGAGTGTACACTGAGTAAAATAATGAGTTGGGTCAACAGAAAACACGTTAAATGAACATCACTTTTGGGATGTATACATATAAACAATGCAACTAATCCAACACGTTATATTTCTGAGTGTAATTAGTTAGGAAATAAAATGGAAAAATAGAAAATAGATATTTTTATTCGTCTCCCAGTCGACGATTCACTCACCTCTAAATGACCCTTAGAGGTTCGTTGACCCCCAACCGACCCTGCAGGTTCATCGACCCCATTGGGTGTCCCTGATCTGAAAGAATAAAGCTACCTAATGTAAAAATTGAATCTAAATTGTTGCCGTACATTTGCGTTTGCATCGTGTAGGCGTAAACAAGCAGGATTGTGATGGATACGACATCTATCGAAGAATAGGTTTCGATCTAAAGTTTCGTGCGGAAACCCAGGCGTTCTCGAGGATCGCTGGTAATATCTCCACTCACGCACAAGTTTTGGGTAAGAAAGTTTATAAAATCGAGAAAGGAATTAGTTTCGTCGTTGTGGTTAAAGTGAAGCATTCTCTTTTCCTTTTATCATCTTTCCAACTTTTGGAAAATTTAGAAAATTCAATTCAATCCTTGCATACACCGATTTGCCTTTTCTTTTTCGTGCGAAACGTTGCACGTGTGTTTCGATTTTTCGAAAATTGGAACGACCTCGTCGGAATTCCTTCCCGCTACGGGGGCCCCTTATAAGGCGGGCGATTTTTACGGCCGCCGAGAACCGCAGTCTGGTAAGCAGAAGAGAACGTTACGTACACGCCGAACATGCAGCTTACGGTGTACTCGCTTCTAACAAGGAGTGCGTGCTTCCCTATTTGGAGGAACCAGCTGCTGCGAGCAATATGGGTTACATATGTTGCGTCCGTCGTGGTCGGCTTAAACACGGTCATCCAGTCCAACTCTGTTCTTATTTTAATTCACAAATTGGAGAAGTCGCACGTCTTCCTACTTCCTTCTTACTTTTCGAACTTTTGAGGAAATCGCATTTTTCTTCTCTTCTTACTCCTCGAATTTTCGAACTTAACACTTTGAGTTAGGTCACAGTTTTCTTCTCTTATTACTTTTCAGATTTTCGAATTTAGCACTTTGAGGAAGTCACCTTTTCCTTCTCTTCTCATTTTTCAGAGATTTTCGAATTTAACACTTTCAGGAAGTCACCTTTTCCTTCTCTTCTTATTTTTCAGAGATTTTCGAATTTAACACTTTGAAGACGACACACTTATCTTCTCTTCTTACCTTTCAGAGATTTTCGAATTTAACACTTTGAGGAAATCGAATCTTCCTGAAGAATTACAATTATTGTCTTTTTACTTTTCGAATTTTCAATTCAACGACTCGAGGAAATCCATCAAGAAACGCATCTTCCTAATAAAACTCCAGCAGCAACGGTAAACAAATTAACAGTTACCGGTGAACGTCGTTGATAAGCTAATTGCGGTTTGGCGGCGACGGCGCGGCGTTTTAATTAAAACAGCCGAAAAGCGGAGAACGGGTTTGGTACGTTTAAATTATCGGAATTGGCTTTTAATTTCGCCGTAATCGTGGAAGCGATCTTCGGGTACACACACACACACACACACACACACAAGATTAAAATCTGCTCCTTTCGCCTTCTCATAAATCGCGAGGACGTGATGTTGACTTTCGCACACGACCGACCGTGGCACGACCCACAAATTTCCTGAGTAATTCCCCCCTCCCCCCTCAGAAAGAGCGGACGACATCAATAAGGCCATCATCATCATCATTTGTCAAAACGATGGCTTTACTGCACCATCCCAAATTTCTGTCTCGTTCCTGTAGGCCTCACCTGCTAAGGTCATACTATTACCGAAACTAATAGAATTTAGCTGAATCTAAACCTACCCCTATTTTCTCCAGCTCATAGCAACTTCCTTAAGTAGTGATTAGGGAAAAGAATTCGGCCCACTGTTAACGTTAGGTGCCAGCAATTGTTACACGTTGGGATTCAGCTTGTTGCATCAAATAAATAAACAACCATAAAATGTGTACATAGAGCGAGGCAGGCAGTTCTTACCTGCGTACACGGGATTTCCAGTAGTTGATTTGTTGTCGTCACCGAGGGACAGAGCGTGATACCAACCGCAGCTTTTATAGTCGGAGAGGGCGTGGAGTAAAAGAGGAAATCCACAAAAAAAAAACAGTGTATTTAACAATAATTAACCGAGAGGTGCAAACTGGAGGATACAGACTACGGTATCGACTATAATTCCAACCCAAAATTAACTCCAGTTTTAAAAAGGCGGAATGTGTCCAAGACAACAATTCACTGGCAGAATAAAAAGCAATTTACGGCAAATAGCAACAAATAAAACGTTAACGTTCAGTTTGGTGCAAAGTATTTCAACAATTAATCTTAAATATTTCAAAATATAAATTGGTTTGTACGTTCGGAAATTTCCTGTCGTCTCATAATAACCCACGTAACAAAAAAATGTAGTAACTGAATTGACACAATCGTTAACAAAGCAGTAAAGTTACCACTGACAATTGTTATCGAGCAAAAATTAAGTAGTGACTTTAATAAAAAAAATGAATTGTATTGATTGAATTAAATTGTCTGACGCAAGGGTGAGACATAAACTAGGCAACCAAAGTTGCACGTAAGTTGAAATGACGAAAAAGGTATCCTGCAAGAGGAGTCCGGATGTATGTTGCGATGATCAACCGAAGTGACGAAGAAAATATTGTAAACGGTTACCTTATACGAGACAGAACCTACGGCGGTAGTCGACGATTCAATCCCGAAGCTCCTTCGAGAGTCCTCTTTGGAGTACGACACCGGCCTTCCGGGGGAAACACGAGGCGTGCACGGTGTTCGATATTCCGCTTCGAGTAGGTAAACTTCCTTCTCGGAACGACCGTTTGATACCCAGTGACTTATCAGATCAGGAAGGATAATAGTACTGTCGTAATAGGAAAGGGTATACGACTTGTCTACAAGGTCATCAAAACTTTTAAGTAAATTTTCCAAAAAGGAAAGAGAATGAACTCACCAAGTCAGCCCGAATCAGTAATAAACAACTGACCTTGACCCAAAGAAGTGTTTCTCAAGCGATGAAAACAATTCGCCCTTGGAGAAAAAAGGTTACGTCAATCAAATTGGGTTAACACCTGCTAGCTTCTGCACGAGCAAACTCTATTGGACGTGTGTCCCTTACCAGAGAAAGTTTTACACTGAAACGTGGGCTAAATGGACGTGCGGAGTCGAGAGAGGAAGTCAGGACTACCATTTGTCTAACAGAAATATTTACCACAAATACAAGCGACTTCGACCGTAACAGAGTTGAAAATTGGTGTGGCAAAACTGAAGATGAAACATCGCCATACGTTAAACAAAAAATTTCCAGAGACGTTTCGGTCGAAAACTCGAAGACGCGGGTAAAACGGAGAGTGTAACTCGCTCAGTAGAAGCAGCAAATAAGTTGGAAGCCAACCTCCTAAGTAATCAAAGGACGATAAAAATCAAAAATTCTGGTCGAACGTAGCAGCAAAAACAAAACTAGGAGAAAAATGGACGAGTTTAGGTGACACAGCGCGACCAATGTCATCCAGCTGAAGCAATCTGGGCCCGTAACACAACTACTGTTACTTACTTACATCAACTACCGTCATATTCAACTATCGTCATTGTGTATCGGGAGACGAAACGCAAAGTATTCAGGAGAAAGCGTAGGGAGAGGAATCGAAAAGTCTCAGGTAAACAAATGTAATGGTATGTTTAGCTGTAAATGAATGTTGAATGCATTGCCGGCCTTGATTGAAGCGAAAAACACTTTACTGACTTGGTACGGACTAATTATAATCCAGTCAAGTCGATAGTCAAGGCAAGAAAGACACTCTTTTCAATAGGAAACAAATCAGAGATACCAACTATATCTACGAGAAGTAGCACAAGTTTGCCAAGTCACTTGGGAAGGTCTTAAACCGTAACAGTAGCCCGCGACCGTCATCGTAGGTGGTGTCCTTAGATTATTTTCTTTTAGTTGCCTGACCTATTACAGTCTCCACTGACTTGGGTCATTATTTGTAGCCGTCATCCTACTAAATACGAACGCGAAGCACAAAAATGCAAAAGTTGTGTCAAAAAAAAATTTACCAGATCATTTCAATTGGTTTTAAAGCAATGTGTAATGTGTAATGAGCAAGAGATGTTAATTTAAAGTACTGTCGTGAGGGCCGTGAACAAGCGGTCCCAAAGTCGCACACGATCTCGTCCGTTATAGGCGAACAAACGCGAGAAACTTAAAATTCACCGCACGCCTGATCACCAAACTCGTGTTACTCGCAAATATGACCGGGACAGGTGTTTGTTTAAAATACCCGTGTCTTACAACAACGACAACAACAGTTAGCATAGTGATGGTACCGTTTTGAGAAGGAGAGAGAATTTCGTTAGAGCATTTTCTTGATACTAAAAAATTTAATGAGAGACCTCAGCGACATTGGACATTATAAATACTTCCACTTTGTGAATTGTTGGAAAGAGCATATTATCAGGGATAAGAAATCGGCCCACTTGCTCAGCGAGCAGTACGAAAATTTTGCATTCGGGCTGTATTAGTCTTCGCCCAGACTTCTGCGAAGTGCAAACGCTCGTACTGTAACCCTTCTCCTCCCACTCAATAGCAATTTCAATGCATCGGAGCCACGGAAAGAGTAAGTAGTACATTCGGCGTAAAAAGTGTCCAATATTAAGTGGGCCGAATTCTTTTCCCTAGATATTATACATCAGATAGAAAAGTGTAGGCGTGGAGTACTGGAGTGTTAAAAACCAATTCTAAAAAGAGAGAGAGAGAGAGAGAGAGAGAAACAAATGAATCGTGAAGGTCCCGAAATTTAGGAATTTGGCAGACGTCCTTTCTTGTTCGCAATTTTCTTTCTTCCGTATTTTACTGCAAAGTAGCCCTATTGTTAAGATTGAAAATTTATACTCTAAATTCGTTTTTACTTTTGGACTTACGTGAAATTTAACGGCCGTATTTTTAGGTTTAATTGGCAAAATTGTTTAGTTAGCATTCCAAATGTACGGTCATCGACGCAGTCTTAATCGCCGTGTATATTGTCTAGCAGGAATTGCCGACTTTGCTTAGCTTGCAAATAAATCTTCGATCTTTTCGATCAATAGAAAGTACGAAAAATTAACACGTAAAAATTCCAAATTCTTATCATTATTCTTTTTGTTCAATTCAGTACATATTACTTAATTAAGATACTTTACTGTATGAGGTCGAAGTATGCATCGCACTGTGTTACGGTCCCCGACTGCTTCAACTGCATGGCACTGGTCGCGCTATGTCACCTAAACCCGTCCATTTCTCTCCTAGTTTTTTGCTGCTGCTACAATCCAACAGAATTTTTGCTTTTAGGAAACCCATCGCTCTTTGATTACTTAGGTTGGCGTCCAAGTTATTTGCTGCTTCTACTGAGCGAGTTACACTCTCCATTTTACTCGCGTCATCCAGTTTTCGGCCAAAACGTCTCTGTAATTTTTTTGTTTGACGCGTGGCCATGCTTCATCTTCAGTTTTGCCACATCATTCTTTAACCCTGTTACGGTCGAAGTCGCTTGTATTTGTGGTAAATATTTCTGTTAGACAAACGGCAGTCCTGACTTCCTCTCTCGACTCCGCACGTTCATTTAGCCTACGTTGCACCGTAAAACTTTCTCTGGTGAGGGACGCATGTCCACTAGAGTTTGCTCGTGCGGAAGCTAATAGGTGTGAACCTATTTTACCTTTTTTCCTCCGTAATCTTTTCCAGTTTCTTAAGAATAATTCGAGCATTTGACTTTTGTCTAGGAATTAAAATGGTTTCGTCCATCTGCAGATACCAAAAATCGTGAGAATGGACAATAGAGTGCTTAGCCGAAGATTATACTACAAATAACAAACGTAGTTCCGCAAGGGTCTATTCCTTGGCCCTTGTTATTTCTTTTATATATCAACAGTCATGCATCTGTTTGTTTTTCTTAAATCATTTTAATTTCCGGGAGCACGTTGCTGTCCGCTTCTTGACTTTAGCAAAACTCTGACTTCCTCTCGACTCCGCACGTTCATTTAGCCTTCGCTTCAGTGTAAAACTTTCTCTGGTAAGGAGCACACGTCCATTAGAGTTTGCTCGTGCGGAAGCTAATAGGTGTTAATCTATTTTGATTGAAGTAACCTTTTACTTAAAATTCTTGTAGACAAGTCGTATCCCGTTTCCGATTATGACAGTACTATTGCACTTACTGATCAAACGATCGTCCTGACAAGGAAGTTTTTCTACTCGAAGCGGAATATCGAACACAGTTCACGCCTGGCGTTTCCTCCGGAAGGCTGGTGTCGTACTCCGAAGAGGACTCGCGAAGGAGCTTCGGGATCGAATCGTCGACTACCGCCGTAGGTTCTGCCATATAAGGTAATCGTTTACACCTTTTTCTTCGTCACTTCGGTTGATCGTCTCAACTTACAACCGGACTCGTCTTGCAGGATACCTTTTCTTATCCTTTCAACTTACGTGCAACTTTGCTTGCCTAGTTTGTGTCTCACCCTTGCGTCAGACAATTTAGTTCAATTAATAGAGTTTTGGATTTTCGTGAATGGTATATTATGATTATTAAATTGTTCTATTAGAATCCTAAACATGACACTATTAACGTGCTATTTCTTGTATGCATAGGTATTTCTTCAAACGTGTTCTTCTGTTTTTACTTCATTCTAAATTGTTCTTTCTCATTTTAGAGGATTCTCCTTTTTTTTCTTGTTCGTTACCTAGGTATCACAGAAACTCAGACTGTATGACTTTCCGCGCGCACAGAGAAAAATGAATAGCAAAAAGTAACACAAATTGTAATCAAAATGAAGACAGAAACAAATTGTAGCAAATATGAGTACAATTGTAGTAAATTTTACTAGAAGAATAGCGTCTTGTCCGACAATTGTGCAAATATTTCCTATAAAATTTGTTTCTGTCTCTCCAAAACGGAGAGTGTAACTCGCTCAGTAGAAGCAGCAAATAAGTTGGAAGCCAACCTATGTAATCAAAGAACGATAAAAATCAAATATTCCGGTCGAACGTAGCAGCAAAAACAAAACTAGGAGAGAAATGGACGAGTTTAGGTGACACAGCGCGACCACTGTCATGCAGCTGAAGCAATCTGGGCCCGTAACACAACTACTGTTACTTACTTACATCAACTACCGTCATATTCAACTATCGTCATTGTGTATCGGGAGACGAAACGCAAAGTATTCAGAAGTATTGAATGCGCTGCTGGCCTTGACTGAAGCGAAAAACACTTTACTGACTTGGTACGGACTAATTACAATCCAGTCAAGTCGATAGTCAAAGCAAGAAAGACACTCTTTTCAATAGGAAACAAATCAGAGATACCAACTATATCTACGAGAAGTAGCACAAGTTTGCCAAGTCACTTGGGAAGGTCTTAAACCGTAACAGTAGCCCGCGACCGTCATCGTAGGTGGTGTCCTTAGATTATTTTCTTTTAGTTGCCTGACCTATTACAGTCTCCACTGACTTGGGTCATTATTTGTAGTCGCCATCCTACTAAATGCGAACGCGAAGCACAAAAATGCAAAAGTTGTGTCAAAAAAAAATTTACCAGATCATTTCAATTGGTTTTAAAGCAATGTGTAATGTGTAATGAGCAAGAGATGTTAATTTAAAGTACTGTCGTGAGGGCCGTGAACAAGCGGTCCCAAAGTCGCACACGATCTCGTCCGTTATAGGCGAACAAACGCGAGAAACTTAAAATTCACCGCACGCCTGATCACCAAACTCGTGTTACTCGCAAATATGACCGGGACAGGTGTTTGTTTAAAATACCTGTGTCTTACAACGACGACGACAACAGTTAGCACAGTGACGGTACCGTTTTGTGAAAGAGCGATTTCGTTAGAGCATTTTCGTGATACCAAAAATTTAATGGGAGACCTCAGCGACATCGTGAATTGTTGGAAATAGCATATTATCAGGGATAAGAAATCAGCCCACTTGCTCTGCGAGCAGTACGAAAATTTTGTGTTCGGAGTGTATTAATCCCCACCCAGAGTAACATCTACAAAGTTCAAACACTCGCACTGTAACCCTTCTCCTCCCACTCAATAGCAATTTCAATGCATCGGAGCCACGGAAAGAGTAAGTAGTACATTCGGCGTAAAAAGTGTCCAATATTAAGTGGGCCGAATTCTTTTCCCTACATCAGATAGAAAAGTGTACTAGGCATGGAGTACTGGAGTGTTAAAAAGCAATTCTAAAAAGAGAGAGACAGAGAGAGAGAAACAAATGAATCGTGAAGGTCCCGAAATTTAGGAATTTGGCAGATGTCCTTTCTTGTTCGCAATTTTCTTTCTTCCGTATTTTACTGCAAAGTAGCCTTATTGTTACGATTGAAAATTTATACTCTAGATTCGTTTTTACTTTTGGACTTACGTGAAATTTAACGGCCGTATTTTTAGGTTTAATTGGCAAAATTGTTTAGTTAGCATTCCACAGGTACGGTCATCGACGCAAGTCTTAATCGCCGTGTATATTGTCTAGCAGGAATTGCCGACTTTGCTTAGCTTGCAAATAAATCAAAGTTCTTTTCGGTCAATGGAAAGTACGAAAAATTAACGTGTAAGAAAGAATCCAAATTCTTATTATTTTTTTTCTTGTGCAATATAGTACACTTTATTTAATTAAGATACTTTACTAAGTTTGAAATAAGGTCGAAGTATGATTAACCTGATGAAAAGATGCAGGCATTGATAGAATTTTTTTAATTAGCTTTTTAAATGCTAAGAAAGACAAGTCCCTTATATGTCGAGGTAATTTATTAAACATTTTTTCCCAGCATACAGATTTTTCATATTTTGACGTCATGTGGACTTCTAGTACCATCATTGTGGTATTCCTGGTATGATACTTACGAAAGTTCCCAGTAACAGAATATGTATTAATATTTATCTTAATTAAAAGTAACAGTCGCTATAAGTATGTATATTGCGGAGAGTGTCATAATCTTATATTTTAAAAACAAAGGTCGACAGGGTATATAACGAAAGCATTAGTCAGCTTTCAATTGAGATCATACTAGTGCCTCATATAAAAAAAAAACAAGGACAAGCTTGCATTGCACTGTTTTGCAGAATGAAAATCAACCGTGACTCATTGGAAAGTTCTATGCGTTACCGAAATGCAGCTTCCAGTGCGTGGGCTTTCTAAGAAATTCCGGAACCAGCACGTCATCGCAGAACACGTAATAAACAGGACAACAGAAAGTTCGGGAGCAGTTCCACATATGAAGTTGTCGGTTTTATACACGCCTGAATTTTAATCGTTATAAAGTTTTCTTTTATTAATTCAAAATTATTTTCCGTCAGTTAATTTTCCTAATTTAATTTAAATAAAGTGTACTTACAAATGTCCACGTTCAGCGAAGGTGAGGTTACATAATATTAAATTCATTAACATATCGGTCTACTAACAAGTCTTATAGAAGTGCATTGATTTCTTGTTGAACTTCTCTTTTCTATATTTTGGATTCTATGTTGTAGCAATTGGCAAATTTCAAATAATTAATTAATTTAATCGAATTCATATATTGTTTTTTTTTTCTGTAATCTCTCGTCTTTTAAATTTGAATATTGTCACGAATGATGTTAAAGTTAAGTCGATCTATTATTATTGTTTTGCATAATTACGTAGATATAAGAATTTTGCCTTGAACAATTTAATTTAATGTTGTTTAATACAACTTAAATTCAATTAATTGTAATGCTACCGTTAGTTGATTATTTTGTTAACGTTCGAGTCAATTTACATAATTTTTTCGTTTTTCTGTCATTGATTGTTGTGAGACAAAAGGAAATTTCCTTACGTACGTACTCGTTTTTTACTTGAACTATTTTAAGACATTTCTGAACTTTGAATTTAAACCATATTAAATCTGTAACGTTAACGCTTTCGTGACATTTTTGCTTTTAATTTGTTGTGCGCATTGAATTGTTGTCATGGACACCATCCAACTTTTTAAAACTAATTTATGATTGGATGTAGTAGATACCGTGGGTATTTGTACTTCAGTTGGCGCCTACCGGTATTTTATTTTAAATAGACGTACTGCTGTTGTGGATTTCCCCTTTTTTCTTCACGACCGCTTTTCCGAAACCTCTTGAGCTGCCGCTGGCAGAGCTCCGTAAAAGTTCCATAATTTTCTCGCTACTCGAACTTTTTTTTTATATAATAGGAATGCTTCTATTGCACATTTTAAAAATATTTTCGTTTGTATACAGGATGTCCAAGTATTATAAAAACATCAAAGTTACGTTTTTTAAATTGAAACACCCCATTTTGACTTCATTTTTGAATTTTACACTAAATTCTGCGCGTTAAATTCACTCGAGTCATTTGCATGTATGCCGGAGTCATACTTTTTCCTGTAAGTCATTTTTTTCTTGAAAATTTCCAGTTGCAAGATTCCAGTCGAAAATTCGTAACTTCTACTAAACCACCGAAGACAACGCAACCGATTTTCTTCAGTCAATACTCTACACTGTGGTCAATCTTTCGAGAAGTCATAAGTCCATTTTGCCTTTTCAGGTGGTGGTTGGCACCAATTACCAGTTGGTCACCCATCCATGGACGATCTGCACAAAGTTGCTTAACTTTATAAGCGATAAAGCTATCAGAAGTCTTCCCCGATCGTCGTCTATTCATATTGCGTTAATTAGTTTAAAATTAAAAAAAAATCGAATTTCCGTTGTTTTTTTTTCCTTAATTGATCGACTAAGAAAAATAAACAAAAAACAGAAGAAGATCAGTTCAGATTTTGAATGCAAATTAAGGAGAGAAATGCAGTTTGACATGAACGAAAGAAAACGACATTGAAAAACGAGATTCGGTTCGAAAAACTCGAAAAGAGAAACAAACAAGAGACGATTGGCAAATGTATTAAACGTTAAAATAAAACAACAGACGATCGACGAACGTATTAAAAAGTTAAAATAAAACAACAGAGTATCGACAGATGTATTATAAGTTAAAATAAAACAAGAGATAATCGACAGATATATTAAAAGTTTAACATGAAACAAAAGACGATCGACAACATTAATGTAAAACAAAAGGCGATCGACAGGTAGGATTAAATATTAAATTTAAAAAAGTGTAATAAATCCAAAGAACACTGACAGATGTCGCATTAAAAAATAGAATTCGGAATTGAACTCTTCGTCGACCATCGCTTGTCTTGCTATGCTGTTCTTTTTTTTTGTTGGCCATTTGCGTTTTCTTTTCTGTCTTCAAATTTAGCTTGTTTTTTCAATTTCTCAAACAGAATTCGAACTCCTCGTTGTTCGTATTTTTTTTTGTTTTTACGACGAAGCGAAATTCGTTTTTTTTTAATTTTCTACATTCGAATGTGAGCTCTTCGTTGATCGTCTTTTGTTTTGATGGCGTCGTTCTCCTTTTCCAGAGTTGTTTTTTTTTTCACATATAGTTAGTTAGTTTCTTTTCACATATACTTTAATGATCGTCTTTTGTTTTGATGACGTCGCTAATTTTCTTCCCAAGTTCTTTCTTATTTGAAATCTGTGATCATCTTTTTTTTTGTCTTTTTAAATTTATCGAACTGAAGTTAGTTCCTTTTTTTTATTTGGTTTTTCGCCGACTATTCGTCGATCGTCTTTTATTTTTTATCGCAAACCGAATTTCGTGACGGCTTCCGTGCGGAGTCGTGAAACTATGTTCCAACGCTCGCTACGATTTTTTTGAATATGAATAACTACAAAAAACAGAAACTCCATTTCTTTTTCAAATAGAACACCTGTATATTTTCACAGCATTTCTTAACATTTTTACAAGCTTTTCAATGATATACAGTCTGTAGGGTTCAATTCTGATATTTGACGAGTTTTTGAGAAAAAATTAGATGTAGAAATCTAATAAACAACTGGAAGTTTCTAGTAGGCTGGTGCCAAAATGAAAAGCGATTCATATTTTAAACCAACGTCACATCAGTTACTGACATGACGTGTCAAAAAGTACGAATTTCATTGGTTTAGTTTAGTTTAGTTTATATTTTATTCGCTGTGCATGATTATTCGCGATCAATCAGTAGGACTGCGGGCACCCTGTATGTACACAATCTTTCAACGTGTATAACAAATTGGTACCCCAAAAGTAACGACGGTCTCTTGAAGCAAATCGTTTTAACGTTTTTAATCCACGGACTAATTTACACCGGTTTATTTGCAAACATAGACAGAAATTTGTCGATGCATGGTTCCTTAACTAGGGGTCCTGTTATACTTTTGAAATAATAACACTGACTGCGCGGAAATGATTGCAATGCTCGCCGAACATTTCCTCCTAGTTTCATCATCCTCCCTGAGTTTTGGATTTTCGTAAATGGTATATTATGATTATTAAATTGTAAGTATTTCTTCAAATGTGTTCTTCTCTTTTGACTTCATTCTAAATTCTTCTTTCTCATTTTAGAGGATTCTCCTTTTTTTTTCTTTTTCGTTACCCAGGTATCACAGAAACTCAGACTGCATGACTTTCCGCGCGCACAGAGAAAAATGAATAGTAAAAAGTAACACAAATTGGAATCAAAATGAAGACAGAAACAAAATGTAGCAAATATGAGTACAATTGTAGTAAATTTTACTGTAAGAATAGCGTCTTGTCCGACAATTGTGCAAATATTTCCTATAAAATTTGTTTCTGTCTGCATTTTGACATTAATTTTTCTCTGTGTGGAATCTCTTTTCTTTAATTGTTTTCTGCAAGCAAAAGAACTTTCACGTCTAATTAACGTGCATAGTGTGCGTGCATCTAACGTCAATAAAACTCGTCGGTAATCCTTGTTTATCCATAAAACACGTTCAAGCCTCGCCCATAAAACTTAAATGATGACGGGCAGGGATGCGTGAGTGGAGCGCAGAACGACAGACGACAGGAAGCCGAAGCCCGTTCGCTCGACAGAAGCTGAAGAGTTATGTGCGCGAAAACCGGATGCGAAAAACGGCGACGATCCTCCGGAGGCACGCGGCGAATGCGGCGGCTTTTAATAGAAGAACGCACACAATAATGACGCCCGCCAGGTGCACGACGAGGACGCTAATGAACGACCAAGACATAAATGCCGGCCGACTCAAACGAAGGATAAATCGCCTCTGCTTAGGTTACCGTTCTCACGCAGCATTAAATTCCCCAGCAATACGCGCCTAATTTATATAAATCCATCACGAAGCGCAAAAATTTATTTTATTTCGCTACAGTACGGAACGCTTCATGTAAGTACGTTTATACGTGGGCTGCTGGAAAAGTTTCTGGAAACGGTATGAAAAAACGCATATGAAATTTGGTAAACGGTATCATTGTTTTTCGAAGTATTCGCCTTTGACGTCAATACACTTTTGCATACGCTCGAACCAATTTCTAAAGCACGTTTTCCACTCTAAAGATGGTACCTCAGAAACCAGTGTCCGGAATGTTTCAACCGCTGCATCAGCCGACGAAAATCGCACACCACGCATTTTATTTTTGATATTTGGGAACAAAAAAAATCTTTAGGATGATAAATCAGGTGGATATGGAGAATGAGTCATTAATTGAACATTTTTGTTGGACAAAAAATCAACTGTGACGGGCTGAGTGAGAGCTGGCGTTGTCATGATGGAGAATAATTCGTCGATTTCGATTGTCTCTTCTTATTTGATCGATGACTTCCGGCAAACAAATTGTAGTATACCAATCAGCATTCACGGTTTTTCGATCCTCTAAAGCCACGGTTGCTACATGTCCAGTTAAACCAAAGAAACAAGCAATCATTTGCTTCGCAGCACTGTGTGAACGGACAACTTTAGTTGGTTTTGGTTCATTTTGAAATACTCAAACGGTAGATTGATGTTTACTTTCTGGCTCGTACGAATAGATCCACGTTTCGTCACCAGTAACGATGTTATAAACTAAATTTGAACGACCTCCATTGAATTTCGTGAGCATTTCTTCGCACCATTTGACACGACCCTGCTTTTGCGCCTCTGTTAAATTGTGTGGGATCCAACGACTGCAAAGCTTTCGTACCTTCAAATGATCATGCAAAATCTGGTGTATTGTTTTCATGTCAATGCGTAAGGATGCTTGAATCTCACGGTATGTCACATGTCGATCTCGCTCAAGCATTTCACGCACAGCATCTACATTAGTGGCAACAACAGATGTTGATGGACGACCTTCATGAAATTCATTGTCATTGAGAGAGGTACACTAATGCTTAAAAGTTTCGAAATGAAAAGCAATAAAATCGTTCGAATTTGAACCTTATTGAAACGGGCCTAATATGTTTCGAACCTTAAGGAACAGAGACACTTTCTCCGCACCCCGATAGGAGGGTTGTTTACTTAGGTCCTATTAAACCCCGGCCGGTGCAGATGTTTATGGTTTGTTGAATTTCGTTGCCAGTATTTGGTTCCGAGTATTTATTGAGGCGACGCGCGGTTGCGAACGCGGACGCGGTGGCAAATTTGTTTGTTCTCTTTTGCTTTAACTTAAAAATTGAACAAAAAATGTTTTTTTTTTTAATTAGAATATTTTATATTGTTAAATAACAGGATTTCAGATCATATTATAAAGACATATAAATGTTAAATTGCTATAAAGGATCGACGATGTTAATTAATCTGAAAAATTATAATTATACCAAATTTCTGCCTTTATACACTTCTGGTTTGTTTGACTTCACAAAAATTTTATTCGTTTGTAGTTTGTGTATGTTTTTCTGTGGATTCTAAAATTTTCATTACGAGAAATACATAAATAGATTTTTAGTAAATATGAAATACAGGGTGATTTATTAGCTCACCGACAAGCTTTGCCATACGGAAAGCTCACATAATTTTAAGAAAATAATAACAATTAGGACATATGTTCGATTTTATTTATTTTTAAGTAAATAGAAGACCTCACAATTTTGATTCTAGTTATTTTGTCCCGTTCCTCTGTACAGCTGTTTCAGTCCTATTTGGGGCTTCGTCAGCAGAAGCGATCGCAGGATGTCGCTATTTAAGCGGTTTCTATTATGCTATTTAAGCATTTCCGTTATATTTTACATTTTTTCACGTCATCTTTATTTTATAAATGTTAATATATTGATATTTTCAATTCAATTTTATCATACACGTCTTATTCACATGTCAAGAAACCTATTCATGTAAAATATTTTCGACATCAAGAAAAATTATGTTTCATTTTACCGAACCTCTGTTTTGTGATACCCTTTTGTTCTTTGTGATAAAGAGATATCACGTATAAAAACCTATGACTTTTATGCTGTTATGTTTTTCTGCGGATCCTAAACTGAAGCATCTATACATACCGTGACTTATTTTATTAACTCTAAACATAAAAGGTAAATATTCCCAGGTTCAGTTATAAAAAAAAAAACATGTCAATGCATGGCAGAATATGCAAACAAGTTTCAATAAAACAAATATGATGTTAATGTCAGTTATGAATGTCATGAATTATGTCTGAAATATTTAAAAAAATACTATGAAAGAATTTGATAATCGTTTGGCATTAGTATTTAAAACGTGAAGGACATTTGAAACAGTTAAAATGTTTTTACTAAAAATAAGTGTTATTATTTTTTCTAAAATTGACCATAGGGATATTTACATTGCATGTTGAGAGTAAAAAAAACTCATGGTATAGGATGCACAATATATAAAAAAAAAATCTAAAACAATTTTATATATCAAGTATGCATAAAACAAAAATTATGTGTTGACTATTGGAAACAAGTAAAATAAATGTATCGGAAATCCCTAATTTTTACTTTAGTTTTGTTTTTACTTGTAATAAGTTTTTCGTTGTTCTCAATAATAAAGTCTTGAATACTTTTTCCAGTGTATGTTATTCTTTTTTATACGGTATCATATAATATTGTAAGAATTTACAGTGAAATAAATTTAAAATAACTTAATTTCATTTAAATAATAAGTTTACTGATGATACTTACTTATTGATCGAATAATTAACTCATTAAAATTATTCAGAATCATACAAATTTAGGAAACTTAACAAATATAGTATTAAACTCCTATAATATAGAATGATATGTGTAATACTTAAAAATTGCAATACTTGCGTTAAAAATAATATACATATTTCATTCTACGCCACAGAGGAAAAAATAATATTCTTCTTTTTAGTTTCTTCTCAAATCTGACATCAGTAAAATAAGTTGAAAAGTTCATCCACAAAGTTTGGCAAGTTTTCATTAATCTAGAAGTTAAGAGAAAATGATTAAATCGTATAACATTTATTTTGTGAAAATATGTGAATGATTTTTGAGTATTTGAAAAAATATATAGAATGAGCTAGATTATTTAAATTTGTTTCTTTTTATAATAATATAAATGCTAAGAAGTTCTGCTCAACAAAGCTATTAATTAGTTGCAAAACATATGTGTATTTAATGAAACTAGAAAGTTAAATTTAATTAAGGAAAAATAACAGATTTTATTTTATTGACTTATTTAATTTCAATTGCCAAAGTTTCAGAAATTTTAATTTCATAATGCACACATTATTTACTACACATGTTATACTATTTAGAAAATAAATTTTGTTAAATTTCTTATCCATCCAACTACAATGAAAGTCTTTCTAGCAGATTATTCAAGTTGGTTGAATAAGTTCGCATCTGTGTTAAATCGCTGTGTTTGCGATGACCGGTTTTATTATCGGGGTAGCAGGTACGGTTGTAAAAGCTATAAGGTTCATAATTGCAAAGCATACTGCCAGTGGCATGTCTCGTACTCCGAAAACTTTATAGCAGAAGTGTACGTCCACGCTGGAATTCGGCAAACCAATTATAAACACTGCTCTTTGATGGTGCTTCATCTCCAAAAGCCAAATGAAGCCGATCGAGGCATTGTTTCGGCGTTAGACAACATTTGAAATCGTAAAAAATCATGACACGAAAATTCTCACGCGAGATTTCCATGTTTACACAAAATTACTTTTTCTCAAATGCCGTACAAACAAAACTAGTTCACTTGGATAGGAACTGTCAATAGAATTATAGGCGAAAAACGTCAAATTTTTCAAATATGACAGTTGATAAATGCTAACAATTCTAGACCCACTAGATTCCAGAAAATTATCCAGCAGCCCACGTAGTACGTCGAATTGACGTCGGGGAGCGCGGCGGGCATCCTCTTTCTCCCACAGGGGAAAAGAGGAAAACGAGTTTTCCACGAACCCATCTCGCCACACAAAGTCCGCACCGTACACAATTTACAATTAACGAGCGTAAGTGTTTATGGGATGGTGTTGTTTTAAAACGGTCCGCCACATGTTCCCGTTCGAGAAGTGACGAAAAGGGGAATTGTGAAAACACGAGAGTAAATCGAGATGGCCGGGGTACGTTCGCAGCTGTCGTATTATAGCGAGAAGCGGGCCACCACCGTGTTTTGTTTTAATTTCCACTGGCGGAAGGTGGGGGGAGGAAGCCACCGAAGGTTTAAATGTGTTCGGTGTCGAGGGCGGCGCGGCGTTGTTTGGAAAGGAAACACAAGAAATGACGTTTCAATTAAGGTATCGGGATGGCTTCAGTATTCGATGAGTGGGTCTTAAAGAGTAACCTCCACGTTGCTTTTTGAACCAATTTCTTCCACTGCACGGGAGGGGGCAACGAGGCATCGTTCTCAAAATGCCTTGAACTCGCATTAAACTCACGGAAGTGGTTAGGAGATAAATTTGACTTCTGGTGACTACAATCACAATTTCAAAGAGATTTACCGTTAGTTACACAAAAATTATTTAATATCACTGATTAATTTAACAGCGTGATTAAAGCCTGTGATTGGTTGTGTGGTGGTTGGTTCAAATCTATTGTTAACTTCGTCCAATGACGTTCCTTAATCAGAGAATTAAATTAATCGCTGATTAATGGGTGAAACCCACCGTTAGCGATATCGATGTCGTTGTAAAACCATGCAGATGGGGGTTGGAAAACCCACTTTTTATTCCCTTTTGTCACTCCAATTCTTTTAACAATCCGTACAAACTTGGATCTCGATTTTCCTTGTTAGTAGCGTTTCTGGTCTTCTGTAAAAAGCCAGAAATCCAATTTGTTTTCGACGGTTGCTCGAATGCCGTTCTATATGTATTTTCAGAATTGTCGAAAATGCTTCGCCCCTTCGCTCCTCTCGGACTTCGGAATGAAAACTCTACACACGAGAATATTTCAAATCAAAATACACACGTTTTTGAATATAGAAATATATTAACAAAACTGGTTTATAATACAGTTTAGAAAAAAAGTAATTTTTATTAATTTTAATGTTTTCATTCTTTCCCTCGGTTGGGTTTGCCTTGATTGGATTGAATTGACCATAAAACAATCCTTCCAATGACATTTGTTGGCAATTCTTATTTTTAATTTTAAAATTTCGATTTTTTTTTAATTTTTCCGATTTTTGCTTTTTCCATACTTTCCCTCGGTTAGGTTTGGATTGTCCATCAAACTATCCGTTCAATTTTGGACGTTCTTTGGTAATCGTTGTTTTCAGCAAATTTCATTAATTTTAATTTAAAAAAAAATGCCAATTTCCTTACTTTCTTGATGCATCCTTCGGTTGAGTTGGTTTAGATTCGCCCTTGTTGAGTAGATTTGACCTTGAAACCATCTTTTAAATTTTGATAATTTTAATTTTTTTAATTCAATTTAAAAAAAAATGTCGATTTGTTTGCTTTCTTTATTTATGTTCGGTTGTGTTAGCCTTGAAACCATCTTTTTAATTTTGATAATTTTCTTAATTAAAAAAAAATCGATTTGTTCGCTTTCTTCGTTCGTCCTTCGGTTGGGTTGGTTTAGATTCGCTTTGATTCGGTTGGGTTGATCTTGAAACCATCTGATTCAATTTTGATAATTTTCATTTTTTTAATTATTTAAAAAAAATGTCCATTTGTCTGCTTCCTTCGGTTCTGTTGGATTAACCTTGAAACCATCTCTTAAATTTTGAAAAAAAAAAATTTTCTTATTTTAATCCATCGATTTTTAAAAATCTTTCCAATTCTTTTTTCTTTTTTTCCATCGGTTGGGTTCGTTTAGGTTCGCCTGACGGTTAGGTTGAGTGGACGTTGAAACTACCGAATTTTCGTTTCCCGTTTTTAATATACATTCGGGCTGACCTTGAAGCTAACTTCAAATTTTGGATTCTCTTTGGCAATTTTTCGGTTCTTTAAATTCTTCCGATTTTCTTTCGTTTCAGCATTATTTGTCTTGCTTAGGTTTACCTTGGTTGAGTCGGGTTGACCTTGAAACCGTCTTTCAAATTCCGGTAATTTTCATTTTCCTAAGATTTCTTTGTTTTAGTTCATCGATATTTTAAGATTCTCCAAGGTTATGTTGTGTGGACACCTAAATTTTGATAATTTTCATTAATTTTAGTTTTTCTAAGTTTTTCGTTTCGTTTCTTTATTAATTTTTCGTAAATATTTTAACAAAATGTAAAATTTAGTTTACAGTACAAAGAGGAAATTAACCTTTAACATAAACGAATTTTTCTTTTAATTAAAACAGATTGAAATACCGAAATATTAAATAAAAACTTTACAAAGAGTCAAAAGTTCAAGATTGCAGAAACAAATATATAAAAATAATAATAAAATAAATAAAATATATTTTAAATAAATAATAAAATACAGATATTACAAAGGAAATACAGCTGAATGTCGAAAATCGTGAAGAGAGAATTGAGCGAATATTCAGTACAAAACAGAAAAGGCGCAAAAATAAAAACTTTGTGTTTCAACTCACCTACACGGAGCTGGAATCTTTCACGAAATAGAATTTAAATTAAATTAATTTAAAAAAAAATCGCCGACAATTAATTTGATTACAAAAGAAACATACCATGAAGAATTGTATCTTCATTCGCGGAATTACTTTCAAAGTGAGGAAACTGACTTATTGAAAAAAGAATTAAATTAATTAATTAATATAAAAAATAAAGTAATAAATGAAATTGGCGTCCTGTTTATTAAATTTTGAAAACGTGGTAGTCGATCGCGTTTTTAGGACAAAAAAGATTCTAAATCATTCAGCTGACCAGTTTCGGTTTTATTCTAAACCCTCATCAGAACCTAAAAGGTATGCAGTAAGACTCTATCATATAACAATTAAAAAAGATTTTACCTCTGATTAAAACAAAAAACTTTCAACGAGGAACGCATAATTAGGTCAGAGAACTGCACTTGAAGGACGTGGAAAATCGATTTTTTGTACGCTCCCAGCGTTTTTAAACACTTTTTCCCAGTTTGATTGTTGCGCAAGTGGGGAATATCGGATGTTGCATTTGCTGTGCGTGAAAAAAAAATCTTTATAATCTGCTGGAAAATTAGACGAAAACTCTAAAATACACGTTCCAAGGAAAAAGGAGGTTAAATAAAATTAACAGAAATTTTGTATTAGTGAAACGTAACGGAACTTTTCTCAAAACTTACTTCGCCAGACACGATTTGAACGAAACAATTCTCGTCGTACACGTGAAAAGTCGAGAGGGATTGCAAATACGCAGGAGTTGAGTTCACCGCGAACTTTAGAAACTTCTTCGCACCTGTCGGGGTGTAAATAAAGTGACTCACATCCACGATGTTCAAAATTGTTACGCACACACACAGTCTAGCAAATTATCGTCCTACAAACAGTTACTCTCGGGATAAATCTTCTTTCTCGTGTTTGAAAACCGAGGAGTGAATCACGTCTGGCTAATTTTATCAGAATCTCATCATATCAAACTACATTACAGTAAAAAGAGAAAGAGAGAGAGAGAGAGAGAAAGTCGTTCGTGCTTTTTACCCCAAAAAATCGGAATAAAAACGCGCATGGCGTATAGTAGCCTGCAATTTATGAAGTCGCATTTTACAATGCAATTTAAACGAGAAACCGTAACTTCACAAAATGCAGGCTAGTATAAGTAGCTATATACAGGGTGTGGATAAAGTATGGAACAAAATTCATATTTCTGTTATCTTGGGTTTGATGAAAAAATCCTGAAACAGGTCGATTTTAGTTTTGTCCCATGCATTTTATGACATAGTGAATTTCATTCTGTAGCCATCTGATTGCATCCAGGTGTGACGTCATCAGTTTTTTCAAATGGTAACATCAGACTTTTATTATCCCTTGTCGTTAAGTATTCCATTGTGCATACAACGGTATAAAAAGTTTGGTATCTTACATAACAATTTCTTGGAGAAAAACACTCGAATTTAAAAAAATTAAAATTTTATTCCTATGATAAACTAATCAAAAAATGATAAACTAATCAAAAATTATCAACAAATTAGATAAAATAGCAACGGAGGTGTTCAAACTGTCCACCGTTTGCCATTTGACATTGGCCAAGACGGACGTACACACTTTCTACGGAACGTCGTATTGTTTCTGGGTCAATATTGCGAATTTCCTCGTAAATGCGAGTTTTCAGGTCACCCAAGTCATGTGGCTTATTTGTGTACACCTTTGATTTCACATGACCCCATAGAAAAAAATCAACTGGGGTGAGATCTGGCGAGCGGGCAGGCCAGTCAATTGTTCCACTTCGTCCTATCCATCTCCCTGGGAAAATTTCGTCGAGATACTTGCGAACATGCTGGCCAAAATGTGGAGGTGCTCCATCTTGTTGGAACCGAATTCTGGGATGAGGCGCATCAGGATTGGCTTCGTCCAGAAACAGTATTACCAACGCCGGCGAAAATCTAAATATCTTTCAGCGTTTAAATTTTCCTCGAGAAAGACAGGTCCCACAATGCGATCTCATATTATTCCCGCCCACACATTAACTTTTTGTTGGGTTTGGGTGTGACCCTCCCGAACCCATCGAGGGTTTTCGCCCGACCAATATCTACAATTATGGCGATTCACCTGACCGTTTATTTTAAAAGTTGCTTCGTCGCTAAAAAGCACATTACTGAGAAATTCGGGATTCTCATCGCATCGTAGCATCAATTGTTCACAGAACTCGTTTCGACGGTCGAAGTCATCTTCATTCAGTTCCTGAAAGAGATGGACTTTATATGGATGAAGTTTTTCCTTCTTCAAGTACTTTGCGACTGTGGAAAAGTCGACTGCATTATCTCTGGCAATGTTTCTTGTTGAAGTGTGGGGGTTGTTTTGAACATTCCAAGAGAATGTTCAGCCTAGTACCTTCTTCAGTTCTTGGACGACCTTGTTTGGGTCTGTCTTTCACACTGCCAGTTTCTGCGAATTTTGCCACAATTTTGCTCATCGTTGATCGCGAAATCGGTGTTCGGTTTGCATTTTCTGCATTGAACAATTGACAGGCTTCTTCATGGCTACGCATTTTATCACCAATGCCAACCATAATAAGAATTTGAATTCTGTCTTGTTCGCTCAAATAAGCCATTTTCGTGATTCACTTTCAACACTACCCAATTTCCGTTCTAGTCAAAACGAATACTCAGGTGCAGTACTTGATATACGGTTATAAGCTAATTGACAGTACTTTGGCATTACTTTCGTCTACGCCATAGTTACTTGCGTTTTTCAATTGTAAAAAACATCATCAACCGGAAATTTAAAAAATCATTCGGTTCTAGGAACAAACGGTAAGGCCTGCACAGGGTTTTTTGTTTCCCTTATGTCGACTGGTCGATGTCTCGATTGAAGACAATCCGAGGTACATCTCAGACGTATCTAATTTGTTGATAATTTTTGATTAGTTTATCATAGGAATAAAATTTTAATTTTTTTAAATTCGAAAGTGTTTTTCTCCAAAAAATTGTTATGTAAGATACCAAACTTTTTATACCGTTGTATGCACAATGGAATACTTAACGACAAGGGATAATAAACGTCGGATGTTACCATTTGAAAAAACTGATTACGTCACACCTGGATGCAATCAGATGGCTACAGAATGAAATTCATTATATCATAAAATGCACGGGACAAAACTAAAATCGACCTGTTTCAGGATTTTTTCATCAAACCCAAGATAACAGAAATATGAATTTTGTTCCATATTTTATCCACACCCTGTACATATAATTTCATCAATCAAATCCTGTTTTTTTGTTTTTTAATTTGTTTTAGGCGTAATTAATCTGGCTTGCGTGCTTGTCGGAGGTTTTTCAAAAAAAGCTTCGGCTCGTATTGAATTTATTTTCGTCCTAAATAGAACGCGCGGTCGTGTCTCGAAGGCTGTCTGATAGATAAAACGACACACAGGTAGCTGTCAGCTAGCTAGCTAGCTGGCCCACTCACGTGTATCTACTGTTGATTGTTCATGCTTGATTTCACACATCAAGCTCGCACCGGTTGGTAAGCAAGTAAGTAATTTTTTTCTTAGCGCCGGTAATTACCCAGAGTTAATTTCACATATTTAGTTCGACCTGAATTAGAACTGAAAGCGTTTGTAAATGTACACACACACACACTCAGAAGAAAAAAAGAGTTCCGTTTAGGTGAATCCCCCCTTCAGATGCGAAAAGTCACCGCGTCGATCCAAGCAATAAAAAACGCTTGATTAGAAATGTTTATATGGCAAGTCTTTAAAACTTTTATAGTTCTAATATTTTGTCTTATAAACATTTTCTCGATATTAATAAGGTACTTACATAACCAAAGTGGGCATAATGATATAAGAGCGTCTAAAAAGCAGAAACAATGTCGTTGAAGCCTATAACCAGTTATAAAACCTATAAATACCTGCAATACCAACAGGTTTTTTTAAGCTATTTATTATTCAACATATTCCAACCTTAATAAAAGTACATCACTATATTAATACCCTCATTAAGATTTACTGTTATGTAATGCATTTATAATATAGTGCAACACAATAAATTCTGAATAAATACTTTTATTTACGTCATCCTTAAGGATGATATATGTATACTTGATACGTGGGCTGCTGGAAAATTTTCTGGAATCCAGTAGGTCTAGAATTGTTAGCATTTATCAACTGTCATATTTGAAAAATTTGACGTTTTTCGCCTATAATTCTTTTGACAGTTCCTATCCAAGTGAACTAGTTTTGTTTGTACAGCATTCGAGAAAAAGTAATTTTGTGTAAACATGGAATTCTCGCGTGAAAATTTTCGTGCCATTATTTTTTACGATTTCAAATGTGGTCTAACACCGAAACAATGCCTCGATCGGCTTCATTTGGCTTTTGGAGATGAAGCACCATCAAAGAGCAGTGTTTATAATTGGTTTGCCGAATTCCAGCGTGGACGTACCTCTCTCAGTGACAGTGAATTTCGTGAAGGTCGTCCATCAACATCTGTTGTTGCCACTAATGTAGATGCTGTGCGTGAAATGCTTGAGCGAGATCGACATGTGACATACCGTGAGATTCAAGCAACCTTACGCATTGACATTGAAGTAATACACCAGATTTTGCTTGATCATTTGAACGTACGAAAGCTTTGCTGTCGTTGGATCCCACACAATTTAAAAGAAGCACAAAAGCAGGGTTGTGTCTAATGGTGCGAAGAAATACTCAAGAAATTCAATGGAGGTCGTTCAAATTTAGTTTATAACATCGTTACTGGTGACGAAACGTAGATCTAATCGTACGAGCCAGAAAGTAAACACCAATCTACCGTTTAGGTATTTCAAAATGAACCAAAACCAACAAAAGTTGTCAGTTCACGCAGTGCTGCGAAGCAAATGATTGCTTGTTTCTCTGGTTTAACTGAACGTGTGGCAACCGTGGCTTTAGAGGATCGAAAAACCGTGAATGCTGATTGGTATACTACAATTTGTTTGCCGGAAGTCATCGATCAAATAAGAAGAAACAATCGAAATCGACGACTCGCTCAGCCCGTCAAACAGTTGATTTTTTGTCCAACAAAAATGTTGAATTAATGACTCATTATCCATCTTCACCTGATTTATCACCTAATGATTTCTTTTTGTTCCCAAATATCAAAAATAAAATGCTTGGTGAGCGATTTTCGTCGGCTGAAGCAGTGGTTGAAACATTCCGGACACTGGTTTCTGAGGTACACCATCTTTAGAGTGGAAAACGTGCTTTAGAAATTGGTTCGAGCGTATGCAAAAGTGTACTGACGTCAAAGGCGAATACTTCGAAAAACAATGATACCGTTTACCAAATTTCATATGCGTTTTTTCATACCGTTTCCAGGAACTTTTCCAGCAGCCCACGTACATGTTTGAAATTACCTTTATTTGTTTTCATAGTAAAGTTTAAACAACAAAAACACTGTGAAAGCTCACAAAATATGTAATTATGAACATAACCTCCAAATCGTCCTTAGAAATTATTTCAAGCGCGAACCAGTAACTTGTTTTTCGTTGAAGAACCAAAACAGAAAAACCTTAATAAATCAAAAAAAGTACGTAACACTCCAAATAAACAGTAATAGTAATTGAACTATAAGAATCAATATATACCGGGTGTGTCAATATGGACAGCGACCGGCGATATATAGGAAACCGTGATACCTACAGCTTCAGGAGAAAAAAATATAGTCAAAGTGACCAAGAGAATTTCAAAGAAAATACTTCTAAGTACCTGAGTTGACCGCACGGGAGCGTCATAAATAGGCTCAACAATAAAAATTAATTTAAAATTAAATTCATTTCGAAATAGTCATTTACTATCCGTTAGAATATCAATAATAATAATAATAATCATAAGTGAAACTTTGTTTATCATACTGTATGATTATTGTTCATTACTTTTATTTAGTATTTGAGTTATTCTCGTTTCTCTATTTGTTGTTTAATTCTTGTATTTAAATATTCTCTGTTTCCAAAACATTTAAATGCTTCTAAATAATGTCCTAGCATTAATACAAGCTTGTACATGCATTATTTAACATTAAAATTAAAATATAAAATAGCGACATCTTACTATCGCTTTTTGACCTAACATTGCAGTAGGATAGACAATTGAAGCGGGATTTGCTCCTAATGAGTCCCCCATACAAGGCGGTCATGCTTGCTGTCAAAGCATAATGAAAGATTTTAGAAAAATTTTGTGCAAATCGTTTTTGATTGCAGTGAGAACCTCGAGCAGCCTCTGGACAGCTGTCTCAGCCCTGCTTGGGGCTTCTTCAGCAGAAACGTAGCTCGACATTCCCACTGCAGACCAAAAACGACTTGCCCAATTTATTCGCAAATGCGATGTAAGAATGATGAACATATAAAATAGCGACATCTTACTATCGCTTTTTGACCTAACATTGCAGTAGGATAGACAAATTGAAGCGGGATTTGCTCCTAATGAGTCCCCCATGCAAGGCGGCCATGCTTGCTGTCAAAGCATAATGAAAGATTTTAGAAAAATTTTGTGCAAATCGTTTTTGTTAGGTCAAAAAGCGATAGTAAGATGTCGCTATTTTATATGTTCATCATTCTTACATCGCATTTGCGAATAAATTGGGCAAGTCGTTTTTGGTCTGCAGTGGGAATGTCGAGCTACGTTTCTGCTGAAGAAGCCCCAAGCAGGGCTGAGACAGCTGTCCAGAGGCTGCTCGAGGTTCTCACTGCAATCAAAAACGATTTGCACAAAATTTTTATTAAAATTAAAAGTTTTACTCGATAGCATTTTGCTTGAACTTTCTCCTTCCGCTAATATCATCAATTAATAGACATACATATTTGATAATAACTGCACAACGAAAAAAGATAATCCACTTTGGGTGTTCACCGTAATATTCACCATTCTGTAAGCTTTGCAATTACTGCAAAAGAAACACACCTTTCCATTTAAACTTTTTTGTTCAAAGGATCATCCATGGCATTAGTGACTAGATAAAAAAAATCTTAAATGTCATGAAAAAGCTTTCAACGAAGGAGAAGGAGAAGCCTCAAGTCACTATAAAATTTTTGTAGGTTCAGTTTGAAAAAGTAACCTTAACCTCTTCAAGGTTAAGCTTACCATATGTCCCGGTTTCAGGCATTGGTCCCGGCGTCCCGTCCGGTTTGATATTTTGTCCCGGTTAACAATTGTATAAACTTTAAATGATACGTCCGGTACGTCGCACGGCACGACAGGAACGCGTCATATAATTCTGATTTGAAATGAAAAGTTGTTTAATTTAAAATGTAAATGGTACAAAAAATAATTAAAATAATTTAATTTTCTGCCCCAGCGGACTTTCGGTACTTTGGGTACCTTTTCTACGTATCTGTTTCTTTTTAATAATTTATAATACTTTTTTGGTAATGACCTACCCAGCTAGCAGAGAAAATGGTGTTATAAAGCCGTCATCTTTGTCATTAAAATGTCGTCATTTTAACATCCAAAAGACGTCTGGGCGAAGTCTTAGTTGCTTTATCAGTCAAGCCATATCACGTCATGTAGATAACGTACTTTTGACGTTAATTGTGACGTATAATGACGTGATAATGACGACGAAGTAGTAACGTGTATCGCCCCCACGTTTCAGCCACATTTCTGTCGGGGTATTTCTTGTTCACAACTGTACACCTGTTGTTATTTCCCTTAATTTAACAATTTCAACATTAATTTTGGTATAATTGGCTTCAGAAATATTCAAAGTATTTATTTACACCTTTTGTTTAGTCCCAAAAATGTTTTTAAACTAATAATTTTCAAAAACAAACAAAGTAACATTTTATCACTTTCTATTGACGTGTTAATGACGTCACTCTTATGACGTTATTAATACGTGTCGTACGACTCGTCATATTGACGTCACTATCGGGACAAATGACGTCAATGATGTAAAATAACCTAAAAATGACGTAATTCCGACGTCATTCTGCTAGCTGGGCAATGTGTTTCTCTTCTTTCTCTTCGTCCCATCCTGTTTTCCACTCCTGTCCCGGTTTAAAGCTTCATGATTATGGTAAGCCTATTCAAGGTGGTTAGGGATTTTCTTAATTCGTCGGAAATCGGATCTAGATTAGATATAGAGGCGTCACCGAAATTCAAATCGATTGGCGGCACATTCTGATGGTTCGGATAAACAGATCTGTTTATTAATTTATTACGAATTTTATGAGAAAGTTTTTTAATGGTCGAAGTAAAGAGATTAGTGACATCTAAAGAAATAAGTACCTAATCAGGCGATAAATGGCAGCTCTTGAGTTTGTGTATGAGTTCAGTGGAGTTTTTCAGTATAAATATGACATAATGATTTTCTATGAGTAGAACCAATTTGAGAAGCTAATTTGGATGCGGTCGAACCAGGAACGGTTATTTCCATCAATAATTCTTCTAATACTTTAATTTTCAAAATTTTACGTCTTCGGACACTCACTTAGATTGTATTGCAGCCTTAGAGCAATTCAGAAAAACCTCAACGGAGAAATTCAAATTTGAAATTGTTTCTGATTTAAAAAAGACATAATTTTTCAGCTATTAAGTGGCTTTTTTTTAAATAAAAAAAAATAAAGATGTTTTAATATACCCAACATAAGCAACAAATATGTATGTAAAGATATTCTGAATTTGACACTTGAGTTTCTGAGCAATATCCAAAGTATCCATTAGATCGTCCCACTGTGCGCCGGACACATTAAAAAAAAAAAAACTAATTAATTTATCTTTTGCAATCTGGCTTTTGTTGTTTGGACGTTTTCGACCTTATTTTTATGCAAATTCTTGCGAGTTCTGGTTTCCTTAAACGGCCCTGACAGGAAGCGGTCGTCGGTCTTCGTGCATATGTGCGGCAGCGGTGGCGGTGGTGATGATGATTCATGGCGGCGCAGGTAAATAATTGATTGACTGACTGTCTTTCAGGCTTCATTGCCGAAGACGAATAAAAACGTAATCGCCGATAATTATGGGCGATGGCGGCCAGCGTGAGAAATACAAATTGATTTTTTCCGAGAGCTGACAGGTACGAAGCAGACGTGTTCTTCGGCATCCCGGAAATCATTAATAATTTTCAAGTTCAATCAAGTCAGAGGAGATGGCTGTTAAGCTTTTTCCGTGTTATTAACTTTTGAGATGACAACAAAAGAAGAGATGGTTATTCCAAAACAAAACAAAAAAAAATCTGAAAACCAGAAACTGTAGGCTTTGCAAAACACTCATCATCAGGCCTAGGCGCATTTTAGGCGGAAGGTTTCCTTAAATGTACGAGGAACTATTAACTGCGCTGAAGCGATCATAGTTGGAAAAAGTTCTAATCTTTAACACGTCTGCCCTGTAAAAACAAAACAACAAACCAGTCGAAGCCCAAGAAGTCTATGCGGCACGCAGTAACCACGACAGTTCTGGTCGACTGGATATAAAAACTTGTTTACATAACCGATTCATTCCGAAATGAACTCGCATTCTTTTTGCAGTGGCGGCGCTATAATTGATATGAATTAAATGTATTATGCCAGTCTTTTTCAAAGCTACATTAAAGAATTATAATGTTTTCATAATTATTAATTTGAAAGAAACTATAAAGGCAATTATGTTACACACGTAATTTACATCAAGCGGTTGCTTCTGATGCAATGAGCGCGAGGATGAGAGTGCCTCGGGCATAAAACCCGTTCAGCAGCGACGTTGAAATCTACGCCGCTGCTTTGTTTATCTTTATACTGGCTTTTATTAGATATCCTAGGAATGTCCGACCCTTACACATCATAGTTTAAAGCAGGCCACTCACTAGGAAACACGTTGGGCAACATGCTCGACAACATCTCCGTCAACATGTTCCTTAGTGAGTGGCATAGGCTACATACAGAAGGCTCACGCCTTGGCTTTTGAGCATTTTCTCAGTAGCATGTTGACCAACCTGTCAACACCCAAGCGAGCCATGTAACCGAGCGTGTTGCCAAACATGTCCTCCTAGTGAGTGGCCTGCTTTATAAGAGCTAAACAAACGCTGTCTCTTTTCTGACAGAGAGAACGCTCATCATTTTTCGATGAAACAAAACGCGCAGTCTTCTTTGCCTTTACTTTCCTTTACATTTTGAATATCATGTTATGTTCTTCATGTGTACACCTGTGACGTCCAGGACTGAACAAGATGAACATTATTTATTCATTGCGTAACTTACGTAACGATTTTCTTTTATTTTTCTTGTTAGAGAGAACGCCTGCCCTACCTCGATGAAACAAAACACAAGTATCCGTTCCATATCCCTTCAGCGTTTCCTTTTTTTTTTTTCCTTGTCGATGCATTTAATTTAATCTGTGCGACTTTTTTTTATTTCATCTAAAGAAGGCAAGCGTTCTCTCCGCCAAAAAAAAAAAAAACAAAATTACGTCCGCCCACATAAAAAACACGTGGAATTAAAAATGTAGAGCAACTAAATAATGCAAGAGAAGAAGTATTTCAATCGGTCTAAAAAAACGCAGTTAAAACAACAAGGACTTCGGAAATTAAAAAAAAAAAAAACACACACACAAGTGAACATAACATAATTGTCAGCGAAGTAGCTAACATTTGACGTTCTTTTGTTTTTGAATTAATTTTTTTTTATACTGATCAGAACTTTCCGAGTTAAAAATACCTTGGTCAGCTTCATATTTATTAACTTTTAATTTCTTAAATTCTTCCAATTTTACTTTTGCTTAATTTGTAACGTTTCTCTCGGATTGGGCAGAGTTACATTGAGTTCAGCAGGGATGACCTTGAGATTCAATTAATTCATTCATGTTAATTTTTAATAATTAACATACTTTGTACTTTACGTTTTTAATTTTTAATCTTTTACTCTAGACAAGTAGAATTCGTTGAATTGGATTACCTTGAAATTTACTTTTGACTTGATATGTATTTTACTTTTAATTTCTTTAATTTTTAATTTTGTTAACTTTAAGTTTCTTATATTTTTTCAATTTTACTTTTTTCTTAAGTTGTAATTTGTCCCTTGGGTTGGGTAGAGTTAGATTGAACAGGGTTGACCTTTAGATTAGATTGATTAATTAATTCTACGTTTTAACAATTAATATATTTATATATATATATACTTTACTTTTTAATTTTCAGTTTTTTACTCGAGACAAGTAGAGTTCGCTCAAATTAACTCGAATTGGAATGGCGTTGAAAATTACTTGGACTTCTTTAATTTTTAATTGATTTGGTTAGCTCGAACTTCAGTTCAATTTTAATTAATATTTTTTAAATATTTAACATGTTTTTCTCTTTTAACTTTTTACCCGGATTAAATTAAATAAGTTGAATTGGGTTGACCTTGAATTTTTTATTTAATTTAAAATTTTTGTATATATATTTTTTTTATTTTATTTCTTGCATTTAGCTAATTAGCTCGAGTTCAGTTGCATTGGGATGACCTTGAAATTTGTCTCGGACTTTTGAGTTCAACTCAGTTGTGTTGAACTTGAGAAGGTTGCACGAGCTTAATTTCAATTTAATTTTAATATTCAGCTTATTTTTCACCTGAATTGCACATAATTAGTTCAAGTACACTTGAACTGGCTTGATCTTGACATTTGTTTTGGCCTTCATTTTTATTTATTTTATTTATTTTTCTATTTTCTTTAATTTCTTTATATTTATCTATCGGATTTAATAGACTTACGTTGAGTTCACTTGACCTCGAAATTGATTAAGTTTACTTTTAATCGATTTTTAATATCTTAACTTTTTTGCTTCATAACTTTTAATTTTTTACTTGACTTGAACAAAGTTAAGGTGGAGTTCGGTTGGATTCGATTTTACTTTTAAAAAGTAATCGGGTTGCCCTCACTTAGGTTGGCTTCTGTTGGGTTGGGTTAACCTTGAAACTTCTGCTTTCAATTTTCCTCAATTTTATTTAAATACTTTCACTGAGTTGGGTTTACTTCTGTTGGGTTGGGTTGGGCTCGGGAACCTTAATTTTTTCCCCATTTTTAGTACTTCATATATTTTTTAAATTTAGTGACTGTATTTTGGCAATTTTATTTAAATTCTTTCCCTAAGTTGGGTTTTGTTCAGTTAAGTTGGATTGGCTTTAGGTACACTCCTTATTTTTTTCCCATTCTTATCACTTCGTATTTTTTTAGAAACTTAGCTTAGCTTACCTTTTCTTATTATAATTTTTTTATAACTTTTTTTAATAATTCTATCCTTATATTGAGTTGACGTTTCTGGCATTTTTTTTAATTGCCTTTTGTGTTTTTTTTTGAGAAATTTAACTGTGTTGTTTACACTTTGTAAAATTTCTTCTTTATATATACAGAATTGTATTCTTGGATTTTATTTATTTTGGTTGGGTGCACCTTGAAAATTTTTTCTTCCAAATTTGCAATATTTTGGACAGTTTTTAATTTTTTACGGTTTTTTAAAATAATTCTTTCCTTGGGTTGTATCCACTGAAGTTGGATGGAGTTGGTTTTTGGTTTTTCGTTGGCCTTGAAATGCCTTTTCGAAATGTAAACATTTTTGGCGACATGTACGTATGTTTCTTTAATTCTTGAATTTTTTTTGTTTTAATTTATTTTTTTTTTTAATAATTCTTTCCTTGAGTTGTATCCCCTGAAGTTAGATGGAGTTGGTTTGGGTTGGCCTTCAACATTCTTAGCGATATTTACTTATTTTTTTTTGTAATTTTTTGAAATTTATAGGTTTGTTTTAATTCTTTATAAAGTTTTTTTTTTTGAATAATTTACTCCTTGAGTTGTATCCACTGAAGTTGGATGGAGTTAGTTTGAGTTGGCCTTGAAATGCCTTTTCGAAATTTAAACATTTTTAGTGATTTTTATTATTTTTTTTATTTAATTTTAAGATATTTTCATTTTGGCAAATAATTAAAGAAAAACTTTCACATTTAAAAACATGCATAGTTTGGCAACAATGGTTAATCAGTTTGAAAATATAAACCTTTGCAAGTGACTTGTGCGTCTTTGTTCTCGATAGACAACTCTTATGGCCAGTTGCACCAAACACTTAAGGTCAGCTTAACTTTAAGCACCGCTTAGGATGTGATTTACTGAATGTTGTATAACCTCAAATGTCATATTATAAGCAGTACTTAAATTTAAGCTCGCCTTATGTGTTTGGTGCAACCGGCCATTAGTTTCTTAATAATCACTCTGCATTCTAATTGTCATCAAAAAAATTGCTAAAAATACAACCACATGATAGTAATATGAAATAAAAAAAAGAATATTTTCCACATGCTGCTAATTATGTTAACGTCTTTTGAGTTGAAATAAATTCATCTTTCAAAGCTTATAATAAACAAGATCGAAAGTCAACGGAAAAATCTAATTAACCTCTCGAATGAGCGGCCAAATTTAATTTGTCTATAAATAGCCCGACTAGCCTACTTTTTATTAGATTTTAATTAGGCCCGACTTTCATCGAGTCACGCCAGGCCTTTCGACGTTTCACATTAAGCCTTCTTTCTCTTCTCCCAACGGAAGAAGCATTTAACGTGCGCACCTGAGAAAAGAATTTAACTGCTCTTGAATCGGAGCTGTGACTCATTTCTTGGTTGTTTTTGGGAGGGAGGGAGGGGGGGGGGGAATTTAAGCCGAGCCAGTTAAGTTAATTCCGAGAGGAGTTTTTACAACGGTAGATTAAATTAAATAACAGTTTATACCGTGTTTGTGGAGAAGTTACAGAGGACAATCGAAAGGTAACTCACTCGACCGTGGTGTTGATGATGATGACGAAGTCGACGAAATTTACGGTTAACGTTGATTCACGATGACACGCAGTTAAGAAGAAGAAGAATTATTTTACGGCGTACAGGTGCATGTGAATTTTAAAATATCCGGTGGAACGTCACGCCTAATTTTTTCCACCTGTTTGTTCTCACTCAATTAATTTTTTTTTTTATTGAGCGCCTCACCATTTAACTACGGTTAAATTTCCAAACTCCTCGTCGCAGTCGTTGAAGAACTGAAGAAAAATAAAACACAAACAAGGAAAAGTGAGAGCGGAAAGTGAGGGGGATCAATATTGACCCCTGATGGGTCGATGAAAACTTAGTAAGGGTAGACCCTGCAGCCGTCGATTAAGCGGTCAAAGAACTTCTAAGCTAAGGATTATTTGGGAGTCGTTTAAAACTATCTATTTCTATTATTTTGTTTTATCTCTTTATACCGGGTGTTTGTGAAATAAATGCAGAAATTTAATCCTGTAATACATCACCATAAATGGTAGCCATTGAACTTACAGGTCCTTAAAAACAATTTTACCATTTCGAGAAAATCGCATTTGAAAATCGAGCAAGAAATAATAGAACGCCTATGTCTTTGAGGTAAGTCAAGAAAAGGAAATTTTATTGGTACAAAAAACCGAAGTGCAACCGAGCAGTGGCCTTTGCCGAAGTCGAGAGGTCAATAAAAGCGTTTCTTTTAACATCGCAATAAGTCATATTACAGCTGAGCGAAAGAATTTGCTTCATTTTTTTTTATTATAACATAATTTATTGCTCTGTATTCTTTGGGATCAAGAGTAATTGAACGAGTTAAAGCTAAATACGATTACTATCTAATCTACATATTATTATTACTTATTAAAACGCCGCAATTCACGAACGGCGAGAGAACAGCATTTCGGAGGAGTGTATTCATGGTGCCGTCGACAGTATCTGCGCTTAACCTGCGCAAATTCCGTAAGTATTTTTTTTAATTTCATGAGCGCCGAGTAAGGGACGAATAAATTTCTTTTTTTTTATTACAGGAATATCATTTTTCGTATTTTTTTCGTGTTGTTTGTGCTGTCGGCGTACTGTAGTTAAAAAATTTGCACTTATTTTGCAAACACCCTATACAATACCGAAAAGAGAAAGAAACAGAGAGAAGGGACTCCCCCCTCACGTTTTTAAATCTCTTTGTTTCCGTTGAAAATAGCAGTGAAAATAGTTATAAAAAGGTTTTTTTAATCGATCCGTGTAATAATCAAAACTCATTCAATGGCTTCTAATATTAAGTAGCTTCAAACTGATGATGACGTATTTAGACTGGTTCTAATAATCAAACAACTATTTCATTGGTTTACGATCGAAGTACATGCGCTTGCGCTTTTAAGAATAATATCAACATGCCATAGCATTTTTTTTTTTTTTTTGGTAACGATAGAAATACTTGTAGAAAAATAAACTAAATTAATTCATTTCAAAATTAAAGTTCAAGTCAGTACAAATTAGAATTACACAAAGTCATGATCAAGTAAGTGCATACTGCAAATACCCTTACGCAGCAAAAGGCTTCAGTAGATCGCCGGTCCAAAACGCAAGCGGCGTCACCTGCGCGGTTATTCTGTATTGTGTAAAAATAAGAGGTAGGCGTTAATTAAAAAAGAAAAGGAAAGAAAGTGATAAATAGAAAAATTCGTCTGGAAGTGATGGAATTGCCAAAGTAAAAAAAAAAAAACAAATACGAGATGCGCTCAAAATATTTTTTGCGCTACTATCTGCCGATAAAAGGGAAAGAAAAATGACAAACAGGCGCTTAGTCTTGGAAATGATGGTTGAATTGACGCAGAATCACTACAGTAGAAAATTGGAAAGAATCATTCATCATTTCACCTGTCTGGGTTTAAAAAAAAAAATTTTTTTATTAATTTCATTTGGTTCACATGATTGGCACCCCCGTTAAATCGACGCGGCGGCAGCCATCAGGAAACGATTTCCGCGTGGTTGTTTTTGACCAAGTACGAAAGGTCAGAAGTTGAAACCGAACCTCCCAGAAGAGTCATCCATTACATCATTTCATGAATTTCAATTCGCGTTCTTTTGTGATCCGGAGGAGATCACTTAACCTCGACCTTATCATCTTCGATTGTCTTAGTACTTTAGTACATGCACTCAGACTAATGTCTTCCGCGTCTCCGAGATCCGCCATCGATCTAAATTTAGAGCTGCAGCATAATTTTGCTATTGCGTTTCGTGAAACGACTTGGCAACAACGGTTGGCCTTTGCTTTGCGGAAATGGGTCAATCGATAGACTTAATGCCGTTTCGTCATCATCGTCGTCGGTGATGGCGGCGGCGGCGGCGGTGGCTTCTTTCGCCTCCGAGAAAATACGAGGAGAACTCTTGGCATTAGAGCGTGGTCGGGGCGAATAAGTGAGGCGAGGTGAGGTGAGGTGAGGTAAAGGTCGGGGAAATCATGAAAGTGTACTTAGGCATGGCGATGGGGGAGACAGATGAGCAGCAGAGTTCAGGTTATCGTAGTTCGATTTGCAACTTTTCTTTTTGTTTAAATTGCTAGTTACCTTATAAGCGAAGTAAAGAGAATTGGAATTTATTGCAAGATCAATGTAACAAAACCAAAATAAAAACATTAATATTCAAAAAATAAATAAATAAAAACATTAAATAAATTAGAGCACTAACAGGCTTACGCTATGGGTATGAGCGAAACGAACTCTGCAAAATAATAGAGATGGAAGTAATTATTATAGAAATTATTACTATGCAAATAGACGGGTGGCAATCGTACGAGACGAATACATCCATTGTTACGTTGGGATTCAACTTGTTGCATCAAATAAATAAACAACCGTAACATGTGTACGTAAAGCAACGCAGGGTAGTTCTTAACTGCGTACACGGAATTTCCAGTAGTTGATTTGTTATCGTCACCAAGGGACACAGCATGATACCAACGGCAACTTCTTATAGTCAGAGAGGGCGTGGAGTAAAAGAGGAAATCCACAAAAAAAAAAACAGTAAATTTAACAATAATTAAACGGAAGGCGCCAACTGGAGAATACCAACCACAGTACCGATTATAACTCCAACCCAAAATTAATCCCAGTTTTAACAAAGGCGGAATGTCTCCAAGACAACAATTCAATGACAGAATAAAAACAATTTACCACAAATAGCAGCAGATAAAACGTTAACGTTAAGTTTGGTTCAAAATATTTCATCAATTGATCTTGAATATCTCAAAACGGTTTGTACGTTAGGAAATTTCCTGTCGTCTCACAATAACCCACGTAACAAAAAGAAAATCTAGTAACTGAATTGACTCGAACGTTAACAAACGCGGTAAAGTTACCACTGACAATTGTTATCGAGCAAAAAGTAAGCGGTGACTTTAATAAAAAAAAGAATTGTATTGGTTGAACTAAATTGTTTGACGCAAGGGTGAGACATAAACTAGGCAACCAAAGTTGCACGTAAGTTGAATGGACAAAAAAAGTTATCCTGCAAGATGAGTCCGGATGTATGTTGCGACGATCAACCGAAGTGACGAAGAAAAAGGTGTAAACGGTTATCTTATATGGCAGAAGCTACGGTAGTAGTCGACGATTCAATCCCGAAGCTCCGCCGAGAGGCCTCTTCGGAGTACGACACCAGCCTTTCGGAGGAAACACGAGGCGTGAACGGTGTTCGATATTCCGCTTCGAATAGATAAACTTCCTTGTCGGGACAACCGTTTGATACCCCGTGATTTAACAGATCAGGAAGGGTAATAGTACTGTCGTAATCGGAAACGGGATACGACTTGTCTACAAGGACATCAAACATTTTAAGCAAATTTTCCAAAAAAGAAAGAGAAAGAACTCACCAAGTCAGCCCGAATCAGTAATAAACAACTGACCTTGACCCAAAGAAGTGTTTCTCAAGCGAAGAAAACAATTCGCCCTTGGGGAAAAAAGTTACGTCAATCAAAATAGGTTAACACCTGCTAGCTTCAGCACGAGCAAACTCTAATGGACGTGTGCCCCTTACCAGAGAAAGTTTTACGCTGAAACGTAGGTTAAATGAACGTGCGGAGTCGAGAGAGGAAGTCAGGGCTGTCATTTGTCTAACAGAAATATTTACCACAAATACAAACGGCTTCGACCGTAACAGAATTGAAAATTGGTGTGGCAAAACTGAAGATGAAGCACGGCCGCGCGTCAAACGAAAAAATTACAGAGACGTTTTGGCCGAAAACTCGATGACGCGGGTAAAATGGAGAGTGTAACTCGCTCGATAGAAGCAGCAAATAAGTTCGAAGCCAACCTAAGTAATCAGAAAGTGATGGGTCTCCAAAAAGCAAAAATTCTGGTCGAATGTAGCAGCAAAAGAAAAACTAGGAGAGAAATGGACGGGTTTAGGTGACATAGCGTGACCAGTGTTAAGCAGCTAATACAATTTGGGCCCGTAACACCATCAATGTCTCACTCGCACTTGAAATTATGCAATTATTCCAGAATTGTCACAAATATTTATCAAAAAAAAATAAATAAATAAAAGTAAAGTCGCGAGCATTAAATTTCGGACATCACCGTCAATCACAGCGTCGGTTTTAATTTCGGAAATTAGAAATTTTCATAAAAATTTGTTGTGGGGAGGTTGAAAATAAATTGAATTTTTAAGAAATGATTCTCAATATTCACAATGCCTATTTCTTATTAATCAAATGCAAGTCAAATACAAATCTTTCTGACAATCAATGATAACCGAAATTTCAGGAAAATCCAGCAACTGGGAAATTTGTTATTCCACGGAAAGTGTTTCTTCATTCACACTTTCACCCCGATTTTCATCAGCGATCAGACGGGACACAATACCCCGGATTCTTATACACATTCGAATCTTCTCCTCCTCTATCGATTCAGCGCTTAGTTACACGTGAATCAAATACGGGGAACACCTTCAAGTCGAATCCACTTGTACGAGGCTATGCCTCTTCGCAGAGCGATGCGAGTTCGGCTTCGCAACCCTGGCGTGTGTGGTCAGAAACGGAGCCCCTGAGGCGACTAGGCGGAATCCCTACAAAGTCGAGGCGGAATACATGCGAACCCGAAGCGGAAGGCTAATCGTTATTGTGACGTCAGAAGCACTCAGAGAAAGTTCGGAATTGTCGCGAGAAAATTCGAACTCAGAGAAAGAGTAGGCTTTATGAGGCCTCAAACCGTGATCACTCCAATTTAAGTTAACTTAATTAATCAAAAGAAAAAGCTACTTTCCAACAACTCCTTTGTTACCGAGCCAACGAGCAAGCGAGAATTCGTCAACGCTGACGATAATATTTTCTTAATTTTTTAAGTCTTGTCCTTGAACTGGGTTCACTTGGATTGCTCGCGACTGTTCCTACAATAATGCTACATTCAACTGTTAATTTAACAGTTTCTTATTCCTAATTTATTACGATTTTCAATTATTTTTCTTCAAAATTATTAAGTTCTTAATATTTTTTGGTTCCTTAATTAAATTTTTAAGTTTTCTCACTTTTTTTTGTTTTTTAACGTCTTTATATTTAAATTTACATTTAGATTTGTATCTATTATTATTATTCCATCTTCAATTTTAAATCTTTAAAAAGAAAAGTCCTTTGGCTTAAATTAACTTGGGTTCGGTTGATTTAAAAATGCACTGCGCTTAATTTCTTCCAAATTTTCGTTATTTTAAAATTTTTCCTTTTGTTTCGGCACTGATTTTTTTCGGATTTTCAAATGTTTACATTTTTGTGAAATGTGCCTCGTGATAAACTTTAATTGTTTTATTTAAAAGAAAAATTGTTTTAAAGCTTGCTGTAAGTCGACTAAATTGCAGTGGCGCCGTCAAGTATCCTCCGGATAAATATCTGGGTCCTAATTGAGACCTCATCTGCGTAAAATTGTGCTGCGAGATTCATGGCCGGAATGAATTAAGCTCTACGTGTCTGTTGAAGTGCTTCTCGAGCATCTTTTGCCCACGGATTGAGATTCGATGCAATAGGACACACACGTATTTCGTTAAATGTGAGAATGTGCATAAAATTGTGCTACGAGACTCATGTAAGCAGTCTGACTGGAATGAATTAAGCTCTGAGTGCCTGTTGAGGTGTTCTTCGAGCATCTTTTGCAAACGGATTGAGATATTCGACACGATAGGGCACACACGTATCTCGCTGAATGTGAGAATCTGCGTAAAATTGTGCTACAAAATTCATCTAATGAGACCGGAATGAATTAAGCTCTACGTGTCTGTTGAGGTATTTTTCGAGTGGCTTTTGCCATGGGATTGAGATTCGACGCAATAGGGCACACACGTACTTCATTGAATGTGAGAATCTGCTTAAAATTGTACAGCAAGATTCATATAAGTAGTCTGACCGGAATGAATTAAGCTCTACATGTCTGTTGAGATGTTTCTGAAGCACCCTTTGCCAACGAACTGGGAGATTCGTGGAATCTAAAGTAATTGTGCTACGATCTTTAAACGTGGACATGAGGTTACGTTTTCTTTATTTCTTGTTTTCTGATTGGAACACACAGCGGGGTATATTTCCAAATCTTTTTGGAAGTGCGGCATTTCGGCCGCATTTTATTGAGGATGCCAAGCGTTTCTACGTCGAAGGTCGCCGTCACTTTCACGAACGAGGGCGGAGCACAAATTCAACATCTGGCCGAGCGTGGCACTGACGCAGTATTTTGACAAACAGCGTCATGTGAATGATCACAGACAGCTGATTGTGTAAGGTACCCGGCACGTTACCGTGTTCTCGTTTCTATCATAACGCAAATATTTCCGGCACATCGAGATGAGTTATGAAGTTCCTTTAATTATTTTATTTATTTTAGCCAGGAGAGCTGACCTGTATTGTTATTTTATAAACATTTTAAATGTGCCAATATATTTATTTATATTTGCATCACGGTGTTGCTGCGTTTCTACCCAATCCCTTGAACGTACGAGTGGTGAGTGGAACTCCTGGCGATTTTCGTTTATTAACGTATCCTGTGGGGTCTTGGGAAGCGGTTCCACAGTGCGTTTACCAACTGGGGTAGTTCCCTGGAGCTCTTAGTTTACCATCTAGGTCACCCCCCTCTCCTTCTGAGTGGAGCGTAAAGTAGAAAGTGAACAAATAGTGTCCGCCTGTACTAATGTCATGATGACGTAACAACTAACTTCAATCTGATATCATCAACTGCTCCACAACGACAACCTTCTACAAATAAAAACGATTTTCAAATTCAGGAAGTTTCTCAAATAACAACTATAGGGAACCGAAAAAATTGAAGGTCATATCGTGATATCTATCTTCATTTGTTTACGTGTCATTTTGTGTAAATGCCAAAGCGGACAGACAAATGCGAAAACTGCTCGGTCTTCGATTGTTTTTGTTCGTTGTTGGTTTTGAAGCGATTTTTAAACGCACAACCAAACGATATTAACCGAGCGCCTTGAAAATGTCGAACGTTATTCGTAGAAATGTAGGAATTTCTTCTGTCATTGAAAAAACTTGCTTCAACATCAGAAATAATGCCCCTAATTTTTATGTACGACAACCGATTAGCTCTCTCGTGAAAGAATTTTTTTTTTCTATTTTTTCGGTTCTACGACGATTTACGGACGTTCCTTCCATACTAAGCGATCGAAGAAGAATGCCTTCGCCTAGGGGGTTTCCTGCCGCCTCTCGAAAGCCTGCTTGCTTGCTCCTCGAGATTACGTCGATATTTCACTTCTTAAAATTCGACGCACCGACCGGCAACGGGCGAGTGGAAGAAGGGAGAACTTTATGAGAGTCGTAAATTTAAGAGAATTCATAAGCGCGAGCGTCTAGACGAAGAAGAAACTCTTTTTTCGCCGCACGTAACTTAATGAGTCGTCGCAATACCTGCACGGACGTGAATGTGGAACTAAGTTGCTTCGGAGAATGGAAATTACAACACGTTGGAGGCGTTTACGACGCAAAGCGCGCAAGAGTTATCGACACTTCGCGGTAGTAAATTAAAGAGAAAAAAAATCGCATCAATTGAGCTCGGCTTAACAAAAAAAACAATATTTGTTATTTATTTTTGGATCGCAAAAATTTAAAGAACTTTCGTTCTCCTTCAGAGTAGTGTCCGACCGAATATCCGGTTTCGGTTTCGGTTTCAGTTTCGGCTTCAATTTCGTGGTTCGGCCGAAGTTTCGGTTTCGGCCAAAAAACAGCCGAACTTTCGGCTGCAACCGAAACTACATTTATTTTCTTTTTTCTGCTTTAAATGCACATTTATCTCACACTTGATTTATTTTCGGATGTCAAATAATAAAGATGCTCGGTTTTAACAGTGTAAATGTCAATTTTGACAGTGAATTAAAGCTGCATTAACTCATATTTGACAGCGTATTTGAAATGTGACCGATCCCAATTCAAAAGCTGATTCAAAATTCCCCAGTTTAAGAAGGCAGACCGTAATATTAACGCAATCTTTACCACAAAATTTCAAATTATAAAGTGAATTCGCTTTGCACGACGTGAAATCTCTAAAATACCAAAGCTTTTGATTATAACCTAAATTTAAATTTAATAAGATGCACATTTGAATTTTGGGAGCGAATGCAGAATACAGGGAAATTCATTTTTACATTTTTGGGTGAAATGCAGATTACAGGGAAATTCTCTTTTTGTGTTAAATAAGAATTTCTGATCATTTTCCGAAATGAAATGAATTTCTAGACCAAAATTTTGGCGCGGAAACTGATATTTACATAATTATAAGCTTATTTAATTTTCTTATAACAGTAAAACACAGTTACGACATGTTTTAGTTTTAATGCATTTTCTGGCATTTTAATAACTGAAATATGCTACTTGGGAATATTTAAGCTGATTTTAATGAAAGATGGGAGATTATTCTTACAATTTTCAAACAAGTTTTCATCATTACTTGAGGAAGTGTTTCTTATTGTAATTGTCACTTTTGACGTTTAATTTTTACTTTGCCGGATATTTGTAATGTTTCTTGTGGTTAGGTTTATTTTTATTTACCGTGCAATTATGCGTTTATCTTCTTCAGCGCATTCTGCATTTATCTTGTTCTGTTAACACTTCTTTTTTCATAAATGAAGTTGAACATCTCGATACTCCATTATATTTAGCTCTTCCCCTCGAGTCTAATTTACAAAAAGTGCGCAAAAACTGTTTTGACCGTGTAGTTACTATGACAACGTGACTGCATTGCAAATGATTTGCAATTTGCAACGTCGGTAACAACTTGTAAGTTTTTTTTTCGTGAATGATCCCCTGAGAATAATTAAAAATTAAACTTCAATACATTTTCTTATTTTTCGTAATCACGTTGCTATGACGAAGTTATTTAATTATTCGACTTATTTTCGATCTGTCAAAAGCAATTTTCATTTCTTGATTATTCCATTACTCGAAGTATCTTTTTCGATTATTGTGTTTATTCATTTCCTTCCCATCCTACTAAGTTACTTTATAAGAAGCATAGTTAGAAATAATTTTTAATTAACATGGTTGTTAATTTGTGGCACATTTTTGAGCTGAAAAATGATCCAATCGCTTTATTAGCAAAATTAGTTGAGTGGTGTCTAATCTCTGACGTGGGATTCTACTTTTGTTCAAATTGTGGTGCACCATTGAAACTTGGAAATGACAAAGAAACGTAAGAAGCTCTATAATAAATTTTCCTCAGACATTTGTTTAAAATTATATGATTTTTTAGACCTGATGAGACATACGAATTTGAAATTGCATAGAACTAATCTACGACGCGCACAGATTCATAATACACATGCAATTTGCGTCATTTTTTCCTTAATTTCTGAACAAGCTGGATGTCCATAGGTCCCAACTATTTTTGCAGGGTGCCCATTATGATTGGGTTTGATATTGGCAGGGTTGCTTTCGTTTTCTGTATATACAGGGAGATTCAGGCAACATATTCATTAAAATTTTACGGACTTCCTCTTTGAATTTCCATTTCATATTTTGCAGTCATAAGTTACCGATACTGATTTATTAGAATATAATATTTTCAACTTTTGGGCACTTCCGCGTGTACCGGAAGTTGCTGTCATCTTTCTTATTTTAAATAGAATATCCCATTTTTTATTGCAATTTTGAAATCAGTCATCAGACAGATTGACTTTACTAAGAAAGAAGCAAGACATGCGTGATATGTTCTACGTAATAAGAAAAATGTCACTTGCTTAATGAAATATGTTTGAAAAACGACAAGATTTTTTGTTGGAAGTTAAAGGGAGACGGCTGTATAGCAGTAAGTCTTGTTAATCCATTGATCAGCATACAAAGAAAAAAATGAACTATATTGTACGTAGTAAGTCATACATACAAATTTACCATAGCAACCGTGTCAACAAAGTTAATTTAAAGTACCTGCCGTAAAGAGGAAAAAAGTGTTAATACGAATCTTTTTAAGATTTAATCTTTAATTTTATCTGTTTTATGGTCTTTCTGAAACTCTGACTATGTTTTCAGTAAATATTGAAAAAACGTTATACACAAAATTTACTGGAAAATAATATTTACAAGGTAGGAATTTTAGATGCCACTTTTTCTTAATTTTAATCATTATTTAGGGTATTTTTCTATAATATCATGATTCCGCACCGTCTTTTAACCCGAGGAACTCATGGTTTTGCTCAAAAATATCAAAAAACTAAAAAAAAATGTAAAAATGAATTTCCCTGTATTCTGCATTCGCTCCACATTTTTTTTTAGTTTTTTGGTATTATTGAGCAAAACCGTGGGTTCCTGGGGTTAAAAGACGGTGCGGAATCCTGATATTATAGAAAAGAACGCTAAATAATGATTAAAAATTAAGAGAAAGTGGCATCTTAAATTCCTACCTTGTAAATATTATTTTCCAGTAAATTTTGTGTACAACGTTTTTTCAGTATTTATTGAAAACACAATCAGAGTTTAAGAAAGACCATGTAGTAGATACAAGAAAAGATTAAAACATAAAAAGATTCGCATTAACACTTTTTCCTCTTTACTTCAGATATTTTAAATTGACTTTATTGACACGGTTGCTATGGTGAATTTGTACGTATGACTTACTATGTACAGTACAATTCATTTTTTCTTTATATGCCGATCAATGGATTAACAAGATTTATGCCCGTTTGCACCACTTTCACTTAAAACTTTAAGTCCCACTGAAATGGGTAAGTGACACTTTTTCCATAATAGAAAGTGTCACTTAACCACTTAAGTAGGACTTAAATTTTAAGTGAAAGTGATGCAAACGGGGATTACTGCTATACAATCATTTCCCTTTAACTTTCAAGAAACAATCTTATCGTTTTTCAAACAAATTTCATTAAGCACGTGGCATTTTTCTTACGTAGAACATGATTGTGTTAAGTGAACGGTCAAATTGCACAAAATCGTCAAGTCAATGGTCCGACTAAACCCTCTGACCAATCACCAATTGAGAAAAATGATCACGTGGTTTGGTCTGACCACTTCGACCACTCACTTACAAACCATTAGGTGCCAGATTGATGATGAATCTTGATTTGTTTAGGTTAGATGAATTTTTAAGTTATATTAGTCAAGATATTAATATTAATTATGTGCATTCATAAACGAGAGATCATATTATGCGCACTAGGGTAAACTTTATAACCTATAAATTTAACAGTTTATTATTTTATAGTTTTTGCTCATGAGAATTGCATAAAGAATATGAAACAATCAACCCTTTAGAAAACGAGCTAAAAATATAAGTTTTATTCATAAAAACACTTGTTTCATATCCTTCAATAATTGTAACCTTTTTAGTTAATACAGCAATTTTGCCTATAGATTTTGCCATTGATCTGAAACTGGAGAACTCTGAAGAAATGTTACAGGTAAAGGTTTTTTTAAGACAAGATCTGGAATTAAGATAGAACTCAGTTGTAAACCTAAAATTATACTGTTATCCGTGTTACATGATTTCTGAAAGTTTTGATGCATTGCATTATTTGAGGGCAACTTTTGACAGATCGAAAATAAGTCGAATAAATAAATAACTTCGCTATAGCAACGTGATACGAAAAATAAGAAAGTGTGTTGAAGTTTAATTATTCATCCGTTTCTTTTTAATTAAAAAAAGAGTAAGTAAAAATCTTAAACCGGACAGAATTGTAAACGAATAGTGAAATGTTGAGTGCTTTTCCATTTATAACTCTGTCCGATTTAAGATTAAAAACTTTTTACTTACAATTTTCATCGGACAAGTAAATTTCATTTATGAAAAAAGGAAGTGTTAACAGAACATGATAAATGCAGAATGCGCTGAAGAAGATATACGCAGAATTGCACTATAAATAAATATATACCTAACCACAAGAAACATTGCAAAGATCCGGCAAAGTAAGTAAAAAGTAATTAAATGTCAAAAGTGACAATTACAATAAGAAAAATCTTGTCAAGTAAATGATGAAAATTTGTTTGAAAATTATAAGAATCTCCCATCTTTCATTAAAATCAGCTTAAACATTCTCAACCAACATATTTCAGTTATTAAAATGCCAGAAACTGTAAAAGAACTAAAACATGACGTAACCGTTGTTTACTGTTATTAACAAAATTAAATAAGCTTATAATTATGTAAATATCAGTTTCCGCGCCAAAATTTTGGTCTAGAAATTCATTTCATATCGAAAAATGATCAAAAATTCTAATTTAACACAAAAAACGAATTTCCCTGTATTCTGCATTTCACCCGAATTTTGTCTATGAGCTATAGCTGAAAAAGAATTCTCTTTTGACTTTTGTAAAATATGATAGAGACGAAAATTTTAAATTGTTTTTGTTTTTGTCTTACAATATACAGTTGAAAGCAAAAAAAGTAGACAAACTACAGTTTCCTGTAATTATTCTTTCTCAAAATGCCACAGATTTAAGACGAATTCACAGACTTTACCAAAGTTTTAAGCTTGTTACTTTTGAAAGCTTTTGAATTTTTTTAATGTTTTCTTTGAAGTCGTTTCTAATAGGAACGGCTAAATAGTAGCTTCGCGTGCCGGGTTCGGATCTCCGCTAGGTTCTTGTCTCCGATTCTTTACGACAATTCTTGAAGAAAATAAACATTCCTCTCCACCAAAATTTTACAAATAGGCATTTATCAAGAGTACTAAATACTTTCCTATGCTCAAAAAAGTTAATTAACTCTAGTTCGCTTAGTGTACTGGAATTATTTAAAACAGCAGGAAGTTAAATACGGCATTAAAAGTCACCTAACTAATTTACCATTAAATAATAAAATAATATAAACAAATAATTTCTGTTAGTGAAACAAAAAAACAAAAACATGACAATTTTCCTCCTATGACGGCGAAAAACATCGATTTCAGAATTAACTTCGTCTTATTTTTCAGAAAAAAAGACTAACCGAAACAAAAGACGATAGCCTTCTTTAAAAAGGTGAAAAACAAAACCGGAGGTCATCGATATTACATTGAATTTACATTTCTTTTGACAAAAAATGTCGTATATTTGTTTTAATTTTATAAATCGTATTATTTTTGCATCATTACTACTTTACAATTTTTTTACTCAAACTTTTACATATGTATGTAACGCTTGATTTCATAATCGAAGTAAAATCACATTCTGATGTCTAAATAACTAGAGATGGAACGAACATCTTGCCGCGGTACTGAATCCGGCCGATTCGGCCTATGAACGAACGGTCCGGTTTCGGCCGAACTGTTCGGTGTACCGGGCGGACCTTTGTTCATCTTAGAATGTCCGGATGACGATCGTAGTCGGAATTTCATGGACGCATAATAAATTAAAACTTGTATACGCACGTCGCGCTTCTCGTCAGAAGAATTCACTCCATTTTTTATACAGGCTGTCGAATAGCGTTTGCAATATATTTCATGATTTGGTTTTTATCAATTCGTAATGGCTGATATTACTAAAGGAAGATTTTTATATTTACCCCAAAATCTAAGTTAAATACAACATTTCTCCTCTAAAATTTAAAATGTCGTTCTGTGATCGATTGTCACCGTAGCATCAAAATTTAACATCCCATATACAAGTTTCAAATTTTTTGATATCACTTTATGAGATAAGTTTTACCCGTTTAAAATTGTTGGAGGAATGATTAAAATTTCACACATTTGCCGAGGAACGATTGTTGTAATTAATTAAAAAAACTACGTTTGCTAAAAAAAATGTGAAAACATTTACGAAATATTATTGAGTTTTTTTTTTTTAAGAAACATTGAACTACGTTGCAAATCTACTAATAGGGACAAAAATTGTTTTCAAACAAGACATAAGAGATGGTTACAGTCCTGTGTTGAATTTTTTGAAAGGCATCGGTTAGATGCACAACATTTCTAAAATTCTCTTTAGACATATACAGAGTGTTCCATAAGAGTAGACGACCCTAACATATATTTTTTGAAATGGAACACACTATATCAGTAGTACAGAGGTAAACTATCGTATCTCCACATTTGGACAAATGTACGAAAAACGGTCATTTACGTTGTGCATCACCCTATGTAAGGTACACGAAGGAATTTCGAATTGATTACACATTTCTGTTTTCCAATAGTTAAATAATGTGTCTATAAAACTTTAAAGCAACATGTTTAAAAAAAAGCTAATTTACAGTAACAAAGTTTGTCATTTTTTCCGGTAAATTGTCAATAACTCAAAAACCATAAACTTTAGATCAATAAAACCTTATGCTATTTTCATCCACTCATAGTGAGCAATAGTGCAATAATAGTGCAATAATATACAGGTGTCCGCCAAGTGCCGCGGTTTTCTCTACTGTCTAAAGTATAAAGATAGAAATTCAATTCAAACTAACTAAGGTATAAATCAGTCAGCTCTATTTTATAAAATTATTTTTGGCTATACAGGGTGTTAAGTAACTGAGAGCCATACCAAAGTTATATTTTTTTAAATGGAACACCCAGAATACTTTTACATATTTCGCAAGTACGCGTAATGAATATGTAATAACCAAAGATTTCAGAAGTTTTTTTTAAGAGTTTGTGGGATACTAATGATTATGTGTAAAAAAAATGCTCTATTTTGAGTTCTTATAATTAGTTTAAGTTTTAAACAAAGTTAATTTTTTTCAAAATTTTCTAATGGAACACCCAGTACATCTAAACTCTTGTGAAACACTGCTTTAATGAGCTTTCATAAAACGCCAAATTTGTAAAAGTAGTGTGTCACTAAGCTAAACAATCGTTCTTTCAATTAAAACTTATGGCAACTGTTTTCCTCTTTTCTAGCAAACGGCAACTTGATTTTGAATTTTTTTTATTATTTCAATAAAGTTATTTAAATATTTTCAAAATAAAGGAAAACAGGAATTAGTTTAATAGGAACATATTCAATTACTTTGAACAATTTGAACGATTAAAATAAAACATTTCCGTTCATTTATCTTCTAGTTGAAACTGAAAACCCGGATGGAAAAGCTAAATAACGTTAATATTGAAAGAAAAATAAATAGTTCATTGTTGTCTCTCGATTTTTTCAGTTTAGACAAAAACATTTGGCGTTTTATGAAAGCTCATTAAAGCAGTGTTTCATGAGAATTTAGATATACCGGGTGTTCCATTTGAAAAATTTTAGAAAAATTAATTTCTTCAAAATTTAACGCCCTGTACGTAATAACTAATAGATCTGAGCTGTTGTGAAATTTCTGTAGACGAGATATTGTATTGACTACCTGCAAAAATTCAGAACGAAATGTAAATAAATAGTCAAACTATAAGAGCTCAAAATAGTGTAATTTTTTACACGTAATCATTAATATCTTACAAACTCCGAAATCCGAAAAAAAATTTCCCAAATCTTTGGTTATTACCTATTCGTTATGCGTACTTTCGAAATACGTAAAAATACACTGAGTGTTCCATTTAAAAAAATATAACTTTGGTATGGCTCTCATTTACTGAACTCCCTAGTTAGCCAAAAATAATTTTATAAAATAAATCTGACTGATTTACACCTTTCTATCTTGTACGGTTTAGACGGTAGAGAACACCGCGGCACTCGGCGGACTCCCTGTATAGGCTGTTCCATTTAGAAAAATATATGTTCGGGTCGCCTAGCTCTTACGAGGCACCCTGTATATGCCTAAATAATTTTAGATTGTACATCTAACCGATATGTATGTTAGTGCGCATACAGATTTCAAAAATGTTCAGCAGTAACGCCACAATCTTCCTCCCACGCCTGTTGGTTCTCCCTGTATAAATGAAGCTAAAATTTCCAAAATTTTTCTGTTTCAATTATTTAAGTAATTGAGACACAAATCTTACTAATAATAATTTTAAGAATTAAGTTATAGTCGTATAGACCGCAGCGTAAATGTTTGCCGTATTTTGTCTTCAAAACATAAAATGCCATAATAATTGAAATCCCTCATTGTTTTCCTATAACTCAGAAGAACATACCTACTTTTTTTTTCAAATCAAATCCACGCTGTACCAAAAAGGGACACACAAAACGTTAAGTCTTGCCGAAAAACAAGACAAGATTTTCTACATATTTTTTTTTTATTTCTTGACATGTTTTGTATTAATTTTTGTATCACATTCAGTTAGTTTCAGGGTTTGCAGAAAATTAAAAAAATAAATAAAATTGCTGACATGTGTATAAAGCCACGTTCATTAGTATTAAAATTCTACAGATTTTACTTGCCAAATATCAATTATGTAATTAATCGTCAAATTTGTTTTAAGATCTATACTGAAGAAGCGGTAAATAAAGTAAAAATAATTTTGCATAAAATTATAAATATAAAAAAAAAATCTAACTCTGGCTAAGAGTTGAACCACGAACATTCGCATTACGAAACATGAACGTTACGTCTGAGCCACGCACTCGATTAAAGTTTATAGTAATAATTTCCTTTATCAGCTATGTTGTAAATATGTGGCAGTAGGTTCGGCCGGACCTGTTCGGTTCGGCGACAGTATCTCGGTGTTCGTTCGGTCCCGCGAGCAGTAGGTCCGTTCCATCACTATAAATAACTACGTTTTCGCATCTTTCTGGACATGTGACTTTTATTTTAAAGTCTCCTATAGTTCGATATGAAATCGGGCCTTAAACACTTACCTGGTATTATGAATGTAAAAAAAAAAATTGTAAACCCTAAGGCAACAGTTAAAAATATTAAATTTGTATTAAAATATCAAAATTACGAAATATGAGCCTTACGTCATTAATTACCAAAGTTACAAGTAATGAACAGGGCTCATCTTTCGAGATTTTGATAATATAAAAATTAATTCAACAAGATCTTTTCAAACTATTTAATTTCGGTTTCGTCCTTTCGTCAGGATTATCAGAACATCAAAAAATAAGTACATTAACTTTTAACTTTAAAACTTTCATTTTTGATAAAATATATAGAAAATAAAAAGTTAGGGATAAAATACTGAAAGTTACCTACTCAAACTACCCCTTAAGAAAGAGAAAAGATCTGACAAAATGTACCTACTGTTAATATGCGGTTAGGTAAAATAATAATTTTATAACTTAAAGGATACAAGAGGCATTGCCAAAAACCAACATTTTTCACACCTGTTTTAAAGCTTATAACTCCATTATTATTCACTTTTGAAAAGTTATATACATATACAAAAGCTACCTTATTTTTTGATGTTATATTCACCCTGAAAATATCGCGGGACAAGTTTGAATCATGGTCTATATCGTATTCAAAAGAATGCGACACGAGATGAGATTCCATTTTCTGTAACAATCTCTAATGTTAAGTTCTTCACACTTTACCCCTTTGTTTATAACAAATTCGTTAAGAATTAACTTGACATATTTTTTATATAAAAGTATTTTTTATAGATGTTCTCATGACATTAATTTTTTTCAAATGAATTAACTTATTAATTCATTATTCGTTAATATCGAATCATATTATTTTTGAACAACTAATACAAGATAGTAAGAAGGAAAGTGATAATAAGCGCCCCTAGTGGAGATTAATATAAGTTTGCGGCACGCGAAGCTCTGTTTAGCTTTCAACTGTAAGTTCAGTTATTAATAAATAAAAAAAACTAACTTAAAATTGTTTTTGTTTCTGTCTTAAAATATAAATTTATTTAATTTCAGTTATTAACAAATAAAACTATTAATTTAGACTTCCGTAAAATTATCTCTAACTTCCTTCGAATAAGATTCAAGACATTAGCCGAAATTCGGTTTCGGTTTCGGTTTCGGTTTCGGCTAGTGATGAAACGGACCTACTGCTCGCGGGACCGAACGAACACCGAGATACTGTCGCTGAACCGAACAGGTCCGGCCGAACCTACTGCCACATATTTACAACATAGCTGATAAAGGAAATTATTACTATAAACTTTAATTGAGTGCGTGGCTCAGACGTAACGTTCATGTTTCGTAATGTGAATGTTCGTGGTTCAATTCTTAGACAGAGTTAGATTTTTTTTTTATATTTATAATTTTATGCAAAATTATTTTTACTTTATTTACCGCTTCTTCAGTATAGATCTTAAAACAAATTTGACGATTAATTACATAATTGATATTTGGCAAGTAAAATCTGTAGAATTTTAATACTAATGAACGTGACTTTATACACATGTCAGCAATTTTATTTATTTTTTCAATTTTCTGCAAACCCTGAAACTGACTGAATATGATACAAAAATTAATACAAAACATGTCAAGAAATAAAAAAAATATGTAGAAAATCTTATCTTGTTTTTCGGCAAGACTTAACGTTTTGTGTGTCCCTTTTTGGTACAGCGTGGATTTGATTTGAAAAAAAAGTAGGTATGTTCTTCTGAGTTATAGGAAAACAATGAGGGATTTTAATTATTATGGCATTTTATGTTTTGAAGACAAAATACGGCAAACATTTACGCTGCGGTCTGTACGACTATAACTTAATTCTTAAAATTATTATTAGTAAGATTTGTGTCTCAATTACTTAAATAATTGAAACAGAAAAATTTTGGAAATTTTAGCTTCATTTATACAGGGAGAACCAACAGGCGTGGGAGGAAGATTGTGGCGTTACTGCTGAACATTTTTGAAATCTGTATGCGCACTAACATACATATCGGTTAGATGTACAATCTAAAATTATTTAGGCATATACAGGGTGCCTCGTAAGAGCTAGGCGACCCGAACATATATTTTTCTAAATGGAACAGCCTATACAGGGAGTCCGCCGAGTGCCGCGGTGTTCTCTACCGTCTAAACCGTACAAGATAGAAAGGTGTAAATCAGTCAGCTTTATTTTATAAAATTATTTTTGGTTAACTAGGGAGTTCAGTAATTGAGAGCCATACCTAAGTTATATTATTTTTAATGGAACACCCAGTGCATTTTTACGTATTTCGAAAGTACGCATAACGATTAGGTAATAACCAAAGATTTCGGAAGTTTTTTTTCGGATTTCGGAGTTTGTAAGATATTAATTATTATGTGTAAAAAATTGCACTATTTTGAGCTCTTATAGTTTGACTATTTATTTACATTTCGTTCTGAATTTTTGCAGGTAGTCAATACAATATCTCGTCTACAGAAATTTCACAACAGCTCAGATCTATTAGTTATTACGTACAGGGCGTTAAATTTTGAAAAAAATAATTTTTCTAAAAATTTTCAAATGGAACACCCGGTATATCTAAATTCTCATGAAACACTGCTTTAATGAGCTTTCATAAAACGCCAAATGTTTTTGTCTAAACTGAAAAAATCGAGAGACAACAATGAACTATTTATTTTTCTTTCAATATTAACGTTATTTAGCTTTTCCATCCGGGTTTTCAGTTTCAACTAGAAGATAAATGAACGGAAATGTTTTATTTTAATCGTTCAAATTGTTCAAAGTAATTGAATATGTTCCTATTAAACTAATTCCTGTTTTCCTTTATTTTGAAAATATTTAAATAACTTTATTGAAATAATAAAAAAAATTCAAAATCAAGTTGCCGTTTGCTAGAAAAGAGGAAAACAGTTGCCATAAGTTTTAATTGAAAGAACGATTGTTTAGATTAGTGACACACTACTTTTACAAATTTGGCGTTTTATGAAAGCTCATTAAAGCAGTGTTTCACAAGAGTTTAGATGTACTGGGTGTTCCATTGGAAAATTTTGAAAAAAATTAACTTTGTTTAAAACTTAAACTAATTATAAGAACTCAAAATAGAGCAATTTTTTACACATAATCATTAGTATCCTACAAACTCTTAAATAAAACGTCTGAAATCTTTGGTTATTACATATTAATTATGCGTACTTGCGAAATATGTAAAAATATTCTGGGCGTTCCATTTAAAAAAATATAACTTTGGTATGGCTCTCAATTACTTAACACCCTGTATAGCCAAAAATAATTTTATAAAATAGAGCTGACTGATTTATACCTTAGTTAGTTTGAATTAAATTTCTATCTTGTATACTTTAGACAGTAGAGAAAACCGCGGCACTTGGCGGACACCTGTATATTATTGCACTATTGCTCATTATGAGTGGATGAAAATAACATAGGGTTTTATTGATCTAAAGTTTATGGTATTTGAGTTATTGACAATTTACCGGAAAAAATGGCAAACTTTGTTACTGTAAATTAGCTTTTTTTTAAACATGTTGCTTTAAAGTTTTATAGACACATTATTTAACTATTGGGAAAACAGAAATGTGTAATCAATTCGAAATTCCTTCGTGTACCTTACATAGGGATGCACAACGTAAATGACCGTTTTTCGTACATTTGTTCAAATGTGGAGATACGATAGTTTACCTCTGTACTACTGATATAGTGTGTTCCATTTCAAAAAATATATGTTAGGGTCGTCTACTCTTATGGAACACTCTGTATATGTCTAAAGAGAATTTTAGAAATGTTGTGCATCTAACCGATGCGTTTCAAAAAATTCAACACAGGACTGTAACCATCTCTTATGTCTTGTTTGAAAACAATTTTTGTCCCTATTAGTAGATTTGCAACGTAGTTCAATGTTTCTTAAAAAAAAAACTCAATAATATTTCGTAAATGTTTTCACATTTTTTTTAGCAAACATAGTTTTTTTAATTAATTACAACAATCGTTCCTCGGCAAATGTGTTAAATTTTAATCATTCCTCCAACAATTTTAAACGGGTAAAACTTATCCCATAAAGTGATATCAAAAAATTTGAAACTTGTATATGGGATGTTAAATTTTGATGCTACGGTGACGATCGATCACAGAACGACATTTTAAATTTTAGAGGAGAAATGTTGTATTTAACTTAGATTTTGGGGTAAATATAAAAATCTTCCTTTAGTAATTTCAGCCATTACGAATTGATATAAACCAAATCATGAAATATATTGCAAACACTATTCGACAGCCTGTATAAAAAATGGAGTGAATTCTTCTGATGAGAAGCGCGACGTGCGTACACAAGTTTTAACTTATTATGCGTCCATGAAATTCCGACTACGATCGTCATCCGGACATCCTAAGATGAACAAAGGTCCGGCCGGTACACCGAACTGTTCGGCCGAAACCGGACCGTTCGTTCATAGGCCGAATCGGCCGGATTCAGTACCGCGGCAGGATGTTCGTTCCATCTCTAGTTTCGGCGAGAAAATCGGTTTCGGTCGGACACTACTTCAAAGAACTAGCTCGGGACAGCTGACTTGATTCTTCAGCGCAACTTGCCACCAGATTTCGATAAGTCACCAGGAATTAACGTAACTGCATTAAGGTGAGCAGCAAAGCGTTTACGCAAATCGACAAGAATGTTTTCTTAAGCAGATTGTTGTTTTTTTTTTTTTTTGGAGAGAGATGCAATTGTCTTCTCCTTTCCTCTCGGAACCAATTACGAAATACACAGTTTCATCCCACCGAGCACAAAAAGAGAACTCTTCAAATCTGATTCTCGTTTGCATCTTCGTTCCCACCGTCTTTACGACCTCCCCTCCTCCTCCCCTTTCCAATTTCACTCGTTCTTCGCTTTTCACGGTTTACTTGCCTCTAATTGCGCCTTCATTACTGCCGCAATAACAAACAAACAATGGTACGTACGCAAGAAAAAGAGCGATGGTATAAGAAGAGGAGGAGGAGGAGGAGGAGGCTCTGTCATTATCTTCTTGAATAACCGCTGATTCCTCTCGAGTCGAGTGGATTACAAAAACAAATCGAACCTTTTTACTTTTAGCGCAACTTTGATTGCCTATCCAAGAGAGAGAGAGAAACCGAGAGATTTAATAGAGTTAGTGCTGCCTCGTTTCTAATTTTAATTGAAAATACATTGAGGAAAAGTTTCCAGAAATTAAATAATCTTTACGACGAGACGCGACTTATTTAACACCTAAATAACACACACACGTAACATGTAACGTGTAATCAATCCACCTGGCCGATGCCGGGTTACGAATTAATGGAAACAACGGCCGTATAAAAGCAATAAATGTACAGTTAGCGCATAAAATACATAGTTCTAAAACCTGAGCGCGCTTCTCATTAACTCCGTAATGACGAAACGCAGCCGATGGGCTTGAAAAGGGGGGAAGAAGGGGGAGACCCACAGGAACTATTTTAATATTCACCTCTACGTTGGACCGTGGCGAACACAGTTGAATTGATTTCCATACGCTTAACAACTGGCGTTTATATGTATACAGAGCGTCTTGCGCCAAGTGTAACATAGCAGTTTGTTTTTTGGATGAGAAGAGAGCAAAAATCGAATACATTTTTAATTTCTATGCTAAACGAAACAGAGCGAAATTTTCCAAACCGTCGCAGAAAGAAATAACCTCCTTGCGCGTCTCGAAAAACACTGAGACATAACAAACGCAAGGTTAACTAACCCAAGAGAGAAGAAGCGTCCGCAAGTTTCCATTTAACTAACAACACAGCAATTGGAATTGCAGGTTTCATCTGTGCCTGTATAGCCTCAATCTAATCACGATAGGAATAGTAAGCAGAAAAGTAAATTAAATCATTTCAAAATTAAAGTTCAATTTAGAATTAGCCACAGTCAAGATCAATTAAACGCATACTGCAAATCCCGTACGCAGCATAAGGCGACCGTCGGTCACCAGAAGGCTAAGTATTGATTCGACGCGATAGGACACACTTATTTCGTTAAATGTGAGAATGTGCATAAAATTGTGCTACGAGACTCATGTGAGCAGTCTGACTGGAATGAATGAAGTTCTGCGTGGCTGTTGAGCGAGAAAATTCGAACTCAGAGAAAGAGTAGGCAGTATGAGACCTCAAACCGCGATCACTCCAATTTGAGTTAACTTAATTAATCAAAAGAAAAAGCTACTTTCCAACAACTCCTTTGTTGCCATGACAACGAGCAAGCGAGAATTCGTCAACGCTGACGATAATATTCTCTTAATTTTTAAGTCCTGTCCTTGAGATGGGTTCACTTGGATTGCTCGCGACTGTTCCTACAATAATGCTACATTCAATTGTTAATTTAACATTTTCTTGTTCCTAATTTATTATGTTCTTCAATTATTTTTCTTCAAAATTATTAAGTTCTTAATATTTTATTAAGTTCTTAATATTTTTTGGTTCCTTAATTAATTTTTTAAGTTTTCTCACTTTTTTTGTTTTTTAACGTCTTTATATTTAAATTTATATTTAGATTTGTATCTATTATTATTATTACATCTTTAATTTTTAATCTTTAAAAAGAAAAGTCCTTTGGTTTGAATTCACTTGGGTTCGGTTGATTTTAAAATGCACTGCGCTTAATTTCTTCCAAATTTTCGTTATTTTAAAATTTTTCCTTTCGTTTCGGCACTGATTTTTTCCGAATTTTCAAATTTTTACATTTTTGTATTAATTTTCTTTTTAAGATTTGTTATTTTTTTAATATTCTTTCCTTGAGTTGGATTCGCTTGACTTGACCCTGAAATGTGCCTCCTGATTAACTTTAATTGTTTTAGAAAAAATTTGTGCAAATCGTTTTTGATTGCAGTGAGAACCTCGAGCAGCCTCTGGACAGCTGTTTCAGCCCTGCTTGGGGCTTCTTCAGCAGAAACGTAGCTCGACATTCCCACTGCAGACCAAAAACGACTTGCCCAATTTATTCGCAAATGCGATGTAAGAATGATGAACATATAAAATAGCGACATCTTACTATCGCTTTTTGACCTAACATTGCAGTAGGATAGACAAATTGAAGCGGGATTTGCTCCTAATGAGTCCCCCATGCAAGGCGGCCATGCTTGCTGTCAAAGCATAATGAAAGATTTTGCATGGGGGACTCATTAGGAGCAAATCCCGCTTCAATTTGTCTATCCTACTGCAATGTTAGGTCAAAAAGCGATAGTAAGATGTCGCTATTTTATATGTTCATCATTCTTACATCGCATTTGCGAATAAATTGGGCAAGTCGTTTTTGGTCTGCAGTGGGAATGTCGAGCTACGTTTCTGCTGAAGAAGCCCCAAGCAGGGCTGAAACAGCTGTCCAGAGGCTGCTCGAGGTTCTCACTGCAATCAAAAACGATTTGCACAAATTTTTTCTAAAATCTTTCATTATGCTTTGACAGCAAGCATGGCCGCCTTGCATGGGGGACTCATTAGGAGCAAATCCCGCTTCAATTTGTCTATCCTACTGCAATGTTAGGTCAAAAAGCGATAGTAAGATGTCGCTATTTTATATGTTCATCATTCTTACATCGCATTTGCGAATAAATTGGGCAAGTCGTTTTTGGTCTGCAGTGGGAATGTCGAGCTACGTTTCTGCTGAAGAAGCCCCAAGCAGGGCTGAAACAGCTGTCCAGAGGCTGCTCGAGGTTCTCACTGCAATCAAAAACGATTTGCACAAATTTTTTCTAAAATCTTTCATTATGCTTTGACAGCAAGCATGGCCGCCTTGCATGGGGGACTCATTAGGAGCAAATCCCGCTTCAATTTGTCTATCCTACTGCAATGTTAGGTCAAAAAGCGATAGTAAGATGTCGCTATTTTATATGTTCATCATTCTTACATCGCATTTGCGAATAAATTGGGCAAGTCGTTTTTGGTCTGCAGTGGGAATGTCGAGCTACGTTTCTGCTGAAGAAGCCCCAAGCAGGGCTGAAACAGCTGTCCAGAGGCTGCTCGAGGTTCTCACTGCAATCAAAAACGATTTGCACAAATTTTTTCTAAAATCTTTCATTATGCTTTGACAGCAAGCATGGCCGCCTTGCATGGGGGACTCATTAGGAGCAAATCCCGCTTCAATTTGTCTATCCTACTGCAATGTTAGGTCAAAAAGCGATAGTAAGATGTCGCTATTTTATATGTTCATCATTCTTACATCGCATTTGCGAATAAATTGGGCAAGTCGTTTTTGGTCTGCAGTGGGAATGTCGAGCTACGTTTCTGCTGAAGAAGCCCCAAGCAGGGCTGAAACAGCTGTCCAGAGGCTGCTCGAGGTTCTCACTGCAATCAAAAACGATTTGCACAAATTTTTTCTAAAATCTTTCATTATGCTTTGACAGCAAGCATGGCCGCCTTGCATGGGGGACTCATTAGGAGCAAATCCCGCTTCAATTTGTCTATCCTACTGCAATGTTAGGTCAAAAAGCGATAGTAAGATGTCGCTATTTTATATGTTCATCATTCTTACATCGCATTTGCGAATAAATTGGGCAAGTCGTTTTTGGTCTGCAGTGGGAATGTCGAGCTACGTTTCTGCTGAAGAAGCCCCAAGCAGGGCTGAAACAGCTGTCCAGAGGCTGCTCGAGGTTCTCACTGCAATCAAAAACGATTTGCACAAATTTTTTCTAAAATCTTTCATTATGCTTTGACAGCAAGCATGGCCGCCTTGCATGGGGGACTCATTAGGAGCAAATCCCGCTTCAATTTGTCTATCCTACTGCAATGTTAGGTCAAAAAGCGATAGTAAGATGTCGCTATTTTATATGTTCATCATTCTTACATCGCATTTGCGAATAAATTGGACAAGTCGTTTTTGGTCTGCAGTGGGAATGTCGAGCTACGTTTCTGCTGAAGAAGCCCCAAGCAGGGCTGAAACAGCTGTCCAGAGGCTGCTCGAGGTTCTCACTGCAATCAAAAACGATTTGCACAAATTTTTTCTAAAATCTTTCATTATGCTTTGACAGCAAGCATGGCCGCCTTGCATGGGGGACTCATTAGGAGCAAATCCCGCTTCAATTTGTCTATCCTACTGCAATGTTAGGTCAAAAAGCGATAGTAAGATGTCGCTATTTTATATGTTCATCATTCTTACATCGCATTTGCGAATAAATTGGGCAAGTCGTTTTTGGTCTGCAGTGGGAATGTCGAGCTACGTTTCTGCTGAAGAAGCCCCAAGCAGGGCTGAAACAGCTGTCCAGAGGCTGCTCGAGGTTCTCACTGCAATCAAAAACGATTTGCACAAATTTTTTCTAAAATCTTTCATTATGCTTTGACAGCAAGCATGGCCGCCTTGCATGGGGGACTCATTAGGAGCAAATCCCGCTTCAATTTGTCTATCCTACTGCAATGTTAGGTCAAAAAGCGATAGTAAGATGTCGCTATTTTATATGTTTAATTGTTTTATTTAAAAAAAAAAAATTGTGTTAAAGCTTGCTGTAAGTCGACTAAATTGCAGTGGCGCCGTCAAGTATCCTCCGGATAAATAAATTCGGTCCTAATTCGGACCTAATCTGCGTAAAATTGTGCTGCAAGATTCATATAAGCGGTCTGACCGGAATGAATTAAGCTCTACGTGCCTCTTGAGGTGCTTCTCGATCATCTTTTGCCCACGGGTTGAGAGATTCGACGCGATAGGACACACACGTATTTCTTTAAATGTGAGAATGTGCAAAAAATTGTGCTACGAGACTCACGTAAACATTCTGACTTGAATGAATTAAGCTCTGCGTGCCTGTTGATGTGTTTTTCGAGCATCTTTTGCAATTAGACTGAGATTCGACACGATAGGGCACACACGTATCTCGTTGAACGTGAGAATCTCCGTAAAATTGTGCTACAAGATTCATCCACCAGTCTGATCGGAATGAATTAAGGTCTACGTGCCTGTTGAGGTGTTTTTCAAGCATCTTTTGCCAACGGATTGAGAGATTGGTAGAATCTAAATGTACGTGGTACGATCTTTAAGCGTTTTCTCCATTTCTTGATTTCTGATTGGAACACATACATTTCATAACGGGGTATATTTCCGCATCTTTTTGGACACCAATACAAGTGCGGTGAATTACTGCATCAGGCTATTGGGGGTGCCTAGAAATCACTTTATTTTACCACCGTTCCTGCGTCGTCGACATTTTTATGAACAACGCCGACGGAGAAGCAGAAATTTAACGTCCAGCCGAGGGTGAAACTGATGCAGCTGATAACCAGCGACGTGTAAGAGACCATGGACAGCTGATTGTGTGATGTACCCTGCACATTACTGTTTTTTCGTTTCTAATATAACGCAAATATTTCCGGCACATTTTCATACATCATATTACACATGTATTAGATTAGACAAATAGTTTTGGCTTGTTTTCATTTACTGATTTATTTATTTAAATAAATAAATAAATAAATAAATATCGACTTTATTGGTTGGCGGAGTTCAGCAAATTTGCTGCTCGCCCACTCAACCAACATCACAATATACAGAAATAAATAAAGTAATACAAATGCATGTAATAAAATATTGTCGTGAAACCAGAAAGTTAATATTACCGAGTTCATAGAAAAGAAAAAAAAAATTTAAATTAAAATTAATTCAAGTTATGTTATTTAATTTAAATTAATCCGATTGGTCACTCTTACCTGATGAGTAGTAAAGCTTTGAAATTTCGTTTAATTTAATTAATTATTAATTTAATTTGTTTATTTATTTAATCTATTTACTAGACAAAAAACTGAAGACTTGTTGGTAAATAATCACTATGAAAATGAATTAAACTGAAACAATTAAACAACAAATTAAAAAGCAGAAGAAAAATTCGTCTGTGCCTGTATAGCCTCAATATAACCCTCTTGCTATTATTATCACGATAGAAATAGTAGAAGTAGAAGAGTAAATTAAATCATTTCAAAATTAAAGTTCAAATTAGAATTAGGCACAGTCAAGATCAATTAACCGCATACTGCAAATCCCTTACGCAGCATAAGGCGGCCGCGGGTCACCAGAAGGTTAAGTATTGCTTGGGCTGGTTCATTCCGCACTGCATAACTAATAACGCAACGCGACGGATTATAAGCATGTCATGTTTACGTGTTCCAATTATGAAATTACGATTAAAGCGTTTTAAGGACGGTCGCGTAAATTAGATTAGGTAAGAAGTAATTTATTGATGCTGACAAATTATCACAGCAGAATCGATTGTGATGTAAAACTGCGATTACGTTCATATAAATAAGATGGTCTTAAGTCGTTAGACTAGTTAGGGGAGTTAGTAAAACTAGGGGAGTTAGTAAAATTAAAGGAGTTAGTAAAACAGTTGTTACTGCAAATTTTTGATTTGACCGACTCGGTCGGGTAGGCTACTCTTTTTACACGCGCGCCGAGCACGTTGCGGTAGTTCTTCTGCAGCGCCGCATATGACACTTGAATGTTTACCCGGCCGCTTCGACCCTTTTTCAGCTTTTGTCCAACAGTGAGCAAGTTAGTTACAGTCAAAGTTAGTATATGAGAAGTGGCCTCATATAATATCGGACGGATTCGACATTTATCGCATGGTTCTCAGATACACGTCACTCGTATGAGCTGAAGCTTCATTTAAAATTATCGTAATAGTTGCGTTGTTATGGTAACGGCACCGACTGTGCATGCGCCGGGGATCCTGACCAATTAAAATCACCGCAGTATGGTTTGACGTCACCAGAGACCGCACGGACACCCCTCCACTAGCGCGACCAGGCGTTCCGCTTTATGCATGTAAGTTCAAGCGAATGAGATAACTTCTCATATACTAACTTTGAGTTGTGGTCACATTTCTTATCGCGCGCTGCGTGATTTTGGTGCACTTTGGAGCTTTGCTTATGAAGAATTAATCCAGCCATTTCGAATGGATCGTTGGCCGCATCGCTATTGGTCTCCCGCTCTGAGGGATCGATCGCCTTTCATCTCTGTTGAGTTGCGTCACGCTATTTTCACCTTGCCTGTCCTACGGCAAGGCAAGCGCCAGTTTTAATTTTCCATTTTGTGCCCACTTGATTTTCACGTGCGTTTACCGCTTGCGTACAGTTGTACATTTTCATAATTTCTCGCCTCCAGCGGATTGTAACGTTGAGTTTGAGCAGACTTGGCTTTCGCTTCGCTCAAGTCTCGGTTTTCGAGAATAACGGCATGCAACTCCGGCAATTCTCGGATTTCCCTTCCAACTTCGAACTTCTATGAGGAAGCGTAAGATTTTTCGATCCATGGCAACGTGTTGCGTGACGTCACGGAGTGATTTTCGTGGAGCGAACTGGCAATATGGACATACTAGGAGTCATTATTTGGGTCAGAAATTACTTGAATTTTTCTCTCAATTGCGAACTCTTCCAGAGGAAATTATTTTCTTGTGATAATTTAGATTTTCTTTTTGTTTGCTTAACTGTTGTAACGTAGACAGGGGTTTTATTACCATTCCAAATTAGCGCCAGTTAATACTTATAAAGTAGAAAGGGGAAGTAGTGCGTTAGCAATTAACGATTACCAAAAGGTAGAAGGGAAGTAATTGTAGGAGTGAGTGGCAACACTGCTCTACCTAAACCGTCGGAAATGTAAGTGTTGCCAGATTTATAATCATGAAATTAATTAATCACTATTTTGCATTATGATGTTATATTCAAATTTTATTACAGCAATCTAATCGGTAACAATTTCATTTTTTTTTTAGTTATAGACTATTCACACAGTTGTTGTCCCATATACCTATTTTTATTAGTTTTTTTTTTTTTAACTGTTAGTCTAGCTGGCTCAAATTGGAGTGTTTCCCCCATTTTGTTTTTTTTTTTTTTTAATTTCACGTTAATTTGGTCTTGCGCGCTTCACGTTTTTTTGTATACGTTAAGAGTTTGTAAGCTACGCGAGAGTACTCACGCCAAAGCGCATTTTCGCCTTGCGCGATTCACGTCATAGTTTTTTTTTTTTTGTAGATGTTAAGATAGTGTAAGCTAGCGAGAGTACTCATGCCAATGCGCCAATGCTCTTTTTATTGGGCCGTGTAAAGTGAAATATTTTTGAAATAACTGTTATTGAAACGCTAAAACACAAAAATTCTTCTTCTTCTTTTATTATTTAATAAAGTTGTGAGGTGGGCGACCCGTTTTCGAACCTGACAACATTATGCAAACTGCTACATGTGACATTTCTTCGTATGTGACAATCGGTATAATAAAAGTTACACGAGATAATTATTGTCGTTGACGTTGAAAACCCTGAATTACCCAAAAGAATTCACGCCGGCAAGTGAAATGATCATTATTATGGATGATTTCCGAAATCGCACGCGCGCCCCGACAGACAGGAAACCACGAAATAAAATTTTACGACGGCGCACTTCCTCTGACGCAAATGACGTATTTACGGGCCCCATTATGCCGGACGAAATAGATAATTTCTCGGATTTTATTTTCGTTTCGATTTGGAGGAATTTAGGTCGGCGATAAAAGTCGCAACACAGAAATAAATTCCCTGCGTTATTATGGCAGAAAAAGTTATTTCTTATATTATTATTATTATGTATCTTTTTTTTTCTTGAATTGTGTATATTTGAATGCGACCCCCCGGTTTTGCCCGAGTGTATGTTTTTGTTTGTGGAACTTCCGGGAAAGTCCGGCCGAGAATTTATAAAAGTGTCCGTCCCCTATACTTCTTTTAAAATAAAACAAAATCGTTTTCAATCTTCATTATTTCGTTAAAAGCAAACGACAGGAAAACAAAATGCCTCCGCCAAATAATTTAAAATATTTAAGGTGTTTACGAACTTAAAAAGAAAGACTAACGTGATTAAATCAGGCCAGATCTGAGCTTTACTGGAACGTTATAATAAGGGCAAAATCAATTACCAAATTTACTCATAGCTCGGAAATAATTTGTTCCATAAACAACATCGTTCAATATATTTTTCTTTTAATTTTTTTCCGATCAATTTATCTATATATATATTGAAACGCGAAATAAACGACCGCTCTATATGTCGAAAAAAAAAATGACAAAATGCGCGCTATTTGCAATCAGACTTTGCAACTTTAATCTGGATTAATTTATTCTGGGTGTTTCATCCACAGTCGCTCTCAGAAATATTTCAAGAATGGTTACTGTCTCCCACTCAACGCGATTCAGCTGGCGCTGCACTTGAATCCTGACGGGATGTGTGGCAATCGTTGAGCGCGATACCCCTCTACCCATGTCATGCCAATGAAAACTGCATTAAATAGAGAACCCATAACGTACGGAGGAGATTGAAAAGGCAGCTGTAGGAGATCAAAACCAAGCATTTTTTCTTAATTCGCTTTTGACCCAAAACTCAATAACAAAAAAGTTACAGCTGTTTATTTATTTTTTTTTAATTTTTTTTACAATTTATGCCCGATTCTTTCTAATCATTAAAAAATCTTATTTCATAAGCTAAATGAGTAATGAAGAGAATGTTCTTTCTCCAAGGTCGAAAATATTTTTTACTTACATTTCAATATCTCTATTTAAGGATTGGCAGCACAGTATTAAAAGACCGCCGCGAAAATTACAAAAAAGAAAAAAATATTGTTGATGTTTTTTTTTGTAAAAAAAAACAAACAAAAGATGATCGATTGTTTAACAAATACAAGACACAAAAAAATCGTCGACGATTCGAATTTTATTCTCATTTATGTCTTTTGACGTCGAAAATGAGTCAAAAGCGACGACGAAAGTCAAGAGACATTCGAATTCTAAACGGGTTTTGACTTTTCTCCCTTCAAAAAACAGCGAAAATTACAAAAAAATAAAATACTGTTGATGATTTTCTTTGTAAAAAAAGACATAAACAAGAGACGATCGATTATATAACAAATGCAAGAAACAAAAAGAAATCGTTGACTATTTGATTAAATTAAACTTTCTTTTTCACTTAAGTCCTTTACGTCGAAAATAAGTCAAAAGCGGCAACAAAACTCAAAACACGCTCGAATTCTTACTGGATGTTGTTGTTTTTTTCTTTTTCTTGAAGAGAAAAAATCCAGTAAGAATCAAACGACACGACACCCTGAAAGTGTGAAAAAGAAAGAAAGAAAAAGAAGAAGAAGACAACTGCAGCTTTAACTTTCTTTCCTTGTTAATATTGTTAGGGCATGCAAGTACGATTTATTTCGCATTTAAACATCCTTATCGTTAAAGAGGGAGAAAACGGTAACATTTTATGAACAGGTTGGCGACATTGCCCACGGGATAAGTCTCGCAACAATTAACTATATTTTTAAATAGCATGGTTGCCAGATTGAACGAAATTTCGCCAAGTGGGCCATCTGTTCAAAATCAAATTTCAAAAATATTTGGGGAATTTTTTCACAAAAGACTTGATTCATATATCAATGCACACGACCTCTATAATGACTCTCAGCATGGTTTCAGAAAAGGCAAATCAACAATTACTGCCATAACCACAACATACAACTATTTACTTAGTGAATTAAACAACAAAAGGAAAACGTATACCATATTTTGCGATTTAAGTCGTCCATTTGACACGGTAAACCATCAGCTTTTATGTGATAAACTTGATGCAATGGGTATTAGAGGCACAGCTAATAATTGGATTAGATCTTATATTTCCAATAGATCCCAAAAGGTAGTTATAAGCAATACGTTCTCTGACATTGCCGAGGTGAATGCGGGTGTACCCCAGGGTTCTATACTGGGCCCAATCCTGTTTGCCTTATTCATAAATGACTTGCCGAGTCGATGTCCATCAGCCTCATTAACAACTATATATGCGGATGATACAACGTTTGTTGTCTCAGATAATTTCACATCTGAAGCTATTGTTAAGGCAAATCATACAATGAAAGAAATGGAAGAATGGTGCTCATCTAATGGCTTACTGCTTAATGTTTCCAAGACCGTAATAGTCCCGATCTTGACAAAAAATTCTACTCTCGACTCATATCCCCTAGTACGATCTGGAAGAACCTCTATTACCTGTGTTTCCGACGTTAAATTTCTTGGTGTCCACATTGATGCGAAGTTAACTTGGAGTCGACACATTGAAGATCTTGAATTGAAGTTAAGCAGACACCTATTTCTAATATACAGACTAAAAGACACTGTAACATCTGATGTACTGCGTTTATTATATTTTGGTCTTGTACATTCAAATATTTCTTATGGCTTACTTGTATGGGGTGGCAGTGGTAATATGTTTAATATCTTCGCCATACAAAAGAAGATTATTCGAATTATGGCAGGAATCCCTTACCGTAGGAGTTGTCGGGAATTTTTTACTTGTTTTGGTATAATGACGCTACCATCTCTTTATATATATCAGCTAATCTTGTATGCGACAAATATTACTCAAAGTATAAATAAAAATTGCGACTTCCATGACTACTTGACCAGACATCGTGATGATTGGAGATTGCCTTTCAATCGCTTGGCTATAAGTCAGAAAAGTCCTGAATACATGGGATTGTTATGTCTTAACAAAATTAAAACACTGTGGAATGGAAACATCCCATCCAATGTAAAGCTACTCAAGAACAAGCTGCAATCGTTCCTGACAACAGCTGCATTTTACTCCTTAGAAGAATTCTTTAATGTATGATGTTTTGAAATATTTTTAATCTTCTTATTTGTATTGTATGACAAGTCACATGTCCTCACTTTGTTTTTATAACTTTGTGCAAGACCTATTGACAAATATAATTATTATTATTATTATTTATGTGACTTTTGGTATAAGAAAAATTCATTACTTTTGTATATTTTATTTTATAAATGTTTATTCTTTTTTTTGCATCAATTTCATTTAGTACTCAATAAATCCATTGTAGCACGTGAGAGATTTTATTTGCTGTACAGTTTCCGAGCTCAAGAACCGCCCTTCGAAAAAAAGAGTTTGAAAGAATTATTTATTAATCAGTCAGTTATTCAGGTTCGGTAATTTTCCCAAAATTTACCCGGTGCCAGCGAAAGTTGCACGTCATATACGATTTAATATCGCAGCTCATTATGCAAACGTGTCACACCAAGGAACCTGACATAACATTATGCACATAATTTAAATGTATCAGCTGACAATCGGCCCAATTCTATAAGTACCTACATTGCTGGCGTTTAACAAGGCAAAATATTGCTATCTTAAAGATTTCTTGCTATCAAGTAATAATGTTTAAATCTGGTATTCGTTAATATGGAATTGTAATAATCTGATCTGAAAATAAAGAACGGACATTTGGGTCAATAATAATTTATAATTAATTAATTTACAATTTTTTTAATAATTTCGCCTCCAACCTGAATCTGAGCCCTTTGATCCAAAATATTTCATTTAGATATAAATTATTTGTTTGTATTTGTAGTTAGTGGATCAATAAACATATTATTATTATTATCTGTCATCCTAGCCAGTCTTTCAGTCTTTTAATCGGTTTTGTTCATTGCTCCAGTGGTAGCAATCACTGTAAACTTACAAGTTTGAACATTGTAAGTCTTATTTTAGTTATTCTGAATCACGGATTTAGTTAATATTAACTCTTAACTTAAATTTTATACATTTTTCTTTAAATTTGAACGGAATTTAAACTCTATGAAGCTCAAATAAGTAGAACAATTTTATGTTTAGTAATTTTTAACGTTGTTTTTTTTTTAGAAAACGTCATTATAGTTTAATAGAATTTTAACAAGTAACTATTTTTGATTGTCTGGATTACGAGAAGCAAAAAAAATTTACCGGTTTAACGCCTAGAATTTCACAAAATGCAAATAAATGAAAATAGTAAACGTATTAGAAAAACGTCTGAAATCTGATTTCCACTTCCCCATTTCAGATGTTTCTCTAATACGTTTACTATTTTCATTTATTTGCATTTTGTGAAATTCTAGGCGTTAAACCGGTAAATTTTTTTTGCTTCTCGAAATCCTTCCATCTCAGATCGTCACTAAGGACGTATGTAAATGAAAAGAACCGTATTTTTTTTTTCATCTCGGTTCAATTTTTTAATGGAAAAATTTAGAGCCTTTTTTTTTAATTTTTTGTTCTCATTTGGCTGATCTTAAACAGTTCAGAACTTCGCTTCAAACACCAATAAATATGATTTTTTTTTATTAAAGTACAAAAAAATCAAAGAAATGATCTTAAATATTATTTTGAAAATAATTATTTTAGTGCTAGTTTTACAACTTGTCAAGAAAGTAGAAAATAAATCCCTTCAATTATTAAAACATTCTTTTAGTGGCGCCAAATATTCAAAATCCAAAATCCAAAATCCAAAATCTTCACAGGATTCAAGTAACAATATTACAATTGAATTTTCTTTTGTTTCTATTATCATAGACAGCTTGATAGGTACCGCAAAATAATGAAAATTACTATCTTTGTTATTTATAAAAATAATTATATCAAACTTTACATTTTTGAAAACCTCATTAAACAAGCTATCTATTTGTGTCATAGCGAACTACGGTTTCCATTTAAAATTAGAAAGTTACAGTCTGTTTCGCAGAACTGGCGCTGTTTCTACAAAAGACAATAACGTCAACAAAATCTACATTAATTTCTGAATAAAATAGTTTTTGAATTTTCAAAATGTCTTGTCAAACAACTGAGATATTGTGAAAAATAATTTTTCGAAGAAATTCGTTTTCGGCCGATATTTCCCGAACGAATCGAGATAGCTAACGTTTCTTTTCTCCACTGAGTTTTTCTCGAAAAAGCACCACTGGGTCGCGAAAACAGTTTTCTTCTATTCCTATAAATAACCGAGAAACCTTGTGAAACCATCAAAAATGGTCCACTCTGTACAATTGAATCGATGAATACAGAATGGTGTTCAGTCCAAATTTACTATGTTGAGAAAACAACAAATAACTTTTCTCTAGATTTTTATTTTAAGTAATTATTGGCTTCAGATATCCTTATCTGAAAGAATTTTAAGCCAATAATTCACTTTACATAAAAATCTAGAAAGTTATTTGTTGTTTTCTCAACAAAGTAAATTTGGACTGAACACGGTTATGCACTCATCGATTGAATTGTCACATTGTTTCCTTGTAAATAGGTTATACAGGGTGATTCAGAATTAGTGAAGGAGCGTGTTCACTAAGGTCATGCATGTGTGAAATTGCAAGAAATAATTCTGTCAAAGGCATTTCAGAAATCAACTTCCTTGCAATCCAAAATGGAAATTATGGTTCATTTCTTACGTATACGTACCCAGAAATTCGAATGAAAGAATTGCGTATTATACATTTTTTTCCACAAAAGCCATAAATAAAAACGTTTTACAGTTTCATTTCAAGGAAAACGCTAGTGTTTCGTTCTGTTTCACGCGAGTTCATTGCTCTTGGGACGCAATACAGCCAGCGTCAAGCAATTTATATCCGAACCTTCAATGCATTGTATCTCAAAAACTACGGATATTAGACCCCCACGCGTATAGACTTTTTGTTTTCGTTTTCTGTGTACTACGTGTGCTCGACGAGTGGGACACTTATTTTGAATCACCCTATAGATAGTACAGGCTTAAGTGCTGCGCTGACGTTCCTTGCACCTCCGAATGCGACGACGCTATTTAAATGAATTCGTTTCGTTATTAACGGACGATTTCCCCCCCTTTTGTCGTCCGACCGTACGTAATCTCCCCGGACAGGTGAAAAGGCATTTTTACGGATTACAACACATGTGACATAGGTAGGACGACAACTAACCGCCGCCGCCGGCCGTAATAAAAAGCGATACGTTTTTATAGCCAGGTAGCAAACGAGATTAGATTAGATTACACTCGTCCACCCCTCCAAAAAAAAAAGAAACGTGTGTATTTCGACCGTCAAAAAAAAAAAGAAGTAAATTAGGGCCTGTATACACGGACGCACGAAGTAAGATTCACTCACCGCTCGTTGTGTCAGTTTTGAAGTTGGAAGGACGCGGACGTTGATTCAAGTGAACTCACCTGCAACAAAAAAAATCAAATGAAAAAGAAAAATAAATTAAACCGTGCGTTTCGAAATGATGATGATGATTGTAGGAGAGTAGATGAAGTAATTATTATTGAAATGTCATCGGATGAAAACGCGTTTTGTTGTTGCTGTCATTATTAAATTCAGCACCTGAACGTTCCGTCGACTTCTTATTATTGTTGTTTTTATTATTATTATTAATAATAATAACAAGCAACAGTCGATCTGCGTCTATTTATAAACTGATCAAATATGCGGTAAAGCGTTGCTCAACCGTGTTAAACGCGGGCATTATTCAGCGAGCGAGGTCCGCGAGCAAGGTTGTACACTGTACATAAATAAATAATAAGTAAATACATAAGTAAACACGGGCGAGTAAAGGTACATTGCGATTGGGTAATAAATGATATCAAAACAAATCGCCCGGGCAAACAGATTGTTGGATGAAAAAAAAAGTGAATAAGGGATTGTTGTAATAATTTTTATTTTAGAAGTTTAGAATTTAAGAAAGTTTATGCATTCTCGGAATATCTCTGAAGCACTAGCATATTTGTTTACGTTATTAGTTTGGTAATATGATATGGGGGCGTGTTTAGTCTTGGCAGCAAAGAAACGGCAGAGACGGCAGTCTCCCAAGGGTTAGCGCGGAAGGCGAAACGTGTCGGTAAACGGGGCCACGGATAGGCCTGGTGATATACGGGGTGGCCGCGGTGTGTTGCCGGGCATTAGCTAGAGGGTGTCTGCAGAATATGACCTGAGATGGTATGTTCTGGCAGAAGTGTTAGGGCGGTACATTCTCACGATTGGCAATGCGGTTTGATGGTCATGAGTCATGAGTTATGCGGAGGTATTCTGGTAGCAGAATACTGTCCGGGACACGATCCGGGGCGTTGGCCAGAGAATACTACCATGCACCAGCATACGCTATAGTGGGGCTTGTCGCGGTGTGCAAGCAGCGCCGATGAAGAGCATGGTACCGGCAAAGCAATTAGCTGTATTCTGCATTCTTTGTGAATGGGAATTCGGTTGATTGCATTCCTAACCAGGTGATAGTATTGAGCTATTCAGAAAGGTCTGACATGATGATGTCATTGGACCGGTACGGAGCGGTGCTTAACACTTACGCAGTCGATGACATCAACTGATCCTGAGAACGTATGCTCGGAAGGCAAGGTATGCTAATATCCATCGGGAGGGGTGGGTTTTGTATCCACAGGTGAATGTGGGGGGTAATGCATGCGAAGATAAGAAGTCAACGTGCTAGGATGACTTCCCCAGTGTCCAATATCATCATGAGGGAGCTACAGCTTCTAGATTCGCCCCTGGAGCAGGTGGGGCCGGGAAAACGGCCCCGGTAAGTGGAATGTTCCATTTTACTGAATAGGTACTCGTAAAGGGTTACTTATAATTTGCATGGTCCTTACCGAATTGGAATGCGATGCCCGGAAGCTAAGACGTTTACCTTCAGCGCCTGTTGCGGTCAGGGAAGCGAGAAAGAAAGAAAGAACATTAGGAATGAGAGACCTAACCAATGGTGAGTGAATGTTTATTGTAACTCTGTCCTCAGATAATATTGTTTGTCCGTAATATTTAAACAAAAAAAAAAAACGAGCCAACAGGATTGAATACAGACAAATGTCATCCAAAAATGGTAGTAGGTATTAAAGGATAGTGAACTGGAAATGAATCAATTTAACATAACAGCAAGAAAATAAAGGGCCGATTTCATAATAGGACTTTAAATTTAAAGTTACTTTAACCTAAAAAAATACATTTGTTTCCCTATTCTTAAAGTGACTTTAAATTAAAGCTTCCTTAAAGTCTGATTATGAAAACGGCCAAAATTGTTGTTGATAAGTTAAGAAATGTTGTTCTATCCCAGGGATTCCCAACGGTGCCGTCGATATTGACCCCCAAGGGGTCGATGAAAACTTAAAAAAAATTAAGTACAAAGTTTTTTTAAAAAAAAAAAAGATTCGATGAACCTATGGGGGTCGGTAAGAGGTCAAAAAATCCTTATGATGCGCATGTTGATAGAAATAGTTCGTTTGCCGTGACTACCCAGTCGAGCAAGAAAGGGGGGATTCCCGAGTGTTAATAATTAACGATTTCAATTGGGTTTGACCTTGAAACAATTTTTTATTAATTTTTAACATTTGGCAGTTCTTTTGTAATTGTTTAACTTTGAATAATCCTTTCAGCTAATTTATTTGGGTTGGGTTGACCTTGAAACGGTTTTTCTTTTTTGAAAACTGTAAAATTCTGGCAATTTTTAACTTTTTTTCTAATTTTTATAGAAATTCGTAATTTTGTTCAGTTTTTTTTATTATTTAAAAAAATATATTTTAATGAATGGTTCCTTAGATTGACTGCAGTTAGGTTTGCTTCAGTTAGTTTGGAAGATTTTTTTTTTTCAAATTACTAACGTTCGGCGCTCCTTTTATCATTTTTTTCAAATATCTCTTTAACTGTTTTCAATTTTTCACAACAATAAATAAATAAATTTCTTTTTTTAATAATTCTGCCCTTGAGTTGAATTTATCTGGGTAGAGTTAATCTTGAAACTCTTTTTTTCGAATTGTAAAATTTTGGCAGTTTGGCAACTTTTTTGTCATTTTTAGAAGTCCCTAATTTTTGCTTTTTTTGTTTAGATATTTAAGTTTTTTTTAATATATTAATGAATGTTTCCTTGGATTTTTTTGTTTATTATCTCTAACATTTCCCGCTTCTTTTGTAATTTCTTTGTTTAATTTTTTTTCATCTTGTTTTTTAGAAATCCTTGATTTTCAAGTTTTTTACTTGTTTGGGTTGACTTTAAACATAATGTTTTTCAAATTGTAAAATCTTGGCAGTTGTTAACCTCTTTTGTACCTTTCTAGAAATCTTTTTTTATTTCTTGGATTAGATATTTTTATTTTTTAGAATATTCTAATGAACGTTTCATTAGGTTGGCCTTGAAACATTTCCTTCTTTCAGTTTTCTAACATGTGACGTTTCCTTTGTAATTCTGTTGTTTAAAATTATTATATTATTTTTATATTATATTATTTTAATTATTTTAATTTTAATTATGTTGGCTTTGGAACTTTTTTCTCAAATTTCTGGAGTTTGGCGCCTCGTTTGTAATTTGGTAAATATCTTTTTAACTTTATTTTATTTTTTAAAATTTTTTTTTCGTAATAATTCTGCCGTTGAGTTGGATTTATTTAGGTTGGATTGACCTTGAGACATTCTTTTTGCAAATTCGTAAAACGTTGGCGTTTCTTTTGTAATTTCATAATTTTTTTAACTTTTAGTTTTTTACAGTTCATTTTTTTAATAACTCTGCCTAAGAGTTGGAGTTATTTGGGTTGGATTGTCTTTGAAATATTTTTTTTCAAGTTTGGAAAATTTTTGGCAGTTTTCAACTCTTGCAGTGTTTTTAAAAATCCGTAATTTTTAACTCTTTTGTTTAGATTTTTTACAGTTTTTTTTATGTTTTATTAATGAATGTTTCTTTGGGCTGCTTCCAGTTAGGTTGGTTTCAATTGTATTGGTTTGGCTTGGCTTAGTTGGATTGGGTTGGCCTTGAAACTTTTCCCCCCAAATTTCTAGCGCTTGGCGCCTCGTTTGTAATTTTATAAATATATTTTGAACTTTATTTTTTTTTTAGTTTCATTTTTGTAATAATTCTACCTTTGAGTTGAATTTATTTGAGTTTAGTTGATCATGAGACATTCTTTTTTCAAATTCGTAAAATTTTGGGAGTTTTTAATTTTTTCTTGTAATTTTTTAGAAATCCTATTTATTTATTATTCTAACATTTTCCGCTTCTTTTGTAATTTTTTTGTTTAAATTTTTTTAGTTTTTTATAATAATAATAATAAGCTTTATTTCAAACATAAGTTAGCAACACATAGGTTTGAAAAGCGTCAAGGAAAATAAAGCAAAATCCGACTTAAAACTAAAGTGAACAAAAAATTAAAGATCTAAAAAATCACTTACCATTTAGTTGCCTGGGGGTGTAAAGAAAAACAAAGTTTTTTAATGTATAAGGGTTTAACTTAAAAAAAAGGAAACACAAAACAAAATAAAAGTGCTAATAGAAAACATAATAAAAAAAAACTAAGTTCTGAAGTAGTCCGTTAAAGAGTAAGGTTCTATATTTTAAGATGTTTCCTTGGGTTGCTTCCAGTTAGCTTGACTCCAATTGAGTTAGGTTGGCCTTGAAACTTTTCTTTTAAATTCATAAAATTTTGGCAGTTTTTTAACTTTTCTTGTATTTTTTTTGGAAATTTTTAATTTTTTGTCTAGATTTCTTAGGTTTTCTATAAATTATTTTTATGAATTTCTCCTTGGGTTGCCTCCAGTTAGGTTGGCTTCAATTGCATTGCCTTAGAATTTAACCTATTTCATATCAATATAAACATTCTCTGTAGATAAGGACTGGACAGGAAACGTTACGCCGTGCTAAATTAATTTAAAACTTGTTAAAATTGCCCCTGATTTTATACAATCTCTGTAACGTCTGTAAGTTAAGCGAGAGAGAGAGATGGAAGTTTTAATGTACACAATTAGGCATCAGAGCTTGAACGAATGCAAAATTAGAAATGTCCCACAACTATCCAACCATGCGGTCGATTTTGCCACAGTAGTTTAACCCCCTAGAAACCCTCTCAGGGTAAGATGAGTGTGTGTGTGGATGTTTTATACGGTGGGAAACCCAACCTCGACGTCCGGAATCTAATCGAAGGCACCCAGGGCGTCGCAGAGTCTCTGTTACTCCGTTCTGCCTAAAAGGTACGGTAATTGGTATCTTATACATCATATTCCATTTTTCTTCAAAATTTCTTTATCTTTTTATAAACTTTTGTTTATAATTGAGGAGCTTAGAATAAAGGGGTGTAGGTGCAATTATTCGTATATCGAGATATTTGCATCTAGCTAAGTAATAGGAAGTCGCGTAGAAATAGTATTTCTAATCACTAATAGCTCGCACTAAAAGCCGGAAATCGCTTCAATCTCTTTTATACCAAACAGATATTAACTTCAAGTAGTCAAAAATGCACATAACACAGATTTGTGAAATGTACTTATACCCCTTTTATTTTAAGCCCCTCAATTATTTATTCTTTTCTTGTATATCAATTTGATTTAGTGCTCCGTAAATCCACTGTAGCACATGAGAGATTTTATTTACTGTACAGTTTCTGAGCTCAAGAACCAATTGTCTTCGAAATAATTTAATCTCGATTATGAAAACTCAACAATAGTTAAATATCCGGGTTTTATTGCGAATTCGAGGGGGCACTTCGGTAACAACTGTCTCGAATTGCCATACAAAGCTGGGTAGTCGTTCAAACTGACGCCTTGGACCCTCCTTTCTTCACTGAGCCGCTTGGGGCTACAGATAACACAAAGCAGCGTAAACTTGCCACCTATTTCACCAGTAGGAGGCGCAAATTGAACTTTCACCAGGCGAAGAGTTTGGGGCTTCCGTGAAATGTTTTTTTTTTTTTTTTTTTAAGTGGGGCCGACTTAATCTCGGACGATTTATATCACCAGGAGGGTAACACACTTGAAGTGTGTCGCGCACGGTGAACGCGGAAAAGCTAAAGATAGAACAATAGTTTTACTATCGTCCCACGTCGTTCCACATTATATTTCGGGCGGCGGCGGCGCGATCAATTACTTTGGTTGCACAACTTCGCCGCTTGTGGAGGAGTAGATTAGATAAATTAGCCGAGCTCGGCCGTTAATATCTTTTCGTTGAAAATTACAAAATATCACGTTACATTAAATTAACGTCGGCCCTTTTGCGTATCCAAGTTGCCATCAAAAGGAGAATCATGTCACAGGTGTTAGTTAGTTACTAGTTACTATTTTAGTTTAATTTTAGGTTAGTTAGTTAGTAAGTCTGCTTATGGCGGCGGACGGGCATGCTTGTTTTTAATAAAGAGAAAAAACTATAAATATTGAAAAAAAATGGCGCGATGGCCAGGGGTCTATAACCTGCTAGGCCTCAATCCTACACACTGCGCCACTTCCTTGTTTACTCCACTGCAGATTGAAATTTGACGATCGCTCACAATTTGCGCCTTACATCAGTAAAAGAAAGCTATTTCCCAGAAACTTTCATTATGCTTTGACAGCAAGCAAGGCCGCCTTGCATGGGGGACTTATTAGGAGCAAATCCCGCTTCAATTTGTCTATCCTACTGCAGTGTCAGGTCAAAAAGCGATCGTAAGATGTCGCTATTTTATCTGTACATCACTCTTACATCGCAATTGCGAATAAATTGGACAAGTCGTTTTTGTTTGCAGTGGGAATGTCGAGCTACGTCTCTGCTGAAGAAGCCCCAAGCAGGGCTGAAACAGCTGTCCAGAGGCTGCTTGAGGTTCTCACTGCAATCAAGAACGATTTGCACAAAAATTTTTCTAAAAACTTTCATTATGCTTTGACAGCAAGCGTGGCCGCCTTGCATGGGGGACTTATTTTATTAGTTTGAATGCAGCTTTAAACCATTTAGCTTGTTATTTGGAGCTTGTTTCTATGGTAATGTAAAAACACGTCGTTAGATTTACAGTAGGACATATTGCATGTCCCTGATTTTTTTGGCGGGCATACTACCCATACCACATGTAAGTAAAAATGAAAACAGAATTTAAAAATAAAGACTCCGAACTATTAGATCACTTCTATTGACTGCAATAGGAGAAATATGAAAATCTTATTACCATTTTAATGCGTTCTTACAAACTCTTTTGAACTTCTTTCTTTTTAAAAGCAGTGCAGGTTTCTGAGGATTTTTGCCTAATTTTAGGGGGATGCTGTTACCTCACAAGAAAAACTAATTTTTTCTACTGGGTGTTAATAAAGAAAACCTGGATAACGTTTGGCAGGTGACAGTAGAGATCAAAACAAGAAAAAATTCTAATAAACCTATATCCATTACTCAATACAGCTGTCCACATTATGTTCACTTTCTAGATTTTTACTTTTACGTAAAATTTGGGATCGATAAATTAAATAAATTTAATATATAATAATTTTTCGACGCAACGCCAACACTTTCGTTGAAACTTATTTTTTCAAATGGAACATTTTACCACCTAATGAAAATTTCATGTGCTGCAAAAATGTTAAACATCAAAATGCTATCAAAGGAGCGACTTCTTCGATTTATTTGTTCGCATTACAACGAAAATACACAATTTATAGCTTTGGAAATTAAAAAAAAAAAAAAACAAAGAAAAAAATTTCGTTGTCATGAAAACCAAAATTACTAAGTGATACATATTCGGACTCACAATGATCTGCAGATTTCAAATATGTAAAAATATACAGGCTGTTATATTTAAAATAAAAAAGTTGATGTCATTTCCGGTGAAACCGAAAGTCGTACGGCGACCTGTGCTACGTCGGAAAATTCAACTTTTTATTTAATTTATCGATCCAGAATTTTACTTAAAAAATAAAATTTTTAGAAAAATGAATACCAAGCGTGGACACCTGTATTGAGTATTGAACATGGGATTATTAGAATTGTTTTCTTGTCTTCATTTCTACTATCACCTGTCAAACGTTGTATAGGTTTTTTTATTAACAGTCTGCAGATAAATTTAGGCTTTCTTGTAAGGTAACATAATCGCTCTAAAGTTAGGCAAAAATCCTTATAGGAATAATTGTATTGTGATACTATCATTCGATTTCTATAGAGAATGTAGTTAAAAAGATATTGTTTTGTTATTTTCATCATTTTGGAAACTTAGATATAAAAAAAATAATTTTGTCGCGCTAAAATTCTATTCTGGACCACTGTGCGCCGTTTGCTTTGTGCTCTATAATATGCCACTTCTTTTGCTTAATTCAGTTGTTTTGTGCGTCCTCTTTTCGTACTGATTTGTTTCAGCGTAAGTCGCGACATCGCACGGTCGGTCGGAGCTTAGACCTTGCACTGTGCGAGAAACGGCACATAACCGTATTGCTGTCTCGTAAATTTACAGCGGACGAAATAAGACAATTAGGTCTATTCCGTAAGCATTTTATACATATTGATTGTTCGGCTTGCTGATAATATGTAGCAAGCATAACACAAATTCCTGAAAATCGTATTCTCTTCAGTTGACTGTTAGAGCGGCATATCGAAGTCCGATTGGTGGGCTTCTGTGGTCGTTACAGTTACACATCTCAATTTTGTCCAATAGTAAGAGACCCAGAAGGACACAATATAAAAAATAACTTAACCACTAGTAACATATAGAAAAGGTAAATAAACCTAATACAAGTGTGTATATAAGAATACTTAATAATAACAAAAAACTAAAAATATTTAAAATTATCATAAAAAACACATTAACTAACTAGGAACCAACCATGACTTTAATAATGGCATCTAAAGGATCATGAAAAAAATCAACTAATGGGCTAATACTGTTAATTAGAGAACACATCCTGTATATTGGAGATTTAATTAATGAATTAGTGCACGGATTAGACAAATAAAAGATCTCAGAAGACCTTGAATTAAATGTCGGTGCTTTAAATGTCAGGCAGTTGAGGAGGTTAGAACAATTAATTTGATTGTTCAGCAATTTATAAATAAATTTAAGGTTGGCAATATTACATCGGAATTCAAGTGTACGAAGATGAAATCGTTCCAAGGGAATATTGCAGTAGGATAGACAAATTGAAGCGGGATTTGCTCCTAATGAGTCCCCCATGCAAGGCGGCCATGCTTGCTGTCAAAAAAAAAAAAATTTTTTTTTTTTTTTTCTACAATAATTAAAGTAAACAGGTTTTTTTTTCTTAGTGAAAGACATGACTTTGCATTTTGCGAGAGTTAAAGAGAATTTATTCTTATGACACCAAGACGTCACTGCACAAAAATCTTTCTGCAAGGATAGACTGTCGTGGATAGAAGAAATATTACTATATAATTTAAGATCATCTGCAAATAGAAGTTTATGCCCTGAAATTTTCTACGTAAGGTCATTAATAAATATTTAAATAGTTGAGGACCAAGGACGGATCCTTGAGGAACTCCCGAAGTTGCTGAAAATCATAGACAAATGACTCAAAACCGTTACATTCAACAAATTGTTTCCAATCACATAAATAGGATTTAAGAAGATAAATAGTTGAAAGATCAAAACCAAAATAATGTAGTTTAGATATCAAGAGCGAATGATCAAGCTTATCAAAGGCCTTTGTCATATCGGTGTAAATAACATCAACTTGTATATTGTTATCCATGCTGTGAGATATGAAATCAGTGATAGCTGTAAGATTTGAAACCGTTGAACGTTTACTTACAAATCCATGTTGATCAAATGACAGAATGCTGTGAGTTTGATTGCATATAGAATGGTAAATAATATATTCAAGAATTTTACTGAACTTAGAAATGATTGCAATGGGTCTATAGTTTTTTTTTATATTTGATCGATCATTATTTTTGAATACTGGAGTAATTTTTGAAATTTTCCATTGAGTAAGAAAGACAGATGAACTGAGACATAAATTGAAAACCTTTACCAACGGACGAGCAAAAATTCTGGCGCAATATTTTATAAAGAAATTTGGAATGCCATCTGGACCTGATGTTAGTTTATTTTGTAATTTATTGATGGCAATTAGCACATCATTTTCGTTGATCAATGGTAAAGAGATAATGGGAAAAAGTAAATGAGACATTGAATTATCTTGAGTGGTAGATGAAGAGGTAAAAACACTTTGAAAGAAAGTAGCAAAAGAATTAACAATATCTTGGGGATTGTCTGTTTGTTTATCATCAAACACCATAAGTCCAGGTATTCTAGAAGAGGTGGATTTAGAATGAATGAAAACCCAAAACGATTGAGGGTTATTAATAACTCCTGATTCAACCTCTGTTATATAATTAGAATGTGCGATTTTCGCAGAGTCTGGAATTGTTTCAAATGAAAGTCGGAATGAGAACGCTTAAATTTGTTCCAAGTTTGATGTATTAGTTTGATATCACTAATTATTTCTTTAGTGAACCAATAAGGATATTTGTAATCTCTACCTTTATACAGAGGAACAAATTGGTCAATTTTAGAATATAAGATTCGAAAGAAGAAATGTTCAACTGCATCATTTACGTCTAGGGAATTGTGTAAATTTGACCAATCCGTATACAATAAAGCTTCATAAAGACCAATGAAATCTACTCTGCGAAAATTGTATTTCCTTTCATTAGTAGTTGAATTAAAATTTTCTGTAGATTTAGGTATTGTTAGGGTAAGAGTTACATTCAAAGCAGGATGATGCCTATCTTCAGTTAACAACGGTAAATCCTCATGAGAAACGCTGCAGGATAAGTTGGTGAAAACTAGATCTAATGTTCGGTTCATATTATTACACACACCATTAAACTAAGGCAATTCAAAAAAAAGCCATAAAGTTCGTGAGAATGACAGATTTACTAATAAGAGTCAGAACCAGGATGATGGTTATATATATTAGGTGCATTGAAATCACCAAAGAAAATAACTTTTTCGCCCATGATCAAATCAAATGTTTCTAAATAATCAAAAAAATATGCGAAAATCATTACAATTAGTGTGAGGTGGTATATAAATATTAAATAAATGTAAGGTACAGTTCATAATATTAATCTTACAGTCAACAATATCAATGAAATGAGAAAAGTGTAAAATACTGGTGAATATTTATTTAGGATGGCAAGTAACACTCCACCGCCTCGAGATGTATTACTAAGTTCGAATTTTCGGTCACTACGGAAAATAATTTCTCAATTAGGTCTATTCCGTAAGCATTTCATTCATATTGACTGTTACGCTTGCTGCGATTGATATGTAACAAGCACAACACAATTTCCTAAAAATCGTATTCTCTTCAATTGACTGTTAGAGCGGCATATCGAAGTCTGATTGGTGGGCTTCTGTGGTCGTTACAGTTACACATTTCAATTCGTTTCTCTTCAATTATTGTTAGATATCATAAGATGAGTGATATCAATTGAGATGTGTGATATCAATTGAGATGAGTGATATCAATTGAGATGAATGATATCAACTGAGATGATTAACGTCAATTGAGATGAGTGATATCGATTGAGATGAGTCATATCAATTGAAATATGAAGGAATTGGCCGCTCGCTGGATCACAAACTCAAGACGAACGTTATGCGTCAAGTGTCATAAGTAAAGCAAGCGGGTCAGTCAGATTGCGGTGGATACTTCTTCCGCTGATAAGTTTCAATTAGAGCCTAAATAGTTATCGATGCTTGAGAATCCAATTATAATCTAGTATCGAGTTTTGTGTTTCTCTTTTAATGAAAATTTCGTCAGTTTTCACCGGGTATTATATTATACAGGGCCTATTTAATAGTAACACGGTTAAACGCTCTCCAGGAATTAGGATTTGAATTATTCTCACACAGCGCTTTGTGTTCCTTTTATAGTAATTTTTTTTTGTAATGCACGCTCACTTAAAAGTCCCCCATAATTATGCGTGAGATAATAACTACGAGAGACTTCACCCTCCCGTGATCACCCATAATACCCATCATGTCTGTTGGCTGCACTGAACGCTCGCCCGGTGCTCACCCGACCGGCAGGCACACAGTCAGTTTCCCAGCCTTATTTGTTTTTACAGCAGCCGTGTTTGCCCTCCGTTTATATAATATTTAACCTGGAGCACTCTGTATTTATTTATCGCCGGCGATAGGTTTGTTTGCTCGACGTAACTTCTTCTTCTTCTTCATTTTTTTTTTGTACACCACTTGCCCCGTAACACTGTTTGCGTGAGATAACTACGTTTGTACAACGTTTTATTATACATCCCAAAGAAGAATCCTAACAAGAGCATTATTGTATTATGATGAAAATAAGTAAATAGAGAGGAGGAGGGTCTTCATTGAATCCTGGATTCCACGTGATCTGCGACGTACCAAACCAATTATATACCACGATGCTCAATTAAAGTGATACCATTTGACAATTTTATGGCTACGAGACACCTTTTTAAAGGCTTAGAGCTAATTGTTCATAAGGGTGCGGTTCGCTTGCGGAAGTATCATTTCAAGTAAACATCATAGTACCTAACACATGTGGAAAAATAGCAACTGCAACAGTTTTACCAATAATTTTTGAGAACAGTTTAACTATGTATCACAATGGACTTTGTCACGTGAGATATAATCAATTATGAAAACCATAAATACACACCGATGTCTTCGGAATTCCATTCGTACAAATTATTCCGTGTACCATTCGCCATGATTGTTTAAACCCCTGTGCCTCTCAGTTGATCAACAGGTCATTTCTGATCATTTTATATAACACTTGATCATCCACTTTGAACATTTTCGCAAAACGAATAGTATTGGCCTCAAGATACTCCCTCGTCTTGTCTTGCTCCACGTGTACAACTGCGCTACAAAGCACTCAATTCCATTGGTTATTGTTATTTCGTAAGGCGGTCATTCAACCTCCAAGTAAAAATTTAAAATGAACGATTTATGTTAAGGAACAAAACGTCACTCGGCGAATTCAACGTAACTCCATTCTCCCCCTCCCCCACATTTAAACGTAAACAATTAACAACTTATTAAAAATTGAACTCAAAGTACGATCCGCTTCAAGGTCAACCCTAGCCAACCTAATTCGACCTAAATAGGCCAAATCCAACTCAAAGTTTTCACGGTCAGTCCAACTCACCTCAACTTAACTCAATCCCCAACCAAAACTAATAAATTAACAACTTATTAAAAATTGAAACTCAAAGTACAATCTTCTCTTCAAGGTCAACTCAAGCCAACTGATTTTAACCTAAATATGACAAATTTAACTCAAAGAGTTCTCACGGTCAGTACAACTCACCTCAACTCAACTTAACTTAACTCTAAATCAACCGCCGCCCCCCTCCCCAAGTAAAAAAAAAATAAAGACTTATTAAAAATTGAAACTCAAAGTACAACCTTCGTCAAGGTCAACTCATGCCAACTGATTTTAACCTAAATATGACAAATTCAACTCAAAGAGTTCTCGCGGCCAGTCGAACACACTTCAACTTAACTAAAATTCTAAATCAACCTCCCAAATACAAATAAAAATTTAACGATTTATTAAAAATTGAATTGCAGTTTAACGCTATTCGCCCTCCAAGTAAAAATAAAAAATTAACGGTATATATTAAACAGTGAAACTCGATTAAAATTAAGCGCAATGTTCTCCAAGGCCAACCCAACCCAACCGAAGTCAACCTAAGTAATTCGAACCCAAGAAAAAAAATTAGGTTTAGAAAAGTTAAACGTTATTAAAATGAAGAAATTTAAACTCGGTATAAATCAAATACAATTTCGAGGTCAACCCAATTCAACTCAAATGAGTTCAATTTGCGTATACCAATTTAAAAAAAATATATAAAACAAAAATAATTTAAAAGTAATATTTAAAAAAAATTGAACGCGATGTAAATTCAAGTCCAAGCGAATCTCAACTCAAGGTCAACCCAAATCAATCTATCTGTGCCCAACCCATTCAATTTGTGTACAAGTGTAAATTTGCACTTCTGACAATTTTGACTTTTCGAATTTCCCGCCGATTTTCAAATGATCATGAGCGTGCACTCAGTGTATCTTCATTTCATTTTATTTTCCTCGACGCACTCAAGATACACTCAGTGCACAAAGTGCATTCCAATCGAAACCGTAACCATAAATGTGGTTGCGTTTAGATGACCGACACGTAAACCATAAGCTTCTTTAATAAGTATAGTGGGTGAAGACCAGCAGCGGCACTTGTAAATTTACAAACAACACAAAAGGTGATGCTTGGTGTTAATGAATGACGCAAAAACATCGCCGGTTTATTTAATGGAATACTACAAGGTCGTACTTCAGCACCTTTGCATTTTTCATATACATTTTCGCTGATCTTTTAAAATCTTTTGTTTCGTTGGTAATTGAATAGTTTCAAGTTAATGAATTCCTTATTAACAACAACGTCGCATTTTGTAACAGATTAAATAATACCAATCTACTTCATCAATTTAAATTAAATCAATGATATTACACTACAGTTCAATGCAGGAAAGAATACATGCACGTCATATACGGAACTCATCTAAAAGTAAAATAAAATAAAAACACTCGGTATTGTTTCACTTAATATATTTAGAACTCAATGCATATTTCGGCTGTTATGCCATCTTCAGGAGTTATACTAAAAAACTAAACTAAAAGCGACTGTGCGAACTCTTAAATATATTTCGCCTAAACTAATAAGTATTTACAATAAATTTTTACGGGAACTATTACTGCGGGGGATCTTAGAAACTAGGTTCTTGTTAACTAGGGGTGTATTTGTCAGATCTATTTGGTCATTGAGCAGATTATCCGGGTTCTCGGTAATTTCTTTGTAAATAAATATGGATTCTAACACGTTCATTTTATAACTTTTGTTCTCAACAAATAAAATTTCTAGATTATCTAAAGAGGTGATGTGATCACAATTCAGCAAATGATTAGCGAATGTTGAATTAACTTGGTTTAATCTGGCTACTCTTACGTGTTCATTAAGCCGTAGTTTAAAATTCCTTCCTGTTTGTCCTATGTAACATTTATTACAGTTCCAACATTGCAGTTTATAAATCCCTGACTTTTTGTACTTATCCTGTTTTAATTTGTTCTTTACAAAGGGATGATTTGAGCGTGTTATTATTGTAGAATGCAGTTCTGTAACCTGTTTTATTAGCCAAATTGTTGATTTTTAAACTGACACTACCTAGATAAGGTAATTTGATCCATTTCTTGTTGTTCTTTTCTTCAGTGTAGTGGAACATTTGTTTTCTGGCCATAGACATTTTTGTTCGTTTCATGATTTTGTCAATTAGTGAGATATTGTAACCGTTGTTGACAGCTATTGTTTTAATTATGTTCAATTCTTTCTCAAAGTTCGTTTTACTCATTGGGATATGTATGTTCGAACGATCGTCATTTTTGTTTTCTGTTTTATGCGATTTGATGTTATTTATTGATTATTAATTGATCGCCTTTTGTTTTTGTTTCTTGTTTTATTTACTCGATTTGAGTTTATTTTACATCCATTCGATCGATGACGATTTTTGTTTTCTTGTTATGTGATTTGATTTGTCTTTTTCATAATTTTCTTAACATTTAACTATTAATTTTCTTTATCTTCATATATTTTTGTATCATTTGTATTCCTGTTTTTCTTTTTTTAACTTTATTTGATATGATTTTTTATTTTTTAATTATCAATTGACCGTCCGTCCTTTGGTTTGGTGTTTTCTTTTAATTTGCTCTATTTGAGTATATTTTACATTCTAATCCTTCGGATTGATCGCCATTTTTGTCTTCTTGCCTTTGTTTGAGATTTGATTTATTTATTGATTATTAATTAATCGTCTTGTTTTATTCACTCGATTTGAGTTTATTTTACGTTTTAATCCGTTGGATCGATGGCCAATTTTGTTTTTCCGCGACATGATTTTATTTTTTAAATATTTTTTTAACATTTAACGAATAATATTTATTTCCGTCTATCATCTTTTGTTTTATTTTTTTATTTCTTCTTTCGTTTGACTCTATTTGATACGATTTTTTAATTTTAAATTATCAATTGATTGACTTATTGTTGTTTTTTTTTCTTCATTTACTCAATTTGAGTTTATTTTGGTTTAAACTTTAATATTTAATATTTAATAATATTGATTTATTGTTAGTTTTATATATTTTTATTTACGTCCTATCTTCAACCACGATCGTCTTTTGTTGTTTTATTACATTTGACGATACTTTTATTATTTTTATTTTGATTATCAATTAATCGTCTTTCTCTTTTTTATGCTATATTTTTATTTTATAATTACCTTTTTCGTACTAAGTTATATTTTTATTTCACAATTATAGTGCTTTGTTTCCGTAGTTCCATTTTTATTTTACACTTTCAAATTTTCAAGGACACAGTTTAAAAATTGAAACATTTCAAATGGCAGTCAATTGAAATTATTTTACCTACTTGCTTTATTTAGTAGTTATATTTATTTTATTTATTTATTTTATTATATTTAGTAGTTATTTAGTTAGTTAGTTATTTTAGTTTTTGATTTATTTAGTAAAGAAAAGAGGACAAACTTTTTCCCCTACCCCAAGGGCCCCGCAAAAATTTCTCGCCCGGGGCCTCGCAACTATTAAGGCCGCATCTGTCTATAATGATCACTAAACATCGTGTAGAGAAATATGTTTGACGTAGTTAAGTTTTATAAAATTATTATAGTTTACGCACCAATATGTAATATCAATCAACCAAGGAATTCGGATAACATCTCCCTGCGCAATATTAAAGAAAAAATAAAAGTCAATGAGTTAGTTGTTTCAAAAGCGGATAAATGCATTACTATAATTATTCTCCCCCGTATATGTCAAAAATAAATCTGTTATTGTCAGATCTAATTGTGTCAGAATGCAAAACAGATCCTACTAATAATTAGCAAAAAGCAGTTAAAAAAGTCATTGAAAATTCTAAATTAATTGAACCTAATTCTAAATTTAAATTTTACAATATGAATCCATTCGCCACCTGTATTATATGGATTGCCAAAAAAAAACATAAAGAAGATTTACCAATGAGACCAGTAGTAAGTTATATAGAAGCTCCTACTTATAAACTATGTAAATTCGTAAATGATATTTTATTTTATCATTGACTTCAAACCGAAATACGCTGTCAAAAATTGCTTAGAATTAATCGACAAAATTAAAAACATAAACCTAAAAACTAACTTTAAATTAGTTTCTTTTGATGTCAAAAGTCTTTTCACTTCTGTCCTTACAGATGAATTAAAAGGTATTCTTCAAAATCACATTAAACAAAACAACCCAAATGGTAAAGAAATATTTAATATGTTCGAAGTTTGTCTTGAACAGAATTATTTTCAATTTAATAATAAAATACATAAACAAAACCAGGGTTTACCAATGTGTTCCCCTGTCTCACCGTTACTAGCAGAAATCTTTATGGATAATTTCGAAAGAACTCTTCTAAATTCAAGTAACAAGTTAATCAAAAACGTTATCTTTTGGCACCGATATGTTGATGATATTTTATGTGTCTGGTCAGGAACAGATAGACGATTAGATCACTTTTTGGAAATCCTTAACAGTTTAAATTCAAAAATCCAGTTTACACTCGAAAAAGAAAACAGTGAAGGTTCAATCAATTTCTTAGATCTTACCATTACAAAAATTAACAATTCTTTAGACTTCAGTATATATAGAAAACCAACTCAGACAGACACAGTAATTCACAATAATTTGTCTCACCCGTTCAATATTAAATGTGCGGCTTTCAATTCAATGATTTATAGACTATTACATATCCCAATGAGTAAAACGAACTTTGAGAAAGAATTGAACTTAATTAAAACAATAGCTGTCAATAACGGTTACAATATCTAACTAATTGACAAAATCATGAAACGAACAAAAATGTCTATGGCCAGAAAACAAATATTCCACTACACTGAAGAAAAGAATAACAAAAAATGGATCAAATTATCTTATCTAGGCAGTGTCAGTTTAAAAATCAACAATTTGGCTAATAAAACAGGTTACAGAACTGCATTCTACAATAAAAACACACTCAAATCATCCCTTTGTAAAGAACAAATTAAAACAGGATAAGTACAAAAAGTCAGGGATTTATAAACTGCAATGTTGGAACTGTAATAAATGTTACATAGGACAAACAGGAAGGAATTTTAAACTACGGCTTAATGAACACGTAAGAGTAGCCAGATTAAACCAAGTTAATTCAACATTCGCTAATCATTTGCTGAATTGTGATCACACCACCTCTTTAGATAATCTAGAAATTTTATTTGTTGAGAACAAAAGTTATAAAATGAACGTGTTAGAATCCATATTTATTTATAAAGAAATTACCGAGAACCCGGATAATCTGCTCAATGACCAAATAGATCTGACAAATACACCCCTAGTTAACAAGAACCTAGTTTCTAAGATCCCCCGCAGTAATAGTTCCCGTAAAAATTTATTGTAAATACTTATTAGTTTAGGCGAAATATATTTAAGAGTTCGCACAGTCGCTTTTAGTTTAGTTTTTTAGTATAACTCCTGAAGATGGCATAACAGCCGAAATATGCATTGAGTTCTAAATATATTAAGTGAAACAATACCGAGTGTTTTTATTTTATTTTACTTTTAGATGAGTTCCGTATATGACGTGCATGTATTCTTTCCTGAATTGAACAGTACTTCTAAATACGTGACAGGTTAGAGAGTATCAAGTGATGACAACTCTATTTCAAATTGCCTAAAATAATTCTTAATTTTATATTCACTTTGAATTCATTATCGCGTGCGACCTGTCTTAATTTGCTTCATTCAACTCATTAACGTCGCCGCCAATTATCTTCGGTTGGTTGTTCATGAACGTCTAATGAAGATGTCTGTTCCCAACACCGCGTGTTACCAGGAAATAAAATTTCTAATTCGTTTCTCCGTTACAAAAAAAAGAAAGAAGCGGGACGAAGACAATGCGAAAAGTTCTCTCGCGTCGCGACTTTCCACATTGTTCCACATACGTGTACATCCCCCGACCGGCCGGCATTTCACACGTCGCGTCGCTTGGTCGTATTGCACGTCTAATTAACGGCTTAGCAGTTAACACTTCTAGAACACGGAAGTTGCACCGCATAATAATGATTGATGCGATGTGTTTCGCATTAAGTGTAACGCGAGAGTGTAACGTCTTCCAAAAGTATTAGTAACTTGATGCAAGAAGAAGAAACCGATATTTTACAATCTGAGTGGTCTTACTGCGCACGCCACATACGGACGTATCGTTTCGATTAATTCCGATTTAGTTTACAATGAAAATTTTAAATCGCTTGTGCAGTTTCAAGCATTAAAATGAAGAAGCTGTTGTCTTAAAGAGTAGGATGAAATCATTCCTATAGAAAAACAGTGTAGATCTGCGTGCTGAAACACACTTTCTCAGGTTTTAATAATTTTTCAAAATTAAACTTGAAAAATTCAGACAAATCCTGGTCGTATTTTACGGTGGTTAATTCGCTGTGTAAATGCAAAGCACTTAAGAGTGCGCGCGCGTGTGTGTGTGTGTGCATCTTCCTCCTTAAAGTGCATAATATATGCGGCGGCGGTCTTTGTTCCTTCTGCAAGGCGAGCGAATAAATAAATGAATAAATAAGCACGCAATCCGCGACGGTCATCTCGCGGACAAAGCCGATAATAAAGAAATCCCGACGTGTTTGTAATAACTCGGCGTTTCGCGGAACGCATTTCGCGCGGTCGCCTCAGACAATTTGTCAAGTGCCCCCAAGACGAAGGCGAAGAAGAAAAAAAACCTGAAACTTAATACCCGCAAAGTTATAAAGCGTAAAAATATTTGGTGCTTAAATTTTTATTAATTTATTTTTTTGTATGTCATGGCGATCCGACTATAAATAAAACAGCTAAGGCCCGGTTTCATAAAATCGAACTAAAGGAGACTTTAAAATAAAAGTCAAATTCCAATGTGTAAATACCTGTGTTTTCGCATTTATTTTGACGTATAACTGTGACTTTTATTTTAAAGTCTCCTTTAGTTCGATTATGAAACCGGGCCTAAGAGAATCCAAGTCGAGGGCTGATCACAGGAAATTACATCTAAAAACAATTTCTACGCCTCTTCTCAATTGTTTTAAGTAATTCTCGAGGTGTCAGGGACGACACTGGCAGTTAAGTTGAATGGAAACTCATTGTTTCACCACCATTCCTAATAAAGTTTGTCAGTCGGAGTTTTTAAACCAAGCAATTTTTCCTTTATCCGCATTTCAGTCGCACTCGTTTTATTTAAGCCGAAAAGTTTTCAGTCTAAATTAAAGTAGATTGGAGGGGTTATCTTTGAATCGAGAAAAAAAATTTGCATGCGAAAATGACGTCAAAATGACGTAGGCTCTCATGTAAAGCCGTAAGAAAGTTACGTCAATTTGACGTCGTTTTCGCATGCGAATCTTCTCTCTCGATTCAAGAATAACCCCTCCGGGCGGGCACGTTAGGGGGGGTACATCAATCTTCTCAGCAATGTTATGTTACATTTGATTTTCGCACAGACTCGTTCCGGTCGGGTAGGCTTCCGTTTGTGCATGCGCGTGAGCGCATTTTGGTTGTTGCTAGTAGCGCCTCTCTCAGTGTCAGGTGATATACTAGCACGCATTTTATGAAGTCGCACTTTACAATGCAATTTAAACGAGAAACTGCGACTTCATAAAATTCGGGCTACTATACTGCGGTGTGTGGATCACTTTATTTCCTTCGACGGCGAGCAAGCAAACTGCTTGGTGTTGGTCACGTTTTTAAACGCGCAATGTGAATGTGAATGGTATCTTTGGATCGTTTGTTGATGGATCTGTGAAGCTGCCGATACGTTCAGATTCCAGTCACTACGTTGTTGTATCCCATTAGTCTTGGGATCGCTTTTCGGTTTTGAGGGACATGCGATTCTACAGACCGTCTAGAATGTATTTGGAATTTGAAAATTTTTATGAGTCTTTTTCAATATATGGCTTTCCCAGCAACTGAGGAGCGTATTACTATTGTCAAAATCATTTTTCCAAAAAATTAAATAAGAATCAAATTAAAAGTGACAACGGGCTTTGAATTCTAACAATATTACATAAATAGAGAGGTTTGAACAAGTACGGCAAATTTAAGAAAAGAGAAAAAATCTGGAGCATTTTTTCAACAGAGGAGCTTCATGATTAAAGGAGAAGGGTTGATAAAAATGTATCGATCGAAAAATGTAAGAAAAAATAAATAATAGTATCGTTTTGAGCATTTCAAGTTTCCCAAACATTCAGTATAATTTGTAGGATTAAACGAAAATTACATAAACAACTGTCTTCTTTCTCTATCACAATTGTTTCATTCGTAAATTCAAAAACTGGAAGTTGCAAAGTTGTTATTAGACGGATTGTATTTTTGAGCTTGCTGTATTGTAGCAAGGTAAGCGTCATGCTGATCCTCCATTTTGTCAGCTGAATGTTTCCACGTGCGTTTACCGCTCGCGCCGCCGTAAATTTCATACATTTTCTTCGTTTCTAGCAAGCAGTCCGGGGCAAATTTTTACCGGCCGATTCGGTGCAGGGTGATTTGGTTGCCATGCCGCTTAAACCGTGAGCGTTGTTCTGAACTTCGAAATGTTTCACGTTCCCCTCATGCATTTTAGCTGGAGAGGACAAAAAAAAAGGATGAACCGTCCCCATTTTCGGGCTGACACGCCATTGATTGATTGAGTAAGATACTTTCAACTGTGCTTTATTACTCGTCATCGGAAACGTGTCACGTGTCGACTTCCCACGGGCGTGCTTCGAACCAGCGACATGGTCCGAGGGCCTACCTTACGCCTACGAAACCGGCGACGGGAACGATGATTAACTTGTTTGTTGACGACGTCAGGGGAATTTATTTAATTTTCTTTTAGAGAATATTTACAAAGTTGTTATCTCATATTTTGTTGTTTGTCATGCTAAATTATATTTTGGCTGTAGTTTGACAGCACATTCATATAAATTCTGGGGATTTTCTCCTTAGTCTTTTTTTTTTGTTTTTGGCTTTTAGAGCTGTGCGCTTCACGCTATTGTTTGATGGCATTTGTTTTGTTGTCACGAGAGTGCAAGCAACGCGAAAGTACTCACGCGCCCATGCGCCAACGCAATCACTTCTGTTATGCAATGTAAAATTGAACTCATTTGCAATTTTACGATCGTTAACCCTATTCGGGGTTGTGCTACGCACACTTTCGCCACTTGTGTGCCTCAATAAATGTTATATTATTGACCGAACCTAACTTATCTTTTTCTGTAGTACGTGTACTTTGAAGAAGGGTTTTCTCTTTTTTTTTCCTTTGAGGCGAGTCCTGGTGGGTTGTACCTTCGGGAGGCAGACAGGGATACCCTTCCCCGGCCGTGTATCACCCTTCACTTGTCGGTTAGTAACTGTAACATCTTCTGAGTCTCCCATGTCGTCTCCACTGAGTGGAATTATGCAGCGCTTCTTCGCAGCATAGTCTCCGAGGGAACGACCGACATTACTTTCAGAGGCACTGTAAGTTAAATTAATTCTTCTTATTCTCAACAACCAAGGACAGTCGTTACTTTTTTTTTTCTTCGTCTAAGTTCTGTAGTGTCACATTCGTTTATTAATCAATGTACATGGTCATTTACATAAAAAAAACATGTCAAACAAATGTAAAACGAACAAAAAAAAACTCAAAAATGCCAAACATAACAAAATATCAAAAAATAAAACAAATTATTATTATTATTATTATTATAGAAACCTGTAAAAACCAAAACACTACAGCTTAACGACATTTCACTTTTGTCCTTACAATAGACATGAGATCTTCTTTTAAATTATTCGGAACGCATCACGTCTTTGTTTTTCACAGCACGATAAAGTTACCTGTTGCTTCCGCTAAAATTGCTAAAAGTTAATTAATCAACAGTTCGTTTCACTTTTTTTTTCTTGGTTAAAACTCTGTGTCTTTCAGATTTTGTTGTTCATTCAGGCTGTGATGCTTTCTTTGGTGACTTCTGAATGAAAAACAAAGCATTGATTTATGCTTTTCAAAGCCTGACAACTTCATTTACCTAATCAGGTATTTATGACCGGCGATTTCCGTGTGCAAATCAGTCCGTAATATTTGTTTCGTTCTTCCTTGCTTAGGTCTATCTAGTGGGCGTTTCTCCTTGGCATATTTCGAAGCCGGACCTGACCAATTTAGTGCTGTCGCTTTGCATACCTTCACTCTGGGACGTAGACGTACGCAAAATTTAGTTCGTCGGCCTGTACTACGGAGACGCTTCCCTTGGACGGAAATGCATGACATTTTTTTTAATAATTCGGAATGTGTCATGTTTTTGTTTTTCAAACTATAGGTGTTCTGTGGCGTGTGGTTTTTGTTTACAGCCATAACTTTCGCTAAATTATTTTTTTTTTCACAGCACGACGATAAAGTTACCTGTTGTCTTTGCTAGAATTGCTAAAAGTTAATTAATCTACAGTTCGTTTCACTTTTTCTGTCATGGTTAAAACTCTATGACTTCCTAATATTATTGTTAATTCAGACTGTGATGCTTTCTTTGGTGACTTCTGAACACAAAACAAAGCATTCATTTATGCTTTTCAAAGCCTGACAACTTCATTTACCTAATCAGGTATTTATGACCGGCGATTTTCGTGCGCAAATTAGCCGATCATAATGTTTGTTTGTTTCTTTCTTAATTAGGTCTATGTCGTGGACGTTTCTCCTTGCGATATTTCGTCTGTTTCGTTCTTCCTTAATTAGGTCTATCTGGTGGGCGTTTCTCCTTGATATTTCGAAGCCGAACCTAACCAATTCAGTGCTGTGGCTTTGCGTACCTTAAAAGAAGGTTCACATTGGGGCGTACACGGACGCAACGTTTAGTTCGGTGATCTGTACTACGGTGGCGCTTCCCTTGAACCTGTTAACCTCATTTGAACGAATTTGAACGCCGCTAGGTACATTATTTCGGACGTTGAATTTGTTGTCACCACTGAATTTCTCTTTTCATTTTGGACGACACTTACAAATAATCGTAGTTGTTAAAGTTTAATGAACTATAAAGTGTTTGTAGTTGTTAGCGTTTTGCAAAACGAAATACGGGCCCCGTTTTTCGGATTTCGGTTTCATTTACTTCGTTAATTTACGTCAGTTATTTGGAGCATTCCCTTGACCTTGAAGGTAGGTATTCTTATAAGATTTCGCCCAGACGCCTATGTTATTACAGATAAGTTTTTTGGATTGCGATACTACGTTTTTCAAAAACGATAAACCCGCACGAGCAATGACTTGCGATATATATATTTTTTTAATAATTCATAAAATTACGCTCGCACACAATTATACCAGGCATGCAAACTGCCGTTTTAATTCGCGCGTTTGAATTGCGAACGGTATAACTCACGATCGGCTCGTAATTACTATCACTGCGCGCATAAATTATTATGCTCGTAGAACGAAGGCTGCAATTATGCGCCGTTTTTTTATTCATTAATGAAATTTATGGGCGAATTGTGGACGGCGAACGCCGCAATCCGGGAGTAATAAACACGCCGCCGGATAATTTGGCGCTAAACTCTCGGCGGCGGCGCAAAGATGAGATGATGATGATAAAGCTCGCCGCACACAATGGACTTTTACTTTCTTGGTTCGCTGAGTGTACTTTATTAATTCGCACCCGATTGCAATCCGCGTGTGATTTATCGAGTAGGTACGATTTTCTTATAATTTTTTTTTTAACACTGCCACTACATCATTTATACATAGTATTATATGTTATGCAGAAGGTTTTAGATGAATGATTTTATCTTCGGTTTGTGGTAGAAGAAGAGACGAGCGTGATTCCCACGACCTTTGATCGTTTTGCATGCGAAGCCACTGAGGAAGTGAGTGCTTGGATTCATCTTCGGCGCGAGTCTTATTTACATTTTGTTATTAGTTTCGTTAATCTGCGCTAGTCGATACAGGCAATAAATTACCGGAGAATTCTTGATTAAGCGTCCAGCCGTGAGATTGCGAAAAGCGCAAGTTTGTGATTACCACACTCACAGATGTAACGATGTTACTAAATGAAAATCTAAATCAAGAATTCCAGCACTTTCTCATCCGCTGTCATGCTCTGATGATTTATATTGTTTATCTCGAGAAAATTTACCATCAAGGTACAATAAGAATCAATAAAGTAACAAAAATAATACCTCCCTTATAAATTCATCAATTCTCAATTGTCTAGCTTGAATTACCGACGTCTGCTTAGCTCGCGAGTCACTCGAGCGAACTGCGGCCTCATATTATGCTGATCACTAAAATATGTAAATGGACAGGGCAAACGAACACTCAGACACTAAGCCAACGCAAAATAAAACACGTTTTCTTATTTACCTGCGAGATCGGAAAATTTTCTTTGTCCAAAAAAATCGAGTTTCTGGCTATTATTGTCAGGACTTGAATTTCCTATCAGTACAAAAATCTAAAAAAAAAAAACAATCTTTTTTACTCACAATTTCCGCTACATTAGTAAAAAAGATTTGTTTTTTTTTCATCTACGTCTACGTTTAAATGGATTTCCACCACGTGTCGGCCACGTCAGTCAAATTACAAAAAAAATTATTTAGGGGCGTATTCTGTAACTTTTTAACGGGCTGTTAAAATTTAGAGATCCTTTAAAATTTAAAATACATTTCCATGTTTGGTCGTTACCATAGCAACAAAATTTAACACCCTTTTAAATGTAGCGGTTTTGATACAGAATAGACCCCTTAATATGCCGATCTGAGACCAAGCCTTCGCTTAAACTCGCGACGCCATCTTACAAAAACAATGACCCACCATAACATAACAATTTCTTTGTTAAGATGCCAAGTACCAAGTGAAATATGAGCTGAGTTTCATGTCCGAATGATTCAACCTCCTGCGTACCGCACTTTGCCTCAAGAAACTAAAACTGCTTAATCTTATTTATAGTCTCTCGGTTTGAGATAAAACTATCTTTGAAACTCGCGACACCAAGTTAAATAAAAACAGTGCCTCGCCATAATATGAATAACCTCTTTGTGAGATGTCATGTACCAAATGAAATATAACCTAGGTTTCATGTTACAATAATTCGGCCTGCTGCTTAATGCATTTATGTCAGCAATTCAAATCATCAGCTCAAACTGGAATTTTTAAATTCCAATATGCGTTAGGGTTCGAAAGACAATACAAAAATGAATTATGGCTCCCTCTGGCTGAGAAACCAGTTACGTGGCGAGAATTGACACACGACTCTAGCTGAGAAATCAGTTACACGGCGGAAATTGAAATATGACAGCAATTGATATAAACAAATGACTTGAAATGAAATGAGAATGAGAAAAAATTGACAATCTTCAGACTACAACGGCACTATATTGGCCTTCGTACGAAAACTTCTACGAACGCATTTTTGGCTATAAACCGAGCTACTGAACAAGAAAATCCTCTTCCACGGGAGGCTCGCCGGATAAAAAAAAGCAGATTGACTAAGTCGCCAAGTAATGACGTCATAACTTACGACATGTTCTAAAAAACTTAGCAATTCCGACCAAATCATACTTACTCCAGTTCCTCCGAAATAAAAATCCACATTTTCGCTCTCAATAAGACGGACGTGTGGCGGTAGGACACAAAAAGCTGTGGCCTGAGGTCATCGTGAAACAATAGAACGTCTCGAAAAACACTGGTAATAAAAAATAAAGTATTGCAGGATGGTGTTTTTGGGCCTTTGTCGTTCTTCGCTCGTTTCGACGACTTTTGCACGTGAAAGATATCGTTTTATTTATTCCTTTGTGTTGCAGCAACATCTAGCTGGTTGTAAGTTAAATGATCACAATATAAAGAAGCGTTAGAAACGCAAGAAAAAAACAAATGTTAAGTCAGGTTAAAAAGCGAGCAAACGAGCATCGAAAGTGATAAATAAGGTAACGGAAATATCAGAACATCTGCACCACTATCGTCGCTAAAAATCGAAAGAAAAGTAAAGTGCTTTTCACGGTGTGCTGTGGTTTATCTAAACTGATTCGGAAAATACTTTGTGTTTTTCTTTCTTGCTTTGCATTTATGAAATCATTGTGTTTCCATTAAAAAAAGTATACGGGAAGCGTAAACTAAGCTACTGGCTTCTGTCGGTAAGGCCCGAAATCTAACAACGGCAGGCGCCATTTTGCACCGAAAGGAAATCCGTCCTTACCTTTGCATTTACATTATTATTTTCTTGTGTTTTTGCAATCGTGGAGTTGTATTTTCTGCAAATTCCTTCAGAGTTATTTTGAACAACATATTTGCTACAAATCACTACTTTCTTCTATTTCACTAATTTGAGTATTGTAACGGACGCTGGTTATTTTTGGGTTTTTATTTTAGACTTACTCGAAACTCCTTTCATTCTGAGCAATCCGAAACCACCCCCGCGTCTTATAGAAAACCCAACCTGCTCTTTTGACCAACGGGCCACTGTGGAAAGCTATTCTCTTGTTCGGTAGCTAAAGTTTGAGAAATAAGCCAAAAATGTGCTCTCGACGGTGTCTTCCCCGAAAAGTCGGAACAGTGCCGTTTTAGTCGTCTAAAGATTGTCAAATCTCTTTCCTGCCGTTGTCTCTCTCCTTACGAAGATGTTCTCCTCGGACTTCTTGGAGAAGGTATAGAGTCAACTTAAAATTAATAAATAAAAGAGTTTGATAAAATTAACCGGTCTATTCAAAAAAATACACAGGAAATAAAACAACAAAATTAAAATGACAATAACAAAAGGGGAAGAGAGACGAGGATTGCACTTTCGATTGCAGTAATTAGTTTTAAAGCAGTTTGTTAGCTGCATAGCAAACTGCATAGAAAGGCCTTCTCGTAATCGCAAAAAATTAAGGAAACACAATAACTTTATATAAAGGAAATAAAATACTCAGTTCGGACGGTTTTAAGTACACAGATATTCACTAAACGGGGAAAGCTTCGGCCTTCCGTTCGCGAATTTCAAACTTGGAGAAAAATTACTGATTTTAGTGAAATAAAATCCAAATTATAATACAAAATTAAATCCAAATTAAAATCGCTCGGTACGAGGTAAAAACGCGAGCTTTTGTGAAGCTGAAAGAAGGTCCGCGGATTAACTAACTGCAAAATCAAATGTTAAGGTTTTTTTATTAATTATCTCGCAACTCCCCCCCGCCCCACACGTACCTATACAGAGCTTCTACTCTAGACCCTTTTTTAAAGCTAGATGGCGTAACTACGTCATTGTGCCTTATTTATCCTAAACTTCACACGCTCTCAGACCGGAGCCTAGGATGCTGATTCGACAGTACGTGCCAGATTAAACTTAAAATGAAACTAAAGGATTTTACAAAATATCATATAGCATGAACATGTAAATATGAATACGCGAAAGATAAGCAATCATTTTTCCCGTGAAAACCACCGTCGAAGCAGATCCCAGACTTCTTAACGCCTACATGATACAGGAAAGAAATTGAATATTTTTTAAAATATACATGTTGAAGTTTTCGGATTCTCACAGTATCATCAGCATTTTCAATACCAACTAGTTTCATTACCGCCCTCTAAGACACCCGTTCCGATAACCGTTAAAAAAATCACGATTTGAGATTGTACATGCGACGTATCAGCGTAATCAATTCCGCTCATGTACTAGCAAATAACGACCGCTTTTGACTCGGCTAGTCGCTAAAAAAAAAACAAATATACTTATTTAACTTCTTGGATAATCTTAGGTGTCCGCATGAAATTAAATAGGCTGAGTTCAAATCCAAAATCAGTTTTCGATTCAATTTTGAAATAAAAACGGGCTGTTTAGAACAGATTTTGTTTTAATTTAGAAGCGATCGTATTTCGCTCGGATTAAGCCCTCGAAACCTTTTAGTGTCTGATTGAGTAGCCCTTTCGAATACTCCACCTTTGACTTACCTAAAAACTTTAACAAAATATGACACGCAATATGGAGAGCGGCAAGAAATGCGCGTGTTTAGTTACACGCGGAATACCCTAGCTCAGGTGGAGATATGGGAAGTGGGTCGAACTTTGACGGTATTTTTTTTACGGGCGCCAAATATATTTATCCAATAAAGAATTGAATATTCGATTGTATTACATGTAAAAAGACAGATCCAAATAGCTATTCGAGGTAATCGTCTTGGGACTATTCCCGTCGCGTGTGTTATTGAATTATTATTGGCACAGACGATTTCAATAAACAGACCTAAACAGATCCATCCTTTGTGATCGTGACTGCATAATCCGCTATCCGCCGGCTATCCAAACAAAACCGGCGCACACTTGACGTAAACCATCTTCGCAATAAACACTGCAGCCTGTCGGAGGGCGATAAAACGCCCGAAATAACGCCGCGCGCCGCATGATAGAACCCAGTCGGGCGCATTAAATCGCTAAAAATACCCCCAAGGTGGCGGCGCGGCGCGGACCTTATTTATTTACGGAGAAAACAAAATCGAAAAATGAAATTAAGAAGAAAAAAAAGATGATCCGACTGACCTTTCTAATAAGACGCGCGTAAATCTTCGCCGGAATTAATCGCGCCGCGCCACCGCCGCGAGAGACGTAAAATTTTTTATGACGGACGCAGGTGCGTCCCCGGCCCCAGCCAGCGATCGTCGTTTTTAATGAAAGTGCGCCCGGCAGGTGGCGACAAGTGAAATATTAGGAACGAAATATTGTATAAATAAAAAAAGGAATCGTCTCGACGGGTGGCGCGCGGAGTTATTTTGTTTAACTAATTAAATCGAACGTTGCGTGTCCATTTATCGGATTAATTTATTTATTGGCCTATGAAAAGGACCGAATGGAATTCGAAGGAAAATAACGGGAAATCCGTATCATTGCTTTCCAGGTAAGGCAGTTTGAAGCAGTATTTTAATGAGGGGTATGGGTATTCCGCAAGGCTCACTTATCAAACCCTTACTATGCATTTTTTACTCGTGCACTTTAGAGTGAAGCCAAAATACTACTAGGGGGGGGGTCTTGTAAATAATGGGTTATTAAAACCCTGCCCTGTACTTCAGAGCTTTTATCGCTTGGGGCATCGACTAAATCCAAAACTATCTTGACAATGGCCAATATGCAAGGTGTATTTAAGGTTCATTTTCTGAGGCAATCTGTGTCCATCGGTTCGTTATTCTTATCTCTCAGACTGTTGCGTGCGCATACAATGCAACATGAAGACGAGCAGCGGGCCGAAGAGATGATAATGGCGCTGACGACAGACGAAGGGCGCTCTGTGTGGTCTCCGTCTGCTGATGATGCAGGTTATGATTCGGATTCTTCCTCCTTGTAATGAATGTCATATCTATGTCAACCATGCTTCGTATAATTGATGTTCCTATTGAATGACGCGTTTATTCCGAGGATAATGAGGTGGAGGTACCTTCAGCCATACAACCACAATCACGTAATTAAGAAACTATTCAAGTTAATAATATGATTTTTATGATGTGGCTACAAATTACTTCTGCGTGGTATACGTTCGGGAAGTTCAGTTTGAAAAAGTTGCGCGGGTTGTTTTGAATACATATTTAAGAAGTGATTAAAAAAAAATCTCATTCAGTCGCCTATGTCTTCGTAACAGGTGCCTCTCCCCCCCCCCCCCCTCCTATCCACAGCATCATGCACAGCCATTATGAGGAGAAATTAAAAAAAAAACTCCGTATGTATCGCATAGTATCATGCATCAAACCACAGTAAAGAATCAATAGGTAGCAGCCAGGGCGTTCGGAACGTGCACGCAACTGCGAAAATTGCGAAATCTCATCCTGAAGGATTAAACACCGCTTTCTCTGGCGCACTGATATTTGAACCCCTCTTTCAGCTCTTGCTCTCGCAATTGATCCATGCACATATCGACAAACGGCCGAGTGCTCTTGTGGCCCCACCTAAAGCTATATCGTTCACTATGCTTCAAATTTTGGATTTTCTGGATAGTAAAGTAAAAAGGAAAATCCTAACGCCGCAGCACCAATTTGTCAAAAGGGGTTCTTTGTAAAACTTTATATTTGTCGTGTACTCGCCGCGGGTTACTTATTTAGGGATGGTCAGCCTGTACATTCAACCTAAAGCGCTTACTCTGACTAGCAACGGAACCACCTTCCTTTACTGACAACGCAATTTACTCTTTTTAACCCACGAGCCACCCCTGAAAGACGTTTTTCTTGTTTGATAGAAGGTTTTGAAATTTACAGCAGAAAATGCATTCCCAGAAGTTTTCGCACGAAAGCCAGAATAGAGTCGCTGAGTCTCGAGCTACACGTGAGTATTTCACGAATTCTTCACCGGTCTCTACATGTCTACATTTTCTCTTGTTTTTTTTTTCTTTTTTTGAGGCTAGCAGCAGTTTCTTTCGCCGATAGAAGGCTCTTCTATCCACTTTGTTTACGATGCGAATCCTGTTCATTACTGTACGTGTCGAACTTTTCAGAAAGTGGTGGATTGTATTTCGTTGCAATTAATTTCGAGCGTGCTGCTTCAGAGGGTTCGTCAAATAACCTATCGTTTTAACTTCGAGTCTGCCTCGCTTTTCTTTTTTATCACGCAACAGGTTTGGTAATATTTACATGTCTGCGAAGAGCAAGGTTTAACATCAAAGAGCCGCTTTGATGCATTTCTGTAGCTGCAGACGAGGTCACACAATCCGATGCAACCTCGTGCAACATCTGCAGTATAAAGGAGCCGCCGCGTCTGGCATTGTCAATAGGTTTACTTTTCAAGTTTCAATGCTCCTTTTAGTTTCGTGTAAAGCAAGCGTCACCTGCGGTGTCGGCTTTCTTTGAGGGACAAACATCAAAGGAGTTCCGACTGGCTGGAATGCACTCGGTTTTGCACACGGCACCGGCGATATGCGGTGTTGAGGAGTGCGGATTTTGGGTCGCTAGGCGCAACGATTTGTCGCACATTTTCCGTACTGGTTTCGAGGCGTGGCCGAGTATTGGTTTTAGTAACTTGAACACGGGTTTCGCGATACAACAAATACCAAGTAAGGCATTGCGCAGGCGCGATATTATGCTATAAGTAATCCGGAGTAAATGCGACCGTTATTTTTGAAATGTGGCTTGCAGAGCTATGTGATTTTATTATCAGCGTGACATGTCAATATCGTCAATGCGCGAACCGGTCACATTTTCGCCCACTAGGTGTCTTACCTTGAAATTTTGTATCATGCATGAGTTCTTGAGTATTAAAAGAGTCTTACGTTCACGACTTCTTTAGGGCACATTGGTGCTTCGTGAGGTTTAGCCCCGTTTTGGGTGCTGCTGTCGCAAGAGCACATTTTCATTTCGTTTGCAAGATGGACTTCGGGGAGGTCCCGTGCTTCGAAGCTTACGGCCGGTTTTCATTCGAGGCGCTCCGAAGATCAATAATCTCCTGCAGCTTTTATCAGCCTGATCCAAGGGCTTATTTGGACAGGTATGTTTTGGACACGATGTTCCCTTGGCTCAGTTATAATTGCGAGTTTTTTCTCCCTACATGTTTTTTCTACCAGCGTTTTCTTTCCTACCGCCTTTACCTGTCGACCAGGTTTTTGTTGGGCTACACGTAGGACCCTTTTACAGAGTACATACGTGTAGGACGTACGCAAGACCCTCCCGCCGAGTTCCTTGGGCCGGATTACATAAAACATTTACGTCAGGATTAGATTTAATCCAAAGTTAGAATGTGACGTGTAGCGTATTAACTTTGGATATAAATTTCTGTGGTTCCAAGACAAAATCTGATACGTCACTCGAAACGAACTTTACAAGACAGTTACTTTAAGACCATAAACACACATCAATGTTTGATAAACTAATGTTAGGGGTCGGAAATAAAGTAAGTTGGGACATATTTGCTTTTGCCACAACATACCCAAACGCATTATGGAGCACTGAAATATCGAAATCTAAAAAAGTTGACATACTAGTTTCTGCCTTGGAGCCACATACTTAATGCTGGTTAAAATGCTTTATCCAACCCACCCTTAGTGAATAAAAACGCAGCTACTTTCGCTCAGTCGATTGGCTAGCATCTCTCATCTGATCGCTACGACAACCACCGGGGCAAACAAAAAGAAGAATACCTCTTATCGAACAGGACTTCACCATGCTCATCTCTGATTTGAATAGCGAGCTGGCCAATGATGTAGAAACGTCGATTCTCATCGAAGAAGGGGGGAATATTCAAGGCGATCAAGGCGAGGTCTTTGTCATGCTGCCCCAGAGTCTGGGAATTACCCACATACACATGCTAGTACTGCCTCATAGTCTCGTAGCGACACCGCCCACACAAACTAGTGACCCCAGTCGACAGTTTCACTTTACAGAATTTTTTTTCGCCGTAACTCGTGGCCAAAATATCCGAGTGCGTAATGCTGCAGCAAGTGGAAGTGAAAGTGGAAGTTCGTTTACGCTTGTCACGTGTTTCGAGATGTTAATAGAGTATTGCAGTGGCTGTTTTCCGAACAAGAGATCAAAGATACCGACACTAAGTAAAATGACTGCATAATTTGATGCTGTCTCGTAGGCTAGTCACCCCTACCAGCTAGTGCTCTCACATAGTCTAGTGCCTTTTACATATTGCCGTAAATGCGTTTCAAATACCCCCTGTTGGTGGCTCTATGTATCAAAGAGGGAGGGGTACCAGGTAGGCTCGGTGTATAGGGGGTACAATTGATAGTGGAAGGTGCTACCTGATACATCTCTACGAGAAATGCTGAGGGGATTTACTAATAAGCATTCACTTTTCCTAGTTTGTGAATTTTTTTGTTCACAGATTAAGAAAATCTGCAACTACCTATCTGCGTACTCGCTTGTTGAGAATCTTTTTCTTTTTTTGCTTCAGTAACTGTGCTCTGCGTATTTTTATTGAATCGTCTTATTTTCTTTGCTAACTAAACGCAATGGGACTTGAATCTGAGACTGGCTGATCCTGCAATTTAAAAAATGAAACAGCTGTCAACATATTTGGCGAAGAAAATGATCGTAATTCATTTAACGGGTCGTAATTATAAGTGAAATTAAATCATGCGAATTAAATATAAGAGAATGCGAAATTAACCGCGAAAATTCGGAAAAAAAGAAGAAACAATTTCGAAGGCCAAGAGCAGTGAACAGTAAACAAATGATAAACATTTGCTTACGCGTACTTTAATAATTCCGCTTAATTTACGCGTTTTTAACACGTGAACATACCTTACAAAGAAATTATTAAGTTAAACCGTAGTTCCTTGAGCACGGCGGGTCGAGAACAGAAAAATGTGTTGAATATATTTAAATGAGTTTTTTATTTTTTTTAATTCGTCAAAAAAGAAATCTCCAGTCAGCATTTGATATTTTATAGTGCCTCGAGGCTTTCGACTCTGCTCTTCGACTTTTTAAAAAAAAAAAAAAAACTTTTAAATAGTCACTATTATCATGGTAATCTTTTTATTTTAAGAAAAAAAATAATAAGTTCTTGGGTTTGGGTAGGCACCTAGGATTCTTCGACGCCGGGTTTCTTTGCAACCCCTATAGTTACGATACTGATCCGTGGACGCATTGTAGCATATGTTTTTTTTTTTCAGTTTTAGATAAAAGTTGGCGATGAAAAGGGTTAAAGTTCATTTAAATTTAGTCATAGAGGATGATGATATGGACAGGAAAAGAGGAAATGGCAAAACAACAATCAGAACTAAAGTTATTGGAAATTCTACAGTAATTTTTTATTTATAAAGGTATTTCGCAATAATACCTTTTGCTTTTCCAGAGTCTCCCTTCATCTAAAATTTAAAAAAAAACATACGCTGTAATATACGGTACGGTATAATAATTAAAAATCATAAAATTGAGGTTAGGTCAGAAATAAAAACTTTTGTGTTTAACAGACTTCACAAATGCAAAGCGAATTCACTTTATAATTTGAAATTTTGCGACATATTGAGTTAAAATTACGGTTTTCCTTGTCAAAATGGGGAATTTTGAATCAGACTTTTAAAGGGGATCGGTCACATTTCAAATAACGGCCAAGGACAGGGTTGCCAGGTTAGGCGAAATTCTGCCATTTGGGCTACATTTTAGACATATTTGGTATTTAAGAGGGTCCGTAAGAAGAGGTTTCCGTTTCTCTTTTTAGCTCGACTCCCTTACAGCCCCTAAAGAGGTAGGTAAGTACCAATTCCGCTGTCAGTAGGTACCTCGAGCTAGGCTAGCACCAGTTCCGAGAGGGACACGACCGCCGAATACGAATCCCCGAGGGGGCCCGTAACAATGTGCTAGTGCTGCCACATCTAGTATCACTTACACAAGCTAACGCTGCCAGGGATACGACCCCCGAATACGAATCTCCGAGGGGTGCGTACCAGTATGCTAGTGCTGCCACGTCTAGCACCGCTTACACAAGCTAATGCTGCCCACCAAACTACTCTACGGGCCTACTCTAAGGGCCTTCGTAATTCTTGCGAAAACCTCGATTTTCTCGTTCTATCTCCCAGACACGTCGCCACTCAAGAGAAGGCCCTGGGATTGAGTTCCGCAGCCCCCAGAAGAAATAATATAGCAAAACTAGGGAAACTAGTTAGGGACTACAGTTATCCACCCCCACAACCGTTGTACCAAAGAGCACGCCATTCTAAAACTACCTGTTAACGCAAGGCATACCCTGTCCATGTTTTTTTTTAAACGAGAGAGAAAGAGAGAGCAAAGACACGAAGCTGGCCAGTTAAAGAAACAGTCCACAGTCTTTTATAGATATAGATAAAGAGAGAGAGTGTGAGAGAGAGAGAGAAAGTAAAGACATGAAGTGACAATTTGGAAAATGAATGGTGGCCAGTTAAATGAACTAAATCCATTTATTTAAGGGTGAGGCGCCCTTGAACAAGGACGTTTCCTTCCCTGCCTAGGCCACCTTAAATTCTTAGCATCTCAAAGATAGAGCAAATCGCCTTGGATCGGTCAGATGTTTATTCCACCAAACATCTTTACCATCCGATAGTGAACTCCACCTGCGTAAAATTTTATTTCAAAATCGCTTGGCATTAACAAGTACCATTTGCTCCGGGTGCTCGGATTCGCCGATCCATCACAGTAAGAAGATTATAATGAAATAAATCGCATTTGCAAAGTCGTAAACCGCCATCGTACATCTTGCCAGAAGTGGACTTTACAAGACGTAAGCCACAAGCGAGGCAATCTAAGAGCAAACAGAGCTCGTGAGGTTATTACGGCGCTGTATTTTTTTCTTTTATTTTTTCGTGTGCTGCGGAGCGAATCGCACGCCTATGTAGTTTTTCGAGTCACGAACGCATTCATCAGCCACCTGATCTTATCCCGTGGAGATTCGTAACACCCCGCCGGTGTACGTTCGGGCATTCCGAAATGATTTATCGGAGAGCGCGTGTGGAACTTGCTCAACTCGGTACTACGTTGGCGATGGGGACAGGCACGTGGCCTAGATTCTCGGTGAGTCAGAGAGTGGAGAGCGGTGCCGTAGGGTCGCTGAACTCCTGGTGCAATTTGAGCCCAGCTGCCAGACAGCGTGACGCCCCCTCTTCGCGTGTTTCTCACGAACGGGACGCCTTTTACAACCGTTCCTTTCTTCTGGAGCTCTTTTTTCAAACGTTACACATCAACGCTTCATCTGTTATTGCCTAACGAAACAATAACACTCGCAGACGGAAAAGGGTATCATATACAAATACCTTCACTAACCGAAAGTAAATAAATCCTTTCACTGAAATCTCAATGGCGTATTTAGTAAGACCAAAAACAATTTTCTTGTTACCCACTTTGTCGAGGAACCTTGAGTCATCTCAAGTAACAAACGTGCGAAAGCTGGGGCGGTGTGGTTGTAACGCATAGGTAATGGTCCTTCAAGCCGGATCAAAGTAGGTAAAAACATCCTCTCCCACTCGTCCTAACGAATAAACCCATCAAAACAGCCCAGTAATTTGTTTCAGACACTTAACGAAAGCAGCAACAAATACCCTCGTAAAGCTAAATATACGCGTGGACCGAAACGCCATTAACATTCATAACGTTTACAAGCGACATTCGTCCGGTAAATTTGGATGGAGAGAGAGAGAGAGAGAGATGGGGAAGAGAGCGCGGCGGAGAGGCGTGTTTATTTAAAATTAGTCGGTTTCTTACGTGTGGAATTTAATAAAACGCAGCGGCAGCGACCAGGTGCGCCGAAAATAAACGCCCGTAAATTATTTCGGACTTTTTGTTTCGCAGAAACTATTCGCGCCGCGACCGCCTCGGAACGGGTGCATTCGGAGACATTCCGCGAGCATGTTCTTGGAATGAAGTCAGTGAAATATGTTGATTCATAAATCATGCAAACTCTACAATACTAAGTGTTTTCGGAGATGCAAGACGTTATGTTCTTGGTTTCTCGATCAGGAATGGTTAAGTTGACGAGGGAAAGAAAGCGGGGAAAGATGTGAGCTTACCCATCGTCGTTAACCCATCTTAACGTGGGCGGTTTCATTTTATGAACAAAAGGAATTTATGTAATTCCTTCCCACTAATTTTTTTTTAATAATTGGAACCATTAAATTAAATACACGCTCAGATAAACCTACTTTCGGAGCAAAACAAACGCTCTCCTTGAAGTTCTTGTATCTGAGGTCAAGAGCGATAATCACCGAGCAATTATTCGAAGCAGACAAATTTTATTTTAATTCCTCGCCGATGTTTGATTTTAGTAGAGGGCGTGTGTGACGGGCGTGAAGTTTTCGCCAAGAAAAGAAAATCAGGCACGAAACGAACAAAATCGAATTCGCGCTTCGTCACGCGGATTCGTCGGTCAAGTCAATACTAACGCGAAATGTCAATGTTGCGCGCATAAAAACGGGGCCGTTACTCATTCAAAGGTCGCCTGGCGTCAATTAATCAAAGGCCAGTCGATCAAGTTTGGCTTTGTGTTTGTCGTCCGTGTGCACGGCCTATTTATTTATCGGAATTTCAGTATTCTTCTTCAGTATTCAACCAGCGAGCATGCAGATTTCATAATCATTACGTGAATGGTTTTTTTTTGTCTTGGATCGTGCTTTTCTCTTGGATCATTCAATTCTAGACAATCCTCCGAAGTTGATTTCTCCACCGTATTACGATTGCTGCTTCCCCAACATACGATATGATTGAATACTTTTACCCTCTAGTAGGTTATGAAGTATTCGATTATATATACTCTAAATTCATTTTTTACTTTCGGATTTACACAAAATTTAACGCACATACTTTTAGGTTTAATTAATAAAATTGCTTAGATCGCAGATCAAAGTTCTTTTCCGTCAATGGAACGTACGCAGAATTAACGTTTTAATAGAGGGAATTCCGTCCTGACAAATGAAATCCAAGTCGTTCGTACTTACTTAACAGTGGGTGAATTCTCGTTTACGTTCAAATGACTCGGGGTCGTTTATTTTATTCACTCTTACTCACAGTGAAACGCAGTCGCTCTCACACTATTGTTCAGAGAGTAATCCGATCGTATTGCCGAATTCAATTAAAAAACAATTAACGCGCGGTTTCACTAATTAAACGTGTTTTCGGCGAGACGCTGACAATTTTGATACGTCGATCTTTCGAGCCGAACTTTCAGAAAATGCACTTCGTCACATCCTACACGGATTGTTTAAAAAAAAAAGAAATTCGTAGTTTAATGTATTCATTATTAATTCGTATTCATTCAGTTCAGTAGGCATTCAGTTGTAATTCAGTTAATTAGTGATTATTATTAGTAAAAATGAGTCGTCGCAGTGAGTTAGTGAATCAGTGATGTGCTGGCCTCGGATGAAGAGCCAAAATACACTGACATTGACAAGTACATTGACGGTAATATAAAAACATTAATTGTTTTCATGTTCGCTCTTTGCGAGCACGCGAGTGACTGCACAAATTTAATGCATATTCATTTCAATTATAAACTTTAATTATATTTTAATTTAATGAGTGACCCCCATCGTCGTGACAGTCGTGAATTGCCTTTCACCCTCTAATAGGCTATGATATAATCGATCGTATGGTATTATGTACATAGGCGCGATCTTTTTAAATGGCCAGCTTGTGGACGCAACTCAACTAAGTCCAGAAAAATAGAAAAAAAATGATAATTAAATTAATAAATCAATTGAAAATAAAAACTCAAATCGATATTGAGTTTGACAGAATGAAGACCAACCCAACTTAACTCGATTCAAAAAACAAGAAAAAAGTAAATATTAATTAAATTAAAACTTTGAAAAAACTCGAAAAATCAAAATTAAGATTAACAGAAGCAAGACCAATCCAATCAATTCAAGTCAGAAAACAAGGATGAAATAAATGTTATGCTTAATGTAAATAAATAAATAAAAACAATTAAAAATTTAAAAAAACTCAATCAAAATTAAGTCTGACAAAATCCAGAAAGAAACAAAAATATTAAAATTAATTAGATTTAAAAATATGGTAATTAATTAAATTAAAATAAATCCACTGAAAATAAAAACTAAATCGATATTAAGGCTGACAGAATCAAGTCCGACCCAACTCGGCTCAATCCAGAAAAGTAGAAAAAAGTGAGCATTAATAATAATACGTCAATTAAAAATTTGATAAAATCTCAATCACAATTAAGTCTGACAGAACCAAGACAAATCCAACTCAACTCAGTCCACAAAACAAGGACGAAATTAATCAACTCAGTCCACAAAACAAGGACGAAATTAATATTAAGTAATTAAGATAATAAATCAAGTCAATTACAAATTTAAAAAAAAATAAACTCTATCAAAATGAAGTCTGACAGAGCCAAGACCAATTCAACTCAACTCAAGCCAGAAAGCAAGAAAAAAATAAATTACAATAAATCAATTAAAAATTAAAAAAGAAAAACTCAATCAAAATTAAGTCTGACAGAACCATGACCAATCCAATTCAATTAAATCCAGAAAGAAAAAAATATTAAAATTAATTAAATTTATAATTAATTAAATTAATAAATCAATTTAAAATAAAAACTCAATCAATATTAACTCTGACATAATCAGTTCAACTCAAGCCAGAAAAAAAGAAAAATCCTTAAATGTCTTAAATTAATAAATCTATGATGAAAAAAAAAAAAAACCTTAAACTCAAAAAATCAAAACTCAATCGGTTTCCAGCCTAAATCTACGTCTACTCAAAAAAAAGACTAATACGATGATATTACGAGATATATAGATTTTTAGGAGTAAGGAATATCAAGCTTAAAAATTAAAACTTTCAACAATTAAATGTCCAAGAACAGAACTTAAAATAATAAACTATTGAGACTTGAAAAATTTAAACGTTTTAAAAATTAAAATTCAATTCAAATTGAGTCCAACCCAAATCAAGGTCAATCAAATTCAATTCAAACTAACTCTACCCTTACAAAAACAAAAACTTGAAATGAAAATAATAGCTTTATTCCTAGATGAGTTCCCAACTTCAAAAATGAAAAATTGAAACTCTAAAATATTTTCACCTCTTATAATTACAACTCAATTAAAACTCAAGAGTTCAACCCAACTCAAGGTCGATACAACTCAACCCAACTCTACCTAAGTCAAACAAAAAAATTAAAATGAAAATAATAGGTTTATTAATACAGCAATTTTTAACTAATAAAAAAAAAGTAAAACTTAGAAGACTTTATCGTTTTAGAAATTAAAACTCAATTAATTCCAATCCAACTCAAGCTCAATTCAACCGAGTCCGACCCAACTTTTCACCACCAATACAGACAAAAAATTTTAAATGAAAATAAAAGGTTGGTTCCTACATCGGTTTCTGATCAATTACGAAAAAAAAAATTGAAAAAATTAAAAAGCAAAAAACTTTATCGTTTTACACTTCAAAACTCAATTAAAATTAAGTTCAAATCAACTCAAGTTCGACTGGTTCCTCCACCGGTTTCTGAACAATTCCGAAACAAAAAACAGAACTTCAAGAAATTAAAACTCGTTTTAAAAATTAAAACTCAATTAAAATTAAGTCCAATCCGACTCAAGTTCGACTCAACCAAATCCGACCTAACACTACCTCGCAACTCAATCAATAAAAAAAAATACATGAAAATAAAAGGTTGGTTCCTATACCGGTTTTCGGATCAATTTCGAAAAAAACACTGGAAAAAATTAAAAAGCAAAATCTTTATCGTTTTACATATCAAAACTCAATTAAAATTAAGTTCAATCCAACTCAAGTTCGACTGGTTCCAAAACCGGTTTCTGAAAAGTTCCGGGAAAAAAACAGAACTTCAAGAAATTAAAACTCATTTTAAAAATTAAAACTCAATTAAAATTAAGTCCAATCCGACTCAAGCTCGACTCAACCGAATCCGACCTAACTCTACCTCGCAACTCAATCAAAAAAAAAATACATGAAAATAAAATATTGGTTCTCACACCGGTTTCTGATCAATTTCGAAAAAGAGGCAGGATTTCCAAGAATTAAAACTCAAAAAACTTTACTCTTTTAAAAATCAAAAGTAAATCAAAACTAAAAGTCCAATCCAACACAAGCTCCATCTAACTGGGAAACCAGAGCTTAAAAAAATTGGAGTTGAAACTCAAACGAAGGAAAAGTCTTAAAAAAATTAAACCTTCATTGAAATTGAGTTCAACTCAACCTAAGTCTCTCAATCCAAACAAAACTTTAAAACTGAAAGTATTAGGTTTTTCTTGCCCCGGTTTGTGATTAGTTCCGAAACGTCAGAATCACTTGCGCGTGAAAGTAACGATCGATTTTAACAGCGTTGCCAAGTGTACGACCTTGAAGAGTACGTGCTTTTGATAGTTTCGAACTATCAAAGCTAGCTATTGGAACAGACCTGATTAAAACAAAAAAATGAAGTTAGGTATGCCCAACACAAGCAAGCTAAGCTTAACTCACAATCAGAAAAACAAAAATTTAAGTTAAAAAAAAAAATAAACAAAAGATAATTAAAAAAAGGCAAATGCAAGCAAGCAGAAAATGAATCAGATTCACTTGAAATAATCAGTTTTTATTTAAACCTTAGGCAAAAATAATTTTCAAATGAAGTCGCCAAACTTACCTTCAATTCACGAAAATTTCGACATGTCTCACCTTTTTTTTTTTGGCAAAAAAATTACGAGGTCAAACAGCCTAATTTTTTTTGCAGTACAGAAAAGCGCTGTCGATTTTAAGGATTACTGTTAAAGATTTATCTCTGGCGCCCTTAAACCAAATAATGTTGAAGTTGGACCCAGCCCCTATCTACATCTGAGCTAGGGTATGGTATAACTATGCACGTTTTTGCTACTTTCCGTTTTCACGTTGAATTTTTCAAGTAAGCTAGGGGGTGTAGCACAAACCACAAACGTCTTTACTTTCCCAACTCGATAGGAATTGTTAAGTTCCCAAATTCGCTGATAGATGGCAGTGACACTCTAGGATCTTTCCAAAACAAAAACTTAGAGTTAAATGAAGCCCGGCGAAAGAAATTCGCGGTATTTGCGGACAAATCGCCTGGAAGCTTCTCTCATTCAGCCGCGGCGGCGCTCAAAAAAAACCAAATTGACTCTTAATTGCGGCGAAGGAATCCGCGCGCGGAGTTGCGCGTTTTCTTTTGATCGGGAGGCGCGGTATGCCGCTGGAAACCGCCGCTCTTCGACGTCGGATATTTGTAGAATTTTTGTCGGGGCGAGGTTTTCGGTGCGTTAAAAATAGCCCGTCGTATTAATAAGACTTCAAGGTTTACAAGTGTACGTACGTACGCGTTCTTGTAAACTTTCGCCATGATGCGCGCCTGCATTGTGGCCGACCAAACCGACAGTTCGTTGCTTTCGGAGGAGCTGTTACATACACACACACACCCTTAATTTTCGTTGTTTACTCTGCTGATTGGCTCTAAAATTGGCTCTAAAACATTCGTCAGAGTAAATATTTAAACGTGATTCACTCAAAACAAATCCGGGCATAAAAACGAAAAGGTGAAGCCAAGCAGGCAATTTCCGTGGCTTCTCCGTTCACGTGGCACTCGAGAGAATGCGTAGGGTACAACAAACTTATTGAGACCGTGAAATCGTGAAACCAGCATACGTAACATACAGGCTGTTTCAGACCATCCGCCCCACTTTTTTCTTTCGAAAATTAGAAGTCATGCGAGGTTGCTAAGAAATTTTTATAACGAAAGGATACACGACGCATTTAATGCCGATATAAGTATCTTTCAAGGCCAACCGGAAGTAGGTGCATTAGAGACGAACAAAGAATTTCGCCAACTGTAAATAATCTCACGATTAGCCCTTTTTATTTTAGACGCTCGTTCGGGCTTTCGTTTTAGAATACTCCGGCCATGAAATGGTGCAAATGGTCGATGCATCGGTATTTTTCTTTGTGGCTCTGATGCCTCTTTCGCTCTAAAACTGGCTCCAGAACATTCGATAGCGTAAATACGTATTTAAACGTGATTCACTCAAACAATTCAAGGGTAAAAACGAAAATGTGAAGCCAAGCAAGCAGTTTCCGCGGCTTCCCGGTTCACGTGGCATTCGAGAGAATGCGTCGGGTAAAACAAACTTATTGAGACCGTGAAATCGTGAAACCAGCATACGTAATATACAGGCTGTTTCAGACCACCCGTCCCACCCTTTTTTCTCGAAAATTAGAAGTCATGCGAGGTTGCTAAGAAATTTTTATAACAAAAGGCCATACGACGCATTTAATGGCGGTATAATTATCTTTCAAGGCCAACCGGAAGTAGGTGTATCAGAGACGAACAAAGAATTTCGCCAACTGTAAATAATCTCACGATTAGCACTTTTTATTTTAGACGCTCGTTTGGGCTTTCGTTTTAAAATACTCCGGTCATGAAATGGTGCAAATGATTGATACATCGGCACTTTTTTTGTGGTTCTTGTGCCTCTTTCGCTCTAAAACTGGCTTTAGACCATTCGTCAGCGTAAATAATTAAAAGGTGATTCACTCAAAGAATTCGAGCATAAAAACGAAAAGGTGAAGCCAAGCAAGCAGTGTCCGTGGCTTCTCGGTTCACGTGGCACTCGAGAGAATGCGTTGGGTACAACAAACTTATTGAGACCGTGAAATCGTGAAACCAGCATACGTAACATACAGGCTGTTTCAGACCACCCGTCCCACCCTTTTCTCTCAAAAATTAGAAGTCAGGCGAGGTTGAGAAGAAATTTCTATAACAAAAGGCTATACGACGCGTTTAATGGCGGTATAATTATCATTCAAGGCCAACCGGAAGCAGGTGCATCAGAGACGAATTATGAATTTCGCCAACTGTAAATAATCTCACGCTTTGCCCTTTTTATTTTAGATGCTTGTTCGGGCTTTCGTTTTAAAATATTCCGGCCATGAAGTGGTGCAAATGGTCGATGCACCGGCACTTTTTTTTGTGGTTCTGATGCCTCTTTCGCTCTAAAACTGGCTTTAAAACATTCGTCAGCGTAAATATGTATTTAAACGTGATTCACCCAAACAATTCAAGGATAAAAACGAAAAGGGGTAGCCAAGCAAGCAGTTTTCGTGGTTTCTCCGTTCACGTGGCACTCAAGAGAATGCGTTGGGTATAACTTTAAAATTTCAGAGTTCGTCTCGAGAAAAGGGGTGGGACGGGTGGTCTGAAACAGCCTCTATAACTTTATCTGCTACAATTATTTATTTACTGTACAGATCTTGTGTATTTTCCTAAAGTTTGATATTAATGTCGACGTTTCGATTATGTTGGACGATTTCTTCAAGATAAATAATAAAAGAAAATACAGATGCCTACATTTATGTATTATACAGAAATATTTCTTAATATAAAAATGTTGACGCTGTTTTTAACGAATTTTAACAACTATAAAGCATACAAGTTGTACAAAGAACTTTACATTAAAAAAGTTAGTGAAACACGAAAACAGAAAACTGCAGATTACATCAACAATGCTAGCAATAAACTTACAGCTATATGGAACGTGATAAATGCAGAAACTTCTAAGACGATACAAACAAATAAGACATCGGAAAGTAAATTGACGGCTGATGAATTCAATATTTTCTTCACATCAATAGGAACCAATACAGTAAAAAACATAAAAGATACTGGGAAACATCCCTTAGATATATTACAAATGTATGCAGTTGACGCACTAAAATCTTGTTACTTTTTTGAAGCAACGGAAACCGAAGTGAAGAATATCATTGGCTCCTTGAAAACGAAAACCTCTTAGGATATTTATGGTTTGACAACAAAAATATTAAAAGAAATCCAAAATGAAATAGTTACACATTTAACTTTAATTATAAATCAGTGTCTCTCAGAAGGTTTTGTACCAGATAAATTTAAGATAGCAAAAGTTACTCCAGTACATAAGAACGACGACTTCGACGATTGTAGTAATTTTAGACCAATATCAATATTGCCAGCATTCTCCAAGATCTTAGAAGTAGCAGTTAAAAACAGACTAATCAATTTCCTGGAAAAACGTAACATCCTTACCGACGAACAGCATGGTTATCGCTAAAATAGATCAAGTATCACAGCTATACTAACAGCAATAGAGAAAATACTAGCCGCCTACGACAAAAAAGAAGTATGTCAATTATCTTTATGCGATTTGAGTAAGGCATTCGACACGGTGTGTCACGACCTATTGCTGCAAAAGTTATACTACTATGGAGCAAGAGGAGTTGCCAATGAATTAATACAATCGTACCTTATAAACAGACAACAACAAGTGCAATGGAAAGGAGAGAATTCAAAAATACGAAAGGTAGATTGCGGAGTCCCACAGGGATCAGTACTGGGTCCCGTGCTGTTCTTAATTTACATCAACGACTTTCCCAAATATATTGACATGTGTGAAGTATGCTTGTACGCAGATGATACTAACCTGTTAGTGACCAGAAGTAAAAAGAATGAAGTAGAAACAGCAACAACTTAAGTTCTCAGACAAGCGAGTGTTTGGTTCAGTACAAATAAATTAAAACTAAACGAAAGTAAAACACAACATTTAACTTTTGCTGCAGCTACGGAAGAAACGACTTAAATAAAATTTTTAGGAGTACATCTGGACCCAAAGCTGAATTGGGCAGCACATATCACCAAAATAAGTAAGATACTACACTCATCTACACTCTACTGCTTAAGAAGGATGCAAAAGCTTTCAACTGAGGAACTTACCAACAGCTTTATTTTGCGCGATTTCATAGTGTAGCAACATATGGAATATTGCTCTCTAAACTCTATAACAAACTACCAACGGAAATAACAAATAAATCACCCAGAGATTTCGCAAAGGCAGTAAAGACAATATTAATTAATCGTAGTTGCTACACAATACAAGAATTTTTGAGTATAACAATTTAAGTCTCGTTAAAACATTGTAATTAATATTTTCTAGTTTATTTCGCTTTTCACTTTTATTTTATTTTTTTTAGTTCTTTTACTTTGTTCTATTTCTAAATAATTTGCATTTTTTTTTGTTGACGTTTCATGTAATTCAAATTGATGAATAAATATTATTATTATTATTATTATTATTAATTTGAAACCCCTCAATTCGTAATGTTATTTTCCCGGGGGACCACCTCGACGCGAAAGCGATTCCCTAAATGTTAGGTTAGGTGCACACATTACCGTCGCTGAAATGCCCTCCCTGACTTTTGCCGATTCTAATTTTAAAAGAGCAGCAGCGCACGGCATGAATTTTTATTGTGCGCGTAAAAAAAAGCGCGAGAAAAGTGCGTCAGCGCGCAGAATTCGCGGGGGCCGAGGCATCCATCGATTTATTTTCCGGAACCGGGTCTTGAAATAGGCCTTCGATTTTTGACGGCGATAAACCGAAAAGAAACGAAAACAAACAGGAATATTTAAGACCAAGGTTGAAATTAATGAATGCAGAAATCAATAGCAACAGACAAACAGTGACATGCTACGATTGCTTTTTGACCTGACGTTGCAATGCATTTGTGAATATATTGGTCAAGTCGTTTTTGGTTTGCAGTGGAAATCTCGAGCTACGTTTCTGCTGAAGAAGCCCCAAATAGGGCTGAAACAGCTGTACAAAGGCTGCTCGACGGTGTCACTGCAATCAAAAAGATTTGCAACAAAATTTTGAAAAACAGAAATATTTAAACGACGGTTATACGAAAAAAAAATTGTAATCGAATTTCAAAAAGTCTGAACTCTGTAAATACTCTGTAGAGAGTACAGAACCAGACTTTTTGAAATTCGATTACATTTTTTTTTTTTTTTTGATGGTCCGAATTCGTTTTAATGCAGAGATACTCACCTACGCTATCCCCTTCCTCTAACCAAAGGAAAGGGAAGAACAATACAAGGGGGAAGATGCAACGATACAAGTCCAGTCAATGAAGACGGTCAACGATTTATCAAAATAAAAAAAGAAAGACAATTGAAACGCGATTAAAAATAATTATTGCAATGACAGTCACGATACGAGGCGAGTTTCTGTAAGGAGATGTGATACTTCATTTTTTTTTTAATCGCAAACTTATAAAGAGACTTACTCTTATTCCTAGAATAACATCTGTTGTGTGAGGACCGAGACTTTACGGTCTACAGTAATATTGTACCTTTCCTAAGAATTTAAGCTTGCTTGTAAACAATCGTCTTCCTGAAACAAAAACTATTCTACTTTCAAAAATATACATATAAGATTCTTGCATTTTAGATTTAACTTGACTTTGTAAACTCAATCATCGTATTCTCGATTGAAAGTCACGTTAATTGTCGAAACGTTGATTACTGTTGGTTGTGTTTATTATTAATTCGTCCGTAATTTTGTGCGTTAAATAAATTCCTGATTTCAATATCAGATATCGTCAGTTAATCATAAGCAAACAGCGGCAAGTCTAGGTTATCCATGCCAGCATAAGAATTAAGCGGCTCGATAAATTCGAGTGCTACGCTAGTTGCCTGTGTTTAATCGTTACTGCAAATTCTAGATTCATAAACTAACAGTAAACCAAATCACTGATAGATCTCACCACGTGATAAAGTATTAGTAAGCAATTGTCTGCACGTTTGGGTCTAACGGTCAAGGAAAACCAATTGCGTGAGGTTTGCGATGCATGCGTTACCTCTTCCAGTGGCGTGAACATTTACTAAACTTATAATCAAGGAGCGGATGACCTGAGGTTTTACTTAAGGTTATTCAAACCGTAATCATTAATTTTAATTAAAATTAATTTTAAAATTATTTTTATGGAATCTTGTAAGTAAATTTATTTTATATTATATATACATTCATTCAACGACTTATAAGGTCTCGGACAATGCAAATCGCCTGCATTCATCGTCAAAAACCTCAATTCCGCCGCTCACTGCTTATAATAATTAGCTCCTACTTTATATTATTGAAGTAAATTTTTGTTATAATTCATTACCACTACCTTTCCCAGATTTTCTTCTGTAATAAAAACCTGAGTGCAAATCAACGAGACGTTCTACGGAAAGAACATTAAATCATCCTGCAGGGCATCAAATATTTGGAAACAAGTTTGAACTGATCGTTGTTAAATGGCGCTGTCTCTTATGCATCTAATTATGTAATTACCAGGCTTAGGCGCATTTCAGGCGGAAGGTTTCGTTAAATATACCAGGGACTACTAATATGCTGAAGCGATCATAGTCGGAAAAAGTTCTAAACTTAACGCGTCTGTCCTGTAAAAACAAAACAATAAACCAGTCGAAGACCGAGAAGTCTATGCGGCGCGCAGTAACCACTACAGTTCTGGTCGACTGGATATAAAAACTTGTTTACACAATCGATTCATTCCGAACTGAACTCGCATTCTTTTTGCAGTGACGGCGCTATAATTGATATAAATTAAATGTATTATGCCGGTCTTTTTTAAAGCTACATTAAAGAATTATAATGTTTTCAAAATTATTAATTTGAAAGAAACTATAAAGGCAATTATGTTACACATGTAATTTACATCAAACGGTTGCTTCTGATGCAATGAGCGCAAGGGAGAGAGTGCCTCGGGCACATAAGCCGTTCAGCGGCGACGTTGAAATCTGCGCCGCTGCTTTGTTTATCTTTATACTGGTTTTTACCAGATTTCCTAGGAATGTCCGACCCTTAGTAATTACTGTGAGTGGTGCCATCTCTTAGCTAATATCATCATTACAATCAGTTCCAGGCGTTACATGTTCCGCGAGGCAAAATTGAATGTGCAAATCGTATGGAGCGTGATTAAACCGCAAAACAATAAAGAGGAAATGCGTTTCATTTCAGTATCATAACCTCAATCGCGCAATTCGGTTGTCTGCGTGGAGTTCAACGAAACGAACGCGAACGGCGCGGGATACATAGATGAGAGAACAAAGGGGATTTTTCCGACGACCGCAAAGCTTCCTCTCTCCGATGATTCACGTAAATATTTACGATTGTAATAATGGAGACAGCGGCGGCATATTTTCCTCGATAAACAACATCGGCGTTTCACGTGCGTAAACGAGCAACAAACAGTAGCAAGTCGAAAGTCGACTCCAGACTGTCTGCAACTGTTTGTAGGGACGTCGTAAAAGTCGCCGTATAGCAACCGAGGTGAACGTCTTCTTCGATAATGTAATCTTGCGGGCTTCACTCGGATCTTGTTATTAGGAAATCGTTAGTTTTGTTTTCGTTTGTTGGCTGCATGCGGCACGCAAGCCGAAATTACGGTGTTTCTCTTCGGTACGCCCCTGGCTGCCTGCTGCCCACGCATTCGAACTCGCCCACGCACGCAGCGCCGCACAATTTTATTTCATGGCCGGGCGCGGTAATTAACAGATTTGCCTAATTCGATTTAATTAAGTTATTAAATGTGCTTGCTTTCTCGAAGCCGGGCAATTAGTGATTTGTGCGCCGGATGGAAATTTTTATCACCTACGCCGCTGTGCGTGTAAATATGCAAACGAGCCATTAAATAAATCATTCTGGAATAAATTAAAACAGAATAAAATAAAAAATACTTATTTGTAAAGTAACACAAGACGACTTGACCTTTGACGGGCAAAAAAAAAAGATTATAAATGTAGTTACTGTTACGACTAATTTTGATTTTAATGAAGAATAACGAGGTCGTTAATAAACTTAATTTGAAATGCGGCTAGCGATATAGAGGGGGCGAGGGAAAAAAATACAATCTGTGAAAAAAAAGGCACTAGTCGACTGGGTGTTAAAAGTCGGAAATAATTTAATTCATTTTGTGACATTAACTTTAACTAAAGTTGATTCTTGTCCGATGAAAAAACGTTTAGACCAACATAAATATCATATCCAAAAAAATAATCAAAATTATTCAATGCTTGTAGAGCATTCATTAGCGTTGTCCGAAATTTTCTGTCCGCAACTGTACAGGGTGGATTAATTTCGATGTCTCTTATGGGCATCTCCGTAACTATAACAGATAGAAAAAAACTAGTGGCCAAGTCTCGATCTCTTTTTTTGGAGATTAAGTCAATAGCGTAAACAAAAATTGACTATCTTCTTTTGTTTTCAAGTTATGGCCAAAAATTGACATTTTCGGCTTTTCGTTTTTCGGTCATATCTCGTTTATTTCTAGATATATTAAAAAACTGTTTGATCATTATTAGGACACTTTTTGGAATACAATTCAGTGGTGTAGTTGCTTTATTAATATTTACTTAAATTTTCAAGTTATAACATAAAGTTATATAAATAGTGAGAAAACCCCTCGACCACATTAATTCACTGAAAGCGAATACGTATTTCGGTAACGAAGTTACCATCTTCAGCGCTAAACTGATATTAAACTTTAAAACAACAAATAAACTAAACTAGACTAGCCGCACTCCCCCCCTCACTTTCTTTGTACCGTATTATGCATGCAAAGCAAACCGGGATTCTTCGAAAATCTAAAGGTCGAAGAGGCAAGAAGCGGTCGGCCCGGACTTCTCAAAATTCATTAATCTATTCCTATTTTTGTGAATCTCCAAGCTTTCGAAAGAATCTAGGTTTGTTTTGTTATTAATTTGTTTGATTAAATCTATTTTATTTACCGAATGATTGTTTTCAAGCATGTGTAAGGCAACACTGGATTTATCAAAGCGTTTGTATTTTAAATGAGCCAAGTGTTCTTTGAATCTAATTTTTAAGGATCTTTTTGTTTGCCCTACATAAATTTGATCACAATTTTTACAACTAATTTTATATATACCTGATTTATCCTCCGAATCTACTTTATCTTTTGGATTTCCCAGCAACGATTTTAAGCTGTTATTGTTGGTGTAAACTATTCTTAAACCTAATTTTTTAAAAATTGTATTCAACCCTTTAGTATATTGAGGATAAAACGGCATTTTTACGATTTTCTTATAATCTACCTCACCTATTTTGTCAGATTTTAGTGTGGTTATTTTATTAATCTCTAATTTTTGTTTTTGTTTTCTAATAATGTTATAGATTACATCGGATTGGTAACCATTGTACGTGGCGATTTTAATAATTTCTTGAAGTTCTTTACTATAATTAACAGTTGATAAAGGGAATGTCAGCATCCTATGCACTAAGAAATTTAAGGCCGCTAATTTATATTGTTTGCAATGATTTGAATCCGCGGGAATGAATCTATTAACATTAGTAGATTTCCTATAAACGTTAAATTCTAATTTATTACTATTTCTAGTTACTAATGTGTCTAAAAAGGGTAGTTTATTGTTAGTTTCAATTTCATAGGTAAATTTGATGGTGGTGAATTTAGAGTTTAAACTTTTAAGGAATTCCTCTATTGAACATTTACTTTGGTCAAAAACACAAAATATATCATCGACGTATCTCACCCAGATTTTAGGGAAATAATCTAAAGAGGCTTTAAGTTCCGTTTCAAATTTACCCATAAACAGATTTGCCATAAACGGTGACAAGCTATTTCCCATGGCTGCCCCTTCCAATTGTTGGTAAAACTCGTTGTTAAATTTAAAGAAATTTTGATTCATGCATAAACTAGTGAGTTTTATTAATTCATCCACTTCCTCCTTATCGAAGCTATTCTTTGATAAAAGTTCTTTCAGGTAATCTAAGGTGGTTTTTACAGGTATACTAGGAAATAACGAAGTGACATCGAAGGATACTAAAATTTCGTTTGGTTTTATTTCTAGATTTTTTAATTTTTCAATAAATTCTAATGAATTTTTAACAGAAAAATCGGGTAATTTAACTGGAAGGTTATTAAATTTATCACTTAACCACCTCGATAATGAAGAAGTCGGTGAATTTATACAGGATACAATGGGTCTCATGGAACTTAAAGCCTCTTTAGATTATTTCCCTAAAATCTGGGTGAGATACGTCGATGATATATTTTGTGTTTTTGACCAAAGTAAATGTTCAATAGAGGAATTCCTTAAAAGTTTAAACTCTAAATTCACCACCATCAAATTTACCTATGAAATTGAAACTAACAATAAACTACCCTTTTTAGACACATTAGTAACTAGAAATAGTAATAAATTAGAATTTAACGTTTATAGGAAATCTACTAATGTTAATAGATTCATTCCCGCGGATTCAAATCATTGCAAACAATATAAATTAGCGGCCTTAAATTTCTTAGTGCATAGGATGCTGACATTCCCTTTATCAACTGTTAATTATAGTAAAGAACTTCAAGAAATTATTAAAATCGCCACGTACAATGGTTACCAATCCGATGTAATCTATAACATTATTAGAAAACAAAAACAAAAATTAGAGATTAATAAAATAACCACACTAAAATCTGACAAAATAGGTGAGGTAGATTATAAGAAAATTGTAAAAATGCCGTTTTATCCTCAATATACTAAAGGGTTGAATACAATTTTTAAAAAATTAGGTTTAAGAATAGTTTACACCAACAATAACAGCTTAAAATCGTTGCTGGGAAATCCAAAAGATAAAGTAGATTCGGAGGATAAATCAGGTATATATAAAATTAGTTGTAAAAATTGTGATCAAATTTATGTAGGGCAAACAAAAAGATCCTTAAAAATTAGATTCAAAGAACACTTGGCTCATTTAAAATACAAACGCTTTGATAAATCCAGTGTTGCCTTACACATGCTTGAAAACAATCATTCGGTAAATAAAATAGATTTAATCAAACAAATTAATAACAAAACAAACCTAGATTCTTTCGAAAGCTTGGAGATTCACAAAAATAGGAATAGATTAATGAATTTTGAGAAGTCCGGGCCGACCGCTTCTTGCCTCTTCGACCTTTAGATTTTCGAAGAATCCCGGTTTGCTTTGCATGCATAATACGGTACAAAGAAAGTGAGGGGGGGAGTGCGGCTAGTCTAGTTTAGTTTATTTGTTGTTTTAAAGTTTAATATCAGTTTAGCGCTGAAGATGGTAACTTCGTTACCGAAATACGTATTCGCTTTCAGTGAATTAATGTGGTCGAGGGGTTTTCTCACTATTTATTTGGATTACAGCCACAGGTTTTGTGTTGCTTTGTGAATAATAAAGTTATATTTTTTTAAATAGAAAACATAGTAGGCAATGCCCTCATGAAATAGAGATTTTTTTTTGTTTTCAAAAATATATACTTTGTTGGGTTTATTTCTTATAATTAATAGAAAAAACTGTCATTTTTGTTATTAGCCTTGCATAAGCTAGTCTCAGTAGGCTGGCTTCAATGCAGTGCCGACATTTTTTTTTGTTTTTATTAAATATTAACGAACTTTCAAACCTCTAGACAGTTTTGGCCGCTTAAAAAATTTCACTTGCACTTTATTTTACAAAATTCCGTTTGAGAAATGTAGCACCCATCGCGACCGATCTGGCAAAAGCTTTTTTTGTTTTTATTAAATATGAATGCACGCAAATTTAGTTTAATACATGTCCGATTTTGTTTATATTTTACTATTTATGTGTTTGTTTTTGTTTTTCGTGTTTTTAATAAAATATAACTCAAGAGAAACAAAAGAAAGAAAGCTTAGTTTAGTCCTAATTTAGTTATTATTACCTTTATGTTTATCCGAACAACTTGTATTTTAGTGTAAAATCATGTTATCTTTTCGCTTCTCTTGACAACTTGTTTATTTACATTTTTTCACTCCTGACGAAACTATGAAGCGATAGCGAAACGTAGAGTGTTCTTGCGATTTCACAGTGTCCGTTTTAAAGTTCGACTTCAATTATAAATTTTTTATTGAAGTCGTTTCTTGTCAGACAGGAACTCTTATCAGAACGGTCGCTCAAAACGATAAAACGGAAATTTGTAAATTAACGCGAATACGAAATTATTTACGCAGCCAAAACTTTGAAAATATTTGAAACCTCGTTAAAATTTAATAAAATAAAAAATCGGTTCTGTATTGAACCCGGCCTACTGAGACTAGGATATTTACGCAAGGATAATAATAAAAATGATAGTTTTTCCTATTAATTATAAGAAATAAACCCAACAAAGTATATATTTTTGAAAACAGAAAAAAAATCTCTGTTTAATGAGGGCATTGCCTACTACAATTTCTATTTAAAAAAATATAACTTTATGTTATAACTTGAAAATTTAAGTAAATATTAAAAAAGCAACTACACCACTGAATTGTATTCCAAAAAATGTCCCAATAATGATCAAACAGTTTTCTAATATCTCTAAAAATAAACGAGATATGACCGAAAAACGAAAAATCGACAATGTACATTTTTGGCAATAACTTGAAAACAAAAGAAGATAACCAATTTTCATTTGCGGTTTTGACTTAATCTCCAAAAAAGAGATCGGGACTTGGCCACTAGTTTTTTTCTATCACTTATAGTTACGGAGCTGCCCATAAGAGACATCGAATTTAATCCACCCTGTATAATGTGAGTCATTTCGTCCTCTTAAATATGATTTCTTAAACACAAAAAAAAAATTATAGGAGTATTAATTAAAAAACCGTTTCTAAAACGAAAATAAAAAATGTTAATTATGAATTGCGATGCCAACATCGATAAACAAGATATCAGTTTCATATACTTTTTTTTTCGTTCGCGTACGTTCCAGAACCAGATATGAGCGTTTCAATTACTGCCAGACACGTTAAGATAAGGCACGATCCTTTGTTACTTGCATTCTTTCTGGCCGAAATCAAAAGAGCTAAATTCGAAGGAAAATTCTGCCGACGCAAAGCGCTCCGGAAGGAAAAAAATTAAGTAGAGCATTCATTAGTAAATAATCATAATTTTTATTTTGATAACACTGACATTTTGTACAGAGAATCTAATATTTTTAAAAAACGTTTCATAGAAATGTGAAAAATTAAAATGTCTCCAAATTCTATTAATAAACGTACGGATTTTGAAAATTTAAATGACATATTTTGTAGTTTTTTGGATTCTTTAAATAGGATATAGATCTATCAATTAAAAAAAAAATTAGCTTTAATTTAGTTCTAGTTACTTTTACCTTTATTCTGGACAACTCATATTTTAGTTTAAAATCATGTTACATTTTCGTTTCTCTTAACAACTTGTTTCTCTTGACAATTTGTTTATTTACTTTTTTTCACTTCTGACGAAGCTATAAATCTACAGTGAAACGTTGAGTGCGTTCCCCTCATATTTCTGTCCGGTTCAAGATTAAAAAAACTTTGTACTTATTAACTTCATAGTATTAAACGATCGCGATTTATTTAGAACGCTTAAACTACTTTATTTACAATACAGGTGGGGCGTTACTTATTCACGGACGTCCATGGTGTATATCCCCCTCCCTCTCCGGGAGCTCACAATCCATTAAAAATCTTCTTGATTTTTCATTCGTCGCTGTTCATTTCTTGAACTTAAAACTAATGTGTAAAATTTAAATTTAGGAGTTCTCATTTTGGCGATTCATCAAATTGAATTTTATTCCCTTCTATTTTATAGCAAAATAGGCTTTCTTGTTTGTAAAGTTCAATGTCGGGCTTGAAACAGAAAAAAAATCTGCACAGATACCAAGTATTAAATTTGTAAGACGTGCAAACGGGGCCGAGGCCCGGAGGTTCAAAAAGTTGTCAGAATAAAAGAAAAAGTGAAAAATTCTTTTCCGTGTTTCAATAATAACTAGTAAACCAAATCACTCCTTTCCACCCCCATTTTGTCTCCAAATCTGTTAGCAGTTCGTACAAAGCTGAACCTCGATTTTCTTTGTTAGTAGCGCCTGGTTTTAGACAGAAAAAAAAAGCCAGAAATCGTTTTCTGCTTCGTTTTCCGCGGATCACTCGAATGCCGTCTACTTATATTTTCAGAATTGTCGAAGCTAGTCCGCTTCTCATCTATTTCTTAGCTTAATTAGCAGTAGCATGATTAAAATAAAAATTCGCATTTTTAAATATCAAAATACTATATCGGAACATAAGAAATATAAGAGAAGATTTCGTACCATAACATAAGAAATTAAAAACTTTTTTTGGCCTGGAAAAACACCACAATTTAAATTAGCTAAAATTTTACCAGTTAATAGCATTGAAACTAGAATATGAAAGAGAGAAGGGAAGATCAATAAAAAAATATTACTACACTTTTATAGTCTTTGTTTAAATGCCACATTTTAAGCAGCAAATATTCTATTTTCTTCAAACTCATCTTCGCCAGTCGTGGATGCTTCTCAGGTACACTTTATTTAAATTAAACCGAGAAAATTGATTGAGAGAAAAGAAAAATTTTAATTTGGAAGAATTTCTCGACGAGGAAAATTGAAAAGTCGCGTTCATAACCAACCCCGTCTTTCTTCTCTCGTGGTATTTATTATATGGTACAGGACGGTGTGGGTAGCTTAATACCGGAATTTCCTGGAATTCGTTCGCACTGGAAGCTGCGCTGAGAGCTTTCCCATGAATCATTTATTTGATTCAAAAATATTTTGAGCTTTGCAAATGCAATGTACTTTATTACAGTGCATAATGTAAGGTTTTCCTGTTTTTATATTAATTTGTTACGGGTGGTATGATCTCATTTCTTGGTATACTTTAAGCTGACTAATGCTTTCGTTATAAAAGCTCGTAGATGCACGAATTGCATTTTATGTTCATAAATCACTCATATTCCTAAATGATTTTCTAATTTAATAAAGTTTCTTAATTAAATTAAGTATATCTACTATTAAGTGTACTAAAACAAAAAAAAAATAATACTCCTAATAATAATCTGGATTCTAAATTTCTATGAAAACAAAATTTAATGAAATAAATTTAATGCCTTCATTTTTGTTCGTGTATAATTTTAAAATGAAATTAGAAGTTTTGCAACTTCTACAAAATAATTACCGTTAATATATTTTCTTTTTCTTTGCTTTTTTGCAGTAATTGAGAAATGTTAGGATTTCCTCAAAGTTTTTTTGAATTTTTCTGTTGGATTTTATGATAAAATTGATCCTTTTTGTAAGACTATAGGTATAAATAGTGAATGGTGACATTTTTAAAGTACAAATACAAGAAACAAAAAATTGAATATAAAAATTTACCTAAATATCTAACTTCATGAATAAAATTTAACATCAAATAATTCTTAATTTTTGTTGATCTATAATATTTTTTAAAACACAATTTTAAAAAAATATAAAAATATAAAAGTATAAAAATAAAATATGCAAATAAATAATTTTTTGTATCAAATAATGATTAAATTTATATTTATATTTATTATAATTTCATACAAAAGGGAAAAAAGAAAAAATTGCAAAAACTCAGTAAAATCTAGCGAAAGAAAGTAAATACTTTTTTGTCTTGGACTTTTCGTTTCTTAATGTTGGTGATTATGTCAAGCCAAACTCACAAATATTATAGCTTCTGATCAATGCTGATTCCAGCTTCGAAATCATAAATACATAAATATGATCAATTTTTGATAAATATATTATGGATTTTTAACGAATATAAATTTATAAAATTAAAAAACAATAAAAAAAAACAAAAAACATTTGTCAAAAACACGATTGTAGCAGGGAAATTAAAATTTCCAAAAATATTATAATCATTTGATTTCTGATGATGACGACGATCGTACATCTTAAAACGAACGAAAAATCAATAACGAACATTAACAAAAACAAAGATTAATAATAATTTGAGCCGCCCAAAATCCAACGAACAGAAACCAATGACTATCATAACAGTTATTTACGAAATGAAAATTTCTAAAGAGAGCCAGAAAAAGCAAATGACGACCATAATTATTCTCTAAGGAGAAACAAGCGAAAAAAAAAAGATTATTTAATTATTTCAGAACGAAAAGCAAAAAAAAAAAACAAATGGTGATCGTAAATGTGACGACTGAAAACCTCGGAAAAAAGCAAACGACGATCGTAATATTTACGAAAGGAAAAGAAATAATTTTAGGAAATGAACAAAAAGAAAAAGAAAAGAAAAACAAATTATTATTTCAAAACCAAAGCTGCTGCGAGACGGTCTTCTTTCAAACAATAACGGCAAAAAAAACGACAAAAAAATCAGAACGTGACAGAAACAGTTGAAGATGGAAACAAACGACGATCAAATAAAAAGGGACGGAAATATCTGATGTCGAATTTCAGACTTAAAAGCAATTTATATTTAGATTTATTTAACAATTTGCAATAAATATTACAAGTTGTGCCAAAAGTTAAATTATATTTTTATTAATTAATCCATAAACAAGTGACGATCGCGTTACATTCGAAAAACAAAACTGCAAACAATTTTGAAAAGTCTAACTAAAGCGCCACTATCTCTGTCTCTATTCAATAATAATTTATTATTTCAGTATCTTTTTCTTACTTTTCTTATTATTATTAAGCGCCATCTCGCGATAAGACGATCGTTAACGTCGGAATACGATTTGTTTTCCAAAAAAAAAAAAAAAGGAAATGCCGCGAACTTCGAAATTTGTTTAGCTGGCAACACTGCATCTTATTGCTGCGAAGTGCATCAAAATGCAAGGTTAGGTTGTTTTAAAACAGTACTTTCGTTTGTTTCAACTGTTAATTGCAGAAAAATTTAATTTAATAAATTTACCTATGTGTATTAATAAATATTTTTATTGTTTTATTATAATAATTATTATAATTTTTTTTAACTTTAACCTCCAGCTTACATTTCGCCGATGATTAATTTAGAGAATTGTAGGGAAATCCAGAATGCCGTAAAAGGAATTTTTCGTCGAGTTGATTGGCAACATTGATAGGGCGTCAGTCGTCTTTCTGCAAACAGAGATTGCACATCGTTATTTCATGGGCTGTTTAGTCATCTTGTTTCGTCCACTTTTGTGAAGTTTTGGACGTGAATGTTGAACGGAAAGTAATTCTCCGTGATCTGTACGACTCTCTCCACTAATTAGGGGCATTCACTTATGTTTTTCCAAGCCTGACAACTATCATCGATCAATCAGGTATTTACGACAAGCGATTGTTGTAGGCCATTACGTTCATAATGTTTGCTGGATTTTTTTCTTTGGGCTTTTAATCTTGGTTTTTGGTGTTGATCTTATTATTCGTCTTCTTCTGCGTTATCTTAAAGACACTTTACGCTAATCCGAGCATTCATTTATGGTTTTCGAAGCCTGACAACTCATCATCACTCAACATCATAAATCAGGCATTTATGACAAGCGATTGTTGTGCGCTATTATGTTCATAATGTTTGTTTGGTTCTTCCTTTAAGCTTTCAGTCTTGGTTTTGGTGTTTGATCTTTTTATTCGTGTTCGCTGTTCACTTTATTTGTGTGTTGGTCTTATTATTCGTTTTCGCTGTTCACTTTATTTGTAGACGCTTAACCGAACGAGGTGTTTGGAATAGAAGTCCGCTACACGACAAGCACCGCTGCATAACATTAAGGGTCGTTCGCACGAGGACAGTCGGACGCTACGTTTCGCCGCACCGACGACATGTACTGAGGAACGCCACCTCTTGGATAAATACGTGGACAAATAAGTAATAAAGCGGGAATTATTACAGGGTGCGATAAAATCTATTTACCGTTCGAAACCTTAACTTTAAACACGACGAAAATTACAATCATTCCTCAGGGCCATACTTTGGAGTCTCCATCGTTTTTCCACATTGACGTTTCCCAAAATTCATTCTTGCTACAAATACGTATAATATCGACAACGAGTGATTAATTAAAACTAATTAATCAAACGAATTTGAAGTTTGGCTTTCGAAATATAGTTTTTGCGTGCAAAAAATTGCTCCTCTTCTCTTATCTAATGAAAACGTTATCATCGATCATCATCGTCGCCTCGTCCTCGTCCTCGTCCGGCTGGCTCTCTTCACCTCGAGCATCCACGTCCAATTTATGGAGATATCCATCTTGATTGATGACGTTATGTAACCAAAACTAGCGTTCTAGGCCGATCTATCATAAATTAAGTCCCGTGCGTCGCCGGAGGGACACAGCGGACGTTCAAAGGCGTAACGAAAAAGTAGTCGAGAGCCACCATTATGTAACCGAAACGGAAACGGTTTCTTCAAGACGACCCTAAATCGGTTCTAATTGGACGCGAGTTGCTCCGGGACAAAAACGAAACGAAATTAATTTTTACAGCGAAAGAGAGTGCGGCTGAGAAGTTGGCAAAATTGAGGCCCGATTTCATAATCAAACTTCAGGAGACTTTAAAATAAAAGACACATTCTGATGTAGAAATAACTTCATTTTCGCATTTACTCCCTAAAAATGTCATTTGAATGTGCATTAGGCTTGTCGGGTTCTCGCGAGGAGAGTCTTAGAACTGTCATGTCGGGCGCATGCGCTTTACAAAAAGAACGTTGTGCGCATGCTCCTGACGGTTCTGAGACAGTACGAATAGAATTCTATATTTCTGACGTCACGTTGTTTAGCAACGGTAAAAGTCCACAGACGACGTGACGTCACAAAAACAGAATCCTGTTCAACTCAATTGCTACATTGGACTTTTGCTGCAGCCTGAATGAATTTTTTTCTTTACCTCCTGAATAATTAACGAAAAACGGTAGCAAATTAGCGCTGAAGAAAATAATCAATGTCCCGAGATGGTTCTCAGAAGAAGACAGGCGAGGTCAAAGGTCAAGGGGGCCAGGAGGAGTAACCCTGACTGATTTCTACGCCACTGCAGAACCGTCCTCCAAGAACCGCAGCGTGCACCAAAATTTAGAAAAATTCACAAATAATGGTTCGTCGCAACAAAATCACAGATCGTACTTAAAACGTATATTGAAACAAAAGATGAACATTGTGACAGTACAAAAGACAACGGCACAACAGGTCTGACTCTAACAAATCACACGTGCGTATGCAGCGTTGAAAATAAGTGACTAATGCCCGGTTGCACCAATATTTTAAGTAAAACTTAAGTTTAAGTCATGTTTAGAACATGACATTTATACATGGTGAGTATAACGTCAATCACATTCTGACTGATACTTAAACTTCATTTAAGTATCATATTAAAATGTGTCTGACATTTTGTTGAACTTACATGAAATGTCATGTTCTAAACACGACTTAAATTTAAGCTCTGCTTAAAACATTGGTGTAACCGACCGTTAATCTTTTAAACAAACTTCAATAACGTCAATATTAATCTTCATGTGAATCGGTACTCTATCAGACTTAAATATAACGCAGCTTAATTTATTCGAGAAAACTTTAAACTAAATGCAGGCACAAGTTCCGGCATATCTGCGTTATATACGAACGTGCATTAAATACGTAACATAATTAAAATAATTCGTTACGTTTGGGGAAGGTCATAAGGGTTGTTCGCACGTAGATGTCAAACGTTATTCAGCTGTCACGTAGTGTCGCCAGCTCACGTCGTCACGTCGAGTTTCGTGTGTGTCAATGGCTGACAACTGCCGGACGTCCGTGACCTTAGCGACGCCCTCACGTATCCCTCCTTCGTTGCACTTGATTCGCCACCGGGATACGATAAGCGACGTCTTATTCAATTCCCTTCGGATCGAAACGTAAAGTTGGAAAAATCTTATTCAATCCCCCCCCCCCTCCCGCTCGGAACATCGATGGAATGGCTGTGACAGCTCGAAAACGGAAACGGTTGAACCTTTTTCTCCCAGCAAAACCCACGTGGAAAACGTATCGTGTCTCTCGAAGTTCAACACGACGCTCACGAGGATACGCGGAGTCGCCGATTCGGCCGGTGAAAATCTGCCCCGGACTACTTGCGCCATGAAAGGAAATTAACGATCGCGAACAATAAATGCACGTGGAATAGCAACCAAGTAACAAAATGGCGCTTACCTCGCTGATCAAAAAATCTGAATAACAAACGATCCCCCTTCTTGTCGGGGCAACAATTATCAGCGAAGTGAGTGCGTCCGTACAGCACGGTAGGAGCGCGTTGGAGAAGTATCGGCGAAATATAACAGAGCCAAAAGAGAAAAGCCCAAAACGAGAAAGCGGAAACGAGAAGCGAATTTCTCTGTTGAAACAAAGAAATCGTATAAAACATGGGGAGTCAAAATGGAGTCTCGAGTTACCTTTCAATTTGTCGGGAGAAGAACGGGTCAACCGCTTGGTAAAAGTTGTTTAAAGCAACTCTACACTGTAGTTAATTAGAATCTTGCATAAAATTAGCAACGATTCCCGGTATACATTAACACGTCTGCACCTTGTAACGACGAAATGCAAAGTAAAGCGTGCAGTAGACGCCTCGGAAGGACTTGCGAGCGAGTTAAGATGGCTTGCCAATTAGAATTTAGAAATCTAAAACTCGTTAGAAGGTGTGATATTGTCGAAGCGCCCATACGGAAACAGCAGTGCGGCCAACTGACAACTACTGCATTGTACGACGCATGAATGTTAAAAAAAGAACCGGGAAATTAAACTGTAACACTTTCATTGTGAGAACTCGAATAAACCATTGACGACCAATTCTTTGCCTGTCGCTTGTGCATTATGAAATTCATCCATTTTGTCCCATCTGTCGACGCAACTAACAGTTATTCGCTTCTTCGGATTGCTCAACAGATGGCGCACCTCACTTTGATGTCGGTTGCTTTCGGTTTCCTTGTGTTTATTTAATTTCGCAGATCGAAGAGGACCCTGTTACTGGCCGTACAATCTACCGAGAAATAATTTTCAGACTATCGAACTTACACAGCCTCCGATTCTCCGAACATAAACAATCCTTTCATAATTACCGGAGCGCGCACACGCTCGTGCATACTAAAATAAGTCTTCCTATATACTTCGAGTCCAGAAGAAGAGAGAGAAAAAAAAAACAGCGACCGCACAAAAAAGTCGACAACTCACATGATGAATCGCTCTTTCACGCAGCCCTCAAGACTCGTTAACGTATTCAGGACGTGGTCCGCTGCATCCGCTCGTGTCGGGTTTTGCGATTTTCAGCGTTCCGCTTCTTCTTCTTCTTCTACCAGTCGTACATACGTCATAAAAATTGGATGGAAGCAGCCAATACCGTAAAGAAAGGCGACCCGTCTTACCTTATTAGGCGGACGTCCAAGTCGCATAAATTGGCCGGCTGCGAGATGTAATTCAATTGTTTCACCTGCCCCATATAAATTACTGCCCATTCATATCCGTTTCATTCAATACGGGCCCCGTTTTATTAACAGCGACCGCCGGAATTATCGCTTTTTGTCCGACGGATTCATTAAAACGGAATGCCAATAATAATCATTTCGGAAAATATGGCGTGATCAAAAAGAATAATTGGAAGATTTGAGTTTGCACGTGTGGCAGCACCGTCTTTAAAACAAACAAACAAATGACGTTCTCATTGATGCCGAATTATGGAAGTCGAGGGTAATTAATTTATTCATGGAATGGAAGGAATTTCCGAGGAATCTCGTTAAGAGCGATCTTTCTGTTTCAGTATAGGGCAAACCCAATGCATTTTTACGAAACGGGATTGCACGTAGCGCCTTTATTATGAAAGATAATTCGAGAAAATAATAATGTACTTGTTCAAGACATTCTGAACTACAAAACGTCTGTTTTAAAAAATAGATTTTGTTTTTCAATTAACCAATATTAATTAAGAAAAATCCGCGTTTTGTACCTTATCTTTAACATTTTCTTTCTCCTACTTCTAATTAAAATAATAAAAATGTAAAACAGACATTTTGTAGAGCAGACATTTCTCTATAAATACTTAAATTATTATGTATTTTCATAAATAATTGTAGTCGCTACATGAAATCCCGTAAACAATGAAAATTCGTCAAATCTGAAGGAACGGAAAGTCGAGGCAATCCCTTCCCGTTTCTTGGAGAGACGAGTACAAACATAGTGTTAAAGTGACACAGAAACACCAAAAAATAAAGGATCCACTTTACAGGCATGTTATGTTTATATTTATATTTCATAATTATCGATAAACTAAAGGAAACTTAAAACTCTTACTCTTCTACAAATATGTATCTGTTCAGGAAATCTCAATTCAGGTCTGAATGAATTTCCGAGTTTTGTGTTCTGAATAAGAAAGTATTTAGGAATAATTAAATTAGTCTTGATACTAATATAATCAAAGTCGTAGCCGTATTAGAATAGTGCGAACTTATTACAGGTACGAAGTCAATCAAACTTGCAAAAAGAAAATTTTTATATTAAAAAACCGTTGATTTGAAGCTTAAAAACGAATTTGAAAAAAAAATAGATCTACTGTTCAAACATGAAAATGAAAAAATCGTTTAATTACGACTATACCGGGTGGAAAGTTTCAAACCCGAACATAGAAAACTTGCATTGAAAACTACGTTTCTGCAGATTACTGCTCAACATTTACAGATACAAAAATGGTAATGGTATTAAAGGAAAAAAAAATTATGACTAAAATATTATCGTGTTAAAATTATTCCTAAATATGAATATATTCGGAATATAAATTGAATTTTTAAATTTCCAATGAACAATTTAGTCACCTATGTCAGATTTACTTTCAAATCTTTTCATATAAAATTGCAAAATGTAAACTAATATTTGTTTTATTTACATACCATCAAGTAGGTCATGATTTTATTTTATTAGATTGGCTATTAAAGTAAAGTTAGACAACTTAATTTCTTGTCAAAATCTCAAATTTGAAATTACTTTCGTTGTCAAAGTTTAGTTACTTGCATAATTACGACTTTTTCCCTAAACTTTCACGGCATTCTTCGACGGTAAATAGATAAAAAAACAGCCTTTAGAGTTCGCAGATTGTAATAGTGCCCACATACATTTCTTTTTTTATAAAATGACATGTCTTACTGAACAGAAAAATAAAAGTGTGCATGTTTAACTAAAAGCTTACTAAATAAAGAAATTTTAAAATTTCTAGCTTCACTAACGTACTCGGTATAATTAAAATTTCGAATAGATAAATTTTTGGTATGTCAGGGATCAACTAATTCAAATAACAAAGTAATTTTTTAAATGGCAGTATTTATGTATGTCTTAAAAATAAATTATGGACACTTTGTTTCTGTGATATCGTTTCCGATCAATCCATCAGATATTGCACCTAAAAATTAGAAGAAAGCATGTACTATGAATGCCAAAAAAAATCTGGGACAGATAATATGTCCTAATGTAAATACGAGTTATTTATTGTTGCTGTGATGTATTCGCCCGCTTATTTATTTCTGTGCTTTTTATGTTATCGTAGAAACAAGTTTAAAGTTGCGTGTAAACTAATAAAATTGCTCAAAATTGCGTGTAAAGACTTGTCCCAGATTTTTATGGCGGGCACAGTTCATATTCGATGAACATTAATTTATTCTTCCAATTGTTTCACTACATTTTTTTCATATTCCTTTCCATGGTATCTTTCGAGCCGAAATAGTAACTTCTACCAAAGAAAAATGTACTTTTACATACACAGTAATAAATCCAAAGTCTGCAAGATCTAGTTTTGGGGGTCGAATTTTCTGATTTATTATTTATTTTTTTATTTACGTTGATATTACATGATCGTTTTCTATTCTGAACAGCAAAACTCATAACAAGATTTTCAAATACCATCCCAAAATTCAAACAGTTGCCATACGTCCGGATTTCCCCGGACATGTTCGGGTTCTCCGGCAATCCGGGGACGTCTAGGCGGGTTTTGATAACTGATTCGGATTTTTGTCAGGTCCCAAAGCCAAAAGTTAACTCACTAGACAGAATCTGCCTAGGCAATCGAAACTTACAGCATTTACAATTTAGGCTAATAAGAAGGACGACAAAATAATTAATGAAAAAGTGAGAGTTGCCATTTAAAAAAATAATAAAATGTCTTCTTAAAATTAAAACTTTATTGGTTTCAGGCTTTTGAAAAGAGAAAACAAGAAATAAGTAAAATATGAATTTAGTGCGTAATTTATGCCACCTTGTATATAAAACTAAGATACATTTTTTTTAATTACAATTTTTTTTAATATCTTCCTCGTCCGGATTTCGTCTGGATTTTTAAGTAGCCTTGTCCTGGTTTTCAAATTTTATAGATGGAAATGGCATGGAATAATATGTGATCACAATACGTTATGTGTTGCGATCACATCTAAAATTTGGCTTTCAAATTTCATTCTATAAATCTTGAAATTATACAGTGTCTACTGATTGGGTTCACAATAGAAAAACTTTTTCATTTTTGAGTTTTCGAAAAAAAGATTCTTTATAAAAGCTTTTGCTTTTTAGCTCAGAAGAATTGAAAAAATTCTGTTCGTGATTTCATAAAATGTGAGTCCCAAAATTTTTGAGTAAAATCACATTACCTGTTAATGTCAGTCACATCAGTAAACGTAATTCACGAGTAAAATTTTTGGTGTCAAAAATGTTAACTCGCGAAGTTATTTAATTAAATGTTACGGCATTGGAAACTTTTCTTATAACTTCACAATTGAGATTATCCGGATGCGCCATTTATAGTGAGGATGATCCAGCTACAGCGTTGGCAATAGCGTAGCTGAAACAGCGCGCCTGCCTTTACGCACACTTTCAAATTCATGACACTGACAATACTGGCTAACATGATTTTACTCAACACTTTTCGGATTTTGCCATATTTTATGAAAATCAGAACAGAATTTTCAGTTTTTCTCAGCTTTTAGTCGGTATTTATTATTTCAGATATTGTTTTTGAGAGTTTTAGGACAAGCAAAAACTTTTATACCCACAGTGTATGTATGCTTATAATGAAATGATTATTTTTTTAAATTTTATTATATTTATTAAATCAACTAATTACCGTTTACTCTCTTACTATAACGAATTTTACACAAAAATTAACATCGTGTCATACGGGTCTAATAATTCAGTATAATGAGACCGTATACAAATATTTATGAGATGATGAATAACACGCCACAAGTGATAACGAAGGCAAGATGCCTATCCTTGTTAGATTTTACTTCCCCTATTTTAGTTTTGTGGAGGTAGAAAAGGTTTTAAAGGGAATACAGAAACGGCAAGTCGTTAGACGGAAAGATCGCTCTTAAGCAACTCAACCCCATTTTGTTTTATTGTTTTTTTTTCTTTAACCTTACGGTAATTGATCGTCTTTTATTTTGATTTTTGGGACCTCAATCTCTTCCTTTACAAGAATCGTCGCGTGTCTCATTCACATCTTTAATGTATAAAATAAATTCACACTCAATAAACGAAAATCAAAACAAAACATCGAAACAATAATGGGCCACGAACCCTAAAAGTTTGGGAAACGCTGACGTAGATGCTTTTTCTTAAAGCATTTGTTTTCACAGCTTTTGCTACTGCTGATCAGCCAAAACTTAAAACAATTGCTTGCTTTTTGTTCATCGGGCTCATTGGCTGACCGTATTATTACCGAACAAATCACACTTTAATTAAAAATCGAACGAAACAAAAAAAAATCATTATTATAATTTTTTTTATAAAATCGAAAACATTTTCATGCAATGCAACAATATAAAGCGCTTACATTTTCAGCGTCGCTGCACAATCCAAGGCATTAGCTTCTGCCCTCGTACACACGTACACAAATACACGCACGTATTATCAAAGGGACGCGATTGTTATTAATGTTATTAAACAAAATAGCATATTCACTTTCTAACGCGAGTTTTCCGAACGGAAAAGTTTTTAAATTTAAAACGAATCGAATCAACGCCGCTCGAGGCAAGAATTCACGACTACTAATACGTTTATCGATCGATCGTCAATTTTTTGTTAAGACACAGCCGCCCGTACTTTATACTTTCCGCAGTTATCTTTGTCGCAGATACACCTTTACTCATTTTAAATCGACCTGGAAGTGGATATAAAATTCAGTTTTTTGTCGCGTCAAGCCTGCCATAGACAGAGAACTATGCTCGCAAAGATACCTTCCTACAAACATACAGATTGACTTGGACAATTACGTAGAACATTTTCAGGATAGCAGGCGTATTTTCATACATGAAAAAGTTCAGTTTTCCAGTGCTTAATAATCTTCTACAATTTCTAGTTCTAACAAGAAATTTTCGGGGTAAAAGATATTTTCTTTAGCAAGTCTTGAACCAAATACTGTATGTACAGGGTGGATTAATTTCGATGTCTCTTATGGGCATCTCCGTAACTATAAGAGATAGAAAAAAACTAGTGGCCAAGTCCCGATCTCTTTTTTGGAGATTAAGTCAACAGCGTAAACAAAAATTGGCTATCTTCTTTTGTTTTCAAGTTATGGTCAAAAATTGACATTTTCGACTTTTCGTTTTTCGGTCATATCTCGTTTATTTTTAGAGATTTTAGAAAACTGTTTGATCATTATTAGGACACTTTTTGGAATACAATTCAGTGGCGTAGTTGATTTTTAATATTTACTTAAACTTTCGAGATATAACATAAAGTTATGTTTTTTTAAATGGAGATTATAGTAGGCATTGCCCTCGTTAAATAGAGATTTTTCTTCTGTTTTCAAAAATATATACTTTGTTGGGTTTATTTCTTATAATTAATAGGAAAAATGCCATTTTTGTTATTAGCCTTGCGTATCCTAGTCTCAGAAGGCTGGCTTCAATGCAGTGTCGACATTTTTTTGTTTTTATTAAATATTAACGAACTTTCAAACCTGTAGATAGTTTTGGTCGCTTAAAAAATTTCACATGCACTTTATTTTACAAAATTCCGTTTGAGAAATGTAGCACCCATCGCGACCGATCTGGCAAAAGCTTTTTTTGTTTTTATTAAATATGAATGCACGCAAATTTAGTTTGATACATGTCCGATTTTGTTATATTTTACTATTTGTGTATTTGTTTTTGTTTTTCGTGTTTTTAATAAAATATAGCTCAAGAGAAACAAAAAAAAAGAAAGCTTAATTTAGTTCTAATTTAGTTATTATTACCTTTATGTTTATCCGAACAACTTGTATTTTAGTGTAAAATCATGTTATCTTTTCGCTTCTGTTGACAACTTGTTTATTTACATTTTTTCACTCCTGACGAAACTATGAAGCGATAGCGAAACGTAGAGTGTTCTTGCGATTTCACAGTGTCCGTTTTAAAGTTTAAAAACTATTTTCACTCAAATATTTCATCGAACAAGAGTCGACTTTTTTATTTTATTTATTTTTTATAGAAGTCGTTTCTTGTCCGATGGAAATTGTATAAAAATTGTTTTCAATTTTAAAAAGATATTGTGAAAATTACAGGAACGTTCAACGTTTCTTTCTAACGAAACTATAAACCGAAAGTGAAACGTTGAGTATTCGTGCAATTTTGACAGGAACTCATATCAGAACGGTCGCTGAAAACGAAAAAACGGAAATTTGTAAATTAACGCGAACACGAATTTATTTACGCAGCTAAAACTTTGAAAATATTTGAAAGCTCGTTAAAATTTAATAAAATAAAAAATCTGCTCCGTATTGAACCCAGCCTACTGAGACTAGCATATTTACACAAGGATAATAATAAAAATGACAGTTTTTCCTATTAATTATAAGAAATAAACCCAACAACTAAATTTGCGTGCATTCATATTTAATAAAAACAAAAAAGCTTTTGCCAGATCGGTCGCGATGGGTGCTACATTTCTCAAACGGAATTTTGTAAAATAAAGTGAATATGAAATTCTTTACGCGGCCAAAACTGTCTACAGGTTTGAAAGTTCGTTAATATTTAATAAAAATAAAAAAAATGTTGGCACTGCACTGAAGCCAGCCTACTGAGACTAGGATACGTAAGGCTAATAACAAAAATGGCATTTTTCCTATTAATTATAAGAAGTAAACCCAACAAAGTATATATTTTTGAAAACAGAAAAAAAATCTCTATTTTATGAGGGTATGATTTCTATTTAAAAAAATATAACTTTATGTTATAACTTGAAAATGTAAGTAAATATTAAAAAAGCAACTACACCACTGAAATGTATTTCAAAAAGTGTCCTAATAATGTTCAAGCAGTTTTTTAATATCTCAATCTCAATTTTTGTTCACGCTGTTGACTTAATCTCCAAAAAAGAGATCGAGACTCGGCCACTAGATTTTTTTCTATCATGTATAGTTACGGAGATGCCCGTAAGAGACATCGAAATTAATCCACCCTGTACAAAGATTAAGGGTACGAACATGCCGAAGATGCTTCGCTGTTCATCCTCGATGTTTAGGTCGCAGTTTTCTGATGAATACATTTATACACAAATACATTTTTTAATTTATCTGCAAAGGGAAATGTACCACACTAGGTTTAGCAAAACCGCGTAAGCTCTTGTCTTATCTACTTTATTTTACAACATTTCTGACTTTTTTCTTCTTATTTTACTTTCTTGAAAACGATCAGCATCAATGTAAACAAGAGATCAACTTAATACCTTCTGATCCAGGAAAGCAGGGCTGGTCACAAGAGGATTACACCGGGTACAAAGCACCCAGGCCCTCATATTCCATACCGCAACACTCAGCTGATCAATTACTTTAATTTAAAAATGATAAGATAGAAATCTATTTGTAAAAATTATCGCCTTGCATCGTTAATAAATTAGGCTTCAATATTCTAATTCTAAGTTATAAAGTACCCTTTCTGGGTTGAGTATAGAAGAAGAAATCCTAAAACATTGTGGTTACGCTAATATTATTAATGAGATTAAAATAAAAATACGTGTTTTAATTAAATAAACAGCTGACAGTAGCATGTTTATTTTTGTTTAGGAAGAAAGAAAGATATTATTTTTGTGAAAACGTGTGGACAAGGGTTGAAAATTTACTTTTCATCCTCTTTTGTACCCAATTCTTTTAAATTATCCGTACAAAGTTGTAACTCGATTTTCTTTGTTGTTAATGTTCAGGTTTTCGAGTGGAAAGCCAGAAATCGACTTTCCAATATGTTTCCTGCGGATGATCGAAAGGCGCCTTACCTACATTTTCAAAATTGTCGAAAATGCTTCGCTATTTCTCCCTTTTCGGTTTTTTTACTCTCCTTGGACTACAAATAGAATGAAAATTTTACTTGCGGGAATGTCTCAATAAAAGTGCCCACATTTTTAAATATAACAATATAACAATCAAAAACGATTTGCACAAAATTTTTTTAAATATAACAATATATTTAAAAAAAAATAACGTAAAATTTAGTTTACAATACAATTTAGAAAAATTTAAACAAAAACGTGCAGTTCAGTAGTTGAAAGTATTTTCCATCAGTTGGTTGTCAAAAGAACTGCGTTATATTGTGTGATTAGGTCAGGACGTCATCTGCAACAAAATGAGTCGATGGAGAAAGACAATAAGCGACTGACATTTTCTTTTCTGGATTTAGGGCCTCTTAATTCTCACCGATTCAATTACACAAAGAATCAATTTTAATGCGTACAATAAATTTTCTTTTTAATTAAGGCCGAATTAAATTCAAGATAACAAAATAAATAAATACCAATGAAATTATGGAGTTAAATAAAAAAAATCGTTTGTAGAGGAAAGAGAATATTCAGTACAAAATCAAAAAAGAAGGGCGTGTTCAACTCATCAATGCTGACTTTATAAACAGAGATTTTAAATTAAATTAATAAAAATCACAAAACAAACACACCGTGAATTCGCTATATTAAATACATACTGAGAAAACGGACTGATTGTTTATTTTTTATTTTAATACAGTCCGTTTTCTCAGTATACCGGCTGTTTCAAATTGGGTGTGCACTGAAGGGATCTCCTAAACCGTAACAGATACAAATTCAGTTAAATGGAAGAAAAATTGCATGAATCAATGCCTAATTCGTATCCATTGAGAGAATGATTTTTTTCTCATTTCTTCTTGAGTTATTAATAAAAAAGTGAAAAAATCGATTTTCTTTTTCTCTTTGTATCTCTTTTATTATACATAATTCTTAAAGAATAATTTTCATTTTTATTCTTCAAGAATTGATGATGGATGGATGGATAACCTTTTGTTTGTGGGTGATCTGTGTTTTGTTTTACAAAAATCTATCGTCTTGTTTTTCAACTTTAATATAACCTCTTGTGTGTTTTTTTTTGCAAGATTTAAGACGTTTTCCTGCTTTCAATGGCCCTTCGATTTTCCAAAACTGGACTTACTTAATACTTAACGAAAAGGAAACGCACGCAAATTGTGTTCTGGAAAAATCGATGTTCTTTTGTATTCGTTTTCTTAATTGCCCATGGTCTCTTGGTTCTTCGAGAAGCGAACGACATTTTAACCAATTACGTCACTTTTCCTCACAGAAAATAGTTTTTTTTTTTTCTGAAAAAAACGACCGTCTTTTGTTTACGTTTTCTTAATCTTTTGATTTTCTTTCTAAACTCGATCTTTACTTTTCTTGCACAGATGATCGTCTTTTGTTTTCGTTTTCATAATTTCTTTTTCCTTTGTATTCGTATTCATAATTTTTTGTCTTTTGTTTTCGCTTTCATAACTTTTGCCTTTTGTTTTCGTTTACATAATTTGTTGTGTCTTTTGTTTCCATTTTCACAATCTCTTGTCTTTTGTTTCCGTTTTCATAATTCCCTTTTAACAGTCTCTTATTTTCCAAAACTCGATCGTCATTTTTCCTTACGGAAACTAAATTAGAATTTTTGTTTTCTGAAAAAATCGACCGTCTTTTGCTTTCGTTTTCTTATCTTAATCTCCTGATTTTCCAAAACTCGAGCTTTACTTTTCTTACACAAAATCGTCATTTGTTTTCGTTTTCAAATTTCTTTTAAGTCTCTTATTTTCTGAAACTCATTTTTTCTCACAGAAAGTCAATAAGCAATTTTTATCTTGGAACAATCGACCGTCTTTTGTTTTAGTTTTCAATTTTTTTTTAACAGTCTCTAATTTTCCAAAACTCATTTTTCATCACAGAAAGTAAATACGCGATTTTTTTCTTAGAAAAATCGACCTTCTTTGTTTTCGTTTTAGTAACTTTTTGTTTTGTTTTCGTTTTCTTAATCTCTTGATTTTCTTTCAAAATTCGATTTTTACTTGTCTCACGGAAAATCGTTTTTTTTTTCTTTTTTTTCGTTTTCAAATTTGTTGATTTTTTTTTTGTTGGAAAAATCGACCTTTGTTTTCGTTTTCTTAATTTTTATAGCAGTCTTTTGATTTTCCAAAACTCGATCGTCAGTTTTCTTACAAAAAATAAATATTAATAGACGCACAAATATCGATCGTCTTTTGTTTTCCTTTTATTAGTTTTCAGCAGTCTCTTGATTTTCCAAAACTCGATCTTAACTTTTCTTACAAAAAAAAATAGATATATAAAAACGCACAAAAAATAGAACGGCATTTGTTTTAGTTTTCTTGATTATTTTCGACAGTGCCTTGATTATATCCAAAACTCGAACACTCGTGATTTTTGTCTGGAAAAAAACGATCGTCGTTTTTTTTGGTTTTTCTTTTTCGATGATGCCTTGATTTTCCAAAATCCGAACTCGTCATTCCGATCTGAAAAAATAAATATGTACCTACAAACGCAAAATTTTCTTATGGAAAAGTTGACTTTTGTTTCTGTTTTCTTATTTTTCAACAATTCTCGAAAAATCGATCGGCTTTTGTCTTCGTTCTCTTGATTTTATTTTCGACTTGATTACTCGGAACACTCTCGCGATTTTGATCTGGAAAAATCGATCCTTTTCATTATTTTCGACGGTGCATCCTAATTTTCCAAATGCCGAACTCGTCATTCCGATGTGGAAAAATCGATCGTCTTTCGTTTTCGTTTCCTCAATTTTCAACAGGCTCTTGGCTTTCCGAAAGGCGACGTGCTTTTTTTTTTAAAAAAAGAAAACTTAATTTTCCGAAGCTCACGTTTCTCACCGAAAATAAATAAATACGGTCTTTTGATCGTCCTTTGTTTTCTTAATTTTCAACAATATCTTGAGTTTTCAAACTTCCAAAAAATAAAAGCGTAAAAATGTCACTCCGGAAAATTCGATCGTATTTTGTTTTCGTTTTCTTGATTTTAAAAACTTACATGACAATTTGATTTTCAAAATTCGATCGTCGCTTTTCTCACAAAAAAACAGATGCCTAAAAAATTTGTTGCGCAAATCGACGTCTTTTGTTATGGTCTTCTTGCTTCTCAACAATATCTTAATTTTTCAAAATTCTAGTCATTTTCTCACAAAAAAAAATAACTAAATGAACAGAAATTTCGTTCTGGAAGAATCGTTCGCTTTTCGTTTTCGGTCGTCAAAGAGCGAACAAGAGCGCGAAAATTGTGTTTCGGATGTTCGATCGTCTTTTGTTTTCGTTTTCTTGAATTTCAAGACTCCTCCGTCGATCGTCTTTTGTTCTCTCGATTTTCAACAGCATCTTTTGATTTTTCAAACACAGGTCGTCAAAGAGCGAACAAGAGCGTGAAAATTATTGTGTTTCGGATGTTCGATCGTCTTTTGTTTACGTTTTCTTGAATTTCAAGACTCCTCCGTCGATTTTCCAAAATTTAACGTCATTATCTACACAGAAACAAACGCCTAACAGAAATTGTTGTTTTGGTCAACTGTTTGTACTTTCAAATGTCGTCTAATATTCAGGCAAAACAACTGTATATTTACACAGTCATTGTAAATGATTCATAGGTCCAGTCCGTGACCTCCAAAAAATAAAAAGTAAACCGGTGCCACTTATTAATGTTAGTATCAGGCAATATCAACATATAACCCTCAAGAGCATCATGGAATTACTCATCACGAACATCAACTGACTGATTTCTCACACACCGAAATTGCACTTGTGCCGGGAAAATTATTTTTCAAAGCTTCTAGGATGAATTTTCAAGATTCGCAACAAGATAAGCTACACCAACAAAAAAAAAACGGTGATTTGACAAACAGCTGTCAGAAATGTAGTAATTAACAATTATTTAACAATTGTACTGTACTGTATCGTATAAACCATTTACGACAAATCGCACTTAATGATAAAACGAAATAAATAAGGGCAGAAAAAATCTGCCGCAATCGGGATTCGAACCCGAATCGTCTAACTATCGAGCTATCACTACTCAGAGGTTCCAGTTTATGTTAATCTAATAATATAGATTAGAGTTTGAAAGGAAACTCTGCATAGTTCGATTTGATTGAACCATCAAGATAGAACGTGTGATCTTAACATCTTCATTACATGCAACGCCTGAGCGCGCGTTGATATTTTGTTCTCGGTCTGTGCAAGATGATAATTTGCATATTTAAAAATGGTAATGCCAAAGTAACTGCTTGCGAGCCGAGCGAGCGATAATTAGCCATTGTGCGAGCAAGGGAAACGAGTGGGAAGAGAGTTTATGACCGGCGTTATGCAACAGCGCAAAACCTACGTTCGTCATAAACGCTGGCGAGTTGATAAACTCGTAACAACATTCTTCTGATTTCGTTTCGGAATAGGTCCACTGGCACTGACTTAATTAAAAAAAAAACGCACATAATAACAATGTCTACAAAATTAATATTACAAAAAAAAAATAGAAAACGGAAGTTGAACGACCAGCCAACCATAATCTACAGGTGTCCGAATATTCGTTTCTTGATGTTATTCCTACGGACATCGCAGAAGAAATAGCCTCTGTGAAGTTGGCACCTCATTTTTCTAAAAAGTGATTTTTTATAGGAGTTCTAATAACACCCCAAAGAGTTCTGGAGTTCTATGTCAAAATTAAAAAGAGTTCTAGCGGATTAAACATAAAAAAAATACTTTTAAAATTTGGGGTGCTAAGTTTACAAGACGGGATTTGAAAATTGGCTATAAAATGATAATTGTTGGAAATAATTAATTTCATCATTAAGACTTTCTTTAGAACTATTGAGGTGCTATCCAGAATCTCGAAATTACTATAACCCCCTTACTCCTTCTGATCTAAAAGATCAGAAAACGAAGAAACATTTTATTTTTGGATGTAGAGACCCATAAATGCAAAATAATTATTAGTTTAAGTACCATACTACTCTTAAAAGAAAAGAACCTCAAATTAATTTTTTTTTTCATTTTACGCTCTGACAACACTCGAGAATTTTGCCAAAGTGTAAAATGGAAATTTTTCTCGAAATTTTTTTCGTTCTGCTTGGAGTTCTGGGTAGCACCCCACGAGTTCTCACGATTATCCTTAACGACCAAAGCGCTAAAATCAAAAGTAATAAAATTCCAACGATTTTTCGTTTCTCAAATTGAAGTGTCAAAGCGTTATGAAGAAAAAAATTGGTTTGAAATTCTTTTCTTTTAAGAGCAGTATGGTACTTAAACTAATAATTATTTTGCATTTATAGGTCTCTACACCCAAAAATAAAATGTTTCTTCGTGTTCTGATCTTTTGTAGAATAAGGGGGATATAGTAATTTCAAAATTTCGAGATTCTCTTTAGAGTTCTGGATAGCACCACAATAGTTCTAAAGAAAGTCTTAATGATGAAATTAATTTCCAACAATTAACATTTTATAGCCAATTTTCAAATCCCGTTTTGTGAACTTAGCACCCCAAATTTTAAAAGTCATTTTTTTTATGTTTAATCCGCTAGAACTCTTTTTAATTTTGACATAGAACTCCAGAACTCTTTGGGGTCCTATCAGAACTCCTATAAAAAATCACTTTTTAGAAAAATGAGGTGCCAACTTCACAGAGGCGAAGAAATACCAATCATTTGGGACACCTATACTATCCTCTTTGTAGTACAGTCAAAATCTCGAATCAAGAGTAATACGTCATCAATGACGCAAACTCGTACCATCTTAAAACACTAGAGAAACGTGTAAAATGCCGTTAGCGAATGAGAAATAAGTTGGCAATACATCGCCATGTTGTCAAGTATAAATATAAAGAATAGATAAAACAGCGACATCTTACGATCGCTTTTTGACCTGACATTGTAGTAGGATAGACAAATTGAAGCGGATTTGCACCTAATAAGTCCCCCCCCCCCAAAAAAAAAAAAAACGATTTGCAACAAATTTTTTTATAAATATAAACATTCACACATAAACCTCAGTAATTTGTTAACCATGTTTCGTTTGTTTGACAGTTGGACGTCAATGTAATTATTTTAACTGTAAACTGAGTCGTCAATCCGAGAAATAATTATTGAGGAACTAACTAAAAGAACCTTTTGCCGTTTTTACTATTTGACATTTCCTCTAAAGTTCTGTTTGGCACCATTACTTGTGGCAACACTGGCCTATTTTGACGTCATTACTAGCTGTGACGCATTATTACGCTTGCTTCGTGACGGGGACTGTATGTTCGTATCTTGATTAACAAAATTTCATCTCGTTTTGAATGTTTCAGTTGATCAATAGTTTATTTTTATTTATTCTCCTGGAATTTAATGTTTGGAAGGTTCACTTGAAAACAAAACATCTTGTCACGATCGCTTTACTTTTTTTTGTCAATCAATTTATGATTTTTTAATTTTAATAATAATAATAATGTTCTTTATTGTTCTTTATTGTCTATATTTGTCGAAATACAAAGTAATTATAAGACTAGTCAAGAATATGAGTTATAAGACTAGTCATGAGTATAGTAATGATTGTTTTGTTATTATAACCATTTGACATACTGAAAATTTCCAGATCGTTACTATTTTTGTTATCTATGATTTTAGTTGAAGTTTGTTCTTGTCCGATGAAACGTTGAGTGTTTTCCCTTCATATTTCTGTCCGGTTCGAGATTAAAAAAAAAACTTTGTACTTATGATTTTAGTGATGAACAGATAAAACAGCGACATCTTACTATCGCTTTTTGACCTGATTTTGCAGTAGGATAGACAAATTGAAGCGGGATTTGCTCCTAATAAGTTCCCCATGCAAGGCGGCCATGCTTGCTGTCAAAGCATAATGAAAGTTTTAAAAAAAATTTGTTGCAAATCGTTTTTGATTGCAGTGAAAACCTCGAGCAGCCTCTGTACAGCTGTTTCAGCCCTGCTTGGGGCTTCATCAGCAGAGACGTAGCTCGACATTCCCACTGCAAACCAAAAACGACTTGTCCAATTTACTCGCAATTGCGATGTAATAGTGATGAACAGATAAAACAGCGACATCTTACTATCGCTTTTTGACCTGACAATGCAGTAGGATAGACAAATTGAAGCGGATTTGGTGTGCAGTGGGAATGTCGAGCTACGTCTCTGCTGATGAAGCCCCAAACAGGGCTGAAACAGCTGTACAGAGGCTGCTCGAGGTTTTCACTGCAATCAAAAACGATTTGCAGCAAAATTTTTTGTGATTTTAGTGTTGCTTCTCTTTTCTCTTCTTTTTAATAATTCCCGAAAGACAAAATTGAAGTTTCACATTTCAAGAAATAGAACTAAAGTCAATCAATCGTCAAAGTATGTTTTGTTCTGCTAAGAAATTCGATTGTGGATCAATCAGTCGTTATGTAGCGAAACGATTGCAATTTGTTTCGAGCGTTTTTTTCTTTACAAGTTTGCATTTATTTATTGCTTTTCTGCCTTCTCTTGTTTGATAAACACATCGATCGCCATTTGTTATCTAAAAGTCAATCGTCAAAGTAGTTTTGGTCTTTTGTGTTGTAACAACTCCTTTGCGTTCGATTGATTGAATTGTTGGCTTCCGGTTGGAACCACGCGTCTCGGATTTCTCTGCTTGCAAGACCGGCAGAAACCCTGAGGAAGTTCTTCTGCAACGAAAAACGAAACGTCGGCAATAGAAGAAATCCGAGACACGCGGTTCCAACCGGAAGCCACAAATTCAATCGTGGACGACGGCAGCGGAAGCCTTCAAATTAATCCTTTGAGACTGTTTTTTTTTTTCTTTTTTACAAACAAAAGATGATTAACTGCTAAGTAACTCAGAGTCAATTTGGTCTTGTAAAATGACAAATGCAGAACATCTAAAAGAAAATAACTTACCTACTTAATTAATTTAAAAAAAAAAACGTTTTTTTTTCTTTTGACTTGCTACAATTATTTTTTTTATCCCTTTCGATTTATTAAATTTCATCGATCGAGTTTCATTTATTTTATTTATACTGCAGAAAAAATGACGTTTCAAGTTAGAAAAATGAAATGGCAATCTATTTGTGGAAAACAATTGACAATCGAATTTTGAAGCAAATTCATTGATCAGTAACATGAACACAGTCCTGGAAAGATTTTTCAAAAAATAAAAAACAATTGCATGGAAATTGCAAATTTCAACAGCCAACAGCAATTCAACGTTTGAAAGCAAATGCAAAAGTCTAGTGTTTTTTTTTGTTTGACAGTGTTTTGTTTATAATATTTTTATTAGACACAAATAATTTCGGTGGCGTTTTGTTTTTCAAGCAAATGCCGTTGCGATCACGGAATCATAATTTTGACAGTATTTTGTTTTTCCAAACAAGTAATATCGATGCGAACACGTTGCAGAAAAAAATATATTTATTATTATTATTTATTATTTATTTTATCGTCAAACATATAACAAAACACAAAATTAATTTAGTTTTTTCAAACCAAAAATTAAAAAATAATTTTTGTTGCTGTTTAAACTATTCAAAAATTTAAACAAAAAAAAACAAAATATATTTATTATCAATATCATCAAATGTATAACAAACCCCAATTTAATTCAGTTGTTTCAAACCAAAAACTTAAACAAAAAGCAAAAGTTGTCACGTTACCTATTCACGAAAAGATCGATAGTATTTTGTTTTTAAATAAATTCCGTAGCCAATATGAACACGCAGTCCTGAAATATAATTAAAAGACAAAAACAAAACAACAATTTCAACAACCAACCAACAGCAATTCGATGTTTGAGAACAACGTAAAAGTAGTTTTTTTTTGTTTCACAGTGTTTTGTTTTTCAAGTAAATACCGATGTCAGAAACTAACGTTGTAAAGGCACTTGCAGAAAAAAATTTTCAATTTCAAAGATCTTAAATATCTTGGTTATTTATTTATGCAGAATTATAAAATTAGGTCATTTTATATTTTACTCAACGGAAAAATCTAATACCGTTTGCGGAAGCAGGTTAAGAGTGACAGTTTCGCAGATACGACTGTCAATTGTTTTTTATTATTATTATTATTATTACGGACGCTATCTTAAAGTCCTATCATATCGTGTAATGTAAAAATAAAATCTGGAAATACGACACTACGACCATACGGTACACTTCTGCTTTTGTTTTAAAACAAAATATTAAGTTACTAAAAATATTTTCAAAAAAAATTTAATCTAGTAGGCAGATGCTTACAAACAATAAGAACTAAAACTATTATTAAATTAACAAATCTTATAAAACTTTCGTACCCGCAGAGGTATTTAGATAAAAATGTTATTTTCTGAAACTATTTTTTAGTAACTAATAAAATATAGAAAAAAACAAAAGTACATACCACTATACTACAAGATGGAAAAAAAATGAAAATCGACGAAAGTTTTAAAAACAAGCTCGCAGAAAACAAAAGAGCACTGTCAAAAGGAGTCAATAAAATGCGAAAACCGATTCGCTTAAAAAGGAAAAAAATACGAAAAACAGAAGAAAAAAACAAGAACGGACGAACAAAAAAATAGACATTTGCAAGTTAACAAACTCGTAGGAAACGAAGAAAAAAAAAACAAAATAAAGCCAACGAACCACGAATAAAACGCAAAAAATCAATTCCTTAAAACAAAAAAAGAAAAGTATTAATTTAACAAATTAAGCAAAAGAAATCATTATTGGAAGTATTTTCGTCGAATAATACCTACAAATGGAAGATGACTGTCATTTTTGATCACTGTATATTTTTTCTCTGAATTTTGTTGAGCGTCGTTAAGTGAATAGATACAACAATATTATCAGGCGACAGGCGCCAAATAAGATTTTTAAACAGCAAATATGTCTAAAATGTTGCTAGCCCAAATGGCGGAATTTCGCATAATCTGGTAATACTGATCTAAGATAGCGCCAATAAGATAAAAAACAGTTGATTGTCGTAACTGGGAAACGGTCAATCCTAACCTACATCCTCCGACGGTGTTAGATTTTCCATCAAAATTTCTGAGCGTTATAATTGTTAAAATAAATAAAAATAAAATTAAAAAAAAACCAAATTCGAGATTTTCGAAATTGAATTGAGTTTCTTTGAATGTAGACATTTCAGAAATGAATGGAGATAGATAAAAAAAAATTGCACATTTTTATAGTCCCTAAAATAGAGCGCAACTTCTTTGTAATTTACTCCTATTATTTAACTGTCTTTTTATCTCTTATAGTTTACGAGATCCTCACGGTGAGCTTTTAATTATTTGGAACCCTGTATAAAAGAAAAACAGTGTTGAGAGTGTTTCTTTTCCACGCAAATGTCCATGTAGTGGCACGAACATAATTTCGACAATGCTTTTTTGTTTTTCGAACAGAAAATATTTCTGAAGCCTAATTTTGACAGCGCTTTGTTTTTCAAGCAAACATCAAACAGTATCATCAGACACAATTTTAATTGACATAACATAACTCTGTCAGTATTTTATTTTTCAAGATGCAAATGTCAATGTAATGACAAAAGCGTAATTTTAACCGTTTTTTGTTTCTCAAACAAAAAATATCTCTGAAACTTAACTTTGATAGCGTCTTGTTTTTCAAGCAAACATCGATTCAAAATGCACTTGCAAAAAAATGGCTAGCTAGGAGTATCATCAGACACATTTTAATTGACGTAACATAATTTTGTCAGTAGTTTGTTTTTCAAGATGCAAATGCGAGGTAATGACAGAAAGGTAATTTTAACCGTGTTTCCCCCCCCCCCCCCATCCTGTTAGTACGATTTCCCTTCCGTGGGGAATTCTCCATCTTCAGTTAATTAAAAAAAGAAAAAGTTTTTGTTATTTAAACAAAAAAATATCTCTCAAACATAATTTTGAGAGTGTTTTGTTTTTCAAGATGCAAATGTCGACGTAATGACAGAAACGTAATTTTAGCCGTGTTTTGTTTTTCAAACAAAAAAAATATCTCTGAAACGTCATTTTGAGAGAGTTTTGTTTTTCAAGCAAACACAGTCGCAAATGCAGTAAACACAATTTTAAGTGACAGAAAAGGATTTTGACAGTATTTTGTTTTCCAAGATGCAAATGTCGATGCAATGACAGAAACGTAATTTTATCCGTGTTTTGTTTTTCAAACAACAATTATCTCTCAAACGTCATTTTGAGAGTGTTTTGTTTTTCAAGCAAACACAGTCGCAAATGCAGTAAACACAATTTTAAGTGACAGAAAAGGATTTTGACAGTATTTTGTTTTCCAAGATGCAAACGTCGATGTAATGACAGAAACGTAATTTTAACCGTGCTTTGTTTTTCAAGCAAAAAAATATCTCTGAAACGTAATATTGAGAGCGTTTTGTTTTTCAAGCAAACATCGACATCGATCGATGTAATGACAGAAACGTAATTTTAACCGTGCTTTGTTTTTCAAGCAAAAAAATATCTCTGAAACGTAATATTGAGAGCGTTTTGTTTTTCAAGCAAACATCGACGCAGAATGCAGTTTTCAGAAAAAAAATTTACTTACAAGATGTATCATCAAACACAATTTTAAGTGACAGAAACAAAAAAAAAAACAAATTACACAAACATGTTTTTAACAGTGTTTTGTTTTCCGAGCAAACGTCGTTGCAACCGCAGTGGCAGACACGTAACCAAATACGAAATTTTGAAAAACCAAATTACAGGGAAACAGCGCAAAGTCCAGTTTCCAAAGATTTAAAAAAACTTCAGCCACTCAAAACAAAAAATTCGGAAAGAAAATGAAGGTCGCAAAAATCGATCGATCGATCGTGATTTGTTTGCCCAGAAAGCGTCAAACCAAAACTCCGGCAATAAACCCTAGCTTGGAACAACCGGGGCAAACGAATTAAACATTAAATTTACGCAAGAATGTGGATGTAATTCGTTCACGTTACCAGCTAATCCTAATCTAATTCAGAATCTGGGAAGGATACGCGGAGGTTATCTTTCAAAAAAGAAACGTCGAGATACGGCCCTGCGCTTCAGTTTCACATGCGTCAAGTGCAATAGATAATCGTATTCCGGGAAGTGTGCTTCATAACATTTCCCGTTCGCTTATCAAAACGGGGTGGAATGAACCCCCCCGAAAACTGTATCACCGTGTTAGAGGTGTGACAGAGGCAGCTAGCTCGAACAGCTGAGAATCGCGGTAGGCCATGTACTTGCCCCGATCAATAATAACACAGCTGAGGAGCACGGCCACACACGTCTGTCTGCAAAACTCCACTTACCTTTTGGGTTTCCAGCGTCGCTTGAGCACCCCCAACATGAGGCCGGCCGTGCAGATTAAAAAGAAAATTCCTCGCAACAAACGGTCGGTTGTTAACTCGTCAACACAATTTTTAAGTCACACATCGCACAGCGCATCGAAGAGTTTTCCAGCGAAACTACTGTTACATTTTAGGTGTCCGCGGGGAAGAAAAAAAAAGACGAACGGCGAAACGGCGTGCGCAACGTTCAAAGCACAAAAGCCCTACTAAGCATGCGACCAGAAGAAAAAAATTAAATAATGAAACTCGCACCGCGTCAACTTTGTACGCCGCACTTACAACCGAAGCAAGTGCTGTAATGCTTTGCTAGGAGGAGCTGAAGCTCAAAATAAACAAGAGAATGTTTATAATTCCCCATGTGACTCGCAGAGGGAACACCGATTGGTTTCCCACTTTTACCTGGGCTCTCGCATGCGTACCATCCTAACCTCATATCCCCTAGAACCGACTGAAGTTAACCTGAAATAAAACATGCGCGCGTTCGATAAACGCATCGCATACAACAATGATGTACAGATATTTACTAAACATTGCGTACATAGGCACGAATTTTCGGTGGGTACATGTTAGTTAAAAGAAAGAAAAACTAACCTCAAAGTGTTCTAGGGGCATGCAAAAACAAGTCTGCTCGAAATTACTAGGCAGAAACGCGGATGACCCCTACACAATCCAGGGGCAGATCGAAATTGCTTTAAAACGTCTGCACTCCGTCAACGTCCCCGACCCCATTTGCTCAAGCCGGTAGGTAATTCCAGCAAGCGATTGCGTTTCCCACGATATTAAATTTATTAGAACCGATGCAGGGGTGCATGCCCTCCACAACACATTGCACGTGGATCTAGAAAAACGGAGCGGGGATCCGTACGACCCCCCATCCATCACGATAGCTTTAAACAAGTATTTCGCCAAGGAGGAAATCGCAATCAGGGTTTTGAGCACTTACCTCGTGCCAGACACGTTTAACTCCAGGCGGAACGCCATCTCCCGCACTTACATCTACAAGTTGTGCATTATTAAGTCTGAAACGGGCCGGATTTCTCACTTCAGGTATACGCCAGTGGAAGAAATCAACAGGTGCACCTTTCTATGGTGAGGACTACCTCTTCCTTCTTACAAAGTGAAAGCACCTTTCTCTGTTTGGTTGCTTGCAGGTGTCCTGATTTTGATCTTGAGAAGCTCAGGGAGGCGTCGCAGCTGTTCCTGGGGCTGCATGACTTCAGGACTTTCATGAAGAGGGCTTCCAAGTCCCCTGACAAGATTACCCGGAGGGTCGTTTATAGGTTAGACGTCGAGGAGGTTGACTTCGCGTCTTCCCTTGGTGGATTCAGGTGGGGTTATTCCGAGGAAAACGGGCTAACCGCCGGCTACCACTTTTATAACATTACGTGCTCCGGCTCAGGATTTCTTTACAATCAGGTGGGAATTTTTGAAAATTTTTGATACGCGCGCGGAGCTCGATAGGTGGCGGCAGTAGCTTGCGCGTCACGTCGGGTCGGGTGCGTTCAATTTGTTGAGCGAGCGCTTAATGAGCCACCGAATTACAATTAGCTCCTGAAGATTATCAATTGCATTCAAATATTATTGTGTTTTGCATATAACTGCATCTTCTTTCTTATGCAGTAAAGTAAACGCTGCCCGAATTACACTTATTATTGAAACAACCATCGCAATCCAATGAGCCTGTCCCTAAGCTCAGCTGACCTATTACAGTTTCCTGTAATTTTTCTTCAAAAACAACCATCTTGAAATGGTACTGTTTAAATACAACTTCACACCAGTGACACTTTTCTAATCAGTGTTGCAAATGACCGGGAAATTTCCGGAAATTCGGGAAAAATGAGACAGTGGTGGGAAATTTGCGGGACATACGAATTTTCGGGAGAAATGGGAAATTTTGGTTCTCAAAACCCGAGAAAAAATTATAAATACAACTCGCAGCGTTCTGTTTAATATTGAAAAAAAAAATAAAATCTTTCACTTCCGAAATTGTTTGAGTACGAGCGAGTGCAGCGAGATGCGAGTTTAGAAAATACTTCTCTGACGAAATTGCGCACAGTATTTATAGAAAATAAAAAAGTAGTATGTAGTTTAGTACGCCATTATGCTGTGATTGTTGCCGTATTGTAAAGTCCCACTTTACTTAAATGATTGATGCCGTTTTCTGCGTGAAATGCACTTTTTACGATAACGTAGGTAGCGCCCTCTGTGAAAACAAAAGACGATCAATCGATAGTTAAAAAACAAAATAACGTCGAATCAAATCAAACAAAAGAGAAAACAAAAAAAAGAATACGTTGATAGTTAACCCATAAGAGAATAGTAAATAAAATCGATTAAAAGACAACACAAAGGTCGATCAATTGATTATATCGAAAAGTGAATTAATTATAGTCAAATGATGAATTTCAAGAACAACACAAAACAAAAGACGATCGAATTTCAGACCTAATGCGATTGGCAGCACTGCTTTTCTTATAGCATTTTCCAATGGCTACACTAGTGCACACCAAGTACATTTTCATCTCATTTAACCTCATATGATAAATAAGAGATGGATATAAATTGTATTCTTAAGAGTGGAACGCGCTGTAAAATTTAGAACAGCTTGTTTTATTTTCAAATCCGAATTGAAACGGCGTCTTTCTTTGCTTAACATCACTGTCTTGATGGTTACACGTTTTCATAACTTTAATTTTGAATTTGTGTGAATTTGTTGATGAAGTTCAAAATTGTTAGGTGATAAACTGAAATTTCCTAACATTTAAACAGCATTTCTACCAACATCAGAAATAATCGATAGGTATTGTAGAAAAAAGAAATGTATAGATTTTTCTAAGGGGTCGTTCTTAAAATTTGTAATTGGAATCAGCAGTGAATTTTTATTTATTTTATTTGGTATCATTGATAGCTTCACGTTTATTAATTATTTACATTTAGGTCCCGTTTATTCATCACAAATTAACTATTACTTTCAGTTTATTGCTAATTATCCGACACAATCTGGTGACTTTAATCAAACTTTCAGTTGTCTTTTCAGAAATGAAACCTCCAATTACTCCAATGAAAAATTTAAAAAATTACCCGTTATATTCAATTAAAAGGAAAAGTTTTCAATAATGTGATTTTGCTTTAAATCAATTAGCTTCTTGTTTTTGGAAATGAAATTCCTAAAGTGCCAATCTGTAGTTATTACTCAAACATTCGCTAATTTTATACGTATACTGTAGAATACCTCGTATATTGAGTTGACAATTCATTATTAAATGTAAATATAGGTATTTCACTGTTGTAAATAACATGAGTGTATTACAACGTTCAATTCATGTTAAAGTTGAAAATACAAAATGCGTAATTTGAATTTGAATGTTCCGCCTGAAATCGACCCACCTGATTGGTTAAGCGTTGGTCAGCGTGTTTACGGGTAACATGTGAAGTTAGCCCCCGCTGAGCAAATAATTATTTTCGGGAATTTGGAGCAAATGTAAATTGTTATTGTGTTATAATTTGCATTGGCGTCGTCTTAATGAGTTTGCCGTAGCGATTCGCGAGAAATTACATCGAGAAGTGAATTTAAAGAAGTTGATATTCATAAGGACGAACTTCAGTTGCTTGCGTATGTTCTAGATTTTGTAGCGGCCGACGAAGTTGGCCGTTATTTTGTTAGGCGAAAAAGTCATTAATCAGCGTTAAAAGTGTAGTGCGAGCGCCGGAAAAAGTAATTATGCTTTTGTAATATTAGTAAATTAGTCGGGAAAGCGTTGTTTTCCACGTTTGCGAAAGTCTTCGGACACGTTTAATAACCTCAAAAATCCCGTGTACCTAGCGCTTGGAGGGAAACGATCCAAAATGGCACCTCTGCCCGAGTTACAATTCCTTTGACCGAAGGTATTTGGTGCTTGTTTTTACAATTCTGTTTCGTATTTATACAGGTCCGAAGGACGGTGGCCGCTCTCGTTGCCGTAGCACAAGGTAAAGTGACAACTAGAGATATAAAATTTATGCTCCAAGTTCCATCTCACAAGTCTTGGGATCCACGAATTAAGACGCTACCAGCGTACGGCCTGTACCTTTGCGAAGTGGCTTACGCGGAGAGCGATACCCGGACGTTCAAGGCCGCGCTAGAGCAGTGAGTCTATGTTAGTAATTTATTTCCAGTATGGTAGGGACACGAGTATACGTAGGAGGCTTACCATACGGCACCACTGAGCGAGACCTGGAGCGCTTCTTTCGAGGTTACGGTCGTATGCGTGATGTTTTAATAAAGAACGGCTATGGCTTTGTTGAGTTTGATGATTATCGCGACGCAGACGATGCAGTGTACGAATTAAATGGTAAAAAACTTTTAGGGGAGCGTGTGACCGTGGAAAAGGCTCGGGGAACCCCCAGAGGTCGTGACCAGTACACCAGTCGCAATGAGCACCGCTCCCACGAACGTTACGGCCCCCCGACGCGCACGAATTACCGCCTCATTGTCGAGAACCTGTCCTCGCGCGTCAGCTGGCAAGACCTGAAAGATTACATGAGACAGGCCGGCGAGGTGACTTACGCAGATGCGCACAAGCAGCACCGCAACGAGGGCGTTGTCGAGTTTGCCTCCTACGCTGACATGAAAAATGCGCTCGAGAAACTCGACGATTCTGAAATTAACGGGAGACGCATACGTTTGATCGAAGACAGAAGCGGACGACGCAGTCGTTCCGGTTCTTACAGCAGCAGATCCAGAAGCCGGTCTGCTAAGAGATCGCACTCGCGCAGCCGCTCTCACTCCCGAAGCAAGTCCAGGTCACGTTCCGCCGGTAGCCAGAAAGAGCGTTCCATTTCCCGGAAGAAATCCGACGATCACTCCCGCTCCAATTCAAGGAAGAAGTCCATTGAGGGTTCAAAGTCGAGATCCAAGTCCAGATCAAAGAGCAGGTCGAGGTCACGCTCGGGAAGCAAACGCGAAATATCCAAAGATCGATCCAGATCGAGATCACGCTCGGTGAGCAAAGACCCAAGCAAATCCAGGAGCAGATCTCGCTCCGTTGACAAATAAAAACCTAAATAAGATTCAATAACAAGAACGAGAGACGCATTGAAGTTAGCAATTACTTTTCTTTTTCTTTTTATAATAGTTCCATGTTTCATACTACTTGTTTACTAGTATTGTTTTTTATGGTACGTATTAGAAGTTTGCCCCTCCCCCCCACTTCCCATTGGCAGGATGAGTCTTTTGGAAGCCTTACAAAACAAACGTAATCGTCTCAAGCACTCTGACACTGTGATAACGCAAGTCGATGGACGACGGTTTATAGAAACGAAAAATCAGGTCCTCGCAATTGCCGATGCAAAATACGGTTTTGTCGTCGACACAAAACCTGACAATGTCCCCAGCGAAATCACCCCCAATATCTACTTGGGTTCTCAAGATTGCTGCGAGCCTTCGGTGCTTTGCAAGCACAACATCACAAACGTGTTAAGCCTTGGGGTTCAAGCTCAAACCCTCCAACCCGGTGTGACTTACAAATTCGTCGAGTGTCTAGACCTGCCTGAAACAAACATCGTAAACATCCTGACAGGGTTATGTGTTCCGTTCATCCGAGGTGCAATCGCAAACAACGAGCGTGTCTTAATCCACTGCAACGCGGGAGTTTCTCGGTCATCAGCGATTGCCATCGGGTTTCTCATGTTGGAGGACGAGCTGGAGTACAGCGCTGCCTACGACTTAGTCAAGAGAGCCAGGAGCTGCATTCGGCCGAACTGCGGTTTCGTACACCAGCTAAAAACAATGATACTTCCTCCTCCGCCCAGCGAGCATTAAAAGTGTCGGGTACAAAATTCTGCGCTTCTCGTTTGTTCTGTTTCTTTTTTTTTTTTTTTTGTCTCTTGCAAAATAGCTTCTTGTAACTTATTTTTTCAAAGTAAACGGATGTTTACCGATAGTGTAAATGTTATTATTAATATTATTATCGTAGTTGGTTAGTGTTTTAAAGGAAGGAATATTGTAGTTTCAGTTACGATAGATTAAATTTTTTATAACTTTTAACAATGTTTGGCTTTTCAGTTGTTTGTTGTCTCCCCCCCCCTGATTTATCTTATCATCATTGATAATGCAGCCACCGATGGATGTGATAAGAGCAAAATTCTAGAAAGTGCTCTAAGAATGGCCAAACAAGTCCAGTAAATACAAAACAATATAAACAGTTTAAACAACTGATTTCGACGTTTTCTTTTTTTTTTCTGTTTATCAAACTGCTTGTTTTTAATTGTTTGATTAAATCAGTGTAATCAGCAAATGTAATGCCAAGATTTTTATCAATGTTTACTGATTGCAGTATTGCAGTTCTTTATCTAATTCTGGAGATAATTAATTGATGATTTCGTTTTGTTAAATCAAAAAAAAAATTGAAGATTAATGCACGATTTCTTAAACCAATTGACTACGGCTGTACAGAAATTGTAACTTACGCAATGAATTTGTTTTAATACAAAAGTCGTTGGAAAATAATGGAAGAACTGGAAATTTGAGTTGATATTTCGTTTTGTGCAAACTATTTTCTTTTTCTTTGTTATTATATCCATTTTTATTGTATTATTTATTATTTCAGAAACAATAAACGAGCGATGATCGACCGTCCGTGACAAAGTTTCCGAGACAACGATCGATCGACTTTTTTTTCTCGAAAACAAAAATAATTAACACTTAACAAATGTTTGTTTCTCTTCGAAATTTAGAAAAGAATAACACTAAACAAATGACGGATCAACCGTTCACGATAAAGGAAACAAGACGCAATAAACAAATGATGACCGACCGTTTATTAAAAAAAAAAGAATTTTTAAGACGATCGATTTTTTCCCAAAAACAACAAGGACGGCTAATTGTGTAACAGTCGATCGTTTTTCTGCGAAATCAAATAAAAGAACAGACAAAAGACAATCAACCGTTTTTTGATAAAGAAAACAAAATTAATAAACAAACGACGATCGATTTTTTCTCGGAAAAACAAAACGAGAACCTTGCAATCCATGTTTGTTTTTCTTCGAAATAAAAGTAAAAAAAAAACAAATGACGGTCAACCATTTATGACGAGAAAACAAGACAATAAACAAATGACGACCGGCCGTTGATAAAAAAAATTATGTTCATGTTTTTCTTCGAAATTAATCTGAAAAAAAAAGCAAATGACAATCAACGGTTTTTTGACATAGAAAACAGTATTAATAGACAAACGACGATCAAAAAACAAAACAAGAACTGTAATCAATGTTTGTTTTCCTTCGACATGAAAAAAAAGACGAAGTTCGACCTTATTTTATAACAGGAACAATAAACAAGCGACTATCGCCCGTTAACAGCAAAAATTCTCAAGTTTTTTTTTTTAAACAGAAACAAAAACCATTCATTTTTCTCCCAAAAACAGTTAACTGCGTTACAAATGTTAGTCTTTCTTCAAAACTTAAAAAAAAACGGGGGACTGAAAACAAATGACGATCGACGTTTTCGGTAACGAAACAAATGAAGATCGGCCGTTTATAAAAAAAAATCTCAAGTGGATAGATTTTTTCCCAAACTAATTGTTTAACAAACGTTTGTTTTTCGTCGAAATCAAATAAAAAAAAGAACAAACAAGTGACAATCGGCCGTTCTTTAATAAAAAAAAAAAAAAAAAACGAAATTAATAGACAAACAACGATAGATTTTTTTCTCAGGAAAACAAAACGAGAACGACTGTGTAATCGATGTTCGTTTTCCTTCGAAATTGAAAAAAGAAAAAAAAAATGATCCACCGTTTTTTTTAGGATAAAAAAAGAGGCAAACGGCGGTGGGCCGTTTTAAGTAGAAAAATTTCTCAAGTTTTTTGAAAAACAAACCAAAATGATCGATTTTTTTTTCTCAAAAACAAAACGATTATCTGCGTAACAACTTTCTTCAAAACTTAAAAATTAAATAAATAATCGTCGCTATTTTTGACAAGGTAAACAGAAACAATAAAAGAGCGATGACCATCGGAAAATTTTCAAAAAAATGTTTGAACATTTGGAAATTAATAAAATTAGATGTGGAAGATTATACGTTTTTTGACAAAAAAATTATTTCTTCCGCCTTTATTGTAGGCGACCGTAACTGACGAGTCATTAGTTTGCCTATATTAAGGCTTTTTGTTAAAAGATCTTATTTATTTACTTTTATACAAATTGATACGTTATTAAAATTAATAAAATTGTTTATAATTTTTAAAGAAAAGTCATCAATTTTCTCCATTATTAAAAGTGAAAATTAAATTAGTCGTCATCGCAGGTCGCACTTTTTTCTGAAATCTTTGGAAAAAAATTAATACTTCCACCGCCTTTAGTGTAGGCAACTTTACGAACTGCCGAATCATTGGTTTGCCTATACTCTAAGGCTGGATTGGATTTTCTTTTAACGAATTAAAAGAAAAACTAATTTATTTATTTTTGGCACACTGGCATGTTATTAAAATTAATTGTTTATAATTTTTTAAAGAAAATTCATCGATTTTCTCCGTAGAAAACTGAAAATACATTTTTTTACAGAAAACATAAAACATTTCCTGTCGAAACAAATTCACTTAAATGAATAATTTTTGTACAGTCGCGATCAAACCAATCGTGACCGATTGACACTTCTGTAACCCTTATTACCAGCGTCAATAAGGGTACAGTTAGCTTACAGTGGTCTCGATTAGGATGATCATGACTGTACATCTGTATAAGTACTAAAAGTTCAAAGTTGTTTCCCAAAATTAAAAAAAAGAAAAATGGAAAATTAAAGTATGAAACTTATGAGAATTGCATAATTTCAGTGATCCTTGAAAAACTTTAACACATTTTTAATTTTGAAAGACGTTCTTGGATCCTTTAGTACAGGCAACCACTCAAACGACTTTGTCTTTGGGTTGCCTATAAGTAAGGCTTCTTGTTTTTCTGAAAATTCTAATTGATTATTTTTAAAATTAATTTTGATTGATTTTTAAAGTAAATTCCAATTTTAATTTTCTTGTTTAATAAAGATGAAACTCAAAAAATAAATACATTAGTATTCTTTGCATGTCTGTTGGGTTTTTTCTGTAATCAAAGAGAATTTGAAAATTGTTTAATCAATTGAAAATTAGGAAAGCGGCACAATCCCAGTCAGTTATACAAATTAATGAGTTTCTGGACAGAAAGGTTTTCCACCGCCTTTAGTGCAGGCAACCAAATGAGCTACGGAGTCGTTGGTTTGGCCGTACTAAAGCTTTCATTTAAAACGGGTGTATTTTTTTTATTTTTAGACAAATAAGCACGACATCAACAAATTAATTGTTTATAGTTTTTAAAAGAAATTCCACCATTTTCTCCGTTAATAAAAGTGCAAATTAAAAAAATAAATAAATTAGTAATTTTTGTAGTCTGTTACTCGTTTTCTGAAATCACGAAGAATTGGAAAATTATTGAAATATTAAGAAAAAACTAGGAAAGTTGCATGATCGCAATTAATTGGGAAAGTTTACAAGTTTCTCGACAGAAAAATAATTTCTACCGCCTGTGGTTTAGGCAACCTCGCGTACCGCCGAGTCGTTGGTTTACCTATACCAAGGCATTTCGTTAAAAGATATAGATTTTATTTGTGGACAAACTTACCTGTTTAGAATTTTTTAATGTAATTCAAAAAGTTTCTTCGTTAACAAATAATTTAATATAATAGAACCGCAAGATGTAAGTTTTTTTTACAGAAGAAAAAGGGCGTTATTAGGCATAGTTGAATGCAGGCAAGCTTTTCTGAAATGCAAAATAATTTAATCCTAACAGCAAAATGCATTTTCATGAAATGAACGCTTTGAAACAATAAGCGATTGTAATAAACTGAAAGAAGAAGGGGGGAAGAATCAAGCAAGCAAGCGAACGACTTACATAAAAAATATTTATTTTAACAAGAATAATAAAATATATGTGTACTGGATAATATCGGAATGTATCATCGAATAAAAGTAGACGTCTAAAATTAATTAAATATGCATCTCAAAAATATAATACAAAATATAAGTACATACGTGGCGATGAACGTGTAAATTTACAAAAAAAAAAGAAGAAAAGAACGAACGTAATGTTGCTCGATGGCTGGAAGAACGTTCAAGTCAATTCGGGGGAGAAGGGGGGAAGAGGTTGATTGACGAAAACATTTCTTAATGCAGTTTTTTTCTTTTTAAACAGACTTTAGAAACTTATTAATTATAGACTGGCACTTTAATAATAAGTGTTAGTATTTTTTATTTTATTTTTTTAATTAAGTCTCCTCCTACTGACTGCAAACGAATTTGCAATATGGAAGCTCCAAGTTTAAATTTTAATTACATGAAGGACATGTAAGTTCATTATTTACGCCCTCCCTTAATCCGAATTAATGTTTTTCGAGGATTAATTATAAAAAATTTCTTTCACTCATCCCCTGTTCATGTTGAATAATAGCATTTTCGTGTAGAGAAGAAACTAGGTTATTTTGATGCGTGAGTTCTCTGGCCTAACGAAGAAAAAAAAAAAAAAACTGCAATAAAAACGTCTGAATCTCATCTCTAGGATTATATGGCAACATCTTTTCAGGCACGATCAAGTTTGATTATATAGCTGTACGACTAGCACCGAGTCCTCTCCCCGGCAAAGAATTGCTCTTGGCCGGCAGCTCCTTCGCATGCGAATGAGCCACCACGATGCTCAAGCACTGCACCCACTCCTCTGCGTTCTTCCCATCTTTCGGCTTGAGGATGAGCGTCTGGTTGCCGGTGAAAATCTCGAACGCCTTCGGAATGTTCCTCGCGCCCCGAGACACTTTCACCGACTGGATCTGGTTTATATCGATGCTCTCTCCACCGCTCTAAAACCATAATAAAGTGAGTTGGTTGCTCGAGGGGGCAACTCGAGGGAGGGGCTTACGGAGCCACGACAGGAAAGGTGAGCACCCGATAAGGTGAAGTATCTCGTACGCCAACGCCTGAAGAGTCTCCATCTGCCTTTCTTTTCTTTTAATTGGCCTTCTATGACTGGTTGAGCGTCGCCTTAAAGTAATAATTATTTTCATTAACTGCCCGTTCGAATATGAATTAGAATTAAAAAAGTTGGAAGCCACTAACAAGCCTTTTACCACCTACCTCTTAAGAATCCAACGGCACGCTCTGGATGCGCACATAAAAAGCAACCCCACTGAAAGGAGTTGGCTTCCAATTGATCGGCCGAGCCCCCCACACTACCGGGGCAGAGTTGAAACACATCGAAAAACCCCGAATGCCTCAGCTCGTTCAACAGCATGTCCTGGTCCTTGGTGCAGGGAAACGCGCTCGTCACAACCGTGAGGAACGTCTTATTCTCGCACTTCAACATGTCCCAGTAATGTTTAAGGCTGGTTACGCTGGGGTCCCTCGAGCTCAACGCATGGGGAGACTTTGCCTTTACATTAAAAAGAAAAAAATACTCTCACGTATGGCCAGGAATTAGAAGTAAGTAATGTCTCCCTGATAAAGTATAAATGCATCCGTAGTCGCGCTTTCATTAAAAAAAAAAAATTGTAGGGCAACCCTACAAACGCATGTGTTAAGTTGGTTGCCTATACTGAAACTTCGTATTTTTAAAGTCTAATTTAAAAAAAAACGGACAGGCGGATAGGCGCAGGCGTGTTACTAAAATTAATATTTGTATTTGTGTTTTTAAAGTTTTCTCAAATTTAAAAGAACTGGAAAATTGTTTTTTTTAACATTTAAAAACGAGGACAGTCGCGTAAACTCGGGCAATCTCGTGAAAGCTTCCTGAGCTTTTATTGAAATGAAATTTGATTTGCTTTCAAGTTTCGCTTTAAATCACCTAAACCACAGGGTAAGTATGGCAAAAAAGGAACGCAAAAGCAAAACATAGTTGACGTGAAATGGGAAATGAATTAATTTCATGAGGACGATGCGACTGTGATGGGTTAAAAAATTACAATTTTTGTCTTTTTGATCTTAAGACGTGTCCAAATCAAATTCAATAATAATTTGCATAAATAGCACTTCATAATATTTATTTTAGACGGATTTTGTAGCCACAGCAGGGTTCCCATGCATCAGGAAAAATCGGGGAATTGAGATATTGAATTGAAGAACTTTGGAAATTTGTTTCCTAAAATAATATTAAAAAAATGGAAAATTGTTTGACGTATAAAAAGAATAATTAGTATAATTGCTTTAAGTGAATTGTGAACAGTTAATCACGTTTTGAACACAGAAAAAAATTCTTGCATGTTCTAAGCATAGGCAATCATACGTACAACTGTGTTAATTTGGTTGCCTATACTAAAACTTCTTGTTTCCTGTTAAAAATTCTAATTTATTCTTTTTAAACAACTATTAAAATTAATTACTTTTAAAGGTAATTCCACAGTTCTCTCCATAATCCACGTGATCATAAAAAATATTAAATTATCAGTTTTGGTACCTACATCAAAATCACAAAAGTCTGAGAATGTTTCAATGTAAATAAATGGTGTGGTAACCCTGTACCGATTTCTGCTGTTAATCCTTCGTCAGGGGAGGTTGCTAACGTCAAATTATAAATCACGAAAGTAATTGTTTGAAGATTAAAGAGAACTGTATCTATTATTTATACAAATCATTTTTTCCTTCGGGTTTTTTTGGCTCAAAACTGGTTTTGTTTGCTTTAAATGACAATTTCTTTTCAATTTTCTAACACCAGACGCTTATAAAATAACAAAACTAAATAATTTATCTGTTCGCATCATTAAATGATCAACATATAAAATAGCGACATCTTACTATCACTTTTTGACCTAACATTGCAGTAGGATAGACAAATTGAAGCGGGATTTGCTCCTAATGAGTCCCCCATGCAAGGCGGCCATGCTTGCTGTCAAAGCATAATGAAAGATTTTAGAAAAATTTTGTGCAAATCGTTTTTGATTGCAGTGAGAACCTCGAGCAGCCTCTGGACAGCTGTTTCAGCCCTGCTTGGGGCTTCTTCAGCAGAAACGTAGCTCGACATTCCCACTGCAGACCAAAAACGACTTGCCCAATTTATTCGCAAATGCGATGTAAGAATGATGAACATATAAAATAGCGACATCTTACTATCACTTTTTGACCTAACATTGCAGTAGGATAGACAAATTGAAGCTGAACGTTTCTGCTGAAGAAGCCCCAAGCAGGGCTGAAACAGCTGTCCAGAGGCTGCTCGAGGTTCTCACTGCAATCAAAAACGATTTGCACAAAATTTTTCTAAAATCTTTCATTATGCTTTGACAGCAAGCATGGCCGCCTTGCATGGGGGACTCATTAGGAGCAAATCCCGCTTCAATTTGTCTATCCTACTGCAATGTTAGGTCAAAAAGTGATAGTAAGATGTCGCTATTTTATATGTTCATCATTCTTACATCGCATTTGCGAATAAATTGGGCAAGTCGTTTTTGGTCTGCAGTGGGAATGTCGAGCTACGTTTCTGCTGAAGAAGCCCCAAGCAGGGCTGAAACAGCTGTCCAGAGGCTGCTCGAGGTTCTCACTGCAATCAAAAACGATTTGCACAAAATTTTTCATTAAATGATCGTTGGCAACTCCGATTAAATTTTTTTATAATTTCTATTGTAGACACGTCCTATGTTTGCGGAAATGGCGTAGTATAAATTAAGACTCATTTTTTTATATATTTTTAAAGATTATTGAATGCGTTTCGTCCTTATGTTATGCCTTTACATAAAAAAGAAAAAAATTCTCTCACGTATGGCCAGGAATTAAAAGTAAGTAATGTCTCCCTGATAAAGTATAAATGCATCCGTAGTCGCGCTTTCATTAAAAAAAAAAAATTGTAGGGCAACCCTACAAACGCATGTGTTGGTTGCCTATACTGAAACTTCGTATTTTTAAAGTCTAATTTTTAAAAAACGGACAGGCGCAGGCGTGTTACTAAAATTAATATTTGTATTTGTGTTTTTAAAGTTTTCTCAAATTTAAAAGAACTGGAAAATTGTTTTTTTTTTTTAACATTTAAAAACGAGGACAGTCGCGTAAACTCGGGCAATCTCGTGAAAGCTTCCTGAGCTTTTATTGAAATGCCTTTAATTCTAATAGCTCGCTAGTTTCTCTAAAAATTAAAAATTAAAAAACTTACGCTGGGTTTCACAAAAAAAATTGTAAATCAGCGATTAATTTAATTCTCTGATTTAGGAACATCACTGGGCGAAGTTAACAATAGATTTGAAGCCACCCACCACCCAACCAATCACAGGCTTTATTCATGCTGTTAAATTAATCAGTGATTAAATAATTTTTGTGAAACTCTAAGTTTTTTTTTTTTTTAATAAGAAGCCTTACACGGTAGACAAAACGATGAACTCAGCAGTTTGGATGGTTGCTTACACTACAGGCGCAGGCGGTAGGAATACGTTTTTTTTACACGAAACGTGTTTTCTGCCAGAACAAATTGGCTTAAATTAGTAACCTACTAAAAGTTTTATTATCGATTATTTTTAATTCTGAGTGTAATTTACTTATTTCCTGCTGTAACGTAAGCGACTTGAATTAATAATTTGGGTACATCCGCTGAGAATTCAAAGTTGTTTCCCAAAATTAAAAAAAAAGTGTAAAATTGTTTGAAATATCCAGAATTGCATAATTTCAGTGATTAGATTTAAAAGATGTTCTTGGATCCTTTAGAATAGGCAACCACTCAAACGACCTTGTCTTGGGGTTGCTTATAAGTAAATCTTCTGCACGAAAAGAACACTTCTACCGCCTTTGGTGTAGGCAACCGTACGAATATCTGAATCATTGATTTGCCTATACTCGAAGGCTGTCTGTTAACAGAACATTTAATTTATTTATTTTTGGCCAAATGGCATATTATTAAAATTAATTGTTTATAGTTTTTAAAGGAAATTCAATAATTTTCTCCAATGAAAACCGAAAATATATTTTTTTTTACAGAAAACATAAAACATATCCTGTCAAACCAAGACTTCATAATTTTCGAACTTTTACTAAAAATTCAAAATTAGTTTTTAGACAAAAGTCAATAGTTTTCTCCATAGAAAACTGAAAAATATTTTTTTTATATGAAACATAAAACTAAATTGATTTAACGATTTTTGTGCTTTTATTAAAAGTTCAAAATTGCTTCCTGAAATTAGAAAAGAAAAAAAAATGGAAAATCGTTTGAAATTATTAAGAAATTTATGAGAATTGCATAACTTCAGTGAATCTTTAAAAAAGTTTTAACACAATTTTAAATTTGAAAGGTGTTCTTGAACCCTTTGGTATAGGCAACCATTCAAACGACCTTGTTTTTTGGGTTGCTTATAAGTAAGGCGTCTCCATTAATAAACGTGAAAATTAAAAAAATAAATAAATTCCTACTCTTTGCACGTCCATTACGTTTTCTGTGTCATCAGGGAGAATTGAAAAATTGTTTTAACAATTTAAAATAATTAAGAACTTGACTTGTACGAATTTGTAGGTGTTTCTGGACAATAATAATATTTTTACCGCCTTTAGTGTAGGCAACCATATAAAGTGTGGAGTCGTTGTTTTGCCCACGGTACGGCTTTCCGTTAATAAAAAAAAGTGTATTTTTTATTGTCAAACTAGCACATTAAAATTAATTGTTTATAATTTTTTTCTTTTTTCAATTTCCTCCATTAATAAAAGTACAAATTAAAAAATAAATAAATTAGTAGTTTTCCTACAGTACAGTTTTTTTTTTAATATAACAATAACAATAGAAATTCGTATACTGGAAACCCCCCGCCTTAATATTTTAAACATTAATTCTAACCTCAAATATGTCACAATCAGCTCCACTTCCAAATATCAACATGTTATATATTTTTGAAATCGGGAAACTGCGATCTTTAATGTTACCAATACACGGGGTGTTCCATTAAAAAAAAAGGAAAAATTTACATCGACGCGGACGGTTTTCGACATTGCGCCGCCGCCATCTTGGATTCCAAGATGGCGTCGGGATGATGGCCGAACTGCCGAACTCGCCCGAGCGTTTAATGCGACACCCCGCACGATGGGTTTACATCGACACGGACGCTTTTCCACATCGCGCCGCTGCCATTTTGAATACCAAGATGGCGTCGGGATCAGAGTTTAATAACCCTCGCCCAGTCGTTTAATTTGACACTCCACACGACAGGTTTACATTGATACAGACATTTTTCTAAGTCGGACCGCCGCCATCTTGGATTCCAAGATGGAGTCCATATCAAGGCCAAATTTCCCTCGCCGAAACAAAAATTCTATTTTTTCTCCGATCTGGAACGCGCTCCTGTTTCTTGTGATAACTCTAAAAGATAATAGGACTCACCCTACAACTTCTGCAATTAAAGTTTTTCTCAGCTGCTTAAATAAAGCCTCTAGATAGGGTGCAAAATATTTTTAAAAAAACCTGTATGTCGAAATGAAAAAATCGAGAAAAACTGGAAAATTCTTTAAATATTAAAAAAATTAGGAAAGTTGCTTAATCTTAGTCAGTTATGAACAGGGAAAAGAATTCGGCCCACTTAGTATTTTTACACCGAATGTACTACATACTCGGCGGCTCCGATGCATTGAAATTGGTATTGAGTGGGAGGGGAAGGGTCACAGTGCAAGCGTTCGCACTTCGCAGAAGTTACTCTGGGCGGGGACTAATGCAGTCCGAATACAAAATTTTCGTACTTCTCGCGGAGCAAGTGGGCCGATTTCTTACCCCTGATTATGAAAGTTCATATTTCTCAACTAAAAAAAAAATTACCGCCTTTAGCGTAGGCAACCATACGTACTGCAGAGTCATCGGTTTACCTGTACCAAGGCGTTGCGTCAAGAGAAGTCTAATTTCTTTATTTTTAGGCAAACTAGCCAACCGTTTATGACTTTTAAGTTAATTCAAAACATTTCCTCATTAATGTAATTAAAAATTAAAATAAATTAATATATTAGAACCATGAGTACATAATTAAGTGAATATATATTTTTTTACAGAAAACATACCGTTACTTCAAATGCGAATGTAAATGCAGGCCTGATTTTTTTTGTAAAGTTGGCGACATTTATGCAACTATTTAAGTGATTTATTGCTGGTATTTTGTTTATTTCGGTGACGTCAGTGATACACCGTGCGTTTAAACTGGTGTTGGGCGATACTTTATAAAGCATCGATACCAGAAGTCGATACGTATCGTTCTTAAATGTATCGATTCATTGTATTGATTCTTTATGAAGTATCGATATTCGTAATATCGATACAAGATCTTTTTCTAATCCGAAAGGAAGGTTTAAAGTGAGGTTATACAATTTGAAAGATGATTTCGTACTGTGTCTGTCTGAATAATTATATATTGCCTGTATAAAATAAATTAAATTACAAATTTTCGCTTGGTTAAATAGTAATTTGTTATATTCGATACTTCATTTGGTAATTATTTACAAAAGCTACAAGTGGATCAAACATTATAAATTTTGGAGGGCATGTTCTACGATAAGCTATAATTCAAATGCACTTAGAATGAATTGGGGCAAACACCCCGTTTTTAATTAAAAAAATAATTAAAATCGTCGTGTTGTCCTTCTCTAACCAATGGTTAGAGATACTGCGAGTTTTCTATCCTTTTCTAATCGTTGGTTATGCCATCGGCTACACGCGTCAAACGTCATTATAAAGGAAATATGGCCATATAACCAAGTGTGTTTTTAAAAACTTTTTTTTTTTTTAACTAGCAGCGAGCCCCAAATAAAAATAATGTTATGAGACAACATATTATGTAATGGTGCTATGTGCAAAATTTCATCTTCACACTTGTAGCTTATACATATCAGAAAACAAAGTATCTATTACAAAATATCGGGTATCGGACCGTAAAGTATCGATACGCATTGCCCAACATTAGTTTAAACTGAAACAAGTTCATTATTCGCTTAATGCAAGAGTGAGAAGAAAGTTGCTGATAACTGTCAGTTGTCAATTTTCTAATCCGTCAATTCGAAAATAACTTTCAGTAACAGAAATGTTGTGTTGTCATTCTAAAACATTTTACAAGTTATTTAGTTGAAAATACAAAGAATTACATTTATTTAATTTAAATAAGCAGTCAGTGCTACAAACTTACATCCAGGAATTCATTTGAGGGCAGGTGTTACGTTTCCTGTAAAAAAAATTAGTCCCACCGCCTTTAGTATAGGCAACCATACAAGCTGCCGAGTTCATTGTTAAGGTTTTGCGCTTTTTCTTTAAAAAAAAACATTTTTTTTATTTTTAGACAAACTGGACCGACATAATCGAAATAAAGGAGACTTTAAAATAAAAGTCACATTGTGATGTACCCCCCTCCCCCCTGAGGGCGAACGTTGTCAAGGAAATTTTAATCGCATTTCCGAAAATGAAAAATGTTACACTAATAATTAAAAGTATTTTTCAAATAATTTTCTCCGCCGCACAGTGGGGCCGAGGTGGAAAAAAAACGGTTTCACAAGAGGATTAATTCGTTGATCTAACTGACTTTTCTTACATTACTTTAGTCGTAGAATCTGACTGTGATAATGGTTTTGCGGTAATAATTAACTTTCATCTAATATAAGGGCTTAAATTTCATTCAGTAAGCCATAAAGCCTTAAAAATAGTAATTTTGTATAATTCCGTCAGCTTCGTAGATTATTTTTAAAAGTTACTCCATTATATACTTGGTTAGTACATACTAACAGTTTTTTGTAAAAGAATAAGTTACTCTTTAAAGAAACTTAGACGTGATAATTAAGCCGAAATTAGATTTCTGGACGTAATGCGAAATTTTAGTAAGCATACAAAAAAAGCTTCACTTTCCTACGGTCTGTAATATTGTTTTTCTAAAAGCTGTAATATTTATCTAACTACCCTAAAAGTTTCACGGCCGCAATCAACCGCATGCGATGTACAGGCTGTTTCAAATTCAACTCTCACCATGGGGATCTCGCTTATTTGAAGAGATGGTTGGTAGGTTTAAATTTGGAAAAGTTGTTAAATTTCATGAGCATTAATATCCTGAGAGAAAAATGTTAATTCTTATTCGAAGTAATTCTAAAAAAAAGAAAAATTATCATTTTCTTATTTTGCCTCTATCTTCTCACATTAAACATTTTTATTCTGGCCTTGTTTTAAAGAATTTTTATAACACGTGCTATGTTGCCCTAATCGGCATAATGAATAGGTTCTCTTTCCACTAAATTTCAATATAGGCGCCATAAGAAAAAATGAACTTGATGATGGTATCAATTTGACGAAACGTGTTATAGAAAAATAGTGCTTACCACTGTGTAGAGAATTGAGAAGTTTCTTAAGGAAGTATTTTTATTTTTTTTTGATATCTCTTTAAATAAAGAAAATAGAGATAAAAGAAGAAAAAGAAAATTTTTCTTTATTTTACAATTATTTCGAATAAGAGTTAATATAGAAACTTTTTCTCTGCGGATTATTAATATTCATCAAATTTAGCAACTTTTCCAAATCTAAACCTACCGTCTATCTGTTCAAATAAGCGAGATCCCCAGTGAGGGTCGAATTTGAAACAGCCTGTATATTGAATACGAAGTTGAATAAAGATGCGAAAAACAGCACCAGCGGTCCGTACAAACATGATTTGTTGAATCAAGTAAGCTAACAGAGCTCCTCACTGTTAGTTTGTAATAGGTACATAAAAACGTTCTGCACTTGGAGTAAAATTAAAATGATTATACCTTATAAAAAAATTCTTTTTTGAAACTTTGAGAAAGTCAAAAATTGTTATTTAGTACCTTCTTGAAATTTCATGTGTTTCACTTCGATCGGACAAAAATTCTGGAAATGAGAGCTTTTTTCCATAAATCGGGCATTTGGCCCCACTGTGCGCCGTATCTTTTTCAAAAATTTTATCCACCTTACCTGCAAAGCTATAAACATGAGGTGGATCCATATCCGGGGATTCCTGGTGCGCATGGTGAAGAACGTCCTCGAGTACAGGCAGTGTTGCCCCCTCGCCTGGCAAGCGAAGTGCAGCTTCGCGCACTTCTTCTGCCTTTTCTCTTCGATGGTGCACTTGACCGGCGGCGGAATCTTCACCGACATCTTCTCCATGTACGACTTGATCTTGTCCAGGTGCTTCTCGCAGAAGTGCTGGATGGTGTCTCGCATCGGATACGGCTCGAATACGCTGATTCGCTGCGACGCAATCCCTTGGTTCGCGTTCAGCAACGTGATGCTGGTGTTGTTGGGTCTCCTCGACGTTACCGTCGTCGGTCCCATCACGTTCACATGTCCTGAATATACGCAGAGTTTTGTGCTGAATGTTTTTGGTTGCAAGGGGTGCGCTTACCACTGCCCATTGCGGATGTTAAGTTACCACCACCGGTGGTGCTGTTCGTGGAGTCCGTTACAGACACGTGATTGTTCGAAGAGCCCACCGGAATCGTCTGGCTCGTCATGTTGTTGCTGCCACTGGTGACAACCGAAACCTGTCCGCTGGAAATCGGTCCATTGTACACAGAGCTGACCGTCACGGAGTTAGTTGTGTTTGTACTTCCATAGGGGCTCGTAATTTGGACGGGGTTTATTGTGATCTATAAAAAAAAAACATTTTTGTCTTGTACACATACGTCCATTCAATCATAAGTCATAACCACACAAGAATATTTTTTTTTTTTCAAAAATGGAATGAAGTAATATACAGGGTGTACCAACAGTGCGTTCTCGGGCTATATCTCGATATCTACTACAGATATCAAAAAAGTTTCAAGACATTTTTATTTTAAAACTTAAAGGTCTACGACATAAAATTAGTTTCACCCACACAGGGTGAATCAACACGGCGGTACTAAATGCAACTTTTTTATTTCAAATCCAAAGCTACTCAATTCTTCTCAAATTATCTATCCAACAGAACACAATGTGTTCGGTTGGGCAATTCCGTCTCTAGTTCCCTGGCAGTTGCATGTGGCGTACCGCAAGGTTCTATTTTGGGACCATTACTCTACTCAATATATACCAGTTATTTAATCGAAGTCCTAAAAGTGTGCAAATATCATATGTACGCAGACGACACACAGCTGTCTCACATCTTTGATGCAAATTACACTTCTGATCATAGTGAGTTAATTAATAACGATTTAAACGCCCTTATAGATATCTCTGACAAACATTGTCTGAACATTAATCCTGAGAAATGTAAAATTCTCGTGTTTGGACCTCGTAAACGGCACAATTTGGCTCTCAGTAACTTGGATTTACATACAAACAACCTCACTTTGCCTACCGTAACTTCTGCTAGAAACCTCGGTTTAACTATCGACTGCAATTTAAGATTCACTAGCCATATTTCTTCAGTAATTAATAAATCTTATGGCATTTTCAGAGTTTTATATAGTAGTAAAAATTTTCTACCTCAGAATATTCGTAAAACTCTTTGCGATACGCTTGTGCTTTCGTTATTCAACTTCTGTGATAATGTTTACGGCCCCTGCTTAGATCTTAGAGATGCCAAAAGAATTCAAAAAGTTCAGAATTCTTGTCTCAGATTTATATATGGGATCGGAAGGGGTCAGCACATTTCACACACATTAAACTGGGCCGGTTGGCTTAATATGCGCAACCGTAGAAAATTTCATGCACTTTGCTTGTACTTTAAAATACTTTGCAAACGATCTCCCCAGTACCTGTACAACAAAATATCTTTTCGGTCAGACGTACATAACGTAAATGTGCGTAGCAGAGGCTTGCTTACACCCCCTCTTCACAAAATCGCGATTTTTGAACGTTCTTTTACGTATACTATAGCAAAATATATAAACTCAATATGTCTGAACTTTTCTACTATTTCTTTAAATCAATTTAAAGTTTCCATCTTACAAGCGTTACGGTTACAGCAATGATTTGCAGCAAGGATTTGTAGTATAACTTATATTCGGGGCTCATTCATTCTCATTCAATTCAAAAAGATTATGTGAACTATAAAATCTTAAATGTATCTTAAATGTATCTGTGAAATCTTAAATGGTTGTTATTATTATTATTATTCATTCAAATAAAATCATCTCTAGTAGCTTAGGTTAGGTTAGTTTAGATTAGCTTAGGTTAATTTTAGGTTAAGTGGAAGATCAGTTAACTCATTCTCGTGTTAACTGAACTTATTCCTTTTGACTCATGGAAATTTACTATTTCAACACATCTGTAACTTATAACTACAGTCAATAAATGCCTTATTATTATTATTATTATTAAGTAGAAAGTTTTTTTAATCTCAAACCGGACAGAAAAATGAAGGGAAACACACTCAACGTTTCGCTATAGATTTATAGCTTCGTCAGGAGTGAAAAAAAGTAAATAAACAAGTTGTCAAGAGAAACAAGTCGTCAAGAGAAACGAAAAGGTAACATGATTTTTAAACTAAACTACGAGTTGTTCGGAATAAAAGTAACGAGAACTAATTAAAGCTACTTTTTTTTTTTTTTTTTTTTTTTTTTTTTTTATATATATATATATAATTAATTAATTGACAGATCTATATCTTGTTTAAAGAGTCCAGAAAACTACAAAATATGTCATTTAAATTTTCAAAGTCCGTACGTTTATTAATAGAATTTCCAGACATTTTAATTTTACACATTTCTATGAAACGTCTTTTAAAAATATTAGATTCACTGTACAAAATATCAGTATTATCAAAATCAAAATTATGATTATTTACTAATGAATGCTCTACAAGCATTGAATGATTTTGATTATTTTTTTGAATATGATATTTATGTTGGTCTAAACGTTTTTTTAAATTTTGGCTCGTTTCACCTATATAAACAGAATTACAATTTGAACATTTGATTTCATAAACCACGTTAGGTTGTTTTAATTTCGGTATTTTGGTTTTTAAATTCGAAAAAATTAAATTTAAATTATTCACAGATTTACTGGCTAAAATTAAATTATGTTTTTTGAAAATGTGTTTAAATGTATTGTGTAATTGTTCAATATAAGGCAAGGATATGTATTTATGATTCGAAGTTTGTCTAATGTTTTTAGAGACATTTGAATTTTGTAAGTATTTAATACGATTTTTAATTACTGATTCAATAAGATTTATTGGATAAGAATTTTGAATAAGAGTTTTCTTTATTAAATTTAAGTTATCATAAATGAAAACTTTATCAGAAAGTAAAATAGCTCGATCAGTTAATGAAATAATAGTTGCAATTTTATAATTTTTAGGTGTGTACGAGTGAAAATTTATGTACCTACCTGACCAGGTAGGTTTATGAAACCAATTAGTAATTAATTTATCATTCTGTCTGATAATATTTACATCAAGAAAACTCAATGAATTATTATTTTCTTTTTCTACTGTAAATTGTAATCTATTATGAAAAGAATTAAATTTATTTAAAACAAAATCTACCTTATCAGAAGGCAAAATCAATAAAATGTCATCAACATAACGAAAATATAACGTTAAATCGAATGATAAAGAGGTAATAACAGATTTTTCTAGTTCTTGCATAACAATTTCAGCTAAAGCCGGAGATAAAGGAGAACCCATTGCTGTACCAAAAATCTGTTTATAAAATTTATCATTGAAAGCAAAATAAGATGTTTCAAAACATAAATCAACTATTTCTAAAAAGTTACCTTTGGAAATATCAGTAAAATCTTTAATCTCTAACCACCTATCATTTATACTTTTTAAAGCTAAATCTTTAGGAATGTTAGTAAATAAAGAAATAACATCTAAAGAAATTATAATGCAATTATTTGGTACAGTTATTTGTTTTAATTTTTCTACGAGTTCAAAAGAATTTTTTATAAAATATTCTGATTTACTAGTAACCTGAGTAATGATTTTTGAAATAAATTTAGATAAGAAATATGGAGAAGAACCAATAGTGGAAACTATAGGAAAAAAAAAAAGTAGCTTTAATTAGTTCTCGTTACTTTTATTCCGAACAACTCGTAGTTTAGTTTAAAAATCATGTTACCTTTTCGTTTCTCTTGACGACTTGTTTCTCTTGACAACTTGTTTATTTACTTTTTTTCACTCCTGACGAAGCTATAAATCTATAGCGAAACGTTGAGTGTGTTTCCCTTCATTTTTCTGTCCGGTTTGAGATTAAAAAAACTTTCTACTTACTATTTTCATCGGACAAGAACAAACTTCAATTATTATTATTATTATTATTATTAAATGGCACACCCTATATATGACATCAAATTTGAATTGCCCGTAACATTCTACTCATTTTTCATGTTCATAATCTATGTCTAATTCTAACCGTTCTGAAGATATTTAACATTTTATCTAAAAACTGTCGCTTGCAGCCATTATTTTATTTATTCATATTTTATTTATTTTTAACTTTAGAGAAAACAATAAATTTGGATTTAACTCCTAACCACACTATGTTTTTTTAAAAACTAAATACGTTTTTCGGAAGCTATGCTGCCATCTTTAGTAGCTGCGACTTCTATCCTCTTTAGAGAAAAGATTTTCGGTACAGATGTAGTTGATACTTTAACTTATTCTAAGCCACCGTTAAAAGTATTTTTATCGTTACAGGGTGATCATGGTACTAACCAAAATATCGGAAATTTCCAAAGTCAATTCTCTTATAGCATGCTCTACATTTTTATATCCTAAATTGTTCATCTAATACAGTACTTTCGTTTTTGTCATGCATGTCTTGTACCTATCTGCTATATTTTTTTTAAAACCCTAGACCTGTATGATTTATTTGTGTTAAAACGAGTAATTGTCTAAGGTGGCCATGGAAAACAAACGAACCAGCCGACATTAATAATTAGTTTACCTCTTTTCCACAGCCAACTTATACAATTATACATTTTAAAAGAAATAACTCAAATGGATATAAGGCTCTCGAAAAATCTATCAGATAGATATAAGAATAATAATAATAATATTTATTAGTTCTACAAGTAGAATAAGTCCAACAAAATTCATAACATAATTACTTAAGCCGATCTAAAAATTCACTTATACTATAGAACTTATCCCTTAACAAAATGTTTTTAACTTGAGATTTAAAATGCACATTGTTTAAATCTTTTAAATCTGTTGGAAGAGCATTATAGAGCTTTATACCAGTATTGACAGGTCCGTTGTAGGTTATAGCCATACTATACAGTTTGGGAAGAATTTCGTTGTGACGGGTACTATAAAGATGAACAGTTCTATTATCCAGATTATTTCGATTAGAATGGACGTAACACACAAGCTGCAGAATATACCGGGTGTCCCGCGCCATGTGCTCACCCTTCTAGAATCTTTATTTATTAATCGATTAACCTGAATTTTGGAAACAATAAACTAAACAAAAAATGGAATTTCCCGACATACTGATAGTCGTCATAGGACTTCCGGTTTCGCCGGAAGTAATATCAACTTTCTTATTTTAAATGGAACACCCTATATATTTTTACATATTTAAAATCTACGGATCATTACGAGTCCGAATACGTATCAATTGTTAATTTTGGTTTCCATGACAACGAAAAAAAAAACTTTTTTATTTTTCAGTCTAGAAAGCTATGAATCGCATTTTTTCGATCTAATGCGATCAAATGTTTCGAAGAAATCACTCCTTTGATGGTATTTTGATTTTTAACATTTTTACAGTATTTGAAATTTTCATTAGCTCTTAACTCATTTTTTTCGATAGAACCTCATATGTTTCTTAGCTTAATTCAACTGAACATTTTTTTTCTGAATACACTGATACCAAATACGTCATATTTTCTCTGAAAATAATTTAAAATAAACCATGTCTTATTGAAATTATATACTCCCTTTATTTCAAATGACTTTCAAATAAAATATGACGTATTTGGCATCAGTGTACTCAGAAAAAAATGTTCTGTTGAATTAGGCTAAGAAACACATGAGGTTCTATCGAAAAAAATGATTTAAGAGCTAATGAAAATTTCAAATACTGTAAAAATGTTAAAAATCAAAATACCATCGAAGGAGTGATTTTTTCGAAACACTTGATCGCATTAGATCGAAAAAATGCGATTCATAGCTTTCTAGACTGAAAAATAAAAAAGTTTTTTTTTCGTTGTCATGGAAACCAAAATTAACAATTGATACGTATTCGGAGTCGTAATGCTCCGTAGATTTTAAATATGTAAAAATATATAGGGTGTTCTATTTAAAATAAGAAAGTTGATATCACTTACGGCGAAACCGGAAGTCCTATGATTTCTATCAGTATGTCGAAAAATTCCATTTTTTGTTTAGTTTATCGTCTCAAAAATTCAGGTTAATCGATTAATAAATAAAGATTCTAGAAAGGTGAGCACATGGCGCAGGACACCCGGTATAAACAAGCCAAAGGCAGAATGTTAAGTTTAGCGAAGATTGGACGACAGGAATCTCTAAGCGAAGTGCCAGTCACGCAACGTAATACTCTTTTTTGAGCAAGAAAGACCGTGTTAAAGGCAGAAGAACTACCCCAAAACATAAGGCCGTAGGAAAGTCTTGACTGTACGTCTGAAAAATATGTTGTCCTTAGCACGGAGATATCAGTTACACTACGCAGCATACGGAATTGGAAGGCAAAAGTGCTCAATTTAGAAACTAATTGTCTCGCATGGTCATCCCAAGTGAGAATATCTGACAGTTGAAGACCCAGAAAGGATGTAGTATTTGCGAAATGCACAAAATTATCTCCGACCTTGAGTCCACCAGATTCGTTAATGCGTCTTTGCCGTGTATGGAAAAACATAGCTTTTGTTTTGGAAAGATTCAAGAAAAGTTTGTTAGCACAAAACCAGGAATACATACGCTGAGCTAAAGAATTTGCAAGTTGACGGGCAGCTGTTTCCGAGTTGCTTGAAACAATGAAAGAGGTGTCGTCAGCATACATTACAACAACAAGATCACTCAAAAAATTTATAATGTCATTAACATAAATACTGAAAAGGAGAGGAGCCAGGATAGAGCCCTGGGGTACTCCAATGGTAACTGGTAACGGCCCAGATCTAAATTTAAGTCGAGAATTGCGTTGTGTAAAACTAACTTCCACCAACTGGAACCTATCACTTAAGTAGGATAAAAACCACTGAGCAACGTGTCCTCTGATGCCATAAAGATTAAGTTTCTCCAGAAGACGAACATGAGATACACAATAAAACGCCTTAGAAAGGTCGCAAAAGATACCAACAGGGTGCTGTTTATCATTCATTAAATTAAGTACTTCATTATAGAACTCGAAGATGGCCGTCGTGGTAGACTGACCATTCCTAAAACCATGTTGTGAAGGATAGATAATATTGTATTTATTAATCAGAAATGATTCCAATCTGACAAACATCGCATACTCAAATATTTTAGATATGCTGGAGATGAGAGATATTGGGCGGTAATTAGTCAAATTTGCGGCATTACCTTTCTTATGTATGGGTTTCACAATAGCAGTTTTGAAGCAGTTTGGGAAAACGCCAGGTCGAAGGGATAGATTTACTAGGTAAGTAATAGGCTTTATAAGCTCACATCTAAATTGTTTTATTATGATAGAAGGTATACCGTCAATGCCAGAAGAGAATTTGCTTTTAAGTTTGGAGCAGCTATTCAATAGTTCAGTTTCGGAAAATTCGACCAGAGCCATACTGTGTGGATTAGCCTGAATGCACTTGGAAGTGTCAACCGATACCTTAGGAATCCCATTGACGATATCATTGGGGGTGGATTCAAAATGTTCATTGAATTTATTAGTATGCTAGGCATAACGTCGCGACGACTAGTATCTCTGTTTGCAAGTTGATTGATAATGTGCCAGGAAGTTTTGGACTTATTTGAAGAGCTAGCTAAAAGATTATTGTAGTACTCTTTCTTCGAATTATTGCATAACTGTCGATAGGCTTCCTTCCGATAGTTTTACGCATCACATAAAACAGGATACTGGTTCTTAAGCACAAATAAATCATTCAAATTGGTGCGAGCAGTTTTAATTTCGTCAGACATCCAAGGATTACGTACTGATATAGATATAGAACATGCATGACAAAAACGAAAGTACTGTGTTAGACGAACAATTTAGGATATAAAAATATCGGGCATGCTATTTAAGAGATTTGACTTATGACATTTTGAAATTTCTGATATTTTGCTTAGTACCATGATCACCCTGTAACTGTAAAAATACATTTAATAATGCCTTAGAATAAGCTAAAGTACCAACTGCATCTTTTCTCTAAAGTTAAAAATAAATAAAATAGGAATAAATAAAATAATGGCTGCAAGCGACAGTTTTTAGATAAAATGTTAAATATCTTCAGAACGGTTAGAATTAGACATAGATTATGGCACATGAAAAATGAGTAGAATGTTATGGGCAATTCAAATTTGATGTCATATATAGGGTGTGCCATTTGAAATTAAAAAAAGTTGCATTCAGTACCGCCGTTTTGATTCACCCTGAATAGGTGAAAATAATTTTATGTCGCAGACCTTTAAATTTTGAAATAAAAATGTCTTGAAACTTTTTTTATACCTGCAGTAGTTAACGAGGTATAGCCCGAGAACGCACTCTTGGGACACCCTGTATAAATAGCAGATAGGTAGCTGTTTCCAAATAATAGGAAGCAGTTTGTAAATGATAAACTGTGCAGGTAACCATACCTGCATGTGAGTTTTTAAATTTCCTTTTGTTAAAGAGAGAGAGAAAGCGAGAGATTTACTTACATGATTTGTGTGTGATGTCGAAGGTGTTATCAAAGTTAATGGGCCTTGACTGTGCGGTCTTTGGATCCTCGGGGGTGAGATCGTCGTCACCGTCACACCCCCGCTGAGCACCCTCATGTTCGGAATGCCCCACTTGTTGGTCCCGGTGACGATCACGTTATTCGACAGGGGAGGCGTGGGCGCTGCAATTGGGGGCATGGAAATTGCATTGATTTGTTGCGATGAGCTTAACCTCGTCATGCTTTTATGCAAACCACCGACAGAACCACCTGTATAATATACGAGCACTATTTTAAAACACCAAGTTTACCGAAGCTTATACTGTTCATCACTCCTTAAACACTCAAAATTGGAGGAATAATGCACCTTTCGATAACGAAATTCCTTTGTAGATTAAAACAGATTTGCTCATTGAATTGGGAAAGGGAAATCAAAGTCTATACTTTGAATTCCCTTCCAAAAGTCTACACTTTGATTTCCTTTTCAAAAATCTATACTTTGAATTCCCTTTCAAATGTCTATACTTTGAATTCCCTTTCAAAAATCTATACTTTGAATTCCATTTCAAAAATCTATACTTTGAATTCCATTTCAAATGTTTATACTTTGAATTCCCTTTCAAAAAACTATACTTTGAATTCCCTTTCAAAAGTCTATACATACTTTCAATTCCCTTTCCCTTTCCAAATTGGTTGAGCAAATCTGTTTTAATCCCGAAAGGAACATCCCGAAAGCTACTAACAATTCATTCACTTTTAATCAACCCAATAGCCTTCTTCGTATTGCTTTAATTGTTTGTTGGGATGGAGTGGAGATTGATTGATTGATTAAAAAATAAATAAATAATTAAAAACCACCTGCTATATTGAGTCTTGTCATGCTGCGATGCGTGTTGGTGTTTGTCGCAGTGTGCAGCCGTCCTGTGCTTCTCGAGTCTCCCAGTTTAGCCCTGCGGGTGTAACCCCCCTGCGATGTGGGGGCCGGTTGAGTTTGAGAACCCCCGACTTTAACTATAGTCACCCCGCCGGACGTGACATGGTTCTGCGTCGTCGCCTGGCTCGCCGGGACGATCTGGTTGACTTGGTTCGTGCTGCAAAGAAATCCGTCATCCCTCCTTCATATCCTCTTTCATTTTTATTTTTATTTAATTTAATTTTTTTTTTCTTGGGCGGCGACGGTGTTCCCCGTTCCCAGAAACAAAGCAAGACGCCGTGCGGATTGAAAATAATAAGCACGGAAACAAAATCGCGAAATTAGTTCCGCAGACGTCAACAGATGGCGCTGGCGTGCTAGTTGCATGACGTAAGCTGCATTTTCAAAACTCTTCCGTACAAGATTCAAAAGCAGAACAGCGCTCAACGGACGTCGCATGAAACGAAATGGAACTCGCACATGAGATGATGAGATTTTAAAATGACACATTTCGGGAAAACAAAAACAGGTGGCGTTCTGCCTTCATATCTTCTTTCGTTTTTATTCCTATTTAATTTTAGTTTTTTAGACGGCGATGTTCCTTGTTCCCAGAAACAAAGTAAGACGCCATGTAGATTGAAAGTAACAAGCGCAGAAACAAAATCGCGAAGTTAGTTCCAGTAACGTCAACAGATGGCGCTGGCATGCTGGCTGCGTTTTCAAAACTCTTCGGAGCCCGAGCAAGACAGATTCAAGAACAGGGCGGAGCTCACCGGACGTCGCAAAAACGAAATGAAAAAATTCGCAGTCGTTTGGATAAGATGAAACTTTAAAGTGAAATAGTTCGTGCAAAAGGAACCAGGTGGCGTTCACAGCAAAATGTTAACGTTAAGTCTGTACAGAAAATCTCGAAATATTACTCTTTCGATGAGATTTTATCACAAAATGAATTGCAGAGCAAATTTTTGAAGTGCATTCGAAGAATTAGTTCGTGGAGAAGTCAACAGATGGCGCTGACTAGCTGCATTTCCAAAATTCTTCCGATCAAAATAGATTCAAGAACAGAGCAGAGCTCAACAGACGACGCAAGAAGCGAAATGAAAATCGTACAGGTTCGGATTAGATGAGATTTTAAAGTGAGACAGTTCGTGAAAACGGAAACAGGTGGCGTTTACAGGAAGATGTTAGTCCACAGAATATCTCAAAATTTCACTCTTCCGACGAGATTTTATCACAAAATGAACACCAGAAAAGATTTGAATTCGAGAAACTGGTTCGTGGAGAAATTAACAGATGGCGTTGACCACGGTTTCAAAATTCTTCCGTGAAAAATTCTAGTCAAAAACGAAACAAAAGAAATTCGCAAACAAAACAAATGACAAAAATCTAGGGAATTTTTCAACTTCTTAATTGAACTTTACTGATCTATTGAAAGAGATTAAATACTTTTTGTTTTGGAGTTTTAATTTCTAAAAGTTGGTGGTTAACGTCAAGCAGCTAGAAAAAGGGGAAAGATTTTCCGGTCAAGACAATCGCCCCCCTCTCCCCCAAATTGGGGCAAAATTCACGCTGGTTCCTAGTTCCCAACGAACACAAATTAACAAAAGAAAAAGGGAGAACAAAAGATAATCGCTACATTTTGCGAGAACAGGACAGAAACAAAAAAAAAACAACAACGGAAAGAACATTTTTGTTTTGCCCCGAACCCCAGAAACACGGTCAAAGAAATTTTGATTAGTATTTGATTTCTGAAAAATTGCAAGCGATTTGAAAAAGGAAAATGAAACAGTTTTCAAAAAATTTTGTTGCAATCTCAGGTCAAAAAGCGATCGTCAGATGTCGCTGTTTTATCTGAAACAGTTTTCGACAAACGAGAAACTCACTAATATACTCAAAGGAAAAGAAACACAAAAATTCTCAACAAGAGAAAAACAAACGACGATCGTACGTATACCTACAAAAGAAAAGAACGAATTGTAGTTTTCAAATTTAAAAAAAAAAAAATACTTCTAATAAACTTCACGAAAACCAACAAACAAAAACAAATCACTATCGCAATATTTACTTACAAAATGAAAATTTCCGAAAAAAGCAAAAAAAAAACAAATGACGACTTCGATGGAAAGCGAAGTGCGAAAGAATTTTGATTTATTAACGAAAAATAAGAAACTGATGACGATCGTAAATTTCACGAGGAAAACCGCAAAGAAAAAAGAAGGCAAACGACGATCGTAAAATTTGCGAAACGAAAGGAAATAATTTCGGGAAGTAAACAAATGAGAATGAAATGTAATAGCGACATATAGTGTAATGAGCACGTGACACGGAGTAGGTCTTCACCGTCACTCTCCTACTCTGTATTACGCGCTCATTACACTAGATGTCGCTATTGCAGAAAAGGGGCGTCAACGACAAATCTCCTACTCTATGTTACGCGCTCATCACACTAGATGTCGCTATTACAGTAAAGGGGCGTCAACGACAAAAAAAATCAGAAAGTGACGGAAATGTTTATTTATTAAAGACGGAAACAAATGAATGTCACGAGGAAAAAATCAAAACGGGACAGAAATGCTCGAGGGAGAACTTCCGAACTTAAAAACAGTATTCCGTAAACAACAAGTGACGATCGCGTTGACAAAACTAACGTCAAATTTCGATTTTTTCTCTAAAAAAAAAAAGGCACCAACTTCAAAATGTGATGAGTTTGGCAACACTGTTTATGATTGCTGCAAAGTGCATCAAATTACAAGGTTAGGTTGTTTTAATATTCTTCTTTCGTTTGTTTTAACAGTTAATAGACTAGGAAAGTAAACGTCACAGAAGGCGGAGCTGAGTCGTTTACTATCTTTGTCTAATAAATCAGACGTGTGTCGTAAATTACTCTCGCTGTAATGCCGGAGTTGACCTGAACATAACCTAACATTTAAGAATGTTAAGACAACAAGATTAAACAAGTTATTACAGTTTTATAAGTTAGTATCTTGTACATTGCATTGGAAAATTGTTGACAAACTCATTGCATGCTTTCCCAGGGATATTTTTTTAATTTTGTTGTATTAGGTTATGTTTATTAATGGTTCGTTAAACTGCAGCTGAACTAAGTTCAGACAAGGATTTAAACATTTCTTTTAATAACAAATGAATTAATTAATTACGTACAATAAGCACAACTAGAATAATTTTATTGAAGCTTTTCATCCTAAATTTTAGTGATAAACAAAAGTTTACACAACAGCTCTCTGTGAAGCGAGTATTTTCAGTTTGTTTGGCGTAACCCATGCATTCTTACAGTCCAATAGACTCCATTTCAAATTTCGCGCCAGCTTTAAGACCGCCCACTTTCCTAATCTATTGCAGAAAAATGTATGTTAAAATACTTTTTACTGTTTCACTGAAATCAAGTTTTTTTTTTTACTTTATAACCTCCCATTTAAATTTCCCTGATTAATGCCCGATTTTTGTACCTCCTGATAAATTTAACTGCCAGGTAATTTCCTCGGAAACTATTATCGATACGATGGTTTCCAAGGATAAAACTTGACAGATAAATTTATCAGGAGATGAAGAAATCGGACATAATTTAGGAAATTCCAAGAAAATATTGCCCGTCGAAAAAGGAATTTTTGGTCGAGTTGATTGGCAACGCCGGTGCAGTTACATTTTGAACCGTTTAATTTAACCAGTGTTGCCGGATTTGGTTTTTTTTTCCCAAACCGGGGAAACTTCAGGCGATTTTTTTAAACGTACAAACAAATTATTGAAAATGCTGTTGCATTTTGTTTCATGGTCTCTCTGTCAGAAAAAAACTTTCGTCTAATAGTTCAGTACTAAAATCCTAAAACGTTCTTTATTTATGATCGGATTACTTTAATTTGTGCTTGACGTTGTCCACTTGTTACAATTGATTTTAGAATTAGTCAATTACGTCATTCATAACCAGACAGTGGATCAAATTACGGCGCGAAACGTATTCGGATGCCGATGAGTCTTATTGGCTGGTTGGTAAACACGACCTGCGCATCACGGCCGAACAAATTTCGCGCAATTATCTCATCCGATCTTTAGTCATAATTTAAAATTCTAAATTTAATTCTGCTTTTGGATGTCAATTTCGGATGTGGAATGACGATGAGATTACTAAAGCACGGTCTGTTCTTGGTTGACCTTCATTCAAAAACTGCACACATTACTGAAATACCTTCAAGGTTACAGGTACGAAAATCACTTCGCTTATCAAAGCTCTCCCTCTTTCATTTCTTCCTCCCCTAAAGCTTCGCTTACTTTAAAAATTTTATCTCGATTTATTTTATTTATTGTTGATTTATTACCTAAGAATAGGAACAATGAAAGAGGAGACGCTTCGTGTCGCGGCGGCTCCTTTGATCTTTGCCGAGAACATTCTACGACTTTTAGAAAGTATTCAGCAAAGATCAAACGAGAAAAGATCCCCAGTACAACGCGTGCAGTTTTCACCAATCACCAATTTTGCATCTTCCCAATTTTTACATATTTGAACCATTTCCATTTCTTCCTGATTTTTTAGAATAAATACAGAAGAGTGATAATAGGTAGTAGTTTAATTTTTTTTTTTTAATTTTCTCGTGTAATAGTGAAAAATATTGAATTGCCTTTAAAAATTGTAAGCAATTAATTCTAATTACAAAAAAATAATAATTAGTACAGGCAACCCAATGAACATAGCTGTTTGTATGCTTGTCTATATCTGAAGACTCTAAGACCATTTTTTTTTGTTAAACACTGTAATGAACTTTCTCGTGAATCACTGAAAAGAAAAAGAAATAATTCTTTTTTCTACATTAATGCAGAAAATGGGCGCGTTCAGGGATGCTCAGCGGCTGAGTTGCTTACTCAGCAATCGTTTGTGATTGGCTCACATTAAGGCAATAGCCAATCATAAACGATTGCTAAGTAAGCAACTCAGCCGCTGAGCGTCTACTGAACGCGCCCAATTATTCAATTACTTTCAAATTCAAAAATAATTAGCACTAAAAAAAATAATAAAAATTTATGAAATAATTTATTTGAAATATTAAAAAAAAATATTGCACACAACATATTGAATCAAATTTTCAGTTTCGACAATTAATTTGACTGACTTTTGTATTAAAACAGACACATTCCCTAACTATTCCCCGAAATTATAGACCTTTTCTCAATTCCCTGACTTTTTCCCGGTTTTCTCCGTAAGTGGGATTTCAACCCTGGATAGACGAAAGGACATTTAAACGGGCGAAAAGTTTCTTCCTTTCTAATTCGCGCTTCCTTGTTCGAGGGTGTCCTCTCTATTACTTTTTATATTTATTTTATTTTATAAGAAGCGAATGAGAAAATTATTTAAAAAAAAAATGATTTAATAAAACACGAAAAATAATTTAACGAAAAAAAAAACGAAAAAAGCCACACAAACAGAATGCGAGCATAAAGGACAAACCGATTCGAAATGAAGTGAATTTTCATGATTCTCTGGTAAAGTGCAAGAAAACTAAAGGGGACCGTCGGAGGTATGAAAACAAAAGAAGATCGACGCCTCATCGATGTTTAAGTGCAAACCAACTGAAAAGACCAACGGAGGTATGAAGACGATTCAAGACGGCATAGGTAATGAATTCAAAAACAAAAGAAAATCGACGGTCCATCGTCATGTGAGTACAAAGACCAACGGAGGTATGACGAAGATTCAAAATGACGTAGGATAGGTAATTCAAAAACAAAAGAATATTGACGGTTGACCTACGGAGTGCAAGAAACTAGAAGAACCGGTGGAAGTACGAAGATGATTTAAAACGGTATTCATTCAAAAACAAAAGAGGATCGACGGTTTCTCGGTGGAGCGCGAGAAAACGAATAGAAGAACAACGGAGGTACGAAGACGATTAAAAATGGCATATAATCGAAAAACAAAAGAAGTTCGTCGACGGTTGACCGGTGGAGCGCAAGAACCAAAAGATCACGAAGGCGAGAACACCATTCAAAATGGCGTAATTCAAAACCAAAAGAAGATCGACTTTCTTTTTTGATTTTGAGGCAGACAGTATGTGTTCTTCTTATAATAATGTTGGGGAAAATCGGGTAAATTTCTACTTTGAGTGTTGGGAAGAAGCGCACGCAAGCATCTGGCAACGCCGGATTTAACATTCACTTGACAGTTGACGGCGGTTAAAGGCGTTGTATTCTGTTTGAGCCTAACCTTAAAAGTTTTGTAAAGTCGTATTTAAACAGCACAATTTTGCAGAAAGAGAAATTACAGGAATCTGCAATCGTCTACCATCTAACTTGAGCTACGAAAACTTAACGATTCTTCTTACCTTGTCGGATGCTTCCGTACTCCGGCCAGCACTTTATCGGTGAACAAAGAAAACAGAACGGGATAAGAACTGCAGAGCAGAGTTGCCTCGCGCAGTAAAGTACTCTGGGACCCCCTGTCGGCCTTCGGCAGGTACTCCAAGACGAAATTCAGCGCGTCCTGCGCGCGTGCCTGCACAAATCATTTTTAGAAAAAAAAGCAACAAATTCGTTTCACCTCAACTTTGCGTGCGGGTGTACCTTACTTAGTTTCCCCACCGCCCCGATCACTTGAGCTGCCAGGCAGACGGTTTGTGGGTGACGTTGGGCAGCCAACTTCATGGCTGCGACATGGTCGGCCAACAAGGAAGGTTTCTTCTCGGCCATGTGCAGAAATACTTGTAAGGTGGGGGCCGCCGTGACGCCATTGCTCAAGTACTCGCATAGTTGTGGAACGCTCGCTTCTAGTAACTGGAATATCAAGATATATTTGCAAATTTTGAATCAAAACACGTTTGAATCACGATTTTGTGAAAAAGAAAGCACTTTTAATCTCATTTATCGCCAAAATTTCAAGTTTGACAGTTAAGTCGTTTCATTTGCATAGTTTTTCAATTCCTATTTCATTTTTACGATAGGGTCTTCCATCTAAAAATTCATTCGGTTTACAAAGAGTAAGGCCCGGGTATCATAATCGAACTAAAGGAGACTTTAGGATAAAGGTCACATTCTGATGGATAAATAACTACGTTTTCGCATCTTTTTGGACATATGACTGTGACTTTTTTTAAGTTCCTTTATTTCGATTATGAAATCGGACCTAAGTCCCGGAAATAATTTTTAAGTAACAAGGTCTGAAAATGTCGAATTTCGAAAACTTGTTTCCTCTTTTACTTTACAAAGAAATAAAAAAAAAAAGAAAATTTTTATTCCAATAATGGGTATTTGGCAATTTTATCAAAAACATTCGTTGTCTTCTCTTTCAAACTTTCAAACTCCGATCGAAATTTAAACAACAGACGATCGAAATTAAACCGAAAAACAATTTCTTTGTCGTTATTTTATTTCCGGAAAGAAAAATTCAACATTTTGACATTTAAACAAAAGACGACCGAAAGTAGTGCGGAATTTCGAAAAACAAAAGAAAAACTGGAACGTCGAGGTCTGATTGAAATTTAAACAAGAAGCGATCGAATTTAAATTAATTGAAAATCGTAATTTTCAGGAAAGTTTTTTTTTTTTAAATCAAACTCCATATTTAAACAAAAGACGATCGAAAGCAGAGGGAATTTCAGAGAAGCAAAAAAAATGTAAGAACAAAAGAAAGTAACTTGACGACACCAGAAAAAAAAATTGAAAATTCTGACGCCATTATTTAAACAAAAGACAATTGCAAGCATTGCGGAAATTAGATGAACAAAAAAAGAAAGAAATTACGGCCGTCGAAATCTGAATTAATTTTATAAACAATAGGCGATCGAGTTTTTAAATTAAAAGAAAATTGTAATTTTCTGAAGAAAACATTCTTACAATCGAAATTTTGTCGGCACTTAAATCAAAAAACGATCGAATTCTAAACAAAGGAACATCGAAATCGATGCGACAATATTTTGAGGATTTAGATCATGCTTTCAACAAAAGACGATCGAAACCGACGCGAAAGTTTGATGCGCGAGAAGTATTGAAACAAAAGAAGATCGACTTTTGAGACGGTCGAATATTCTAAACAAAAGATGATCGAAATCGATACGAAAATTTTTGGGGATTAAGAAAATCGGACGCGCCGGGTTTTGATCAAGCCTTAAACAAAAGACGATCGAAGCCGACGCGAATGATTGACGAACGAGAAGAACTGAAACAAAAGACGATCGACTTTTGAACAAAAGACTATCAAATTCCAAACAAAAGAGGATCGAAATGCATACGAAAATTTTTGAGGAATAAGAAACTCGTAAGTTTTTTTTTTAACTAAGATCGATGTTTAAACAAAAGACGATCGAAAGCGAAGCGGGAATTCAGAAGCCAAAAAAATTAGAACAAAAGAAAATATTTTGTGAACGCCAGAAAAAAAATTCTAAATTTTGACGTCATCATTAAAACAACAGACGATCGAAAGCATTACGGAAATTAGATGAACAAAAAAAAGAAATTACAGCCGTCTAAATCTGATAAACAAAAGACGATCGAGTTTTTTAAATTAAAAGAAAAAATTGTAATTTTCTGAAAAAAATATTCTTACAGTCGAATTTTGTCGGCATTTAAACCAGAAGACGATCGAATTCTAAACAAAGGAACATCGAAATCGATGCGACAATTCTTTGAGGATTTAGATCATGCTTTCAATAAAAGACGATCGAAACCGACGCGAAAGTTTGACGCGCGAGAAGTATTGAAACAAAAGAAGATCGACTTATGAGACGGTCGAATTCTAAACAAAAGATGATCGAAATCGATACGAAAATTTTTGAGGATTAAGAACGTTGGTTTTGGTCAAGCTTTAAACCAAAGACGATCGAAGTCTACGCGAATGATTGATGAACGAGAAGAACTGAAACAAAAGACGATCGAATTTTGAACAAAAGACGATCAAATTCTAAACAAAACAGGATCGAAATGCATACGAAAATTTTTGAGGATTGAGAAACTCGGACGCGTCGGGCTTCGATCTTGATGCTTTAAACAAAAGACGATCGAAACCGACGCGAAAGTTTGACGAACGAGAAAAAAATGAAACTAAAAAAGATTAACTTTTGAATGAAAGACCATCAATTTCTAAACAAAAGAGGATCGAAATCGATACGAAAATTTTTGAGGATTAAGAAAATCGGGCGCGTCGGGCTTTGATCTTCATGCTTTAAACAAAAGACGATCGAAACCGACGCGAAAGTTTGACAAACGAGAAAAAAATGAAACTAAAAAAGATCGACTTTTGAATGAAAGACGATCGATTTCTAAACAAAAGAGGATCGAAATCGATACGACAATTTTTGAGGATTAAAAAACTCGGATGCGTCGGGCTTTAATCTTCATGCTTTAAACAAAAGACGATCGAAACCGTCGTGAAGTTTGACAAACGAAAAAAAACTGAAACGAAAGTCGACGGACCTTTAAACAAGAAAGAGAGAGAGAGAGAGAGAGACAGAGAGAGATTTAATCACGGCGCTGCTAAATTAAAGACGAGGTGAGAAAATGGGTCAATGTCATTTCCGTTAGTAATTTCAGATTTCGTAGTTGGTTGACCTAATCTGATACGATTGTCCCGTGGACAGTGGCGTAGCTACAGGGGTTTCGGGGATTGCAAAGAAACCCGGCGCTAAGATGCCGCAGGCGCCTGTTGGTCGAGGCTTTTTGTAATTCATAAGTCGTAAGAGTGCAGAAAAATGTATATTTTCAAAAACAGAACAATCTGAAATAAATACAAAAAAGAAAGAAAATAAAAAAAAGAAAGAAGAAAAACTCTGGAGATGTTATTGCCGGAAAACAATTTCAAAACAGATGGAAAACGCCCCGAAAACTACATTTCAAGCATGAATTTCGAATGAACCGCGATTGTAGCACCGTCTGTTAATCCGAACCGTAAATTTGTCGGGAAGATTCCAAAACAACTGAAAGACATTTAGGAATGTTCAAGGACAATGTCCTGAAAACAAGTGTGGCGCCATCTGTTACCCTGAGCCATAACATCGTAGTTTTTATTTACCCGTAAACAACTTAAAAACCTAATCACGCACTTTCAAGAACAATGTTCTTGAAACGACTTTGAATAAAGAAAAACATTTAAGTTAAACCCTGATTGAAAAACTGGCCCTTAGAAAGCTTTTAAATTTGACAAGTTTAAAACTTTGACAAAATCTGCGCAGGCGTATTTAAACAATACCATTTCGACAAAGAACTAGAACACTAAATTGTTTTTATCTTTTTTTGCTTTCGTCTCTATACGAAAGTTCTCCAATTAACAAAATGAAGTAACGGAGTTACTACAACTAATCCAGTATGTTCCAATAGTATGTACCCTAACTTATAATGTTCTAGGATAGTGTCTAATTTTCTATGATAGTCTGTAACGTTATAGTCTAGGATAGTTTCTAAATTTCTGGAATATCAAAGATGAAAAATTAATATTTGCTTGTCAATTGTAACTTCGTTACTATAATTTGATTTTTTTTACAAACGTTTACAAACACGTAAATCCGCCGTTAGCAGTTAGATGGAAAATTCTGACTCCAGATAAGATTTCAATTAAACTATACCTTTTCAATTTCAAATTGAGACTAAACATATTCAAATTGGGAATAAACAATTTCAAATTGGGACTAAACATATTCAAATTGAAAATAAACAAATTGAAATTGATACTATACAAATTCAAACTGGGATTAAACAAATTCAAATTGGAACAATATATTTTAATTCAAAAAAATACAAGCTCGTAGGAAATAATAAAATAACGAAACGGAATATAACTACCTAATTAATAATTACTTATATGCCTAAATCAAAATTCTACATCAATCATATTTAATGCATCAGGTATAAATCTTTGAATGTTTGCAACGAATCTTATGCAGTTAGCTACGGTAATTTTATTCGTTATATTTTGATGCACTATATTTTCTAATTTTTGTAGCCGATATTCCGTCTGCGCAATGTTTGCCCTGGCTTCACCTGCTAAAATTTGTGGAATTTGGATTGCTAAGTCAGCTTTAACACCAGCTTTTAGACAAGACCACGCGAGGTCAATTGGATTCAACATCGGGCTGTAAGGGGAAAGTCTTAGCAAATAATTATCGGCAAATTCGTCCTCCCTAAAAACATCCTCAATTGAAGAATGACACGGAGCATTATCGATGACTATAACGACAGGTGTTTGATACAAATTTCGGGCATTTTGGAGGCATCGACGAATGAAATCATTAGCTTGCGGTTTTTTAAATGCCCCTCTTCTAATTTCATAATGTATTAGGCCCATGTTTCCAATACATCCGATAACATGAATATTTGACCCTCTACTCCCTGCAGAAATATGAGTGCAGCGTGTGCCTTTCTTAGATCTTCCTTTTGTACGTGAAGTGTATAAATTAAAATTCGTTTCGTCCATGTAAACTGTTGGAATATTATCTGCTTGATAATCTCATAGCTGTCGAACAAATTCACATCTTTTGGTTTTGTTATCCGCACTATTTGCCCTTTCAGGTTCTTTTCTCACATTTTTTAAAGTATACATCAAACCATCCAAATGCCTTCGAAGGCATTCTGTCGAGACAGCAAGTTGGTGTACAGTTTGAAACTTCTCTTTCATTCTTTAATGTCATGCGCGGATTCTCTTCGATGTATTGTTCCATGAGATTATGGTGGTCATTAGCTTTTTCCACCACGTGTATTTTCAGGTTCTTCCTGGTTTTTCACCCAACGGTACGCGGTTGATTTCGTCACTCCTAAGGTATTCGCTAGTGTTCTCCGATCTTGGTTGTTATTATATAGGACACAGATTTGTTTCTTCATGGCATCAGCTTCTTAATGTAAGGCATTTTTTGTGACCTTATTCAGTTTAATGTATATAGTTTAATGGAATCAGAATTAAACACTTTTTTGAAATGACGTTAATGACAGTAGGAGACTTGTTTACCTCATTTTGAAATTGTTTATTCCCAATTTGAATTTGTTTGTTTCCAATTTGAAATTGTTTAGTCCCAATTTGAAATTGAAAAGGTATAGAACTAGCGGGAATCCGCTAAGTTGGCAACACTGTTCCGAACACTCTCGAACATGTTAAATGTCAATTAAATCTAGGGACCCTAGACCAGACGACGTCATTGACGTTGTACAGTTGCGGCCCTTGAAAACTGGTACACTGAGAATTGACATCAACGTCAAAAATTGGTAGCTTTGTATAGTGTAAATCAAACTTTTATCTATCATCTTGATGTCAGTGTCAAATTTGACAAAATGGTGAATACTTACAATGGGATTGTCCTTGGCAATTAACGAAAACAAATGCAACAGTGCCAATTTTTCATGATTATCACAGTGAGGCAAGAGAGAGACTAAAGCCATGGCATGTCCTTGGAGGGGCTCGGGGGAGACCTCGTAGATCTGAGCGAGCACTCGACACAGCGGGTAGTTCCCTGAAATTCCCAATAAATAAATACACCGTAAACACCGTCAGCCACCAAATTTCCACCTGATATAATCGAGTCCATGATAGGCTGCACGTGGGGGCTTAACAGAGATGCGTGGTCGATGGCTGCCAGCGAAAGGTACGAAGCCATATTCCTCGAGAGCTCCTTGTTACCCTTGTGCAGGAATTTGACGGCGACGGGCAGGGCTCGTTGCATCACAGACTTTTTACTATAATTCTGAAATAAAGAGCACGGTGTTAACTAAATACTATTAGCAGGGAAACGAATTCGGCCCATTTAGTATTGGAGACTTTTTATACCGAATGTACTAGTTACTCCTTCCGTGGCTCCGATACATTGAAATCACTTTAAATTGCTGTTGAGTGGGAGGGGAAGGGTTACTGTGCGAGAGTTACCGCGGGCGGGGACTAATTTAGTCTGAATACTAAATTTTCGTACTGTTCGCGGGCAAGTGGGCCGATTTCTTATCCCTGATCTATTAGTGAAAGTAATGCGGGTGGAAAGCGTACCAAGAAAATGCAAGATATGATGTCGCTTGAGATCTTTGCGTGGGGCGGGTCTTCCCCCCGTGATGATAATTGCAGGTTGTGATGCAGGCATGACTCCAACAAGGTCACCAGGGCCTCGCAGTGCTGCTCTGCGCTTCCCGTCTCTCTTATGCATGATGTCACTCGGGTCACGCAGATTTCTACAACGCTTTGGTCATTGTCATTGTGTGCGTAGTCGGGTAGGGAGGCGATCGCAGTTATCTCAGTCAACTGTAATGAAAAAAAAAAAAGAAATTACAACAATTAATATTATTACAGGCAACTGTAATTTTCTTTTATAAAATAAATGTATGTGTCTGTCCGTGTACTGTTATTAATATTTTAAACAAATCTTTTAACAAAAAAACAAATTACATTTCACTTTTTAAGTTTCTATAAATTTAAGTTCCTTTTGCTTTTGTGATTTTGTTTCTTTTTTTCTAATATTAGTAACTTGCATTCGGGGGTGGGGGGGGGGGGGGTCTAAGCAGAGGTCTTCTCGGTCAGATGAGAAGAAAGCGTTTCGCTTCGTTTTTGGGGGCTTGCGGCAGCTAAGAACTTCAAAAAATGAAGGAAAATGTTTAAAGAAAAGTGAAGGAGAATGCTTAAAAAAAGCGAAGGAGAATGTTTAAAAAAAGTGAAAGAGAATGTTTAGAAAAAGTGAAGGAGAACGTTTTTTTTTTCATTTCTTTTCTTTTAGTTTTTAATAATTTTGATAATTGACCGTTTTTGTTTGTTCCAAGTCATCTGTCAGAGGATGCCAAAATATGGATTGGCACGCGGGCGGCTTTTGGTCTCCGGGGGGGAGGGGGGGGGGGTCTGTGTACAATTAAAACAGCAGCAACAAAACACAAGGCGTGAGGTGAAGAAATAAAAAATAAAGAAAGATCGACAGCACCAATTCGTAGAAAATTAAAATAAACTGTAGAAAAGTCAATAATTTAACAATTTGAAAAAAAGGAAACAAAATACAGTGAAGAAGAACGATGAACTACAAACAAGCGTTAATAAAGTGCTCAATGTAAGTGTAATGTTAAAAGAAAAGAAAAGAAGAATACATAATAAGAAAGCATCAAAGAAGCACAAAAGAAAATTGACGACTAAGATGAACAGAAAACAAAATAAGCGAAACCGTATAAAGGCGTCAGTCAACAGAACTTGAAAAATCAATTTGATAAATACAAACAAAAGAGAAATACGGACAGCATAAAATAAAAAAAAAGAAAAAGAAAAGATAAGTGCCGGAACACTAAAGCTTTCGCAAATAAAAAGAAACCCGGAGGAAACAAGAGAGAACTGTAGAAAGGAGTCGAAAACAAAAGAGAAACACATAGTGCAAAAGCATAAAGAACACAAAGAAAAAACAAAAAAAGATGTACTGCTTAGATAAACCAAAAACAAATTAATCTCCAGACCAAAAAAAAAAAAACCAGTAGAAAACAAAAGACAACTGTAAAACAACCGAAGTTAAAAAAAAATGAAAATTGACGAGTTTTTGTAAATAAAAAGAAACTCGTAGGAAACAAAAGAGAATTGTAAAAAATAATCAAAAACTAAAGGAAAATACTTAGTGCAAAACCATAAAGAACAGAAAAAAGAACAAAAGAAGATCGACTACTTAGATAAATCAAAAACAAATGAATCTCCAGACGAAAAAAAATTAGAAAACAAAAAATAATTATAAAAAACATCAACCGACAAAAGAAGTTGAGATGGACGAAAGAATTAAAATCGACGATAGTTTTTGCAAATAAAAAGAAGCTGGTAGGAAACAAAAAAGAACTGTAAAGCGGAGTCAAAAACAAAAGATAAATACTTAGTGCAAAGGTATAATGAACAAAAAAAAAGAAGATTGGCTGCTTGGATGAACCAAAAACAAATGAATCTCTAAACGAAAAAAAAATACTAATAGAAAATTAAATACAACTGTAAAACAACCGTCAAATACAAAATAAATTCAGATGGAAGAAGAAGAAACAAAAGAGAACTGTAAAAAGGAGTAGAAAAGCAAAAAAGAAACACATAGTGCAAGAGCACGAAAAACAGAAAAAAAAAACAAAAGAAATTCGATTGCTTAGATGAACCAAAAACCCAAAAACAAATGAAACTCCAGACGAAGGAAAATAATAGAAAACGACAAAAAAAAAGCGTCAACCAACAAAATGTGAAAAATGAATTAGATTAAAATAAACAAAAGAGAAATCAAAGCATAAAATGAATAAACAAAATAGAAGTACCACGATATTAAGATGGACAAAAAAAATGAGGATAAATAAATAAATAAATTTTCAGACGAAAAAAAACTACTAGAAAACAAAAGACAACTGTAAAAAAAGCGTCAATCAACAAAAGAAGTTAAGATGGACAAAAGAATGAAAATCGACGGAAGTTTTTGCAAATAAAAAGAAAAGGAAACCAAACAGAACTGTAAAAAGGAGTCAAAAACAAAAGAGAAACACATAGTGCAAAAGCATAAAGAATGTTTAAAAAATGTGAAGGAAAATGTTTAAAAAATTTTCTGTTTTTTCCATTTCTTTTCTTTTAATTCTTAATAATTTTGATAATTGACTGTTTTTGCTTGCCCCAACTCATCTGCCAGAGGGCAGCTTTACTGCTCGCACTGTACACACAGGCAGTGTTGCCAACCAACTCGACTTAAAATTCCTTTTCGCCATACGATGCTTCCCTAGAATTCCCTAAATCAATCAATCAGGGAAATTTAAACAGAAAGTTAAAATTAAAATTTAGGAGTAATTATTGACTGCTAAAATAAACGAAAGAAGAAATATTAAAACAACCTAACCTTGCACTTTGCAGCAAACAGAAGTGTTGCCAATCATCATATTTCGAAATTCTTACCACCTGATGATGGCGTTTAACAATAATAAGAAAAAGAAACTAAAATAAAAGAATTTTATTTTATTTATATAGAAAGATAGTAGCGTTTTGGTTATTCAGAATTTGTTTGCAATTTTATTTTTCGATTGTACTGGGATCGTCACTTGTTTATGGATTCTTGTTTGAAAATCTTTCTCAAATAATTTCATCCCTTTCTGTATTTTTTCCTGCAATCGTCATTTGTTTCCATCTTCAAATTTTCTGTCAGTTTTTAATTTTTTCGTCGTTGTTGCCGTTATTCTTATGAAAGAGGAAATGTCTCGCAGAAATTTTGAATGAATAGTACGTTTTTTCTTTTTTTTTTCTTCTTGAAATTATTCAATTATTATTTCTTAGTGATTTGCTTTTTGCTTCGCACTGGTAATTAACGGGACAAGTCCCGTCTACGCACACAAAAATCTGGAAATATAAAAAATATACACGATTTCCTTAGTTTTTTCATAGTGTGAAAATGATTTACTAGTAAAGATCGGAATCAAATATTTTGACGTCATCATTGGGGGGAGGCGCTTGACATGCTGCAGCTCTGCAGCAACGTTGCCAACTGTTTGATTATTTTAGTAGTTGATACTATGAATGATTTTTTCTTCAAAATCGCGTGCATGCTTGCATCTCAAGATGGTAATTAATAAATAGCAAATAATAATTTAATAATCGATAATCGAGAAACCCAATCAAAAACGGCAAAAAATAAAATTTCTAATGAAATTATAATTATTCAAGTTATGAAAAGTGGTAAACAATTGAAAATAAAGAAAACATGAAGAATTTTTTAACAGTCGAGAAAAAGTAAAATAGAAAAACATTACAGACTCGAGACACACAAGAGCAACAAAAACAAAAGACGATTGCAACGATATTCAGAGTGCAGAAAGTTTTTGTTCTGTTCAAAAATATATGAAAAAGAAAATAAAAAGAAAAAAAGAACAAAGAACATTTCGTCTTTTTAAATTTGAAAAAAAAAAAAATGGAGAACTCCAACGAGAAAAGAAGAGAAAGAAAAACAAATGGCGATCATACATTTTACGACGAATAGAAAAGAAATAAAAAAGAAAAGAGACAATTTCAGAAAATATAGAAAATAAGCAAAAAGACTGAGTTGATTAATAATTCAAAACTGCTCGGAAATATTCTCGATAATCGATAAAAAGTGATCGCAATACGTTTGAAAAAAAAAAAACAAAACAAAACCATAAATAAATTAAAAAAATAAATAAATAAAACGTAACTAATTAATAATCTCGCGCTGTTTTTAATCATGCTTGATAATACGATTTTTAACGTCAAAGAACACTTTGAAACTTGATAAGTTGGCAGTACTGTGCTGCCCCATTGCAGAGATAACCCGAGATGGTTAACTTCATACAGATTTTGTTTCGCTTTTCACTTTATATATCTATCCTTGCTCGTTGAAAGAAAACATGTATCATCGTATCTTTGTCACACCAGCCATGAGTTGAAAGCAGATGGCACTATTTTCATTATCCATAAGTAGGAAACTGTATTAAAAATCCTATTCTTTGTTTTGTTAAGAGAGGACCCTGCAATATTAGCATGTAATTCATATTGGTGATTCACGTGTAAGTTATGGTGTTTATTTTATAAGTAAACATTACTACGTATTTACAATAGAAAATAATAAACAGTGAGAATTAATCTCGTGGTGTTTTGGGTACGTAAAATATATTATTTTTATATAATCGGTTTATAAAATAATTTAATTACAGGTTTAATCTTAGTGGAAGATGGCTTCACGTTTGTTGTGTTTAGTGTGTGGAAATTCGGACACTGATGTTGACATATTACATAATTTTCCATCAAATCCAGCTAAGTATGTGGTTTATGTAAAAATAAATGTGCTTGTATGCAGAATGTACTATTGTGTTAATAGAAAACTGACTACAATTATTTTGGAATGCTACCGACATTTCTTAAAAATTTATGTTAAGTGAATATATTGAAATTTGTTAACTGAACATTCTAAATTTCTAAATCCATGAAAATAAAGTTGATGCACTACAACTATCATTTAATACGAACAGAAACAACAAAAGTAAAACTAAAAAAAAAAAACTGTGGTCACATTTTGGAAAGGTCCAATCATAAATATGCACTTCCAGCTTATTTTTAGTGAACGCACCGCACCCATTATCAGATTCAGTCAGATTTATACAGTATAAATTTCTATTGTAGTCGTTCATGACCACGATGGTTCTTCAACGCATCCTGTAGGATCATATGATTATCAGATGGCATTTAAGATTGATATCACTCCTAGTATGCTTGAGCACAACACCCATTTAGACACGTATGCTTGATCAGATTAGGTGTACTCCTTTGCATCAGCTCTTGAAGATCCAAAAATGTAAAATGTACCTTTATGCAATGTAACTTTGTCTAAATGAATATGCCAGTTGTTTAATCTAAGCAATCTTCGATTTTATAGATCCAAATTATGGCAGGAAAAAATGGGTATGGTCTCCACGCCAATAAGTCTCCGGAATTACCGAATTTGTAATAAACATTTTACGCCTGATTCTTATTTAGATTTAACAAGTTGGAAACTACATGCGAATGCTTTTCCAACAGTAAATCCATGTAGAAGAGAAATAAACCCATCTCCAATAGTTTGTGGGTCATCACTGCATTTAGGTAAAAATACAGATATTTATAACATTAATTAATAGTGTATGAATAGTAGACATAGTAGAACTTACTTCCCCAATCAGAAATATTTGTATTATTTATATCTATTGTGTAACAAACATGATCATTAACAAGATGATCACTAGAAAAAATTATTCTTGTCACTTGTTCCGTGAACAATATGAAAATTTAGTACTCTGTTGCTCGATTTGATTACTATACGAGCTATTCTCACTGTTCCAGCTAATGAAAATCTATTGTTATCCAATTTGACGTCAAGTCAGCCTTCCTGAACGGTGTTCTTGAAGAAGAAACCTTTATGGATCGGTCTGCATTTGAAGATGGCTCTACTAGGGTTTGCAAACTGCAAAAGAGTCTATATGGACTCAAACAGTCACCGAGATGTTGGGATCAGCGCTTCAAAGATGTCCTAATAAACTTTGGTATCTCCAAAAGTACTGCAGATCCTTGTTTATTTTACTAACCAAACGTGTTGCATTTCTAATAGATTTTATGCATTAATAACCAAAATTAAATTTTAATTTTAGAATTATTCTAGATGAAAACTTTTGAAAAATTGTTAAGAATTATCATTACTTCCAAAATTGTTTGCAAATTGCAACTAATTACCACGAATTTATATTTGTATTGTATTTGATTGTATTCTAGTAATGCTAACAGTAATGTGATTAAAATATATCAATAAATAAATAACAATTCATTTTATTATTTCAGTTTATATACGAAAACGTGCTAAGAAATCGACATATACCACATTTTTGACTAATTTCTTCTATTTACTTGTTTTTCAAACATCTGTTTTTAAACAAAGTCAAATGTGTACATTGTCGATTTCTTTACATGTAAATTTATTTTTAAAAAATTTAAGGAATGGTGTAACTGCTATATTCAAAAAAGCCGCGGTTTGCGATCTTTCTGCCCTCTACGCGCGCTTCATATTACAATCGCTCAAATAAGTTGTTGCGATACGATTTTTAACATTGAGTTGGCCATCTCGGGCTATCTCTGCCCATTGTGAAGAACATCCGCAAATCAATTGTAGGACGCCCCCTCTTCCGAATTATTCCGGAAAGGATTGCGTAATAAAAACGTATTAAAAATAATTTTCCATGCAAACCCAAACTCCTATTGATGACGTCAAAATATGTGATTCCGAACTCTATTTATTAGAATTAGGCGGAAATTGGTAAGAATTATTTTTTGACGAGGGTAAGTGAAAATTTACACGTGGAAAAATTTGATTTCCCTTTTTTTGGATTCGAAGAGTTGATGATTCTCGGTCTACTCTTCAATTGTAATTTCTCACTCTTGCATGCATTAAAACTAGTGTTGTGAGTCGCAAAAATTACGACGTCACCTTACGGTAAATTTCCAATATTACCGGTAAGGTAACGTTCGTTTGTTACCGTTGGTTATCGTTTGTTATCTCTGTCGTCAAGATAATGTAATTTCGTGTTACACACTTGCAAAATCTAAGTAAACCAATCAAAGAAACGGGCAAGGAATATTTTTGTTTATTTAAGAAAAACGTTAATACTAAAAAAAAGGAAATAAATATTACATAATCTAAAATGACTTTCGTTTACACATAAATTTATTTAGTGGAAATACAAAATATTAAATATTGTAAACTTTATTATTAACAAAAGATAAAAATGTAATGCGCATCCCATATCAAATTAATCAGAAAATTGAGTAAAAGTCACATTTTTAGTTAAAAGTGTAATTGGTAACTGCGGCGCGAGATGTCGCCACTTGAGCAGCAATTGGTAATATTAGGGTAACATTACCGGTAATGTAACATTAAAAATAAATTGCCGGTAATTTAACAACACTAATTAAAACACATTCTTTCTCGTTCATATTTTTGCTCTTACCGTACTTGGTGTATTTTATTTAAATCTAATGGCAATAGAAAAATGAGATTACAATATATTTCATTGAAGGTGAAATATTTCTAAAAAAATATGTTTCATGAAATTTTTACATCACTAGGCTTACTAGTTGGCTATCTACTTTTTTTTTAATTTTAATGGGAAATCGCTGACGGCAAACGTTGGTAACTTCACGCCGCTCGTCAGATGCAATTTAATTTTTCGGCGCTGTTTCTAGTGAAATTTTTTAAGTTTCGGTGAGTTACTGTCCGCTTCCGGTGGCTATTTAAGTTGAATGTTCACGTTTAGGCTTTTTCTGGAAACCGATCGGCAACTCGGCCGCAACCCCCACCACTAGTGTTGCCAACTATTAAAAAATTAATCCACCAGATTGAACTTGAGATTCCGCCAAATATTTAAAAAATAAGCTGTAGCAATGAATATAAAAATTATATCAATGAAAACAAAAAATACATTTACCTTGACGCAGATGAGAATTGGAGAAAAAACAGAACACAAATATAAATATAGCCAACAGTCGAAAGCAAAAAAAAGTAGAAAAGAACAGTTTCCTGCAATTTTTATTATTTTTTTTTTTCTGTAAAATGGTATCGTTGAAATACGACTCCATATAACATGTAAACCATTAGAAAGCTTTTAAAGTTGACAAGTCTAAAACTGAAAATTTTACTTTTTGCGTCAGGTCAAAAATCAATCGCAGGATGTCGCTAGTTAAACTCTTCTTTAAAACTTTGGCAAAATCTGTACAGTCGTCTTTAATCAATACCATTTTGAGAAAGAACTATTACTAAACGTAATCTTAAAGAACTAAACTGTTTTGTATACTTATACCTTTTTTGCTTTCGGCTGTTTACAAGAGTTCTCTAATTATAAAATGAAGTACTTGAAGGTACTCCAACTGAACGAGTACGTTCGAGTTTTTAATCTTCTAGGATAGTTTCTAATTTTCTAGAATAGTCTGTAACCTTCTATCATATTTATATCATAGATGAAAAGGTAGGTATTTGCATATCAATTCTAGCTTCGTTACTATAATTTGATTTTTATAAGCCATAATTCCGCTGGACAAAACGCGTGAATAAGCCAAAAAATCCGCCAGCAGCTAGATGTAAAATTCGTACTTCAGACATGATTTCAATTAAGCTAGAACTAGCGGAGAATCCGCTAAGTTGGCAACACTGCCCACCACACGGAAAACAATTGAATAAGAGAAAAAAAACACACAAACACAAACGTCAAGTTGACGTTTCATTTTTCATGTCATTTCATTTGTCAAACTGACAGCAACTAATCACAATCATGTCATAAGTCAACTTTTTTTTTCTCTGGCGTTATATTTGCTCAGCTCGTTAGGAAAAATAAAAAAAAAAAGAAAGAAAGTCCGGGGGTCTAATTTTTTCGAAATATTCATAATTTTTCGCTTACCACTTGTGTAAGATCGCTAACGATGACGGAATCGGGTACGGAAAACAAATCTCCCGCCCGTGACAGGTCTCGGTTTTTCAAAACTTGCATAAACAATTCGTGCATTTTGCTGCCGCCGTTGGTCTTGGCCTCTTCATGGGTGTTGTTCATCTTGCGGCGTGCGCATATTCGCGCTCGTCGAAAACAACGCAAGAAACGCGACGGCGGCGATCAGCGGGGGCCCTTCGCGAACCAAAAAAAAAGAAGAAAAAACAAAAACGTTTACACGCACTCTGATCCTTATCTGCCGTCCTAATCTGGCACATACGACGACGTGCGATAACAACCACTTGTTAACCCACCTTAAGGTGCTTTCACTTTGTTGTTACGCCGGCTGGATTCGACGGAAAACATTACCTGCACGTAACGTCACGCCGTGTATCAATATGCATTACGTAGCTCCGTGTTTTTACCGCAGAACCGTAGAAAAATCAACATACTTCTGGATAGTTCAATGAACTTTTAGGTGAAACAAACCGACGACTACGCTCTACGGATAGGTAATTCTACAGGTGGTTTTAGAAAATGCGCATGCTCTTCCTCCTTTTTACGTACGTTGCTGCGGTGCATTCGCTAGGCTATACCTATCTATCTCTCTAAACGTGACGCTCAAATTAAATACACCTTAACGGCGGGCGGAGATGATTACATTAAAAAAAAAAAAAAAAACAAATCACTTTTACAAAGTTACTAGAAAACAAAAACCACCTGTGGAGTGTCCTCTTTCCGAATATTAAACGCTTCAATTAAAAATTAAAGACCCTCCCTGATCCCTAATATGTACAAATAAGTTTAAATCAGGAACTCATACTTTCTTATTTATTTCTATGCGGAATCTTCGAATCCTAGAATTGAATTTCATTAATTATCTAATTTTATGTCGTATAGTTTATTGAGGCATCCGCATTCTTAAAGCAAACGGTTTTCTGGCTTGCTTTCTTTCTTTCGCAAAGTTCACCACAGGATGAAATACGCGGCGCGGTCGTTGAAGCAGCGATTTGAATTTGGCGCTTCGGAGGGGCGCGTTCGGAAACAACAGGGTTTGTTTTCTTCCGAAATGAGGCGAGTTCCTTTATTCATCAAAGAGCTAAGCGCACTCATTGGAAAAAACATCCAAGCGTGTTTCTGTTCTTCATACATTTTGCGATTAAAATAATCATTCGAGGCTTCGGTGAGGTAATCTAAAACTCATCGGAGTCATCTGGATTTATTGCTGATGAACCAATGAATTAGGGAAGGGAGAGAGCATTGTACAGGTTATATTTGTTATTTTGTAAACATCAAAACCACCAAAACGTTATTTGATAAAGATTGTTGTGTTGTGAGTCGCTGAAATTACCAGGTTACCTTACGGTAAATTTCCAATGTTACCGGTAAGGTAACATTCACTTACTTATTACCGTTCGTTACCGTTTATTACCTCTGTCGTTCAGATAACGTAATTTCGAGTTACACACTAGCAAAATTTAAGTAAACTAATGAAACAAATGGACAAGGAATACTTTTGATTATTTAGGAAAAATGTAAATACTAAGAAAATGAAATAAATATTTCATAACCTAAAATGACTTCTATTTTCACATGAATTTATTAAATATTGTAAACCTTATTTTTAACGAAAAATGTAATGCGTATTTGGAATCAAATGAATCAGAAAATAAAATCACATTTTCAGTTAAAAGTAACTCCGGCGCGAGATGTCGCCACATGACCTGCAATTGGTAATATTACTATAACATCACCGGTAAGGTAAGATTAAAAATAAATTACCGGTAATTTAACAACACTGATAAAGATGAATGAAATTAATGAAGAGCGCTTTATACCAGTTATGTTAACGTATTAAGATAAAATGTTCAATACAGAAATTGACATGTCAACATTTGATGTGATAAAGACTGGTAAAGCAGGTACTATACATTTTTTTAAAGTTTTAATAAATATAAATGTTTTAATTTTTGTGGCACGACACCCTGATCAGCTGACTATTCTTTTATTCACCGTCAACGCAATCTAGTAGTCATTGTTGGCTTATTTGACATTCATCGATGACGACACACCGATGAAGCTTTTAATTCAACTGACTGAATAAGAGAACATGCCTATACGTATCTGTCAGCATCACCAGCACTATAAAAAACTTTGCCGTTGGTCAAACGAGCTTTGTCATTGGTCAACTCCGGCCATCCACCAATGACAAAGCTCGTTTTTAGCGCCAAAAATTCAAAGTACTCCTCCGAATTAAAAAATAAGGTATAGTGATTCCTAGGGGAATTCGTCGGACGCACGTTTTATCCTTAAACGGCAGTGGCGTAGTTATGAGGATTGCAGGAATTGCAAGACAATCCGGCGCTAAGACGCCATAGGCGTCTCGACTGTTCGAAGCCTACAGTAAAAATCAAAATTTTTATTAGCAAGAAAAATAAGGGTGCTTAACCTATAGGATTGCCCGATCACCACGACGTTTGTAGCGCCATCTGTTAACCCGCGCCATATATTTGTAATTTGTCGAGAATAGATATCAAAAAAATTAAAAAACGTTAAGCTTAAGAACGTTCAAAAACAACGCTCTGAAAACGACTTCGAACAAATAGAATTTAAACGCGAGGCGAAAAATGTTATTAGCATTTGTGGCGCCATCTGTTACATCGAGTCGTAATTTTGTCCAATTTATTTGCCGGGGGAAAATTTCTAAGCGACTGAAGAACGGTAAGAAAATTCAAGAAATGACATTACGAAAATAAAATAAAATTTCGAATAGGTAAATGAAGTTGAACGGAAATAGCTAGAATATAAGAAATTTCAAATATAAGTGGCGCCATCTGTTGATCTGCAGTCGCAACTAATTTTCTTCTTCAAACAAGTACTTGAGGAACAACTGAAATGTACTTTTGCTGGTGCGCTGGTTTTCTGAAGTTTTTTTTAAACCTATAAATCTGTGCCATCTGTTAACCGGCGCCATGTATTTGTAATTTGCCGTGAAAAGATATAAAAAAATTGAAAAACGTTTAGTACAGGAACGTTCAAAAACAATATTCTGAAAACGACTTTGAACAAATAAAATTTAAACACAAAGCGAAAAAAATTATTAACATTTGTGGCGTGGCGTTATCTGTTACGTTGAGTCGTAACTTTGTTCAATTTTTCTACTAGTTTTTTCGTCTAGAGATTCATTTGTTTTTTGGTCTATAGATTCATTTGTTTTTTGTTCGACTTAGTCATCAATTTTCTTGTTTCCTTTTTCTGTTTTTCGTGCTTTCGTACCTGCTAGGATTTTCTCGTTTGCTTTTCTTGTAGAATTGATTTTTCGCATTTTATTGGCGCTTTTTGGTTCGTTTTTGATTTGTTTTGTGCCTCCATAACAGTCGTGATCTTTTGTTTTATGCACCTATTACCTCGTTCGTTTATATTTGAGTTTGATTTTATTTTCTACAAATTTTTTTATTTGTCCGGAAAACTGTTGCGTTTTTGTGGAAGTTAGTGTTGTCGATCTTCTTTTGTTTTTTTTCGTTTCGTGCCTTGGTTGCCGTTTCTTTCATTTGTCTTTTGTTTCTGATTTGTTACGGATTAATTTTTCTTTTTTCTTTAATTTGCTCTGATTTTTGATATTCTAAATCGGCGATTTTTTATTTGCTTTTGTTTTTGTTTTCCTTTGGTCTTATTTTATGTTGTGTTATTATTACAGAAAATTTACATTCTTTTGTTTATGACTCCTACATTTCAAATAATGTAATACAATTAATTAATTTTTTTTTCGGAGTTTGGCATAATTGGCCTACTACTAATACGGCATCCCTGTTTCGGTATTTGATTTCGATTTGTTTGTCTTAATCTTGACGGTTTCATGTAGAGATGGGGCAGGGAATGAACCCGGTGCATTGAAAGCACCCACATGGGTGCGTTCACCAGGGTGCATACATGAATGTATCGGGTGCATTCAAAAATTTAAATTTCCCGCGCAAATCGAACGAGAAACAATCTTTTCTTAATGTTATTTAATTGTTTGCAGGTGGTTTACAGGTTTAATGTTTCATAGTGTTTGGTGAATAACTGAATAGTAAACTTTTAAGTTAAACTGGAAGCTTTGTAGCTTAAAATCTGAACAAAAAGAGTAAATTTATGAAATTAACGTTACAAAATAATTGTGTAGCGATAGACCGTACAAAATATCGAGTATTTGGTGTCATTTTGAAGCATTTTTTATGTCTCCTGTAAATGTACGCAACCGAGCAAAGCATCCAATGCACCGGGTGCATTCGGTGATTCCACCGGTGCAAACGATTGCACCGGGTGGAATCCCATCTCTAGTTTCATGCGTTCACGGCGGAGTCACGTGACTTGAAATTATTTCTGATGTCTCAGTAGTAAGTCATGCCAGTTGGTAGTCCTTACAATTTAAGGCTGCGGTAAGTGAACAGTCGAAGTGGTCAGACCAAATCACGTGATCACTTTTCTCAATTGCTGATTGGTCAGAGGGCTTAGTCGGACCGTTGACTTGACGATTCTGTGCAATTTGACCGTTCACTTAACTCGGCCATTTTCTTTTTTTATTTTTAATGTCAAATTCAAGTGTTGGCGTCAACTGTCGTAGAAGAAGAAGCGGGCAACGATTCGAAGCAGTTGGCAAACCTGTCGACGAAGAATCGAAAGCAATTGTCATATATAAATGGGATTGTATATTTGAATTATCAAAAAAAACTCGTAAATCTTTTAATTTTATCAGTTTAGTCCTTCTGAAGTTCACTTTATAATTAAAAGGTTGACTGATAAGAACCCGTATTTACAAAAGTTTATCAAGGATGCGATTGTCTGCCACTGCGCAATCACGTGATTGTCTCAAGATTATTATACCATACAGCTGAAGAAGAAAAGTAATAAATTAAAAATTCTACAAAGGAACGCATTGGTTAAACAAAATTAGAACAAAATGGTACGTGCATGGTACATGGATAACAGCAGCGAAGACCAGAGGTTACCGCATCACTTAAACCCTCCGAAATTCCTGACCCTGGAGGAACTGCGTACATCAACAGGCGTTGAATATTTCCAGCTGAACACAGACACGTTCGACACGGACGGAGTTCTGGACGACATAAAGAAAGAGCGCGGCTACACCTACGAAGACGAACTCGTCTGCTCCAAGGAACGCCTGCCGAATTACGAGGAGAAACTAAAAATTTTCTTCACGGAACACCTGCACACCGACGAAGAAATCCGCTTCTGCCTCGAAGGCTCAGGCTATTTCGATGTCCGCGATAAAAACGACGAATGGGTAAGAGTTGAAGTGACTCCAGGTGACATGCTCGTCTTGCCCAGCGGAATCTACCACAGGTTCACATTGGACACGGGCAATTTCATAAGAGCCAAGCGGTTTTTCATCGGCGAACCGGTCTGGCTCGCTCACAACCGACCTGCCGACGACATGGATTGCCGCAAGTTATACCTCGAGAATCTTCAGAAGAAATTCGTCAAGGCCGCGTGAGTTTGCAATATTTTAATCACTGTTCGTTATAATACGATGTAATAATTGTTATTATTCGGATGTTAGGTGTATACTAATGACGTAAAGGGGCTTTCATTTGTTGACTAACTTTATAAATAAAACAGGAATTTGTTTTTAGTTTTTTCACCTGCACCTAGTGCACCTTAGCGAAAGCTTTCCCCCCTCGTCAATTATTTATTACAAGGTAGCAGCCGATAATAACAACAGGATTTTTATTTTACAAAAGTCACTTTGTGTAACGTAAGTACAAAAATTATTGGGTTAGGGTTTGGGCTGACGCCCCTGCCTCGGTCATCACCTACTCAACGTCTGAGGTTTGCCATTGAAGTATTTTTCCTGCAGATCCTTTAGGATGTCCCAAAAGACTAGGCAGAGTGCCCCGTGCGGTGCTAGACGCATGTAATTCGCAGTCACCCCCTTGTAAAAGCCCGAAAGCCCTTCGGCTCGGAACGTTTTCACAAAGCAATCCGCGATGCCCCCGTACAGTAAACCCCTCCCTTGAGAATCGACTCCTGCAACGATTTAAAAGATGTCGTGACGCTTTGAGGAAATCATAATAAAGAACGAGTGTTACCTTGATTGTATAAACGCACTGAGACTAAATCGAATGGTTGCATGAACAATGTTTGGAATACGCCGCCGACAATGCTCGATACGAATGAGTTGAGTATGGGATATTCGTTGAAGGCTTTGTATTCCCTGAGGTATTCTTTCGTTTTGGCAAACGAGGCGAGTTGGGCTGAAGATCCGGCCAAGGCACGCACCATCGTACCAGCACACCCTCGCCACAGTCCACGAATCTAAAACTTTCAGTTACAAGACGGACAGACAGACACAAATTTCAAATTCTTAACAAAATGAACTTACCCCATGACTAGAATATATATCTTTGATCGCAGTTATAGCCCTCGTATGTCCGTGTTGATGGCCTACGGCTATGCTCCTGGCCGCTTGCGATTGCAGCTGAGTCTTTATGAGAAACAAAGGACTGCCGAAAAACGCCCCGGCCGCACCGCAGAGTGCGCTCGCCACGAAACTGTACACGAAAATCGTGTTTCCCTTCGCGTCCGTTAGGTAACCCTTATTGTTCAGCCACTGGTAACTCCCCAAGCGGACACTGTTCCTTATGCAATGCATGAACATAGCGGCGCCGAGTCCTTTCTGAAGGCCGGAGAGGCCGTCGTGCTTGACGACGACGATGGCGGCGTGGAACACGTTCCTGTAGTGCACCGCGTGCTGTCCGCGCGCCTTGAGCTCCCCCTGGAGTTGCATGCGCGTCTTCAACACGTCCAGGGGGTTGCTGAAGACGCTGGCGCCGGCCGCCGCCAGGCCCCCGACGACGAAGTCCATTCGCGCCGATCCGATTACGCAGCGCTGCCTTTGGGAAACGTGCCAGGGCTAAAAAAAGCAAGCGACGTGATTAAGCGGACTTGTCTGAGTTTGGTTCGAAATTTTCCGTCCTGTTTGCACGAAACTTAGAGCGCAGATAAAATTTTTATTGCCGGGAAGTATTAAGCAATGTTTGAAGAATGTTGTTATCAGATGCTCTAGTTCGTAAAACTTTTTTTTTCGTCTCTAAAATTAAATGGGGAAAAAGTACAACCCAACCGAATGAAAAGGGGGGCGGGGGATTATAAAATGTCGTTAGAGTCGTCCGTAAGTAAGGTAAAAATAGGAAATTTCCTCAAAAAAGAACAGTTAAACTGATATCGAAAATGCCATTTAAAGTTAACCCGAATTCGTGAATAGGTACTTTTAAGTATTCAAAAAAATGCCGCCAATAACCTGCCCACCGATTAGTCAATGCATAAACACTCTTGACCCCCATTGGTTGCATTCAATTTTTCGAAAAAAAAAAAAAAGAAAAGTTGCACCAAACACTTAACGTCGGCTTAACTTTAAGCACCGCTTAGAATATGATTTACTGATGCCCGTTTGCACAACTTTCACTTAAAACTTTAAGTCCCACTTAAATGGTTAAGTGACACTTTTTCCATAATAGAAAGTGTTATTTAACCACTTAAGTAGGACTTAAATTTTAAGTGAAAGTGGTGCAAACGGGTATGAATGTTTTGTAACCTCAAGTGTCACATTTTAAGCAGTACTTAAATTTAAGTTCGACTTAAGTGTTTGGTGCAACCGGCCATTAGGGATCAAGAAAGTAAACTTATTTTTTTCCTTGGGTAGATGAACAAACTACTATCAAAGGGATCAAAGCACCTTGATAGTCGGTTGTGTTAAACGTACATGCCTAACTCAAAAAATAATTAAATTCAAACTGTTTATACTTCTTTTTTGAAGCTGTATGCTGTGATTTTTGTAACGGAAGATGTTCAGCCAAGTAAGCACTGTTCATATCAACCATTATTTTTTAAATGCTAATGTCAGTATTTAAGATATTTCAGATTAACGTCATGTCAAATTTATGTCGTTGAATTTCCGGTTATTAGTGTATATCGAAAGAGTTTTCTTATATGTCAGGGCGTTTCCGGGTCGATTTTTTTCTGTTATGTTTTACAATAGGTAAGATACTTTAAATATGTGAAGATTTCGGCTGCCGAAATTTGCCTATAAATACATGACAATTATTTTCTTGATGCTGTGACTTGCAATAGTAGGCAAAAAACTTTGCAAAAAACTAGACTTTATACAAAACGACATAGTTAAAAATTATGCATATCCTGAAGAGCAGAATAAAGAATTCATACACAAACTGTCATGTACAGGGTGTTCATGAAAATCCGCTACTATAGCTAACTTTCTTATTTGAATTTTAACTAAGTAACTTAAATTAGTAGTAAAGTTTCAGGATCTTTCCTCCTCGATTTTATGGTGATTTCGAAAAAACAAATGACTATCAAGTTTTCGAGATTTTCTATTTCTTATTGTTTCTATTTTAAATGGAATGTTAGGTATTTTATTATCGCATCGCGTTCAGGATATTAAATTAATTATGTTCTTAAAATATCATCTCCAAAAGCTTACTATTTTAGGAATATAATTTAATTTTATATTTAGTAACTAAATCTTGGTACTCACGGAAAATGGCTACAATAGCTAACTCTTTTTATTTGAAATTTCAGTAGATAGCTTAAATTAGAGAAATTTCAGGACTTTTCCTGCTCTAATTTATGGTACCTGAGGAGAAATAAATGAATAAATATCAGGTTTACGAGATTTTCGATTGTTTTAAACTTTTTTAAATGATATGATGATAAAAAAATGTAATGTTCTGTTTAAAGAAATTGAAAACAATAGAAAATCTCGTAAACCTGAGTCATTTATTTTTCTGATAGTACCCTAAATTCGAGCAGGAAAGTCTTGAAACTTCTAATTTAAGTTACTTAAAATATAAAAATTCAAATAAAGAAATTTGCTACTGTACCGGCTCCCCATGAGCTTCCTGTATAAACTCGGAAATTAAAGAGACTTCTTGCGGCGAACGGATAGATCATCATCATCATCAATTCATGTTGCTTTTTCAACAGTAACTTCAATGGGGGGCAGGAATTAAAAGAAATTCATGTGATGCATAATTAAAGTATGCGCCCTGTATATGGTAACAGATAACAAATTTCAGCCTAAAATACTTTATTGTCACCGAATAAATGCGAAAATATGATTTTGGCCAACTTTTTGGATCCAATACCCGTATGTACGACGTCTTAAATTGAAGGTTCGTTTACATTGTTAATAATAACGTAAGGTGCTTTCTTTCGCTCACAAAATCGTGATCCAAACGTGTTTTGATTTAAAAACAGACATTATTTTCTTTGAATCTCTCTATTTTTAAAACTTGTTTGGATTGAATTATGGTTATTTACCAATGAACTGTCAATCAAAAATTCAAGTCAGGTGTTTTGCTGCAACAACTACGAAATTCAGGTCCAAGTTATTCGAAACACGATTCAAACTTTTAAGCGACAAATCTCACCTCGATTCAGATAAACGTCATTTCCGTTGGCAGGAACAACTAAGTTTGAATTGCGATTTCGATCTCCTACCTTGTCACTTCCATTAGTTGTCAGTTGTTGGCGCGTACGAAATGACGTTTATCTGAGCTGAGGTGAGATTTGTGGCGAAAGGAAAGCGCCTATTGCCAGCAGTAAGTTTTGTTTTTAAAGCTCATCCTATAGGTAAAACTAATTCAATTCAAAAACCTTGCACCTTGCACCCTGTTTCAACTGGCTAGAACTTTTTTTTGAAAATTCCGCCGAAATCTCCACCTTGATTGGCCATTGAATAAACAAACAAGACACTATTGGCTGCGCAGAATTAAAACCTCGTGCTTTGATTGGTTATTAGATCGAGATTCATCGTACTTATTTGTAACTTTAAAAATGCGGATCTTACATGTAACAAAACAATGCTACGATTTGTTAAGCAAATAAAAAAAAGAACAAATTAAGAGAACAGAAGAAGGCCGATTATTTTTCGGCAAAGCGAGACCAAACCTAAGCACCAACACAAAACGGAATGAGAAAACTTGCGAAGCGGCAACATTGTGTGAAAATACAATTCTACAAAAAAGCGCAGAAACGATTCGAATGAAAAACAATGAATCGCAAAAGATTATTTGGTCAAAAAAAAAAAAAACAAACGAAAAGTCGAAAGAAAGTTTTGACTATTAATAACAAAAAGAACTGTAATGTTGATAATAATGACGTTCTAGAAATTATAATTAAAAAAAACAGACATAATGAAAAAGGAAAAAAAACAATTCTATTAAAAAAAAACAGAAGATTACTCAAATAAAACAAATGAAAAACGGGTAGCTCTTCAGCTTCAGAGAATAATGAGAAATGAATATGAGAAAATGAACAGGAAAAAACAAAAGAATACTAAGAAACGAAAGAGAACATTAATTCGACAGAAACAAACAAAAAATGAAATAAATAAAATGTAATAAAAGAATTTAACAAACAACAAATGAACTAAATAATAAATGAAAGAAATAACTGAGTATGCCAACAGTAAAGTGAACATATAAAATAGCGACATCTTACTATCGCTTTTTGACCTAACATTGCAGTAGGATAGACAAATTGAAGCGGGATTTGCTCCTAATGAGTCCCCCATGCAAGGCGGCCATGCTTGCTGTCAAAGCATAATGAAAGAACTTGCATGGGGGACTCATTAGGAGCAAATCCCGCTTCAATTTGTCTATCCTACTGCAATGTTAGGTCAAAAAGCGATAGTAAGATGTCGCTATTTTATATGTTCATCACTCTTACATCGCATTTGCGAATAAATTGGGCAAGTCGTTTTTGGTCTGCAGTGGGAATGTCGAGCTACGTTTCTGCTGAAGAAGCCCCAAGCAGGGCTGAAACAGCTGTCCAGAGGCTGCTCGAGGTTCTCACTGCAATCAAAAACGATTTGCAAAAAAAAATTTTTCTAAAAAGTAAAGTGAACGTTTAAAAAAAAATTTGTTAGGTCAAAAAGCGATCGTAAGATGTCGCTGATTAAATTATTCAGTAAAATGAAGGAAAAACAACAGTTGGACGGAAATAATAAAAAAAAACAACGGTGAGCAAATAATAATTTCGACAAAGAAACAAACAAATGAGGAATTGACGAATTATCGAAAAAAATAAATAAATAATGAAACACAACTTTAGACACGCAAAAAAACAAACGAGGAATCGACAATTGGATAATCAAACAAAAAGACAATGAAACGTTGGGAGAAAATAAACAAAAAAAAATTAATGAAAAGAATAATACAAATATGAAATGCGAAGAATAATTTAGACGCAAAAGAAAACGATGAGGAATCGATGATTGAATGGAGTAGTAGGAAAGATTTTGAAAATTACAAAGTATGAGATATAAAGAATTAAATTCGTTACAGAGAAATAAAAATTAAATAAAGAAAATAAAGAAACACGAATCAAGCAGTAGGCAAAAAAATAAACAAAACGTAAAATCATTGGAAAAATGGAAAAAAAACGAACAACCAATAAAATGAATGCATAAAATAATTTGAACACGAAATAAACAAATGAGGAATCGGTGAAATAATGAAAAAGAAAAACAAATAACAAAAAATAATAAAATGCAAAGAATAATTTGGACACGCAAAAAAAACAAATGAGAAATAGATGATTGGATTGATTGGCGATAGAAAGCAAACAAAACAAAGAATCGGTAGAAAATGAAAAAAAAAAACCAAATGAAATGTGTAGTAGACTAATTTGGACACGAAAAAGCAAATGAGGAATCGATAATTGGATGGAAGAGGATAGCTTCTGAAAATCATTGATAAGACAAACAACTAAAGGAAAATTATTAATTCCACGGAGGGAAACAAAAATGAAATTAGGAATAAAAAGTAGACAAAAAATAATGAAAATAATGAAAAATCAACAACGAAAAAAAAACAAAACTGAAATGACGAAATAATGAAGAAGAAAAAATCAAAAACAAAAAAACTATGAAACACGAAGAATAATTTGGACATAACAAAAAAACAAATGAGGAATCGATTTAATAAAACAAAAAATCGTTGGAAAAAAAAACAAACAAACAATGGAATAAGTGGACATAATAATTTGGCCACGAAAGAAACAAATACGACGAAATAATGAAAACAGAAAAAACAAAAGAAATATAGGGCGCAAAGAATAATGTGCACACGAAAAGAAACATGAGGTGATGATGACATGATGATTAGAAAGGTTTTGAAAATTACCAATAACACAAGAAACTGTAAAGATAAATGAAAGAAAGGAGAAAACAAAGCAACGCAAATTAAAGGTAAAAAAAAAACAGAAATATCGATGGTAAAACGAAAATAATATCTAATGAAATGCAGAGAACAAAAAAGTAGTAAAAAATTAACAATTTTTTTTAAACTTTCATTTTGCTTTGACAGCAAGCATGGCCGCCTTGCATGGGATCACTTAATATGTAGCAAACTGGCTTCAATTTGTCAATCCTAATGCAATTTCAGGTTAAAAACCGATCGTAGGATGTCGCAGTTTAAACTGTAAAAAATTAACGATTAAAATCACTTTAAAACACAGCAAACAGTGATAAAAGGTTAAACTGGACAACAAAACAAATGAAAAACAGACAGCTCTTAAGCTTCAAGGAATAGCTTAAAAATCACAGACAAAAGAAAAGAACATTAACAAATGAAACACAACATTAATTCGATAGAAACAAACAAAAAAAAAGACAAATAAAAAATGAACTACAAAAATAAATTAAAAATAAAAGGGCTAATAAAAAAAAAGATATGTCAAGAGTAAAATGAAGGAAAAACAAATGAAATCAACAATTGGGCGGAATTACAAAAAAATAAAAACAGTGAGAAACAAATAATTTCGACAGGAAAAACAAACAAATGAGGAATCTACGAAATAATGAAAAAAAAAACAAATAATTAAACGCAAAGAATAAATTGGACACGCAAGAAAGCAAATAATTAATAATATAATAATAACAGTTTAATTGTAACATACAAATGAGGAATCAATCAAACTGGCATGAGTAATAAAAATTAAATTAAAGAAAATACGAAAAAAAACAAAAAAAGACGAAATAAATAATGGGGGAAAAACAAACGACGAAATAGCGGGGGAAAAAACAAAACCAAGACAAATGTGAAATGCCAAGAATAATCTGGACATGAAAAACAAATGAAAAACAAACAAATGAGGAAGCTTTTTTGAAAATCACCGATAAAACAAGAAAAACTGCTGTAACGATAAATGAGAAAAAAAACATCGACGGAAAATTGACAAATTAAAAACAAATAAATACTTAATGAAATGCAGAGATTTAATTGAACAAAAAAATTATAAAATATCAACGATTAAAATTAGTTTAAAATCTATTTTTTTTTTTTTAATAAAGTGCTTATTTTTTATTTTTGTAAACATTTACACCATTTTGTGTAAATTCAATAAAAGCTCACTGTCGCTCTTGAAGCTGTCAAACGATAGTGAAACGTCGAGATTTAAAAGTAGGCACGCGATTTATCAGATATTACGAAATTATCCAATTGTTCCATCGGACAAGAATCTAGTCGTCAAATTAAATTAAAAGATAAAATAACGCAAACCAATAATCAGAAGCACGTGTAACATTCACGATAATGGTGAAAGGCCATTTAAGAAAAAAAAAGTTATTTGCTTACATGAAGTCAATTAATCAATCAATCACACCGTGCACAGCCACTTCCCGGAGCAAACTCTTCCATTTCCGGGCGTATATCTTCGTTTTTCGGGCATTTCAGTTTCGAATGTCGACTATTTCAGGCGCTCTTCGATGAAATCGTATCGTAATGCATTCGCGCGAATTCGACGCTTTCGAGCGTTCACTTTACGTAATGAATCGCTTCTGACGCATCCATTCAAGTATAGTTATAAACATTATTGCCCCACATTGAGAAAGCTAAATTTAATCTGTCGGCGCTCGTGGACGCGGGCGGAGGCGCAATTACTTTGGAATTTTTCACGTGAAGCTTCCTGAAAAAATTAAAATTATTACTGACGCAGTAGTATTTGACATTTGTGCAATGATTCCGACGACAAACGTCAAACCAGAAACGTCGTCGTCAGATTTAAATCCCATTTATTAAATACACGAAATAGTAACAAATTTAAATGCACCGCCGACAACTCGAGCGTTGATTGGTCAACGAACATACAAAAGCCTGCATACCATTCGCTTAGGTCTTTTAAACTTTCATTTTCATATCGCCAGGGTTGCCAGATTGGGTGAAAATCTACCATTTGGTCTACATTCTACAAATCTCACAACTTTTCCGAACAACTTTCCCAAATAATATTTCCGCGTATCTTGAAAAGTAAAGGTACTTTACTCTTACGTGGATTTCAAACATTTCGATCTCCTCGGTATATGACGATAGATATTCAGATTTTGACAAGTGTATTTTAGGTTTGGGAAGATACGGGAACTTTCGTAAAGAATAAATGTTTTTGAGAAATTGATAACAAAAAAGTTCCCCATCTTGTACCTCAGAAACTATGCGCTTGCCGACGTACGTTTATATGAACTTTTTTTCATAATTAGACGTGAGGAACTAGCCCTTGACGTTTGTCCCCTCATAAAAGTCACACCCTGTATACCGTGCGATCAATAACGACCGTCCGTGCGGCTACTTTGGGGATTCACAAATTACAGTCGTTAAATTTCAGTACACTTTAATTACAAACTGTCGCTTTACGCAATTAAAAACACAATAGTAATGAGCTGCAACACTTTTCTATCAAATAACACTTCTACAGAATGTACTTTCTACTATTCGACGTATACATACTTCGCTTGCTAACTTATAACTACTCAACTGGCGGGCCGGTTCGGCTTTTGTAGTAGATCTCTGTTTTCTCGAATATGCTGGAATAAACGCGAACCAACGAGAAATTGCGATAACTTTCTCTGACGTAAGATGGGGTGACTCGTATTAAAAATGGATCTATTTGCGTGTCACTGTTGTAACAATATTATAAGACGAGAATACTTCAAGCAACGTTTTCTTTTGTTTTTTGCTCGGTTCCTGTTTGTTCATCCTTTTTTTTTAAAGAATTGATGTTTTGCATTTTATTTACGGTTCGTTTGTTTTATTTTGCCGTTTCGTGTCCTGTCAGTTTCTTGGCTTGCAAACGTTTTCGGCCGGAAAATCGTCGTTTTTTATTTTTTTTGTTGTCTATTCGTTCGTCTTTTTTTGTTCTTTTGTTTTTCGCATTTATCTTCTTTTTAATCAAATTGGCTTTCCTCATTTTATTTTGACTCGTTTTAACAGTTCTCTTTTGTTTCCTATGGGTTTGTGTTTATTCGCAGAAACTTACGTGCTTTTTTTGTCCATCCTGAAAAAAAAACAAATCATTTTATACTTCGTATATCTCTTTTGTTTATATTTATCTAATTGTTCTTTAACATTTTGTTGATTGACGCTCTTTTTTACAGTTGTCTTTTGTTTTCTACTAGTTTTCTTCGTCTGGAGATTCATTTGTTTTTGGTTCATTGGAGTAGGTAAGCAGTCGATATTCTTTTGTTTTTTCCCGTTCTTTATGCTTTGCGTTTCTCTTTTGTTTTTGACTCATTTTTTTCTCATTTTTTTGTCCATCCTAACATGGTGGTACTTCTATTTTGTTTATTCATTTTATGCTTTGATTTCTCTTTTGTTTATTTTAATCTAATTCACTTTTCACATTTTGTTGGTTGACGCTTTTTGTCTTTTGTTTTCTATTATTTTTTTTTAATCTGGAGATTCATTTGTTTTTGATTCATTCGTGTAAGTAAGCAGTTGAACTTCTTTTGTTTTTTTTCTGTTCTTTATGCTTTTGCACTGTGCGTTTCTCTTTTGTTTTTGATTCGTCCTCATTTTTTTGTACATCTTAACGTTGTGGTACTTCTATTTATTTAAACTCATTTTATGCGCTTTGATTTCTCTTCTGTTTATTCTTATCTAATTTATTTTTCACATTATTCGGTGGACGCTTTTTGTCTTTTGTTTCCTATTAGTTTATTTTTTTTCCTCTCGAGATTCATTTGTTTTTGGTTATTTGGTTCATTTAAGCACTCGATTTTCTTTTGTTTTTTATGCTTTTGTAGTATGTCTTTCTCTTTTGTTTTTGACTTCTCATTTTTTGTCTCCATCTTAACATCGTGGTGCTTCTATTTTTATAAGTTCATTTTATGCGCTTTGATTTCGCTTTTGTTTATTTTTATCTACTTTATTTTTCACATTTTGTCGATTGACGCTTTTTGTCATTTGTTTTCTACAAGTTCTGTTTTTTTTTCTCCTCTGGAGGATCATTTGTTTTTGGGTTTTTGATTCATTTAAGCACTCGATCTTCTTTTGTTATTTTCTGTTCTTAATACTTTCGCACTACGTATTTTTCTTTTGTTTTTAACTCTTTATTACGGTTCTCTTTTGTTTCTTGCGAGTTTTTTCATCTTCGTATCCTGGTACTTTTGTTTTTTCTTTCGAATTCATTTTATGCCGTCATATTTTTCTTTTGTTTATTTTTACCACATTTGATTTATCACATTTTGTTGTTTATCTTTTGTTACTACACGATTTATTTTTTAATTTTTGTACAGGAGATTCATTTGTTTTTGTTCATCTTAATCCGTCAATCTTCTTCGGTTTTTTTTCTTCTGATTTTATGCTTTCGTAGTATAGGTTTTTTGTTCTTTTACCTTTTTTATAGAATTGATTTTTCGCATTTTATTAACGCTTGTTTGAAGTTCATCGTTTTTCTTTTGTTTTGCGTACTATATTTCGTTTTTTTTTTCAATCGTGTTATTAATATTAACTTTATAACGGTTTGCTTTGATTTTTTGATTCGTCCGGAAAATTGTTGTTTTTTTGTTCAGCTTGGCGTTGTCGATTTTCTTTTGTTTTTTTTTTTATTCACCTCATGCCTTGTATTTTATTTTTAACGCTTCATTTATTTTTTGTCTCTAGTTTTTTGACAGGTTTCTTTTGTTTTTTTGTTCTAATTTTTGATAACCTATATTTTCTTTTTGTTTTAACTTTAGAAAAAACTGACACCTTTTGGCACTATTTTGTCGATGTTCTTTTGTTTTTTTTTATTCACTTCACGCTTTGTATTTTGACGCTGTTGTTTTATTTGTTCTGAATTTTGATATCCCAAATCGGCGATTTTTTATTCTTTTTGTCTTTGATTTTGGAAAAAATTAGCGCCTTTTGGTTCCATTTTGTGGATATTCTTTTGTTTTTCTTTATTCGCTTCACGCCTTGTATTTAAGCTGTTTCATTTGATTTTTTTTTAATTTTCTCTGACTTTATATTCCAAATCGACGATTTTTTTTTGTCTTTGACTTTGGAAAAAAATGGCGCCTTTTGGCTCCATTTCGTAGATTTTTTATTGTTTTTGTTTTTTTATTCACTTCACGCCTTATATTTTGACGCTGTTGTTTTCATTTATTTTTTGTCTCTGACTATTTGACGGGTTTCATTTAGTTTTTTTTGTGTTTTGATTTTTGATATCCCAAATCGGCGATTTTTTGTTTTTTTTTGTCTTTATTTTTACAAAAAAATTGGCGCCTTTTGGCTACATTTTGTCAACAAGTTGACACATTACCTGCAGGAAATCTGGCAACCCTACTGCGTGCGCTAATTGGACAATAAACTAAAATAAACGAAAGAAACTTATCCATCTTTGGACGCTTTAATGTTACTTTTGAAAATGAAAAAAAAAAAAAGAAGCACCTCCGTCTAACAGATGACACTCTGCTGTGACTCAAGAAAACAAGACTTTCCACCGCTTTCATTCGCAATCCTTTGGTACATAGGAACATATAAACAAAAAAGAAAAAGTGTTACCTTCTGTATAATAGATGGCACTTTAGAAAAACTTTTGCATGCGTGTAATAGATAGCGCCTCAATCTAACTTGATATTCAGTTAAACTACACGTGAGAATTTTTGAATTATGTTTTCAGTCTTGGTGTAATTTAAAAAAAATAATAAGATAATTTCAAAAAGGTTTTATTAATATTAAAATTTGTACAGCAAAGTCAGACTAGTTTTAAGAAAATCGTTTTTACGGACTAGTTTTAGTTTACAAAAATAAAATTTATCTACTTGTAGGGGATATCCTGTAACTTATTAACGGGCTGTTAAAATTTAGAAGCGCTTTAAAATTTAAAACGCAGTTTTACGATTGGTGGCACAGCAAAAAAATGTAACAGTCCTTTAAATTTAACGTTTCTGCGACAGAATAGGCCCCTTATTACCTAAAATCGACCTAAATCATAACACTTTTTTTTGCCCGGCCGTGAATTTCGCGTACAACTCCCTGAAATAATCCCAGAACATCAGGCAGAGCACAGAGTGAGGCCCCAGGCGAAAGTACATCGGACCGACTCCCTTGTAAAAGGCAGAAATTCCTTCCGTCTTGTAAATTTTCACGACACAATCCACGTAGCCTCTGTAATGGACGCCCCTGCCCTTTTCATCTAAAGCTAAACATCAAATGCTCGCTACAACTTGTTGTTGCATTTCTTTTTTTCGATATGTAACTACCTTGATTGTATAATCGAGTTAAAACCAAGTCGAAAGGTGTGGTCATTACGCTGATGGCCACTCCGCCAATCATACTCGAAACGAAAGAAGTTACAATCGGATGTCGCTGGAAATACTCCGCCGTGCTCAACCACTCCTTGCAGTAAATGAAAGACATGAGCTGCGAACTCGAGGCCACGAAAGCACGTGGTATCACAGCCACCCCCGCTCTGAATAGGCCGGTGAACTGGAAGCATTTTTTTTTTTTTTTTTAAATCGAGCAGCAGAAAGCTTCAAACTTACACCGCGCTTCCTGTAAATTTTCTGGAGGGCCTTGCGGGTGCCTTCGTGGTGGTGCTGGTGGCCTACGGCTATCGCCTTCGCTGCCTCCGCTTGCAAGTGAGTTTTGATCATGTAAAACGGATTGGAAAGGTAATGGCCGATGACTCCCCCGAATCCGCTGATGACAACGCCTTTGTATAAGACTTTATTTCCGACTGTGTCGCTGCCGTAACCACGACTGTACGCAAAATCATAAAAACCTAAAAGAAACATCAGACTTGAAAGAGCGAACGAGTACTAAATAAAATGATGTGATGCGTGAGGAAGGAAAAAAAGAAAATAACACAAACCAAAGCGTGCCCCGTTCATTATGAGTTGAACCCACAAGGCCGGTACAAGCCCCTTTTGCAAGGCCAAAACCCCGTCGTGTCTGGCTATTTGGTATGCGGCCTGGGCTATGTTACGATAGTGCACCGCGTACTTCCCCTTCGCCTGAAGCTCGCCCTGGAGTTGCATGCGGGTTTTTATTACTTCTAGGGGGTTAGTGAAAAAGCCAGCAAACACGGCTGCCATGCCACCGATGACGAATTCCATTACGCTTTGTCACTTATGGTTAACTCATCTACAAAGGAAAGCCGAGGTAAATCCGCAAATTCCAATCAGGCTGAGAGACGATTGTCTGACAGGAGAGAAAAACATGGCAAACATACAATTGCACGCTCAAATACTTACTTATTTATGAATACAGAGTACCTATGATTTGTAAACTTAAGGGAAAAATGTTTATTAAGTGGGATTTTAGAACAACAGAGATGAAATTACAAAAAAAAATCACGCAACGTTATGAAAACACACACGAGGCACAATTCAGGACGAACCTAATCGAAGACCGTTCATAATAAACTGGACCCAGAGCGCAGGAATCAGACCTTTCTGTAGCGAGAGTACCCCATCGTGTCTGATGACTTGGAACGCTGCGTGCAACGTGTTTCTATAGTAAACCGTGTAAGTCCCTTTGGCTTTGAGCTCGCCTTGTAACTGCATTCGCGTTTTCATAACTTCCAGAGGATTGGTGAAGAATCCGGCGCACACTGCGGCTGTGCCACCGATGAGGAACTCCATGATTATTATTATTATTTATTATCAACAAGAAACCGCTACAACTTGAATTAAAAAATAAAATAAAAATAAAACTTGGCGGCCCACCTGTCTTGTGAAGGTGAAATGTGAATTTAAGGAACACGCTGTATACATATAACTATCAATACCGTTTGCAAGAGACAATTGACAATTACATAATTGGATTGTTGTTATTATTATTATTACGGGTTAAAGTTTGAATTGTGTACTCACCAAAATTAGGGGGGCGGGGGACTTCTCCATTTCGCAGTAGATATGCTTCAAGTAGATTTTGCCAAAGACTCATCGTAAAAGCAAAGTAAGTTTTCTCTGCTCATGATGATCACGATAATTACGAACAATTAGCGTTCACTATTTATTTACATTATTATTGCTGATCAGCTGATTGCGTGCTTTTGACGCTCGAAACAACAAACATAGGAAGTGTTGCCATCTATTGTGAAATCTTCAAAACTTCCAAGTCAGGCGGAAAATTTTGAAACCAAGTTCCAGTCAGGGTTGCCAGATTAGTGAAATTCCGTCATTTGGGCGGCATTCTGGCTACATTTTTGACAAATTTGACATTTAAAAATCTTACTTGGCGTCTGGCGCCTGATTTGAGCTACTTTTCAATGTTTAAGTTACGCTTGCAGTATCGTAATCTGTTTATCGGTTAATTGGAATTAAATTGATAAATCATTATCAACTATTGCAAGTTTAGTTTAATTGTTAATTTATTCCCATTGCAATGATTGCTTTTATAATTGCTACTACTAGTGTCAAAAATTCGGAATTTTAGGTCTGTTTGTTATCCTGCACTAGTGTAAGTCATGCCCGTTTATCTTTTATACCAGACCTTAGCATGGTAGGGGAACATGACGGGGTATATCCCCTTTCTTCGCGGTATTAGTTGCGCGCTTATCTCAGCAACCAATCACACAGGGACCTAGGCTTGTTTTATACAATAGAGTAGAATAGTTTTGTAGTTCGTACTACTGCCACCTGTCGCTGTATCACATAGGTTACCTAGCAACGATGTGGCGGGTAGTGAGTGACCGATTGAACGCGTTCTTAGAATTCTCATTTAAAATTTTACCATACATTTTCAGATAAAATAGCGACATCTTACTATCGCTTTTTGACCTGACATTGCAGTAGGATAGACAAACTGAAGCGGGATTTGCTCCTAATAAGTCCCCCATGCAAGGTGGCCATGCTTGCTGTCAAAGCATAATGAAAGTTTTTAGAAAATTTTTGTGCACTCTTACATCGCAATTGCGAATAAATTGGACAAGTCGTTTTTGTTTGCAGTGGGAATGTCGAGGTACGTCTCTGCTGAAGAAGCCCCAAGCAGGGCTGAAACAGCTGTACAGAGGCTGCTCGAGGTTGTCACTGCAATCAAAAACGATTTGCACAAAATCTTTCTAGATACATTTTCAGAAATTTACTTACTTTACATATTAAAAATGGTTTTCAATTGCTGCGTATCAACGTGTAAAAATAGTAATAAGGATGTGTCTGTGCATACTTCTCCATATTTGGGTGAAACACTGTGAGTGAAGGATGAAACTACAAGTGAAAAAATATTTATGTCTATGTGATATATGTTGCATATTTGAATGTTAATGTTTGAAATAATAATATTTGAAAGCGTATTTTTAGTTCGATTATGAAGCTCGGTCTAATACCGACAATAGGCGATGATAAATTTTATGTAATTTACGTCAAATTTTTGACAAAACGTAAATTTTAACAAGTATTGGGATGAAAAAGAACTTCTATGAGTTTTCATATGTAAGATTTGAAACTTTTGGAACATCTATTTCGTTACAATACATATTAAATATTAACGTTTTGTCAAAAATTTGATGTGAATTATATGAAATTTATAATCGCCTATTGCGGCCTTAAGATAGTTTTATTAAAAGGGTTACCATAACGAAATATTTTAAATTTCGCGCGTCTTTGATTCACGCTAGTGGCACTCGGCGCTGTATACAATAAACTTTTCATGGATAGATAAGAGAAATATAATTAGTATACAGATCGGAATATCTTTGAAAAATAAATGAGCAAAGCGTTGGAGCACCGCCTTGCAACTGGAGTCAAAATTAACGGAATAAATTTTTTCCGATTTACTTTTATTTTATTTTTAAACTTTTACCATGTAAAATTGTTTAAAGTACGTATATTTTCACAAAAACAAATGTAGAAAATGTATTAAAAAATAATTACATGAGGCATTTACAGATATGACTGACACTGACATTTGCAATTTTTCCAGAAAAGTATTAAAAATTGCATTTTTGGAAAGAATAATTGTCCATTTGCTTAAAACGCTATTTCTGGTAGTTAGCTTTAACGTTTAACGAATTAATGTAATTGTGGATCTTCTAGTTTTCGTATCATAATTATCGGAATGTAGGTATGTCGCAAATTCGATAAGCTTTCCACAATACTTCAACGCCTCTGTTCAACCAAAAATTGCATAAAAGCTGTAAAAATTTTCATATTCTATAAATCATTCGAATTGAGAAAATGACACACTTACAACTTGCTTCTTGTTTTCTTGTAAATCTATGCATTTGACCTTCTTTTGATAGGCAACGTGAAATGTAACAGCAAAACCAAACTATAACTAACATTTGGGACGAACTCCACTAACCATAAATGTGAGAAACCGAAGTTTTACAGAAATTCCCCAAAAAAAAAAACTTATTAATGATAATACTTTCACCGATTCTGACATTTTCAAAACAAGCTCACTTGGCAACGAACTTCTGGAAGTGATCTTAGTGCCTCTTGCGACTGGAGTAAAAACTAAATTTATAAGCCGGATGTGTACATTGAAGATCGCACCCCGTGCTTTTCATGAATAGAAGTATTCCATCTATGTACTAATATAATATTTCTTATCTATGGTGTAAGTACACTAAAATATTTGCGTCTTGTGCTAACCCTCAGATTAGGTAAGAGAGGGGATGAAGAACAAGCGAGGCACATCTGATACTAAAAGGAACCAAATCAAGGACACTTCTTTTTACCTTTGAAATGTTATTCTGGGTTCTTTCTTCTCTTGTCGGCTTTGCTACACATTGCACATTGTTTCTATAAACTATCAGTAACTGTTTCATTCACTATTATAACAAAAACACCGAAATTCACGAGTTTGTGCAATGCGAAGTGTCCTTGATTTGGTCTTTTCTGGTAACAGCGGTCGCTCATGCGTTAGATAAGGACGCAAGGCATCCTCTCTCTTATCTAATCAAAGTTCTAACCTCATACATTAATACGACATGAAGATAGTTTTAGTGTGCACTAGTGCAGGATAACAAACAGACCTTTTGTAATACGTAAATCAAACGTTCATCTATCATTTTGATAATAGAACATTCACTGTTTCCCAAGAATTCCACACCCAGGTTTGCCAACTTTGAGAGACTCGAGCGCGCCAAATTTAATCTCAATTATCGCCCAAATTTCAAGTTTGACAGTTAAGTCCATGTTAAATCGTGCCATTTGTATAATCCTTCAAGCCTTCATTTTTTTCTGATAGGGTCTTATATCTAAAAATTAATCCTGTTTACAAAGAGTAAGTACCGGAAGTAATTTTTAGGTAACAAGGTCTGAAAATTTCTAAAACTTGTTACCTTCTCGACTTTTGAACAAAAGTCGATCTAATTCTAAACTAAAGAGGATCGAAATCGATACGAAAATTTTTGAGGATTAAGAAAATCGAATGCGTCACGCCTTGATCTTCAAGCTTTAAACAAACGACGATCGAAACCGATGCCAAAGTTTGACGAACGAAAAAAAATTGAAATCGACTTTTGGACAAAAGGCGATCGAAACTAATACGCAATTTTTTTTTGCGGAACAAGAGACGGCATGCGTCGGGCTTTGATCAAGCTTTAAGCAAAAGACGATAGAAACAGTCGCGAACTTTGACGAACGAGAAAAATTCGAAACGAAAGACGACGGGCTTTTAAACAAGAAACGATCGAAATCAGTACGAAAATTTGAGGAACGAGGAAATCGTATGCGTCGGGCTTTGATCTTCAAGCTTTAAGCAAAAGACGATCGAAACCGACGCGAAAATTTGATGAACGAGGAAAACATTTAAAACGAAAGACGATCGACTTTTATAAACAAAAGATGATCGAAATCAATACGAAAATGTGAGGAACAAGAAATTCGTAAGCGTCAGGTTTTGATCAAGCCGTAGAGAAAAGATGTTCGATTTTTAAACAAAAGACGATCGAAATCAGTACGAAAATTTAAGGAACAAGAAAACCGTGTACGTCGGGGTTTGATCAAACTTTAAACAAAAGACTTATTTAGCGTCTGGCGCCTGATTTGAGCTACTTTTCAATGTTTATGTTATGCTTGCAGTGTAGTCATACTCATCATCATCATCATCATACTGTCAGATGATTGGAATTAAAAATTAATTAATCATAATCAATAAGTGGAGTAACTTTCGATTGTTGTTGGCTTGACACGGACAGCCTTTTGCTTTCTATTAGTTTCTTGATTTGCAAAAGCTTTCGGCTGTTTTTTTCTTCATTTATTCTATTATTGTTTTTTTTTTCCTGTATTTCGCATTCTTCTCAGAATTTGCAACGATTTTCATTTTTTGTCCATCTTAATACATCTGTTTCTTTTTTCCGTAATTCATCTCGTACTCTCGTATTTTTGTTTTCTTCCTTTTAATCAAATCGATTTTTCACATTATGTTGACTGACGCTTTTTATACAGCTGTGTTTTGTTTTCTACTGTTTTTTTTTTCAAAAAATTTTGTTGCAAATCGTTTTTTATTGCAGTGAGATTCATTTGTTTTTGTTCCACTTAGTCATCAATTTTCTTGTTTCCTTTCGTTCTTTACGCTTTCGTAATGTGGATTTCTGTTTTACTTATCTCATCGAATTGACTGCAATTTATTTACTGATACTTTTTCTTACTTCATCTTTTTTCACTTGTTTTGTGTCCATCACAGTTATAATCTTTTGTTTTATTCACTGTATTTCGTTGTCCCTTTCTTTTTCGTTTTTTTTAAATTGTATTGTTAACTTGTTATAGCTTTTATTTTTCACGAAAATTTTGATTCATCCGGAAAACTGTTGCTTTTTCGTTCTGCTTGCAGTTGTTAATCTTCTTTTGTTTTCTTTTTGGCCCCTTGTGTTTTGTTGCTGTCTTTTTCTCATTTTTCTTTTGTTTTTGATTTTTCTTGCAGGTTAGTGTGTTTTTTCTGAATTGTTCTGCTTTTTGACATTCCAAATCGGCGATTTTTTATTCGTTTTCTCTATCTCTCTTTATACTAGTTCATAGTTCAGATTCTTGTCGTATTTAAACAAGCCCCTCTTGCTAGTGGTGCGTCCTCTCTGTGGTCCTCTCTAAAATGACGCGAATATGAGTGCCATCTGCGCGCGCTATAAAAAAAAACAAAACAATTTAATTTGACATTTTCAAAAATCACGACAAAATTCTCGGCGATTTTCACCCCCAACAAAGAGACAAAAATGCAACGAAACGAGAAAATTATCAAAGAATTCTACGCGAAAGAGTACAAGTTCTTCCGCGTCAACGAAAACTACTGGCCGTGTTACAAATGTAAAAAAAAAAATCAGAACGAAAACGCCCCGTCTTCTCCTCTAACCAGATTAATTCCTTTAAGGTCCTCCCCTAACGCGAAAGTTTTATGCCAGACACGAGGCCCTCGACTTATCGACTGCAGATGAGGAATTGGTCAGGACGATCAAGATGTACAGGGACATGGGCCCGAAAGAAAAATACAAGTGGCCCGTTACGGAAAACCAATGGTTCGTATATTTTTCTTTGCATGTGCTTATAAGTGGGCACCAAAGATCTTAATGTAAAAATACGTTAGTTCATTTCTGTTGGGTACCTAATAATGGTGCTAAAAATAAGTCTACATTCCTTATTTTTTTCCTTAGTTCCGTAATCCGCTACACGTCGTGAAAACAACAATCAGTCTGTTTTAAAAGTTTGTTGGCAGTAATTTGCGTTGTTGACAAATTTTAATTGTGAAGATGTTGTGAAGTTTACCATACCTAACCTTAAAAAAAAAAGATGAACAGATAAAATAGCGACATCTTACTATCGCTTTTTGACCTGACATTGCAGTAGAGTAGACAAATTGAAGCGGGATTTGTCTACCCTACTGCAATGTCAGGTCAAAAAGCGATAGTAAGATGTCGCTATTTTATCTGTTCATCACTCTTAAATCGCATTTGCGAATAAATTGGGCAAGTCGTTTTTGTTTGCAGCGGGAATGTCGAGCTACGTCTCTGCTGAAGAAGCCCCAAGCAGGGCTGAAACAACTGTCCAGAGGCTGCTCGAGGTTCTCGCTGCAATCAAAAACGATTTGCACAAAATTTTTCTTAAAAAAGGTGTTCAATATATATGGCACTTCTTATTCCGAGCACGAAAATTTTACGAAGCCTTGAATTTCTTTCATATTTAAATAAGAATACATACACATCTGTACGATAATTCTACTTATTAACGCAAATGCCAAGACTGTTCCGACATTCCGTAACAAATCGTATGTTCAGCAGTGACGTCACACCCTGGCAACGATGCTTAAATTCTACGTCATTATTGTCAATGACGTGTAACGGAACTAAGGAAAAATATGTACGAATATCTACGAAAATATCTACGAATGGAACGACAGCGCCTAGCAGAGTTGCCAGATTTTTTGCAGGCAAATGTCGCCAACTTGTTAACAAAATGTAAACAAAAAGCGCCAAATTTTTTCTAAAGTCAAAAGCCGTCCTCCATTTACAACATATTTGAATGCGAATCAATTCATATTCACTTAAAAATCACTGATTAGATTTTATTTGCAGTTGTTCAGTTGGCGATCGGTGATAAAGAAGTAACCGAGTTCCTCCTCTCTCACCCTCTAGTGATCAAGCTGTTTTTTTTTTATTTACAATCAGTATCAACCATTATTGCTTTAAGAAACTTTCTGTTTGCTTTAAAATCAGTTTAGTTCAAAATCAAATCAATTTGATTTCAGATGAAATGAATTTAAATGGAGGGCGGCTTAAGACAAAATTACAAAAATTCGGCGACTTGGGATACCAAGTAAATGAAATAAATGAAAAAAGAAACAAACGAAATCTGTACAAACAAAATCAGAAAAAAAGAGAAATCTATTACCAGAGCTTGTACCGGCCTCCCAGTGGAGCAGTTATAAGTTATACAGCGAGGTATTCGAAAACAACAGCAACAAAATGCAAGGTGTGAAGTAAACAAAAACAAAAACAAAAGATGATCGACAACACCAAGCTGAACGAACAACAACAATTTTTCCGAGGAAACGAAAAATTCGTAGAAAATTAAAGCAAACTGTAAAAGAGTCGTTAATACGATACAAAACAAGCAAAAGAGAAACGAAATGCAGTGCGCAAAAGAAAAGAAAATCGCAAAAGAGACACAAAACAAATGAAAAACGATGAACTACGAATAAGCGTCAAGAAATGCGAAAAATCAGTTTTATGAGTCAAGAGGAAAATACATATAGTACGAAAGCGTAAAGAACAGTAAAAAGAAACAAAAGAATATTGACGACTAAGGTGAACAAAAACCGAATGAAAAATTTAGAAAAAAAATCTGATAGAAAACAAAAGATTACTGTAGAAAGACCGTCATTCATCAAAATCTGAAAAATCAAAAAATCAATTTGATAAAAACAAAAACAAAAAAGAAATACAACGGCATAAAATGAATTTAAAAAAAAGTACCGGGAATGGAATGGAATTCATAATTAGAGGATGCTCTGATTGGTGCTATTTTATGCTGCTTGGTTGGATACAATGAGAAATAAATAATACGTTGACAGTTGTCGTATTTGAGGTTATGCTCGTGCCTTATAAAATCTTTATTTTCTTATTTTATTTTGTATGGATGCTGGTTTAAACGCTTTTTTAGAATATTGCGGAGGTTCCACAAGACAGATCCGTTTATTACCATTCCTTTAAAAAATAAATGGCACAATTTTGACAGTTATAAAATTTTTAATTTCAAACTGTAAGCTTGTGTTACCAACTTTTTGGAAAATATCACAACCTGCTCTCATTATAAATTCCGTTGATCGCGTGGTACTAGAGTACAACGATGAACAAAAAAAAGGAAATCGACGATAGTTTTCGTATAAAGTTAAAACACACTCGCAGGAAACAAAAGAGAGCTGTAAAAACGAGACAATAACATGTGGAAATCAATTCGGTTAAAAAGAAGAAAAATACGAAAAACATGAAAAACAAAAGAACGGATGGAAAAAAAATAATTAAATGAGAAAACGACGATTCTTCGGCCGAACACCCAATGAAACTAAAGAAACAAAAGGACAAAATAAAACAAACGAACCGTGAGTAAAACGTACAAAACAACAATTGTTTAATAAAACGAAACAAAAACAAGAAAGAAAGAGGAAATAATATGAAATTAATAAAAAGAAACAAAAGAAAACGACGCTCAAAGTATTCTTGTCATATAAGAGCTATAAATTAAATAAAAAGTAGCGACATGGGGCCTTATTCTCGAATCGAGGAATCAAACTCATTTAGCTCATTTTGGCAATTTTGTCGATTCGGGAATTAGGCCCCTAGACAGTCATTATTGATCACACCGTATATATTTTTTGTGTTATGTGAAGACAAGTAGTAACAAGTAGCCCAAATCAGGCGTCGAATAAGATTTTTAAACGCCAAGTGTGTTTAAAATGTAGCCCAAATGGGGGAATTTCGCCCAATCTGGCAACCCTGGCGCCTTGCTTAAATCATGTAGCCTCGCTAACCGCGCGTCATAGGTGTTTCCATCCTTGTCTGACACACATGATGCTCAATAAGTACTGTTTTAAAGCAATCGCCATAAGAACGCACGAAACAGAAAAAGATGGAGATCCCTACGATCTTGTCTCTCCTGACTACGGCGCCAGCAATGCAAGTTTTACGTTATGAGCGTTGCCTTTCCACTTCGTAAGATACTTACATTTCAATGCCTTTATTATAGTTATGGATGGTTTGTGGATCCCTTGGTCGAACTCGACAGAACCGACGAGCGACTGTACTTCCCGAAAATAGTGGACGAGGTAACCAAACACGACATGAAAATAAGGGCGGACATAACTATGAAATTTGAAAAGTTCACCGGAATTCCCTTCAAAGCGTAGCGCCGAAACGAAGTTTGCTTCAAATCGTTCTTCAGCTTTAGGTTGGTCACATTGAAACAATCTAACCTTATCATCATGCGTGAAGTGAAAAGTATAATTGTTTACAAAGGTGTCTTCTCAAACTTATACCGTCTTCCGAAGCAAGATCTTTTAAAACGAAACGCGAGTTATCATTCCACGTAACACCGAAATGAAGTTTGCTTCAATTCGTTCTTCAGCTTTAGGTTGGTCACATTGAAACAATCCAACCTTATCATCATGCGTGAAGTGAAAAGTGTAATTGTTTACGAAGATGTCTTCTCAAACTTATACCGTCTTCCGAAGCATCGAGATCTTTTAAAACGAAACGCGAGTTATCATTCCGCGTAACACCGAAATGAAGTTTGCTTCAAATCATTCTTCAGGTTTAGGTTGGTCACATTGAAACAAAACAACCTAACCTCTTTATCATATTCATATGCGAAATGAAAAATGTAAATAAGATTTAACGATGGTGTCTTCTCAAGCGACCGTGTTTCGAAACACCAACCAGCAAGATCTTTTGAACGAAATGCGAGTTTTCATCGGGGGGGCGACGAAGAGCGTAAAATGTAACCCCCTGGATCTGACGAAAACCGCTCTGTCTCTGTTGAAGACCCTACCGGCTACCAGAGACGCCGTGCTTGAGTATTTCCGTTCTGTTTTTGATGCGGCCGCCGAAAATTACGTGGTCGCCATTGAAACCGAGATAGCTACGGGAACCCTACCGCCGGTTCCAGAATACGACGAGCCGACCCTTACCGAGATACACACGATTCTGTGCAGCTTCGTCGCGGGCAACGCCGAAGCTTGGGCCCCAATCATCAGCACGTGGTCCTTGGAGCTGCTGGGGGAGATATCTTCAAAGTATGCAGGACGTGCACACATCTCTACAGGTAATTTTTTAAATAAAAAATTATTGCAAATCGTTTTTGATTGCAATGAATCCCTCGAGAACCCTCTGTACAGCTGTTTCAGCCCTATTTGGGGCTTCATCAGCTCGAGAGTTCCAGTGCAAACTAGGGATGGGACATCGATGTTAACATCGAAAGTTCACATCGATGTTGAAATTAGAAATAAATAATGTATGAGAAATTGATGTCATATTTATCAATTTCTGATAGAAGATAAATTACTTATTAAATAAAAAAATACAATTTGAAGGTAATATGAAAAATATTCAAATAAATAAATATAGAGTTTTCATTTCATGGCAAGGAAAATTTCCAAAGAAATTTTAACTAGTCGATTTCTGAAAAAATGTAAGCAATTTAACAGGAAAAGGATAAACGCCTTTGACAAACGAAAAACTCACTATAAATGGAAAAAGAAACAAAAATTCCTGACAAGAGAAAAGAAAAACAAATGACGATTGAAAGGGAAGAACTTAAAACGAATTGCAGATTTAAAATTTAAAACAAATAATAATAGCAAACATTCAAGACAAATTATTAATAATAATTTGAATTTGACGAAAACCAACGAACAAAAGCTAATCACTGTCATAATAGGTACTTTTACGAAATGAAAAGTCCTGAAGAAAGCAGAAAAAAAGAAACAAATGACGACTGTAATTTTTCGCGAAAGAAAACCACAATATGAAAGCAAAAAGAATAAATTAATTCCAAGGTAAACAAATGAAAAGAGAAGAAAAGCAAATGATTAACTCAAAAGTACTGCGAGGCAGTCTTCTTTCAAACAATAACGGTAACAGCGTCAAAAAAATTGTGAAGTTACAGAAATATTTGAAAATAGAAACAAATAACCATCGTAAGAAAAAATTCAAAAATGGACGGAAATGTTCGAGAACGAATTTCAAAATTAAAAACAATAATCCGTAAACAAGTAACCATCGCGTTACATCCGATGACAGAATTTAAAAAAATCTAACCAAAACGCTTTATTCGATAATAATTTATTTCAATTTTTTTCTGTTTATTATTGCACGTCATCTCGAGGTAATACGTTTTTAAACGTGAAAATTCGATTTTCTCTCTAAAAAAAAGGCACGTACAGTTGCGGCCTTTGAAAACTGATACACTTTGTCAAATGTTTTGGTGGTGTAAACGTCACTCAGATCTCTCTAAATTCTACCATGGATTTGTCAAATATGACACTGACATTAAAATGATAGATTAAGGTTTGATTTACACATTACAAAATTAAGAATTTTGGACACTGATGTCAATTCTCAGTGTACCAGTTTTCAAGGGCCGCAACTGTACTTGACATACTTCAAAATTTGATGCAGTTGACAACAGCGCTCCTGATTGCTGCAATGAGCATCAAAGTGTAATGTTAGGTTTGTATTTTTATTTCCCTTTCATTTATTTTTACAATTAATACAGAAAAATTTCAAAAATTTGTGTTTAACTATTATTTATTGTTAATTGTGTTTTTCAGTTTAAGCTCTTAGCTTAGCGTTTCCCAAATTGTGGGGCGCGCCCCCATACCCCCATAGAATAAAACTTTAAAGGGGGGCGCAGTAGAATAAATTAAAAAAAAAAAAAACGCAAACTGCAACTAATTTATCGTATTTTTTTTTACAAGAGGTTGCATACACATTAATTTGCTTAGGTTGGCACCGAACTCATATTTTATTAAAACTAAGGAGATCCGTGTCTTTCTTTTGAATGCTAGGAATAGTCTCTTAAATATTTAATTTATTTTGACACTTTCGTGGTAAAACATAAATGCTCGCGACTGTACATACACCGTGAGTTTTTTTTTTACTTTGAACATACTTGTAAATATTCCCACGTTCAGTTTTAGAAAAAAAAAGCAGGTCAATGGATTGCACGATATGCAAACAAGCTTCAATAAAACAAATTTGCTATTATTGTCACTTATAGAATGTAATGATGAGTCTCAAATATTTAAAAAATACGAAGGAAGCATTAAACAATCGTTTAGCATCAGTGTTCAAGACAGAGGGGGGTGGACGTGAATCATAACACAACGCAAAAGGGGGTCGCGAAACCCAAAAGTATCTAAAAGTTTGAGAAACGTTGCCTTAGAAAATTCTGGGGAAACGCTGTATGCCGAAAAAGAAATTTTTGGTCGAGTTGATTGGCAACCATTGTTGCCAACTTAGCGGATTTCCCGCTAGTTCTAGCTTATGAAATCATATCTGGAGACAGAATTTTCCATCTAGCTGCTGGCGGATTTTTTTAGCTTATTTTCGCGTTTTGTTCAGCAGAAATATGACTTACAAATGTTATAAAAAATTCATATGACTTGTAAATTTTATAAAAAAAAATGATAGTAACAAAGTTAGAATTGACGAGCAATGACTTATCTATTTCAACTATGATGTCCTACAAATTTAGAAACTATCCTAGAACGTTAGAGACTATCCTAGACAGTTAGAATCTATCCTAGAAAATTAGAAACTATTCCAGGACATCAGAAGTTAGAAAAGTTTGTTAGTTAGTTAGACAGTTAGAATCTATCCTAGAAAATTAGAAACTATTCCAGGACATTAGAAGTTAGAAAAGTTAGACGGCGTAATGACAAGGATCTGTTTCAAGATTCCTAAGCAATGTTGCCATCTTGACAAATTTATCTGTAGTAGCGATTTTTAACCAGTGATTGTGACCCTCTTACGATAAATGAGGCACGTCTGAAGTGTGCCTAGCCGTTTACAAAACTTGAAAATTGATTTTTTTTTTCATTAATAAACTTGTTGGCAGTAACTGACTCATGAGGTGTGTTGAGCAACTGCTAAATGTCAAATGATTTAAAGGCTTATCACAGCTTAGATGTAGGTTATTTATTCAAAATTTGGCGAATTTCCAGACGCTATCTGGCGAATTCATTTTATGGCAGTTGGCCATACTGAACAGCTGTCAAAAAACTGAATGCATTTGAGCTGGGAATTGTTTTGATGTTCGATCTTTTCTTTAAGTGTTGTTAAATTACCGGTAATTTATTTTTAATGTTACGTTACCGGTAATGTTACCGTAACATTACCAATTACAGCTCAAGTGGCGACATCTCGCATCGGAGTTACCAATTACACTTTTAAGTAAAAATGTCATTCTCTCATTCTCATTAATTAAGTGTTATCATGGTTAATACACCGACGCTTATTTTGACAACTTAAATATCAAGACCACGACCTACTGGATTTCACAAGGCAGACTCTCCTGAAATCTAGTAGGTTGTGATCAAGACTGAAACTGATATTACTCACAACCAAAAATTTCAAGATGACAGTTATTTTGACATTAGTTTTGAACTTGAGGGCGCCACTTGGCACGCGCTTTTCGTTTTTTCCGAAAACATTTTTGATTGCTCTTTGGACTGGCCGTATATGACATATCAATTCAGCTGGTCTTGACCAAAAGCACGACCAGCTGAATTGATATGTCAAATACGGTCAGTCCAATTCGCTAAAAATGTGTTCCCGTAAAGCAAGTCACGGAGCGTTGCAACTAGCGGCCTCTTATACTCATTAGTTAATTGTTACCATGGTTACGACACCGACGCTTATTTTGACAACTTAAATATCGGCTAAGGTCGTTTCAAAACCAGTGTACAGCCAGCTCTCACGACGTCACTAACAGTGTTTTCCGTTTATGGCGAACATACTGGAGCGTGACTGGAGCAAATTAATCAACTGTCAGATTTTTAGGTTATGTCAAACATGTTAAATGACGAAATAAAGAGCATAAAACGTAATCGGTAGCGAAATAACAACAAAGTAACATGAAATTCAAAGTATTTTTATTCAAATGTGAAGATACTGAAGCTATGAAGCACACATATACAAGTACATTGAGAGCAACAATGATTGACACGTGTGAAGTTGCAGTTGTTCCAACCATATATCGAAAATGTGTTCCACTTATCAATATTGTACCAATATTTACTTCCATGCATGTCAAACGCTGTCAAACGTAAGTGTCATTGACCTTTCAGTAGCGCACATACGTACATACAAGTTCTCCCTGGTTTTAGTTTTGGAAGTTTGATTTAATTTAAATGCAATAAGGAATCCATAGACATTTTCAATTAATAACAATATTAATTTTAATTTAATTCCACTTTATTCATTGAATTTGGTCGTTTTAACAAATCACAAGTCAAAAGATGCGGCAAATACCCTAATGGTATGGAACGGCACACGTCAGCCATTTTTGCTCTCCCTGTATCAGCTGATATGTCAACAATAACAAAGTAACTGCGCATGCGGATCTCCGAACTCCACAAATGAGTCTCGAGCACAACGAGCAAACTCCGTGCACCATTTGAGCGTCATCTCGAACGTAACGGAGTTTACTCCGTGCAGTAAAAATAACGAATTTGTGCGTTTTATGTGCTCTGAGCTTTAAAATGAATTTATCCATCAAGACGAATAGATATTTCTCATAACCAAAAATTTCCAAGATGACAGAAATTTTGACACTAGTTTTGAATTTGAGGGCGCCACTTGACACGCGCTTTCAATTTTTTCCAAAAACATTTTTTATTGCTCTTTGGACTGGCCGTATATGACATTTAATCAATTCAGCTGGCCGTGACAAAAAAAAAAATGTTAGGTCAAGAAGCGATCGTAGGATGTCGCTGTTTAAACTATTGGTTGCAATTTTTTTTAAATTTTTTGGTGCACAAAAATTCAAGTCAAATTTAGAATCAATCAAAGAAAACAGAGTGATTTTTTAAAGAAATTAGACCCAATAGGATCTTAAGCATTCGTATACGTGCAGGTCTGAACGAAACGTTGCAGTTATGGATGAACTGCAGGGCGACCAGGACTTTAATCGACATCACCACGCAGTGCCTATCCTGCTTGATGCACTCGGACACCGAAGCTTGCATCAGCGCCCTCTTAGGTCAGCCTCCTGAACAATTATTGCGGTGGTAGAATGTTTTCAATTTAAATTGTCGTTTGTTTTGTTGCCGCCAGACACGTCGGTGAAGCACTCGCCGAATTTCGATTGGGTCGTCGCGCACGTCGGCAGTTGTTTCCCCAACACCGTGATCACCAGGGTTTTATCCTGCGGATTGAAGGACTTCTGCCAGAACAAGTCGTACGAGCAGGGCTGTGATTCCCCGAAGCTGAAATCGGTGGTGGGGATTCTGGGCCATCTCGCCGGCAGCCACTGCGAAGACATCCGGAACGCTCTCTTAGATTTATTCAACGTAAGATATGTAACCATGGCAACACTCAAAATATCCCAAGTCTGATTATTATTATTAAATGAAGTTGTTTCTTCTCAGATGAGATATGTAACAAGTTACAAGTTTTTTTGATCTTAAACCGGGCAGAATTATGATTGGAAATACACTCAACGTTTGGCTATAGATTTATTCGCTCCTGATGAAGCTATAAATCTGTAGCGAAACGTTGAGTGTATTTCCAATCACAATTTCGTCCGGTTTAAGATTAAAAAAAACTTTTTACTTATTATTATTATTAAATTTTGTCTGCGACTTGAACTTGTTGTGTTCGCAGTGGAGTTTAACACCGACGACATTCCAAGAAGGCGAAGCCGTGAAATCCCAGAAGAAAGCGACGGTCCCGTTTCTCCTCCAACTCTCCTTCTTATCGTCGACGTTGCTGTCGACGATTTGCAGTCAACTTCAGCAAACAAGTCTGTCTACAAAAAAAAATTTGCAGACAGGAAGAAATTAATTTCATTCCTGGTTTTTAGTTCCCATCGACATAATACTGCAGCTTTATAATTTCACGGACGAATGGTGCAAGTATTTCGGGTCGTCCGAGGCCCTCGAGGTGACTACCGTCGTAAAAGTAAAGTGGTTGTGAGGCGTAATGCAATTTTTTTTCTGTCTTCAAGGATTTGATAGTGAATTTGATTTTGAAGTGCGAAAAGGGGGGCTCGCAGATCATCAATTTGCTGTTGGACTGCATTTTCCTGGAGCAAGCCCCCACGACAGATGAGGCAATGAAGAACACCATCCAGGTCAACGCAAGGGATGTTCTAGGTAGGCCTTCTTCCCACATTACACTTTGATTGATTGGGGTGCACTAAGCGCACTCGGTGTATCTTCATCTCATTTTATTCCACGAAATTAAAACGAGATGAAGAAACACTCAGCGCATGCACGTAGTTTACCCCAATCGAAAGCGCCCCCACATTTGTTTAATAATTGCAGAGTTCGTCCTGCAAGAAATCGACTTTGCAGTCAGGCACCGTTCGTCCCACCCCTCTACCCCCATCCACATATTAAACTCGTTGATCTACGAGATCGGCGACATACACGAGATGCTCTTGAGCCCCGAAACAATCAAATCGCAAACCGCAGCTCGGATTATAATTTTCATAAGTAAACGCTTGTTACGTTGCGCCCCCACGTAATTCAATTGTTTTCCCCGATTTCTAGGCCATGATAACCCCTCCATGTTGATCAAGTCTGCCAAGTTTTTATTTCAAAGCGCAAAGACCGACGGTCACCTCGCCCTCTTGGTCCGGATTCTAACCGACGAATTAATCATCAAGACGCTTCAACCCTACACGAATAAAGGGGGGTACTTCTCGGCCGTCCTCGAACAGATCTTGAGCGATCACCTCCAGCAAATGCACGAGAGCAGCGAGGACGAGTTTCAAATGTGGCTGAATTTATTGACTTTGCTTAAGTATGACCCTCCACCAGGTCACCGTTTGATTGTTTCAAAAAAAAAAGAATCGTTTCAGGTGGGAGAAATCGGGGAAGACCCAGGTTTTGAAATCGCAGATCGTAACGAGGGCCCTGCAGCACAACTTGGTTTCGTTCACCGCGATCTTCAGCAAGAATAAAATGTCCGGGAGGATCGTGCATGTGATCGCTGAGATCTTGGAGCTGCTGAACATTCCGACTTACAACGGGGAACGCTCCTACAGTCCCCCGCTGCAAGTCATTCTGAACTACACCCACGGAATTGTGAATTACTTTTTCATGTGTTGCGTGGAGAAAGGTTCGTAAGTGTCTCGAAAATTCGGACTTCTTTGTATTGCTTGCTACTCTTCTCCCTTTTTCTTCTTTACATCCATTTAACTCGCCTTAACCATTTTACAATGATGTTTTCAAAAATATCTCGATGTCTGCCATCTATCGGAAATAATTGCCAAAGACAATTCTACAAGTGGCGCTGTGAAAAAATTGCTAAAAGGTTAAATAAAAAAAAATATATTGAAATTTGAAATTAACGTGAACGAAAGAAATCGGTTCGACAAAAATCCCACAGTTGGCGCTACTACTAAAAAGTCGACGTAAAAACAAATAATTTAATCAGAAAAAAAAATATACCAAAAAGCCATTTAACATAAAGCAGAAACAAATCAAAATATAAAGAATAACATTTAAGAAAGCAACAATTTTAAATGTCGCCGTCTATTGAAAAACAAATGACTGTAAAAGAAATCATTTCAACGTAAACAAACAAGAAATAAATCAAAACATAAAAGAAATAAATATAGATACTGTGTTCTGTAAAGAAACAATTAAATGTGTTTGAGTTTGAAATATAATTTGACAGGTTCGGTTAATGGGGTTTTTATTTTTTTAAGTTATAGAACTTAAACAAGACATAATTAAAAAAAAAACTATTTAACAAATCTGCAATCCATTGGTAACTATTGCAAAGGAAATTGGTTCTGAAAAAATTCTACAGATGGCACTGCAAAATAATTGCCGACGTTACTTAAATCAAATAAAAGAAAAGGATTAAAAGGCAATTAAAAAAAAAAAACAAGTCAAAACAGTATAATATATGATTTGGGAAAAAATCCGCAGATGAACACAAAAAAACACGAATTAAATCAAAACATAAATAATAAAATAAAAATAAACTGAAACATAAATTTGAAAATTCTCTGGCATGCATTGACAGAATTAATGCAGCACGTGGGCAGGTTAAAAAAACTGTTTGACATGCCCGCCGTCTATTGAATATTATTGCAAAAGAAATTGGTTCGACAAAAATCTCACAGATGGCGCTGATAAATAAAAATGTCGTCACAAGAAATAAGTTCAATTGAAAAAAAATGTAAGAAAAAAAACACAAGTACATAAAAAGAAACTAAAATATAATTTGAGATCTCTGCCATCTGTTGAGTGAAAGAGTACACAGAAGAATTCAAAGAAGAATTTTTTTAAGTCCGTTGTCATCGAAACAAATAAATAAAAAATAATTTATTGAACGTACACGATAAAATTAAGAAAAAGTGAAAGCAATTTGACATGTTCGCCATCGCATGGAAATTACTGCAAGAATAGGTTCAACGAGAATTCCGCAGATGGCGCTACTAAAAAAAATCACCGACCTTACAACAAATAAATTCAATTACAAGATAAATTTTAGAATAATTTTAACAATTTAATTCATTGCTGCAGAGCATTGTGAGAGTATCTCTGTTCCTTGTTAACATATTATGAAGTTGAAGTTAAAACAAGATAGAAATACTATGAGGGTGTTATGGCACAGTCAATTGAAAATGCTATTAAATTTTTTTAATTATTCAAAATCATTTCGTTTTCAGATACAACAATCCGTCTGAAAGGTTTCGAAAGGACTGTAGAAATTCTAACCCGCCTCTGCATTCACTCGAACGTTGCCAGAATTCTGGCCCTGCGGGAACTAATAGAGAGGTCCCTCTTCTCGAGCCACAACGTTTTATTCGGGGCCGAACACAAGGTGTCACTCTCGCACGAGCAAACCGACAAGTTGCTGCTCAAGCAAAACAAGAAATTGGTAAGTCTCCCACCCCTTGTAAAACTTCTCTTTCTAGGTTTTTATTTTTTTTTCAGTTCTGTCTTGCCTTTCGGCTCGTAAAACAAAACCTTTTATTAACAAACAGTCTAAAAAAATCGTCAGAATTTTCATATTCATTTGTTTTACATTTATTTTTCAAGTTTATTTAAATCAGATACAACCTCGCAACCCCAGTTTGTAAGTCATTAAAATTACATATTATTTGATCTCATGACCTACATAGTACCCAAAAGTGTCTGACCGCCTGTACGCATTTTTTGTTGACATGAGTGTACAACTTGCAACTTTTGAGGATCAACATAAAGCGAATCGCAATTAAAAATGAACAATTGAATCAAATCATGATGGCGCTCTTTAAAACATATGACCTCAATTTTCTTGCCGTTTGCTGTTTGTATAAAAAAAAACAATTGAGCAACTGCTGTGAAACAAGCGAAAGATCACATGACTACCCGAAATTTAAAAAAAAGAATTGCAAAAAAATAGTAATAAAAATCATGAAATTTCGGGAGCTTCATTAACACTACAAAATTATGACGTTTAATAAAAAAAAAAGTGAAAATCATCTCGCTGATTGTGAAAAACAATTGAAAATTACGATGACGCTGCTTAAAACAAACGAACCTAATCGGCAGGGCTGTTTGCTGACTGTAAAAAAAAAAACAATTGAAAATCGTAAGAACGAGCAACTGTTATGAGATCAAGTAACAGATCGCACGGCCGCCTAAAAAAATAGTAAAAATTAAAGAGAATTATCAAAATCTTGAGAGCCTTCAAAATTATGGCGTTCAGCAAAAAAATTAAAAATTCTGAATTATCGATCATGGAAAACAATTAAAAAATCATGAAACAAGTGAACCGAATCTTATAATATAAAAAACAATTGAAAATCGTAAGAACGAGCAACTGTTATGAGATCAAGTAACAGATCGCACGGCCGCCTAAAAAAATAGTAAAAATTAAAGAGAATTATCAAAATCTTGAGAGCCTTCAAAATTATGGCGTTCAGCAAAAAAATTAAAAATTCTGAATTATCGATCATGGAAAACAATTAAAAAATCATGAAACAAGTGAACCGAATCTTATAATATAAAAAACAATCGAAAATCGTAAGAATCGTAAGAAAGAGCGATTGTTGTGAAAAACAGGTGAAATATCACATGGCCGCCCAAAAAAATTATGAATAAAACGACGAATGAAAATCATCAAAATCTTGAAAGCCTCATTAACATTTCAACATAATGACGTTTAGCAGAAGAAAATGAAAAATTCAAAACAATTGAAAAATCATTAAACAACTGAACCCAATATTCTTGCTCTTTACTGACTATAAAAAACAATTGAAAATCGTAACAAATAGCGATTGTTATGAAAAACAAGTGAAAGATCGCATGGTCGCCTAAGAAAAATCGCAAAAAATAATGAAAGTCATCAAAATCTTGAGAGCCTCATTAATACTTCAACATAATGACGTTCAGCAAAAAAAACGAAAAATTCTAAATTAATCGTCTTACCGATCATGAAAAACTATTGAAAAATCATTAAACAAGTGAATCCAATCTTCTTGCTCTTTGCTGACGATAAAAAAAAACAATTGAAAATTATAAGACTGACGATTGTTGTGAAGAACAAGTGAAAGACCGCACGGCCGTCCAAGAAAATCGCAAAAAAATAATGGAAATCATCTAATCTTGAGTGTCTCGTAGACACTTCAAAATAATGACGTTCAGCAAAAAAGTAAAATGAAAAATTCTGAATTAATCGTTTTTCTGTTCATGAAAAATAATTGAAAAATCTTTTTGCTGACTAAAAAAAAAAAATGAAAATCGGGTCGAGCCGAGGTCAAATGACTGTTGTGAAAAACAAGTTGCATGCATGGTTGCCAAAATCGTAAAAAAAATTGTGGAAACAATCAATGTTTTTTTTTTTGCTAATCGAAAGAAACAATTGAAATCGTAGGAACGACTGATTTAAAAGGAGCCATTGCATATTATGTGAAATGAAGTTTTTTAACGGAGGTTGTTTCTTGTAAGGTCGCCAATTTTTAGAGGCACCATCTGTGCAATTTTTCTCGAATCGTTTTTTTTTTTTTAGTAGCGCCACCCGTGGGATTTTGCCGAACCAATTTCTTTCGCAATCATTTTCGATAGACGGCCATATTTTTTCAAATTGTTCCTTTTTAAATTTTATTGCTTATGTGCAACAACTAAAAAAAAAATAATAATAATAACGAAGTGTCATCTACCTGACCTTTGGCCAAACCTTCCGCGTTTGTTCTCTTGATAGATGACAAAGATGACAAATTATATTTTCATTTCTTTTTACATCCTTTATGTTTTGATTTGTTTCTAGTTTATATTAAATGGCTTTTTGGTATTATTTATTTTCAGATTAACTTATTTGTTTTTATGTCGGTTTCTATTAGCAGCGCCATCTGTGGGATTTTCGTCGAATCAATATCTTTCGTTCACGTTAAATGACTTTTTAACATTTTTTTTTTTTTTTTAATTTAATCTCTGTAACGCCAGCGCCACGTGTAGGATTTTTGTCGGAACTATTGTGTATTGAAATCATTTCCTCCGATAGACGGCAAGCATCGAGATATTTTTTTTTAATTTTTAGTTTTTAAGTCATTTTGTTTCTGCGTCACCAACTTTTTTTTTAGTGGCGCCATCTGTTGGATTTTTGTCCAACCAATTTCTTTTTGCGTTCATTTTAAAAGACGGAGACATTTCAAATTGTTACTTTTTTAAATTTTATTGCTTATGTGCAATAACTGAAAAAAAAAGAAAATAAACAACGAACCTAACCAGTGACATCTACCTAACCTTTGTCAAAACGTTCTTCATTCTTTCTCTTAATAGATGACAGAGATGTCAAATTATATTTTCTTTTTCTTCCTCTTTTTATTTCGTTTATGTTTTGATTTATTTCTAGTTTATGCTAAATGACTCTTTGGTTTTTTTTTGATTAATTTTTTTGTTTTCACAGTAACTTTTTATTAGTGGCGCCATTCTGTGTTATTTCGACAAGAATAACCAATTTCTTTCGTTTATGTTAAATGGCTCTTTCGTATTTTGTTTTTCTTAATTTATTTGTTTTTACGTTAGCTTTTTATTAGCAGCGCCATCTGTCGGATTTTTGTCGAACCATTTTTTTTTGTTTTGTTAAATGGCTCGTTGGTATTTTTTAAAATTTATTTATTCGTTTTTTCGTTAGCTTTTTGTTAGCAGCGCCATCTGTGCGATTTAAAAATTGTAATCTAAAAAGATCGCAATACCGTTATTTAATATATTTTTTTAAATTATTTATTTGTATTAGGTAAATTGAACCTAACCCTGAAGCCGCGGCTTTTGATTGTAATTGTGTAAAACTTTGAAGCCAGAATTAAACTTGAGCCTTTCATTTCAATTTTAATTGCAGAGCAAAATGATCCCGCTGACCAAGCACTCGTCCGTCTACAACGGGGGCGTCATCGGGACCGGAAAGCGAAAGTCAATTTCGGCCCTGGCCCTTCCAGAAAATAATATTGCGGGGAACACCGAGCAGTTGATCCGTGTGATCAAGGCGTGCTGTGCTTTGCCCCCCGAAAACACACAAACCGACGTGTCACAGGACAGCATCATACAGGTTTCCCTGCTCTTGGTGCAGTATGTCAGCCCTGACGTTATGTACAACGGACTACCGTGGCCAGAGGAAGAATTCTCAAAGGTTAAATTCCTTTTTATATTTGGGACAAACTCTGTATATATGATTTGGGGCACACTGTATGTATGATTTGGGGAACACTGTATGCGTGTATGATTTGGGGCACACTGTATATATAATTTGAATGGGGCATACTCTTCACATATAATTTGGGTCACACTACATGTATAATTTAGACTACATTTTGTGTACACTTAGGGGACATTCTTTATGCACAGACAGGACAGGGGGTACATTTGAGACATACCTCCAAGTATAATTTGATGCACATTCTGTGTATGATTTTTTTTTTTTCTGTTTAGGTGACCATTGAAAGAGATTTGTTCATTCGGCGTTTGTTCAGTAGCACCCCTCTCCTGTGGGACCTTCTGTCTTTGGTGGCTGTGTATCGTCCGGCCTTGTGTTACTGTTCTGTTATAATCCGTGCGTTGACGGCCACTTTGATGCACCAGTGGAGCAGCATGGGGGAGCAGAGCAAGTCGGCGGACACAAAAAATTACAAATCGCTGATGGACACCACCATCAAGGTCATCGACGTGATGGCTTTGGGGCAACTGCTGCCGCCGCCCTTGTTCAGCATCAGGGATGTCATATCGCACTTCAATTCGTTTGAGGTAAGTGTCTTTTTTTTAATTTTATAATTCTGAATTCGTCAATATGACCATAATAAGGCCCCAAACCAAATTGTTTTTTAATTATTTTTTATTTAAGTTGTGTTGGTATCAAGTAGTATCAACGGACTTGCAAAATAAAAAAAAAATTGCAGCTCCATCTAATTAATAAACTCTGTCAAGTCCTTCTGCATTTTCTCTTAGCAGATGGTAAAGAGCTCAAATTTTATTTTTATATGTTTTTGCTTGCTTTGTTTTTTTTCCGATTGTATTTATAATAAAAAGGTATAACTTCCGTCTTTTAGACGTTGATAACCGGGCTGTTCTTCCATATAATTCTCAAATTCGCCTTATTTCTTGTTTTTGTTTCGTGTTAAAATTAAGTTAAACTCATTTTTTTCTTCGTTTATTTTGTCGCCGGGAAAAGCTGGAAAATTGGGAAGAGTCAGGGAATTGAGAAAAATGAGCGCAACATCAGAGGGAAAAAGACGGGGGGAGGGAGAATTGCTTGTGTCAGTGTGGAAGTCGGTGAAATTTATCTTGAAAGACTGGAAAATTCCATGCGAATATAATCTGAAAGAATTCTGAAAAAGTCAGTCACGTTTTTGACGAAAAGAATTGTTACGCAGTCATCAGTACAGGCAACCCTATATTCACAGCAGCATGTGCGGTTGCCTGCATTGAAAACAAGAAGTTTTAGTATAGGCAACTCAATAAACGCAACAGCATATATGGTTGCCTATACTGAAACTTCTTGTTTTTGGGAAGTACAGATTGATTATATTTTGCTATTAAAATCCCTTATAATTTTGAAAGATAATTCTACTATTTTCTCACCAAAACTCGCGATAATAAAAAAATAAATAAATAGCTAATTTCTGTATGTGTATTATTTTTGTTCTGGAATTAAGAACAAATTAGGAAAGTTGCTCAGTTACAATCCATAGTCGATAGTTTTGTTGATTAAAAGACCGGGGAAAACCTGGAAAAATTGGGGAATGTTTCAATTGGGACAATAAAGTGGTCATTTCGAATTATTTCTCGTTTGTGTAAAAATTATTTTAAAATTTATTTCATAGTTGAATTAATTTTGTAACGCCGGTGATGTTTTTTTTTAGCACCGCCATTTGTGGAATTTTTGCCGAATCTGTTTCTTTTTTGCAATAATTTCCAAACTATACCGACAATGCCTAACTGTTTTTTCTTTTTTTTTTTAATTTTATTGTTTGTGTTCAATAAATTATTTTATATTTGTTTGTTTCGATGTCAACGGATTTAAAAAAAAAATCTGTTGAATTTTTCTTCTGGGTACTTTCTCTCTCAACTGATGGCAGAGATCTTTTTGGTGGCGGTTTCTGTGAATTTTTTCCCAAATCATACATTATATTGTTTTGACTTACTTTTTTTATAATTGTTTTTTTAATATTTCTAAAATTTAACTTATTTTATGTAATGTCGTCAGCAATTATTTTGTAGTACCACCTGTGGAATCTTTCACGAACCAATTTCCTTTGCAATAATTAATAGTAATAGATTGCGGGCTTGTCAAATAGATTTTTCTTTTTCAATTTCTTTTGTATCTATATTTCTTTCTTTTATGTTTTGATTTATTTCTTGTTTTTTGAGTTAAATTAATTTTTTAATTGAGGTTGTTCCTTGTAAGGTGGGCGAATTTTAGTGGCATCATCTGTAGAATTTTTCTCTAATAAGTTTTTTTTCTTGTAGTGGCGCCATCTGTGGAATTTTTAGCATATCATACATTATACTGTTCTGTCTTGACTTTTTCAAGTTGTTTTTTAATCTTTTTTTTTTAATTTAACTTATTTTATGTACCGTCAGGTGGTGCCATCTGCGGAATTACTCCCGAATCAATTTTCCTTGCAATAATTACCAATAGATTGCGGATTTGCGAAATACTTTTTATTTTTCTATTTATATCTTGTTTATGTTCAACGACTTAAAAAAATAACAACGCCATTTACGGAACCTGTCAAATTATACATATTTTCAATTTCTTTGTGTCAATATTTATTTCTGTTTTATGTTTTGATTTATTTCTTGCTTGCTTATGTTGATGTTAAATGAAATGAAATGAAATGAATGACGAATTTTTAGTACTTATTTTTTTTTAGTGAATTAATTTGTTATTATGCCGCCAAGGTTTTTTTTTTAGTGGCGCCACCTGTGGGATTTTCGTCGAACCAATTTCTTTCTTTCACGTTACATGAGTTTTTAATTTATTTTTTTTTATTTAACCTTTTTGCAACGCTAGCAATTTTTTCGCAACGGCACCTGTAGGATTTTTATTTTATATTAATTTTTTTATTTCCGATAGATGGCAGACATCAAGATATTTTTTTAAATTTTGAATTCAGTCAAAATTAGTTTAAAGAAGAAAATTATTTATTACTTTTACTATACTTTTTGATTTATTTCTTTTTATTAATGGCGCCATTTGTAAGATTTTGGTCGAACTAATTTCTTTCGTTTATGTTAATTGGCTTTTTGGTATTTTATAAATTAATTTATTTGTTTTTACGTTAGCTCTTTAATTAGTAGCGGCATCTGTGAAATTTTCGTCGGAACAATTTCTTTCATTTATCTTAAATGTCTCGTTTTTTTGATTAATTTGTGTGTTTTCACGGTAGCTTTTTATTAGTTGCGCCATCTGAGAGATCCAATTTCTTTCGTTTATGTTAATTTTGTTTTGTGTTTAACCTTCTTGCAACGTCAAAATGAGCGTAGAGCGTAAAGAAGAAAAATAAGTTAATGATATTACAATACGAAAAAAATAAGCAAAACAATAAAAAATACGGAAAGAAGATTAAATCCGCAGGAAAAATTAATTTCTAAGGAATTGTATTTGGACGCAAAATGGTAAACATTAACAAACAGAAGCATTAAAAGGTAAAAGCAGAACAGTAAAAAATGTGTTATGAAGAAACAGAACCAAAAAATGAAAAACCGTGTAAAAGAAAGACTACGACGTGGAGGAAATACCTAAGCAAAGAAGCAAAAAACTATAATAAAGAATAAAATCAAGAACTAGGAAGAAAATTAAAGGAAAGACAAAGGATTTGGCAATCAAACAGCAAAAAACGTAAAACCAGAAAAGTCAAACCAACACCCGAGATGGGAATTAAAAATGAATATCGGCGAAAGAAATACCAAAAGAAAAAGAGCAGGAAATTATAGAACTTATCAAAGAAGAAGAAAATGTAAAATATATTACAAAATCGCTTCTTATTTGTCACCAAAACTCGGACTTTTTTTTTTTCTTCTTTTGATATATAAGTACCTTCTGATCTTTTTCAGATTGTAGCCATATTAAGAGATTGCATCTGGAGTTACATGCGAGACCACATACCTTCACCCGCTCTATTCGTGTGCGATCCAAACGGATATTACTGGAGGGATCCGACCGTGGCAAGGCCCCCCGAAGTCTACACCAACACCCTGCGCATCATAATGCAACGCAACATCAAAACCGTGGGCCACTTGTACGCGCAGATGTTCATAAATATTCCCAAGGACGGTTAAGAGAAACCAGTTTTCTTTTTGTTTGTACATAAAAAATATATTCTTTGATCACTAAAATATACAAAGCTTAACCATTAATCATCATCATCTTAAAATGCATTAAAAAAATATTCTCTAGAGAAATTGTACGCCTAAACTATCTACATCACAATTTGATTAGGTTTAAGAGGTTGATAATGTAATAAGGAAGTCGGATGTCTCAATACCTTTGCGACTTAATTACATTTTTACGAGGGGGATTCAGTAGAGCTTATCAGAATGTAAGTGGATCTCTACTTGTTTGAACTCTTTGTCGGAGAGCATGTGCCATTTGTAATCCAGAATCTGTGAGACCTCCCTCTCAACGAACTCGTAAGACTGGCTGTTCGCTCTCAACCAGTCGTAGAACTCGTCAGACCATTCGGGGCTCTGTGGCCAATCACATCGTTTAATCACTGCGTTCCTGCGTATGTAGAGGTAACGCATTCTCCTTGCCGAGTGTGCCAAGAGGAGCACGGTTGCGGTTGAAATGCGTTCGGTTATGACCTGTGCGTGAGCAACGCTTAAATTAAACCGACCACTAAAACGCCGGGACTTACCAAAGTTGTTAGCTTGGGGCACTGACGACAGAGCAGCAGCAAAGAACAGTCGATTCTTTCATGAAACGACCTGGAGCGGTAGCCTCTGGGCAGCGACTTGTGGCCGTAGACTTTCAAGTCGTTCCTGTACATTTCGATGATCGTCATTATAGAGTCATTCTCCACCTGGAAGTTAATTTAAAAAAAATTGTTATCAATCCTTTTGTTTTCTGAAATTAAAAAAAATGGAAAATCGTTTGAATTATCAAAAAAAAAATATATATATATAGCTGAACTGAATAATCTAAGTGAGTTGTGAAGAAGTTTATTACGTTTAAAAAAATAAAAAAATTGGTGTCTTCAATGTTATAGGCAACCCTATAAGCGGCTGCGTTCGTGGGATTGCTTAGACTAAGACTTCTTGTTTTTCGAAGAATCTATTTTTTGATCAAAAGTCCGGGGAAAACCTGGAAAAGTCGGGGAATGTTTCAATGAAAATAAAGTGGTTGCCCCGTTTGTTTTTTGTTTGTTCTAAATTGAGTGTTGCTTGTGATTCAAAATTACGTCAAATTCATTTGACATAATTTGAATTTATTTCTTGTAACGTCGGTTATTTTTTTTTTGGCGCCGTTTGTGGAATAATCATTTTATTAGAAAAATTTTGTGCAAATCGTTTTTGATTGCAGTGAGAACCTCGAGCAGCCTCTGGACAGCTGTTTCAGCCCTGCTTGGGGCTTCTTCAGCAGAAACGTAGCTCGACATTCCCACTGCAGACCAAAAACGACTTGCCCAATTTATTCAAAATGTTAATAATTTTATTATTGATCCTCTTAATTAACTAAAATCGGTTTGTTCTTCTGTAAAATACAAAATTGTCTTCTAAAATTAGAACGCGTAATGTGAGTGAATTGTAAAAAAAAATTATCACGTGTTTAACAAAAAAAAATATTGGAGTCTTCAGTGTTATAGGCAACCATACAAGCGACCGCGTTCATGGGATTGCCTGTGTTAAGACTTCTTGTTTTTTGAAAAATCTTTATTTTTATTTTTTTTTTAATGAGCAACAACCTGAAAATGTCAGGGAATCTTTAAATGAAAACGAAGTGGGAGCCCAGTTTGTTTTTTTAAAATATATTTCTTGTTTGTTTTAACTTTATCTTAAATTCATTTTTATGTTGTAACGTCGGTCATTCACGGTGATTTTTTTAGTTAAAAAATTGTCGGGGTCTTGGATGTTATAGGCAACCATGCAAGCGGTTGCCGTCATTGGTTTGCCTACATTAAGACTTCTTGTTTTTTTTTTTGGGAAAACCTATTTTATTTTTTTTTTAAACAAACAAGCAAAAAAAAATAAATGAATTACTAATTTTTGAACGTCTAATATTTCTGTAATTTTTGAAATCAGAGGGGGAAAAATGTTTAAACATGTCAAAATTGGAAAAGATGCATAATTCCAGTCCAAAGTGTAAGTTTTTTTTTGATTAAAAGTCCGGGGAAGACGTGGAAAAGTCAGGGAAGTTAGTTTCAATGAAAAGAAAGTGTGAACGTGTATCCCTGTTTGCTTAGTTTTTCTTAATTTATTTTTTTTTGTTTTAAAATTATGTTAAATTCATTTTTTGTTTCTTGTAACGTCGGTGATTTTCTTTGGTGGCGTCATCTGTGGAATGCTACTGGAAGTTAATAATTTTCTTATTGATCCTCTCAACTAAAATCGTTTTGTTCTTCTGTAAAATGCAAATTTGTTTTTTCTTTGTTTTCTAAAATAGAAGAAAAAAATGAAAAATTTTCTTAAATATCAAAAAAAGCGAAGAAATGCGTAATGTTAGTAAATTGTAAAAAAACGTCTCACGTTTTTAACAAAAAAAAATTGTTAAGTGTATTCAATGCTATAGGCAACCAGACAAGCGAATGCGTTCATTGGATTGCCTACACTAAGACTTCTCGTTTTTTTGGAAAACCTATTTTATTTTATTTTTAAACAAACATGTTATTAAAATTAATTGCTTTATAATTTTTAATTTTAGGTATTGAACATTTTTCTCCACAATACGTGTGGTTATAAAAAAAGAAATTAATTACTAATTTTTGAACGTCTAACATTTCTGTAATTTCTGAAATCAGAAGGGAAAAAATGTTTAAACATGTAAAAATTGGAAAAGATGCATAATTCCAGTCCAAAGTAAAAGTTTTTTTTTTGATTAAAAGTCCGGGGAAGGCCTGGAAAAGTCAGGGAAGTCAGTTTCAATGAAAAGAAAGTGTGAAAGTGTATCCCTGGTTGCTTGGTTTTTTCTTAATTTATTTTTTTTTGTGTTTTAAAATTATGTTAAATTCATTTTTTGTTTCTTGTAACGTCGGTGATTTTCTTTAGTGGCGTCATCTGTGGAATGCTACTGGAAGTTAATAATTTTTTTATTGATCCTGTCAACTAAAATCGTTTTTTTCTTCTGTAAAATGCAAGTTTGTTTCTCTTTTTGGTTTCTAAAATTAGAAGAAAAAAATGGAAAATTTTCTTAAATATCAAAAAAAGAGAAGGAATGCATAATGTTAGTAAATTGTAAAAAAATGTCTCACGTCTTGAATGCTATAGGCAACCAGACAAGCGAATGCGTTCAATGGATTGCCAATATTGAGAATTTTTTTTATTTTTTAATTATTTTTTTAACGAACGAGCATGCTATTAAAATTAATTGCTTATAGTTTTTAGAGGTAATTGGAACAGTTTTCTCCACACGTGATAATAAAAAATAAATTAATTACTACTTTTTGCGCATCTGTTATTTCTGTTCTGAAATCAGGGGAAAAACTATTTAAACACGTAAAAATTGATAAAGATGCAGTCTGTAGTGTAAGTTTCTTGATTAAAAGTTCGGGGAAAACCTGGAAAAGTCAGGGAATGTTTCAATGAAAATAAAGTGGGAGCCCGGTTTATTTGTTTTTTTTTTTAAATTTATTTCTTGTTTGTGTTTTAAAATTATGTCAAATTTATTTTGTAGTTGGAACTTATTTCCAATGTAACGTCCTTGATTTTTTTTTAGTTGCGCCCTCTGTGGAACGCTACTGGAAGTTAATTAATAATTTTCTTATCATTAATTCCTTATCGTATCGTATACCTAAAATGTTTTTTTTTTCTTCTGCAAAAGTAATTAGAGCACCCTGTATAGTTTGTTGGTTTATTTTTGTTTGTTCTGCCACTTGCAAAATATCAACACATGCCAAATATTTATTCAACGGTAAAAAAAGCAGCGGTGTTTATAATGTGTCGTCTATTTTTAAAACGTTTTCGATTATTATTTCCGTGTTTTTGCGACGTTCTGTTTTTTTTTTTATAAATTGTTTTCGTTCTTGCTTTTATAATATTCAATTTAAGTGGTTTTTTTAACTCCTAAGTTTACAAGAATTTGCAGAACTTTTTGAAACTCCTCTCTTTAATTTATTGTCAAAAGTTCAGTTCATTATTTTTTTTTTAACGATTGCAATAAATAAATTGTCATACACTAATGTAATAATTAAAAAAAAAATTGTGCAAATCGTTTTTGATTGCAGTGAAAACCTCGAGCAGCCTCTAGACAGCTGTTTCAGCCCTGCTTGGGGCTTCTTCAGCAGAGGCGTAGCTCGACATTCCCACTGCAATCAAAAACGATTTGCACAAAATTTTTCTAAAAACTTTCATTATGCTTTGACAGCAAGCATGGCCGCCTTGCATGGGGGACTTATTAGGAGCAAATCCCGCTTCAATTTGTCTATCCTACTGCAATGTTAGGTCAAAAAGCGATAGTAAGATGTCGCTATTTTATCTAGTAATAATTAAAGAAAACCTTTCCAGGAAGTAGGAATCAAATTGCTTTTGTTTTTGTGTTTTACTTTACGTTTTGACGTTTTGACATCTATGGGATTTCTCCCGAACCAGTTCCTTTTGTTTATGTTAAATGACTTTGTAATTATTGTTTTTATTGAATTTGTTCTGACGTTAGCAGATTTTTTTTATGGAGCCATCTGTGGGATTTTTGGCGAAGCAATTTCTTTCGTTTATGTCAAATGACAGATCTTTTTTTTTAAGTTGAACTTATCGTTACAATAAGTAAGTCAGTTTCCTTCGCATTAATTTCCAGCAGATAGACGGCGGACAAGTCAAATTGTTTCTTTTTTAATTACATAAACATTAAATGACAGCTTCACCTACCGAACCTCTATCAAATTTTTATCATGTTGCGTTCATTCTCTCACTAGACGGCAAAAATGTCAGATTATGGTTTTAATTTCTTGTTATTAAATTGATTTTTTATTGTTTGTTATAATTCTATTAAGTTCAGTTTTTTAACTTGCAATATTTGTTACAATGTCAGGAGGTACGGAATTTTTGTGAACTAATTTCTGTTGCATTCATTTCCAACAGAGGGAGGCCCTTGTCATCGTTTTGTTTAACTTATATTTTGTGGTGATTTGTATATTAAATCTCAATTAGATGTGAGAAATACTTTTTAATAAACAAATCAAAATATGAAGAATTGCAATGACAGTTAAGTTATTTTTTGTTGTTCATAAGGCTACTGCGTTTTTAAATTTTGTCGCCAGCCGTCACAATTTTTTTTATTAGTGGTGCCATCTGTGAAATTATTAACCAACCAATCTCTTTTGCATTCTTTTCCGATAGACGACAATTTCTTTTATATTCATTTCCAATGCAGGGAGGCCTTTGTTTTTTTTGCTTGACTTATATTTTTTATTTATTAGTGATGCCATTTGTGAAATTATTATCGAACTGACCTCTTTTGCGCTCATTTCCGAGAGATGACAACTTAAAAAAAATAATACCGCCATCTGTGGAACCTCTGTCAAATTCTTCTTCTGTAATCATTCTCTCAACAGGTGGCAGAAATGTTAACAATTTACACTTTTATTTATTGTTATTTAATTAATATTTTTGTTTAGTTCCTGCTTATTAACTGCATTTAATTATTTTTCGTAATGTTAGTAATTTTTTTTTAATTATGCCATCTGTAAAATTTCCGTTAACTGAATTCTTTTGCGTTTACTTCTTGTAGAGGGAGGTATGTCAAATTGTTTATTTATTTTTTTAGTAAATCAGATTACTTGTGTTAAACATCATAAAAAAACAGCGCCATACAAATCCCTCTTCTGTATTCGTTTTCTCAATAGATGTCGACACTGTTATTTCCTTTTATTATTTACTTTATGTTTTGGATCTATTTCTTGCTGGTTCATGTAAAAATTATTAAATGATGTAATCAATTTTTTTTTTTTAGTTTAACTTATTTTATCGTCAGAATTTTTTTATGGCGCCACCTGTGGGATCTTTGCCGAATTAAATTCTTTTTCATAAATTATGGCATGTCAAATTGTTTCTTAAAAAAAAAGAAATAGGTATGCAGTGTCTTCATAATTGTATCCCACGTGATCAAATTTTGCAGTACATTCTCGCTCCGCTTGGCGAAAATGTCTGATTATATTTTCTTTTCCCTTATAACGAGTGTTCAATAAAAAAAACGGTCAAGTAGGCTGTAGCAGGGTTTTGTTGCCGGGAACGCATGTCGCGATTAACTTCATTTGAATTTCAACTTTGACAAGTTGACGGTTAAACCTAACCAACAAAACTCGAAAGCTGCTTCTGCAATGTTTTTTTAATATTTATACTTAATATAAACATTCGATAATAAAAGTTTCTTTTTGAAATGTCTTCGTTGAGTTAAAGTGAGGTTAGAAATGCAAGTGACGCTTTACGCTAGCCGTATGAAGAACCCTACGCTAGACGTTCAGAATAAATTCATGGGTATCTAGACCGTTTTTTTAATTGAACACTCGTTATATGTTATATTTTGATTAATTTCGAGTTTATTTTAAAATCACATTAAATCACTTTCTAATCTTTTCTCTTATTTATTCAACTTATTCGTTGTAAAGTTGGCAAAAAGAACGGGTAAAAAATTAGTGGCGCCATCTGTGAAGTTTTTATCGAGCCAATTCCTTTTGCTTTTATTTCCAAGAGATGACAGGCACGTAAAACTGTTTTTCTTTCTTTTAGTGTTCTAAATTTTTCTCGAAAGAAATATTGTTAACTCGTGTGATTAACGTCTTCAGAAATTAACCCTAGCATTCAACAACCCCCAGAAACTACTGTTTTGTTTTTTTTCTTTTGATTTTAAAATAAACAAAAAACCTTTTTTCTTGTTTCACACTCGAACCAAAAGCTCAGTGTTTTTTTAATTACTCACTCCAGTGTGGAGCGAATTATAGAGGACGCTGTTAATTTCTTGCCACAACATCAAAAGCTCAGTAATTTTTTTAATTACTCCCTCAATTATGGGGCGAATTGTAGAGAACGCTGTTAACTAGGGCATTGTCTTGTCTTAACATCAAAAGCTCAATAATTTTTTTAATTACTCACTCCAATGTGAGGCGAATTGTAGAGGACGCTGTTAACTGGAGCACCGTCTTGCCACAGCATCTGCTTGGATTTCACGCTCTCCAACTCCAGATGCACATGCAAATCCGGATTGTTCTTCCGGCACGTCATCCACGCCCTCTCGCTCGCCGGCTTAATCACCAAATCACTCGGGGTGTAACGGTTCTGAAAAATGTGCAGGTGCTTCAGCTTGGTGTACCCGATCAATTCCACCGTGTCATTCCCCAAATTCTGCGGGCTTATGATCAACACCTGCAAAACACCAGTTCATTGTATTGTCACCTCACAACTGCCCTCGCACTAACCTGAATGTTCAAAAACACCCCCACGTGAAGGATTTGGTATTGCACCCTGGTCGCGTTGATTATGCTCAGCGTGTGCAAGGTCAAGCAACAGAACTCGCAGACCTCATCCAGGAGATGCTCGGCCTCCTTCGGGTCGAGCATCAAATCGATGAGTTCAAGTCGCCTCAGCAGCTTCAAGTTCGCCATCAACCTCTTGAGGGCCGCCAGTAGTTTTCCTCCGGTGCCGAATAGCCGGATTCTGTCGGATTCCTCTCGGTTGGCCATGTTGCAGGGGAAGGTGAACTTGAGCGACTTGATTTTGCCTCCGACCCCCACGATTTCCGGGGGGAGGTTGCACTTCGTCGATTGCTCTATGTACCAGGAGATCATGTTCATGAATTCGTAGAGGTTGTAGAAGTTTAGCATGGGCTCGAAGGTAAGGTGGCGGAAGTTTCTTCCGACTGTCGAGAGGCACATCTGGGTTCGCAGGTGATCCAAAACGTACTGCATCGAGTTTTAAGTTACTTGTTCCGAAATAATAGGTTATTTTACAGAAGTTACTTATTACCTGCCATCCTGAATAGTAATTATACCTGCCCCTTGTTAGAGTGGTATCGCCTAAGACGAAGCGTGACCAAACGTAGGGCAAGTGAAAGGCCTGGTACCAGGACTTGCAGACCAAACTGGCGTAGTATTTCTCGCGAATGGTGAGGTAGGAGAAGATTTTTTCTAAGAGAAGATCCGGCAGCTCTGACCACTTGGAGTACTCTTTGTTTTCATCGTCCTCGTCCTCCTCAATGTCTATGTAAATAGCTGAAAGTATTGCGGTGTAAACCCCCCAAAAGAAAAATCTGCGTTGCACAACGAAACGAACGAAACGAAAATTTGATTGTGCTAAGATCCACCACACAGAATGTCAAGAGTGTTTGTTAGGTAAGTAAATAATCAATACATACATTCATACTTGTGCGCACCAAATAATTAAAAATGATCGTTTCATAAGATTTCTTGGGAGTTTGGTACTACTGTCTCACTAGTATAAAGGGGGAATTAAAGCGAAATCCAGTTAGTTGTGTTATTGGAAAAAATCAGATTTAGATTTACCGTTCTTGGGCAAATTGTTCGAATGATACTAACAACACAGTCTGCAAGGGGGGAGGGATTTTTTTATTCTTTTTTGAGTACCTTTAGTCTTATATTTTACTTGCATATACTGATCGTTCCACACTTTCGGAACGAACTTGTGGATTCGATCACAGTGTGTATGACCTGGCAAATAAAACAATAATTCCAGTTAACTTACTACACTTAATGATGCACGAAACGGACGAGAAGAAATTGCGTTCTAACAACACACGATGTCCTGCGCATTTATTTCTTCATTTATTTATTTATTTATTTATATACGCAAATAATGGGCGAGGTGGTTAATGGGGGGCATGATTTCTATTATTCTACGTGTTACAGGCTTTACTTGCACAAGTACCTTTATCGTCATCGTCAACTTTCCAACACCCTCTGTTCATTTTCCGGACGCAAACTGAAAGTGCACCACCACCGGCTTACATAATTCCCAGCTTGTGCAGAGATTCTAAATATATCCCGAACTATTAAAAGTAAGCTGTTTTGGCCATCGCTTCGTTCCGCCAGTTAATTTTAGAATCGCGCTTTGCGGCGCGCCGTTTTTCAACAATTCAAAACGACGTCCAATTTCGTAAGTCCGAATCGATTAAGGCGACGACGCGACGCGACACGACGCTCTTTGCGAGTCCGACGACTTTCGCGCCGGCAATTTAAAAACGCGACGCGGCCGATCCCATTGGTCGTCGATCGTATACGTTCAGAAAAAAGATGGCCGCTTCAGTTCCTGCACGCATCCCAAAGCTCTTGTAACCAAGAATTAATAAATTCGGTGCGTTTATTTTTTTAAATCCAATTTCACTTAAGTACACAGTTATTAATATGAAATAATGCCTGTTGGTTGTTGGTTTATTATAAAATAATATCACTTGTTGCCAATCACCCTTGCATGTTTCGTTTAGTTCCATTTAGTTTCGCAAAGACCGCCAAGCGAGTTTGGTGATACGACGCGGCGGGTTTAAATCAGGTTCAGATTCGTACGATTTTATTATTACATTTCGTTTCGTAACTAAATCAGTGTGTGTACAACTAAGTGGTCAAGAATAACATTTTATCATTTTGTGTTTTGCACGCTCGGATCTTGGAATCAAGATTAGAGGGAAATGTAACCTCAAATTTAAGAAGAACACCGGACATTAGAATTGCACCTCTAAAGTGAATCAGGTGAGTGAAAATATTTTTAGAGTGTTTCGTTTTGACTGTTTACGATGGAATGTTCCAAGAACGATGCTGTTAGGTTCGTTACTTTCGCCAGAATTTCAAGTTCTGGAACCGTTCAAATCCGTACCGAGCAAGCGCAATGCACGAATTTAATAGACGCGCACGATTACAGTTCAAAACTTGAAATTCTGGCAAAAAGAACAGGCCTTTTTGTTTGTAATAAGAACAAACACGTCATGATTTTGTAAATATGTTTGAATAGATCGGATTAGGATAATTTCAGAAACTCGGAAACGAAAGCGCCTTGACCGCATTCACCAGAATGAGGCGTTTCGGTATTTATTTTGTCCTATAAACGGAAAGTTAACTTTCAACTATTTACCAAACGGATGTCCGTCGTTTTTAGAAGTGTGCTTTTGTTTCTATTCATTTACGCAAACATGTTTAAAAGTAGTGGGAAAATAAAAATTGAATATTTATTTCTTTGGCGGACAGCATCTCCAACTATGTGTATGTATAATGTGTTCATTTTAATTTGTGGTCTAGTGAGCTTTGACGGCTGTGGACGTATGTCGTAGCGTATGTCACTCGCACTTTCACGTCAGCAGTGTTGCCAACTCGTGAGGAAATTCCCATATTGTGGGGAAAATAATCTTAAAAAACAGCAAATGGGGAGAAGGGGGAGAGAAGCAAAAATATGTAAATTTATGGGGAAAAATAGTAAAAGTTTTGTAACATTTTCACATGTAAAAATGAAAAAAAAAAAAAAATAATTATAACAAACATTTTCGGAAAGTTTTTGTTTTTTTCCGATTGGTACCTCAAAAAATTTGAAAATGTCAATCTGCTTTGGTCAAGTTGTACATTTACGTTGCGTTTACCGATTTACTAATACGAAACGTTCTATTACTGCCATTTATTTTTCTGTGATTTGATCCAAAAGAACCTAATAGCAATGGTAACAGTAATAACACCCTGCATTGATTTTAACTAGAGACATTTTCCAAAATATTACTTCTATATACTTTTAAGAATTAAGTTTCCCTTATTATATACATATACTTACAAGAATTAAATTTCCTTTGTTAACTTTGTTTTCTGTTAGAAATAAAATGTTGGTTTCTATTATAAAATAAAATTTTGGTTAAGAAATAAAATTGATTTTTGTTAATAAAATTTTGGTTTTTGTTAAAAAATAAAACTTTGTATTTTACTATTAAGAAATACATTTATTTTACTTTGTTTGTGAAGAAAAAAAATCAAAATCAACATTCTTTGATTTTATGGGGAAAATGTGGGGAACTTTTGTATGTGGGGGTAAAGAGGAAATATCAGCGATTTTGTGGGTTATTTCAGTCCAAAGAGTTGGCAAAACTGCACGTCAGTCTATTTACCGGCGTGTGTCAGATGTGTTTGTTTCTATCCTAGAAGCACTGCTAGAAGTATTCCATAAAATCGTACTTAAAACGAACGTGTATTTCTAAAAGTGTTATTTTCGCAATGGAGTTAAAATAAATGGTATTTTGTAAATAAAAATGACTTATCATAAATTTGCATATTATTTTGGGCAAATGTCAAATTAAAAGGTAAGCCGTTTGATTTAATTCCCGACGTAAGCTTAACAGTTCCAACGGTAACTAGACCACAAATTAAGATGAACACATCGTATATAAAACTGTATGTAAAGAGTGTTCAATAAAAAAACAACGATCAAGTAGGCTGTAGCAGGCTTTTGTTGTCGGGAACGCATGTTGCGATTAACATCATTTGAATTTGACAACTTTGACAAGTTGATGGTTAACCTAACTAATAAAAGTCGAAAGCTGCTCCTGCATTTTTTTTTATATTTATACTTAATATAAATATTCGGTAATAAACGTTTATTTGAAATGTCTTCTTTGAGTTAAAGTGAGGTTAGAAATGCAAGTGACGCTTCCCGCTCGTCGTATGAAGAACCCTACGCTAGACGTTCAGAATAAATTCATAGTTATCTAGACCGTTTTTTTAATTGAACACTCGTTACATATATGCAATTGTTGCCAACTGACTTGACCAAAAATTCTTTTTTCAGCATACCGTATTTCCCTAGAATTCCCTAAATTAATTTAAAGTGGAGGTTAAAATTAAGAGTGTTAGGTTTGGTTAAATTTTTAAAATTTGTTTGCACTTACTGTACTGTTTGTTACTGTTTTAAGTTTAAGCTTGAAATTCGTCTTCAAACATTTCCGTCCCTTTTTTTCATTATTTTTTTCTTGCGATCGTAATTTGTTTTGCCTTTTCTCCTGGTTTTCCCTCTCAAATTTACGATCGTCATTTGTTTTTTCTTTCGTTCTCTCAAATCAATCAATCAAAAATGTTTTGCACTTCCTTTTTCCCTCGCGATTAATTACAGTCGTCGTTTGTTTCTTTCTGCTTTCTTCAGAAACGTTCGTTTCGTAAATAAGTATTATGATACTGATTTGTTTTTGTTTGTTAGTTCGAATTATTTTTATAATTTCAAATCTACAATTCGTTTTGTGTTCTTTTTTTTTGTACGTTACACACGATAGTCATTTGTTTTTCTTACTTTTGTCAGGAATTGTTTCTTTTTTAATTTGTTTCTCGATTGTCAAAAACGATTTTCGTTTTGCTTGCGATTTTTTTAGAAATGGAATAATAATTACAATTAATAATTGTAAATCATCAGAAATGTTCTTGTTTTTTTTTCTATTTCTGATTGTTTACGCTTTTCCCGTCTCATTCTCTCGAAATATAGCGATTATCTCTTTCTTTCCCCTTTTTCTTTTCGTTGTGAATTTCACTTTGAAGGTTTATTATTAATTACTTTTTTGAAAAATTTTGAACCTGATTTTTTTTTAAATTTATTTTCGTCCGAAATATGTTTATTAAAAAATAATCATATTTAATGTGCATTTGATTTTGAAGCTGAAATTATACGTCGTACCAACTGTTAAGCAATCGTACGTATACGACTGCAATCTTACGGTTGGAAACATTGATTAGAAGCAATTCAAAATTCATTAAAATCTAGAGAATTTTGCAATTTTCTGAAAGAAACTAAATATTTTTTGTTTTGGAATGTTCATTTCTTAATGTTGGTGATTATGTCAAGCCGAACCGTCGCGTGGAATGTTTGGCTTAAGAAATGAACATTCCAAAACAAAAATATTTAGTTTTCTTCGAAAAATTAAAAAATTCTCTAGATTTTAATGATTTTTTTGTAATTCGTCCCTTTTTTCCTTTTTGTTTGAAATTATCTCTAGATTTAACGATTTTTTCTTTATGTTGGCAACACTGCGTCAACTTTCCGTAGTTCCCTATAATTCGCCAAATCTGCCCAAATTAAAATTATTTATTTGTAACAAAAAATAAAACGTGTAGTTACAATGAATGTTAAAATAAATAAAAGTAAAAGTCGATTCAAAATCATGTCGACGCGCGGCGATACGTCGATTTCTGAATTGATTTCTGCCTTTATCCTAAAAATTGTCCTAAAAATTAAAAATCAGTTTAAACGTAAAGATCAGTCCAACTCAGCCAAACTCAATCTTAGAACTCTATTCAATCGAAGCAAAAAAAAAACATTAAAAATAGAAGAAAGGCTAGAAATTAAAAAAAAAACGATTAAGACGAAGCTTGACCAATTTCAAGGTCAGCCCAACCCAAAACTAAGTGCAAACCTAATCAACCCGAGCGAAAAATCGAAAATTGAGAAACAGCAAAAAATTTAAAATTGGAAATTAAATTAAAAAAAAAGTTTTAAGGTTAACAGATCAACCCAATCCAATAACTTCCCTTAATTCCATTCGACTAAAGGGAAATTAAATTAAAAAACAAATTTTAAGATTAACAGGTTAACCCAATTCAACAACTTCCCTTAATTCCATTCAACTAAAGTGGAAAAAAAAAAAAAATGTAAAAGTTTGTACAATCGCGAGCAATAAATTTTGGTCGTCACTGTCAAATGTTTCAATTCCGCCGAGGAGAAATTTTCATATAAATTTGTTGGATTTTGCAAAAAAAAAAAGGTCAGAAATAAATTGCATTTTTAAGAAATCACTCTTAGTATTAAAAAATTAAGGCGTCGATTTCTTTTTTATTTTAATCAAATGCGAGTCAAGTATTATACGTACAAACTAGTCAAGTAGAACTGTTTTGAGTTGGCAATGCTGAATTTTATTTTTAAATGATAAAACCCGGAGTAACTTCCTTTTTGTTAACAAATTGACAGCCTTCAGTATTGACAAGTGTTTCAGATTTAAAATAAACGCTGGATGTAATCTACAATTTTATAGCTAAGTCAAATATCCGTCAAATTAATCAACAAACCATATCCGGGTGCAGTATTGCAAACAGTAAATGCTCTTGTGTTGCCAGCCAACTCAAACAGTTCTATATATTTAATCACCCAGTACATACAAACCTGCGACGATCAAAATTTATTATTGCTCGCGACTGTACATGGATTAAAAAGAAGTTCAGTTAATAATAAACAGGAGGGAATTCAAAGAACGTATATACGTCGGCAATGCTGAAGTACTGCGTGTAGGCGAATCTTGAAATGTACCTCAGCCATAGCATAAGCTCCACCTTGCGCCACAACGCATTACATAAACAGGGAATTATTAAAGAACGTACTATCATGCTGGATCAAAACGATACCAAGTGACATTTTTTTTTATTCTACACCGTTCTAAGCCCCAAGATTTTTCAGCTTGTCGGCCAGTGACCCTTATTGCGGTTTACGGTTGCGGTCGTCTTACTGTTATATCTCCTTGGGCATTCGCCTTACGTCCTGGGGAAACACAGAAAACCCAGTTTGAAGGAGCCGGTAAGAATCCGAAACACAAATGCGACACATAAAGTACTCTATCCCTCACATAGAATTCATTTGCATCAGATAAAACACGATTTCCTGAGCCTTGTAGCACTTTAGGGGGTTGGTTGTGACGCACTGTTTTTTAGTGCTTGTCGCCGAATGTTTAGAAGGTCGGGTGCAGTTTGCACGAGGAGGATCGTTTTTATTGAGCGTGATAGTACTTGGCAAAGCTGAGGCGTTGCAAGTAGTGGAATCTTGAAATTTACCTCAGTCACGACAAACACTCCGTTTTCGGCAATCGCGAATTTTTTTTTATATTTTGTACCCTGTCTAGAGGGTTTTATTTTAGGACCTAGAGAAAAACTTTAAATGCAAAAGTTGTGGCGTTTTTACACCTATTATCTTTTAGAGTTATCATAAGAAACAAAAACGCATCGCAAATTGGAGAAAAAAATACAATAATTTTTATTTTCTTTTTAATGAAACACCTGTATACTTGTATATTGTTTGCTTAGATGAAAGATCGTATTAAAAGTTATGGGAAATTAATGTTTAAATTAAATTAAAGCAGCCTGGAATTATTTTTTTTTATTAATCCATTGTGCAGGATTACCAGTATTCGAATTTCTATTGTTTCTTGGTAACTAAGACAGTCAAGTGTCAACATATTAATATTTTTGAAATCCGGAAAATGTGATCTTTCATCAGAGCAAACAATATACAGGGTGTTCCATTAAAAAAAAATGTATTTTTTCTCCAATTCGCGATGTGCTTTTCTTTTTCTTGTGATAACACTAAAAGATAATAGCCGTAAAGCTCTACAAACCTTGGATTTAAAGTTTAAGTAGTTTAAAATAAACCCTCTAGACAGGGTGTAAAATATATATAAAAAAACCGGTACCTTAGCCACAGCATAAATTCCATCTTACGCCATAATTATATAAGCAAACGAGACATGCCCATCTTAACACCATTGATAATTCTTTGATCTGGAATCTAGAGTATTATTATTACAAACGACTTCCATATAGTCTTCTGTCACATTTTTAAAAAGGCGATTTTGATGAAGTGTCAAAAGGCCGAGCTTGTTTATTTGTTTTACAATTGTTTTTGTATATTTTTTCTATTTTGTTTTATTTTTATTAACTTTACAAACTGTCTCACATACTATAAAAAACTCTCAAGCTCCTAGCTTGTTTCATTAGAGAACGCCATCTCTTAAATTGTTTGTGAAACGTTTTCGACAACTCCTTTAATTTTTAACTAAAAGTACGAAACAAAACAGGCTCAAGTGTGGTGATTGCTTCTATTTCTGTTCCTTTACATTGAATTTGCATTGCTGATAACACGATGACTTAAATAATTTACATGTTACATATTATCCAAATGGAAAAACAACAACATAAGTTTAGATGTGGATTTGCAGACCCCAAAGGCAAACATTTTCTCCCCTCTTCCCTTCCATCCCATCACGAATCTCTTTCTCCTTTGACTTACTAAACTACATACACTATTCCAACAACAGAATCAACACAATTTAGAATTTCAACGTACACTTCTAAACACAACAATCCTAATATTATTGGGGCGGTTCCTTTTTACTACAACAACTCATCCTAAATACAGCAAGGCGTAACGTACTCATCACAGTTAATTTTTGATCTTGCACGCCTGTAAAACTTTCGGTAGAAGTCGCCAATGTTTGTCTCTGGGCATTCGCACTCAGTGTCCGAATGGTTCCCCTCAAAAACCGGTCTAAAACGAAACAGATAAAAGGCAAGCCGAATGCGAAAGGTGAAGAAGGAGAGAGAGTGTGAGAGACGATCCTCAAGGGAGGGGGATAGGGGCTCGAGCTCGAGCTCAGAACGTGTCCAAGTTGGTCACGATAATGAACAATTTCGACAACCAAATCAGTCCCGTAAGGATCATCGTCAGACAAACACACCAAATAATAGGGAACATTTTTACATACGATAACCTCTGAGAGTCAGAGTAGTCGTCATTGCGACAACCTTCGAAAGAGTCAGCGCAAGTGTCTAGGGTTTCGGTGAGGCGCTGGTGGAGTTTCTCGGCTAAACTCTGTTGCACCGTCTTCAAATTATTATTGCATTGACATGATTTATTAGTGGGGGGGCATCTGCAACGTATGACTCTTGCGTCTGGTGCATCTCTTGCACGAGGCACTCTCTGACAGATGCATGATTTTCTGTCGCTGAGATTTTTCTGCAAGCACAACAGATTATAGGTAGGTCTGAATAATAATAATAATAAAAAAAAAGAAATCAGTACTTTGCTTCGGGGTGATGCAGCCGAAAGGTCCTCTTCGAAGTAATAAGTGTATTTCGAGCAGACGGGGCAGTGGTCGACATCGTGGCCGTTGGGGCACAGGCACTTGGTCACTGCAATTCGCTCACATGAAAAACAGAGGACGGTTCGAAAATGCACTCACCTTTCGAAAAGAAGTTCGGCTTAGACTTGGACCAGCTGCCGGCTTTCACTTTGCCATTGGGGCACTCGTAGTAATTGGTATTTTTCTTGCAGGTTTCTGTGAAAGTGCGAATCACCATGTCGTTCTTGACTTTGCTAGAGCGGCTGTTGGTGGAAATTATTTTCAAATACCAAAAACAATCACGCCCCCCTTACCACTTGCAGGTGTCTCGGCGTGAAGGCCCCAGGCCTTGCGGCTTCCTCGACAGGAGATCATCGTCGACCTTCCTGTAGGTAAAAATGGGACGGCGTCGTTCGCTTTTCGTCGTCGTCGCCGTCGTCAGCTTGGGGAATTGCTTTCGGGACCTTCAATCAATATTATTATCCTTGAAACTTGACGACGAATAAAATGTTAAGTAAACTATAGTTGTAAGTGAGGGGGTTATACCGATTGTAACCGGCTGAATGGCACACTTTCCTTTGATGGGGACAACCGGTCCTCGATGTGGTGCCCCCCTTCGATCTTATCACCTTGGGGTTAACAACGAAAGCGCTTTCTTTTTTTCCATCGCACACCAAGTCTTCGATGACGGTTTTTGTGCAGACTTCGATCTTGGGGGCGATCACTCCCTGCAACCCCAAGAAAATCACTGCCTCATCGATTTTATTATTAACCAATCGAATGAAATTACTGGAAAATTCTGGGTCGGTTCCATTAGTAAATCGATGTCGACTCCGGGGATGGCCCCCTCATGCACTGACGGATACAACAGCTCGCAGAGGTTGGTCTGAAATGTTGCGAGGACACTCCCCAGCTCGCAAGTCTGCCACTGAATCAACTCGATGTACAAACATTCCTTATCTGCAAAGTTGCATGCGTAACATAAACAAATTACAAGAATGTTGGGGGGGGGGGGGTCGTAATAACTCACTCAGCAATTTTTGAAGCTCCGATAGTTTCTGTGCTGCGTAGAACGTCTTGTAAAAAATGAACTTCTCGTGGCACAGGACCGGAAACACCGGCTCTGCACTTGCGGTTTGAATGCACGAATCCAGCATGAACAGTTGCAGCGAGATTTTCCCGGCGGGGCACAGCCATACCCCCGGGCAGGTTATCTAGCCAAGGCGTGACACTCTTTTTGTTTTCGAAAATCAAAAAAAAGAAGCAATTTCAAATGTGTACTTACGGCCTGTATGTCAAGTTCGACTTGCACTTGGAATGCTTTCCTCTGCATTTTCTTTCCCCACTTCCCCCCAACTTCCTCAGTCGCGAGGGCCCCAAAAAATTTCAAGTGAACTAAAGCAACAAGGCATTTCTGTGTAATAAAATTGACAATTTATTTGAAATGTAGGCCAACAGTTTTGTGTGTGTGTGTGTGTGTGTGTTATGTGTGTATTTCAGTCAGCACCTTGGAAACTAACTGATTATTGATCTCACAAACTTGACACTTTTCGTCCTTATTCTGTCAATAATTTCTGGCTATTTAGTTTGCTCCGAATAATAAATAAGTACTTATTACATAATTAAATATATTTTAAGTTTAAAACGTAAATTGCGCTTACATTCGAGGGGATAAATTAAAGCACGATTTTTATTATTATTATTATTATTATAAGTCATCGAATTTTATTCTGTAGGAAATAGAACTAATTTGTCCTTGAATTCTTTTATGTCTCTTATGAAGTGCTTGGAGTTGTTGGAGTTGTCTTGTTCTGGACCGAGCAATTCCATTGAATAATGATCCACGGTGGCTCCCTGTGCTGCAATTAAACCACACACAATGATTTTTAAAAACAAAAAAACAAATATGATTAAGGCCCAGTTTTACAAATGGGGCTCAACTTTGAACTGAGGCTTAAACCCTTAGCAACGATTATTTCAACAATTGTTGTGAAGGGTTTAAGCTTCGGCTCAAAGTTAAACCGTCATTGTAAAACTGGACCTTATTTGAAGAAGGAAACTCCTAAATTACAATCAAATAACTTTTTTCTTCAATTACTATCTCATTATCGGTGTGATTTTTGTATGTTTAGATTACTTGGTTCATATTAAAAAAAAAACTCCTACGTTGTTTAAACAACACCTGAGTGGGTATGCAACCGAAACTACGCATTTGTATTGACGGTTGCCGATACGACTCAATTTTTTTTTTGCCGTATACCGGCTGATCCAAAAATAATCTGACACAGAACGAGACAGTGTATTCCTGATATCAAAATATTACGATTTAGCTCAACTCACTTAGTGCAAAAGCTGACGATAAAGGAAGATATAGGGCGTTAAGATCAAAATTTTAATTTCAATCTTCTTCGATAATTCTTAAAGTTTTTGACAATGTCGCCTTAAAAGTTGACGTGCGGAGGTTTCTTGGGTCGAGAAATAATAATATCGGTCCTAAATTTTGATGTAGGCTGCTAGAGGGCGCTCCATACGGCATCAGTCTTGCCTTAAAAAAATTTTGACTTCTTTGTGTACAGACTTCTGAATCTTTTAACAAAAAAAAATGTTATTCTCTCAACTCTCGATCTCCTTATTGGTATGATTTTTGTATATTTAGATTACTCAGTTCATATTAAAGAAAAAAAAAACTCCTATGTTGTTTAAACAACACCTGAGTGGGTATGCAACCGAAACTACGCATTTGTATTGACGGTTGCCGATACGACTCAATTTTTTTTCGCCATATACCGGCTGATCCAAAAATAATCTGACACAAAACGAGACAGTGTATTCTTGATATCAAAATATTGCGATTTAGCTCAACTCACTTAGTCCAAAAGTTGACGATAAAGGAAGATACAGGGCGTTAAGATTTAAAATTTTTTTTTTAATGTCGCCTTAAAAGTTGACGTGCGGAGGTTTCTTGGGCCAAGAAATAATAATAACCGCTCCTCAGTTTTGACACAGGCAGCTAGAGGGCGCTGCGTACGCTATCGGTCTTGCCTTTAAAAAAAAATTGACTTTGTGAACAGACTTCTGAAACTTTCAACACAAAAATGTTATCCTCTCAACTCTTTTGAATCAATTCGATGTACTTGTTCAATAGCGCCTAAAGTTAACAATTTTTGAGAGATTTTAAAGGCAAGATTGATACCGTACGTAGCGCCCTCTAGCTGATATGTGAAAATAAAGGAGAAATTATTATTTCTCGTCCCGAGAAACCTCCATATGTCAATTTTGAAGACAAAATGCCAAGAACTTTTTAAGAACTATCGAAGAAAATTGAAGTTAAAATTCCGACACACTCTGTATCACCATTGTTACCAACTTTTGAGCCAAATGAGTCCAGCTAAATCGCAATAATTTGATGTCAGGAATCCATTGTTGCTCTCTGTCCCATTATTTTTGAACCACCCTGTATAAAAGTATTGTGGAATTTTGTTTCTAAAGTTCCTTTCCTTTTTCTGAACTATTTCGAATACTGACAAACATTCGTTATCTGCAAATTAACAACTATTTCGTATAAAAAAAAAACTTCGCTCGCAGACGACTTCAAAAACAATCTGTCCATCATTCCATTTCTTGGTACATGCAACCGATATTGCACGTCAGTTGTGACGGTTGCCTGCACTTCTCATGATTATTTCGTTCTTACAGAAAAGGCTGGTATATTTTTATTTCGAAATTTCTTTTCTCTTTTTGGCAATTGACAACACCTACTTTATCTACTTCAAACTCGCAGACAGTTTCTTTACTGCTTTTTTATTCTTACAGAATAGTTTTAATTCTTAAGTATATAGGCAACCAAAATTGCATGCAAGTATTGATGGTTGCCTGCGAATCTCACTTTTTTTAAATACTCTTCGTAGGGTAGTCTTTTTGACTCCACTTTCTCTTTTCATCTTTGTTATTTCTTATTCAATACGCTTTTAATATTTTTAGGTTTTTCAGAAATTAATTATTTTTTAATTCAAACAAAAAAATCAAATTTTATTCACTGCAGACCAGTGACGGCAGTTGGACAACTACCAGATGGGTGGGTTGATAAAAAACAAGGAAATTCCAGGGTAGTACCACGTAATTTGTTGCGTTCGTCCGCAAAAAGACATCCACAAAAGACAATCGAGTTCCTCTTATAAATTTTTTGAGTTTCTTTTTTCTCATTTACATTTGCCGCTTCCTTTTATAATTCTCTTGTTTTTTTTTTTTTAATTTCATTGATTCAATTTGTTTTCGGTTAATTTCATTGATCCTCTCTCTATCATATAATGCAACCAAAAACAAAAAGCGAATCGCAGAGTGTAACAAAAAATAATCAACGTAATAAAAGAGACAATCGGTTTCTTTTCAGAAATAAAGTGAATTCAACCACGCAAAACATAGCTCTCATTTTATAATTTTTTTTGATTTTTATTTATTTTTATTATTTATCGATCTATTTTCATTTTCTTTGTCGGTCCTCTTTTGTTTTATTGTTTATATTTTGATGTATACCTACATTCGACATTTTCTTCTCATTATTTGTGTCTGCAGGTTTTTTTTTTAAATAAAATAAATATTTCCTCTTTATTTCACTTCATTGATTGTCTTTGTTTTATTTTGTTGATTATTTTTAGATTCATTCTACTGTTCACTTTTTGTTCTTCTTTACGTTAAAATAATAATAAACAAAAAATAACCAACAAAATAAAACAAAAGACGATCGATTTTCGTTTGTTTTGCCAGACCCTTTTTTTCTGACTGCGTGTCTTTTGTTCCATTCCAACGTTTGCCGTTGTTTTCCGCATTTGCATTTCCCGTTTTTTAAAATAAGTATTTTGATTTTGTTTAATTTTATTGATCGTCGTTTGTTTCATTTCGTTGATTATTTTTCGCTTTATTCTGTAGTTCATTTTTCCCGTTTCTTCTGATTTTTATTTAACTCAACTTAATTAATAATCGTTAATAATAATTAATTAATAATCATTTCGTGCAAAACAAACTTCAAACTCGCAGACGGCTTCAAAAAAAATTTTTTTTTAAGAACATTTATGAGTATATGCAACCAAAATTGCACATCAGTTATGATGGTTGCTCCCCACATCGCCTGATTATTTTATTATTACGGGAAAGTCTATTAAATTTTTGTTTTGAATTTCATTTCCTTTTCCTTTTTCAAGTATCGATGATAATTAGCATCTGTTTTGCACAAAACAGTCTAGAAACTCACACTGCTAATGCAGAAGGCTAGAACAACAATTCGTTATACATTCTTAAAGTAGATAGGCAACCAAAATTGCACTTTAGTAATGTCGGTTGCTTTTTGGAAACTGATTTGATAAACGTGCTGGTTTTTGAACGACATTAATTTGCAGGATAGTTAAATTACAATTAAACGATTTCTTCTTCATTTTCGTATAATTCTTGCTCGTGAAAATTGCAGAAAGTATGTATATGAAACAAATAAAACGTGTAAACAAAGGAAACACTTTAGAAATGAGCTACAAATATAGCTTTTGATAGAGCAAACAATCAAGTTTACGAAACGTTAAGTTATAGATTTTTAGCTCGTTAAAAGTGTTTTATTTGTTTCATAACCTTTGTGAATTTCCTTTTAAATTATTCTCTAAAATTCAGATTTTATTAGTGTTTGGAAATTATTAGGAGTTTATTTAACAAAATCTATGATTTCTATGTGGTATGCATGCAACCAAAACTACACGTTATATTGACGATTGCCTACACAAGTCACTTTTTTCCTTAAAACTCGCAGGCAGTTTCAGAAAGATTAAATTGTTCATTACGTTTGTGAGTATATGCAACCAAAACTGCACGTAAATTGTGACGGTTGCCTATACATTTCATGATTATTTTATTCTTAGGCCCGCATGACACGGTGATATTTCTTGTATCAAATTTGCAAAAGAAAAAATTGACAGAGAGGTGTCGAAATAACCAATAAACATTCACCGACAGAGACAGGTACCACTATTCTGTCTCTGTCATTTCGTAACAAATGTTTTTATAGAGATTATCATCGTGTCAAATGGCTGTAGCAAAAAGTCTTAATTCTTAAGTATATAGGCAACCAAAATTGCATGTTAGTATTGACGGTTGCCTACGGAACTAATTTTTTTTTTAAATACTTTTCATAGAGCGAAGAATTTTGGAAAATTTCATACGCCACTCTCTCTGTTCACCATTCAACTTTTCTTTTTCTTATTCAATAACAGTCCATACATTAAGTTTAAAATTAAGTTTCTCAGAAACGAATTACTTTTTAATTCAAACAGAAAAATCTAATTTTATTCGATGCAGACAGACATACATAGTATTTCTTTTATTTGTTGTTGAATTTCTAAATAAATGAATCTCTTACCTTCGGCATCTTGAAGCTTGTCGTTTTTCTTCTTATCCCTGTACCCAATCACCTGCACGCTTAACTTCCTCATAGAATTTTGGCTGGCGAAGGCGTTATGCTCCCGCCAAAACTGCCTCACATCTGCCACCTTAACGTCCTGAATCGCATCGATCTCCTGCTGCAGCCTATCGAACATGTACTTCTGCATGACGATTTCCCCCCAATTCCTGGTCACCTCCTCGGCGAGGTTGTCGTCGGCGCAACGCTTCAACTTGATCAAGTCCCTCTTGACCCCGTTCATTTTACTCGCGGACATTTTCTTCAGCAGAGTGTTCACGTGCTTTATGAAGTTTTCGATGCGAAGGTCCACGTGCTGAGCGGTGTTCTTCTGTTGGGCATTCACCGTAATGGTGTAGCCCAGTATGCCGAAGGTATCTCGCATTGCACAGCTCACATAATAGCCCAATTGCTCTTTGGTCCGCAGGATGTCGAAGAGCGGTTCTTCAATGATCATCTGGAACAAGTCGGGGATTGATTGATTTGACACTTGGGGGGGCCCCCCACTCAATTTACTTACCATGAGGATTTCTATGATTACACTAGTCTTAAGGGAGAATTGCCCCGATTGGTAGTAGTTTGATATGATCGAGTTCGTGTCTTTTTTATTGAACGACTTAACTCGACAGTGGTATTCCCCCGTTGGTAATTGAGAAACTCCTATCTGGAAAAAAAATTAAAAAAGTTTATTTAACAAAATATATGATTTCTGTACGGTGTGTATGCAACCGAAACTACATGTTATATTGACGATTGCCTACACAACTCACTTTTTTCTTAAAACTTGCAGGCAGTTTCAGAAATATTAAATTGTTCATTACGTTTGTGAGTATATGAAACCAAAACTGCACGTAAGTTGTGACGGTTGCCTATAAATTTCATGGTTATTTTATTCTTAGACCCGTATGACACGGTGATATGTTTTGCAGTTTGGGGGGAGGGGAGGGAGGGTTAATTAATTAACTAATTAATTAATTAATTAACTAATTACCTTTGGCCTGGTCTGAAGTGGCTCGAACTTTAGAATTTCAAGGACGTTCCGGTTTATCCGGATGGCCTCTTCTCTGGTGATGTTTCCCTGCATTAAGCACTGAATGTAGAAGGCCTTGACGAGCTCCTCGCCGAAGGTTTTCATCATGTCGAAGGTCACATCGGTTATGGCTGAATACTTGTCGGCGAGCGTCCAGTATTTTTCTAAGACAATTGAAAATCTGACGTCGCTAAAAATTAAAATAAATAAATAAACAAACTGTCAAACTTTTGATTGGTACAGACTCTTTAGTTGTTTATTTTTCCTTTATATACATAATATGTGTAATAAAGTGGAAATGTTTCAGTTTTCACTTTAATTTTATATTTAACTAAAGGAAATAAATAAAAAATAAATAAATTCATTTAAAAAAACGTAAAGCAATCTCTTCAATGTATGCAACCAATGTTACGGTGCTGTATTGACGGTTGTCTACAAAATGGATTGTGGTATTCAATTGTGAACAGAAAAAAAAATTACAAGCGACAACCTTGTTGTAAATTCTGCACAGCAATGTTTCTGTGCGTTAGTTTTACTTTATACTTCACTACAATGCACCTATTTTCAATCTAAACTCATTCAATTGACATATGAAAAACTTTAAGCCCTGAACGTATGCAACCGATGTTACGCTGCTGTATTGACGGTTGTCTACAAAATGGATTGTGGTATCCAATTTTGAACAAAAAAAAAATTACAAGCAACAATCGCTTTGTATATTCTACATTGCAACGTTTTGTGTGTGTTAGTTTTAATTTATACTTCACTATAATGCACCTATTTTCAGTCTAAACTCATTCAATTTACATATAAAAAAATTTAAGTTGCGATCCCCTGAATGTACGCAACCAATGTTACGCTGCTGTATTGACGGTTGTTTATTAAATGGATTCCGATATCCAATTTGGAACAGAAAAAAAAATTACAAGCGACAATCGCGTTGTAAATTCTACGTTGCAACGTTTTCTGTGTGTTAGTTTTAATTTATGCTTCTCTATAATATACCTATTTTCAGTCTAAATTCATTCAATTGACATAAAAAATTACGTTGCGATCCCCTGGATATATGCAACCAATATTACGTTGCTGTATTGACGGTTGTTTACAAAGTGGACTGATATTCCCTGAATGTATGCAACCAATGTTATGTTGCTATATTGACGGTTGTTTACAAAATGGATTGTGATATCCAATTTTGAACACCAAAAAAAAAAATTACAAGCAACACTCTCGTTGTAAATTCTGCATTGCAACTTTTTCTGTGTTACTTTTAATTTATACTTTATTATAACATAGGTATTTTCAGTCTAAACTCATTAAAAGGACAGAAAAAAAATTAAATTGCGATCCTCTGAATGTATGCAATCAATATTACAGCGATGTATTGGGGGTTGCTCATAAAATAGATTATGGCGGGAAGTCTCGAATAAAAAAAATACTTCTATTCTTTTTGAGCAAAAACTTTGCTGTACATCCTGAAACTCCATTGATACAATCAGGATTACATCGCCTTTTTAATAATAATCGTGATTTTTCAAACTTAATTTACTTTTAGTCTCAAAATATATTTATTCAATCATACTTTTTAAGCTTTTTCGTTTCGGTTTTTTTTTTTAATGCTCATGTAGCTCTGCAATATCAACTACGAATTAAATGTTCTTAAGTATACACAACCAAAATTACGCATTCGTATTGTTGGTTGCCTACGCAACTAACTTTTTAGGAGCGGCTAAATGTAGCTTTGCGTGCCGGGTTCGGATCTCCGCTGGGTTTTTGTCTCGGATTCTTCACGAAAATTCTTGAAAGAAACAAAACATTCCTCTACCAATCAATTTTATTGAAAAGGTGAGAAACAACACCAGAGGTCATCACATCTAGTTTTTGTAAATTAGCACGTGATCAATAATAAATCAAATCAAATCATCGAAATTGAATTTATACTTCATTTGACAAAAAAATTGCTTGATACTGTAACATTAATTTTTTTTTTTTTTTCAATTAAGAAAAATTAACATTGGTCGATTGTCTTACATTTTTATAAATCGTATTATTTTTGCAACATTACTGCTTTACAACTTTTTTATTCAAATTTTTACACATATAAAACACTTACCTGGTAGTTTGAATTAAAAAAAAATGAAAACCCAAAGGCAACAGTTAAAAATAAGAAAGAAAAGCCCGAGGTCATGGATATTACATTGAATTTATACTTTTTTTGATTAAAAAAATGACCAAATGCGACGGTTTTTGTTTACATTATTATTTTTTTTTAGAAAAATTAACGTTGGCCGTTTGTCTTATTTGTTTTAAATTGTTAAAAATTTTATTATTTTTGCAACATTACTGTTTTACAACTTTTTTAATTAAAAAAAAAAAATGGTAAACCCAAAGGCAACAATACCAGTTGACTCTTGTCCGATAGCGAAACGTTGAGTGCTTTTCCATTTGTATTCCGTCCGGTTATAGATTTCCAAAGGCAACAGTTAAAAATCCTTGTATTATAAAATATCAAAATCATGAAATACGAGCCCTGCGTCATTAATTACAATAATTACCAAAGTTATAAGTAGAGAACGGAATCTCGTACAAGAGACAGGTGGAAGGGAGCCGTCGGGATTGACGATCATTACATTTTTTAATATCCGAGTTTAAAATATTAAATTGATAGCTTAATTAAGGGATGCGGAAGATATTGCCAAAGAAAAAAAAAACAATCCTGTGACGATTTAATTCGTCATGCATGCGTCAGCGACACGAACGTTCGGCCGCCACGACATTCGAAATGCATCCGGCAACGGCATTTTCTTCGCGAAATCAGCCCCGCCCATAAAAACAGTCGATTTCAGAAATAAGAACAGACATCGACAGCTCGAAGTAGAGTTTATAACTAGTTAATCGCTCGGCCGTAGTTAAGATAAATTAGTTTAAATAAAATAGTGTTCGTGTTAAAGTCGTTAATAAATTAGTTTTAATTCCATCGAGTATTATTTGAAAATAAATTAAAAAAAGCGAATCCTAAAAACGTAACAATATTATTCATCCCTCTTTCGCGGTTTATTTTTTGATGTCCTGAAAATATTGGTGGGAGGGGGGGGGGAGAGGGGGCGGCAATTTCTGAATCGTGGTGCATTTTTTTGATTGCGCCGAAATGAGATTATTCCATTTTCTGCAAGAATCTTTAATGATAACATCTTCACGCTGTACCCCTTTGATTATAACAGAATTCGTTAAGAATCGACTAAGGCGCGATCTTACCACCTCCTGATAAATTTAACCGCCGGTTAATATCCTAGGAAACCATTATCGGAACAACGGTTTTAAAGGATATTAACCGACGGTTAAATTTATCAGGAGGTGGTAAGATCGGGCCTTAATGTATTTTTTTTTATAAACAGTAAGTAATTCGGTTTCAATTCCCTTTTATTTTTTGTTTTGTGCACTTCGGATTTCTTGATAAGAATCTAAAAGTAATTTCCGTAAAAGTTCTTCGAGCTAAGTTCACATTTTTAGATTCTTTAGTTTTCTTCGTGACATTAGAATTTTTCAAGTGAATTAGCTTTTTTCACTTTTTGAAAAAACAAACAGGCCTGCTTGCGAAACGTCAAATAAGTAATAAAAAATAATTTTAGCTCGTTTCTAAAGTATGTTATTTGTTTCTTATCTTTCTAAACTACATTATTTTTTTAAAAAATTTTGTTGCAAATCGTTTTTGATGGCAGCGAGCAGTTTCTGCACAGCTGTTTCAGCCCTGAAGAAGACCCAAATAGGGCTGAAACAGCTGTACAGAGGCTGCTCGAGATTTTTACTGCAATCAAAAACGATTTGCAACAATTTTTTTTAAAAAGTTTCATTATTTTTTTGACAGTAAACATGGCCGCCTTGCATGGGGTGACTTATTATGTAGCAAACTCGCTTCACTTTGTTAATCCTTATGCAATGTTAGGTCAAAAAGCGATCGTAAGGTGTCTCTGCTTTATCTATCCATCTATATTATTTTTAAACAACTATGAAAGTAAGAAGGAAAGTAACAATAAGCGCCCCTAGTAGAGATTAATATAAGTTTTGCGTTAGCCGTTCCTAATTTTTCTTTTTTTTTCCTTATGAGAAACTCGGGATTTTTTTTTTATTGTCTTTTGTTATCTGAACTCTTCGACTATAAACATTTAACAACTATTTTGGACTTTAGTAAAACTCACCCCGCCAATGCAGATCCCTTCAGAAACCTATTATAATACATTCCCTGCTGCTTATCCTTCACGGCATTAAACAAATCCTCGTTCAAGTTTCTTGCAACGTCCTTGAAAAAAGCCATCACGATTTCCAGCAACACCTAAAAGCGATCCCCGATTATTTCACGCGTTCATTTAAAGCCCTAGCGTCCCCCACCGGTAGCTTCTCGTTGTACCCTTCCAACTTGACTATGATTCCTCGATCACCCATGTACATTTCAATCTCGAGCTCAGCGGTGATAGCTGGATAAATGTCCTCGGCTATTTGCAGTCCGAGCAGGCTGACAAACATTTCGGTCATGCACGCACTAAAATTTGCAATTTGGAAATTTGAAATAATAAAAAGGGGGCGAAGAAGATGCACTAACTTGATTGGGCTTTCGTACGAAAGAGGCGTGATGAAATAATAACAGTAGTTTGCGAAGGGCAGCTGGAAGGTCTGGTCCTTGCGATACCAAAGTTCCATGCGTGGATCCTCGAGGATCTTTTCCGGATACGCAGGATTTTCATCCAAGTTGGGAAGCACCGTGAAGTCACTTGTAAGGAACTTATTGGGAGGGGGCATGGCGAGTTCGGGGTAGGGCAAAACGCTCTCCCACTTTTCTTTCCATTCGTTGGGAATGTCTGAACAAGCGAAACGAAAATATTTATTTCATTGGGGTGAGCGAAACTTGAAACACACACCCACATCTGTGTATTGTATGTTAAAGAAGGGCTCGGTTTTGTCGTATTTGATATCTTGGGGTAAAGTCGATGAGAGCACCATAACGTTCATTTTTTCCGGAACCAAGTACGAGAGGATCATCTTGATGGCCTGGAATTAAGCGTCGAGTATTTTTTTCTCAAGCATGATATGACGAGCTCACTTCTGGGTCGTACGTGAAGAAGAGTTGGCTTCCTCGTAAGTAATCTTCAGGCGGATAGAACTGCATGTTCTCGGATAACTCTTCGACGTTTTCAGCCGGACTGTCGTTCTCGGCAAATCGAAAGGCGGTGTCCTGGATTAGTTTCATTTCGTTGAAGATACGCTCTTCAGGCCCCACCGATTTAAGCAGGCGAATGTAGGAGTACACCGCATCGATGACCTGAAGGGGTAAAATTGAATCGGCAAATTAAAATAAACGCATGGTTCACCTCCGATAAATGGTGAAGGCCCTGTTTCGTTAAGGTTATGGTTATCGTGAAGAACGAATAAATCGAGTTGTACTCCGAACCGCTCTCATCAGTCCCCGAACTGACTTCTAAAGCCCACACCCTAAAAAAGAATCATTTCAGAAACACATTCAAAGCAAGCGTGAGATTTACTTTTGTTTCAGAAACGAAAGCAAACTTCCTTTTCCTTCGTCCCCGAGCAACTCAGAGACGTACTCGTGGGGTTTGCTCTTGTACATGTGGAGGAGAGACGGCAAGGGCCAGATGAGGTTGACCTAGCACAGAAAATAAAACCTGCTCTCATTTACAATAATTAGTTCGTCCAGGGGTGCACAATTTACCTCGATTATATCTTTTATGGGGAGGACGTAATACAGTCTGTTGAATGCGGGGGTTTTGAATATAACATCCGAGTACTGTTTGAAGTCGAGGGGCGGCAAGGTATTGTTTGGAACGTTCGAGAAACACTTGACGACGTAGCTTTGCAAGGTATCCAGCGGCAGCCTAGCCTTCAATATTCAAATAAATGGATGATGCAAACTGAATTTTTTTTTGTGGGTACCCTACCTCAATGGCCAAGGTCATTCTGTGCGCGGAATAATGTCGCTGTCTGAATTCATGCAGTCTATTGTGTATCTCCTTGTCGTCCATGGTACCTTGCAAGGTCTTTAGATTGCCCCAGGCGAACGAATTGATGGGCACTTCGGGGTTAATGAGACCCATTAGTAACTGTTCCTTGCGGATGGTATCTGAAGTTACGCTCATCTGGAACTCTGGAAGTTTTCAAACGTTAACAACGTTCTCGCTTTATTTTCATTGAAACATTTCCTAATTTTCCCTGACTTTTCGTCCAGAAAACGACAAAATCTCGATTAGGCAACTTCTTAAAATTTATCATCCTTCTTGATTTCAGAATAGAAATAACAGGCGGACACAAATTAGTAATATATATTTTTTTTTAAGTCCCATGTGTAAATAATGGAGAAAATTATTGAATTACATTAGAAATCGTAAAGAAAAACTGCAATGGCAATTCCTATTTTATGAGCAGGTTTGTGTTTTAAATATTTTTATTCCCAGTTTTTTTTTTTTTTTTGAAATGTGACAACTGATTAGGATAAAATTTCGCATACAAAAAAGAAGGTCCAAATATTGTTTATTATCAAATATCACATGTAAGATCAAATGACATTGATAAACGTCAAAGGCAGACGTTCTTTTGCAAAACGGATTAATCCCCACTCTCCTTGAAAACTCAGTCCCAAACGATAATCCCCTTTCCCTTTCGATTCAAACTATTTTTATATTCCGTTTGAATTGAATTGCAGTTATTGACAGGCGAAATGTCAATCAATAGTTCAAAACTGAAGTGTTCTATTACAGCAACAGAATCCAGATTCAAACTATTGGAAACCAGATTCAAACTTTTAAGCGAAAGAAAGAAAGCAGCTATTATTACGTTTTTCGATTCTAAATTAAATTCTACTGAGACTACGTATACAATAAAACTAATAATGTAGAAGGTGTCTATAAAATAATTCCTATTTAATTCTTTTTTATTTTTGATGTCAGAAAGAAGAAAATGATTAAAAAAAAGTTGTAGAATTTATTTCAGTACTGCTACAGATATTCACAAAAAAAAAACATTTGAGCATCGGATACCCAAGAAATTAACGAAGTTTTCGTTTCAAATAAAATAACAATTTACTATTAAATCGATTTACGCTTTACACATTTTATAAAAATGAACTTTTAAACCAGAAACGATTATAATATTATGGAAAAATTGAATTTTAAAAAATGAAAAATTAACGTAAGACATGTTCAAAGCGTCCTTCATTGTTCACATTGTTTCACATGTTTTAAATCACGTCTCTCAGTATAAAAGGATCATTATTCAAGTTTTCTATTTCTAAAATTCAAAAATAAAATAGGAATTATTTTATAGACACTTTCTACATTATTTCCAATGGCGTAACATTGAATTAAATAAATTCACTGCTCTGGAGTTGGTGTGACTGACGTTACCAGGCAAAAAAAAAAAATTCGGACTGCTACATTTTATGAAAGCAGAAACAAAAATTTCAATTTTTCTCAGCTATTAAGGCCAGTCGAACTCAGAGAGGTTTTCCACATCTCTGGTCGAACTCTGCCTGCACTTTGAAATTTGCGCCTAATATGCATACAACCAGAAGTACACCCGCGTTGTCAAGTTTAGGAATTTTTGTTTAAATCTGGGGAATTCTTACTTATAGAAAGCAGTATAATTTATCGCTGGAAAGGGAAATTTTGCGTCTGGCAACGATCTGTTCAGAACTTGCGCCTCTAGCGACAACTCTCATGAATTAAATGACAATTTAGAGCAATGTAAATATATAAATTAATCAAAATTGAAATGACTCTTAATATCGCTTATTAGTACACCGTTTCAAGTACATTATGTCGTTTTTTCTTGGTCTAACAATTGTTAAATTTCGAAATAGACGAGTATTAACATTAACAACGATATTTAAATAATTTATATTTAATATGCATTAATATTAGTTTGGACCCCTCTAGAATTACATCCTTTACAACTGTGACAAATTTCTTTTAATATGCCGTTTATTTAGACATCGAAAATAGGAAAAAAGAAATTAAAAAAATGGTGTTTTTCAAAATTACAGCGGGGTATAATTTTTTTTCGCTAATGAAATTAGTTTAGCCCCCTAGATATTTAAAAGGCGGGTATTTTGACATATTACACATTAACAAAAAGTTAGTCAGTTTAATACCGACAAAAAAAAAAGGAAAAACTGTTTTTTTAGGTCGGTCAGACTAGCCTTAATCAGAATTTAACAGTTTCTTGGTGTTTTAGGACAAGCAGAAACTTTTATAAACAAACACTGTTTCTCGAAAACTCAAAAATAAAAATGTTTTTCCTATTGTGACCACATTCCGTGGACACAGTGTTACTGCCCTGGTTCAAAAATATAAATATACTTCAAACAAACAAGTAAATATCACGTGCAACAACTGTCAACAATGAACGACGTCAATAGTGTTGCCAACTTCAAACCAAATTCCCCATTGCGTCGTCAAAGTTTGAAATGTACCAAAAACACAAAAAAAAATGTCACAATCTTAAAATTTTACTGTTTTTACTTTAAATTCGATTTCTTATTTTATTCTAGTTTACTAGCTATAAGTAGTACTGAAAGGAAATTATAAATTGAGGTCGATGCTTAACTTCTCATGAAATACCCCAACAAATTTACAAAAAAAAAGCCTTAGTATAGGCAACCCCACGAGCATAGACGTTTACGCGGTTGCCTACATTTAAGGTGCTAAGATTTGTATTTTTGTTAAAAAAATGTGATAAAAAACCTCACAATTGACTGATCTGATGCAGTTTTCTCAGTTTTTTCAAAACAGTTTTCCATTTTTCTTAATTTCAAAACCCAGCAATAAATAAATCGTAAACTTTATCAACGGACGACGTAGGTGTAGATGGAATATTCGGATTATTTCATAAATTTGAGCAATTATTCCTTCAGATTAGGTGCTTTCTTTCGCTTAAAAGCTTGAATCGTGTTTCGAATAGTTTGGATCTGAATTTCGTAGTTGTTGCAACAAAAAAACCTGACTTGAATTTTTGATTGGCAGTTCATTTGTAAATAACCGTAATTCGGTTCAAATAAGTATTAAAAATACAGAGATTCAAAGAAAAGAATGTCTGTTTTTGAATCAAAACATGTTTGGATCACGATTGTGTGAGCGAAAGAAAGTACCTTTTAATACAAAAGAAGATTTTCTAATACACTTTTCCGATAATTACTTTAAAATAAATGCAGAATTGACCGTGTACAGATTAAATAGCGGTTTAGCAATAAAAAAAAAACTATAGATGGATACTTTACGGAAAAATTCAAATTGTTACACAGTATAAAAAATTGGGATGCAATTCCTCCTAGTTTATTTAACAAAAAAAATCATAAACCTGAACGCACACCGACTAAATAGCGGTTTGGCAATAATAAGAAGAAAAACTGGATGGATACTTGACGTGAAAATTCATAGGAAATTTCTTCAGGACATGAATTTCTAATGGTTCTTGCACAACACATAACCCATGTATGTACATATAAAAAAATTGGCATGTAACCCGTCTAGTTTATTTGAATAAAAAAAAAAATCGTAAACCCGACCGCGCGAATTTTCACGTTAAGGTTCCATCCGTAGTTTTATTTTATTGCCAAACCTCTATTTAGTCGGTGGGTGTTAAGATTTATTATTATTTATTTTTTGGAAAAAGTAGAATGGGTTATGTTCCAATATATTTATATGTTGTGTAAAAACAATTAGAAATTCACGTCCTGGTGAAATTTCTTATGAATTTTCACGTCAAGTTGGTGCGCGCTCATGTTTATGATTTTTTATTTTTTGATAAATTGGGAAGAGTTACATTTTTTAATATGTTGTGTAAAAACCATTCGAAAAAAACCAAAGACGGTTTTACTGCATTGAAAAAAAAAAATAAGAAAGAACTAGAGTGATAATATGAAGCAAGCTTTCTTAAATGGAACGGCCTGTATGTGTAATTAAAAAATGAAATGTAAAAATTACCTGACTCAATGGCTTGCCTCTCTCTTGTCATGGACTCTTCTTTCATAAGGGGTGAAATAAAAAACTGAGAGAATTTCTCTAGGCCCTGAAACAAATGCTTTTCTAGGCATTCGAAGTAAAACGTTGTGTACTCGCACTCTGTAGATGCATTATCAGAACCACCTCGTTTCTGCAACAGCAACAAAAAAAAAAAATCTTACACACCATTGAATCAACTACATCTGTACTGAAAATATCTTTCTTACATTTAAAAATAAATAAAATAAGAACAAGTTAACAACGGCTGCAGACGACAGTTTCTACACAAAATGTTAAATATCTCAAAAATGGTTATATTAGGTGTAAATAATGGTATACAAAAAAATATGTATGTAGAATTTTATGGGTGATCCAAATTTGACAGCATACGTGGGGTGTGCCATTTAATATTTAAAAAAAAATTGTATCCAGTAACTCTGTGTTGATTCATCCTATATAAATGAAAACAATTTTATGTTGCAAACCCTAAACTTTAAAATAAAAATGCCTTAAAACTTCTTCTTGTATCTTCAGTACCTAGTTATTGAAATATTGCCTGAAAACAAACTGTTGGGATACTCCCCCTGTACATTACGACATTAAACTAAAGTGGTCCTTTCTTCACATGAAAGAAACCAACCTTAATAAATGCATCGAAATCGTTTTCTTTCGGATACTTTTCACTGCCCATGAACACCATGTGTTCCACGAAATGAGCCAAGCCAGGCAAATCCGGGGGATCACTGAAGCTGCCAACTCCGATACACAAAGCCGCAGCCGCCTAAAACAGTTTTCAAAGCAAGTTCCTCACGCTCGTGGAGAAGTGGTATACCATTTTCTGTTCTTTCTGCGGCACTCTGGTCATTTTAACATCGTCATCGAGGTCCACATCTTCCGCCTCGCTTGCAGATGTGTACGATTCATTCTCCGAGTCACTAACTTCAGAATCTGATCCATCCATTTCAGGTTCATCCACGTCAGACACCAAGCATGCGGTCAGCCCGTTTTTCAACCTTATGACCCTAGTGGCACAAAGTGTGATGGTTTAGGCTCATGTGAACGTGAGGTGGGGGAGGAGAAGAGGCTAATAAATTAATTTACTTGTAACTTTTTTTATCGCTGGCGCTCTTCACCGGCGTCGACAGGACTTCGTGCTCGTCTTTAACCTCTAAACTCGTCGTCGTGGTGGTGGTTGTGAGATTCGCCATGCTGGATTCTTTGGATTTTACTTTCGGCTGCGTTTTTGAGTGTGATTTGTTCATGTCTGATTGAAAAATTCGATTTCCTAATGTGAAAAAAGGTCTTGTTACGGTAATCAGCTTTGATCTTAATACAAATTTGACATTCCACATCAATTTCACTAGATTCAGTCTGACCAACAGTGTTGTCAGAGGATAAAAATTTAAGTCACCAGATTGGCAGACAAAAAGTAACCAGTTACCAACTGAAAATCACAAGTATATTTCTTTGTACTAATGTGTCGTTCATTTAAATTTTTGACGTTATTATATTGACGCTTCAAAATTATTTTATTAAATTTAGGTACAAAATAATAAAAAAAAACAAAAACTTCAAATACTTTTCCTAATTAGCTTTAGGCGAATGTATGGTCGGAAAATTGATAGCAGACAATTACAGTTACCTGTAATTTTTCTTTGTTAAAATAATTTTTCTTTCTCAAAATGGTATTACTTAAATGAAATAAATTTCACAGATTTTACAAAAGCTGTGAACTTGTCAAATCTGAAAGCTTAGAATTCTTTTAAGTGTCACCTGTTACATCGTGTTAAAAAAATTACAGGAAACTATACTTTAAAAAAATTACAGGAAACTGTAATCGCCTACTAGGAGTACTTTTTTTGCTTTCGATTGTAAAATGTCTGTCGTTTAAATTTTCTAATTCTGACACAACTAAAAATATATGAATTTGAACAAAAAAGTTTACAGTTTACGAAGAAAAAGTGCCTTCTTGCAAATATTTTTGAATTGGCGGGAAAACAGTGACGATTGACACTGTTGACAGATGCGCGGTATTAAATATTAAAATGTCGAAAAAATCATCATCATTGAAACTTACAGAGTTTCCCAGTGGCTGCACCAGTGCGCACTGAGTATATCTCCATCTCGGTTCAGCTTTATGTAATAAAACGAGATAGAGATACACTTAATGCACACTGGTGCAGCCAGAGAAAAACGATATTAAAATCATTTTAAGGTTAGAAATTTCTTCTTATTTATATTTTATGAAAAGGCACCAGATAATCCCTAGTTTTTAAAAATTATCACCAGATAATTAACGAATAACAAAAATCTTCAGATCTGGTGATAAATCACCACCTCTGGCAACATTGCTGACCAATGCCAACTACAACTAACACCAACACAATCATGCCAACATTGCCAATGTCAACTGCCAACAACAGTCTGGCAATGTTCAGAAAACTACATGTAAAGATTGTAAAGAAATATTTTCTATAGAAACTACATTACACGTAGTTTTTGTAGTAAATTAAAAAATCATATAACCTCAACCTTTATTATATCTACTTTGTGACTGATTGTTATACACAGAAGAAGAGTTAAGGAACAGGCTCGATACAGAAAGTCGAAGAAACTAACACTGTTTGTCCTTTAATTAAATTTTATTCAGTGAAATTTAATACCAATTGTAAAAAACAATTGTTACTATTTTTCTTTCTCCAAAATGTTACGGTTTAAATATGAGCTAAAAACTTTCAACATTTTTTAAAAGTTACCCGTGAAGACTGGTATTTAAACAATACAATTTTGGAGAAAGAAAAATTACAGGAATCTGTAATCCTCTATTATTATTTTTTTGCATAGAATCTGTAATTTTCTATTATCTTGTTCTTTGTGGTATAGTGACTACAGCGCATTGCAGTCTGTTAAATAGATTTTACAAAGTTTTGAGCAGGTCAAATCTAAAAACTTTCTAAATTTTTTAAAGATTATCCGTGAAGCTGTATTTAAACAATACCATTTCATGGAAAAACAAATTACAGGAATCTGAAATTCTCCATTATTATTTTCTTGTTTGTTTTGGACTGTAAGTTTATCTTGCGTTTATTTTGTTCTTTTTAGTACAGCGCGTTCCAATCTGTGAAACAGATTTTACAAAGTTTTGAGCTTGTCAAATTTGAAAACTTTCAAATTTGTTTAAAAGTTACCCGTGAAGTCATTGTATATAAACAATACCATTTTAGAGGAAAAAAAATTACAGGAATCTGTAATTCTTTATTATTATTTTTTTTTTGTTTTCGACTGTAAGTTTGTCTTGCGTTTATTTTGTTCGTTTTAATATAGTAACTATAGCGCCTTCCAATCTTAGTATGAAGTATGACTATGTGCGTCCCTTTCGATCTTTCATGATTTTTCACTAAAGCTATCTTTATCTGTCCGAATTCTCCGAATAAAATGGCGACGGACAATTTGCGAAAATCAGCAACCAACAGATGGCACTTTTAATAAGGAAAAAAAACAAGCTGTCATGTTATTTAGTATAACTTGTTCTAATCGATTCATGAATGCTTTTTGTTAGTTTTATTATTGTCCGGTACGTTATGCTGAAAGTGCGGAAGCGTCACGAAACTCACAAACAAACAATTCTATTTCAATTTTTTTTATAGGTTAACCAAATGTCATTCCAATGTTTTCCGTATTACCGGAACCTTCACAAAACTTTCGCTAGATGTCAGTCACTCCGCGATTTTCTCGAATATTTTGAATATGAACTTTTTACCTGAGTATTAACAATATTATCTTCTTATGACAACAAAATTACTATTAACTTTAAATTCGCGAAAGTTTTTAGGGTTTTTATATTATCAGAAAAACGAAGGGAGGGAAAATCGTAATGATTTGTACAGGGGTGTGTGCGCAATGAATTTCTGATAACGTGAAATAATTGAAAATCTGTAGTAATTATGTGGAATGCGCAGTGAAACGGAAATTTCATAAAGGAAATTTTCTGAAACTTTAATACATTTCTAAATTGTCAAAAGAGTGGAAATTTGTAGATTTTTAAAGTCTTATTTCTTATAAGAATTCGTAAAAAAAGTCTTTACACTAAACTTACTTAAGTTTTAAATCTATTAAAGTGCGATGTGAATTGTTTAAAATTATTTTAATGTAAGATGTTAGAAGGCCGATTGTTGTGACATTCTAACTTAAACTTAGACCTGCCATCTAAAGTTGCCTACCAGCTATCTGTAGAAAAAAAGAGTGTCCCGTTTTTCATGCTCGCGATTGTACATATTAGGTTTTTATATTCTTACCAATCATTTTTTCTTTTTCTTTTCCTTTAAAATTCCGATTTTTTTTTGATATTTCATAGAAATATGAAAGAAATTTCATTTTTCAATGTGTTTTTTGTTGAAACGTTTGAAAAGTTTCACTTCAAAAATAATGAAATTAAATGTTTCTTTCAACAAAAGAAAATCTTTTTCTTTGAAATTTCTACAACCCTGTACTGTTGGTGTTAGGTTATCCATCGAATTTAATATAAAATGACTGAATTTTATGGTTTTATGCAAATAAATAAACGAGATTTTCGAAATTGTGAACTTTCAGTTTTGAAAATATTTCAAAAATGAGCGGAGACAGGCGAGATTTTTTCTTGCACATTTTAACCGTCTCTTCAACGATTTAACCGTTTTTAACTTATGAACGGGCTGTTAAAATTTAGAGGTCCTTTAAAATTTTAAATACAGTTCTATGTTGGTTGTTAGTTACCATAACAACAAAACTTAACAGCCCTATTATTACAGTCGTAAGTTGGGGCGCAATAAAGTCCACATTCACAATGTTGGTAATACTGATATTGCATGTAGCAGGTTTCCTAATACACAGTCCTGCTCTACCAACCTTGGCACATTCTAGCACATTCAAACAAGGGGCACCATTTATTTGTCAACTGACTCTTTCGCGGATTCATGGAAATATTCACAATTGTTACAACAGTGTTTTCGAGAAGGCATGCGACATACCTGTATATCATGGAATGTTCCAGCAAGTACGCGAAGATTCCGGGACGCTTCCATATGTTTCTAGTAGCGGATGAATTAGCTGCATCAGATAAGTGGAAATGGTCGCGAAACAGTTTTAATTTAGCGAGCGATCAGTGCGAACATCTTGCGCTAACAAACGGTGAAACATAGAAGCGTTATTTATTGAAATAAGTGTTGTAGATTATTGTTCGTGTGGTTGGTATTGCGTTAAGCTAGTGTTGAATTTTTTGAAGTTTTTGAAGTCAGTCGACGATTATTATTATTTGCTAAACTCCAAGTCATAACAATATCTTATACTTTCTACCTTTTTCTGTGCGCTCGTCGTTCTTTCGCGAACAAGGCGACCATCACTTGTTCTTCTTGCAGCTTTCTTCGGCAGTTTTCTTTTTTTTTTCTTTTTATTTCGAATCGTCGAAAACGTTCTGCATTTTGCTCTTTCCTTTTTTTGTCTCATTGTGAATATTTGTGAATAAATTGCTAAAATGCAAAGGAATTTTTACGTTATATGTTCACTTTTAGAAAAAAATTTCGCGGTATCTTTATTGCATTTTCAGTAAATAAGTATATTTACAACACAGCATGCGTCTGACGTCATAATTAACTAATGACGTCCAAATCTACCTGTCGTGCCGCGCCTGTAACTGTAGCAATTAAAAGTAGTTTAGTTTTAATAATTTTCACAAAAAATTTAATGTACTTGATAATTTTATTAGGTAAAGAAATAAATTATGTAAGCTACTACGATTTCGTTAAAAAAAAACAAATTACATCTTACTTTTTAAGTTTTTAGAAATTTACGTTCTTTTAACTTTAGTGATTTTGTTTCTTTTTTCCAATGTGAATGTGAATGTGAAATAATAACTTGCATTCTGGGGGTGGGATGGAGGGGGTCTGAACAGAGGCCTCCTTAGGCAGATGAAAAGAAAAAGCGCTGTTTGGGTGGGTGAAGGAGAAATGTTTAACAAAGTGAAGGAAAATGTTTAACAAAGTGAAGGAAAATGTTTAAAAAAGTTGAAAAGCTTTAAAAAGGATTCTGTTTAATACTTTTTTAAAATTTGTTTGTTTTTTCTATTTTTTGTTTCTTTTATTTTTTTAAAAATAATTTTGATAATTGACCATTTTTGCATGCCCCAACTCATCTCTCACTGTTTGGGCTACTCGTCTTTGAGGGCTCGCGGTAGCTAGGACCTTGAGAAAATTGAAGGAAAATGTTTAACAAAGTGAAGGAAAATGTTAAAAAAAGTTGAAAAGCTTTAAAAAAAATTTCCCTGTTTAATATTTTTAATTTTTTTTTGTTTTTCCATTTTTTGTTTCTTTTAATTTTTTCAAATAATTTTGATAATTGACCATTTTCTTATGCTCCAACTGATCTGTCAGAGGGCACCAAAGAATGCAGTGGCGCGCGGGCGGGTTTTGGCCTCGCGGGGACCCTGAGAGTCCCAGAGCACACTTTTTTCTTTTTTTAATTGCGATAATTCAGTTTGTTGGCTCAAAGCTGGATTCATTGCTAGGCGATTTTTCATTGTGGGGGCCCTGGCAGTCTCCGAACCCATCTTTCGCTTTTTTGAATGCTGATAATTCAATACGTCTGAACAGAGGCCTCCTTAGGCAGATGAGAAGAAAAAGCGCTGTTTGGGCTACTCGTCTCTGAGGGCTCACGGCAGCTAGCGATTTGAAAAAGTGAAGGAGAATGTTTAACAAAGTGAAGGAGAATGTCTAATAAAGTGAAGGAGAATGTCTAACAAAGTGAAGGAGAATGTCTAACAAAGTGAAGGAGAATGTCTAACAAAGTGAAGGAGAATGTCTAACAAAGTGAAGGAGAATGTCTAACAAAGTGAAGGAGAATGTTTAACAAAATGAAGGAGAATGTTTAACAAAGTGAAGGAAAATGTTTAAAAAAGGTTGATATACTTCTTTTCTTGAACATGTAGGGATGTCGAAGTTCAGTTTTTTAGGGAAAAATAGTTAACGAGTATATTTTGTACTTCGACATTTTTGAAGATGTAAATAATTATTGTGTAGTTATTTCTGAATTGAAAAATTAATGGCTACGGTTTAAAAAAGACGTGGTTCTAACGTCATAAAGCCCTCTGAAATTACGTCCCTAATACGTTGACAAACTGACGTATAAGTAACGTCGATTATTGGTGACTTGACGTCAACAGTCCCAAAATGAATTAAAATTGACGTACTTTGCTGCCTGGGTAAACTTTAGAAAAAATCCCTAATGTTTAATATTTTTAATTTTTTTTTGTTTTTTCGTCGATTATAGGTGACCTGACGTCAACAGTCCCAAAATGACTTAAAATTGACGTCGTATTGACGTACTTTGGTGCCTGAGTTAGCTTTAAAAAAAATTCCCTAATGTTTAATTAATAACTCAAACGGTTTTTTTTTTAATGATTAAATCAGTAGGTAGCAAATGATTGTATAAATCGACGGTATTTTTTCCTTTCCCGCCGCGTTTGTTTTGTTAGGTTAGGCAGCGACCCCGCCCCCTCTGTTCCCGATTTCGAAATATTTTTACAGGCCAAACAAGACCCTTAAGGACGTAAATTTCATAAGTAAATAAAAACCAAACTTTTTTTAAACAATTAAATCAATAGCAAATAATTGTAAAAATCGACGGTGTTTTTTTCCTTTCCCAAAATGAGTTAAAATTGACGTCATATTGACGTACTTTACTGCCTGGGTAAGCTTCAAAAAAATTCCCTAATGTTTAATATTTTTAATTTTTTAATTAATTTTTATTAATTATTGGTGACCTGACGTCAACATGCCCAAAATGACTTAAAATTGACGTCATATTGACGCACTTTGCTGCCTGGGTAAGTGTAAAAAAAATTCCCTAATGTTTAATATTTTTTAATTTTTTTTTTTCATCTTTTGTTCTATTAATTTTTTTCAATAATTTTGATAATTGACCACTTTCCCAACTGATCTGTCGGAGGACGCCAAAGTATGCAGTGGCATATCGGGCGGGTTTAGGCCTCGCTGGGGCCCTAACAGTCCCCGAACGCCCTTTTTTTCTTTTTTTGAACGCGATAATTCAATTCGTTGGGTTAAAGCTGGATTAATTGCTAGGCGATTTTTGATCGCCGCGTTACGGGATAGCTGTTTGATTGGTTCGTTAAATTAAATTAATTTTAAATTGGGCCAATAGAATGTAACGCCAACGCAAAACGCCTAGCACAGCTTTAGTTCTTCAGAATCGGATAGATTTGGTTCAATAGAAAAACACGCGTCTCGGCGGCGTTCTCGAGGGGTCTACTCGAGGGCTGTATATAAAATCCATTTAGTTTTCTTGCCTCGAAGTTGGCGGTACTGTTACGTCACCCGGCGCGATCTCATTCAATTTAATGACGCGCACACACAGCAATTTAAATGTCGGGAGAAACTTTTTATCATTCACATTCACCCTCGGGCGCAAAAGTTTCACGCCCTTAGAACACGAACGTCATCGTTTTTGCCCGCGCGTGGAATACATTAATCCGACGAGACGCCCACTCGATCCGTTCCGTTCACGTTCAGCGCTCTTACTTAGCATAGCCGGGCATTTCGTGGCCAGGCTTCATTCATGAGCGTGAGCATGAGCGAGCGAACGAACAATAAGGCGTCGTCATCATTAACATAATGATGACATGACATTTCGAGGGCATGTCGGCGGTGGTGGTGGAGGAGGACGAGGAAAAAGAATATAAGAACGCAAAGGGCAGCACCAGCAGCAAATATCACACGCGAATAATCAATTTGCAGTGACGGGCCGGTGATGACGTCATTTCTAATCGCGAACATCTCGTTTTTGTTGGGCCGTCACACACCCACGCACTTAATAATACACGGAGTTACAGAAGGGGGTCGGGTTCGAGTGGCGACGTACGTCGGACGCGCCGAGCGAAACGGATGATGGTTCGCAGGGCGCGGATTGAATCTTAGTAAACTCTCATCAATGAAATGACGTGACTGCGTGGCGATTGGAGGACGCCCACGTATTCACGTGACCTTCGGCCAATCGGCTGCGCCGTAATATGTCGATTTTCACCCGCACGCCCTCGCACAATAGCTGGATGGAACGCACTCTTGTGCGATAATCATTCCGAGTTGTGTCGCGGTGGGTAGCGTGCGCTAGGTTGGAGTTTCGCGCTTGCCTCCACAGATTCTGACAGAACTAACTGAAACCATGCGTCAAATATAAGTAGTGCAGTTCGGCGCAGGGCAGATTGCGAGTTGGCTGGCGTGACGAGACGAAAAAAACAAAAAACAAAAACAAGTTTGAAGAACGATGCCGACCACGGCTGACTCCGATTATGATTGCGTCTCGAAAGAGTGGTTGTTCTCTCAGCTGCGTAGTGATTCCAAGATTCTGGTGATTTTGGACTGTCGCAGTTCGAACGAGTACGGCGAATCGCACATCAGAAGCGCCGTGAACTTCTCGATCCCTTCGATTATGCTGAGGCGCTTGGCCACGGGCAAGATTGATCTGATCTCGACCATCAAGTGCAGAGAGCTCAAGAACAAAATATGCAGTACTTACAAGGATAATCTGTTCGTGCTCTACAACGACCTGGAGATACAGCAGTCGAGCGATTCCGTGCTCAGTGTTTTGATGCGAAGACTGACTCAAGATGGATGCCAGGTTTTTTGCTTGAAAGGTTAGTACACACGGTTTGTTTACGCCGCGCACCAAAACGGGTTTCCACTCGCGTAATTTACTGTTCGTTTCGCTTACTACGGCCGATTCTTTCTTTGTTCGTTCGCTCTGGTGTGTCCGATCCACAGGTATAGCCGCCCAGACAAGTGCTGCATGTGCACGCTCACTTGTTTGATGTTTGTTCTCCTCTCTCTTATCCGATTGGTTTAGAGAACGGAGAACGGATTTACGATGTTCATTGAAAATTTTTCCTGATTACATGAGCGTTTTCGACGACGCCGCTCCATTCATACCACTGCAATAATAAATCGCATGCACATAATCGAGATTAAAGCGCGTCACTCCGAAATTAATTCGGGGCCAACGATTGGGGGGCACGTTGCCGTCGCGTCGCTTCGCGTGAAAATATTTATTTACGTTTGACAGGAACAAATGACGGTCGACCGGATGTCGCCCGGTTTTTTTTTTCGCGCCGCGTTTGTTTTCTTAGGTTAGGCAGCGACCGCCCCTTCTGTTCCTGATTTCAAAATATTTTTATAGAGCAAACACGACTGTTACGGACGTAAATTTCATAAATAAATAAAACCCAAACGGTTTTTTTTTTTAATGATTAAATCAATAAGTAGCAAATAATTGTAAAAATCGACGGAATTTTTTCATTTCCCGCCGCGTTTGTTTTCTTAGGTTAGGCAGCGACCCCGCCCCCTCTGTTCCCGATTTCAAAATATCTTTACAGGGCGAACAAGACCCTCACGGACGTAAATTTCATAAATAAATGAAATCCAAACGTTTTTTTTAAAATAATTAAATCAATTCAAATAATTGTAAAAATCGACGGTTTGATCCTTTCCCGCCACGTTTGCTTTGTTAGGTTAGGCAGCGACCCCGCCCCCTCTGTTCCCGATTTCAAAATATCTTTACAGGGCGAACAAGACCCTCACGGACGTAAATTTCATAAATAAATGAAATCCAAACGTTTTTTTTTAAAATAATTAAATCAATTCAAATAATTGTAAAAATCGACGGTTTGATCCTTTCCCGCCACGTTTGCTTTGTTAGGTTAGGTTGCGACCCCGCCCCCTCTGTTCCCGATTTCAAAATATTTTTACAGGGCAAACAAGACCCTTACAGACGTAAATTTCATAAATAAATAAAATCTAAACTTTTTTTTAAACAATTAAATCAATAGCAGCAAATAATTGTAAAAATCGACGGTACTTTTTTTCTTTCCCGCCGCGTTTGTTTTGTTAGGTTAGGCAGCGACCCCACCCCCTCTTTTCTGCTTTAAAAATAGCTTTCGAGGGCAAACAAGATTGTTGCGGGCGTAAATTCAATAAAACCCGTTTGTTCTTTTTTAATTTTTTTTTTAAATAAAAACCAAATTGTAAAAATCGACAGTGTGTATTTTTTTCCGCGGCGTTTCTTTTGTTTTTCGTCCCCGCCAGTATTACCGCCCATTCGCGGTGAATTTCCCCATAATGTGGGAAAAATAATACAAAACAAGAAAGGACGAACGGGAACAGGGGAGATAAAACGTGCTCTTTTTAAAATTCAATGTGGTTTCGGTTGTTTTTGATTTTTTTCAAATGCGGAATTTTTTTTTTTTTGGCGAGAAATCGTCGTTTCAATTAAGAAAAAGTGATTTTCGTCGAAGTTTGATTGGTTTTCGTTCGCTTTTTCTTCTTCGTCTTTTCGGAAATTCTTCTGTTTACGTTAGGCCTCATTTATTTGAGCGCCTTTTTCAAAGAAAGGAAACGTAAACAAATGTAAAAAAGAAATTGATGAAAGTAAACACATCTGGAAAGAGAAAAATTTTTACATTAAAAAATATAAAAAATTAGAAGCGGCTGAAATTAAAAATAAATCGGCCAAAACGCTAAAAATTAAAAAAAAATGAAGGTGAAATTTAAGACAAAAAAAAAACAAGTGAAAGCCGATTATTTTAATTTGCTTTTCTTATCGACTAGTTAATCGACTTTCATTTGTTTTTTATCGATTACTTAGTCGACTTTCATTTGTTTCTTGTTCTTTTTTACGGCTAAATTTAATACAAACCACAAACAAATGAAGATCAAATTTAACAAAAAAAAAAACAATTGAGAGTCGACTACTTTAATTTTTTTTTGATTACTTAATAGACTCTCATTTGTTTTTTGTTTTTTTTTTTTAAATTTAATCGTTTGTTTTTCTCTTCTTTTAATTCGTAGCGTTTTTTTTTAACTTAACATATTTCCAACATTAAATAATTAGTTGAAATTAAACTAAGCTAAGAATTAAAAGAAAGAAAAAACAATTAAGATCAAATTTAACACAAAAAAACAGACAAGAGAAAGTCTATTATACTTTTCGATTTTTCTGTTAATTGTTACGATTGTGATTGAGACAAAATAAATGAAAAACGATGAACAATAATACGACCAAAAAAAAAAACGAAAAGAGAAACCAACGGCGAAATACAGTGCACAAAACAAAAGAAGATCACAAATGTGATTGGCATAAAACAAATGAAAAACGATGAACTATATTACAGTGAACAATAATAGGACATGAAAACGAAAAAAGAAACGAACGACGAAATACGGTTGATAAAATAAAAAAAAAGATCACAACTGTGTTTGACATAAAACTAATGAAAACGATGAACTATAATACGTCCAGCGAACAAAAATGCGACAAAAAAAACGAAAAAAGAAAAGAAGAACGAAATACAGTGCATAAGAAAGCAAGAGAAGTTTATAACTACGATAGGCACTGAACAAAAGAAAAATTAGTTCAATAAAAAAGCAATAGAAAAATCTGTAGTACGAAAAAAGCATAAAGAACTGAAAAAAAACAAAAGAAAATTAATGACTAAGATGAACAAAAAAAAAACAAATGAATCTCCATTATAAAAATTAAAAAAAAGACTAGTAGAAAATACAACCGTAAAAAATGTGTAAAATTAATTTGATGAAAATGAACAAAAGAAGAAATATAAGAGCTCAATTTAAAAAAAGGGATACTAAAATAAACAAAAAATTGAATGAAAAAAATGAACGAAGAAATAATCAAAAAATCGACGAAAGTTTTTGCAAATAAAAACAAACTCGTACGAAACAAAAGAGAACTGTAAAAACGAGTGAATAAAACGCGGAAACTAATACGAGAGAAGGCGAAAAACAGTTAAAAAAAAATGATAGGAAAATGGACGCTATAAAAGAAATAAATAAAAAAGATACTGGCAGGTAACAAAAGGATAAAGCAAAACAAACCAACCCTGAATAAAATGCAAAACGTTAATTTCTTTAAAAAAAAGAGCGAAAAAAAAATGTGAAATGAACAAATAACAAAAAAAAGGATATTCGAAGTACAGTCACACTTTTTAGAAATGTCTCCTCCACAAATTTTAAAATTGTGACCATTATGCTAGGTAAACAGATAAGCTAATCAGCGAGTAGGTGAATAAATACAGAATAAACACATGAAATAAAATTGAATGCGTGTTTGCTTACCTGTCAGATAGCGACTTAAAAAGTTTTATTGGGGTGACATTACTTTTAATTATGACTGTACATAATCTCTCTTCAGATAATACCCGTAAATTAAAATAGAGATATGAACAGTGTCACTATTGAATACATTGAATACAGTATATTACACTGTATTCTGTATAATATTTACATGACGAGTGTATTACAGCAATGTATATAAGGCAATAAAAATAATTGATTGATTGACAGATTATTGATCGCATTGTATATTTTTTTGCAGGTTTAAAATTTTTGGTCGGTGGTGTATATACTTTTGTTCCACGGATTATATTAGAATGTAGAATTTTTTTGAGTGAGTGTTATGAGATTTTATCATTTTTTTTTAACTGTTTTTCGTCTTCTCTCGTATTGGTTTCCGTGTTTTATTCACTCGTTTTTACAGTTCTCTTTTGTTTCGTACGAGTTTGTTTTTATTTGCAAAATATTCGATTTTTTGATCATTTCTTCGTTCATTTTTTTCATTCAATTTTTTGTTCATTTTAGTATCCCTTTTTTTAAATTGAGCTCTTATATTTCTTCTTTTGTTCATTTTCATCAAATTAATTTTTCACATTTTTTACGGTTGTATTTTTTACTAGTCTTTTTTTTAATTTTTATAGTGGAGATTCATTTTTTTTGTTCATCTTAGTCATTAATTTTCTTTTGTTTTTTTTCAGTTCTTTATGCTTTTTTCGTACTACAGATTTTTCTATTGCTTTTCTTATCGAACTAATTTTTCCTTTGTTCAGTGCCTATCGTAGTTATAAACTTCTCTTGCTTTCTTATGCACTGTATTTCATTCTTCTTTTCTTTTTTCCTTTTTTTTTGTCGCATTATTGTTCGCTGGACGTATTATAGTTCATCGTTTTCATTAGTTTTATGTCAATCACAGTTGTAATCTTTTTTTTTTATTTTATCAACCATATTTCGTCATTCGTTTCTTTTGTCGTTTTTATGTGATATTATTGTTCACTGTAATGTAGTTCATCGTTTTTCATTTGTTTTAAGCCAATCACATTTGTGATCTTCTTTTGTTTTGTGCACTGTATTTCGCCGTTGGTTTCTCTTTTCGTTTTTTTTTTGGTCGTATTATTGTTCATCGTTTTTCATTTATTTTGTCTCAATCACAATCGTAACAATGAAAAGAAAAATCTAAAGACTAAGTATAATAGACTTTCCCTTGTTTGTTTTCTTGTGTTAAATTTTATCTTAATTGTTTTTTCTTTCTTTTAATTCTTAGCGTTTAATTTCAACTAATTATTTAATGTTGGAAATATGTTAAGTTAAAAAAAAAGCTAAGAATTAAAAGAAGAGAAAAACAAACGATTAAATTTAAAAACAAAACACAAAAAACTAATGAGAGACAATAAAAGTAGCCCAAAGTAGGCGCCAAAAAAGATTTTTAAATGCTAAATCTGGCAACCCTGGTCAAATAATCAACAAAACATAAAATAAATGCTCATTGTATTGCCAACTGAAATGAATTGAATTGAATTCGTATTCGAATTCGAATTCTTGATCACTTTGTAACCAGATGATCATGTTTGTTTTTTACTGATAACAAAATGAAACAAATAACTTCATGGCCTTCTAGAGAGGGTAAAATTAATCGATCGTTTTGTTTTTGTACATACACCTATAATAATAGTAGAGAAAGGGACGAAAACAATAAGCAATGATTCGCTCATTCATTCGAACTTTCATTCATAACGTAACCGCGCGCAACGCAACAGTATACGTAACGCACATGCAAATTCCTCCGCGTTTACCTGCGGACGTCTTCGGGGACGGCCCCGACCGACCAACAACCGGATGACTGGAATTCTTTCTGCGGCGGCCGGTCTTCGTAACGAAAACGAAAAAGAAAAAAAAATAATACTAATCAAGATTAAAAAACGTGTGCGTATGTCACGCAGCGGCGGAGAACTATGCGGTCCTCTACGTGGGGGTACCTCAGGTAGGTAGGTAGGTCGGTGTCCACATAGGCGACCACCTGACTGAAAGTAAGGGAAAAAAAAATAGAAAGGTGGGCCCACGCTTTTCTCAGAACTCTTCGACGGCGCGAAGAAAAATCGGCGGTCGAAATTGGAATGTCGGAATTAACGCCGCTCGCAGGATGGAATTATTGTGAAATACGAACAGGTGAGACGACCTTGTTACAACCGGTAAAGGCCATAGGCGCCCACAAATAACACGAGCGCCTCGTGTAATTTATTCGAACGTATGTGTGTGCTTTTATGGCGAGTTACAACACGCCCGTGTGTCTCTCTTTTTAATTATTTTTTATTTCGGACGGCAAACGCGCAAATGTCGATTGGAAGCTAATATGTATAATATGAGCGTTGGAAGGCCGAGATGTCGACATATTATCTGTTCACAAATTAAATATATGGCAACAGTGCCCTAGTTACAGGATTCCCGCTCACCGGCCAGGGTTGCCACATTGGGCGAAATTCCACCATTTACGCTACATTTTAGACATATTTGGCGCTTGGCGCCCGATTTGGGGCTACTTCTGTTGTTATCTTCACATTACGTGAATTCATTCTTATACAGGATGTCTTTAAATTCCATGGACATAGCTTAACCAGAGATTCCTGGGCTCAAAATAAGTCGATTTAACCAAATTTATCTATATCCATAATGGTCTCGTTCAGCCGGTATTCTTCTTCAGATTTCCTGAAGAGAAAGTTAATTTTTCTTATATCAAAGCGACGCCTGAACTAAATTTTTCAGATTTTAATACGAGTAAGACGGGACAACCCAAACCAACCCAACTAACTCAAAGTAACTTTGCTTTTAAATCGGGGATTCCCGAACTTTTTTTAAGCATCGACCCCTTAAAAGAAAAGAAAGTTTCTGTCGACCTCCCTACCTCCCTTATTTTAAACTTAATTACTACTACAACCAGGTAGAAATAAAAACACAAATTATTAGTACAAAGTTTTTTTTTTTAATCTCGAACCGGACAGAATTATGAAGGGAAAACATTCAACGTTTCGCCATAGATAAAGCTATAAATCTATAGCGAAACGTTGAGTGTTTTCCCTTCATAATTCTCTCCGGTTCGAGATTAAAAAAACTTTGTACTTGAAATTTTCATCGGACAAGAACCAACTTCAATTGTAAAAAATAAATGATGGAGAGTGGTCAGTCAAAAACGCTAAATAGTTTTCATTCCGATGTTTTCCGTGTTAAAGATAACTAAAATGACGTCATTGTATCGAAAATCTATTCTAGAATGATATTTCTTATAATTTTCCATTGACTTAAAAAAACTAGAGCGCGTACAGTGCTCTGTAATACAGGGTGGCCCAACGATGTGTAGTTCTTCTGTGAGGCCTATAGGAAAAAAATCGATAAAGAATTTTATATTAGACATTACGCGGCATATTGTAAAATTATTTTGAAGTATACAGAGTGATCAGAAAAATGGTGGTTCGTGGAAACTAATTTTTTTTAAATGGAACACCCTGTATATTTTTAGGTATTTGGATGCGCCGCAATGAGCAGATTACAACGGTTTAAAGATATATTGATTTCATTGAACTATTTTCGTAAAATAAATTTTGTTCTTGAAGAATTCTTCAAAAATTCAGTCAGTTTGAATATGAATTTCTGATTAATGAGTTAGCACAGACGAACAAAAACCTAACACGATATTTTTGGGACTTTGGCCTTTATGAAAATGTGAACAAAATTAAGATATCTTTTTGCATTATACCGAGCGATCGATACTTACGAAACATTCGGTATCTTATTTTTTTTGTTAATGCAACGGCCTACTTTTTATTTCAGAAATGGATAACACTTAAATGTAGCTTTCTGCTGATATAAGGTTATATACCTTTATTTTTAATAATTTCGTAATTAAAAATTTTCTTTTTACAAGTATTTCAATGGTCTGTTTTTAAATTATTTTTGGTAAAATAAATCCTATCGCGGAGGTATTCAAATTAGAGATCTTTGAAAGTAGAATCAAATGATCGAAAAATGACTTCAAATGATTGAATTTAGGTAGGGAAGTAGCAATACTGGGTGTATAGTTTAAAACGCCGACCATTGAAATATTTATGAAAATAAAATTTCTAGTGACGATATTATTAAAAATAAAGGTATATAACTTTATATATGCAGAAAGCTGTATTTAAGTGCTATCCATTTCTGAAATAAAAAGTAGGCCGTTCCATTCAAAAAAATGACATGCAGAATGTTCCGTAAGTATCGATCGCTCGATATAATGCAAAAAGATATCTTAATTTTGTTCACATTTTCATAAAGGCCAAAGTCCCAAAAATATCGTGTTAGATTTTCGTTCGTCTGTGTTACCTCAGTAATCAGAAATTCATATTCAAACTGACAGAATTTTTGAAAAATTCTTCAAGAAAAGAAAAATTATTTTACGAAAGTTATTCAATGAAATCAATATATCTTTGTACCGTTGTAATCACCTGACTGTGGCGCATCCAAATATCTAAAAATATACAAGGTGTTCCATTAAAAAAAAATAAGTTCATACTAACACCATTTTTCTGATCACTCTGTATAGTTCAAAATAATTTTACAATATGTCGCGTATTGTCTAGTATAAAATTCTTTATAGATTTCTTTCCTAATTTTTTTCCCATAAGCCTGACAGAAGAAGTACGCATCGTTGGGCCACCCTGTACAGGAAGATTACTTTTTCAAATTTCCCATTGACTTAAAAAAAGTAGAGTGCTCGCAATAAACGAATAGCAGTCTCTGAAGTAACAGGGGAGAAGATAAAAAAGATTTAATAGATTTAATTCTGCCGTTTTTCGGCAATTCGTCAAATTTCCAATAGATTTCCGCCGACTTAAAAAAAAAACTAGAGTGTGCTGCTCACAGTATATGTCCTCGCAGTACAGGGAGATTCAACGATAGTATTACACATTTAACTAAATTGACGTAATCATTGTATAAAAAATGCGATTTCTTAAATTGCCTATTGACTTAAAAAAAAGTAGAGGGCTCGTAATAAACGAGCAGGCAGTCTCTGAAGTAATGAGGAAGAAAAAAGACCCAATAGTTTCAGCACAGTGCAGGTACTCGTTGTACAGGGAGATCCAGCAAGAGCATCACGCATTTAACTAAAATGACGAAATCACATTGGAAATGCGAGTTTCTTTTTTAAATTTCTTATTGACTTAAAAAAAGTATAGTGGACGTGGAGCGCACACGGCATTCTCGTAGTAACAGAAAGATCCGGAGATAATCTTACGTATTTAACTAAAACGACGTAACTATATTGAAGATGAGTTTTTTTTTTAAATTTCCTGTTGACTTAAAAATAGTAGAGTGCTCATAATAAATGAGCAGGCAGTATCTAAGTAAGATGGAAGAAGAAAGATTCATAGTTTCAATTCAGCTGTTTTCCGACCTTCGGACATTTTGTCGAATCTCTAATAGATTCCCACCGACTTAAAAAGAAAAAAAACTAGAGTGCATTGCGTAAGTACAGGTAAATAAAAGAGATTCATCGATAACATTAAGCGTTTAACTAAAATGACGTAATCATATTGAAAATGCGACTTTTTCTTAAATTTCCTATTGACTTAAAAAAAGTAGAGTGATCGTAATAAACGAGCTGGGCAGACTCTGAAGTAAGGAGGAAGAAAAAGACTTATAGTCCTAATTTTGCCCTTTCCGGCATTCGGACAAATCGCCAAATCTCCAATAAATTCCCCCCGGCTTAAAAAAGAAAAACTAAAATGCGCTGCGCACAGTACAGCTATTCATAGTATAAGGAAGATTCGATAGCTATAGCGTTACGCATTTAAATAAAATGACGCAGTCATATTGAAAATGCATTTTTTTTAACTTTCCTATTGACTTAAAAAAAAGTAGAGTGCTCGTAATAATTGTAGTAAACGAGCAAGCAGTCTCTCAAGTAAGGAGGAAGTCGAAAAACTTATACCTTTAATTCTGCTGTTTTTCGGCCTTCGAACAAATCGTCAAACCTCAAATAGATTCCCACCGACTTAAAGAAAACTAGAGTGCGCTGCGCATAGTACAGGTACTCGTAGTATAAGGAAGATTCGATAGCGATAGCGTTACGCATTTAACTAAAATGACGCAGTTATATTGAAAATGCATTTTTTAAAATTTTCCTATTGACTTAAAAAAAAGTAGAATGCTCGTAATACTCGTAGTAAACGAGCAAGCAGTCTCTCAAGTAAGGAGGAAGACGAAAAACTTATACCTTTAATTCTGCTGTTTTTCGGCCTTCGAACAAATCGTCAAACCTCCAATAGATTCCCACCGACTTAAAAAAAACTAGAGTGCGCTGCGCATAGTACGGATACTCATAGTATAAGGAAGATTCGATAGCGATAGCGTTACGCATTTAACTAAAATGACGCAGTCATATTGAAAATGCAATTTTTTAAAATTTTCTATTGACTTAAAAAAGTAGAGTGCAATACTCGTAATAAACGAGCAAGCGGTCTCTGATGTAAGGGGGTACAAGAAGGAGTTATAGTTTTAATTCTGCTGTTTTCCGGCTTTCCGATAAATTGTCAAATCTCCAATAGATATTCCCACTAACTTAAAAAAAAATAGAGTGCGCACAAGAACCATACGTCCAGATAAATTTTTGATTATAAAGGTAGGCCATGGAAGTGTAAATGTATGGCGTAACCTACAACATTAATGCCCGTTTGCACCACTTTCACTTAAAACTTTAAGTCCCACTTAAATGGTTAAGTGACACTTTTTCCATAATAGAAATTGTCACTTAACCACTTAAGTAGGACTTAAATTTTAAGTGAAAGTGGTGCAAACGGTCATAAGCATAAGATCATAAATCAGTAAAGTAGTCAAGTAAATAAATAAATTACTATAGTAATCCAAGGTGTACATTTTGACTTCCATGGCCCCTTCTTCCTTTATCAAAAATTTATTTGGACGTGTGGTATGGGGAAACTCTGCAGCAGTTCCCATTGACTTAAAAGATTTTTTTTTTGATTTCCCATTGACTTGGAGAAAGTAGAGTGCTCTTGGTGTACAAGTGGTTCTCTGAAGTAAAGAGGAAGAAGAGAGAATTTAGCTATAGACGAATTGTCAAATCTGGATACAATTCACATTGACTTTTGTTTAAATAAGAAAATACGAATATGTTTTAATTTTTTTTATTGTGTGAAACTGAAGAGAAATCCGGAAACTTTGCGCTAAAAATTAAGTAAAGAGTAAGAAGAAAGAGTTTAATAATTTTGGACGAAGTGTCAAATCGGTAGGTAGTTTGTCTTTTTGGCAAAATGAAACGTGTGATACTCATCGCCGCGTCAAACTTTCCGGGAAAGTTATTGCCTCACTTCTGAATTACGAAGCATAAGTTATCTTGGTTATAAATATTTGCTTGTCACTTTCTCAGTACGTCCAGGACTCGGCGTACGGCGAAAACTAACGCGAAGTGCCGCAGGAAGTTAAAACAAATAAAGCAGCCGAAAAGTTTATTTGCAAAACAGGACTATTGTTTATACGTATATAATGTACATATACAGAGTGTTCAAGTATGACTGTATGATTTGGCACCACTACAATAGAGAGTATTTTGCAATAAAAGAACACTTGTATTTAACTGTTTCCACAATTTTAAACAGTTAAATACAAGTGTTATTTATTGCAATTTATTCAAAATGCTTCACCAAGAGCCTACTGCACAAACAATTAAAAAAAAAGAGTATTTTCTTATTTAACTGTCTGCGACGCTATTTTACAGCACAAGTATGTTATACCCCGAAATGTATGTACTTATAAATATTTTCTTAAATTCAGCTATACAGGGTGTTCATGGGAAGCCGCTACAATAACTAACTCTCTTATTTGTATTTTTATGAAGTAACTTAAATTAGGAAAGTTTTAGGACTTCTCCTCCTCGTTTTTATGATACTTTCGGAAAAACAAATCAGGTTTTCGAGATTTTCAATTGTTTTCAACTTTTTTTTGGAATGTTAGGTCTTTTATTATTGTATCGCGTTCAGGATGTCAAATTAATGATGTCTCTAAAATATCATCTCCCAAAGCCTACCATTTTAGGAATGATTTAGTAACAAAATTTCGGTGTTCACGGGAAATGGAAACTTTTTTATTTGAAGTTTCACGAAGTAGCTTAAATCAGGAAAGTTTCAGGACTTTCCCTGCTCGATTTTATGGTACCTTTGAAAAAACAAATGACTATCAGGTTTTTGAGATTTTCAATGGTTTTCAACTTTTTTAAATGGAACATTAAGTTTTTTTATCACGAAATCGCATTCAGCATGTCAAATTAAGTATGTCTGTGAAATAATATCTCTCAAAACAGAATATTTCATAAATAATTCAGTCTTGATATTCGCGGAAAGAAGTGTATCGTTACGATAGTCTTTTTATTCACGAATACAATATGGTGCGCGTTGAAACAAGAGAATAAAGGAAGTGTGTTCAAACTGTCAGACCTTTGTGAACTGTCATGATTCAAAATTTGTTTAAATTTAGTTCAAACTGAAAACCCTTGGGTCCAAGTATTGAAAGCGCGACATGTTAAAATATCTAATACCATTATTTACCAAATAATTTATAAAATAGTAGACTTAGGAGGGGAATATTTTAGGGAAATACTTAATTTGACATCCGAAACGCTAATAAAAAACGTAATGTTCAATTTAAAAAAGTTGAAAACAAGTGAAAAATCTCAAAAACCCGATAGTCATTTGTTTTTCCAAAGGTACCATAAAATCGAGCAGGGAAGGTCCTGAAACTTTCCTGATTTAAACTGCTTCGTAAAATTTCGAATAAAAAAGTTAGCTATTGTAGCCATTTCCCGTGAACACCGACATTTTATTACTAAATCATTTTTAAAATGGTAGGCTTTGGGAGATGACATTTTAGAGACATAATTCATTTGACATCCTGAACGCTATGCGATGATAAAAAACCTAACATTTCATTTAAAAAAGTTGAAAACAATTGAAAATCTCGACGACCTGATTGTCATTTGTTTTTTTGAAAGTAACATAAAACCGAAGAGGAAAGGTCCTAAAACTTTTCTAATTTAAGTTGCTTCATAAAAATACAAATAAGAAAGTTAGCTATTGTAGCGGCTTTCCATGAACACCCTGTATATTATTACGACTTCGTGATTCGCTGTTAATACTCGTTTACTAATTTCGAACGCTTAGTACAATCGTTCAGACACAGAATACATTAATATTACTTTACATTTATTTTTTACAATTGAAGTTGGTTCTTGTCCGATGAAAATTTTAAATACAAAGTTTTTTTTAATCTCGAACCGGAGAGAATTATGAAGGGAAAACATTCAACGTTTCGCTATAGATAAAGCTATAAATCCATAGGGAAACGTTGAGTGTTTTCTCCGATTATGAAAACGGCCCTCAGTAATTTTATTTAACTGCGATTGGTAGTACCTTTCCTGTGCTGCGTGTGTACTGCGCACGCTCTAGTTTTTTTCAAGTCGGTGGAAATCTTTTAGAGATTTGACAACTCGACGCGTAACGAGTGTTCAATTAAAAAAAAAACGGTCTAGATACCCGTGAATTTATTCTGAACGTCTAGCGTAGGGTTCTTCGTACGGTTAGCGTGAAGCGTCACTTGCATTTCTAACCTCACTTTAACTCAACGAAGACATTTCAAAAAGAAACTTTTATTATCGAATGTTTGTATTAAGTATAAATATTAGAAAAAGAAATTGCAGAAGCAACTTTCGAATTTTGTTGGTTAGGTTTAACCGTCAAGTTGTCAAAGTTGAAATTCAAATGAAGTTAATCGCGACATGCGTTCCCGACAACAAAAGCCTGCTACAGCCTACTTGACCGTTTTTTTTTTATTGAACACTCGTTACATAGGTATCAAGTTAACGGGAAATTAAAAAAAAAGACAGGTAGCTTCTTCCTCTTTACTTTAGGAGACTGCACGTTTACTGTGAAGCGCTCTACTTTTTTTTAAGTTGATGGTAAATAAAAGAAAAACAAAAACGCATTTGTATACGTACGTTCCCGACAACAAAAGCCTGCTACAGCCTACTTGACCGTTTTTTTTTTATTGAACACTCGTTACATAGGTATTAAGTTAACGGGAAATTAAAAAAAAAGACAGGTGGCTTCTTCCTCTTTACTTTAGGAGACTGCACGTTTACTGTGAAGCGCTCTACTTTTTTTTAAGTTGATGGTAAATAAAAAAAAAACAAAAACGCATTTGTATACGTACGTTTCGATGTGACAACGTCATTTTATTGTTTTCCTACTAGATAATAAAAATAAGTTCCTCAGGTCAACGCATAGAATTATTTTATTTGTTGAGGGAATGAAAGAAAATTAATAATGCATCAGACGCTTGCGTTATTAAATGGGCGGCGGGACGGGGGGACGAACGCATAATAATTTAATTTTTAACGCGGCCGGTTCTTTTCTTTTTTCTTTTTTTTTTTTAATTTTATTGTTATTTTTTTTTCATGGAAGATCTCGCGCGCGTGCATATCCGTTTTATACAAATTCAACGTCTTTCTGATCTTATCCGGAGGAGGATATCCTTTTTACGCGACAATTATTATTTTTATTACAGAAGCTGAACACAATAGTGGCCGTACTTCCTTTGGCCGCGCACACACACACACACACACAAACGAACGTGTATTCATCGCACCACACAATTAGACGGTTTCGTTTTACGTGCGGCAATTACTTATGAATTAAATGTAAATATAATGCGCTCGAAAATGATGGGAACGAAGATTGGGGGGGCGGGGAAAGGCGGGCGGGGAGTTTTCATCATTGTTTTGTCTGTAAGCTACACGTTTTATGTTTTATGTTTATTTTCGAATAAAAAACGGTGTAATTAACGCGCTTCATTGACCCCCCCCCCTCCCCCCCGGCCCCGCCTGGGCTGTGCTAATTTGAATATTAAATCCGACGACGGCAACGTGACTTCCAAATAGAGATCTCACACGCTGAAATGCAAATAAGTACAGTTCGTGCAGTATTGACTTGACACCGTCTTTTTTTTTTCCTCTGTTTGTTGCAAATAAGCGTCAACGGCGAGGAGCGCTGCGGTCGATGAACCATTCTCGCTCGTTGGACGTGCAGCAAGTTATTTATTGTATCTCGTTTTCCTTCCTGCTGCTCGTTTTCGTCATCTTTTTCTTCGGCGCGCAGGAAAATTCCCGTTTTTAAACGTTATAGTTATCAAGGTCAGTGTTGCCAACTGTTGATAAACATATTACGCTGAAAGTGACCAGATTTTAATTAAGGTAAGGCGGAACAATCCAACCCAACCCAACCACTAAAAAGGAAACTTTTAAGTAGCATTTAGTAATGCAACTAATGCCAGGAAACTAACCCCTGGCCGCCTGAGGGCGCGCTATAAGTTGTAGTCTACTATTACCAGGATTGCCAGATTTTCCGTAGGCAATGTTGCCAATCTGTGGATAAAATGCAGCCGAAATGCGCCATTTTTTTCTAAAATGTAATTCTAACACGTTACAAAAAAAATAGTAGACAATTACAGATTCACTGTTTCACATAATAATTCATTTTCCTTATTATCATTATTATTTTTTTTTTTTTTTCATTTTAGGGTAATTTATATTTATTTATTTATAGTAAGTACAAAGTTTTTTTAATCTCCAACCGGACAGAAAAATGAAGGGAAACACACTCAACGTCAGGAGACGAAGCTATAAATCTATAGCGAAACGTTGAGTGTGTTTCCCTTCATTTTTCTGTCCGGTTGGAGATTAAAAAAACTTTGTACTTACTATTTTCATCGAACAAGAACAAACTTCAATTATTTATTTATATTTTAGAAAAATTTTGTGCAAATCGTTTTTGATTGCAGTGAGAACCTCGAGCAGCCTCTGGACAGCTGTTTCAGCCCTGCTTGGGGCTTCTTCAGCAGAAACGTAGCTCGACATTCCCACTGCAGACCAAAAACGACTTGCCCAATTTATTCGCAATTGCGATAGTAAGATGTCGCTATTTTATCTGTTCATTATTTATTTATAATTTATATCCGTTTCAAGAAGTCTTGTGTTTACATCATCGCCATGGCAACGGGCGAACTTTTCTCTTCCCACTGTTTGAGTAGGACGTAAAAGTTCGCTTGCTGCCATGGTGATGATGTAAAAACAAAATACTTCTTGAAACGGATAAAAGAAAGAGACGCAAGGTGTGTCAATAATCGTGAGAAAGAAGGATACGAATACACATCTAGGTTGCACTCTACCTTGTAAATCTGAACGCAACCTTTCGTCAGTCGAAAGCAGTTACAGTTTCCTGTAATTCTGAACGTTTTCAAATTTGACAACTTTCGCAAATTCTGTCAAGACGCATCTAAACGATACCATTTTAGAGAAATGAAATTTACAGCAAACTGTAATTGGGGGCGGGGGCAAACAAAACATTGAAAATCAAGACAAATGCAAGCGAAACGAATGGCATTTTAAACGAGAAGACAATCGTATGAAAAGACGTAAAAGCGTAAATAAAAAATTACAAGGGAAGAAAAAAAATTAAAAAGAAAGAAGAAAAAATGTAGGTAATTAAAAACGGAAAACAGTAAACAAACGAAAAAACAAATACTAATAAACAATCGAGAGCAATAGAGAAAAAAATGAAAAATTTTAAATGGAAAATATGACAATATTTAAAGGTGAAAGCAAATACGTAGTTAGTAATCGAAGAGGAAAACAAACAAAAAAAAACAATTAAGTAGAGACAAAACCAACACGTGCATACTAGTGCCTGGGTAATATTCTTTTGACTTTTGATTTCAAATGAAATCAGTTCTTACTTCTAAATAACTTGGAGCGTCATCTCTCGGTCTGTTACGGAAATTTCTTGGCTGCAAGCTCGTTCACTTTTGTCAAAACACTATTGAGAAAATGAAAATAGAGAGTGTCAAGGTCAACCCAACTGAAGTTTAACTACCCAAAGAGGGAACCAAATCTAAGCGAATCCAATCCAAAGAGAGATTTTTTTAAGAAATTACAAGACAAAAAGATTAAAAATTCCTAAAAAAAATGGGGAAAAAATTTAAAATGGAAAAAATTCAACTAGAGTTTCAAGGTCAACCCAAACTTAAGTGATTTGCTTTGCTTGGATTGGGTTAACCTTGAAATTATCTATTTTAATTTTTTCCATTTTTTTTTAATCTTTTTGTCTTATATCTTCATACACAATTTCTTAAAAAAGTATTTCCTTAGGTTGGGTTCGTTTAGATTTGGTTCCCTCGGGTTCGCTTCGTTCAGTTTATTAACTTCAGTTGGATTGGCCTCGAAACTGTTTTATAATTTTTAAACAATTTTTTTACATTTTCGTTCTTTTTCCTTTTTTTTACAATTTATTTATTATTAAATTTATATCCCGATTTGTTCCAAATCTTTTACGATTTACATTTTTTTTAAGTATTTTCTTGGGTTGGTTTCTCTTTACTTACATTCGGTTGACCTTGAAACTTTTCCGATTTAATTTTCCCCAATTTTATTAGATATTTTTAATTTTTAACCTTTTTTGTCTTAATTGTTTTTTTGTTTTATTTTTTTTATATTTTCTTTTAATTCTTTTCTTGACTTGGTTTTGCTTAAGTAGGTACTTACCTGGGTTGATTTGACCTTGAAACTCTTTTTCATTTTTTCCCATTAATTTCTTCCTAATTTTAAAGGAATCTTTGATTTTTAACCTTTTTTTCAACTCTTCATGTATAATTTAAAAAAAATCATTTCTGGGATTGGGTTCCCTTCGCTTAGTTTAACTTCAGTTGGGTTGGTCTTGAAACTTTTTCAATTTTATTTTTCCCCATTTTTTTTTTAGATATTTCTGTATGTACAGTGTGTCCCCGGATGGACCTAACTGTACCTATAAACTTCCTAAGTTCGAATTTTAGTAAGAAAAATCATTCTTTATAAAAAGTTTTTGTTTTCTTGCGTTCGGTTGACCTCGAAACTTTTCCTATTTAATTTCCCCCAATTTTTTTTTTAGATATTTTTAATTTTTAACCTTTTTTGTCTTAATTGTTTTTTGTTTTATTTTTTTATATTTTCTTTTAATTGTTTCGTTGAGTTGGCTTTACTTAGGTGTGTACTTACTTGGGTTGGATTGACCTTGAAGCCCTCTATTTTCATTTTTCCCATAAATGTTTTCCTAATTTTTAAAGGAATTTTTGATTTTTAACCCTTTTTTTTTCTTAACTCTTCATGCATAATTTCTTTCAATAAAAATCTTTCCTGGGATTGGGTTCGCTTCGCTTAGTTTAACTTCAGTTGGGTTGGCCTTGAAACTTTTCGTATTTTATTTTTCCCCATTGTTTTTTTTTCTTTTTTTTTAGATATTTCTGTATGTACATTGTGTCCCCGGATGGACCTAGCTATGCCTATAAACTTCCTTATTTTAGGAAGAAAAGCCATTCTTTATAAAAAGTTTTTGTTTCTTCTTTGTAGGTATAGTTTAGGTCCATCCGGGGACACACTGTATAATGAAGGTGTGCTGTTCAATTACGCGGCGGCGTCTCCGATGAACTGGGTCAACCGCAAAGCGAGATCTGCCTTACTCGCAACGATCCACAGAGTATTCAGTCGTACGTCCCTCGGAGAAAAGAATTCTGTTCCAATAAACGAAGCACGCGTAAATAATCGTGGTCCCACGCCTAACAATCGTGCCACGTACCTCTCTAAATTTCCAGAAATCCTGACAATCCGTTAGGAAGCTGCTTAAATGCTCCGCAAAAGACACTTAGAGCTGGTTTCATTCCAGATAAACCTACTTTATTGAGTTGTCGAAATACTATCTTGTCCGATGAAAATTACTTATATTATAAAAATTGAATAGTAAGTGAACGTTCCGATACGTGTTTGACAGCTTCTTCAAAAAAACTATAAAATATAAAATAATCTACAGGACGTTTATGATATCATAAACGTCCCCTGTAGATTGTTTTTATGTTATAGCTTCGAAACGAGCGAATTTTTCAGACGCTCGTCTTTTTAATTTAATTTCTCGTTTCATCGGACACCAAGTAGTAATAATAACAATAATAATAATAAGAAGGCCCCGCAATAAAACCCGGCAATCGACGCGGACGATAAATTTTACGGGCCAGGAGGACTGGGCCCGCAAACCGGTATCGGGACAGGGAGTCTAGGAGGATATCTCGGCCCACGCGATCATTCCGCGTGGGCGCGCGTGGGTAGTTGCCGCCCGCCCACGCTTCCGAGGTGGGGAAATTCAAGGGCGACTCGAAGGGTGCGCCCGTCGTTCTGCCAATTTTAGCACCACTGATAAACCCACGCACGGCCCTCCCGATTTCAAAAAAAAAAAAACACTCCTCCGGCTAATATTGACTTTATGTAGATACCACGCGTGTGTACATACATAACATTGTATGTAGGTAAGTACATAAACATGTATACAATACAATACATATCCAGTCCGGGCCTGGAGTACGTGCGCACTTACCGCAATTAATAAAAGAAATTAATTCCAAACCACCCACCCACACCACCCACACGTGTTCTTTTTATTTATAACTTCAATGTGCGATTTTAAAACTTCCAGCATTTTATATTTGCGTGTCAAGTGTTCGATAAAAAAAAGTACATACCTCGAGTTGGCCTTGGAAACAAAATCGCGTATCGTTGATTAAATTTTTATAGGTGGTGTGACAGTCGCGAGAACTGTCAAAATAGAAAAGTTAGGTTACGCGAGAGAACTAAACCAAATTAAACAAATGCAAGTAAATTTTATAGTTATAGTCAACTTGTCACTTTTCAGTTTTCCTAAATAAATTTTCTATTGAATAAAAAAATACAATATCGCAAATCACAATAAAATACATATTAAAATCATTTAGCAACAATTTTTGTAGTTTAAAATCAAAATATGTAAATGATTGTAAACAGAAAGTAATGACAGTTCTCGGTTGACTGATTACCGTACGGGTGTTTTCGGTGATGACTACAGCGAGGATGAAATAGTACCGACGTTGGGCGATCCATGACCTGACTTCGATCGATCGCATCGAGAAACTTTTTAATCCTCGCTTTAATGATGACAGTTGCAAACCGAAAACAGTGACAGCGCGCTTAAAACAAACGAACACGAAATTCCGATACCAACGAAAGGAGAATCGTATATTTAGACGATTCGAAGACGAAAGAAAGTACATATATAGATGGCGCCGCAAAGGGACAACTTGTGTCAGTAAAGGAAAAAAAAACATATTGCAATCGACAGCTAGCATAATTTGCTCGCGTTTGTTTAAACTTCTTAAACAAGAAGTTTAAACAAACGCGAGCAAATTATGCTAGCTGTCGATTGCAATATGTTTTTTTTCCTTTACTGACACAAGTTGTCCCTTTGCGGCGCCATCTGTAGTAGAGTAGGAGAACGATTTCATCGTTGTTATTATTCATTATTCATTTTCGTTTCGTTTCCTGTGTTTTTTTAAAGATTGAAATTGATTTTTTTTTCTTTTAAAACTTATTCATTGCTTATTTCGCTTATACATTTTTATGTTTTACCTAGCAAATTATTTCATCTCCAAAAAATAAAGTCACTAGATTTGACATTATACTGTCATATTGAAAACACTAAATTTTAAATGATCTGTCCGTCCGAATTCACAAAAATTCTTCCGAAATTTCAACGGAAAGCCAGCAGATCGCATAATCGCTAAATTGGCAACACTGTTATTCACAGAACATAAACATAAACTATGTTTTAAACTAAAAAATAATAGACCTTACTCTCCCATCTTCCCCCCCCCCCCTCTACCTCTCCGCCTCTCTCCGCGCTCTCTCTTAAACATTAATTTTTAATTTTTTCAAATTATTTTCTCTACTGTTTTTAATATCTTTTTCTCTTTTAATTTTTTTACAATTTTAAATTTTTCTCTAATTTTTTGCAATTGTTAATTTTGTTCAACTTTATATTGTTTATTGTTTCTTTCTGCAAGTTCAATTTTTTTTTTGAATTTTAAAAAATGTCGGACTTAGTCTCTTCTTTTAAATTATTTCCTTGAGCTTGGGCTAAGCTTCACCTTGTGTGAATTTTTAATTTTTTTACAATTTTAAATATTTCTTTAATTTTTAATTTTTTTAAATTTTCTGCAAGTTCAATTTTTTTGGAATTTTTAAAAATGTCCATTGTATTCTTTTTGATTTAATTTTTTTATATATTCTTTTAATTTTTTTCCTTGTGCTTGGGCTTTACTCAGGTTTGCTTTACTTGGTTTATGTTGACCTAGAAACTTTTTTATTACTTATACTTTTTAATTTTCTCTTTTTTTCCAATTTTAATTATTCTTTTAATTTTTTTAAAACTTTCATCGTAATTCTTCGTACCTGATTTCTTTTTTCATCTTTGATTTGTTTCCTCACGCTTAGGTTAGGTTCCCTTGTATAGGCTTCACTTAGCCTAGAAATTCTTTTTCGATTTTTAAGCATTTTTTCTCGTTTCAATTTTCGTGCTTTTTCTAATTTTTTACAATTTATTACTTTTTAATTTCCCTATCGTTTTTAAATATTCTACATACACTTTTAATTTTTTCTTTCGAATTTTTAGAAGCCTCCGATTCATTAATTTTTTATTTATCTATTTTTTTAATTATTTCCTTGGGTTAACTTTACTTACGTTTGTTTTATTCGGGTTATTTGACCTTGAATTTTTTCCTGCTTTAATTTAAGTGAAATTAATCTCCGCCCACGATAATTTTATATCCGTAGATATGTATTTCGGCAGCTAAGCTGCCATCTTCAGTACCAATACTAACTTTACTAATAATAAGCTTTAATTTTTATTTTCTTGCAGTTTTTTAGAAAATTTTATTTTAACCTTGATTTTTTTTTTATTGAAAATTGAAAATCTTTCCTTGGGTTGTGTTCGCTTCAACTTCGGTTGGATTGGTCTTGACACTATTTTTTAAATTTATTAATTTTTTTATTTGCTTTGTTTAGTTACGCTTAGGTTCGGTTCTCTTGGATAGGCTTCACTTAACCTTGAAACAATTTTCTTAATTTTAAGCATTTTTTTTTTGTTTCAATTTCTTACAATTTTCGTCCTTTTTCTAATTTTTTATAATTTGTTTATTTCTTGACAACTGTCAATTGTAAGATTAATTATATTAATGATTCGTTTTTGTCTTTTTTATTAGCATCATACTTCGAGTCCAAAAATTTTAAGTTGGTATTATTTTAAGTTGTTTTTATTATTACAGAATTTTTTCAATTTATTTCTGCTGATACCAAGACATCAAAAATTATTTTGGGAAAAGGCGATCATGAAATGGAAAGCGACGGTCTATTAACGTCAAGTAAAAGCAAGGCTCCAACAACTATTTCAAAATCCATCATGGCTGCCCTTGACCAAAATAATTATTAATTATTTTTTTACACTTTGGAGTTTGGCGTAATTGGGCTACTTTTTGTAAGTAATACTTTTGACTATATTTTTGAAAAAAAAAAATCAAATCTGGCAATCCTGACTACTATTTTAACATATTCGTTGACAGTTGATTATCTTCACTGAACTTCAACTACTTTGCACAGTTCTGGTTTTGTAGAGGTGGAGAAACTTACCAGCCGCACTTTCTGGAAACTTTTCAAGAGTTAACCTTTCCGTGAACTCACGCCCCAGTTTTCTACATTATCGATCGCGTCAAAAATACCGGAATTTTTCATTTCTTGACAGACGAGATAAAAAAGATGAATGAGAAACACATGAGAACACGACGATGAAGGCCGAAGCAATTTCCTTCCTATTTTGGGGGGAGCCCCAAACGAAGCAGGCACATCCATACACATTATATTTAATGTTCGTATTACATGGTGCGAGTGGAAATGTATATTGCTTGTAATAAGTAGGTAAATACGTGTTCGTTTATTTACTTGGTTGTGAATAGGTAAATCAAAAAGAACAATGGGGCGATTAACGTAGAAAACGGGCGTTTTTCACGCATTTTATCGGCGATTACGACGCCGGACGGCGGCATGTGGAAGTTATTATTAACAATTTAGAATCTAATTACGGGCGCGGGCTAAAAACGAAACGCAGTCGTCGCCGGAGGCTACGGCAAGGTAAGGTGCGCCGGAAACGGTGATGGATGAATACGACTTCCGGCCGGATGAGCGACATCCCTGCCTACTCCGGCGGCACGCGTGGGAAAAACTTCCTCGCGTCTGAGGAAATCCCCCCCGCCTGTCTCCGCTCTTTACTATACACGACGGACGGCCCCATTCAAATTTAGTTTCATTGATTTATAAACGCCCGGATATAGATCAGCCGACGACGGCGTGCACGACGCCCGCCGCCGCCGCCGCCGTCTTTTCACTTTCGCTTTATTGCATCGGTGGATGTTTTAGTTGGCCAACGTATCATACACAGGCCGTAAACTGAATTTTAATGAAATTTTTATTGTCGGAAACATTTTCTCATCAAAGGATGCCCCAGCCGTTGTTTGCATACTGTCTGTTCATTAAAAGAAAAGAAAAAGTAAAAAACAATTGCCCGGGGAAAAATAAATAAAACGGTCAGAAGACTTCCATTATTGATCTAAAGATGGCGTTCTAAGTAAAGCTGTTGCAAACCGGATGTCTTCGTTACTGAGTAACGGGTATAACATGAGACTCGAAGTACCGATTCGTTACTTGTCAAAATATTTCGTTACTCGTATGACCAAGATTTCGCTCACGTTTCGACACGAAAAAGTTCGAACTCCCGATCAGTTGGTAATTTATTAGCAGGGAACGGAATTATATATTTTGTTCAATTAAATACAAACGAGGCGGCAAACGTATAACGCTATAGTGACGTGTGAATGCACACACGCTCGTTGTCGCCTCGTTCGAAATAAACCGAACAAAATATATAATTCCGATCCCTATTTATTAGTAATTTCAATTATAATTTGTTTACGTTTTTAATCGATTGTTTATCAACTGCAGGGTTGCCAGATTGGGCGAGATTTAGCGCCTGATTTGGGCTACTTTTGTTATTGTTTTCACATAACGACACTCGCCAACATTTTATTAGCGCTTTTTCGTAGTTCATCGTTTTTCATTTGTTTTATCTCCATCACAGCTGTGATCGTCTTTTGTTTTCCGTTAGCACTTATTTTCTACGAAATTTCTGATGAAAAATTCTTGCTTTTTCGTTCAGCTTGTTGGTGTCGTTTTCATTTGTTTTTATTTTCGCTTGATGTTTCTGATTGTTTTTGCAGGTTAATTTAGATTTTTTTTGCCAAAAAAAAGAAAGAATAGTTCATTTTGACGATCTTCTTTTGTTTTATGCACTGTATTTCCTCGTTCCTTTCTTTTGTGTTCTTTTTTTTTAATCGTGTTATTGACTTTTGTTTTGTTTTCGCTTGCTTTTATTTTCTTCGAACTTTTTGATTCGTCCAGAAAACTGTTGATTTTTCGTTCATGTTGGTATTGTCGATATTCTTTTGTTGCCGTTTCTTTCATTTACTTTTTTTTTATTTTTTGCAAATTATTTTTTTTTATTTGTTTCTTTGTCTTATTGTTCGTATATCTTTGCTGTTTGCTCGAATTTTCTTTTGTTCTATTGTTTCTTCCTACTCCCTATTTTTAGCAAAAAGAAAACAAAAACATGAAAGAAATTTTTCATGATAATTGTCAGATTAATTAATAATTCGTGTTTGTTTTTTATTATTTATTATTACAATTTTTTCTATTTATTCCTGCTAATATTTTAAATAATATAATGTACTTCTAATACAATTCTTATTATTTTTTTACATTTCGGAATTTTGCGTAATTGGGCTACTTTTTGTAATACGTATTTTTTTATTAGTTCCGTCATATTTCAGCAAAATTTCATTACAAATTACAACCAATCACAAATTGGAATGCAAGTGAAGGTGACTTTGAAAGTAAGCAAGGCACAATTTGGCATTAACGCCAATGTTGCCAATCAACTCGACCAATAATTACTTTTTCGGCATAGAATTCCCTAAATTCATCAGGGAAATTTAAATATGGGAGGGGTTAAAGTTAACAACACGATTACAATAAAACCAGTACACCTGCGGACAGTAAAGATTAGTAAATTATTGGAAATGTCGTTGTCACGTCATATTACTATTACGCACGACAAGACACACGATATTTATTACCACCTCCAAAACCTCAAGACCAGTACACTTGCGGATAGTCAAAATTAGTAAAATTATTGGAAATGTCATGTCATGTCACATTACTATTATAACCTCTAAGACACGTGACATTTATTATAACCTTCCAAAACTTCCAAGACCAGTACACTTGCGGACAGTAAAAATTAATAAAATTATTGGAAATGTCATGTCATGTCACTTTACTATTGTAACCTCTAAGACATGTGATTATAACATCTGAAACTTCCAGACCAGTACACTTACGGACAGAAAAACTGCTTCGTCCGTTTCATGTATTGTGAATTAGTTTTCGACCTGTCAGAGTAGAAATTACTGTCATGTTGGAGGTGTCACATTTTTATTAGTGTGTAGTTCCAATTGTGAGCGGTCTGTCTTACGTGAGTCTGATTTGTAAACTTGTAAGCTTTTTTTTGTATTGTAAATTCATTTTCGACCTGTCGAAAGTAGTAAATTATTGGAATTGTCACGATACGTCACGTCACATCACGTCATATCGCGACATATTACTATTATAATTTCTAAGAGACACAACATTCAGTATAGCCTAGAAAACGTTTAAGATCGGTACACTTGCGGGCAGTCAAAATTAGTAAAATTAATGGAAATGTCATGTCACGTCACATTACTATTATAACCTCCAAGATAAACGATCTCTAGTGTAACCTTTAAAATTGCAAGACCAGTATACTTGCGGACAGTCAAAATGAGTAAATTATTGGAAATGTCATATCACGTCACATTACTATTATAACCTCTAAGACACGTGACATTTATTATAACCTCCGAAACTTCACGACTAGTACACTTGCGCACAGAGAAACTGCTTTGTTCTGTCTATGTATTGTGAATTGGTTTTCGACCTGTTAGAGTAGAAATTATTGGAACCGTCATGTTGGAGCTGTCACATTCTTATTAGTGTTGAAAGCAGTTTCGATTGTCGCCGGTCTGTCTTACGTGAGTTTGATTTGTAAACTTATAAATTCATTTTCGACCTTCGAAAGTAGTAAATTATTGAAATTGTCATGTCATGTTATGTCACTGTCATGTCAAGTCACATCATATTACTATTATAACTTCTAAGATACACAACATTCAGTATAACCTAGAAAACTTTAGAAGATCAGTACACTTGCGGACAGTCAAAATTCGTAAAATTTTTGAAATGTCATGTCACGTCACATTGCTATTATAACCTCTAAGACAACGATCTTTAGTGTAACCCAGAAAAACCGCTTCGTCCTTTTTATGTATTGTGAATTGGTTTTCGACCTGTCAGAGTAGAAATCATCGGAACTGTCATGTCGGAGCTGTCACATTCCTATTATAACTTCCGATGCACGTGACGTTGATTATAACCTCCAAATTTCAAGATCACCAGCACACACTATGTAAATAAACTCAAATCATTTGTAAATGACAATGTGATGGGACAGTTTTTTTTTTTGTTCGCAAGTGTACACGCAATTCGTTAGTAACATTCTGATTCTGACTTTATTTCTCTCGCTCTTACGTGCAGTAAAACGGAGTTTTTCTCTCTCATATTTCCACTTCGATTGTGTATGTTCGGAACGAAGTTTCGAAAACGTCTTGTGTATGTAAATATAATCGGTTTTTCTTTTCCTGGCCGTAGGTGTACGCAAATGTAAGTACAACGATTTCCGCCTGCTCACTGTTCTGTGACACCTCGATCCGGTCCTGGCGTTAGTTCCAAGAAACCTCCTCCTCGGTTTTAAATAAGCAGAATGTGCGCGCTGTAAAATCCGCGACGCCCGCCGTGTTTTGTTTATTTGCGCGCGTCGCGGATATCCGACGTTTTGGGTTTCAGGGTTTTATTGTGGCGTGCAAATTTAGCGGGCGCTGTAAACAGGACGTTTTTTTTTTTTTTTGATTGGCCGCAATTAGCGACGAGAAGAAGCCAGGCCTAGATTGTGTTATTATTAATAATGGAGAGGGATCGCGTCGGTCGCATTCCGGCCGCATTGAAAGGTGAAAGGTCGGACTACAAAACGACCGCAGATATCCTGCTCAAATGGATCGCCCCCTTTCTTCCCCCCGCACCACCGCCGCTGGGAAAAATGAATGACTGAATCATTCCCTTTGTTGTTGTCGTCGACGTCGTCGTCGTTGTCGTTGTTGCCGTCGTCCTGTCCTCGTCAATTATTTATTTGAACGTTTCGTAACGAGAGGAAGACGCACGCGCCGCGGTGACTCAAACAGATATTTAATTTTCGGTTTGTGTATAAAACAATATTTTTATATTCCGGGAGAGAGAGAGAGAGAGAGAGCCGGGGGAGACTATTTCTGGACGCGTGTTCATGCGGGTATGTAAAATGCGGCCCGAGTTAAATTGATGACTTCGTGGTGGGCTATAAAAAGGGTTCTCTTGCCTGCCCGTTTAGCCTGAAAGCGCTTAGTAATTTGCCGTTCTGAGAATCATTTGATTATTTGGCAGCTATTGAATAACAAGCGGCGGCGGCGGCGGTTTTATTTTCAACTCGTTTTCAAAGTCATCGATGACCTAACCTTATTAAATAATATTTACACAAGTTACATGTCACTGAAGATCGATCGTCCATGTGAACGTTTCGATTGGATGATCAGAGAAAAAAAAAGAAGATCGCCGTTGATGTGTTGAGAAAATGAACGATTAAGAAAAATCAAAAAAATGAAGAGCCGAGGTCAAAGAAGAAAAAGGACAAAATGAAATTAAATCGAAGCATGGGCGTAGCCAGGATCTTGTTTAGGGGAGGAAAAACTTATGGAAATGATAAAAATTTAAAAAAATCGAAAAAAAACTATACTCTGTTTTTTAATTCGGAGTAGTACTTTTAAATTTTGGCGCTAAAAACGAGGTTTGTCATTGGTAGCCGGCTAGAATTGACCAATGACAAAGCTTGTTTGACCAATGACAAAGGTCATTTCTAGTGCCAAAATTTAAAAGTACTCCTCCGAATTAAAAAACAGAGTATAGTAGATTGAAAGGAAAAATGTTAAAAAGTAAATATTTAAAAAATGAAAAAAGTAAAAATCGTTAAGAATTTAAATGCAATATTTTAAAGTTAAAAAAAAAATCCAAGGTCAACCCACCGAAACCAACTGAACTGAATGTAAGTGAAGGCCAACCCTAGAAAAGACTTCTACAACAGAAAAAAAAACGTAAACAAAATTATCAAAAATCGGCAATTAAACTAAAGGAGATTGAAATAAAAAATCTTAAAAATTAAAAATAAAAATTAAATTTAAAATCGTAGAAAAATTTAAACACAATATCTTTAAAATTAAAAAAAGAAAATACTTCAAGGTCAACCGAGTTAAACCGATATTCAGCGAACCTAACCCAAACAAGCTAAAATGTGAAATATTATAAACGTTTCAAGGTCAAACCAATGCAACTAAACTGAACCTAATTGAATCCAACCCAAGAAAGAAAGATAAAAAAGTAAAAAATTATCAAAAATCGAAACTGAAATATTAAAAATTTTATGGAAATTCGAAAAAATTGATTGAAACATGAAATGTTAAATTTAAAAATTGAAAAGGATCCAAAAAATAAAATGTAAAAAACGTTTCGAGGTCAATCCAACCCAACTAAATTGAAACCAGCCCAGGAAAGGATTTTTCTAAAAAAAAAAGAAATTTAAAACGGATTAAAACATAAAATGTTAAACTTAAAAAAATTAAGAAGGATCCAAAAAATAAAATGTGAAAAAACGTTTTGAGGTCAATCCAACCCAACCAAACCGAAGAACAGATTTTTATAAAAAAAATAATAAACAATTGTTAAAAATAAACACAAACCTACTAACTAGGCTTCAATCATTTATGGCCGCTTATTCTCTTTTGCTTCTCAGTAAGTTCGATGATGTTAGTTCCTTTATTATTTATTCGAATAATTCTTACATTTTTATCAGGATGATCAACATTTTAGTTCGCAGTAAGATGATTTTTCTTTGTTTCGCACGTTTTCTTTTTAATTGAATTGAACAGATTTAAAACGTCTGGAGTCTAGGCGGTTCTAAATTTCCGATGGCGTCTCATTTTTTACGTTGTAAGGTCATGAGAATTAAAAATGTTTTGTACGTTTGTTGTTGAGACGGAAAGATTAAATTGCGTTCACATATGACATTTCATGCCATTGGTTCTTCTTTACGTCAACTCTTCCTCTTCTTCGGTCGGACCTTGATGCTGTCACGATGTTTTCTCGATTCTTACAAACCCTTCTTCCGTACGTCAGGGGCGAGACCAAGTTTTTGGCTTTATTAATTTGCGACGCGCATGGAGCGAATGGAGGCCTGGTGGATGTTAGGGGGTTCAGCCTAAATTTTTTGCATCTTGTCCGCCTTGGCTTTATTAATTTGCGCCGCACGTGGAGCGAGTCGGTCGTCTTATGATGGCTCTAAGGCCTGGTCGGTGTTGGTAGTGGACTCAGCCTGAAGTGTTTGCATCGCGTCCGCCTTGGTTTTATTAATTTGCGCCGCGCATGGAGCGAGTCGGTCGTCTTATGATGGCTCTAAGGCCTGGTGGGTATTAGTGGGGACTCAGTCTCAATTTTTTCAATCATGTCTGACGTAACCTTAAAGATGGTATACACTTTAGTTGGGTTGAGGAACCTAGTTGAAGGTTTCCTGTGTCTTCCTACGCCTTTTGTCGGTTTTTGCGTGACCTTTTAGGACCGAAACTCGTCAGAGAAGTCTCAGCCTCATCTCCGATGTTCAGGACAGGTTTTTGGTGCCTGTTTCCTCTGTATACGACTTTTGTCGGTTTTGCGTGGCCTTGGAGGACTGAAGCTCACCAGAGTTGTCTCAGCCTCGTCCCTGATGTTTCGGACAGGTTTTCGGTACCGGCTTTGAGTACGGCCTAATTTTGGTGTAGGCATTTTTATTGTGGAGTACGAATCATTTTCTATCTGACGGCTTACTATTATTGCATAGGACTATCATTGGTCTCGGTGCCGGTGTGGAAACTTGTTAGAGCATCTGCTGGACCCAGTTTTTGTCGAATCACTCTTCTTTTAGTTTGGCGGCTTCATAATATGTGTCAAGACGGTGTAGAAATGGACTGACCGAACGATGATCTCGCCACGACGACATACAGTTGGAATATAACCCTTAGAGGAGCGGTCTTGAAGCTGGTTTTTGTGCGATTCATAGCTTTTATCGTATTGTTTCGGGCTTTCTTATTTACGTTTAAAGCAAACTCTTGAGGGTCGGCTTTCTTTGAGCGGCGAAACACCAAAGGAATTCCGGCAATTTGCACTGCAGTCGGTTTTGTACACGCCACGCGATATGCGGTGCACAAGGGGCGCGGGTTTTGCGTTTCTAGGCGTAACGACATCTACACAGTCCAGCTCTACCAACCTTGCTGGAAAGAGCGGTGCCATCTGTGATACAGTAGGGGGACGATTGCGTCATAATTCACTCTCATCTCATTTTTTGACATTGATTAAAAAACTAACAAAATTTTGGCGCATTTTAAGCTTGACGCTTTCTGTTTTGTTTTTTTTTTTGAAGATGTCGCGCGTCGGCCGTCTTTAAGCCTTTAATTGTTTTTATTTTTTTTTTTTGTATGTACGCAGTTACGTTTTTAGTGCTGCGTCCGCGAGATAACGTTCGGTGAATGTCTAATTAAGGTGTAAAAACAAGCGTGTGAATTGAAATTAACGAACGGAGAGAGGAAGCGGAGAGAGAGCGCATCCGCAGCGGCGAGTGATTCCCAGAAACGGCGTTTCATAATGGCCAATAAAAACGACGCTCCGCACTCGGCGGTGCGCGCGCGTTGGAAATTTGCGGAATCAATTACGCGTAAATAAAGCGGAATTAAAAGGCCGAGGCTTTTTTTTTCTGCCGCTGGCAGAGGCGATGAGTAAGAAGAAATTTGCTGTCATTTGTCTTTTTAGAGAGAGAGAGAGAGAAACTTGAAACGTGACGGGTGGCCTTCTATAAAAGGTCTGTCTCTTTCTTAGAAAACAAAGCAACAAATAGTCTAAACTAAACAATTGCTTAGAACAAAGAGCCAACAAAGAAATAATTAAATGTGCAATAAGAAAAAAAGAGGCTAAAAGAAACAAAAGTTGGAGAACATCTGATTTCTTAACGCAAAACAAAAACAAACAAGAAGACTAAGCATCCGAAATCAACAAGACTTTTATAGCCTCGCGCCATCTTCTTATACCTCGTGACATTAAATGATCGAAGCAAAGTTGGGAACACTGAGGAATTGGCAGTACTTACTACTTGTCATAGTTTGTTATTTTCACGCATGGGTTAAGTTTTTTAGGTTATGACTGGCGTTGTTGTGATGGAATTAATCCACACTGTAAATTAATTAAAATTAAGTTTTACAAAATGTTGTTGCAAATAAAATTAAGGATGAAAATTATTCACATTATTAGAGTTTTATAGCAGTATACTAACCTAAACATTGAAAAGTGTTGCCAATATAATATGTAAAATAAATCAACGTCAATGATAGTCGTTCGGTAAGTACAGTTGTGACCCTTCAAAACTGGTACACCGATAATTGACATTGGTGTCGAAAATTCGAAATTTCGTAATGCGTAATCAAACCTTCTTTCAACTTCACTTGGACTGAATTGACCTTGAAAATACTTTTTAACATTTTATAGTTTTAATTGTAATTCCAAAACGCAAAAGTTGAAATCGCATAGAAAATGGACAGAAAATAATTCAGTACAATGTCGTGACGGCAACAAAGTTGACGGAAGCTTCAATTTATTACTTTAATTTAAAATCTTCATTATAAATTTCATTAATTTAAATTTTTTCGATTTATATTTATTTTTTCTGAATTTTTGCAATTGTAATTGTTTATCATTTTTAATTCCTAATTTTTTTACATTTTTAATTTTTCGCGATTTTCAATTCTCAATTTTTTTTTAGAATTAACTTTAAATTTTTCATATTTTCTTTTACTTGGGTTGGAAACTTTTCTTTTCTAAAATTCTAACATTTTCTGTTTTAATTTAATTTATAATTTTTTTTTTCGCAAGTTCTCACACTTTTAATTTTTCCAATTTTCATCATCATTCATTCATCATTTTTTTTAAATCTTTGTTACAAATTTCATTAATTTTAATTTTTTCAAAAATCTTTTTGTGCAAATCGTTTTTGATTGCAGTGAAAACCTCGAGTAGCCTCTGTACAGCTGTTTCAGCCCTGCTTGGGACTTCTTCAGCAGAGACTGCAATGTCAGGTCAAAAAGCGATCGTAAGATGTCGCTCTTTTATCTATTTAATTTTTTCGATTTATATTTTCGAATTTTTGCAATTATTTACAATGTTTAATTTCTTCCTAATTTTTTACAATTATAATGGTTTTTCCGTTCTAATTTTCTGCGATTTTCAATTCTCGATTTTTTTAGAATTTCTAACTTTGTTTTAATTTTTCATATTTTTTAACTTGGGTTGAATTGGCCAAGTTTCCTTTTTTATAATTCTAACATTTTTCTGTTTTTTTTTAATTTAATTATATTCGTCAAGTTTTCACATTTTTTTTTTAAATTTTATTATAAATTTCATTAATTTTAATTTTTTCCACTTATATTTTTTTTTCCCAATTTTTGCAATTATTTACAATGTTCAATTTCTTCCTAATTTTTTACAATTATAATAGTTTTTCCGTTCTAATTTTCTGCGATTTTCAATTCTCGAACTTTTTAGAATTTATAACTTCGTTTTAATTTTTCATATTTTCTTTCTTGGGTCGGATCGGCGACGAAACTTCTTTTTTAAAATTCTAACATTTTCTGTTTTAATTTAATTAAAATTTCTAGTTTTTCCGCCAGGTTTTCAGAGTTTTTAATTTCTTTTTTCAATTTTTCAGAAATTTATAATTTATAACAATTTTCCTTTAGTTGGATTAGCTTAGGTTAGGTTCACTTGGGTCGGCTTCACATAAATTAGCTTCCGTTGAACTGGAACTTGACCTTGAAACAATTTTCTAAATTTTGGACATTTTTAGTTTTAATTAATTTTTTTTATATTTTTAACAATCTTCAATTTGTTTAACATCTTTATATTTTTTATTTTCATTTTCTTTCCTTGACTTGGATTTCTTTGGGTTGGCTTCACTTAGGCCTTATTCACCTTGAAAGTTTTTATTTGAATTGAATTGGCCTTGAAACGTTACCCTTTCAAAGTTTATTTTTAACAGCCTTTAATTTTTTCAATTTTTTAAAGAAATTTCTTTCTCCCAGGCCTCACTTCATTTAGGTTAGCTTCAGTCGGATTAGATTAACCTAACTATTTTTAAAAATTTTTACATTTTCTTGTTTTAGTTGATCTCCCATTTTTCTTTTTTTTTAGAATCTACAGTTTTTTAAAAACCTTTATTTTTAATTCTAGTAATTCTTTCCTTGAGTTGGGTTCGCTTCTTTTGCCTTGGGTTCGCTAACTTCCCTTGGGATACTTAAGTTCACGTTGTTTGGATTGGGTTGACCTTGTAATTTTTTATTTTAAAATTTATTCTTTCACGATTTTAACTTTTTTCAATTTATTTCTTTTTTAGAAATTTCCATTAAGTTGGCTTCACTTTGGCTTGTTTAAATTGAATCGGTTGGCCTTGAAACTATTTTTTGTTTGTTTTAACTTCCAATTTTTTTTTACAATTTTCAATTTTTTTTTTAATTTTTTTCTTTTTAAGTTTCACAATTCTTTCCTTGGGTTGGATTCTTTTCCTTTGGATTGGCTTGGCTTCACTTAGATTCGTCTGACTTGGATTGACCATGAAATTTTTTATTTACATATTTTAATTTTACGTAACTTTTTTTAAAATTATTCTGAAGTTTGATTTTTGATTTTTTAACACCTGACTTTAAAAATTTCAAATACCTGTCAGTAGTGACGGGAGTCAGTGTCAAGTTGTCAACAACCGGAAGTCACTCAGTTGTGCCCTCTAAATTAAAATTCAGCATTGCCAACCTAAACTTGATGACTTTGTATTTGCATAATACACATTATACCGGGTGTTTTTAAAAAAGAATTTATCAACTCTTGCTACCAAATTTGTACGATATGTCTTAATTTTGTTCTAAAATAAGTTCAAGACTGACAATAGCTTATTTTTGAGATAAGCTAAAACACTTGGTACGTGTATCCGACCATCCGATTATACAGGGTGAGTTATGATGGTCGGAGCAAATTTTCCCAGCATGTACAAAAGACAAACAATGAAGTACCAGCGCCCCCTTTTGACTGACAGCAAGAGTTTCTTGGTAAAAATGTCTTTCAAGTCGCGAAAAGAATAGAAACTTGTATTTTCGCAAAGTGAAATGGATTTTGATTTTTTTTTATATATATTTTTTTAGATGCCAGTCAACATTTATAATTTCATTGTGTCATTGCGATCTATCAATCGATCAATCAAATTATTGCAAATTATTTTGTTAAGTGCCTTGCTTATCTGTTTCCCGTTGATTAAATTAAGTACATACATACACCACACTGCAGAGTATATCAATAAACAGACGCACATACCTTTTTTTTGTGTTACGATTGCTATTTTAAAAGTCACCATTCATCTGTTTCGAGTCACGATCGGCGCAGGCGCGAACGCACCTGAACTATTTTTTTTTTTTTGCTTTATCACATCGGTTTCCTGTTGAACCAACGATAATTTATCAAGCATCAAGAGTAGCTACACTTGTAGACGATGAGATTTAACGAGATAGATTTGATGACTGAAATAAATTCTTTTTTTAGAACAGAATGATAATGTGTACACTCATGTTCAAAAAATTCCGAGCGCCCGGTTCATGCTGGAGTAAACGCACTACGTTACGAGTTACTATCAATGAAATTCATTCTGATTTTCAATCTGGAAAATCGAGAAGGTCAAGAAAAGTGTCCGCAATTTTTTTGAACGTTAGTGTACATAATTTTTTGTCTTTGCAACCGTAAAGTAGGAAATGATTGTGTGCGATGGTCGTCAATCGATTGAAAAGGTCCTCGTTTATCTAACGAAACCAAACAAAAGAGGTACATAGAGTAACCTCAGGATGTTATGTTACCAATCGAAATACGTGTGAGAAGGCAAACGCTGTTGTATGCACAATAATTAGTTTAATTATTGATTACACACGCGTAATTAAACGCCGAACAATGCACGCTATCCAATCAATCAATTCTAATTAAATAGATATAGTAATCGATCGACGACAACGTGAATAAAATACACTCGATTTCCGTTCGTTGTTTGCTGCTGCTTTGCATGATTCGCTTTTTTTTTTTGGTCATGTACAGTCGCGAGCACAGAAAACAGAAAACACATCCGCGGACAGCTTTTAGTTTTGGATGTCTCGTTTTTCATGCTTCCCAACTGTACACACGTAGTCGTAGGGCTCTCATTTTTCTTTAATCCAACCCTGTGTTTTGGATTTTATTAATTTCGAAATTATACATTTAACTGCAGTTACTTTATTATATGTAATTATATTGTCATAATCGTGTATTGCACGCACAAAGAGGTAGAAGGGCGGGGGGGGGGGGAGTAGGAGGAAAAGAGAGAGAGAGAGTGAGAGAGAAATGAAATTTTACAAATTTTTCTTTTGGAAAAATAAAATCAATTTCGTATTCTGTAGGGACTAATGTCAGCTTTTAAAGGATGAAACAATTTTTGAGACAAGCTGTATATTAAGAGACAAATGAATAACGCAGCAAGATTTTTTTTTGTTTTGTTACTCTGTTTGAAATGAAAAAATGCAGATCGCAAAATAATTAAGTTGAATAAGCACGAATAGAAGAAGAAGAAGAAAAACACGTTCAAAATAAAAATAAAGTACTTTCAAATTTAATAAAACAAAAACAAGAGACGATCGTCTTTGTAAAAATGCAATCAATAAAAATATTAAAAGAGAAAGATGATCGGTTAGGAATTAAAAAATGAAATACTCTCAAACCGAATGAAAGAGGAGAAGAAATTAATTTAACAAAATAAAAAAAGTCAAATGGTTTGAAATAGAAAAAGAAATGTCAATTAATCCACAGGATTAAAATGTAAATAACTCAAATCGAGTATATAAAAAAAAATAAACGACAAAAATCAATGAATTGGTAATGATGAAATCAAACAAAAGATGATTAAAATTAATAGACGAAAATAAAAAAAAAGTATACAAAACTAATAAATCAGTTTGATTTAAAAATTGGTGAATTTTATAATAATCGAAAATTGAATCTCTAAATATTAAAGAAAAGAGATAATAAATAACGTCAAATCGCATAAAAGAGAAAACAAGAACAGCTCGATCGATCGACGCGATTAAAATCTAGAATAAATTCAAATCGAGTAACCGATGATTAAAAAATCAAATACCAGCAAATGAAAAATAGAAGAAACAAAAGTCGATTAGTTATGTTAAAAATTGAATTAAATAAAGTCAAAATAATTGAAAATTAATATCCGCCCACAATAATTTTATATCCGCAGATACGTATTTTAGCAGCTAAGCTGCCATCTTCAGTACGCTAGCAACTTAAAAGCACTTAAAAAGATCTAATGATCTTAGGATGATTAGATTGTTGTTAGTTTTTACATTTTTATGATTAGGTTGTTTTTAGACATTTTTTAGTGCTTTTAAGTTGGTAGCGTACTGAAGATGGCAGTTTAGCTGCCGAAATACGTATCTGCGGATATAAAACTTATTGTGGGCGGAGGTTAATTTCAATTATCTCTTAAACCACAGTCTCCTTTATATTTTAGTAAATAAAGTCAAATAAAGACGATCAATTATTGATTGTCGAAATAAAAATAAAATACTGTCAAATCTAATAAAACAAAAACAAAAGACGGTCGTCTATATGAAGAAAGAAGTTCAGTTAATAATTAAAAAATTAGTCAAATAAATAGATAATAAATAAAGTCAAACCGATTGAGAGAATAAGAAAATGGTAATCAATCCGCAGAATTAAAATGTGAAATAACTCAAATCGAGTACGTAAATAAAGCAACAATGATCAATCAATTGATAAAATAAAAAATAAAAATCATATCAGATAAAATTTAACAAAAGGAAAAGCAAGAAACAAAAGATGATCAAATTAAGAGACGAAAATAAAAATTGTATAAAACTCAGCAGTAAGTCAATTTGATTTCTACAGGATTTTACAAAATCTTAGATTTAATCTCTGAATATCAAAGACAATTAAAAAGTAAAATAAAGTCAAGTCGCACAAAAGAGAAAACATGAAATGGCTCGACCCATATATCGCCGGAATTAAAATGTAAAATAAATTCAAATCGAGTAGCTAAATAAAGAAAAACGAGCAAGACACGATCAACTGATGATTAAAAAATCAAATCGTGTCAAATACAATGAAACAACTATAACACAGAAACAAAAGACGGTAATAAATTAAAAAATAAAACCAAATTATATAAAGAAATCAGTAAAAGAAGAAACAAAGGTCGATCGATTGATTATATTAAAAAAAAAAACAAACAAAAACAGAAGGCGATCGAACAAAACAAAAGACAAAAGAAAACAACAGCAAAACACGATCAACCGACGATTAGAAAATCAAATCGTGTCAAATATAGTGAAACAAATGAAAAACCGAAACAAAGAATCTTAAACTGATTGTTCAAAAATAAAAACAAATCAAATGAAATCTAATAAAAGAACAAAGGTCGATCGATTGATTACATTAAAAATTGAATTAAATAAAGTCGGATGGCGAATTAAAAAATAAAAAACAAACGAAAGACGATCGAACAAAACAAAAGGCAAAAGAAAGCTACAGCAAAACACGATCGATCGATATTTAAAGAATCAAATCGTGTCAAATAAAGTAAAGAAAATGAGAAACAGAAACAAAAGATTTTAAATCAATAGTTAAAAAGTCAAAACAATAATTAAATAATGAAATCGAATAAACTAAGAAACAAAGGTCGATCGATTAATGATATTAAAAATTGATGTCCTGACAAGAACCTAAGAATAAATAAAATTTTGTCCTAGTGCTAGTTTAAGCGAAATATTTCATTTATTTTATCCTAAATAGTTAAAGCGAAATATTTTACAAGCATACGTGGCGCCATCTGTTTCCTTGAGCCACAACGTTATACACTTTATTTATCGGAAAACAATCAACGTTGAAACACAACGTTCTTAAAACTACTTTGAAGTAAAAAGCAAGGTTGGTAAAACTGATATTGCATCTAGCAGGTTGCCTCGTTCTCATTTACATCACGTTACATCACGACGTACAGGTGGAATATACCCCTTATTTGCGGCTACGGCCTTAAGCTGATTTTTGCGCGATTCATAGCTTTTATTGTATTGTTTCGGGCTTTCTTATTTATGTTTAAAACAAACACTTGAGGGTCGGCTTTCTTTGAGCGGCGAAACATCAAAGGAATTCCGGCAATTTGCACTGCTGTCGGTTTTGCACACGGCACGCGATATGCGGTGCAGGATGGGCGCGGGTTTTGCGTTGCCAGGCGTAACGACATCTACACAGTCCAGCTCTACTAATCTTGTTAAAAAGAAAATGTAGCGCCATCTCTTACCAGAGTCGTAATTTTGTCTTCTTTATTTGTGGAGAAGCAGCTAAGAAAATTTAAGAAGCGACGTTACGAAAACAATTTCGAATAAATAAAGTTACAGAAATGTTGACAATAAGTTTCGAAGAAGTTTCAATCCTAAGCAGCGCCATCTGTTAATCTGTAGCCGCATTTAATTTTGTTCCCTTTAAATTCCGGAAGACAGTGAAGTGAAAAGCAGGTGAAAACATATTTCTTGAAGAAAGTGCTCGGCAAACAGTTTTGATGTAACTCCGTTTGGCGCTAGTATTCGGGAACTTCTCTAACCTAAAATTTAGACTTTTTAAAAATAGGATAATCCATAACGTTGATCTTCTTTTGTCTTCTATTTTTTTCGTTCGTCTTGTTCTTCGTTGTGTACCATTGTTTACTTCAATCCGCCATTATGGGACTCTTGTGGTTTTTAATTGTAATTTTTAATTGATATTCCACACGGATTATTCTTTTGTTTTTTGCTTCTGGAGATTTATTTCATTTTGTTACGTTCGGTTATATAAACATCGATCCTCTCTTGTTTCGGTCTTTCTGTATTGAGTTATTGCCTAATAATTCATCGATTTTCTTCTATTTCTCGTACGTCTTTCTTTTTTTTATATTTCTTTGTTCTTTATTTAAGTGAATTATTTTTTTTTATTCGTTTCTTTTCTGTTCAACTTTTTTATTGTTTATTTTTTTGTCCCTTTTAAATTCGTGTTTTGTTTTTGTTTTTCCATCGTTTTCAACACTTTTCCGCATTGGATTTTTTTTTATCTGTGGTGGTTGCTCAGCGGGGCAAAATTAATTAGTGTTTTGTTTTGTTTTGTTTTTTCATCATTTTCGGCACTTCTCTGCATTGGATTTTTTTATCTTGAATGCGATGCGATGATAGAAAACCTAACGTTGCATTAAAAAAAAGTTGAAAACAATTGATAATTTTGAAAACCCGATTGTCATTTGTTTTTTCGAAAGTAGCGTAATATCGAGGAGAAAAAAATCCTAAAACTTTTCTATTTTCAGTTACTTCGTAAGAATACCAATAAGACAATTGGCCATTGCAGCGACTTCCCATAAACACCCTGTATGTTGGTTCATATGAACTTTTTTACTTAAAAATATTTCTCCTACATATTGGAAAGTTTGTTCCACCCATTACGACTCACCCTGTATATCATTAGCCATGTGAAAGTTGTTCCTCTTTTTTTTTGGTTCCTTTCGACGGTGAAACTTTTTTTTGATGAACATTTGCTGGAAACAAATTATTTTTTCGTGGAACGGGAAGGGGGTGGAAGAGGGATGGGTATTTTCTTCACATTTTATTTTTTTTCGATCGTGTTTTGTTTTATTATTAATTGTCTTATTGTAGCAGTTGCTTTTCCTTTCTTTTTTTCTCTCTCTGGAGAATTGAAGAACGCGAACGAAAAGAACGATGGACTGTTGGTTATGTAAAAAATAAATCTTTAAAAATGAAAGTTTGTTTACGTATCATTAGCCGTGTTTTGTTTTTCCTGTTGTGTTTTTTTTTTTTTGGTCACTTTCGACTGTGAAACATTTTTTGATGGACATTCGCCGAAAACGAATTTATTTCTTCAAGAGAAACAATTTAAGTACACTATACTCCGCTTAGTGCTAGTTTTCGGGAGATTTTCTAACCTAAAATTTTGACAGCTCTTGTGACTTTTTAGAAATGTATGATTATTCAAAATCAGTTTAGTCTTGATTTACTTAGCACAGAAAAAAAAAAGAAATCAACTTTTTAAAGCTGTTTACTTTCTTAACAATCAATTTTGTAGTATTAAAAGGTGCCAATAAAAATTTTGAAAACCTGGCGACATGACTTCTAGTTACGCCAGCGTTTCCCAAACTTTTAGGCTTCGCGACCCCCTTTTGAGCTATGTTATGATTCCCGCCCCCCTTTTCCTTTCTTTTAATATAATTTATTCGTTGTGTTTTTATTTTTTTAACTACTATTTACCATTATTTTTCCCTGATTTGTTTTTGTTTTTTGATTTTCGTTTATTGAGTGTGAATTTATTTTACACATTAATCCGGTCGATTGATTGCCATTTTATTTTCTCCTTTATTTGATTGGACTTTATTTTGTTTTTAAATTATTCACTTATCGCTCAGTTTTTTTTTTTTAATTTACAGATTATTCTTTGGATCACGACAAAATTTGTCAATTTTTAAATCAATTTGACTTATTGTTAGTTTTATATAATTTTTATTTTGGTCCTAACTTTATCATCCCTCTTTATTTTTATACAATCCTCATTTGCTTCCATTTTATTTAACTTTTAATATAACCAATTGATGGACCTTTGTTTTTTCTTTTAATCGATTTCATTCGTTTTGTTTTTTACTGTTAAACTAACAACTAATCATCTTGTTACTTGTTTTCTCTTCGGTTTGATTTTATTTGACATGACTTTTGATTTTTTTAATTATCGTCTTTTATTTCTTTTTTTTTACACGATTTAAGATTATTTTATTTTACATTTGAATTCCTCCGAATGATCGCTATTTTCGGCGAATTTATTTTATTTTTTAATTATTAAATTGAATTAAGTTTTTGGTTCTGGTGAAAGTCAGTTTATGTCGATTTGAGTTAATGTGTTTCACACAAGTTTTATTTTCGTCCTGTCTTGTTTGACGATTGTCTTTTGTTTTTATTTCATTCGATTTTATTCGTATTTTAGGGTGTTTTGATTTTGATAATCAATTGAACGTCTTTTTTTCTCCTTTATACGAGCTAATTTCAATTCTTTTAATATTATATGTAATTTTTTTACTTTTTTTTATAAACTGTTCAACAAGACCTTCATTCCACAAGACTTAACAACTCCGACACCCTGAAAGACCCCTAGCAGACCCTTAATAAAGGTTCATCGACCCCTTTCAAGTCTTCATCGACCTCCAAACGGTCGATATACCCGTGCTATAGAATATGAATAATCGTCTCTTAGACACAATGTTACGTTTTAATTAAACAAAGTTTTAAAAGATAAAAATTTGTTTAAGAAAAAGAAAGGCGATTATTATTTCAGATACCAAGCAATAAAAAAATACCAAGTTTTTTCGTTTAAAAAATTTAAATTTCAGTTTATATCTCAGTTATGCGATGTTCATTTGTTTTTCTGTAAATATCAGCGAAAACTTTGAATTAGTCTATGTAAGTTTTTTAATAAAGACTTCTTTCTAAAGTAAAAAATAATGAAGTTAAAGGGGGTGTAAAAAATAAATTGATAAATTAGTTGCAATTTGCGTTCAATTTTTTTATATTTTTTCTGCTGCGCCCCCCTTTGAAGACTTAGGCGCCCCCCCGTTTGGGAAACGCTGAGTTACGCCAATGAAACACAAGACTTCTTAAAACGGACGAGTGAGACGCAAGATACGTCAATAATCGTGAGTGAGAAAGATGGGATTACGGTCACTACCCAGTTGGCACTCTACCTTATAAATCTGAACGCACCCCGGTTTAGAATAATCTTCTTGTCGGGTCGCTTATTAATCAATTATTTGTTAATTAAATTCGTCGGCCTAGTTTTTTTTTTCTTTCGCCACGCCGCGGCGCGCCGGCCTTGATCGAAATAAAATATTTATAAATAAAGCGCACAAATTTAGTTTTAATGAATAATCTCGTCGAGAGCGCGTTATCGGATGCGTGTTAACCGCGGTGCGTCACTTCCTGTTATCGTAGGTGTTATAAATTATTTATCTAGGCCCGTATTTGTGTATTTGATTCGGATGTTATCGCGCCGGGCCCCACGAATTTATTCATATTGACATAACCTGACGACCGGATTCGTGACGGACGATAACGGACGATTTTTTTTTCACTGCTCTTCTCGATTCAACCAACAACCAATTTCCATGATGAGAGCAGGCCGGACCCATATTTCTTTTTTTTTATTTTGTTTTGTTTTGAGAAGAAAAAGGTCACTTGCGTTTAAGATCATCGACTGCCAGGGGGCGCCCGTTCATCTGGAAATGTCAACCGCCGAACAGGGAAATTAATTTTTCATTTTTTCGTTATTACAAGCCCGGCAATAAAATAATTTATAAGTTTCCAGTTTTCCAATAATATTCATTATTAGATAACCTAGATGGCAGTGATTATTATTATTATCGTCCACATACACACGGGATATTAATTTTTTTTTCTGATAGTTTGTTTATACATACATACATAAGAAAAGAAAATGAAATTGTACAAACGTAGAATGTATCGTATCTCCGAAACCGTCAATTTTTGGACCCATGTTTATTATAACTTTTCTGCGTATTTTGGGCCATATTACCACCTCCCGTCAGAATCTGCGATACTTTTTTAACACCCTGTATAGATATAACGAGTGTTCAATAAAAAAAAAACTGTCAATTAGGCTGTAGCAGGCTTTTGTTGTCGGTAACGCATGTCGTGATTAACAACATATGAATTTGACAACTTTGACAAGTTGACGATTATCCTAACTAATAAAAGTTGAAAGCTGCTCCTGCATTTTTTTTCTAATATTTATACTTAATATAAATATTCGGTAATAAACGTTTATTTGAAATGTCGTCTTTGAGTTAAAGTGAGGTTAGAAATGCAAGTGACTCTGCACGCTCGTCGTATGAAGAACCCTACGCTAGACGTTCAGAATAAATTCATAGGTATCTAGACCGTTTTTTTAATTGAACACTCGTTAGTTTGAATACGGAATGAATAAGAAAATGTCTGTTGAACTTTTCCTGAATTAAGTACAATCGAATTCCTATTCACTCGTGATTTAAATAAGACGAGTAGGGAACATCTTTGGTAATCTAAACCTAAACAATCCATCAAATTTATTCATATAAAAAATCATAGATGGCGTTAGATGTGTACACACGTAGCGTGTTGCACTAGCGCAGGAGTTCCCAACGAGGTCGATGAAAACTCGAAAATGGTCGATGAACCTCTAGGGATCTGATTGGGGGTCGATGAACTATTAGTACTGAATAACATTTCTTTCCTATTATTTAATTTAATTCCTTTATATACTATGGAAAAAGTTTTTCGTTTTTGTTAAAAAATTATTTTTATTTGTACCTGTTTGCACCACTTTTACTTAAAATTTTAAGTCCCACTTAAATGGTTAAGCGACACTTTTTCAATAAAGTGTGCTGCAAACGGACATTGAGATTCGTTTGAAGTAGTTTTCTTTTTCGGCCAAGAGATGGCACGAGCCCTGTCGCGCTTTGATTACATTGTATTTCGAAAATAGAAAAAATAAAAATCTGTTGAGAATGTAAAGAAGAAATCAAGCAAGACAACTTTAAATTGCAACGAAACAAATGAAGATGTGTGAGCGAAAAGAAGATATCCTGCCATTCGAAATTAGAATAAATTGGCTTTCACTTTTGCTCAAGAGATGGAGCTCTGAATAATTCCCGTGACTTTACGTTTTCGAAAATAATAAATAATTTTGGAATCGAAATCATCGCGACGCGCGCCGGACGTTTGGTTTCATCGGGAACGTCAGCGTTAAAATTGCAAGACGCCGTTACAGAAAATTGGTTTCCGTTTTGGTCAGGAGATGGCGCTTTGAAAGGGGTACATTTAAATAATAATAAATAATAATTTTTAAAATTGAAGTCACCGCGACGTTCGGAGGCAAGGTTTCGCCGGGAACGTCAGCGTGAGATTGAAAACACCGTTACAGAAAATTGGTTTCCGTTTTAGTCAAGAGATGGCGCTTTGAAAGGATAGATACATTTAAATAATAATAAATAATAATTTTTGAAAATGAAGTCACCGCGACATTAGGAGGCAAGGTTTCGCCGGGAACGTCAGCGTTAGATTGAAAACGCCGTTACAGAAAATTGGTTTCCGTTTTCGTCAAGAGATGCCGTTTTGAAAGGGTACATTTTCGAAAATAATTTAGAATTAAAATCAATGCGAAATTAGGAGGAGGCAAAGTTTCGTCGAGAAACCTCGGCGTTAAATTGAAACACTGTTGGACCAAATTGGTTCCCCTTTTTGTCAAATGGTGGCGCTTTGAAAGAGTAAATGTCCTAAAATAGTAATTTTGTAATTGGAATCATCGCAGTGTTAGTAGGCATAGTTTCGCGGAGAACGTCAGCAAAACTAACTTGTAACGTGTAACAAGTTAGTTTTGATGTATTCAGCGCCACCTACCGGGCTTTATAGTATTTAAAGTTTGTTCTAATTTTAGATACATTATTGGTAGAAAAGAAAAGTAAGTTGGTTGCAAATCGTTTATGATTGCAGTGCATCCCCTGTACAGCTGTTTCAATCCTATTTTGTGCTTCATCAGCAGAAGGATGTCGCTACTTAAGCTTTTCGTTATTGGTAGAGGTACTAACGATTAATTTAAAATTTATCGCCGAAGCACGTCGTTTGTGTACAAAAAGAAAAATCGTTCAGCGCCATCTGTTGAGTTTTATTAGAATTTGATGTTAAAACTGATCGTTCTCGTTTTGTTTGCCTGGATTAATGCAATTCTTGGTAAGTTTCTATCGTAGAGAGAGGAGAAAAATATATAATTATCTAACAATCTCTTTTTCGTGAGTAAAACAAAAATATATTTGACGCCATCTTCTGGACTTTATCGTAATTTACATTTATTATAATTAAAACCCAATTTAAGAAAGTGAACCATAAATGGCAGCCGTCAATATGATCGGCCAAGACGGCGTCGTTTGTGTTTAAAAGAAAATCGTTCAGCGCCATCCGTCGAGCGTGCTTAGAATTAAATCAAATTTAATATTGATTGAGCTGATCGTTATTGTTTTATTTGCTTGTAAGAATCGAATCTTTGGTAAATTCGAAGAAAAATATAATTAATTCAATGCAATTACTTGTTTCGAGAAATTAAACCAAAATGTATTTAACGCCATCTTTTGAACTTTATCGTAATTTTAAATCAACATTATGCCATAATTGAAATCCAGTTTACGACTGCATACCATAAATCAGATTAATACGATCAAGACGGCCAAGACGTCGTTTGTGTTCAAAAGAAAATCGTTCAACGCCATCCGTCGAGCTTTCTTGGAATTAAATTAATTCAATATTAAAACTGATCGTTTTCGTTTTGGTTGCCTGTACGAGTCGAATTTTTGGTGAATTCTCTTCGTAACGACATGAAGAAGAAGGTAATTATAGGTCGGTGTCATTTTGGCAAGTAAAACAAAAACGTATTTAACGCCATCTTCCGAACACTGTCGTAATTAAATCGGGTTTATATCGTAATTAAAAACCAATTTAGAACCACGTGAAGCGTAAATGCCGGACTATTAACGCGGCATATTGAATTTTTATTAAATTTATAACGCCGACGTAAACATCCATCGAAAACATTCAGCGCCATCTGTCGTGCTTTTTTGTAATTAACTTCATTTTGGTGTTTGGATCGTTCGAATCGCTTTATCAATCGAGGTTTAAAGAAGTAATTTGTACAAGTGAATTGAAATGATCCGCCTTTTCTTTTAGACATGAAAGTGCAGTTCGCGCCATCTGTTGAACTGCATCGCAGTTAAATTCAAATTATCATCATGGAAACTGCCCGGGGGGAGGGGGCGATTAATCGAAGTTGTAATGAAGTTTGCACGTTCGTATACTGGTTGTTGAATCAAACTGAGATTATACAAATAAATTCGGCGAGAAGAACAAAGGGCGTAGGTAATTAAAGATTGGTATCCGTGAAGCGTACGAACGGGTTGTCATTTTCACGGTGATAGTTTCCGTCACGAAAGCAAGCAACTATCACAGAAACTATCGCCGTGCAAACAAATAAATACAAAGTCATGATTTATGGTTCAAATCGGCTGTCAAGGAAGGTACTTACACTGTGATAGTCGCTTTCATGACTATTACAGAAACTATACATATATCTCGTGAACTCGAGGCTTAAGGAAGTGTCCACAACTTCGCAACAGACTAGAATGTACAAAGACCTGCCTCCTCTTTTTTGATTGCTTTCCGTTTATGGTGCATAGCTTTCTGTTTATTATACACAATATGTCTATGATCTCACGCTTCAACAACGACCGGTAGTGTGTTGGCGTCGTATCTGCACATTTAAATAATATATATAAGTGGCGCCATCTGTTGAGCTTCACGGGAATTAATTTTAAGGACGCTTACGTGATTGTTATGATTACGCCACCTCCTCGTCCGTCGTTTTTTTTTTTTGATCTTGCGGTATTTCACCGAAGCCGATGATACACTCTATTTCCGTACACGCGCATAATTACTAGTTTATTTCAGTGCGGGCTGAATACATGCCCGGAATTAAACAACCTCCACCTACGGAACTCGAATGAATGGAAGCGATTGTTCGGCTTTGTTTGTCGCGGTTACCGTTTGTTCGTTTCGAAATGTCATCATCACACCACCATCAGGCAAATCCTCCTCCTCCTCCTCCTCATCCTCTTCGTTGGCCTAAATGCGAATTTGAATGCACGCGCCAATAATCCCGATTTACTAGCGTCTGACGTCATTCCGTTTTACGCAACCGGTAACCGGTAAGGCGAGCCGAACAATGGGAAAGGAAAATGTGGATTTGATGATGGAAACGATCGGCTTTGTTCGCCCTCGGTGCGCCTTGTTTGTGTATTCCCGCGAGAGAAGAATTAATTAAGCGCGCCTAATCATTAAAAATTTAGGGAAAATCGAGTTTCGGGTTTTTTCTTTTTTCAAACGAGAGAACTTCGAAATGTAGCGTCTGCAAACGGATTTGTGACGCAAAAAAATCTGTGCTTTTACCGCGTTTGCTTTAGTTATGCTTCCTTTCTTCTTCTTCTTTTCATTTTCGAGCAAAAAAATAATGTGCGTGGAATGTTACTTCCAAATCTTCCTCGAGGCGAAGTGAATCCTTTTTTTAACAAAGACGGTCGAGGACGGTTACGAACAGGTGCTGTGACTTCCGAGCTAAAGAAAAAGTGCGTGAAATGTTACTTCCGAATCTTCCTCGATGCGAAATTAATCCTTTCTCAACCAAGGTGATGACATCAAGACATAAATGGTGATTTTCGAGCTAAAAAAATAATAATAATTTTCAACGAAAACTATGAGCGTAAACCACGACGAACGTGCGTGAAACGTTACTTCCGAATCTTCCTCGGGACGAAATGAATCCCTCTTTCAACAAAGGCAGTCACTTCAACTGACAAATGTTGCGATTTCGGAGCTCAAAAAAATTATAATTTCAATGAAAATGATGAATGTAAACCACAACGAATGTGCTGGAACTTACTTCCAAATCTTTCTCGAGGCGAAATGAATCCTTTTATCAACACAGACGGTCACCAACATATTGTTGTGATTTCCGAGCTAAAGAAAAGTGAAACGTTACTTCCGAATCTTCCTCGAGGCGAAATGAATCCTTTCTCAACAAAGATGGTCATATAGACATATAAATTGTTTGATTGTGATTTTCGAGCTAAAAGATAATAATACTCCTAATAATTTTCAACGAACACGATGAGCGTAAACCTCAATATGCGTGAAACATTACTTCCGAATCTTTCTTAGGCCGAAACGAATCCTTTTTCGACAAAGGCAGTAACAAACAACTCATAAATTGTTGCGATTTCGGCGCTCAATAATAATATAATTTCAACCTAAAGCACATCGAATATGCGTTGAAAGCTACTTCCAAATCTTCCTCGAGGCGAAGTCTTTTTTCAACAAAGACGGTTACCAACTTATAAATTGTTGTGATTTCCGAGATACAGAAAATGTGCGTGAAACGTTACTTCCGAATCTTCCTCGAGGCGAAATGAATCCTTTTTCAACAAAGCTGGGTCACATCGACACACATAAATTGTGATTTTCGATCTAAAAAAAATAATGCTCCTAATAATTTTCAACGTAAACGATGAGCGTAAATCGCAACCACCGTGCGTGAAACCAGTGCCGTCTTTACGCGAGTTTTTGGGGGGCCCGGCTCACTGCTCACTGAAGATTAGAAGAGAATAAAAAATCTTTAAATTATATTTTAGAAAAATTTTGTGCAAATCGTTCTTGATTGCAGTGAGAACCTCGAGCAGCCTCTGGACAGCTGTTTCAGCCCTGCTTGGGGCTTCTTCAGCAGAAACGTAGCTCGACATTCCCACTGCAGACCAAAAAACGACTTGCCCAATTTATTCGCGAATAAATTGGGCAAGCAAATCCCGCTTCAATTTGTCTATCCTACTGCAATGTTAGGTCAAAAAGCGATAGTAAGATGTCGCTATTTTATATGTTCTTTAAATTATAGTTTATTTATTTACTAAATAAAAAGCACATTTACCAAAAAGCAAGAAAGTTAATTTACTTTTGTGAAAGCTTATGTGTACAGCTTTTGTAACTACAATAACAATAAACTGCACTGGTGAATGCTCCTTTCTAAAAATAAACGGAATTTAAAACGAGTAAGGAATACTATGTTTCAAGAAAAATTAAATATGTAATGTTGCTATTGATAAATGATGAGTGGCGTTCTCAAAGAAATAGAACTGGAGGAAGTAGTTGATAAACTAACAATAAGTCACTTATATCAATGTTTTATTTAAATTTCTGGACTGTACTTTTCATTTATTAAGATAATAAATATGTCCGATTTTCACTGTATTTACTCTTAAAAGTTTTACAGATTTTGATTTTTCACTTTTTTAAGTTTTTAAATTCTTACTCTGCATCTAATAATAGTGACGCTCTTTTCCAGCTCCCTTTTATTATTAGATAATTACGAGTCTCTCTGTATACAGTATATCCCTGAATTGAACTGACAAGGAAAAAAAAAAGATTATTTCTAATTTTACAAAAGAGTATCAAAGGGATTTTTTTTCTTGAATTGTAACACACATAAATTAAAACTTCAACCTTAATACAGAGTCTTCTTAAAATCGAAAAAAAAGAACAATCAACATTTTAAACTATTCGATTGACCCAGTACATAATTTAAGTTTACGTCACAGCTCCTTGTAATTGTTACGGATTTCTTAAATTGTTAAAGATGACATTGACGAGTTTTTAATATTTACATATTATTAAGTAACTTCCTTGAAAACAATTTGTTTTAAGCGCTCCCATAAACAAAAAATTTCAAGTTGTTGTTAGGGATCTCTGCGGGTCATAGAACTGAACCAATTTTGCCAGTCTGCGACATGGATTAAGATTAAAAAAATATAAAAGAAATATTTTGAATCTAAAAGTTTTTTTTTTGTTAATTTAAGGCGAACAAATTTCTAATTAGAAACTATCACCAATGTTTGAATGGTTGTTCGACCCATTATTCTCGTACTGTCTTGACTAAGTCGCAAATTTTGAGATTATTGGATTGACAAAATTAGTCCAGTTTTATGAACGTCAAAGACCCAGAGTAATGCTAACTGTTTTCTTTTTCGATTTTAAGAACACCCTGTGTTAAGAGTATCTGTTATAAAAACAGATATGTTCATTTTAAATCAAGAAATTTTTTTGTAAAATTAAACATATACTTTTTTCCCTCTTGTAAATTCAATCTGAGGACACACCGTATATATACAGGTCTCATAAATTTTTAGAAATTATTTGCATAAATAATATAAGAAGATGAGTTAACTTAACAAGCACTCTTAGCTTTCGTAAGGGGGCCCCCAAAACCAAAAGTGCCACGGGCCACCACATGCCTTAAGACGGCACTGCGTGAAACGTTACTCCCGAATCTTCCTCGGGGCGAAATGAATCCCTCTTTCAACAAAGGCAGTCACATAAACTCAAATTGTTGTAATTTCGGAGCTAAAGAAATTATAATTTCAACGAAAATGATGAATGTAAACCACAACGAATAATGCGTGGAATATTACTTCTAAATCTCGTCATCATGGCGAAATGAATCCTTTTTTTCAACAAAGGCGGTTACCAACTTATACATTGTTGTGATTTCCGAGATACAGAAAAAGATGAGTGAAACGTTACTTCCCAATCTTCCTCGAGGCGAAATGAATCCTTTCTCAACAAAGCTGGGTCACATCGATACATTTTCGAGCTAAAAAAAACTCCTAATAATTTTCAACGAAAACGATGAGCGTAAACCACAACGAATATGCGTGAAGCGTTACTTCCGAATCTTATTTGGGCCGAAGTGAATCCTTTTCCAACAAACAGCATAAATTGTTGTGATTTTCGAGCTAAAAAATAATACTCCTAATAATTTTCAACGAAAATGATGAACGTAAACCACAACGAATGTGTGTGGAATGTTACTTCCAAATCTTCCTAGAAGCGAAGTCTTTTTTCAACAAAGACGGTTACCAACTTATAAATTGTTGTGATTTCTCAGATAAAGAAAAAGTGCGTTAAACGTTACTCCCGAATCTTCCTCGAGGCGAAATGAATCCTTTCTCAACAAAGATGGTCATATAGACACATAAATTGTTTGATTGTGATTTTCGAGCTAAAAAAAATAATGCTCCTAATAATTTTCAACGAAAACAATGAACGTAAGCCGCAACGAATATGCGTGACAGGATACTTTCGAATCTGCCTTAGGCCGAAATGAATCCGATTTCAAACCAAGGCAGTCACATCAACTCACAAATTGTGATTTCAAGGCTCAAAAAAAATTATAATTTCAACGAAAATAATGAAGAACAGATAAAATAGCGACATCTTACGATCGCTTTTTGACCTGACATTGCAGTAGGATAGACAAATTGAAGCGGCATTTGCAGGGCTGAAACAGCTGTACAGAGGCTGCTCGAGGTTTTCGCTGCAATCAAAAACGATTTGCACAAAAATTTTTCTGAAAATAATTAACTTAAAGCACGACTAATATGCGTGGAAAGATAAAAAAGAAAGAATAAAAAAAAGTATTTAAAATTGAGAATGGGGGCGGGGATATGAAATGTTGATTATGATCGTTGCGAAATTGTTTGTTTGCTGTGTAACAGATGGCGCGGGCCTTTACAGCAGAATCGGAAGTTCTAAGTTAAATTCTGTATTCTGTAACGAAGAAAAAAATAAATACATCTAAATCGAAAAGATTCTAATTTCATTTTGTTTACGCGAGCGCCATCTTTACTTATTAAAAAAGAAACTACGAAAAATTCAAAATAAACGGATCATAGTCATACTTTTTTGCGCTTGCGTTTGGATTTTCTATTAAAAATCGATTGCCTTTTGTTGTTTTTTTATTTTATTTTTTTCCAAAGTTTGTCGAGATTTTCATTTAGCTTTTTTAATAAAATTTTCAATTTTGTGTTTCAATTTGGTGTGCCCTTTCGCCCTTCGAGCATTTTAACCCGCTTTCTGTTTGTTGTTTTTTTTTGTTCTTCTTTTTGACGTTTCGTGGTGCTAAGCTTTCGCAATAAAAGAAATAAGTACATACGTCCTAGCAAAAGAATCAAGTTGTAAGCTTGTTTTTTTTTGTCCTTTTTGCGTTTGTTATACATATTAAATATTAAGTTTATTAATTATTAAGTTTACGCTTTTGCGCGCGCTACGCTCCGGTTTCGTTCGTGTTTTCTTCCAAAATTCGATCGTCATTTGTTAGTTACTTTTATTTTCACAAAGCTTCCGAAAAACAATAGCAGCGCGTTCAAAACAAAAGAATTACTACACAACCGCTACGCATTGTGCAAAATTTCGAGAAGGCAGCGGCGTCGTCGACTTTAGAAAATAAAAGGTGTTGGCGTTAATGTCGCAAGTGTTTTGATTTTTGACCGACATTAAGTGAGGACAATGAGGTAATACGATACTATCCTATTTGGCAGCCGGCAAAATTAATTTAAATCGCAAATAGTTTTTGATTTTTTTAACGTTACATCGTGGAGAATATTTTATGTATAACTATTATTAATAAAGAATTCGAACAGTTGCCCGGTTTTGGTGACTTTTGAGTGACTGTTTAAGTTAAACGTTCAGATACTTGGAAGAATCTATTGGCAACACTGTTCAAAGCGACTGTTTTATTACATATTTCTCCAAAATATTACTATTGTTTAAATACGATTTCACAGATTTTACAAAAAACTCAGCTTCTCAAATCCTTCGAAATTTTTAAGTATCACATGTGAAGTACTCGTACTTAAACAGCACCAACATTTTGGAAAAAGAAAAATTACAGAAAACTGTAACCCTCTACTATTTTTTAGCTTTCGAAGTACAGTGTGACCTCTTTAAACCGAACATCCTCTAATCCCAACACTGACTTCTTAATCCGAACAACGAAGTGAAATGGGGAAATCCCTTAGTTTCGTGCTTAATTTTTAAGAAATGTTTGCTCTGTTCGTTGTTCCTCGTTCATTAGAACGCTGACCGTTACTGAGTTTAGTTTGCGTTATAATTTAGAGCAGAGGTTAGACTTCTAAAACGAAACATTTACTTTATGGGTAAATGAAAAAATTAAGCTTATTAACCCTTCCCTGACCAAGCTCTGAAAAATAATAAGAAAAACCGCCGAGCGGGGTAATAACCGAATTACCTCAATGAAATTAGTTACTTTATAGGTTTGCGAATTTGTAGATAAATTAATAATACGATGCATCGATGAAGTTATGCATCGCTGATTCTATGAATCAGTCAATGATGAATGATCAGTCGCTTCATTAAAACCGACTGATTGTTGAAGTTATGGATCGATGAAACGAAGGTTCGATGAAGGGATGGATTAGTGGAACGATGGATCGACAAATCGATGAATGGAGGTCTAAATCATTGGTTAAATCATAAGTGATTGATCGATAAAGCGACGTTTAACCGCAGCAGACTATCGATGAAGCAGTGATCCGATGGTCCGCTGAATCGATGGATAGATGAAGCGGTGAAACGTTGGATGATGAAGCGATGGATGAATTAGGCGATAGTTGGACGGATGAAGCGATGAAATGATGAAACGATGGATGAATTAGGCGATAGTTGGATGATGCGATTGATAGATGAAACGTTGGATTGATGACGCGATAGATCGATAAGACGATGTATTGATTAAACGATGAATCTCTGATGCGATGGATCGATATATTGTTGATTCGATGAAGTAATGGATCGAAACGATGATGAATTAATGAAGTTTATGAATCTATAAGATCGAGCTACAATGACTGGAGAAGTTAAACTAATGTTGTTTGTGGGTGTAAAGAGGTTTTACAGGTTTATACAAGTTTCAGGTACAAAAAACTTCAATTATAAAAGCGACCATGCGGAGTAATTAAGTTTCTTCAGTGATAGAATCTTGAAAATTTTTCAATTCATTAATGTTTTTAGAGGATTAGATGGCAAATCATCAGTTTAAATTAATAGAAAATATAAATATAAAAGAAAATATTTACAAATACTTACATTTGTGGGACTTCAGTTACTCCTCCCAGAGGGCCTAGAGCACAAAAGGGTTAAGTTTAGAGGCAGGTTAATGGTTCGATAATACAAATATTTCGAAAATCCGTATCAACCAGTGCAATTAATCGTTCGAATTAAAGAGGTCCTACTGCATTAGATTTTCTTCACATAAAATAATGAATTGGAGACCCTCTAGTAAGAGTCTGTGCATTTTTAATTGGTTCCGCCATATTTCAGCAAAATGTACTTCAGCCAATCATAAGAACGAATGGAAGTGTAGTTCGGCGCCAACATTTGAATTTGACCTTCAAAGTAAGCAAGCTAGGTTAGGTATATTGTCAACTTGACATTGACGGAACTCTTTTTGGTAAAATTTGACTTTGAACGAGCAAGCAAGGTTAGAAAGTATTGTCAATTTGACACTGACGGAATTTCTTATAATGAACACAACTGCTTCGCCCCCTACAAAATTTCAAGAAGTTAGCGTCGATTTTAGAAAATAAAAGTCGCTACAGTCTATTCTTGCAATTACATATTTCGATTTTTCACTGGTCTTAAGTATTTTTATGATACTATCCTCTTTTAGCAGCCGACAAGCAAATTTAATTTAAACCGCAAGTAGTTTCTGATTTGTTTTTCTTCTTTTTTTAATTTTAATTCAATCAAATCTTTCGCTAACACGTGGGTGAGTCAGTACTAAAAGAATCATTCCCGGTTTCATCGTCCGCGCGCTTACTCATCGACCCTGGATCTCTTCCAGTTTCTCGCTTCCGCGCGGGTCGTGATCTCATCAGCGCAACGCAAAAATCGACCGATTCCGAAAAATAAAATAACTCCTAGATTACATCCGCGCACAGTAAAGAATCAATGGGTAGCAGCGCGGGTGTTCGGAACGTGCACGCATCTACGAGACATACCGGGTGGTGAATGTTAACTCTCCTGAGTTGGCAATGCTTAATTTAAGGTGGCATGACTGAATAATTGCCTGTCATGATCTATTCTACACTACTCAAAAAATAAAAGTAGTCATTTTTGTGTTTCGGCTTGTATTTGGCATGGCTGAACATTTTTAAATATTAACTTGATTAAGTGCAAATTAATTTTTATACAAGTTGAGGGTGTGCTAAACAAGCAACAGTTTCACAGATATGTTAAGTGTTACTTAGAGATTTTAAGCCTTAGTAAAAAAAAATATTCCAACAAAAAATAGTGACTACTATTTGTATCAAATTTTAACGATGCCGCGAAAACGCACAAACCTTTTAAGTGCGTTCTTGTCAAAGTCTTGTTTATAGTGAACTGAAAATATAACAGAGCGACAATTAATGAAAAATTAACAAACCTTCTTTCGGTAACTTTTGCCCTAATTTACTTCCCTATCTGGTTTCATAATGACGTTGAACGCATGTATTATTTTGTAATTGTTACTGATAAATTTGTTTGATGTCATCCAACATTTAAATTTAATTATTAATTTCAATTGTTTAACTGACATATCTATTGTCCATGTATAGCTCTTTTATGTACTTGGCAATTTGATAAATAAATTTATTATTATTATTAAGCACCGAATTTTATATTTTTTTTCTGTAAGCTAATGATTATCTTTCGTGCGACTTATAATTGTCAACTTGAAACATGCTTGACACATAACCTCACATTTCTTCTGTCTAAATTTATAACTAGCGCGTTTTTGCAGCAGTGTTGCCGGTTGTGTCGAGGAGGTAAATTGCGAGGTTGGTGGTTTTTTGATTTTGTAACAGATAGTACTTTTCTTTTTTGAGCAGTGTATATCCGGTTTTAATCTGTCAAAAGAAGGTTACGTTTTGGTTATGTCATTGTTATAGCAGTAAACACGAGTGACAGCACAACGTCGGTTCGGTTCGGCGGAAATAATAAATTACTGAATCATATTTTGTATGCTATCAAACATAAAAATGTACTCATCCAGGGGATCTTTTTCTTGCCAACCCCGGGCACTTCAGGATCAGCACTTTGTATTTCAATGTTATCTCATGCTGAAGGATTAAAGATCGTTCTCTCTCGCGCATTGATATTTGAACCCCTCTTTCAGCTGTCGTTCTTGCAATTGATCTCGCGCTTTCATGCACGTGTCGAAACACGGCCGAGTGCTCTCGTGGCATCACCTCATACATCGTTCACCGTGTATCCGCGTGAATAGATACGACGCATCGCCGCGCCGCGCCGTTGCGAGACGGATGAGGAAGAAGAAGAAGAAGAAGGAGTCATTGACTGTTTTCTTAGCGGTCCGTTGTGTCACCGACATTAAAAATAAATATTACTCGCCGCTCGGACCCAAAGGCCACCAGAAGTTATCATCATCGGCCGATTCCGCGTAAATAGCACGCCTCTGTTATGAATGAAATGAACTGTCGAGGAGGTATTAACGCGCTCGCTATTTATATCTATGAATAAAGTGCATTCATTGTCTTTCTGTGCGCCGTAATCGAGAGAGAGAAAGGTTCGCCTTCTTCGTTGTTAAAAGGAACTTAACGCAATCACGTTAATTTGAAAATTTGCGGGGGTTGGGGGGGAAGGGAGGACGAGGTAGAGTCGATCATCACATCATCAGAGAAATCTAGTTCATCCCCCGTGTGTGTATACACATGCGCAGTCGTGTCGTGTCGACGGAATGGGGATGAGGATGGGATGGGGATGGTTTCGAATTTAACGCAGCAGCCCTTACGTAATATTATTGAGGACACGGACATGTGCAGCGTGGTAGATACGGTATAACCGGGCCTGCTTGCAGCCAGCAGGACCTACTTTCCCCACGCTGCACAGTTGCTAGGAGACGAGAGGGGTCACGTCCTGGGGAAAGCACCTGTTGGAAAACTAGGTGGGCAGGAGGCACATGTCCTTCCTGCTCGTTACCTAAATTCGAGCGTGTTGTACAGTCGCGTGCATGAAAAACGGGGCGCTATTTGTTTTTTTCCTAGATAGTATCCGGCTTTAATTGACACTATTTACAACATAATTAGGTTACGATGTCGTAATCGCTGGGCGGAATTTCGGGCCATTAATCCATACTGAACGCACATACTATAATTTGATCGATTAGAATAGCGCCCTCTGATTTTAAGATAACAACTTCAGTAAACTATTAAAAGAAATCTTGTTGCTGTCGCTTTTAATAGATCTAATAATTTTTAACTTTGTTTTTGGGATATACAGGCTGTTTCAAATTCGACCCTCACCATGGGGATCTCGCTTATTTGAAGATATACATATAAGGTAGGTTTAAATTTGGCAAAGTTGCTAAATTTGATGAGTATTAATAATCCGGAAAGAAAAAGTTTCTATGTTAACTCTTATTCGAAATAATTGTAAAAAAAGAAAAATTGTCATTTTCTTATTTTGCCTCTTATCTTCTTTATTTAAAGAGATATCAAAAAAGTAAAAATATATTCTTGGGGCACTTTTCAATTCTCTGCGCAGTGGTAAACACTATTTTTCTATAACACGTTTCGTTAAATTGATACCATCATCAATCTACTCATTATGCCAATTATGGTAATATAGTACATTTTATAAAAATTCTTTAAAACAAGGCCAGAATGAAAATGTTTAATGTGAGATAAGAAAAATTCTAGTCAATAGAAGATATTTGATGGTTTAAATTAAAAACAAAGTGTTCATTAGACAATAATTTACTAAATACTTTTTGTTGTACAACAGAAACAGCAAGAAACGATACTTTTGAACCTATTTAGAGAACAAATGACAGCTTAATATTGATTATTGAAATGTATTGATTCAACGAAGAAAGGAAATCGATTACTAGCAAAAACGACCGATGTGAGTGAATGTATTTTCAGGTTTACTTATACAGAGTAATTTTAAAAATTTTTTATCAACTCTTGCCACGGAATTTGAACGGCATGTCTTAGCTTAGTGTTACGTAACTTCTAGATGTGTTATTTTTGAATTAACAAATGATTATACTACTCAAATTTCATGAGAAGCTGTATTTAACTTCACCCATAACAGTCATTTTTGTTCCTGTATTATTGTAATTGATTCTCATTTTTCAAAATTACGTCTAATTGTAATATTATTGAATAGTTTAAACAGCGACATCCTACAAACGCTTTTTGACCTAACATTGCATTAGGAGTGACAAGTTGAACCCAGTTTGCTACATAATAAGTCATCCCATGCAAGGCGGCCGTCCTTGCCTGCTGTCAAAGCATTATCAAAGTTTTCAAAAAAATGGTTGTAAATCGTTTTTGATGAAGCCCCAAATAGAGCTGAAACAGCTTTACAGAAGCTGCTCGAAGGATTCACTCCAAAAAAGAATGATTTGCAACAAAATTATGTAACATTATTATTCTAAGCTATTGTTTATTGTCCGGATATGTTCTGAAGTACCGTGCACTTACTGTTTTTGTGTTTCTATTGTACACACAAACAATATTTAGCAAATTAGTGTCTAATGAACACATTGTTTTTAATTTAAACCCTCAACTATCTTCTGTTGACCAGAATTGTTCTTATCTCACATTAAACATTTTTATTATGGTCTTATTTTAAAGCATTTTTATAGCATTTGCTCTGTTGTCGTAATCAGAATAATGAGTAGATTCTTTTTCCACTAAATTTCAATATGGGCGCCATAAGAAAAAATGAACTTGATGATGGTATCAATTTGACGAAACGTGTTATAGAAAAATAGTGTTTACCACTGCGTAGAGAATTGAAAAGTGCCCTAAGAAAATATTTTTACTTTTTTGATATCTCTTTAAATAAAGAAGACAGAGGCAAAATAAGAAAATGACATCAATTTTTCTTTTTTTTACAATTATTTCGAATAAGAGTTAACATAAACTTTTTCTTTCCGGATTATTAATGCTTATCAAATTCAGCAATTTTGCCAAATTTAAACCTACCTTCTACGACATTGCAATTGTGCCCTAATTATGAGCCTGTGAAATTCACAGGTAAGTTGTGCGAATGTGCAGCGTGTTTGATTCATCTAGGGATGTAACTGACATTTAACTTTTCGAGAGAATTCATTTCAAGTGACTAATTTGAATTGATTAAAATACCTTTATAACATCACCCTACATGTAAAGTTAAAGAAAATATAAAAGACAGGATTTTAGAGACGAAGAATGAAATTTCAAGAGTTTTTTTTTATAGACGGTTTGGAGGGAAGGGCCGGGGCGTATTTTCAGTACAAAATAAGAAAAAAAGGAAGCCTTTCTTAGAAAATAGCTTTTCTTTATGCGTAAAGTAAATTGTCCTTTCAACTCACCAACGCTCACTTTCTCGATACACAGAATTTAAATTAAATTAATAAAATAGAAAAAATCTGTTAGGATTAAATTGATTCTTAGACAAACACACCGTGAAGAATAAATTAATTGCAAGCTTGGGAAACTGACTGATTATTTTGAAAAAAATTTACGACAAAAAAAATAAATGATGGGGAACACGACGTGTAATTATTAGATCAAGAGGCCTGGGCGTGAAGAGCTAGGAAGATCAACGTCTCGTCCGCTGCTGGAACATATCATGCACTTTTCTACTCTTTGATTTATATCCGGAGGGGCACTATGCATAAAAAAATCTTAATCGTGTGCATAATTAGGGGTAATATTGCGGAATCTGTGAGCTTGATCTCAATCTCTCGGTCGCTTGCTGCGTGCCGCGTAAACTCCTGCGGAATGAAACTTTTTAGTGAAAATTTTGTCAAAAAGCGATCGCAGGCTGGGATGCATATTTTAAACAAAGTATCGTTACTTTGTATCAAATGATGTTTTTTTTTTTTTGAGAATCGATACCAAACGATACTTGGCAGAAAAGTATCGATGCTTTGAAATATCGTATCGTTGTGCTGTAACAGTATCAATTAAATTACATACATTCTTAATTTAAGAAGGAAAAATAGTGAATCATTAAAAAAGTGTTATATCACAACAATAACTAAATGCTGCATGCACGCCACAAATTAATAAAGCCAAACTTGGCTACGCCCATAACTACAAAAGGAAGGGCTTGGATGAATCAAAACCAACACAAACTAAACAAAAGCGAACCGTGTATATAAGACGACATCAGTAATAACCAATGGCGCCGAATGTTAAGTGTGAACGTAATTTATAATAACGAGTGAACTGAAAAACGCCAATCGCAAGGAATCAGATGACACAAAAAACTAAGGCGTCGCAGAGTTTTTTACGACCAATCACGACGCGACGGTTAGAATAAACATTCGATTTAATTTCCACGAAACACTGTAAAATATAGCTACGGACGCTTGCCAAAAAATTACGCAACAAAAGCTAAAAATACAAACTGAAAGTTTCATTTAAGATGATTTCTTCTTTGGTCAAATTTCGAAACTCGTTTGGCATAACGACGATGAAACAAAAAAACAAAAAAAAACAATAAAATCGCTTGAAACAAAACAAATTTTTTTTTTTTAATTCAAAATTTCTAGTAATTGGCATTGTTATGAAATATGCAGTTAAGCATACAGGGGGACACATTAGCTTGACAAAGTTAATTTTCACCTTTGTCGGACCGAGAACACAACAAGGCTTCATACAGCCTTCAAAAGTCCGTTTTGCAAAATTATTTTCAACGATACAGCGCGTTCCATAAATGATTAACTCTATCGTTGTATATTTTTTTTTAATGGAACAGCCTGTATATTTTTCTATTTTTAAATTCCACGTAAAATAAGGTTTCCAATAAACAAAAGAAATTTGACCTTTGTTGGAGAACTACCAACGAAATCCTATAAATTGTGGAGCGGATCTCGGATGGTGCTGCTCGTTATAGGTTTTTCATTTAAATATTTTTTCTCTTGTTTCTCTTTTTGTTTGATGGTAATTTATTGTTGAAACCAATTTAGATTTTTTTACCTCCGACGGCAACGGCAAAAAACATTAAAAAATTTTACTTAGCCGATAATAGATGGCGCTGCTCGATAAGATTTAAAAAAAAATAACCTTTTCTCGTAATTTCTGATAATTGTTGAAACCATTTTAATATCTCCTCCGACGGTTAAAAACATTGAAAAAATTTTACTTAGCGGATCACAGATGGCTTTGACCGTTATAAATTTAACCTTTACTCGCATTTTTTTGTCTTTATTTCATTAATAATTGTTGAAACCACTTTAAATCACTTCCGACGGTTAAAAACATTGAAAACGTTTTACGTAGCGAATCACAGATGGCGCTGCTCGTTACAGGGCTTTTAATAACGTTTTCTTGCGATTGTTTATTTTATCCCTCCTTTTTTTATCATTGTTAAAACCATTTTAATATCACTTCCCGACGGTTAAAAAAGTTAAAAAAGAAGTTTTACTTAGCGGATCTCAGATGGCACTGCTCGTTATAATAAAATAACCTTTACTCGTAATTTCTCTTTGTCCTAGTTTCATTGATAATTGCTGAAACCACTTCAGATCACCTATAACTGTTAAAAACATTGAAAAAGTTTTACGTAGCAGATCACAGATGGCGCTGCTCTTTATAATAAAATAGCCATTACTCGCATATTTTTTTGTCATTGTTCTATTTGATAATCGCCGAAATTATTTTAATGTCATCTCCGATGCTTAAAAACATTGAAAAAGTTTTACACAGCGGATCACAGGTGACGCTGCTCGTTATAGATTTTTTTTAAGTAGCCTTTTTTTGTTCCCCTTTTCTTGGATAATTGCTGAAACAATTGTAATATTGCCTCAGACGTTTAAAAGAAAATTGAAAAAGTTTGACTTATCGGATAATAGATGGCGCTGCTCGTTATATATGTTTTTTAATTCCCCTTTTTTTGGATAATTGTTGAAACCATCTTAATATTACCTCCATCAGTTAAAAAAAAGGAACACGTTTTACTTAGCGGATCACAGATGGCGCACGGAGCTTTCTCGCTCGTGATTTTTAACTTACATCTAAATTCAGAAAAAAAAAACGGAATAGGAAATTAATTAATCAATTATTTATTTGACAATACCTGTCAAAAATATTTTCTGTGACCTACTTACTTATAAACTGACATACCGTCAAAGAATTCTAACCTATTTCTAATAAATCATTTTGACACCGTGAGAAAACTGAAGAAGAAAACGTAACGTGCACTTTTTCTTTCTTTGTTGACTTTTCCCGTTCTTTTTTTTTAATTCAGCTGTATTTGCGTCCCCCTCCTTTGTTTCGAGAAGTCTCGTGCGTTTACGTTATTTCCATGACAACGAGCGATATTTTCACATACCATTTTTAAATCGGTTGGAGAAGACCGCCCGTTGTCATGGAAATAACGTAAAAGCGATGACGCAGATGAGCGAGATGTAAGATAAGATGAAAAACGTGACTGAGAGAGATGTGGTTACACGCTCCGCGGGCAATTTTCGAAGGCGGTATAAATTGCAGGTTGAACCTAACCTCAAATTAAGAAGTTGTTGTGATTGATTACTAAATTATACCAACTGTGTAAATCGCAAATCACGACTTGTTTCAATCAATACATTTAATTGACACCGTGGTAATGAAATAATGGTGGAGGGGATCAATTAACGTTTTCTTTTCTTGAGGGAAAGGGGGGGGATCGATGTCTAAAAAAAAGAAATACGTGAGAATACGTGCTCTAACTAATGAAGAATTTTTTTTTTGTTTCCAGAAGGATTTTCGCGATTTAGGGCAGCCTACCCCGAATGGTGTGATAGTTGCAGCGAGCTCCTGGACAACACGACCGGAGCGCTGCCCGCCGCGGCCGGCCCGGATCCGCTACCCCTGATGGGGCTCCGGTCACTCCGGATCTCCGCCCCGCCTCTTCAACGGCCCCACAGGAGCTGTGATAGCCTGTCGTCAGCGGCCAACAGTTCCACGGATAGCTCCGATACCGATGACCGCTGCGACAGTTCTTTAGGTACGCACACATCTCTAATCACCTCCAGTTCAAAGAACATTAAAAAATGTTTTTTTGGAACAAATGAAAAGCGTGTGTCAAGTGGCTCCCTCAAGTTCAAAAGTTGCGTCAAAATTACTGTCATTAAGAAATTTTTGGTTATGAATAATGTCGATTGGTCTCAGTGTTGCCAACCTCTTGGACTGAAGTAACCCATAAATGAATTGACATTTTCCCTGTACCCTCCACAGGCAGAAATAAAGTTCCCACGTTTCTTCCATAAAATCAAGGCTCCATTATTATTCTTTTTACAAATTTGCTAAATGCTACTATAGGATATTATTTAATGAAACACAATCGAAGTAGAAAATAAATTAATTTCTTAACAAAAAAGGAAAGAAAAATTAATTAATTTTTAAAAGTACCTATGTACATTTGTTTGCAGAAAAACGAAAGGGAAATTCAAAGGAAAAAATCTTACAATTTTTAACTCTTTTTCGAATTTTGAAATTTAATTTTTCAAATAGGTTACATTTGACAATAAATATCTGTCACAATGACAGTGACAAGTGACAATGGGCCGTATTGCCATCTCAATGATTACAGTCGTCTCTAACTGAAACCGTGATTAAAATAAACATAAACGATATAGCTTTATGCGAATTTAATGAGTAAGAGAGTGACAGTGAATACAATCACGGCGTTACTAAATTAAAGACGAGGTGAGACTATGGATACTAAACTGTACGAATTATTAAACCGGAGAAAATTAAAAGCGTATACATTCAGTAATAATACATTTTTTTTTGTTAAAACATCGGGAACAATTGAAAGGCTGAGAGCGGAAAGTCTCTAAGTGACATTTTTGTGAAATTGTGACTGCGGCGTTATAGTGTCGTCAACAAACAACAAATTCAGCATTGCCAACTCAAACACCTGTCTCTACTTGACCAACCTGTATATACAGGGTGTAACTTTTATGAGGGGACAAACGTCGAGGGCAAGTTCTTCACGTCGAATTATGAAAAAAATTCATGTAAACATAGGTCGGCAAGCGAATAGTTTCTGAGATACAGGGTCCGGAAGAAAGTTGGGGAACTTGGATTTCTCAGAAAAATTTATTCTTTACAAAAGTTCCCGCATCTTCCCAAACCTAAAATACACTTGTCAAAATCTGAATGTCTATCGCCGTATACCGAGGAGATCAAAATGTTTGAAATCGATGTTAGAGTAAAGTACCTTTAATTTTCAAGATACGAGGAAATGTTATTTGGGAAAGTTGTTCGGAAAAGTTGTGAAATTTCAAATATGAAATCGTGGCTGCCTGGGATGATTTTGTTATATCCCAGAAACTGTGCGTTTGCGGACCTACGTTTATATAAACTTTTTTTCATATTTCGGTGTGAGGAATTGGCTCTTAAAGTTTGGCCCCTCGTTAAAGTTACACCCTGTATAATATATTTATTTCGTTGTTCAATTTAAAATCAAAGACTGTTACGACAGCGAGCGCACTTTGACAATTAATTTCAGTTTTGTTTTCTGTTTTGTTTTTTACTTTTAAATCCATTGCGTGCATTAGTTCTACATGATGGAACTCCCCGCCCCCCTTCATTTTTTTTCAAATTTAAAAAACCACGTTTGCATATCCATGAAGGCAAATAAAGCAAAAAAAAATTAAATTCGAGATTATTAGGTGTCGGAAAGAAGTTTTTTTTTTCCTAATAATAAGTATGGTATTGCACACTTTCTCATTCCGTGTGTGACGTACGTAGATGTGACGTTCTTTTGTTTAACAAAGAACAAAACACCTAAATATCGGAGACCTAAGAATTCTGACGCGTCTTTCGTAATCTCAAGAAAATGAAATAAAAAAAAAATCTCAGGTTTCCACTACGGCTAAATAAGTAATACATAGTTGACATATTACGTGTAATAATAATTTAGATCAGTGCCATATTCCGTTTGAGTTCTCGCGTGCATTTGTTTAATTATTATATAAAGTAGTAAATAATACTAATAATAATAACAATATGATCTTTGCCACCTGATTCTGTGAGATTGATCCAGAAGACGTCTTAACTCTCAGTGCAGAAAGTAGTTCGATGAGAATTTAGAAAGAAATCCATGAGATTTCAAATATGAAATCGTGGCTGCCTACGTTGATTTTGTTATATCTCAGAAACTACGCATTTGCGGCCCTATGTTTATATAAACTTTTTTTCATATTTCCGGGTGTGGAAGTGGCCCTTAAAGTTTGGTCCCTTATTTAAATCACACCCTGTATAAAATGGTTATAAATTAATCTCTTTTATTTTTTTCATTTATTTATTTTTTGCTATTACCCCTATATATTTATACAGGGTGTAACGAAAATACAGGCCGCTACTTCACGGACGTATTCTACAGATAAAATGAAAGAAAAAAAATCATATAGGGTGTTCCCGGGAAGCTGCAATAACAGTTAACTCTCTTATTTGAATTTTTACGAAGTAACTTATATTGTATAAGTTTCAGGACCTGCTCTGCCCAATTTTATAGAAACACTGGAAAAACAAATGACTGTCAGTTTTTTGAGATTTTCAGTTGTTTTTAACTTTTTTCTTCGCCAGCCTAGTATTTTTTTTATTATTTGGTAGATAAATCTGGATGATTAAGGTAAATGTCTACAACAGCTAACTTTTTTATTTGAAATTTTACGAGGTAACTTAAAATAGGAAAGTTTTAGGACCTTTTCCGTCAGATTTTATGGCAGCATTAGAAAAACAAATGACTGTTCGATTTTCGAAATTATCAATTGTTTTTAATTTTTTTTCGAACGGAATATCAGTCTTTCTTATCGTCGCAAAACGTTCAGGATATCTAATTCAGTATGCCTCTAAAAAAAATTTTCTAGCTACAATACGGTTTCCCGCGAACACCCTATATGCTTTTTTTTTTTCTTTACTCTAATCTGTAGGACATATCATTGAAGTAGCTGGTACTTCTAAGACTTTCCACTAACCAAAACGAAGAAAAAGTTCAAACAAACGTTATCCAAGAAATCAGCTGTTTTTATGTTATAGTTAAATTATTAAAATTATGAAATTGAAAATTAAATATTTAATTTTAATTAAAATGTTAAAGTAAATATAGAAAAAAAATTAATTTAAACATGTATACAAGTGTTCGCGGAAAACCGTTTGGATAGCTAGAATATATTTTTCTAGATACGAACTTAATTAGACATTTTCAACGGGATGCAGTGATAAAAAAGCTGATATTGCGTAAGAAAATAGAAAAACAATTGATAATTTCGAAAACCAAACAGTCACTTGTTTTTCCGAGACTGTCATAAAATCTAGAGGAAAAGGTTCTAAAACTTTCCTATTTTAAGTTACCTCGTAAAATTTCAAATAACAAAATTAACTGTCGTAAGCATTTTATTAGATTATAAAATTTATCTACCAAATAATAAAAAACTACTAGGCTTTGGAAGAAAATATTTTAAAGATGTTTTATTAAAAAAACGTTAAAAAAAATTGAAAAACTCAATTTGTCATTTGTTTTTCCGATATTTCTATGAAATTGGGCAAGATAGGTCCTGAAACTTTGTAAAAATTCACATAAGAGAGTTAACAGTTATTACAGCTTCCCGTAAACACACTATATACATGTCTATATGAAGTTTGTTCTTTCTTTTGATCTGTAGAATACGTCCGTGAAGTAGCGGCCTGTATTTTTGTTACACCCTGTATATTTTTGCTATTCTCCCACTTTTCCCCATTTGTTACTTTCTTAGATTATTTTCCTCACGTTATGAGAATTTCCCCACGATTTTCTAACACCTAATTAATGAGTGTTAGAGGGCGCTACTTGACACTCTATTACACTTCCTGGCTTGCTTTACTTGAACCCATTTTTATGCGAATTGGACTGGCCGTATATGACATATTCGATAGATGGCGCTTTATATAAGGAAAGAACAAAGAGCTGTCATTCGTGTTATTGTTCAATATTATATGTACTATTCGATCTATAAAATATTTTTTTGATAGTTTTATTATCATTACAAACGTACGTGAGAATATTTATTCGTGTGGAAGCGTCGTACACAAACTGTTTAATTTATTAATTTAATTTTTATAGGTTAACTAAATGTCATTGCAGTATTTTCATTTTATCACAGAGCCTTTCACAAAACTTCCGCTAGGTGTCAGCCACTTCGTGATTTTCTTTTATTAGATTTTCTCGAATATTAGCGTTTTCGGTTTATGAGTTGTGCTCCAAAGCACTCCAGAGAGTATCTCCATCCCTTCTTATTGTATGAGATTAAAGCGAGATGGAAATGCTCTGGAAATACCTAACATTAATAGATATTTATCATCAAATCAGCACTTGTACTTACATACTGAATGTATTGAATAACGATGATGATGATTATTATTATTATTATTTATCACATCAGGTCAGCTGCAATGCGCGTGTTAATTTCTCATGGTTTGGTAATAATGTGAAACAGGTTCTCGCCATTCATTAACTACGCCTTTGTTCATTCATGCTTTCGCCTCCTTATATGTACGTTGTAGAGATACTTATATACTTGTAACTAACTACCAGTAATCATTCACCAGGTTTACTTTCATTCCAAATCGATGACGCGGTTGTTATTTTATGTTTCACTTGCAGGTTTAGAGGACGACCGGGAATTCCCCGTCGAGATATTGCCGTACTTGTTCCTCGGGAACGCCGCCAACAGCGAAGACAGCCAAGCACTAGCCCGCCACAGTATACAGGTGAGTGCCGGGTGCTTCCCCCCCTCGAGACAGCAACGATTTTTTTTTTTAACTTTGCGCTTTCTTTTTTCTTTCTTTGTGTGGCGGAGCAGTACGTCCTCAACGTGACCCCCGACCTTCCGAACGTCTTCGCCGATGACGGCAGCAACATGAAGTACATGCAGATACCCATCACTGATCACTGGTCGCAGAATTTAGCCAGCCATTTTCCAAGGGCCATCGAATTCATAGGTGAGTTTCTGTGATGAGAAAAAAAACAGAAGTAATATTTTTTTCGTTGCTCATACCGACGTTTTTATACCGATGTGAACTTGGCGCCCAACTTCATCAATTTTTTTTTAATAATACAGTGGGTTTGTACCCCGCTTGTACCACTTTTTATTTCGTTTGTACCTCAAAAGTTAAAAAAATAAAAAATAATTAAAAAAATAACCGGTACCCTACTTTTAGATATTTTAATTTCGTTAACACCATTTGATAGAGAATCGTTTGGACCTGTTTGTACCTCTTTTAATTTCGTTTGTACCCCAACGGGAACCGAAGTATAGCGTTTTTAAAGTTTTGGAAATTACGTTAAAGCTATTTGCGCTATTTCTTAAGATATCGGAAAACGACCAAAGGGGCTCGAAGGTGAATGGTTTGTACCTCTTTTTATTTCGTTTCTACTTCAGTGGGAACGAAATGAAAAATTATTAAATAAATAACCGTCACCCAATTTTTAAGATATATTTATATTTTGTAACACAAAACCGCTTTCGAATAAATGAAGTTGAACAGAAATCAGTTATTGAAAAGAGAATCAAAGAAATTTCAGACGTAAGCAGCGCCGTCTATCAATCTGCAGCCGCAGTTAATTTTGTTCCCTTTAATTCTGGAAGACAAAACAGCCGAAAACAAATTTCTCGAAGAAAGTGTACGAGAGATAACAGTTTAAGCGTAGTCGACTTAGCGCTGGTGTTTGCGAGAACTTTTCTAACCTATAATTTTGACAGCTCTTGTCATTTTTAGATGTAGGATAATCCAAAGGAGCAATTAAGTAGTCTTGATTCATTTAGCACTGAAAGTTGAAAGAAGTAATTTATTTTTTTAGTCTTACATACTTTCTTATTAATAAGTAATGTAATGATAAAAGGCGCTGGTAAAAATTTTGCAACCCGACGACTTGGCTCCTTTCCTCGAGAACTTTTAATAGGCCACTCAACTTGGGAAACCCTGTATGCATTTTTGTTTAATGTTTGAAGTGACATAAATAATAAGCTTTCACTTTGCTTTCGCGTTTGTGAATCTTTGGAGGTTACTCTGCATTCCCTGCAACCCCTATAGCTACGCCACTGCACGACTATTAGGGAAAGACGATTTTATTATTTTGATTTATTTTTCTATTCTTACTTTTTTTTTATAAAACTTGAAGTACGAAATTTCGGTAGAATTAATTTGAATTCGGTAGATCGGTAGACTGAGGTTAAAATCGGTAGAACTAACGAAAAATCGGTAGGGTGGGCAGCACTGGTACGTGGGCTGCTGGGAAATTTTCTGGAATCTAGTAGGTCTGGAATTGTTAGCGATTATCAACTGTCATATTTGAAAAATTTGACGTTTTTCGCCTGCAATTCTATTGACAGTTCCTATCCAAGTGAACTAGTTTTATTTGTACAACATTTGAGAAAAAGTAATTTTGTGTAAACATGGAAATCTCGCGTGAAAATTTTCGTGCCATGATTTTTTACGATTTCAAATGTGGTCTAACGCCGAAGCAATGCCTCGATCGGCTTCATTTGGTTTTTGGAGATGAAGCACCATCAAAGAGCAACGTTTATAATTGGTTTGCCGAATTCCAGCGTGGACGTACCTCTCTCGGTGACGAATTTCGTGAAGGTCGTCCATCAACATTTGTTGTTGCCACTAATGTAGATGCTGTGCGTGAAATGCTTGAGCGAGATCGACATGTGACATACCGTGAGATTCAAGCATCCTTACGCATTGACATTAAAGCAATACACCAGATTTTGCATGATCATTTGGACGTACGAAAGCTTTGCAGTCGTTGGATCCCAGACAATTTTACATAAGCGCAAACGCAGGGTCGTGTCAAATGGTGCGAAGAAATGCTTGAGAAATTCAATGGAGGTTGTTCAAATTTAGTTTATAACATCGTTACTGGTGACGAAACGTTGATCTATTCGTACGAGCCAGAAAGTAAACAACAATCTACCGTTTGGGTATTTCAAAATGAATCAAAACCAACAAAAGTTGTCCGTTCACGCAGTGCTGCGAAGCAAATGATTGCTTGTTCCTTTGGTTCAACTGGACATGTAGCAACCGTGGCTTTAGAGGATCGAGAAACCGTGAATTCTGATTGGTATACTACAATTTGTTTGCCGGAAGTCATCGATCAAATAAGAAGAAACAATCGAAATCGACGAATTGTTCTCCATCATGACAACGCAAGCTCTCACTCAGCCCGTCAACAGTTGATTCTTTGTCCAATAAAAATGTTGAATTAATGACTCATTGTCCTTATTCACCTGATTTATCATCTAATGATTTCTTTTTGTTCCCAAATATCAAGAATGATAAAATGCGTGGTGAGCGATTTTCGTCGGCTGAAGCAGCGGTTGAAACATTCCGGACAATGGTTTCTGAGGTACCATCTTTAGAGTGGAAAACGTGCGTTAGAAATTGGTTCAGGCGTATGCAAAAGTGTATTGACGTCAAAGGCGACAACTTCGAAAAACAATGATACCATTTACCAAATTTCATATGCGTTTTTTCATACCGTTTCCAGAAACTTTTCCAGCAGCCCACGTATGTAGAGTGTGTTGCCTATACGGGCAGATTTCCACATGTTCGCTCTGTATTTAAATGTCCTTTCATTTTTCCCATAACTCATGTTACGCAAAGTAATTAGAATTTTTAATTCATGCATCGTGTTTGCGTTAGGATTCGATGTTTGATTGAAAAAAAGAAAATAGACCACCAGAGTTTGAATAAAACAATTAAAATGTAACATTAAGCTGAATCGAAAATCTACATGAAGCGACCGTCCCACTGCCACTGTGAATGGAACAGTTCCTTTGGTGACCTACATCTATCCATTCATGTCTGGCCTGAATGAAAGTACGGTGAGGATGAGGGTGGAAAGCGAGACAGACTGTCGTGTCAGTCCGTCCCGTTTATTGATTTTCATGTTGGCGGCACCGCTGAAATTCACCGCCCACGCGAAACAGTGCATGTACCGTGTACGCGCCGCGATAACTTTCAAACAAAACCTTCCATGTATTTATACGCATCGGCCGGCTGGGGGAATCGATTCGTTTTTTTTTTTCCTTTTTCTCTTTCCGCGGCAATTTCACGATCGGAATCACTGTTTTTCTTTTCCCACACTCTCTCTCTCTAATTCCCCTTTACGTCGCGCCGTTCCCACAGCCTCCGGGGATTTCGCAAAAATAAAAAAAAAATAATTGATTTTAAAAATTCAAAACGTGTTTACCTCGGGCAGACATTTCGGAACGAACTGTATGTGAAGCAACTTCTTTTTTTCTTCCTATCTATAAATCACAATTCACACGGTTTGATCGATTTTATACGAAATGTTTTAATTTTAAATTAATATACTTATCGTTGGATGTGCGTAGGCAATTAAAGTAACTCGCTTGTACGCAAGAAAAACTGATTGCCTAACCACCAAAAACCAGAAATTGGGCAATTTCTGCTTACTTAGTATTTTCTAAAAAAAAAGACTAAATTTGCAAGTTATGGAAAACAAATTTTCTTTCCACAATGCGTTATTTAGATTAGTATTTATAGAAAGTGAAAGAAAATGGATAAATTTGCAAAATTTTCAAAATCAATGTGTAGGCAACCAAAGTAACTTCTGCGCACGCAGGAAACCACTTAGTTGCCCACCGCTCATTGTTAGTTTGTTTAAAACGGTTTATCTTCTGATGATAAACAAAAAGAAAATATTTAAGAAACCCAATACCAAAAAAAAAAGAAAAACATGTTTTAACAACAATATTGATAAATGAAGTGGATTTTTGTCCGATGAGAAATGTAAGTGAAAAGTTTATTTAAACTTGAACCAGACAAAATTATGATTAGAAATATACCCAACGTTTCGCTATAGCTTCGTGAGGAGTGAAAAGAAATCTATAGCGAAACGTTGAGTGTATTTCTAATCATAATTCTGTCCGGTTGTTAAACGGCGGCAAAGTATTATATTGGTTGATCTCTAGCGAGTAGAAGCGAACAGCGAACAGGGGCGCCATCTACTAGCGAGCAGTAGAACATCTTCTTTAAAATTAAATTTGTCATGTGGTACGGAAACGTCGTATTTATTGCCAATTGATCTCAAGCGAGCAGAAGCGAACGGGTTTGAATTTTCTCACTCGAAAATCATTCAGTCTAATTCAGATTATCAACGGAGGCGCCATCTATTGGCGAGCGGTAGAATATTTTCTTTAAAATGAAGCACGCTATTTGGTACGCAAAACGACATAGCATTTGTTGTCCATTGAAAGATGGCGCTTCTTGTCTTCTTATCGTTTTTCAGAGTTTATCGTTCTTGCGATTGCAAATGTAACTTCGTTGATTGTCTTTTGTTTCCTTTTGTTGATTATATTTAGATTCATTCTAATATTCACGCTTTGTTCTTCGGTTATTTTGCATTTATTGACTGTATTTTTTTTTTGTTTTTTAATCCCCGGTGTCGGTGAAGCAGACGAAAACAGGAGCGAAACAAAAAATAATCAACGAAATAAAACAAAAAAAAAAGACGATCGGTGTCAATTTATTATCAGTTTTTGACTTTTATTTCAATTTTATCGATCGATTTTCATTTTCTTTGTTGGTTCCCTTTTGCTTTACTGCGTGTCTTTTGTTTCATTCCAATCTTCGCCGCTGTTTTCTTTATTAGCAGTTCCCGCTTTTTTCGGCTCTATTTTTAAAGAATAATCTTGCAACTCTGTACAGAGTTGGCAACATCTAAATTAAATAAACTACACACAAACGTCAAATTATGACAATTTGTGTTTTCAATTTATAATATTGTTACGAATTTGGGGGTTCACAAATTATAGACGTTAAATTTCAGAACACTTTAATTATAAGCTGTCGATTTACACAATTAATAACACAGTAGTAATGAGCTTGTCTATCAAATAACACTTTTACAAAATGTACTTTCTATTTATTCGAGGTACGAACCCTTCGCTGGCTATCTTAAGAACTATTACTCCTGGCGGATCGTACGGCTTATATAGCAGAGCCCTCTGTTGCTCCAACATACTAGAATGATCGAGTAATCTCCGGTCATGTTCTGTGACGCAAGGTGGCGTACTGATGCTAAAAATAGATCTGTTTGCGTGTAACGGCTGTAACAATATGTCAGAATTACAACATATTTTTTTATTATTGAAAGTTGAACTGGTAGACTTGAGAGAATGGTCAGTGACAGTTATTGACAGTTTCTCTATCACGCACGGTTCTCTCACTTTTGTATTAAGTTTTGCCAACAATTAAAAGAAATCTCAACCTACTTTAATTAAATTGTTTTTTTTTTTTTAATAGGAGTATTATATGTAATGTTGTAATTTTGATTTTCAGATGAAGCAAGATCTAGAAAAAAAGGCGTCCTGGTCCACTGTTTGGCAGGCGTGTCGCGTTCCGTCACGATAACCGTAGCGTACTTAATGTACAAATGTTCCCTAAACCTGAACGATGCCTTCAGCCTCGTCCGCGCCAGGAAGTCCAACATAGCGCCGAACTTCCACTTCATGGAACAGCTGCACAACTTCGAGAGAGAACTGAAGCTGGACGTGTCTTCCCAGAGCCCCATCGCCCTCATGGAGCAGATAAGGCAGGAGCAGAAGGAGCAACAGAGCAACAACCGAATGCAACAGCAGCAGCAACAGCAGCACCAACAACAGGGCAAGGCGAGGGTGTGTCCGAACTGCGGCCAGGCGGACGACTGCAAGTGTCGACAGCACACCGAGTTCTTGAGCCCCCTGGCGCAGTTCGGGGTTAGTCCGGACTCCGGGATTGAGTTTGACCGATGGGCTTCCAGCACCCCCGGCGGTGGTGAATGAGACAACCAGGGGGGGTCTCAGTGGCACTTCTAATACCCCGACGTTGTAGTGTTACTGTTATCTCCCCTATTCACTAATAACATTGTTTGTTTAATAATTCCACACATCTCTTTTTATGATTCTTTATATTTTGTTATTATTAGATACGATAATGCCAGTATTAAAAATAATTATTTTCTTTTTTGTATTTCCGGTTTTGTAGTAGGTATATACATGTACATTTGTTTTGTTTTGTTTTTTTTTTTTTAAGTAACGCGTAATACAGGGTGTAACTTTTACGAGGGGACAAACGTCAAAGGCTAATTCCTCACGTCGAATTACAAAAAAAAATTCATATAAACATACGTCGGCAAGCGCATAGTTTCTGAGATACAGGGTCCGAAAGAAAGTTGGGGAACTTTTTTGTTATCGATTTCTCAGAAAAAATTATTCTTTACGAAAGTTCCCGCATCTTCCCAAACCTAAAATACACTTGTCAAAATCTGAATATCTATCGTTGTGTACCGAGGAGATCGAAATGTTTGAAATCGACGTAAAAGTAAAGTACCTTCATTTTTCAAGATACGCGAAAATGTCATTTGGGAAAGTTGTTCGGGAAGGTCACGATATTTCAAATATGAAATTGTGGCTGCCTGCGGTGATTTTGTTATATCTCGGTAACCATGCGTTTGCCGACCTATGTTTATATAAACTTTTTTTCATATTTCGGTGTGAGGAACTGGCCCTTAAAGTTTGACCCCTCGTCAAAGTTACACCCTGTATAATATATTTATTTCGTTGTTCAATCAAAAATCGAAGACTGTTAGGGCAGCGAGCGTACTTTGACAATTAATTTCAATTTTGTTTTCTGTTTTGTTTATTTTACTTTTAAATCCGTTGCGTGCATTAGTTCTACATGATGGAACTCCCCGCCCCCCCCCCCTTCGTTTTTTTTTTTTAATTAAAAAACCACGTTTGCATATCCATGAAGGCAAATAAAGCAAAAAAAAAATAAATTCGAGATTATTAGGTGTCGGAGAAAAGTTTTTTTTTTTTCCTAATATAATAAGTATGGTATTGCACACTTTCTCATTCCGTATGTGACGTACGTAGATGTAACGTTCTTTTGTTTAATCCTAGAACAAAACACCTAAATTTCGGAGACCTAAGAATTCAGACGCGTCTTTCGTAATCTCAAGAAAATGAAATAAAAAAAATCTCAGGTTTCCACTACGGCTAAATAAGTAATACATAGTTGACATATTACGTGTAATAATAATTTAAATCAGTGCCATATTCCGTTTGAGTTCCCGCGTGCATTTATTTAATTATTATATAAAGTAGTAAATAATACTAATAATAATAATAATAATAATAATAATAACAATATGATCTTGCCATCTGATTCTGTGAGATTGATCCAGAAGACGTCTTAACTCTAGTATAAAAAAGTAGTTCGTTGAGAATTTAGAAAGAAATCAATTCTACGATAAATGTTTAAGATGAAGAAGTGTATATTTTCATGACAGAGAAAGAGAAATAACATAGTATTATAGTGAGTATATAAAATATTATTATAACTTGTTACGTTTATAATGCCAGTCATTAAAAGTGTTGATTAATTAGTTGATTAATTAATTATCTCCGAGAAGATAGACGGTTCTTTAAGTTGATCAATCAAAGTTTAACTTTATCTAAGCTTAGGATATGTTTATTTACTGTTAAGACAGTGAGATGTCATATATCAATAATATATTTAAATGTTATTATTCTGATTCAGAGAAAAAGAAAATGAACTTTACACATACAAACACACACAAATTAAAAAAAAAAGAAAAAAGAAAAAACGAGACCTTAAAATAGTAAGAGAGAGATATCTTGTGTTATATATTATATACTTATACATACTGCATATATGTGAACGTATTTTCTATCTTTACAGTTTTTCTAATAACATAACATTCCCATATTAATTAATGTTTAACACACGTTATAGAAGTAATAATAATAATAATAAATAATGAATAATAATAATAGTAACGTATTTATTCTTCCAATTCATCATTGACAACTGGTTATCATTCTTTAATAATACTTTTTATTGTATCGATGTTATTTTATATGTGACCCCTTACAAATTATTGTATGTAAATTATTTCGTAATGTTTTATCATAATTTTTAAATAATAAACGATTCAATGTGGAACGGATTCATTTCTTTCTTTCTCTTGCGCTCTCAAGTCCGTCTATGCGCTCCTTTCTGACGAGCATCCCCGCAATCATGTCTGACCGTCTGTGCGCTCCTTTCCGACGAGCATCCCCGCAATCATGTCTGACCGTCTGTGCGCTCCTTTCTGACGAGCATCCCCGCAATCATGTTTGACCGTCTGTGCGCTCTTTTCTGACGAGCATCCCCACAATCATGTTTGACCGTCTGTGCGCTCCTTTCCGACAAGCATCCCCACAATCATGTTTGACTGTCTATGCCCTCCGTTACCTACTGCGCAGCGGAATTTCTGCATCCGAAACGACAAGCAAATCTCGACTTTTCTGCGAATCCTGAAAAACTGAACTTTCTTATTTGAGCGCTTAGGGCAGATTTAAGGGTGCCATTCGAAAGAAGAATTTTTTTAACCCTCTGGCTTAACCCATATGTCAAAAATCGAGTGCGCAGCCCTACGGCCCTCCGTTACCTACTGCGCAGCCCTTTTATGCATTTTTTGTTTTTAAAGATAATGCGGCCGTTTTGAGGGTGCGGATGCGTCCCTTAAGGGCCTCGGAGCATCCCTACGAGGGCGCGTCGAATTTGGACCGTAAATAAGGGAGTTATTAACATTTTTAACTCGATGACGTCACAGGTAACGTATGACGTCACGGCCGAATTTCTGCATCCGAAACGACGAGCAAATCTCGACTTTTCTGCGAATCCTGAAAAACTGAACTTTCTTATTTGAGCCCTTAGGGCAGATTTAAGGGTGCCATTCGAAAGAAGAATTTTTTTAACCCTCTGGCTTAACCCATATGTCAAAAATCGAGTGCGCAGCCCTACGGCCCTCCGTTACCTACTGCGCAGCCCTTTTATGCATTTTTTGTTTTTAAAGATAATGCGGCCGTTTTGAGGGTGCGGATGCGTCCCTTAAGGGTTTCGGAGCATCGCTACGAGGGCGCGTCGAATTTGGACCGTAAATAAGGGAGTTATTAACATTTTTAAATCGATGACATCACAGGTAACGTATGACGTCACGGCCGAATTTCTGCATCCGAAACGACGAGCAAATCTCGACTTTTCTGCAAATCCTGAAAAACTGAACTTTCTTATTTGAGCCCTTAGGGCAGATTTAAGGGTGGCATTCGAAAGAAGAATTTTTTAACCCTCTGGCTTACCCCATATGTCAAAAATCGAGTGCGCAGCCCTACGGCCCTCCGTTACCTACTGCGCAGCCCTTTTATGCATTTTTTGTTTTTAAAGATAATGCGGCCGTTTTGAGGGTGCGGATGCGTCCCTTAAGGGCCTCGGAGCATCCCTACGAGGGCGCGTCGAATTTGGACCGTAAATAAGGGAGTTATTAACATTTTTAAATCGATGACGTCACAGGTAACGTATGACGTCACGGCCGAATTTCTGTATCCGAAACGACGAGCAAATCTCGACTTTTCTGCGAATCCTGAAAAACTGAACTTTCTTATTTGAGCCCTTAGGGCAGATTTAAGGGTGCCATTCGAAAGAAGAATTTTTTTAACCCTCTGGCTTAACCCATATGTCAAAAATCGAGTGCGCAGCCCTACGGCCCTCCGTTACCTACTGCGCAGCCCTTTTATGCATTTTTTGTTTTTAAAGATAATGCGGCCGTTTTGAGGGTGCGGATGCGTCCCTTAAGGGCCTCGGAGCATCCCTACGAGGGCGCGTCGAATTTGGACCGTAAATAAGGGAGTTATTAACATTTTTAAATCGATGACATCACAGGTAACGTATGACGTCACGGCCGAATTTCTGCATCCGAAACGACGAGCAAATCTCGACTTTTCTGCGAATCCTGAAAAACTGAACTTTCTTATTTGAGCCCTTAGGGCAGATTTAAGGGTGCCATTCGAAAGAAGAATTTTTTTAACCCTCTGGCTTACCCCATATGTCAAAAATCGAGTGCGCAGCCCTACGGCCCCCCGTTACCTACTGCGCAGCCCTTTTATGCATTTTTTGTTTTTAAAGATAATGCGGCCGTTTTGAGGGTGCGGATGCGTCCCTTAAGGGCCTCGGAGCATCCCTACGAGGGCGCGTCGAATTTGGACCGTAAATAAGGGAGTTATTAACATTTTTAAATCGATGACGTCACAGGTAACGTATGACGTCACGGCGGAATTTCTGCATCCGAAACGACGAGCAAATCTCGACTTTTCTGCGAATCCTGAAAAACTGAACTTTCTTATTTGAGCCCTTAGGGCAGATTTAAGGGTGCCATTCGAAAGAAGAATTTTTTTAACCCTCTGGCTTTACACATATGTCAAAAATCGAGTGCGCAGCCCTACGGCCCTCCGTTACCTACTGCGCAGCCCTTTTATGCATTTTTTGTTTTTAAAGATAATGCGGCCGTTTTGAGGGTGCGGATGCGTCCCTTAAGGGCCTCGGAGCATCCCTACGAGGGCGCGTCGAATTTGGACCGTAAATAAGGGAGTTATTAACATTTTTAAATCAATGACATCACAGGTAACGTATGACGTCACGGCCGAATTTCTGCATCCGAAACGACGAGCAAATCTCGACTTTTCTGCGAATCCTGAAAAACTGAACTTTCTTATTTGAGCCCTTAGGGCAGATTTAAGGGTGCCATTCGAAAGAAGAATTTTTTTAACCCTCTGGCTTACCCCATATGTCAAAAATCGAGTGCGCAGCCCTACGGCCCCCCGTTACCTACTGCGCAGCCCTTTTATGCATTTTTTGTTTTTAAAGATAATGCGGCCGTTTTGAGGGTGCGGATGCGTCCCTTAAGGGCCTCGGAGCATCCCTACGAGGGCGCGTCGAATTTGGACCGTAAATAAGGGAGTTATTAACATTTTTAAATCGATGACGTCACAGGTAACGTATGACGTCACGGCGGAATTTCTGCATCCGAAACGACGAGCAAATCTCGACTTTTCTGCGAATCCTGAAAAACTGAACTTTCTTATTTGAGCCCTTAGGGCAGATTTAAGGGTGCCATTCGAAAGAAGAATTTTTTTAACCCTCTGGCTTTACACATATGTCAAAAATCGAGTGCGCAGCCCTACGGCCCTCCGTTACCTACTGCGCAGCCCTTTTATGCATTTTTTGTTTTTAAAGATAATGCGGCCGTTTTGAGGGTGCGGATGCGTCCCTTAAGGGCCTCGGAGCATCGCTACGAGGGCGCGTCGAATTTGGACCGTAAATAAGGGAGTTATTAACATTTTTAAATCGATGACATCACAGGTAACGTATGACGTCACGGCCGAATTTCTGCATCCGAAACGACGAGCAAATCTCGACTTTTCTGCGAATCCTGAAAAACTGAACTTTCTTATTTGAGCCCTTAGGGCAGATTTAAGGGTGCCATTCGAAAGAAGAATTTTTTTAACCCTCTGGCTTAACCCATATGTCAAAAATCGAGTGCGCAGCCCTACGGCCCTCCGTTACCTACTGCGCAGCCCTTTTATGCATTTTTTGTTTTTAAAGATAATGCGGCCGTTTTGAGGGTGCGGATGCGTCCCTTAAGGGCCTCGGAGCATCCCTACGAGGGCGCGTCGAATTTGGACCGTAAATAAGGGAGTTATTAACATTTTTAAATCGATGACGTCACAGGTAACGTATGACGTCACGGCGGAATTTCTGCATCCGAAACGACGAGCAAATCTCGACTCTTCTGCGAATCCTGAAAAACTGAACTTTCTTATTTGAGCCCTTAGGGCAGATTTAAGGGTGCCATTCGAAAGAAGAATTTTTTTAACCCTCTGGCGTAACCCATATGCCAAAAATCGAGTGCGCAGCCCTACGGCCCTCCGTTACCTACTGCGCAGCCCTTTTATGCATTTTTTGTTTTTAAAGATAATGCGGCCGTTTTGAGGGTGCGGATGCGTCCCTTAAGGGCCTCGGAGCATCCCTACGAGGGCGCGTCGAATTTGGACCGTAAATAAGGGAGTTATTAACATTATTAACTCGATGACGTCACAGGTAACGTATGACGTCACGGCCGAATTTCTGCATCCGTAACGACGAGCAAATCTCGACTCTTCTGCGAATCCTGAAAAACTGAACTTTCTTATTTGAGCCCTTAGGGCAGATTTAAGGGTGCCATTCGAAAGAAGAATTTTTTTAACCCTCTGGCTTAACCCATATGTCAAAAATCGAGTGCGCAGCCCTACGGCCCTCCGTTACCTACTGCGCAGCCCTTTTATGCATTTTTTGTTTTTAAAGATAATGCGGCCGTTTTGAGGGTGCGGATGCGTCCCTTAAGGGCCTCGGAGCATCCCTACGAGGGCGCGTCGAATTTGGACCGTAAATAAGGGAGTTATTAACATTTTTAAATCGATGACGTCACAGGTAACGTATGACGTCACGGCGGAATTTCTGCATCCGAAACGACGAGCAAATCTCGACTTTTCTGCGAATCCTGAAAAACTGAACTTTCTTATTTGAGCCCTTAGGGCAGATTTAAGGGTGCCATTCGAAAGAAGAATTTTTTTAACCCTCTGGCTTTACACATATGTCAAAAATCGAGTGCGCAGCCCTACGGCCCTCCGTTACCTACTGCGCAGCCCTTTTATGCATTTCTTGTTTTTAAAGATAATGCGGCCGTTTTGAGGGTGCGGATGCGTCCCTTAAGGGCCTCGGAGCATCCCTACGAGGGCGCGTCGAATTTGGACTGTAAATAAGGGAGTTATTAACATTTTTAAATTTATGACGTCGCATTTTGCATTTGACGTCACGAAGGATATTTATACCGTGCACATGGCCGATTTCTTCACCTCTTGATAAATTTATCTTCCAGGTAATATCTTCGGAAACTATTATCGATACAATGGTTGCCAATGATAATACCTGGCAGATAAATTTATCAGGAGGTGAAGAAGCTAGGCATCAGATAGTTTTTCCAAAAAAATGAGAGCGTAATAGTGTCTCAGTTGCTCTTCCTGGTTTATTTTTGATAACTCTAAAAAGAACTGTCAAATTTGTCGTAAACCATAATCTATGATTTCTTCTTCTTTCTAGTTAATGTAATGGGAGATTGTTGCTAGAATGCTGGAAGACTCCAGGAAATACGTAATGTGCAACAAGGAAATAATTTTAAAGAGAAGCTATATCTACAGTTGAAAGCAAAGAATAAAGCACAAAAACTACAGTTTCCTATAATTATTCTTTTTTAAAATGCCATAGATTAAAGTTAATTTTGAAAGCTTTTCAATTTCTTTAATGTTATCTGTGAAGTCGTCTTTAATCACGACCATTTTCAGAAAGAATGATTACAGGAAACTGTAGTTTGTCTACTTTTTGCTTGCGACTGTACATTTAAGAATAATTTTAAAAAATCACATCGCTTTTTAATAAAATGGTCTGTACTAAAAATTAATAATTCTCATATTATATTTTACCTACCCTATTATTTATCTTCGGAGAATATTTTTTTGCGAGAAACATAAAAATGTAACTGGCAACATTCTTTGAAACACCTGCAATTACTCGCGCCACCTAGTAGGTGGTAGGCGAACGATCATACTACAGATTTCTGTAGCACTGTTGAAATGTGTGTTTTGCATTTGATTTTCATTTTTGTAATGGAATTTCTTTCTCCGGGGAACTTTCCTCCCCCTAACAAATATAATGCAAATGAAAATCTCTAACTGTAACTTATTATACTTGTAATAATTCTTTCACTTGGGATTTGAAGTTGGTTTTGTAGAGTACCGACAGAGATTCATCAAACTCAACAGGACTTAAGCGCAGTGCCAACCTAAAGAGGCATAAAATTGCGCGCCATTTTTGAAATGTCACCGAAATTTTTAGGTGTTATTAGGCTTATTCCCCTTTTAACAGATTAAGAGCTTCTAGCCTTGAAGGAGACCATACTATGAATACGAGGACGAAGCGCGGAATGTTACAATGAAGCCATCTCTATCTTCACCATATTTTTTTCTTTACACTGTTATTTACATTTTCTCGCATTCATTGCGCTATTTTTTATCATCTTATTTATCTTATTGTATTTTATCATTTCATGTATCCAGTTGTATCCTTTCATCCCAGAGGAAATTTGAGGAAACCTATTACCCTCTGCAATGAGGGAAAGAAATTTCCCTAACTTTCAGTGGTTTGGCAACACTGAAATTAACTTGACAGGTTGAATCAGCGATCGTCGGGGTAGGGAGTAAATGTCATTGTTGTGAATAATTACCTGCCTGGAATTGTACTGGGTAACGCAGCCGCTTGAACCAATTTAGAAAAAAAAATGTTAGCCTTAATGAACAGGATACTGGACTGGTTCCGGAGTCTGTTCTGGAAGGAGGAGATGGAGCTAACCCTGGTGGGGTTACAGTACTCAGGAAAAACAACTTTCGTCAACGTTATTGCTGTACGTTCCTAGTTTTATTTGTAGTATTCCCCCCTTCCCCCGCCCGCCACCCTCTCATTAACAATAACAAATTGTGTAATATCAATTACAGTCGGGTCAGTTCAGCGAAGACATGATTCCAACCGTCGGGTTTAACATGCGGAAGATCACCAAAGGCAACGTCACCATTAAAGTTTGGGACATCGGCGGTCAGCCTAGGTTTAGGTCCATGTGGGAACGATACTGCAGAGGGGTTAACGCCATCGTGTAAGTCGTCTTTGTGTTTTTGTTAGTATTGTGTGCCAATGTGTCTTTGTAGTTACATGGTGGACGCTGCAGACCCCGAGAAGATCGAAGCCTCCCGAAACGAACTTCACAGTTTACTTGACAAGCCGCAGCTGGCGGGAATCCCCGTCTTAGTTTTGGGCAACAAGAGGGACTTGCCGCACGCCTTAGACGAGAATGGACTCATCGAACGAATGTGTGTTTTTTTTTTATTATTTATTTAATTTACTTATTCATGATTTATGTAACGTGTGCTGTTTGTATTTATTATCTTTTTGTACACCACTATGTTTCAGGAATCTGTCGGCAATTCAAGACCGTGAAATCTGCTGTTACTCGATCTCTTGCAAAGAGAAGGACAACATTGACATAACACTGCAGTGGCTGATCGCACACTCAAAGTCAGGGATGCGTTAAACAAAACGATCAGCGACGGAACGAAACCTGAAAAGGGGCAAAGTAAGCATTCGGAGTCGTCTAAATAGCTTCTAAAAGGTTATTATTAAAATTATATGAATGTGATAACTTAATCGACGTGGGAGTCAGTCGTTTCCTTCTTTTTTTTTTTTTTTGATTTGAATTCAATTCAACACGGTGGCCTACTTAAGTTCGTGCGGATTTACTTTGGTTTCAGCTGCGCTTCGGTTTTTCCCCCCCGCCCCGGTTTAAAATCGCCGAATATGGACCACTATTATCGAAGGCTCATCCTAACAGTCGAATTTAAAAACGTGTTGGACTAAGACTGTGACTCTGAATGCACCGCGATTTAAATACGGCTTTTAATTTCAGGCATAATCTCAGAAAATTAATTAATAACATAACATAGAAATTTAGACTCTATAGAAGATAACTATAGGTATATTAATTAATTAATTAATTACGGTTAGATGTAAGTTACCATAATCCATCGCAGATGATTTTGTAAGTAAACAGGTGTGTCTCTCGCCTTCTGTAAACTAAGAAAGCTAGTCAGTCAGAAAGTGTTTGGTCCGCGCGCGCGCCCCCTATCGGCTTCACACAGATTTTAGTCACGCAGAAGCTTTCTCTGAGTGAACATGCGTACACTAATTTGCAGAAATCTCCTCGAACCGCCGCCCCGGTAACATCCAAGCGAAAAAATTAAATTATGTATCTTATAATATGTGATTATAATTTTAGTACATTTGTTTTTTTTTATATTATATTGTAATAATAGTTAAATATAATTTAATCACTTTGTATAGTACGATGTAACTAAAGATGTGTAGAACTGTTAGGTAACAATTTTGTTTTTTCGTTATACTTAGGTGTGCAAATACTTGGATTAATTTTTTTTTCTTTCTTGGCCTTAGCACTGTTTTATTTTTCGTGTTTTATGAAAATTTATTGAAATCATTACGTTTAAGTTACCTATGAACAATTAATTCTAATATACGCGTTAGATTTTAGGATGCATTGTTTTTCCCTTTTTTTGTTATCGATTTTTTTTATTGGAAATTTTAAGTATAATAAAGAATCACAATTTTCAGATTGGTTTTTCTCCTATCCAAATTGTTTGGCGTTTCTCGCTGGTTAAGTCTTCAAGCAGCTTTTTCCTACAATGTTGCCAGATTTTAGTTCGAACGCGAACTAGAGTATCAATATTGGAAGTAACTCCCTCTTGCAATATAAAATACATTTAAGAAGAAAAGGCAGAGAAAATGTGATAGTGACGAAAATTGACAGCATTTTCCACTGACTGGAGCTCTGGAGCACTCTGAGAGTATCTCCATCCTCTGTTTATACTTGAGGTTAAAGCAAGATGGAGATACTCTCTCTGAGAATGCTCCAGAGTAGTCAATCGAAAACGCTGTGAGACATAGCTCTTATCTCTTATGCTGTATCCATTTGCGTTAAACATAACGTGGTGTCATTTTTTTAAATACGAATTTGAACGTAAACTCGTCGATAACGTCACGTTATGTTTAACGAAAATGAATTACAGCATAAGGGCGATAAGCAAGCCGAAGCCGCAGCTTGCGTTGTGGCTGAGGTACATTTCAAGATTCGCAATGCGAACTGGTTTTTGACATGAGGTATCTCTTCCCTGAAGAATAAAAAAAAACTCAATCTGTCACCTAAAATAAGCAACACAAGTAGTAATAATATTTAATTCTTTTTTTCGAAATGTAGAGATTATAAACGTTGGCAGGTCCATTAATTAAATCTGACTCGAAATACCGCTGAATCGCCAAATGTGGCAACACTGCATCCAAATCTGCTTGTGCTACAAAAGTATTTTTTATTGGCGTACAAACAAGGGAGCGTCGAGACATAGGCGTGCCCGGAAAAAATATTTTTCTTAGACCCTAAATTGAAAGAAGAAGTGAAGTGAAGTGATGCGTGAAGCTCGGGCCATTGTATTGTGAATTCCGGGTCTCGGAAGTTTCAACCCCCCCCCCCCCCCCCATCAACTCGTTCACAGTATACACATCAATCAGTAGGGACAGCTTCGGTTTTTTGCTTATATACAATTTCTGAGGGCGCATGTCTGAAAACGAGCGGTCCTTCCTCAAATAGTCGAGGGTGGCGCAAAAGTTAATGATTGATGGCCTCGTTCAGGTAACCAGAGGAGCTGAGTTACTAATTCAACATAGCTATTTTGAACAGACATGCTTTTGGAGTGCCAAGCTTCAGCAGCCAGTATTCTCACATTAATCCTTTAAGAACACGAGTTGTTAACTTTCAATATGTTGAGTCTGCATTCAGGCTCGGTGATCACCTGAACATGGCCAAAACGCGGACATTCCGCCAAAATTCCAGCACACATTCAATATGGCCGTCAATTACCGATCAGCTGTTTTGGTGGATAAGTAACCATTAGATTATCTTATCGAATTTCATCATGTTTCGACTATTTTGAGCTCACTTGTAATTTTTCTAATAAGGCAAGCTTTTGTTTTTTAAAATAAGAAGTATATCTTACGAAATAAATAAGTTTTTCAAGTAGCGACATCTGGTAGCATTAGAATGACTGCCCGCCAACATAGGTTCGGAAAATTGTAGTATGAACTTCAAAGGTGCCGACAGAAGCTGTCCCTACTAATTGATGTCTATACTGTGGAGTGCCTCAATAAGAAAGTGTGACCATACAGGCGCCACTTTTGTTCTAACTTTGGGAGGAAATTTTTAGAAAAATTTTGTGCAAATCGTTTTTGATTGCAGTGAAAACCTCGAGCAGCCTCTGGACAGCTGTTTCAGCCCTCCTTGGGAAAAGTTCAAATTTAAGTGGTGATCAGTCCGGTTACGGTTATTTTTATTATTTATGGTTATTTCCTACGTGTGAGGATTACCTTCACTGCATTTAAATCAAGAAAAAACATAACAACTTCATTTTTAAGCATATATATAGTACATTTTTATGTAGTCGGTCAAGATTGAGGTTATGTGATTATTTCCGTTTAAAAATACCAAAATAAATAATAATCTCAACAACGCATGCAATATAATGAAGTACTCACCTGAATAAACAAGTTTGCACTGCAGAAATCGTCACAATTTAAATTAATTTTGAATAACCTCTCGCAGAAACACATTAAGAACACAAATGGTTGCCAACCTTGGTATACCTATAAAAGGCGTGTTCTTTTATTCATCAAGGAGCTAAGCGCAGCGATTAAACCAATAGCGTTTTTCTTTACGGATGTAGCGATTGAAATTGTCGCTTTAAAGCTGAACGTGTGACGTAATCAATGTTCAGCGTTGAAATTTTAAGATGCAGCGCTTTAAATGTTGAAGAGTAAAAAAAAACGAGCCCGTAGGCGCTTTCGCTCACAAAATCGTGATCCAAACGTCTTTTGATTCAAAAACAGACATTGGGCGCGTTCAGAGACGCTCAGCGGCTGAGTTGCTTACTCAGCAATCGTTTGTGATTGGCTCACATTGAGGTAATAGCCAATCACAAACGATTGCTGAGTAAGCAACTCAGCCGCTGAACGCGCCCATTCTTTTCTTTGAGTCTCTCTGTTTTTAAAACTTGCTTGGACTGAATTATGGTTATTTACAAATGAACTTTCAATCAAAAATTCAAGTCAGGTGTTTTGTCGCAACAGCTACGACATTCAGGTCCAAACTGTACGAAACACGATTCAAACTTTTAAGCGAAAGAAAACACCTAATAACAGAAAGTCGTCGAATTAATATTAAAACATACGCGAAACAAAAAACAATTCGTTAAAGAACAAAAAAAATTTTGAATTTCACAACAGTGCTGTCAAGTGAAGGAAAGCTTTGTTTCTTAGGGGATTTTTTGATGTAAAGTAGGCAAAACGGATTTCCTGCTCGGTTGGGAATTTTTTTATGAAAATTAAAAATATCTTTCATTTATTTATTTTGTCGTTACTATTCCTGGATGGAAATATCGTATCATAAAAAATCGAATGTGAAATGAGAACATAATGTGGTGCGTGAAGAGCTGGTAGTGACTTTAAGTTCTGCGTCATTTTAGAAACCGTGAGAACGAGTGAAATAAAGTCATTTCAAATTTCGCGCCGACAAATCGCAGCAGTTTGACAAAACATACATAGATGGCGCTGACTTAATGCAATTTCTAAGGTCACTAAATCAACACACTTACATGTTCAGGTAACGCCAATATACATTCCCATTCCGAGATTCTTGTGTAACAAAGATAACAAATACAAATGTCGCAAGAGCAACAAGGAAGTCGACACTTTTAGGGAATTTTGTTTACTACGATGGTAGTAGTTTACGGCCGATGGTCTAGTCAAAAATGTATTAGGTTATGTTATTCTCCGCAGCCACAGTAAAATGCCATTTGTGAAACGTCACTTTGATTAACAAGCTTTCGACTGTATTTTTTTTATCCCTAGGTAAGTTTATTGTGCGACAAGGATAGATAGAAAAAAAATACTAATGTCGCTACCTGAACACGAAGTGTGTTGCTTTATAACCTTAGCAATTTTAGAAAGATCTTTTGACGCAAAATTGAAGTTGAAAATTAAAAAAAAACTGTCACCGGCTTTAGCAACTTCATTAATTTTTATTGATTGACCTCTGTTTAAATAGGATACAAGAATTTTTTTTTTAAAGATTTTATTTGAAAGTAGGTAAAAATACGATAATTTAGATATATTTCTTTTTTTTTTTGATAAATAAATATTAAAGTCGTAAGAAATTAAAGAAATTTGAATTGATTAAATTCCCGCCAAAACGGACATTCTGACCGTGTGACGTCAATGTTCATATGTTGTCAAATCGTAATAAGTGAATATCAATACGAACACTTAAAACTTATTACAATAAATAGTAAAACATACTATCAGTATTGTGCAGTGCTATAATTAGAGATGGAATCACGGAATGCACCCACAATGCACCCTGTGCATTGAATGCATTGCCCGGTTGTCAACATTTACATAAGACATAAAGAATGCTTCAAAATGACACCAAATATAATATATTTTGTACGGACTATCGCTAAACAATTATTTTGTAACGTTAAATTCAAAAACTTACTCATTTTGTTTATATTTTAAGTTACAAAGCTTCCTGTTAAACTTAAAAGTTTACTATTCAGCTATTCACCATACATTACGAAACATTAAACCTGCAAACAATTAAATAACATCAAGAACAGGTTACTGCTCGTTCTATTTGCGCGGGAAATTTAAATTTTTGAATGCACCTGGTACATTCATGTATGCACCCTGGTGAATGCACCCATGTGGGTGCTTTCAATGCACCGGGTTCATTCCCTGGTCCATCTCTAGCTATAATGTAAAAATACCTGTGCGAGAACTCTGAATAAATTATTTATAAGCGTTTCACAAAATTTAGTGTTACCAACCTTACTTCTCAATGCCGAAAAGTTCCCGTTTCCACCACAAATTTCTCACCAACAAAGTAAAAATATATAATAATTTCTTTAAGATATTCACTTAGTTATTGTTGCTTAAATTACGACTATATTTTTCAGCACACATTAAGAGCAAACATTCAAACTATTTGACAAGGGTCTGCATACAACATAAACGTCAAGGACAATGTATGAACACTGACGTCACAAGGAATGGGAAGCCTTTCGAAACCACGTTATTTATATTTGAATATTTTCGATTTTATTTATTAATTTAAGAGAATAATAAATAGAAAAAGCGTACAAATTTGGTGTTTTCGCGTGTGTTTTTAACTATAGTCTCGATTCGAGAGCTTTAATTAATAATTTTATATTATTGTCATGTACCATATTGAATTCCGTTTCACAAAAGGGAGCTTTCCACCTAACTCGTTGGAAATTTAGGACGCAAGAGTTCGCAATGCCGTGTCAAAGCAACTTAAAAAGTTATAACAACACAAAAATCCGAGGGCAATAACGGCTGCTATTGAAACACTTTATTTCCATTAAAACATTCCCCCCGAAAATTATTAAAGTTAATTAGCTTAAAAATTATAAACAATTAATTTTAATAACATTGCAATTTGCCTAAGAATAAATAAATTAAATACTTTCTGGGAAAAGCCTACCTGTAGTATACACAAACCAATGAACCCCCAGCAGTTTGCATGGTTGCGTACACTAAAGGCGCTATGAACATTTTATTCCTGTCAAGGAACTTGCTAAATTGTGTGATTTTCCTAATTTTTGTATCTATTTTTAAATAAATTTTCCCTGATTATAAAAAAAATAGACATACAGAAACTGCTAATTGCTAATAATTTTAATAACTTTTCACCTGTATTAATAGAGAAAATCGTTAGTAATTACAAACAAATATTTTTAATATCATGATTGTTCGTTTAAACAATAATAAATTAGGCTTTTGCAAAAATAAGCACAAGACGTCTTAATATAGGCAACACAATGAACGAGGTCGTTTGTTTGGTTGCCTACACCGAAGGCTCTGAGAGTAATTGTTTTTGTTAAAAAATGCAAGATTTTCTCACGGTTCACCGAGATTATCTGAATATCTATCGTCGTATACCGAGGAGATCGAAATGTTTAAAATCGACGTAAAAATAAAGTGCCTTTATTTTTCAAAATACGCGGAAATGTTATTTGATCCCTCATTAAAGTTACATCCTGTATAAAATGGTTACAAATTAATCTCCTTTATTCTTTATCCCCACAAATTTATATATTTAGCTTTCCTCCACCTCTTCCCCGTTTGTTACTTTCTTAGATTATTTTCCCTACATTATGGGAATTTTCCGAAAAGTTGGCAACACTGATTCGTCGTGAAACTTAGGTCGTCAAAATAAGCGTCGATGACCGTAACCATGGTAACACTTAATAAGTGTTAGAGGGCGCTAGTTGACAAACTCCATTACACTTCGTGGTTTGCTGAACAACACTGAATTGGACAGGCCGTTTATGACGTATCAATTCAGGTTGGCTGTGACGTGAATGCAATTTTTTCTTAATTAGTCAGATGGCGCCACTCAAAATTAAATAACCTTTAGTAAAGTAACCTTGAATAAGGCCCATTTAACACTTAATGTAACAAAATCACCAATTTTTTTGAAGCCGATATATCAAAAAACAACACCAATTCAATTTTAACATTACAATTTTTTTAATGACATCTGAGATTTTTTAATTTTCTGTTCCTTTTTAACTGCATAGTTGATTTCATTTGTTTCAATTAACTCAACGACTTTCTGTTGGGCTACAATGTACAGAAATACGTTTGTGTGTCAATAAAAATACTTAGGTACAGCACAAGCAGATACAAATGGAGTGTTGCCAAACGTAAATAGACGTACGCAGCTTTACTAATAGATGGCGCCACTTGAAGTTTGTTGTATTAGGGCCAGTTGTACAAAGGAGGTTTAAATTGACGTTCAATTCAGTCAGGTTCAAAGTGAACAAAATCGCATCAAATATTATTTATAAATGCATTAACTGAATAATGAAAAATTAAATTTCAAGAACACATTTCCTTTTACTTAATATAGATGGCGCTACTTGAAGTTAAAGTTTGTTCTTAACGTTCACTAAACGTTTAAATGGAGATTTGAAAAACACACATTTCTTTGATTTATTATTAACAAAGCAGGACGGAAAGTGAAACAACGCAACGCTACTTTCTTTCTTTCCTCTTGCGTTGATTAATAATTAAAACTCTCGTCTTTATTTTGGGGTTTTCTGTTTTACTATTGCCAGGCAGACTTTGATTCCCCTTTGTTTTCCCCTTACCATCATCACCGAAAGGAACGGAATCAACAATTCCCTTCGAACTGATCTAAATTAATTTATTTTAAATAAAACTTCATCATACCGACATTAAATTATTTGTGGGTCTTATTCCGGCGTTGCTTCGTCTTCATCCCCTTCCTGGCGCCGGACCTGGCCGCGCCGATGAGATGCTTGAATTTCCCCGCGCTTTTCATGCGTTTCCTGCAACCGAAACAAATTAAAATTTCCTCTTGCGCAAGGCACCCCATGTTTTAATCATTGCCTTTTATTTAAAGTGCTCCTCTGCAAGGGCAGGTACGCGTAAGGATCTAATTTTCCCTTCTTTTTCACATCGCCTGTAGATTTCTTCGACTTGTATTCCGACCCTGCCACGCTCGATGCAGAGCGAGAAGCTCCTACGGGCCTGGAAATTAAATCACCCGGCCAGTGCAAATACCATTTCTTTTTTTTTTTTGCTGTAAAATACCTGTGTATTCCTGAGCCTCCGGCTTTGTATTTATTTGGAGGTTGACTGTACATCGAGGAGCCACTTTTCACACTGCTTGCGCCCCTCTTGCGTTTGCGGTCGCTCAAAGCAAGTGTTTCGGCTTTGCTTTGGTTGTCGTCATCGTCTGAAGAAGAAGTAAACTCGCTTTGATTATCAATCAAACCAAGTGAGCCGTTTGATTGAATACCTGAATCTGCGTCGGAGCTAAATTTGAGGAAACCCTCCTTGTCTCTTTCGTCATCACTTTCCGGCAGGTCTGCGATGATCAATCTCCCATCGGGGGCGGTCTTGAATCCCCTGTCGCTCTTCTTTTTTATTTCATCGGCTGCGCTTGAGTTGGCAGGCTTGGTTGCTAAAATACAACCACACCGTTTCTCTTTTTCTTTACATCGCTTTAAACTTTCTAAACCTGCCTGTTATTTTACTGGCCACTGTTGGGTCCATGAAGTCAACGATCGAGTCTTCATCCTCTTCGATCCATGCTTGGTCGTTGCTTCGCTTCTTACTTTTCACTTTCGCTTGTGCTTGTGCTTGGTTGGCTTCGACGTCTTCGATTTCAGAGTCGGAATCAGCCAAGATCTCCTCCACGCTAAAATGCGTTAAAAAAAAAAAAAGAATAGGGGCTACTCACTTTAGCTTTAGATTCAGAGAGTTGAATCACCTCTTAGGTTTGGTTTTAACCAAAAACTCCTCGTCTTCGTCTTTCTCCTCGCCTTCCTTCCTTCGTTCTTCTTTGACCTTCTTTTTCTTCGCGTTTAGCTTGCGCAGGTTTCTCAGTCGTTTCCTCATGACGGCGTCCGACTCGGGGACGTGCGCCAAGAGGGAATCGTGCCCGTATTTTCTGAGCAGGCGGTCCACTATGTCACGGATTTTCAGCCTAAAATGACGCTTGCAGTCTTCGGTCATACTACACAGGGTTTTCATCTAGAATTTCTTGGGGTTTGGAGACGGCCGATTCGTTGGTTTCATACTTACGATGTTGGGTAACGAAATGGCTACTGTCGGGGAGGGAAGTGAAGTGCAGTAGACTTTGATGAAGCTGAGGCTTGAAGCTACGACCTCTCTGGTGGAGCAACCAACCAGAAGACTGACGTTCTCCAAGATTAATTGGATGTTTTCTTGACCTAAAGCACCTAGAAATAGTAAAAAAGAAATAAATAAAATATACATTGGCAACATTCAGTGGCGGGTTAACACTTGAGAGGCCCCAGGTATCACTACAGAGTACATCTGCCTGCACGTCTTTATGAACATCCGAATAATATATTTAATATTTTCTTATAGCTCCAAATTGCCAAATTGTTGTGGCAACGTTGCCATTAATTGGCTGCCTACAGACATCAATTCACTTCTCTGAAAATAGCAACAGAACACACCATTATTATTTAGTACGGCGCTTATGCTGTGACCGAGGTACGTTTCAATATTCCATGCCGTGGCCGAGGTACATTTCAAGATACTCGTGTTTAGACATATACAGATTTGGGAAGTTTCGGTTAGGATTGCAAACATTTAAGTTTTGAAAATCGGAACGTTGCCTTTGAAAAATCGTGACGTGTTAAAAAAAATCGCGACTTTTTGAAAGGTCATGTTTTAAAAAGTTAGATTTGCAATGAAATAACGTACTCATCGAGTCACAGATGATTCGCAGACACTGTTACCGTACGAATAAAAGAAGATTTCAAAATATTACGATTAGAAAGCAGCAAATTTGAATAAAGTTACCATTTTTTTTTGCAATTTGAAGCCCCCGCCTCATGCGCCTGTGCTAAAATCCGTCACAGTAAAAAATCTCTTCCGTTCGTTCAGAACATCAGAACATTTCCAAAGACTTTCGGTTGGTAACATCTGTGAAATTGCATACAAAACAACATCATTTTAAGAAAGAACAATTACAGGAAACTGTTTCTGTCCATTACTTTTTGCTGCACACACTACAAATAATTATTTACAGAAGACTGTTGCTAATTTGGAACACCCTGTATTCATGTTTCAAATTTGCTTAATAAAAAGAGTGGCTTTTCAGATTACTTTCGTTTATTAGGTGAACATTAAAAATTTAAAAAAAAAAAAAACTTAGAATGCCAAGGTAACCTAAAAAAAAAAACAAAAAAGGAGTAGCGACATCCCTTGGGATTCTTTTAAACTTTACGTTAACGTCTGTAAAAAAAATCTAACAAATAATCTAGCCCTCAGCAGAATATTATAAATACGTAAAACAGAGATCAATTAATAATTTAGAAAGAAAAAAGAAAAGCAAAGTTCTAAAACGTGAGTTAACCTTGATAAAATATTAGCGACTTTAAAAAAAAATCTCAAATTTTCTAATTATATTGAATTCTTAATCTAAATTTGGCGCTCAGAATATGCAATTCCGAAAAGCGTACAGAGATGACGCCACACACACTGGCTGATGATTAAACTCGCCAAGACGCCTTTCTTTGAATTTGATCTACATTTCTGTTTTACGAATTTGATCTACATTTTTGATTTACGATTATTTTAAAGTTAAAGATTAAGAAGAAGCTAAAAAAAATTTGACGCAATTACTCAGATGTAAATTAATCACTGTTGGAACGCCAACGGAATTATTTTATATTAAAAGAAATTTTAAACGCCCAAAGTGTTTCTGAAAGCGCTCGAGCGTTGCCAGATTGGGCTACATTTTAGATATTTAAAAATTTTTATTTAGTGCCTGACGTCGGGTTTGGACGACCTTTGTTGTCTTCACATAACACAAATAAAAAAATATACGGTGTGATCAATAATGACTGTCCACGACGCTACTTTAATTTAGGTATGACGAGAATACTTCGAGCATCGTTTTTATTGTTTTTTGTTCACATTTGTTCTTTTATTTTGATTTTGTTTTTTCTTTTGTTTTATTAAGCAATTGTTTTTTTGTATGTTTTATTCACGGTTCGTTTGTTTTATTTTGTGCTCTTGTTTCCTGTCAGTTTCCTGACTTACAGAAGTTTTCGGCCGGAGAATCGTCGTTTTTTCATTAATTTTTCCTTGTCTCTTCGTTCGACTTTTATTTTTTTTTGTCTATTCGTTTGTCTTTTATTATTTTTTTTTGTTTTTCGCATTTGTCTGTTACATTTCTCTTTTGTTTCCCACGAGTTCGAATTTATTTGCAAAAGAGCTCGTCGATTTTCATTTTTTTTGTCCATATTTCAACATCGTGGCACTTCTGTTTTTTTTTTTAAATTCATTTTAAACTTCTTATTTCTCTTTTGTTTATTTTTATATTCTCTTTTGTTTTTGACTCCTCTGTACAGTTCTCTTTTGTTTACTTTTTCTTTTTATTTGCAAAAACTTCCATCGATTTTCATTCTTTTGTCCATCTTAACTTCTTTTGTTGGCTGACGCTTTTTTACAGTTGTCTTTTGTTTTCAAGTAGTTTTTTTTTTTTCGTCTGAAGATTCATTTGTGTTTTGGTTCATCTAACCAGTTGAACTTCTTTTGTTTTTTTTTCTGTTCTTTGTGCTTTTGCACTATGTGTTTCTCTTTTGTTTTTGACTCCTTTTTACAGTTCTCTTTTGTTTCTTCTATTTGTAAAAACTTTCGTTGATTTTCATTTTTTTGTCCATCTTAATATCTTCCGTTGGTCGACGCTTTTTTACAGTCGCCTTTTGTTTTCTACTAGTTTTTTTTCTTCGTCTGGAGATTCATTTGATTTTGGTTCATCTAAGCAGTCGATCTTTTGTTTTTGACTCATTTTTACAGTTCTCTCTTGTTTCCTGCGAGTTTCTTTTTATTTGCAAAAACTCGTCGACTTTCATTTTTTTTTTGTCCAGCTTAACTTTCTTTGTTGGTTGACGGTTGTTTTACAGTTGTCTTTAATTTTCTATTAGTTTTTTTTTCGTCTAGAGATTCATTTGTTTTTTGGTTCATCCAAGTCAGTCAATCTTCTTTTTTTTGTTCATTATACCTTTGCACTAAGTATTTCTCTTTTGTTTTTGACTCCGCTTTACAGTTCTTTTTTGTTTCCTACCAGCTTTTTTTATTTGCAAAAACTTTCGTCGATTTTAATTCTTTTGTCCGTCTTAACTTCTTTTGTCGGTTGATGTTTTTTTTATAATTATTTTTGTTTTCTACTATTTTTTTTTCGTCTGGAGATTCATTTGTTTTTTATTTATCTAAGTAGTCGATCTTCTTTTGTTCTTTTTTCTGTTCTTTATGCTTTTGCACTAAGTATTTTCCTTTAGTTTTTGATTATTTTTTACAATTCTCTTTTGTTTCCTACGAGTTTCTTTTTATTTACAAAAACTCGTCGATTTTCATTTTTTTTTAACTTCGATTGTTTTACAGTTGTCTTTTGTTTTCTACTAGTTTTTGTTGGTCTGAAGATTAATTTTTTTTTGGTTTATCTAAGCAGTCCGTCTTCTTTTGTTTTTTTTTCTGTTCTTTATGCTTTTGTTTTTGACTCCTTTCTACATTTTTCTCTTGTTTCCTCCGAGTTTCTCTTTAGTTGCGAAAGCTTTAGTGTCCCGGCACTTATGTTTTCTTTTTCTTTAATTTATTTTATGCTGTCCGTATTTCTCTTTAGTTTGTATTTATCAAATTGATTTTTCAAGTTCTGTTGACTGACGCCTTTTTACGGTTTCACTTCTTTTGTTTTCTTTTCATCTTAGTCGTCAATTTTTTTTTGTGCTTTTTTAATGCTTTCGTATTACGTATTTTTCTTTTCTTTTCTTTTCTTTTAACATTACACAATTGATTTTGAGCATTTTATTGACGCTTGTTTGTAGTTCATCTACACACACACATAGCAAGTTTCATTTGTTTTCTGATTGTGACTTGACTGAAAAAATCGGCGCCTCTTGGTTACATTTTGTTTACTAGTTGTCGGCATTGCTTGCAAAAAATCGGGCAACCATGAATGTTACGCCCCTCGGCCGTAAAAAAAATTAATAACAAATTACCTAGCACTTAGCAGAATATATAAATGCGTAAAACAAAGATCAGGTGACTTAGGAAAAAAAAGAAAGAAAAAGAAAAGCAAATTTCACATTTTAAAACGTGGGTTAACCTTAAAAAAATAGGGGGAAATTAGCGGCATCTGCGTGTCACCATGACTAAAAAATAATCCATTAAAAAATCGAAACAATTGACACATACGTATAAATTAATCACTGTTGGAACGTCAAAGGAATTAAATAGTGAGAAAACCCCTCGACCACATTAATTCACTGAAAGCGAATACGTATTTCGGTAACGAAGTTACCATCTTCAGCGCTAAACTGATATCAGTTTAGCGCTGAAGATGGTAACTTCGTTACCGAAATACGTATTCGCTTTCAGTGAATTAATGTGGTCGAGGGGTTTTCTCACTATTTATTTGGATTACAGCCACAGGTTTTGTGTTGCTTTGTGATTGTCAAAGGAATTATTTTAGATATTGAAAAAAAAATCATAATTTAAATATGGCGCTCGAAATGCACGATTCAAAAGAGCGTACACAGATGGCGCTACCCGTAATTAACCTTCTATGTTAACCTTTAGCCATACGTGCTATAATAACTCCGTTAATTAGTTTTAAATTAAGCAGAAAATTATATATATACATTTTCGATTTTATAAAGTAACTATATGGTAACTATAAACAACCCATGACGACTGCGTTTTGTAAAATTAGTCGCCAACCGCCACAACCATTGACATGTTAACCGACAGTTAACCGAGAAACATACATATCTTTCAAATTTATTATTATTGATTCATTTACAAGTGATAATTTTTGAATAAAATATTTTAGAAACTGAGAAAGAAAAATTAGTGATTCATATATTTTTTTATTATCACGTGTATTGTGGAGAAAATTGTCGAATGACCTTAAAAAATTATAAGCAATTAACTTTAATAACATGTCTGCTTGTTACAAAAAAAAAAACAATGAATTAGATTCTTCAAAAAACAAGAAGTCTTAGTATAGGCAACACAATGCACACATCCGCTTGTATGGATGCCTACATTCAAGGTTCAACTTTTACGTAACTTACTAAAATGTGCATTTCTCTGAGTGTAAGATAAAGTGTTTCCCTAATTTTTGGATTTTTTTTCAATTTTTCTCAATTTTTTTAAATTTTCCACGGAAATTTTCAATATTTTCCCCTAATTTTTTGTTTCCGTTCCATTAACTAAAAAAAAAAATTGTTGCCACCTTTTCAATATTTTCCCCTAATTTTTTAAGTTATTCCGTTCCATTAATTAAAAAAAAAATTTGTTGCCATCTGGGTTGGCCTTGCTTGGGTTGGCGTCGGTTGACCTTGAACAATTTTCAAAAACAGAGTGACGGAGAATGTAAGAAAAAGTGACGAAAAATGTTTTAAATGTTGGAAAATTTAAAGGAACTCTTTCCCTAATTCGTGGAATTTTTTTTTTCTCGATTTCTTTAAATTTTCCACCGAAATTTTCAATATTATCGCCTAATTTTTTTAAGTTTTTCCCTTTCCCTTAATTAAAAAAAAATTGTTGCCATCTGGGTTGGATTGGTTTGGGTGAGTTTTTTTTTTTTTTAATATTCAAAACAATTCTTCACTTTTCTTTCTAATTTAGAACAAAACAAATTTGCCAGTTTACAACGTATAATTTTACTGACTTTTAAAAGAAGAAGCAAATCCTTTGATATTCTGAACCTTTCCCCAAATCCCTTACTTTTCTCGGTTTTTTTCCAGTTTCTTCCGATGAATGGGGGGAACCCCTGATCTAGAGTAACTTAAACGTACTAACCTGAAAAATTGTGCAGAATTGAAGACAGTGCCAATATGGTAGCGCTCATCATTAGCGGTGGTCCTGCCAATCCAGCAACGATCATAGCCACAAACTCCTGCATTTGATTATGCTCTTGCAAGGTTTCTCCGATAGTGTTCAACAATTGGTATGCAGAAGCCCGACACCTTTGATTAACGTCCTTGCAACACAGGACAGCCTCGGGCACAGCCGATTTAATAAGCTTGCTTTCATGGTCCAACTGCGGCTGGGTCCTCACCAGATAAACATAACACCGCAACCTCGCCCCCTTGCTAGTCACCGCAGAGGAATTCATTGACTTCATCAACAACTTCTGCACGACCCTCCTATTGCTTTGAACAAACGCCTTACAACCCTCAGCCTCACTTCCGCAAATCTCCTCCAATAAACGATACGCCTTCTTCTGCTCCTTTCCACTCTCCAACTCGTTCACGTTTTTAATACACTGTTTATACAATCCGGCGATCTCTTCGGAACCTTGATACGGCACCAAAGCCCTTACCAAATCCATAACGCTCTCTTTCAAGAATGCTTCCTCCGCATCGTTTGTATCCTTCATCTTCTCGAGTGCACTCGTGAATAATTGCTTGAGCAATTCGGGTCTGGCAACCGATAAATAAACCTACAGTACACGGAGGAGTTCAAATATAAGTTAAGACTTGGTGAAGTAGGTTTACCTTGATGGTATCGAATGCGGCCAACCTTTGTCCTTCCTCGTCGCTTCCAATCGGCCTGGTCGTGTACACGTTAAACAAAATGGGCAGGTAATTCTTGTCAAACCTGGAAATCTCAGTTGAATCTTCGCTGTTCAGCTTCGCATGGGCTATTAATTTCCTGAGCGCAGCCATCACGGGCAGTCTTAATTCCTTGCGGTCCGAAATTGCCGTGCCCAGTACCTTAGCGATGTTCTACAAAATTAAATCACTCGAAGCAACGGTGGCTAATTTGCAAAGCATGTATTTACCTTAAAGCTGGCCTTAATATCAGTGGGGCTGTTGCAAAAGCTAGGCAGCGAATGCCACAATTGAAGGTAAAGCAGCTCGTAACTGTGAGCTCCGATGCCATCGTTGGCTTCGCCGAGTTGCACCGACCGTTTCTGGCAACTAAACGCTAGGGGGAGGATGCAGTTGATCCAGAACGATAGAGTGGATTGCTTGACGTTCTCCCTGAGAACTAAGAGCATCCAGGACCGATCCAAATTCATTTCCCCGTTGTCTTTCTGCAATGTTCTAGGTTTAGTTAAATAATATTCAATGGTTTTCTTCTTGCCTTTTTACCTTAAGGCTGATAATTTCCAGCACCGTCTCGGGCCCCATTGATCGAACCGCGGCCCCCACTGCATACTCAAGCTCGTTGTTGTAGCTGAACTTGTAGGAATCTCGAAGCTCCGACAAGGTTTTCAGGCAGGACTCGAACAGCTGGCTGCAGTTTTCCCCGCAGGTCTGAAAACAGTTGTTACTAGGAAGCCAAAGGCAAGGGGATTACCTAATTACTTCGAACATAACGCGGATCACGTGCAAAACTTGATGCCACACAAAATTGTACTGGTAGCCTAGGCCGAGCTCGATTGCGTTGAAACACTTCAGCAAGTTCGATTTGTGCAGCTCCGCTAGTTGGGGGGTGGAACAGGCGGGCGAGATGGCATCCCTTAAGAGTGTCTCTAACGTGTGGGTTGCGGCTGTGACGATTTCCTTCTTCTCGGACAGCCAAAGTTGAGTGATCGTGGAGAAAATTTTGGGCAGTGCTTTGCAAGCAATTTCCAAGTCGACGCTAAAATTAAAATTACAAAAATGTATAGCTTTAAAATTTGGTAGTAGTGACCCATACTCTATAGAACTTTCAGGGCAATTTGCAACGCTTTGAGTTAAAATTAGTTAACTCCACAGAAACGATTATTATAATAATTAATTCCATAGGAAATAATGGCCGATTAAATTTAGTCTAGACTGGTGCAAATGAGGCTCAAGAATCTTAATATTTTGTAAAGGCAACCCAATAAACCTAGTCGTTCATATGGTTGCCTATACTAACGGAACTACAAAAAAAAATGTTTGTTTGTTAAAATATGACTACCGACTTTTTTATTATTTTTATTGGTGGATAAGATTATGATAACGTGAGCATATCAGTAGGAAGATGAAATGCCATTAAGTAGAAATTCGATTAAAATTGTTGCCCTATTTGTTCAAGAGATGGCGCTTTGTATAATCGCTGTCCATTGCCGTAATGCCCCTGATTTTTTTTTGCAATTTATTTTTGCTAAAAAATATCGAATCGTAATTTTTTTGTTCAGAGATGCGTCCCAAATAATTGCATCACATTATTGATTTTACATTTTCAATTTAATTTTGAAATTCCGGTCATTGCAAAGTTCCAAAAAGGCAACGTTTTGCTGACGGAGTTAAGATTGCAAGTAGAAGAACTGCTCGATCTTTTTTATAGTGCAATTAAAAAAAAGTAAAAAGTAATGTAAAGTAAGATGAATTTACCAAAAAAAAAAAAAGGAAACAGTTGAGCATCGCGTTACCGAAACATATATCTCAAAGTAACATTTTTTATTGGAACACTTTGTATGTAATGGCATTTTTGAATTCCTGCATAAATTCTAGCCTAAGTTGATGGGTCGCATCACGGGTCTAACGCGAGCGGTTTTCGAGTTGTTTCATGTCTTTAATGGTGCAACTCCAAAACCATTCGAGATAGACCCATGGTGCGACCCATCAATTCAGGCTAGAAACTGCCCTAGAATTCAAAAATGTAACAAAAAGTGCGATTTTCGTAGATTTCCCGAAATTGCGCGTTGCCCGTAAAAATAGTAACAAAGTGAATAAAAAAGAAGGAAATTTTAAAGTAACTCAAAGTAATAGATAAAACTAAGTAATTAAAACTTGAAGCTGTACAAAATTAAAACTCACCTTAAAATACTCAAAAAATTCAAATTTTAATTTAAATCAACTCCTCTCAAGAAATTAAAAAATAAATAAATAAAAATTATCGAAAATTAAACTAAAACTTAAAAAACGAAATCATTAAAACACAAGAAAAAAAAATTAAACACAATTAGGATTAAGGACAATCGAACTCAGAACAAGATTCGAAAATGTTCAAACTTCAAGCTCAAAAAAAGTTACAACTAAGTAATTAGAATTCAAAAAAATTAAAATTAAAGGACTAAAAATCAAAACGATTAATATTTAAATTCGACTCATCTCAAGGCCAACCCATATTAAAACAAAAAAATTAAAGTTCATAAAATTATCGAAAAATTTTAAGGAATTTGACGACCAACCCAACCCAAGTGAAACCGACCTACGCAAAGCCGACCTAGCGATAAAAGGTGAAATAAAAGGAAAAAATCAGATGAATTTGGAGGGAAAAAAATCGAAAAACACTTAAAATAAAAGATTGCCGAAAAGTAACGAAAATTTGAACAATAATGAATAGTTTTTTGTAAAATTGTTCAAGGACTACCCAACCGAAGCCAACTTACTCAAAAACTAGCCAAAAAAAGGGGGAAAAACTAGATTAATTCGGAGTAAAAAAAATCGGAAAACAACGAAAACTTCATGAAACGAACGAAAAATTCATGACGATTGAAAAGTCAAAAATTTGAAAGAAAAAATCAATTCTCAGGGTCGACCCAACCCAACCGAGGTCGTGTAAACGTTGTAAATTTGAAAAGAAGTTTCAAGGTCAAGGTCAAATTGAAAAAAAAAAGAAAAAAATTCACGAAGATTGAAGAGAAATGTCGAAAATCCGAACGAAAAAAAAATCGGTTCAAGGTCAACCCAACCCGATTGTTGGAAGTTTGTAAAGAGCGGAGAGGTTAAGGCCAACCCAACCCAACTGGTGTCAACCTACGCAAAACCAACCCAGCGAAGAAAAAATCGGAAAAATTGAGAGAAAAAAAAACAAAAAATTAAAATTCTTCAAAATATCTGAAATTTAAAATGAAATTCAAGGTCAACCCAACCCAATCGAAGTCAACTTATGAAAAGCCCACCAAGTGACGAAATGTAATGAAACAAACAAAGGAATAAATCAGATAAATTCGGAGAAAAAAATCGGAAAAGACGAAAACATAAAATTCACGAAGATTGTTGAAAAGCATTGAAAATATGAACAATTTTTTTTAGGGAATTTTTTTAAGGTCAACCTAAATAATACATAAGCAACATTTTAAACAATTTTAAAAAGCAGGGAGGAAATTTTAAAAAGTCGAGAAAATGTTTCAAAGTGACAAAATTTCGAAAAACTAGGGAAATTTAAAAAATAATGTAAAAAAATATACAAAAAAAATGGAAAAATTAGGAGAAATAGAAATAGAAAAAAAAACAAAATTTACAAAACCTACAAATTATGGAAAAATTTTCAAAAGTCAAAAGTTTAAAAATAAAATAAATACGAGGAATTCGGGAAAAAACTAAATAAAATTAAAACGACGTAAAAAATTAAAGGAGAAGTATATATAAAGTAGAAAATTAGGGGAAAAAACTCAAAAACTTCTAAAAATTCAAAATACTTAAAAAAAAAATTAACGATTATAGAAGAAACTTTTCGAGTCGGAAAATTTTTTAAACGAAAAAAAATCGAAAAATTCGAGAAAAAATTAAAATGATGTAAAAAAATCAAAAATTAATAGAAATAAAATATGGAAAAAAAATTAAAAAATTTAATTAATTACTGACTTCCGCGAGCCCTTCTTATCTGCTCTGTGGGGGTCACGGAGTGTCTTGAGAGTGGTATCTGTCCAGCGCGCCCCCAGAATGCAAGTGGGCGAAGCCCGCTTTTTACTGTTTAAGAAAATAAAAAGTAACTAAAAGTAAGTCACATCGAATCTCCACAATAGACGGCGCTGAAGTCGAAGACAATTCGTCTCAAAATGTCCATCTTTTGTATAGGCAATCCAATGACAGTCGTTTGTATGGTTGCCTATTCTAACGGTCCAAAAATATATATTTTTTTAATATGATTTCTTTCAGGATTTTTACTGGTGGATAAGTTTAAAATAGAACAAGACGAACATAGTCTGAGAGTATCCTTGAGCAATGAATCGTTGACTTACGAAAACCTGCAAGACTTAATTTACAGTTATTCAAGAGCGCAGCTTCTAAAAATTTGTGAAAAATTAGTTTTTCGCTTTGAAAGTATTTCGAGTTTTACTTTCAGTTTTTCGAATTTCAATACTAAGGTGTGATTTGTTTGTGTCTTTGTATTTTTGCTCTCTTTACTTTCCCTATTATACAGGTTTGAGGTTCTTTTAAATAAAATTGGCACTTAAGACTGTTTAGAAGTTACACGCTTCAATTAACTCTTGCACTTCATTTTGGCTACATCCTCTAAATTACTCACTCGGCTAGATGTATGTGAGCCTGTTGCATAACAGCAAGCCACGCAGTCATGGGCTGAACATCATTCGGTGAAGGCTTGTACTCGTACAAAGCTGAAATTAACTGCGCGTTTGTTTTCCCCTGAAGCACGGGTTTCTGGTACGACAGTAGAGCGTGAAGGACTTGGAGGCAGCACGACGTTACCATGGGGGAATTCAAGGTCATCAACTGCAGGATCATCTCACAACTAGCCTAACAAAAAAATAATAAAATTCAAGAGATCTGCGCGACTTATTTACATGATATTTGTTTTTAATAAGTATCGAGTCAATCCTATGTCCCCCCACTTTATAAAAAATTTTACAAAAAAATTAGCAGTGTCACGTGGGCCTTAAATAAGTCTTCCCCTGCAGACTGACCTTGACATGAGGTTGTGCAAAGAAGCAGACCGTTTCCTTTAGGAGACCTAAAGTGTGCAATATGGTGGTCTGTGCAGCCCGCACGGATGGGATTTCTATGGTGTGAGAGCTTCCACCCAAGCACTCGTCCAACGTGCTCTTGCAGAACGAGAAGACTTTGTTCGCAGCGAAATTGGTGGCATTTTCATCTGAGAAACAATCGGCTCTGATGATTGCGGAGACAGCTTGCTGGGCGGATTTACGCCACTACAAAAAATAATACTCCTAATAATTAAAATCATGTCTATTATATGAAAAAAAAAAAAAAAAAGAATAAAATTTCTTTGAGGGATCCCCTAAATACGTATACAACACACTAGAACTCATCATTATCTACAGGCACAGGGATTCTTTTTTTTTTAATGGGTGGCAATATTGCCTCAAGGCTAAGTCCGCAGTTGTTATTTTAGTTGAGTTATTTTAAATTAATTAAAAACCTTTGCAAAACTTTTCCGGACAGATCTTAATTGACTACTGTTTACCTTCGGTTTTGAATGAATGCTGAACGGATCCAACAAAGCAGAAAAAATTGTTTGCACATGCGCCCCAGACCAGGCCTGCCAATCTTGAGCCCGCAACAAAGACGTTACCACCCCGAAAATCGACTTCACAACCACATTATTTTCCATGCTCGAATACTCCTGCAGGATATCACGCAACCTCCCCCAGACTTCATCGAAGCTTGAGCGCAACACCCCCTCGGGCACGCTCTTGATTCCCATATTTAAAAGCGAAAGCACTGCGGTCACTTGAGTTTGGTTTTTCTCCGACTGCGACATCACTTGCTCTAAAGTTGTCAACTGCAAATTCGTTTTTTCTTTTTTTTTGTCGAAGAAAAGTAGTTGAAATTAAATTGATTACTCTTACCAAGGTGCAGTAGTATTCGACTGATGTTTCTTTTCCTCCCCTTTCTTTGATTACCTCCGTGACAGCCGCTAAAATCGCCAGCATTTCCTTGTGCAAGGCCGAGTCGGAGCGGAACACTCTCATAAACCGACTGTACGACATGTTACTGCAATTGGACCAATCTGAGGCGAAGGTCTGCATGGTCTGGTACGTACTGACGGTCGACTCGGTCATGTCATCATTGTCAATGCGATTGCGGGGCTCAGGCGTTAACGCCTGTATGGCGTCGTGTTTCTGGAGGGCTTCAGAAGTTAAATTACTAACACCTACAACAAGAAAAAGCAACACGTTTATATTGGCCCCCCTCGAATGTTGCGGATAAGTCAAAACCTGTTGTCGGTGCTTGGAAAAAGCGTGATTTCGCTTGGTCCCTGTGCTTGCGCGTCTCCGGATTGGAACTGGAGCTCTGCCCCTTGGGCCATCTCTTGCCTTTCATGCGTCCTTTCAATTTGCTTCGGAATTTTCCCATTTTTAACACAATTTATTTATTACACGTGCTTCGTCCAATTGACAATCAGTAGGTACCAACACAGAACCCAATGACAGGAACACATACGAGATTCTGTGTGCCAACATAAAACACGTTGGCGGAAAAGAAAACTACGCAAACTTTGGAGCACAAAAAATGCAAATTTTGAAATTAGTATTTCATTAGGAGATTTTTGGGAGCATACAAAACCAATTTTGTGGTTGAATTATCGAAATTTGATTAAAAAAAGTATTCACGAAGAAATTGGTGACATGCGTAACAAAAAGGCTACGTTCAGAACTATAATCCTACCACATCCAACTAATTAATATTAAATGACCAAAATAATTGATGCTTATAAATTAAATCCAACTGACAACTTAATACATTGTCGAAATTAAACGGTAGCAACAACTTTTAAGCCGAAAATAAGATCTTAACTAACTTGGGCTACGTTCAGAAATAAACGTAGCCGATACATTTTGCGATTTATCTCGCAAGAAAACATTAATAACGCTTATTAGTAATTAAACTTGTAGTAAAATTTAACATGTAGCATGTAGCAGTAAGAAACAACACGTGATTTGTATAAAATTCAAATTAAAGACTATTTTGATTTGAACCTCACTTTGCAACATTCCGAAATACTTTTAATAAAACCACTCAGAACACATTTATTGCCATTAAATTTATCTTTATCAGACTATTTATTAAGTTTTCGAAACGGCGGCAACAGCTGTGTGGCTTGGGTTATGCAATGGCGTAACTAGAAGTCAAGCCGCCGAGTCATCAGCACCTTACAATTATTTATTGTTAACACAGAAAAACTGAAAAAAATCAATTTATTTTGGGTACCTAAATATCAAAATATTCAATTACGTGACGTCAGAATTTGAGCAATAGTTAAACATAAATGACACAAATATAAAGAACATTAGTGTTGTTAAATTACCGGTAATTTATTTTTAAAGTTACCTTACCGGTAATGTTATCGTAATATCAATAATAATAATAATGAATATCGTAATATTCCCAAGTACAGCTCAAGTGGCGACATCTCGCGCCGGGTTTACCAATTACACTTTTATATTTAATATTATATATTTCCACTAAATAAATTGTCACCTGTCAACGAAAATCATTTTAGGTTATAAAATATTTATTTACTTTTTTCTTTTTATTGGTTTACTTGCATTTTGCAAGCGTGCAACTAGAAATTACGTTATGTTGACAACTAAGGTAACAAACGGTAACAAATGAATGTTACCTTACCGATAACATTGGAAATTTACCGTGAGGTAACGTGGTAATATTACCGACTCACAACACTACAAAGCGGTAAAAATTTACTTTAAACAAAATAAATATAAATCTAGTAGGTCGTGGTTTGAAATTTCGGGTAGAATCACGTATCCTGTCATGATGTCTCAGATGTCACGAAATGGTCACGATCCGAATATACTCACGAATGCTGTGGATCAAATCCCATCACTACCTGCAACCACTATAACCACGCCACTGGGGCTATAATCAGAAGTCTGTTCAGAAATAGAAAAGAGCGCGCTCTGGGTAATATTCTTTCTCTCTCATACAAGTAATTTTGCGCATTTTGCTTTCCATTTAAACCGCAGAGTGCACTCCCGGGGTACAGTTTCTGAACGCGTCTCGGCTATAATGCAAGAAGTTCAAAAATGATTTTCACCGATTAAAACAATTAATTAATTCATTAAACAATATACCTTTATAACAGGAGTAATTAAATCCGCCGAAGTTTTCCATAATTTCCCAAACGACACGAATATTTTCAAATTGTAGTTGTTTTCCGCGCCGCCGTTGTTACCATCCTAACCTCACATTTTTTTAATATTACGCTTGCGAAAAAATGATTGCCAAGACATAGTAATTTACCATTTTAGAATAATTTCATTGCGGTTTTCAACAACGCCGTTATGTTCAATAAGTACAAAAAATAGGCAATTGTGAATTTTAACCTCACTTCGTACTGAGAAAACCTAACCCCACTTTCTCGCATTGCGAACATAAAGTGGAGATGTCCGAAAACTAAAAATGGATTGTAGCAAAGAGTTCGGACCATGCAGCAGCAAAACCGTTACAGGTACAAGTGAACTGAACACCCAAAATATTAAAAGTGCAGAAGTTAAAGAAGCAGAGAGTGATATTGCTGCCGGTGATCACGGTGAAAAAGTTACTCCGAAAGAGTTCAACGAATACCCAGTTTTTAACTACAGGCCCTTCATGTTCCATCCAATTGCATCATTAATTAAAGAGAAAATTAAAACGATGGATTACATCAAGACCGTTGGTCTGTGTTGTGGTGATGAAACGTCCGATGACTTATACCTTGAGGAGATCGCATGGCCAGGGCAAGCAAGTGACAAAGTGCCGGCTAGAATAAACCTCAGATTCCACTGCACGGATGCAGCTCCTAAAGTCGGTGCGAATGTGGAAGCGTTTGGTTGTGTACAATACGAGATTCTCGAGGGCGAAAACGTTCCAATCCTCCAGGTATGGTTCTTCCGTGTTTGTTGCGGGAACGTGATCGGCTACATCGAGACGCTTTTGCAAGTTAGGCAAGTGTTAGACAAATAAGACTTTTCGAATAAGCGATACGTTTTGTTTTATTTTATAATTTTATCACAAATATAAATACATAGTAATAAATAAATCAATAAATAATATGGTATGAACATCAGGAGCAAGACTACAATAGTATAAATTAAACGAAATGTTTTTTGAGATTAAGCAATTCGTTTTCGCCGAGTTTATCAAAATGTCTTTTTTTCTCTCTATGTTGACCTACTCACCTACTTACTTAATTACTTTCTTTAAAAGGGAGGAGGCAGTTTTGAGGGAGGATTGGCTTTTAAAAGTAACTACTTAAATTTTCACAAGCAAAAAAAAAAAAACGTACGTGTTTACGACTACACAGAACAGCAGGTTTCATCCCGGATTTCTAAATGTTTTTATTCACGGTGTAAATTTGCTTAACCTAAAGAAAAACTGCAATAAAATCTTTTTTCAGCTTTGATTAACACCTTAACATTAATGTTCAGTTTAATAAATACGATTCTACATCATGACAATCTAACAAGTCGATCTGTAATATACATTAATGTAATGTATTATCAGTTTTCGCTAATCAAAACGTAAAGCATGTGAATACGTAGCTGAACGTGTTCCAAACAGAAATGAAGATTTGCCAACGAAAATGCCATTTCCATTTAAGGCAATGGCTCGGTTCAATTAACTGCTCCAAAGCACTCTGACGGTACCTCCAACCTTTATTGTACCATGCCCGCCAAAAAAAAAAAAAATCTGGGACAAGTAATATGTCCTACTGTAAGTAAATACACATAACAACGTGTTTTTGAAACAAGCTCTAAATGGCAAGATGGATGGCTTAAAGCTTCAAAAGAAGGTTGAAACAAGATGAGAATACATTAGAGCAGTTAATAGAAAATGCTTTAAGAAAACGTAAACAATGTTTGATAGCTCTGGTATTTCAGCACGCCTTCAAAATAAACATTGCGATAATAAGCAACGAAATCGCTTACTCATTTATTCGGAAAGTCCGGCCAATAGTTAATGTGATAGCGATGCGTGGTTCCTTCGAACAGGCGATCCAACCAATTAGGAAGGCCGTCGAGTAAATTTCCTTCCAGTAAGATCTCTTCTTCTGACTCTTCGGATGAGTCGAAGCCGATGAACGCTGCGGCCTCGCAATCTTTGCTCTTCTCAGACTTCGATTTTGCCTTTCGATTTAATAAAAAAAAAGTCATTTTTATGATGGTGCAGGAAGTGTTTCCCCCCCTATTTCATTTTTGTTAAAACGTTCCCGGACTTTTCGTCAAAAAACTGGCAACCATTCACAATTGACTGTGATTACAAAACTTATGCGCTTAAACAATTTTCCATTTCCACGTCTATTTTCACATTCAGATTATCACTTGGTGTAAATTTGTGGCGTAAAAATTGAATAAAAGTATTGAAATAAGCCGTGGCCGAGGTACGTTTCAAGATTCATGCCACGGCTGAGGTACTACGACGCTCAACTTAAATGCATACGAAAAACACCCGTGCAATGCAATAAGGTCGAATTTCGCACTACTTCTCGTTCTGTTTATATTGTCTGCGATGGTACTACTTAGCTGAAATCAAATATGTACTACCATACCCTTAAGAACCTTCAGCATAGGGGCTACGAAACTGTCAAATGGCATCATTTCAGTTCAGCACCGTAGTACATTTATTTCAACATTCATGGCGTGGCCGAGGTACATTTTAAGATCTATGTCATGGCTGAGGTACATTTCAAGATTCGTGCCTCGGCTGAGGTACATTTTAAGTTTTGCAAATCATAACAATGTAATAATCATAAAATTAACTCGAAGAAAACATCTGTTACCTATCTTTCTATTTTTTGAAGTCTAAAAGTAATGACAATTCACCATTTCGCCATCGATTTAGCAAAAAAAAAAAATGTACATAAACTGAAAGTAATTTTTATGTCAGTGCTGGATTCCCCCACTTTGTTTTCATTAAAACGTTTCCTGACTTTTCGTTCAAAAAACTGGCAATCGTTCACAATTGACTGCGATCACGCAACTTCTCTAAATTTTATGTGCTTAAACGATTTATCATTCCATGTCTATTTTGACATTCAGATTGGTGTAAATTTTTGGTGCAAAAATTGAATAAAAATTAGCCGTGGCTTAGGTACATCTCAAGATTCATGCCATGGCTGAGGTACGTTTCAAGATTCGTGCCTTGGCTGAGGTACATTTCAAGATTCGCGTATCATAATGCTGTAATAATCATAAAAGAAACTCGAAGAATATATTCCGTTACCTTTTTCTTTTGAACAGTCTGAAAGTAATGACAATTTACCATTTCGTCTTCGATTTAACAAAAATTGTAAATAAACGTTACTTTTATGATAGTGCAGGGTTCCCCCATTTTATTTCCATTAAAACGTTCCCTGACTTTTCGTCAAAGAACTGGCAATCATTCACAATTGACAATAAGAGATGCCGAAAAATTAGTAATTTAATTTATTTTAAAATTTGCACGAGTATTAATGGAGAAAGTTGTTAGAATTACCTTTAGAACTTATAAACAATTAATTTTAGTAACATTTTGCCAGTTTGTCTAAAAAAATATGTATTAAAATTTTTCAACGAAACGCCTTAATGTAGGCAAGCCAACGAACTCGGCCGTCCGTACGGTTGCCTGCACCAAAGGCGGTAAAAATATATTTTTTTATGTTTAAGTGTTTCTTCCAGATTTAGTTTTAATAGATGCTCCAAAAACTTATTAATTTAATATATATATATTTTTATTTTCATCTACAGGGTGCTTCATAACCGTTGGAAAAAAATGAAATCTCCTGTAGATAATCTCATTTTAAGTGAAAATGAAAGAATAAAAAAGTTTCAATTTTTGCATAGTTTCGGAGTTACCTGAACTTACAGTTAGATAACCAGAAAAAGTATTTAATAGGCCTTAGAATGAAAACATTTAACATAAAAAAAAACATAAAAATATAACACAAATTAAATGAAATTATTAAAATTGTTCGAAGTGTCCGCCTTGTTGACGTATATACAGCTTTCACATCGGATTATTAAAAAGTTGTAGGTTTGCTGGAGATATCTTGAACTGCATTTAAAAAAAAGATATTGACATTATTTTCATCTGTGGGGCATTTTTTTCCAAGGCTAACCTTATTAGAACTAAATAAATTATTTCAGTTTCTATTTTCAAAGTCAGATAACTCCGAAATTAAGCAAAATTTCAATTCTTTTTAAATCTTTCGTTTTATTAACATAAGAGAACGTAGATTTTTCCCCATAAACAAATAATTTTAATAACATACCTGCTTGTAAAAACAATTAATTGACATTTTCAGGCAACAAGAATCCTTAGCATAGGCAACCCAATGAACGGAGTCGTTTGTGTGGTTGCCTATACTGAATACCGTATGAACATAAATATTTTTTTCTTAATTAAAAGTGTTCACGAATCACTGAGATTACGCAATTGTGTTTAATTCAAAACAATTTTCCATTTTTCTCAGTTTTCAGCCAATTTATTTTCATTTTCATCAAAGCATTCCCTGACTTTTCCAGGTTTTCCCTAATTTTTCGTCAAAAAGCTTTTAACCGCGATTATACTGTTTTTCCAATACTTACGACATTTAAACAATTTTATATTTCTTACTATATTATAATTATTAAATTACTTTCAAAAAGTAAAAACATAAAAACAACTTCTATAATCTGCCTGTTTTTTTGTAAATAGATTTTTTCAAAAGAAATATGAAGAGTTAGGCAACCCGTTGTACATCGTCGTTTGTATGTTGCCTACAGTGAAGGGCAAAGAATTTTTTTCTCTTGTTAATAATAAGGTACTAAACTTTTTTCGATACCTAAAACCTAAACAATGAAATTTTCCTTTCAATTATCTTTCAAAACAATACAATTAATTTTTATCATCTGTCCGTTTCGTTTAAAAAAATTAACCGTTTTAAAAGAAACAAGAAGTCTTAGTATAGGCATATCCAATGTGCAGAGCCGTTTGTATGTTGTCTATACTCAAGACCTTAAGAATAATGTTAAAGAAATTATATAGTAAATATATTTTTAATATTTTTATTTTGATTATAAATTGATGTTGAAGTAAACAATACGTTCTTGTTTCTGTCCAAAACACTTTTTTTAAGTAATTTTCATATTTTTTTAAATATTTAAAACAATTACAATTTTTCATTTTTTTATAATTTCTGAAAATAAATTTAAATTGCCTTTAAAAATGATAAACAATTAGCTTTTATAACTTGCCTATTGTGTTTTAAAAAATAGATTTTTCGAAAAAGAAAAAAAAAACGCCGTAATGTTACGACAGAAACGTCTTAATGTAGGCAACACAACATACACAGTTGTTCGTATATTGCCTATACTAAAGGCTTCGGGAATTATTATTTTTTGTTAAAAAAATTTATTATTTTCCATTTTTCTCCAATTTCTTTATTGCTAAGTATGTTTAAAAAGCAAAGCAAATAATCCCAGTCAATCTTCTTTAATGCGTTTTCAACAAAAAAAAAATATTGGATTTGCTTTACAAAATGTTTATAACAAATGTTTTTTTTTTGTATCCACATTTAAGAAACTTGTTTATTAAACGAACGCAATTTAAAAAAAAAACGTATATGGAGAGAAATAAATAATACTGCACACAACAAAATATTGAATTTAATTTTCAGTTCTTCATTTAGTTTCACCGACTTTTGCATAAAACAGGACGATTTCCCGACTTTTCTCTGACATTATTTCAATTCCTCGACATTTCCTGTTTTCCATATATTCCCAGTGAGTGGGAATCCCGAATCACTTTCAAAATTAGAAATAATTAATGACAAATGATATAAGAATAATTATTAATAGAAGTTTTAAAACGAAAGTAAAATAATAAATCAGATTTCCAGCTCTTCAAATATTTTCGCTGGTTTTTGTATTATTAAAACAGACAAATTCCCCGCCTCTTCCTTGATATTAAGAACACTGCAAAAACACTTACATGTTTGTTCCTGTTTTTCTCCGAGTGCTTCGCGTGGAACATGCAGAAGTATTTTCGGTGACCGTTCAAAGACAACACGGTTCCAACGCAGTTCCTCGGGTTTATGTTCAGCTCTCTGTCATCGGGCAAGCTCAGCTGAAGCAATTCTTTATACCAGCTGAGGCCCCTTTCGATCAACATGTACGAGAACATTAAGGTCTTATTTCTGCAAACAATACTGAAAATAAGAACAACGGTTCTTCACGCAGTCGATTAATTTAACTTAATTTAAAAAAAAAAAGTATTGTAATGAAGTCTTACTTCCGATACGGCCACATTGCTTTGTGAAACGGTGGTATCAAGTGCTGCCTCGATTGGACGTCCAAAACCAGCAAGATCGTGCGACAGCCCGGTTTCAACAGCCGTACCAACCCGTTGTATTTTTCAGCTCGCAATTCATGTATCTTCAGTTCCGGTTGGTAGGCTGCGTTGGAGGCCCTGCCCGTGTTATTGTTGTTCCCGTTCTGCCACTTCTGCTGCTTCTTGATGCTCTCCTCCTCAAGCCGGACGAGGTACGCCATGAAATAGCCGATGGCGATTATAAATAGAATCGTCCCCAAGACGGACAAGGCAGGTAGGACTTGCTCCTTGTCCAGACCCTCGTAGATCTCTCGGCTGAGCGACGTTAGCTTAGTGAATATTCTTCCGAGGATGCCTTTCGCATGCTCATCAAATAAATCCTGCTTAATTAAAACAAAGCAGTAGTAAATTATAGGGGGGTCACTTGAGGCTTCACACGTACCTTTACGAAAGCCTCATATGTAAGAGCCTCTGAGGACCGTAACAACCTGCTTATTGTATTCTCAAGCTTCTGCGTTGTATCATTTAAATTTTGTTCGGTCTTCCATTTTTCTGTAATCCATTCATATTTCACGTGCGAAGTGTCTCTCCTCCATATTATGACGATGCTCAATAAAGGCTCAACTGATTGTCCCTCTATAAAAACTTCTGCTGATTATTTCAACTACTATAAATTCGTTAAGAAGTGTGTCGGTGTTTACTTACCGGGTATGAGCGAGTTTACAAATTCGGATTGCTTGTCGTGGTAAATGTATGCGAATCTGACTTTTTCGCTGCTGTAGGGGGCGTTCTGGGCGTAGATGCGGAATGTTTCTCGGTGAGAGTCGTGACTTCTCGAGGCGGACGTAACCAGAACCACGCAGAGTCGTTTCCTCGGCTTGTTCCACTCACACGGGCACAAGGATTCCAACACCCCCTTGAAATGATGACGATGATTGTAATCATCAGTTAAGATTTAGCTTAGCCTCTTGTCTTTTTATGTTTTTTAATTAAATTTTGTCTTGCACGGTCGCGCTCATAAAAAATGAGGCATTTCTTACAGCTTCTTAGCTTTAAATGTTCCGCTTTTTATGCTCGCGACTGTACACTACAAAACGATTGATTAAATTCAATTATTTTATCGTAAATTTAAATTGCAATGAAAACAGTTCGGTTTGGTGTCAGCGGCTGTTAGGTCATATGTGGGTCGCTGTTAAAATTAAATTTTTTATTCCAAATTCGCATAAATCAAGGAAAGTCAATAGCTTCATCAGGAAGCTATCCGGTTACAATTTTAAACTCTAAAGTTATCAAATTTCTACCTAAGACACCTTTGCCAGTTGTATTTTAAATAAGGCAACACCGTCTGCGGTCTTCTATTAACTTATGAACAAATTATACTTACACAATTTTTTTAAATTAAATTCTAAGTAATTAAAATTATAATTGACGATCTTCTTCATTTTCGTTTGAAACTGAGTTTGATGTCACTAGATGGCGCCGGAAAGTGCTACAAAAACTTGATCCCTTTAAAATGTATAGTTTCTTTTTCTTTTTAATAAAATATAAAAGCGAAAACTTTACTCATTTTTAACAATATCTGCCTAAGTACCGATAAAAAAGTTTGAATACTTGTTAAAATAGGGAAAAAAAACGGAATTTAGATATTTTTCTTATTCAACGTTTTAAATATAAAAATTTAGAAGTTTAAAATCTCCATATTATCGAAAGCTTTAAATGACAAATTTCATTTTCACAAAATAGATCTGCGAAATTGTAGTCAAAATAGTTCGATTTGATGTCGCTAGATGACGTCAGTAATTTTTATTCAGAGCAACGTCAAAATTTGAGAAACTTAGAGTCTCTTTTATATTTATTTATTTTTTTTAATGCAATAAGGGATTCAAAATTTACTCTTTTTTAACGCAATAAAGTTTTTTTTTTAAATAAATTTATATATGGTTCCTCCAAATCCTGAAATTGTAGTCAGAGTAGTTCGATTTCATGTCTATTCAGAATCGCGTCAAAATTCGACAAATTCAAAGCAGGGTTGATAAAAATCATGATTTTTTTTAAAACAAAAAAAATCACAATTTTTTCTAAAATATTACGACTTTTTTTATTTTTATTGATTTTTTAGGCTTTTTTTATTGTAATAACCACAAAAGGCCGTTTTACATGGACCAGGCTTTGCAAAAAAAAACTCTTTCTCTTCAGTTTTTTCTTCACAGGGTGGAAAAATGGCTTTTTTGGGAAACCTCGTTTATTTTAAAGGTTTACTTTTATCTCGTTTTATGCTTTCCTGTTAAGACACATCCATCGGACCAAGTTTTTTACATTTCTTCACTTACTGTCTTTATGCAATTTTTCTATTATCAAGTTGTTTTTTCCGATGTTTTTGAAAATCAATATTTCCATCCGATGTATCGAAGATCAATTTTATTTTTGCCCTATCGAATTTGAGTCGTAACATCCATGTTTTTTTATTCGATGTCTCCCTGTCTTATTAGTAATTCGCATCAACGACGATTTGATTTAAATCCTGATTTAAATTAAAAAATCGGTTGATTTAAATCGTGTATCGTATTTATAGGTTTTTTTATGACTAGGGAACGGAATTGTATATTTTGGTCGATTAAATACAAACGAGGCGGCAAACGTATAACGCAACAGCGACATGTGAATGTACACGCTTTCGTTGCCGCTTCGTAGAGAAATAAATCCAACAAAATATATAATTCCGTCCTGTATTTATGACATACGGAACTCAAAAATTTACGCTTTTCTTTATCATAACACAGAATGCAATGAAGTTTTTTTTTCAATTTAAGTATGATTCCTGGAATTTCTGAAATTGCAGAGCTAACACAGTTCGAATTGATGTCACTAGACGGCGCCAGTAATTTCCGTTCAGAATAAGATCAAAATTTTAAAAATCTTAAGTCACTTATATATTTAGTTTTATTTTTTTTTAATGATATACGGAACTCAAAAATGTACACCGTTTTTTTAACATGATACAGAATGTAACGAAGTTTTTTTTCTTTAATTAAATTTATATACGGTTCCTGGAATTCCTGAAATTGTAGTCAGACTACTTCGATATGATGTCACCAGATGGCGCCAGTAATTTCTATTCAGGAAAATTTACAATCTTTTAACATACTAGAGAATGCGCAATAGTTTTTTTTTAATTAAATTTATGTATGGTTTCCGGAATTCCTGAAATTGTAGAGTCACTGTAGTTCGATTTGATGTCCATAGACGGCGCCAGTCATGTCTATTCAGAATAACGTCAAAATTTGAGAAATTTAAAGTCTCTTGTATTTATACTCAAAAATTTTAATTTTAATTTTTTTAACATGACAGAATGCGATGAAGGTCCTTTTTTTAATTTACGTACGGTTCGTAGAATTCCTGAAATTGTAGCACCAAAACAATTTCATTTGACGTCACTAGATGGCGCCAGCTTTATAATTGATTGTTACCGTAGCAACAGAACCTTAATTTAACAAATTTGTTTAAAAAAATTTTGTGCAATGTCAGGTCAAAAAGCGATCGTAAGATGTCGCTATTTTATCTGTTTAACAAATTTTGTTGCAAATCTTTTTGATTGCAGTGAAACCCTCGAGCAGCCTCTGTACAACTGTTTCAGCCTTATTTGGGGCTTCTTCAACAGAAACGTAGCTCGAGATTTCCACTGCAAACCAAAAACGAATTGACCGTTACATTCGCAAAAAAGCGATGTTGCCGCTGCTTTAACTATTCTTTAATTTAACGTACTCTATACAGAATAGCCCCCAATGTGCCGTTGTAATTGCTAAAAGTAAAAGCTTAAGTTTTTAATCGCTTTTACACCATCTTTAATTTTGGAATTTAGGATTCATTAATTATTTTTATAATAGGTGCTTTCTTTCGCTCACAAAATCGTGATCCAAACGTGTTTTGATTCATTAACAGACATTCTTTTCTTTGAATTTCTCTGTTTTTAAAACTTGTTTGGATTGAATTATGGTTATTTACAAATGAACTGTCAATCAAAAATTCAAGTCAGGTGTTTTGTTGCAACAACTACGAAATTCAGGTCCAAATTATTCGAAACACGATTCAAACTTTTAAGGGAAAGAGAGCACTTATTGGCGATAAAATATTTAATTCAAAAAATCAACGGCATCGATTAACGCGCCGCTAATGAAAAAAAAAAAAACGAGCATTAATAAATTACCTGAAGCAAGCCGGTAAAACAGTTTTGCAGATGCAAATTGATGTCACATCTCGCTTTAATTTTTAATCGTTTTTAACTCTCCCTTTAATTTTGATACCTTGTGAAACATTAACTATTATTTTTACGATGGCCCCAATAAAATAATTAAAGCAAGAAATCGACGGCATCGACGAACTCATCGCCGATAAAAAAATGCACTGAGGCGAGTCGGTAAAACAGTTTCGGCGATACGAATTGACGTCGCGCGGCTCCCTCGCATAACTTTGGCTCGTGCAATTTTGCTATAATTTTTAATAACAACCGACAAATTGAAGATGACAATGAAAATAATCGTAATTAATAAATGGTCACCAAATTCGACTGTTTCGACAATGTTTTTAGGTTGGCGGCAAAACAAATGACGACCATCGTTTGTTTGTTGCATTTTCGAAAGCACGCGTCCGTCGCATTGTTAAATTGCTCGCGTTTAATAATTAATAAAACTATAATTAATAATTCCGTGTGGTGATTGTGTTGGTCTGGAGGTGAATAGGTGCAAAGAACTAGAAATCTTCGTGGCCTCGTGTTTGTAATTAGAAGTAGGTAGGGAGGTATGGCATGCAGGTTGCAAAACACAACTTACTTGCGAGGACAATCTTGGTAAAGCCAGATACTGATTGGAAGAGATTATGTGATGCAGGGTCGCAGTCGGAATATCTCTCATGCTCACGCTCGCAATCGGCCTGGATATGTTTTCGTTAAACAGCATCATGGTATCCATATCGTCGGCTATTTGAAATTTGTTACGTATTTCGGTCGAGTCGACGAAGCTAAACAAAGAAGAAGATTCAAAATGCCCGAAGGTAATAAAGCAATATTTTTTTTGTTACAAAAAATCTAGGAGTAATATTTTTTTTATTATCAAAATCGATTTGCAAACTTTTAAACGAACATCGATTTACTGTTTACCTCAACAATTTCTTTTTATTTAAGTGTTTCCACACAGCCTTGAAGTGATTTTCTTAACATTCAAAATCTTACATGGCGTTAATTTCTTTTTGAAATGTCTATCTGTTTATTAGTAACCACATCAGAATTAATTTAGTAATACACAAAGGCTTTTTCTTAGTTAAATCAAAAACTCAACTTTGCAACAGGTTGGTCAGAAATTTTAGTAACGAGATTCGCCAATTTATAGATGGTCTATATGGTAAAGTAAACTTACCCGAATGCCACTCGATCTCGAAAATGGTAGGCAGTGATTAAATATCTCAATCGAATCGTGGCTCTCGGCTCAAAAATTAACCCCCGCACCCTGTTATCCTCCCATCCGCCCAAAAACTCTTCGATTTCGCTCTCATCGATTGTCGGAACTAGTTTATACGGCAGTTTCTTCCGAATGAATTCTACCAAAATTAATAAATAAATTTAAAAAAAACTCGAATTGAGTTGTTGAGTTTGCTCACCAATGATTTTCTGAAGGCTAGTGATGGTTTCTTTATACACGTGAATGTTTCCGTCCAACAACAGCACCAAGCAAGGCAAAGAGTGAATGTTCAGACGTCTTCCGAGTTGAGGTTCGTTTCCGTTGTGGACGGTAACGAAGTTCACGCCGAATGGATCTAGGAAGTCGACGAGCTTGCGCATATACGGGGCGGTTTGAAGGCAGGGGAAGCACCAGTCCGTGTAGAAAAAGATTAAGTGCGGCGTCCTGCTGCTTTTCGGCACGATTAATTTATCAAACTGTCTGAAATAAGAAAATTTGATCTCTATTAGGTGTTAACCAAACCACCAATCGGATTTTAAAAACGTTTTTGGTTTTTGGGGCAACTCGTTGCAAGTCGTGCACAAACTGTAGGTAATACAGGTTTCTTTTCGTTCAGTAAAAATGAATTAATTACTCGTTCAAAGCTGAATTAAATGATGCATTCGTAACATGAATCATTTATAATTAAAATAAGATGAGCTGAGCAGTCAGAATAATAAATAAACAGTTACCTTGTCGTAATCGAAAACTTATGAAAGAAGGTTATGTCATTCTCTTGGAAATTAAAATGCCCGTGCTGTGCGAATAGTTCCTCGAAGGGATGCGCCTGGTATCTCGTGTATTCTTGCCGATTATAAAAGTCATCCTCAGTTATGCCCTTCTGATCGTACCTATACCTCCTGTCCGGATCTGAAAGTAACTCGTACGCTTGCTTTATCTCCACGAACTTGCTCTGGGCCGAAGGATCATCCGACTTATCCGGGTGCCTACAAGTACATGAATTAATCGATCAAAACCCAAGCGGACAGAACACAAGCCCCTCAACCATTCTTTGACGAGTTTCTTGTACGCCTTCCTGATTTCTGGTTGGCTTGCGGATCTCTTAACCCTCAGGATTTTGTAAGGGTCACCTAAATCCGCCCGCACGTGCAGTGTTAATAGGAAAACGATGATCACACAGGCCGGCCAGAATTGGCTCTTCCATCTCATTGTCACTTTGCACTCATACAACGGTAACGTTTCTTTCTGTTAATTAATTAATGAATGAATTCGAGGGGGGTAACGACAACAAAGTCGATTTCGTTCGAAAATATTGATCAATCGCCGCCGCACTTGACACAAAACTATTTTTAATCCTAGCGAACAACCCCTAAAAATAGACGGATTTATCAACAGGGTGAGTTAATCTCTATTACGAGTTTCCTAGCGGCCGCGCAATCTTTTTAAAAATTAGGACAGTTCGGGCATGAGTTGTAGGCACATTTAATGGACATATAAATTAAAAATGCGTGCTTTTTGAAATGTTGAGATTTTTAAGGTTGAATTAAAAACGGGTACCTGTAAATTTATCGATCGGTTTGCAATCTGTTTGGACTCGGCGCCATCTGTGAACAGGAATCAGTACTAATACGTTTTTCTACTAATTTAATGCTGCTTTTAAAATGAACCCGAATGCAGACCTTAAAAATCGTAACTAATTAATTAATCAATTGAAATACCTGACATTTTGAAATGCTTGTGTAATTTACACGCCTTTTTGCATTACATACTGCATTTCATCCGCCACCGATTACCCCAACACACAACGTATCTGATGTCCCTGCTTGCATTTTCCGCAACAAAATTCAACAGATTAAGAAGTGCACACTTATGTATTAATTGGTATTATCACATTTTTTAATATTATACTCTTCATTCTTAACCAAATTGAAAATGGTTGGTTAATTTGTTGTACGATTGCAAAGCAAATTGTTGCAAATTGATTTAAACTGCGCTATCTGCAGTACCATCAGATTTTTTGCAAGCAATGTCGCCAAGTTGTTGATAATATGTAACCAAAAACCGCCAATTTTCTAAAGCCCATATAACATATTACGCTCATAAAACAGAACAGAAAATAGTAGACAATTACAGTTTCCTGTAATTTTTCATTCTGTGAAATGGTGTTGTTTAAATACGACTTCACAGATTTTAGTACAAAACGTTTGAGCTCGTCAAGCCAAATCTGGAAGTAAACTGTAATTGTCTATTATTTTTCTTTGTTTTCTAGCTTAATCATTAACCAACCACATGTTTTAAAAATCGCTTTACAATAAACAGGATTTTTTTAATTACAACTAATAGCAGTAAGAAAAAAAAGAAATTTCTAGCAGAATAAATACGAAGAATAAGAACAAAAAAAAATCGCTGATATAAGGGATATAAGAAATCAGAAGAAAAACAAATGAAACCTGCAAGAAAATGAGAAACAGGAGATACGGAAGTGAAAAAAGAAAAAAACAAAAGAAGACCGACAAAGTCACGCTTAACAGATAAAAAAATTTCAGACCGTAAGCAAGAAATTTGTAGAAAATTAAAGCAAACTGTAAAAATCAATGACACGAATAAAAAGAAATAAATGAACGACGAAATACAGTGCGCAAAGCAAGAAAAGATCATAACTCAGTTGGGCATAAAACAAATGAATAACAAACAAAAAATGAAAACTACAAAACCATCAATAAAGTGCGGAAGATCAATTCGAGAAGAGAAGCAAAAAGGGAAATGCATAGTACAAAAGCGTAAAGAACGAAAAAAGCAAAAACAAAATAAGGTTGACGACTGGACGAACAGGAAAACAAATGAATCTCCAGGCGAAAAATACGGAATAAAACTAGTAGAAAACAAAAAACAACAAGAACAGAAAAAGACAAACAAAATATCGTTGAGGAGTAAGATCGATAAAAAAAATGTACCTCCAGATGAACAATAAAAAAGAAGATTAGTAGAAAACAAAATGTGACAAATCAATTTCATAAAAATACGAAAGCATAAAACAAATGAAAAAACAAAACAGAAGTATCACGATACTACAAGATGGAAAAAAATAGAAAGTTTTGAAAACAAACTCGTAGAAAACAAAACAGAACTGTCAAAAGGAATCAGTAAAATGCGAAACTTAATTCGATTAAAAATACGAAAAGCAGAGCAAAAACAATAATAGATAGACAAAAAAATAAACTTTGGCAAGTTAAGAAACCAGTAGGAAACAAAGAGAAAACAAAACAAAACGAACGAACCATGAATAAAACGCAAAAAAATCAATTTCTTAAAACATAAGTAAAGAGAAAAATGCGAAATTCACAAATCAAGGCAAAGGAAAACATTACTCGAAATATTTTTGCCAAATAATATCTACAAATAAAAGTAGCAGGATGGACTGTCATTATTGATCACTGCATATTTTTTCTCTGAGTTTTATTGAGTGTCGTTAAGTGAGTACAACAAAACTAGCCCAAATTAGGCGCCACTATTACAGAATAGCCCTGATTAACAAAAGTATGCGCCAAATAAGATTTTTACACGCCAAATATGTCCTAAAATGTAGCCCAAATGGCGGAATTTCGCGCAATCTGGCAACGCTGTTCGGTACAACTTGGTATGCACTACTCAGCTGAAATCAAACATGTACTACCACGCCCTTAAGAACATTCAGCGTAAGAGCTATAAAACTGTCAAATGGTATCATTTATGGTGAGCATCGTTGTACATACGTTGAAAGTATACACATCGAAATTTGTTTAACACTCGAAATGTTAACAACAAATAATTCAAACTACTGGTTTAAACAGACTAATCTTTACACTAAAAATTAAAATGAGCCACACGAATGAATGGAATTTGCAATTTGGATCGCAGGCTGTAAATCAAAAGCTGTGATCAAAAGAGCGCTCTGTTTTGCCGGCTTTGGATTAACGCTTGACAAATCATTTAATTTAGGTTATGTCCGGCGTTAACCCGTATTATTGATTTTCGCCTAAAACCCAAATATTAATATTAAACACAACAAAGATGAACACGGGCTACGTGAACATGAGCATCGAGGAAATGACCACGACCGTAGTCAGGTACGGACTCTACTTCGGGGCCCTGTACCAAATCGTTTGCCTGTTGGCCGCCGTGTTCCTGCCCGATTCTTCCGACGACGGCAATTCCTGGTCGACGAGGGTAAGTGCCCGGCGTTTAAGTGACTTTGTGACCGCGAAGATTTTTCTATACAGGGCGACAGCGATGATGAAAGTTCCGAGCAGAGCACCCCTCAGAATACGCCGAGGCGACCCCACCATCGTGCCCGAAAGCAGGAGAAGAAGAAGCGGAGGTGAACCGGACGGAATCTGCTTCCTTTTCCGCGATTGTAACGTCGTATTCTTTGATTGCCGCATTTAAATTTCGGAGGGAGAAACCTCGTGTCGGTATTTCATGTAGATTCGTTGTTATTTATTACTGCTTACGGATTAATTTTAACTGTTTGTCTTTTGGTGTGTGTGCGTGTCTGTAATACCTACTGTAAAAAGTAAATCTATGATTTATTTAAGATGTTTATATCCAATGAATGTACAGTTGAAAGCAAAAAAAAGTAGACAAACTACGTTTTCTTGTAATTATTATTAATTATTAATCCCATAGCTTAAAGATGAATTCACAGGTTTTATCGAAGTCTTAAACTTGTTAATTTTGAAAGCTTTAATTTTTTTAATTTAAATGTTATCTGTGAAGTCACCTTTAATCACTATCATTTTCGGAAAGAATAATTACAGAAAACTGTAATTTGTCTACCTTTTTTTTTGCTTCCGACAGTATATTTGTTATTATGAAATTTGTTTTGTACTGTTGACAACATTGAACTATAAAAACAAAACAAATATAAAACACAAGAAATGTGCTTCGTTGCAAGCTTTCAATGTGCATAAAAATTCATTTCGGATTTTGATTATTTGGATTTAAAGGGGAGTCCTAGTTAAATTAGTTACATTTGAGTATAATCTGTCGGGGTATGTAAACTTGAATAGCCCGATTCCATCATGGCGGATCAGTTCTTCATGGCTAAGAGATGGCGCTAGCGAAATGAATAGGAAACTGTAGACGTTGGTAACTGAATTTGACAGTTTCTAATTTTCTACGATGGTCTGTAACGTTCTAGAATTATTTCTAAATTTCTAGGATATCATTTGCTTGTCAATTCTAATTTCGTTACTTTAATTTGATTTTTTTGCAAAATTTAAGCCGCATTTCCTCTAAACAAAACGCGTAAATGGTCTAGAAACTCCGCCAGCAGCTAGGTGGAAAATTCTGATTTCGAAAACCCTATAAGCTAGAACTATGGGAAAATTCGCTAAGTTGGCGACACTGTTCACACTATGAAACATTAAACCCTGTAAACCACCTACAAACAATTAAATAAAGATCAAGAAAAGGTTATTTCTCGTTCGATTTGCATGGGAAATTTAATTTTTTGAATGCACCCGGTACATTCATGTATGCACCAGGGCCGTAGCTAGGGGAGCGGCAAGGGAAGCTGAGCCTGCCCTGGAAAGTTTTAAGCCTTCCCTACGATGGCCCAAACTGACATGGAAACATTTTTAAAATACGTAAAAGCATTGGAATAAAAACTTATAAGCCTCACCTGAATATTTAGTTTGGCTACGGCCCTGGTATGCACCCTGGTGAATGCACCCATATGGGTATTTTTAATGCACCATCGGTTTCTCAGCTTGCAAAAATTATCTGCCAAATATTCGCCGTTTTTTCAAAAAAATTAATAGCGTTTTCGATTGACTGCTCTTCAGTACTCTGAGAGTATCTCCATCCTCTGTTTTTACCCGAGATTAAAACAAGACGGAGATACTCTGAGAGTGCTGCTAGTCGAAAATGCTATAAGTTCAACAAATATCAAAACGAAAATTAATTCCAAAGCAACTTTAAGTCGACCCAACCCCAGCAAAAAATTAAAAGAAACAAATGAAAACTTGCAAATATTAAAAATTAAAACTCGATTAAAATCCAGTGCAACCAATATACTCATTGAAAAAAGAAATTAAACGTCAAAAAATTAAAATTAGATTAAAAGCAGATTCAATCAATATCAAGGTCATCCCAAATCTACCTAACTCTACCCAAGTTTCTCTTTTGTTTATTTTTATCAAATTGACTTTTGACATTTTGTTGATTGACGCTTTTTTACAGTTGTCTTTTGTTTTCTATTATATATTTTTTTTAATTTTTCGTCTTGAGGTTTATTTGTTTTTAGTTCATCTTAGTCGTCAATCTTTTACTTTTTTCCTGTTCTTTATGCTTTCGTACTGCGTATTTTTCCTTTACTTTTCTTATCGAACTGATTTCTTACACTTTATTGACGCTTTTTTGTAGTAATCGTTTGTCATTTGTCTTGAGTCTATCTCAAATATGTTGTGATCTTTTGTTCAACGCTCTGCATTTCGTCGATCATTTCTCTTTTATTTCTATTTTACTCTATGGTATTATTGACCGTTTCACAGTTCGCTTTTATTTTTTTACGAATTTTTTGATTTGTGTGGAAAATTGTTTTTCGTTCAACTTGACGTTGCCAATCTGCTTTTGTTTTTTTTTTGTTCACTTCATGTCTCGTATTTTGATGCTGTTTCTCACGTTTCTCCTCTTTCTCGTTCTTCGCTTGAAAATTCTTTTGTTTCTTTTTCTATATTTTTAATTAAAAAAATATGACGTTTTTAACGTTCTATGGACTTTAGAAAAAAAATGGCACCTTTTGTGGTGGCTACATTTTACCAACAAGGTAACGGCGACATTGCCTGCGAGAAATCTGGCAACCCTGTTGTTAAGTACTCTCCGTTGGCTTTTCATTTTAATTAACGTGGTTGACTGACTTGACTGAGGGCTGATTTAAGTTTTCTTTTCTGCTGTTATTCGAACTTATAAAGTCCAAATAGTTATTTATGATATAAGTTTGTGAAGTAAGGCTTTTATGCACGAATTGCGAAGTTTTAATCGCAAGGAGTGCATAAAAGTCTTTCATACAGGTGTGTCATACAATATTTTATCTACGACTTAATTTTGTTGTTTGTTGTCGCTTCGCCTCGTTGTCAACAGAAATCATTTAATAATGATGGTCCCATTTGATTATCATTGGCTTTTTTACACACGATTTAATTCATTTCAATAATAATTTATTAAATAATTTGTTCATTATAGGGTGGGAGTAGATAAATAATATTTTTCTGTAAACAGTAATGTCACTAATTAATAATGACAATATTTTCTCGGTTTTTATTTTAAATAAAAAATACTCCTCATTTTTTTTTCGTTACGCACACACGAGTGAGAAAAGAAGGAAAAAGAGTACACGAGGTTTTGGTTACGATTTGGAATTTTATTTGCTGAAAAAGTAAATAGCAAAGGAACAATTATTAAATAAATATTGTATATACAATTTATGTATTTACATTATACAATATGATTTGATTTTATTATAGCCTAGGCACTTATTAGTCAGCTACTCATCAGTGTCAATGTGTCATCATACCTACTCATCATTTATATTACTATTTCTTGAAATATAACAGTTGAACTCTATGGCTTCATTAAACGTACTCCTACATTTTTTTTAATTATTATAAATGCTGGCGTAACGTGACGAATTATTAAAATTAAAAAAAAATAACGAATACGTGCATTGTTTAGTGCAGAGTTAATTTCAAATTATTAGAACACATTCAGCTCCAGCTGCATAGTCGGTATATTTTTTTATCAAATTTATTTAAATAAAAATATTGCAAACTGATTTGACGTTCGTATAAAAACGCGATAACAAAAACAAAAAACATCTCAATATAAATATACCTTAAAAGCTATACAAGCTTTTACGTATTTAAACGTTATGTACACATTTAATAATATCGAAGTTTTAAGATTTCAGCGCGGCCAATCGACTCTGCATCTCGGACAGTTCCTCCTCGTCTTCTTCGGGCACGACGGCGGCAGCCGCGGCCCCCTTGTCTGCGTCGCCAACGGGAGGCAGCGGGGCTTCCCCCAGCTTACCCTCGGTGATCTCGTAAAGGACTTTGTCGATCTCGGACTGCGCCGCCTCTTCCATTTCCTCGGTGTCATCCATTTCACTCATCGTCTCGTCGAGCATTTCCTCGATGATGCCCGCCCTCATCATCTCCTTGGACATGTCCTGCATCGTCTGCGCCACCTCCGGAATCCGTATGAGGCGCTGCATTGCCTGCATCACCTCCGTGGACTTCGAGAGTGATCCGGCCACTCTTAAAGTTGCTGGAATATTAAAAGAACAAAGAAAATCGACTTATTAATTATTTCGCACAGCACTGCACCTTAGTGATTTTTCTTTATTCGACTTTATTTAATTTTTGATTTAATCAGTTGATCGACCTTTGTTTTTCTCTGATTCGATTTCATTTGATTTGTTGTATTTTGATTTTGAACTACCAATTTATCACCTTTTGTTCTCGCTTTTTCTTTAACACGATTTTATTTTTTTAACTATCATTCGATGATCGCCTTTTGTTTTGTTCCCTTTTCTCTTTTATCCGATTGGAGTTGATTTGATTTTATATTTTAATTCCGTCGATGAACCGCCGTTTTTGTTTTCTTTCTCTGTTATTCGTTTTGATTCTGTTCGTCTTCTTTCTTTAATATTCGCAATTCAAGTTTTTGATCGTTTGAGCGTTCGTCGTTCTTTACATCGACTTGACTTATTGTTGGTTTTACACAATTTTTATTTTCGTCCTCATCACATCGGCGATCGTCTTTTGTTTCCGTTTGAAATGTAATCAGTGGCGTTCGCCAAACGTAAAAATTAAGTTCTTCTTTTTTACCGACAATACGCGCAGTCTTAAGACGTTTCACATTTTGCGTTGTTTTTGGAAACTTTTGAGAAGCTTATTTTTAAATACTTCCGGAAAAAATCTTCTGCATTTGACGAAAGACAAAGAAAGAAAAACAAATGACGATCGATTCTTTGCTCGTTGTAGACAAAGAAACAAAATCAAAATTCGTTTCTATCCCATTTTGTTCCTCTATTTTCACTTATTTTTTAATCTTCTCAGGGGAAAAACGCGATTATACCCGAAAACATTTGCACCACAGTCGATAACAATTTGCTATTTATTTATTCATTTGTTTCCAAGAAAAAAAAGGTTCCTTCCATACAAATTCGAATATCTCCTGAGTTAGTGGCTTTTATATATGCTTTTTTTTTGAAGCAAAAAGAAGCAAAAGGTTTTCTAATATCCAAAACGTCAACCATCTTTAGCTTCCTGCACTCGTCATACAAAAACGATTGTCTTTTGTTCATTACGCTCTTGTACTTACTTGTAAATTTATTTCATAATTGATTGCGTTTTCTTATTTTACTGCTTTATTTTGAAAAAAAGAAAAAGAAAAGAAATCTAATCAATGCGAATTCAATAGTCTTTCTCATTGCTTCTATTGATGTTTTGACGCAAAACAAAGAAAATCGTGATTTCTCTTGTATTGACCATGGAAACCTCGAAACAGGAGAAGAATCTGTGGGCGGAGCTAACCTGTTTACATTTCGTAAAATGCTATAGCATTGGCCAGTTGACTTTCAAACGTAGGCGTTTCTTCGATTTGTACCGTAAGCGTTCGTGATTTGTTGAATTCTGGACAGATCACGAACGCTTACGGTACGAATCGAAGAAACGCGGATCTGGCCGCAAAATGCCGATGATATACTGATGGGAAAGGAAGACGATTTATTTGACTTCTATCCCCATCTGTCAATCATCGGCGTTTCACAGTTAGATGCACCGTGCCCTCTCTTTAGTTCACGGAATACTAGTTAAACTAATTATTACGATTTGCGAATGGCTTGACGGTCATCCGACAGCCAGTTTTCAATACACGTGGGCGTGGCCGGTCATATTTCTTCTTTATTTTCAGAATGCGTTATACTTACAGTATGTTCAGTTAGACTATTGCCAATTCTGTAAGTAGCACAGGTTCTTTGCTAAGTTGCCAGATCTTTGCAAGTTTTATTTCTTGAGTCTGTTGTATTATATTTATATAAACGACGGTCTTTTGTTTTGATGTTTTCGATATTAACAATAGGCGTTCCTTTATAATTGGGGTGGTACAGTCGCGATCAAACGAATCGAGACCGATTTGACAGTTTTGTAACCTTTATTGCCAGCGTCAACAAGAATGCGATTAGCTTGCAGCGGTCTCGATTAGGATGATCGCCACTGTATATAACCTCGGTAGAAACGTGAGAGAGAAGCACTCTGCTTTAGAGCAGGTAAGAGTGAGAGAAATACAGTAACCAGATCAGTACAATTTTCGTTTACAAGGAAAAAGAAAATTCTTTAGCAATTTTGACAGCATTTTTACAGTTTCGGTAATTTTTTTTGTTTGAATATTTCCTACAATAATATACTCAAACCGAGTTTAATTTATTTTCTTTTGGGTTTGATTTTGTTGAATTAAGCTGGATTCATTGCTAGGCGATTTTTCATCGCCGCGTTACGGGATAGCTATTTGATTGGTTCATTTAATTAAACAAATTATATACTTTTAAATTGTGCCAATAGAATCGCGTAGAATTTTAACGCCAACGCAAAACGCCTAGAAATGAATCTGGCTTTAATAAAAGAACTTAATTTTTTAAGCTATTAAATCAGGGTTCTTGTTTGGACTTTTTGCGAACGCCTGTTGGCAACACTGCCGCATTCCAGCTGGGTATAACTGAAGGACACTAAACGAGAATCTGATGTTTCTAAAACACAAACGAACCTAATTGATTCTTCATCTGTAACTGTACAGAATTGATGTGCGCCTTTGAGACGTAGATCTTCGTGATGGACTTTCTGGCCCTCAAGACTTCCTTAGCTAGAATGAGGCAGGTGTCTTTGTCGTTCTTCTTGGCCGCTTCCTTCAGCGAACGCTTCACCTTTTCTTCCTCACGTTGGATAGCTAGGGTGAGAGAGATTTATAACGGGGCTTGTCAATCGCCCTGCATACCTCTTATCTGCCTGTCCAGTTGGTAGCCCTCCTTTCTTAGCTTGTGGCTCCACTCGTTGACCTGAAAGCCCCATTACGGTTGGGTCCAATTCTTGTGTTTTGATCGAATAACTCACCATGTCTTTTGGATTTCGCTCGGGCGTCTTGCCGAATAAACCCATGTTCTGATCGTGTGTTTGTGTTTTTTTAATTATGACAGAAGATGAGGTGAGGTAATTGCCGAAAACGTATACAAACACACCTTTCTGACAGCTCACAGAATTGGTTGCCTACGTGCAAGGCGTAACGTTCCTAGCTTACTTCATTCATGATGCATTTGCCGCTTCCACTCTACTTATTTCCGCACGGAGTAAAATATAAATGTTTTTAAAATCTAAGTTTCTTAAATTTAATTTAATTTCTTTTGTTGCGCGCGTAGTATGTGGTGTTTTGTTGTGTATATTTGCAAATGTGCAAACGTAATTTTTTTTTTGGTTTTCCAATCGGGCGGCAGATGTCACGCGTAAAGTTGGTCGGACTGAATTATCCGTGTTCGTTACGAAATTTATAATACGTCCAAAACATCTTCGCAGCGCGCGTTACGTTATGCATGAAATCCGCGCTGTTCAGCAGGTTTTATTTTGTGAATCAGTCTTAAAAATGGAACAGGCGAGTCCTGTTTCGAATGCGTCCAACCTTTGCGAAGGCTCGTGCTGATGTGTGCCAGTGACGTCCCGCGCTCCAGCGACAAACCCGAAGGGAAAACACGTTCGAAATCGTGCACGCTTTTTATGTCAAAGGTGAGTGAGTTGCTCGGCGATCAAATCACCACCACGTAAAATGTTAGGTTAGGTTTGACTTTCCTCCGACTGCTCTCTGGATGGATCGCGTCGCGTTCGCACTTCCGCTTGAACGGTCCACGTCGAAATCAAATGAGCGCCGCCCGCTCGCAAGCGATTTTTTTCTTTCTTCACTCGTTGCCCCCGCGTTGAGGATTACAAGTACTCCGGGATTATAAAAATAGGCGGATTAACTCGCTATCTTATTTATCTGTGACATTCCTGCGCGTATTAAGTGCAAGTAATAGTCGCCGTCGTTAATTTTCAGGAATAACCGCCGATCCGCGCGCGGAACGTGACTTTTTTTGCTCGTCTCGATGATGGTGCAAATAATTTCCATCGAATTAACTTAGAACTGACACTAATTCGACGTAATTTCAAATTGCGGTCAATTAATTTACTTTTTAATTATGCGAATTAGGAACTGACGTATACCACGTGCCATATTAGATAGCTTTTATTTTTTCTGACGTGCGTGTGTTTTCATATGACGTCATCGTTCAGGTAGCTTTAAGGCCGGACACGCACCTGTCAGAATTTTACGTTTATTCGGAGGACGTCATTTACATGAAAGAAAACACAACAAAGCGCACATTGTTTTAATTCATACCTAAGTTTTGTCGTAGACGTAATTCATTTTTTACTTGTTGATTAGGTATGACATCATTATAATTTGCATTTGTACTTTGCACTTTAATTTTTGAAACCCCTATCATGGCCTTCTTATATGCAGTTGAAATGACATCATTAGATAAATGATGACAATTTTAAGGCCTGTTAGACACCGTAACAGAAAATTTTTTTTTAAACTAATTTTTAATATATTTCATTCAACCCAAGTGAAAAATTAAGAAAAAGAAATATTAAAAAAATAAAAGGAAAGATTAAAACTCGACTGAACTTTACTGTACTCAATTGAAGCGAAAATTAAAAATGCAAAAAATTGAAAATAAAGATCGTAAGAAATTAAAAAACGATTAAAGCGAAGTTCGATTAATGTCAAGGTCAACCAAACTCGTCCCAACAACTGATCTCGATTCTATTCAACCCAAGCAAAAAATATTAAAAATTAAAAACAATTAAAAATAATTAAAAAAATAAATTTAAACAATCTAACTGCACATAACCTGATTTCGTTCAACCCGAGTAAAAAATTTAAAACAATATTTAAAGAAAATTAAATATAGACAAAAACTATTAAAATTTATACGTGGATTAAAATGAACCTCAACAAATCTCAAGGTCAATGGAACCAACTTATTATATCATATTGTACTGCATTCTACACAAATAAAAAAAAATTAAAAGTAAGAGAAAATTCTAAAATTTTGGCGCCCAACCGCTCTTCTGTAGTTTTTTGTTTTTTTTTTTTCTTTACAACGCATTTCGTTTATTTTTCCTGGGGTTTACTTACCAACTTTACAATTAATATATTTTATTTTTTTCCCCAGTTGCATAAAATAACGTTTATTTTTTGCTTGCAGCACAAATTTTTCGCGCTCCCAACCGCTCTTCTGCTCGTTTTTGTTTTTGTTTTTCTTCGCAGTGTCTTTCATTTGTTTTTTTTGCTTTTTTTGTAAAAGGTTGTAAATAAAATTCCTACAGGTCTAGGGACTTTACTTGTAAATGTATTCGCGCGCCATCTAGTGAGCAAGAGTGATGTGACAAATTAAAACGTCTACTAGGTGGCGCTTTAATTTTTCAACTTAAACAAAATCTTTTTCTTACCGTAGCGCGCTTCATTTGTTTTTCTTGGGTTCTTACTTACAATTTATTAGTATATTTAATTTGTTTTTCCCCAGTTGAAGGAGTTAAGAACTGTTTTTTTCGTGCAATATCAATGTGCGCCCAACCGGTCTTCTGCTGCTTTTTGCTTTTCTTTCTTCACAGCGCGTTTCATTTGTTTTTCACGGTGTTTAGTTACCTTACAGTTAGTATGTTTCATTTGTTTTCCCCCAGTTGCATAAAATAACGTCTGTTTTTGCTTGCAGCGCGAATTTTTGGTGCGTTCAACCATTCTTCTGCTGGTCTTTGTTTTTATCACAGCGCGTTTCATTTGTTTTGCTTGGGGCTTACCTACTCTTATTAGTATATTTCATTTGTTTTATCCCAGCTGAATGAGATAACGTCTGTTCGGCTTGCAACACATTTGCGCCCGAATTTTGGCGCCCAACCGTTTTTCTGCTGGTTTTTGTTTTCCTCCAAAGCGACTTTCATTTATTTATTTTTGTAAAATGTCGTTAATAAAATCCCTACAGATCTAAGGACTTTACTTGTAAATAGAGTCCCCTTGTAAATGTATTCGAGCGCCCTGCATTAAACGACAAAATAAAACATCTACTAGGTGGCGCTTTAAATTTTTATTTTTCAAATTAAGGAAAATCTTTGCGTCTTCACTCAAGATCAATGAACATGATGGTGATTTCTCAACAGTTACAGTTTTTGTAAAAAAAAGACTGTAAATAAAATTCCCGTAGATCTGGGAACTTTACTTGTAAAAGCCTATTTATAAATCAAAATGTAATCGAGCGCCATCTATTGAACGAGAGTGAAGCGAAAACCATATGAGATAATAAAATATCTATTGGATGGCGTCTTAATTCTTTTCTATTTTTCAAATCAAGGAAAATTCTTACATCTTAACTCAAATTCAAAGAACGTAATGATGATTTCTGCACAGTTACAGAAGTAGAAGATTACAATAATAATTACAATAATAATAATAAATGGCTTTATACTTCTAGTAAATAAAATCCCTGTCTTGGGGACTTTATTTGTATTATTTGTAAATCAAGGTTGGTAGAGCTGCACTGTATATTAGAAGGTTGCCTTGATCCAGAACGGAGGGTTTGAATACGTAACTCATTACGTCACGTCACGTGATAAATTCCATTGGACATATTAACGAGATTTTTGCATTATATAATCAATAGGACTATAGAATTGATTCAATTTTTATTGAATTAGAGTAAGCTTTAGGAGACAGATTAAAACTCACTTTATTTACTTCACTGTGACGGATAGAAGTTTCATGTGCGTCACGAGTTACAATGGCCGGGGGGAGGGGGGTAAGGATCAAACTACACATTAAAATGGAAATGAGACAACTTGCTAGATGCAATATCAGTTTTACCAATCTTGTTGGAAATGTGATCAAGCGCCATCTATTCCACAAGTGTAAAACCAAAGCCATGTGAGATAATAAGCTGTCTGTTAGATGGCGCTTTATTATTATTATTTTTTTTAATTAAGAGAAATCTCTGCATCATAACTCCGATCAAAATATCTCGTGTTTTCTTGTTATTTTCAAATAATAAAAAGTTGTTTTTCCCGTTAGGAGATTTAGGGCAATGCCCAAAACAGACCTCAAACTCCGTCAGATAAGTGTACATACAGCGTTGCGCGATGACGTTGTTCCGTTTGTTTGAAATCTTTGAATTGTAAACATCGTAAATATAGATCGCCAACTGATAAGTCACGATCTGGGTCGCGAAGGATAGAAAAAATAGTTCCATTTGTCGCGAGGCTTCGCCGCCCGACGGGAGCGACACCGGCAGATCCTTATCATCACATCATCCTTGCATTACCAACGAAGTGTTTGCCCCCCCGTTTTCGATTTCGAATTAAGAGAATTTCCGGAAAGTGCAAGTGCGGAAGTATTTTTCTCATTGGAGTGCTGTGATCTTTAATTATCGAACAACACAATGATGAAGTTTATCAAAAATGTTGCGTGCGCTCGTGACCATTGCCATGTGTATTATTCGGATGTTAATGCCCAAGACACAGACGACTTGATAAGGTATGGATTGGTATACTCGTGCTACACCAGCTTAAAAACGTTGTGGTAGATTTTTGGGTTTTAAGCGTTAATTGATTTGGCCAACGAATCTTGTTGTCCAAGAGCAAATACATTTTTTCTTGACTCACGGCGGGCAGGATTTTTTTTCCCGCGTCATTCGGACTTTCGCCGGCTACGCCACGGGAAAAAATGTTTGAGAATGAGAAACTGCTGTGTCGTAACTGTTTGCGAAATGATTTAAAATCCGACGATCAGAAAAGCCGCAGGTAAATCGTGACTCTGCAACTTCCCGATATAATTAATTATCGCTCGCCCGATCGTCATTTTGCATTTTATATTCGCGGCCAAATCGATTTTGCGATGATGATTTGCCGTTTCGCACGCTTTGTTGCGTACCGTGTGTATCTCTCAAGTGGCACGTAGTTTTTGACTTGGTCCAAGGGTCTTTTTTAGATCAGTTTTTGATCAATATTTACTTTTTTCCTTGGTATTTAATCCGTATCATGTTTTTGTAATCATGTTTTGAAAACTGTAAATTTAACAGTATGCAAAATAATTGTGAAGGTCTTTTGATGATACTCCATCGCAGCCAAAAAAAAAAAACCATCAATCACCTTCATGTTTTTTGAATCTGCGTTTTTGATCAATATTTTCTTTCCCTTGGCGTTTAATACATACCATATTTTTGCATATGTTTTGAAAATTGTAAATTTGACAGTGCAAAACATTTGTGAAGGTCTTCTGATGCTACTCCATACAATTTCGGAGGTCTTTTGATGATACTCAAAAAAGAAGCAAAGACTTGAATGAACCAACTTCATGTTGTTTTTGGATCTGCGTTTTTCATCAATATTTACTTTTCTTTGGTATTTAATCCGTGTCATGTTTATACACACATGCTTTGAGAATTGTAATTTTGACAACGCAAAATAATTGTGATGGTCTTTTGATGATACTGCATTGCGGCAAAAAGAAAAAAAATAGGATGCACTACCTTCATGTTTTTTAGATCTGCGTTTTTGATTAATATTTATTTTCCTTTGGCGTTTAATGTGTGCCATATTTTTGCCCTTACTTTTAAAATTGTAAATTTGATAATACAAAACAATTTTAAAGGTCTTTTGACGATACTCTACCGCGGTCAAAAAAAAAAGAAAAAACTGGGATGAATCACCTTCGTGGATCTGCGTTTTTTTTTATTAATATTTACTTTCCCTTGGCGTTTAATCTGTACCATGTTTTTGCTCTTACTTTGAAACAAAACAATTGTGGAGATCTTTTGATGATATTCAAAACGATGAAGAAAAAACTGGTATAAACCACCTTCATGTTTTTTAGATCTGCGCTTCTGATCAATATTTATTTTCCTTTGGCGTTTAATCTGTGCCATATTTTTGCCCTTGCTGTGAAAATTGTAAATTTGACAATGCAAAACAATTGTAAAGGTCTTTTAACGATACTCTATCGCGGTCAGAAAAATAAAAGAAAACTGGGATAAATCATCTTCATGGATCTACGTATTTTTTATCAATATTTACTTTCCCTTGGCGTTTAATCTGTGCCATGTTTTTGTCCTTACTTTAAAACAAAACAATTGTGGAGGTCTTTCGATGATACACAAAAAAAAAGAAGAAAAGACTGGAATGAACCAGCTTCATGTTTTTTTTGGATCTGCGTTTTTGATCAATATTTACTTTTTCCTTGGCATTTAATCCGTGTTATGTTTATACGCACATGCTTTGAAAATTGTAATTTTGACAACGCAAAACAATTGTGAAGGTCTTTTGATGATACCGCATTGCGGCCAAAAGAAAGAAAAAAATGGGATGCACCACCTACATGTTTTATGGATTTGCGTTTTTTATTATTATTTATTTTCCCTTGGCGGTTAATCTGTGCCATATTTTTGCCCTTGCTTTGAAAATTGTAAATTGGACAATGCAAAATAATTGTAAAGGTCTTTTGACGATACTCTACCGCAGTCAGAAAAAAAAAGAAAAAACTGGGATAAATCATCTTCATGGGTCTACGTTTTTTATCAACATTTACTTTCCCTTGGCGTTTAATCTGTGCCATGTTTCTGCCCTTACTTTGAAACAAGACAATTGTGGAGGTCTTTTGATGATACTCAAAAAAAAAAGAAGAAAAGACTGGAATGAACCAGCTTCATGTTTTTTTTTGGATCTGCGTTTTTGATCAATATTTATTTTCTTTTGACGTTTAATCTGTGCCATGTCTTTTGATGATACTGCATTGCGGCCAAAAGAAAAAAAATAGGATGCACCACCTTCATGTTTTTTAGATCTGCGTTTCTGATCAATATTTATTTTCCTTTGGCGTTTAATCTGTACTATACTTTTGCCCTTGCTTTGAATATTGTAAATTTGATAATGCAAAATAATTGTGAAGGTCTTTTGACGATATTTTATCGCGGCCAAAAAATAAGGAACCACTTTCATGTTTTTTGGATCTGGTTTCTTGATCAATATTGTAAATTTGACGATCCAAAACAATAAATAATTGTAAAGACCTTTTGACTATGCTCTATCGTGGCCAGAAAAAGAAAACTTGGATGAACCATCTTAATTTTTGATCGAAATCGGCAATAAAATGGTATAGATTATAAAACAAACTTGAAACAAAATTGTTCGGATAAGAAATTCTTCAAGTTACATAAATTTCAACGGGAAAAGGTCATTCATAAAAGCCCACTTCTTGGTTATGTATGTTGCTTGTCCCAGTTTATTTCGGCTGCGATCTCGGCTTAATTTCTTGAGCGATTTAACTCAGAGGTTCCCATTGGGGTCTTATTGACCCCCAAGGGACCGATGAAGACTTAAAAGGATCACTAAAGCTGTAGGGGTCGATGAACCTATAGGGGTCAATTGGAGGTCTTCGATTGTGATTCTGTTAAATAAGATTCGTCTTCTGTTATTCCCCTTAGGTCCAGTTTTACAAATGGGGCTCAACTTTGAGCTGAGGTTTAAATCCTTAGCAACGATTATTTCAACAATTGTTATGAAGGATGTAAGCTTCGGCTCAAAGTTAAAACGTCATTGTAAAACTGGGCCTTGGGCACGATTTCTGAAGGCCGGTTAGTTTAACTAATGATAGGAATGTGCCACACATTATGACGTACAGCGTGGTATGCTCACATTCTAATCGTTAGTTAAACTAATCCGCCAAATAATCACTTCTAGGGACTTTTCTCCGTTACAGTTTAACTTTAATCTACGAATATATCTACGAGTAAACAATTTATTCACTTAGGATTAATTGTTTTTATAATTGGAAACATGAGATTAAGGTTAAACAGCGATTGAGAAAACGGACGCTGGAAACCGCGTATTAAATTTTTTATTTAAAAAAATCCTTCCATTTCAATATTTTCTATTAAAAAATGGTTTTCTATTTCGCCTAAAAGCCGGCGCGGCGCTCTGTGCGGTTCTTGTCAAAACTTTTTACAGAAATTAAGATAAAAAATGAGGGCCAGGAAATGGCGCCTTAAATAATCGCTGGGACGCAATTTAATTTTAACTGTTTTTTTTTCCAACATACATGTTTGTCATATTTGCAAAGGTATAACCAGAAGTTAGTGGCGAGATTGTCAACGTGAATGCGATATCCTGCCATTTGAAATTAGAACTAACAACTGGCTTTTTTTTTATCAAGAGATGGCGCTCTACGTAATCCCATCGCAACTTGATTTTATATTTTCAATTTTATTTTGAACTTAAATTATTATTATTATTATTAATTAGGCGTATAGCACCTGTAATACGTCTGATAATTAAACATATATTGGACAATTAAAGACATTAGTTCACGGCGGCAGAAATTGACTTCTATTTTGAATTTGAATTTTGATAGGGGATTAATTAGAGGGAAGACGCTTTCATTTTTGATCGGAAGATGACGCTCTGGGCAATCCAATCATTCCTTGATTGATTGAGTCCCCACACTGATGTTTTTTTTCCTATAACAATTTTTAACGATTTAATTTATTTTACTCCTGTTATTTTTATTAAGCAAACAACCCTTTTTGGATAAATGCGCAGGGTTATGCGAAATTACTGTCGCACTAATGCCAACTTCCATTCCATTAAAAAAATACAAATACTTATCGTAGTTTGAATATTCTCAAGATTATTAATTTTTTTTTAAGAACTTATGTTGCCAGAATTTTTTCTTTACAGTGTAACAGAAAAAGCGTTTCAAGACGAAACTTTTGCAAAAAACCACAAGTCCCTAACGTCATTTGTTCGGAAGATATTTGCATTTGTTTGAGGTACTGCAGGGGCGAAATTTCTTTTGGAAAAAGTTGAATAACGCGAAAACGGTTTAGATTAGACCCTATTTATGGTACACAAAGTCACATTAAAATTCAATCCAGAACCCAAAAATGTAAAAATATATAGGGTGTTCCATTTAAAATAACGAAGTGACCTAACGCCCATGCTAAACGGAACACTCTGTACACGTCAAACTAATCTTAAAATATACTCCACATGATTCTGTAAAACTTTCATTTGAAATATTTTTTCGTAAAATTAATAACTAGAGAGGTATGAAAGAATCCGCCTTAGGTGGGACATCCTGTATATGGATAACCCTTGAAGAGCAGATAAAAATAATGTGACAACATATTGTTACGAAGTCGCGGTTCGCAAATAACAATCGTCACTTGACTTCAAAAACTTTAATTAAACACTTAAATATTTCACCGCTTATTTCGCCCAAGTTGCCCACTAAATGTAACTTGTTCGAATAAATAAATAATAATAATAATAATTTTTGATGTGGTTGGAGAGAGAATTCAATGAGCAATCAGATTCGAGAAAAAAATTGGGGGTTGCCATTAAAAAAAAAAATGTCGTGACGTATTTACTCGAAAACAAATGAAAATTTATTTTTACTTGAAAATGTGTGCTTTTTAAAAGCAAAATTTACCTGTACGAGCGTTTTCTCGAGAAATGTCAAAAATAAAGAAATTAATTAATTTATTCCATAGTTTAGAGGCTCACTGTAGTATAAAATAATTATAATTAAAGAAATGTTATGAAAAGGACATTGGTATATAACATCCATTTCTGTACGATTTTATGGTACCGTAATTTGTTTCACTGTTTTACACTATCCTAAAATTTGATAACCTTTTTCTGGTATCATTTTACAGTCTTTTTCTTTTGCTTTTCCACTTCTATCAATAGACTAGGAAAGTAAACGTCACAGAAGGCGGAGCTGAGTCGTTTAGTATCTTTCTCTAATAAGTCGGACATATATCTTAAGTTATTCCTGCTATAACGCCGGAGTTAACGTAAACATAACCTAACATTGAACAATATTAAGACAACGAGAATCGACGAGAACTCACACTTCTGTAAGTTAGTATCCTGTATTTTTCCTTGAAATTCATTCACATGCTTTCTCACAGACATTTTCACCCAACTATTTTTATTTCATTCTTTTAGGTTATGTTTGTTAACGTTGTTGACAAGCGACTGTACTTAGCTCAGACATACATTCTGTACAATTTTTTTACCATGAGTTTCAGTAATAAGCAAAAGTTTTCGCAAGAACTCTGTGTAGAGTGAGTATTTTCAGTTTATTTAACCTAACCCATGCATTTTTGCAGTCCAATAGACTCCGTTTCAAATTTCGCGCCAGCTTTAGGACCGCCCACGTTCCTAATCTTTTGTGTTTCCCTATTTACCAATTCATTTTCCAGTTTAGGAAATATCGGTTCGTACGTCAAGTGGGAAAGTCATTTGACAAATTGGGGAACACAATTGACAAAAGTGGAAAACCAAATGAAAAAGACTGCATACGATAATGTAGAAAAAAGATATTCAAAATTTAATTTTCAAACGTCAGTGAAAATGACAACAAAAATCGGTTTACACCAAGTAAGGTTTCTCATTCTTACGTCAGTCCGAATGACGATGACGATGTCGTGTCCGAAATTTTCTGTCCGCAACTGTACCATCGGGTGCAAGGTGCAAAGAAAAGTAAACTATTTTAATCGCTATTGTATGTCTGGTCTGATTTCCTACTAATTCTGGATGACAGACTGTTGTAACTAGAGTGTCGAAAATATTTTTCAAAAAATGCAATGCAGCTGGTCTTTTTTTTTACAAAACTAAAATAATGCTAATTCCCTTAGGAGTCGTTTACTTTTATTTGTACCCGATGGTATAGTCGCGGCATTTGAAAACAGGTACACTTTGAAAAAATACAATGGGCCGCATTCTCATCTCATGATTAAAGTCGTCCCTAACTAAAGGCGCGATTAAAATATACATAAATGATACAGCTTTATGCGAATTTCATGAGTAGGAGAGTGAAAGAGAATTTTAATCACGGCGTTGCTAAATTAAAGATGAGGTGAGAATACGGGCTAATGTTTCAGCGATGTAAACTAATACTAAATCTGATCACAGCCAAAATATGTTTTTATTTATTTTTCTTGTTTTATTATTATTATTTATTATTTTTATTTATGATTCATCCTAAATTGGAACCTTTAAAAATAGTAATTAAATTAAATTCATAGATTTCTAAATTCTTGAGACTTCTACATGAACTTTTTTCTTTAATTTTTTGTAATAACAATAAATTAAAAAAAAATAAAAAAGTGTCTTCCCCGGTTAATTTTTTTTTTAATTAGAAAGAAAATGAAATTAAAGCTGCGGTAAGTAAACTAAAGCGCGTTCCATTCTTAGAATACAGTACAGGCCTTATGGAGAATTCGAAGAGATAAAGATAGCTTCGTTGAAAAAATATGAAAGATAGAAAGGAACGCATGTAGCCGCAGATTAAAAAATAAAGAAAAAGATATTGTTACGAATTTGGGGGGTTTACAAATTTCACTCGTTAATTTTCAGAACACTTTAATTACAATCTGTCGCTTTACACAATTATAAACACAATAGCAATGAGCTGCGATGTTTGTTTATCAAAGAACACTTTTACAAAATGTAGTTTCTATTTATTCGAGATGCCTTGCCAACTATTGACTAAACTCCTGGCGGACCGCTAAGACTTTTATAGTAGATCCCTGGTTTTGCTCGAACTTACTAGAATGAACGCGAAGCTTCGGTAACGTTCTCTGACGCAAGGTGGCGTGACTATTATTAAAAATAGATCTACTTGTGCGTCACGGCTGTAACAATATATTATATGACTCCTAGAATGTTTTATTTGTTTTATTTATAATAAAAGTCATTTGATTTTGAATTTGATTTCAGAAATATAAAATTTTGTTCGTTTTTTTTCCTTGGTTTTTATTATCATTCTGAGAATTTGTTTTGTTTTTTTTTTGTTTTTTCTTCTAAGTGATACCTTTCGCATTCTATTTTTTACTTGTCTGATATGTGTTATGAACTTTTTCTTCATTTTAACTGTGTTTATACTGGATGTTTTCAGAAATGTGACCGAAAACAGAACCTTGGCTTTTGTACGTGCGAATCGCTTTCGATTGGGGTGCACTATGCGCACTCAGAATATCTTCATCTCGTTTTATTACCCGAGGTTAGAACGAGATGGAGATACTCTGAGTGCACGTAGCACACCCCAATCGTAAGCGCTATAAGATTGAGAACACAATATTTCTTAGAAAAACGCGTCCTTATGGGGTTTTACTTAATAAATTTGAAATAAAGAGACTAATTGTCACAACGAAAGAAAAAAATATCACATTTGTCTAAATATTGAAAAGCTATCAGAAATTCAAAATCAAGTGGCGTGTGCCAATTTTTAGTAATTTAGGAAACTATTTTTCGCTTCAAAACGAACACCACAAAAGAAAGAAAAATTAATCTGCATCTTTTAGATTTGTTTCATGTCGTATCCCTTCTTATTTTCAGTCACACTTCCAAAAACAGCCTGTATATTCCAGTGCACGAAATTCAATAAGACTGTCTTTTGGCTATAATTTCGCATATTTAAAAAAGAGTGAAAATTAGTTTCGACAAATTGACGAATGAGTCGTCACAAACCCAAAACCCAAACTTAAACTGATTTATGTTTATTGGGTTGACCCACAAAGTTAACGATCCGCCCCTGTGTATACTAAGGTTAGAATGTACAGGGTGACTACGCGAGAATTCATACCCCCTTTAACTCTTTTATTTTTGATTTCAGGAAAAAATATTTAATACAAAACTTATAGAGAGTAATTCAAAGTTTCTTCGTGTGCTCACAGTAAAACAATTGACGGTCGGATAAACGAGATATGAACTAAAGTTAAGTTTTTTTTTTTTTTTTTAAATGGAATACCCTGTAAATTATTACGATTTTCGATTCTTTTTGATATCTGTAGTAATTATCGAGATATAGTCCGAGAAGGCACTGTTGGGACACCCTGTACAATAAAACCAATAATGTAGAAGGTGTCTATAAAATAATTCCTATTTAATTTATTTTATTTTTGAATTTTAGAAATAGAAAACTTGAATATTGATACTAAGAGATGTGAATCAAAACATGTTAAAAAAATTTACACTTTGCGTAAAAAAAAAATTGAAGATGCTTTGAATATGTTTTACATTAAATTTTTCCGAAATATTTTCCGTTTCTAGTTAAAAAGTTTATTTCCAGAAAACATGTAAATCGATTTAATAAGTTAATGGTAAGATTTTATTTAATGTTATTTTATTTAAAACCAAAACTTCGTTTATTCTTTTGGGTATCCGACGCTCAATTGTTTGTTGTGAGTATCTGTAGCAGTACGGACATAAATTCTACAACTTTTTTTAATCATTTTTTTTTCTTTCTAAAATAAAAAATAAAAAAATTGAGCAGGAATTATTTTATAGACACCTTCTACATTGTTAGTTTTATTATACATGTAGTCCCGTTAGAATTTTATTTCGAATCGAAAAACGTAATAAAATACAGGGTGTTTCATTAAAGAAAACTTAGGTTTAGTTTATATCTCGTTTGTCCGATCGTCAATTGTTTTTCTGTGACCACATAGAGAAACTTTGAATTAGTTTTGTATTAAGCATTTTTTCCTAAAATCAAAAATAAAAGAGTTAAAGGGGGTACGAATTCTCACGTAGTCACCCTGTACTTTAAAGTAGACCAAATCACATGAACACTTTTCCCAAACACTGGAAATCTGAAACAAAGGAGAAATTAAAGAGACAGTTACAAAATACAAGGCGCGAAGAAAAAAAAGCAAAAGAACATTGACAGCGTCAAGCTGAGCGATAAACGAGTTTTCCGGACGAATCAAAAAATTCGTAGAAAAAAAGCAAATTGTAAAAGTCGATAATTCGATAAAAAACAAAATAAACGATGAAATATGTCAATGAAGCGTTAATAAAATGCGAACAATCAATTCGATATGAAAAGCAAAAGAGACACAAAGCAACACATGGTGCAAAAGCATAAAAAACAGAAAAAACAAAAAAACAAGTGATTCTGTAGAGGAAAAAAACAAAAGAAAACTTTAAGCAGCAAAATAAGAAAACCTGGTTTGATTAACATATATCATAAACCAACAAAAAATATGAAAGCATGAAAAAGCAGAAGGACCACCAAGCTAAGATGAACAAAGAAATGAAAATTGACGAAAGTTTTAGCAAATCAAACAAAAACAAAAGACGATTCCAACGATTTGCAGACTGTAGAAAGTTTTTAATTATTCAGTTTGAAAATATATGAAAAATAAAATAAAAACAAAAAAGAAGAACATTTACGCTGAAGCAAGTCTGCTCAGATTGTAAAGGGGGCCCTCAAGCATTCTCTGTGTAGCGCTATTTCGACCCTAATTGGGGCCTCATCAGTATAACAGACTTGCTTCAGCGTAAAATTGCGGTGACACGCGAATATCTCCACATTGGCCGCCTTGTACATTATAGCTTACTAGTCACCAGTACAGTTGCCCTTTTGCTATAAATTTTCGCACAATATAAGGTCAAATCGCTGGCCGCCTGAGGGCGCCTTAAACTAAAGAAGAACATTTTCATCTTTTGGAAAAATTTAATCGGAATATTCAAAAACGCTGCGAGATATTCTCGATAATCGATAAAAAAAGATGATCGCATCATGTTGGAAAGAAAAAAACAAAACAATAAGAATTTACAAAACATATGGCAATACTGTGCCGCTCTATTATAAAGAATTGTCCCTTGTGATTTGTCTTTTTAAGTTGTTCTTCTTAATTGCTATTTATTTTTGCTTTTTTTATTGTATTCATATTTTGATGATATATTATTATTTTTCTGTTCTTATATAATTTTCATATGCCTTCGCTTTTTGAATTTTTGTTTCTTGTATGCATTCTCTTTCGCTTTTTGAATTCTTGTTTTTTGTATGCATTCTCTTTCAGATTATATTGTTTTTTTTTATTTTAGTTTTCATTTCAATACCTTTTTCGATTGTCACTTGTTTCATTAAATTGTATTTTTTTTATATTACATTTCTTAGTTTGTCTTTGCTTTTCGATTGTTTTTTCCGTTATTTATTCCATTAAAAAAAAAAAACTTAACTTTAGTTCATATCTCGTTTATCCGACAGTCAATTGTTTTTCTGTGAGCACACGAAGAAACTTTGAATTACTCTCTATAAGTTTTGTATTGAGCATTTTTTCCTAAAATCAAAAATAAAAGAGTTAAAGGGGGTAAGAATTCTCGCGTAGTCACCCTGTACTTTAAAGTAGACCAAATCACGTGAACACTTTTCCCAAACACTGGGATTTGTTTTGTCTTACGGTTGACTTGACGATTTCGTTTGAAGTTTGACCATTGACTTAACCTATAGAAATCTTAACCTATAGACTTCTGAAACGGTCTTATTCCTGTTTCTTTTTTTTGTTCGACTTTATCTGTCGTTTTCTGATTTTATAATGAATTCGATTCCCCCCCATTGGCTGAGGACGTTTTATAGAAGACTTCTGCGACAGCATCTCTCCCGTTTTTTTTTGTTCGACTTTATCTATCGTTTTCTGATTTTATAAATTCGATCCCCCATTGGCTGAGAACGTTTTACGTCCGACTTATTAATTGCTAAGTCAGATAATTAATTGCTATCTAATAATAATAACGTCGAGCTGAGTACAAGTAAAAACAATTTCGAATCGGGCGATTTTATTTTCGTGTTATCATCTCAGTGGTGGTGGAATACCATTTAGGCTTTCGCTGGGCGAGAAACGATAGATCCACGGTGCCCGTGTGGTTTTAGCGGTTCTGTAATGGTTCTAAATCCCGTGTAAATAATAACGTAGTTGAATAACTCGCGTCGTGCTCAGTCATGCTGGCTAGGCACATGCGATACGAAGGTTAAAAACTGATTTCTAACTGCAGAGTCATTGTTGATAGATAACGTTACGTTCGTATGCGTTGTTTGCGTCGAAAAATAAGAAGTGAAAGTGCTTCTTGACGTGCACGAAAATTCAAATATTTCACGGACCTACTTTACAACAACCCGTCCGTCCAATCGCAGATAAACAGAAAAAAAAAACAAAAAGAAAACAGAAACAAAAAAAACAACAACGTCGATCCGCCGCAAAATATGAGGAGGACGAAAGACAAAAAGGCACGTACTTTACTAAAATTATCCTAAATACTTTGTATAGGTTAGAACGACAAATCAACAAAACAAAACACGAGACAAAATTATCAAATTAGGTATGCTCTGAACTGAGCTGAACTGACTTTTTTTGTTTTTGCTTTTGCACCAGTAAACCAATTCAAACAAAGGTCGTCATGATTTTGTTAATATAATTATTAACCAAACGACGATAACCCGAAATTTCGTCGCTTGGTAATTCCAGCTTTGCTTTCTGCGAATTATTTATGTACTTGCATGCCTTTCAATTTGTACATACATATGTACTTTCCCTCTTAATCAATAATAGTTCTGTGAAAGTGTTTGTTTATCGCAAGTATCCATCTCGTATAGCTAGAGATACCAATCGAGAATCTATTTTTGAGATTTTATTTTATTTTATTTTTTAATCTGATCGAATTGTGTTTGGAATTTGCTACTGTCACTGTTTCATTTCAATTACAAGATTTTGTTTTAAATTCGAAGTGGATTCTTTCAGGAACGCTCTTAATTTAATGTTACATAATTGGGAGGCCTTGAATTATTGTTTGAAAGGGAGTGTGTGTGACTGTTCATGAAAAATAGTGGGTCACGGATACAATATTTCTTTACTCTATGATACAAACTAACTACAAAGTGATCAAATAAAATTGTTCGAGTATTTTCGTATGTTCGACTGTTTACAACACTGCAACCGAATGTGTTTTGTTTTGTTGTACAAACTAACTACAAAGTGATCAAATAAAATTGTTCGAATATTTTCGTATGTACGACTGTTTACAACAGTGCAACAGAATGTGTTTTGTTTTGTTGTACAAACTAACTACAAAGTGATCAAATAAAATTGTTCGAATATTTTCATATGTACGACTGTTTGCAACACTGCAACCGAATATGTTTTGTTTTGTTGATTTATTTGACAGACATTTGAATCGGCCACAAAATTGTAGATGAACATATTAGGTGTGTTCGTTTTACTTTCGACTCAGATCAGTAAATGTCATAAGTGAGGTGAGATTTGCTGAGTTAGAACGTTCTAAAAAATTAAACTGACATCGCGTAAACGTCAAACGAGACATTCGGCCGTTACGTACACATGCATTCTGACCTAAATCCCTATTTGATTTATTCGGAGGTAGCTCACATAATCTCACCAACGAAGGTGTAAAAAAACATACAAATTTCCAAGATTACTGAGTGCCACTTAGTTACTCTGAGTTTTGCGGTAAAAAGAACACACCTGTAACATTATAACCGAATATGTTTTGTTTTGTTGTTTTCTTTGACAGACATTTGATCCAGCCATAAAATTGTAGGTTATGTGCAGCGTTTGTCAGCAGGGTTGCCAGATTCTTCGCAGGTAATGTCGCCGACTTGTTATTAAAATGTAGCCAAAAGGCGCCTAAAATCCCAATAATAAGTTACGCTCGAAACCAAAAAATGATTGACAAACAGTTTAAAGTTTTCTGTATTTTTTTGTTTTCCGACATGACACTGCTCAGAGTTTATAAAAGTTTTGAGCTTGTCAAATATGAAACCTTCCAAAATATTTTTAAGTGTCACTTGCGAAGTCATACTTGTACAAAACACTGCGCCATAATCTTTAAATAAAAATACAGCATAAATTATTTCAAGCACAGGAGAAAGTTGTATGAAGGATTACAACAAAACTAAAAAGATCAGAACAAATGAAACCTACAAGAAAACTCTGAAACAAAAGAAAAATTAAAGAAAGAGGTACAAAATACAAGGCGCGAAGAAAAAAAAAAACAAAAGAACATCGACGATGTCAAGCTGAACGAAAAACAAGTTTTATAAAAAATAGTAGAAAGGTACAAGAGAATTTTTTTCAACTAAATGACAAAGATGTGTAAAGAATAACAAAAAAACAAAAAAAAGTCATCTATTTTTCGGATATCAAAAGTCAGAGCGAAAGAAGCCTTAAAAAAAATCTGAAACAAAAGAGAAAGTAAAGAGACAGCTACAAAATACAAGGCGTGAAGAAAAAAAAAAACAAAAGAACATTGACAGCCTCGGCTGAAAGAAAAACAAGTTTCATAAAAATATAGCAGAAAGGAACAAAAGAAATTATTTCAACCAAAAAACAAAGATGTACATAAAATGACAACAAAATTTAAAAAAAAATTTTATATTTGGGATATCAAAAATCAGAACAAATGAAACCTGCAAAAAAAATCTGAAACAAAGGAGAAATTAAAGAAACAGTTAAACAGTTACTAAATACAAGGCGCGAAGAAAAAAACAAAAAACAAAAGAACATTGACAGCGTCTAGCTGAGCGATAAACAAGTTTTCCGGACGAATCAAAAAATTCGTAGAAAAAAAGCAAATTGTAAAAGTCGATAATTCGATAAAAAAACAAAATAAACGATGAAATATGTCAATGAAGCGTTAATAAAATGCCAGCAATCAATTCGTTAAGAAAAGCAAAAGAGACACAAAGCAACACATGGTGCAAAAGCATAAAAAACAGAAAAGACAAAAAAACAAGTGATTCTGTAGAGGAAAAAAGGAAAAAAACAAAAGACAACTTTGAGCAGCAAAATATGAAAACCTGGTTTGATTAACATATATCATAAACCAACAAAAAATATGAAAGCATGAAAAAGCAGAAGGACCACCAAGCTAAGATGAACGAAGAAATGAAAATCGACGAAAGTTTTAGCAAATCAAACAAAAACAAAAGACGATTCCAACGATTTGCGGACTGTAGAAAGTTTTTAATTATTCAGTTTGAAAATATATGACAAATAAAATAAAAACAAATAACGCTATTTCGGCCCTAATTGGGGCCTCATCAGTATAACAGATTTGCTTCAGCGTAAAATTGCGATGACACGCGAATGTGTCCGCATTGGTCGCTTTGCACATTACAACTTACTAGGGAGCAGTACAGTTGCCCTTTTGCTATAAATTTTCGCACAATATAAGGTCTGGCCGGCTGAGGGCGCGCCTTAAGCCAAAGAAGAACAACAAAAATTCAAAAAGCGAAGGCATATAAAAATTAAAAATTAAAAAAAATCTCTTTCGCTTTTTGAATTCTTGTTTTTTGTATGCATTCTCTTTCAGATTATATTGTTTTTTTTTTATTTTTCATTTCAATACCTTTTTCGATTGTCACTTGTTTCATTAAATTGGATTTTTTTAATTTTACATTTCTTAGTTTGTCTTTGCTTTTCGATTGTTTTTTTCCGTTGCTGTACGTTTCTGCAAATTTTTCTTTTGTTTTTTAATTGCATTCGTTTTCTTAGTTTATTTATTAATTAAATTATTAAATTTTTGTTTTCTAAATCTGCTCAATTAGATTATATTTTCTTAAAATAAATTTTGGATTTTAAATTCATTTTAATTATTTTTTAATCTTCTATTTTTTGGTTATTGTCGGATTTCTATTGCTTTTCGTTCGTTTTACTACCTCCGTATTTTCATTATTTTTGTTTTTTTTTGTAACTCTACGCTTTTCGATTGTTTTTTCTATTGTTGATTTTTGAATTGATATATTTTTTACTGCTTTCGATTTTACAATTTTTAATTTTATATTTATTCGTGTTCGCTTTTTAAATCTTTTTTTTCTAAATCGGCCTCATTAGATTGTTTTCTTTTTTTAAATCAATTTTGGATTTTAAATTCATTTTAAATTATTTTTTAATCTTATGCTTTTTGGTTGTTTTAGCATTTCTATTGATTTTCGTTCATTTTACCGCCTTCGTATTTTCATCATTTTTGTTTTAGTTACTGTTTGCGCTTTTCGATTGTTTTTTCTATTGCTGATTTTTGGATTTATTATTTTTTTCGATTTTATAATTTTTAATAAATCGGTTTGCATTTTTTAATTTTTCTGTTTTCAAGGTCGTCTTTAGTTTATAGCGCTTATATTTGTTTTTCTTTTTGATTAATTACTATGCGCCTTGTAATAATAACAATAATAATAATAATAAAAACAATATTTTTTTAAAATAATTTTCCGACGATAATCTCACCCATTCGTCGCTTGTGATTTGTTATTTTTTTTTTGAATTCTTATTTATTTGTTTTCTATTGCATTCATATTTTGATGATTTACTATTACTTTTAAATAATTGTTTAATTGTTTACGCTTTTCGAATATTTTTGATGTTGATGTTTGAAGATTTTCTGAGCGGTTTTTAGGGTTGGTTGATTTTGTTAGACAGAGTTGGCAACCATGCTCGAGCGTGTATTTTTGTTAATTTTAGTAAATTTTTTATCTGCAGTTTTTTTTCTCAATGCCGAAATTTGAAATTAAATTCGATTTTACAAAAAGGCATGTTGGCAATGAAAAAAGAATTTTTCTCTAATTTGTAATTTATTTTATTAATTAGGGAATGTTGGACTCCCAAGGTTGGCAACAATCTTGCCAACTCTTTTATTTTTATTGAACTATGTACAGTTGTGGCCCTTGAAAACTGTTACACTGAGAATTGACATGAAATTCTTAATTTTGAAATGCGTAAATCAAACTTTCATCTATCATTTTGACGTTAGTGTCAAATTTGACAAATCCATAGCAGGATTTAGAGTGACTTGAGTGACGTTTAAAACTTAGGATCAGTTTACACCACCGAAACAGTGTATTTGTCAAAGTGTACCGGTTTTCAAAGGCCGCAACTGTACTGTCATGGAGAAAAGTAACCTGGCAACACTGTTTAAAGCGTCTGCGTTTGCAATATTCCATTACAGCCAGTGGCGTAGCAACAGGGGTTGCAGGAGTTGCAAGGCAACCCGCCGCCCTGGAAATCTATTGAAATTGATTGAAAATAAACATACTTTCCCGTAACTGATTTTCCTTATCGATCTAATTTCCACTATCACGGCCTGCTGCTGAATTACAACTTCTAAGCAAGTCGCCAGTGGTCCTAAAATTTGACTTTCAATTGAATATCAAACCTGTACCGAAAAATTTAATAAGCAAATCACGTTTTGTGACACTGAAATGACCAGAGTGTTTTACCACTTGACAATGACAGTCGCCATGTGACAACGTCATTGTCAAGTGTCATTTGACATTTCAAATTCCAATCAGAGCGCTGGATATTTCTAATGTTATTAATGTTTATAAACTTATTTTTTTGTACAATACAATATTTTACTAGGATTTGGTTTAATGCACAGTCTAATTGTATTAGCTGTTTATAGCTTGACAGTGCTAGCTGTCATGTGATAACATCACTGACAAGTCATTTGACATTTCGACTGTCTATTAGACCGTTGGATATTTCTGATTAATTTATCTAAAATTATTTTTACGGTACAACAAAATATTTTAATTGGGCTCAGTTTAATGCACGGTCACATAACCTCCAAACTTGTCGCTCCTGACATTACGGTCGTTACGTCAAATATCTGCCAAATAACTTAAAATTTTGACTGTCCTTATCACTTCTATCACATATGAATGGGGCCTCTTTTGAATATGAATTTACTTGTTAAAAGCTGCCAGTAAAAATTTCGCTACCCGGCGGCCTGACTTCTAGTTACGCCACTGATTACAGCATAACAAACCTACTCAAATTTTTAACTCAAACAAAAGTTTTTTTTTCTTTTATTGTTTTTTTTAATACTTCCATTTCCGGAACGTCCGGAAAAATTTGTTGTTCTTGTTGTTGACCCTTAGTTTTTGATCGTACCTTACATTTCCCGATATAAAACAAAAGAATTCAGCAATTAAAATCTGCACTTTTGGGTTGGGAGGTCTTGACACGCAAATTTAGGAAAAATTATTTTCAAAACATCCCAACTCAAGAGAGTAAGAGAAGGGGAGGGGATGTTGCTCGATTGTTTTGCTCCCATGAAAATATAAGGTGTGGTCAAAAACTAACTGTTTTGACATTGTTTTTTTTTTTTTTTTTTTTAATTTACGTCAAAACAAACTGAAAAGTTCGACGTAGACGTTTGACCATGCACGTAATCCAAGACGTTCGTTCTTCTGATAAACTTCGTGCACGCATTAATTTATTAGGCAATTAACTAATTAATTAGCATATTATGCAGTTCGTCTTTCTTTGACCACGACGTCTCTTTTCGTTTATTTACGACACGTATAGCCGCAGAGCAGCAGCAGCATCGCGTTAATGCGATGCAAATGAAATGTGCATAAATTAGTCCGTGCGTTATGTATGACCCCTTGATGTTGTGGTAGACGTGTAGACGGATCATAATTACAAAACGAGAGATTTAAATTCTGCAAATCATCGCCATCCGACGCGACGTGCGTGCACATTGTAAAATGGCAAAGTTTACGCGGATCGAAGTTGCAACACTGCGCGCATTTAAAAAAAAAAAAAAGTTCGTTGCAAAAAGGTTTTCAGATTTAAGGCGACAACATCGCACAATGCTGCTAATTGCATCGAAAAAAAAAATGCATCGGCAATTTCCCGGGCTCATTAGCAGAAAAGTTAATTGTTTGCTCAATTATATTTTATGTATTTTTTTATTATATTCATCTCTGAAGCTCGTTTTTTTTTAATACTAAGATATTTAAATAGAGTACGTTCAAAATTTGCTTCGTCATAACTAGAGATCGGAATCACATATTTTGACGTCATCAATAAGAGAACGAGTAACTTGCTTTTTGTCATCTGAGAAGCGTCCGGACGTACAAATTAGTTTACGAGACATCTTTATAGTGCGTCGTAATGACATGGATAGCCATTCGCATGACGATGTCGAAGCATATGATTCCGACCTTTTCCCCAGCAAAATTATCAATTTTTTATTTATTTGCAATCTCCAGAAGAATCCTAACTCGCCGCCAAGAATTTCGAGGAATTGAAACTAAACTATTATTTTGAAAACCAAATTAGTTTACGCGACGCCTTTATAGAGCGTCATAATGACATAAACGAAGTCGCCGCAAACATGATGACGTTGAAATATATGAATCCGATCCTTAGTCATAACACCCAGAACGAAAACAAAAAAAAGTATTTTGCAAAAAGAAAAAATTATACAAGGTGGTGGTGTATAATCGTTTGAGTTGAGTTGCGATCGGCGCCGTCAAGCGAAAGTTAAAAATAATATTTAGCACTGCTAACTCGAAACAGTCGTTCCTGATCACTCTGTGGTTATAGGAGGAATACTCCTTTAGTAGTTCAGTCATCCTCCAATAGATGGCAATATAACCGAAATTTATTTAACCGTGGAGAGAGCGTCATTTTCGAAACCTACTATCTAACTGGATTTTTATACTTTCCTAATTAAAGTTATTATTTGATCTCGACAAAAATGATAGAATTAACTGAATTAATTAGTATGTTAATTATAAAGTACTTAATTTTGGCGCTAAATCGTTCATTATATTAATTATAAATTCCCTCATTTTGGCGTTAAATTATTAACGAAATCACTTAAATTTTCGATTGGTCTGAACGACACAAATTTCAACAGGAAATCACCAGAAAAAAAATATTTTACAAAAAAAAAGGAGAAATAATTTTCTAAGCTTCGGCCATCTTCCAATAGATGGCAGTGTAACTCAAACGAATTCAAGCATGGAGAAGAGTTTCGTTTTTGAAATTTATTTCAAACTGTTTAGATTCTTATACTATACTTTTCTGATTATTATTTCATCTCGACGTTAAAATGACAGAGTTGACTGGATTAACTATGTATTTCGAAATGAATTTGGCGCTAAAATCACTCGAATTTTCGACTTGTCTCTTGTCTGGAATCGCAAAAATGTGCCTGAAATTTCATTCAGAAGGTAGTCACCAGACCTATATAGCGACAAAATATTTTTTTGCACAGAAAAAATTATAAATAAAATCATAATTAAAGGAGAATCAATTTTCTAAACTTCGACCACCTTGTAACAGATGGCAGCGTAACTCAAACTAATTCCAAGGTGGAGAAAAGTTTCGTTTCCTAAATTTATTTCAAACTGTATTTATATTCTCATACTTTCCTAATTATTATTTCATCTCACTTGACTTTTCGACTTGTCTGGAACCACCGAAATGCGTCTGAAATTTCGGTCGGCGGAAAGTCACCGAATCTAGTGACAAAGAATTTTTTTGCAAAGAAAAAATAATACGAAATTCATGGTTGCAAGAAAACAAACGACGAACTAAAAGAAAGAATTCAGCCGACGAACTTTGAGAATTCGTGAATAGATGGCGCTGTATTTTTTCCGAATTTATAGTGAAAAGATGTGTTTTTCAAAAAGTGACCAATAAAAACATTTCAGAATGTTTTTTTTTAAATTTAGAAAACTGTAGTTTGCAAAAAAATCGATAAAAAATGAACCAAGGAATTTTGACGTTCCAGTGATAGATGGCGACGTCATTTTTTCAAGTTGACTTTAGAGTAAACAAATCTGAGGAACTAAAAGAATTCAGCCGACGAACTTTGAGAATTTATTTCTCAACAGATGGCGCTGTATTTTTTTCCGAATTTATAGTGAAAAGATGTATTTTACAAAAAGTGACCAATAAAAACAATTCAAATTTTTATTTTTTAATTTAGAAAACTGTATTTTGCAAAAAAGTCGATAAAAAAAATCAAGGAATTTTGACGATCCAGTGATAGATGGCGACGTCATTTTTTAAAGTTCACTTTAGAGTAAGAAAATCTGTTTTGCATGAAAAACAGAAAACGACGAACTAAAAGAATTCAGCAGACGAACTTCGAGAATTCGTCAGTAGATGGCGCTGTATTTTTTCCGAATTTATAGTGAAAAGATGTTTTTCAAAAAGTGACCACTAAAACATTTCAGAATGTTTTTTTTTTTTTTTAATTTAGATAACTGTATTTTGCAAAAAAATCGATAAAAAATCAACCAAGGAATTTTGACGATTCATTGATAGATGGCGACGTCATTTTGTAAGATTCACTATAGAATAAAAAAATCTGTTTTGTAAGAAAAAGAAAAAAAGATTAACTAAAAAAATTCAACCGACGCGACGCGCGACGTGCTTTGGCAATTCTTCGACAGAAGACGCTCCAATTTTTTCTTTAATTTCCTTTTAGAATAAAAAAAATATATTTTGCAAAAAAGCGATGGATTAAAAAATTTCACCCCGGCAACTTCATTTCTCAACAGATGGCGCCGTATATTTTTTTTTTTCATCTATAGACTAAGAAATTTATTTTGTAAAAAGCGATCACTAAAAAATTTTAACCAAAAAGCTTTGACAGATGACGATGTGATTTTTCTTATTTAAAAAATGGACTTTTGCAAAATTCAACTAAACTAAAAAGCTCGACTGTTTTTCAACAGATGGCGCTGCGAGTTTTCTTTTTTTTACTTCACCATGCCAGTGCAAATTATGATTTATTCTCAGGCTCCTGAATTCTTCCTGAGTTTCTGTTTTTCATTGTTTATTAAATTAAGAATATAACAATTGAGGGATAATAAAATTAACTGTCAAATTCACTGTAATGTAAACGTCTTTGAGATTTGTAAAGTGCTCAGTACTGTGCCACTGGTGTCAATAGATTGACTAAAATAGTAAAGGAGACTGTTGTTTAAGAAATAATTGAAATTAATCTCCGCCCACAATAATTTTATATCCGTAGATACGAATTTCGGCAGCTAAGCTGCCATCTTCAGTACGCTACCAACTTAAAAGCACATAAAAAGATCTAAAAACGACCTAATCATTAATCATCCTAATATTATTATTATTAGAATGATTAGTTTGTTTTTTATCTTTTTAAGTGTTTTTAAGTTGGTAGCGTACTGAAGATGGCAGCTTAGCTGCCGAAATTCGTATCTACGGATATAAAATTATTGTGGGCGGAGAATAATTTCAATTATGTCATTAGATTGAACAAAGTAAAAAGAAAAAAAATTGTAGAAAAAGGATTGTAAGAAGTAATTTTCAAAGCAAAAAGTTTCATCCAGTCGTTAATAGATGGCACGCATATTTAACGATGATAGTACAACTTAATTGAGTCAAAGACGTTTTTTTTTCCAAAAAAATTCAACCAAGAAATTTCGACTATTCATCACCAGAAGGCGCTGTGAATTGTCTTGTTTACTTTTGTATTTAAACATTCGCAGAGTTTTTTCATTTTTTGGCTAAAATTAAAATTGTACGTATAATAAAAATTAATTTATTGTTAAATCCCCCCCCTCCCGTCCTCAAAATACAATGATACTTTGAAACAAAGATTTTATTCCTGCCAAAAAGTTTTGAGAGTTCTTCAATAGATGGCGCCTGGAATTTTTCAACGTAATAATGCAAACCTGATACATTTAAGTCAATGTCGCATTCCAGCTTTAATCTACATATTATTAATGAATTAACGTTTTCCTGGCAAATTACATAATGCGTTCATAAAATAGCGTGATAAGTGTACGCGGAGTTGCCAGATTTAACGATTTATCTTAATGTTTACGATTAAATGTCGGGATTTGCGTCAAAAATGTTTTCGTGTTAGCAAATGACGACATAACTGGTTATTTATCTGTCGGTGAATTATGGCGACTTTTTGGCGATTATTATCAATAAAGGCAATACCTTTCGCCGTAGATTGAGTTTGGGGACCAAAACATAAACATGTCTCTCGGTCAGTAAAAAGTACCAAAGAGTTTTCGCTGCTACTTTATTACCAAAGTAGTATGAGTGACGTAATATTTCCAAGTAACCTTATTGGGTAGTTCAAATCGTGCTCTGTTTTGGTAAATCACACGAGAAGTAGTGATCTTTTTGTTATTGTTACTGTCAAAAAAAGTGACTTCACAGTTAGGGTAAGTGACGCTAATTATTACTACCTATTATCTGAGGATCAGTAATACCGAAAGATATTTTTTAGTTTTGCTTTTTTGTTTTGTTTGTAAGACATTAAGATTTCTGTAATAATCGAAGCTTTGTTTACCGCCATCTCTTGCCAATGTTCCATACAAATTGCATATTCTTTTGTTTCTTCCCTCTTCAGTTTCGAATTTCGTTTGTATTTTTTCGTTTTTCTTTTGTTTTTTCCATGATCGATTGTCATTTGTTTTCGTTTTATCGACTTTTAGGATGTTTTAATTTTTCTCCTCATAATCATTTGTTTTTTTTTTCGACAGCGACGATCGACCGTCTTTTGTTTCTTCCTTCTTCAACTTCGAGTTTATATTCTACGTTTTTTCTGTTTTTTTCTTTTCTTTCGGGATCGATTGTTTTCGTTTTGTCGACTTTTAGGATGTTCTAATTTTTCTCCTCATAACCATTTTTTTTTCCGACAGCGACGATCGACCGTCATTTGTTTATTTCTTCTTCAACTTCGAGTTTATATTCTACGTTTTTCTGTTTTTCTTCTTTTCTTTCGTGATCGATCGTCATTTGTTTTCGTTTTATCGACTTTTAGGATGTTTTAATTTTTCTCCTCATAATTATTTGCTTTTTCCAATAGCGACGATCGACCGTCATTTGTTTCTTCCTTCTTCAACTTCGAGTTTATATGTATTCTACATTTTTTTGTTTTTCTTCTTTTCTCTCGCGATCGATAGTCATTTGTTTTCTTTTTATCGACACTTGATTTTGTTTCGCATTGTTTTACAATCTTCATAATCGTTCGGTTTTTTTTCGGAGGACGTACTTCAGCGATTTTCGATCGTCATTTGTTTCTTCTTTCAGTGTCGTGTTTTGATTACGTTTTATTTTTCCCATTGCGCTTCTGTCTTTTCATGATCGATCGTCGTTTATTTGTTTGGTCGGCTTGATTCTGGTGCACATTTTGCGAATTCTTGATTTTTTCACTTTTATCGTGTTTTAATTTTTCTTTTCTTAATAAATTTCGGGGGAATTCGGCAAACGCTCGATCGTCATTTGTTTCTTGGTTGTTTTGTCTTCTTTTACATTTTTCTCTTCGCAGTCAAAAACGATCGCTTGCTCGCCGTTTGTTTCTACATTTAGGTTTTAATGCGTTTTTATTTTGTTTCGAATTTTCTTGTTTTGCTAATTGTAGACTTTCACTTTTTTCTTGTCATTCCTTCATAATGTTCTAATTTTTCTTTTTACTTCAAAATCGTGTGTGTTTTTCGGACGTATGTCGTCGTCGTTTGTTTTTTCTTCAGTTTTAAGTTTTGTTTTAATTTTGTTTTTATATGATTTTTTTTTGACATACGATCGCCATTTGTTTTTACATTTAGTTTTTGATGCGTTTTCATTCTGTTTCGAATTTTTTTTTTCGGTAGTTATAAGCTATCACTTTTTTCTCGTCATTTCTTCATAATTTTCTAATTTTTCTCTTTAATTCAGAATCGTTTGTTTATTTTTTCGGGCGTATTTCGTCGCCGTTTGTTTTTTCTTCTCTTTTAAGTTTTGTTTTCATTTTGCTTTCATATGATTTTTTGACGTACGGTCGCCATTTGTTTCTACATTTATTTTTTCATTGCGTTTTCATTCTGTCCTCCATTTTTTCCTCGCTAATTGTAGAATTTTTGTTTGTGTTTTTCGGACGTATTTCGTCGTTTTTTTCTTCAGTTTTAAGTTTTGTTCTCATTTTGTTTCTATATGTTTTTCTTTTGACGTACGATCGCCATTTGTTTTTACATTTAGTTTTTTATTGCGTTTTCATTTTGTTTCGAATTTTCTTGTTTCGCTAATTGCAGATATTCAGTTTTTTCTTGTCATTCCTTCATAATGTTCTAATTTTTCTCTTTACTTCAGAATCGTTTGTTTTTTTTTGACGTATTTCGTCGTCGTTTGTTTGTTTTTTTCGGACGTATTTCGTCGTCGTTTGTTTTTTCTTCAGTTTTATGTTTTGTTCCCATTTTGTTTTTATATTTTGTGCGTACTGACTTTTGTCGTTGATTGATCTCTGAACCTAAAATCCTTAAAAGTACTTACTGTAGTTATACTTGTTAATTTGACTGTCTCATGATTATCTCTGCGTAATCGACTAATAAAAATTGACTATTCACTCTTTCATGATCGATCTGTCATGATTCTGTCGGCTTGACTTCGTTTCCCATTTTCTTTTAGTGATTTTGCTTTTTCACTTACCGTTTTCTTGCATTTTTTACACTGCTTTTATTTAATTTATAATAATTTGTTTTGCTTTTTTTTTAAAAATTTATTTCGGCTATGATCGATCGTCATTCGTTTTTCCTTTCACTTTCGACCGTTGTCTGCATTTTGTTCTCCTTTGGTTCTTCCTTTCATGACCGGAAAAGTTTCCGTTTCGTCGATTTGATTTTGTTTGACATGTTTTTTTCTCTCTACTAATTCTCGACTTTTCTCTTTTCTCTTTCTCCTCTTCATAATCTTTTGTTTTGTTTTGTTTGCTTTTTTGACGTATTTCGGCAACGATCGATTGTCAATTGTTTCTTTCACAATTTCGAGAGCTTTATTTCCGTTTTATTTTTTCTATTTCGATTCCATTCCGTAATAATCATTTTTGAGTTTGAATAAATGTTGCTCCTGTTATTATTATTAATCGATCGTCATTTGTTTTGTTTTCCGGACGGGACGATTTCCAGCCATCTACAGAATACCATGTGAACTTTAAGAGACAGCTTTGCAAAATCCTAATGGCAACACATCGCATGAAATTATACTGGGTGTTGTGTTAAAAAAAAAATGCTTAGATAAATTGTATTAGTATGACCTACTATTGAACAAGCTTTTGTTTCATATAAATGACATCGCCATGAACAAAACCTGTATTTTTTTTTGGGGGGGGGGGGAGGTATATGTTGCACGAAACTGCTTTAAAATTTTAAAAGGAATTCAAAGATTCAATAAAAAGCGGGGCGTTTTATTTAAAATAAGAAAGTTGATGGCAACTTTCGTTATAACCGGAAGCGCCCGGAAATTGAAAATATTTTATTCAAACAGATCGTAATATACAGGGTGATTCAGAATAAGTGTCCGACCCGTTAGGAGCGTATTCACTAAGATCATGCAAGTGTGAATTTGCAAGAAATAATTCTGTCAGAGGCATTTCAGGATCCTTTGAATCCAAAATGGCAATTATGATTCATTTCTTGCGTATACATACCCAAGACCGAAATCCGAATGAAAGAATTGCGTATTATAAATTTTCTTTCGCAGAAAGCCATAAATACAGTTTTACAGTTTCATTTCAAGGTGCACGCTGGTGTTTCGTTCTATTTCACGCTCTTGTGACGCAATACAGTTGCATTAGTGCCCATTAACCAATTTATATCCGAATCTCAATGCATTTTATCTCAAAAACTGTGGCTATTAGACCCCCTGTGCGTGTGTACTTTTTGTTTTCTTTTTTTGTGTACTACCTGTGGTTGGCGGGTCGGACACTTATTTTAAATCACCCTGTATATTTTAATTGCAAAATGACAGCAATTCGAACGGAAAGTCCATGAACTTGCAGCGAACGACTTGCTGAAATCATCCTGTAGATCATTCGGCAAAATAAGACTAATTTTTATTACAGACTTTTCGCAATAATTGTAAATCTCCTTGCAAGTAATCAGACAAACAAACGGTGAATCAGAATCTGTAAACAGTAGTTAGTGATAACGATAATAATTCATGATAAGAAGTCGAATTTTCCAAAAGAAAATTCTGGGAACCCCAAGAGTAGCGAGTAATACGCATCGAGGAATACCGTCATGATTAATTTGACACTTACACGTTGTTAATTAACAGTCCACTTTTGTCTTTGCAAATATTGAATCATCAAGGGATATTATACCGTGGAAAATTTGTTTTATTTTATTTTTTCTTTTTTGATTTAATAAAGGTGGGCGGGGAATTACGAGAGTCGGTGTTTTTTTTTTTGTTTTTTTTTTTCAAGTTGATACGCAATGTTATGTTTGTTGTTATACTAAACTTCTTCTTCGCTCTTAAAGGCCGTTAGGTAGCCTTGCCGTTATCACGTTCTTGAGGCAGGCGATTAAATTATTCGTGTACGGCCATTGTTTTGCTTGCGATCGATGCAGATTTTTCTGATGAAATTTAGAAAATCATTTCATAATGATCATCAGGAGCGCGAGCGCCGTCGTGCGAGATAATGATTGAATTAATACATTGTGGAAAAGCAATAAATAAATACACGGCGAATTAGTGCTTGGTCATTCCAAGTAATTATTGCTCAATAAGCTCGTGATAAGACCCGCTGTTGTTTGTTCTTTTTTTTATTATTTTTGTAATTTTTCTTTATGGAAGAAGATACTGCGAAGTTACCTTACCGGCGCTCCCCCTCTGCGAAAAGTATTTTTGCAATCGGCGATTGTAAACAACAAGAAAAAATAAATTGGTTAGGAATCATCCGTTTTATAAAGATACATGTTTAAGTGTGTGTGTGTGGGGGGAAGAGGGATAAGCAAATAAAATCGTTTGTTGAAAATTGGGGGGTGCATCCAGTGCACTGTTCTCTTAACTCCGAATAGGCACGAACGCTTTTTATTGTTTGCACGTATCCCCTTCCCCCACCTTTATGAAAATGTTATTATAGTAGATTCTACGCATTTTTTTTTGTTTGGCGTGAAGCGCAAAATCAACAAAATCTTGATGTTGTTTTGTTTTGTTTTGTTTTGCAGTTGCAGCATGGATGGTGACGAAGATTACAATTACCTCTGCATGAATGAGGCCTCGCCGAGGAAGACGAGCCAGAACAAGGCGAGCGGGGGCTGCAATTCTGACATAGGGGACATGAGTTTTATTATGTTCGAGTACATCAAGGATGCTATGAAGGTAATCACAATAGTTCCATCTTCACCCCCTTGATTTTTACGAACGACTTGCAGGCCATGGATATGATGAGGGGGCACCATATGCTGACAGACGTAGTATTAGAAGTAGGTACTGAATTATTTCACGCTCACAGAGTCGTTCTTGCCGCAGCGAGCCCGTACTTCAAAGCCATGTTCACTGGTGGACTGCGGGAGTCTGAAATGAACAGGGTGAAGCTGCAGGGCGTTTCGGCGACCGCCATGAGCCGACTGATACACTTCATGTACACGGGGAGGATAAGGGTGACTGAGAACACCGTGTGCCAATTATTACCGGCTGCTACTATGTTTCAAGTAAGTCGTTTCGTTAACCCTTTTATGAAATCAAAACCTACCACTAACTGGCTAACTTTCAAAAAAAAAAAAGCTAAATCCAGCTAATGGTTACTATTAGTCAATTAAGTATTTACTCTGGGCATATTCTTGGTTGCGCAGTAGAAGCACCAATTAACAGTGACAGGATCATTGAATAGAGTGTATTCATCGTCCGCTTATGTCACAGCCATGGCAATGCCTGAAACGTCATTACGTAATCAATTCAACCCTCTCCGAACTTTATCAGTTGACAGCAGAAGTAATGAAAGTAGACCTGCCTTTTTTACTATACAGTTGAAAGCAAAACATAGCAGACAGTTACAGTTTCCTGTAATTTTTTTTTTCCTACAAAATGGTACTGTTTACACACGACATTCTCAGGCTGGGTTTTCTGGACTTTACGTTTTCTCCGTCGCGCTTTAAGCTTAATCTTCTGTTTATTCCCATAGTAACAATTATAAAAATAATTATTCCTATGTTTTTGTAGTTTTTGTTTTCGACCGTAGTTTTACTATATTATTCACGAGCGAAACGAAAAAATCAAGAAGTTTACAAAAAAGTTAATTTTTCCCAACGCACGCATTGGTCGGCGGCCGCGTGTTGCATACAGTGTATTCTTTTTTCTTTACAGTGTACTTTTTTCCATTAGTGCATTTTTTTTTTCCTTATAAAACGAATCAACTCCAGCTTTCCATTAATAACCTTGACATCATGTTCTCTGTTGTAATTACCTGTGGGAAAAAGTGGAGAAATTTTAACTGAAAAATACGTCGAAAATAATCGGTCATTTGTTTATTTAATGAATCTTATTTGCACATTTTGGCAATCTTTCCTTTTGGAATATTCCCTGTTATGGTAGCGTCTTTGTGAATGTGGTTGCTTGTACACAGCGTTGTTAACTCAACCGAAATTTCTTTCTTTTAAGTGATTTTTTGATGTCTTGTGAGGAAACAATTAATTTTTCTTCATTTAACGGAATTTTTGTAAAAATAAATACGTTTTGTACGCTGTGTGGGAGAACACATGAAATAGAAATTCAAATTTCGCGCCTGTACGTTGTAGTTCGACAAATATTGCTCGGTTCGGATATTCAGTTCCGTTCCGTGCAGTCCAGTGTTGCCAACACGATGATTTTTTCATCAGATCTGGTAATTTTTTTTAAGTGGTTGCGACTTTATGACATGATTTCCGCCCTGTCTCAAAACTGGTGAATTTTAAAGTGTTGTCGTGTTGTGCGACTTTTACGAAAAATCAAGACTGACATAAAGTAAAAAAGAAAAAAGGTTCGAGTACATATGCAGTAGTAATTTTTCTAATATTAAGGTTGGTAGTGTAGTTAACATGGCCATACTTTCCTCTCGTTTTTTACTGTTTTAAATTTTTAAATAATCGACGACATACAACCAAACCAGTTAACGCTTATTCTGATATTAAAATGTATTAAATGCTACTGTGAGTTGGGAATTAAGAAACGTTCAACAAAAAGTGAGCTGATTCATTAAAAGCATTTTTTAATTTTTTGTTTCTTTAAAAGAATATTGTGAAATAGCTCGATTTTGTGCAATGTACCCAGACGTCATTGAAATTGAGATTTTCCATTTTATTCTGTTGGCAACACTGCCGTGCACACTATTTACTCCTTTCGCACTTTTGTCTCACTTTTACTTGAACGAAAAGAGAGACAAAAGTGCTAGGAAGCATAAGCTGGGGGACGGATTCGCAGTTTAACCCTAAACTCAAACGTTTGATAACTGTACTCAAACAAAATTCCCATCGTTACAATCACGTAACTAAAAGTATGCAATTACAAATCATGAACATAAGCTGATCATATTTCTAACTTATCTAGGGACGGTTCTTCAATTGCAAGTTAACTTTAATCTACAGTTTATTACCATGGAAACAATTGTTTTTGTATCTGTTACTACGGAAATAAACCGGGCATCATTGTTTTTTTTATTAGGTCCGGTGTTATAAACGTAAAATAAATTTACTCTACAGTTTAATGTCTTTGTAACAATTGTTAGTATATAATACCGGGCCTTAAATATATAAAACTAGTATTTTATGGTATTTTAGAACATTCTGTACAGCTTTATGTACAACTTATTACTTATTACGCGTGTTATCCTAAACTAACTTTATTTTTATCTTAGAAAAAAATTTTTTTTTTGTGCAAATCGTTTTTGATTGCAGTGAGAACCTCGAGCAGCCTCTGGACAGCTGTTTCAGCCCTGCTTGGGGCTTCTTCAGCAGAAACGTAGCTCGACATTCCCACTGCAGACCAAAAACGACTTGCCCAATTTATTCGCAATTGCGATGTAAGAATGATGAACATATAAAATAGCGACATCTTACTATCGCTTTTTGACCTAACATTGCAGTAGGATAGACAAATTGAAGCGGGATTTGCTCCTAATGAGTCCCCCATGCAAGGCGGCCATGCTTGCTGTCAAAGCATAATGAAAGATTTTAGAAAAATTTTGTGCAAATCGTTTTTGATTGCAGTGAGAGCTACGTTTCTGCTGAAGAAGCCCCAAGCAGGGCTGAAAATGCTGTCCAGAGGCTGCTCGAGGTTCTCACTGCAATCAAAAACGATTTGCACAAAATTTTTCTAAAATCTTTCATTATGCTTTGACAGCAAGCATGGCCGCCTTGCATGGGGGACTCATTAGGAGCAAATCCCGCTTCAATTTGTCTATCCTACTGCAATGTTAGGTCAAAAAGCGATAGTAAGATGTCGCTATTTTATATGTTCTTTATTTTTATCCATTATATAGTAGAATTAAAAATTAAGACTAGAGTACAAGTAATTTTTTTGCCTGTTATTAAATTAATTACTTTAAAACAGCGGCGTAACTAAAGTTCATGGGGCCCCGGTTCAAAATATTCATTGGAGGCCCTCACTAAAGCGTACAACGTGATCATAGAATATTGATTGTTGATTGAACTGCATATCAATCGTTTCAATAACGAGTATTCAATTAAATTCATTCGTTGACAGCTGGATATTTATTTAAGTGAAACAAACGCAAAATTGTGACACTTTGTTTTATCATTACTGTCAGAAGCAAGAAAAAGTAGACAAACTACTGTTTCCTGTAATTATTCTTTCTGAAAATGATAGATCTTCCTGAACATGATTTTTAAAGACTATTTACTTTGAAAGTGCATAAATTCCTTGAATTGAAGGCAGACAAAACAAAATGTTTTATTTGCATTTATGTATTATATTCCCAAAATGAAACGTTATTTCGTAGAAATGGATAATTCGCGGGACCTCAAACACTTGAGGGCCCCGATGCATCGCACCGAACTGCCCTGTGGTAGCTACGCCACTGCCTTAAAATAGCGTATTTTTATATCACTAGTTCCTGCCGATGTTGTCAACTAATCGAGAAAAATTGGGCAGTGCCCACCCTGTTCTACCGAAATTGCAGTTGAACTCTGTGACGGATGCTCCGATATTTAAATCGTACGTTCCGGTTCCGTATGTTGGGACAACCTCGCAAAACAAATTTATTTGGAAAATGCACCCTTTTTACAGTTGATGCTTACCCGTTAGTAAACCATCACGAGCTGGGTCACGTTGTATCTGTTTTATTTGAAAATGGGAAGCACTTTCCATGTGGCTCAGGGCTTTTTCCAAATTTCAGATTTTCAACCTAGCCAAGACTTCTAAATTATGCTCCTGGCTTCAGATTAGTACAATAAGTCACAAGATTTCCCGATTTTATTTTAAAAATTCACCAAAGAGCGAAAAGAACACTAAACACAAATTTAAAAAAGAAAATCGCAAACTTAAACTTAAAACCACTAAATTTAGTTTTTAGAAAAATTTTGTGCAAATCGTTTTTGATTGCAGTGAGAACCTCGAGCAGCCTCTGGACAGCTGTTTCAGCCCTGCTTGGGGCTTCTTCAGCAGAAACGTAGCTCGACATTCCCACTGCAGACCAAAAACGACTTGCCCAATTTATTCGCAAATGCGATGTAAGAATGATGAACATATAAAATAGCGACATCTTACTATCGCTTTTTGACCTAACATTGCAGTAGGATAGACAAATTGAAGCGGGATTTGCTCCTAATGAGTCCCCCATGCAAGGCGGCCATGCTTGCTGTCAAAGCATAATGAAAGATTTTAGAAAAATTTTGTGCAAATCGTTTTTGATTGCAGTGAGAACCTCGAGCAGCCTCTGGACAGCTGTTTCAGCCCTGCTTGGGGCTTCTTCAGCAGAAACGTAGCTCGACATTCCCACTGCAGACCAAAAACGACTTGCCCAATTTATTCGCAATTGCAGGGCTGAAACAGCTGTCCAGAGGCTGCTCGAGGTTCTCACTGCAATCAAAAACGATTTGCACAAAATTTTTCTAAAATCTTTCATTATGCTTTGACAGCAAGCATGGCCGCCTTGCATGGGGGACTCATTAGGAGCAAATCCCGCTTCAATTTGTCTATCCTACTGCAATGTTAGGTCAAAAAGCGATAGTAAGATGTCGCTATTTTATATGTTCACTAAATTTAGTGTAAAAACAACTAACTTGGCAATACTGGTTCCTGCTACAGATGTTATACTAGAAATTATCCACAGATTACAAGAAGTTCCTACATAGAAAAATACATGGGCACTGACATGGCTTTAAAACTTTCTTGAAAGTTCATATTTTCCAGAAACTAAAATTTTCTTTTTTCAAAAAATAAGTTGAGTCGAATAGGGGGAAACAGAAAATCTATAGCGCACTGTTTTCTTAAGTTAAGGGTTATTACAAAATTAAAAGTTGACAATGATGTGGGTTGTGGTGACACTTTCTAATTAACTAAAAAAAATATGTTTTCTTTCTTCACTTACTCGGGAATTAACGTTCAAGGTCCTTAATTTTCATATTTCTTTTCCTCTTTGTTTAATATTTTTTCTTGAAAGCTTTAAATATTGCTGCAAGCAACACTCCCCCAAAGTTAGTGTATGGGAAGTTGCATCATACAAAATCGGACGAACTCGACATTTTTCGTATGGGTTTCAGGTCTACGTCACTCGTCCAAGCTGAAGCTCCATTTAAAATCATCATAATAGTTGCGTTCCTATGGTAACGGCAACGGCTAAAGGTGCTTTCTTTCGCTTAAAAGTTTGAATCGTGTTTCGAATAGTTTGGACCTGAATTTCGTAGTTGTTGCAACAAAAGACCTGACTTGAATTTTTGATTGACAGTTCATTTGTAAATAACCATAATTCAATCCAAACGAGTTTTAAAAAACAGAGAGATTCAAAGAAGAGAATGTCTGTTTTTGAATCAAAACACGTTTGGATCACGATTTTGTGAGCGAAAGAAAGCACCTTGTGCATGCGCTGTGGATCGCCACAAATCAAAATCGCCACATTCTAGTCTGACGTCATGAAAAACCAAGCGGACACCCCCACCAACGCGACCAGACATTCGCCTAATGCATGTAAATCCAAGCGTATGAGATAACTTCTCATATATTAACTTTGACACTCCCCCACCTGCCCGACTCCTTGACAGGTTAACTTGTAATTGTAACACTAAAATGCAGTTCCCTCAAAAATTAACTGAACTGACTCAAGAACCGTATAAATTCATCGAATAAATAAAGTTTTATAAACAAATCCGTTTAGAAGTTTCAAATGGACGAAAACGTTACGTGAATTACGGCCGACTTACTGATTTTCAAACCGAAGACCGGTGTGAAACTGGCTTTCGAAAAGCCAATGGCGCAGAGCGAATTTTCGGCGGTAAATTCGAAATTACTCTCACGGATTTAAAACTAATTCCTAACTGTTACGAATTAGATGTTCTTATGTAACCGAATTAAAAATTAGACTTATCAACGAAGTACGCAGCAATAAATAATTCATCAGCAATAATGATAAGAAAAAAGTAGTTTTTACGATAAGATTTTTGTATTAAAAAAAAAATACTTTTAATTTTTTAGTGCGTTCTCGCTTGTGATGTAGCAGTATGAGAAAAGGAAAACGAGCGAAAGTATATTAACTCAACTTACATTTGCTCATTCTAAAGTGTGTTATTTCTGTTCGGAAAAGAAAACTCTTTAGTATGAGCAAAAAAAAGTATATTATTAATTTACCTTACTTTCGCTATATGCACTAAAGTGTTTCCTTTCCCAAACGTTTTTTTAGTTGCATTAAAAAAGAGTATGTATTTCTGGCTAAGACTTTCCTTAGTGCTTGACAATTTCTTCTCCGTTGTAGGTAACGAATGTAATTCAAGCTTGCTGTGATTTCCTGGAGAGACAACTAGACCCCAGCAATGCGATAGGTATTGCGAATTTCGCCGAGCAGCACGGTTGTAACGACCTGTGTCGCAAGGCAAATCAGTACATTGAAAGAAACTTTAGCCAGGTACTGAGCCACCGTGTGAAGTGTGGATAGATAATAAAATAATCACGGCGGGCGAACCTCTCATTGTGATTAAAAACGTTCTAGATCTGCCAAGAGGAAGAATTTCTTCAGCTTAACCCCCTGCAGCTGATCACATTGATCAAGAAGGACGAGCTGAACGTGCAAGACGAGAAGGACGTGTACAATTCGGTTTTGAAATGGGTCAAGTACGACGAGGACAACCGCCACATGAAGATGGAGCACATACTGAGCGCGGTGCGGTGTCAGTTCTTAACGCCAAAGTTTCTCAACGATCAAATCGCCAAGTGCGATGTCTTGAAGAAGACGCCAGCGTGCAGGGAGTATTTATCTAGGATATTCAAGGTTTGTACGCATTGCATGCGTATTAAAAAAATGTAATTGCGCGATGCGTTTTAGGATTTAACGTTACATAAAAGAACGGTGGTGAAGCAGAGGACCCCCAACACGCCCAGGATTATTTACATCGCCGGAGGTTACTACAGGCAGTCTTTGAATGTGTTGGAAGGGTTTAATGTAGACGACAAAACCTGGCATCAACTTGACAATCTCACAGTTCCTAGATCTGGGCTTGGCGGAGCGTTTTTGAGGGTGAGTGGCGGCTCCCTCGGTTCAATTCGATTAAAAAAAATAATTTGATTATTCAGGGTATGTTCTTTGCTGTGGGGGGTAGAAACAACACGACTGGCAACAATTATGACTCCGACTGGGTGGACAAGTACAATCCAATTAAAGACCAGTGGCGACCGTGCAGCCCCATGTCGGTTCCACGTAACAGGGTAGGCGTAGCCGTTATGGACGGTCTATTATACGCTGTGGGTGGAAGCGAAGGCTCCAAGTACCACAACAGTGTCGAATTGTAAAGCGTTTTGTGTGCAATCCGCTCTGATGTAGTTTCACCGCAGGGCTTTTTCAGTTACGACACAGAACTGGACAGATGGACGAATGTCAAGCCGATGCATTCGAAACGGTTGGCAGTTGGGGTGGCCGTTGTTAATCGATTGCTTTATGCAATCGGGGGCTTCGACGGCATCAACAGGCTGAACTCAGCCGAGTGTTACCATCCGGAGAACGATGAATGGACCATGATATCTCCCATGCATACCATGAGGAGTGGTGCAGGTAAAAAAAAAAAAAAAATACACAGCGTACAGCATAGTCATTTAATTTTAATAGTTATGAAGTTATGAAAACTGTTTCTTATTTATTAATACATACCATTAGAGTCAATAACTATTTTCATAATTAAATAATGATAATATGAAATGGCACTCGTTCAATTTGCCAAGGAAAAATTTGCTGTTGTTGTTTCTGTTACATCGAGTGAAGCGAAACAGTTTTTTTGAAGTGTGTTTAATTTCAGGAGTTGCCGCAATAAATCAGTATATTTATGTAATAGGTGGATACGACGGTTCGAAACAGTTGAACACAGTCGAACGCTATGATACTGAAAAAGATATTTGGGAATTCGTTTCTAGCATGACAATAGCGAGAAGTGCTCTCAGTGTAGCAGTGCTCGATTGTAAAATCTATGCGATGGGTACGTGACTACATTCCTCTTCAAAAAACCATACCTGATTGTGATTCGTTTAAGGTGGCTACGACGGACAGAATTTTTTGGCCAACGTCGAAGTCTACGACCTCGCAACGGACAAGTGGGAGAACGGTGAGCCCTTAACATCGGGTAGGTCGGGGCACGCAAGCGCCGTCTGTTATCAAACCCCCTGCTTGCAAAGTTGTCACATCGCTGCCCGCCCCAGTTGTTCCAATCATTCCAGCCCTCGTTGATCAAGCAATACTGAAGATACCGTGGACGGTTCAAGCTCTAAACTTTGTGTAAAGCGAAAGATCAGCAGCCGCTTTGCATGCACATGACTGAAAGAACGAAATACCTACCTACAGACATCTACTTCTTGAACAAATTTAATAATAATAATAAATTCTCGTCGTGTTATTATTAGTGTGTGATGATCTACTACACTTACCTCGTTCGACATCAATCATGGTAATTAACGGTTTATTGGTTGGTAATAACTATTATTATTGCTGAAACCCGTACTATTTTTTTCCCCTGTTTATTATTATTATTTTTTTTAATCGACACGATACTTATTACCAAACCATAAAACAAAACGGCCGGGGCGTCGTTACTCTTTATTAATACAGTAAGGAGTTAAGTGTGTCGTTTAGCACAAAACACTTCTTATACTTTCAAGTAAAGTCGTAGTCGTATTTATCTTAATTGTACATTCTGAGTATTTATTGTGTAGAGTTTTTTTTTCTTTTACTTGAAACTATAAGGGTTTTTATAAGTTTTCGTTCACGTTTACAATGTGTATACAAATTACGTGCGTTACATTCCTTGTAAAACTGACTCGTTCGTTAATTTCTCCGACTACTACTACTACTACTACTCAAACTTACTTGTTAGAGCCGAGGAATTTTATATAATTTCAGAATAAAATATTTTATCGTATGGAAAGTTTCGTTTCGTTTCCTCTTTTTCTATTCTAGCAAAACCGCCGAGTGAAATATGACATATTCAATACAAAAAACGCTTAAGATTTCGGTAATTAGATAAAAGTTAACTTTTTTCTTGAAATTATCATCTGTACGTGAGTGATAAAAAAATTATTTAAAAAGTGATTTACACGTCTTGAAAAACGTCTACATAAATAATAAGAAACCACATATTTTAGTAAATTGTATGACACAGTAGGGAAGAATCTATAATTAGGCAACCAAATTAACACTTGTGTTTCCTGGTTTGCCTTAAGTCGTGGTGCAAATAAATAATGTCGTTTTCCAAATTTTTAATTACACCACAGGACGTCCTTATCTTAGGCAGACCAAGAAACACACGTGTTAATTTGGTTGCCTAATTGTAGGCTCTCCCCCTATTGTGTCATACAATGTACTAAAACTTCACAGGCCGATTTCATAAGAGGATTTTAAATTTAAAGTTACTTTAACCTAAAAAATACATTACTTTCCCTAATCTTAAAGTGACTTTAAATTAAAGCTTCCTTAGAGTTTGATTATGAAAACGGCCAATAGTTTCCTATCATGTACAATCGTGCTACAATTTGACATTTCTGTGAGCTGTGTAATACAAGGTCTTGAGGGTGAATTTTGTTTGCAAGAGGTGCAGCTTAGTTGTGCGCGACTGTACGTCGACGTCGCGACGGCATTGCCCCGTTCGAGACCTTTCAAGTGGTGGGTGGCCGCCGGACTTTCCTATTTGTAGACGCGTCAAATCGAATGTGAAACGTGAAACTGGGCGGGTGGGGTGATTTATAAAAAAATCCGGGGAGGCCACGGGGCGCAGGTTATAGCCAAGGGACGAACGCACTCGCCCGGAGAGCAAAAGTCCGGTTGCCGCTTCGATTTACGAGGAGAGAAATTCTTTCTTCCGACAATCACTATCGCGCCTAGACGTAAAGTCGATTTCGAAAAATCGCCGCTCTTTTGTTTGAAGGCCGGGCTCGACGGTGTGGCGCCCTCAACGCTCGGGCTGACTTCCCCTCTACCCTCCCATCGGGCAAAATCCCGGATATTCCTTCAAATTTCCGATCTGCGATTTTTATTCCACGCAGACTACCCCTTTCGCGCTAAATTCGGGCTTCTTCGGAGTCGGTCCCGGACGCTCGGGAGGGACGACGTCCCGACGACCCATCTCTCCCGTTGCAAGAGCGCGCTTGCCTATTATACTTGCAATAACTCCGCGTCCAGAGGGAAAAAAACGCCAATTTTCCGGTCATTTCCCGTTCGCCCACTTAAAATACACGGGATTGCAGCGTTCGACTCCGAGGGGGCCCTACTTCTTTCTACGGGGCAAAGCCGGATGGGACACGTGCGGCCGTGTAGAGGAAGGACAGGGCGAGGCCCGTGCCGAATTTCAGGCCGGAAATCGAGTAATTTTCTTTCCAACGGCCCCCCAGGATCCGAATCACGGAAAATTCAACGCCCCCTAGCGGCCAAACGGTGCGTCCTAGGACGACTTGGAGGTCATTTTCTACCTTAGGAGCAACTACATCGATTTAGAGGTAATTTTCGACCTCAGGAGCAAGCCGCATATGATCCGACCCGGCAGACGTCTCCCTCCCCCCTCCCTCTGGGATCACTTTTTACCCTTCTCTCGCTCGTATTTCCGCATCGCCGCCTCCGACGGAAAAAGCGGCGCCGCCATCGTGTTCCCCGCAGCCAAATTCCTTGCGGAGATTGCAATTATTTGACGCTGCGGTGAAACTTAGGGGGTAAAAAAAATCCGGAAATTCGGGAAAACATGCCCCCGCACGAAGGCGTCCCTATTTTTTTCCTATAGGGCAAAGGTGGTCGGGGCTCCACAGAAGAAGGAAGGACAGGGGGAAGTCCTTCCCGAATTTCAAGTCCGCAGCTGTTCAACTTTTTCTCTACGGCCCTCGACAATCTTCGAAATTTTTCTCGGAGTGCAGGGCCGTATGATCGTTGATCGGAGGGCCCGGAGAGCCGGGCCCTCCGATCAACTCGCGTTTCGAAGCGCCGCGTTCCTCGTCATTTTCTACCATACGATGACGTGCGTCTCAAGGTGACGCGACCCCTCCGACACCCCCAAAATAATTATCGAAAAAAAGTCGCAAAAGGGGTCCGCTTTAAAAAATCACAGCTTCGCCCGACGTAGGTTTCCGGAGACGAGCGGCCCCGCGTTCGACAGGGGAGGGACGAGCGGGGGAATGTCCCGAGGGAATTTAATCGAATTATATCTTTCCGTTTCGGAGAAATTTCGAAAAAGGCGCGAAAACGATCGAAAATCAGTTCCAGGACCGGAATCGAGTCGACCTTCCGGGCGTGAAAAGCCCCCCTCAAACCGCACCCACGATCCTAATTTCATCCAGATCGGACGAAAAATCAGGGCTCTGGGGCTCGTTCAGGAATAAGAAACAGCGCGCTCTGGCTAATATTATTTTTCTCTCATGCAGTGGCGTACCCACGGGGAGGGCTGAAGCTCCCCCCAGAATCATATTGGATTAGAATTGCAAAATTGTAATTAATTAGTTTGTTTCGGAACTGACTATTGCCAGTCTGCTAATGTACTGTTGAGTTAGGTAAAAAGATTTAGAAACAGAAGCAATATTTTACCCAGCTTGAAGCTCCTACACCTTTACCATGTGTTAAGAAAGTGACTGTTAGTATATTTCTTAAATGTTAGTATTATTATAAAAATTTTGTGCAAATCGTTTTTGATTGCAGTGAGAACCTCGAGCAGCCTCTGGACAGCTACTGCAATGTTAGGTCAAAAAGCGATAGTAAGATGTCGCTATTTTATATGTTCATCATTCTTACATCGCATTTGCGAATAAATTGGGCAAGTCGTTTTTGGTCTGCAGTGGGAATGTCGAGCTACGTTTCTGCTGAAGAAGCCCCAAGCAGGGCTGAAACAGCTGTCCAGAGGCTGCTCGAGGTTCTCACTGCAATCAAAAACGATTTGCACAAAGTTTTTCTAAAATCTTTCATTATGCTTTGACAGCAAGCATGGCCGCCTTGCATGGGGGACTCATTAGGAGCAAATCCCGCTTCAATTTGTCTATCCTACTGCAATGTTAGGTCAAAAAGCGATAGTAAGATGTCGCTATTTTATATGTTCATCGTTAGTATTATTATCCTTGAGCCCCCTCCACGACAAATTTTTGGGTGCGCTACTGCTCTCATGTAAATTACTTTATGCATTTTGCTTTCCATTTTAAACGCCCACAGGGCACTCGCGATACAGTTTCCGAACGCGCCATCTCATATCTGAAAACCAGTCCAGCTGCGGGCCTTTCGTATGGCAAAACGAACGGAGTATGGAGTATCGCGCACTTTGTCATACGTGTTGTGTTCCGTTGTGCTCTTTATCATTGCCATATAACAAAAGGGAGCGCGCGTCCGAAAATCAGCCCGTTTCCTGCTCGCTATTTACTAGTGCTGTTAAATTACCGGTAATTTATTTTTAATGTTACCTTACCGTAATATTACCAATTACAGCTCAAGTGGTGACATCTCGCGCCGGCGTTACCAATTGCACTTTTAACTAAAAAATGTGATGTTTAATCAATTTTCTGATTAATTTGATATCGGATACACATTACATTTTTGTTTTTGTTAAAAATAAGGTTTCCAATATTTAATATTATGTATTTCCACCAAATAAATTCACGTATAAATAAATATCATTTTAGGTTATGAAATGTTTACTTACTTTTTTTAGTATTTACGTTTTTATTAAGTAATCAAAAATGTCCTTTGGCCATTTGTTTCATTGGTTTACTGGCATTTTGCAAGTGTGCAGTGTTGCCAATTACCATAAAATTAATCCGCCAGATAGAGCCTGAAAATCCGCCAAATTTTGAATAAATAAGCTATATCTAAGCTGTAATAAGTCTTTAAATTATTTGACATGCAGTCGCTCAGCACACCTCACGAGTTAGTTACTGCCAACAAGTTTATTTAATGAACAAAATTCAAGTTTCAAGTTTTATAAACGGCTAGGCACATTTCAAAAGTGCCTCATTTATCGTAAAAGGGTCACGATCATTGGTTAAAAATCGCTACTACAGATACAGATAAATTTGTCAAGATGGCAACATTGCTTAGGAATTTTGAAACAAATGTTTGTCATTACGCCATCTAACTTTTCTAACTTCTAATGTCCTGGAATAGTTTCTAATTTTCTAGGATAGTTTCTAAATTTGTAGGACATCATAGTTGAAATAGATAAGGCATTGCTTGTCAATTGTAACTTTGTTACTATCATTTATTTTTTTATAAAATTTACAAGTCATATGAATTTTTTATAACATTTATAAGTCATATTTCTGCTGAACAAAATACGAAAATGAGCTAGAAAATCCGCCAGCAGCTAGGAGGAAAATTCTGACTCCAGATATGATTTCAATTAAGCTAGAACTAGCGGGAAATCCGCTAAGTTGGCAACACTGCAAGTGTGTAACCCGAAATTACGTTATGTTGACAACTGGGGTAACAAACGGTAACATACGGTAACAAATGAATGTTACCTTACCGGTAACGTTGGAAATTTATTGTCATGTCAGTTGCTGCAGAAAATAACCTCAATATTATATCATTAAAAAATGCAAAGTTACTAATTCAAATTTTATTATTAACAAAAAAACTTACCAAAAGGTTGTTTAGCTCCGTAAAGAACAAATTGCCGAATAGCAATTTTCACATGAAATCCGAAGATGAATAATTCATACTTTCAACAAACGTCAGTGAGAAAATGGACAATCAAGTTAAGACACACGTTAATTTTCCTTGAATTGTCATTATTGGGCGCGTTCAGAGACGCTCAGCGGCTGAGTTCCTTACTCAACAATCGTTTGTGATTGGCTCACATTAAGGTAACAGCCAATCACAAACGATCACTGAGTAAGCAACTCAGCCGCTAGGCGGCCGCTGAACGCGCCCATTATTACGGTAACAATACTGGTAAGTTTTTCTTTTTTTTTGAAAACCGTGGTAATTTAATTTATTATTACTGGTAAGGTAGCATTAAAAATAATTTGTCGGTAATTTAACAACACCAACATTTATTTAATTTAAATACTTGGACAGCTGTCAACAGTTACAAATTTTTAGGAGAGAAAACTTTGAAATTATAGCCAACTCTAATCCAGATTCATTCGAAGGCACAAGTCAATCATTCTTGATCACTTTATAGAATGGGATTAAAGAAGACTAAAGTTAATCATTTTAAGAATAGGAAAGAAAAATGTATTTTTTTAGGATAAAGCAACTAAATCCTATTATGAAAATGACGGTACTTTAAATGAAACAAGGGAAATAAAATACCTTGGTAGAATTCCAAAAAATGGAAGCTACTGCTGGGCCAATGATCTCGAGCCAAATGTTTTTAATACATGCGCCAAAATGCTTCAGAAACCAAAGAACGGTGGAATTTTACAAACCATCTAAACTAGACAACGTGCGGTACTTTAATAAATTATTTACAAGTTACAGAGAATTATGATGAATTTATGTATAACATGTCTGTCTACTCAAGCTACTATACACGATCACCACACAGACACTGAACAATCCTACGGGCATTTCTCCGTTGCCTGCGGTAGATACTCTGCGGAAGCTGCGATCGTTTCGTTAATATCCGTCTCGCAATTTGAATAAGCCATGCCTAACCCGAAACCACCTCCCAGTATCACCGGCCATCTCCTTCTCTTGAAGAACAGCAACGAAAATACGGATCCCAAGAGGATGCCACCTCCTGAAAAGCAATCACATGTTCAGGTTATGTGTGTGACATAACCGGGAGTTGAGCGAAAAACGCTTTTAGGATACGTTACCGAATTTCAAAATGCCGTCGGTAACGCAACGATCGAATTTTTGGCCGATCTCGTCTTCCAGGATGGGCTGCTTGGACGACGACATCTTTCCGCAGATGTGGTGAAGGAGTTACGTCACCGGTCGTGCTCGGTTTTTCAAGCGCTCGGTCGGTCTATATTTCGCCGCAAAATCGAATTTTTTCCATGTTTTGACGTGACACTGACGCAGGGAATTTTGTTTCCGATTGACTGGGAAAACACAAAAGCACGCCGCGCAGGAACTTCTTGATCAAATTTCATCAATCAGTCAGTCAGTCACATTCGGTCAACCTTCACATTTCGCAACCGACGATTACATCAAAAAACTCATCTCGAAAATTTTCAGTCAGTCATTTCGAAACGAACTTCTTCTTTTTTGATTCCGCCTCTCACAATTATAAAAAAAAGAAACAAAAAAGAACTTAAGGTTCGTTTTTCGAACGGACGCAGCGCTCGCGGAAAAAACTTGGAAAAAAATAAACGAGCATCACTCACTCACAGAAACGTCAGGATTATTTTTTTTTTCAATGTTTAGCGTTCGAACGAACACGGGCGGGATAAACTAAACAAGGACGGAGACGATTTCGAAGAAATGGTGAAACAACTCGAAGCTAAATGCAAGAACGCCAAGGTGTACTTCAGGATTCTGCCCATGGTGAAAATGTCCTGGGAACACGTGAAGATTCTGGGCGACAGGAGGACCGTCTTTCTCAGGTGCTTGCAGGATTTCGAGACGGGCAGAGAGGCTCTCAAACCGAGTTACTGGCGTTTCGAGACCGACGGGGTGTTTTATAACAACACCCAAGCGGAGGTGTACGAGACGGTGATGACAGGAGTCTTGGACAGGTATCGAATTAATCTTATTTAAGCGCAGATACGTAATCATTTGCAATTATAATTCAAAATTAGGCATCGCCGAAGATTATTTTAAGAAACAGTCGTCTGCAAATACCCTAAAGATTCAAATCTAGTGATTTTCGTTATTGTGTGACGTTCAGGGTTGCCAGAAGTCGTATTTCAACCATCGAGGTTAAGTATATGGAGGACACTGTATGCACTGTGCCGTATAAAATAGGCGTGTTTTTTTAATGCACGAATTCCTCCAGGCAAATAAGTTCGAACAAACGCTCAGATAGTTCGAGAACTTGCTCGATTCTATAATTAAAAAACGCTTAAGAAAACGATCAACTCCTTACTGTACATGTACATAACCTATAATATTGAAGCAAGGCTGTTTATTTTTATTAGTGTGTGTTACACAGGGGTTTATTAGTGAATCTACACCTATATAGCCGTCTGTGTGCTGGAATAGGCGTTCGCATACTTTAAGAACGCGCCCACGATGCTGCTTTTGTTGACGTTGTTAGGTTATGTTCATTGTTCTACTTTTGCTGCACTACTTCGGTACTTGGTGCATGCTAGCGGAGCTTAAACGCTTAGCTCAACAATTCGTAGACTTCTCGAACGCTACTTTAATTGCTCGAACATAATTAAAAAAACGTTTGCTCGAACGCTCAAACAGCTGTTCGAGTAATTAAAAAACACGCCCAATATTAGTGTTGTAAAGCCGAAGCATTTCAAGTGAAATATTTCACATAAATTTCATTGCATTGAAATATTTCTGAGACATTCAGAAATTTCATGAAAGTTACTTTAAATTTGCCGCGCAGAAAGTGTTTGCGCGTCTTCGCGTGATTTGAACAGACTAGGAAAGTAAACGTCACAGAAGGCGGAGCTGAGTCGTTTAGTATCTTTGTCTAATAAATCAGGCGTGTGTCGTAAATTACTCTCGCTGTAACGCTGGAGTTGACCTGAACATAACCTAACATTTAACAATGTTAAGATAACGCGATTAAACAAGATATTACAGTTTTATAAGTTGATATCTTGTACATTGTATTAGAAAATTGTTGACAAACTCATTGCATGCTTTCCCAGAGACATTTTTTTTATCTTGTTGTGTGAGGTTATGTTTATTAATGGTTCGTTGACCTGTAGCTGAACTAAGCTCAGACAAGGATTTATACATTTTTTTAATAACAAAATGAATTAATTCATTACGTACAATAAGCACAACTAAAATAGCTTACTAAGTTTTAGTAATAAGCAAAAGTTTACATAACAGATCTCTGTGAAGAGAGTATTTTCAATTTGTTTGGCGTAACCCTTGCATTTTTACAGTCCAATAGACTCCGTTTCAAATTTCGCGCCAGCTTTAGGACCGCCCACTTTCCTAATATATTTGGATGGTGACAAATAAAGGTGAGAACGATCGCGATGAACACATACTGCCCGTAATGTACAAGCTCAATTCAAAAAATCGGAAACTATCAAAAAAATAAACACTATATTAAATTTTTTCATAGTGTGGAAAAAGATTTATGAGTAGAGATCGGAATCACATATTTTGACGTCATCAGAGGGCGGCGCTTGTTGTACTGCAGCAACGTTACCAACCGTATCATTATTTTGGTAGTTGCTCGAGATGGATTTTGGATTTTGAAAACGAAGATGAAATTTCTCTTCCTTTTACATTCTGTTGTACGCGATAACACTGAAAAAATGACGATTTAAAAATTCTCAAGATGGCAGTTAGTAGCAAATATCTAAAATGAAATCGATGGATTGCCAAAGGGAAAAAGAGACAATCGAAACAGTTTACAAGAAAAAGATACAAGAAACGGAAAAGGTATATCACAAATTAAAAAACTGATAATCGCGAGACGCAATCAAAACGGAAAAAAAATAAAATTTCGAAAAGAAAGCAGAAATTAATTTCTAAAAATAATAAACAATTGAAAATTAAAAAAAAACATGAAGTTTTTAACTGTCAAGAAAAAGTAAAATAAAAATTCCTAACGGTAATTATTACAAAAAAATTAGTTAGGTCAAAAAGCGACCGTAGGATGTCGCTAGGCAATTATTATATTAAAAAAAAAACATAATGCATTCAAGACATGACAGTAATTGGAAATTTACAAAAAAAAGAGTACAAAAAGAAAGACGAATCATAATCATGATACAAGAGCAACGAAAACAAATGTAATCGGGACGTAAATTGAAAAAAAGAAAAGATAATGGATAACTCCAACGATCCAACGAGAAAAGAAGAGACAGAAAAACAAATGACGATCGTACATTTCAAAACTGCTGCGAGATATTCTCGATAAACGAAAAAAACAACAAAACAAAACAGTAAATGAATTGGAAAAAAAACACAGAACGTTACTATTAAATTCAATAATCTCGCTATTTTTTAATTATACTTTTTTCACAAGTCTTTGGTTGATCGAGTTTAATTTATTATTATGATTATTAAGCGTCAAATCTGGATAATACGATTTTTAATGACAAAATGCAATTTATTTCTACAAAAAAAATCGAATTTCAAATATTTGTGAGTGAGTTGGCAACACTGTGCCGCCTTGTTATGAAGAATTACCGCAAACCAATATGTTTAATGAAATTTTTACAGCGCTATAAAATATACAGTTGCGGCACTTGAAAACTGGTACACTGAGATTTGACATCACTGTCAGAAATTCGTTATTTTGTAACGTGTAAATCAAACCTTCGTCTATCATTTTGATTGATAGATGTCAGTGTCAAATTTGACAAATCCTTGTCACGATTTAGTAGTGCTGTGGGTCGCTAAAATTACCACGTCACGGTAAATTTCCAATGTTACCGGTAAGGTAACATTCATTTGTTACCGGAAATAAATATTTCATAACCTAAAATGACTTTCGTTTACACACGAATTTATTTAGTGGAAATACATAATATTAAATATTATAAACTTTATTTTTAACAAAAGCCAAAAATGTAAAGCGTACTCGGTATCAAATTAATCGGAAAATTGAATAAAAATCACATTTTCAGTTAAAAGTAGATGTCGCTACCTGAGCCGTAATTGGTAATTTGGTAATATTACCGTAATATAACCGGTAAAGTAACATTTATAATAAATTTAACAAAACTAATGGTGTGTTACCAAAATGAAACATTCATTTTGCGGGGCCCCATTCAGTTAGCGCCCCCGGTGCATCACAGCGAACCGCTCTAGTATGGCTACGCCACTGACGTCAAGCATTTCTTTGTTTTGTAGCGAATCTTGTGAATGCACCTCGGCCAAGCTCCGCCTGGGAAGGTGACGCTTACGCTGTGGCTGAGGTACATTCCAAGATTCGTGATTTTTTCTCTTTTATAACAGGTAAGTAGCAATGTGAAATATCTTCTTGTATGCGCGAGCGTTTCTAGAAAAATATTAATTAAACACAAAATAGTTTTGAGGGCAGCATGTAGGAAAAGATTAAATGTGTGGCAGAATTTATTCTCTGACCTTTGGCTGTGGCTTTGGCAGCACTGCTAGGAATTCAAATTGTTGCTTAAATTGAGGTTATGCTGCAAGTAAACAATACAATTTATTAAGTTAAATACAGAGAGTTTTCTGTGACATATTATGTTTTGTAATTGTAAACGTGATGATGACGATTGTTAAGAGTTCGAAACACAAACTTGTAGTCACCTTGTAGTGTACTTTGTGCTTGGATATTCTAATTTGAGGTTATGTTACATGCTTTAGCTCGTTTAAAATTCTCTGAGCGGCGTTATAAATCGCTTTTACAACAAGGTCCGTCGATTTAGAATTGCAGAATGGTATTTTACGGTCACGTTACGTTTAGGGGATGAATTTTTACCTTTAATTTTCAGTGTCCTTGAAGGAAACAACGCAATCATTCTGGCGTTCGGTCAAACCGGTACTGGAAAGAGTCTGACCACAAGCGGAACTGTAAACGCCTATGAGGTATGCCATCTCAGGAATAAAATCCTCGAGTCTATTATTTCATGGGGGGCAAGAACGCAAGACGCGGGGGTTTAGGAAGGTCAAAATCTCCAATGCACAGAGCTTGATGTGTTATTGTAATAAAATTATGTGTTGTTATAATAAAATTATGATGCAATAATAATATATGTCTATTGCCCAACGTAAGAAAAGTATGAACATGTTACTTTTTTCTTTTCGGTAGGATCGAGGTATCATTCCAAGAATCATCGCCGACTTGTTTGCGGCTAAACACAATTTGCAAGGCAGCTGCAAGGTACGTTACCAAATGTCGTATGTGGAGACCACCAAGATGTACATCTACGACCTGTTGAAGGACGACGAGAACATGTTCGACATGAATTCGGCGAAGAATATATCCGCAATAAAAATCAACAGCGAAATCCAAGCGTTAAAGAATGTCTTTCAAGGTAGGAATGACGTACGAAAGTGTGGTTCGTTGCGTTCAGTTGTTTTGTAGCCGAGGGCCGGAAGTCCGTGGTCAAAAATTCGCCGTACAATTCGCACGCAACGAGCACCGTCCTCACGCTGATAGTCACGACGAAATCGCAAACTCGCAAGACGGTGTCGAAAGTATTTTAAAATCGATGACGTCCGGCGATGTTTGATTGAGTTGCAGATTTCAGATGCACGTTGTGGATTTGGCAGGGGCGGATACGATTGGCAATCTGTCTTGCCTGTACAAGGGCATGTTTGAGGTTGGCTCGGCGAACTTGGCAAAGTCCCAGCTGGAACAGTTCCTGTTGATTTTAATCGAGAACATCCCCGAGCACGTGTTGGTCAAGCAACGGCTGAGCATTTTAATACATTACCTACGGGATTCGCTCAACGCGAGCAGTTTGTTGAGGTGTGGGCTGATGCTCATCTCTCTTTTTTTGCTTACATTTAATTATTATAAATAATGTAGATTTGTGGGTCACGTGCGTACAAGTAAAGACGATTTAAAAGTCACGGTGTCCATGTTGAGGTTCGGACAAATAATCAGGGGGCTGAAAACCAAAAAGGCCCATCCCAACTTGCAGGAAAACGAAGATTTTAAAATGCAAATGTTACAGGTACATACTCGTATAATTGTTTGAGTATGCGCTGAGAATTTGCAGCGAGTGACTTTTTTAGCATGAACTGAACGTCCTCAAGCGAGACAGGGATTTGAACGCGATGCTCACAGACGGGGAACTATCGTCGAACATAACGCAAGAGCGCCTGCAGCACGTGCAGAATGTCGCCGAGGAGTACCTGCAAGATAAAATCAGCGATTTGGTTTTCTTGAACGTCGCCGACGTGCAGGTGGTTTTTAAAGTCTTCAAAAGCATGTACAACGCGCTCGAGGCCGAGAAGCTCGAATTCGCGCAGCAAATACAGAAGAGAAATTACGAGGAACCTCAGCGCAAGGACAGTCTCTTATCTTCTGGCGGCTTAAGGGTTCGCGTTGCTCCAGGTTAAACTTCCCGTTCTTAAATTGTCTTTATTAGAACCTGAAGAGAGGCAGTGTGAAGTCGAAAGAAAGCTCGTTAATGCACGCCCATTCGTCGAAGACCGGCAGGAAATCCGCTTCGAAAAAGAGCCCCTCAATACCCGAGAAAAAAGAAAAAAGTGTTAGATCACGTGAGTGCATCGGTTATTAACGTCCGGCTTAATTTGATTTATTTTGATGGTAAGTGTCGGTGGATTCGGCGGAAACTGGGAAATCTCTGCGTCGCTCTAAGACGAGTTCCAAAGTGCTCAAGAACTCCAGTCGGAGCAAGCGGAAGATGAGCGTTGCGTCGGCGGACAGAATTTCAGAAGAGGGGAAGGAAGCTCCCCTGCCCGAGAAGGTGCCGAATCACGAGGAAGCCTGGAAGGAATTCACTCAGAACCAGGATTACCAATACGAGAGCATGAAGGCAGAACTGGAAGAGTACGAGGGGAAAACCAAAGAAGTGAACGCCGTGTATTTGGGGGAGGTGAAGAAGCTGCAGATGCTTCGGGGCGCATTTGATAAAGCAAACGATGATCTACTAAAAGCGCAAATGCTGAAGGACACGACTGTAATAACCGAAGAGTATGATAAAGACGGCAATGTAATCCTTACGGCAGAGGAAATTAAGTTGAAGGAAGTCTTGAAAGAAGCCGAGTGCAATTTGGTTCGGCAGCAGGAGAAGCTCTTGGTGTTACAGGCGGAGCTCCGACTGCATTTGCAACTGTACCAGGACGTGAAGAAGCAAATCGATGACGCGTTTCAATCATTTTGTTCCGCAAACTACAAAACACTGGTGCCTAATTTGGATGAATCGTTCATCGCAGTAAGTAATTTATTTTATTTTTTTGTTTTGTGCCAGAATGCGTACAGATGCCCTTACCATCTCTGCAGACCACTTTTCTGGTAATAAATAAATAAATAAATAAATAAGGCTTGGTCTTTTCATCTCTTAGACCCGATTTCACCATCACAGATTAACTTTAAACTTCGCTTTATTCCCATGGTAACAATTGCAAGGATAATTGTTTCTATAGGAATAAAACGGAGCTTACAGTTAAACTGTGATGGTGACTTTAACCGTTGATTAATTCCTATAGAAACAATTGTCTCTACAATTGTAACTATGGGAATAAATCAGCGATTAAAGTTACTCAGAGATGAAAAGACTGCGCCTAAGAAAAACAAAATTTAAAAGCAGTTATCCACCGGATAATTAAAACAAATGAGCAAGTTATTTTTGCTTGCTTATCATTTACTTTCAATCGGATGCAAATTAAATTCTTAGAAATTTTCCCTTGGTTTCGCTGCTGCAGATTGATGAAGAGGTGGCTCCCAGCATTTCTGTTTCGAAAGAAAAGATGGCCGAGGCTCGAGAGGATGAAGCGCCGTGCAGACAACGGATATCCGAGCAGTACAACGAGTTAATGAGGTACGAATATTTAAAGAACGTGATGAACAAGCAGAAGGAGAAGCGACTGCAGCAGGAAATGCTGCACAGGAAGTGGATTCGGAGCTGTAAAAACTGAAATACATTTTGTTATCGCAGTTTCGTGTCTTCTTTTGTAGGTGTTAAGTTACAGTAATTATTATTTGCAGCCGTTCAAGGACTCCAGGCATACTTTCTTGGCCATTGCTTAAATACGTCAATGAAATTTCAAGGTTAAACTAGGCCTTATTTAGATTGCGATATGGTTTAAGGAGGAACCGTGGGATTGATTTGTTGAAATTAATCTTTTTCCAACCGTGGCTAAATTAATTAGAACTTTGCACTTCATAAATTAAGGGCTATGGTTTTCAATGCTTCTCATTTTTCAAAAAAAACTTTCTTGATCGTTTGCATTCGTTACCTCATTTACAAGGAGGTTGAATTCCTTGTTTTTTCTTTCTTGATTTTTAAAGTTGTGAATGATTTAAAATCGGAGAACAAAGTAAAAGTATTCTCGTGTGAAAAATTAAATTAATTGTCCAATTTTCTTTTTTTCATTTTAACATAAGATGAAAGCAGAGAAGGGGACGTTTAGCACAAAATGCGAATTTTTTTGAGTTTGTTATCAAATGCATCAGTATTTGTATGTATTCTGTTATTTTAGAGAGTCAATTTGTTGGTTCTGGGTTCCACTCTTGTTCTGTTTTGTGTTTCTTAGGAATTCACACAAGCAATGTTTCTGTTTCTTTTTTCAATTATTATGTTGTATTAAAGCAATTGGAAATATTTGTGTTCAAGGGTAGCAACAATTTCATGTCATCACTAAAATAATCAATTTCTTAAAATGTTCTGGTTATTTAAAAAAGGAATAAATTCTAAGGAATTTGGGAAGTTGTGAAGTATGAATTGTTTAAATTTTAAATATTCTGCAATGTGAGCGTTCAATTAATTCTGTTTTCATCTCTTAATTTATTTCCATTTCCTCGTTCGTCTTTATTTTATTAGTCTTCGTTTAGTCCAACTTTTTTTTGGGAGTTTTTTATTTTTTACTTTATTGTGCTTAGTGTTGCAGTTATTATGTTCTTCTTGTTGTCTTTTGCCTTATAATGATATAAATTTAATTTTCCTAATTTGTTATCAATTTATATCATTTCTACCTTTTGCAGGTCTACTTTTTTTTTAATTTTTGTTAACTTCCCAGTATTTTTTATTTATTCTTTTAATTAATTCATTAATTGTATTTCATTTCTTTTATAAATGGTTGCAAACTTTCTTTATTGTTGTTTATAATTTAATTAATACTACTTTTTCAGTAAAGAATGAAGGTTTTATAAGTGAATGTGTAACTGGGGTTTCCTATTTTTAGTTTCACTGAAACATTGCCTAATTTTTTTAGGTTTTCCCTGATTTTTAATTAAAAAAAAAAAACTTTGATGATTCACTGCGATCGTGCAACTTTCCTGGTTTTTACATGTTTAAACAATTCCTTCGTGATTTCAGAACAGAAATAATAGACGTACGAAAATTCGTAATTTATTATTAATTTTTAATTTATTATTATTATTTTTAATTTATTATTATTATTTTTAATTTATTATTTTTTAATATCAAAAAAAGTTATAGGCAATTAATTTTAATAACATATCTGCCTGTTCGTTTCAAAAATAGTAACTTGAATTTTTTCTTTTAGAAAAGTTGTTATAGTCAACCCAATTAACGCAGTCGTTTGTATGGTTGCCTATATTGCAGACCATTATTTTTTTTTTGTTAAAAACGTGATACATTTTTTACAATTCGTTTAGATTAAACAATTCTAGTAATTTCGAAACAATTTTCCATTTTTTTCCCCCTTATTTCAGAAAAAAACTATCCAATTCCTCAGTTAATTTCACCGACTTTTTGCATAAAAGCAAGCAAATTCCCTGACTTTCTCAGTGAGTGGGAACCCTGGTAACTCGTAGCGTTTTCGATTAACTTGCACTGGTTGCGCTCGGAGTATTTGCATCTTGGTTTAACCTCGTGTGATGATACGGGATGGAGACATTCCGAGTGCAAGCTGTGCAAGTGTATCGAAAACGCCGTAATCATTCTGTCATTACTTTCGTGTACAGTCGCGAGCAATAACTTTTGGTCGTCGCTGTCAATCAAGATGTCAATTTTTTATTCGAGAAATTTAGTTTTTTTTTAATGAAATATAATTTTACCAAAAAAAAGTATCAAAATTATATTTTTTAAGAAATTTAATCCCTGAAATCGAAACTAAGACATCAATTTCTTTATTTCTAATGGAACAGAAGTCGAGTGCAAATCTGTCTCGGTCAATGACGGCTAAAAAAACATGGTTGTAACGTTGTAACGAGTAGTTTAAACAGCGACATCCCACGATCGCTTTTTCGCCTGACGTCACTGCAATCAAAAACGATTTGCAACAAAATTTTTGTTGTAACGAATGTTCAACAGTAACTGTAGTCTTGGGCGGCTGTGTAATTCTATTGTTATTTTTTTTACGGTCCTTGTCAATTGTTTCTGTTCATCACCTGACATTTCTGTCATCGTCTAACAAATTCAAAATTAAAGCTCAAGTGGATACAGTCGAAAGCAAAAAAAAAAAAAAAATAGTAGACAAGCTCAAAATTTCTGTAAAATCGTATCATGAAACAGTATCATTTTGGAGAAAGAAAAATTACAGAAAACTGTAATTTTCTACTATTTTTTTTGCTTTCGCGCTAGAATCTCGAACATATTTGCCAGATTGGGCGAAATTTCGCCATTTAGGCTACATTTTAGGCAAGTTTGGCGTTTAAAAGATCTTATTTGGCGCATACTTTTGTTAATCAGGGCTATTCTGTAACATTCTGTAACATATCAATTGATATGGTCTTCAATAATTGAAGAGAATTTGTTAAGATTTCATAACAATTCACGTCGATTGCCGACCGCATATTGAAGAGAGATGCATATTAACTCGACATCACACTCCAAACGGATTGCAAGTTGTTAGAAAACTATTTATAGAATACCAATTTTGCAAGGTCACTTGAAACATAGCAATATCAAGTCCATATCAATGTTACAGAATAAACCCCATTGTTTTCACATATCGACACTCAACAAAATTCTACATTCTAATAAAAAGTGGTCAAGTAGAACTATTTGAGTTGGCAACACTGCAACCGGATATGTTTTGTTGATTAATTTGACAGATATTTGACTTGGCGACGAAATTTTAGGTTACTTCTTAATATTGAAGCCCGGTTGTCAACAAACCGTAAGTTACCCCAGGGTCGCGTTCAGAAATTGTGTAGCGAGAGCACTCTGGAAAGCAAAATGCGTAAAACCATTTGCATGAGAGAGAAAGAATGTTACCCAGAGCGTACTTTCTTTTATTCCTGAACTGGCCCCTGTGGTACTATTTCAAAATAAAATTCAGCATTGCCAACTCAAATAGAAACAAAAGAAAAACTTGAAAGCGCAGAGTCGATGCAAAAAATATATATGCAGTGTGATCAATAGTGACATTTCGTTTTCTTGTTTTTTTTTTGTCTTAAGGAATTGATGTTTTGCAATTTTATTCAAGGTTCATTTGTTTTGTCCTTTCGCTTCCTGTAAGTTTATTGACTCGCAAAAATTTTCGGCGGAAAATCGCCGTTTATTAATTTATTCTTTCTTTGTCTATCCATTATTCTATTGTTTTTTTTCCTCTATTCCCCACGTTCTTTTTTTAATCAAATTGGTATCGCATTTTATTGATTCCTTTTTTTACAGTTCTCTTTTGTTTTCATTTGCAAAAATTGTCGTCGTTTTTTATTTTTTTTTGTCCATCTTAGTCTCGTGGTATTTCCATTTTTTTTCTTAATTCGTTTTATGCTCTCGTATTTCTTTTTTGTTGATTTTTTAATATCAAATTGCTTTTTTACATTTTGTTGACTGACGCTTTTCTACAGTTGTATTTCGTTTTCTTTTTTAATTTTTTGACTGGATATGTTGTTTTTCTTTTCTTTTTTCGTTTTTTTTGAGTGCTTTATCCTTTCAAGCCACGGATTTTCTCATCGAATTGATTTTTCGCGTATCATTGATGACGCTTGCTCGCTGTTCAATTCATCGTTTTTGATCATTCGTTTTGTGTCCATCACAATTGTGATCTTCTTTTGTTTTATGCACTGTATTTCGTCGTTCGTTTCTTTTTTTTTATCGCATTATTGACGTTGCAGTTTGCTTTTATTTTCTACGAACTTTTCGATTCGTCCGGAAAACTGTCGCTTTTTCTGCAGCTTGACGTTGTCGATCTTCTTTTGTTTTGTTTCTTTGCTGGATGACTTCTATTTTGTTACTGTTCCTTTCATTTTTCTTTTGTTTCTAGTTTCTTTGCAGGTTAATTAATTTATTTATTTTTTAATTTGTTGTGATTTTTGATGTTCCAAGTGCGATCTTTCATTTGTTTTTTTTTCCTGTCTATCACCTACATCTTTATTTTTTGCTTGAATTTTATTTGTTCCTTTCTGCCCCTATTTTTAGCAAAAAGAAACCCCTTGACATCTGTCAAATTCATTACATTTGTATGGTTAATTAATGATTCGTTTTTGCTTTTGTTTTATAATCACACTACCAATATAATCTTATGTTGTTTTATTTTTTAAATTTATTCCCGCTAATATTTCAAATAATGTAATAGAGGCAATTAATTAATAGGAGTATTTTTTTTTACACTTCGGAATTTGGCGCAATTGGACTTCTTTTTGTAATACGTCTGGCTAAGTGGCTATATTTTTCAAGAGAAATCTGGCAACCTTGATCTTGACATTGACAGGTACAGGTACAGTCGCGATCATGCTAATCGAGACAGCTGCAATCTAACTGCGCATTTATTATCACTTAAGGTAGTAAGGGTTACAAAACTGTCAATCGGTCTCGATTAGCTTGGTCGCGACTGTACATATTAGGTACTTTCTTTAGCTTCAAAGTTTGAATCGTGTTTCGAATAGTTTGGACCGGAATTTCGTAGTTGTTGCAACAAAACACCTGACTTTAATTTCTGATTGACAGTTCATTTGTAAATAAACATAATTCAATTCAAACAAGTTTTAAAAATAGAGAGATTCAAAGAAAAGAATGTCTGCTTTTGAATCAAAACACATTTGGATCACGATTTTGTGAGCGAAAGAAAGCACCTATTACAGAAAGAAAACAAAAACAAATGCTAAATATTCTTTCTTTGTAATAAAAAATTGAATACGCAAACAAAAACGTGCTTATCGTTTGACAATCAACGTCAACTCAACAATGCGAAGTGAAAATATACGTTCACGTTTGATTTTTGATTTCACGGCCATTCAGGACTACAATAACTGATGGTCACCTGTCATTTATTAATACATGGATGATTTAAAAATGTACTGAAGGTTTCAGAGTAGGCAACCCACAACACAGAAAGTGATTTTGCCTTTTCCTCAATGCACTTTAAACACAGAAGTAGAATGTGTTGCCTATTTTCTGATTTTAAAGAGCCATAATTTAAATTAAAGTGCACGTAGGACTATCATTATTTCTCATTCTTAAAACGCTGTTATAATTAAAATTGATTGAATAGTTAGAATAAAAGAAAATAAAAGTGCATGTGTAAGTATTTTTTGTAATCACAATTTATTTTCACTTTGCAAATTTATATTTATGTCTCGACACACCATGAAAAATTTTATTTAAAAATACATTCGGATAAAGTAAATAATAACATACTCCTCAGTAAGTACAAAATTAATTTTATTAACATTTTCCTTGCAAGTGTGTTTTTACAATTCAAAAAAAAAAAAAAAAAGGATGTGGCATATTACCACGAAATAAACAATCATTATTAAACCTATATAACACCGGTGGCGTGCTTCTCACAAAATAAAACAATGCAAATATTAGAATATTCTTGTATTTTCTATCAAATATTCTATACAGTTTCTAATTAATCAACAAAAAAAAAGAAGAAGGAGAAAAAACCTTGGTATGGTAAAATACTTGTCACATTCCAACGTCGATTGATACCTAAAAAAACACGTCGAAATGTGCAGCCGAAACATTTTTATTTTTTATTTTTTGGAGATTATTAGAGCAAATTAGGTGCACCACGTTTAAAAACCAGTCACTACATAAAAAGCATTCTTCCTCAGTTGTCCTTGGGCTTCTCCTCCGCGCCGTCCTTCTTCGCGACCTCCTCCTTGGATGCCTCGTCGAAGTTCTCCACTAGATCGGGGACGTCTTCCTCATCTTCCGGGACTATCTTGCTTAAGCCCCCGGCACTGCCCACGCTAGTGGCTAACCTCTTGAGCTGGTTGATGCCCTCGTTGCCCAGCTGATTCAGAATTCCAGGAAGCATCTCTGTGATTTGTTTGATTTCGCCGTGGCCGGTGATCGCGAAGGTGTTTGCGGCTAGGGAAGCCTGAGCTTTAGGGTTGTTGAAGTGAATCACCGTGCCGTCATCCTTGATCATGTTAACCTCTTCGATGCCGGGGATGGTGTTCACCGAGAGCTTCTTCAAGGACGACTGCAGTTTTTTATCGTCTGTCGCCTGGGTCGAGTGCACCACCTTCTTCTTGCGCCTCGGTGTGCCCTTGCCGCCGATTCGCACCTGCGCCTGCATCTTCTTGAGCTTCTCGGAATTCATGATGATGATGACGGATTGTGGACGCGACGTCTAGGTTTTTTTTTTTGAGGTTATACAAGCGCGCCTTTCGTTTGTTTGTTTGATACGTTCCTCCGGAGCACACGTGCCGCTCAACCGGCCACTACAAAGAGAAGATGGTGGACTTCCTTTTCACGCTGGTTGTGTCCGCAATACGCATGATCGTCGTCGGATGGTGTGTTTCAACGCGGTTTTTACAAATCGTCGGCTTACGCAACTAGAAAATCGACGATTTTTAAGTTCTCCAGCTCCTTTCACAGGCAACGAGACGATCAGATTTTGTTTATTACTACCAATTACTGGTAATTTCAATGTAACGCGCAGGTGATTGTTTTCGTTGCGGCTACGATTGGCGACACTGACAAGTAAAAAATTACCCTCACGTAAGCAATAATTAAAGTGAATTACACAAGTGTGATTAAGGCCGGTGTTAAAACGCATTTATCGATTTTCTAATTATTATGAATTTAAAGCTTGACGTCGGTGCCGGTTACTAGCAAACATTGTAAGATGGCGCCACCACAGATTCGAATTCTGTTCGAATCGATGTGACGCACATTGGGTTTTTTCCTGTAAAAAGTGGCGAAAACTCGAAAACTAAAATAATGCAGTACGCTAATGACTACATGCTACTAATGACTACATACCCCCGCTTACATAATAGAGGTTCGGGGAAAGCACACGACTACATTTAGTCCCACAGTTTTGTGTCAAACTAGTAAGTCTTGCACTACGATTTTGGGCGGCTAATTTAGTCAACATTTAACAATGTTTTTAATTTATTTTGTTCGTACTTGTTTAAAATATGGAATTGTGTTTATTATGGCATCTATGGCATCAAGTTAGTGTACCATCTACATATTTTTCTTTTATATCACGTTCATTACGACAATGCAATAAACAAGAAAAGTACACATGTGTAATAAGAACACTCGCGGAGTTACATGCAAAACGTCAATCATAAAGTAGGTTTCCGGGTAAGTCCAGGCTAAAGTTGAAGAATATTTATGTTTTACAAAGACATGTTTAATCTCTAAAAGAATAAAATCTTGCGCATGTTTGTACCATTTTAATATACAGTCTTTAAACAAATGTGCTACCAATGAAATTTTTCTTTATTATCAACTTTCATGAAATTTTAATCATTCTGGAACGATTCTGCATTCCTTAAAATCAATTTTGGAAATATCAGGTGAAATTTACCATTATGGTATAGAGTGTGGACACCGAAAAGTGAGACAAGAGTAAAGTATCCTTATTTTAAAAGGTGCAGGAAAATGTCATCAGAAAATGTGGTTTAGAATTGAAAGTTGGCCTTATATAAAAAAATTACAATGTTCTAGTTAGAAATAAAAATTCACCCGCTGTACGAACTGCATTAGCAAATAACATTGGGATTAAAGTACTCTCCAAAAAAACATTTTATTTTCAATCTATTATTAATATCTTCGGATCCTCTAGTATTAAATTATTTACAAAAACCACCAGCAAAAAAAAGTTGCAAATCATTTTCAAAAGACTCTAGCATTATTCGCGTCTCCAAAAATAAATCTGAAGACAGAAAATGTTGTACAGAGTTTTTTATATTTTGCACCCTACGTAGAGAAAAACTTTAAATACAAAAGTTGTAGGGTTTTACGTCTATTATCTTTCAAAGTTATCACAGGAAACAAAAACGCACTATAAAGTGGAGAATGAAAAACAATTTTTGTCTTTTTAAATAGAACATCCTGTATATTGTTTTCTTGGATGAGAGATCATTTCTTTCTGATTTCAAAAATATATAATATATTGGTATTTGGAAGACCCGTTTGTGAGATATCTGAAGTTAGAATTCAATAAATTAAATATTTCAAATATTAAGGCTGCCTGGATTTATTATTATTATTATTAATTTATTGTGTAAGGATTCGAATATTCGAATTAATTTAGAACATTTGTTAAGCATCTTTCCAGGCCGTCTTATTTTCTTAAATGTTAACATAATGATATTTTAAACTTAATTATATCTCAAACGGCTCTTCCAAATGTCCCCATATTATACATTTTTGATATCAGGAGACAACAATTTCATCTTAGCGAACAACATACAGGCTGTTTCATTAAACAAAAATGTAACTTTGCAGTGCTCTTTTGTTTTTTTTGTGATAACTCTAAAAGATAATAGACATAAAACCCTATAACTTCTCCATTTAAAGTTTTTTTCTCTTCTTCTAACTCTTAAGTAGGGCGCCCCAAGTAGGGCGCAAAATATAAAAAAAGAACTGTATGTGCATACATGAACAATTTTCATTAAGTGAGAGCGATAACGAAAATTAATGATTGGAAAATATTACTTTTAGTAAATAAGTAGTTTTAAACATTTAGACGGGTTTTTATTAATCATTTTTTAACAAAATATGCATAAATTTATTTTTCGCCAACTACAGATCTATTTGGCCACAATGTGCGGCGCTTCGCTTGTTGCAAATCATTTAAATAAACAAATACCTGAAAATATGATCATAATCATTGAAAAGATCGATAAAATCGTATGTCAAATCAAAATTAAATAAAGAAGTAGTACCTGAAAATTTTATTAATAGTACTTATTACAGTGTTGCCAACCGGCTAGATCAAATGTTTCTTATACAGTAGCCGAGTTCGGCAATGCGCTCGGATTGCTGTCTGATCAAAAGGGCGAGAGAGAGAAAGCAATTGCGTTTCACGGTGTGTAAGAGTGAAAAAAAGAAACGCTCCGAGCGATCCAAGCGTAAGCACGAATTCGCTCAGTATTTCCCCAGAATTCCCTACATCAATCTGACAGATTTAAGTAGAAGGTTAAAGTTAAAAACACGATTATAAGAAAGAAAAACACTAAAAATTATTTGTTGCCATATCTACACAGGCAAATTTGTAAAATAAAATCTGCAATTAACTGTTAAACGAAACAAAAATATTAAAAAAAAACCTAACCTTGTACAGTCGCGGTCAAGCTAATCGAGACCGATTGACAGTTCTGTAACTTATTACCAGCGCCAATAAGGGCGTAGTTAGCTTACAACGGTCTCGATTAGGATGATCGCGACTGTACATACTTGGCAGCAACCAGAAGAAGTATTGCCAACTCATCAAATTTCGAAGTTCGTATCTTTTTTTTGAGAGAAAAAAAAAATAGATTTTGGCGTTAAAAATCGTATTATCTCGAGATGACGTTTAATAAGAAAAAGAAACAAAATGTAAAAATATAGAATAGAAAAAAGTAGTCAGTTAGATTTTTCAAAATTTGTATGCAGTTTTGCGAATGTAAGGCGATCGTCATTTGTCATATTGTTGTTTTTTTTTCTTGCAATCATCGTTTTTCTATCTTCAAAGATTTCTGCAATTTTCTGAATTTTTTTTTAGTGCCTTTATTATAGAAGACGTCGTTTCAAATTAATAATTTGTTTTTCTTTGCATTTGTTTATCTCCTGAAATTATTTCGTTTCCTTTCGCATTTCTTTGTGGTTTTCCGTGGTGAAATTTACGATCATCATTTGTTTTCCTTCCAGTTTTCTTCAAAAATTTTCATTTTGTGAATAAGTATTATGACAGAAGTTTGTTTTGAAGTTCGAATTAATGTTAATCTTCAATGTTTCTTATTATTTTTATTTTTATTTTGGTTAATTTAAAATCTAGAATTTGAGTCTTTTTCTTCTAATGTACGATCGTCATTTATTTTTCTTACTTTAGTCAAGAATGTTTTCATTTGTAGTGTGTTTCTCGACTGTCAAGAAATATTTTTCAATCTGTTAATTAATTCAAATTTCTCAGAAATCGAGTATAATTGAGTGTTTCCGATTTTTCTCCGAGAAAATAAGAGAAACGAAGCAAAGAAAAAAAAACAAAAGAAAATCGACGACACCAAGCTGTACTAAGAACAACAATTTTCCGGACGAATCAAAAAAATAGTGGAAAATAAAAGCAAACTGTAAAAAAAGTCAACAAACGATTAAAAAAAAAACAATAAAAAGAGATGAACAACGAAATTTTTGATTGCAGTGAAAACCTCGAGCAGCCTCTGTACAGCTGTTTCAGCCCTGCTTGGGGCTTCGTCAGCAGAGACGTAGCTGGAAATTCCGACTGCAAACCAAAAACGAATTTATTCGCAAATGCAATGTAATAGTGGTGAATAGATAAAACAAAAGAAGATCACAACTAAGACGGGCACAAAACAAATGAAAAACGACGAACTACAAAAAAATGTCAATAAAATGTGAAAAAACCTCTTCAATAAGAAAAGCAAAAGGATGATACACAATACGAAAGGATAAAGAACAAAGGAAATGAAAAAAAAAAGATTGACGACTATAAAGAAGAACAAAAAAAGAAAAAAACAAATGAATTTTTACAGGGAAAGTCAAAAAGAAGCTGGTATAAAACAAAATGCAACCGTAAAAGAGCGTGAAAAATTACTTTGATAAAAATAAACAAAAGAAAGCATGAAAGGAATTTGAAAAAAACGTACCACAACACTATGACGGACAAAGAAATAAAAATTTTTGAAAAGAAGAAAAGTGAGAATAACAGAAAAAAACAAAAGAATGGCAGACAGAAAGAAAAAGCGGCGACTGTTCGGTGGCCGAAAATTTTTTCAGAAACAAAAGGACAAACTAAAACAAACATTTTATTGTAAAACGTCAATTCTTTAAAACGAAACAAAAGAGTAAAGAAAACATATGAAATGTCGTTATGCGAAGTGTGAAGGCATCAACGAAAGTCGGCCAAATCGAGCGTCAAGCGCCAATTGCGAGTAGGTGATTGTTTTCGTTGCGGTTACGATTGGCGACACTGAAAAACGAAAAATTACTCTCATCTACTCAACAATTAAACTGAATTACACGAAGTGTTAAAAATTAAAACCGGTATAAAACGTTTTCATCGATCCTGTAATTACGAATTCAATGCGCTCTCGACGCAGTTCCAGTTACTTGCAAAAGATGTAAGATGGCGCTAGCACAATTCCGAATCCGTTTCGAATCGATGCGACGCGAAGCGCGACACGTCGCGACGCTTGCAAATCAATTAAATAAACAGTACCCGAAAATATGATTGTTTAATCATTGCAAGGACGTAAAATCTTGTATCAAATTTTGTTTATTACCATTATTCTAATGCGTAGGTGATTGTTTTCGTTGTGGTTGTGGCTACGATTGGCGACACTGAAAAGTGAAACATTACCATCACCTAAGCAATAATTAAACTTAATTACATAAAATGTAATTAAATCGGTGTTAAAACGTGTTTTTCATCGATTGTCGAAATAGGTATGGATTTAAAGCTTAATGCCGCCGCCGGTTCCAGTTATTTGCAAAACTTGTAAGATGGCGCCACCACAATTTCGAATCCACAGTCGAATCATGTTCGAATCGTTTGAATCTATTCGGATCCCTCGACGCGGCGACATTTGCAAATCTATTGAATCGATGAGTGCATAATCGTGTTCAGTCCAAATCTACTGTGTTCAGAAAACAACAAATAACTTTCTAGATTTTTATTTTAAGGGAATTGTTGGGTTAAAATTCTTTCAGATAAGGATATCTGAAGCCTCCTGAAGCCAATAATTACTTAAAATAAAAATCCAGAGAAAGTTATTTCTTGTTTTCTCAAAACAGTAAGTTTGGACTGAACACGATTATGCACTCATCGATTCGATTAAATCAATGAGTAGTAGTTGAAAACATGGATATTTAATCAACGTAAAGACAAAATCTTCTACAAGGAAAGAGTAAACAAGAGCACAGCAGGACTAGTCAAAAAATATGAATTGAAAAAAGAACTGATTTTTTTTTGCACCTTGCCTCATTATTTGGATTTACAGTCGAGAGCAAAATAATAGTGTCCAGACAAAAACAGTTTTCTGTAATTGTCCTTTCTCGAAATACTGTTGTTTAAATACAACTTCGCAGAACGACATTTAAGAATATTGAAAGCCGTCAAATTTGATTTAATTTCTTCCTTGGTTTGTGCGCAGTTAGGTTGAGTTTATTTGGATTGAGTTGGCCTTGAAATTGGTTAGGCTCAATTTAAATATTTGATTAATTTTTTGAGTTTGTGTTGAACTGAGTTAGGTTGGGTCGGCTTAAGAATTGCTTCGACATATTTCTTTTTACTTCGAATTTTTTAAAATTTATTTCGAATTTTTTTTCAGTGGAAAAATGTTAATAAATGTTATTTTTTTCAATTATATTATATTGTATTAAAGATATACAGGCGTAGCTTTGCCAAAATTGAAAGATATAGCTTCTTTAAATTAAAGCACATTCAGTAACAGCAAATAATTATTTTTCTCCGTGATAGCTCAATTTTGACTAATTTTTTAATTTTTATTGAAATTAATCTTTCTTGTTTAGCTGAACTAATTATAAGTTAAGTTGAGTTGGGTTGGGTTGACCTTGGGATTGGCTAATCATGATTTTTACGTTGAGCTCTACCGCTCCAACTCAACTATGATTCATTTTAAAACTTTTAATTAAGTAACTTCGCTTAGGGTGGGCCCGGGCCGCCGGGGGCTTTTCGCCCGCCCAAGTTCGAGTCCGACTCGGGTCCTGCAAAAAGCCTTTTTAAATTTAAAATTATTTTTTCTTGTTTGTGTTGGCCTTGAAATTGTTAGATTTCAGTTTTTTAAATTAATTTTTAAAGTTTTAACTAAAGAGTTGATTTTCCTTTCGTTTAGATTATTTAGTTTGGGTTACAAGTTGAGTTGAGTTGGGCTGGGTTGACCTTGGGATTGGCTAATCATGATTTTTACGTCGAGCCCTACCGCTCTACTTCAACAATGAATAATTTTTAAACCTTTAATTAATTAATTTCGTTTAGGATGGGCCCGGGCCGACGGGGGTTCCTCATCCGTTCAACTTCGAGTCCGACTAGGGTCCTGCAAAAGGCCTTTTTAAATTTAAAATTATTTTTTTTGTTTGTATTGGCCTTGAAATTGTTAGATTTCAGTTTTTTAAATTTTTAACTAAAGAATTGATTTTCCTTTCGTTTAGATTATTTAGTTTGGGTTATAAGTTGAGTTGAGTTGGGTTAGGTTAACCTTGGGATTGACTAATCGTGATTTTTACGTCGAGCTCTACCGCTCTCACTCAACTATGATTATTTTTTAAACTTTTTAAATTAATTTCGTTTAGGGTTGGCCCGGGTCGCCGGGGGTTCTTCGCCCGCCCAAGTTCGAATCCGACTCGGGTCCTGCAAAAGGCCTTTTTAAACTTAAAATTAAATTTTTTTGCTTGGGTTGACCTTGAAATTGTTAGATTTTAGTTTTTTAATTAATTTTTAACTAAAGAGTTGATTTTCCTTTCGTTTAGATCATTTAGTTTGGGTTGGTTTGACTTTGAGATTGATCTTTACTTATTTTATATATTTATTTTTTGTTTAAATTGAATATTTCACTACCGCTTTTTTTAATTCTTAATTTTGTGGTTTTGGGTTGGACGGAGTTAAGTTTAGATGGTTCGGGTTGACCTCAAGATCGGCATACCTGAATTTTAATTCTATTTAATTAATTTTTAAATTTTAAATTTAATTAAAAAAGTATTTAGTATTTAGCTTATGTTTGATAAACCTTTTTGTGTTCACTTGATGTTCACGTGCGTTTACCGCTTCCACATTTTCTCTTTCCTGGTAAGTTGTCACGGGCAGATTGTAATGCTGAGTTCGAGTAGACCCAGTTATCGCCTCGCATAGTACAGAAAAACGCTGTCTCAATCTCGGCGTCACGACGGTGTCGTGCGAAGCGTCGCAGAAACACGTTTTCTTTCTTTGGAAGCAGTTGCAACGCTGATAATTCCCGGATTCCCTTTCCGACGTTGAACTTCTGCGAGGAAGCGTAAGATTTTTCCATCTTTTTTTTCTCTTCCTTGCAAGGCGTTGTGTGACGTCACATCTCGAAGCGTGATTTTCGGGTTTTGTTAGCAATGTGGGCGAATTTCGATTCGATTTTTGGGGGTCAGAGATTGCTTGAATTTTTATTTACAATTACGAACGCTGCGGGAAGAATTTATTTACCTGTGACAATTTATATTTTTTTTGTTTGTTTAAGTGCTGTAATGTTATCAGAGGTTTCATTGTTGTTTTTTCTGTTTATATACAGTCTACTTACACCCTTGATGCCCATATACCTGTTCTTGCTAGTTATTTATTTATTTCTGTCAGAATGGTTGGCTCAAATTCAGCATGCGAATTGTCTTAATATTGGAGTGTTTGTGCATTAACGTTATTTTTGCATTTCACGATTATTTTGGTCTCTTCACGCCATCCATAGTCTTTTTTGTATGGATGTTATGAGATGTAAGCCACGCGAGAGTACTCACGCCAACTCGCCAATTCCAGAACCAATTAATAGTGCGCATTCCTTAGTAGCGTCTTGCGAAACCATGGCAACGCAACGCCCAATTTATCCTAAATATTTACACTTATAAATTCGACATTATATACAGTCTATTTACACCGTTGATGCCCACATACCTATTTTTTCTATTTTGTTTGTTTGTTTAATTGCTGTCTTTTTTGCTTATATACAGTCTATTTACACCGTTGTTGCCCACATACCTATTTTTGCTAGTTATTTATTTATTTTTGTCAATCTGGTTGGCTCAAATTCAGCGAGCGAATTGTCTTAATATTGGAGTGTATGTCCGTTAACGTTGTTTTTGTATTTTACGATTATTTTGGCCTCCTCACGCCATAGTTTTTTTTTATATGGATGTTAAGAAATGTAAGCCACGCGAGAGTACTCACGCCAATGCGCCAATTCCAGAACCAATGAATAGTGCGCATTCCTTAGTAGCGTCTTGCCTAACCATGGCAACGCAACGTCCAATTTATCCTAAATATTTACACTTATAAATTCGACATTATATACAGTCTATTTACACCGTTGATGCCCACATACCTATTTTTGCTATTTTTTTTGTTTGTTTAATTGCTGTAACGTTGTCAGGGGTTTGATTGTTGTTTTTTTTTGTTTGTATAGAGTCTATTTACACCGTTGACGCCCACATACCTGTTTTTGCTGATTATTTATTTATTTTTGTCAGTCTGGTTAGCTCAAATTCAGCGAGCGAATTGTCTTAATATTAGAGTGTTTGTCCGCTAACGTTGTTTTTGTATTTCACCATTATTTTGGCCTCTTTACGCCATAGTTTTTTTTATATGGATGTTAAGAGATGTAAGCCACGCGAGAGTACTCACGCCAACGCGCCAACTCCAGAACCAATGAATAGTGCGCATTCCTTAGTAGCGTCTTGCGAAACCATGGCAACACAACGTCCAATTTATCCTAAACATTTACACTTGTAAATTGGACATTATATCTATCTATATATATGAGTCTATGTACACCGTTGATGCCCACATACCTATTTTTTCTATTTTTCTTGTTTGTTTAATTGCTGTAACGTTATCAGAGGTTTCATTGTTGTTCTTTTTTGTTTATTTACAGTCTATTTACACCGTTGATGCCCACATACCTATTTTTGCTAGTTTTTTATTTATTTCTGTTAGTCTGGTTGGCTCAAATTCAGCGAGCGAATTGTCTTTAATATTGAAGTGTATGTCCGTTAACGTTGTTTTTGCATTTCACGATTATTTTGACCTCTTTACGCCATAGTTTTTTTTTATATGGATGTTAAGAGATGTAAGCCACGCGAGAGTACTCACGCCAATGCGCCAATTCCAGAACCAATGAATAGTGCGCATTCCTTAGTAGCGTCTTGCGTAACCATGGCAACGCAACGCCCAATTTATCCTAAATATTTACAGATAAAACAGCGACATCCTGCGATCGCTTTTTGACCTAACATTGCTGCTGGAGGTTTTCACTGCAATCAAAAACGATACGCAACAAAATTTTTAAATATTTATAATTATAAATTGAACATTCTGTTCTCAGAATGCAGTTGTAAGTTTATCAAAATGATGTTATTTTCTTTCCATTTCTGTTAATTTTCGTGTTAAGGAAAAACAGTGGCGTTTGCGAAAAACATCTGCCCCCATCGATATAATTAAAGCGACGTCCCGCATAATGCTGCGGACCTCAGCAAAGCGGCCCGCAATGATCAATCATTTTAAGCTGTCCAAGTTCATCGAGCTTACGTGATACATAATCCGGTAATTGAGCCCTAAACATCAGCGGCGCTGCGCGCTCCATCGATTCGAAGGGGGAAGCACCGGCGCAGCGCGGCGGGAGCGCGAGCGGCGGCTTGATCGGAACGAACGAGCGAAGGAATATCGCGGACGGAGATTCTTTAAAATTTCCGCGCGCTGATAAATGATCGGCCTCGTTTGTCACGGTGTAACTCATTTGTTCGCGACGAAGAGAAACATCCATCGGCGGCGTGCCGCTCCTCGATAATAATAAGTCAAGCGACAACGGGGGATTCCCGGACTGAATGGAAAATAAGGTCGAAGAGGGTGGGCTTTGGCTTTGTCGAGGAAAATTAATTGCGTGGGCGAAGAGAAGACAAATAATCATTTGCCCCTTTTTTTCTTAAGAAATTCCAAATACCTGCGTGGATTAGATTAGATTTTCATTGCGGCATTGGATTAGGTACAGTCACGACCACAAAAAATGGGACATTAAAAGCTAGAAACTAAAAACTGTAAGACATGTTTCGTTTTCTATGCTCGCGACTGTACGTAATTAGCTCCGCAAGTTTGCTCTAAACTAGAACAAAACTACAATTACTCAAATTACTTAATTACTTAAATGGCTGAAGGAGGCTCGGCTATTCTTAAAATACACGTGTGATTTTGCGTATTTGCAAGATCAAAGGATACCGTCAATGTCGTGTACGTCGGGCTCTCTTTACAATAGTCGACGCTGTTTTCTTTTTAAACGAACACCTGCATTAACTTCAATATTTCAGGAGATGTAGTATTACGCAGGCAAAGAAAAGAAAAGTTCATTTAAAAACGTCAAATGCAATTTATGGACCGATTAGTTTAAATAAGGATTAGAATGTGACTTACGGTATGTTATACTGCTTATCATGTCACATTCTAATCATTAGTTAAACTAATCGGCCCATAAATCGTTTCCAGAAACCGGGCATAAAATCGTCTTTAATCAGCACCACTTTCAGAAAGAATAATTACAGGAAACTGTTAATTGTCTTATGAGAAATGTAGCTAAGTTCATTTCAGGCAGCTGTCGGTGCGCAGCCAACTTCAGTTTGTTGCCAACTCAAAAGAACCATCGACTACTTTTTTTCTGTTGTATAAAAAAATCATTCATTTCTTGCATGTTTTAATAATTTTTTTCTACGACATTCTCATCACATCGTATCGTATCTTTTTTTACAAAACTTTTATTATGCTTTGGACAGCAAGCGTGGCCGCCTTGCTTGGGATGACTTATTATCTAGCAAACTCAAAAAAGCGATCGCAGGATATCGCTGTTTAATCTGTTCATCTTTTTTTTACCTTCATTGCCATTAGATTTATACATTATACATTTCTATTTTATTGAAATTTTTATATTTTGTTGATAATTTCATTGCGGAGTAAAATGACAGCAAACGCGTAGAAATCGCCATCTCTAGCATAATTTTTTTTTTCATTAAAAAAATCGTTGCTTGCACCTTTCAGTTTCTTTTCTTTTTTTTTTAGCAGATTACAGATTGAACGTCTTTTCTTTCTTGCTTTTAATTTTTTAATTATTCTAACTTTTGTATGTATTTCGTTGATCACTTCATTATCGATTTGGATCAAAATGTTAACAAGTCATTAAAAAGAAACAGAAACACGTTAACAGGTCGCCCTCTAGTGTAGGGTTTCCCAAACTTCTTTTAAGCATCGACCTCTTACCCCAGAAGAGAAAAAGAAACGTTCAACGACCCCCTTTCAAATTTAATTAAATTGCAATTAGTGAGCGTATTTGATCTTATTTTATTTTATTTTATTTTTATTTATAGGGAATTAAATTGCAACCAGTTATTCAATGTGATCTTATTTTATTTAATTTATTTTTTTTTAATTATAAACCGAACGTCTTTTGTCTTTTCTTGATTCTATTTGATACCTCGATTACTTGATAATTTTACAGAATTTTTATTGTCGTCTTCAGCATCGATCGTCTTTTGTTTTTGTTTTCGTTCCTCGTTTCACTTTATTTAATTTAATCAATTGATGGTAGGATTTTATTTTTTCTTTTATTCGATTTCATTTGATTTGTTCCTATTTTTTTAACTATCAATTTCTCAACCGTTTATTTCTGCATTTTCTTTTGCTCGCCTTTATTTAGCACGGTTTTATTTTTTAATTGTCAGTTGAACGTATTTTTTTCTTTCGTTCGATTTGAGTTTGAGAACTCAAATTGACTGCATTTTATTATTATTTTTTTTTTATTGTTAACTGCTCGCCTTTTTCCATTGATATTTGCCGATTAAATTTTTGTGATGTATTTTGTTTATACCGATTTGATTTAATGTTAGTTTTGCACAATTTTTATTTTCCTTTCCCTCACTTCATTTTATTCGATTTGACTGTATTTTATTTTTATTTTGATAATGAATTATTGATTCACTGTTTTTTTTTTCTTTCGTCGGGAACCCCCCCTCTAGTGGAATACTATTTCAATGGTTGTGAATATACAGTTGTTTGAAATGTAAAACGTTAGTGAACACTTCAGGAGTGGTCTTCCGCAGTCATTTTCAAATCTTATTAAAGCACATTTCTGTGCGAAGTCAAGCAAGAGTACTTAATCTTGATTAATTCTGTATACTTAAAAAGTTACAAGAGCTGTCAACATTTTAGGTTAAGAAAGTACCTATAAACTAGCGCTAAGCGGAATACGCTTGAACTGCAACTTTGTATATGCCAGGTTGAGGTTGTCATAAAAATTACGTGAAAATATAGTATTTGATTATTCACGAAATAATTCATTATAATAAAGAAGAAAGAAGAAAGTCTTCTTCTGCAATTAATATTTATTTATTCTTTTTCCTAGACCGGTGTCCCATTTCGTCAATAGCACCAATGTTTGTTAATACGACTTTGAAGACTCTTTCTAGTTTTTCTAATAAGAATTTAAGTTCTTTGCTTTGGAGTACTGCAGGGCAGGCGCCTGTGGTGCCGGGATGCTTTGCAATTCCTGCATCTCCTGTAGCTACGCCACTGGCCCCATGGCTGCCTACATTCCACGGCGGACAAGGAGACGCTATTTTGGTAGGTATCGACAGGACCTCGGCGAGGTTCCTGCAATTATGCGGCTACGGGCCGCCGGAGTTAACTTGGTGCCCTGGTAGAATGAAAAGCTCGTCAGAGCTATGTCTCAGCCTCGTCCTTAAAGTTCAGGACAAGTATGTTGGCGACTGTTGCTTTCTTTTTCGTGCATTCTAAGGCCAAACTAACGTTCGTCAATTTGTCAACTTCTTAACTTCCTCTCAGAACAGAAAATAACAATCCTGATGGTTAACATCGGCTTATCGGTTTATCAGCTGGTTTTATCAAAAATATAAAATAGATTAGAGAATAAAAGATGGTCGATGTTCAAGAGAGAAAAACGGTGGATGACGGACTATACGTCTTTCTCTGTTGTCTCTGTGCCTCATGTTGAATTGTAAATCGAATTTCGACTTTTCACAAAAAAAAAACAAAAAAAACAAAACGCAGTCGGTTGCCAAATAAGTTACTTTGCTTTTACGCTGCGTTAATAAATAAATAGACATAACACGATCGGTGATAGACGAGAGAAAATTATCGATTGTTGTTTTTTTCCCGTTCGAAAACGAAGACAGGAATAGATCGAAATTCATTTTTTCTCTCGCTGTCTCCTTTCTGAAAGAAATTCGTCTCATCTAGTGTCAAGAAAAATCGCTAAATTGGCAACATTGAACACAAGTTTACGGATATCTTGACAAAGAAAAACTCGATTGACTTGGCGACCATTACTAAAATATTTTAAGACAAAAATTTATTTAAAAAAAAACACAATAATTGTATAAAAGTGCAGAGATACGGGTGGAAAAAGATGAGAGATTTGAAAAAAAAGAAAGAAAATTTCTTCCCATGCCTCAATAATAGCCAGAAAAACAGACATCTGCAATCGTTTTAGCAGTCCGTGCAAAGCTTGAACCCCGAACTCCTTGTTTCTGGTCTAGTTCTTGAACGTATAGCCGGAAATCGATCTCTACTTTGTTTCCTACGGTTTGCTAGACGGCGTCCACTTTGCTTTTTAGAATTGTCAAAATTGGTTCACTTCCTCTCTCTTTCTCTCTCTCTTTCCATTTGGTTGATCGTCCTTCCTTATTATAATAGTTTCAGTAAAAATAAAAAAATACGGCACCGAGCGAAATAATGTTACATTTATTTGTTTTACGTTATCAACTATCGATGAATAAATCCGAAATGTGACACTATTTTGATAGGTACCGACAGGACCTCGGGGAGATTCCTGCAATTATGCGGCTACGGGCTGCCGGAGTTAACTTGGTGCCCTGGTGGAATGAAAAGCTCGTCAGAGCTATGTCTCAGCCTCGTCCTTAAAGTTCAGGACAAGTATGTGGAAAAGGGTGAAAAAAGATGAAAGATTGAAAGAAAAAAAAGGAAATTTCTTCCCATGCCTCAATAATAGCCAAAAAGCAAAGCTTGAATCCCGAACTCCTTATTTGTGGTCTACTTCTTGAACGTATAGCCGGAAATCGATCTCTACTTTGCTTCCCACGGTTTGCTAGACGGCGTCCACTTTGCTTTTTAGAATTGTCAAAATTGGTTCACTTTCTCTCTCTTTCTCTCTCTCTTTCCATTTGGTTGATCGTCCTTCCTTATTATAATAGTTTCAGTAAAAATAAAAAAAATTCTACCAATTGAATTATTGTCATTAAATGAACGTTTATAATTTGATTACAGACAATTCTTGGCCGGAAAAATATGACAATCTTAAAATTATGAAAACTTTTTAACGATTAAAAATAAACGAGGCAGCTTGCGACGATGAAGAGAGAAAACGGGACGAAGAGATCCCTACACTTCTTAAAGCAATCGTCAGCTACTAAATTATTTCAAGCCGCAACAAGTTTCTTTTGCGTAGCTTATTCCCGTCGATCATGGACACTTCTTGAGTATACTATACAGGGTGCCTTTATACTGTGTGCAAATGAAAAAACCTCAGTATAAGTATCACAGCCGAAAAATTTCGGCGGTACCGCTGCTGAAATGTGCGAGAAAGAAATATTTAGCGAGGTCAATGACGCTTTCCTCTGCAGTCGGTATGAACACGCTCACCGATACGGCACCCAAGCATCAATGCAGGGTTTTGTAATAATAATAATCACCGATGTCGTCTATTAATTCTTGTATTTAAAATTTTAATTCACCGAGCGAAGTAATGTTACATTTATTTGTTTTACGTTATCAACTATCGATGAATAAATCCGAAATGCGACACTATTTTGATAGGTACCGTCAGGACCTCGGGAAGATTCCTGCAATTATGCGGCTACGGGCTGCCGGAGTTAACTTGGTGCCCTGGTGGAATGAAAAGCTCGTCAGAGCTATGTCTCAGCCTCGTCCTTAAAGTTCAGGAGAAGTATGTGGAAAAGGGTGGAAAAAGATGAGAGATTGAAAGAAAAAAAAAAGAAATTTCTTCCCATGCCTCAATAATAGCCAAAAAGCAAAGCTTGAATCCCGAACTCCTTGTTTGTGGTCTAGTTCTTGAACGTATAGCCGGAAATCGATCTCTACTTTGTTTCCCACGGTTTGCTAGACGGCGTCCGCTTTGCTTTTCAGAATTGTCATAATCTATTATATTTTTTATTTAAAAATTTACAATTTTAAAATTATGAAAACTTTTTAACGATTAAAAATAAACGAGGCAGCTTGCGATGAAGAGTAACAACAAATGAAAAAACCTCAGTATAAGTATCACAGCCAAAAAAATTCGGCGGTACCGCTCGCTTGTTTGGAACTGCTGAAATGTGCGAGAAAGAAATGTTTAGCGAGGTCAATGACGCTTTCCTCTGCAGTCGGTATGAACACGCTCACCGATACGGCACCAAAGCATCAATGCAGGGTTTTGTAATAATAATAATCACCGATGTCGTCTATTAATTATTTTATTTAAAATTTTAATTCACCGAGCGAAGTAATGTTACATTTATTTGTTTTACGTTATCAACTATAGATGAATAAATCCGAAATTTTATGCATCAATTAGGCGAGCGCGTTAAAAATGTTCTTCCTTCTCTCATTTACGTAAATCAACTTTTGCTAATCTCGTCGATAGCTGTGAAAGCACTACTACTTACTCCATGGAAAAAAGTAAATGTCAAATTTAGATAAGTCTATTGAAATTCACGTGGAATATGGAATTACTCATCTCTTCTAACTTGTTCGGCAACATCGAACCACATGCGATATTCGCAGCTTCTCGAATTATAGCAATTTTTTATTTGAAAATAAGGCGCTTTGTGAATGAGTTTAAAATGTTTTGATTGGCCGGATGATTTACGAGATCGTTCGTGCACAAGGTCAAACACTGACCTATCTTCCCGTCGTCATTCAACAGGCGAGGCGGCGGCGTAGGCGACAGTTAGGGCACCATCCACTCATTAGCTGTGCCAGCAGTTTTCAAACGATTTAGTGAAAATCTGCCAATGGATTTTTGTCGAAAAATATGAAATTTTTGTCAAGGACATATGAGTTCAATCGTTGGAATTTACGCTGATGTATTACAGGTTTAAATATTTCCACCAAATAACCAACATCCGGAATTTAAATTAAAACAAAGCTAGAAAATTGACCGATAGAAAAATTTCGAATCTTGAAAATCCATCGACGAGGAAAATTAAGACGCGATATCAAGCAACAAAGTCTCTCTCTCTCTCTCTCTCTCTCTCTCTCTCTCTCTCTGTCTCTTGCAATATTGATTCTATTGCTTTACGCAATGTGGTTAGCGCAGGCTCGCCTGGAATTCTTAGAATTCGCTCCAGCTTGTAAGCTTCGTTATGGAAACGCGTAAGGTTTTCCTATGACTCAGGGTTGGGTATCACACGGTTGCCAACTGTCAAAAAGAACATTTTGAAACGCAACATATTGTTTTTCCGTGTTTCGCTGTTTCTTGAACAACAGTTCAATACTTTCAATTGGGTTTGTGTTGCTTTTGATAACTTATCTTAAGTTAATTATTTTTTAGACTGTGTTGAGTTAAAATTAGAACGCCCCGACGGGGGCGCAATGCAACAGATGCGTTTTTTTCCCTTCTTTTTCCAAAGAGCGAATCCAAAACTCGCCGATTTGCATTTGGCCTGAAAAGTGTTAAATTAAAACCAGCCGCAGCCTCATGCATACGCATCGACTCGAATTCGCCACACCACCTTGAATATTTAAATGAGGGTTTTAAGAGCAAGTCAGGACTAAAACCAAATACATGAATAAATAATGCTCTTAGGAATCTCGGCGGGAAATCGCAACTCGGTGATTTGTTGGGAATTTGTTCGGCGGCGAGATTCAATTTCCTTCGGCGTTTTGTGCCCGATGCATTTGCTCATTGCGAAGTTTTCCTGTGCGAGGTGCCTTTTTTTTCTTCTTCCCCTTAATGCGCGGGGTTGTACCGATCTATACCGGTTTTCTTGAATACCTAATAGAAAATACGACAGTAATTTGTCTTTCTAAATTTGTCGTTTATTTTATTTTAAGCTTTATTTCTACCTACAGATTTTCTAATCTTACTGATGACGCTTTTGAACACACATAAATTTATTTTAGGTGACAAATGGTTATGCAGAATTTGCTAAACTTAAATAAAAAATACAGATAACATACATCTATGCAAGGCACATGCTTCCCACGATCGTCTCCACTGAGTGGGCACATTTACGCAACACAAAATCATTCTCATATCTTTTTTCAATCAGGCTTTTTATTTTGCATTGGTTTTTATTGAAATAAATGATCGTCTGTCGCTCCTTTTGTACTTTAATTAATTCGAATTCGATTTTCCATATTTTTGTTTTTCTTTTTAAATTTGTCGAAATATAATTAAATTGGCGCAAGTCAAAAAAAATGTTTTAAGTTTCTCATTTTTTCTTTAATCAAATTTACGCCGAACGATGATGAAAATTAAGAAAAAGAAGTGATCCCCATCTATCGGCAGGCGTTGCGACTAACGAATTAAAACAGGAAACCTTCCAAGGATGGCGCTAAAGGAGATAATTAATTCAAACAGAAAGAAATTTACGAAAGGCTAAAATCATCAGAGGCCGCGAGCGCTGCGCAAATGCCAAGCAATGGCGCGGCGTAGCGGTTATTATTTTATTTTTTTGAAACAAAAGAACATCGGATTTTCTTCGGCGAAGCATGCGATATTCCAATTGTCAACAGAAAAAATAAAACAAAAGAATTAATCCGTATGAAATGTCGAATTTAAATAGATAAATAAACGAACGAGAAATTAATTCGATATCAGAAACAAAAGAAAATTCATTATCAGAAACAAAAGAAAACTCGAATAAACAACAACAAAATACGAAGAAAAGATGAACAAAAAAGAAAAAGAAAAGGCGGTTAAAAATCAAGGCTGACAAGAAACTGAAAGAAGGTGAAAATACGAAAAATACTACGAAAAACAACAAAAGTGGAGTGAAATCGAAAAATTAATGGGAAAAAAGAAAATTAAAAATAGAAACGTGTAAATAAACAAATGAGAAAAAAACCCAAATTTTATGAATTTTTTTCGCTTACAAAAAGAAACAAAAAAAATAATAATGACATACATAGAAACAAATGAAAGCTTGATTTGATTTTCGTTGGAACTCGTAATTTTTTGTCTTAAAACAAGACTTAAATAATATTAATCAAATACAGAGAAACTGCGAACAAAAAACAAAAACAAAAGCAAAAGAAAATCGACTTTCTGGATCGTGTGGACCAACTTGAAAAATTAAAGGGCCAAAAAAAAAACAAAAACAAAAGAAGATCGACATTTTTGGGGCGGAGTGGACCAAATTGAAAAATTAATGGGACAAAAAAATAAAAAAAATTTGTGCTCACAAGAAGTGCAAATAAACAAATGAATTTTTCTCGTTTACAAAAATAAACAAAAAAAATAATATTGACATACAAAGAGCCAAATGAAAGCTTGATTTGATTTTCGTCGGAAATCGTAATTTCTTGCCTTAAAATAACACTCAAATAATAAGAATCAAATACAGAAAAATTACGAACAAAAAAAAATAAAAAACAAAAGAAGACCGATGTTTCTGGAGCGGAGTGGACCAAATCGAAAAATTAATGGAATAAGAAAAAAATAAAAACAATTGAGCTTAGAGAAAAGTACAAACAAACAAATGAAAAAAACTAAATTTAATTTTTCTTGCACACGAAAAGACACAAAAAATAATAATAATGACATAGAAAGAAGAAAATGAAAGCCTGATTTGATTTTCGTTGAAAATCGTAATTTCCTGCCTTAAAAAAGATATAAATAATTATAACCAAACTCATAGAAAGAAATAAAAAGATAAACAATAACAATATTAAAGTTAAATTAAAAAATGAAATGGTCGCCAGCTGTTGTAGTTCCGATCAACTAATAAAAATCGCCATTAATAAATAAATTTATAATAATTATATAATAGATAAAGCTAGAGGTTTTCCTTTTCAGTCTCTGTCCATCAATTTGGAGAGAAACGGGCGGGAGCGGACTTGTAACTTTGAGGGCCTTGGACTAACAAACTCAAATCCATATTAAAATGCTGAAGGCAAAAATTTCTATTTTAAAAATAACAACAATGTGTGAGGGCTTGCGCCAAGCCACCCGATTGTCATCATGGTTACATTTTTGTGATTTAACTTTGTTTTAACCAGTCTGGATGTTGATATAGATGTTGACGTTATTGTTGTAATCCTGGTGTCAATTCCGGATGTTGTTGCCTCCAATAAAATCCACTTTCAACTTCAAATATTGTAACCAATTCATATTTTAACAATAGTTTTACTTATAAGAGAGCTGTTTTCACCGTTGGGATTTACTTAAAATCTGTCTGTTCGAACCCGCGTCCTCTTCCTCTTCTTTTATGCCTCCTCTCCCACCACCAGTTTCGCCCCGCGCAGACGCTCCGGCAAGAACCGCGCGCATCGACCGCCTCTATCAAATTTTTGGGCTGCAAAATTACAGTGCCTAACTTGTCAAAACAATCGACATTTCAGTTGGTACTAACTGTGACATTTTATAGTTATGTTGTTGTTACAAATATTTGTTCTGTTTGTCTTAATATTTTCCTAACGCTAAAAACAACTGAATTTAAGCAAAACATTGCTTAAAGAATTCCAGGTTTCTATTGAACTAAATATCAGAGCAGTATGTAAACGAAATACGGGGCCCGTTATTCGTGATTTAGTTTCAAGCGTTCGACTATTGTGGGTTTATTTAGATTTTTGCACTTTTTAACGTTACGTAAGTGGTAACGTTTAACTGAACGTTCTCACAATTCAGCATTTGTAAGTTAATTTTCTCTCCTATAATCTTGCGACTTACAAGCAGATAGCAAAGTACTTCATTGCCAACTTGTTACAAGAAAAAAGATGTCGCGTTTCTCCTCTTAATACTTGTTATGTAACACCTCCTCGGTCGTAGATCGGGACAACAAAAGAGAAAGAGAACAAAATCTCCGAGTAACTGCCGCCATTAGGGGTTATCGAGAGCCCTGCAAGGAGCAAATCTGGTTTCGCGGCAATATCCTTTGATATATAACTCTTCGCCCGCGGGAATGAAAAAGCCGGGCGACGTGACCGAAATGCACAAAGCCGAGGGCGGCGGCGGCGGCCCCGTTTAACGCCCACGATCACGATCGCGTATAGGTTTACTGTTTTGTAGGACCGCTTTCCCCGTTGTTGCCATCGACTGCCGAAAGGAAATTTACAGTTTCGACGAAACGTGACCGCGTCCGAGACTCTATTATCTGCACACTGCAGAAATGTTTGCATTGCATATACATACCTGCATCATTCGTTGACTGCTTTTAAGCTATTTCTTTTTTGTTATTTTGGAGAAACTTAAAAAACCAAAAATCTTGAATCTTGCCGGACATTAATAATTGATTTTTTTAAGGTTAGAAGCCTCTGCTCTTAATTGGCGCCCAATGTGGGGCCCTCAACAAAATGCAGTGGTGTAAAGATTCGGTATGCAGAGATGCATTATTATTTTATAAAAATTAAATGCTGCGATTAAATTATTCAGTCTATTACAATGATTCACAACGCGTAATTATAATTGGATGAAGGTTAGATAGCTGAGTCGGAATCATAGTACAAGATTGATGATAAGTGGATGGAGCGCAGATGATCTCGCGTTTTTATGCATCTGCGAACCCACGGTGGAGTGTTCTCGTTACGTCACCTAATTAAGCACAGAGAAACAAATAAAAAGATAAATTACAATAACAATATTAAAATTAAACTAAAAATGAAACGATCGCCATCTGTTGGCGTTCCGACCAACTAATAAAAATTACCATTAGTAGATGGCGCTTCAAATTACTTGTTTAAGTAACTAGTTAAAATGCTGAAGGCAAAAATTTCTATTTTAAAAATAACAACAATGTGTGAGGGCTTGCGCCAAGCCACCCGATTGTCATCATGGTTACATTTTCTTGACTTAACTTTGTTTTATGCAGTCTGAACGTTGATGATGATGATGTCAACGTAGGTGATGTAATCCTGGTCTCAATTCCGGATGTTGTTGTCTCCAATAAAATCCGCTTTTAACTTCAAACATTAATTGTAACCAAATCATATTTCAACAATACTTTTACTTATAAGAGAGCTATTTTCACCATTGGGATTTACTTAAAATCTGTCTGTTCGAAACCGCGTCCTCTTCCTCTTCTTTTATGCCACCTCTTCCACCACCAGTTTTGCCCCACGCAGACGCTCCGGCAGGAACCGTGCGCATTGACCGCATCTAGGGATATTTTTGGGCGGCAAAATTAGAATGCCAAACTTGTCAAAACAACCGAAATTTCAGTTGTTGTCACAAGCTTTCTTTTTGTTTTGATTTTATACCGAATCTTCGCCTTCTCTCTCCAAAACCCTCTTTTTTTGTTTTGTTTCGTTAGTTTGTTAAGTTGAATTAATTTTGGTTAGGTGTTTGTTAAATTTCTGGTTTAATACTTTAATGAATTTCATTTTCTTTTCGTGTCGCTCAAACGTTGTTTATTCATATTAAAACTAATTTTATTTAAGGAGTCGTAATTAAAAAAAAAACTTCACGTTCTGATTTTTCTATTTTCCTATTAAAATTTTTCTAAATTGTAAATTGAATTTCACATTTTGTTTAATCGTTTCCCTCGCAATTTGTTTAATAGTTTTTGTGTATTTAAAATTTTCTAAAGTATGTGTAAACAAAATTTTTACGTTTTTCTTAATATATTGTTATATTTAAAACTTTGGGCATTTTTATTTGAGATATTCTCGTAAGTAAAGTTTCCATTTTGAAGTCCAAGGGGAGCAGAGAGAGAGAGAGATAGAGAAAAGGATGAATTCGGCAATTCGGAAAATACAGGTAAACCGCCATTCAAGCAACCGTGGAAAACAAATTGGAAAAACGATTTCTGGCTTTCTGGGAGTAAACCAGTTTACGTTCGAACAAAGAAATTGAAATCCAAATTTGTCCGGTTTGTCTTAAAAAATTGGGGACAAAAGGGTATGAAAAGCGGTTTTCCAACCCCGTCCGTACGGCCTTTACAGTGCACCAACTGATTTAGACTAGACTCGACTTTAAGACTAAATGCTTTCATCGGCGTTTGGGTTACGTATGATTTCCGGAGGCGAGGGAAACTCTTCGTGTGTAGTTTTAGACCCCAGAGATCGGAGTAAATCGCGTAAGCAAGCTTTCCAGTATCCGGCGCGAGCTTTGAGGGTTCTAAAGTCCTGTCTTGAATCAAATCTCGTCCATTTCAACATGCCAGAAAACACAGATCGGTCACTGTCAGAATCATGTTATATTTAAACTTAAATGCGCAGAAATATAGATACCTGTGCAATGCACATATTTCCCACGACCGTCTCCACTGAATGGGCATATATATTATGTGTTTCATTTGTTTACGCGGAAAAAATAAATTTCGACCTTTTTTTGAATACGTCTCGCATAGTAAGGATGTAACCAGAAGGGTTCGAGTACGAAATTCGAATTCTCTCCCCAATTTAGTTAGTGGATCGTTTGCGTGCATCCGTTGAGTATTCTTCGAGCCTGGACTTCTTTTTATTACTATCTGGAGAAGCAAGTGCCTGAATCCATATTGTATCAGTCGAATATTCACGTGAGAGAGAGGATAAGTCCCTTTCATTTTGCATTTTATCTATTTTCTTTGCGCTACGCTCTCGTGTTGTTTTCCCTTATACGAGAATTACCCGGGTTGAGTTTTGCTATATTTTTCAATAGTTAAATTAATACGTCATTATTACTGTTAACCGGTTAAACCGGTTTGCGTGTTTTGTAATTTAAAAAAAAACGGATTGAACTGTTTACGCCTCGCAATCCTTCTTGCTGGCCAGGCGCCTGTTTTGCGGCGGTTTCTTTTTTTTTTGTCAAACTTCGCCTGCGGAATTTACGCATTACAATCGGCCGACGAAAAAGTTTTCTTCCTGTTTTTCTCTGGTTCTTCCTCAGTAGTTCACGACGAAACAAATCAATCCTAATTTTCTAATTTTTAATTTGTCAAATACCGTTTAACAAATATCAATAACATTAGACCACACACAACCAAACTGTGACGTCAATAAACGTGTACATTTACATTTCTATCTCTTTTTTTTTGTTTGTTTATTTGCTTGTTCGAGCGTGGTCTTTTTCCCTGCGCAATAATTTCTATCAGGCGTAATCATCGGTAAAGTCACAGGGTGGCGCTTTACTTAGATTGACCCCTCGATCGAGTGTGCTAGCCAGGGTCTGTGTGTTCCTTCTTGGGGACCGGGACGTGCAGGTTTGTTCATTAATAGATTTGAATTGAATGTAAAGCGTGACAAAGCCTATGTTACGGTTTAAAATTTCGTTGTGACGCAAAATGTGTCCTAGCGCCGTTCGTCTCTTCGTTGGAATTTATCGATTTTTCGGTAATTGGTCAACTCGGATCTTGTGATTTCTCTTGCAATCCGGACTCCGCGCAAGTCCAAGTACAGTTGAGTTAGTGGTCTCGCTAATCGGGTAGAGTGCAGATCGTTGTTTTGTTTTTTTTTTTTGTTCATTGACTTTGGCTGGGATGCTTTAGTGACGTCTGAAACGTGTTTAGGAAAGGCACTCTATGAGAGTCAATGCATTCATTTATACCTTTCAAAGCCTGACAATTTCGTTTATCAGGTATTTATGATCAGCGATTGTTGTGCACAAATTAGTCCGTAATGTTTCCTTAATACTTTGGATACTTTGGTTCAGCCTCGAAGTATCCCAAATAAGAAAAGCTTATGGTAAAAGTTCTAATTATTAATTAATAAGAATTAAATAGGCGTTACGGACTAATTTGCGCGCATGCTCAGCAATCGTTGCTGTGTCTTTGAGCTTCCTACACGTGTGGATAGACCGTCTTCGCGGCGTTGCATACTCTAGAGGCTGACATACCGTGGACCGACGTGGCTTTTTATTCGTCGCCCTGCACCACGTGGACTACGGAAACGTAACGTGGTAACCTGGTGATTGGATGTAGTTTGGACATCGCCAGGTTGGAGTTAACTTTGATTTATTACTAACATTTTGTGAACTATTGCGCTTTTCATTCTTGGCGACACGCAGTCGCATTCAAGTTAAAAGTTTTGTAAGCGAAATACGGGCCCCGTTATTCGGTTTTCGTTCTCGTTTAATACGTAATTTCGACTTCGTTTTATATTTAAGTATTTGAAGAGAACCTACGTAATCCTGAAGGTGCTCCTGGATATTCATCGGTTCTGCAAATAAAGACAAGTGCAATAACTCAATTTGGCGCTCGAGTCGAACCAATCCGTACCCTGGCACTTCGACTTTGAAACCGGAAAAGTAGGCGAATCGGCAGTACGTCTTGATCCGGTCGCTTCAGTAGAAGCGTCATAAATGCGTTATATGACTTTGAAATGACTTTTTTGTGACGTTCTTTTTTTGACATGGTCAAGTTATGGCCGTGCTTTATTTCCGATTTCGGCCCTATTTATTCAATTCAAATTTGGGACTCGACGTCCTGAAGCTGGCAACCAGAACCTTCGACGTCGACAAGGCCCTGGCCAAGTGCAAAGCCGACCTAATCCCCGTCGAGGAATTCCTCCTCACGCCCGAGGAGAAGCGCCACCGGAAGGCCCTCCGTGAAAACTACCAGTGTCCACTCGACGACCCCGACTTGACCCCGGTGAACTTCATCCCCCGGCGACTGCTGGACGACAGAATCGCACGCATTCACAGGTACAGCAAGAACGCCATGCAGAGCGGCACGTTCAGCACCAGGCACTGGAGGATCACCTTCACCAACGAGAAGCGATGGGATAGTCCCTTGATGGGATGGGGCGCGAGCGCCGACGCCTTGTCGTCCGTCGTTGTGAAGTTCGAGACGGCGGAGGACGCCGCTTATCACTGCGAGAGGAATGGCTGGAGGTACTACATCGATGGGGACTCCTCGAGAGCACCTGATAGGAGGAAGAGGAGGAGGTCGTACAGGGATAATTTCCTGTGGGATAAACGCAGTCGGGTTTCCACCAAGTGAAACCGATTAAATATATTGTTTTATTAAACTAAATTTCGAATATAACACATAATTTCTGTGTTCTTGTCTTCTTAATTCAAAGAAGTTTCGTTTTAGGTACGCAGATCGACTACCAAAGCCTTAAATTGAATGCTTCTATTAATATTTACCTACCGTCAAACTACGTAGTAAGTCTGCGCTATTCTTTTACCAGCTGAAGCTCAGTGAAGAAGGGCGTGGTCCACAAGTTGTTAGAAAGAAGGCGTCAGGTTGAACAATGGCCAGTTGTGTATGGCAATTATTCGAGATGAGAACGTCGTACGACGAGGAAACCGTCCGTCGAAGATATTCAACGGCAACCGAAATAGGAATCGGGTTTCAGGATGGCCACGTCGCGAAAATGGGGCAGCGCCCTCTACAAACAACACCACCAGGCGCTGGGGATATCGTCAAACAACTTACTGACTCCCGGTACAGTACGAGTTAATAAAGTAAAACTAGCCGCGCCCCCAAATGTGCGAAGGAAGTGTTTGCACGAATTAATGACCTTAGCAAGAACCAACGAGTATTAACATGATGTAAAGAAAACCAATGGCGTTAAAGATCAATTTAATCTTTTAATCGAAACATTAACTTGCAAAAAACTGTATATCACATAGACTAGTTCAATAAAAAAAAAAACAGTCGACCGCGGAAATTTTATGATTGTGTGTCCGCGGGGAATAATAACTTCGATCAACTTTCATGAAACAGATCAAATACGTTTGCAAACGTTTACAAAAGATGAGGCAATCCTATCCAAAAATAAGGATTGAGTCTTCGAACGATATTACTTATTTAAATCATCATATGCATATCATCATCAGATTCCCGTCGTGCAGTGCAGTTGAATTTTCGTTTCCGCCTAATTTTCTTATTTTGTGCGGTCCATTCAAAGTTCCCTTCGATAAATAGCTTACTAAAGTGTTTGGTTTTCTTCATCGAGTCAGTGAGTAGATAAAATTTTAACAAAACTTATCTAGCTACTGCATAATTAACCCTCAAAGTGCGGACAATTGTCACTGTTTCGATATTTTTAATGCACGTCGGTTCTTCAAAAGGATTCTACGTAGCACAAGTTTTACGTGAATTGGAATATACCTGTTTTTAATACTGGACACTAATTATAAATACGAGTATGTTTAACAAAAAAATTAAAGACTTAAAAATATTCGAGCTGAAAGAAGAATTACGGAAACGAAAACAATCAACTTGCGGGAAAAAGGACGAATTAATTCAGAGACTACAAAGTGTTCTTCGCTCTGATTACGTAAAAGTAGAAGAATACGCGGACGAATTAAACTCAAGTTGTAACGCGCCTGCCCTCCCCTAATTGTAAATATTGATAATAAACCAGTAAACTCTGATTTGTTTTGATTATTTAAATGGCTCGTAAATTGTCTAGTGATAACTGAAAAAGGATCCCTCGGTCATGCTCGCATTAACATAGGGTCTTACCTGGTATTGGTGTGAAATTTGAAAGGAGGGACCTTACAAGAATGAAATAAAAATGCCAGATTAACGTTTAAGACGTATATTGTAGAAGGAAAAAACTCCTGAAGTCCGCAGTCTTAACTGGACTTACCAGTCCTGCGGAATTCTTGAGCGTAAAACCCTCTACTCGAAAAATTAAAATGATAACACAAACCAAAACCGAAATCTTACAAAGGTGAGCCGTAACAAAGTAATCGTAACTTAATAGCGACCTTAAATTCAGTACCGTGACGAAATTCCGATTATCGACGCGACTCATTGACATAAACCCCGGGGTGCCCACTCGGCTAGGTCTCGCCGGCCGACTCAGGTAGTCCCGTAAAGTCTCCCTGGGAGGAACTAATCAGCTGTTAATGTGGCAAGAATTTTGCGTAAACAAAAAGTATTACTTTTATTCGTAATCTTGAGAACCCCTCAGGTGTTCCCCGCCAATCAGATCCGGCAGTGTCACGGGGGTCTGTCTCTGTAATAATTATAACGAGTGGATACACCCGTGGGGCAAATGCTTAAACCGACGAGGCACGGCGTCGAATAAGAGCAGCGGTTTATCACGGTTGTTTAAGTGACCCACATGTGGGGTTCATTGCAATCGTCACCGGGCTTCCACCGTATGATCGATTGACTTTATTATTTGTTTTAAGGGAGGGATCGCGAATCGGTTTCGGACTGGATACCCGCTCATTGACCTGAGCTCAGAGGTAGCACAGTCTCAGCTGCCCACATTCTAACCGCACTCCGGTCGGGGAGGCTTGATCGTAGGATGACCCAGATTAGTTGCTAGGGGTCAATATTGAATCACGGGTTGCGATTCAGGATCGAATCCTTGTCCAGATTCCCTTAGGGCAAGGGCGGTCATGAATCGCGGTATACGTACACGTGCATCTAAACGAGTACGATAAAATGACCAGAACATGTTGGTCGGTCGAGAAAATAGTACTCTCAGTCGGAGCCCCCGGCCGAAGTAAATTCTGACACTCAAAAGGGACGAACAGAGGCGTACTATAAAGATATGATTGGTAATTGTAAATGTGTTGGCCGAAATTTAGCTCTGGCCATTCTGAGATATGGGTACGCTTGGGCTTTCAGGGACTCTTCCAGTCGATGTCCGGGCACAAACTCCGCCGGCCAAAGCGCGCCCATGGGCATCACCAAAATCGTCCCTATGGGAATTGCATAAATAATGTGTCAGAGATACAGATCCCAGAAAGTGAAGTTTGTCTAGATGTGGTAGATCCACCACCGGAACTGAAAGGCAAACGGGACACCCGCGGGCGTGTCAAATCAGTCGTTAAATTTTAGATTGAACCCGCGTTCCTGCCCCAAGGACGGCGAGACTAGCCAAATCGCCACCCTTACATGAATATATGCGAAATTATACCTGACTTCCTACTGGTAATGATAACACATGCGCTCCTTTGTCTTAAATTAACACACTAACACTTACACTAGGACTTAACGCTATTGGTCACTAACCGTAACTTACGTTAGGAAACTTAGGAAATAATTAATTTACAATGAGCTTAGAAAATAATTAAAAATGGACTTAGAAACAAAACACGCTCGGTCGTCCGATCTCGGAGCTATTCCGTTTCCGACTGCCCTTCTTGTCTCCCGAATTCCCTATTGCGGTTCTCCTTACACCCCCCCGAAAACAGCAAAAACCACTTCTCTACGAATGTTACTTATCTTAAATCCTAAAACATCCTACGCCCTAATTGACTTAATAACTTATGTGTCTATCCGTGGCGTTCCCACCCGTTTGGCGTTTCAAAATGCCCATACTTATCAACCCTCTTCAAGCTTTCGCTATCTTGGCGCCAACCGCATTAGCAACACCACGAATCGCCGGAAAAAAATAATGATAAAATAAACTAAAAATAAAACGTCTTAAACCACAAAAATATAGCCGACCGGCTTGGACTGTTTCAAAGTGTTGACAGCGTTGATTCGACGGACACAGTTATTTATAACAATAAAAGTAATAAAACAAAACGTCAAAACAACAAACTAATATTTTCATTTATTAATAGAATAAAGTCGTTAGAAAACCAAATTCATTTTTTGGAAGTTCGACTAACAAAATTTCATAAGTACATTTTGAAAACAAATAAAACCGAGAAATGTAAAACGCAGTGCATTGACAAATCCAATAATTGGAAGGAAAAAAATATTTCGGCGTTACAATCACACATGCAACTGGCAGCCTCGAAAAAACAGTCAGCTGGGAAAATCGACTTGCGAAACGTTAATGACAAAGATAAAAATCACGATTCATGTATAAGTTCATTTGCAAATGAAAATAATAGTAATGTGTCTGATGCTAATGATAACTTCGCAAGCGATCTCGATTTAACAGACACCAGTTTTGTATCTACCAATGATGTCACTGCAACACGAATTCGGAATTCAAGAATTTCAACGTCAGATTTGCCGATAACGCAGGAAAAAGCTGATATAAAAGTGAAGACTGCTTTCCCTACGCCTCCTGTGGAGGGAAAACGAAAAATCCTGATCTTAGCGGACAGTCATGGACGAGATTCTGGGCATATTTTGTCAAACTTTTTAAGTTCTAAATTTGAAGTTTTAACTATTTTTAAACCAAATGCGGATTTTCACGGCGTTTTAACCGATGTGACCAACTTATGTTCTGATTTTAATGTGTATGATTTTGTCGTAGTGTTAGCAGGTACAAATAATGTACTTAAGGGAACTCCATTGCAGAACGAAACTTTAAATAATCTACGTACATTATTTGGAACCGTAAATGTCATATTTATATCCGTACCGTTCTGGGAAGGAAGAACTGTTTTAAATGATTTAATTTATAAATTTAATAGTAAATTGTTTAATTATATTAAGTCGCAAAATTTCGAGTCAAACTATTTCGTTGAAGCAAACTCTATTATTACTTATAAAGACAAGGTCAAGCACGGCTTACATTTAAGTAAAAAAGGCAAATTTAAATTATTTCAGCATGTTGGGAAATTGATTTTACAAATATTTTCTACGCAACCTCATAATTATATCAACCTTAATAATTTAATTCGAATTAATAGCTCACAAAATTTTCAACAGGTCAAAACGTATGGAAAGGTAGGTTAACTTTTAATATCTGTCATTTAAATATTCGTAGCTTACGAGCTAAAGTTACACTTCTTGAGGGTTTAATACAAGAACTTTCCTTTCCAGAAATTTTTTGTTTGGGTGAGCATTGGTTATTGGACGACGAATTAATTAATTTCTCTCCTATTGGTTATAATTTAATTAACGGTTATTGTAGAGTCATAAATAAAGGCGGAGGCGTTTGCATTTTCGCTAATACAAAAACTAAAGTTCGCTCGTTAGATTGTAATGTTGGGTGTGTAGAAAAGGACTTTGAGTATACATGTGCTCAGTTTGCAATAGGTAATTCTAAATATATTATTGTTTGTGTATATCGGTCTCCTAGTGGTAATATGAATCTTTTTATCGACAAACTATTTGCTGTACTTCAATGCCTCGTTGGAAATGACAAAATTGTAATCGTTTGTGGTGACTTTAACGTAAATTTTGCGGAAAGTACTAAAACATCACTAGATTTACTCAATGTTTTTAAATCTTTTGGTCTTGAATCACACGTAAATCAACCTACCAGGATCACTGGTACTTCGTCTACTTTAATTGACAACATATTTGCGTCAAATTCTGATACAATTCTTGATTGCCGTGTAGCAGATTCAATATTATCCGATCATTGTTATCAAATATTTTCACTTAAAGGTGTTAGCTCTAACAATAATTCTGGCAAAATAGTCTACAGTAGGAAATTTTCTGAACCAAACATTACCTGTTTCAAATTGACTTTAGAAAGTGAATTATGGAATAAAGTGTATGATACATGTCATGCGAATGATTCATTTAATTATTTTTATCAAACTTTTCTAACACACTTTAATACATCCTTTCCCTTAAATAAATGCTTCATTCGTGCTAGTAAATCTAATTTTCCGTGGTTTAATAAAGACTTGCATAGACTTTCCTGTGACCTACGAGAATTGAATCGTCTTTGTAAGAGATACAACGACCCTTTTCTATTAAATACTTACAATAAAAAAAAAGAAAAATTACACCACAGCTTTAATAGAAGCCAAAAAGCTGTACTTCGAAAACAAAATCTTAACTTCCTCTAATAAATCTAAAACTACGTGGGGCATTGTTAGAAATTTAGTAAATACAAAAAAGAATTCTGGTTTTAATTTATCCTCACTATCCGAAAATTCGAGTACTGATCCGAACACTGTAACTGAGTTGTTCAATGATCACTTTAGTAGTATAATTTCCCACATTGATTATAAGCAAAGTAAAAGTAAAGACTCAACTCAGATTGTGTATTATCATAACATGTTTCTACGGCCTACCGATCAAGAAGAAGTGAGATCTGTAATTGAAATAATTTCTAACAAGAGTTCTGCAGGAATTGACGAGGTGCCTTGTTCTTTGCTTAAAAAGGTCTCTTGTTATATAATTGTTCCTCTAGTACATATTATAAACAAATGTTTCTCAGAAGGAACATTTCCAGATTCATTAAAATGTGCGAAAATTTTACCGGTTTACATAAAAGGCAAACGCTCTGATGTCAATAACTACAGACCAATTTCTCTTTTATCGGCTTTTAGCAAGATTTTTGAAAAAGTTCTAAATAGAAGACTAGTTTCTTACTTAACTAAATTTGAAATATTAGATAAAAATCAGTTCGGCTTTCTCAGTAATGTTTCAACTAAAGACGCCATTTACAACACTTTAACTCATATATACGAAAATTTGGATAATAAACAAAATGTGCTAGGTATATTTTTTGACCTTTCTAAAGCGTTTGACTTTCTAGATCATAATATTCTTTTCAATAAAATGGAGAGTTATGGTATACGTGGCGTTGTTTTGAATATCTTTCGGTCATATTTGAGGAATCGAAGTCAAATTGTTTCAATCTCATCAGAAATCGGCGGCATAACTAAAAGTTATCAATCTTCAGAATCACCTATACATCGCGGGGTCCCGCAAGGATCAATTTTAGGTCCGACTTTGTTTTTAATTTACGTTAACGACTTGTCTTTATCCTTAAAATCGGGCCAATTATCTCAGTATGCAGATGACACCAATGTAATTGTTGTCGATAAAAACATTGCTGGAGTGTCAAAAACTGGTTCTGATGTGATTAACAAGATGAATGAATGGTGTTCGAACAATAGTCTCAGTCTTAATATGAATAAGACTGGCATCGTTACATTTAAAAAACAATCAGCTGATTCCAGTGTCTACGTCAAATTTAATAATAAATCTTTGCCAACGTCAAATACAGTTAACTTTCTCGGTCTCTCTGTTGATGCTAAGCTTGATTGGGAACAGCACTGTAATAATTTAAGTAATAAATTGTGTTCTGCTTTTTATGCTTTAAACAATTTAAAAGATAATGTGGAGATAACTTGTATTAAAACGTTTTATTTCGCATACGTTGAATCTAGACTTCGTTACGGATTAATTTTCTGGGGATCTTCTATTCGCAGTACAAATGTTTTTTTGCTACAAAAAAGAATTATTAGAGTTATGTGTGGAGCACCAGTTAACGGCCCATGCAGACCACTATTCCAACAATTGAGAATATTACCCCTACCCTGTTTATACATTCTCGAACTCGCGACATTTTTAAAACAACATGAGCATATGTATGCTCGAAACTCTGACATGTATCACAATATGCTAACCAGAAAATTTAATGATTTTAGCATTCCGAGCCACAAATCTTCATTATATCAAAGTGGTGCTCATTTCAAAGCCATAAAAGTTTTTAATGCATTACCTCCGCATATTAAACATACCAACTCCGAACAATTTAAAATTTATTAAAAAACTACCTTCATACTAAGAATTTCTATCATATCAATGAATTGATTGACGTTTAATTCTACTCTGATTGACCAATACCCTCCCAAACTCTTGTGATAATTTGTGCACTATTGTGATATTCTTTTTTATTATTTGTGTTAGTATCGTACTCTGCACAGAAAAAAATGAGTAGTAAAGAGTAACACAATTGTAGTAAAAATGGAGACAGACACAAATTATAGCAAATATTAGAAGAATTGTAATAAATTTTACGATAAGAATAGAGTCCTGCCTCACAATTGTATGAACAGTTCCTACAATCCTACGAATATCTCCTACAATTTGTTTCTGTCTCCATTTTTACTACAACTTTTTTTCTGTGTGTGATTATCTGTTTTATTTATACTTTACATTTATTCTTGGTTCTTTATACTTTTATATGATAAAATGTAATGACAATATCCGTATAAGGATCTACAAATTTCATATGCAATACAGTGTAAAATTGACAATGTCCACATCCTTATTGATCAGTGACAATAAACTATATTATTATTATTATTATTATTATTATTATTATAAAACTATCGAAAATTTTACACTACTTTATGGCCGGAGTATTTTAAAGCGAAAGCAAAGAAAGCGTCTGAGTTGAAACACGAAGCGTGTGATCATTTGATTGTTTACAAACGGAATTATTCCAGTAACGAAGATGCTAATAAAAAAAGTGTTTTTATTTCAGTAAAATCTGACGAAATAGGTGCGGCAAGAAGCGTTTTGACACACAAAGAATTTTTTATAGTTGCGCAATCAGGAATAAATGCGACTCGAACTTAATGACCTACAATCCCGTCCGGATTGCATTATTTCTGACTGCACGACGATTAAGCCGGGTACAGACCTGCGAGCCGAGCGGCTCATGAGCCGCTCAACTTGCAGATGTGGACGAGGTTTTTTTCTAATAATCGCGTACAAACTTGCGAGCTGAGCGGCTCATGAGCCGCTCAGCTCGCAGGTGTGTACCCGGCTTTAGAAATTCGTTTTTGCTCAGTGTGTACAACGCTACGTCGTCGCCGCAGTCAACTTCTCGGTGTTTTATCTCATGTACAGTCAGTTTTTATAATCGCTGCCGCTGAAATAATTTAATCGCAAATTGGACATGATCGCGTGCTTTACGTTTTACTTTAAAACGTTTCGAAATAATCCGACCGAGAATAAGCGTGAATTTCTTGAGGCATCAGCACTTTATTGTGCGTTTTAATCGTTAAACATTAGATATCGTACGCTGATCTTAGTTCTTTTGACGGGAAGATATCATCTTGCAAAACAAGTACAGGCGAACTTTATTTGGTTTGTGACATTTTTATCGGGAAGTTATTATTTCAGACGTTCGCGTAGCCATAAAGTTTCCGTCTCGCCTTTTCTGTTCTTTTTTTTTATTAGACCAGTTTATGTAAACTTCAGATTTTTGCGACGACCTTCAATCACTGCGACACAATTCGTTTTTGCTCAGCGTGTACAACGCTACGTCGTCGCCGCACTCAACTTTACGGCGTTTTACCGCATTTACAGTCAGTGTTTATAACCGCCGCCGCTGAAGTAATTTATGCTTCAATTCTGTGAACTCTATCGTAAGCATCGTAAGGTATTATCGTGTCTTTACATGTACAGGTCGTAAGTACCTTACGATGCTTCCGATCGAGCTCAGAATTACAGCGTACATCGCAAATTGCAAATGATCGCATGCTTTACGTTTTATCTTAAAACGTTTGTTTGGGCTACGTTTCGAAATAATCCGACCGTGAATTAGCGCGAATTTCTTGAGGCATCGGCACTTTATTGTGCGTTTTAATTAAACATTAGATATCGTACGGTGATTTTTTCGTTCATTTGATGGGAAGATATCACCTTTCAAAAGAAGTGCAGGCGTACTTTATTTGATTTGTGGGATTTTGATCGCGAAGTTATTATTTCAGACGTTCATGTAGCCATAAAATTTCAGTCTCGCCTTTTCTGTTTTTTTTTTTTATTAGATCAGTTTATGTAAACTTCAGATTTTTGCGAGTTCACATCTCGACGACCTTCAATCACCGTCACGCAATTTCGTCCGGCTCGCATGTATTTCTGACTGCACGACGATTAGAAATTCGTTTTCGCTCAGCGTGTACAACGCCACGTCGTCGCCGCACTCAACTTCTCGACGTTCTATCGCATTTACAGTCAGTGTTTATAACCGCTGCCGCTGAAGTACTTTAATAGCAAATTGCAAATGATCGCATGCTTTAGGTTTTATTTTAAAACGTTTGTTTGGGCTACGTTTCGAAATAATCCGACCGTGAATTAGCGCGAATTTCTTGAGGCATCGGCACCTTATTGTGTGTTTTAACTAAACATTAGACATCGTACGGTGATTTTCTCGTTCTTTTGATGGGAAGATATCACCTTTCAAAAGAAGTGCAGGCGTACTTTATTTGGTTCGTGGGACTTTTATCGGGAAGTTATTATTTCAGACGTTCACGTAGCTATAAAATTTCCGTCTCGCCTTTTCTGTTTTTTTTTTAATTAAATCAGTTTATGTAAACTTCAGTGTTTTTGCGAGTTCACATCTCGACGACCTTCAATCACCGTCACGCAATTCCGTCCGGCTCGTATGTATTTCTGATTGCACGACGATTAGAAATTAGTTTTTGCTCAGCGTGTACAACGCTACGTCGTCGCCGCACTCAACTTCTCGGCGTTGTAGCGTATTTACAGTCAGTGTTTATAACTGCTGCAGCTGAAGTACATTAATCGCAAATTGCAAATGATCGCATGCTTTACGTTTTATTTTAAAACGTATGTTTGGGCTATGTTTCGAAATAATCCGACCGTGAATTAGCGCGAATTTCTTGAGGCATCGGCACTTTATTGTGCGTTTTAATTAAACATTAGATATCGTACGGTGATCTTACGATTTATTTTGACAGGAAGACATCATCTTTCAAAACATGTGCAGGCGTACTTTATTTGGTTTGTGGAATTTTTATCGCAAAGTTATTATTTCAGACGTTCACGTAGCCATAAAATTTCCGTCTCGCCTTTTCTGTTTTTTTTTTTAATTAAATCAGTTTATGTAAACTTCAGATTTTTGAGAGTTCACATCTCGACGACCTTCAATCACTGTCAAGCAATTCCGTCCGGCTCGCATGTATTTCTAATTGCACGACGATTAGAAATTCGTTTTTGTCGTCGCCGCACTCAACTTCTCGGCGTTGTATCGTATTTACAGTCAGTGTTTATAACTGCTGCCGCTGAAGTAATTTAATCGCAAATTGCAAATTGCAAATGATTGCATGCTTTACGTTTTATTTTAAAACGTTTGTCTGGGCTACGTTTCGAAATAATCCGACCGTGAATTAGCGCGAATTTCTTGAGGCATTGGCACTTTATTGTGCGTTTTAATTAAACATTGGATATCGTACGGTGATCCTACAATTTCTTTTGACAGGAAGGTATCATCTTTCAAAACAAGTGCAGGCGTACTTTATTTGATTTATGGGATTTTGATCGCGAAGTTATTATTTCAGACGTTCACACAGCCATAAAATTTCCGTTTCGCCTTTTCTGCAAGCTTCCTGTACGCCTTCGTGACGTTGCATTCTCTGCAGCGCGTACCAACCTTTAGTATGAAGTGGGGCTACATGCGTCCCTTTCTATCTTTTAAAAATATAAAGCTATCTTTGTCTTTCCGAATTCTCCACAAGGCCTGTATTGCACTCTAAGGGCCAGCTTTTCAATTGGGGCTTAACTGTAAACTCCGTTTTATTCCTCGGGAAACAATTGTCCTTACAATTGTTACCATGCGAATAAATCGAAGCTTAAAGTTAAAGTGAGATGGAAAAACTGGGCCTAAGATCAGAACGCGCTGTAAACGCTGCCATACTGTGGACTGACGCGACTGATCGTTAGTCACCTTGCATCGATGAGGACCACGAAAGCGTAACGTGGTACCTTATTTGGTTTGTGGAATTTTTATCGCAAAGTTATTATTTCAGACGTTCACATAGCCATAAAATATCCGTCCCGCCTTTTCTGTTTTTTTTTATTAGATCAGTTTTTGTAAACGAGTTCACATCTCGACGACCTTCAATCACTGTAACGCAAACTTACTTGTTGGTTGACGAAAGTTTGTTACCACCAGCTCTGCTTGGCTCCCGTAAAAAATTATAATTCCATAAATATTTCATGTCGTGCTTGAAGCATTTTCAAACTAATTATTGCTTCAAATTGCAGTAAAACATTAAATACACAAACGCGAGTCGATTTATTGTTTGACAGTCAATATTGGAGACGTCAATTCAACGATACAAAGTAAGATTCGACATCGACTTCGCACAGGATTGTAATAATTGTTGAAAAATTGCAACTCCATCTGCTGATATTAGCAGTTTTAGTTTGTTCAGGTAAAGTGCGATGCGCAGGAATTTGAAAAATCATTGTGACACGTAACTCAGCTCATATTTCAGTTGGTACATGACATCTTAATTAAGAAGTTATTGTGTTATGGTGAGGCATTGTTTTTGCAAGGTGGCGTCGCGAGTTTAAATGAGGGTTTTGCCTCAGAGACCGGAAGGCTAAATAAGATTAGTCCTTTTTTTGTGGGTACCGATAGGAAATTCAATCAAATATTTACTTTGCTTTTATTGAGGTAGGTGACCTTCAATCACTGTCACGCAAACTTACTTGTTGGTTGAGGAAAGTTTGTTAACACCAGCTCTGTTTGGCTCCCGTAAAAATTTCATAATTTCATAAATATTTCATGTCGTGTTTGTTTGAATGGAACAACAACAACGGAAATATGGAATTGATTTAATAAAGTAATTTGCTGTTGTGGACTTCCCTCGAATATCTGCGCCCCCGCCCCTCCTCACCGGCATAAAAAAGGCGAGTTTGGTTTCATGATTACCCCGTTCCGAAATTGCTTTCGGCCCTTAATAAATTAGTTTTGGTTAACAAGCGTAAACGTGACCGGAGTTTTTTTTTTCGGGCCGGCCCGGAAAGCAAGGAAAAGCGCTCGCGCTTGCGTTTTTGCGGCGCTCCGAATTCCTTCTGATTAATGGCGTTCATTTACCTGAAATCGTAACATCCGCCCGCGATTTCGTTTTAATGGAAATTGAAACGATCAATCTTGCATCTCTTAATTCTAATCCGGCCGGAGGCGGCGGTGGACAAAGAAGCGCGTCGATTATTCATCCGGTCGCGGCGCGTAAGCCCCGCTGATTTAATATTTGCCTTCGAATCGAAATTCCGGGCGATATTAAAATCGACGCTTCGACGACTTCGTTTGCGTCGCCTAGCGGGCGTTTCGCCCGCCGCCGCGCCGCCGTCGTAGTAGTAAAAGTCGCGAGGGGGCGCGCGCGCGCGAGAGGACTTAATTTACTAATATAATTCTCCGTTGCTCTTATCGTAATTAAGTAAGCGCAGAAACTCGTCAGACCTTTATCAGTCCGCCCGCAAACGACCTTCTTCCAGCTTCAACTGGAATTCGATTTGTGTTCGTTGTCGGCGGCGGGGTATTTATCTTGGTCAGCGTTTCCGTTTCTCATTTGCTTTCTTCTTACCTACGCTACGTCCGGTTCATCCCCGTCCGTCGTGTTTTTGTCATCGCCATTAATTTCCTTCAAGGTTTCTTTTTTGTTTGCCTGGCTTGATCACCCCGATGCTTGTTTAATCATCCTGCGTTTCGTTTTCCTTGGAGATGAAGTCATTAAGCTTTGTTCTAATTAATTTTATTGCAATCGTCATAAGAAAAGTCAGGCCTACTCGTTGTGATCTTCATCCACATTCAGTTATACATAGCGTGACCTATTTTGATGGGTATTGAAACCGTGGGAGCAACACCAGCACCAAGTGTAACCCCAACGACCCCATGAAGGCACAAGTGTATTTTGGGGTCATTGGGGTTATGTTTTGTGTTGTGTGGAGCTCCAACCTGTGCAAAGCACTACTTACCCACGCCGGCTGCACTGAGTGGACACAATTACGCAACGCATTAAAAAAATACCATAATCTGAACTCAGTGGTGACAATTTGACTGCACACGTCATGAGAGAAATCAGAGTAATCCTCCATCATGCCTAGTCGTTGTAATCTTCAACCACGTTCAGTTATACATAGCGTAACCAATTTTGTTGGATCTTCGAACTATGGAAACAGCACCAACTCAAAGCGTAGCCCCAACCACTCGACGGAGGCACAAGTGTTGTGCTCTTTTGGGATCACTGGGATTATACTTCGTGTTGTGTAATCGGTGGGTGGAGCCCCTACCTGTGCAAAGCACCCACGATATTTTCACTGAGTGGGCATAATTACGCGACGCATTGAAAAAAATTACCCAGGGATGATAACCGATCTTGCTTCATACAATTCCACGCGTTTTGGTTGCCAATAAAAAAAAATTAACGCAATATTTTTGCATGTAAAAGCGAAGCGAACGAAACATTGCGCTTAATCTCGCATTAGTTCATAAAAACGAAGGGTGGAATTCACGCTGAGAGGGATGAAACCGTCCGTCTTTCAGTTCCTGTCCGCGTAGTTCTGAATTTCATTGTTTAGCTTTGCTTGTTTAATTGATTTCTCGTATCTGTTTTATGAGCAGTTTTAATTTTCACTTGCTTATAGTCCTTTCATTTTAAATTGTTTACCGTCGGAAAAGAATCGTGCGTGTTTTTCCCTCGTGAATAACAAATTCGGTGAAAATTACTCGAATAAAATTAAACAAAAAAAAATAAGTAAGACTTAATTTTGAGGAAAATTATCTCGGCGACGAGATAAAACGCGGGCTTCTCAATAAGCTAAAACCTCGAACAACCTGTTTTTTTCACTACAGTCAACAGTTATACATATCAACTACAATTACATAGCAGATTACCCGCTATAAAACGAGCCGCCTTTCAACACACTTTTCTCCGCTAGAGGAAGCATCATTTTTGAACCGCGAGACGTGATTTCATAGTTTTGCTAAGTGGAAAGTTTTGTACTCCTTTTGCTGACACAACAAGTTTCCCAGGGAAAAGTGCAAATTGAAACTGACAAGGTTTTAACTTATCAAGTTCAGCAGGAAATTCTAAGAAAGCTTACTTTACGTCTGATGGATGATATCTAATAGAAATTATTATAATAATTTGATATATTGTTTATGTAAGCCGGCGCGCGGCGTCGCAAGTCTGAATGAAATCTTTTTTCTATAATAAAAATTGCTAAACTCAATTTCTATACCGATAAATGCAAATTCTTACAATTTTTCTTTATTTGCGATAAGACCGGTTGCGTCTTAAAAAATTATTACTTTCCTTTAATACATTTCATAGGCTTTTCAGATTTCAACTAATTTCGACGCCGTTGAAGTGTCCCTGCTTTTAAAATGGTTTGGCCCTAAATTAAGTCACGTGCGATTTCTTTGCCGTCGATTGTCATTATTTTCACAGAAATACGTCCACCTTGGCGTGCTCGCCCTCAATAAATTCCAGGGAACGGTTAGTTCTCAGAGCGTCGCTTAATTTGAATTAATTCACGCATTATGCACGTCACGCACCGCCGTCAACACGAAAATCAGGTTCAGGTCCGGCTTGTTTGTCTTTAAGCTAGTTAATGTGGGCCTTCCTTTCGAGATCGCTTAATACGTACGGAAAGTGACAGTTCACGAAGCACAGGAACACATTTGAATCGGAACAGCGTGTACACGGAAATTTCGCTTGCAACTCGCAGATCACATAAAAAAAAACATTTTTAAATTACATGCATACAGAATCATCTTGTTTGAAGATTGTGTAGTAAGAGCGCGAGGGAAATAATTCCGGCTGAAGATTGCACTATGAAGCCGCTTCCCAAAGTCCTACAGAGCGTGCCGGTCGCCTTGAACCTCCAGGGGATTTGTCATAACTCATGCGTTCGGCGTAGGGTTAGATATAAAACACACCAACGTAATGCACAAATTCTAAATATATTAATCTACTTCGCGTTTGCAATAAAGCAAAATAGTCCATACGGTTAGACCCAATCAAATGAAACTAATCACGGTAAAACCTAATTGAACATGAAAGTTTAGTCAACCCAAACTGCGAAGGATCAGTATTGATTGAACAATAAAACTAAAAAAATGAATATATACTAAGTTTAACCAACCTGAAAGTCTCAACCCAACTCAAACCAAGATAACTCTGTCAAACTTCAATTAAATATAAGTCTAACTCAATCAAGTCAACCTGACTAGAAATTAAATAAATAAAAATTGATAAAATAAAGTTAAAACTCAAGAAAATTAAAAGTAAATTTGTAATTAAATATTAAAGAACAGAAATTAAATGAATTTTGAATTTAACCTAAATGAAACGGAAAAAATTAAAACTCAAGAAAATTAAAAGTAGATTTGTAATCAAATCTTGAAGAATAAAAACTAAATCAGTTTTGAGGTTAACTCAATTGAAAACTTAAGAAATTGAAACTTAGGAAATTAAAACTCAAAAAATTATAATTATAAAATAACATTAAAATATGTATTTAAAACTAGATTCAAATTAAATTGAACCCGACCCAACCTAAATTCTACCCAACCTACTCAAAAATGTGGACAAAAAACAATTACATGGAAACTAAAACAAAATAAATCTGAAAAATTCAAACTCGAAAAAGTGAAACTAAAAAACTAAAATTCGATTAAATTAAGTCCATCTCACGCAGTATAACTTAATAAAAAATCAATTAAAACAAAACTCAAACAAAATTTAAAGCTGAAAAAAATTAAAATTAAATGTGTAATTAAAAAATAAAAAGAAATCATTAAGTAACTCAACCTAACTCTGTGCCAGCCAACCTACGCAAAAATGAAGTCAAAAACTTTATGAAAACTCAAAAATTTAACTCTGCTGAAGGTCAATCCAATTCAAGTAAATCTAATCTCTACCCAATCCATGCAGAAATAAGGACCTAAGCTCAAAAGATTAAATTCCAAGCTCCAGAAAATTAAAACCAAACTAATTCAATCTCAAAAAAAAAAATTAAAATTAAAACTCAATTGAAATTTAGATTAATTTAATTTTACGGTCAATCAAACTCAAAAATAAAAATAAAAGGCTAAAACTTAAGAAAATGAAAAGCTTCTTAAACTTTTCGAAAATAATTTAGTTTAATTATTTAATTTAGTGCATTACAAAGTGCTTTAATTTTTAATTATTTAATTTAGTGCATTACAAAGTGCAACAACTACTTGCACATTATATAATAATATATAATATAATAATATAAAAATATAGGGGTACATTACGTAGTAGACAGCTGATTATGTCATTTGCTACAACATTCCGTAATTAGAGGGCGTATGCAGTCCACGTCGCCCGAAGTTAGCGTCAGTGTCAACGCCGCTCACGATCATGCGCTGAACTAAAGACCTACCTTGTGAGGAGGAGGAGGTCTCTTGGGAATGCGGATGATGATCTCGCCGCGCATGCCACACGCCGTAAAGAAAGTAACTCGGAAATGTAATTCTAGTGAGACCTTGAAGAGCGGATCGTATTCATCGTATTCCTCCGCCGCTGATGCTCATGAATATATGCCCCCCCCCCCCACACAATAAAAAAAACGAATGTATTGCCAACTCTTAATAAGAAATGTGCTTGCGCTTAACGACCGGTCTGGAAGTCACAAGAATCCCACGATTCATTCGTTTGAGATGTTAGGAAACACGTCAAAAGACACGCAGAACTCGAGTCATTCCAGTAAACACGTCCAAAGGCACACAGAGCTCAAATCATTCCAGTAATTACGTCAAAAGACACGAAGAGCTCAAATCATTCCAGCAAACACATCAAAAGACACGCAGAGCTCAAATCATTCCAGTCAAACTGTTTAGATGAAGCTTGCAACAGAAATTTGCACAGATTCCCAAAATTAACAACGAAAACATGAGTGTGTTCTAGCGCGTCGTTTCGCTGAATGCAACCGCAATAATGGTGGAAATCACTTCGATACGGAAAATGGCCGACCAATCAAGAAATAGACAGTCGTAGAACATTACGACAGCAGACCAATAACAAGCTAGTATTTCAAACGGCGCATTAGCGTCATTTCCGGGTGGGGGAGGGGTTGCTGCCATGTTGACGAACGAACCAAACGCGTAATTGCCGAAACGATTCAGAAGATTGAACTTTAATAATAATAATAAATTTATTTATCAAATTGTCAAGTACATAAAAGATTACTACTTGCTTTGAAACTTGCAAGTTATGTTTCAGATAACAATAACCTTGAAACGCGGCACTACCTGATTTGTAGTGCTAAAGCCTCACTCTCCTAGGATAGCGGTGCCGTAAAATAGCGGCCGTAAGTTGGCGATGAATGACGTCATATAAAACGTGCTAAGAACATTAAGTGCATTTGATTTCCTAGAAAACGGCAAACGTTACCGTAAGCTAAAAATACGTATAAGTTCTTTTAAATGGTTTGGGATCCTCTTTTGGTAGCTCCTCGCTTTCTGAACATGTGAGTAACGTCAAATCCAGATAGATCATTATGAAACATATAGAATACTGTACGTCATTTTTCAACATTACATGACGTCATTCACCGTCGTATTATGGCCGCCACATTACGGTGACGTTATCCTAGGAAACCCAGGCTTAAGTATGCACTTTGCTTGTGCGTTGATAAAAAAGTTATAAACAAGTAAATAAGTTATAAAAGTTATGTTATTATTCAAATACTGTTGTATTTCGCGAATTAATATTTTTTTTTTCAAACTGTTAATTAACAAGTATGGTGGCAAGTTAGTGCCGAGGAAGACAATTCTGCTGTCCTGAGCCGGTACTCAAAAAGGTCCTGAGCGCCAGGAGAACAACCTCCCAGCTGATGCTACGCACTGCGGAACCCGTCCTCCAAGGGTCGCAGCATGCTCTAAAATACCGAAAACTTTCAGGAAGATATCACGTTCGTGCAAGCAAAATAATTGGTTGTTGAAATATATAATTGTATGGCGTTATGAAATCGGGGGTTCACAGTTCACAGTTTATATTATGGCATTTTTGATGAGAATTGCTTGAATTCTGAATTTTGCATGATGAAATTATATTTATTTTTTAGATTTTATAAATTTAATAAAACTTTTTCATGGATGATGAACGCTCTTAATGAAAAAAAAAAATATAAGGGAAAGTTGATGAGCTAAAAAAATTATATACCACCAGCACCATCTAGAGCCCACCTCTCGAAGCTTCTAGGATAATCTAGAACCTAGATGGAGCGCGGCAGTTATAAAAAATAGATTTATTAGTGGCGCCACTGTAAACATTATTCAGTTTGAAATAATTTTTTTTTTAAGTTCAGGGCCTCAACAACAAAACTCCAGATTTTTGCGCTAACGCCCTAACGAGCGTTCATAAATAACAAGCCTAATCGCGCGCCGCAGATTCCCCGCACACAAAAGTGTAAATATTTCAGAATTTAAGCGCGCTTTAAGGCTCGGAAGGGCGTCGTTTTATTTCCCCCGGGGGCGATCTTCTCCATCTGTCTTCGCAGTGTGGTGCACGGCTGGTAGTCATAGCGACCTCTTTATGCCTGTCATTTATTAATTACTGCGCTCCGCAAGTACATTTCGCTTCCTTTGTTCGTTCGGCGCGAGATTTTCCTTATTTGTATGGCCGGGGCGCACACGACTCCTTACCCCCTCTCGGCCCCCCCGGGTGTTGATACTCTGTGTAATTTCAGCACCAGCTTTTTTTCTGTATCGCCCCCACCTCCGCGCCCCCTCTTGATGACGAAAGCACACGATATTAAGCGTCGAGTTTATTTAATAAAGAAAAAAAAATGCGTTTCCCGAGGTATTTTTAACGCTTGTCCAGTGGCGTAGCGACAGTTCATTCCGCCGGGTTTCAACGAACTGCTACGTGTTATTTAATTAAAGGAGTACGTACGGTCTTATTTATTACATTTATGGTTACGCTAAAGATTTATTATAACTTTATTTTTTATTTTAATGAATAATGAATTTATTTCAGTTTAAACACACGGTGTATCACAGACGTCATAAAAATTGATTTTTATTTATTGAACATGAAATGTCAAACGTCGTAGCGACTTCTCGTGGCGGTTCGCTGTGCTGGCGTTGCGTCGCTTGCTACGATGACCTTCTAATAGGACGCTATGTTGTAGGGCGTCGTCCCTCAAATGATGTCGAAACAGGTAGGCAGCAAACGGATAAGTATTGTTGAAAGACCGATGATTCGGAGAACGATACCAGGGAGCAACTAAATAAGCAAATTTCTCTGTGGGAACAAAGAAATCTCATAAGAGCATGGGTCTATGTTATTACAAAAAAAAAGACGACGAACAGAAACAAAGAAAAAATCAAATTAATTACATCAAATAATGTGATCCAAAAACAAAAGAATATTGACAATTTCTCATCTCAGTATAATATAACTAAAAAAAAAAAAAATTAAAAAAAATACATTTACCGCAAGTAAATAAAATATTAAAAAGAAGTTCAACTAACGTCAGGATCAATCCAACCCAACTGATCTCAATATAATTTTAATTTTTAATTTATAATTAATTTAACATAAATGAAAATTAAAAATTGCAAGGAATATTAAAAGTATAAAAATTGTCAAAAATTAAAAATCTGTTATAATAAAACTTAACCAATCTCAACGTCAATATAACCTAACTCAGTTCTATTCATTCCAAGCAAAAGTTAAAAAAAGAATTAAAAAACCGGTTAAACGTCAACCCAATCTAACTGTACTCGACCTAACCTATTCAGCAAACGGATAAGTATTGTTCAAAGACCGACGATTCGGAGAACGGTACCAGGGAGCAACTAAATAAGCGAATTTCTCTGTGGGAACAAAGAAATCTCATAAGAGCATGGGTCTATGTTATTACAAAAAAGACGACAAACAGAAACAAAGAAAAAATCAAATTAATTACATCAAATAATGTGATCCAAAAACAAAACAATATTGACAATCTCAGTATAATATACCTAAAAAAAAAACTGAAAAAAATACATTTATTGCAAATAAATAAAATATTAAAATGAAGTTCAACTAACGTCAGGATCAATCCAACCCAACTGATCTCAATATAATTCCATTTAACATAAATGAAAATTTAGAATTGCAAGGAAAATTAAAAGTATAGAAATTGTCAAAAATTAAAAATCTATTATAATAAAGCTTAACCAATCTCGACGTCAATATAACCTAACTCAGTTCTATTCATTCCAAGCAAAAGTTAAAAAGAGAATTAAAAAGCCGGTTAAATGTCAACCCAATGTAACTGCACTCGACCTAACCTATTCAGAAAACGGATAAGTATTGTTGAAAGACCGACGATTCGGAGAACGATGCCAGGGAGAAACTAAATAAGCGAATTTCTTGGTTGGAACAAAGAAATCTCATATGAGCATGGGTCGTCGGAATGGCGTCACGTAACTACCTGACTGTTTAACGCAGAAACGGACGACCCGCTTGAAATAAGCTGTTTATAACAACGCGACAGGTTCACGAAGCACAAATAGTACCAGATATCACCGTAGATGATTCGAATTTTGCATAATAAATTGCAACAATTGTTGCAATTTATTGTACCTCGTGCTGGCGCAATACCGAATGGCGATGGAGCAAGACACGCGAAACAAATTCTCTCAAGGTCACAATTTCGGTCAATCAGATTACAATTACAGACAACGTGACTTCCAGACCTAACCAGAGCGTAATATCAACGCGCCTAAACCGGAAACGAAACAGTGTGACCAACGTTCAACACCTAAGACGTGTCACGCATGAATGTTTAAAAGGACGGGGGAATTAAACTGTAACACAGTCCCCGACAACCCCTGAATGGGCCAAGACAAATTCTGTCGACCTGCTCGGCGGGGATTCAGACATGACCAAGGGGCCTAGGACTCCTGATGTCTCAGAACGACCCTCGCAGTCGTCAATGGAAACAGTCAGGGAGGTTGGGTAGCCAACTTCAAAGCTGTTCAGCCGCCATTAGAAGATGCAGATTTCGAAGAAGTCCTTGAGAAGCCCCCAAGCAGCTTCTTAAGAAACCGAAGGGGCAGCAATAAACGGCGGTTTACGTTGAACCTGCGTGTCGATTCGGAGTTGAGGATGTTAAAGGTGGAGGCGTTGCGACTTCAAGGTCTTCTATGCTTGGCCAACGTTGTAAAATAATTAAATTTTGAATTGTATAGTAGCGTTAGGATACGGTTTTTAGTTAACATGTGAAAGAATTTTCTTTTTTTAATATTTGGGATTTGAGGTTATGTTGTACAACAGTGCAGGTTTTCGCGGTCATTTTTGTGTATAAAAAAGAGCTGAAATGTCTCTTTGGGGGCCATTAACAGTTCAAAATTCAGTCATCGACAAGATGGCAAGAATTTTAAAAATATTATTTTTGTAACTTGTAAATATTTTATAAATATTTGATGTTTTGCGTAACGAGAGACGCGGACTTCTTCCTGACTGATTCTTCTTAGAATTAATTAATTGGCAGAACAACCCGGATGTAATTTGAATAATTCGTAACAGACAGTACACAGCTAAAGACTATCTCCCCGTATTTTGGAATAACAACGATTCGGCATTTTTGCTGTAATGTCGCCTCAGAACGCACATGCAAGTAAACCGACCTTATTCGAACAAGAATAATTAATTGTGAGAATAAGATCGAGGGGGAGGGGAGACAAATTACGAACACAAAAGACGGCAGTCAATACAAAATCAAAAAAGCGAAAGAGAATTCGCCGTGTGGTGGATTATATCGGTCGGCCTCATACAATTATAACTGCCCGTCATTTTTCCTTGTTGACCTTTTTGGAATCAAACTCCCTCAAGCTCGCATTCCCCGGCCGAACTATGCGCGCTATTGAATTTCGCGACGAATTACGGGGGAGCTTAAGCACTGGAACGCTCATTATTGCAGATAGATTAAGGGTGACAGTAATTCAGATAACGGCCCGCCTTGGCCGGCTTCCAAGTATTAAACCGAGCCGTAAAGCGACGGCCGCTCGCCGGATAAACACGTCCGTTTCGAGCTGGAAACAATATTGTTCGATTAGCAGGAATTTATAGAGGAGATAAGCTGTTAATAATAAAAAGGAAAAACGTCATTGTGAATAGGATTTTTAGGTTTCACCGAATTACTATTGTCGGCGGAGTCCGGCAAGTACCCTTACCGAGGGTCACCGGTTCAAATCCGGTTCGAAGGACCAAAATAGTTGGTAAAATAAAAATTAATGCGCGCACGCAATAACTTTGTTGTTCGAAATCTTTTCAGCGTTTGCCACCGTCACCATTACATTACATACTTTATAATTTACATTCTTTTAAGCTATCTTTTACGTTTGTAAATGTTAAGGCAACGTGAAACCCGAAATTGCCTTCCGCTTTCTCTTTTTATACGTTTCTTTTTCTACAACAAATGTCTTAACGTTCAATGTATTATTTGTTTTTATTCATCAAAGTGCAAACTGTGTCTGTCTATTTTTAGTCGTGACGCCTTAAAAGCTGGATATAGGCAACCCATTTTACTTCTGTGTGTTTAGCATATCAAGCAAACGTAACGAAGCTAAGAAATGCGGCAGAGAAGATCAAGAGAAAAACTTTAAAAAAAAATATGATGCCGGACACCATAAAAGCGATGGCATTATCGAGAACTATGCGATCCAAGAAACAAAAAAAGATTCTCCAACTATTATTCCAAAAAAAAAATCGTCGAACAGAAACAAAGATAAAAACAAATTAATAATATCAAATAACGCGATCCAAAAACGAAAGACGATCGACAGTTTTTCATTTCAGTATAATCTAATTGAAAAAAAAAACAGAAATAAAAAAGAAAGTGCACCAAGCACTTATGTTATTACAAAAAAAAAAAAAAAAAAAAAATCGAAAAACAGAAACAAAGGAAAAATCAAATAGTTTATATCAAATAACGCGATCCAAAAACAAAAGAAGATCGACAATTTTTCACTTTAGTGTAATACAATTAAAAAGAAAACAAATAAAGAAAAAACTGCACCAAACGCTCATGTTATTACAAAAAAAAAAAAAAAAAATCTTTATTACTCAAATAATGTGATCCAAAAACAAAAGAAAATCGACAAGTTTTCATCTCAGTATAATAAACTAAAAAAAAAACGAAAGAAATGAAAAAAAAAAACTGCAGGAAATGCGTTATTACAAAAAAAAATCGACAAACAGAAACAAAGGAAAAATTCAATTGATTGTATCAAATAATGCGGTCCAAAAACAAAAGACGATCGACAGTTTTTCACTTTAGTGTAATACAATTAAAAAACAACAGAAATAAAAAGAAACTCCACCGAACACCTATGTTAAAAAAAACGACAAACAGAACGAAAGAAAAAAATCAAATTAATTACAACAAATAACGTGATTCAGAAACAAAAGACATATTCTTATCAGTATAATAAAAACTTGTCACCTTTTGCGCACAAAAACGTAACATGAAACAAACGGTAAAGAAATTTTTAACGTCCGCAAAAGCGTAAGTAAATAAACCAATATAAAGGATATAAATATAACACGTAACACGTGAAGCGCGACAACGCGAAAAACGTTCAAAAATGAAAAGCTAAATACACTTCGGCTCTGAAGGAGCCTCAAATTAACAAGTACAACGGTACGAAGTAAATAAAACAAATTAAAAAGGGACTTCAACAACGGTCCAAAACATAGTGAGGTTGCCGCCGCAAAAAAATATAAATCCGAAGATTTACAAGCTGCGGTGCTCGAGTCAACGCAATATTCCACGCAACGCCGAAGTCGGAAGTTGGCCAGTGAGAGGAAAAAAAATTGGAACAAGGAGCTTACGTGGTCGCAAAACAAACGGATCCACACGATCCAAACGGTTCAGCCTGCGATGTTTCTAGGTGGATCGAGTTTTTCCTCTGTTGGGCGTTGGCTGCGTAGACGTCACAGGAGCAAAATAATAAGAAGGGAGCCAAAAGGCTGAGCTACGGCGTCAGATTCACCGGCTTGATTCAAGAAGCTTCCTGACGAACGGGGCGGGGGGTAGTAGATAGGCCCCATACGAGTTGCTTTAGAAATGGGAAGCAAACATCAAATTAATAAAACGAGTCTGTCGCGCGCACACCTAGCACGACGCAACCCTGCCTTAAAACGGAACGTCCTCCGCTATCTAACGGCAAAAAGCCGAACTCGCGTCGAAGATCATTCATCACAAAAGGAAACTTACGTTGGCAGATCCGCAATAACGGCCTCAAAAGCAAACAGAGAAAACTCCCTTGCGGTGAACAAGCTCGAAAAAGACGGGGGACCATTTAAGCTTCTAACGCAACAAACAAAGTTGACCGATCACCACGAGTCGACGTGCGAAAAACAAGTGACGCTAAGCAAGAGTCCGTCGCGCGCATACCTAGCATGACGCAACCCTGCCTTAAAACGGAACGACCTCCGCTATCTCCGGCAAAAAGCCGAACTCGCGTCGAAGATCATTAATCACAAAAGGAAACATACGTTGGCAGATCCGCAACAACGACCCTAAAAGCAAACGGGGAAAACTCGTTTGCGGTGAACAAGCTCGAAAAAAACGGGGATCCATTCAAACTTCTAACGCAGCAAACAAAACTGACCGATCAGTTCGAATCGACGTGCGAAAATCAAGTGACGCTAAGCAAGAGTCCGTCGCGCGCACACCTAGCACGACGCAACCCTGCCTTAAAACGGAACGTCCTCCGCTATCTAACGGCAAAAAGCCGAACTCGCGTCGAAGATCATTCATCACAAAAGGAAACTTACGTTGGCAGATCCGCAATAACGGCCTCAAAAGCAAACAGAGAAAACTCCCTTGCGGTGAACAAGCTCGAAAAAGACGGGGGACCATTTAAGCTTCTAACGCAACAAACAAAGTTGACCGATCACCACGAGTCGACGTGCGAAAAACAAGTGACGCTAAGCAAGAGTCCGTCGCGCGCATACCTAGCATGACGCAACCCTGCCTTAAAACGGAACGACCTCCGCTATCTCCGGCAAAAAGCCGAACTCGCGTCGAAGATCATTAATCACAAAAGGAAACATACGTTGGCAGATCCGCAACAACGACCCTAAAAGCAAACGGGGAAAACTCGTTTGCGGTGAACAAGCTCGAAAAAAACGGGGATCCATTCAAACTTCTAACGCAGCAAACAAAACTGACCGATCAGTTCGAATCGACGTGCGAAAATCAAGTGACGCTAAGCAAGAGTCCGTCGCGCGCACACCTAGCACGACGCAACACTGCCTTAAAACGGAACGTCCTCCGCTATCTAACGGCAAAAAGCCGAACTCGCGTCGAAGATCATTCATCACAAAAGGAAACTTACGTTGGCAGATCCGCAATAACGGCCTCAAAAGCAAACAGAGAAAACTCCCTTGCGGTGAACAAGCTCGAAAAAGACGGGGGACCATTTAAGCTTCTAACGCAACAAACAAAATTGACCGATCATCACGAGTCGACGTGCGAAAATCAAGTGACGCTAAGCAAGAGTCCGTCGCGCGCACACCTAGCACGACGCAACCCTGCCTTAAAACGGAACGTCCTCCGCTATCTCACGGCAAAAAGCCGAACTCGCGTCGAAGATCATTCATCACAAAAGGAAACATACGTTGGCAGATCCGCAACAACGACCCTAAAAGCTAACGGGGAAAACTCGTTTGCGGTGAACAAGCTCGAAAAAAACGGGGATCCATTCAAGCTTCTAACGCAGCAAACAAAACTGACCGATCAGTTCGAATCGACGTGCGAAAATCAAGTGACGCTAAGCAAGAGTCCGTCGCGCGCACACCTAGCACGACGCAACCCTGCCTTAAAACGGAACGTCCTCCGCTATCTAGCGGCAAAAAGCCGAACTCGCATCGAAGATCATTAATCACAAAAGGAAACATACGTTGGCAGATCCGCAACAACGGCTCCAAAAGCAAACGAGGAAAATTCGCTTGCGGTGAACAAGCTCGAAAAAAACGGGGTCCATTTAAGCTTCTAACGCACCAAACAAAATTGACCGATCACTACGAGTCGACGTGCGAAAATCAAGTGACGCTAAGCAAGAGTCCGTCTCGCGCGCACCTAGCATGACGCAACCCTGCCTTAAAACGGAACGTTTTCCGCTATCTCACGGCAAAGAGCCGAACTCATGTCGAAGATCATTAATCACAAAAGGAAACATACGTTGGCAGATCTGCAAAAACGGTCCCAAAAGCAAACGGAGAAAACTCCCTTGCGGTGAACAAGCTCGAAAAAAAACGGGGGTCCATTTAAGCTTCTAACGCAGCAAACAAAATTGACCGATCACCACGAGTCGACGTGCGAAAATCAAGTGACGCTAAGCAAGAGTCCGTCGCGCGCACACCTAGCACGACGCAACTCTGCCTTAAAACGGAACGTCCTCCGCTGTCTGACGGCAAAAAGCCGAACTCGTATCAAAGATCATTCATTACAAAAGAAAATCGTAACAATTTTTTTTTCTTGTTTACACCACCACAAGGAACTCTCTTTTAGTTTATTATTTCAGGTGATCTTTTGGGGGGAGTAAATGGGGTTTTGCCCCCATAGTTCTGAGCTCGCTAGAAATGGGTATTAAGCGCGTGATTGCGGTTGCGGTCGCGATCGAACTTCCTATAAATTTTGCTTTTGGGTACAGATTATCCTTGCGAAATCAGAATTAAGCAGGTATTAAAGTGCTGATGTTTTCTACGAGGGCCGGGATTTGTATCCAGTGACTATCTAATAAAATCGGACGTGACGCTGACTTTGTAATATAGTGTGTCACACATAATGCCGGGAGATTAACGCCCTGGAACCTGGCCAAGGCGAGAAGAGTATTATCTAAACTTCCGTTAGCAGTAAATGCACGCCCCGAGATGATTCCCGCGTAATCCGCAGAATTCAATAACATGGAAATTCAGCCGCCGAGAATGTGCCTCGAATCTCCGAGAAACGCAAAAATAACGAGCAACCACTTGAGGGAGGCCGGTGAGGAATCGCCGCCGCCGCACAGTCCCCCCGCCGAAATACACCCCCCCGATAAATTATCTTTTATACGCGGCCTTTCACGTTTACGACTCTTTACGACGCGCTTTCAAACGAATCAATATTTGCGAAAGTCGTCAAAAAATAACGGCCTCGACGCAATAATACGCCCGCCCGTCTTTTACGAGTCCGTTCGGCTTTCGGAAAGCAAACGCAATTTTTATTTCGTTTATTAGATGATGCGTTTTACGAGCCCGATAATAAATATTTATGTAATTGTGGGCTTCGTATTGCTTACTTTTATGTGTTTGAATTCAAATAGCTAATCAATCGTTTCATATCCGACGGATTGAATCTTCAATCCTATGTTTGTCAATATTCGATTGGATGTTTATTTCTCCGCGCAATTTATTCCCAACTTGCTTGTGATGACGCTTGAAGAGTCTTTTTCCATTCAATCAATAATACCTGTTGTTATGTTGCGTTAAGTACTTCAAATACACAAATGCAAAGCAAAGTCGAAATTACATGTGAAGCGAAAACCGAAAAACGGGACTCGTATTCCGTTTACTAAACGGTAAACATGCGACAAAACTTTTAACTTAAATGCGATTACGTCTGGTCAAAATGAAAAGTGAAATAATTAACAAAACCTCAAGGTACCCAAAACAAAGTTAACTCCAATCTGGCGGTGTCCCAACTTCGTCCAAACGCCAGGTTACCAGTTACACTTCCGTTCCAGTGAAGGCAACCTCGTAGTGTAGGTTCTCGAACGAAGCGTTACGTCTCAGTCCACTTCTCGAAATATATTGTAACAGAAAAAATAATGATCTAATAATTATTGCATTGCAAAGAAAGCCTTGATAGAAAACCTTGGGCATGATTACATAATAATAATCCGGCAACAGAGAAAAATGAATTACCGGGAGCATCAAGAACACAGCGTTACGTCAATCGCCCACGCACACCGGAAAGTAGGTCAACTTCAGATATAAACATCGATAGATTTTCCAATATCATCAGTTCATCAGTTTATCGTCATACTGATTATAGAGCGTGCTCTCATGTCGTCCGTAATAGTGCTTGTTAAACTTGACATGTAAGTGTGTTTCATAGTGATAGTAAATGTACTAGGTGTTTTTTGTCTTATATTAATTCGGCTACGCAACCCCTCCCCTAATACTTCTTGGTAAAAACTAGATTACCAATAAGGCAACGTTACAATATCAAGCACTAAGACGGTTTACCCACACGTACCTAAAGCCCATTACGCATACAACACCTAATTTGTTAAGTACGGCTTTGGAGTATCTTGTATCCCGAGTAGGCAAAGCCCACGATAAACAACCTAATTAAGGAAGAATGAAACCATCATTACGGACTAATTTGTGCACAGAAATCGCTGGTCATAAATACCTGATTAATGGTTGGTTAATTGTCAGGCTTTGAAAAACATGCATATGAGCGCTTTGATTTACGTAGAGTGCCTATTTCAGAACTCGGAGTAAATCTCTTCCGTTCAGAAGTCACTAAAGCAGCCCCGTCTGAGTAAACAAACAAAATGGGCCGCAGTGTTATGATTATTTCTCGCCGTTGCTTCTGCGGACGGGTAGGCTTCCCTTAGTGCACATTTGAAGACTAGAATTGCTGAAGGTGCTAAGTGACAAATTTTTCAACAAACGAATAAAACCGCACATCTTTATGAATATGACATACGATTAGTGCATTCAGTCGAGGGCTGTAGCACCTACAAGGAACAATTGGTGCAAATAAATTTCTTAGCAGGGCATTGGCGCGAGGATTTGGATTGGTTATCAATGAAAAAAAAAAAACAATAGTTAAAAAGTGGCACTTAGATTCTTTGGGATTTCCACTTTTCATTTGTTTTGAGCGCGGTTGACCGTCACTGTTGGGTTGCGAGGCGGTCGTGCCGTGTCTCTCTTTCCCTGTCAGCCGTGAGACGAGACAGGTGTGCTTTTCATGGTGTTAACGAAGCGAAGTTTTTGTTGGATTTGGTTACCCTACCGTTTTGTGCGGGTACACTCGCTCCGTTAGATTTTTCGTCACTGTTGGAGAGTCTGTTGTTTTACGGGTTTTGTGGACGGAGGTAACGAAAATTATGAACGCGAACAATAAAGAATAAACGGAAACCAGACACGTAACAAAATGAAAGAACAAAATCTTTCAAGTTCTTAGAGTACCTGATAAGGGGCAGTTTTTCCACCGGCAGTTTGGCGCCCGGTAGTTGTTTCGATTTAATCTTCTGAGCTACATACGTCCGTGCACCGGGAGCACTCCGTTCCCCTGCCTGGGCCTTCGTTGGAAAGGAATAAAAGGTTTTGCCGCCTCCGATTTGAATTTGTCGCAGCCACGTACTATCATCTTGTCCCGGAGGAAATCTTAGGTAAGAAACTTTCTGATTTTTCTTCTCACTTGCGGAGTTTTGCGTGACAATGACATCATTGAGCTGGGCTGTGGCAATTTTCGGCAACGAAATCAGCGGAGAAGGATGCGCTATTTGTTGAGCAACGTGTCTAGGAGAGGTTTATTTTGTTGTTTACGTCTTGTTATTTTTCATAAATAAATAAATAAATAAATAAAATAGTACAGCAAAGGGTACACTTTACAGGTTATTTGCGGCTGGAATTCTGTCATCCGGGGTCAAGGTTTCGTCATAAGGCGGTCGCTCGTAGATCATGGAATTAGACTGTACTCATAGCGTGCTTTCAGCCTCAGCAGCGAACCATTGGCACGTCAACGGATGATTCGACCAGTACGAGAGAGCCGAAAGAATAATGAATCCGGCAGAAAAGGATCCTATAAGAAAATACATCCAATAAAAGGTTAAAAAAAAAAAATTCTGGTATCTTTCTAGATGAAAAATAGAAATAAATGACGCCAAACAACTTTCTTAATAACTGAAATAGAACATACCCGTTTTAATTAAACAGATCATTTTACACGATGGGGACAATCCAATTCCAAATAAACCGCACTAACCGGATTTTGCAAGAAATTCAGCTCCATGAGAAAATACAACAAACACAACATGCTTCGAACGTGTCGGTATCGATAATGGAGAGAAGATTGCCAACAAACAAAAACGCACTTCGGCCTTTCCTAGTGGCTTAACCGTACCGAGATGGCCCAACCAATTGGATAACGATTACGTGAGAATTTATTTATTATTATTTATTGCAATTTATCTTCGTTGTGTTTTTCATTTATAAAGTATTTTAGAAATTCGTAAAATGCATTTTAACAAAAACCTATAGAGCCTGCTCTACACTACGACAAGTCTCCCCTGAATGTTTAGTCTGGCTACGGCCGTGGTTCTGTCCTCGTAAGCCTGCTGCTGGTCAACCGCAGCTTGTGAGCCGTTCTCCTCTCGTATTTGCTGCTGGTCAACCGCAGGATATGAACCGTTCCCCTCGTTAGTATATTCTGCTGGTCCCCCGCAGGATATGGACTGCTTCCCTTCTGGTGTGGTCTTTCCACCAACCCTGTTGTTTCTCATTTTTTAATGCTTTGATTTCCTCATCGTTATTTCTGTACGTAAGTAAATCCACGATCATGTTCATGTGCCCGTATTTCCAGCCGTATGAAAAACGCATAGGAAATGCGATTGACGATCATACACCCCTTCGTGGTCCGTAACTTCACCCCCGCCCCCCCTATTACCGTCGGCAATTGATTCTACTTAAACAAGACCCCTTTTTATTACGACGCTGTTGCGTTCACGTGAATACTTAATTGGAATTTATTAAAAATGTACCGCGATGGTAAAACGAAACCAGCAGGCAGAGCGAGAGAGAGAGATCTGGTGGCACGAAAAGCCGAGAGTTATAAATACGTCGGCTTAATCCCGGGCGCGGCGGCTTACATATTTAACAACGGGGTCTATAATTTCAGCAACAAGACGGATATCCGGCACCGCAAGTCTCCCGTTGTTGCCGGGAGTAATTCGGCGAGCGCGGTAAGACCCGTTCGGACGCGGGAGCGCGGCGCGGGCCGTGTGCGGATTTTAATCGCTCCTCGGCCCGGCGCGGCGTTTGCTAACAACAATAATTTGTGTCGTGCGCGCGAAATTAACATAAACAAAACGGGGCGAGATTTATTTCGGCCGGATCAATAACCGGCTGCAGCGCGCAGGTAAATTGCATAATAGATAGACAGGCGTGCCCTCGTTAGTAAATATGAACATTACTAGGACGAACTAGGATACGTGAAAGCAACGAGCTTTCGCAGGTTAAATTTATAAACACAAGAGTGCAACTTCACTGAAGTGATTAATTAGAACCCCCTTATCCCCCCCAGACACCCGGTCAAGAAGAAAAAAGTATTAAGGACAGCTCGCTGACTGAGGGAGTTTGCAGGAACTAGTTAACGATGACTCGAATACAAGTTCTTGCAAGGACAGGCTCTGATAGGTCAACTCGGCTTAGAGGCGGGATCGTCACATCCTAATGACCCTTGTAAGGACAGGCCCTGTTTGGTCAACTCGGCTTAGAGGTGGTAAGGTCATATCCAAGCGACCCGTTCAGGTTCCCGTCACGCGGGTCACGGACGTACTCCCTGGATCCCCTTTAAAATTCGAAGCAACTTGAAGAATACGCCCAGCTCAGTGGAGATGGGGTGGGCTACAATGCAATCGTCGGTAGCAAAAAAAAGAGGAAAACTTACAATCGGTTGTAATGAATGATTCGTCAACAGCAGTGTGTTCTTTTACTGTGTGCAAATAAAAAAACCTCAGTATAAGTACAAGAAATGCTACCTTCTGTGCGTATTTTCCGGTGGTTACTGTACTATAGCCAAAAATTTCAGAGATTCCACTTGTTTGGAATTGTTGTTATGTATGAGAGAGAAACACTAGCAAGGTCGCAACGCCTTCTCACAGTGGACAGCGACACCGCGCTGAGTTCCGCATTCAAACCCATTCCGTAGCGTTTCGTAATAATAATAATAATCGCTAATATCGTTCAGCAATTATTTTATTTAAAATTTTAATTCACTGAGGGAATTAATCTTACATTTATTTAAATACTGCCCTACCTAAAGCAAGTCAATCGAAACACACTTAATAAATGAAAACGCAATTTATTTATTACTTGTGAAAAATAAAACGATGGATGACGATGATGTGATTATTTAACTTAACGGCAATTTTAAGGTACACTTTTCGTCCAGTAATTATAATCGTCGGCCAATAATTTGAAAATACCTTCAAATGTAATTACTTACTTGGAGTGAGGTTACATTGTTTTAATAAATCCAGGCGGGTTTAAAATGTTGATTGACAGGAAGATTTCGAAATCGAATTAATTGAATCTGTAATTTGTAAGATCAATTCTTTTGTAATACTTTGTGAAGATGAATACGAACTCACGTAAACCGAAAGTTTTTGAAAATTCGTTTCCTTCTGCATGCAGAAATTTGCCAAATGGCAGTGAGACTTTCGGCCGGTCTTTTTACCTGTTTGTAAAAGCCATTACGATCTGTTAATGCGCATTATACGAATCAAACATATGTTCGTTCACGACAGGGCTCATGCACAAGGTTAAACCACTTTAAACACTGACCGACTGACCTATTTTCGCGTCGTCGTTCAAACAGGCAGCTGCGTGCGCGAAAGCTTAGCCACCTCTTTACACTCCTTAGTTATGCCAGCAGTTCTCAAACGGTTTGGCGAAAATCTTCCAACGCATTTTTCTCGAAAATTATTAACTTTTTGTTAAGGACATATGAGTTCAATCGTTGCCATTTATGGTGATGCATTACAGATTTAAATATTTGCACACAGTATTGTAACAGAAGAAGTAATTACGGAAAAATAAATTCCTCAATTTCTGTTTCATACGATGCGACGACAAGAACCACCAACAGCTTGAAATAGCTTACAAGGCTGTTTTCTGAGAAAACGCAATAATTGGATGGCGACATAAATATTGTGGGAACGTTTAACTGCGTAATCTCTTCGCTTGCTTTTTTATGCTAGAAATAATTTTTATTGCGATCTCTAAACGTGTATTTTAAACCGCAGATTGCTTCCCACGCCTACGATCTAATTTTTTGGTGCAATTCGCAGGCGTTTCTATACATCCCAGAACACTCCGGCAATAAATCATTTTACGATTTCGCTGTTTCGGCATCATTATAATTGCTTCGGCCTGGAGTCTGTGTTTTTGCATTGATTTCACAATTTGATTCGATTACAACATTTAGTAGGAATTAAATTGATTGTCGAGACTAGTTGTGAAACTCGACGTCTCGTCAAGTTATTTTGTATCATCTTAAGTTTTCTTTTTGCCGCCAGCTTGAGTTATAAATTGCTTTTACACTCTAAGTCCATTGGAACATATTCACATCGTCTTTTACTCCGTTGGCTTTGGTGTACGTCATATCGATTTTGGTTCGTTCAACTTCCTTCTTTCGCATTTTGGGGCGAAACCAAATTTGGCTTTATTAATTTGGTGCGAGCATGTAGCGTTCAGTCGTCATCTCGATATTACCAGGGCACGGGGGGTGTTTTGTGAAGGGCTACGGCCCATATAGTTTGTCTACATCCCAAGGCGGATAAGACATCCTTGGTTTCGTATCGGTCAGGATTTAAGAGAAACCGCTTGCAATTGTACGACTTCGGTCGGAGTTTGATGGTGGCCAGGTGGATCCAAAAGCTCGACGTTAGCTTGCCTCAGCTAGTCTCTTTAATTCAGGTAGGTATGTTTGATACTGTTGCTCTTTGCGCGCAAATTGTCGTGCTCTTCTTCGCTCCCGCATGCGTTGCATTTTCTGCGCCAGAACTAATTTGTTATTACAATCTCCTTGGCAATATAAATGTGCATTTTATAATGCAGATCGCTTCCCCCGACTTCTATCTAATTTTGTGGTGCAATTCGCAGACGTTTTATACATCTCAGAACACTTCGGCAATAAACCCTTTTATGATTTCGCTGTTTCGGCATTATTATAATTGCAGGGGCCTGGAGTCTGGGCTTTGCGTTGATTTCACAATTCGATTCGCAATCGCCTGCAGCTGAAATTCACAATATTTAGTGGAAATTAAATTAATTGTCGAGACTGGTTGTAAAACTCCACATCTCGTCAGTTTTCTTGTATCATTTTATTTCCCCAGACGTACGTTTTTTTTGCCCCCAGTTTTCACACTTAACATTTACCTCCGTTGGATCCTATTGACATCATTTTTTACTCGGTTGGCTTTGGTTTATGTCACATCGATTTGTTTCACCGAATTTCATAAATGACTTAATAGAAATTGTAAATTTATTATCAGTCATACGGCCATTAACTCGCATTTTTGAGGCACATTTATCGTCCAGTAATTATAATCGTCGGGTTTTAATGCTTAAAATTGTAATTACTTAGAGTGAAGTTACATTTATTTATTTTATCAAATCCATGCGTTTTGTGAACACACACAAATGTTTTGATTGAGCAGATGATTTACGAGATCGTTTGTGCACAAGGTTAAGTTAAACACTGACCTATCTTCGCGTCGCCATTCAACAGGAGACCGTGAACACGACAGTTAGGCCACCATCCATTAGCTACGCCAGCATTCCTCAAACGGTTTGGTGAAAACCTGTCAACGCATTTCTTCCGAAATTATAATCGTCGGCCTATAATTTGAAAATATTTTAAAATGTAATTACTTACTTGAAGTGAGGTTACATTGTTTTAATAAATCCAGACGGATGTAAAATGTTGATTGAACGGAAGATTTCGAAATCGAATTAATTGAATCTGTAATTTGAAAGATCAATTTTTTTTTTTAATACTTCGTGAAGATGAATATGAACTCACGTAAACCGAAAGTTTTTGAAAATTCGTTTCCTTCCGCATGCAGAAATTTGCCAAATGGCCGTGAGACTTCCGGCCGGTCTTTTTACCTGTTTGTAAAAGCCATTACGACCTGTTAATGCGCATCATACGAATCACGGCCTGGAGTCTGGGATTTGCGTTGATTTCACAATTCGATTCGCAATCGCCTGCAGCTGAAATTCACAATATTTAGTGGAAATTAAATTAATTGTCGAAACTGATTGTAAAACCCGACATCTCGTCAGTTTTCTTGTGTCATTTTATTTCCTTAGATGTACGTCTTTTTTGCCTCCAGCTTTCACACTTGACATTTACCTCCGTTGGATCCTATTGACGTCTTTTACTCGGTTGGCTTTGGTTTATGTCACATCGATTTGCTTGACCGAATTTCATAAATGACTTAATAGAAAAACCAGCATTAATTCGCACATTTATCGTCCAGTAATTATAATCGTTGGGTTCTGGGGCGAAGCCAAATTTGGCTTTATTAATTTAGTGCGAACAAGTAAAAAATAAAATGGAAACAAATGAATTAAAAATCCATTAAATACCGAACGTGATTTTTTCCGTATTTCAGAATTATTGTTAACGACGCGGCGAAATAAAAATTAATTCCCACTTTTTGGTCTCCTCTCGCCATTGTAAAAAAAAAGTAAGCCAAACAGTGATGAAAAGTACCGCCCGCTTGGCGGTAATTCGTCACAGTTGGCAACAATGAATGGCCATGTAACCTGACAATTAGAAAAGGACAGAAAACTCGCCGCATTTATAACCGTCGGTTAGAGAAAGACAGCGTGGCGATTTTTTTTAAATTAAAAACTTATATCTAGTTATGTATTGTAAATAATTACTAAATATTTTTACGTCCTAACACACTAATCCTTAACGTCTGGAAAATATTAATTAAACATCATAGCTTAGTTAATTAATTATGACTGTAAATTTATTATCAGTCATACCGGCATTAACTCGCATTTTTGAGGCACATTTATCGTCCAGTAATTATAATCGAGATCGGATTTTTAATACTTAAAATTGTAACTACTTCGAGTGAAGTTACATTTACTTATTTTAACAAATCCAGGCGATTTGTGAACGCGTTTAAAATGTTTCGATTGATCAGATGATTTACGAGATCGTTCGTGCACAAGGTTAAGTTAAACACTGACCTATCTTCGCGTCGTCGTACAACAGGTGATGGTGAACACGAGAGTTAGGCCACCATCCATTAGCTATGCCAGCATTTCTCAAACGGTTCGGTGAAAATGCACTTTTCTCGAAACTATTAACTTTTTGTTAAGGACTTATGAGACTCATACATTGCTTGAATGAAGTTGGCAGCACCGTGGCCATTTTGTATTATATGAAGTGTCACGTACACATAACCTCTTTATTGTAATAGAGTATTATGTAGGTGTTGCAGATAACACAATAACAATAATTATTCTCTTTTCTATGTGACCGCAGGTAAGCGTATTCTGAAGTCAACGATTATGACAGACCGGAAACGTCGATGTCCGAATCCTACAGAAATCGATCCGACAGGGAGTGTACGTAGGTATTTAAACGCCTTGTTGCAGCTGACGCGAAACGATAATTATTCTCAGTACTACGTAACCGCAAACAAATGAATTCTGGAAACTTCGACTACGGCAGTTCACTACGGACAAAATGTCGACATCAGAATCTGAGAATTATGAGATCGATCCCACAGTAGGAGAGCATGTTTTAAAAATATGAGGCCATCGGTTTATCACTTACTGCAGTTTACCTAATCTCGATAATTATTCTCGAACTCGAACATTAACTCAAACAAGGTTGTTCCAAAACTCAGACAAAGGTGTGTTTAGAATACGTCTTGATTGTCAAACGTATCAGGTAACGAAATTCTCTCTGTGTTTGGCCAGATTTAAAAATCTTGCATAATATACTAAAATTAACGTCAAATTCTTTTTACAAGTTATGTACAATATCAAACAATTCAAACTACACTTTCCGTTCTTGTAGGTGTTGCTATTTTCAGGCTCGAGGAAGCCCGAGCTGTTGGAGAAACGAGCCCTTTTTTTAGAGGCACGAAAGATTAACGAAAATTTGATACGCATGGTAACATAACCTCAAAATCGAAGTTAATAATTCTCAAAAATTTGAGCCGAAAACCTGATTTTAAAATACACAAACTGAAATTAACTTTACTTTCTCTCAGTGAGACAGAGAATCAGCCTTAGACGCAGTCCATCAAGCTTAAGCATCTTTATCTTGGAAATTTTCTAGTTCAAATGGAGATGAGGTGGATGGGTCGAACTTTAACGTTAATTTGTCGAAGTGCGCCGGAGGTAATTACCCAACTGGGATCCTTGTCAATCCAAGCTGTTTATTTCTATGAACGAATCGCTTCGCTGGCGCGCCGGTTTCACTAATTCGTACTATGACCGAAATACTGCGTAAATTATTGTAGTATTAATTGTACTGTAATCGCAATGTACTGTAATCAAACAATCGTGCTTTAGTTGACCAAACAAAATAAGTGAGCCTGAAAGCTGCACAGTCCACGTGTACTGGCGCTGATTAGAATTCTGGTCGAATCCGGAGGTCCCCGTAGCTCTCACCTCTATTAAATGCAAACAATTTATTCAGATCATTAGTTTGGCAGTAACGCAGTTTCGCCGGTGTAATTGGGAGTATCTGGGAAACGGCCGACGCGTCTCGTACCTTCTGCGTTCGGGTACATTAACGTAAGTTATTGATTAATCCGGCCGAGGAAGGGTCCGGCCCCGGCTTTTACGGCCGCACGTTAGCGGGCTGCTCTCTCCTCAAGTGTAATTGTATCGTAAAACAGCGCGGCTCGATTTATGTCGTCGACTATTACCGAGGCTCTCACGCCGTGAATACCCCGGAATGAGATGTTTCTCATGATGGATTGCCGCATTTTTCTCGGCGAAACTCGCCCGAATACAAAAGGAAGGGAAGCCGTGCGTCAAAAAATACGTCTCGGCACGGGGAGAATGCAGCTCTAAACTTCTGCTAAACGCCTCGAGAGGTTCAGAAATTCCGGAGCACTATTTCAGATTTTATTAAAAAAAAAAAAAAATTCGACCCACACCCATCTCCATCGAAGCTAGGGAATCGCGCTTATAACTACGCCTACCACCTTTGTATTAATCAGTAGAACCGATACGTTAGCGAGGCGATCCGTTCGTAGAAATCAGCCCAGTTGATTAGTCAGTTATTTATTAAACAAATTGTGGTCAAAATTCAACCCACCCCCTTCCCCATCGAAGCTAGGGAATCGCGTTTATAACTACGCCTGCCACCTTTGTATTAATTAGTAGAACCGATACGTTAGCGAGGCGATCCGTTCGCAGAAATCAGCCCAGTTGATTAGTCTGTTATTTCCTAAACAAATTGTGGTCAAAATTCAACCCACCCCCTTCCCCATCGAAGCTAGGGAATCGCGTTTATAACTACGCCTACCACCTTTGTATTAATTAGAAGAACCCATACGTTAGCGAGGCGTTCTGTTCGTAGAAATCAGCTCAGTTGATTAGCAAGTTATTTCCTAAACAAATTGTGGTCAAAATTCAACCCACACCCTTCCCCATCGAAGCTAGGGAATCGCGTTTATAACTACGCCTACCACCTTTGTATTAATTAGAAGAACCGATACGTTAGCGAGGCGTTCTGTTCGTAGAAATCAGCTCAGTTGATTAGCAAGTTATTTCCTAAACAAATTGTGGTCAAAATTCAACCCACACCCTTCCCCATCGAAGCTAGGGAATCGCGTTTATAACTACGCCTACCACCTTTGTATTAATTAGTAGAACCGATACGTTAGCGAGGCGATCCGTTCGCAGAAATCAGCCCAGTTGATTAGTCTGTTATTTCCTAAACAAATTGTGGTCAAAATTCAACCCACACCTTTCCCCATCGAAGCTAGGGATCGCGCTTACAACTACGCCTACCACCTTTGTATGAATTAGTAAAACCGATACGTTAGCGAGGCGATCCGTTCGTAGAAATCAGCCCAGTTGATTAGTACGTTACTTCCTAAACAAATTGTGGTCAAAATTCAACCCACACTCTTCCCCATCGAAGCTAGGGAATTGCGCTTATGACTACGCCTACCAGCTTTGTACTAATTAGTAGAACCGACACATTAGCGAGGCGATTTGTTCGAAGAAATCAGCTCAGTTGATTAGCAAGTTATTTCCTAAACAAATTGTGGTCAAAATTCAACCCACACCCTTCCCCATCGAAGCTAGGGAATCCCGCTTACAACTACGCCTACCACCTTTGTATTAATTAGTAGAACCGACACTTAGCGAGGCGATTCGTTCGTAGAAATCAGTCCAGTTGATTGGTAAGTTATTTTCTTAAACAAATTGTGGTCAAAATACAACCCACACCCTTCTCCAACGGAACTAGGGAATCCCGCTTGTAACTACGCCTGCCGGTAGGAACGCATGCGATGCTTCGATACTTTTATAAGTACCGATACTTTTTGGGCATCGAATGGCATCGGAACATCGATACCTTCGTTTCGATACCTTTAAAATACCGATACTTTCGTTTGGGAATCGAGAAGTATCGCAATCGCCAAATTAATGACAACAGCTCAAACCTACTATAAAAAAATAATAATCTCGCATTCTCGCTTTAATTACTCAACTTGTTACGGTTCGGAAAACCGGTTTCAAAAGTCACCCTGTATATATCAAGTTTTAAATCGCATAAATTTTTCTCGGAAAGAAACATAGTTTTCGTGTGAACGACGAGCGGCGCCGGCGTGGTTTCTCTGTTGCTTTTATTATTTATTTATCAACATTTTCGTCGCACAATGATTTTTATGACACAGAATTGCGTCCCACGTCTTGATCTAATTTTGTGGTGCAAGTCGCAGACCTTTGTGCAACTCAAAACGCTGCGGCAATGCAGTTTCGCCATTATAATTCTCTTAAGTCAAACTCTCAGTTCGCATTTTTAGCCTTGGTTGCATAATCTTTTGCAAGCGTCTACGTACGTAACTATATTCCACACGTTATTTCCTGGAAATTAAATCGAATGTTTATTCTAATCGTCGAGACTGGTCGTAAAACTCTGCGACGCCGTAGTTTTTTTTTTGTGTCTGGTTCCTTGCGATTTACGTTCTTCTATTCACTTGTTATTTCCACGGAAATATAAGTTACGTCCACACTTGACATTTGACGTCACTGGTTATTACTGATGTCATCTTATATACACGGTTGGCTTTTGTTTAGTATATGTTGGTTTTGATTCGTTGAAGCCCTTCTCTTCGTAATTACGCGCGTAGCCATGTTTGGCTTTATTAATTTGTGGCGTGCATGTAGCATTCAGTCGTCGTTGAGATATAAAATTTTTTATTGACTTTACGTTTCTCGTTCTTATATTGATAATGTATGTAATTTTATTGATTCTTGTTACAACGCAACAGTACGATATTGCAATGTATCGATACTTTTCTGCCAAATATCGTATGGTATCGATACTATTTAAAAAAATTTTCATTTGATCAAAATTATCGACACTTTGTGTAAAATGTGCATCCCTACCTGCCGGTTTTATGTGAATTTGCACAGCTAACACGTCAGAGAGGCGATCCGTTTGTAGGAATAAGCGCTGTGGATTACTATGGTACCACTGTACTCAACTCTATTCAACCAATCAAACAAAAAAATTAAAAAATATAAAAAAAGGAAAACCAAACATTAAAATAAATAAATTTCAATGCAGAAGCAAAACACATTAAAAAAATAAAATGACAACTAGTAAACTAATTAAATGCCAAACGTAATTTTTCGGTATCTTAAAATTATTGTTAACGACGCCGCCAAATAAAAATTAATTTGCCCATTTTGGTCTCCTCTCGCCATTGTAAAAAAAGTAAGCCAATCAGTGACGAAAAGTACCGCCCGCTTAGCGGTAATTCGTCGCGGTTGGCACCAGTGAATGGCCAAGTAATCTAACAATTAAAAAAGCCGCAGGTCACAATATTTAGTAAGAATTAAATTGACTGTCGAGACCGGTTTTAAAACTCGACGTCTCGTCAAGTTTTTTTTGTATCATCTTATTTCCTGAGAAGTAAGTTTTTTTTGCCGCCAGCTTGAGTTATAAATTGCTTTTACACTTGACATTTACCTCCATTGGATCCCATTGACATCATCTTTTACTCCGTTGGCTTTGGTTTACGTCACATCGGTTTTGGTTCGTTCAACCTCCTTCTTTCGCATTTTGGGGCGAAGCCAAATTTGGCTTTATTAATTTGGTGCGAGCATGTAGCGTTCAGTCGTCCTCTAGATATTACCAGGTCACGGGGTGTGTTTTGTGAAGGGCTACGGCCCATATAGTTTGTCTACATCCCAAGGCGGATAAGACATCCTTGGTTTCGTATAGGTCAGGATTTAAAGGAAACCGCTTGCAATTGTACGACTTCGGTCGGAGTTTGATGGTGGCCAGGTGGATCCAAAAGCTCGACGTTAGCTTGCCTCAGCTATTCTCTTTTAATTCAGATAGGTATGTTTGATATTGTTGCTCTTTTCGCGCAAATTGTCGTGCTCTTCTTCGCTCCCGCCTGCGTTGCATTTTCTGTGCCAGAACTAATTTGTTATTGCAATCTCCGTTGCAATATAAATGTGCATTTTATAATGCAGATCGCTTTCCCCGACGTCGATCTAATTTTGTGGTGCAATTCGCAGACGTTTTTATACATCTCAGAACACTCCGGCAATAAACTCTTTTATTATTTCGCTGTTTCGGCATTATTATAATTGCAGGGTCCTGGAGTCTGGACTTTTGCGTTGATTTCACTATTCGATTCGCAATCGCCTGCAGCTGAAATTCATAATATTTAGTGGAAATTAAATTAATTGTCGAAACTGGTTGTAAAACTCGAAATCTCGTCAGTTTGCTTGTATCATTTTATTTCCTCAGACGTACGTTTTTTTGCCCCCTGCTTTCACACTTGACATTTACCTCCGTTGGATCCTATTGACATCATTTTTTACTCGGTTGGCTTTGGTTTATGTCACATCGATTTGCTTGACCGAATTTCATAAATGACTTAATAGAAATTGTAAAATTTATTATCAGTCATACCGGCATTAACTCGCATTTTTGAGGCACATTTATCGTCCAGTAATTATAATCGTTGGTTTTTGGGGCGAAGCCAAAATTGGCTTTATTAATTTAGTCCGAACAAGTAAAAAATAAAATGGAAACAAATGAACTAAAAATCCATTAAATACCGAACGTGATTTTTTCCGTATTTCAGAATTATTGTTAACGACGCCGCCAAATAAAAATTAATTCGCCCATTTTGATCTCTCCTCGCCATTGTAAAAAAAGGTAAGCCAATCAGTGTTGAAAAGTACCGCCCGCTTGGCGGTAATTCGTCACGGTTGGCAACAGTGAATGGCCAGGTAATCTAACAATTAGAAAAGCTGCAGTTCACAATATTTAGTAAGAAGTAAATTGACTGTCGAGACTGGTTGTAAAACTCCACGTCTCGTCAGTTCTGTTGTATCATCTCATTTCCTGAGAAGTACGCTTTTTTACCAGCTTGAATTATAAAATGCTTTTACACTTGACATTTAACTCCAGTGGATCTCATTGACATCATTTTTTACTCCGTTGGCTTTGGTTTACGTCACATCGGTTTTGGTTCGTTCAACCTCCTTCTTTCGCATTTTGGGGCGAAGCCAAATTTGGTAATTCGTCACGGTTGGCAACAGTGAATGGCTATGTAACCTAACAATTAGAAAAGGACAGAAAACTCGCCGCATTTATAACCGTCGGTTAGAGAAAGACGATTTTTTTTTAATTAAAAACTTATATCTAGTTATGTACTGTAAATAATTACTAAATATGTTTATGTCCTAACACACTAATCCTTAACGTCCGCAAAAAATTAATTAAACATCATAGCTTAGTTAATTAATCAGCCAGTCCTGTTGGTTTTACGATGTAGGAATAGTGCTATCTGAGGGAATCGAGGACGCTGAGTCCGAGTAGGACTTCAAATCTCAAATTTAAAATACTCAAATCCTCTCTGTCGTTATTTGGTTGGTCCCCACCTTGACTCTGTGCGCCCCCTCTTGCAAGCAAGACAGAAACGAATGTATTAGAGCGTTGCGTTGAAAAGTAACCGCCTAAGATTAAAAAAAAATACATCTGAGTTGACGTCATTGATTGATTGATTGATGGGTTACATTCGCAAGGTATGCCAATAAAGCGCGCTTAGATGTTTGATGACATGTTTGATGATGGGGGTAATCGTTAGAGAGAACAGAAGACCCTCGGCGTACTTACACAAAGAGCATCTAATGAGCGGACGGCCGGCGGAATTCACGTAACGAAAACCTCCCTTGCACTCCCCCCCCCCCCCCCCCGAGCTAATAATAATTCCGGCTTCAAAATGACACGTGATTTGCGGCGCGCGCTTTATTTGACGTGGCGGGTCTCCCATTGCGTTTACACGGAAATGCTTTCACTCGCGCCCATCAAACATAATAATCACCCCCTCCCCCACCCCTCCGCGCCATTGCTCCACGCGCTTCCATTTATTTATTTATTTATTTATTTACAAATGAGGCCTAATTGTTCCGGAATTATCGCCGATTATCCACCCATTGATCCCCCACTGATTACGTTTAACTCGTCATCGTCCCCTGCCTGCGAGGGCAGTTTATTTTCAGAGGCCCGTGAATTTTTAAACGGGTGATGAGGGGAGGGGTGGGGGCAGCGTTTTGAACCGGCCGGTGCACAGTGTGTGTAATATTTGTTGTGTAGCTGGAATTAATTCAACGAATAAAATTTATAGGAAGAGAATGGTTTTAAGGGCTATTAGTACAGAACGGAATTATACAGGGTTAGTTAAAAGTATGGAGACGGCGACTTATTGTCGTTAATATTCATTATAGGAAATTATGTTCAATACAAAAGTTTGTTATGAAATTATTATCTACATGTGAGGATACTTGAATTTTTTTTTCTTCAATTGTTCTTAAGTTACGACGTCATCGATATTTGTTTGAAATGACAACCTATATTTCTGATTATTGATTTCGATAGTTCATTCTATTCCCTTTTCAACGGTATACAATGTTCAGTATGTTACATTTGAAAAAAATTGAGAAAAAGTGCCTTAAAGTTCAAATATTAAAGGTCCATTAAATTAGCAGAATTAATTAACACGGTAACTAGACTCATTTATTTGCAATAAACTTATCAGTCACAATCTTATCATTAAAAACAAATTAATAACTAACTAAATTAAAGTAAGTGTTCAAATTGTTCTCCATTTCTAATTTGACAATGACCCAATCGATTTACAAAACCCTGAATAGAATTTTGTAAAAATTCTCGGGGAATTTCTTCTATCGTTCTGGTAATTCGGATTTTTAAATCTTCGACATCGTTGGGCTTATCTTTGTAAACCTTGATTTTACGTATCGCCAAAGAAAAAAATCTAAAGGGCTTAAATCAGGCGAACGAGCTGGCCATTCAATACTTCCTCGTCTCCCAATCCATCTGTTTGGAAAGACGTTATCCAAATATTGACGAACATTGACACCATAATATGGTGGGGTGCCATCGTGCTGGAACCAGATACTGTTATTGGGAAGGTGTTCATTGTTTTCATCTGGATACAGCATATCACAAGCAGGTATAATTTCATTTTGCAATAACTGAAAATACAGAGCCGAAGTTAAATTGCCATTGATGAAAAAGGGACCGATAATATGACCCCCTAGAATGCCAACCGAAACATTAACCTTTTGGGGGTACAGCGTATGGTGCTCCATAAACCAAAAAGGATTTTCCGATCACCAATATCTGCAATTATGTCTGTTTACTTCACCGATAAGACAAAAGGTAGCTTCGTCAGAGAAAATAATATTGTTGACGAAATTTGCATTATTATTGCAAATATTTTGACATTTCTTCACAAAATTGTAGTCTCCTATCAAAATCATCTTCCGTCAACTCGTGTAGAAGTTGTACCTTATAAGGTTTATACTTTTCACTTTTTAAAATTGAAACGACCGATAACTGTGAAATATTGTGATTGGCCGCTAATTGATTGGTTGATAAATGGGAATCCTCAGATACGGCCAATAGAACATTCAGTTTTTTATCATCGCTTTGCTTTTCGATGTTCTAGGTCTACCATTCCTTGGCAAATCTTTAACACTACCGGTTTGTTCAAAGCGTTTTAAGGTTTTACCAACAACTGATTTAGAAATTGGATTTCTGTTTGGATGCGTGTCATTAAATAAATTACAAACGTCTTTTAAACTTCTGCGTCTATTTCCATAACCCAGTATCATAAGTATTTCAATTCTTTCACGTTCACTTAAACTCGCCATTACTAATATTAACAGCAACAAATTGCACAATTGAAATATGTCAACTATTTGACATATACAATAACCACTGATAAAGTTACCTCGCTCGCATTTGTTTATCGCCTTGCTTTGGCTATCTAGATTAATTCTGCTAATTTAATGGATCTTTAATATTTGAACTTTAAGGCACTTTTTCTCATTTTTTTTCAAATGTAACATACTGAACATTGTATACCGTTGAAAAGGGAATAGAATGAACTATCGAAATCAATAATCAGAAATATAGGTTGTCATTTCAAACAAATATCGATGACGTCGTAACTTAAGAACAATTGAAGAAAAAAAAATTCAAGTATCCTCAAATGTAGATAATAATTTCATAACAAACTTTTGTATTGAACATAATTTCCTAAAATGAAAATTAACGACAATAAGTCGCCGTCTCCATACTTTTAACTAACCCTGTATATTTTGTTCGGTTTATTTCGAGCGAGGCGGCAACGAGAGCGTATGCATTCGCGCGCCACTGCAACGTCATACGTTTGCCGCCTCGTTTGTAATTAACCGAACAAAATATATAATTCCATTCCCTGGCTATTAGCAAATAAAGCACAAAACAGTGAACGTGTTTTGATTTATTTTTTTTTAAATACTTAATGCCTGCATGGTATGAAAAATTAACAATAACGGGCGAGACACGGCATGATATTTTAAAAGAACTTATTTTGGAAAATAGAGCACAGAGCAAGAGATTTTAAGAAAAGTTGCATTAAATTTTAAGGATTGAAATTCATAGAATTCCCGATTTTCAATTGTTTAGAAGCCGCCGCGCGCTCTTATTATTATTATTATTATTATTATTATTATTAAACAGCAAAGTGTATTTTTATCACGGATTTTAAATTTGTATTTGAATAATAATTTAATAATTGATTGCTACACGTCTTTGACTTCTTCTTATTAGTTATTTATCCTGATAATAAAATTAAATGATAAAATAAATAATATTGTGATAAATAAAATTATTATTTTTTAATTCAAAGCTAGAACTTTAAGAACATTGACAAATAATAATTTATAATTAGGAAGAAAATCATCAGAGCAGCAAACTCTGCTAAAAAAAATTATGTTTAATTCAAAGATAGAACATTGACAGAAAATTTTTAATTAGAAACAGAATCATCAGAGTCGGAAACTCTGATGATTCTCTGATTCTGGTTAAAAATTATTTGTTTCAAAGCTAGAACTTTAAGAACACGGACAAATAATAATTTTTAATTAGAATCAGAATCATTGCAGCAGAAAATTATGATGATCCTGATAAAACAATAATGTAAAATAATAAACAAATGAAAGGTAAGACATTAAGAACATTGAGAAATAATTTTAATCAGAAGCAGAATCATCAGAGTTTGTTAAATAATCCTTAGAGCTTTGAAAACTTAACTGATCTGAAGGATCCGCCAGTATTTCTAAAACTTCAGGAATAATCTCTGCACGCTTTGTTTTTTCATCTGTCAATGTCAATGTCAACTTATTTTTTCGCTTCTCCCTTTCGTGATCCATATACCGAAAATATCACGATGGGTAATTACCGGAGGCGTTGCTATAAATTTCCAAAAATATTCAAAATTAGCAAAATTTAGCAAAAGTTTTTGTAAACGTTAAACAGATATTGAATAAAACTTCAAGAGAAAACTAAAAGTAATTTGATATACATTGATATATATGGTACTAAATGTTAAATTGATTGAAGTTTCTGATAAAAAATGTATACCTACAGTAAATTTATTTTTATGGATAAAGGAGAACTCTAATTCATGAATTAAAATATGCGACCTAATCTCAAAACGGTGCAGAAAAAAGCTCGTACAGTTAAAAAAAAAGTTATCAAAAAAATAGTTTCTGCAATCAATAACTAAACTTATATGAATTTCAAGACCAGCTTCCTTTGTATATCAAAACCGCAAGTAAAATAGTGAATTTTGGGAGGAAAACTCACAATTGATCTCAACCTAAATCAATTTAATACAAATAAAAATTAAAAATTGCAAAAAACATTAAAAGTATAAAAGTTGTTAAAAATTAAAAATCAATGAAATTGAAGCTCAACCTATCTCAGCGTCAACATAATCCATTTTTAACTTAGGATGTTTTTATGATACAGAATTCTGGAAAAATCTTAAATTCCCCCAAACGCATGATTTTATTTTTATGCTATCGACAGCTGAATTTTTGAAATACCAACTTTATGACATAAAGAAATAGCATGTATGATAGCGATATAACCTCAATCTGATTCATCTTGTATGCAGAAAAAAAAAATAACGATTACTTAAGTATTTATTATTTTCCTATTATCAACAAATTTGCTTCACTCAATATATAGGATTACCTGACTTGTGCAAAAAACTTTGTTTGTTTGCTGGCATCAATAAATATATTATTATTATTAGAATTAGTTTTTTTTTTCAAATTTGTAAACCTGATGCCTTGGTTCAACAGCAATCTTTATTACCGTCTCTAAAGTATCTTGCAATATTAGTTGCTCAATTTTTTATTGCTGCAATTGATTATTGCCAGTAATGAAAATTGCGACTAGTATCTAATATTCTTTTTAGAAATTGTCGTTTCGTGTTGCCAATAATTTTTTTTTGTACAGCTATGGGTTTTTTGATTTTGCGGTAAGAAATATTGAATTTGCTGTCAAGTATCGTGTGATCAATGGAATTCATAATTAGATGAGGCTGTGATTGGTGCTATTTTATGCTGTGTGGTTGGATACAATGAGAAATACATAATAAGCTGACAGTTGTCATATTTGACGTTATGTTCGTGCTCTATACAATCTTTATTTTGTTATTTTATTTGGTATAGATGCTGGTTTAAAGACTTTTTTCAAAGTGCACGCCTGTATTGCCAACTTACGATAAATACCACAGCCTACTCTAATTATAAATTCCGTTGATCGCATAGTATAATAAGTTTTGTTTTAAATAGATTTAGCTCTTTTCACAACAAAACACGATTTACTATGTAGAAAAAGAAATTAATAACTCATTAAGTTTCCTTGATGTCAATGTTATCGAACAGAACCGCAAATTAATAACTAATTGCTTTCATGGTCAGGTACAAAACAAAAATTTATAATTATTTTTTTAACACGTATGTACATTATTTTCTGAGAAAATTTCCATAACAACAATAATTTGAAATTAATACAGAATATTCTTATTCATAATTCACGTAACCATCGGCGTGGTACGTGTTAGTTAAAAATCGTATTAAATACGTATTTACAAGATTAAACTAAACGTTTAAATATCTTTAAAAACACAATTTAATTTAGGCCTGTCATTAAGGAAATATTTAAAATTTTCATTTTACACGAAACACTAAATTGCAATTGCAATTGCACTTGCAATTTATTACCAACTGTAAGAACCAATTTTTTATAGAAAATTTTTATTTTAATTGTAATAGAAATTTCAGTTTTCAAATTACATCTGATCTTGGCTTCCTGAAAAAGTTGAAAAATCTAATTAATTAGATTAATTAATGTTACACTGTGCGGCGGTTATATTACACTTATTATTTCATTCTCATTCTGCACAAGTCGTTCGAGGAGTTTGTGAAACATTTCAAGTGTCGAGTCATCTGCGCGCGTTTGAATTATTTTACGTCGGCGTTTTAATCGTTTCGTTCGCGGAGGGAAAACCTGACGCGCGGGGGCGTCCCCGGCTCGGCGGTGGCGGCGGCAGCTCGACGTGGGGCTTGTTCAATTTACGAAGAGGATTATGCGTGCTTAGGCTATCAATCGGCTAAGCGAATTCGGATTATTTGCGATTCTTGTTGCGTCCGGTTTTCATTCATGTCGGATTCTTCCGGGAATTGGATCTTCTTTTCATGACGGCGATTCGAACACACACACACACACACGCGCGCACGCGCGCACGGAAACGAAATCCACGTCGATTATTACGGTCACAATTCGGCAAATTGAAAAATGTTTAGATTACATTACAGCAGATAAGAGAAGGCATTTCAGAAAATGGAATGTGGAAAAAAAAAGCACGAGAACGAGCTTGTAAGCTTTCGGTTGAATAAGTCACGTTGGTTATGTAAAAACGTGCGGATGAGGGTTGAATGGGTAAGAGAATAAAAGTGAACAGGGGGACCGAAATAACCAACTTTTCATCCCCTTTTGCCCACCAATTCTTTCGCAGTTCGCACAAAGTTGAACCTCGATTTTCTTTGTTAGTAGTATTCTGGTTTTCGGGTGGAAGTCAGAAATCGAATTCTACTTCGTTTTTTCACGGTTTTCTCGAATGTTTATATACTGGGAGTCTCATAACATACGGAGTAAATTGAAATGGCAGCTAAAGCAGATCAAATTAAAACTCTTTTCTTAATAAACTTTTGATAAAAAGAAAACAATAACTGAAAAGTTGCTAAGGTTTAAAGCAAGATTAATTAAGAAGCAACCTGGAGTAATATTTTACGTTTTAAATTCAAATTTGGCCAATTTAATGCTTTGCATGAAACAACTTTTTAAAAAATGTTTCCCAGCGTTTGCAAAATCGGCTGCGGAAGTTTTGTGAAAAGCCCTACAATAAGGAAAACAATGGAATGACGGTTTGATAACCTATAAATTTTAACCTACAAATATCCAATCTTGTTTTCAAATCCAGTTTTTTTTTTCAAAATCATCTGATAAGCTCTTCTCTATTTGTTCTTCTATTGTTTCCATGTTAATCTCTGCCTGTTTATACCTTCATTCGCGTTTTTAATTTCTTGCTTTTAATTTCGTTTCGTATGTCGTTTATCTCCTTCTCTCTTCTGGTCCGTTTTTTCATTTTGCATTTATTTATTTATTCATTTATCCTTCACGTTACTCCTTTGTTATCATTTTACATTTTCCGTAGTACTTATTTCCCTTTTTCATTTAATTCGATCAAATTTTTTTATTTATTGTTGTTTCTCCGTGTTTTAATTATTAACTTCTTGTTTGCTGACTTTGTTTCTGTTTGTGGTAGTAATTTAACCCTAGTATTAATCCTTCGCCTTCGTTGTTAACCGCAACTGTTTTGTTTTAATAATTATCGTCGTTGCTTTGCTGTTTCAAAGTGACCTTCTCCGATATTATTTAAACAATTGAACAATCGCGAAAGGCAAGTATTCTAAAAAGTTCAAGTTTGAAATCGATTTACAAAAAAAAAAAAAATCACTGAGTTTTCCAAAAATTAGTTAAAATAATTTCATACTTTTTTTTTTTTTAGAAAATGTTATACTTTATTTAAAATTTTACTTCCTCAATTTTTTCCCATGTTCTTTGATCGCTCGACGAACATAGGAAACAAAAGAACATCGACGATCAAGAGGCGAATTTTTCGGAAAATTGTTTAAAAAAACAACAAAAGAAGAAACGACGTTAATTCACAAAAAAGAGCAACGTGGAAACACGAAGAACAAGAATAAGAAAAAAAATAGAAACAAGAGAAGGTCGACTTTCTATGGCACTGTGCAAAAAAAAAATCCGCGCTCGAAAGAAACAAACGAAAGCTTCTCATCCGGAAACTGTCGATTTTTCGTTCAATTTTTCGATTACTGAAAGTCTTTCGATTCGAAAAAGACAAATGAAGATCGACTTTTTTGTGGCAGAGAATAATAAAAAATCGCGGTCAGAAGAAACAAACGAAAATATCCGAACCGCCGATCTTTCATCGTTTATTAGTCTTGTCTTTCGATTTTTAATTGCTGGAGACACATGAAAAGAGAAAACAAAGAGGATCGACGATTAGCGGGCGATTTTACGAAAATTAAATCTGAGAAGAAAACAAAAGAAAAACAATGAAAATTCATCGACGTTCCTACAGCGAAGTAATATAAAAAAAACTGAATCGATCAATGCGCACGGCCCATCAGAAAAAAAAAAGAATAAATATGTTGGACGCGACAACAAAAACTATGGAAAAAAAGTAATACGAGAAAAAGAAACAAACAAGAAAAATGAAGTGCAACGAAACAAAAGAAAGTATTCGAAAGCTTCGCAACAGAAACGTTTAGCGTTTTTCATTTGTTCTCAGTTTTTTTTTTTACTGACCGAGGATCTTCTGAGTTTCGGTCTTTTTTGTTTTCCGTTTAATCAATTTCACAATTCGTCGTTGGAAAAAAAAGAGACAAAAAGAAAAATGAAGTGCAACGAAACAAACGAAAGTATTCGAAAGCTTCGCGACAGAAACGTTTAGCGTTTTTCATTTGTTCTCAGTTTTTTTTTTTTTACTGACCGAGGATCTTCTGAGTTTCGGTCTTCTTTTGTTTTCCGTTCAATCAATTTCGCAATTCGTTGTTGGAAAAAAAAGAGACAAACAAGAAAAATGAAGTGCAACGAAACAAACGAAAGTATTCGAAAGCTTCGCGACAGAAACGTTTAGCGTTTTTCATTTGTTCTCATTTTTTTTTTTTTTTTACTGACCGAGGATCTTCTGAGTTTCGGTCTTCTTTTGTTTTCCGTTCAATCAATTTCGCAATTCGTTGTTGGAAGAAAAAGAGACAAACAAGAAAAATGAAGTGCAACGAAACAAACGAAAGTATTCGAAAGCTTCGCGACAGAAACGTTTAGCGTTTTTCATTTGTTCTCAGTTTTTTTTTTTTTTACTGACCGAGGATCTTCTGAGTTTCGGTCTTCTTTTGTTTTCCGTTCAATCAATTTCGCAATTCGTTGTTGGAAAAAAAAGAGACAAACAAGAAAAATGAAGTGCAACGAAACAAACGAAAGTATTCGAAAGCTTCGCGACAGAAACGTTTAGCGTTTTTCATTTGTTCTCATTTTTTTTTTTTTTTTACTGACCGAGGATCTTCTGAGTTTCGGTCTTCTTTTGTTTTCCGTTCAATCAATTTCGCAATTCGTTGTTGGAAAAAAAGAGACAAACAAGAAAAATGAAGTGCAACGAAACAAACGAAAGTATTCGAAAGCTTCGCGACAGAAACGTTTAGCGTTTTTCAATTGTTCTCAGTTTTTTTTTTTTTACTGACCGAAGATCTTCTGAGTTTCGGTCTTCTTTTGTTTTCCGTTCAATCAATTTCGCAATTCGTTGTTGGAAAAAAAGAGACAAACAAGAAAAATGAAGTGCAACGAAACAAACGAAAGTATTCGAAAGCTTCGCGACAGAAACGTTTAGCGTTTTTCATTTGTTCTCAGTTTTTTTTTTTTTTACTAACCGAGAATATATTTGATTTTCGATCTTCTTTTGTTTTCCGTTCAATCAATTTCACATTTCTTTGTTGATTGTTTCAGTTCTCTTTGAATCTCATTTGAATCTTATTGACTAAGCATCTCTATTGTGCGATATTTTTTCCGCATTCATTCATTATGTGAATCTAATTGACCTAATTTCCAGTTTACGTAAGCTTTGTATTAGGCGTTGGTTTTGATGACTCATTTTATTTTACTGGCAACTGTTATTACGTAACCTATGTCGATGTGAGCCAAATCAGCCAAGGTTGGCTTGCGGCAGCCAACTCCATCAGGAGTCGAGCTTACATAGTTATCTTTTTCTGTTACAATAAATATTTGGTAGCAGTTACGCTACTAAATCTCAAGGCTCCATGACTCTTGCCCATCACTGTACCTACCAGTTCAAGCAATAATTTAATTTTGTTGCGGGTGTTATTTTAAATATCCGGCGATGAGTTATTTATTGTCAGCAGATCAGTAATTTATTATATCGCTCGGAATGTATTACGTTTTGACAACGTGCCCGAAATGAATGCAAAAAAAAAAATCGCGCGCTTCCGGCTAATGAACCCGCAAACTTTTAAATCACCGACGCACGTAACACTAAACGCCGCCCGGCAATTAAATATTTTTATTTATTAAACACGAAGTGGTTTGTTGTTTTTTAATTGAAATTAAAAACGCTGGAGCGAACTCCAATGTAATTAATTTAACTATGAAACAGTTGCTTTAAAAGTTATTAAAAAAAAACTCAAATACAGTTTTTAATTGAAAAAAAAAAAAACTAACGAGCAAGTTAGTTCTATGTATCATATTTGCATATTTGCATATGCAAATGCATATTTTGAACATTTTTTTTAATAAATAAATGCATATTTTAATTCCTTAGGGCAATAACGCATAATTTGCTGCGTTTTATTTTAATTGCAAATTTGCAAGTCCGCACTTTATCAAGGCTCAACTAATCTCATAAAGAGATTCAACTCAACCCAACTAATCTCAACCAAACCCTAAACCCTAAATATGTGCAAGAAATTAAAATGCAAAAATATCCAACAAACCTAATACGCAAAAGAAAAAAAATCAAAAGTCAATTGGAATTAGGTGCACACAATCTGGACAATTGGTGTTCTAAAATCAGAATAGTTGGAATAGTAAGAGGACTGCCAGGTTATGGGCACAGTCTTTTCACCTGAATGTCGGCACCTTTGATGTTTGTGTCTTCAATGTAACCACTGCGTACGCTTCCACGAGTCGATTCTTAAATGGCGCAAACAATTTGAATTTTAAATTTTTGCAGCACGCAACTTATCTCCGCCTCCGAGAAACAAAAATATTCTCGCTTATAATATATTTCTATAATGACTTGACTAAATAATTTGGAATTAAAAAGATCTGTTGTTCGCGTGTTCGTGCGTGTACGTGTGCTTGTTGTTGTTCTCGTATATTTTTTGTCTTTCTGTCATTAGGAGGCCACTTTTCATGCAAAATTTGAAACATATTGTAGAGTAACTTTTTCACTTCTCTGTGGGCATATTTTTATCTTCCTGCTGGTATGTTTCTCCAAGCTTAGGCATTTATATCTAAGTTGCTAAACTCCTTCATAGTCCGAATCATCTGGGCAGTTTTTGCCGTTATAAATTAAAATAAGTGCTGACCTCCAGTTATACTTTCTTAATTACGTTGTTGCGATATTGCCTACATTTAAGGCTATTCTCGCTGACAATCTCACTATGCCAAATAATTGTTTATTTTGTGATACTGCTGTCACACCTACTACGCCATCCATTAAATGTTCAGGATTATGTAAAAAGCATGCACATACAAAATGTGTACCTCTGCCGGATGCTGAATTAACTGCATTTATTCAGTTTAAAAAACCCTGGTTATGTCAAAGATGTAATTCTCCCTCACCCACTAATAATCAGCTCTCTGCTTCGTTCATTGAGACAGTCATTAAACAACAATTCGATATTTTTGAAACTGAAATTAAAAGCGAAGTGAAGGAAATTATACAGAATGAATTTCAAATAATTACAGAGCGCATTAAAACATTGGAGAATGAGGTATCGGACTTGCAAGTTAAATTGTCTCGACTTGAAAATTCTACTCTAGCCAACTTGTCAGAACCTGAGAAAATCATGCAAGAATCAGCAGAGAGGCTAAGCGTGCATCCAATATCATTATTTTTGGTTTAAATGAGGAGCAAGTTGCAAGTGATAGGGATCAGTTAAATATCGATGCCCTTAATATCCCTAAGATCTTGCGTAAACTTGATATAAATGATCAAGATTTTCATTCTATGCGCCTTGGTAAATTTGATGGTACTAAAAAAGATCGTTGTCGTCCTCTCAAAGTTTGCTTATCCTCGGTTGGCAATGTTACAAAGGCCCTGCGGAATGCATCACAACTAAAAAATTCTACAGAATTTATTAATTGCATTATTTCGTCTGATCGCACTCCCATGGAAATTGAGTTTTATAAACACACTAAGAATGAATTACAGCGTCGTGTCTCGAGCGGTGAAAGTAATTTGAGAATCAAGTACAAAAATGGTGTGCCAACTATTGTTTCTGCTTTTAATCATTTAAACTGAATTCGCCCAACAAAATTCCCAATTATTTAAAAATATATTATCAAAATTCTCGAGGATTACACACTAAAACCCATGAATTTTATCTCAACGCGTGTGAGCATTTCTTTGATATTATTATCATTACTGAATCCTGGCTGAACAACTCAATTACTAATAGTGAATTATTTCCTCCCAATTATGATGTTGTCAGATGTGACAGAAATTATGATGCCTTAAATATGTTAACTGGTGGCGGTGTCATTGTAGGCTTTTCTAAGAATCTTAAGTTTGAGGTAATTGATGCATCTCATTTCTTTGAATCTGTCCCATCGGTAGATTATATTATTTGCAAATGTCAGCTTTCCACGACTGCATTTTATTTGGCCTCATTTTATATACCACCAAATACATCCGTTAGCGATTATGAGATCTTTCTTGATGCACTTGAAGTTTTTTCAACTAACAAATTAATTACTATTATTGGTGATTTTAATCTTCCCAAGTTTGTAGAATTAAATTCAACTTGCCCGAAAGTGTGTTTGTTGCAAAATTTCTGTGCCTCTCAAGAATTGTTTCAACTAAATAATGTTCTCAATAACGATGACAAATTGCTGGATCTTGTCTTGTCAAATCTTACATGTGAACTTGCAGTTACTCATGAAGAAGTACCCTTTGTTTCAGAGGATTCGTATCACCCTGCTCTCGCTCTTACTATTAAGGGTTTGTTCCCTGATCTATCTACTTTTCCAGTAGGTCAGATCAAGAGATATAATTTTCGCAGAACAAATTTCTTTGATCTCTATAATAAACTCCTTAACATTGACTGGACTCCTGTGGAAACTAACTCTGATGTTAATCTTTGCACTCAATTACTGCATAATATTCTGCATAATATTTTTGATACATCAGTTCCGCAACATATCATTCGTAAATCTGCTTTTCCTCCGTGGTTTACAGGATCTATTATCGCTAATTTAAAATTAAAGGATAACTACCGACAGAGATGGGTGACTACAAATAACTTGTTTTATCTCAATGAATTTAAACGTTTACGTGCTCTATGTAAAACTCAAATATCTTCTGCCTATAGAACATATATGCGTCAAACGGAAGAGTCTATTTTGTCTAATCCTAAACAAATCTTTCAATACGTTCACATGAGACAAGGCACTACTCGGATCCCTAACGAATTATACTCTGATGATAAATCCTATGATAGTCCCCAGGATATTGTTAATGGTTTTGCTGATTTATTTTCTAAAATTTATTTAACTACCTCTCTTTATACAGAATCTGAGGAAGTCCATTCGAATTGTCCTCCTTTTCATCTTTCACCCGTTACTGAGGATGATTTATTAGAAATAATGGTTAGGTTTCCTGATAAAGTTACCGCTGGTGAAGATCTGATTCCCAGTTTTTTGGTTCGTGATGCGAGATATGCACTCGTTAAACCCTTGCTGTATATTATTAACCTCGCCATTACTACATCTTCATTTCCAGATGCTTGGAAACGTGCTAGAGTTACACCTGTTCATAAAAAGGACGATAAAGCAGTGTTAAAAAACTATCGCCCTATAGCAATCTTAAATAATTTTGCTAAAATTTTTGAGAAAGTTATCTTTCAGCAAATTTTTAATAACACTCGATCTTTCATAGCATCTTCTCAACATGGTTTTGTCTCCGGTAGATCCACTACAACGAACTTAGTCACTATAACACAATTTATTTCTGAGCATCTTGATAAGCAGGGTCAAGTAGATGTTATATATACAGATCTCACTAGTGCTTTCGATACGGTGCACCATGGCATTCTTCTTAAAAAATTAAGTTCTTTTGGCATGACGTCCTTTGCATTAGGTCTAATGAAGTCATATTTAACAAACAGAATAAATTATGTGTTCTACAACGGTTACAAATCTTATGAATATTTAGCAACATCTGGTGTACCACAGGGCTCTAATTTGGGTCCCTTAATGTTCGTTTTATTCATTAATGATTTGTTGATATCTCTTGAAGACCGAGCTCTGGCCTTTGCGGATGATGTTAAAATCTATGCCTCAGTTTCTAGTGTTTCTGAAGGTGCTGATCTTCAACGGTGTCTTGATACTGTTGCTAAATGGTGTTTAAATAATCATTTAAAGTTGAATATCAATAAATGCTGTGTTGTTACCTACACTAGGAAGTTTCATCCACTGATCGTCGACTATATAATTAATCACCAAAAGCTAACACGTACGGATTTTACTACAGATCTTGGGGTAAACTTTGATTCCTCACTTAGCTTTTCTGTTCACATACGTAATATAGTTACAACAGCCTCCAAATTATATGGTTTTGTCTTACGTACGACTAAATATTTTAACAACGTAAATATATTTAAGTGTCTTTTTAATTCATTGGTTGTTAGCAGACTGGAGTACGCTTCCCAAGTTTGGTCACCGTTATATAACTGCTATCGTTTGGATATTGAACGTATACAACGCAGATTCCTTAAGTTCCTTACATTTAAAATCAGTGGACAATATCCACCGAGAGGTATTGACTATGATTGTCCACTGCTTACGCACAACTTTCAATCACTTATCGCCGATTTCTTCACCGCCTTATCCCAAGGTTAAATGTATCTATCGGTTAGAATGTGACACATAGCATGTGTACAGATGCATGTATGACACATTCCAACTGATAGATAACTTAACCTCAGGATAAAGACGGTGAAGAAATCGGCCATTAGTCATCGCCGTGATAGACAGGGAGCCCGATTTATATGGAAGGTACTTCATAACCAAATAGATTGTGGTGAAATTCTAGCTTCTTTAAATCTGTTAGTGCCACGCATTAACTCCAGGTGGGCCAAAAACTTCCACTTGCCAACTGCTAACACTAATATGCGCTTAAAATCTCCACTTTACACTATGTGTCGCAATGCTGACGTCTTATATGAAGATATATTCTATGACAACGTTTAATCTTTCTCTTCATGTTCGATGTATTTTATTGTTATTTTTTTTTGTATATATTTTTTGTTAAAGATATTCTCATTTCGTCCTATAATTGGGAAATTTCCTGTTGGGCGATTAATATTATTATTATTATTATTATTATTATTATTATTATTATTATTATTATTATTATTGTTATTGTTTGTGTTTTTTAACAGAAAAATAAATATGCATTAATATAAAAAAATACCATTTATTCTACAAGTGCATATTTTTGATGATTTTACTGCATATTTGCATGCGTACTTTGAAGTTTCTTGATGCATAATTATCCTAAGCTTAGTTATAGGTCATTGTTTTTCACGGCCAAGTGGTGTTGCTTCTAAAGGTATTATTAATTTATAAATCGATATAATACAACAATGTTGTAAAATAATTTTCATAACGTATATTTATTTATAATTTTATGTCAAGGTGCGAACGAAGTGCATACTTAGCATCAGGGCCGGGCTTCTAAATGACGGGACCAGGCTAGAATAAGCATTGTTGGCGCCCTTTTTTAAGCACGTTGTTATGAACAGATAAAATAGCGACATCTTACTATCGCTTTTTGACCTGACATTGCAGTAGGATAGACAAATTGAAGCGGGATTTGCTCCTAATAAGTCCCCCATGCAAGGCGGCCATGCTTGCTGTCAAAGCATAATGAAAGTTATATTGTTATGGTCTGGAGTATGGGGGCCCTACAAGCGCTCGATTGATTTTCTCAGGCGCAGGAAGGACTCAGCGGCCGCAGCTTTCCCTTGAAGTCGCTTAAAGGGCCGGGGGATAGTTCAACACGGCCATTTACCCAACGATGGAGTATTCACCTCATGAAAGCGTAAACAGTGAAGCGGCCTAGAGGCAAAAGCCTAGTAACACAGCCCAGCAGAAAAAACGAAGAGAAACGTAAAACAGGAATGAAGTTAGCTGACGACAGTTAAAACTCACCTGGCGGACGGGTTAAACACCAGGCTGATACGAGCGCGCGGATACGAGGCTTAACTCGGAGGAAACCGTCGAAGCCGGCCAAAGGCTGTGGAATATATTTCGTCCCCTGGGGAAGTATTTTTCAAGCACCAAAATAGTGCGCACAAAACAGAGAGTGGTTTACCCGAACTCTTTATGGAGAATGGAGTGTCGCTAACTCGATTCGGAGAGAGGAGGAAAGAGAAAACAAACGAAAGAAAAGAAGGATCGAGAATGATCCAGCCAATCCAGCGAAAATGTAACATAATAATCTACGAATAAGATTAAATATAAAATGTGATGGAAGTGGACTGAGAAGGGATAACAAAAACAAACTGGAAATACCGTAAAAAAAAGCGTAGCCTAAGTGAAAAAATGAAAACACAGAATGTTCTTTGCTCAAGAAACAAACAAACCAAAAAATAATAAATTTCAGAAACAAAAGAGGAACGCTTTAATTAAAAAGATCAATTACTTATTACTTGCTTAAATTTAAACCAAAAAAATTACTTAAAATAAAAAAAAACTAACCCTGATTTGGGTAAAAAAAGGCAAAGTAAGGACAAAATATAAAAAAGAAACTGAACGTAAATTAAACAAAACAAAAGACTATCGAACGATATTGTTATAGGAAATGAAAAACGATTTGCGCGAGCGATAAATTAAAAAAAAAAACATATTTTAAAAACTGAAGATATCGCTTTATAACAAACAGAAAATTAACTCAAACTAAAAAAACCGATCGCTAAAAAAAGGAAGAAGGGAAAAGAAAATCACAGTATTCCTTGCGCACGCAATCAGCAAAGACAACAACAAATTTCACACACAAACAAACAAAAGACAATCGCTCTAATTTACATCAATAATATAAGACATTAATAATAATATGTTTTGATAAATTTATTTAAAAAAAGGCAAAAAATGAACGTATAGATAAAAAAAAGTGAGAAAAATTGAATTGTACCATTTAAAATATCAAGATGAATAAAAAAGATAATCAGATTAAAAATGATGTAATTGTGAAGTAGGAAAAACAAATGAAAACACAGGAAGTTGAAATTTTGTACATTTCCAAAATTTCAAACGAGAATTATTTTATCTTAGTAAAATTTCTCCTAAATTCCAAAGGAATACCACTTTGCCTACACATATTTTACTTCCTTTTGTGTCATGTTATTTAGCCACCTTGAAGACTTTCAAGGTCAAATTTGGCACAAATTCGTTTCGTACCAAGCAGACTTGAATTGCAAGATATGAAAACCTAATTCAAAAACTTTTGGTCCGTTATAAGTATCACGAACTCAATCCGGGGACACACTGTATATCCACATTAAAAAATAATTCTTCACGTAATTTTTTTGAAATAAATGTAAAGAAAAAGAAAAAAGAAGAAGAAAGAAGTCGAGTAAAGATTTTTGAGACGTGAGCCGAATAGTACCGGAACTGCTCGCGGCAAGGAAAAGGAATCTCTATAAAAGCACAACCGGACACGAACTTTAAATCAGTTTTTACCTTTACATAGGTACGTACTTAAAGGGCTGCGTACAAAATCCTTATTTATACAGACGTTCTCATCTCAGATTTAAATTCCACGGGCTTCGCCCGATCGTGGCAAAACTTGCAACAGTTAGCTTAATCTCTCGCTAATTATCCGCAGCCGTGTGTTAATTAATACTTTCGTGAAGTCAACGCGAAGTCTGGATGTTGAGCGCAAAGTTACTTCGGCAACTCAAACTCCGCACGCGATAATCTCCGGCTTCCGAGGAGCAAAAACGGCCCGCGGCAGGCGCGAACTTCGGCGAAACGTCGGCGGCGGCGATCGTTTTCGCTTTCCCCGCGCCACAGGGGCATCCATGCGCGTTATATTTTTGGCTGAAAGTTTTAAGGAGGGGTGTAGGGCGAAATATCTTATTTTTATCAATGTGCATTATACGTATGTAACAGGCATGTTCAAGAGAAAAAAATAAACAATAAACACTTGTGGTGTCGGCTTTCTTTTGCGGCGAAATACCAAAGGAATTCCGGCTGTCTAGACTGCATCCTGTTTTGAACTTGTCACGCGACATGCGGTATGCAAAGAGTGCCGCTTTTGCGTCATTAGGCGCAATGATTGGTTACTGGATAACGTCCATTACTACTTCATCATTCAGGATAAGCCTTCTAGATAATCAGTTTTGATTTCCAGGGGGATGGAAATGAGCGGTACCTACTCGACATTCCTAACTCGTTTCAATGCAAACTTGTAAAATCCCACGTTTCTGATACGTCGACTTTTCGTCCGATAATACGTAAACGTAAAGTTATAAAGCAGCGCGAGTTACATCCTGTGGTCGAGCGTTCGCAACGTTTGTAAAGCGCCGCGGCGGCGGGCGTATCGATTCGTCCCGAAACAGCCATCTCCCTAATTAAGACCCGGCCGACGTTTAACAGCCTACACCTGTCCATCAATTTCGGCGCCCTGATCCCGTTCCATCGCCTCATTTGCATTACATATTAAATTCGAGCATTATGGCGCGTTTCCATTTGCATATTGCGTCGCGGCGGCGTAATCAAGGGCGGCTTTCGTTAAGACGCCGCGTGGCGCCGCCGCCGCCGCCGACGCCGACGATCTAGGGGGAATTCATGAACGAATTAGCGGATTCGATCGGAAGCTCATGGGAATAAGTTAAAAGCTGATTCCTCTTTTTAAACAAGAACAAAAGGGAGAGAGACATCAAGAGATTCGCAAACTCATGTACTCTACGTTAATAATCTGCGATGTCTCAAAGTTCAACCCACCCCCATCTCTATTTGAGCTAGGGAATTCCGCCCATGATCACGCACATTTCTTTTTGCTCCCCATACGGGTGTCGCGTGTTTGCTTTCAGGCAAATCAAGGAAGGTTTTAGTTTAGAAATTATCCAGGAATCGCACTCTGTTTGTTTTAACTGTAAGCGCTTCCGACACCTTTTGCATTAACTTAGCCAGAAGTAAAAGATTTATAAACGACTTTCTCAACTTTTCATTCATTTTTATTAATTAAATAGAGAGAGAGAGAGAGAGGGGGGGAGAGTGACGCACTGCATAATTCCAACCGAGGAATTGTTAATGATTTAATTGGGGCAACTTTTGTTTTTGCACAAAGAAGTTCGACCTTCACTGATTGACTGGCATCTAAACTTCTAACATAAATGCAGGCAGCGTATGCATCTTGAGACACATCGCAAAATGCATGAAGCTCGATTTCAGATGAATGCTCCCAAATTGCACGTCTTGTTATTCGCAAACCATTTAACGAATGAAGATTTTGGCGAAAGAAAAGCCATTTTTGTTGAAGATCTTGCGGAATGGGGTCATCCCAACCTAGTTTTAAATTCCAAAGCTTTTGTAACATTATTTTTGCCAAAATGATGCAAGGACTGACAAGACCTAATGGATCAAATAGCTTTGCAACATCAGATAGAACACTTCTTTTTGAAATTGTCTTGTGATTCTGTTGAGCAGAAATTTTATAACTTAAAACATCTGAACGACTGTTCCAATGAATACCCAACGTTTTTATAGATTCATCACATCCCAAAGAAATAATTCCCATCGTTTCATGGTTATGATGCAAACGATCTAAAATAATTTTACTGTTGGAGTGCCACTTTCGTAGAGGAAAATGGACGTCTAACAACATATTTGAAATGTCTAGACAAGTTTTTATGGGTGTTTCTTCACTATCGAAACCTGTAATTAAATCATCCATATAAAAGTCTTTTAGGATAATCTTTGAAGCAACTGGATACTGATTTTCATTATCAAAGGCAACTTGATGTAAACATCTGATAGCTAAATAAGGAGTTGAACTAGTTCCGTATGTAATGGTGTTTAATTGAAAGACCTGTGGTTCTCTATCCGGATGATCCCTCCACAAAATTTGCTGCAAAAATTTGTCATCTGGGTGAACCAACACCTGCCTATACATTTTTGCAATATCCCCCATAACTACAAATTTGTATTGCCTGAATCTTAGTGTAATGTCAAAAATATCGTTGTAAATGGTAGGACCTGTGAATTGGATGTCATTGAGAGACCAACCAGAATCAGTAGGAGAAGATCCATCAAACACAACCCTCAATTTTGTTGTTAAACTTTCCTCTCTAAGGATTCCATGGTGAGGAAGAAAGAAAGATGGAATCTTGTGATTTCTGACATCTACTGCAGTCATATGATCTAGATCTGCGTACTCTTTCATAAAATCGACATATTGAGATTTCATTTCAGGAAATGACAACAACTTGCGTTCTAATTGAAGCAATCTTTTCATTGCCACTTCTTTGGAATTTCCTAATAGAAAAGGGGAATGTTTCAAAGATATTCGCATCATGAAACGACCATCTTCAGATTTAGTAAGGTTATCGTAGAAATGTTTTTCACATTCATCATCTTCAGAAAGAACAGTAGAAGATTTTTCAATTTCCTCAACTTCCCAAAATCTTTTAATAGAGCTAGGATTATAAGCGTTATGCTTTTTTTTTGGATTTTTTACGTTTTTGCTTATTTCGTACTTATTTTAGAAATTCCGTGCTTATTTTAGAAAGTCCGTTCTTATTTTAAGAATTTTCTTAATAATAAATGTTTGCCTGGAGAAGCTGTGAACCATAGTTTTATGACATGTTTATGAGGGTAGGAGAAATGCCTTGGGTAATAACCAACAATATAGTATTCCGCACTTCTACGAAGTGCTGAATTAGTGCCTTTACTCCCGTACTATGTATCTCGTTCCAAACAAATTTGAATGAGCCGCTCATTCTGTTATTAACGTGCTGCAAAGTGTTGCAAATACATACAATGCCAAAAACTAAAATGCATTTAAAAATATGGGTGAAGCCGTTCGAAAACGATTTTGAAGTAGAAGACGAAAAAGTATTTTGCCGTCTGTGTTCTAAAATTGTAAGTCACTTATTTTTAAAAATCTATTTTTTAACTATTAAACAAAAGAGTGGTTTTTATATTTTTCTCCGAGAATGTATTTTATACTTTCCTTCAAGTTATGTGGGTTCCTAAATTTTATGGTATTATTGAATAATAGTGTTTCTAGAAAAATTTGCAATATTGAATACAAACCAAATTGCTGGTACCTAATATAAGTACATTAATTTACATTATTTATTTCTCAGATAACAGTAACTAAGAAGTATGATGTTGACCAACACGTTAAAACTGCTTTACATCAGAAAAACAGATACAAATCAGAATCATCTAGTAAACAGCAAACTATTAAGAATAGTTTTTGTAGTGAGAAGTCGAATCAAGAACGCAAGAAAGAATTTAACCGTGACCTGTGCGCTGCGTTAATTGCGTCAAATATACCTTTATATAAACTTAATTAATAATGTGAACTTAACAAACTTCTTAAAAAAATATTGTAAGGAAAATATACCGGAAGAGTCTACTTTACGCAAAAATTATTTGAACGACGAATATAAACAAATACTTTTAAATGTACAAAATTATTAGTACAAAATTAATCCGCTAAAATCTCATACACACTCAAAGCCAGTTTTAATCGCTAGCAAGCAGCTTGAAAAAACCAATAATATTACAATTACGCAGTTTATAAATGAAAGCTTAGCTAATTTTTTCTTGCCTCAAACTATCCCTTACAAAAAACTACTTTTAATATTAACGGATGGAGCGCCTTATATGTTAAAAGCATGTCAAAATTTAATAATATTTTTTAGCAATGCAATTAATTGTACATGCTTGGCACACGGGATTAATCGCGTGGCAGAATTTATTCGTGATCAATTTGAAGATGTTAATAAATTAATTAACAACTGTAAAAAGATTTTTTTAAAGGCACCTCTGAGAGTGCAGTTGTATCGCCAAACATTTCCAGATTTATGTTTGCCACCAGAACCTGTTATTACAAGGTGGGGAACATGGTTAGAAGCTGCATCCTTTTATGCAGAAAATTTCGAAAAAATAAGAACTATTATTGAACAGTTTGATAATTCAGCTAATAGTATAGTTACATGTAAAGATTTGCTAAAAAATAAGGAACTTCTAGCAGATTTGTGTTTTATATACAGTAATTATAAGAATATTCCCAATATACTGAAGAATTTAGAAAAAACAGATATTACTTTAGGTGAAGCAGTTAAATTAGTTATGGATTTTGAAAAGGAATTAATGACTGTTAAGAATCAGCTGGGCCGTAATATTTTAGAAAAATTTAGAAATGTATTAAGCAAAAATGTAGGTTTTAAGTCACTTCAAACTATTTCAAATTTCATAAATGCAAACTCTCATAACATCGAGGAGTGCAATATAAAATTAAGTTTAATTGAAATTTCAAATTTCAAATATGCGCCAATAGTTTCAGTTGATGTCGAAAGAAGTTTTTCTTTATTTAAAAATATCTTAAGCGATAGAAGGAGAAGTTTTGAAGTAGAAAACTTAGAAAAATATGTAATTATTAATTATTATTACAATTATTTTAAGTAATACATGTAAATAGCTAGATAATTAACTTTATGTATCTGTAAATATGTATTTTGTAATTACATAGTAATAAAGTTAACTCTTTATATTCATTATAATAAAACAAGTAATAAGATTTCGTACTTTTTGCCCTTTGGTAGTTATGCTTATTTTTGTTTTTTCCTGCTTTTTAATGGATTATTTTTAAACATATAAAATAGCGACATCTTGCTATCGCTTTTTGACCTAACATTGCAGTAGGATAGACAAATTGAAGCGGGATTTGCTCCTAATGAGTCCCCCATGCAAGGCGGCCATGCTTGCTGTCAAAGCATAATGAAAGATTTTAGAAAAATTTCGTGCAAATCGTTTTTGATTGCAGTGAGAACCTCGAGCAGCCTCTGGACAGCTGTTTCAGCCCTGCTTGGGGCTTCTTCAGCAGAAACGTAGCTCGACATTCCCACTGCAGACCAAAAACGACTTGCCCAATTTCTTCGCAAATGCGATGTAAGAACGATTTGCACAAAATTTTTCTAAAATCTTTCATTATGCTTTGACAGCAAGCATGGCCGCCTTGCATGGGGGACTCATTAGGAGCAAATCCCGCTTCAATTTGTCTATCCTACTGCAATGTTAGGTCAAAAAGCGATAGTAAGATGTCGCTATTTTATATGTTCATCATTCTTACATCGCATTTGCGAATAAATTGGGCAAGTCGTTTTTGGTCTGCAGTGGGAATGTCGAGCTACGTTTCTGCTGAAGAAGCCCCAAGCAGGGCTGAAACAGCTGTCCAGAGGCTGCTCGAGGTTCTCACTGCATTCAAAAACGATTTGCACAAAATTTTTCTAGGATTATTTTTACTTTTTTTCTGCTTATTTAAGCACTTTTTTTCAGATAAATGTCGTGCTTATAATCCGTGCTCTATCTTTTAACATCAGCATCAAGTGATCGACTATTGACGAAGTTGCAAGAAGCGTTGTGAGTAGGCTGCTTTAAAGAGCCACACACAATCCACCCTAAAGCAGTATTGCGTAACATTGGTAAACTCTTTCCTAGAACCTTCCAGAAAATATCTGCACCCAGTAATATTTCTATATCACTCGGTATATTCAAACTTGAGTCAGCCAACGAAATGTCTTTTGGAATATTCCACGATTGTACGTCAAGAGTTTGGTTTGGAATGTTATCCGTTATTTTCGGAAGCACATAACAGGAAATCACCGTAGAAAATCTGTGAAGCATAGAACTGATGTTGACATTACATTTCCTGTCAAGTTTGGAAACCAATTTATTGATCCCCATGATAGAAATACTCGAAGATGTCTGTTCGAGATTTAATAAATTGCACAGTTTCGAAGATCTGATCTGTGACCCGCTGTCTAACAATGCTTTAGCCGTGTGTTTTGTTCCAGAGGAATCTTCAATCGTAACTAATGCTGTTGATAATAACGTGAAGCCATCATGAGAAAATTTTGAAAATGCACATGACGATGGGGTCGAACCGATTGATGAGTTGAGATTTTGGGTTTCGCCCGTCTTACACGGTACTTTTGAGGGCGCATGGAATAATGTCTCAGAAATCTTTTTAGAAACGATGCATTAATGGTGTAAGAATCCAGATTCTTAGGATAATTATTTTCATAATTTAGTATGCTTATTTAATTCGGATATATTATTAAGATAGAATTCGTATTATGACTCATGAGGAATACAAAACACGTGCAGCGTTATGCAACGAAAGCAATCGTCAAGCTTGCGATGTATGTACCGAGAAATTAGATCAAGGGAATAATTATGTAAGGAGGATGAATCATGTAGAAGAGCCTTCATCGAATCTTGATGCTAGCAAAAATAGAATAGATTAGGTTTTCTCATTACCAAAGCTGACATAAAGGAAGCTGACCAAAAGGAAGTCGTCTGATTCCAATAAATAGGCAGCTTTTCAAATCAGAAAGGAGTTCGACAAGACAGTTGCCCGAGAGGGTTTGTCACGACAGTTGCCCGAGGCACGAACTCCTGTCATCTAGAAAATTGCTTCTTCAATTTCGAATGTAATTTAGTTTGTGTGTAACGAGTCATAAAGTTTTCAAAATTTTAAATTCTTTTTCTTTTAATCAGTCAATTTACCAAATTTATTTTAATTTGAAAGTGTACATAAGAAGCATCCACGATCGCCGAGGGTGAGTTTAAATAACAAAGATCTAACAAAGGTTCTTAGACATAAACTGATTTTTGTTAATCTTTCCCCTCTCTTTTTCATAGTTTTAGTTTTTTGTCAATTATTAAATTTTAATTAGTCAATTAATTTAATTAAATTCACATTTTTATTTCGTTTGTAATTTTTTCGTTATTGTACTAAAATTAATTTTTTGTTTGAATATATTTTGGAATTTAAAGTTTGGATATTTTTATTTTATTTTTTTAAACGATAATAAGAAAGGATTATTCAGAGAATATTATTAAGAGAACATAGAAAGAGATAAGGAGTGGATAGTTTTCGACAATTCCAAGAAAACAAATATAAGTAGACACCATTCGAGCTATTCGGGGAAAACGATTTGGAAATCGATTTCTGGCTTTCCTTGCTAAAACCAGGGCGCTACTAACAAAGAAATCGAAATTCAACATCGTACGAATTGCTAAAAGAATTGGGGACAAAAGGGGATGAAAAGCGAGTTTCCAACTTCCGTCCGACGTGCGTTCTATAATAATTAAGCGAATTAGGAAAATTCTGTCTGCATTTCAAGCGAGTCGTCACTCTTCTGCCTCAGGCGATCGGCTTGTTAACTTGTCCGGAAGAGTCTATTTTGTTTACATTAGCCCGCCGACTCATCTACATCCTATGCTTTCCTGGCGATAATAAATTCGATAAATTGATTCTGCGCATTTTGTTAGCTCGACTCGACTCGCCCATGCCCAACTCCACTGAGCTGGGCATATCCAAACATATTTTTCTTTTACCAACAGAGGCAGATTCCCATCAGCTGTTGCGTAGTTAAGAGCAAGGAGAAGGCAGCTACTTAATAATAAAACATCAAATTTTTGCCCGATTGGTTCTGACTTATGTCAGCTCGGTTTTGATTTAAAGCGAACGAAAGCCGTCAGGGTGTTCGAAATATCGTTCCCAAAATTCTTTAGGCCCGCGGGAGTTGCCAGAAGGTTAAGAAATAATTTCCCGTTCGACGAGGTTGCCCGGTTGGTTCTGACTTATGTCAGCTCGGTTTTGATTTAAAGCAAACGAAAGCCGTCAGGGTTTTCAAAATATCGTTCCCAAAACTCTCTAGGCCCGCTGGGGTTACGAAACAATTTCGCGTTCGACGAGGTTGGTTTGTGTCCAACTGATATCAGATTTTACCCTGTTGGTTCTGACTTATGTCACCTCGGTTTTGATTTAAAGCTAACGAAAGACGTCGAGATGTTCAAAACGTCGCGCGTCGTCCCCAAAACACCTTAGGCCCGCAGAAGTTGTCAGTCGGATCCAGTGTATACCATTGAATCCAACTGATATCGGATTTTACCCCGTTGGTACCGACTTATGTCACCTTGGTTTTGATGTAAAGCGAACGTAAGACAAGGGTGTTCAGAATATCATTCCTAAAACATTTTAGGCCCGTAGGAGTTGCCGGAAGATTAAGAATCAATTACGCGTTCGATGAGGTACAGATTAAATCCAACTGACATAAAATTTTACCCGTTTGGCTCTGACTTATGTCACGTGTGTTTTGATTCTAAGCGAACGTAAGACGTAGGGTATTCAGAATGTCGTTCCTAAAACATTTTATGCCCGTAGGAGTTGCCAGAAGGTTAAGAAACAATTACCGGTTCGATGAGGCGTAGATTAGGTCTAACTGACAACAGATTTTACTCGGTTGGTTTCGACTTATGTCGTAAGACATACGGTGGTCAGAATGTCGTTCCCAAAATACTTTATGCCCGTAGGAGTTGCCGGAATGTCAAGAAACAATTACGCATAAGATGAGGTTAGATTGGGTCCAACTGTCATCAGATGTTACCCGATTGGTTCCAACTTACGTCACCTCGGTTTTGATTTAAAGCAAACGTAAGACGTAGGGTGTTCAGAATATCGTTCTTAAAACATTTTAGGCCGTAGGAGTTGCCAGAAGGTTAACAAACAATTACGGGTTCGATGAGGCAACTAACGTCAGATTTTACCCAATTGGTTCTGACTTACGTCATGTCAGTTTTGATTTTAAGCGAACGTAAGACGTCACGGTGATCAGAATGTCGTTCCAAAAACATTTCAGGCCCGTAAGAGTTGCCAGCTGGCGTCAGATTTTACCCAGTTGGTTCTGACTTACGTCATGTCGGTTTTGATTTTAAGCGAACGTAAGACGTAGAGTGTTCAGAATGTCGTTCCAAAAACATTTTAGACCCGTAGGAGTTGCCAGAAGGTTAAGAAACAATTACGTTTTCGATGAGGCATAGACTGAGTCCAACTGACATCAGATTTTACCCGTTGGGCTCTGACTTATGTCACGTGTGTTCTGATTCAAAGCGAACGTAAGACGTAGGGTGTTCAGAATATCGTTCTTAAAACATTTTAGGCCATAGGAGTTGACAGAAGGTTAACAAACAATTACGGGTTCGATCAGGTATAGACTGAGTCCAACTGACGTCAGATTTTACCCATTTGGTTCTGACTTACGTCATGTCGGTTTTGATTTTAAGCGAACGAAAGACATCAGGGTGTTCAGAATGCCGTTTCCAAAACACTTTAAGCTGGCAGAAGTTGCCAGAAGGTCAAGAAACAATTACGCGATCGATGAGGTATAGTTTGGCTCCAAGTGACATGAGATTTTACCCGATTGGTTCTGACTGATGTCACCACGGCTTTGATTTAAAGCGAACGAAAGACGTACTCACAACACTTTAGTCTTGTGGGAGTTGCCAGAAGGTTAAAAAACAATTACGGGTTCGATGACGTATAGATTGGATTTAATTGACATCAGATTTTACCCGGTTGGTTCCGACTTATGTCACCTCGTAGATCTGTTTTTCGCGACCCTTTCTTCGTTTCCTCTTTTATCGTTTTTTTTTTTTAAAGTTAGATTTACTTTCTTTGTGACTCATTTCCTTTAGAGTGGCAGTTTTATTTAAAAAAAAGTCTGTCGTATATTTGCGTAATGAAAGTGAGATCTCTTTCTCTCTCTCTCTCCTCGCTCATTCATATTTAATCTCCGAGCAGCGAGACAGTGCCGCAGTATTTAATTTGTTTATCAGCATAATATTTGCGGTCGGAATTGCAGGGTAAATTAAATCAGGCCGGCTGCAGCGTGCCTCCGCTTCCTTCGTGTGTTTGGTCTGCAAATTTATTTAGACGACCTCCGTCGTCGCAACAAAACGTCGCCGGCAAACTTTAGTTTTACACTAATTCAAAACACGAACTGCTTTCGTAAAGTTCATCACGACCAATTTTGCTCAATCAAATTCGGTAGTCTTTGGCCTTTTGGTGTAAAACCGCAGAATTTACAGCCGCAGTAACTAAATTCTTTTTCGCCAAATAAACTGAATGAACAGTTGACCAATCCAAAGCGAATTGCTCTCTTTGTAAACGGATTTAGCTTATTTCTTGATCATCTCTTCAAAACTCTTGGAACAATTTCTTATGCTCTTTATTATAAAGGGCTTTGTTAATCAGGAATGATTAATGACACCCTCTAGGCTCTAAGAGTTAATTGAAAACAAAGTTCGTATGCTTGGAACTGTGAGTTTCTTTTTTAAATTCAAGTTGATACTAATTAGTTGAGGTCATCACAAGACTACTGGCTCGCTCCTGGCGCGTTGCAAATTAATAAAGCCAAAACAGGCCTTACAATATTTTTTCCATGCAGAAACCCGGATTCTTACAACAGTTTAAGCGTCGCTAAATATTAAACGCGGCGTCTTTGTTTAGTAATTACAGGGTGTTTATAGCTACAGGCGTCATACCCCCACCGCCTTTATTGTTTTATTTCGGCCGACTACAAGAGCGTGACCGCACGTTTGTAAAGTGCGACGATAATGAACAAAGGTTATTACAGCACCGCGGACGACGTAATCGCAAATCGCATTTTCAACGAGTTTTTCATGAATCACGAGATTGCAGTGCACGAAGCCGCCGCCGTTAGTTAATTGCACTAATTTCAAGTGGAAATTATGCGCGGCGGTTGAATGCCTCTTTATTTTCTTTCAGTCACGAACCCTAAATGAGGGGAGGAAAATATAATGTGCGCAATCTTTACTACGGTCTTGTTTGCATGTACGTAAAAGACTTATTTATTTGACCACCACAAACAGCACGTACTAGCCCACGTATTTGCTAACAATTATTTCGCAAATCACATTGTTACAGACATTAGGGCTATGCATACTTTGATTCATCGCTTCTAAACCTAGCCCAAATTGGGATATTTATTTTTAACAATAATGTAGATTTAAGTAGTCAGCATACTTTTATATGAACTCCCCCGATGAAGCTTTCTTCAACTTTCTCATCGTTTTCCGATTATGCAAACCGAGAGGAAGCGCATGCGCGGGGGCTGCTCAGTGGAGACGGTGCGGGGGATTCGAAAGCTGTTACGATTAAGGGCGCCACCCAGCCAGCGTTACGTAACCCACAAGTAAGGGGTGATACACGGCCGGGAAAATGTAACCCCGTATGTCCCCTAAAAGTATAAGTCACCAGGACCTGCTTTTCTAATAGTATAACCCAGATGAAGTTAATAGAAAAGGAACGGAATCTGAATAACCATGAATTGGGCTATCAAACGCAAAAATATTAAGTATATTCTCAATGACGCGGTCCAAAAGAAATGGCATTGGTGCATTGACGTGAGTACTCTCACGGTGCTTACATCTAACTTAATATCTAAGCAAGAAATTATGACGTGAGATACGCAGACCGAAATGAATGTAAAAAAAACAAAACGATCGACATAGTACGGAGAAGAACTCCAAAATTACGTAAATTCGATCCCTGACTTGAGTCAAATAAACTTGCATAAAATGCAGAAAAACATGGAACATCAATTACATATTAAGAAAAAACGGAAACTCCTCTAACTATATTGTTATAGCAAAAAGAAACATCCTTCTCTTCGAATTCCTCGGTGAAAATAAATCAGGCCAATACTAGATCGCGCCACTGTCTTGAAGCACGTCCGTGGGATAACGTCACGCGACCCGTTTACGAAGACGAAAAAAGGGCAAGAAGGAAGAGTCTTCCTCAATCTCTTCGGAGTAGGAAGTCGCTGGAATGGCCACAGGAGCACGAAAACGAGAGCGGTTTATTTTTTTCCCAACGCAATGCACGAGGAGATCGTGTTGACTCTAGAGTTTGGAGCAACGCCCACGGGGTTAAGCGAGGTGGTTAGATTTAGAGCAAATCGGCGGTAAAAAGTCTGCCCCTGACTACTTGCTACTTGTGTGAAATTTGCGGCTGTGAGCGGTGAACGCACGTGGAAATCAAACAAGCAACAAGATGGAGAATCAACATGGCGCTTATCTTGATATAAACAACGTCCGACGGACATTGTCCGCTCTACAGGATAGATGACATTTGCTAAACATTAAACTAGCTATAAGGGACGAACATTCGCTAGTGATGATGATGGCTTCGTAATTCCTTCAAATAGGTAAAGCGGAAACCAAATTCCTCACTTCGGCTCACCTCGCACTTCTGCATACTAACTTTTACTTCTTAAAGCAAGGAACGTGTTGGTTGTTTATTTGATTAAGTTATTTTTTTCTTAGTAATAATGAGTATGAGCCGATGAGTTCTCGAAAAGACCGCAGGGAGAAGGTAATGTAATATTTTAGCTCCGAGGAGTCATCTTAGGCCTGAGAATGATCGGTCCTAGGAACCCCAATTTCCGTGATAATCGACCGGCATTTTCCTATCTATAGATGGCGTTAGGTAAAATATGGCAAGGGGAGAGGCGCGCGGGGGAAATAGCAACTTCCTTACTTCTATCCAAACCAAGGGGAGGGGCGCGAGGGGGTGTACAGCAGCTTCCCTTCATTATGACATAATCACAGACACATTTCCGAGTCTGGCCTGGCGTCAATGTTCGGTCTGGATCTCAAACAATTTATTAATCATTATAAATTCAATCTGTGGGGGCATGTCCTTGGGTGCTGTGCTTTTTGGAGTTGGTGGGGTTGTACATTCTTGGCCACGTAGACAATTTCCTCTCCGTGTTACGTCATCGTTGGGTGGTGTCCATAAACTTAACGTCTGCCTGTGCAAGGCATTGCTTTCCTACGCCGTTTCCCCTGAGTGGGCATATTTACGCGGCGCATGTTCCTTGTTTTTTGTTTTTCCGTTGTCTGAACGCAGAGATGACAACCGACTTCACTTCAGGAGATTTATTTACGAATTCTGCGTAAAGATAACTTGGCAAACGACGCCAGTAATAATAAATTATTGGCACCCAGTGGTGAATAACTCTATTTCACTTTTCCACTGCATAACTCCACTGTCATCCGAAACAACCCCCCCCCCCCCTCACTCTTCTAACGTATTTTAACTCCTCGGTGCTTCGGCGGCAGTTGTTTTTTACCGTCTGTTACATAGTAATTTTTTTCGCCGTTGTTCGCGGTCGAGTAGACTTCCCTCCGTGCGTAATTGTTTTGAGTGAGGTTGACCGTCGCAAGGTGGCGAGACGGTCGCACGCTATTTTTCTCTCCTTCCCAGCCACGAGGCGTAACAGGCGGGAGCCATTTTGCACGTTGTTAACGAAGCGAGTTGGATATTGAAACAAATTTTAGTTGGATTTGGTTACCCTACCATTCCTTACGGATTTGGATATTTCTCCGCTGTTGGAGGGGCCGTCGTCTATCGGATTCTAGTGAATGTGGAAATTAACATCCCTTTCGCAGCTCGCTCTTCGGAATGAGCTAAGACATTTTGTTCCTCCATTTTGTGACCTGCTTGTTCGCCAAGTGCGTTTATCGTTCGCGATCGTTAATTTTCATTTTGTTATTTCCCTTTTAGCAACCGGTACGGGGCAGAGTTGCCATCGGCAGGTTGGCGTCGGGTTTTCGCCCCGATTTAACCTCGTGTGTAACGTGTGAGCAGCTCTAAGAGTGCCTCCTCCCCACCTTGAGCTTTCGCTGAAAAGAGGTCGAAGTTATTTGGCGCTTCTGAACTGTTACGTTGCAGCCACACACTTTTATCTAGCCCGGAGGAAACTTTTAGTGAGAACGTTCTTAAATTTTCTTCCTCTCATCTGCTGAGTTTACGTGCGTTTCGCCAGTGGCGTCGCATTGAGCTGGGCGGCGGGAGTTGTCGGCTACGAAGTCAGCGGAGAGGGATGCGCTATTTGGATCGGACAACGTGGCCAGTGGAGGGTTTTGTCTCTTTTATGTTGACGTCAGATTTTGTAGAGTCATATTTACACAATTTCGTGCATTCACTTCATGTTTTTTGCTTTTGCAATTTCATTTTTACTTAGTTCTGCGTTTACTTCGATAATTGTTGGTTACTTCAGAACACGAAGGCAAATTTTTGCAGACTTCCTTTGACGTGCATCACGCTTAACTTTTCTTGTTATTGTCGTTTGATTACTGATGTTAGCTTCTGTGAGCCGACACGAGAGTACTCACGTCGAAGCGCTTCTTGCTACCGATTTGAACCTTGTAAGTTTGAAGTACTTAAATAATATTACGGCGACCACCCCACCAGGAGGTTTGTTCTATTACCGAATTTTATGGTGGTGTACGCTTTAATAAACGATTTGATTATTGGCCGAACTAAGGTTTGTTTGTTGGTTAACTACTCTGATTATGATGTATATGGAGAGTGGTTTAAAAAACGATGTGTATCTTCATTTGCCTATCGGGTTCCTTCCGTTTTTTTTTTGCATTCTTTAACGTTCGATATTTTGGGGGTATACCAACGAAGAAGCGGATCTTGGGGAGATGTACTTTTAGAAAACGAATAGAGATACACTTTCCCGGCTGGATGTCTTTGATACTACTGAGTTGCGTAACCATCGCTGGGTGGCGCCCTTTCCATAACATCTTTAGTTCACAACACCACGTCTCCTTTGATTAATTTCTTCTTAACCTCACCAAATTAGGCTATTTATTTTCAATAAAATCATATTTAAGAAGTCCCCAAAGTTTTATGAACTCCCCCCTCCTTCGAAAGTTTCCTGCAACTTCGGCGCCGACAACCGAAACGGTGGAGGGTGCAGGTAATAACAGTTATCCCTGTCGCCGGAATATTTTAAACCTGCGTTTCCCGATTATGCAAACCAGCGGAGGCGGGCGGGGGATGAACAGCAACTTCGTTCCATTACGACATAACCTAGTTATGGCAGTCGCATTATTTCCAACGCAAACTTAATTTGACTAGCGCGCGCGAAACTTATTTCGCCTTAATAATTCACATCTGCATGTATTTCGCGTGCTGCAAAGCCCTCCCCCGAGAGGGTGCCACGCTCGCACGGTTGCAATTTATCTTTCAGCTGCATTTAACTGATAATAACGTGTGCCTTCCGTCTAATTGGCAGGCACGGCGCGAGCAGGTTAATTTCATCATCCGTCTCTCCGAAGAGAACTTGCCGTCAGAGTATGTGAAGGTATCCGGTGACAAACCTGTGGAAGAGGGGGGGGGGGGGGTTGGGGGCACGTTTGCATTAATTAATTATTCGCTTTGCTAGTCGTTGCAGCGGCGTGGTGAGCTTGGGTGAACTGGCGGAGTTAAATTCGACAGAGAGAGTGTTTGATGGACCGCAAATTGTTCGGATGTTTGTTTGATTCACACTCGGTTGACGGGTAAAGAGGAAAGGTCGTAATTAAAAAACCCCTTTTGCCTCTTTCTCACCCTTCCATCAAATTTCGTTGGTTCGGATCGAATATTAAGTTCCGCTGGCGCGGAATTCTTAACTGTAATTAGCGACACGGGCCGCCACTGAATTCGTTTGCTTGGCTGCGACGTTTCGTACTGGTGGATCTGCAATTAAAGCTTAGAGAAGAAACCGGCGTAAGTAAAATGCCCTAACAACTTATTTGGGATAACGGCAATATGTTCGGTACCTCCCCGGCTCACCTTATAAAGCCTGCTCGGCTGGTAGGTAGATAATACTTGGGGTGACAAAATATGTTGTAAATACATCAAGCAAAACCACATTCCCTTGCCAGCCAGTGTAACGGGAGTGGGTGTCACTTTAAGTTAATCGGTAGCTAAAATAAAACAAAGTACTTCGAACTAGAGAAGAAACCAGAGTAAGATGCCCTAACAATTTATTCGGGATAACGGAAATATGTTTGGTACTTCCCTGGCTCGCCTTATAAATCCTGCTCGGCTGGTAGGTATGGGATGACAAAATTTGTTGTAAATACATCAAGCAAAGGCACGTTGTTCTTTTGCTAGCCAGTGGAACGGGAGTGGGTTTTGCTGTTACGGTTCGATTTGAATTCACGCTTAGCTAATTATAATATTTTATTTCGATTTCAAATTTAGGACAATAGGCGTAGTCGATTTTTTTGTTTTTCCGGGTAGCATAGCGATATAAACAGTCGAAAATAACACGCTCACCAACGAAGGCTGTCATTTACGTTCAGCGTTTTATTTGCTGAAGAATTTCGCGATTGAAGGTCACTCAATGTGTTGAGGATTTCTATTTTCGTTGATGATGACTCTCTGGATAATATAGTTCCAGCATTGAAGGGATTTGTAACGTGTTATCGACTCAGACCACCCGTGTTCCTGTCAACTTTGCCTTGTGTCTCGTCCTTTATTTTTTTTTATCTGCCCTAGATCATCGAAAGGGGTAAGTTTCTGTTCGATTAGAGTAATTTTTCGTTCTGCATTTCGCTGATGTTGCATTTTAATCCAATAGCAAAAACCGTGGGGTATGAACCCGAACCCTGGTGAATCTTAGAGTTTCGTCTGATCCGGACCTTAGTTGGCGTGGTCACCCTCGATTTCGAGAGCCTCTTCCTACTTCTTAATTGCTGCTGGAGGTTCAGAAGTCCCGTGTGGAGCCTACCGAATCAAATAAGTCACTCGGAAGCCGTAGCTGATTTAAGAACACTCAGAACGTAGGATTGGCGGAAGTCGATTGGTGTCGTGTGAGTTTTCTTACTTTTCTTTGCGCCTTTATTGGCGGTATTCTCCATTATTGATCCCGGATTGTCATATGAACTCTCGAGATTTTGATTAAGACCTGCATTACCGTACCATTTTACTTTGCCGTCTTACGTAACGTTTTGTAAATGTTCTTGTAAACCGTAAAAGAGATCTCTCGTCGGTAATTACGCGTTTTCTGCGCAGTGTAAAAACCACTCATATAATTAACGATAAATTTCTTTTTATGATTCGTGCGGTTTGACAAGGCTGTCACTATATCTGCTTATGAGGTGACAGATGTACACATGTAGATTTGTGCTACAAATAAACGTAGGTACAAATTTCGTATATGTACCTTTCTTATTGCGTCCTATAAGTTAAACTTTATACGGGCTTCTGTCAATTTAGATTATGTGTGCGGGTCTAATTCTGTGGGAATTTTGACGTTTAATAACGTGTGCAGTCCTAGCGGTACCACGTATTTTACCAACCTACTTGGGTAAATCTTTGCTAGGTGGCGCCCTTATTACATCTAGGTATCGAGTTACCGACAATCATATTGAAACCACCCCATCTCCACTGAGTAGGGCATAACCCCAAGAAATTTACAACATCTAAGAAATTTACCCAGAATTCGCAGCATATACAGGGTCAAACAGATAGGTCGAAAAAGTAGGTAGCATTCCTTTAAGTTAATGGGTAGCTTAAATCAAATAAAGTGCTCCAGCCTAGAGAAGAAACCAACGCAAAACACCCAAACAATTTATTCGGGATAACGGCAATATGTCTGGTACCTTCCTGGCTCACCTAATGAATCCTGCTCGGCTGGTAGGTAGGTAACACTTGCGATGTCAAAATATGTTGTAATTACATCAAGCAAAGCCGCGCTCCTTTCATAGTCAGTGGAACGGGAGTGGGTTACGCTTTAAGTTAATGGGTAGCTTAAATAAAATAAAGTGCTCCAACCTAGAGAGGAAACCGGCGTAAAAACCCTAACAACTTCTTCGGGATAACGGTAATATGTTTGGTACCTCCTTGTTCGCTTTCTAGGCCGTGGAACGGGAGTGGTTCATACTTTAAATTAATGGGTAGATTAAATAAGCTAGCGTAAAATACCCTAACAACTTATTCGGGATAACGGCAATATGTTTGATAGGTACCTTGTTGGCTCACCTTTTAAGTAACACTCGGGACGACAAAATACGCTGTAATTATATCAAGCAAAGTCACCTTGTTTCCTTGCTAGACAGTGGAACGGGAGGGGTTACGTTCTGTAGCTTAAATAAAATAAGGTTTTCCAGCCTGGTCCTATTTATACAAAAATCTATCAATGCAAAGTGCAAAGTATCGCTCGCTTACGCTAGCCAAAATTTAGTGACACGATGCTCAAGAAGCGGTCAAGAAAATCTCCTTTAGTAATTCGGATCCGAAAGACCTCACAAATTTTTTTAAATGTTAATCAATCGAATTCAATCTACTTGTCTATGCAGCTGGTTGATCAGCACTGCCAATTGCCAAGAACGTCGCAAAAATGTCGCGAAGCTAAACTTGCTAAACCTCGGTGAACGTTAACGTGAGGCCTTTGACCTCTGTGGATTATTGCGTGACCTTTCACCGGTCTCTTGCACCGATTTGGGTGATAGTTGCATCGGTTGCACCGTTACCGTGTTCTTCAGGCGTGATATTCTTACCAACCCCATTTCTTGTTTTACAATTAGTCAGCGAACTCCGCTCCGTGGCGTCCAAATTGTGCGAAGTTCAATTAAACGTCGCAGTAGATCACTAATAAAATGAACGTTGCTTTCGAAGCCTTCCGCTTTGCGTGGCAGTGCAACACAGCGGAATATAAGCGTGTCATGCTTACCTGTCTCGACTAAGAACGAAGCAATTGGCGTGCTTGTGGAATATGCGATAAATTGGGCAAGACGTAATTTGATGCTGACAGGCAGGTATTACTTTGATCTTTGGACCCGGAGCGCTGTACCTCCAGAGTGCAAACCGATTGTGATGTAGGAAAATAAAATATATAAATAGAGCGGGTCACGTGTTAGCTCCACAGTTTGCTGGACTTAGTCAACTGTAAGTTATCGTGAATAAAAAAAATCCTGGAAGCGAGGTCGGTCATTCCTTCGAGGGACGAATGGGTCGGAGGTAAAAGTGTTGCGCATTGTGGCCACTCAGTGGAGACGGCGTGGCGTTAGGGGATACAACATATTGCACTTTTATTTAACATAATAAAATTATATATTGTTTATAACACACGTCGCGTCTCACGCTTTGATCTAATTTTGTGGTGCAAGTCGCAGACTGTTTTTTGTACATCTCAGTACACTCCGGCAATAAATCATCTTACGGTTTCGCTGCATCGGCATTATATTTGCCTTAAATTAAACTCTTATCGATCCGGAATTTGTATTTTTTTGTATTCGCAAGCGTCCGCAGCTGCATTTCTGTGTCGGCATTTTAATAGCCTTAAGTTGAACTTTTATCGACCCGGAGTCTGTATTTTTTTTATGTTGGCTGCACAATTTATCGCGGGCATCTGTAGCTGCATTTCGGTATATTTCGTGGGAATTAACTCGAATGTTTATTCAAAAAATCGAGATTGGTCGTAAAATTAGGCGACTCCTTCGTCTTTGCGCCATTTAGTTCCTGCGAATTGCGTTTGTTTTCCACTTGTTATTTCGACGAAATTATAATTTGCTTTCACACTTGACATTTAACGCCGCTGGATTTAACTGACATCATATGTCACTCGGTTGACTTTTTTTATGTCACGTTGGTTTCGATTCATCCGAACCCTTCATTTCCTATTTCGCGAAGCCAAGTATGGCTTTATTAATTTGTCCGCAGCTGTATTTCATCATATTTCGTGGGAATTAAATTGAATGTTTATTCCAGACGTCGAGGCTGGTCGTAAAACTAGGCGACGCCTTAGCTTGTGAGCCATTCGTCTTCTGCGAATTGCGTTTTTTTTGTCCACTTGTTATTCCAGTGGAATTATAACTTGCTTTCATACTTGAAATTCGACGCCATTGGATTTAACTGACATCAGTTTTTCACTCGGTTGATTTTGGTTTAAGTCACGTTGTTGGTGTTGATTCGTCCGAACCCTTCCTTTCTTATTTCGGAGCGAAGCTAAGTCTGGCTTTATTAATTTGCGGCGAGCTTGCGGCTTTTGTAGTCGTTGTGACATTGTTACGAATGAAGAAAAACCCTACACGAAAAGTTATAATTCCGATAAGAACGTTCGTTCTTTTACAGGTGCTTATGTAATTCACTAACTTGCCTTAAATGATTAATTAATTACAATAATCGAACAAAACAGTCGTTAATTAATTGTTAGCTTATTCGAAAAAGTAATTTTTTACGTTTCTCTTTAGAGACACTAGCTTGCACAGCACTGCAAATCAGAACTTAAAAGAAGATAATTCAAGTTTTTTACATTACCATCAATGTTTTCTTGGCACTACACCCGAGGCCAAACCAAATTCACTAACTCACTGACTCAACAGAACCTCGGGGAGGTTTCCCGCAACAGAACGACATCGGCCAGTTGTAAACTTGGTGACCTGGTGGATTGTAAAATCATAAATCATCTGAGTTTGTCCCAGCCTGTTCCCCTTTGTTATGGACAAGTATGTTTGCGATTGTTGCTTTTCCTTTTCGTGCAAACTATTATTGCCGTACTTTTCTTCCCTTATGGACTTTTTCGTAATGGCATATTTGAAAACTTTTTGTATTGGCTTTTTTGAGTGCTAGTTTAAGTACTTTTGCGACGACCTTTTATGACGGTTCGCAAAGTCTGTAGCTACATTTCATCACATTTCGTGGGAACTAAATCGAATGTTTATTCGTTGTAAAACTCGGCGTCGCTTCGGCTTTTTTTTGCGCATCTTATTTCTGCGAAGTACGTTTCTTGTCAACTTGTTATTTCGATGGAATTATAGCTTGCTTCCACAGTTGACATTTGACGACGATCCTCTTGGGGGAGTAGACGTTGCCTACCGTACTTTGTTCGAAGAAGGCATTCGGACCCGTCAGTGGCGGATTTAGGGGCGGGCGAGCTGGGCAACCGCCCGGGGCACCGCGTTTTCTGGGCCAGAGCCATCTAGAATGTGCGAGATTTTCAATTTTTTAACCCATGACAGTTCAGTTAGAATTCAGATTATTGAAAATCTGCATAAAATCTACTCCTACAATCATATAAATCTGGAAATATTTGCGTATCTGTATAAAATGGATAGATTAGAAGCCTATTCCGTTAAAAAGAAAAAGAATTCTTTCTTAAACGAACAGATCTCTGAAATATTGTGTCTCTTAAAGTACGATTTGTTAATAAGGGAGTATTAACAAGCGTACTTTGAAATAATACTTCAGAACTGCTCTTATTTCAAGAATAACATCTGTTGTATGAGGGCTAGATTTTATAATCCACAATAATGCCTTTCTTTACAATTTAAATTTGCTTGTAAACAATAATTGGCGCCTCTCTTTCAAAAAAAAAGAAACAAATTCACGTGAAATTATACAGTTGCCTCAAAAACATAAGTATGCATCTTTTATAAGCTCCTTCTAAAGTGTGAAATCGATTGTAGAAAAAAGTATTGTAAGTAATTCCATACTTTAAATTCGAATACATCCATTATTTTTCCGAAACTTGTGTTAAAAAAACTTATTTCGATAAATTCTTGCTTTACTTTGAACCGGCCGTCGGCATGGTAGCGGAACGTGACGGAATATATCCCTTTTTTTGCGATATTAATTGAGCGTTTATCTCAGCAACCAATGACACAGGAAACTTTTTTGTAATTTCTGTGTGATCGCACTTGTTTGTTAATGGATTCATTGTTACCGTCCATAGGTGGGGGATACTACGAGCTGGCTCTTCTCGTATTTTATGCTCACGTTTGCTTTGAACCAATTCAAATAATTGCTACCCAACCGTTGTGATTTATCGCCACATGGTTCACTTTTGGTTACCATTTGGCTTACTAATTTTGGCAACCGACTACCAAAATAGACGAATTAATTTTTATTTGGTTGTCAGTAACAATTGTAAAGCATGGAAAAATGAAGTTTATGTCATTTAAAGGATTTCCTTTGCTGTTTTATTTTTATTTTATATATATTTATATTACATTTTTTTATTTTATTGCTTGGATTGAACAAAACTGGGTTGGGTTATGTTGACGTTGACGATTGGTCGAGCTTGATTTTAATTGACTTTTAATTTTTAAAAATTTTTTATTAAACTTTTAATTTTTCTGGAATTTTTAATTTTTATTTGTATTAAATAGATTTAGGTCGAGGTAAGTTGGGTTGGACTGACCTTGACGTTGGTTAAACTTAATTTTAATAGATTTTTAATTCTTTTAAATCTTGACTTAGTTTTACGAAAGCCCATAGGCAACAATCGCCGTGCGGAGCATCTGTGAGTACAGTTCATAGTCGGCATTTACGACTGTTCAGTTTTAATTGTTGACGAGATAACGAGTAAGTATTGCGTCGCAAATCTAACTTGGAAAAATTTTTAGTTTTAAAAAGATTTATGAAAGTTTCAGGGTGGCAACCCCACCTGTGCTTTATTCAATAACATCAAAGTCCCATCTCCTTTTCCACTGAGCTGGCTCTACTGCACTTCACTTATCCATCCCGATAAGTAGGTTTCGTGGTCGTCACTTACGGCTCTACACTCTGCCTTGCACTCGCCTGCACGTTTTCTCACAAAATGTTACCAAGCCAATAAACAAAATAGTTTATAATAAACGTAATTAAAATACGAGATCGTAATTGAAGTATAAAATACTGCAAATAGCGTTCATTCTATTCAGACAGAGGTAATAATTTCAGTGGTGATGATGACGGTCCGACAGAGTAAATAAATTTGATCGCACGTCAAATAAAACGCGGAGCCAAACAGTTTCCGGATTTGCCGTCTGCATGCAGCGACAACAAACAAACAAACAAACAGAAATTGTACATACAGAGTGCGCCGCAAATTACGTCCGTTCTGAATTTCTGCGACAATTCCGGGCGGCGGGTAACGCAAACATTTGCGCAAACATAAAAAGCGCCGCTAAAACCGGCGGCGGGAGGTGGGAGAGGGGGGGGGATGGGTACCGCCGTAACCGAAAACCGTTTAAATTAGTTCCATCTCCGGTTTCAGGAGGTATCAGTCACGTTTCGGCGGGCTTAACGCTAAGTCCCTCCCGTTTCAGTCGCGCTGCGTGCGTCCTCCGTCTCGACGACCGACCCGACGCGACGAGTAGAACCGCGTAACCTCAAATACACGGGGGATGAGTGGATTAAGGTGTTCCTACATGAAATAAGACGGGACACACGCGCTTGATCCCTCATCCCGCTCGGCTTTCGGATTCGTCTCCTGCGCACAGAGACAACGGCCTAAGCTCAAGTCAGCTCCGAGGGGGCTTTGGTAAGACAACAAACGCCGCCGCCGCTAGTTTCAACCCCCGTCATTATGCCGAATTAATCTCCGGTAAAAACATATGCATTTCCGGAAGGAGAAGTTCCTGTTTAGTCCTCTGCTTCAAACATTTGCCTTCAGTTTAGTGTTTAAAAATTCATTATAACTATTTCTCTTATAATACGAAACATCGTTCATCCTGTGCGTTGCCTTTCGTGATATTTTGCTACCACTTCAAGGGTTAAACCTTATTACTCTTGGTTTGCTTCAAAATTTGCCTCGCGTTCTTCATCAACAGCTTCTTGCAAAGCTAGCTCTAGTGAAGGTATGAGCGGGTTCCAATAAGATATTAACCGAATAACCCAGCTGAAAAATTCGCTGCGGGACTGTTCTCAAGGTCCTCGACAGCGCGCGAAGGTACGCTTTAATCTCCATGAGATTTCTGCTCACTCGTGCGTTCAACGTAGGGATAGATAATAACACAACACAATTTTCGATAATGCCTCTGTTGAATGAGTTGTCATGAACACTTAGAGCCTCGGAAAGGCCAAATAGAAAAGCATCAAATTGTTTATATATATATATGCTGTAGTATTCTTCCGGGTAGTCCTCCGCGTTGAGTTCTCTAAAGAACTATTTGTCTTCTGACAACGTTTCGGCAAGGTCTCACTTGCCATCTTCAGGTCTTCGCTGCTGCTTGCCTGCTTCTGCTCCTCGTCGTTACTCGAGTCACAGTGGCTTCTGGTCGCGCTGGTGGTGGTTTAAGTACCGTGTTGCGGTCACGCGTCGTTACGCTTGGTAGTTTTTCCGCTTGACTTCTTGTTGTTGGTTGATTGGGTCGTGCCTGTTGACTGCTTTCTCCTAATCCTGATGGTCCGGGGTTCGCTGGTTTCTGGCTTCGGGTTACTGGTCCTCGACGGTCGGTGGATTTTCGGATCACTGGCCTCCAGGTGGGTGGTAGTCGTAAGGCATCATCTCTGGTGTTTAAGTTCATCTGATGTTTCTCGATTTCTATCGCTTCTCGGATGATGCGTTTGGTCTTGTGTTCTACGCTGGCAATTGTTCTGGTGTTGTCGAAATCTATTTTGTGTGAAGTCGCTTTTACGTGTTGTGCCAATGATGATGTTTTCTCGTCCTTCTCGACGGCCTTTCGATGTTCTTCTCTCCTGACGCTTATTTTTCTATTTGTTTGGCCTATGTAGACCTTGTCGCAATCTTGACAGGGAATTCCGTACACGCCTTGGCTTTTCTGCAACACCTGAATGAAATCCATCCGAAGATCAAGTTCACGATGGAAATCGAAGAAAACAACGAACTTCCATTCCTCGATGTACTTATAAAGAAAAAACCAGATGGAAGCCTTGGACATTCCGTATACCGAAAACCAACCCACACGGAACGGTACCTGAACGCACAATCACATCACCATCCAGCACAATTGCAATCAGTGGTAAGGACCCTCGTCACCCGGTCCCAAAGATTGGCTGACTCAGAAAACAAGGTAGAAGAAATGAAGAAAATCCGCTCATCTTTAATAAAAAATGGATATCAGGACAAACAAATCAGGAAAGCCGAACACCAACGCAAACCCAAGACACAGGAAGAGGAAAAAGATATAGTAGGAACAGCATGCCTACCATTTGTTAAAGGGACAACAGAGAAGATCAGCAGAATACTCAAGAAACACAATATCCGGACATCATTCAACACCGACAAGAAAATTGGAAACATCCTGCCAACAGTCAAAACTAAAATACAACTGGAAAGCCAAGGCGTGTACGGAATTCCCTGTCAAGATTGCGACAAGGTCTACATAGGCCAAACAAATAGAAAAATAAGCGTCAGGAGAGAAGAACATCGAAAGGCCGTCGAGAAGGACGAGAAAACATCATCATTGGCACAACACGTAAAAGCGACTTCACACAAAATAGATTTCGACAACACCAGAACAATTGCCAGCGTAGAACACAAGACCAAACGCATCATCCGAGAAGCGATAGAAATCGAGAAACATCAGATGAACTTAAACACCAGAGATGATGCCTTACGACTACCACCCACCTGGAGGCCAGTGATCCGAAAATCCACCGACCGTCGAGGACCAGTAACCCGAAGCCAGAAACCAGCGAACCCCGGACCATCAGGATTAGGAGAAAGCAGTCAACAGGCACGACCCAATCAACCAACAACAAGAAGTCAAGCGGAAAAACTACCAAGCGTAACGACGCGTGACCGCAACACGGTACTTAAACCACCACCAGCGCGACCAGAAGCCACTGTGACTCGAGTAACGACGAGGAGCAGAAGCAGGCAAGCAGCAGCGAAGACCTGAAGATGGCAAGTGAGACCTTGCCGAAACGTTGTCAGAAGACAAATAGTTCTTTAGAGAACTCAACGCGGAGGACTACCCGGAAGAATACTACAGCATTCAACACCCGCGGAAGCCTACGGATTAACATATATATATATATATATATAAACAATTAGATACTTTATATATATATTTAACAGTTAAAAATTTTTAACGAGAATAAACGTCTGATTGTTGGGCGTTGTTTTTATAAGAACTCCTTTTAACTTCTGTCAATATTTCGCAATGTATTTATTGCTTCATCAGGACAAAACTGTAAATGATATAACATGAGCAACGTGCTACAAAAGTTAGGTTAAGTACTTACTTATAGAGTAATTAAAGCTAGCCAAGAAGGTAAATTATGAAGCGATGTGCAAACATTACAACCAGAAAAAATATTTTCTTGTGTAACAGCGATTACATAATAAAACACATTAAAATTCAATTAAAAACAAGTTAAAATATAAAAATGTTTGACTTAAGGCATTGTAACGGAAAAGTAAGATGGCCGACAGTAGGATAGGTAACATAAGGGAAAGAAGTAGTAATTGCCAACCGAGCGGAGAGGAACCAAATCAAAATTTAAAATTTAGAAGATTTTGATAAATATTGTTCAATTGGTTAGTATCAGTTTTAAAATTGACAGTAGTATTATTGTTACTTTGAATATGAGACATTTCAAGAAAAGTTCTAAGTTTGTAATTAGTTTCTTGTTCTAGGATTTTAATATCTATGAAATTGAAGTTATGGTCGTTATCGTTACTGTGGATAGCCAAAGCGCAGGATCTCTTTCCTATTCTACAATCACTCTTGTGTTGTATTACTCTATTTTTAAATGTTGGCTAGTTTGGCCTATGTAAATAAGGTTACAATCGTTGCAAGAAATTTGATAAACAACACCAGAGGTGAGCAGAGTAGGAATAGCATCCTTGCATTTCGTAAAAAGTTTACTGATATTTAAAGGGTTGTAACGTGCAATTTTTACATTATCTTGTTTGAGAATATTTATAACTTTAGGGGTAATGGGTTTGATGAAAGCAAGTTTTTTTATAAATTATGGGAATAGCTGTTTGAGTGGGTAATTCAGCAGTGACACCTGGATTAGGATGGGAAAAAATTTTGATGTTACCACCGGATTACAGACTGATATCGTTAGATGTAGTCTCTTTGTTTACGAACATCCCTACCAACTTAGCAATCGATATTATTGCTAACAATTGGCCTAAGGTCGAAGCTCATACGATTATTCCGAAAAATGAATTCCTTAATATTTTGGAATTTTTATTTAATAATTGCTATTTTACCTTTAATAATATTTTCTACAAACAAATTCAAGGTACACCCATGGGGTCACCCATTAGCCCCATCATTGCCCAAATAGTAATGGATCATTTGCTTGATGTCTCCATCCCACGTTAGCCTTTTCCTATACCCTTTTATATAAATATGTCGACGATTTAATCACTGCCATACCCTATAATAAACATGATGACATTTTAAATATTTTTAATAATTTCAATACCCATATTCAATTCACTTTAGAAACTGAAATGGATAATAGTGTCCCTTTTTTAGATACTAAACTCATAAGAACTTCTGATAATAGTCATTTTAGATTGGTATAATAAACCAACTTTTTTGGAAGATTTATCAATTTCCACGACAGTCACCCCTTAAAACAAAAAATTAATACCATGTTAGCCATGAAAAACCGTATCACTTTAATCAGTCACGAATCTTTTCTCAAAAAGAATTTAAACAAATTCGTCGATATCTTCATTAACAACGGCTATCCATTATCACTTTTAAAAAAATTAATTTTTTCCCATCCTAATCCAGGTGTCACTGCTGAATTACCCACTCAAACAGCTATTCCCATAATTTATAAAAAACTTGCTTTCATCAAACCCATTACCCCTAAAGTTATAAATATTCTCAAACAAGATAATGTTAAATTTGCACGTTACAACCCTTTAAATATCAGTAAACTTTTTACGAAATGCAAGGATGCTATTCCTACTCTGCTCACCTCTGGTGTTGTTTATCAAATTTCTTGCAACGATTGTAACCTTATTTACATAGGCCAAACTAGCCAACATTTAAAAAATAGAGTAATACAACACAAGAGTGATTGTAGAATAGGAAAGAGATCCTGCGCTTTGGCTATCCACAGTAACGATAACGACCATAACTTCAATTTCATAGATATTAAAATCCTAGAACAAGAAACTAATTACAAACTTAGAACTTTTCTTGAAATGTCTCATATTCAAAGTAACAATAATACTACTGTCAATTTTAAAACTGATACTAACCAATTGAACAATATTTATCAAAATCTTCTAAATTTTAAATTTTGATTTGGTTCCTCTCCGCTCGGTTGGCAATTACTACTTCTTTCCCTTATGTTACCTATCCTACTGTCGGCCATCTTACTTTTCCGTTACAATGCCTTAAGTCAAACATTTTTATATTTTAACTTGTTTTTAATTGAATTTTAATGTGTTTTATTATGTAATCGCTGTTACACAAGAAAATATTTTTTCTGGTTGTAATGTTTGCACATCGCTTCATAATTTACCTTCTTGGCTAGCTTTAATTACTCTATAAGTAAGTACTTAACCTAACTTTTGTAGCACGTTGCTCATGTTATATCATTTACAGTTTTGTCCTGATGAAGCAATAAATACATTGCGAAATATTGACAGAAGTTAAAAGGAGTTCTTCTTATAAAAACAACGCCCAACAATCAGCCGTTTATCCTCGTTAAAAATTTTTAACTGTTAAATATATATATATATATATATATCAAATTGTTTATATATATATATATATATATATATATATATATATGCTGTAGTATTCTTCCGGGTAGTCCTCCGCGTTGAGTTCTCTAAAGAACTATTTGTCTTCTGACAACGTTTCGGCAAGGTCTCACTTGCCATCTTCAGGTCTTCGCTGCTGCTTGCCTGCTTCTGCTCCTCGTCGTTACTCGAGTCACAGTGGCTTCTGGTCGCGCTGGTGGTGGTTTAAGTACCGTGTTGCGGTCACGCGTCGTTACGCTTGGTGGTTTTTCCGCTTGACTTCTTGTTGTTGGTTGATTGGGTCGTGCCTGTTGACTGCTTTCTCCTAATCCTGATGGTCCGGGGTTCGCTGATTTCTGGCTTCGGGTTACTGGTCCTCGACGGTCGGTGGATTTTCGGATCACTGGCCTCCAGGTGGGTGGTAGTCGTAAGGCATCATCTCTGGTGTTTAAGTTCATCTGATGTTTTTCGATTTCTATCGCTTCTCGGATGATGCGTTTGGTCTTGTGTTCTACGCTGGCAATTGTTCTGGTGTTGTCGAAATCTATTTTGTGTGAAGTCGCTTTTACGTGTTGTGCCAATGATGATGTTTTCTCGTCCTTCTCGACGGCCTTTCGATGTTCTTCTCTCCTGACGCTTATTTTTCTATTTGTTTGGCCTATGTAGACCTTGTCGCAATCTTGACAGGGAATTCCGTACACGCCTTGGCTTTCCAGTTGTATTTTAGTTTTGACTGTTGGCAGGATGTTTCCAATTTTCTTGTCGGTGTTGAATGATGTCCGGATATTGTGTTTCTTGAGTATTCTGCTGATCTTCTCTGTTGTCCCTTTAACAAATGGTAGGCATGCTGTTCCTACTATATCTTTTTCCTCTTCCTGTGTCTTGGGTTTGCGTTGGTGTTCGGCTTTCCTGATTTGTTTGTCCTGATATCCATTTTTTATTAAAGATGAGCGGATTTTCTTCATTTCTTCTACCTTGTTTTCTGAGTCAGCCAATCTTTGGGACCGGGTGACGAGGGTCCTTACCACTGATTGCAATTGTGCTGGATGGTGATGTGATTGTGCGTTCAGGTACCGTTCCGTGTGGGTTGGTTTTCGGTATACGGAATGTCCAAGGCTTCCATCTGGTTTTTTCTTTATAAGTACATCGAGGAATGGAAGTTCGTTGTTTTCTTCGATTTCCATCGTGAACTTGATCTTCGGATGGATTTCATTCAGGTGTTGCAGAAATCTTCGTAGTTGTTCTTCTCCATGCTTCCATATTATGAAGGTGTCGTCCATATATCTGAGCCACAGGTGTGGTTTGTGACTTGCGGTATCGATGGCCCGTACTTCGAAATCCTCCATGAATAAGTTGGCGATTACAGGAGATAATGCTGATCCCATGGGTGATCCTTCTACTTGTTTATAACGTTGGTTCTTGAAGATGAAGTAGGTGTTCTTCAAGCAGTGCTTCACCAGGTCCATGGTGTCGTCTGGGATGTGGTGTTTTAGATGAATGATATCCACTGCTTCGTCTATTGGTATGTTGGTGAATAGTGAGACCACGTCGAAACTTACTAGCAGATCTCCTGGTTCTACGGTGAAGTCCTTTATACGCTCGATGAAGTGGCCTGCGTTCTTTACGTAGGATTCTGCTTCTTCGGCGTATGGCTGCAGTCGTTTGGCCAAGAATTTTGCTAGTGGTTGTAACGGTGATCCGATGGAACTGACGATTGGCCTCAGTGGTATCCCTTCCTTGTGGATTTTTGGTAATCCGTAGAGCTTTGGGCATCTGGATGATTTTTCCCTCGGGATCAATTGTAATTGCTGCTCTTGACTGATTGAGCTGGCTTTGATTTTAGCTTTCGTTGTCTTCTCTAGGTATGTCGTTGGATCTGTGGCGATGGTGTTGTACGCTGGGTCGTTTAGTAGGACCTCCATCTTCGTTTCGTAGTCGTTACGATCCATCACAACGGTGGCGTTTCCTTTGTCGGCTGGAAGTATGACGATTTGTTCATTTTTCTTCAGCGTGTGTAGAGCTTGTAGTTCTTCTCGAGATAGGTTCGTCTTTGGTGGTTTTGCTCGTCTTAGGATTTGGGATACATCTTGTCGTATTGTCTCCGCTGTGTCCTCCGGTAATCCGATGATGGATGCTTCCACACTGCATATTATGTTCTCTATTGGTATGCTGGCTGGTGCTACAGCGTAGTTGAAACCCTTGGCCTGGCCTGGTGTACTGGCCAAGGGTTTCAACTACGCTGTAGCTCCAGCCAGCATACCAATAGAGAACATAATATGCAGTGTGGAAGCATCCATCATCGGAAATCCACCGACCGTCGAGGACCAGTAACCCGAAGCCAGAAACCAGCGAACCCCGGACCATCAGGATTAGGAGAAAGCAGTCAACAGGCACGACCCAATCAACCAACAACAAGAAGTCAAGCGGAAAAACCACCAAGCGTAACGACGCGTGACCGCAACACGGTACTTAAACTACCACCAGCGCGACCAGAAGCCACTGTGACTCGAGTAACGACGAGGAGCAGAAGCAGGCAAGCAGCAGCGAAGACCTGAAGATGGCAAGTGAGACCTTGCCGAAACGTTGTCAGAAGACAAATAGTTCTTTAGAGAACTCAACGCGGAGGACTACCCGGAAGAATACTACAGCATTCAACACCCGCGGAAGCCTACGGATTAACATATATATATATATATATACATATAAATAAACAATTTGATGCTTTTCTATTTGGCCTTTCCGAGGCTCTAAGTGTTCATGACAACTCATTCAACAGAGGCATTATCGAAAATTGTGTTGTGTTATTGTCTATCCCTACGTTGAACGCACGAGTGAGCAGAAATCTCCTCGAGATTAAAGCGTACCTTCGCGCGCTGTCGAGGACCTTGAGAACAGTCCTGCAGCGAATTTTTCAGCTGGGTTATTCGGTTAATATCTTATTGGAACCCGCTCATACCTTCACTAGAGCTAGCTTTGGAAGTAATAATAATATTAGTCGCCCAATAGGAAAATTCCCAATTATAGGTGAAATAAGAATAAACATTAACAAATGTATACAATAATAGATAACAAGTGTTTAAGTTTAACCATTTAAGTTAAAAAAAAACTTTAAGGGAATGAGTTAAACAGTGCTTCTCCGAAAGCAAATTTAACACGTTCACGACTGCAATTATTTTTGTACTCTACTGAGAAACTATCACATAATTTAATTATATAATGCGATATTTGAGTACTTTTTGTGATAAATGTTATTAAGATACAAGATCTCACGAATTTCTTACTTTTTTTAACGGGTTGCATATTTGTGACACTGGTTTGTCAGTAAGAACTTTTTATTATAAACCAAGCGTCACGTATGTGTGCCATTACTTTTCACAAAGAAACATTCCCTTTTATCAAAATATTTATTTTCCTAGTTACTTTATAATAAAGAAATTTGTTCTCTTACAAAATGTATGCATGTCGTCCTATAAGTAAACGTTTTTACAAGATTCCTCTGTGCCATTACGCAAAACAAGGTGTGGCACATAATCCTACTAGGATTCCGTCAGTACCCTTACAGGATAAACATGTGTACCAAGTCATAGTTCTCTTTTTTTTCTCGCTACATATACGATACATCTTTTTCTTTTCGTAACTTTGGTAAGTTCATGCTCTTCCTTTTTTTTTCTTTCGTGGGCGATCCACCCGTTTTATATCAAGCAGTGCCTCAATTACAGAATCTCTAAACATTAGAAAAGGACCCTTTTTTACAGTAATTTTATTATACAGCCAATTACTGTTCCAAAGACTAACATCAAGGATATGAAAGAAAACCTTCATATACCATCTCAAAGTCTTTCGTGGTGTTGAATAGTACGAAGTAATTTGGTCAAGTCGATCAACACCTAACATATATTTATTATACTCTGACACCATTACTGGCTTATTATTTATTATTCCTCTCTTGTTTCGTACTGCCGTCATATCTGTATTATGCTCTGTTGATATCATCAAAACGTCGCGATTATCTTTCCATTTCAATACTCTCACTTGTCCTCTTCTTCTCCATATGATTTCTCCTTTTCTTATCTTTGTTGAAACAACAACTTTTGGAATACCTTTTCGGTTTTTCCTTAGAGTTCCACACATATACGTTTTATTGTCTAACAAAAATTTTGCTATTTCACAGCTGAAGTAATAATTATCCATATAAATGGCGTGACCTTTCCCCAAGTAGGATTCTGTAAGCTTACGCACTACTTCATAAGCGTGACCTTTTTCGTTAGGTACTGTCCCTCGACCACTATATATTATTAGATTTAACAGGAACCCATCATGAGTACAAAGTTCGTATAATTTTATTCCGTATTTACTAGCTTTGTTAGGAATGTACTGTGTAAACAGCAGCCTTCCTCTCCACAACAAAAGTGCCTCGTCTACAGACAACTGTTTTGAAGGATAATAAACTTTACGGATATTGTCTCATACATGTGAGACAACGTTGTTAATTTTATGTAACCGATCGCCAGTGTCTTCATAGTCAAAATAAAAGCAGATATTCTTCAAAATCAATTCAAATCGGGTCCTTGACATTGTTTGGCCAAAAATTGGATGATAGTATAATGGATCTCTGCTCCAAAATAAACGTAAATATGGTAATTTCATATGCCCCATCAAGAGACAAAGACCAAGAAACTTCTTTATTTCTATAATATCAGTGTCCCGCCACTTTTCCATTACAGATTTTCTTCTATTACCTGTTCTAATATTTAGAGTGCGTTTTTTGTAGTAATGTTTCATCGAAAATCAGCAAAAATAACTCAAAGGCTGTAACGTCTGGCGCAATTGGTATTCTCATGCCTTCTTGTCCAGTAAAAGTAAGTAGTTCTGTCTCTTCTTCTAAATTTGTCCATTCATTATCATTTGGTGGATCATAATTATTTTGTGAGTCAGAGTCTTGAACATCTAAATCATTTCCCTCAACAACTTCATCGTTGTCGGAAACACTTGAAACATTATCATCACTAGGTTCATATACATCGGTATCACTTTCATCGTTTTCTTCTCTTTCACTAACGTCACTATTTTCCGAATGCATTGTATCTGTATTGCTGCTTTTATGTTCTTCTATCTCGTGAACTGCAGCATCTAATTCTAATTCAAGCTCCTGTTGAGTTAAGCGTCGTTTAGAGGCACTCATGGTTAGCAAGAGCAACTTTCTCTAGTTTCTATAAAAATGTACAATACCGGTTCGAACTCAATCTTTATTAACGCTAGAGTGATTTACTACAAGAATAGTACAGAAACACAACTGAAAAGACATTTAAACAACACCAACTTTTCCGAATTGACAGTGAAACCGCACCACTAAACATTGGAGGTTATATTGGAAACGACACATAATTCACCTAAACCAAGCGACACATATATGTGTCGAAGGTTAATCTAAACCAACGTAAAGTTTCATTCAGCTATTATAAACCATCAGAAAAATATTAGCCATTGAGGCATAGAGTCTCAGTGTCACAGATATGTGTCGCCAGTTTCTGCACAAATCCATACCGTCACAGCGGTCGTGAACGTGTTAAGTAAATTTAATTTTTTATTAATATTTTAAAGCTGACAATTTGAAGTGTTAAAGCGACATTGCGATTCTGGATGATTGCTTAATTTTAAAGTTTAAAGTATGAAAGAATTAGTTACTTAAATTTGTTAAGTTACGCTATCGTCGGGTGGTGCCCTTAACTTTAACGTCGGCCTGTGCAAAGCACAATTTTTCCACGTCGTGTCCACTGAGTGGGCATATTGCCGTGATATGGTCCTCTAACGGGAAGAAAGTTATAAAGGCAAAGTATTTAAAAGGACATACCGATGGCCGGAAGGGTGTTCAAGAGGAAGTGAGTGCTTCAAGAACTTCAGGATATAACAATAAAAAAAAAACTAAATAAAGGACAGACATTCTAGAAGAGTCAAGAGCCGCAGCCAAAAACACAAACAAAACCACCACCGTGCCTTGGGTATTTCTCAACGACGACTGCAAGCTATACGCTCGCCACAAATTAATAAAGCCAAAATTGGCTTCGCACATAACTACGAAGAGAAGGGTTTGGACGAATCGAAACGAAAGACAAACACAAGCCAACCGTGCAAATGACATTAGTAATAACCAATTGCGTCAAATGTATGAACTTAATTTAGGATTCTCGACTTTTAGAATGAACATTCAATTTAATTCCCACGAAATATGATGAAATGCAGCTGCGGACGTTTGCGAAAGATTGTGAAATCAACGCAAAAAATACACACTCCGAGCCGATGGAAGTTTAACATAAGGCAATTATAATGCAAAAACAGCGAAATCGTAAAAAGAATTACTGCTGGAGTGTCTTCAGGTATATAAAAAGCGTTCTGCGAATTGCATCACAAAATTAGATCGAAGACGGAATTTGCGTTATAAAAAATATGTAATTCATGAGTTCGTTGGAATAACAAGTGGACAACAAACGGAAATCGCTGAAAATAGATGGCACAAGAACAAATGCGTCGCCGAGTTTTACGGCCAGTATCGGAGTTGAGAATAAACATTCAATTTAATTCCCGCGAAATATGCCGAAATCCAGCTACGGACGCTTGCGATAAATTGTGTAACCAACACGAAAAAGAAAATACAAACTTCGGGCCGATAAAAGTTCAACTTAAGGGTATTAAAATGCCGACACAGCAAAATCGTAAAATGATTTATTGCCGAAGTGTTCTGAGACATACAGGTTTTTTTTTAAGTGTTAATATATCACGGACGGCTCTTCCAAAATATATACATCTTGTATACTTTTGACTTGGATTGAACAAAACTAGGTTGGGTTATGTTGACGTTGACGATTGGTTGAGCTTGATTTTAATTGACTTTTAATTTTTAAATTTTTTTATTAAACTTTTAATTTTTCTGGAATTTTTAATTCTTATTTGTATTAAATAGATTTAGGTCGAGGTAAGTTGGGTTGGATTGACCTTGACGTTGGTTAAACTTCATTTTAATAGATTTTTAATTCTTTTAAATCTTGACTTTTAGTTTTACGAAAGCCCATAGGCAACAATGGCCGTGCGGTGGACCTGTGAGTACAGTTCACAGTCGGCATTTACGAGTGTTCAGTTTTAATTGTTGGCGAGATAACGAGTAAGAATTGCGTCGCAAATGTAACCTGGAAAAATTTTTAGTTTTAAAAAGTCTCGACCTTTTTTGAATTTTTCAAAGGTGTTGTCTCGATTTATGAAACTTTCAGGTTAGCGACCCCAAGTGTGTTTTATTTAATAACATCAAAGTCCCGCCTCCTTTTCCACTGAGCTGGCTCCGCTGCACTTTACTTATATTATGTTAATATATCACGGACGACTCTTCCAAAATATACACATCTTGTATATTTTTGAAATCAGGAGGCAATGGTTTTTCAATTTATCAAACACTATAGAGTTCTGTTAAAAAAAAACACACAAACTATATTTTTTTCTTCAATTTGCGATCCTAAAATAAAGTCTCTAGGTAGGGTGTTAAATGTAAAAGAAAATCCTGTACAGTAAACAGCCTGCGTCTTGCACCACAAAATTAGATCGAAGCATGGGGCGTGATGTGTGTTATAAATATAAAATAAATTATTCTGCGATTGTTCACCACGTCAGTGGTACAGTATACAGTATCTAAAGTCCGTTACTTTCAGAATCATGCTTTGGTAAGCGTCTAGTCAATTTATTTAGCGACTGAAACAAACGGAAAAAATTTTTGCCAACATGTTAACGAGCGGTGCTTTTTCGTAATTTGACAAACAAGCTTACGAGCAAGTCAACGCGTGCGTAGGAGGAGCCTTCCACGACGATGAGGAAAAGTTCTTTCCTCGAAAAAAAAAAGAAAAAACTCGCTCAGGCCATTAACCGCGTGGGTGTACGTACAATTTGCATCGCCTGTCGCCGTAAAATTACGAAGGAGCGTCAAGTTTATCGCGTAAGTTTAACGCGCCCATTTAAAATTATTTAACCCCCACGCCCCCACCCTCCCGCCTCCGTTGCAACGAGCGGTATGCGCAGCCGAGTGGCAATCAATCACCGTGGACATATACAGATTGCAAGCCTCGAACTGGATCGATCCGTTAAGCGTATATCGATGGGCTTTAACGATATTAAGAGTGTGCTCGAATGTAACGGTTAATGTTCGAGCTTGGAACTGTTGAGCGATGGGAAGTTCAAACTTGTTTAATTTTTTTTTTGGGAATTTTATGTGGATTTTGTTCGTCCTGGGCGCGCACAAATTCTTAAAGGCTGAATTGATCACGATTAAAAACGAGACGTCTACACTTAGGCTTGACAATTAATAATAAATAATTTGTTTTCTCGGCTTCGGCAGAAACGCAAATCGCTTGCGCAATTCCGACCTGGCCGTTATTTAAGAATTTTTGATCTCACCGGGACAGGAAACTAGCCTCGCTCCGGGGCGGACGTGCAGCAGAGATTGCAACTGGGTTGATTGAAGGGGACAATAAAATTAGGTCAATCCTCCATGCAACGAACGGTAACGGTGAATAAAATCCGGGCACATCACTTTTTGATTATGATAAGTATTTATGTTTACGGTGTTATTTTAATTTAATATAGCAGCCTCAAAGCAAACATACTTTTACTTAATTACCCTTCAAAATAAGCATGATACGTTACATGTCTACCCGGATTTTATTGTCAGCTTCCGCACGTCACTAACCAACCCATTTGCAATCTCTGTACGTCCGGCCCGCAGCAAGGCTAGTTTCCTGTCCCTGTGAGATTTCTTTCGTAGTTGTGGCAAATGCAACCAACGCGACGACGTCAACGAAAGTAACAGCCGACTGGATTAAAAGAACCTAAGTAAGGTATTTGATCGCACGACACGTACGCGAGACCATGAGAGCAGTCAATTATTTTTTTTCCCGAAAACTAGATGGAGTACGAAGCACAAAACGCTTCCGTACGAATGCCAAACTGATTTCAGCTAGGTTTTCCTCAATTTCCAGCGAAAACTCTGATACCCACCTGAACAGAAACTAGATTAGTGCTGAGGAAATTCACTTTCAGAGCAGCCGGCAGCTTTAGTCGTGACGGATGTGGGTGGTAATTAAATGCGAAAATAAATGAGCGCCACCTAATCTTAGCAGGAGGTGAGGAGAGAATCAAAGGAATGGCTCAATTCATGCAACAACTGTAATAACATACAGCAGACCAAACAAGGGCGAAAGACGTAGAGAATTTTATCGAGAGTGTGCGGTGGGCTTAACGCCGGCAAGATTTTTCCGTGGATTTTGTTCGTCTTGGGCGCGCACAAATTCTTAAAGGGTAACGGCTGCTGAATTGATCACGATTAAAAACGAGACGTCTAAACTTAAGCTTGACAATTAATAATAAATAGTTTGTTTTCTCGGCTTCCGCAGAAACGCAAAACGCTTGCGCAATTCCGACCTGGCCGTTATTAAAAGAATTTTTGATCTCACCGGGACAGGAAACTAGCCTCGCTCCGGGGCGGACTTGCAACAGAGATTGCAACTGTGGTGTGATTGAAGGGGACAAGAAAATTAGGTCAATCCTCCATGCAACGAACGGTAACGGTGAATAAAATCCGGGCACATCACTTTTTGATTGTGATAAGTATTATAAATAACTGTTGCTAACATTGAAAAAAAAATTTTGAATTCTGCAGCTGTGTATTAAATTTTAAGTGTACCCAAATTTTAATAATAACTATCTATAGATCCCCGTGTTCGAAAATTGATGTTCTTATGTGTAACATGTATTGCTTGTTAGAAAGTATTTTCTCTTTTCGTGGGTTCTTAATTGTTGGAGGTGATTTTAACATGGATTTTAGCAAAGACAGTGCTGACACTAGAGGTGTCACTGGATTGTTTTCTTCATTTGGCTTGTATCCGTGCATCAATGGTAACACGCGAATTACCAAATCTTCTTTCAGTAGAATAGATAACATATTTACCAACATAGAACCCAGTAATTTTGAAATGGAGGTCACAGACCCTGGATTATCTGATCATCACAGGTTGTGTTTCTATTTAAAATTAATTGACAATAGTGGTAAAAAGTTGCAGAGGTCTAAAGGTAGAAACTTTAGCAAAGATAATATTTGTAATTTTAAAATTTTATTGGAAGAAGAAACCTGGGCGTTTTTAAATTCAAGTGAAAACTCTAACGATAAATTTAATTTTTTTATAACTACCTTCAATGCAGCGTTTCCTACAAAATATTTCCTACAACCAAAGCGTACGTCTAAAAGTTGGGTAACTAATGACATCATTGAAGAAGGAGCCACGTTAAGACATATCTATAATAATTTAAAATTAAACAATGACCCGATAGCATTATTACAGTATAATGAACGAAAAAAGCTTCATCAAAATAATATTAAGAGGGCTAAACGTAAAAATAATGAAAATTATATTTTAAATTCGCATAATAGAATTAAAGCTGCATGGAATATTATAAAATCGTATTCAAATAATACAAATGTAACTCCAGACTACATGAATGATACTGATGGAAGTAAATTGTTTGATAGTAGTGACATTGCCAATGCATTTAATGATTTTTTCATTGAAACCGTTGATGAGGTAACATCTAAATTTAAAAATCTTAATGCACCATCATCCATAAGGAATTGTCCAATGAACACAATTTATTTAAAACCGACTACTGAAATGGAAGTTTATAATGTTATACGTAGCATATTATCACAAGGTGTACTTCAAGGTTCAATCTTGGGGCCCTTATTATTTAATATATATACTGGCAATCTCACTAGTGTTTTAAGATACTGTCAAGTACATCGTTATGCAGATGATCTTCAATTATTTTATTCCTTTCGTCCAGAAAATGCTACCGATGCCATGGAAAATATCAATGCTGACCTTGTTTCGTTATTAGATTATTCGAGAAAACATTCTCTAATCATTAATCCTTCTAAATCGAAACTTATTTTGTTTGGCGCAGTGAAGGCTCGAGAAAATATTAAAAATCATTTTTCAGTTAAGATTGGCGACTTTACATTATCTCCGGTTGAAATAGTTAAAAATTTGGGTTTATATATTGATACTAACTTACGTTTCTCCAAGCATATTTCTGCATGTATTCAGAAAGTAATTTCAAACTTGAAATTAATTTACTCCAATCGATCATTTTTAAATGAACGTGTTAGGTGTTTTTGGTGGAATCTTTGGTACGCATTTTAATTTCTGCGATATAGTCTATGATCCATGTTTAAATTATATAGACTCGAAGAGAATTCAGAAAGTTCAGAATTCATGCATAAGATTAATATTTGGTCTGCGAAGAAGGAATCATGTATCGATTCAATTAAAAGAACTTACTTGGCTGAATATGAGAACAAGAAGACTTTTACAATCTGCTTGTTTTTTTTATAAAATCATTCAGACCCTAACACCACCTTACTTGTATAATAAAATAAGTTTTCGTACGGACGTTCACAACATAAACCTTCGTTTTAAGGGACTATTAACGCCTGCTAGTCATAAAACTGCTACATTCGAAAGATCCTTTACCTTTAATATTTCTAAAATTTATAATAAGTTAAAGTCCGAATTAAAAATGTGTTCGATTGTGGCTTTCAAGAGACATCTCTTGAGCATGTGAATTTTCCCTTTAATTAGTTTTCCATAGATGAGTTGCTTTAATATTTTTCTTAATTTATTTAGAGAAGACAGCAAATACTGAATTATTTTCAAGCTTAATACGCAATGTCTTTTTTCTAATCTAATAGTTTTTTTTTTTCACTACCTTCATGGTTGATTTGTAAATCAGACAACTTTATGTTAATCTGAAATCAACCCTGTGATTCGACAAATAATTTTTGTTATTTATTAATGTGTATGTACATACGAGAGTTCGAATAAATGCTATTATTTTATTTTATTTTTATTTTATTCTATTTTATATCATGTAAAAATTCTTGTGGTCCTGATGACATTTCCTGTAGTATAGTTGGACATGTAGCTGACGTCATTTCATATCCTCTAACAATTTTAATAAATCAATCGTTTCTAGAGGACGTGTTTCCAGATACATTCAAACTCGCCAAAGTTGTGCCAATACATAAAAAAAGCGATGTACATGATATAATAAATTACAGGCCAATTTCCCTTTTATCTGTATTTTCAAAAATTATTGAAAATATAATGTTTAGCCGGTTAAGTGAGTTCTTCACTAGAAAAAAATTATTAAGTGATTGCCAATTTGGGTTTAGAAAGGGTTTATCTAAACAGAATGCTTTGGTGGATGCTCTTAATCATATTGTTAATGGTATAGAAAAACATAAAAAGCTGTTGGAGTGTATTCTGACTTAACAAAGGCGTTCGATACTATTAACCATGGCATACTGCTAGATAAACTTTATAATTACGGAATAAGGGGTACCGCCTTGAGTTGGTTAGGTGATCGGGCACAGGTAGTTAGTTGGGGTGGAACAATTTCTGACAGGCAATCCGTCAAAAGTGGAGTACCACAGGGTAGCATACTTGGACCATTTCTGTTCTTAGTTTACGTGAATGACTTACCGGAAATATTTCAGTGTAATTTATGCTGCTGTGCAGATGACACGTCAGTAATTTTATCTAGCTCCTCACATAATGACATACTTTCAAGCATTCAAAATATTGTATCCAATATGAAATCTTGGTGTCTTGCAAATTCGCTGGAATTAAACACGTCAAAAACTAACTTAATATACTATTCCAAGGCTACCATTAAGCAAAGTACTTTACATATAAATTTGGATGAGTGTACATTAGATTCTACCAGCAGTGTAAAATTTTTAGGATTAATATTTGACAATAAACTCACATGGAGTAATCACTGCTTCGACCTATCTAAAAAGCTAAATTCCTACTGCTACTTAATAAGAAGACTATTAGGAAATATAAATCTTGACATTCTCAAGCTTTTATATTATGCGAATGTTCAGTTTCGTCTGTGCTATGGTGTTTTATGTTGGTGTAATTCTGCGCATACAACTGAAGTGTTTTCTGCTCAAAAGTCAATCATAAGAACGTTATCAGGTGTTTCAAGAACGCACACTTGCAGATTACTTTTTAAAAAGCTACGTTTACTAACTCTTCCCTCTTTGTATATATTATCCTATATAATGAATGTAAAACAACATTCGCATCTCTTTACAACTACTGTCAATGTAAATACTTTACATAATACTCGTTTGAGTAAGAGAAATCTTATTTACTTACCTCAACATAGAACTCAGCTATTTCATAACAACTTTACCTATACTGCCCTGAAAATCTTTAATCATTTGCCTAAACAACATCTGAGGGACTTACATACAAAAGCTCTGGAAAACAAGGTGAAATCTATTCTACTGGAGAATATCTTTTATTCTATTGATGAATTCCTTCAATACCGAATTTTTTAAATAATTTTTGAAAATTTGTAAACGTGTAATTCATTATCTGACCGCATACGTATGTAAGAACAGTTTCTTAATTTAAGTTTTAGTTACAGTTTACTATTTTATAGTTATCATGACATTGTCGACATTTACAAATGTAAATCTGAAGACAAATATATTGTTATTATTATTATTATTATTATTATTATTAAATGTTTACGGTGTTATTTTAATTTAATATAGCAGCCTCAAAGCAAACATACTTTTACTTAATTGCCCTTCAAAATAAGCATGATACGTTACATGTCTGCCCGGATTTTATTGTCAGCTTCCGCACGTCACTAACCAACCCATTTGCAATCTCTGTACGTCCGCCCCGCAGCGAGGCTAGTTTCCTGTACCGGTGAGATTTCTTTCGTAGTTGTTGCAAATGCAACCAACGCGACGACGTCAACGAAAGTAATAGCCAACGGGGTTAAAAGAACCTAAGTAAAATATTTGACTGCACGACACGTAAGCGAGACCATGAGAGCAATCAGTTCTTTTTTTTCCCGAAAACCATGTGGAGAATGAAGCACAAAACGCTTCCGTGCGAGTGCCAAACTGATTTCAACTAGGTTTTCCTAAATTTCCAGCGAAAACTCTGATACCCACCTGAACAGAAACTAGATTAGTGCTGAGGAAATTCACTTTCAGAGCAGCCGGCAGCTTTAGTCGTGACGGATGTGGGTGGTAATTAAACGCGAAAATAAATGAGCGCCGCTTAATCTTAGCAAGAGGTGAGGAGAGAATCAAAGGAATGGCTCAATTCATGCAACAACTTTAATAACATACAACAGACCAAACGAGGGTGAAAAACGTAGAGAATTTAATCGAGAGTGTGCGGTGGGCTTAACGCCGCCAGGTGTGCGCGCACCTTAAAAATGGCCACCAACAAAAATCAATCACAAAGACAGCTTGAAAAATGTTCAAATTAATCAATCCGTCAAAAGCTTTGCAGATAAAATAATTACATGAAATTTACTAACGATAAACTATGTATTTCAATTGGCGAGAATTAATTGCAAGTAAAATAAAATGCGACCCTGAACAAACGGAAAACTTTGCATGATGCGAGCGCGGAAGATCTGACGCAAAAACTGACCTTGGCCCTGCCAATCGAAACACAAGAAGTTTATATGCACTCCCTCTATAAAGTTACGCGTCACAATGCCTTTAACTACTTGAACGCACATTGCAGAGCAACTGTTAGTGTTAGAACCCTTAAACTAAAGCCTCCCGTAACGTAAGTGCCAAAATCATGTAAGTTAATCTATTATTCATAATAAATGTATTTCAAGTTGTATTTCTATCTGACTATGTCCGTATCCAAAATTACCGTTACCGACAGAGTCGGCGTAAGGCCGTAGTGCAAATAACAACAACCCTCATGGAGATTCCTGGACCCTTAGTCCATCTTCATAAACGTTGACGTGTGAAGACGATAAGATTGAAACATCAATTGAACGGCTGCTACCACGCAAACAAGTACTGCATCTGTCAATCGGATGGTCATAGATTAAAGCGGGAAATTTAAAACCAACAATAAAAATTAGTCGTACCCGCAATAAAAGAGAGCATGAGTCCTAAACATATCTAGTCTTCACAGCGAGGGGACGAGGCTGAGACAATTCGGATGAGTTGTAGTCCTCCAGAGCCACGCCAAAACCGACTAAACGGCGTACACTGAGAAAACCTCTCCGAGGTTCCTCATGTGAACCAAAATTGTATGTCGTCCCTCGGACGAACGCACGCGAAACGGGCAAGCGCCCCTTCAAAAACCACCTAGGCGCTGGGGATACCACAATAATGACTGACTGGCTCAAGGCGCGTCGCAAATTAATAAAGCCAAAACTGTCTCTACCTTTACAGCGTGTTGATAAATTGTCCTCTGTGTGTGTCTTTTTTGGGTAGTATTCTTCCTCTCCCGTGTAAATGAATTTGCATATCTTGCTTTTCATATTATTCACCCCGATGGGTTACCCAAGAAGCCTTTACAAACCCAATCTTAAAGTGCTAAGGAAGGGTTGGCACGAATCAAAATCATAGTGACATCATCAAGAGCCAACAGAATCAAAGCTAAGGTAGGGAAGACTAGTGACGTGAAAGGTCGAATGTAAACGCGATTTAATCTCTCCACCGGCTCCACCATAGGAATGTAAACAAACCGATAAGAGTAGGCGAGGCATATTTGAAGTTTCTTCAGGTGGGCACTCATAAAAGAAAACTATGTAAACAAAACCGGGGTGATTTATGACATTTATGACATACAGCGGTAGGTTTTGATCGTACGAACACGCATCACCACGCGTGAATTTTAAGAAAAGCAAAATCATAGCGACATCATCAAGAGCCAATAGAATCAACGCTAACGCAGGAAAGACTAATGGCGTGTGAAGTGTCAAATGTAAACGCAATTTAATCTCTCTGTCAGCGTCGTACAAAAAATTGTAATATGCCGAAATGGTTATGGCAATAAAATTAGGAATGTAAGTAAACAAACCGACAAGAGTAGACGCGGCGCGTTTGAAATTTCTGCAGGTGGGCACTCACAGAAAAAAAATTGCTTAAAAAAAACCGGGGTGATTTATAATATTTATAACATAGCGGTAGCTTTTCGTTATACGAACACAAAGCCACCCGCGATCCTTTAGTAATGCCAACAAGTGGCGGCAAGTAGATCACAGAGGCGGTGTGCGTTTGTTTTGGCGCTAAGCAAGCAGATGTTTAAAATTGAAGTCGTGAATCAGGTCTGTAAACGTCAACTGGGGGTATCTTCCGAAACTTCTTTGATGTCCATACCGCAGATACGCAATAAATAAGACGAAAAACAAATCGCACCTTTTGCACTTCGTAGAGAGGGATAATCTGCATATGTATATACAGGATATGTGCCTTAAAAAGCAGCGGTTTTCCAAACCGTAACAACTCGTAAAACACAATGTACACTTTTTTTTTGGCTCTGAGCCAAAAAGTGATTATTAAGAAAATGGTTCGGGTCAATGGGTATTGATTGTCATTCTAAAACAGTTCGTCGACACAACGTCGCTTTGTTCCGCCTACGTTCATTTCTGCAACTTTGTAATTAAACTGAAATGTTAATCTTATTATTTATAGATTTATATTTTATTTTCGGAAGTTAAGTAGATAACTTGAAACGGTCAAATGTGTCACTTAGTTACCCACGGGTATAAAGTTGCCGATGCCTAGTCTAGTATAATTTGCAGTCGCCGACTTACCAACGCCAATTCACATTCGCCGTAGGTACAATTCTCCGTCCGTAAAGTCGCCGTCAGTGATTAAAGTTTTAAATGCAGGTACATTACATTGCAATAAAATAAAAAGCTAACATATTTCATGGGAAATAAAATAGTTTGTCATTAATTAAATATGAAACACAGATAAATAAAAGTGTTTGCAAAATTCCTCCAATTTTTTTAACATTCATTTTCGTATATATCAAAACATTACACATCAAAAGTTGACTGTTCTATTAAAAAAAAAAAAAAAATTATAATTATGATTATGAGCTAACAGCGATGGTCGTACTATAATTAAGAATTTGCAATTCGTAGGTATAACTTGGATACCTAAAATAGTCAGAAAGTGTTTTGAAGCTCAAGAAGCTAAATAAAGCGAGGCGCAAACCAGAGCGAAAACGCGCACGATGGTGGTCGCGGTCGCTGATTTATATGTTCTTCTTAAGGCCGTTGTTACGGTTGGTTCCTTTCTTCTCGCCCCCGCGCTTGTGTTTCCAACGTTTAGATGTCGCTTGGTGTTCCCTTTCGGCTGCGGTAAGTTTGGCGAAGTGCGACGCCGGGAGAAGCACGAGGTGTTTGCGCGTCAAACAGAGTCCAGATTCATTCTCACTGGCATTTTGGGCTTTCTGCTTGATTTTGCCAACTACGTGTGTTTTCTAAGCTGACCGCATTTTGCGGATTCGTCATCCAGTGCTGCTCTTCACCGATTTATTATGGTGTCATCGCTTCGGCGGATGTTATTGCGAGTTTGATATCCTTTTGTATTGCACCAACAAGCGTTGGGAAACCTTGTGGTCATTCCGTGCTAATTGTTCCGTTCTCGTTTTTCCGTTTCTATAGTGCAACAAGTGCTAGTATCAAGCAGGGAGGTTCCTTTTTCCTTTTGCCCCGTTTAAGATTTGTAGAAGGCTGTGACGAACTTGTTTTCAACCTCGATTGACACCGACGACGACGCCGTGCTCGACAGCCGCCATTTTGCCGTTGAATAAGGCCGTGTTCGCCGAACACCTTGGCCGGACTGAATATCTGCAGCAGGCTGAAATATCGACGCTGCGCTGGAGGCTTAAAGTCGTTTTATTTTATTTAATCTTTTTCTCGTCACTACCTCTGTGGGGACGCCTTCGGGTTACGTTGTCGCCGAGTGGAAAATTTCAGTTTGGCGCCGTTTCCTCACGTTTTCCCACGACCGTCTCCCTGAGTGGGCACAGTTACGTAACCCTATTCAACATCTTCGAGGGTCCGACCGATCCGGTTCTAACGTAGGACGGTTTTGGACTGGCGCAGACCCTCCTCCGTTCCCTTCACGGACTTGGGTCTAAAGAGCGGTGTGAGCTTCCTTGTCACAATTCATTAGCGACAAGTGTTTGCCGCCACCGTGCCGTTTCCGCTCTGGTTTGCACAGCGCTTAAAGCAGTAATGTGCGACGGCGAATGGGGCGGACGGTAAATTGGGTCGACGGTGAATTGGTTCTACGATGAATTGGCGACGGTGAATCGGCGACGGCATATCGTCCCACTCCCCACTCTGGAAGCTCTGGATCGCATCGTCTGATTCAGCACCAATCAGCGGGCTTAAATCGCTTATTGCCCATACCAGAAAAAACGAAAGGAAGATTCGGATGTGAAACGCAACTCGTTAGAAGAGTGTCTCCGAACTTGTTAAAAGTGTTTCTAAATTAATTTGAAGCTGTGACGATAAAAACGTTAATGGTCGAAGCCTATACGTCGCAAACACGCTTAACTTACCTGCGTAAAGGTAGTCGCTCACTTGGCCGGCACGGCATGGCCCGGTGACGTCCGTCTCACGCGGCGACCTATTGTAGCGTTGTTCACTGTTCCAGCGGTGACCGGTGGATTGCGTGGTAGAAGTTGGTGTGTACGAATATAAAGTTCAGTTTACATCAAGTAGAGACAAGTTCGACACGTTTGTCAACAGTAGCTCTGATAATGAAGATATTATTGTGACGGCCGTTTTATTAGATGAAGAAGAAAATCTGAAGAGGAAAAGGAAAATATGGGTCCATCCAAGGTTGATAAAACTGATAATGCATCCAGCAGGTTGCCTCGTTCTCATTTAACATGCATTTTGAAATTTCTTCCCCGCAAAAGTCAGTCATGACGTCACACGAAACTTCTATCCGTCACAGTGAAGTAGAGTGAGTTTTAATCTGTTCCATAAAGCTTAATCTAATTCATTAAAAATGGAATTAATTCCGTGATCCTATTGATCAAATAACGCAAAAATCTTGTTGATATGCCCAATGGAATTTATCACGTGACGTGACGTAACGGTTATTATTATTATTAACGAGATACGCACCCTCTGCACCCTCCGCTGATCAAAGCAACCTTCTCATACACAGTCCAGCTCTACCAACCTTGGGTCCATCCTATTAATAAAAACAGGGCGACTTTAGGAGAGTTCCACCATCTATTTCAAGACCTAAAAGAAGACGAAAAAAGCAAAGCAACGCAGGGAAGCATCCTCAACACGAGTGCATATGTTATAACGCCGGTCGGCGATGCCGCCCACTTTACCGGCCCGACACAGCACCTTCCGTTGTTTTTTCCGGGCAGAATTGGAGACCTACGATCCCATCTGGCATGGTTCGCGCTGGTCAAGTTAGCGGTCGTCAGTTCATTTATATGTGTTAAATTCAGTCCGTATTTTAACATGCCGGCCAAGTGTGCGACAACCTTTACTCACAACTGATATTATTATGAGATTACTTACAATATACTTTTGGTTACCGTATGAATAAAACAGGACGTTCCTGACTAGGGTGGATTCTGATCAGGTTGGAATTCTAAGAATTATTTTTAAACCGTAACAAGCTGTCCGCTCAAACTTTCTCCCAGGCAATAATTTTTCCGCCTCGAACGAACCAACCACCACCGCACGACCGACCCGAATTAAATAATTTGCATAACAAAACAAGGCAGGTCCGGCACGTGTCCGCCGCGGCGGTTCAAATCTGCATACGTCGGTCCGAGCTAATTAATTTTTTTTTCTGGGGGGGGGGGGGAGGTCGGTGGGACGGCGGTGAGTACGAAAGCGATCCTCAAATAAAAATTAATCGAGTCCCGCGCGCACCCTCCGCCGGCGATAATTTATATCTATTGAAGGAGGAAAAACGAGTTGCGGTGTAAGGTTTAGGTTGATCGATAGTGCGCCGCGACAGGTTTAGTCCATTAGTATCTAGTTACCCGGGCGAGGAACAGACAAATCGCATTAATTATTATCGTTTGTTGTTGCGAGGTGTTTCGCGACCGCGCGCGCGGTCGAAACTCTGAAATTAATCCGCGCCACTCGGTTTTTACATGTATTCAAATATGAAAAAATCGGCGACTTAAATTTTTTCTTCAGAGCTCGATAACATAAACAGCTAAAGTAAAATGTACTTATTCGTTTTGCAAGGTTTACAATTTCAATATACAGGCTGTTCTTCTGCTGTGTGCAAACATTTAAACCTGCAACACATCACCCTAAATGACAACGATTGAACTCATATGTTCTTAACATAAGTGTAATAGTTTTCGAGAAAAATGCAGTGGCAGATTTTCATTAAAACCGTTTGAGAACTGCTGGCATAGCTAAAAGTGGTACGCGGGCGCCTCTTCAATTACGACCCGCAGCCGAAGTAGGCCAGGGCCAGTGCCTTACTGGATCTCGAGCAGGAACGACGTAACTCAGCGCCGCCGCTTCGATCAGTTGGTCCGTTAAAACGTTTACAATTTAAATAAACTTCGCTGCAAGTAATTACAAGTTTAAGTATTTTAAATTAAAATCTAGTGCAATTCAAGAAGCTGCGGTTCGTAATTGCCGAACAAATTAAAAGCGAGATATAAACAAATTGTAATTTCTCATTCCATATTATTTTCAAAAGACTTATAAAAAATTTTATATTTACTTTGTTTCCAAGAACCGTAAGTAGTAACAATACTTTTATAGCTAGCAGCGAGATTGTAGCAAAAGTTTATTTACGTAAGAGGATGAAGGAAGAACATTTTTAACGCGCTTGCCTAATTGGTGCATAAATTTTCATCGATAGTTGATATCGTGAAACAAATAAATGTAATATTACTTCGCTCAGTGAATTAAAATAATTAAAATTTTAAATAAAATAATTAATAAGCGATATCAGTAATTGTTATTACAAAACTTTGCGTTGAACATCGAGTGAGGTATCGGTGAGCGTGTTCATACCGAGAGAAAGGCGAAGTTGACCTTTCTATTTTTCTCGCACATTTCAGCGGTTCCAAACAAGTGGTCCATCCGAAATTTTTTGGCTATGATACGGTAGCCACCAAAAAATACCCGTAGAAGTAGCATTTTATGTACTTATACTGAGGTTTTCTTATTTGCATACAGTAGCAGAACACTCTGTACAAATACCTCATACAGTTTTGCATGAACGACTTATGGCAATCGATAATTAATCCGACGTACAAGAGCGCAAAAAAGTAGCGACTTTTCTATCGCGTGAAACGCACCGGAATTCATTTCTTATTACCCATAAAATCGTTTTACAACCAGTTCCGATGCCCATGTTTAGAATAAACATTCGATTTAATTCCCGCGAAACATTATGAAACGCAGCTGCAGCCTTTGCGAATGAATGTGAAACCAATGCAAAAAATACTCCAGACTCCAGCAGATAGAAGTAAATAAATTGTAAAAAGGTTTATTGCCGGAGTGCCCTCAAATATATACAAAATAGTCAGCGAGTTGCGCCACAAAATTAGATCAAAGGCGTGAGACGCAATTTGCGCCGTAAAAAATATAATTACGCCTTGCCTTTCTGAAGAATAAATTATTAGGTAAGGAATAAAAAACGTGTGAACAGTAAAACGTCGATAAGTTTTACGTACAAGAGTGCAAGTCGGCATATATGTAGGGACTTTTTTCTCGCGTGTAACGCACCGGAACTTATTTTTTGGTACCGATAAAATAGTTTTATAACTAGCCCTGATGTTTACAATAAACATTCGTTTTAATTTCCACGAAATATTATGAAAATCAGACTTCGCGAATGAATGTGAACTCAACGCAAAAATACAGACTCCAGCAGATAGAAGCCTTAACATAAGGCAGTTATAAATAAAAACAAAACAGTCAGCGAGTTGCGCCACAAAATTAGATCAAGGACGTGGGACACAATTTGCGTTGTAAAAAATATAATTACGCCTTGCCTTTGTGAGAATAAATTATTAGCCAAGAAATAAAAAAAACGTGTGAACAGTCATAAGTCGATAAATTTTACGTACAAGAGCTCAAACAAGTCGACACGTGCTTAGGGATCTTTTTCTTGCGTGAAACATAACGGAATTTATTTTTTAGTACCGATAAAACCGTTTTATAACCAGTCCTGACGCTTAGAATAAACATTCGATTTAATTCCCACGCAATATTATGAAAAGTAGCTGCAAAGTTCCCGAAAGAATGCGAATTCAATGCAAAAATACAGACTCCAGCAGATAGAAGTTTAACATAAGGCAATTATAATGTAAATAAACTGTAAAAAGATTTATTGCCGGAGTGCCCTCAAATATATAAAAAGTGGTATGCGAATTGCGCCACAAAACTAAATCAAAGACGTGGGACGTAATTTGCGTTGTAAAAAATACAATTACGCCTTGACTTTCTGAAAATAAATTGTTAGTTAAGGAATAAAAAAGCATGTGAACAGTTAATCGTCGATAAATTTTACGTACAATAGCGCAAGTAAGTCGACACGTGCGTAGGGATCTTTTTCTCGTGTAAAACACGCCGAAATTTATTTTTTAGTACCGATAAAATTGTCTTACAACCAGTCCTGACGTTTAAAATAAACAATCGATTTAATCGATTTAATGAATAAATTAGTAGTTAATGAATGAAAAAAGGGTGAACAGTTAAACGTCGATGAATTTTACGCACAAGAGCGCAAACAAGTCGGCACGTGCTTGCGTGAAACGCACCGGAATTTATTTCTTGTTACCCATAAAATCGTTTTACAACCAGACTCGACGCCGACGTTTAGAATAAACATTCGATTTAATTCCCACGAAATATTATGAAATGCCGCTGCAGACTTTGCGAAAGAATGTGCAACCAACGCAAAAAATACAGACTCCGGCAGACAGAAGTTTAACCCTTAAAGGGGCATGTGAAATTTTTGTACGCAAACCGTCATGTGGCGTCTGAGAAATCACGGATTTAAATAATAATAAAACGATGTTTTTTTGTTGTTGATTTAATTGTGTAATAACTACTCGTATGTTAGAAACACACTTTATATTATGTTATTTAAAATATCAGCTTATGTTTAGAAATCGCAAAGATAAATTATCAACCACACGGTAACTTAACATTGTGCTGAGCAATTTGCACATCGCGTAGTCAGGCAGACGCCACATGATCCGTTAAGGGTTAACATAATGCAAAATAAATTGTAAAAAAATGTATTACCGGAGTGGCTTCAAATATATAAAAAATAGTCAGCGAATTACGCCACAAAATTATATCAAAGAGTGGGACGTAATTTGCGTTGTAAAAAACACAGTTACGTCTTGCATTTCTGAGAATAAATTGTTAGTTAAGGAATAAAAAATGTGTGAACAGTCAAACGAAGATTTTACATGCACAAGAACGCAAAAAAGTCGGCACGTGCGCAGGGACCTTTTTTTTCTCGCGTGAAACGCACCGGATTTTATTTTATTTTTTCGACGCACATAAGACGACAGAGTTGTAAATTAGCGACACGTATAGGTGCCAATAAAATCGCGTCGTAAAATAACACAGTGAGGACGTAAAAATTTAATAAACGTTTTTATACCGCCTTTTACGACATAATTCCGGTTTATTAAATACTTAACTTTAATGCGTCAGTAAAAATCCGGCGTTAGCTAAGGCCAATAATAATGTATGCGTTCAATAAATAATTTATTTTTTGTCGTGAGCGGGGGGGGGGGGGGCAGACGCTTTTTTTTTTTTTTATGGGGGTTTCGATAGCGCGCATTCGGCCCTTAAGCGCGCGCCAATAAGTGGGACATCAGATGTTTAAGTGGTCGGCGGGCGGGCGGTGGTTTGGGGTGAAAAATAAAACGCGGGCCGTCATCATGGAAAGCCAACAGGGAAAACACATTTAAAAAGTTCGCCGCCAAGTTTTGGGCGGAACACGCGCCCGGGGGATTATAATAATGACAAAGTTTGCCTGTAACTCGATTTCGTAATTAAGTTTGCTGAACACATCCGCTAATGAAAGCGATTCTGGTTACGTTATGGTATCGGTGAAGGTCTTAAACTCCAGATTAATTAAAGCATATACGAGATGTAGTACAATTTTAAACCCACGGAGCTCGAAGAATGTTCTTCTTTTCACTTTGAAACTTTAGAGCAACAATAAGAAATCTATTCTGTTTCTCAATCTTTCGCACAAATTCGCTTCGGCAAAACTTTAAACCGATTACTTTTGATAATACATACTTACTGTGCAGCAGTTTCCGCTGCCTTGCTTCATCAGATGTAACCTCAAGCGCTCAGTAAAGAAAGAGCGAGGTCAACAAAGAAAAAAAAAATAATAATAAAGGGGACAAGCTGGGATAAACTCTAACGAGTTTTTGGTCCACCAGGGCACCAGATTAGCTCCGACCGGAGTCGTACAGTTGTAAGAAACCTCTCCGAGGTCCTGCGGGTATCAAAACAAGCATTCAAGTTCATGACGGAATATAGGCAGCCAAGGCCGCAGCCTCCGTACACAAAACACACCACCGTGCCCTAAGGATATTACAAAGACGACTGAAAACCACCTGCTCGCCACAAATTAATAAAGCCAAACTTGGCTTCGCCCATAACTACGAAGGGCTTGGACGAACCGACGCCAACATGGCATAAACAAACGCCAACCGTGCATAAGATGACGTCAGAAATAATCAATGTAATAGTAACGTAATTTATGATTCTCGACGTTTACAATAAACACTCAATTAATTCCCACGAAATGTAATAAAATGCAGCTGTGGACGACATTGTCACGTTTGAAAAATTATTTTCAAAATTCGTTTTTTCTTTTTAATTCTTGGAAAAACATAAAGTTTAACGCGTGACTTTAATTTTTGGAACAATGCAAAATTTAACGCGCGCCTTTTTAGGTTCAATTCACAAAATTGATCATCTTGCAAGTACGGTCGTCGACGCGAATTGCCGCGCAAATTGTCTAGCATGATTTATCGACTTCTGCTTACCTCGCAGATCAAAGTCCTTTTCGGTCGACGAAACTTAAACTTATGCAAAATTAACGCGTTTTCTTAGAGAGAATTCCAGGCTGAAAAAATGACACCAAGTCGATTGTTGTGATATCCTGCAAAAGGAAAACTTGCAATGTTACAGTCGATTTTGTTATTACGCATTTATTTCCGATTCGGCTAAGAACTGGCAACGTTGCTACTGGACGCCTACCGGCAACGCTCGGCGTTGTGTCATCTGGCAACGCTGTAACATTCGCGGCAGGAAGCGATTCTTTCAAATTAATAATTTCTTATTGGTGTTTAATCTCCGTCTTCTGACGTCATAATTTTCCCATTGGATTGGCCATTTTGTGTAGTCTATAAAACGGAAATCATCTTCTTCAGCGGCCATTGTGTATTACGGGCATTCATTCTTCTGACTCGTGCGAGAGTAGACGCATATTCAGTGCTATCGACGGTTTGTGTTTGTTTAAACAAAACCACTTTTCTACGGATTTTCCGGAAGCAAATATCTCTCCCGAGTCTTGTGGAACGTTTATACGTTCACGTCCAACGAGTTTGCTAAGTAGCAGGTATGTTTAATTAATTCGTTCGTTACACGTGGTTAATGGTTGTTCTTTCCGTCCCCTTTCAGAGTCGTTTGTTTGTTGTTGGTTATTGTTACTGATTGCATTAGTATTAGTACTGAGCGTTGGTATCAGTTCCCGAATGGGTATGTGAACATTTCGAATACGAAACGCACCTGTGTTTGAATCGCTGGACTCCGTTGCGACATTAGAGCGAGACAGACATCTGGAGTTGGACCGCCGTTGGCAGCATTGCTGATTGAAAATCGTCTTGGAACGAAGCGGCGCCTACCAACTAGTGACATCTTACGCTTCTCGCAGGAACTGGAGCTCAGCTGAGCGACAAAGAGTGACGTATACCATTATTATTTTGATTCGAATTGCATGCCGACTATTTTACCGAACACGAAAGCAACTTACGTATTTAATAGTTCGTAACTTAGTTTAATATTTAAGTAACGTCTACGTAAATTTCGTGGTGTCTTTGGAGCACCGATTGTCAGGTCAGATCTGTCCATCCCGCGTATTATGGTTATCATTTAAAGTTTTGATAGGTTACAATTTAAATATTGTTAAATTTTGTTCAACTAGTGTATGTGTGTGTTAATAAACACCGTATCACTGAACGTGTTTTGCTTATGTTAATCTCCTACTTTGAACGCATCAAGAGAGGAAAAATCTCATGGAGAAAATTGAGAATACTTCAAGCGCGCACATTGAGGCCTTGGGAAAGCATCAAAGTGTGTTTGACAATTGGGAAGGTAATTCCCTGGCGCCCTATTTGTTTATATTTAGTTACCCCGCCCATTCTCCACCAAGTTCAGCCGTGGCAACCAGTTGTCCAAAGACAACGCTATCTGTTACCAGTATTACGATGTTGGAATCCAGGAGTATTAGCTTTTAAATCTTTTGGAGGTAACAGCAATTCAAAAATTAATTAGGAACTTAGTGCAGTTCAGTACGTTGGACAGTTACTCGGACAGTTAGTGAGTTAGTGAATTTATTTGTGATTTGTTTGGACTTGGATGTAGTGCCAAAAGAACATTGATGGTAACGTAAGAAAATATAATTATTTTTTAAGTTCGGATAAGTTCTGTCCCGCAATCGAGTGTCCCTAAAGAGAAACGTAAAACGTAAACATTTACTTAAGTGATGGTCACAAAACCACGCGAAAGGAGCAGCAATCGCAAACATACCTGTTCAACAAAGGGGATCAGGGTGGGACAAACTCGGATGAGTTTTCGGTCCACCAGGGCACCAAGTCTATAACCGAGCAAAGTCGTCAATCGTTCGTTTCATTGCAGGAAACCCTCCCAAGGTTCTGCCGGTGCAAAACAGATATTGTTCTGCCTTGTTTCATCACCATGCCATGGGGATATCACAACTACGACTGCAAACTACATGCTCGCCACAAATTAATAAACTCAAACTTGGCTTCGCCTATAACTGCGAGAGACAGAAGGGCTTGAACGAATCGAAACCAACATGACATAAACAAAAACCAACGGTGCAGGATGACGTTAGTAATAACCAATGGCGTCAAAGTCAAGTGTGAACCTAATTTATGATTCTTGACGTTCAGAATAAACACTCAATTTAATTCCCACGAGATACAACGAAATGCGGCTCCGGACGCTTGCGAAAGATAGTGAAACCAACGCAAAAAATACACAATACAACAATTCGAAGCTCTTCATGAGGACAAAATTTTTTTTTAACTGAAATATTCGCATGTTTGATATTGTAAGAAGGTACATTTTAATTAATGACACGAGCAACGTCTGACGTAATATAATTAAGAAAAACTGCAAATCTTGCTGTTTTTTTTTTGTAGAAAGTCAAAACAGAACTTTCACAATATTTTTCGGCTATCGACCGGAATTTATTAAGTTTTAAGAATTTTTTGGGGGGTTTTAGGACAAGCAAAAACTTTTATAAAGAAAGACTTTTTTCATAAACTCAAAAATAAAGAAAAACTTTTTCCTATAGTGTTGAGATGTTGAGATCCGTGGTCATTGTATATAAAAAAACAATCTGCGAATTGCACCATAAAATTAGATCAAAGACGCAATTTGCATTATAAAAAAGACGATGAAGATTCACTCAATTTGCGTTATGAAAAATACAATTATGCTTTGTCTTTCTGAAACTAAATGATTAGTTCAGGAATGGAAAACACGTGAACAGTCAAACGTTCATCAATTTTAGAGTTGAAAATTTTAGTTTATGACTATCGATGTTTAGAATAAACATTCAATTTAATTCTCACAAAATATGTGAAATGCAGCTACGGACGCTTGGGAAAGATTGTGAACGAGCGCAAGAAATACAGACTCCGAGCCCATGAAAGTTTAACACAAGGCAACTATAATGCCGAAACAGCACAATCGTAAAAAGATCTATTGCCAGAGTGCTTTGTCTAAGGGAACACTCTGTGAATTGCACCACAAAATTAGATCAAAGATGCAATTTGCATTATGAAAAAGACGATGAAGACGCAATTTGCGTTATAAAAAATACAATTATGCTTCGTCTTTCTGAAAAAAAATTATTAGTTAAGAAATGGAAAATACGTGAACAGTCAAACGTTCATCAATTTTACAGTTGAAAATTTTAGTTTATGACTACCGATGTTTAGAATAAACATTCAATTTAATTCTCACGAAATATGTGAAACGCAGCTGCGGACGCTTGCGAAAGATTGTTTACCAGCGCAAGAAATACAGACTCCGGGCCCATGAAAGTTTAACATAAGGCAATTATAAGGTCGAAACAGCAAAATCGTAAAAAGACCTATTCCCAGAATGCCGTCAGATGTATAAGGTGACAGTCTGCGAATTGCACCACAAAATTAGATCAAAGACACAATTTGCATTATAAAAAAGACGACGAACACGCAATTTGCGTTTTAAAAAAACACAATCACGTTCTGCCTTTCTGAGAACAAACTATTAGTTAAGGGATGAAAAAAAAACATGTGAACATTCAACATTTGATAAATTTTACGGTTGAAAATGCGGCCTGATGAAATAATTAATCCAAAATGTTACGTGTCACGGTAACAAAGAATTTTCGATTTTTTTTTTAACATCACGTATACTTCCTGTCCCCTCGGTGAACCGACAACAAACGGAGTTCGCGGACTTTCTCCATCCCCCCCTACCCCTCAAAACTGACGTGCGCTTCCGACACACATTTATAACGGACTAACTTTTCGCCGAAACTTTTTCGCTTATCTGCCAGTCATTTCACGTTTTCCATTTTCCGCGTCGTTTTATTTCTTTCAGCGATCAAGCTTCATTATTCCGCCGCCGGCCGCTCCCCCTTTTCGCCCCCCGATTTAATATTATTTCTCGTAAATGCTGACCAGCGTCGTTGTTGTTGGTTGTTCTCGTTCGGCAAATATTCCCCCGGAATGGCCGGCCGGCGGAGCGTGGAGCACGGGGGGGGGGGGGGGGGGGGGGAGAGAGAGCGGGACCGCATAAATTTGAATAAATCGATGCACGCGCTAACTTACACGCCGGATTGCGTAATTAAGTGCGTAATACGATTGTTGCCCTTGTTCTGTATTAAGGCGGATTAATATTCATGAAAAGGCGTCGTCGACGAGCTTCCAGGAACGCAGGAAATTGCGTGTGTGGCAGTTTTCGTCTCATTCAGCGCCTGATTTAATGCGAAACAAGAAGAAGAAGAAGTGAACCGTGCCTAACAGGATTACGAAATTATCAAATGTCACGTGAATAATTTCATCATCGTTGACAGTCACGTTAAAGAGATCTAACTAAAGCGGCGGTGGAAAACAAAAAAAATCCTAAACGGTACAACTCATTTCCAGTACGGTCGGAATGGAATCCTATAATCTATATTGCTGTGTTATTTAACTATGTACTGCAGGTATACGTACTGCTTAATTTAAATTTTGGGGTTATGTGCTTTTGTTATGGCCTGAGAAATTTCATTAAAAATTTCATTTCCAACGGCGTTTCCAATTCGGAAGCTTCGGTTTCGTAATCTCCTTTAAAAAGGGGACGCGAAATCCGAAATAATCATCACATCACCGAGATAAATCTTGATTATTTCAGACGTTCACACGGCCATAAAATTTCCGCCTCGCCTTATCAGTGATATTTTTTATAAGAACAATTTATGCAAATTTTAGGTTTTCTGCGAGTTAACATCTCGATGGATAGTCTAATTAGTATTACCTCTGGCCTTTAAGGTGATCTGACTCACGTCAGCTTTTTACAAATTAGAGCGAATTTCTCAGCTCTTTTTACGAATTTTAAATAAACCTCATCGTATTGAGATTCTGTTTTTTTTTTTTTTTTTAATAGGATTAGGTCATGTTTCTAAACGAGTTTGGGTGTATTTTATTTGGTTCGTGTGAGATTTTTCCATTGCGAAATCTTGATTATTTCAAACGTTCACATGACCATAAAATTTCCGTCTCGCTTTTTCAGTTTTTTTTTTTTAATTAAATCAGTTTATGGGAACTTCAGGTTTTTTTTTGTGAGTTAACTTCTTGGTGGATGGTCTAATTGGCCTTACCTTTGGCCCTTAACCTGATTGGCTTTTGCTCACGTCAGACTTATACAAATTAGGGGTCCTTTTACGAATTTTAAATAAACCTTATCGTTCTGAGATCCTATTTTTTTATTAGAATGAGGTCACCTTCCGGAATGAGTGTAGGCGTATTTTATCTGGCTCGTGAGATTTTTCCATTCCGAAATCTTGATTATTTCAGACGTTCATGTAGCCATAAAATTTCCGTCTCGCCTTTTCTGTTTTTTTTTTTTTTTTTTAAATTAGACCAGTTTATGCGAACTTTCTGCGGCAAGTTACCAACTCGATGGATGGTCTAATTGGCCTCACCTTTGACCTTTAACGTGATTCGTTTTTGCTCAAGTCAGATTTTATCAAATTATTGCGAATTTCTCAGCTCTTCTCCCGAATTTTAAATAAACCTTATCGTCCTGAGATCCTATTTTCTTTTATTAAGACGAGGTCATCTTTCGGAACGAGTGTAGGCGTCTTTTATTTGGCTCGTGAGATTTTTCCATTGCGAAATCTTGATTATTTCAGACGTTCACGTGGCCATAAAATTTCCGTCTCGCCTTTTCTGTTCTTTTTTTTTACAAAGTAAAGAAGAATTTTTCACCTCTTTTTACGAATTTTAAATAAACCTTATCGTAATGAGATCCTATCTCTTTTATTAGGATGAAGTCATCCTTCCGAACGAGTGTAGGCGTATTTTATTTGGTTCGTGGTATTTTTCCATTGCGAAATCTTGATTATTTCAGACGGTCACATGGCCATAAAATTTTCGACTTGCCTTTTCTGTTTTTTTTTTTTAATTAGACCAGTTTATGCGAACTTCAGGTGTTTTTTCTGCGAGTTAACAACTCGATGGATGGTCTAATTGACAACACTTTTGGCCTTTAACGTGATCTGGATCACGTCAGATTTTTACAAATTACTACGAATTTCTCACTTCTTTTTACAAATTTTAAATAAACCTTATCGTACTGAGATCCTATTTCTTTAATTAGGATGGTGAACGGAACGAGTGTAGACGTATTTTGTTTGGTAGTGTGAGATTTTTCCATTCTGAAACAGACGTTCATATGGGTATCAAATTTCCGTCTTGCCTTTTGTGTTTTTTCTGCGGCGAGTTAACAACTCGATGGATGGTCTAATTGGCCACACCTTTGACCTTTAACGTAATTGGCTTTTGTTCACGTCAGATTTTTGTAAATTAGTGCGAATTTCTCCGCTCCTTTTAAGAATTTTAAATATACCTTATCGTATTGGGATCCTATTTCTTTTATTAGGATGCGGTCATCCTTCCGAACGAGTGTAGGCGTATTTTATTTGGTTCGCGGTATTTTTCCATTGCGAAATCTTGATTATTTCAGACGTTCACATGGCCATAAAATTTCCGTCTCGCATTTTCTGTTTTTTTTTTTTTTTTTTTTTTTTTTTTTTAATTAGATCAGTTCATGCGAACTTCAGAGAACTTCGTGAGGGCGAGGGCGCGGTGTGAATCGGCACTAACATCTTAGTGAACGATTGCTACCCCAAATTAAATAATTTGCTAATTATTTCAGATATATAATATAACAGTTTGCGAATTGCACCACAAAATTAGTACAAAGACGCAATGTGCATTATAAAAAAGACGACGAACACGCAATTTGCGTTTTAAAAAAATACAATCATGTTCTGCCTTTCTGAGAATAAACTATTAGTTAAGGGATAAAAGAAAACATTCCGAACGGGTATAGGCGTATTTTATTTGGTTCGCGGTATTTTTCCATTGCGAAATCTTGATTATTTCAGACGTTCACATGGCCATAAAATTTCCGTCTCGCATTTTCTGTTTTTTTTTTTTTTTTAAATAAGACCAGTTCATGCGAACTTCAGAGAACTTCGTGAGGGCGAGGGCGCGGTGTGAATCGGCACTAACGTCTTAGTGAACGATTGCTACCCCAAATTAAATAATTTCCTAATTATTACAGATATATAATATAACAGTTTGCGAATTGCACCACAAAATTAGTTCAAAGACGCAATCTGCATTATAAAAAAGACGACGAACACGCAATTTGCGTTTAAAAAAAAATACAATCATGTTCTGCCTTTCTGAGAATAAACTAGTAGTTAAGGGATAAAAAGAAACATTCCGAACGAGTGTAGGCGTATTTTATTTGGTTTGCGGTATTTTTCCATTGCGAAATCTTGATTATTTCAGACGTTCACATGGCCATAAAATTTCCGTCTCGCATTTTCTGTTTTTTTTTTTTTTATTTTAAATAAGACCAGTTCATGCGAACTTCAGAGAACTTCGTGAGGGCGAGGGCGCGGTGTGAATCGGCACTAACGTCTTAGCGAACGATTGCTACCCCAAATTAGGCCCTGCCTGTTTATGCTGGCTTGTTTACAAATTTTGCTTGCTTTACCTGCCGCTCGAGTTTGCAAAAGTCTCGTGTCTGCGCGTTCCCATTTCGCAGTTCACGCGATGCTTTCTGCCGAGTTCTGAGTTTCGAAATTAGAATACGATTATACACAGATTACACACTGATAAGGTTTAAGAGTGTGTTTTAATTATTTTCTGAAATTTTAATTAATTGTTTTATTGAAAAATCTAGTCGTGATATTATTATAAATTTAAAGCGTTATATGCCCTGACACAGCAATAAGTATCTTTTGAAACTGAAATACGACCCCGTCTGTGTACACACCATAAAAGTAGTTACGCTTACACAAAGCGTATTTAATCAGTATCCAACCGATGTATCGGTTAATTTAATTTCGCATCGATAAATCAACGCGCGTACACGCACGCAACGCGCTGATTAATATGTACAAATGTGAAACATGGATTTGATTAGCGCACCCGGAATTGCGATGATATCGAACAGAGCTAATATTTGCTAATACATACGCGCGCATTACAATAATAATAATAATAATACCCTCGGACCGGAAGAAGACGTGCGTGAAAACCGATCGCGCAAGCGCACACGTCCTGAAAAGCTCGAGAAGTCTTCAACGCAATTACAATAATGGCATGCGCTACAAAACGAATCGCATTACATTCGTCTTCAGCAAACTCTGAGCAGAAGAAGATGCGGACTTTCTGTAAAATTATTCCCGAGTAAATATTTGAGGATGGCATTAAGTGAGTCAGTCAGTCAGTCAGTCGCGTTCTGTCTCCCGTTTGTTCGGATATGAGTTTCATTTTTTGATGGGCAGAATAAAACCGTGCGCCGAAAATAGCCGGGCAAACAAGAAGCCCGTAAACTGAATCAACAGCGTGATTGACTGCAACAAGATATAAAGGAAGCGGAACCCGACCGAACAACGCCAAATATAAACCCCGAAGGCGTTGAGGGCCTGAGAGGTATACACAGAGAAAGAGAAAGAGAGAGAGAGAGACTTTACGTCAATTAAGGACGATTTCAAAAATTCTAATTTTCTCCTGCGCGTGTGTGCGTGCGAGGAAGAGTATTTGTTTTTTGTCGACACGAACGTTCCTGGTTATGGTGTGGACGCGAAAACCAGAAAATGTGTTGACATGTGATACCCTACCCTACTCTTATCTTACACAGTGTGTATGACATTAAAGAATCTCGTGACTCGACGTCGTTAGATATTGCAAATGATTAAATGCAAAATAAGTAAATTTTCGTAGTTTAAAAAAAAAGTAAACTGTGAAAGCACGCGCCCTCAAGCTTTTTGAGTCCACTTAAAAACTAACTCAATAGTTCAAATATTAATTGTTTTTATCAACTTCGGCTCTATATCACCCCCGCTGCTTTGCTGGACGCCTCCACTTCCACACACACACTTTTTCCCGCTAGGTAGCTTGGCGATTCCGTTTGGTGTTGTTTTTCGAGTTTTAACGCGAGTACAACAGAAAATTCCATAGTAGAAATGCCTTGTCAGCATTTCATGTACGCAACAGAAATAAAGCACACTCACTTATATTTAATATCATATTTCACTAAGTACGAGATACTTAAGAAAGGCGTATTATGTTATTTTATTTGTTTATTTGACTTGTTCCATGTTATGTGGCATTAGGGAATAAAAACGTGTGATATTATTATTATTATTACTATGGCGTGTTGCTTATGTTCGTGGAAATAAACTGACGTTGCGGTGCTCACTGAAACTTTGAATCTTTGTCATCGACTGAATGATTAAATGAAATTAAATATTTCTTTCTTTGTACTTACAGGAAATTCAAATGCTTAGAATCTGAATACCGGGTGGCAAGTTGCCTTCGCCCTAGCTCAGCGGAGGAGAGTAGAGTTCTCAGACAGTTAAGCGACTCGACAAGGAGAACCTAAGTTTCGCTGATAGGGCAGTACGCAGTGTCGTTCCCAAAACTGCGTTCACTGAAGATCTCGAACTTGGTGGCTTATCTACTTCTTGTAATATTACCCAGCTCAGTGGAGCAGGGGTGGGTAACACTTGAATTCAGATGACTTTGATTTAAAAATTTATTTTAATTGTGAGTGGCATTCTTTTAGTTTTAAATAATAATCAGAAGTGACGGCTTTTTGTAATTCAAATGCGGCAATATTTCGATGTAGAATCAAAGACACACTTTGAAAAGTACATATTTTGCTACTAACATTTTAAATGTATTTTAAAGTAGTGTCGAAGCCAAGATCTTTTAAATCTGCCCAGAATCTGTTGAAATTTGCTCCGTCTTCCAGTTTTATATGCTCCGAGCGCGTTAATTCAGCACGCAGGTCGGTTCTAGGAACATTTTCCGAGCTTTAATCAGATTGGCAGCAAAGTCCCAATTCGGTTGGTACTACTACAGCTTTGTTATTAAGATGTCAAATCGCAAAATACGAAGTGTCTACAATTTTTTTTTAACTTTTCAGTGTTTACATCAATACCTAAGTACAAATTTGAATTAATCTACAATTTAGAATTTGTTCAACATATTTTTTTCTATCGATTTTATTTGTCCGAAAACACTCCCGTACTTAACCTAACTTTAATTGTTCCCAAAAATCAAACTGTCCCTTTCCCTAACTTAAATATTCCAAATAACTAAACCAAAAATACAATTTCTAACTAAACATTGTCCCAAAACTTTCCCAGCACGGTGTCTTTTAATGTTTCGTTCGCCCAACGCATCGTATCTTCAGGTGCCTTGATCTGAATTTGGCTTTCCCTTTAACATGCAGAACTATTTACAATTTTGTTTAATTGTTCAAAATTATTGTTTAAAATCATATTTTTTATTACGCTTGGTATTCTCATCACTGCACAATTGTGTGGTCAAGCTTCGGAGAAGAAATCGTGCTCTCCTATACTCTGCCAGAATGAAGGATCGAACTTTTGGTTGGTGACGTGTTGCACTTTGATTACCTGGTTATTTTTTGCAGTCACGTGAGGCATGATCTAATTGTTTACAAGTGACCACGCTGCTGTTTTCGTTTTGGCGCCTGGATATCATGACTTTTATTGGGTTCTAGAAGTCACGTCATCTATTACTGTAATCTGATTGGGGACGACATCTTATTCGTTAGAGCGTTAGCTAGCTCCAGCTTCATTCGGCATTTCGTCATCACTAAGTAGAAACGTTGTGAATATTTCCCGTGAATTGTTGGTATTTAGACCAATAATTCAAATTAACTAGTGTTTACTGAAATTGTTTGCGCCTTGTGATTCATTTGACATGTTATTAGCAAGTTTTACCGAGCAGATTGTCCGTTTCTCCGACAAATAGAAAAGGTAATTAGTGACGCTATTAAAGTAACCCGTGCTTATATTCGATTTCTTTGTTTCAACAAAGGAATCTGCTTCAGGAACAGTCGAAATGCGTAAAACTAAATTCCCGAACGTCACATAATGAATATTAGAATTTTCGGCACAGTCTGTATATGGTCACTCTAACGTTTCTCGAAAATAAAGTGTAAGACACTCACGGAATAATTCTTGCCTGTCGTCGAGGTGGCCACGCAGTCCTGCACTCTGTTGTTTGACAAATGTCGGCGAAGCCGTCAAACGAAGCCGAGGACGAATACAGCGGTTGAGAAAATTCTTATGGGCTGACGGCGATAAACGCCGAGGAAAAATAAAAAGGGGGCGACAAATCTTGTAGGACTTACAATAAAATCTCAGTGTAAATCTTCACAGGCTTTTGAAATAATGGACCAAGATGCACTTGCGTCGAAAGGTCGGTGAAGCCGGTAATGTCGTTGTTCGAGTTATGTTGACACGGAAAAATTAACTCTCAAACAGGAAACACACAAACGCAACCAAAAACTCAACAGCACCCTTGACGATGTAATGCAGATATCATGATGGAGGATTCGAGCGCGAAATCACTCGTACCACGTGCACCGATTTAGCCAATCAATCATAAGTGCAGAAAACTAACTCGAAGAGAAGGCGCATGCCTCAGCGCTAGCAACATGCGGATCTTAGAATATATAGCAGATAGACAGTGTCGGCTTCACAGAATAATCAAGTGTGAAAATAATGACTAAGTTTAGTATTGTTTCGTGATTAGCATTTAAGAATCACAGTCACAGATTTTGACGCGGCGCCGCGTACGGTAGCGTGTGACTTATTCGAGTCGGGCTTGTGAGCCGCTGGGATTAGGATTTGTTGTGAATTAATATACGTTTTAAGTTCGATCTGCTGTTTTGCTGCGGCGAACAAATATTTTGAATGCAATAGTCGATTATTCTCTCCTGGAAATTTTTCGAAATTTCGGCGCACGCTGTGAACTTTGGCAGGCGGTTCCGCAGTGGTGTAACATCAGCTGGGGGTTTCTCCCTGACGCCCTTGAATTCTGACACCGCCCATCTCCATCTGAGATATAGCTCGGGTCCGCTGATTGTCTTCCTCCGAGCGGACTTGCAACTCTTTCCGTAACTTTAACAGGAAATAAGGTAACTTCATTCAGGTGGTAGCAGCCGTGCAACAAGTAATGCGTACTCGTTCCACGTCTAGTTCTAATCGCTCCGTTCGAAACAGGTTTGAACGCCTGGTAGACCTGGCAAGTAAAGGTCTAGCAAGTATAACTTGACCATGATATTTACTTATACGTGTTTCAAGTTTTGTTCTGATCTGGCATATGTCTAGGAGACGTCAAGACACTGATGTATTTGGACGAAGCTCAGATGGTCATTTTTCTTATCCCACTGCAGTCTATCGGTGTGCGGACGGATAGCGTCAGCGGACAAACGGCGTCTGTGAGTGGGCAGTACCGGCCGGCGCGGCAGTAAGGTTCTACGGGTGGGTTGGCAGGCGGGCAATGTTAGCGAACAGCGTTTGTGGATGGGCGGCGTCGCCAGGCGGACGGTCATAGTTGGCAGGCGGACAGCGCCGGCCAGCGGCCAGTGTCGACGAATGGTCAACGTCTGCAAGTGAGCAGCGTCGACTGGCGCCGGCGGTCAGGATCTATGGATGGACGGAGACGGCTGGACAGAATCAGCAGGCGTCGCCGGGTTGTCAGCGTCTGTTGATGGACAGTATTGACAGGAGAACACTGTTAACAGGCCGACGGACATAGCCAGTTGGGGGACAGCGCTAGCCTGGGGGCTAGAGCCTACGAGCGGGCAGGTCGACGAATGGTCAGCGACCGCAGGCGAGCAGCGTCGACGGGCACCGTCGGACAGATTTATGAATGGACAATGATGGCGGGACAGCATCGGCAGGCGTTGCCGGCCAGTTAAAGTCTGTTAGTGTGTTACCGTTCAATTTTCTTCTGACCCCGAGACACCCTCTATAGCAAACATCTGGCGGTGTTTCGCCGCCGTCGCTTCGCGCGCTATTTTTAGCACGCCGGCGTCCCAGAATTCTATTTGATTAGCCGCTCTGCGTGTAACTCTTTCCGTTTCATTCGGCCGCTCATCATTTTCGCCCTTGTACAGCAAATTTCCTTAGGAAATTGGTTTTAGGGGAAAGTGTTTTGAAAAGTTAAAATTACGGCGAGGTTTTCTTTCTCTCTTTTTTAAAGGCATTAAGAGTTGTGCAATTTTGTGTAACTTCGGGCAGTATTATCACGAACCGATGTGGAACATGACCCCTGATATTTCGATCTCACTGGTTGGTGCTGACCTAAGATTTTACAGTGATTGGCGTTAATGTTTTGTCATTTTCTCTTTTCCGTACCTTTCTTTTTCTAAGCGACACTCCGAACGGATTCGAAATGCTCGTTGCTACCGTTATCCCCGTAGAGGCTGCACGTATTTTGGTGTTGGTGTTTAATCCGCATGCGAAGTGAATCTTGCCCCAGATCGTGGTGGTGTGTTATTCCAACGGCTTGGCCGGCGTAAACCGCAGTCTCTACGTGAATTAATGCATCGGCATTTTCTACTCCTTTTCATTAACTAACGATTTGCGAATAGGTTGAGTTAAGCATTTTGAAAGATGGTTTGTTTCAAGCGTCCCTATCGCGTAAATTCTTTTTCTTTTAGGCTTTTTGTTTGGGTTAATTTTTTACCTCTAGTAAACCTACCTAGTGTAGGGCGCTTTTAGTGTGTGAACGTTAATTGTTGATAAGCTAACACAAGTTGTGATCTTGTGTTGTACAATTTAATTGCTTTTCTTTTCGTTAATAAAATTTTGAATTATCAAAATATTTTGGATGAGACGCGTTTTTTTGATTTTCCCCGCGGTTCCCTATAGCCAAGAAAGTTAAGTGGCACCTCGGCTTTCCTCATGCGTGGAGTTTGAGAGTACCCACCCTGTCTCATTGAAGCTGGCCGGCCACGCCGAAACGCCGAAACGTCGGTCATGGTGTTCACTTGCAAATACCTGAACAGGTAGGTAGCAAGTGGCGAGCATTGTCGGCAGGTGGACGGACATAGTCAGTTGGCAGGAAGCGATGGCCCGGGGGCCAGAGCCTACCAACAGATAGTGTCGATGAATGGTCAACGTCTGCAGGTGAGTAGCGTCGAGGGGCAACGGCGGTCAGCATCTACGGGTGAGCAATGTCGGCGGGACAGCAACGGCAGGCGAGTAGCGTCTGTGAACGCGTTGCTTCGCCGGGTATCAGCGTCTGTTGGTGGACATTTTTGACGGACGAACATTGTCGGTAGGCGAACGGACATAGTTGGCGAGTCAAGGTCAAGGTTACGGGCAGCGCTCTGGGTGGGAAACATTGGCAGACGGGTACCGTCAACTTACGTTCAGGTCCAGTCCACCGATGGTGTCCGCCCGCCGACTTATCCATCTACAGTCGTTGACTATCTGGCGATACTATCCACCTGGTGGATACTATTCCACCTGGTGGGTAGTATCGCCAGACAGTCAACGACTGTAGATGGATAAGTCGGCGGGTGGACACCATCGGTGGGATAGCAGCCTCTGTGGGGGGGAGACAGCTATATTACGAGTAGTCGTAATATAGATCTACGGCGGTTACCGCTCACGTGTAGACAGTGTCGAGAGGACATCAACGTCTTAATAATACCCGATTATTTTACTTAAATAAACTTACTTGAATGGACCTATTTTATTGACGATCACGAGCCGAACGTTTGTTTTCGCAGGCGATTAGGCAAGCAATGCAAGCAATAAATTAGGCAAGCGAGAAGCTGGCCGAACGGGAACCGACAAGCGAAAATAAACGAGCCCTTCGCAGACGTTCCATCGATTTCGTTCCTCCTGGCGTCAATTAATTCTGTTTGTGCCGCGGAATACGAGCCGGAGCTCCCGACCGACGCCTGAAACACTAAGGCCCGGCGAGCTTCTGCTTTTAATTCTTCGCGCCGTAAATTGAATTTTGAAATTCCTTGAATTCGTTCGCGTACAAATTTAGTAACCCCACCCCCCCTCTCTACCTCCCGTGAAATCATTGATTGCGGGATGGATTTACGACCGTGCGTCGTCGGTCGCGTCAGATAGTGGAGGTATTTCAATTTATTCAATTTCGCGCGATTCATGTTGTTTTTTTTTTTTTAATTTGGTTAATACCCGGCGGAATTTTATGCAATAAAATCAGTTGTTTGGCCTGCGAACGGTTTTTATTTGCGTTCCGTGTGTGCGGGAACAAAATAGCGTTTTTGTTTACGCCGGGACCTATTTGCTGTTATTAATATTCGAAGAGCTCGCCCGCTGGCGGCGGCGGCGGGAATTTCTGCTCTACGAACCCGTTTCACTTTTAGCGATATTATGATACCTGTTTTGTTTGCATGCGAGCATTTCAATGATTTTATTTTTGTTTGTCGAATGCATCCAACGCATTTTCCGGAATGTAAAGATATTGGCGAGAATATTTTTCAATGCAAAATGTCGTGAAACTTTTGTTGTTTGCTTCCTATCTGGATAGACGAGATTGTGTGTTAGAGAAATTAACCTCCAGCACAGCCAGCAACTCAGTCGTGACGGACATGAGGGATTATTAACGAAAAAACCTATCGTAGACGCCTAGGGTAGAAACCGATAGTCGGAGCTGATAATAAAACCCGATAGTTAAAGCCATTGGTAAGCTGTTTGTAAAAGCCGTCGGTAAAAGCTGTTTGGAAAAGCCGTCGGTAAAAGCCTTTGGTAAAAGCCTGTCCAAATATGTCCTACGATGAGGCTCACACAAGCACATTAATAATGGAACTCAGTCATCGAAGCACGGGTTTCCCTGAAGCCCTTGTTGCTGTTGGAAATGAAAATGTGCTTTGTCCGCGTTACACAGCAGCATTGAAATGGGGCTTAACCCCCCTCGCAGCACAACGTACACTGACGAAGTCGTGACTGGCACTTGCTTGAAAGAGCTCGTGTTCAAGTTAATAAAGTCACCATTTTATCTCGTGCCGAAACCAATGTGGGAGTCGCTTGACCAACCTAAATTGTGCGTTGTGATAGTTCTGTCTATCACATCCGTACGGTGGATGATGATCACGATGATGAAAATGATTATCATTCGCTGAAGCCCTCGTTGCTGTTGGAATTGATAATGTTCTTTGTCCGCGTTACACAGCAGCATTGAAATGGGGCTTAACCCCCCTCGCAGCAACACCGTACCCTGAAGAAATCGTGACGGGCACTTGCTTGAAAGAGCTCGTGTTCAAGTTAATAAAGTCACCATTTGATCTCGTGCCGAAACCAATACGGGAGTCGCTTGTCCAACCTAAATTGTGCGTTGTGATAGTTCTGTCTATCACATCCGTACGGTGGATGATGATAATGATGATGATTATCGCATAAATACTCCATCTAATCTGCCTTGCATTAAACGAAGCGATCTGTTTTAATTATTTGCAGCCGCTATAATCTGAAATTGTGTTTGCATGAATTTTTCAATTTGCGGCAATTTATTTATCGGAAATTGCCCTCCCCCCCTTCCCGCCCCTAATGTTGTAATTTAATATTTATTAATTAATATTACATGCGTTGCACTGCTGTGCAAACGGAATAAAAATACGGACGTCGTGTTTGACACGATGAAAATTTAATTAAATGTTAAACCGCGCTTAATTGCGTTCGGCGGAAATTATGCGCATTCATGCGCGCGAAATTCTTGATCAAAGTGGTGCGGATGTAATAGAATTAGTTTTTTCTTTTCTCTCTAACTGTGCAGAATTGAACAACGGCTAAAACTCGCCTGCAGAGAAATCTCCCAGATTGAACGCCGAGTTCAAAGTAATTTCAATTTGTTATTGGAGCTGATTATTTTGGATTTAGTGGAGGTAATTTTCAACACGAGGAAAACAACGCAATCCGGTATGGATCGGCATAAAAAAAAACTAAATTTCATGGATCAAATAATTTCAGTTTAAAAATTAAAACGTTTTTGAGAATAGTCGACTTCGACGTGATTGTGTTTAAAGATATTTTTATTCTAAATTGAAAAAAAAAATTTTTTTCTTCTCTAATTTTAATTTATTGACACATGAAAATAATAGCAATCCGATAACAATAAACGAAAGAAAAATAAAATGTGAAAAGAATGAAATACGAAGAATAACTATTATAAGTAAACAAAAGGGCGTGGATGGGATTTAGCGCGAGTAAAAGTAAAAAAAAAACAACTAAAAACAAAATAAAACTAAAGAACAAACAAGTGAAAGAAAACTGTGAATGCTAATTCAAAAAAAAAAAGAGAAAAACTCGAAAACAATAACAAAAAAAGCTGAAGTATGAACATAACAAAAAATAAAATAAATAAAAGGAATTAAAAAAAATTAAAGATTTGAACATCAAAAGACTTTACAGGAAAACAAAAGAAAACCTGTAACTACAAGAAAAAGTAACCAATAAACAAAAACTGGTCTAGGAAAAATAAATTAAAAAAGAAAACAAATGAAGATCGACAAAAATTGACAAAAAAGTTAAAAAAAAACAACTAAAAATAAAAGAAAACTAAAGAATAAACAAATGAAAGAAAACTGTGAATGAAAATTCGAAAAAAAAAAAGAAAAACTCGAAAACAATAACCAAAAGAAAGCTGAAGTATACACATAACAAAAAAAACAAAATAAATAAAAGGAATTAAACAAATCAAAGATTTGAACATCAAAAGACTTAACAGGAAAACAAAACACAAACTTGTAATTACAAGAAAAAGTAACCGATAAACAAAAAATAGTCTAGGAAAAATAAATTGAAAAAAGAAAACAAATGAAGGTCAACGAAAACTGACGACTCCCCTTCTATGAATGAAAAAGACTAATATTGAAAAAAATAGTAAATAATAGAAAAAAATACGAACACAACAAAAATGCGAATTGAATAAGAAAGAAAAAATAATAAAGGAAAATCGATAACTCTCCTTCTACGGAGTATGGGAGACTGTTTAAATAAAGAAAGTACGAAAACAACAAAATATGAAAAACAAATCGAAGAAGAGAACAGAAAAAACTCTCCTCCGGTGGAATTTTTGAATTCAAGGAAAATGATTGCTTGAATTCAAAAGGAAAAGAATTCAAAAGAAGTAAAAAAAATTAACAAAAAAGAATTGAAATGCGAAAATAACAAAAAGCAGAAAATAAATTGAACAATAAACAACAGTAGAAGATCGATGAAAATTGATGATTTTTCTCCAGCGGAGAGCGTTCGAATAACAAAAGATTGACCGAAAGAAAATGTTTATTGCAAAATACTAATAAATAAACTAAAAAATAAAAATAAAACACGAAGTATAAAGAATGAATAGAACAAGAAAACATTAAACTTATACACAACATAAAAAAATGAATGGGAAACAAAAAATAAACAGCAAAAACCAAAACCAAACCCGAGAACAACAAATAAAGAAAAATCAGTAGATACAAAAAAGTATTCGACAACAAAAAATAAATAAAAGAAAACCGGAGTGCAACGAACAAAGAAAAGCGCAATTTGAAAACAAAAGAAAACACCAAAGAAAATCGGAGAACAGTAAACAAACGAACGGAAGGCTTAAAAATAAACGTCGGAGAGCAGCAGACAAATAAAAAGCAAACTGTCAATTAAAAATAATAATAAAAAGCGAAAAATAAATTCAAGATCAACTAAAATTGACGGAGAGTGTTTGAACGTTAAAGTATTAACAAGGACAATAGAAAAGAAGTTTGAATGCAAAATAAGTGAAATAGAAAAGATAATTATAATTATATAAAAAAAACGTAATTTGACAACAAAAAACGAAAGGAAATCGGAGGGCGGAACTAACATAACGAATAAAAGAAAAATGTAAGTTGAAAAAAGAGAAATAATTGAAACATGAAAATAACGAAACGCGAAGAATAAGCCGAACAAGAAAACAAGAACGACACTTCGACAAACTGCTTGCGAAAATTAATTTGCCGAAAAGAAACAAATGAAAATCGAACAAACTAGGACGAAATAACAAAAATGAAATCGCCGGATAACGATGAAGTACGATTATCGTCATCCAATGGGGAGAGTGACTCATCTCAATAGAATGTAAGCAACCATAAATGAATTGGTTACGAACATATAATAACAAAAAAACAAAAACAAAAGAGAGTATCAATAAATAAAATTCAAAATACTGATAAACGAAAACAGAAGAAGTCGTCTACAATAAACGCCTTGTTGTTTTTTACTTCTATTGTTCACGTTTCTTTCTGTTTTATTTATTTTACATTAACAATCTCTCCTGGCGGTTTAATTCAATATCTGAAATCTATCCCTCATCTTCACTGACGTGAGTTTATGTTTGCTGCGCTTTCTTATCGACTCGGACAGGTAAGTTGTGGGGTCATCACTTTAAACAACACCGACACCGTTCGAGTGTTGTTGTGTATGTTATATCGTCCTATAAATCTGCGCTGCATTTTTGTTAGCAATATTCACTTCTTCTGGCCATTGTCAATTGCAGCTTGAAGGTTAATAAAAATCTTTGACATTTGAATTAACAGCTGGTTGTTACGCGGACACCTAGCGGACGGAGGGACATTTGTGGGAAAACCGTCTGGAGGGAAGGCGGGGCGATGCAGCTTGAAAGTTAATAAAAATCTTTGATATTTAAATTAACAGTTGGTTGGTACGTGGACATCTAGCGTATGTTTGATGAAAGCGTCGTGAGGGAAGGAGGGGCGATGCAGCTTGAAGGTTAACAAAAAATTTGACGTTTAAATTAACAGTTGGTTGTTACGTGGACATATAGCGTATTTCTGGTAAAAACGTCCCGAGGGAAGGAGGGGCGATGCAGCTTGAAGGTTAATAAAAACTTTTGACATTTGAATTAACAGCTAGTTGTTACATGGACACCTCGCGAACGGAGAGATATTTGTGGGAAAAGGATCTGAAGGAAAGGCGGGGGGATGCAGCTTGAAAGTTAATAAAAATCTTTGACGTTTGAATTAATAGTTGGTTGTTACATGGACACCTAGCGGACGGAGGTTTTTCTGGTAAAAACATCCTGAGGCAAGGCGGGACGATATAGCTTGAAGGTTAATAAAAACCTTTGACGTTTGAATTAACAGCTGGTTGTTACGCGGACACCTAGCGGACGGAGAGATATTTGTGGGAAAAGCGTCTGGAGGAAAGGCGGTGCGATGCAGCTTGAAAGTTAATAAAAATATTTGACGTTTTAATTAATAGTTGGTTGTTACATGGACACCTAGCGGACGGAGGTTTTTCTGGTAAAAACATCCTGAAGGAAGGCGGGGCGATGTAGCTTGAAGGTTAATAAAAACCTTTGACATTTTAATTAACAGTTGGTTGTTTCGTGGACATCTAGCGGACGGAAACATTTCTGATAAAAGCGTCCCGAGGGAAGGCGGGGAGATGGAGCTTGAAGGTTAATAAAAGCCTGTGACGTTTGCGCACCAATTTTGAAAAAAAAAAAAACTAATTCGACTCGAACAATAGAATCAAAACTAATTCAATCTAAAGCAACTCAAACATAAAAAACATGAACAAGAGAGAACAAGTTTAATGGGACTTTTCTTAAAAGATTGATAAGAAAACAAAAGAAGAAAGTATATAAAAAACGCGTCGATTTTGAAAAAATTAAAAAAAGAGAAACAATTCGACTACTCGAACTAAAGTGCGAAGAATGAGGTGAATGAAATATAAACAAAAGAGAAGAAGCAGAGGATATGAAACAAATAAAAAAAGCTTTTTAAAAACGAGCTAAAAAAGAAATTTATTGACTTACTTGACGTTTCGCAAATATAATTATTATTACTATTGCGAAACGTCAAGTAAGTCAATAAATTATTCTTTTAGCTCGTTTTTAAAGAGCTTCTTTTATTTGTTTCATATCCTCTGCAACTCTCACGAGCAAGAACCATCCAAAAATTAAAAGAGAAGAAGGTTAATGGGACTTCCTTTAAAAGATTGACTGACTGACGTGAGTTTATGAGTTTATGTTTGCTGCGCTTTCTTATCGACTCGGACAGGTAAGTTGGGGGGTCATCACTTTAAACGACGCCGACACCGTTCGAGTGTTGTTGTGTATGTTATATCGTCCTATAAATCTGTGCTGAATTTTTGCTAGCACGAATCAATTCTTCTGGCCATTGTCGATGCCGACACCGTTCGAGAAAGTTGTGTGTTGTGTCTTCTAATGGATCTCTGCAGAATTATTGTTAGCATGTAATTTTTCGAAATGTTAATGGGAACGTAAAGAGAAATTCTTGTCTTTTTCCTGATAACCTAAATTAGATTAGGAGACGACAGCCAATCGTTTCAAAAAAATTTAATGTTGAGAATGGGGGACTTTCTTATCTGCTCCGGTCTTTTCAGTCCGATCGGCCGAGACGGCGGCTTTTATTTCGTCCTCGGTAACCCGATTAAAGCAACTCATGTACAGGATTTGCGGCCTTTTCTGAAAGAACTTTACGGCAGACCTTCTTAGAATTCAGATTTATTCAAGACACAATTCCCGCCGGATTTATTATAAATTCCGGACGATGCCCGCTTAATTACGATAATTTTCCGAAGGGGCAAATACAAATTAAAAAACAACACGCGCCCCCTCTCGCCTCCCCCGCAGGATAGACAAAACATGGCGTTCGCACTACTAGAGGATAAAACGAATTGAAAACCAACAGGGAAATTCAAATTAGTTCGGCGCTGCGCAAACACAAGGGCGAAGAGATACAAGCCCCCCCGCCCCCTCACCCCCGCACACACTTCCATCGAATTGTTTCACGCCCAAATTAATTCCAGATTCCATTCCGGCGAAGAAAACAGACATAATTTCTTCTTAATTGAATCGGCGCGGCGGCGGCGGCGGCGGCAGTGGAAGTTACGAGAAGAGTTTCTTTTCCGCTCGCGCGCGCTCTCCTCGGAGGATTGTTCTGTGTGTTTCTTAATTAGTCGGCGCTCATTATGCGCGTCATTAATTTTAATAAGCTTACCTCACGCAATCATTGTCTGCAGATAACGAAGTAAAAATTAAACATTCCCCGCGCCCGGGCAAATTGAGTTTAACTTTGTTTTCGGAAGTGGGGGCGGTGGGGGGGGGGGATTGTCTCGACGAACCAAGTTCGCTCGCTCGTTTCTCGCCGGAAAGCACACAGTAAATTTTAATTACGATTTCGATAATTTAATCAAGGATACGCCGACGACGACTGTCTTTTTCTCCGCTTCAAGAAAAATCGTTGATTTTAATATTGTTCGGGCTTCATTTAGGGTCAATTGTTTGGATCATTTCAGGAAAAAAAGTACATTTGGAACGAACCGTACGCTCTAGGAATTTAGGGAAAAGAAATCTGTGGTCGCCCACTAGAAACCGACAACTCCCACATCCTTAATTTCATCTCATCAGTCATCAAAGATGGGGGGGAAGAGCACTCCCCACTCACGATTGTTTCGGTGTATTCGATTCGTAGCGGCCTGTACGTCCAGACAGGCAGGCGTCGGGATAAAACAAACAACTGGTATGCTACACATGCCTCGACGACCTTAAAAGAGTAAGCACCAAGATATTTCAAAATAAAGTTGAAAAGCAAATATTTATTAACACGTAGGGGAGCGAGAGCGCACGCTAAAGAATTCGTTTCCCAGAAGTTTCTCACACGTAAGCCAGAATAGGATCGGAATCGTTGCAGCCTAGAGATTGACAAGCTTTTTTCTGTCGGTCTCTCTTTCTCAGTGATTGAAATATCGCGATTCCCTTCTCAACTTTTTCTAAAAGAAACTTTTTCACAGCACACCGAAAAAAGCTGTTCGCTTTTCTTCGCGATTCGATTAAAAATAATTGATTGAACTAAACAGAAAATAAGGATTAATTTTAAGAAACATTAACTCGGCGATTGGATTAAACGCCAGCTTTTCAATGATCTAAGCAACTGACTTCTTGCCCAACTGTCAACTAGTTATAACAACAACGAAAAGAAAATTTCTCACGGCACATTGAGAAAAACAGTTTCCTTTTCTTTGTAAGTAAAAAAAATTCGCGGAAAATTAAATGATTAAATTAGAACGCGAGTTTTTCAATAAGCTAGTAAAATCCACGAAGCAACCGGCTTTTTGCCCGACTGTTAACCAGTTAGTTATAACAACTACAATCACGTAAGCAACACACACTTTTCTCCGCGGCATACGGATTTGCCAAGGTTGGTAGAGCTGCACCGTGTATTAGAAGGTTGCCTTGATCAGGGGAGGGTAAAGAGGGTACGTAGCATTAAAAAAATTAGTAATTCAATTAAAAGCATTCGCTTCGTTTTATTTATCTAGCCTAATAGGAAATTCCAAAAGCTTAAGTTATGTTCGGTGCATGATATTTAACAAAAGATTCTTGTATTAATTTGAAATGTCGTTTATGTATGTTGGCATCGCAAATCTGAATGAAAGTTTGTTTTTTTTTTTATTTCAGGCCGGTGGTATGATTAATAAATTCAGTTCTTTTCCACCCTTATTAATGGAAATACGATAATAAATCTAAAATGAAAATTGTGCAGAATTAATACAATTTCCTAATGGCGCCGCTATCAAAGCTGCAGAATTTTGTTAGTAAAATTATTTTTTATTGTTGACCCCATTGATTGCGCCCCCTTGCGGCCAACTCTGATACTTAAAAATATTTTCTTTGAATTTTTCTTGGTCACTTTGACTGTAATTTCTTTTCTCCCGAAGCCGTAGGTATTACGGTTCGCCATACACCGCCGGTCGCCGTTTAACGTGAGACACCCAGTATAGTCTCTCTTGCTTCTCTTTTTATATATTTTTTTAACTTGCCCGTTAAAAGTGAATTTTGATAATCGCAATATTCTTTTTTTTCCATTTTTGATGTTCAGCCTTCCTACTTTTGCTCCAAATCGGGGATACCCAACCTATTTTAAGCGTAGGCCTCCTAGAAAAGAAAGTGTTCATGTTTTTTGTAACTGTTCAGCAAATACATATTATTATTATTATTATTAATTCTTACTGTAACAATGTAAATTTAAATCGATAACTGCAGGAACAATATTAAGCTTACATATTCTTTGTTGTCGTTAAAAAATTCTTCGATTTACTTAGACCAAAAAAATCAAAATTAACAATCATTGACGAATGAAAATTAAAAAAACTTTATCCTTAGTTGCAAGGGTGAGTTGTAATGAACTGCATTAAACGCCATCTATTAGCCACTTAAATTAGTTTTGCTTTCTTAGTCAAATTGTCGATCAACGTAAGTCTTTTGAATCTAAGGCAGTTAAAAATGATCTAGTTTAGCCAAATTAACGCGTCACATTGAAGCGCCATCTATTGTCTAAAAAGAAAATTAATTGAATGGAACATCATTTATACCTTTTCGTTATTATATTCTCAGTAAAAGCAATTAATGGGGCGCTATGTTACCCGTTTAAAGGCACTATATTATCCGTTGCAAGAAAAATGTATAACTATAAAAATAAATCGAGGTTTCGCTGTATTTGACAGCATCTTTCTGAAAATTGTCAACTTGTCAAACCACACAATAAAATTCTGAATTTTCGGCACAAAAGAATTATATATTTTATAGTGAACACAATGTTATAAATGTTATAAATTAAACCAAAGACATAACCTAAGCTTAAAGAGTTACTAAAGGGTCACCCAGAACGCCATCTGTTGTAGGAAAGCGAAAAATATTTTAATTGAATTTCTTTCACGACGTTTCAGCAAAGTCCCTTCCGTCTTTCAATTCTTTTTTTTGTACAAATATAAAATTCGAATCCTTACTGGGATGCTGTTCTATAATAATTAACCACTAAAAATATTTATTAACACGCAGGGGAGCGAGAGCGCACGCTAAAGAATCTTAAAGCATCGATTATTGTAAGGATTCGAATTTCCTTTCTGTACCAAAACTGATTTGATTCACGACATCACGAATTCACGATTAGTCGACTCGTCACTCGAGGTTCGCACCTCTTAAGTGAACTTAACTTTCCCCAAATAAAACACTTGCCCGCATGAATTCAGGATTCCGTTCTTCAATTGCTTGATTTAACAATTTGTTTGAGTGCTGAAGGCACAGTTTTCAATTTTAAGATAATAACAAAGAGTGACGGCTTGCGCCAAGCCACCGCTTGTTATCATGTTTGGAATTTTTTTATTTAATTTTTATTTTATCCAAACTGCATCGTGATGTCCCGGTTCCAAATCCGGTTATTGTTGGACACTCAATAAAATTCGCTTTCAACTTAATACATTGATTATAATAGATTTCGATACTAATATTTTTAATAAATTATACTCTTAATGTTTTGAGGGTTCTTCCTCTTCGAAATCTACCGAAAATTTGTTGAAATTTATCGCTTCTTCTCCTCTTAAAGCGTCCTCGTCCCACCAATCCAATTTCTTCCCACTATCGCCGCTCCACCTGGATGCAAATTTAGAAAATTTAGAAAATTCCCGATAAATGAACACGGAAGTATAAATTTTTATTAATTTACAATCCAATCTCTTTACCGTAATTTTCCTAATGTTTAAACAAGTTCTTTTGTTATAAATAACTGAAAATATAATTCCTAAACCTGAACAAAAGTCTAAAATTGTTTTAATTAAATGTTTTTTTTTTCTGCCGTAGGTGTTTTGTCATGCCAAATGTCGAGCCGTCAAGGGGTGCCTGGACTTTTTGTTAAACCAATCAAGATGGCTTGTCAACTCTAACCACCTAGCCTCCCCTAGGGTCTCTTCCACCCTTTGCGACACCTCCTCAAGCTGAATTACGTTGTATACCGAAACTGACAAATAATATTTCATTCACTATTGATTTTGACATTTACGGAGTGTAGGTGGCTAAGCTCTCGCGCACGCAGCTGCCTGTTTGAACGACGACGCGAAAATAGGTCAGTCGGTCAATGTTTAACGTGGTGTGCATGAACCCTGTCGTGAACGAACATATGTTTGATTTGTATGATGCGTATTAACAGATCGCAGTGGCTTTTGTAAACAGGTAAAAGGACCTGCCGGAAGTCTCGCAGCCCTTAGGCAAATTTCTACATGCGGAAGGAAACGAATTTTGAAAACTTTCTGTTTACGTGAGTTCATTTTCATCTTCACGAAGTATTAAGAAAGAATCGATCTTACAGCTTACAGATTCAATGAATTCGATTATGAAATCTTCCGGTCAATCAACATTTTAAACCCGCCTGGATTTATTAAAACAATGTAACCTCACTCCAAGTAAGTAATTGCATTTTTAAGTACTTTCAAATTATAGGCCGACGATTGTAATTACTGGACGAAAAATGCGCCTTAAAATTGCCGATGAGTTAAATAATCACATCATCGTCATCCATCGTTTTATTTTTCACAAGTAATAAATAAATTGCGTTTTCATTTATTAAGTGTGTTTACAACGCCGGCCGCCTCTTCGATTGACTTGCTTTAGGTAGGGCAGTATTTAAATAAATGTAACATTAATAAATAAATAATAATGGCGATTAGTGATTATTATTAAGAAACGCTACGAAATTAGTGTGAATGCGGAACTCAGCGCGGTGTCACTGTCGACTGTGGGAAGGCGTTGCGACCTTGCTAGTGTTTCTCTCTCGCACATATCAACAATTCCAAACAAGTTGTATCTCCGAAATTTTTGGCTATAGTACAGTAACCACCGGAAAATACGCACAGAAGGTAGCATTTCATGTACTTATACTGAGGTTTTTTTTTAGTTGCACACAGTAAAAGAACACACTGCTGTTGACGAATCATTCATTACAACTGATTGTAAGTTTTCCTCTTTTTTTTGGTACCGACGATTGCATTGTAGCCTACGCCGTCTCCACTGAGCTGGGCGTATTCTTCAAGTTGCTTCGAATTTTGAAGGGGATCCAGGGAGTACGTCTGTGACCCGCGTGGAGGGAACCTGAACGGGTCGCTTGGATATGACCTTACCACCTCTAAGCCGAGTTGACCAATCAGGGCCTGTCATTACAAGGGTCATTAGGATATAACGATTCCGCTTCTAAGCCGAGTTGACCTATCAGGGCCTGTCCTTGCAAGAACTTGCATTCGAGTCATTCGAGACCTGCCGGATGTCTCACAGCCATTTGGCAAATTTCTGCATGCGGAAGGAAACGAATTTTGAAAACTTTCGGTTTACGCGAGTTCATATTCATCTTCACGAAGTATTAGAAAAGAATCGATCTTACAAATTACAAATTCAATTAATTCGATTACGAAATCTTCCGGTCAATCAACATTTCAAACCCGCCCGGATTTTATTAAATAATGTAACCTCACTCCAAGTAAGTAATTACATTTTTAAGTATTTTCAAATTATAGGCCGACGATTATCATAATTACTGGACGAAAAATGCGCCTTAAAATTGCGAATGAATTAAATAATCACATCATCGTCATCCAGATTAAATTCATTTTCTTTGTAGTATAAACTGCAGTCTTCAAAACATTTTAATATTTAATATGGAGAGCACGATGAATGGTGATTTTGGAAAGATCTAATGTCTCAGCAATACCTCCTGTTCAATGAAAGAGATTGTTTCTGGAGTCAACACATTAGCATGACGTACTCCACGTGGGACATCTTCACCCGATTCTCTTCTAAGATAAAACCTTTAACCCAGATCTTTACTGTTGCATATGAGGGGGCAGAATCACCAGACATGCTATCGAGACGTTTTTTTTTGTTTAACTTCGACCGGCGTTTAACCTTCTTTAAACAAAAACTTAATAATGCTTCGGTTCTCAATAGTTTTCAACGTATTGTAAAAAATGAGAACAACGTGCCGCTTGATGTGTTGTAATCTGACAACTACGGCTGCTGGAAACTTCAAATTTCAACACTAAACACAAGGGGGAAGATTGTGACGTAGCCTACAGCGAAAATTTTGGGAGAATTGTTTTTTAATAACTTGGTCGGGCTGCTTCATTATGGGATCGCCCTCGTACATGGCGGTTACCTTGGTGCAGGACAGGCAAGCCGAAAATAGTGTGACACGATTCAACTGAGCCGAAAAACGATCTCTCAGATGCGAGGATAGCAACAGCGATGCGACCAACGATCCGTTCAAATCGACTTGATAATTCTTCATAAATCAAACTCCAAAAACACACAGCGCGATACGAGCTGTAACCACAACTAAGTGGTGTTCAAAAGCACAAAAGGGGTCGAAGAGGCCCGATAATCGTTTAAATGTCACGTGCGGCGCTGCAGAAGAACTACCGCAACGTGCTCGACACGCATGTAAAAAGAATAGCCTACCCAATCGTATCGCTTAAATCAAAAACTGACTGTAACATAATTATAACCAGGTCTCCCCTAATTGTTTTTCTTTTAGTTGATAATTGCGAGCGTAATAATCTGCCATCTGTTCACTGCAATTTACCAAAATGACAGCCGATTGCGACCTTTGAGAGTCCACCTGCGTTGGTCAGAAATTATTCGGCAGATATGCCCAACTCTGTGGAGATGGTCGTGGGCGAAAGTCTGCTAACAGGTACACAGCGCACAGCTCTAACAATAATTAAGACACGTACAAAATCAGAATCAAAATAAAGTAGCGTATTACACCTAATTATGCACTCGTTAAGGATTTTTCATGCATAGAAAACGCATCTTCTGGTGATCCCGCTTGCATAAGAATTCAAGAAGGAGAACTCCGCCAGCAGACGAAAACAGCCACTTCCAATGCGATTTTCCTGAGCTAATTACGTCTTCCGTTTGTGTTTCCTGAAAGCGAAAAGTTTATTTTTCTTTACTTTCAATAATTTTCTTTTTTAATCAGTCAGTTTCATTATTTTGTAGTTTATTTTGCGAATGAAGATGCAACTCTTCACGGCGGGTTTTGTTTTGATGAATCAATTAAGTAGTAACCGAATTTTTACTTTTTAATTAACTATACTATTTTTTCTTAACTTTTGATTTCTATTTTTTTAAAAACTCATTTGATTAAAAGAAGACGGAAATTCTTTTCCCTTGCCCTTCAATAATTCACATTCATTTGTTCACTGCAATTTACCAAAATGACAGCCGATTGCGACCTTTGAGAATGCACCTGCGTTGGTCAGAAATTATTCGACGGATATGTCCAGCTCAGTGGAGATGATCGTGGGCGAAAGTCTACTAACAGGTAGCCAAATCCGTTAAACCTTCCCTCCTCAATTTTTTTTTCTTTTTGAAAAATGAAAGTAGATTTTGAGAATCATTCGTCAAGCAAGACTTATTTCCTACGAAAAAAACCTGGCTAGGGAAACCGCGGTTTTATTTGGCATTTTATTTCGGGACACCCCGTGCATGTATCATCTGCGTACGTAACCGATTGATCTCGCATGCCAAATAATTACAATAGTATAATTCGAGAGCGTTTCTCCACCACCACTCTCGCGTTGGACAGCGTCCTCTAATTAATTGCGCATTAATTAATAATGTGGATAATTATTTCATAATGAAAAAACTTCGGACTTAATTAAACTCTTCGGCAACTTTATTAATTTCGAATTTTCATCAACTGCAAAATTACCTATAATTTATAATTCCGGTGTCGCACGAATGCTCCGCTTTTAATCGAGAGAGTTTTCGAACAGACAGACGTGTCAACAGTTCAGAACGATCGGCCCAAATAAACTGTCTTCAGGACGGGAAAGCAACTTTTGTTTTTACAGAATTAAAAACTCTGTAAACAGTTGACTTTCAACATCAAAAGTACCGAAAACGCTGTTCCAATCTTTATACCAGAAGTCATTTATTACAATGTCTCTAAAATGCTATAATCTCATTCTTCCTAATGAATTATAATTAATTATAATTTGTAACAGAACAAAATTTAAGCCACAATTAAAAAAAATTTTGCTTCAACGTGTCTACTACACAATCTCTGAATTCTATGAGTCGATCTAGTCTCTTTCTGTGATATTTTGTGATCTCTTTTAGTGTTTTGTATTTGTATTTTTATCATTGTTTTTTAATTGATTTTATGCCCGAATATATTCACAGTATTCACATTATTACGCATGTTTTGCTAAAATAGTCCCTTCTGTGATAGTTTGTGATCTATGTTAGTGTTTTTTTTGTATTTGTACTTTTATTATTGTTTGTTTGACTGATTTTGTACCCGAATGTATTCACCTCATGATTGATTTGACAGAATAAATCTGCTACTACTACTAATATCTCGACTGGCGTCACGATGGTTTCGTGCGAAGCGCCGCGGAAACTGTTTTCTTTATTTGGAAGCAGTTGCAACTCCGGTAATTACCGGACTTCCCTTCCGACGTGAGAACTTCTGTGAGGAAGCGCAAGATTTTTCCATCTTTTTTCCTGGCAACGCGTTGGCTGACGTCACTTCTCGAAGTGCGATTTTCGGCGGAGCGCACTGACAATGCGTGCGTACTTCAGACCATTATTGAGGTTAGAGATTGCTTGAATTTTTCTCCCAATTACAAACTCCGTGGGAGGGATTTATTTGCCTGTGTAAATTTAGATTTTTTTGCTTGTTTATGAACTGCTGTAACGCAGTCATGGGTTTCATGGCTTTTTTTATTTGGTTATACAGGGTGTAACAAAAATACAGGCCGCTACTTCACGGACGTATTTTACAGATCAAAAGAAAGAAAAAACTTCGTATAAACATGTATATACATGTATATAGACTGTCAGTTTTTTGAGATTTCCAATTGTTTTTAACGTTTTTTTTTTAATAAAACATATTCTTTTATCACTGCATACCGTTCAAAATGTCTAATTAAGTTCATATCTAGTAAAATATTTTCTAGGTATTCAGTTTCCCGCGAACACCCCGTATTTAAATAATTGTTTAAATCACCAGCATGCGATGGTTTTGCGGATGACATAAAACTAGGTGTAAGTAATAGATTTGGTTTTCCCGAGTTGGAGAAAAATATAATAATTTTTTCATCACCCACCATTTTTTTTTTTTAATAACAATATTTCAAAGTAAGTTTTTCAGTCATAATTTTCGAGAAACCAACTGTACTCACTTGTTTGCACATTTCTACTTGTCATTATTGACATATTTGTGCTTATTAATATTGCTTAAATGTTTATACGTTTCATGCTATACGAAATATTATTTTGTAGTATACCGTGTGTTCTTGTTTAAGCAAATATTGAAAAAGGAAAGAATGACCAGAAATGCTACTAAGAGACGTTGTGTAAACGATCCTAACATTTTTGCTACATTTGTGGTTGAACCCAAAAATGCACCAAAATAAGCTTATTATATCCAAAGTTCGTTATAAGTTATAACCGGTAAATAAAAACGAAGTATGTATTTAATAGAGCTATAACCGAGAGTTCGTTACAAAGGGGTTCACTACAGCTGATTTTCGATACAATATGACCTACGGTACAGTTTGTTAGACAAACTAAAATCGAACATCTATAAATCAAATTTTAAGGGACCAGAAAAATACGGGTTACAGAGATTTCCAGTAAAAAAAAAAAAATAGATAGCAGTTACACACAATTGCACGGACCATCAGTAAATTTCGATTTACAAAATATCGATTTCCGGAGGTTCGAGTTATATAGGTGAGACTGTGTATATTTTTGGAATTTAAGAAAAAGACACGATTCTAGAAAATATACTGAATTTTCAATCTAAAATAACAGATAAAATAGCTTTTAAAACTTAACTTTACTTCAATTAAAATAACAAAGTTGATTCTCATTTCCAATCGTCCTTTGTTTTTGTTTTTTTGTAAATTCTGGCCGTTCAGGTAAATCTCTAGAACATTTGTAATAAACATTTTTTTATATGTCTGATAATAAAGTGTGCAAGTACCGTACAAAATATAAACAAAAACTCTTTACATATTTTTTTTTTTTTTGAATTCTGACGTGATGGAAAAAAACTAATAAGAGATTCTACTGAAATCATTGACAACACCTAGTCTCAGCTCATCCGCAAAAAAAAAATATTTTTTTCGCAGGCTAGTGTAATTATTTTTCTACATTTACTTTAACATTTTAATTAGAATTACATACATTTTTGTTTGAACTTTTTCTTCATGTTGGTCAGTAGAATGTCTTAGAAGTAACAGCTACTTCAATGATCTATCGTATAGATTAAAGTAAAGAAAAAAAGAACATGTATACAGGATGTTCGTGGGAAACCGTATCGTAGCTAAAAAATCTTTTTAGAGGCATACTGAATTAGATATCCTGAACGTGTTGCGATGATAAAAAAACTGATTCCGTTAAAAAAAAATTAAAAACAATTGAAAATCTCGAAAACCGAACAGTCATTTGCCTTGCTGATGCTGCCATAAAATCTGGCGGAAAAGGTCCTGAAATTTTCCTATTTTAAATTATCTCGTAAAATTTGAAATGAAAAAGTTAGCTGTTGTAGGCATTTTTCTCTATCATCCAGATTTATCTACCAAATAATAAAAAAAAACAATAGGCTTTCGAATATAAAAACATAATTAACATAACGTTCTGAACGTGATGCGACGATAAAAAAATATGTTTTATAAAAAAAAAGCTACAAAAAATTGAAAATTTCAAAAAACTGACAGTCATTTGTTTTTTCGATATTGCTATAAAATTGGGCAGGATAGGTCCTGAAACTTGCCCAATATAAGTTATTTCGTATAAATTCAAATATAAATATACATGCTTATATGAACTTTTTTCTTTCTTTTTATCTGCAGAAAACGTTCCTGAGATATCGGTCTGTATTTTTGTTACACCCTGTATATGTAGATTCTATTTGTCTTTTACTAGTTATTTTTTTTTCTTGTAATTTGTCAGTCTAGTTGCCTCAAATTCAGAAGAGCAAATTGTCGTAATATTATAGTGTTTCCGTATTTTTTTTTTTGCATTTCCCGATCGTTTTAGCCTTACGCGAGTTATGTTTTCCCAAATTCGAAAAGAATTAAAAAAAAAAAACAGTAACAAAATTTATTTGAGTCAATCGACAGCGATTCTAGCCGCACGTTACAAAGTTATTGGCTGAAAATACATTACACAAGAAATGCGTTTTTATAGTAATTAAAATGCTGACTTCCTGTCGATGAAGCTGTTTCAGGTTATATACCTCGCGCTTTACGCCATAGTTTTTTTTTTTTTGCTAGGCTAGGGAAATGTTGGGAATTTTGACACATAAATCTAGGGAATTTCATCTGGCAACCCTGCTCTAGAATAATAAATAAAATTAACAATAATTTGACGTCATGTATGAGCCACTTAAGAAATTAACTTACATTTTTTTTGTAGAATTCTTAGTATAATTTTATATTTTCAATCCAGGTTGTTTGTTGGCAACCCTGCTCTAGAATAATAAATAAAATTAGCAATAATTTGACGTCATCTATGAGCCACTTAAGAAATTAACTTACATTTTTTTAGTAGAATTCTTAGTATAATTTTATATTTTCAAACCAGGTTGTTTAAAAAATTTATCTAATACAGTGATGCGCCATCTATCGCCCAGAAAAGGAAACTAATTTAATCGAACATCTTTAATACCACGTGGTCATTACATTCTCAGTAAAAACCGAAATCGAAAATATAACACAAGTCGATTCTAGTACGATGAAAATTGTAAATAAATTGTTTTTAAACCTTAACCCGAACAGTATTAGAATCAGAAATAGCACTCGACCTTTCACTCTTGATTGATAGCTTCGTCATGAATGAAAAAGTAAAATTTTAATATCGTCCGGTTAAAATTTAGAAAACATTTATTTCGACAATATAACGTAAGCGTACAACAGACATTTAGAGTGCCATCTGTTGTTCGACAGTAAAAGAAACACTGAATTTCTTTCAACAGCATTTTATCCTCACGCTAACGATCCAGCTAAACCCTGGCTTCTAATTTCGCAATGATTTTAATACCAAAATTAAATTGAAAATATTCTGAAAAGCCTAACGGAAATTTTTCTGAACGCCATCTCTTAACCAAAAATGAAAGCTATTTCATTTTGATTTCAAACAGCAAGATTCACGATGACCTTTTAAGAATAACTCTCTAACCTCTTTTCCATTGCATTTATTTTATTTATTTTAAGAAATTGGAAAGTTATGATGAAATGCATTGCAACGTATTATTACGGCGCCATCTCCTCAATCATTATGCAATTACTTGTGCAAAAATGAAAGTTGTCTTAATCAATTTCAAGAACGTGATTTCGTCTTACTATTCTTGGCGAATGCTGTCTTTTTTTGAATATTAAATCGAAAATAAATAGAACCAAACCGGGTCAGGAATCAGGAAGTGGCGCCATCTCTTGGTAAAAAGGGAAAACAATATTATTTGAGTTTTAAAACATATCTCATCGCTGACGTTCTCACTTCATCTTTTGATTTTAGTTAAAAAAAAATATATAATTTTTTTAATAGCTCAACACGTAAGGAGGAAACATCATCATCATCATCATCATCGTCATTTAATGCGCCATCTCTTGGCTAAATCTGAAAACTATTTTAGTCAAATTTTAAAACAAGTTTCATTGCTCATGTTCTTGTCTCATCTTTTAATTTTAGCTAAAAAAAAATAATTTTCTTCCTAATTATTTACTTTTCAAGGAAAACTGAAGGTGATTTAAAGGAGACATCATCATCATCATTTAAAGCGCCATCTCTTATTTGAAAGGGAATACTATTTCAGTCGAATATTAAAACAATGTTCATTGCTGACGTTCTGATCTCATCTTCTAATTTTAGCTTAAAAATATTTTTTTTCAGATCTGATCTTTTATTTTGCATTAAAAGAAGTTTTTTTTTGAATGACTAAGTTTCTACTTCGTAATCGAACTAAAGGTAATTTTAATTATAAAGTCACTTTCAGATGTTAAAACAAACGAGAAAAGCCATTTAATTTACACATCAGGATGTGACGTTAATTTTAAGTGTCTTTTAATTTGATAATGAAACCGGCCCCAATTTGTTTTTAAAGAAAACAAATTGTGATTTGAAGACAACATTACTTAGAATCCATCTCTTGACCAAAAGTGAAAACTATTTTCATCGAATTTTTAATAAAAGTTTCATCCCTGACATTATTGCAACTTTATTGTAAAAAAATGATTTTCTTTGAATAATCTTGTAGGTAATTTTTTCAACTAAAACAAAAGGAGTTGTAAAGGGAGCATGTCCCTCTGTAATGTATGAAGAAATGAAAAGGAATAACTGAAAATAATGTTTAGTCACCTCGCAGTCAACGATTCATTTACTCCCAAATGAGGTTCGTTGACCCCCAACTCATCCCTTTTAACTTTTCTATCGACCCTTTGAGGGCAAGCAATATTGACCTCGTTGGGAATTGATTGATTGATTTGAGTTGACATTTTCTGTTTTTGTTTATCTTTTAATATTATCCTTATTAATTTTTCTACGATAATTTTTTGCCAGAATATTTACATCCTCACCTCGTAAATTTATTGTTTTCATAAATTCATTTCAGATTGCGTCTGATTTTTTTTTTAGCTTATTAAAAAATACGTTCACGAAAAAAACAAATTGCATCGAAGCCAGAAAGAGGAATTCGGTCTTGGTGCCAAAGAACAAACCGTAATTTATGCCTTTTGTCATAGTTTTTTTTTTTTTTTTGCTAGATGTTAAGAGACTGTAAGCTACGCGTGAGTACTCACGCCAATGCGCCAATGCACAGTTCTTAAAGCAACTTTAAATTACTTTGTACATGAACATTAAATATAAAAAAAGTGATATTCGTATATCTAGTTATGGCTTAGATAAACAAATCAAGCGGCGGAAAAAATTAGAACCATGCGGTTATTATGTAGCACGTAATACGCCCGCCAAAAAAATCCGGGACGTGTAATATATTCTACGGTAAATATAACGACATGTTTTTACATTACCGTAGAAACAAGTTCTAAATAGTAATAGGAATGGTTTAAAGCAGCATTCAAACTAATAAAATAACTCAAGAAATGCATGTAGAGAGTTGTCCCATATTTTCTTGGCTGGCATAGTAACGAGTGTTCAATTTAAAAAAAAAAACGGTCTAGATAGCTATGAATTTATTCTGAACGTCTAGCGTAGTGCTCTTAGAAATGCAAGTGACGCTTCACGCTAGTCGTATTAGCGTGAAGCGTCACTTGCATTTCTAACCTCACTTTAACTCAAATAAGACATTTCAAAAAGAAACATTTATTACCGAATGTTTATGTTTTGTTTCGTTTTATCATTTTCTTTTTAATTCTTTTGCATCTTAGAGGACTTCCGGCGAAAAATCTTTCAAATCAGGGGCCATATTCTCGAATCGAGCGACAAGAGTCGTTTGCGAAAATGACGTCAAAATGACGCAATTCTCGAACGATTTGTGTAAAAGTTTACGTCATTTTGACATCATTTTCGCAAACGACTTTTGTCGCTCGATTCGAGAATATGGCCCCTGATTTGAAAGATTTTTCGCCGGAAGTCGTCTAAGGTGCAAAAGAATTAAAAAGAAAATGATAAAACGAAGCAAATGAACGCTTGAATTGCGTTGAAAATCGTCGATTTTTTTGCCTATCTCAGTTGTTCATACATGAATAAAAATTGACGATTGTCTTTTGTTTTTTGTTCATCCTCTATCGTCGCCCCAGGCATTCATTTGTTTCTTTATGTTTCGTTATTGTTTATTGTTATAATTTGTCCTGGTTTCATTTTGTAAGCAAAAAAAAATCAGCAATTTCCAACCATTTTGAAATCAAACGCACAGATCAAGCTGTCATTTGTTTTTTCCTTTTGCGTTTCATTATAACACTTCGTGCAGCTTCTTCTTTTGTTTTCTGTTCACCGTTTACTTCGTATTTGGACGTCGCGTTTCAGTTCTTCTTTTCCTTTATTTCTTATTTGTTTGGCGTCTGCGCCGTGAATTATTTTGTTTTTTTTCTTTTTTTTTAATAACTTGGTACGTTTTTTTTTCTTCGTCGTGACACACGATAATAGGTATTCAGAATTCGAGTCAAAATAAGCAAAACGCAATAATTTGAAAGTTCAACAAACAACCCATGCATTTTTTTTTTTAAAAAAGCTTCTTGATTCATCTCTATCAAAATAAGGAAGTATTTTTTTTTAATGATAGGAGATAGGACAATAAAATAAAGCGGCATGTGCAATCAATCAATAATTCATTGGTGCTCATAGTATATGTTATTGTTTACTCTAGAAAATAGCAATCAGTCTAATTTTGATGATGTCACCGTGTTCACTAATTTAAAGTTTAAAGTGCAATATAAAAATATTTAACTGGATTGTGTTCTCGGTCGTCGAATGAACATAGAAAGCACCACGTCATTTACATACCATGTGTAAAGAGATTTATGTGACGTAACCGTTTTTATAAAAGATGATTAAACTTAGTAAAATCTTAAGACAAGAAGAAAATATAAAATGTTTTCTTCTTGTTTCTCTCATTGTCAAACTTGTTAACTGTAAGGTTACAGAAATCCATTGACAAACTGTATAATTCCTTGTCTGAAATCCATCGTAGATGTAACGTTTACTAAATAAGCATATTTTCTTTGATTGTGATTGTGATTTTTTAACGCACGTCTATGAGCTTTAGGTACCTTGAACTTTTCTGTATTATTTCAAACCAATAAATACCATGTGGAGAAAATTGGTATCTACGTCTTATTGCCTGTCTTACGGACATTAAATAAACTATAAATAACACTCCTGTTTTTAACCATAAGTAACCGATATTTTCTACCATAATTAATATTACCAGTGAACAAAAAAAGAAATGTTTTTCAGAACGAACAAGCACCGACATTGTAACTTACTTTGTAAATTTTGAACATTTCCGTACCTGAATTCTCAAAAACGAAAATGTTTCATGCGGTTTAGCTAGTTAAGAATTAATTCCGATTTATTTGCCGGTTAAAATTGTTTGGGCAGAGTGCTAAAAGGATAATCCACAAACTATATTCGGTATTCGGAAATTGCAAAATCTCTTATGCCCGATTTTTTCACCTCGTGATAAATTTATCTGCCAGGTATTATCCTTGGAAACCATTTTATCGATAATAGTTTCCCTGGATACTACCTGGCGGATAAATTTATCCGTAGGTGAAGAAATCGGGCTTTTTTTACATAACAACTCTCATTACATTTTTTTACACAGACGTGATACTTTCAATAGAGAGTGAAAATTGAATATTCAATAAAAAATAAGTACATATACATGTTATTAAATTTAAAAATTAGACAGTATTTAAGTTTTTGTTTTAAGGGTGAATGTGTTTACACTTGTTTGTTCTGCGACTTTTTCTATTGTTGTATTTGTATTAATTTGTATTAATTTAATAACGATAGCCTAACTTAATATAGCTTTAACTTTGTATGTTAACCGAATGACAGAAATATATTTATACATTTATAAAATGCAGTTTCAAAACAAATAAAAATAAATAACAATAATATACATCGTACGATTAATAAAAGAAAATATATGTGTGTGTAAATTTCTTTTAAATCTGTGGTTTCAGTTTATATTAAGTATAAATATCAGAACAAATATTACAGGAGCAGCTTTCGAGTTTTGTTGGTTAGGTTAACCGTTTTTTTTTTTAATTATGCACTCGTTACATAACATTAGCAGTGCCGCCATCTGTTGATTCATAATTGAGTGACTCCGCCATCTTTTAACACAGAGTCAATTTTTTTCTTAACTTGCTCCGATAAATGTTTGGGTTTGCTGATGAAATTAGTTTGCTAAAATTAATGTCCAATAACAATGTTCTCACAGAAACTAAGAGGACTGTTGATTTTCTCAGATCGCCGGCGTCACCCCTTCCGCTACGAAAACCTAAACGTAATCCTGATGTTTGCTCCGTTCCATTCGGGCGTTTTAAATATTCAGGGGAATCTCGAGAGCTGGAAGCTGGAACTTGTTTTCTCAATCACGAACGAATTAGGTTTCAATGTGTGCTCAGCCTGAGTCGGCCAGCTTGTGCGGAAGTCTGCAAAGCTCGCTGGGTTTTATTCCGCAATCGGCGTTGAAATCTCTAACAGAATAATCCATCGACGGTTTTTTAAAGCAAACAGAACTACGGAAAGAATCAAAATCAAGTCCGTTCAGAAAAAGAGTAGTTTTCGTTTTGAATTAGGATGGCGATTAAAATTAAATCGTCTTGCAGTCTGCAAGACTCGTTTTAAGACGAACTACAATACATCACTGCGCATACATAATTCTCCATTAAATTACTCGCTCGCTTCTGCTTTTATTTGAGTCCCTCTGAGAGCTCACGATGAATCTACAAGGTCATTCGAATGTGAATTATTGAAGCGAAGGTTTAACGGATTCGACTAACTCTTAGCCGATTTTCGCCCACGACCAGGTTTTTTTTTCGTAGGAAATAAGTCTTGCTAGACGAATGATTCTCAAAATTTACTTTCATTTTTCAAAAAAAAAAAAAAATTGAGGAGGGAAGGTTCAACGGATTTGGTTACCTGTTAGTAGACTTTCGCCCACGACCATCTCCACTGAGGTGGGCATATCCGCCGAATAATTTCCGACCAACGCAGGTAGACTCTCAAAGGTCGCAATCGGCTGTCGTGAATGTGAATTATTGAAGGGCAAGGGAAAAGAATTACCGTCTTCTTTTAATCAAATGAGTTTTTAAAAAAATAGAAATCAAAAGTTAAGAAAAATAGTATAGTTAATTAAAAAATAAAAATTCGGTTACTACTTAATTGGTTCATCAAAACAAAACCCGCCGTGAAGAGTTGCATCTTCATTCGCAAAATAAACTACAAACTAATGAAACTGACTGATTAAAAAAGAAAATTAATGAAAGTAAAGAAAAATAAACTTTTCGCTTTCAGGAAACACAAACGGAAGACGTAATTGGCTCAGGAAAATCGCATTGGAAGTGGCTGTTTTCGTCTGCTGGCGGAGTTCTCCTTCTTGAATTCTTATGCAAGCGGGATCACCAGAAGATGCGTTTTCTATGCATGAAAAATCCTTAACGAGTGCATAATTAGGTGTAATACGCTACTTTATTTTGATTCTGATTTTGTACGTGTCTTAATTATTGTTAGAGCTGTGTACCTGTTAGTAGACTTTCGTCCACGACCATCTCCACAGAGTTGGGCACATCTGCCGAATAATTTCTGACCAACGTAGGTAGACTCTCAAAGGTCGCAATCGGCTGTCATTTTGATAAATTGCAGTGAACAGATGGCAGATTATTACGCTCGCAATTAAGAACAAAAAGAAAAACAATTAAGGAAGACCTGGTTATAATTGTGTTAGAGTCAGTTTTTGATTTAAGCGATCCGATTGGTTAGGCTATTCTTTTTACATGCGTGTCGAGCACGTTGCGGTAGTTCTCCTGCAGCGCCGCACGCACATTTAAACGATTATCGGGCCTCTTCGACCCCTTTGACCCCTTTTGTGCTTTTGAACACCACTTAGTTGTGGTTACAGCTGGTATCGCGCTCTGTGCTTTTGGTGCCTTCTTATGCAAGCGGGATCATTACAAGATGCGTTTTCTGTGCAGGAAAAATCCTTAACGAGTGCATAATTAGGTGTAATACGGCAACTTTCGGGGGCGTGATGACCTCGCACTTCTCTGACGCGCGCCGTGAAATTCTCAGAGATTCGGTCGATGCTACTTTATTTTGATTCTGATTTTGTACGTGTCTTAATATTGTTAGAGCTGTGCTCAAGGCGTTTAGGTATTTTTATGGCCAGATAAGCCGCAGGTACCTTCGGGAAAGCTGAAGAGCTATCCAGTGCGACCGCGAAGACTCCGAATGTTTCCACGTGTATCGAGAGCGAATACATTGGCTATAAAAGCAAGTATAAAAAAAGTATAAAAGCACATTTTTATTTTAGGAAGCAATACGTACGAGCAGCTTAAGCTGTAAAAAATAAGTGTTGTACAGTAATATTGGTGTATTCTGTGTATACAGGATTGTGATGTGATGAAGTGTTTGAAATTAGAGTCAAGTCAATGAGTATTATTTGCTAACCCTGAAGTAATAGCAGTATTATTTAATTGCAACACTTAATTTTTATAAAGACATTGCGTCTATACGTCCCGAACATTCGAACCTTTACACCGCCGTTTCTATCCCCATTCAAAGTGCAAGGAGCCCGTTCGTTTCGCTGTATCCTCTATCATGGTTTGGGGAACGAAAATTAATTTATTATCCGACTTGTCTTCTACACGCCCGTACGACGCGATTTGCAGTAAACAAAATTATAAAATACGAAATACTGATTAGAATTCAAAGAGAGTATTCCTGTTGTATTTGCTTGTTGTCAATCTGATAACAAAAACATTCTATTAGCCCACGATATATGTAATTACAAACATAACCTCCAAATCGTCATTAAAAATTATTTCAAGCGCGAACTAGTAACTTGTTTTCATCGCAGAAATAAAATAGAAGTGTAGAAAACGCTAGCGCACTTGTTCACTTGACGCTTGCATGCTATAATAAAATGTCTTATGAAACTTACTTTTTAATATAATATATTATTAAAACATCCGTTTGTTGTTTTAGTTCGATAATCGTTATATAAAACCTGCACAATCCTCTATTATATCCTCTATTATACATCATTTACAAAAGCTCTTTGTAATGGGGTGTAACAAATATGTTTCCATAATACAGACAAATTACTGCATATTTATTATTTTTCGGTGTTTAAACCACATTATAAAACAATAATAAAAACTGTAATACTGTTTTTTTAAAGACTTTGTTATGCACTCTTAAGAAGCAATTATAACTTTTTTTTATTTATAAATATGAACAGCGACCACTAACGCCATCTTAGTGATATAAATGTTCTATTACCAAGGGCCGATTTCATAATAGGACTTTAAATTTAAAGTTACTTTAACCTAAAAAAATACATGCGTTTCCCTATTCTTAAAGTGACTTTAAAACTTCCTTAAAGTCTGATTATGAAAACGGCCGTTAGACTAACAAGCACTTTTACACCTTGTTCTTAAAACTCAATTTCTATGTAAGCATTTTTATTTTGTTAAAAACCTTAGTAAATCAAAAAAGTATGTAACGCTCCAAATAAACAGTAATAATTCAGGAAATTAGCTGTAAGAAGCATGTTACGGTAGGTTTTTTTCCTTCTTCTTCATTAGGTGTCGCTCGGTGTTCCTTTTCGGCAGCGTTTAAGCCGGCGAATTGAATTCCGGGAGGAGCGCGAGTTGGTTGCGCGTACTTAAGTTGTCACCAAATTTACTGTAAAACGAATAGCCTCTAATGTTAGCTGGACCTGGCGACAAGTCTGCGCTGGGTCTTTCACCAGCTTTTCCCCTCGGCTAGCTACAGCGAGAATGGGGGTGGGTAATATTGTGATGGTAAAGTATTCGCGCGCCAGTACGGACTCAACCCAAGCTGATTGCATACAAGCACCTCGTCAGCGTCCCCGGACTGACTTGGTGCTTGCAGAATTGGTTCCAAACAAAACTCGAGGCTAAGCGTATTTCACTTGTAGGCGAAGGCAGAATACGAACGAGACACATAAATCCACAAAATTCTGTCTTTCTTAAGCTACAACAAGATTCAATAAATACAATGGGCGTAAACAATAAAACTTACGTTATAGTTACTGCTACTTAATCCCCACGTACAACGTAACGATAATCTATGAGTTCCGCCGAAATTCGTTCTTCGTAAAGGGCAGGCATTCATCGAAACGCGATATCAAAATCGTTAAGTAAAAAAAAAAAACATATGATTGAGTCTCGAAATTGAATGATAAACGTGTTGATCCGGTGGTCAGGTTATGTCCCCGGTACGGAGTCGGTGGGGCAGCGTCACCTGATGGTATGTTCGAGAGCGGCAGAGTTTCGACGTGAGCCCAGGAGATGGCATGGCCATCTCGGTGTGAACTCAACTCGAGTGGATAACAGGGCATGCATTCATCGAAACGCGATTTCAAAATCGTTAAATAAAATAACATATGATCCACTCACGTATTCGAACGTCACATATGTCAGGTTATAATCAGGTTAAACCCCGTTGCGGAGTCTGTGGGTCAGCGACATCAGGTGAAACGTGGTGTGAGCGGGAAAGTTTCGACGTCAGCCCAGGAGATGGCGAGTCCGTCTGGGTGAAAACTTCAATCGTATGGATAAGACGATTAATCTACCAAAGGGGGTAGTTTAGTACTCGAAGCAGGAAAGTATAAAACGATATTAGAACTGAAACTGCAACTCAAGATGAAAGTAAAACTGAAGGTAAAAGTAAAAGCCTGAAAAAGAAAGAAAGAAAGCCGTCAGCGTCCATAATGGCAACATGCGATTCGCTTAATTTTACCTGAGTTTACAAACAGCTCAGGCTTCGGATAGGCTTTAAAATACCCCAAAACTCGCTGGTGGTGTAAGAGACGATTCCGGAACAGCCGTAAATAAGCTCCTCTGCTAAATTCCAGCAAAAACTTCCTTAAATTCACCATACACCATAACACACGTTTAGCCGGCGAGAGCAGAACAACAAGTAACAAGTAATCGCGAAACGCACTACGAAGCTAAGAATACCAGCCAATCAGCTGAAAGGTCAAATACGGCTCTAATGCCTCGATAACCAATGAAATTACTCGTGACCACATTTGGTCAGAAAATGTCAGAGTCGAGTTTCCATACACTCGCTGGCATCTCGGACGTGCTCCGTTTGGTTTTGTTAACGACGTGTGCTTGTGAGGCAATCGCATTTGGCGGATTTTTCGTCCAGCGCTACTCTTCACCGTTATATTTTTGGTGTCATCGTTTCGGCGGATGTCTATGCGAGTTGGGTTTTCTTTTGTTTTGCACCAACAAGCGTGGGTAAGTTTCGTCATCCGCCGCCATTTTTCCGTCGACTAAAGCCGGTGTCGCCGAATATCTTGGCCGGTCCAAATTTCTGCACCAGGCTGAAAAACTTCAACGCAACAACTTAAGGTCGTTTTATTTTACTATTTTCTAATTCCCGACGTCACTATCCCCTGTGGGTGACGCAGTCGCCAAGTGTAACCCCCCCCCCCCCCCAAGTCAACGTTGGCGCATAGCGCACCTACGTACTACGTTGGCCCTTCTGGCCTTTATAGCCTTTGCTGTGTTGTTAATCAAATTTCATTTTTGGAAACTCCTTCAGAGTGAATTCACTTTTTTTTAATTTTTTTTTTGAACTGCAGTAAATTTTTCTTTTTGCGTTCTGTAAAAGAGTTTAATGCGTTTTTGGTTCAGATACAAGCGATAATCGTGTTGATTTACTGTAAGCCGACACGTGAGTATTTATTTATTTATTTCTTCATTGCAACCAACGGCGAAATAGCCAATTACAGGTCACAAAAATGAATGTATATAAAAGAAAAATATGCGTCAATGCATCTATATAAATAAGCAACCGAAAAGAAAAAAAAAACAATGAAATTAACGATTATTTCCAAACAAAGTACTACTACTAATTTAAGGCAGACATAATTAGGCATAGGCAGACAGATTTTCCAAAACATATTTTCTGAATTTGCTGAAATTATCAAAAAAGACATCAACAGACCTCAATTTATTAAAATCATCACATATTCTATACAGAGGAGAATTTAATTTGTTTTTTCAATGCTTAATGAAAAGAAGGGTCCGTGTCTTGCATCAAACATAGGTACATGAAAATGTAACTTGCTTAATACTGCAGTACAATCTAGACCGTTGTTTAAAAGTGTGTATATAAATATATTAGAAAGTAATTGACGTCTCTGCGCTAGAGTTATATCACAAAATTCTTCAAGTAAAACGTTGTGGAATATTTCATGCGTTTTAACTGGTCCATGCTTTTTAAAATAGAAACACAGAAATCGTAAAAACTTTTTTTGTATTTTGTCAATATCATTATCTATGTGAAGCATAAAATGGGTACCAAATTATAGAACCGTATTCAAGATGACACCTCATAAAGGTATTATACAAACAGATTAAAGCATCAATATTTTTAAAAGAACGAGCATTCCTGATAAGGAATCCTGACATCTGATATGATTTACTAACACAATTTTCAATATTTTTGGTAAATGTAAGTTTAGAATCAAATGTAATTCCTAAATCTTTAATTTCACCAGTTCTTTTGAGAATCTGATTTCCCAGCATATATGAGAAAAGAATTCGCTCTACTTTTCTTGTGTATGTTACTAGAACACATTTCTTTAGATTAAAACAAAGCCTATTATTTATTGACCACTCATAGGTCTTGTCTAAATTCTGTTGAAGTATGACGCAGTCTCGAACAGACGAAACAGATTTATATATTTTGAAATCATCTGCAAATAACTCAGCTTCACAATCTTTAAGTGCTAAAGGTAGATCATTTATCATTAATAAGAATAGCAATGGTCCTACATTAGAGCCTTGAGGCACACCCGAAAATGCTATGAATGATTCAGAAACTGCTCCTCTAAAAACTACATACTTTATCCTATCATTAAGGTAGGTAATTTCTTCTACATATTTGTTGAAAGCAGTTTTAATATTGTGTTTAATGTTTAGTCTCAATTGCTTAAACTTCTCATAATCCGTTGATCTAGCATATTTCTTAAAATTACTGTGACATCTTGCTTTACGTTTAATATCTTTAATAATATCAGTCGTGAATCATTTAGGAAACACTCTTTTTAACGTTGTAGTTTTAGGAACACATTCGTCTAATATTGCATACATTTTGGTGTAGAAAACACTCACTGCAATATTTACATCTAGTAAGTCACTTAGATTCCAATCTGTATCGCGGATCATTATATAAAGTTTTTAAAATTATAATGAGCTTTATTGTACATGCTGTTATCGTTCAATTTCTGTCCGACCCCCAATCATCCTGTATATTGTTCCCCGTGAAATTATTTCCACAGACCGCCCGGCAAATTCTTTGCGCTCCGACGATTTGCTTTCAATGTATTTCCCCATGTTATTCGTTTTCCTGTAAAAATTAGGATAAGGAAAAGTTTGGGTTGCGAAAGTTAAATTCTCCGGTCGCATAGATTTTTATTTAGCCTTTTTGATTTACTCATTATTGTACCATATTGTGAAATCAGCGATTCCGTTCCCACGCTAGCTACACAGAAATTGAACCCTGCTCTTTAAGCCCATTGGTCCTCGTTGACGTAAGATTCTGTCACGGTTGGCGGAGACACACTATCTCTTCTTGTTTTAACCCCATCTCTTTCCGTTCGCCGGTGCGAAGCGATTTTGTCAGAACAGAATGATTCTCGTTCTTCTCGGTGTAACAACCCGTTTCGTGTCGTTGTGCTTTCCTTTGTGTACGTTTTCGCCCAAAAATTGATGGTGGACGAAGACAAGTACAGCTTTTCTTAGCTGGCTATATCCCGTTACACGTGAAAAGTTATAATACATTCGTATTGTCTACACCTGTTCCCTTCCAAGCAGTTCTGCGAACAGATGAGTCGTTGGTTGTTCTGTATCGCTTCGACACTTTCTATCGCGTATCTTTCTTCCTAACAGGCTTTAGTTAAGGGGTTTCCTCACCTCGGTGCCGCTTTCGGCAAGAGCGTCTGACTCTGTTGGCCATTCCCCGCTTCGGCACGGTTTCGTGAGTCCCGGCGGACACCTGGAACTGATCAACACTCCGACCGACGAGCGACAAATACAGGGAAAAGGTTGGCCTGTTTATTATTTTATTTTACGCTACCGGAAAACGGCATGTAGCTTCACACTGCGTTGTGATACGTGAAAAAGTTGCTGTCTGCTATCTCTTCTTTTTGCGCACCGTTCCGGTTAATTTACTTTAAAGAGATTGGTGTTTACATTTTAAGCGCGGTTGTGGTTTTTTTGTTTAGAGTTTAGATATTTTGGTTTGTTTATCGATTTTTTGACTCAGTTTAATGTTAATGTTGTTTCGTGTCAATAAAACTGTATGGAAAACATATCTTGGGTGAGACGTGGTTTTTCTTAATTTTTCCCCGCGGTTCCTTTCAGCCTAAAAGAAATTAAGTGGCGCCTTTATTTTGGTTTATTTTATTTTTTTTTTGTTTGAACAGAGCTAGTAGATTCTTGTTTCGTTTTACCCACCCTATCCCACTGGGGCTGGCCGGCGACGCCGAAACTTTCGTCACGGCGATCACCTGCGTCACCTGTACAGGTACGTAGCAATGCAGGAAGGTATATTAAGACGAACATTAAAATTAAGTTCCTACATTAACGATGGATGATGAGAATCCTCTGATACGAGTACTCTGTAAAGGCGCTTTTTCTGCCCTCGGTTAGGGCTTGTTTCGAATTTTATTAGGGCATGAGTTTTGCGCATCCCGTATCTGGGCACAAATGCATATTTTTGTTGTTTATACGACGTTCCATCTTGTTTTTTTAATTAAAACACTGATTTATGAGCGAAGGGACATTTCTTTTTTTGCGTTTTCTCTTTTCCTTTCTTGTCCTTCTCTGTAACGAACACGAGTGTTGGATACTCCGCGGACGGACAGAACAGGATACACTCTTCCGGCCGTGTATCCCCTTTACCCTCGAGTTACGTAACCACTGCTGGGAGGCGCTCTTTCCGACAACAACTTTAAGATTTCCCACGACCGTCTCCCTTAGTGGGTACAGTTACGTAATCCTGTTCACCATCACAGTCTTCGAGGGTCCGACCGGCTCGGTTCTAAAGCACGGTAAGTTTTCGGTCTGGCTCCGTTTTCTGCACGGACTTGGGTCCAAACAGCGCTGCGCGCTTCCTCGTCACTATTTTTTGCAGTGATGTGTTTGCAGAAAGGTAGCAAGCAATATATGTGTTAACGGTTTTAGTCATTAGGTGAATTACAGTGTAATGAAATTACGAAATTATAAAGTGAAATGAAATTTAAAAATGAGAACGAAAGGAGGAGGCGAGCTTCGTTTTATCATCGGCGTAAATCAAGATTCGTTTTTCGTCAAGACAATTCCGAATCCGCTCCCTTAATCTTATCGGAGCGAAATTCAGAATTAAGGCGTAATTATTTTTTCACGCGGAGAAATTCATTTCGCATCCAGCAGGAAATTTAATTAGAGCGAAAGAAATCGGATTACTCCAGTCAAAATTCGTTGCCGGCTCGTGAGAAACAATAATCGAATTACCTAATGCCTCCGATCCGCATCGACGTTTCCCCAGCCGGCGATAAATATCTGAACAAACCCATCGGCCCTTCGTCACCTAAATTATGCACGATATTTTCCCTTTGGGGGGGGGGGGGGAGCCGAGCACGAGCATCAAAAATATCGACCGGGCGACGGAAATAGAAAACATAAACGGAATACTTAACGTGCCTGCGCGACTTCATTAATAATTACTAATAAATTTCCTCGTTAGCCGCTTTATTATTATAACGTTTTTCCAAATCCCTTCGGGACTCGAGGGGGAAAAAATGAGGTTTCCAGCGAGCGGAGCGCGCGCTCATTATTTAAGAAGCGGATTCTTATCTCGTCCGTTCCGTCTGTTTTTCTTTGCCTCGCTGATTGAACGAGTTAATTCCTGAAAGGGCGAACGCCGCCGCCGCCCGCCGCTGTCGTCTTGTGTAACCGCTGCGCTGAAAGCTCTTAATTGCTGAAACGAATCCGCAGAATCACGTTGTGTTTATTCGGAAAACTCAACTCTCAAACCAGGTTTTCTTTTCGATTGGTTCGTGGGAGGAAGGGGGGCGGCGGCGGTCCGAAGGAATTAAGGTCGCCGCATCGCGACGCCACACGCGAATCTCGCCGTGTCATCTTGCGTCCCGTGTCATTAATTTCCTTTTTAGCGCGGCTATGGACTAACTGGGAAATGCATAAACAAAGCGTGTCTCTCTCCCTCTCCCTAATGCATCTCGGCGCATTAAAATTTACGACCGGCGTAAATTATTTATGAAGGCTCGCCTTTTATGAATGTAGGATTTTTCATGATGGCGTGCGCAGTACCACGCCAAGAAGTAATAGGAACTGAAATAATTTTCATTAAACATGTATGTGTTAGAGATAACGTTACGGTTATCTTTTAGAGGGTTAGCCGCATTATATACACATTTTGGTTCTTTGAAACTCAGGGCTTTGGGCACTCAAGGGGATGAAAACCCTCCAACTCTTATTGTAGATGGCCAAAAGGCTTACCTACTTTACACGCGCGAGAACCCCGGAATTCACGATCATCATTCCAGGTTAGCACCTCTCGTGTGAGTTTGACTTTCGTTTTACGCACAACGGTCTAATCATGCTCTGGGTTTGCAACCGTTGCATCAATTAATCACCTACCAGCAATAAACTCGAGTTTCCGTTTCAAAATTGCTTGTTTAAATAATTCGTTTAAACTGCTGAAGGCAAAGTTTCTGTTTTCTCAAAATAATAACAATGTGTGACGGCTTGCGCCAAGTCACCCGATTGTTATCATAGTTACGTTTTTTTTATTTAGCTTTCTTTTATCCAGTCTTGATGTTGATTATGATGTTGACGTTGTTGATGTAATCCGAGTCTCAATTCCAGGTGTTGTTGATAAAGATAAATTAGACTTCGGTCGGTAAGCGAATCGTTACAGCTTGAAATCTAATAACTGCAAACGAGAGGAAAATCCTTGCCTCTCTCTATTTATGTTATGTAGTGGGAGGGCGGACAGCTCCTTTTGTTCTCTCTGTAACTCAGGATTTTGAGCTCTGAAGGGATGAAAACCCTCCAACTCTTGTTGTAGATGACCAAAAGACTTATTTATTTTGAACGCGTGAGAATCTGAAATTCATGATGGCCAAATCATCAATTCGCACCTCTTGTGTGAGTTTGATTCCGGGATTTCGTTTTAAAATTGCTTGTTTAACTAATTCGTTTAAACTGCTGAAGGCAAAATTTCTGTTTTTATAAAATAATTACAATGTGTGACGGCTTGCGCCAAGCCATCCCATTTTTATCATGGTTAAGTTTTTTTTTTTATTTAACTTTGTTTTATCCAGCCAGGACGCTGATGATGATGTTGACGTTGTTTGATATAATCCTGGTCTCAATTTCAGATGTTGTCTTCAGTAAAATCCACTTTCAACTCTAAACATTTAATATAACGAATTCATATCTTAACAATACTTTCCACTGTTTTCCCATTTCGGATTTACTTAAAAAATCTGTACCCTCGATCCCGCGACGTCGTCTTTTCAGGACAGTGCAAAAATGGAGTGAAGTGTGAAAGTATATTAAAATGGACAAAACCGACTTTGTAAAAATTAAATGTTTATGCTGGTTCTACACTTTTCGAGAAAATTTCATATTTGTAATAATCCCAGTTTTTGCAAATTGTGAGACATGCAAGCGCAGACTCAACCTCGCTTATACGATTGTACCAATTGAACGCAATCGTGTCGGATTGTCTCTTTCTAGGCACGAACTAAATGAGCTAAATGAGCAAGTTTCGCGAACTAGCTCCAAACTGGGAATAAGAACAAAAGAATTAGTTCGTGAGAATGAACTAACTTTACCACCTCTAATACCGGTCCGCATCGTTCTTTCTTTCTTTCTTTCTAACCGGCAAGAAAATTGGTTAGTTGTTACATCTCTTCACGCGCTGCGTGCCTTTGGCGTGATTTATGTTGAAGCTTTTAGGAAGAATTAAGCCAGCCGTTCGGAACTGATTGTAGGCCGCATCGTTAAGTTTTCCCCGCGTCTGGGGGATCGCTTATCGGTTCTGTGGAGTGTGCCGCGCTATTCCCGGCTTGCCTGTTCTGCGGCATTGATTTGAAAATTACAAATAAGTGGTGGAATTTTCTTACTTTTCTGCTTTTCCCAAAGAAAACCAAATTACAGAAGTTAACCGCTATAAAGTATAATATTTTAGATGTTTCTGCTATTGACAGCTCAATACGATAGCCCTATTGCTTGTTATCACGCACCACCCTGTTTGTTATAAAAAAAATGAATCTGAACATCTTTCATCTCACTATATTTACACTTATGGGAAGGAATCCAAGGGTCACTTTTCATTTTTCTTATTTTCTTCTTCACCTATGGCATAGTGTTGGGGAAGCGGGTCCTGGGGTGTTGTACCTTCTGGGGTCATTTAGGGATACACTCTCCCGGCCGCGTATTCTCCTTTACTGGTGTATTGCGCAATATCTTTTGGGCGGCGCCCTTAACCGTAACACCTGTTGAATCCTTAACACCGCCTCCACTGACTGGGTACACTTACGCAACTAATTTTATTTACTTTTAAATTCACAATTCACTGATGTAACACCCCACGCCGATAAAATTTTCGTCAATTACCGCGTCGAGAAGAAGCAGCAAAATCATTTCGCGCTTCGCATCGAATCATCCTCAGCCTTGACGTCTCACTTCGGCTTACACGATTTCGCTTTCCGCCCATTAAAAAAAGAAAAGAAGAAGAAGAAGAAGAAGAAGAAGAAAAAAACCGAGCGAATTTCCCAATCCCAAATCCCAATCCCCATGGAAAATTCGCTAACAAGCTATGCGAAGGCGCCTTGATTTGCACATCAAAGATCCTTCAGGATAAGGGCGTCCGATTGTAAGCGGCGGCGACGCCCGCTGGCGGGCGGTGCGGCGTTGCTCTCTCGATACGTTCGGGCCATTATGTCGAGACAATCGCCGTTGTTGTTTCCCTCTTGCACAATGCCCCCGATAAGCATTAGCGCGCCGTCGGAAAGGAGCAGGTGCGCTAATAACGCCTGATAGCGAAGACGTAGTGCGGAGGAAATGAACGGGAAAGGCGTCGCTTGACTTACACAACGAGCGGGCACTTAGCGAGGCCAAGAAATGAAAGTGAAAGTACATCAATTGAGGGGGTATGGGGGGGAGGGGCAAGGCATTGTAAGTAAGTTCGCCTAAAAATAGCACGCACCCCCTTGGTACAGTGACGAAGGAGAATAGAAATTACTTAAAAAATTTACGATACGAACTCGCCTCCGAGCGACTGCGTTGCACCTGCACCTTATTAACGCTGTTAATAACTGATTTGGAACATATCTGTTTAATTAAACAGATCGCTTGGATAAAATGCCATCAGCACTTTACAGGACAGGTCGAGTAGATCGAATTCCAACTGAACTAAACTAGAGGATTTGAAACAGGTAAAAAGGAAACATTTTTAATTTCATTTAATCTCTCAAGTCCATTATAAGCTTCAGTGAGAACCAGCAACGCCAATTTATTTTATAAGCAACACGTCATAGAAAATAATACATCTTTCTTAAGTATCGCGCATTTGATGACACATGATGTTAGCCACGGTTTTTATGTTTCATTTTCTGTTGCGCGTATGAAAAGCTGACAATGCGAAACTCTTCGTTTGTTCTCGCGGAGAAGTTTAAAAAACAACGCCAAAAGTAATCACCGTGCCACACTGCTGGTAAAAGCATGTGTTGTACGTAAAGGCGTCCTGCGAGCCAGCGGTGGACGTAGCACATTTAGCGTCTCGACGCATTAAAACTTATAACCGGTGTAAATTATTTATGAAGTATCGCTTTTTATGAATGTAGGACTTTTCATGATGGCAGTACTAGGCCAAGAAATAATAGGAACCGAAATAATTTTCATTAAACAAAATTGTATGTGTTAGAGATAACGTTAACGGTTTTCTTTTAGGGGGTTAGTCGTAATATATACACATTGCTACGTAGTGGGCCTGGCTGGTAGCTCTTTTTGGTTCTTTCAAACTCAGGGCTTTGGGCACCGAAGGGGATGAAAACCCTCCAACTCTTATTGTAGATGGCTAAAAGGCTTACCTACTTTACATGCGCGAGAACCCCGGAATTCACGATAGCCAAATCATTACTCCAGGTTAGCACCTCTCGTGGGACTTTGACTTTCGTTTCACGCACAACTGTCTAATCATGCTCTGGGTTTGCACCTGTTGCAAATTTGCTATTTTTTCAAAATGATAACAATGTGTGACGGCTTGCGCCAAGCCACCCGATTGTTTTTTTTTTTTATTTAGCTGTCTTTTATTCAGTCTTGATGTTGATTATGACGTTGATGTTGATGTAATTGATTATCTTTTAGGGGAGTAACCGTAATACATGTACACAAATGTTACAGTCGAATTTTGATTTTGTCGATCCGGTTGGGTAGACTACTTGTTACCGTGCCACCGCGTTAACTCGGTCACCCAAACTAGAATTTCTTCCCGAAAACCCGATTGACCAATCAGAACGCTCGCTCGGTACGGAATCTAGATACGACATCCCATTGGTGGACACCGAAAAGTGTAAATACAAGTTCGGAAGTTGCATCGAGAGTGTCGCAGCTCGCTTGCTAACCGAGGCTGCTCTGCCCAACGCAAGACTTCCACCGCTGGAAATCATTACATTTCCCCGTTACACCGCTCATCCTTCCCGAATAACTCCTCCCGCTTCCTTGAGGTTCACTCCCGTCGTTATTGTTAAGTTTTCTTGAAGTAAATATACTACCAGTTCGAATTTCTCTCTCTCATTTATATATCAACCACAAAAAATGCCTGAACATTCATAAATTTTCCCCAAAAACGTTATTCGACCGGTAACATACTGTTGTTGCATGCACGTCGTGCGCGTTGCTGTAAGTTTTCTACAGCCCCTGCACGCGGTATTTGAACGAATATCGGCCCGCCTCGTTCTTTCTCTCTTTATAATCGGCATGCAAATTAGTTAGTGGTTGCATCTCTTTATGCACTGCGTGCCTTTAGTGTGATTTATATTGAGGCTTTCGCGCGGAATTAAGTCAGCCGCTTCAAACGGATTGTGGGCCGCATTGCTTTAGTTTTCCCCGCGTCTGGGGGATCGCCTATCGGTTCTGTGGAGTGTGCAGCGCCATTTCCGGCTTGACCGTTCTCCGGCAAGGAAAACGCCATGTTTGTTTCGAGTATTTTGATGTTCGCTTGATCTTCACGTGAGTTTACCGCTTGCGGTGGTTTATTTCAACATTTTCTCCCTTGTAGCAAGTAGTTACGGGCAAATCGTAACGTTGAGTTCCTTTAGACCTAGATATAATATTGTTTACTGAACACAAAAAAGTTGCTCCATATCAGATACGAAATCAGAAACAAAGAGACTTGGGTTAATGGATTTTGGCTCAGATTGGTTTGAAGGAGCCATCCGTTCCTCTATGCCAAAACCTCGCAAGGAGTAAATTAAATAATACTAGGCAAGCTAAACTAACTTAAAATATGCTGACTCCTAAGAAAATATATCTCAGGAAAAAAGAAAAGCGGAAGAGAAGAGAAAGAAAAGAAGGAAATTGGCTTGCCTAGTACTGAAATCGCTGCTCCATTCTCGACTGGATGGCGTCGCGACGGCTGTCGTGCGAAGCGTTGTGGGAACCGTTTTCCCTTGAAAGCAGTTTCAACTCCGGCGATTCTCGGACTCTCCTTTCGACGGTGTACTCCTGAGAGGAAGCGTAAGACTTTTCCGTCTTACTTTTCTTCGGCAACGTGTTGCGTGGCGTGGCATCATCGAGTGTATTTTTTGGGGTTTGTCGCAGAGCGAACCGGAAACGCGAACGAACGTCGTGCTAATTTTGAAAGGGGGGGGGTCAGATATCGCCTGAATTTTTCAACTGTGAACTCTGCGGTAGAGATTTGCCTGTGGTATTTTGGGGAAAGTATTCCAACAATTAAAAGCGAAATTAGTTTACTGTCTGATCAGTACGAAAAGAAATAAAAGGGGTGGATTGACCGTTTTTACCTGACTGCCCTCGGTACTACCGACCTTTGTTTCTTCGGAGCCGTGCTGTCTCTCACTTCCCGTGATATTTTTTCGAGGAAGCTCTTCGGCCTGTGTGCGTACGGATATTCATTTATTGAGTACTTATATTCAATAAAACAATTTCGTGACGCTGTCGCCACGAACTTAAGAACACGCGCGACTTATCTTGATCCGGGTGATTCTAAATTCAAATCAAGTTTAAACGTCATTCAATTAAATTCAGTAGTTTTTCGCCAAGTTTAATCCATGCGACGGAAGGCAAACACACTTTTCCCGTGGTTTGAGTGTGTGTATGTTTATCTAAATCGATTCGAAAAATATTGGTGACATTCTTTCGTTTTGTTTATAAAATCATTGTGTTCCACGAAAATTTAGATACGGGAAGATAAATTAGACTTCGGTCGGTAAGCGAATCGTTACAGTTTGAAATCTAATCGCTGCAAACGAGAGGAAAATCCTTGCCTCTCTCTATTTATGTTATGTAGTGGGCCGGCTGACAGCTCCTTTTGTTCTTTCTGTAACTCAGGATTTTGAGCTCTGAAGGGATGAAAACACTCCAACTCTTGTTGTAGATGACTTATTTATTTTAATTCATGATGGCCAAATCATCAATCCAGATTCGCACCTCTTGTGTGAGTTTCATTCCGGGATTCCGTTTTGAAATTGCTTGTTTAACTAATTCGTTTAAACTGGTGAAGGCAAAATTTCTGTTTTTCTAAAATAATTACAATGTGTGACGGCTTGCGCCAAGCCACCCCATTGTTATCATGGTTAATTTCTTTTTAATTTAACTTTGTTTTATCTAGTCTGGACGCTGATGATGATGTTGACGTTGATGTAATCCTGATCTCAATTCCAGATGTTGCCTCCAATAAAATCCACTTTAAACTCTAAACATTTATTATAACAAATTCATACTCTAATAATACATTTCATTTATTAGAGAGCCGTTTCCAATTGGGGATTTGCTTAAAATCTGACCCCTGGATCCCGAGTCGTCGTTTTTTAAGCCTCACACCACCAGTTTCGCTCCACTTTGTCGCTCAGAACGAACAGCTAAATTAATTAAATTACATCAATTAATCAATTAGTATGGGACTCGGGATTCCGTTTTGAAACTGCTTATTTAAATAATTCTTTCAAATGCTGAAGGCAAACATTTCTATTTTTAAAATAATAACAATGAGTGAGGGCTTGCGCCAATCCACGTCATTGTTATCATGATGAAGTTTTTTTTTATTTAACTTTGTTTTATCCAGTCTGGATGATGATAATGATGATGATTACGTTATCCTGGTTCCAATTCCGGATGTTGTCTCAAAATTAAATCCACTTTCCACTTAATACACTTATTATAACAACTCAATGTTTTATACTAACATTTTAGTGATTTGATCTACTGATGTTTAGCTGCCTTTCCTTGCCGAATTCCAATGAAAATCTTCCCGCTCAATCTCGCGTCTTTGTCTTTTAAGACTGCCTTCTCCACCACCTGTTTCGCCCCACTCAGTCGCTCCGGCACGAATCGCGCGAATTCGACCGCAGCTAGGGACATTCTTGGGTTGCAAAATTCGAATGCGCGCTGCTTTTCATCTTCGATACGCACGGTTCTATTTAAAACTGTATGTTTGTTATACATCGAGGTGACATCGCGATATCGAGCGCGACCTAAACATCGAGGGTGAACAGCGAGACATCTTCAGCATGTTCGTACACCAAGAGGCAACAAGAATAATTTGTCTGAGTAAAATTTGTGCAAAGAGAACAGATATTTATATGTGCCAGTCCGATGTAATCACCAACCATTTCACGTAATTATACAAACATGTCATTATTATTATTATTATTATTATTAATAAATGTATCTATTAATTTTATTTAATCCTCACGGAATACGTAAGCAATTTCAAGTTAAAGACGTCATTTGCCAGATCCGAAAAGAAGTCTCAGGACACCATGACGTCAATGCCGCTCTCGTGTTAAATTCAAAAGACGATACATCACACTCAGAACAGGTACTACCAACGCCGGTTCCTTTAATTTATAATCGGGTTGATCGGCTTTGGACGACTGCGTTGGCCCGAAAAGTTCGCGTGGCGTGCGTAAAAATGCCGTAAAATGTGATGCCTACATACAAATCGTGCGACGGGGACATGTAACAGGTGTTGTCGAAGCACGTGCGCCGGAATCACGCAGGCCTTGGGCCTAAATAAGACGCCGCGGCAGATGGCGCTTGCTTACTTGTTTTATTGCGGGCGGACATCTCGGAAATAAATTTTATTGTCGTTGCGTATTCGGTGCGGTTAAATTTGGCCGAGGATGTGCATGGCATGCAATGATCGATTCAGTCAAGTTAGGAGGTTGATCTTGGTAAATCTATGGAGATTTATCAAAAATTAATTTCGTCTTAAAAACACTTTAAAATTCATGACCGCGCTTGACCGAAATAATTTTTGATGTTTCGGAATTGATGATTCTGCAGGTTCTAGTCCGTCGAACGCTTAAGCAAACAACTTAAGAAGCAATGTCACGAGGATAAACGTCATAATAACCGATGTCCAGGTAACGTTAGAATGGAAGTAAGCCCATGACAAGAAACGTCATTCGGACTTTTGTTCAAAATCTGGTTTAGACCAAAACGTTTTGCTTGATTTCCGACAAAAATGACAACCAACTGCTTTGTTCCAGTATTTTCGGGCCGCGATGGTACAAATGTTAGAATTAAAGAAGAAAATGATGACCTGTAAACTGAGATAACCAAACTAAGAACTCAAATTGACGGCTACAAATCAGTCATTGAAAACCAAACAAAAATTCCAACTCTTGTTGTACATAACCAAAAGACTTACTTACTTTACACGCGTGAGAACTAGGAATTCACGATAGCCAAATCGTCACTCCAGGTTCGCACCTCTTGTGTGAGTTTGACTTTCGTTTTACGCACAACGGTCTAATGATGCTCTGGGTTTGCACCTGTTGCACAAATTAAACACATGCCCGGATGAACTCTGGATTCCGTTTTAAAATTGCTTATTTAAGTAATTCGTTTAAATGCTGAAGGCAAGAATTTCTATTTTAAAATAATAACAGTGAGTGACGACTTGCGCCAAGACACGCGCTTGTTATCACGATTAAGTTTTTTTTTATTTAACTTTGTTTTATTCAGTCTGGATAATGATAATGACATTATCCTGGTCCCAATTCCGGATGTTGTCTCATAATACAATTTCTATTTTAAAATAATAACTTAATTCCGGGATTCCGTTTTAAAATTGCTTGTTTAACTAATTCGTTTAAACTGCTGAAGGCAAGAATTTCTATTTTAAAATAATAACAGTGAGTGACGACTTGCGCCAAGACACGCGCTTGTTATCACGATTAAGTTTTTTTTTATTTAACTTTGTTTTATTCAGTCTGGATAATGATAATGACATTATCCTGGTCCCAATTCCGGATGTTGTCTCATAATACAATTTCTATTTTAAAATAATAACTTAATTCCGGGATTCCGTTTTAAAATTGCTTGTTTAACTAATTCGTTTAAACTGCTGAAGGCAAAATTTCTGTTTTTCTAAAACAATTATAATGTGTGACGACTTGCGCCAAGCCACCTGATTGTTATCATGGTTATTTTTTATTTTTTTATTTGATGAACCCACCACCTGGCATTTTCAAACAGTACCGTCGCCTGCCTCCCTTTTCGTTTCTGAAGGAGGTTTTAGGGAGGCCCTTGATTGCTTCCTCCAATTCCTCAGGCGACATTTTCTCAGGATCTGGTGTCGAAGCGTGTGAGGAGGAAGAAACTGACGCGACGCCGAAGCACTGCAGGACTCTGCCGGCCTTGGCTCGAGTGTTTTGGGGTGCTCTAAAGTAGTCTCCATATCGTCAGAATCGTCCCTAAACAGTTCCTGGAACTTTTCCTTCATCCAGGAGGACGTGGATGGACTGTACAACGCCACATGCTCCCGAATGTCATGTATACTGTACAATTTTCCTTTTTAGAGCAAGGATTCTTTGTATTAGGTTTTTTAAGAAAAAGCAACTTGTAAATTTCGAAAGAGACTAGATATGTATGGAGTTCATTTTCAAAATGAACAAGTGCGCTTCATCAGTCATCCATCTAGCTTGTTTTTTTCTAGCGTAAAAGTGATTCCATTATAAACGAACAGATTTGCCGAGATTATCTTTCAGCAGAAACGAAATTTGCACTTCGCTTTCCAGCTCAGAACATACGAACTTCCTCGGTGATTACCAGAGAGAATAATAGTTCGTTTTATTGGGCGATTACGTCCGTCTCTCCTCGAAATCTCCGCGGCGCTAATTTTAAAGCGCGCGCGCTCTCGCTCTCTCCGATGAGCCGGAAAATTTCATAATTTTAATTTCCTGCGGGGACGGGGCGAAGACTCCTCTTTTTTCTTTTGTTGTCAAGGCGGGGGGGGGGGGGGGCGTCGCCGTTGTAAGTTCGCGCGCCAACTTTTAATAAGAACGGCGGCGAAGTGCATTCGCTTAACGATGTAATGGAGAAATTCGTCGGATTTATTTCACGCCACTTAAGCCCCCGCCGTAAGTTTTAATGGAGCCGGGGGAAGTTTCAGAACTACGGAAAACAAGTAATATCGACGAGAGCACAATGTGAAATGCGATATTTTAGATATTTTAAAGACGTCTCTGCGATGTTAATTGGCCGTTTTAAAATTGCTAATGGAAGCTTCCTTATTGCTTCGTTTGAGTTTTTAGGAAATCACAGTCGGCGTGCTTTTCTAACAGAATAATTTTTTTTTTTTAAATCAGAGATGTGAATGCTCGAAACGAGAGCAATAATAAAATGAATCGTATTATCTGCAAAACGGGGGTGGTTCCGTTGTTAATCTGAGTAAAAGAGTTTCGGGTGAGTTTTCAGGCTGACCAACTCCTAAATTATTAGATGAATAACCCGCGGTCGATACACGTTGAATCTTGCTAACAATAATTCGGCACGATATAATACGCACCTCATTCGAACGGTGTCGGCGTCGAGAATGGCCGGAAGATGGGCACGCATAAGCGCATTTCCGTCTTCTTTTCATTACTTAGCCGAGCCAAAATGGCCCAATCGAACGGAAAACAGTGACATCGGAATATTTGAAGTGAAGGCCGAATAGCTACCACCTGAATGAATTAATTTTACTTCATCTCCGGCATAGTAAACTAAAAACGGCAGCAAATTAGCGCTGAAGAAGACAATCAGCTGTCCCGGGCTCGTTCTCAGAAGGAGATGGGCGAGGTCAAAGGTCAAGGGGGCCAAAAAAACAAAAAATGACCCTTGCTGATTTTTCCGCCACTGCGAAACCGTCCTTCAAGGATCGCGGCTTGCGCCAAAATTTCGAAAAATTCCGAGGGGAATAATCCAAATAATTATTCGTCGCAACAAAACCACAGATCGTACTTAAAACGTACATTAAAACAAAAGATAAATATGACAGTACAAAAGACAACGGCACAACACGTTCGACTCTTTAACAAATAACACGTACGTACGCGGCGTTGAAAATAAGTGATTATTTTGATCTCTTTAATAAATTTCAATAACAGTCAGTATTAATCTTCACAAAATGTGAGTCGGTGTTCTATTAGACTTAAATATAACGCAGCTTAATTTATTCGAGACAAGATTCAACTAAATGCGCGCACAAAAGTGTAGGTGCTAAACAGTTGCCAAATATCGCCACCCAGACCCGCAGAATGCGGCCCCTTACCTGGGACTAGCACTAAAATAACGGCGAACAAAAAGGGAACAATTAATAAAAGAATGACCACGACGTCGTAAAAAAAACTCACCCTGCGTAACGTAGGTGCTAAACAGTTACCAAATATCGCCGCCCAGATCCGCAGAATCCGGCTCCTTACCTAGGACTAGCACTATAATAACGGCGAACAAAAAGGGAACAATTAACAAAAGAATCACGACGATGTCGTCAAAAAAAAACTCACCCTGCGTAACGTAGGTGCTAAACAGTTACCAAATATCGCCGCCCAGATCCGCAGAATCCGGCTCCTTACCTAGGACTAGCACTATAATAACGGCGAACAAAAAGAGAACAATTAACAAAAGAATGACCACGATGTTGTCAAAAAAAAACTCACCCTGCGTAACGTAGGTGCTAAATAGTTTCCAAATATTGCAGCCCAGATCCGCAGAATGCGATCCCAGCTTGACATTCGGGGAAAATATAGTTACGGTGAGGGAAATCCACAAAAAAGCTCGCCGAAATTCGGATAATCCAACTTAAACTTACAAACCGGCTGCACACGCCGTAGGCGATAATTCAACTGTACTCAACGCGACCCCGCTTGCGTTCATTCACACTCCGATAGTAACGCGATGAAATCGCCATTACAACATGGGACAATAGGCGACATTTTAACGTCAGGGACATAAGAGCGCGGGGGAAAGAAAGGAAACCCAACACCAAACTGATTGTAGGAATCTGACCGTAACAAGATGTCAAACGTTACTCAGCTCTCACGTAGTGTCGCCATCTCACGTCGTGTTTCGCGTGTGTCGATGGTTGCCAACTGCCGGACGTCCGTGACCTTAGCGATACCCTCACGTATTCGACCTTCGTTGCCCTTGATTCGCTTCCGCGATATGATAAGCGATGGAGAAGTAACGGCGAAATACAACACAGTCAGAAAAAGCCCAGAAAACGAGAAAGTGGATTTCTTTGTTCAAAAAAGAAATCGTATAAAACATGGATAGTCAAAACGGAGTCTCAAATTACCTTTCAATTTATCGGGAAACGAATGGGTCATCCGCTTGGTAAAAGTTGTTTAAAGCAACTCGCCAAGTTCACAAGGCACAAAAATTTCTGTAAACACTATAGTTATTTAGAATCTTGCCTAAAATTAGTGACTATGTGTCCGCGTGGTGTGATAGAAATGGTTGATGATTTCCTAGGTTTTTCATACACGGTTTATGAACCGAATAGTTCACCGATTAAAGTTGCAAATCTCATCGTGCAGGTGAGCAGAAGACACCGGAAAATAAATAAATATCTGTACATAATACTAGTTTCTTACATCAGAAATAATTATCATAATATTGGACCTTGTTGGATATGTACAACAAACTTGAATTATTTCTTCTTTATAAATGAGTTTTATACAGAGTGTATCAATTCTCTCTCTCTCTCTTTCTCTTTCTCTCAATAAAGATTGTGTTATCGAAAAATATGCAGATGAGAAATATCGAAGAGCTCTTGCGGCGTTGCGGCTGGCCCAGGAAAGGCGGCCCGGAGTTATGCCCGGAATGAGATCGATACGTCATACTTCTGCCAGGCTCCCGCCGGAATTCCGCCGTGCCTACCTGTGCGGGTACGTATTGTCAGGGGTTCCCGAAAATAGACACCGCGTGTGACTGATGACGAGCCACCGCTCCGTACGAGAAAAACTCGCCCGTGACATTGTTGAACTATTCCATAAATAACCCGACGAGGCAGAAGAAGTGAATGGAAGCGGCGACGGCGGCAGCAGAGCGCCTTAAGTGGATGAGTCAGTGAATATTTCATGCATTATATTATATGTCGCGCGCGATTTAAATTTGATCTTGCGGTTCGGCTTTTTACGGATACGCGGAATTATTAATAAAGAAGAAGAAGTAGAAGAGAAAAAAAATAAGTCCGGGCGTGTGCTTGTGAGATAAAACCGGCTCACGTCATTTTTCGCTTCCTCTTTCGCTTATTTGTTTCGTATGTACCTATTAGAGTTATGGCCAATACATCTTTCACAATTATACTTCACATTATTCTATACGAATTCTTCACCAGATGTTACAGTCAAAATCCATCGGACCAGTTTTGGCAACGGCGCCCTCGCGGTCGCCGCTTTGGTTTGCATATAGACGTGGCAACCTCGCTCTATTCACCGGAAATGATCTTAGGACACCGTTTGAAATGCTGGCTCCTTTAATTCAAATATTCCTACGTCTCCTTTTTCCGAAATTCCATCTTTGTGCGGTTAAGCCTCGAGACAAGGCGGAAATGCGTTTTTGTAGGAAATCATCTCGCCATTATCGACACCGACACATTTGAAGCAGGTTGTGTGCGTTGTATTTTCTCGTGGATTTGTGCAGAATGTATTGCAACTGCCGATTAATACAGTTTATCTAGAATTTAGATCAACTCGTCGTGTCCATGTAAAATTCTAAAGGCATTGTAATCAACAGTTTATTTAATTAAAACAGGTATGTTCCGTTTCAGTTGTCATCAAGGTTGTTTGTCGCCATCTCTTTGTTTCTTTCATCTAGAACAGTTTTTAGTTGCAGTTTTAATTGAAACTTGGAATCATTGGACGTACTTTCTTATTGATTAATTAACTAATCTTTCAGCTCTTTCGTACCGGTTGAATCATTCCTGCGGTGCCAATTGTTCGCCGTCGAGGTTGGAAGTACACGTCACAGAGTACACGTCGAATTCCATGATCTACGCGGACATTTAGCGACCCCCGTACGACGACAGCTTGACCCCTCGAATGACCCGAACATCAGCTGCACCTAACCTGTAAAGTATACCCCTCGCTTTACTACTTTATTTATTTGTGAACAATATCAGCGCGATGCGGTGCTTAATTAAAAGAAGATTAATAAGAGTTAATTACGTTATTTCGTCTGTCTTTGCCGCCCTGCAACTTCCGCGATAACTCAAGGATTATTTCGAGAGGAGCAACAGGCGACGAAAAAATCAACCAGAAAGAATTTTGCGTGTGAAAAGCCGAATCCAAATAACATTTTAGAATATTAGCTAACGATCTGTTTGATTAAAACAGGTATGTTCTATTTCAACTGTCAACAATGTTGTTAGGCGTCATTTCATTCTCTCTTTCATCAAGAATCGTTTCTAATTCGAGTTTTAATTGAGCCTTTCATTGGACGTACTTTCTCATTGGAGTTCTATTGGATCCGGATTAACTAATCTCCCGGCTCTCTCTTACAGGGCTGAATAATCCCTGCGGGGTCAATCGTGCGTTGTCGGGGTTGAAAGAAAGTCGTGAGTACACGTCGAATTCCGTGATCTAAGCGGACATTGAGCGACTCCTGTACGACGACACCTTGACCTCGGATGACAGAGCATCAGCCGCACCTAACCTTTGAAGTATGCCCTTTGCTTTACTAGTCGGTTTATTTGTGCACAATATCAGCAGGACGCGGAGTTTAATTGGATTCGGATTAACTAATCTTTCGGCTCTCTCGTACTGCCTGAATCATCCCTGCGGGGCCAATCGTTCGTTGTCGAGGTTAAAAGCAAACCGTGAGTACACGTCGAATTCCGTTTTTTCATTCGTTAAGCGAACATTGAGTGAATCCTATACGACACCTTGACCCCGGATGATAGAACATCAGCTGCACTTAACCTGTAAAGTATGCCCTTTGCTTTACTGGTCGGTTTATTTGTGAAAAATATCAGCACGATGCGCTTTGTAATTAGAAGAAGATTAATAACGTCAAAATCGCGAAAGAGGAGCCCTGCGTCATTAGTAACCCAAGCAAAAAACAACAATATTGTTTCCGTTTCCATGGTGAATTAAAAAAGTACAGGGTTACGCATTATTTGCCGGTTTTTGCTTCGTAACTAATGACGCAGTGTTCAACTTTCCTTACGACAATAAGAGTTAATTACATTATTTAGTTTCTTAAATAGTTCATAAATTCCGCAGCGATTTTTGGAGAAAAGTCCAGCTGTTCGATCAGATCTGATCCCGTCGCAATTTTTGTTTAGCTTTTATTTGATATACTTTGACTTTTGTGTCGTATTATTTGACCTTCGCCTAGCCACATTTATTTTGTAACGTTTAGGTTAATACATATTTTTGCGACAATTATGTTGTCTACTCCCTACTTTGAACGCATCAGCGTATTAGGAAAATCTTCTGAGGGTTCAAGAATACCATCGCACGCGCTTTTGGGACTTTGAATCCTACAGCTGGGTTAATTTCCCTGACGCTCATGGTTTACATCGTTTATTGACGCCCCATCCCCCCATTTTCCAAAGAGCTAGAATCGGGAAAGCTGTTGAATAAACAACGCAGATAAATTTTGTGTCGTATTCGGAAGTATTATCGTAGAAGTTTTAAGCAATTTTCAAGAAGCGACGCGAATTATTTTGATGAATTCTTGTTGGGTTATTAATATTACTATTATTATTATTATTACCGACAATTGTGTTGTGTTATTGCCTACTCCCTACGCTGAACGCACGAGTGAACGAAAATCTCCTGGACGGTTAAATAATAACGTCGCACGCTCCTGGAACCTTAGGACCCGTCCCGCAGTGGATCTTACAGTTGGGTTTATTTCCTTGGCGCCCTTGGTTAACACGGTTGAAAACTCAACCCACCTCCACTACACGTCGCGTCGATTCGAAGACAACTCGGGTTTGCTACCAAGTAATATTTGAGTATCCAGGAGTATTAACGTTGAACGCTTTGAGCGATAGCAGCGAAACGTAAACTATTAAAGTCCGATCCCTAACGATGATTGTGAGTATGAAATTGATGTAAAACACTTTCGTCATCTGAACCCACTATTCTTTACCTCCCCCATTCATTAATCGGCATTCGAGCGCAGGAAGCTCAAAGCGACCGGATTTCCCCCCCCCCCGAAATCGGCGGGCGCTGCAAATTTTACAATCGCCGGTGCGAGCCGGCCCTTACGCCAGCGATTTCGGTAAATGGCGGATTACGGAAACGTATCTGACCGCATTAAAGGGCACGGGAGGAGGCTGTCGCTTTAATCGCAGCGCTTTCCGCTCGGGGCGATTAAATAGGAAACGGACGAGGAGGCTCTCCCGAGGGCGGCTTTTAAGAGTTCCTTTATGATACGGGTGGACGTTTTTCGGGACAGGTAAAACATGTTCAAAATTGTCCAAAGAAAATCTATACGTCGCTTTTTCTTTTACATTGTGTTGTTTGTTCCATCGGGTTTAATTAGTTTTTTAAAAGTCATACTCGGACATTTTCCGAGCGTGGGTTTGGTTTTCTCTAGGTGTGAAAGGTGAAGCTTTCCAGGAAGAAAACGCGCCGGAGTGAGTGAACATATTCCCCTCTCACTGAGCTGTAAAATATATCGTTACCAAAACACTTTTGACCCGCAGGAGTTGCCACGAGAGCTTATGAAGAGCTTCACACTCTTCAGCAATTGGGTTATAACTTATTATTTTTTTTTGGAATTTATTTAAAAGGAAAAAAATACTTATAACGTGTGATGTTGGTTTCTTGTAAGCCGACACGAGAGTACTCCCGCAGAAGCGTTTCTTGTCCACGTTTTGGGCTTTGTTATGTTTACTTAATTATCACATTTACAGTGGACCATCTCGCTAGGGGACTTACTCTTATTTACGATCTGTATGTATAACGTGTCGTTACCAAAAGACTCTAAACCTTTAAATTTTGAGTTATGTGCTTCGCGCTCGCTTTTAAGATGAGTTGTACATTATCTTTTTTAATTTTATTTAAAAGGAAATAGCTTACGCATAACGTCTGTGTTGGTTTCATGTAAGCCGACATGAGAGTACTCCCACAGAAGCGTTTTTTGCCCACGTTTTGGGCCTTGTTATGTTTACTTAATTATTATATTCACGACCGACCGTCTCGCTAGGGGGCTTACTCTTAATTACGATCTGTGTGTATAATGTGTCGTTACCAAAACAGTGTAAACCTTTAAATTTTGAGTTATGCGTTTCGCGCTCGCTCTTAAGATGAGTTGTACATTATCTTTTTAAATTTTATTTAAAAGGAAATAGCTTACGCATAACGTCTGATGTTGGTTTCATGTAAGCCGACATGGGAGTACTCCCACAGAAGCGTTTTTTGCCCGCGTTTTGGGCCTTGTTATGTTTACTTAATTATCATATTCACGGCCGACCGTCTCGCTAGGGGGCTTACTCTTAATTACGATCTGTGTGTATAATGTGTCGTTACCAAAACAGTGTAAACCTTTAAATTTTGAGTTATGCGTTTCGCGCTCGCTCTTAAATTGAGTTGGACATTATTTTTTTAATTTATTTAAAAGGAAATAGCTCACGAATAACGCCTGATGTTGGTTTTATGTAAGCCGACATGAGAGTACTCCCGCAGAAGCGTTTATTGCCCACGTTTTGGGCCTTGTTATGTTTACTTAATTATTATATTCACGACCGACCGTCTCGCTAGGGGGCTTACTCTCAATTACGATATGTGTGTATAATGTGTCATTACCAAAACACTTTAAACCTTTAAATTTTGTGTCATGCGCTTCGCGCTCTTACGTTGGGTTGCAGACTTTTTTTTTTTTAATTTTATTTAAAAGGAAATAGCTTACGAATAACGTTTGATGTTGGTTTTATATAAGCCGACCATCTCGCTAGGGGGCTTACTCTTATTTACGATCTGTATGTATAATATGTCGTTACCAAAACACTTCATACCTTTAAATTTTGAGTTATGCGCTTCGCGCTTGCTCTTAAGTTGAGTTGTACATTATTATTTTTAATTTATTTAAAAAGAAATAGCTTACGAATAACGTCCGATGTTGGTTTCATGTAAGCCGACACGAGAGTACTCCCGCAGAAGCGTTTATTGCCCAGGTCTTGGGCCTTGTTATGTTTACTTAATTATTATATTCACGACCGACCGTCTCGCTAGGGGGCTTACTCTTATTTACGATCTGTGTGTATAATGTGTCGTTACCAAAACACTTTAAACCTTTAAATTTGGAGTCATGCGCTTCGCGCTCGCTCTTAAGTTGAGTTGTACATTATTTTTTTAAAATTTATTTAAAAGGAAATAGTTTACGAATAACGCCTGATGTTGGTTTTATGTAAGCCGACACAAGAGTACTCCCGTAGAAGCGTTTTTAGTCTACGTTTCGGGCCTTGTTATGTTTACTTAATTATTATATTCACAGCTGACCATCTCGCTAGGAGGCTTATTCTTATTTACGATCTCTGTGCATAATGTGTCGTTACCAAAACACTTTAGACCCGACTTGCCACAAGAGCTTATCAAGGGGTTAAAATAACTTTCAACAAGCATTGTAAGGGTCAAGTGCGGTTGGACGTTAGAATCACAAGCTAGTAACTTCATATTATGGCGAGAGTGACGGCTGCATTCTCATTTTATTTAAAAATATGTACGGGAGCGCTTGCTAGTTCATCGGAGAGGATTCATAAATAACCGCGTGCCCGTCTCCAGATAAAACCAGCTGAAAACACCAGGCCATCAAACAAAGTGATTAACCGCAGGAGAGTCCGGGGAGCGCAGTTAATTCTCTTTACTATCGACGGAGGGCCTTAAATTCCTATCATTCCGCCGTTCGGCCCTTATTTCCCCGGCCGGCGTTCGCGCGAAGCCGTTTTTTTAGAAACTGTGACGTTTCAATTCGCGCTCTGCACAATTCAAAGGTCGGTGCAGCTGCATATTTTTCCTGCGGGACGCTTTTGCATGCGGAACGCGCGCGAGCAAAAAGGATGTAAATTGCTTCGGGTTTCACGCGGCGCCGGAAATATTTTACTATTAAATTCCTCAGTGCAGGTAATTGTCGTTTTCGTACCTAGCGCAAATTCAGACGTCATCTCTCAGGGTTCACCTTCAAAGGTCTACCGGTGCGGGTCACAAGGGGTAAAGTTAAGGGGGTTTCGGTCACTCAGCAGGTAATTGTTGTTTTCGTAATGCAGGTTGAAACATCTCTTATATGACCTTGCGGTGACCTTCAGATACAGATCGCAAAAACGAGACAAACTCTGAAACGCAAGTTTAGAAAAATAAATCTTCATGTTTCTTCGTGATAATGTAAAACATACATGTCTGTACACTTAAACTAATTTATAACAAGGTTTTTACAGTATTGAGGAACTTTTCAATTGCACACGCACTTAATTTTGTACTATTGAACTTACTATAATAGAGAAAATGACTTCTTTTGTATAATGTGAGTATCCAGATTCTTATCTAAATTCAGTACACTTTATTTAATTAAGATACTTTACTAAATTAGAAATCAGGTCGAAGTATAATTTATTTAATAAAACAAAATTAAAAACGAAAGCAGTAGTCAGCATTATTTATACTAGGGTGTTATGTTAAAAACAAGAACAAGCTTACGTCTTGCAGAACATGAATCAACGGTGACTCATTAGAAAGTTCCATGCGTTGCATGAAATGCAGCTTTCAGTGCGTGAGCTTTAGGAAAACCAAGGAATCAGTACGTCACCGAGGAACTCGTAATAAATAGGACCAGAGAAGAAAGTCCACAGCAGAGTTCCGATAGAGTTCACGAGTACGACTTACTCGTAAAATTTTCAAAATTCAAAATTTATTCCATCATTCAATTTTCCTGATTTAATTTAAATAAAGTGTACCTGAGAAGCATCTATGACCGGTAAGGGTGAGTTTAAACAAAGTATTATTGTTAAAAAGTTTTTTTTTTAGAAGTTACCTGGTTTATGTAGATCTACCCTTCTTTCTTTCATATTCTAGTTTTAACTTTGTGCTAATTGTTAAAAATTTAATTAATTTATTAATGAAATGAAATTCGCATATTCTTTGCTTGTCTTTTCTTAGTTATTGTACGAACATTTTTCTTATAGTTAAATATATTTTATTAATTAAAGATTCAGATTTTTTATTTGAATTTCTATAAGGAAGGACTATTAAGTAAGCTAAAAAAGAGATAAGAAATGGACCATTTTCGACAAATCCTAAAAATATAAGCAGACGCCATTCGAACAATTCGTGGAAAACGATTTGGAAACCGATTTCTGGTTTTCTGTGCTAAAATCTAGGCGCCATTAACAAAGAAACCAAAATTCAACTTGTACGGATTGTCAAAAGAATTGGGGATAAAAGGGGGTCCAAACCCCGTCCGCATGTCCCACACAAATATGTAAATATTACTATTATTATTACTAGTACTTTTGTTTAAATTTCGGTTGCATTAAAAAAATTGAAAGTAACTTCAAAACAATGTAAAGCCATCTCAACTGTGGCTTATTATTTTTTCTGCTTACGTATTCTACGATATCTTCTTTTCTTTAAATTTTATTACAAAACAGTTTGTCACGTGCTCATTTTGATTTAGATGCGTTACTCTGTTCTGTCACCTCTGGCCCCGGTGTGTCATCTGAACCCGGCTCATTGCCCAATAGCTTTTGTTCCAACTTTCTGACGTAATTTTAATTTCTTCGAAACCGTTCGCTTTCTAGTCATTTAGGTCAGTTTCAGTATGCTGCTCGCTCCTCAAAGCGAATTGTTAAGTTAAGTTAAATGTTAATTCTGCACTCGACGGAGCCTATTGCGTCGCTCTTTCGCTCCAATTATTGTAAGCTGCTGGTTCTCATAACCTTTTTTGACGTCAGCTTAACTTAGGGCGAAGATTACACTTACACTCCTGTTGTTGCCAAGGTCAGTTGATCCTACCGTACTAATTTCGTTGCGCTTTGATACTGACAATGAAATTCTCTTAAATTCAATTTATTTCGGTTTAATTCAAATTTAATTTCTAGTTCTTGCTTAGTTTTGAGTGTTTTGTTAACTTTTGAGTCAGTTTTCTAAAATCTTCGAACTGTTAAAGCTCACTGTGAGACAAAAGGAAATTTCCTTACTTACGTACCAGTTCACAGTACCTTCAGTAGGAAATATTTTAAGACATTTTTGAATCTTGAATTGAAACCGCATCGTACATTGTCTCCAACGTCTTTTTTGATATTTTTGCTATTTCATTGTTGCGATTTGTTGAATTGTTGTTCTTAAAACAGAAGCTAATTTATGGTTGGATGTACTATACTTTGTTCACGCTAAGCACATAGCAGGAATTTTATACACACTCCCTCCAATCGCCCGCGAAGTTAGCGTTGTTAGAAACTGAGCAGTCTGTAATTAATTTTGTGGAATTTCCCTTTTTTTGTCCACGACCCCCTCGCCGAAGCCACATTGTGATTACTGATTAATTCAAACTTTTTGAAAATGTGTTTTAATTAACAAGTAAATAGAAAAAATTTGAAATGAATTTACATGACTTTACGCTGTCACCAGGTGTATTTCAGATAAAACACCAAACAAAATTTGAAGAGAACGATAAAATAGGTATATATATTTCTTGATCACACTAATAAAAATAATAATGATGAACGGAGACTGGAAATTCGTTCAAGCTCTGAAACTGTGTACATAAATAAAACCTCGCCTTACGTTATAGTATGTGTATTGAGATATAAAATGTATAAATATTTTGGATATTTAAGTGAGGAGATAACAGCAGAGGACCTTCTCCGAGTAGTTTCTTTTTTCGGACTTCGGTAATTACAGGGAGTTTTAAGCAAGTGGAGGTTTCTTTTCACAATTATTTACTCGCGCCGAGAATTTAGTTTTTAACGCAATTTAAAAAAGAAAAACGGATTGCTTCATGTTCTAATCAACTACCCGATTAAATAATTGCAAGAATGTTCAAGTGAACGTAGGTGGAAATAACCAACTAACTCCTACGAAGTCCCAATGGACATTCTCAGTGTCTTCTCTTCTCCCTAACCGCGAAACTTCTTCTGTTTATATTAAAAACATTCGCGCTTTGTCCGTAAAGTGCTGCCACCCTTTTTGGTCTTACTTATTTAAAACACTGAAGTAACTTCAGTTGCCTATCTTACAGGAAAGTAACCAAATAATTTTAAATTTCGTCCGGTTATCTTTCATTGCCCAGTGCTCTAATTGCACGAATCCATGTAATTAATGCGCTAAATATTTATATTAGGGGGTATCTGAATTACCTCTTAAATTAATAGCAAAATGTTTATTCAATTTATTTAATTAATAGTAAAATGTTTATTCTAGCAACCTCTGTTCGCTCAATTAATAAGAAGTTCGTACATTCTAGAAGAAAAAAAAAATTATTTCTAATTTCTCAGGGGTTTACAACATCGTGTCCATCTCTGACTTGTGAAATTCCTTTTTTTGTCCACGACCCCCTCACCGAAAACCTCGAGCTTGCCGCTGGTATCACATCGTGTCTATCTGTGACGACAACAGTCGGGAAATCCAATGCACGCAGGTAAGAACTGCCCTGTTATATGTTCACAATACTACGAGGGTTTATCCAGTAACAATTTGACACCCAACGTGTGTAATTGAGTTGGTGTACATAGCAAGTCTCCGCACGTTTTTCACCAATTCACAAAAAAAACTTTTAATTAAGCTAACCATCATATTTTCCATTGCGTTTTTCAATTTTCATTTCGTATGTTTTGTTGCTCGCGAACGATTTTTCTCTTTGCAAGCGCTAATTCCTTGAAATTTTCTTTTTCGTTTATCTTATACGTTGTGCGTTGATATTTCATTTTCTGTTTTTCTCTGTTCCTTTTCTCACGATTTACTCACTTCGAGGAGAGTCCCGGCTAGTTTCGGCTTTCCGACAACGTGCTTGGAGTCGGCAGATTGCGATACCCCAGGGCAAATTAGGATGTTTCTCGTGTGGGGTGGCTGCGGACCCGTGTGGTGAACAAGGCATGCTATTTCGGACCATGGGGGAAGTTCTCGAAATTATACGGCTAGGGCCGAAGATGTCTTACTGCAGAGAAGAACAGCTTATGAAGACCAACAGTCGGACCTACAAGCGTCACATTAAGGAATTCCTTTTTTCTATCCACGATCCCCTCTCCGAATCGCTTGAGCTTGCCGCTGGTATCACATCGTGTTGAATTCCCTCTTTTTTGCCCACGACCCCTTCTCCGAAATCCTTAAGCTTACCGTTTGCCAACATACGTCTTTGTGTTGGAGTATGCAACAAGTCTCAACTTGCGTTCCTACCGTACATTAATGCGTTAATTCTCTGATATTTTCTTTTTCGTTTATCTTAAACGTTGTGTCCTGATATTATTATATAAATATTATATTATATAATATATTATTTCACTTTCTGTTTATCTCAGTTCCTTCTCTCACGATTGCTCACTTCGAGAGGGGGTCTCGGCCAGTTTTGGCTTTATTAATGGGCAACGTGCTTGGAGTAGGCAGATTCATCCTGCGATATCCTGCAATTATACGGCTATAAGACCAACAGTCGAATCTACAAGTGTTACATTAAGGCTGTTACATCGTGTCCACCCGTGACTTGTGAATTCCCTTTTTTTGTCCACGACCCCTTCTCCGAATCGCTTGAGCTTGCCGCTGGTATCACATCGTGTCCACTTGTAACTTGTGGAATTCCCTTTTTTTGACCACGACCCCTTCTCTGAAACCCTTAAGCTTACCGCTGGCGAACAAGGCATATTATTTTGGACTTCGGAGAGGTCCCTGAATTGATACGGCTAGGGCCGCAGATGTCTTGCTGTAGAGAGGAAGGGTTACGAAGAACAACAGTCGAACCTACAGGCGTCACATTAAGGCTGAGTGGCATTGACGCACGCCTTTGTTAAGAACTAATCCTTGATTAAAGATAGGGCCAATTTCATAATCGAACTAAAGGAGACTTTAAAGTTAAAGTCACAATCACATCGGAATGTGACTTTTATTTTAAAGTCTTGCTTAATTCGATTACGAAACCGAACCTTAAAACCTTAATTCGAAATTAACTTTAAACGATGTTGGTGCAACTGAATATAAGTGTGTAAGGGGTAGTAGGCCCAGCTCAGGGGAGATGGCGCAAGGAAACGTAATTGACAGGTAGGGCTTGTGTTCAAGGGGGGTATCTAGCGAAGTCTCTTGCAAATGTAATTTGAGTTTAAGACTGGAACGTATCTAGTATCTCAATATTATCGTACCAGAGATCCTCCTAAGCCCTTAAGGAAAAATCTTCCGAATAAAAAGAAAAACTGAACTTCATCGCTCCGTTCTGAATTTGTGCAAACATAAACGCGAATGAGTCGCACGTTGATAATAACATTTCTTTCGGGGCACAATGACGCCTTCCATGAATACGGAACTAAGCCGGAGGATATTGTTGCAGATGTCGAGGAAGCGGAGCACCTCGGGGGATTTTCTTATTCGGAGACATTGTCGGAGCGCACGGAACTGTCGCGTGAACGAAAACGATTAGCAAATATTAGTTTTGTGCAGAGGCAGCTCTGTCCATCTGCCAAGAAAAATCAATAAAAGCACGCGTTTTAATTTTATCCCGCGTCGCTTGAGGACGAATGTGCGAAAATCGTTTCACGCCTCCGCCGGTAAACAAACTGCGTCGCGCGGAAATATAAATTATGAACCCGGTGCAGTTTAACTAGATAGAAAAGGCGCGATGCGGATATAGTAAAGTTTGTTTAATCCTCGTTTTGGGGCGGGTAACGTTTCAAACCCTTCGCACTGACGTGTATTAATAACGTTGTCAATGCACGCGCGGCGGCGTTATTTGCCGGTGTCCGCCGCAAACTTAAGTAATTGGAAACTTGATACCCATGTCCCGAGATAATTAAAATAGTTCGTTGCCGTAGTTACCTTTATTAACAAACAGTTAATTGCGCACCGGTTTAATTAGAACGAGACCGCATTAATTATGCGATTCGCAATTATTCAACGCAGTTATCGCGACAATGTAAAGAGGCTTGCGGGATGTAGTTTAGACGTTCGCTTAGGCAAAATATTTAATTGCGTTTCCAAATGGAAAAAGAATTGAATACCTTCCACAGGTAATGTTAATTATTTATGATGAGGTTTGGAGAAGAAAATTGTAGTTCAAACCGACTTTAAACATATTCCACCCTAAATGAAACTGATTGCGATAAGGAGAGAGAAAGGGACGAAGAAATCTGTACACTTTGTTACGGCTGGTTCTTTGAAATATTCATGTGTGATACGTTTTAGTTGTTGACCGTTGGCCACACTGTTCGTTTTCGGTTTAGATGCTTTGATATTACGTTCTCATTTGGTCTGTAACTGTAATCTGAAACTGTGGCCGAAATTGCGTTCGTGAGATAATTTATTTCCGGTCACTCGATCCGTCGCCATTCGGCATTACGCCAACACGTGGTACAGACACGTGTACATCCTTCCGTGAATTATTGCAATTTATTATGCAAAATTCGAATCAGCTACGGTGGTAACTGGTATTATTCGTGCTTCGTGAACCTGTCGAATTGTTATAAGCAGCTTATTCCAAGCGGATCTTCCGTTTTGGCGTTAAACAGTTACGTAGTTACGTGACACCATTCCAACGACCCATGCTCATATTAGATTTCTTTGTTCCAACCAAGAAATCCGTTTATTTAGTTTCTCCCTGGCATCGTTTTCCGAATCTTCTCTGTCTTTCGACCATGACACTTGAACGAAACCGACAACTGTTTGGATAATCGGATACAGTCTGACCAACTTTCGGACCACAAAACTGTAACGTACCGTCTAATATTGTCACGCTAAGGGTGGTGCCTTCACCCTGTCGCGTTAAGGAGGAGCGTAGGGTTTTCAGAGGGTAGAGCTTTAAACACAGTTATTTTATAAAAGTTGGTTCTACATTATTAATGTTAAATTTAATTTGATGGGGTTTTTTCGTGATTCAAGACGGTGTAGTTGCGATTAGTGTCTGTCCGGTGGCTGTGGTTAGCGCTGATCTGGCCTGATGGCGACATAGCTCGCGTCCGGGCTGTAGTTGCGATATCAAGGTAGGCTCGTTGCGGCGTTTACGCTATCAGGGACGAATGACCACTGTCGGTTTTGTGGCTCTGCACGAAGCTTTTGGCTGGGGGTTGACGGCGGTGGCAGAGAGGCGTTCTATGATCGCCGTCAGGATGCTGACGATCTTGGAATCAGCGTCCTAGGTCTTGGAATGGTTCCGGGTGGCTTCCTTTCTCCTCTTCTTACAGTATTCACTAAGCCTATTAGAGCCTGGTTCGACTGCCTGCTCAAATTTTACTCGTACTTTTTATACGCAATTTTTTGTTGATTCGCGCACTGCGTTATTCGCAACACGCCCGGCGTTCAATTGTTTACTTACTTGATGAAATCGTTTGCCCTAGTTGTCGCGATTCTGCCGATGTTTTATTTTGAAACAAGAACCGTGTTACATCGAGTTACCCTGTTGAAATTGCCCTCGATTTCACAAGCACGTGCTTTAATAATTTTTTTATATTACTTTTTAACGAAAAACTCCCATCGCGACGATATTGTTATTTAATACAGTTTCCTTTTGGCGTTGAGGGATTGTATGTCCACTTTCTGTTCGGACGAGTCCGGTCGTTGGCCGTAAGATCGTCGAACACGTCCCCTTTGAGATGAAGTTGTGCGTGCGTTTGAGTGGTGCGCGCTGTCTTCACTTTACTTACGCACGTCGCTTGCGGTGGTGGTCTCGTTTCTGTGTTGCTTCTGAAGTTAAATTCGATCCCCGTTATTCTTCGGGCTCTTGCACCACATGTCCTTTCATGAGAAACTTGTATGGGGCCCGTAACCCCCCCTGCCGTTCGTGAGGAAGCCTGTCGATTCCAAATGACGAATCCGACGCCGTAGCTCGGTCTTTCTGGCTCGCCGTTTTTCTTTTATTCCTGACGTCGACTCAGCCAATGCCCTAGAGAGAAGTTAAACTTGAACGTCCGGGAACCGACGCAGGTGGGACACGTTTGGATCGTGGAAAACCGTCTTTCTTTGACAACCACTTAAGCTCGAACCATCTCTGACTTGTTTTCCTGTCTTCTCACCGGCGGCGTCGACTCATGCGGCACGGATGCGAGCCTACAGATTTATATTTTTTTTGCGGCGGCTACCTCACTGAGGGGGGGCTCTACCATTTAGTTGTTTACTTATTTTTTTTTGTCTTTTTTTGGAGATCTCCGAATACTCGTGCTGTTGTTGAAGTCGCGTTTGCACCTTGTAATTTATTTTGTGTCGTTTTCACTGGTTTAAATTCAGGCTCCTTAAGATCTGAATTATAATCAGCGTCACTTTTGTCATTTTTCTTTTGAAAGTTTTTCGCGTTGTTGCGCATCACGCGTCACGTGTTACACTTTATTTTTGTCTTGCTTTTTATGTGTTTTTGCGGTTGTTATAAATAAAAATTCCGTTACTATCTGTTATATGTTACGCTGTTGTGCGCACACGCCAGAATACTCTTGCAAAGTTAAAGATTACCCTGTTTTGGGCTTAGTATTGTTACAGCCGTGACGCGCAAACAGATCTATTTTTAGCATCAGACAAGCCACCTTACGTCACAGAACATGACCGAAGCTTCGCGGTCATTCTAGTACGTTCGAGCAACAGTGGGCTCTACTATATAAGCCGTACGATCCGCCAGGAGTTTAGTTATAAAATTAGCGAGCGAAGGGTTCGTACCTCGAATAAATAGAAACTACATTTTGTAAAAGTGTTATTTGATAGACAAGCTCATTACAATTTTGTTGTTAATTGTGTAAAGCGACAGCTTTTAATTAAAATATTCTGAAATTTAACGACTTTAATTTGTGAACCCCCAAATTCGTAACAGTATTTTTTTTTAGTTATTGCTGCTTTGATACTCAAAACGCGGGCGAACACCCCTTCAGGATGTCTGTATAATTTTATGAATTGCGTTCTGAACTTTGCCGGTTTGAATAAATTGCTTTTCGGCCGTAACGAACTTTTTTTTATTTATTGTGTTTCTATTCAGCAACCTTGGGTTGGTCTACCTTTGGGGAGGGAGGTTCCTTCGTCGCTTTCAGGGGTACGCTGTCGAGGAAGGGAGTCCAAGGGGATTGCCATTGACGAGAACGTCTAAGAACACACCTTCCCGGCGGTGTGTTTGTGACACTTTTGGGTTGCGTAACAACCGCTGGGTGGCGCACTTTTCTGTAACATCTTTAGAGATATCCCACGCCATCTCCACTGAGTGGGAACCGTTACGCAACTCTTGTCTTGTGTTCAAAAAGACGTCCGACCTGACTTCTGGGCCGAGGTAAGTTGCGGAGTTGGCGCAGGACCCTTCCTTTCTCTTGAGCGGGTCAAATGCGCCGAAGTCTCGTTTCGGGTTACCGAACGAGGAAAAGGTGACATATTTGGTTAATGCATGCTGCTTATTGCTCAATTATTTTGGCACTTGTATGTGTATCAGAGCCATTTATCTTATTGAACAATCTGTAGTGACGTTTTGTTTCTAAATAGTAAGTTATCGTTTCATATTAACAGTTTAATTTGCATGTACTTAACGCCTCCTACGTACGATTGGCCTCTTTGAGTTAGACTCGAGTGTCGATGTGAATTTAAGTTGTGATGGGTGATATACGATTTAAGTACGTGCTGCTGTTTTTGTGGCAACGAACCAATTATGTTTTGCATGCACAAGTGAAAGTTTTCGAAACTTTAACGCACGCTGCGACCCTTGGAGGACAGATTCAGCAGTGAATGGCATCAGCCGTGGGACGCCCAGGTCCTTTTCGACCATGCCCATCTTCAATTAAGTACTGGCTCCAAACACCTAAATTGTCTTTCACCCGCTAATTACTCAGGAGTTAAACTAAATTGATTCGGGTGGTAGCAACCACTTAAAACATTGTGACTTACTTTCTAATTTATAATTAATTTAAGGGCGCAGAAAAAAGAATCCAAATTCTTAGAGCATCAGGAAGCAACTTGCTCCCCTACATCGAGATGCGTTTATCTCTCTCCAAACTTAAGTCAACTATTAAACAAACGGATTTCTCTGTGGGAACAAAGAAATCTAATATGAGCATGGGTCGTTGGAACGGCGTCACATCAATACTTGACCGTTTAACGCATAAACGGAAGAACCGCATGGTATAATCTGTTTATAACAATTCCACCGGTTCACCAAGCACAAATAATACCAGCTGATTCGAATTTTGCATAAGAAATTGCAATAATTCGCGAAAGTATGTACGCGATTTGTGTGTCGTTTGTGTTACAATGTTTGTCTGGTTTTGCTCGGTAAACATAGTTGCGGGTTGAGACGAAAGCCAACTGTATTTATTAATATATCGCGAAATGCAACGCCTGCACATATGTCACTGTCAAAATTAATTAATCACGAGGCAAACAGCACCTTCTTGGCGAGAAAACCGTCGGCGTCGCAAATGACTTTGCCGAAGTAAAATTAGACGTGCGTTTATTTATGACGGACTGCAACTGCATCATTTCCAACGACTTGCATAATATAACGGGACATTCATTTTCATGTATGCGTATGCACCACATTCGTGAAATTCAACAAAATGAGAGAGACAGAGAGAGAGAGAGGAAAAAAATGATACGGAAAATGTACCGGCACCTCCGCCATTTCCGCCGCCCGCCACGTCCTGTTAAGCGATTAAGGGCCACTCATCCGGCTTATATTCATGAGCGCGCATAATTGCCTCCTCACTATAAAATAAATAATATTTGTCGCCCTCGCCGTCGTCGTCGCGATCCAATTTTTACGCAAATTAGGTCGTAAACGTGAAATACACCGGGCGGCTGTAATTTCGTCGTTAAGCGAGAGACGCTGGCCGTATTTTTACGCCGGAAAGTGAAATATGACGCCGGCGTATAATATTTAAATTTATGTGCGTTTCTGGGGGGGCCGCCGATCCGGGCCGGGCGAGATTCGCGCAGCAGAGGAGCGCGCTTTTTATGCCGGTTTAGGAAACACGCTCCCGAATTGATATTGCTTGTTCGTTGTGTTGGCGGCGTGTGCGCGAGACGTCTTTGAGAATATGTCAAGAGGGGAGCCGAGGGGATGGATCGAAATAAGTTAAGCAAGTTTAAATTTATTTTAGCACGATAAAATCTTTTAAAATAATTCCCTGCGCATTTTCCTTGGTTACGATGTAAAAAAAGGCAATAAAACGACAACTTTCTATTGTAACATTATATTTTGTGTTAAGCCGGTAAGTTTGCACGGATTTCAAGCCACGTTTCTGTTTTTTTGTTGTCGCCTGAAGGCTCGGAGAGATTTCCTCAAATGCCGGTTGCGCTGGATTTTTGTTTACAAATCAGTGGGTGGCCCGGCGTCAGTTATTCTTTCCCAACTGTGCACATAATTGCGTTTTGTGTTGCGTAATCGCTTAACACTTTCCTGTGAAAAGCATTACTGTCCCCGCGCCATTTCCACTGAGTGGGTGTATTTACGCAGCACATATTTGGTTTTTTTTTAGCGCCTAAACTCAAGGGCGACAACCGCCTTTGCTTCGGAGAATTTATTTAGAGGTTTTATACGGACAGCAAACAACGGCATTTATAATAATAATTACAGCCCGGTGGCACTATATTATAAAGTTTTATTTATTAGTTCTTACCAATCTTTCCTCAATCAGTCTTTCCCGGCCGTGATCAACCTAGCCTTCTTGTGTTGCAAAATCGTTTAACACAGCGTTTCCCAAACTTTTAGGTATCGCGACCCCCTTTTGAGCTGTGTTTCGATTCACGCCCTCCTCCCTGTCAGCGTTATAAATATTAAAGTAAGTAAATAAAAAAAAAAAAAAAACAAATGAACATCGCGTCACCAAGAAATGCGACAATGTTACAACTTTCTAACGTAGTTAACGATATTTTTGAATTCCTGAGCGAATTCTAGTATGAATCGATGGATTGCATCACGGGTCTAGCGCAAGCGGTTTCCGACTTTTTTCATTTGTTTTTCTTTATGATGCAATTCGGTAACCAATCAACATGGATCCATGGTGCGACCCATCAATTCAGGCTAGAATTTACTCGAAAAATTAAAATTAAAAAAAATCTAATAAAAGATGCAATTTTCGCGTATTTACGTCACGCTAGCATTATTTTGTTCATTTTTTTTTCGTTAGGCAGAATGCTCAGAAATTTTTTTTTTACATTTCAGCACACTTATTCCGTATGTAATATGTAATATGTAAGTCGCAAAACAATGTTGGTGACGTCACAAACCTAAATAAATATTTAAGAGGCTATATACTATACTGTAGCGCGTTCCAACCTTAGTATGAAGTACGGCTATATGCGTCCCATTCTGTTTTTCACGTTTCTTCAATAAAGCTATCCTTTTCTCTCCGAATTCTCCACAAGGCTTGTACTACATTCTAAGAGTGAAACGCGCTACAGCATTCAAAAATTAAGACATGAATCTCCTTAGTATTATAAAATATAAAATCGATGCTAACCTTTCACAATTAATTACGACCAGAATTTATTGCTCGCGATTGTATGTACAGGCAATCTTTTGTAAAAAATATGATAAATTAGTTGCAATTTGCGTTCAATTTTTTTAAAATTTATTTTGCTACGACCCCCTTTGAAGTTTTATGCGCCCCGCAGTTTGGGAAACGCTGGCTTAACACCTTCCTGTGCAAAGCACTGTTTTCCCCGCCGTTTCTACTGGGTGGGTGTACTTACGCAGCATATATTTTCTTTTTTTCTTTTTTCCTTTTTAGCGTCTCAACTCAAGGGCGACAGCCGCCTTTGCTTCGGAGGATTTATTAGTCCTGTGGCACTATATTAAAAAAATTTATTCATACGTTCTTACCAATACTTCCTTCTCCTCCCCAGTCATTCTTTCCCGATCGTGAACAACCTTGCTATGTCCTCGTCAATCGTACGAATAAATATGCTAATATTATTATTATTACAAGGTTGTTTGCCACCTTACCTGTTACGTTAAATTTGTGAATAAATCCTCCGAAGCGAAGTCAGAAAAGAAAGAATAGGTGTTGCGTAAACATGTCCTCTAATGCCAGTGGAGACGGCGTGGGAAACAGTTCTATGCATAGGAGACATATAAGCATGCAGCCAAAACTACAATACAGTTTACATCCAGCTATCTGGAATTCACATTTAATTGTAAGGTGAGAGACACCGTTGAGGCCATCGGCAAAAATATCTTTAAAAAATTACAGAATTATTTTTTTTTTAATTGTCCACAACACAATTCCATCACAAACAAACATAACAAGATCAACCAACACTGTCACAAACACAATATAACCGCAATTTTTCGCTTCACACCCGAATAATTAAATTCTATTGAAATTTTGAATAATAATTCGCAAGAGGAAAACAAATAATAGCAAATTAAAATAAATAACTACCACATAAGAACAAAAAAAAAACAAGCGAACATCTACTATTCTCCAACAGAGAACAATAATTAAAAAATCAAAATGTTAACGACTTTTCCATTTTTGATCTCCTCTGGTCATCGTTTATTATTGTCACTGACCTTTTCCATTTTCAAGCGCTTTCCACTCATTTCTTGCGTTTCATTGCTCTTTATTTCTTTTGTTTTTATTTTATGGAATTATTTTTTAGAATAACTACACTTCGTATGCAGTTTTTCTTTATTATTATTTTTTTTTTAATTTTCCCAGATCCCCTTATACCATCAGCGATTTTCTTTTGTTTTTGTTTCTGTTCTCGTAGTTTTTCTTCATAGATTTTCCTTTTTATCATTTTGTGAGCCTCGTATCATTAATCTTGTTTCCTTTTAATTTTAATTGCATTGGTCTTTATTTTTCGTTTGTATCGTCATTTTTCTTTGTTTTTAAATCATCTTTCTTTTTCACATTTTTACGTGGCATGCTGTCCTTATTGTTTGTTTCCGCTTTATTTCGCTCGCTTTTGTTAAAATAATATTTTTCTTTTGTTTTTTTCTTGCAATTGATTTTTTTAACTTTTTGACCGAATTTTCTCTTGGCTTTGGATTGCTTTGGTCTTTTTGTTTTTCATTTCTTCTTCTTCTTCTTCTTCATTTCTGTCGCGTAAATTCTTTTAAATGCATCGACTTTTTTAATAGATTTAATATAATTTTTCGTCGGTCTTACATTTACGATCTTCTTTTGTCTTTTAATCAACTTGTTTTTCACATTTCCATGTTTATCGTCTTCCATTTTGTGTTTTAGTTTTCGTGAAATTTTTATGTTTCGCATTTAATTATTTCATTTCAACTACTTTATTTTTTTACTCTTTTGTGACCTGTTCTAAATGCATTGCGATGATATAAATTATTATGTTTTATTAAAAAAAAGTTAAAAACAATTGAAAATCTCAAAAACCTAACAGTCACTTGTTTTTCCAATATTGCTATAGAATTGGGTAAGACAGGTCCTAAAGCTTTTCTAGTATAACTTACTTCCTAAAAATTCAAATAAGAGAGTTGGTTACTGTTGTAGCTTCCCGTGAACATCAACATGTATACATGTTTATTTGAACTTTTTTCATTATCTTGATCTGTAAAATACGTCACTGATGTAGCGGCCTGTATTTTGGTTACCTCCTGTATAGTGCTCTTTTCAATCACACATTATTATTAAATGCAGATGTGGGTGTCCATTCCCTCCTCGTTTTAAAACCGCACTCCATTACGAGCCATTTTATCAATTGGTTCACTTCTTCGTATGTCATTTGTCCAGCAAGAAAAATGCGGATAAATCCTCAGTGGAGACGGAGTGGGAAAGCAGTCCGTTGCGCAGGTAGGTGTTGAAATGTACGAACGCCACCCTGCGATTATGCAAAACAAAAAAGCAATGTTGCTCACGGACACGAAAAAATGATGAGGAGAAGGATGTGGCATTGTTAAGAACGTATAAAAATATAACTTTATAATATAGTGCTTTATAATATAGTTGCCTGCCACGTTACCTATTGTATGAAACCTGTAAATAAATCCTCCAAAGCATGGTGGTTGTCGCCGTTGGGTTTAAACACTAAAAAAAAAAAAACAAAATATGCGCTGCGTATATGCACCCACTTAGTGAAAACGGCATGGGAAAATAATGCTCTGCACAGGAAGGTGTTAAGCGATTACGCAACATAACAAGGCAAGGTTATTCACGGCCGGGCGAGTAAGAATAATAATAATAATAATAATAAAAGTCAGTACATTAGTTTAAATGTCAAACTTCTATTTGTAAGTTTTATTTATGTGTACTCACCGATACCTCCTCGTCTTCCTCGTGAGTGCGGTAACATCTAATCATCATCAATCAATTTGATGCGCGCACAATGTGAGTCGGTAGAGCAGAAACCTTACGATGTACGGAAACTATTTCCCTTTTCTTGTTTCTCTTTTTTTTTTCTTTTTTTTTTTGTTAAGTCCGTTGTATTATACCTACGTGATTTTTCACGTATCCCGACGAAATTAATCTCTGGCGCCCCCAAACACCATTCCGTTTATTGTTAATGACTAATGGATCGCCTTTCAATTCTCCGCTTCCGTCACTTTTGTAAAGGCCAAAAGTGCCTTTCAAGCGACTCGCCCAGGTGCTGCCCGGCGGGTTTGCGGCCAGGAGATTGATTAACCCGCAACGCCCGTCGACGCGTCGCGACGCGGCAAGTGCACTTCCCCTTTTAACACTTGTCCGGTATCATAAAATTGGAGTGCAGCGAGCTTCTTAAAAGTCGACGACGACGAGGTCGAATCCCGGTCGCGCTGTGCAAATTACTTTCACGCGGAATTCAAATTCAGGATCAGCAGAATTTTATTTGCGAAAATGATTTTCGCTTCTCTTCAGTTCAACCCCTCGGGTGGTTCAAAAGTGATTTTAATTATTTTTTATAAGAACTTCGGTCCCATGTCTTCCCCACCGCCAGTAACAGAAAGTTTCTCCAATACCCTTTTCATCGCTAGGTGGAGCTTTGCATTGTTTTTAAAACTTCATCATGTAACCTTGATGGGAAGTTTCATACAACCGTTGAATCAGCAGTTTTAGTTTTACAGCTATGTGCAAGAGTTGAATCATGATCTTATCCGATGTGACATTTAACTCGGTTCATATTTCAGTCACAATCAGTACATGACATCAGACAAGAATGCGTCGTACACTGTGGCCAAGACACGGCAAAAATCAAAATGTTAAAATGAAGGTAGACGAAAAGAAACTTAATAAATATTAGATCAGGAGTTAATTTATTATTTATCGTAAAAAGAGGGTAAGTACCTTTTGAAATTATGGAATAAGTGCTAGACAAAGTGTCATATTAATTGTTGTGTCATTATACTCGCCAAGAAATTTATCGCAACATTGTTAATTATATTTTCCTTCTGAAGTGAGTTTGTTCAAAACTGAACTGTCTAATCAAATATGGATGGTATGTTTAATTAATCAATTAATTTCACCTATTATTATTTTTTTTTTGTGTTTAATAGTTTAGAAATAATCGTACAAATCATACAAATATTTTACACCTGTAATATCTTTTTGATGAAATTTTTTGTTTAGTAATTCCGAATATCACCTGTTGGAGACCTATGTTTAAATGTTCCATACACTTTGTGTTTTCATAATAAAATTTAAAAACTTGCGCGTTTTTGCGCCACTCTGACTTTTTATTTATTATTTGTTGTAGGTCACTTCGTGGAAAATTCTCGATATGAAAATCATATTTTCCAAAAAATCAATGAAAAATGAATTTGAAAGAATTTAAACAAAATAGAAAATTTTAGTAATTGTGTTAAATTTAAGAAAAGAAAAAAATATGGAACATATCTTTCAACAGAGGAGTCCTAATTACAGAAGAAGAATTGATAAAAATGCTCCGATCAAACATGTGAGATAAATACATACACATTCAGGATTTGGAAGTTGCAGCAGTATTTTATCCTTTTCCTGCTACTTTCTGTACGGAGTGTAAAATAAATTCTATTATAGACTGGGAAACCCTAAATATTTGCTAAACTATTTTGTTTATACAAGAACGCTCGAACTCGATTCCTACATTTCAGGTTATTTATTTTCAGCAATAATTGGGGTACAATATAAATTTCTTTTTTCGTAATAAATCTTCATTTTCATTTTTATTTACCTAGTGTTTTAATAAATATTTAATTTTGAATGAAGTAAATTAAATAAATATAAAATTATGGCCCGTTCACTATTAAACAGTGAAACGATGCATTTTTGACATTGTTATTGACATTGACATTTTAGTCCAATATTTTGTTAGTCACAGTGTACCTGCATTTATCTTTAATAATTTCCTTTGAAGAGACATTGAAAATTTTCTCACATTTCATGATAATGAGCGTTGATGTGATAATCTGCATTCAAAATACTTCATCTGTTTGTTTTGTTTCTTTATTAATACTTGAACATTTGTTTCAAAAATATTCTTATGTGACTATAATTTTTTTTTGTAGTTGTACGTAAAAAAATATGCCCGCTTGGAATTCGTAATAAAAATAGAGGTTTTCATTAAAAAAAATAAAGTTGTTTTAGTACCCCAATGATCCGCCACTCTACAAATAAATGAACCGAAATGTAGATTTATAGTAATAACTTTTCTGTCCGAGCATTCTTGCAAAAAGAAAATATTTTCGGAAATATTTACTTTACCAGAATTTTTCTTCACATTTTATGTATTGTCTTATCGTTCCTAAAACGAAAAAGTACTTTTCGAATTTTTATATTTTTCATGTATATTTCAACGTAATATAACTATTTTTAATGAAAAAAAAATTTAATAATTTTGTCTAATTTTTTATTAGGACTCGGCAACACTGTGCGTCGCTTCGTCGCTTTCCGGAAATATCTAAGAGGACATAAGCCACATCTAACAAAAGCTTCTTGTTTTTTTGTCTGTTTCACATGACTTATTAGAGTGTACCGGTTAGAGCATATAATCACTAACTAACAACAGTTTGCCACCAACTCTTTTCACTTAACTAGAAACTTAGTAAAATCACGACACTGACGGAGAGTAGCAAGAAAAGTGCGTAATTGTACGCGGAATTCCCTAGCTCGAGAGGAGATATGAGTCGTGGGTAGTGATGTAAGTTCCTTAAATGACGCCGGTCATGACAGTGGTCACAATAAAAATGACGGTCACGTCACAATGATTGGTCATTTTAAAAATGACCCTGTGAACTATATACGACCATCATTTTGATAAAGGACTTAATAAGAGTGACCATCACAGACACGTGCAAATAGACGTATGGGCATGTACTGTTGTTGGAAAAATACATCACACAAGATACAAACAAGGTCCTTTAGTGCTTATGACAATATCCCCAAAAAAAAAAAAGAAACAAGTTACATTAACTGTGAAACGTGAAGAGGTCTACTCAACGAATTCAGATATACCAGTACTGATGAAGATTCAAATACTAATGTCGAAGAGAAATAAAATTAAAAAAATAAAACCGTAAGATTTACTAGCTAATAGCTCTTTTTTATTTTGAAATTTCCCCAGTTTCTTTTTTGTTTTCATAAATAATTGTTTATTTTTCAATTTTGTTCGCTTTGTTACTTTCAAGCCTACTTGCCCTTAAAGGGAAAGCAGTATCGAATCGTATCTCCAACACTGAAGGGTACCTGAAGCGGATACCGACCACTACCGATCGCGGTGTGAATCCACGACCTTTCGATTGCTTACCACTTGGTACCGTTCAAGAGTTAATAAATTTTAATAAGCTCACTTAGATTTTAATTTCAGTTGTGGATATTTTGTGTGCCTTATCTATAAATTGAAAACTTATAAAATTGTATAGTAGAATATTATCTTTATTGTTTAGTAAAAAAATGTGTTTATTTCGTTTAATATGCGTATACATAAAGATGCGCCTGTTTAGGGTTAAACGGTTGATAATGATTGCAAAATGACCGTCATTTATACTTAAATGACCAAAATGACGTTAAATTACCGTCATTTTACATCACTAGTCGCGGGTCAATCTTCGACTATAATTGGTTTAAGGGCGCCAGAGATAACTTGTCCAACGGGATTCCTTGTGAATCCAAAACGCTTACCTCTACGAATGGATCGCCTTGCTAACGTGTCGTATCTGCTATTACGCGAAATAGTGCTGCGTCGCATCAATTCCACAATGAAAATAAAATACTTGCAGTTTATTGCTCTTAAAACCAAGTAAAATATGTTTGAAATTTTAGTTATTACCATTCAATGGCAAATCAAACGATTAAGATTTTTAGCAGGTATTCGAGGGCCTCGATTAACCTAACAGTGACTCAAATTACAGTTCAAAACACTTAAAATTAAATTCGCGATCTTTGTTTAGCAAGTAAACGGGTTTCTGGGTCACGCCGTGTGTCATCATTAAAATTAAATTTGCGATAGTTGGTTAGCAAGTAAACGGGTTTCTGGGACACGCTGTACGTCGTAAACTATGACACCACAATAAATTGCAAAGCACTTACGGTGTTGGTACTTGATCGTCGTTCGGAAATGAGACATGCTGTCCACATTTCATTGCTTAAAACTTGTAGAAATGTTATCAGTGGACTGTATTTTAATGTAAAAGGATTTTATTATTTGACAGCAGTTGTGTTTACAAAAAGTTAAAATTCAATATCATTGTTATTAACAAAAACGAAATTAACGTCGCACCCTAGCATTGTTTAAATTTTGAAGCGACGAATTAAACGTTTACGTATTTAATTCGTAAAGCTCAAACAAAACTTGCTCGTCGGCGAAGAAAAGGAGCAGGCAATAAATGTGGTCCGTCGATCGGGATGAAAAAATAGTTACGCTGGAAGACACTTGGAAGAACGATATATAGATGAGGGGCGATAAAACGCCGAGGAATAAAAAGCCGAGAGCCAACAAAATCCGAGGGGCGCTAAAAGCAGAGGGGACGGAAAAGTTTGAGAGAGAGAGAAAATAACTAAATATTAGCCATGGCTGGATTTCAGTACATTGCGCAATTACCCTTACCTACGAGTAACTTTTAGGTTGCTTAATAATGCACCAAAATGCACTGGCACAAAAAGAGTCGTCTGCAAAGCCGGCAAAGCCTTATTCGAGTTATGTCCAGGCGGACAGATAAACTCTCCAAACCCAAATTATCAATACGAAACAAAATACAACTGCACTCTTTGACTGTTGGCCCAAGTACTGAAGAGTGCTGTAATGAACATTTCTGGCGCGCAAACGAAAGTACCACGTTCGAAGACTATCCAATCGTAAATTAGGAAAACACTCTCGGGAAGAATACGCATACCTGCGCGTTAGGAACGTGCGATCGCTAGTGTAATAAACCTGAGATCGTACTTTACAAAATTTCCTTACCTCAAATTTTTTTTTGTACTTTGAAAGCATATTTTAAACAAATAAATTGAAACAAGTATCTATCTCAGAAGTGCAATTCATTCGGGAATCTTCGGTTTTATGATCCTTTATAAAGCAATGGAAAACGGAAGTAATTAACACACGATAACATATCGACACTCCGCGTCACCGGTTAGTGAGGCGATGTGAAGGCGAATTATTCGCTTATGTGTGTGTGTGTGTGTTCATTCCGGTCCTCTGATTTTGATAAACTTAGGGACATATTTGCTACTTTGTTTCAAAGACTAAAAAATACTTTCGTTTTATTTTATTTCTTTTTTTTTTATACATGACATGCAATCTCATGTTTTTCCTTCTCCAAGAAAACAGTTTCAATTATTTCGAGTTTTACTAAATGACTCATGATATTTATTTGTTTCAAATCTTTTATTTGTATTTTGTCTTTTTTTGCATATGACTTATGAAATCATTTTTGTATTAATTCGTTCAACCCTAGAAATATTTTGTAAGGCAGCAACGGCCAAAATTGTCATATCCTTAAAGAAATGCTTGAAAGTAAATTCGTGGCTATTTTAAAGGTCGAACCAGAAACGCTCACACAAGGGAATTAGGCTCTTTGGGTCTTTCATGGTTGATCAAAATTTTGGGGGGAAAAGAGTGAGAAGACAGATGTTGAGTTTTTGTGTAAGTTTAAAATCTTTCTCACACTCGTCGCAAGTTCCAGCCGCCCTTACACTTAACAGCATTACTGTAAATTTGATTCACGCGCTTCACGCTCTTTAGTGGGGTTGTACTTTTTTGTTTTATTTAAAAAGAAAAAAAGTTTGCGAATAACGCCTGATGTTGGTTTCATGTAAGCCGACACGAGAGTACTCCCGTAGAAGCACTTTTTATCCACGTTTTGGGCCTTGTTTCATTTACTCAATTAAGATATTCATGGCCAGTCGCTCCGCTAGGGGGCTTACTCTTATTTACGGTCTGTGTGCGGCTTTTGCCATACTAAAGAGTTTACTTTGGGCCGAAACAGGGTTTATTTGGGGAGTAACATTGTTGTTGGGTCACTTACATCACTTGGAAGGAAGGATTTCAGGGAAATTCGTTTTCGTTTCGGAATCCTTTTACTGTCCGTTAAAATAGGTTTGTACGAGCCCCTGTAAAGTGGTAATTCTAATATTACTTAACCAGCCACCCTTACACTAGAGAAAAGAGCTAATAGACAGGGTCGGCTTCACAAAATAGAAGATGTGAACTATCATGGGTGAAATTAATAAGGTTGCAAAAGCAACTGTAACAATTTTCGGTTTCTTTTCTTCGGTTGTTTGGTCCACTTGATCCATTAGAGGACACCGTTTGATTTCTGAAAACATTTTCTTTCTCATTTGCTCAATGATACTCTTCAACCCCTCGCAGGTTGATTGCATCACCCTTTTCGATTGAATTAATTAACGAGGTTGCAAAAGCAACTGTAACAAGTTTCGGTTTCTTTTCCTCGGTTGTTTGGTCCACTTGATCCATTAGAGGACACCGTTTGATTTCTGAAAACATTTTCTTTCTCATTTGCTCAATGATACTCTTCAACCCCTCGCAGGTTGATTGCATCACCCTTTTCGATTGAATTAATTAACGAGGTTGCAAAAGCAACTGTAACAAGTTTCGGTTTCTTTTCTTCGGTTGTTTGGTCCACTTGATCCATTAGAGGACACCGTTTGGTTTCTGAAAACATTTTCTTTCACACTTGCTCAATGATACTCTTCAACTCCCCGCAGGTTGATTGCATCACCCTTTTCGATTGAATTAATTAACGAAGTTGCAAAAGCAACTGTAACAAGTTTCGGTTTCTTTTCCTCCGTTGCTTGGTTCACTTGATCCATTAGAGGACACCTTTTGATTTCTGAAAACATTTTCTTTCTCATTTGCTCAATGATACTCTTCAACCCCTCGCAGGTTGATTGCATCACCCTTTTCGATTGAATTAATTAACGAGGTTGCAAAAGCAACTGTAACAAGTTTCGGTTTCTTTTCCTCGGTTGTTTGGTTCACTTCATTCATTAGAGGACACCGTTTGCTTTCTGAAAACATTTTCTTTCTCACTTGTTCAATGATACTCTTCAACCCCCCGCAGGTTGATGATTGCATCACTCTCTCTGAAAGTTTCTGTTTAATTTCAAGTGCGATTCATCATCTCTCTTTGCGCCCTCAAGTATTAATGAAACTGTTAGTCCCTGCATGCATTAACATTAGTCCTATTCTCTTCTCCCAGAGCGGCTGCATATTGGCGCGAGCGAGATTTACGATCGAATTAATTATTAAGACCGACGCGAATCAAATGAACGGCAAGCGACAATTAACGTGGAAAGAGGCGGCGGCGTCGCGACGCCCGCCTGGGGCCCGTCAAGATTTCGCTCGCTCGCGGCGGCCGAGATGGATCACCTCCCCGCGGTAATTTACCGCTGCATACGGCGATTCATCTGTTTCTCTGCCTTCATGCATATAATACGGACCCCCCCTTGAGAATTTGGGTGAGGGCGGGGGCGGGAAGGACTGCTCGCGTAATTAATTGCAGAACGGAAACGCTAGGTGCTTACCTGCGAGATAACCCGAAACAATTTGTTGCGGCGGGCAGTTTACGATAACAGAGGAGAAAGGAAAAGTTCGAGAACCAATCGAGTTGATTATGATAACCGGATTAGGGCGGAGGCATGGGGGGGGGGGGTGCGAGGTAGGTGAAGTTCGGCCAAATGAACGACGGAATAATTTGATTTTCCCGGAAAACAGTCGTTTGTTTCATTTGATTAAGCGGCGAATTGCGTTATCGTCTGTTAGTTTTATTTCCAGGAATCACAATATCGAATTTGTTTATCGTGGAAAGTTCAAAGGGAATACCAAATACTGAATTCATTCATCACGTTAATTGCTAATTCGTTTTTTTTTTTTTTTAGTTCGGAAGAGTGTAAACTCACCAACGAATACGTGATAATGAGAAAGTCCTTAGTAATCTAGATTCGAGATCGTTGCCACGGCTGCAACTTTGAGGGGCGACGGGTGCCCCCAAAAAAGAATCGTAGTGTGAAAAAAGCACCGCAGGGATCGGATAAACCGTATACAAATAGTGCATTTCTTATGTTACGTAAGCATTTCAAATAATCCAAACGTAAATACGAATAACGGGGCCTGTATTTCGTTTATAAAACGTTGACGGTGGATACGTGAAAAAACGTGTAGAAGTTGAAGTGGTACTAACTAAAAGAGCGCGCATTCAAGTTAATAAACCCACGGCTTGGCTTCGCCCAAGAATTGCTAAGGAAGGAGTTCAAACAATCAAAAACTATCTGACATCATGCTACCTGGTGAATAGGCAGAAGATTAGCATTGACTACGATTGATTTCAGTGCCGTCGGCTGCTGTAATGAGACGGATCTGGATTACATCTAACCTACGGGATAATATCCAGTGGGCTATTTCTTATAAATCGGCGCACTTTGCATTCCTTCTGCCTATTTCATAAAATAATTAAAAACTATTGTCCAAAGTACTTATACGAAAAAATCTGATTCAGAACTGATGTGCATCACTTGAATATCAGAAACAAAGGATTGTTAACCCCCCCGATACACAAAACAGCATTGTTTGAGCGCTCATTTAGCTATCGCATTACGTCATTGTATAACTCCATTCCACTGAAAGTAAAAGAATTATCTGATGCACGATTTCGTTCAGTAATTTTTAAAACCCTATGCAAATGATCACTTTTAAGTGCGTTATACTCGTAATACTTTTATTACTTAAATACATCATTATCCCTTATATATAGAATGTTGTTCAGATGGAAATATATTTTAAATACATATGTAGATATATAATTTTTTTTTTCTAATTTACATTTCATTCAAATTGTTTATTTCTGGTTTATTAATTATTGTAATTTCTTTGTCTCAAATAACCTAATCTTTGATTTTTTGTACTCATTACCGCACCGTAATTATTCCTAATCAATAGTAGGTTGAGTGGAAGAGCAGATGGATATACTATTTATTACCCTTCTGAACTCCGCCTATAATTTTCTCTTATAACTGAATTTGTCAATTATTTTGTGATGCCAGTCAGAGAAAATAAAGACACTTTATTATTATTATTATTATTATTATTATTATTATTATTATTATTATTATTATTATTATTTATTTATTTATCTTTCTGGAGTGTCTATGAAATTAGCGGTGCCAATGTGTTGGAAGGACGCCACTCATTTTTTTGGGGTGAAACGCGGGAAAAACTAAGAAAAACGCGTAATTATTCATTGATAAAATAACCATAAGCAATACGAGAAACCCAAAGCGTTACGTCAAAGGGGCCGACGCTTTTAAATTCATATAAAATGCAAAACACACATTGCACAGAGAAACGACACAGTTAATTACCAGACAGTGGATTCGAAAAAGTAAACTGCCTGAAACCAGTTTGTGACAGCGGCATTTCGACTCGCGTCCGAGCTTCGCAGTCAACCGCGAGATTATTGTGAATCATGCACAAATGCACTATTTCTTTGGCTCGCTGATTGTTCACTATCGCTAGGCGCGCTGCGCCGGCAAATATGGTGAGGTGTGTACACAATCTATTTATAACATCGCACCGCGTCGGTGCAATAGTAAACCGTTACACTTTCTCGATTCCGCCGTCTGTTAATTACTGTCAAACTTGAACCAAGCGAATACCAAGGAGGGGCAACGCAAATTTCAAGTAAACAAAAAGGCCAAATTAGAAATTAAATTCACCTTCTGGTTAATTAGAATACGGATTCGTTACAAAACTTACATCAAGCTAAACGAAAACCACTTGTAGGAACAAGGGTGCAACCGGAAAAGGTATTCAACTTCATCATCTCCTCATTCCACACGGAACAAACCTCCGCAAATCTCCAATCGGCAGTAATAATCAAAACAATTCCATCTTTAAGTACGTTGCAGCAGGTCTTGTTTCGTCGAGTCCGTCGGCGACAGCGGAAGTCCGCAAAGTGCGAGGGCAGGCTCGGGCGGGCCCTCGAAGACCAAAGAGGCCCCGAAACTAACAGGGTGATCAACACTAGGATCTGCCAGGACTCAACTGTTGGCACCAACGGCAGCGAGGTTGTTTTGTCAGAGCAAATTTCGAGACATCAGATGCTAAAATGAGGTCTTGAACTGGAGCGGGGAGTTAAAAAGCTTATGGGGGAAAGGAGAACAAGAAAACGTAGAAAACGGATGACGGTCGACGAGGGTGGGGGGCTGTGTTAAGCACCAGGTTGACAAAAGCGCGCGAATACGTAGCTTGATTCGGGGTAAACCGTCGAAGCCGGCCACCGGCCGTGAAGTATATTTCACCCCCTGGGGAGGAAAATATTACTCGAACACCAAAATAGTTCACACAAAACAACAAGTGGTTTATCCGAATTCTTAATAGGGAATGAAGAGTCGCTAATTCGATTTCGAAGACAGGGGAAAAAGAGAAGCAAACGCAAAGAAAAGGACCGGAAATAACCAGCCCACCAAACGAAAACGTAATATAATTAACAACCGGTGACAAAATAGGTCAAAGATTAAAGGAACGTACGAGGTTCGAGCGAGAAAGCTCATAAAAAAACAAACTGCAATTGCAATTCCGGGTAATTAAGGTCGTAAAAATACTTACGCTTGAGTTCGAAACGGAAGAGAAAACGTTCTCGCGCGGCGTGAAAACGAGACGCGCCTTTGGCTCGGACGAAATTCCTTATCGGTCGATCTAAAAGTAGAATAAACACTTGAGGGTCTATACAGACTTGCCCAAGGCAATATGGGAAAAATAAACTGTAACAATCAACGATAGCCAATCCGATGTATTGTGACGTAAATCAGAGCCAATCCCTGTAAAGGTAAAGTGTGTAAATATGCGTTTTAAAATCCGGCGGAATAATAACAGCGGTCACAAAAATACCAAATTGCTTAAGAACCACAAAAAACCTAGGTTAGGTTGGACGCCTAAACGTTTATAAAATCCTGCTTCGACTCCATGACCTTAAATAAACAAGCTGTAACGCGATCGTATTGCGAAATAAACGCAGACGAACTGTAACAAAATGCTGCCCTTATGCATAAAAAAAAACATCGCAAAAGATTACAACAAATAAAACTATTTTTAGTTTAAATGGGTACGCAGAGAAAGAAACCGAAACGAAAAAACTTAACTTTTACAGTGTCGTGCGACGTCCAGAAACTCGACGTCGCGTCGGTCGGCGTCGCTTGCAAAATTAAAACCGGATGTTCCAAGCCTCGTACTGCGCCGGAAATACTGTGCAATACAGGGTGACTCTAAACAATGCGCTTTAAAACCGTAACACATATTTGAAGTATCCCAAATAGGAAAAGCCCGTAAGCCTATTTTAAGGAAAAATGAAATGAGCATTAAGGATTAATTTGCGCCGGTCATAAATACCTGATTAATGAAGGTTGTCAGGCTTTGAAAAGCTTAAACCAATGCTGGCTTGATTTGCGCAACACGCAGTAAATATCACTAAAGCATCTCCTAATTTAACAAACGAAATGGCCGCAGCTAACAAAACTTTATGCGATTACGACGAGACTGACACGTCGGAATATAAGCACAGGCTTCGTTTGTGTGAGATGAAGAGGATAACAGGAAACGTGGAATAATAGTTTCCAGTAAATTATTCGCGAAATCTAAGTACCCAATTCCAATTTCACTGAGCGGCGCGGCGCCCGCCCTTAATCAAACCATTCCGCGTTTATTTATTTATTTATTTATCAAGAACCTGTCACAGCATTACGGCTTTTAATTATTCCCAGCCGCTTCTCATTCGAACTCGAGCAATTAAACACGAAGCCGTGCCACGCGAAGAATCCAAACACTTAAGCAATTACGCCGCTGCCCGCCGCCCGCCGCCCGCCCGCTCGAAACTTCCACAATCGATAAAGCCGTCCTTTAATTCCGGCCTTCACTCTTACACGGGGAATTTTTAGGGCGCGCATTATCAGCAACGCAGGTCTGGTTAGTGCAAATTACGGGCGGCGCGCATTGTCATCCCCCGATGGCACGGGGAACGTTAAACGCCACCACCACCGCCGCCGACCTGATTACGTTTAATTATACAAGCTGTTTACGTCTGGATTGTCGCTTTGTTTCGACTTAATTTAGTTTTTGCGCGTCGGTCTTTTGTCGCGCAAATGCAGGCTGATTCAGCGAGGACGTGCTCTGTTAACGAGACCTATTCGAGAATTCGAGAAGAGAAGAGGTCTCTCTCTCTCTCTCTCTCTCTCTTTGCGTTCCGATGCGGGCTTAAACACATTTAAACCAAGAGCCAAAGTGGAAAGCAGCGAACGATGTTTGACTTCATAAATAATTTAAAGACAAGGTCACGTAAACGCTTGTTCGGATGGCATGGGCTGTTCAGTGGAAGTGGAGTGGGTGTGCGATGTTTTCAAAAGAGCGAGACACATATTTCATTTTAAAATCATACATTCAACAGAATTACAACGCTCAGGGGCTAACACGTGTTCACTTTGCGAAGTTTTCATCTAAGCAATTCGGATTGTATCATCAAGTTCAAGAACCAAAAATGCTCTTCTTGTCAATTATTGAAATTTCCTTTTTAAAGATGTAACTAACCTCCGCCCCGCCCGGAAACGATGTAGTTATGTGAAGCACGTAAATGAATAACTCGTCGCGTCGTTACAAGTAGGCAAGGAAGAACAAATCGTAACTTAGCGTCGCGTCGCGTCGCGTCCCACGTCGTCTGGAAACCGTCGTTTCTGCTTCGCGCTCCGCTGTCTGTTTATGAGAAGTAAATTTCGGTTCAAAGGAGAATCGACGGAGCGCGAGCGCGCAACACGACATATTTCAATAACGAAAGAGAGCTGCTGAAATTTATTTGAAATAGGGTTTCTGTTTCGCGTCGGGGCCGAGAAGAAGTTTCGATGACGCACGGAGTTACAGGGTTTAGTTAAGCGCGCAGTTTACACGAAATCCAATTTGCGAGAGTGTACAACAGCGACGTAAAAAAATTTTTCGCGCCCGGTCAGTAACGTTACACTCAAATTTCTTTTAATCAACGGAATACATCTAGGTTTGGCAAGCAACGACGTAAACAATTTTTCCGCGCGGTTAGTAACGTTACGCTCAATTGTCGTTTTTAATCAACTCAACACGTTTAGGTTCGGCAAGCAACGACGTAAACAATTTCTCGTGCGGTCAGTAACGTTACACTCATTTTCTTTAATCAACCAAATACAAGTCTTCAACGTCGACCAATTCTAATGAAGATTTGGTCTTGTATTAGCGGCGGTGATAGGTAATATTTCAGAACTAGCACGTTGATGGCGAGATGGCGTTGATTGTAGAACCTTATTATCTTAGAGCCTAAACCACGAATAACGAGGCCCGTACTTCTTTTACATACGTCACTAGCTTAATGCCCCTTAAATTGCCACTGTTTAAAAATTTTCCTGATATTTCAAGACACCCTGTATAATAAATCTTTGTGTATTATTTTCTTTTAACAGAATCTGCGGCTTGCGACCGGTTCCGAGCGAGTTGCAAAACATTTCACCTGCCCATCACCTTTGATATTTAACTTCATATGTCATTTTTTCGTTGAGTTGGCTGTTTATTCTCGATCTCTCTGTTTATGTTTGTCACTCTTCTCCCCGCTCTCCGAATCAAGTTAGCAACACTCCATTCTCTGCACAGAGTTCGGGTAAACCACTTGTTTTTGTGCGCATTTTCGTTGTGTCGAAGAAATATTTCCACAAGGGGTGAAATATACCTCACGGCCTTTGGCCGACTCTGACTGGTTCATCTAAGTTAAGCAGCGTTTTCAGGTGCTTTTGTCAGCTTGGTGTCCAATCTCACCAGGTGAGTTTAATCATTGTTGGCTAATCCGATTCGTGTTTTACGTCTTTCTTCATTTCCCTCCGTTAGGCCTTTTTTCGCCGTTGTGCTGTACCACTAGACGCTTCGCGTCTGGCCTTTTTCACTGTGTAATATTTCGTGGGGCGAGGACAAATTTCTCCATCCGATTGGACGTGGGGGGATGTGTGAGTTACCAAAAAATTGCAAAATCTCGAAATCCATACTTACCAGGCGATAAATATCATCGATGCTCTACAAGTTAGAGCGTTTAAAAGCAACTCCTAAACAGAAGTAGCGCCCTATAATTTATATTTATAATATTTTTGGTACAGATTTGTGAGTGAATATGGATCAACACGACAATGAAGCGCTGAAGGATCCCGGAGTACAAAAATCGGCACAATCGCTCATGAAGCATAAGAGCCGATCGCCTTTTGTTTTTATTTTTTGTTTTATTAATTCTCGTTTAAGTTGTTCTTTTTATTAGTTTCGTTTATGTTTAAAGGATATTTTTATAATTTTGTTTTTTTGTTAGTTTACTGGTCTACATTTTTTTGTTATTCCGGGCTCTTATTCTTTTGGAATTTGATCGTGAGTCATAAAAACCGTTCTTTTTTTGCACATTTTTTATTATCTGTTACTTTTTACTTTTTCTGAATTTGAAACTTTTTGATTAATTTTGTTTGTATTTAAAAAATAAATTTTTCGAAATTTTGGTTATGTTTTATTATAAGTTTACTGATCTACATTTTTCTTATTCTTTTTATTGGTCGACTATTTGTTCCATAATTTATTCGCGAAGCATAAGAGCCGATCACCTCTTGTTTTTATTTTTTGTTTCATTAATTTTCGTTTCATTTTCTTTTAATTTGAATTCTTTTTTTGTGTTTATGGTTATTTTTTAAAATGTTTATATATTGTCAATTCACTAGTCTACATTTTTTTAATTTTTATTTATTATTCGGAACTCATTTCTTCTAGAATTTGATCGTGAGTCATAAGAACCGCTTTTTAAAATTAATTTTGCTTATATTTCAAAAATAAGTATTTTTTAAATTTTGTTTGCGTTTTATTATTATATTATAAATCTACACTTTTTGTTTATTCTTTTCAATCATATTTGTTCGTGAAGCAAATACAAGAGCCAATCGGCTTTTGTTTTTATTTTTTTTTTGTTTTATTCATTCTTGTTTCAATTTTTTTTATTAAATTATTTTTATGTTTCAAGACTATTTTTCTTTATTTTTTTGTTATTAGTTTACAAGTCTAAAATTATTATTTGGGATTCATTTGTTCTGGAATATGATAGTTTTGACGGATTTGATTTACATTTTATTCACGATTCGTTTGTTTAATTTTTTTCTTTTGTTTCCTGCCAGTTTCTTGACTAGCAAAAGTTATTTATTTATTCATTTCTTGTATATCCGCCCGCTCTATTGTTTTCATCCCGTTTTTCGCCTTTTTGTTTTCTTTTTCGAATTTGTCTTCGGATTTTATCGACTCCTCTCGTTTCCTACGAGTTTGTTTTCATTTATAAAAACTTCCGTAAATTTTCAATTTTTTTGTTCACTTAGTGTCTTTTGGTTTTTCTACTTTTCTTTAAATTTTGTTCATTTTTATCAAATTTTGTTTTCTGCTAGATTTTTTTTTAATTATTCGTCCGGAGAATCATTTAGTTTTTGTTCTTCTTATTGTTAGTCCATTAGTCTTCGTCTGTTTTTTTTCTTCTGTTCATTATGTTTTCGTAGCAATTTACAGTTCATTGCTTTTCATTTGTTTTGTGACAATTTTCTTTAGTTTTATGCATTGTATTTCGTTGTTCGTTTCTCTTTTCGTGTTTTTTTCTTGTCGTATTATTGGTCAATGTATTATGCTTCATTCTCTTTTTTTTTATTTTGTGTCTCAGTTGAGTGAAATCTTCTTTTGTCTTTTGTCTTGCGCTGTATTTCGTGTTTTTTTGTTTTTTCTTAATTGAATTATTGACTTCTTTATACATAGTTTGATTTTGTGATTGTTGTTCTTCGTTCAGCAACATTTTATTGATGCTTGCTTGTTCATTGGTTTCCATTTGTTTTGTGTCTCAGTTGGAGTTGTGATCTTCTTTTGCTTTGCGCACTGTATTTGTTTTATTTCTTTTTAATCGTATTTATTGTCTCTTTTATTTACAGTTTGCTTTAATTTTCTGCGATTTTTTTTCGTTTCAACTTTTTTCATTTGAATTTTTTTCTTAGCTTTGCTCGTGTTTAAAGGTTATTTTTTTAAATTTCGTTTCATTATTTGCTTACCAGTCTAATTTTTTTTTATTATTTGGGACTCACTTGTTCTGAAATTTGATCGTGAGTCATAAGAACCGTTCGTCTTTTGTTTTTTTAATATGTGTTATATTTTATTTTTCTGAATTTGAAGGTTTTTTAATCAATTTTGTTTTTGTTTAAAAAATAAGGTTTGTTTTTTAAATTTTGTGTGTTTAAAAAATAAGTTTTATTTTTTTAATTTTGCTTACGTTTTGTTATTAGTTTACTAATCTAAATTTTTAGAATTTGCCTGAACTTAGCATGACAGCCGATCGTCTTTCGTTTTTATTTTTTGTTTTATTAATTCTAGTTTCGATGTTTCTTTTCTCATTTGAATTCTTTTTATTTGTTTCATTTATGTTTAAAGGTTGTTTTTTAAAATTTGTTTATGTTTTGTTATTAGTATTTTTTTATTCTTCTTGGTATTCTACGGTGCAGGTCAACGGCGAAACGTAGCGTCCATCTGTCGTCGTGCGAACGATCACTAATGTGCCCTGCGATGATGCTTGCCGTGTAGCGGACTGACAATATCGCTATTTGCTCAGCGAACGGACGGCCTCGGAATATTCCTCTCGATTAAACGACCACAAATAAAGTGAACGCGAATAATAAGACTAAAAAGCCTAGAGGAAGAAGGAAAAATCATTAACAAACGTAGTTGCGCACTGCAATCGCTTGTCATAAATACCTGATTGATTGATTGTCAGGCTTGGAAAAGCAAGAATAATTGCTCGAATTAGCGGTGTCAGTGCGGTTCAGACCGCTTAGTAATAATTTTCATTCATCATTCGCCACCAAAACCTCTCAACAGCGGATGAAACAAGATGGCTAAATCACCCACGAAACAACGATGTGCACTCTCTACTTGCAGCAAAACGACCGCCACCCTATTTACATGTTTCTACGCTAAGACAGCGTTATTAGAAGGGAATGGAGCCACATGACCCTAACTGACAAACCACGGGGCTCTTGTAGAAAAAATCGATATCGATCGATGAAGACGAACAACAATGCGGCCCAACGGAAAACGCCCCGTCAACCGCCATATTATGACATTCATATCATTCATCAATTGATATGATCTTCAATACCTGAAGAGATTTACGATTTACGATTTCATAACATTTCACGTGAATTGCCGACAGAAAATTGAAGAAAAATGCATATTATCTCGAGGTCAGACTTGAAACTGACTGCAAGTTGTTACGGAACTATTTATAGAATACCAATTTTGCAAGGTCACTTGAAACAGGAATATCAAGTCCATATCAATGTTACAGAATAGACCCCATTATATGCTCTACGGAAATTTGCACCGTAACAACTAAATTTAATTGTAACTTTGGTTGATGGCGAGCAAATAATTCAAACAAGCGCTGTGACAAGAGGAGTAAAAGGATTATGGGCGTTGGTAGAATCTAATTCTAATTTTATTTTACTTTTTTTTGCTTTCGACCCTGTGCAAACAAATCCGATTTTTCTAAACTCAGATTTGAGATTTGATTATCAGACCAGAACAGGCCGACACGTCGTCGAAGCAGGCACTTTCTAAAATGCTCACGTCGGCGTCGAGTCGCGCCGTACACCCCCAACGCAAAGCAAGCGAGCATTTCCCATTCCGGACGAATTCGCGTTAGCATTCCGGGGACGTGCCGCGTTTTGTTTGCCCGGAACTCTCCCAGCGCGGCGCGCCGCCCGCTGCGGGACGGTCCGTTCTGGTTTTTAGCGCCGCGGTTACTCGCGCGCAATCAAATTACGCGCGCCGCAAATGATGAATCAACGTCGCATCGATTTGCGGCTCGGACTTGATGTTTATCTCGGCGGAGGCGGCGGCGGCGGCGGCGGCGGCGGCGGCGGCGGCGGCGGCGGCGGCGGCGACGTGTGTCCGAAGGGCGATGTTAATTTGGGTCGACGTTCGGCCGGCTTAAAGGGAATGTCAGCGGAGGACTTTCCTTTTCGCTTTTCGGACGGCTGCACGCCGAGCGTATTTGTATACGTCGTGTCTAGACGTCGATCTCTGTCTTGCAGCCCCCCCCCCCTCCTCGCCACCCGCAGCCTTTTTTTTCTAACGAAGATGTTGAGTTTATAAAGCCGAAGCCTTCGGTTCACCACGAATGTGTAGTTACTGGACAGGTGTCAAAAAAGTAAAGACCCGATTGTAACGAAACTCTTAAACCAAGGGAATGGGGGGGGGGGAGAGTCGTTAGGGTTCAAATAAGTACCCATCAGCCCAATAGGCTCTAAAGACACAACACACAAAATAAAAAAACGTGGCAGCAAAAGTTTAGGAAAATAAGTTTTAATATTCGTGTGGTGGGTGCCGTAACCCGTATTCCCCCCCCCCTGTATCTGGGATTACGGGTAATTCGGATGGCATTGAAGTTGCAACGACGGACATCGGAAACACCTACACTTGTTTTGTTTGGTCTAAAGTATGTTACATTCGAATTTCGGATTGACCGTTCCGGTCGGGTAGGCTTTCCCTTGTGCACGCATGTCGGGGGCATTCTGGTTGTTTGGTTGGTAGCGCTTGCCCGATGTTAGGTGGTATTCCGGCTCGGCCCCTTTCGACGGCGTGCTGAGAAGTAGTGATCACGTCTCTGAAGCGTTGTGAACTATAAGGTGTTATTTGGACTAATTTTGTTGTTGATCAGTGTTATACAGATTACAGCGACATCATTAGTTGCTGTTGGTTTACGTGCGTCTTGTAATATATTTAAACTGTATTCACGGCAACAAAAAAAAAACATTATGTAAAAGAAACTATCAATAAAAAGGTTGTCAAAAATTATCATCTAAAAGAAGTCTTCTCACGGTGTAATAACAACAAAATTTCAATTAAAAAAAAGCCCAGACAAAATAGCGTCAAATGCGCATCGCTACATAACATTTGGTCCTTCGTGCCGAGATACGGAAGTGATGAGCAAGATCATGGTTTTTGGAAAGCAAGGTCAGTTCTAGAGCTTTACTTTTCGTACAGTTGATTATGGCGGATATCAAGATTTTGAAAGTAAAACGCACAAATTTGAAATCAAGCCTAACAAGATTTTCAAATTTTTTGGCAACTAATCCTAATCCTGAGCAAATTCGCCTGCGCAAGACAACTTTGGAACCTTTATTATCATTATTTCAAGAAATTCAATGCCAAATCGAGGCCGTTGAAGATTCGGATTCTGCAAATAATGAAATTGAGAATTTTGAAAATGATTATTTTAATGCAATGTGTCAAGCTGACAAATTATTAAAATCAATCTTTTCCGAATCATGCAAGGACCCTGATGAGAATGGTTCAACGAATTCTTCTCAAAGAAATTATGTTAGACCCCTAAGAATCAATCTTCCAGAGTTTTATGGTTCATATCAGGAATGGATACCATTTGATGATACGTTTCGTACGTTAAGTCATGAAAGCAATGACATTGCGCCTATTCAGAAGTTTCACTTTCTCAAATCGTCGCTAAAAGGTGAAGCTGCTGAAGTTGTTCAATCATTGCAAATATCATCAGATGGCTTGGAAAATGTTAAAAGAGCGTTATGACAATAAAAGTTTAATAGTTCAAGATCACATACGCGCTATTCATAATTTACCTTCTGCAAATAAAGAGCGTGCATCAATATTGCGTCAAATTCTTGATGGCTCCGTCAAGCATGTTAGAGCTCTTAAGGCACTTAAACGGCCTACTGACAGTTGGGATGATTTGCTTGTCTATTTAATTGGTTCAAAATTAGAACAATTTACACTAAAAGAATGGGAAAATCAATTAACGACAACCGATATTCCTACTTTCAAACAAATGACTGAATTTCTTACTCATCAATGCCATACATTAGAAGCAATTTCTAAATCAGAATATAAAGTTAGTCAGTCATCAAACAACAAACAAACGACAAACACTCAAGGAAACATCATCTCATGTCACTGTGCAAAAACGAGAATGCCCTATTTGCAAAGGAAATCATTTCGTTTTTCATTGCAATGAATTTCTCAAAATGTCAGTTCCTAATAGAAAACAAGAAGTAAGATCAGCAAAACTTTGTATGAATTGCTTACATCCAAATCATCTAGCAAATAAATGCAATTATGTTCAGTGCAAGAAGTGTAGCAAAAGACATAATACACTCTTGCATGACACTAAAACAATAAATGCTTCAGAAGGCACAATTTCACAAAAAGAATCAACTATCACAACTATTTCTCACACATCCAGCACAAGTCAAGTGTCATACGTATTACTATTAACTGTTATCATAAACGTGAAAGATGGAAATGGTAAATGGCATGAATGTCGCGCTTTATTAGATAATGGTTCTCAATCTAATTTCATGACTAATTCATTAGCCAAAAGATTGTCATTGAACCAAAAGTCGATTGATATTTCAGTAACTGGAATTAATCGTTCTTCTCTACAAACTCAATACATGATTTCTACATCAATAGGATCTCTCAATAATTAAACAATCAAGTTTTGTTTGAAGGACCACAAAAATTATCATCTAAAAGAAGTCTTTTCACGGTGCAATAACACCAAAATTTCAATTAAAAAAAGCCCAGACAATAGTAGCGTCAAAAGCGCATCGCTACATAACAGTTGCCGTCTCAGCAGGCTTCGGGACAGTTCGGTTCGGTTTTGAGGGACGTTTGAATCTTTTCCAACTTGCCGTGCATCAGGAAAGTTGTTGATTCTCCATTTTATTATTCGGTTGTTTTCCACGTGCGTTTACCGCTCGCGGTCGTAAATTTCACATATTTTCTTCCTGCTAACAAGTAGCCCAGGGCTGATTTCCACCTCCGATTCAGAGCAGAGTGATTGCCGCCTCTCTTATAACAATAATAATAATGTCTTTATTTTCCACTGTACAAAGCAAAACAAAAACAAGTACACAGAAAAATAGTAGAACATGGAAAATCCAGAGGTGGAGTTCAGTCAGTGATATCTAAGGTATCCATGTTCTTATTCTCGTAAGCGTTGCTCCGAAGGACGACGCGTTCTCCTCGTGCGTTCCGTTGAGGAAAATAAGTTAGACAGTTCCCGTTTTAGGGCTGTAACGGCCATCAACACCGACGTTCTGACCCAACCAAAATTGCCGGGAAACTTCGGAAATTTCAAAAGAGCTTCCAAGATCAAGATCAACCCGACCAACCTGATGCCAACCTACGCAAAGACGCCCACACCAGAGGGACTGAATAAGAAATTTCCTTTTTTTTATTTTCGTTCTCGGAAATGTGTCCGTCTACGGGCGTACTTCGAGCGAGCGGCGGATTCCCGGTATGGGCCTGGAATGGCCGTTCCATCGACGTTCCAAGGTCGACCTAACCTAACCTAAATTGCCAGGAGATTTCGGAGATTTGAAAAGAAGTTTCAAGGTTAAGGTAAATTCAATCTAACTGGTGCCACCCGGAGGATTATTTTTCTTTCCGTCCTCGAAAATCTGTTCGAGCCAGTGGCGAGGTTCGATATGGGCCGTAGTATTTTTTACCGACGAATCTTTAGCCAAATGGCCGCTAGGGGCGTAGCTGTTTGTTTACATTGTTTTTTTTTTGCTTAAATTGGACATCCGCTAGATTTCAAACGATTGTTTACATTCCTAGGTTCATTGCTATTTCCGGCTTTAAGAACTGCGACTTTTGCACTGAATGGAATATTTGGCTGGCGTGTACCTTCGTTGTCATACCATGGCTTTCCCTCTTCTACTTTGATTCTATTGGTTTCGAATGCTCTCACAAGGGTTTCTGATCGTGCGAAACCGTAATTCAAGGGTAGGGCGTTTAATTTTAATTTTAATTAACCTGTGACGCGCTTCCAGCGGACCAGTCGCCTTGCGTTGCCCCCAGCACCTAGAGATTGATGTGGAGGAGGCCTTGCGTCTCATCTGTCGGATGTCGTTCGGGAGACAGAACCATTTTGGTTTTCGAGAGGAACCTCTGGGAGGTTTCCTCTGTGTACGACTTCGTGTCGGTTTTGACGTGGTGTTGGGTGACTAAAACTCCTTCTCTTCTTCTCGAGGCTGTCTCAGCCTCCTCGTCCTTGACGTGCAGGACAGGACAGGACCACAAAAATTATCATCTAAAAGAAGTCTTTTCACGGTGCAATAACACCAAAATTTCAATTAAAAAAGCCCAGACAATAGTAGCGTCAAAAGCGCATCGTTACATAACAGTTGCCGTCCCAGCAGGCTTCGAGACAGTTCGGTTCGGTTTTGAGGGACGTTTGAATCTTTTCCAGCTTGCCGTGCATCAGGAAAGTTGTTGATTCTCCATTTTGTTATTCGGTTGTTTTCCACGTGCGTTTACCGCTCGCGGTCGTAAATTCCACATATTTTCTTCCTGCTAACAAGTAGCCCAGGGCTGATTTCCACCGCCGATTCAGTGCAGAGTGATTGCCGCCTCTCTTATAACAATAATTATAATGTCTTTATTTTCCACTGTACAAAACAAAACAAAAACAAGTACACAGAAAAATAGTAGAACATGGAAAATCCAGGGGTGGAGTTCAGTCAGTGATATATAAGGTATCCATGTTCTTATTCTCGTAAGCGTTACTCCGAAGGACGACGCGTTCTCCTGGTGCTTTCCGTTGAGGCAAATAAGTTAGACAGTTCCCGTTTTAGGGCTCTAACGGTCATCAAACTGACGTTCTAAGGTCAAGTCAACCCAACTTAAATTGCCGAAAACGTCGGAAATTTCAAAAGAACTTTCGAGATCAAGATCAACCCGACCCACCTGATGCCAACCTATGTATGCAAAGACGTCCCCAGGAGGGACTGATTAAGAAATTTCCTTTTTTTTATTTTCGTTCTCGGAAATGTGTCAGTCTACGGGCGTGCTTCGAGCCAGCGGCGGGGTCCTGCATGGGCCTGTAATGGCCGTCTCATCGATGTTCCAAGGTCAACCTATCCTAAATTGTCACGAAACTTCGGAAGTTTCAAACGAAGTAAAATTCAATCTAACTGGTGCCAACCAACGCAAAGCCGCCCGGAGGATTCTCTTTCTTTCCGTCTTCGAAAATGTGTTCGAGCCAGTGGCGGGGTCCGGTATGGGCTGCAGTACTTTTTACCTACGAATTTTCAGCCAAATGGCCGCTAGGGGCGTGGCTGTTTTTTAATCAGTTTCGCGTTGTTTACATTCGTTTTTTTTTTTAGTCTGCTAGACTTCAAACGATTGTTTACATTCCTAGCTTTATTGCTATTTCCGGTTTTAAGAACTGCGACTTTTGCACTGAATAGAATATTTAGACAACGAACGCGTACCTTCGTTGTCATACTACGGCTTTCCATCTTCTACTTTGATTCTATTGGTTTCGAATGCTCTTACAAGTGTTTCTATTCATGCGAACCCGTAATTCAAAGGTAGGGCGTTTAATTTTAATTTTAATTAACCTATGACGCGCTTCCAGGGAGTCAGTCGCCTTGCGTTGCCGCCAGCACCTACAGATTGATGTGGAGGAGGCCTTGCGTGACATTTTTCGAATGTCGTTCGGGAGACGGAACCGTTTTGATTTTCGAGAGGAACCTCTGGGAGGTTTCCTCTGTGTACGACTTCGTGTCGGTTTTGACGTGGTGTTGGGTGACTAAAACTCCTTCTCTTCTCCTCGGAGTTGTCTCAGCCTCGTTCTTGATGTGCAGGGCAGGTGTGTTGAGACGTCTGCTCTCTTTTCCGTGCAGGTTATAAGTGTCAAACTCTCCCTTCTCTTACAGCCATCTAGTTACGTGCGACCTTTTTGGGGCGATCTTTTGGTATATGCTTTAGTACACCTTGTGGTGGTAGTATGGACTGTTGGGCCCAGTTTCTGGTCTGACTTGTGCTTGAAGAACGACGTTCTGCTGTTATCTGTGACGATCCAATCAGGGAGAGCAGATGTAAGACCGGCATTCGTCTAGTCGGCCGGGGTTTTTGATGTCCACGTCTTCATACGCCGACGCGGGTGATGTAAGAAGTCGCAAGGAGGATTACCCAGGTGGCAACTACCCTTTATTTACGATCGGAATTTTGCACTAGGGTTTATTTAGTTCATTGCTTTATGCCGGTTTTGGTTTACTATTACCGTAACACCCACGTCCGTCACGACTGAAGCCGCAGGCGGTGCAACAAGTTAATTTCCTCAGCACCGAGCTGGTTTCCGCACATGGTAACTAGCAAGTGTAAGCAACGCGAGAGTACTCACGCCAATGCGCCAGCGCCCTTTTCTGTTTTGGGCAGCGCAAATTTGAATATTTTTGATATTTTTGCGGCCATTAACTCTATTGGGGTTTGAGTAAATTCGCCTTTTTTGATCTGTGTGCTTTTATGAACGTTTTATTTTCGCCCGAACCTAATCATCTTTTTTTTTGCGGAGCCTACGCGTTTGAGAGGGAACTCAAAGATCACCTATGCGTTTTGTTTATTATTTTAATGGTGCCAGCCAAGTAACTGACGGATTAATTAGAACCAGTATCAGATGAAGTATCTTTACTTTCTTTTACTTTTCAAAAAATGAAAAAAAAAAAAAATCCGCCGGGTCACCGCAAGTTACGTCATCTCCGCCTCACCACATCGCAAAGCTGACCACCCCGGAACCGGAACATCCGATATCGCACGTCGTATCAGAGAAATATGAGCGACGGAGCAACCGACGCGACGCGATGGCGGTTCCGTAAAAATGAAGACTTTTTACGAAAGCGAAAAACGTAAGGCTTCGAGGAAGAATAAATCGCAGATCTTTGTCGGAGAGCTCCACGAAGCCGGGAGGGGTGAACTGTAATAAATTATGCAGGCGAATACAAAAGTACGGTCGGAATGCCTTAAACGCCGTACGGTCTGGAGATGACGACGACGAGGGAGAGTACGTCGGGGCCCGTCGGGTCAACGCTGATCGATTAGGTCATAACAAATGAGAGGCCAAACGTGTACGCCGCCGTCAGAAGCTGCGACCCGATGTTGACACGGACGAAGATATAAAGTATTCAGAAGACACGGGACACGTTTCCTGAGGGACGGAAAAAATAAAACAAATAGCAATACATACAAAAACAGGTGTCGTATATTATGTTCATATTTCTATTTATTCTCGAAAGAGTCTGTAAGATCGTTAAGATTTTAAAATTGTGTAAATGCTTCGGCCAAGGAGACATTTCTTTTCCGTCTGAATAAGTCTAGAACAGTTGAGGATTGCTGATGAGGCGGAGCGATTGACGGTCCAAAATGTTGACTGGCAACTGTTAACTGTCCGCAAACAGACGACGGGTGAGCAAAAAATATACACCGTTTAGGGTAAACAGAACTCTTGCCTACAAATGAACGAACAAACACCTGCGTTTAAGCAACAAAAAAAACTTATCCATATAACTTAATCCATATTGGTTTTGAAGACAAACGAAACAAATACTTCAGTTAGGTTTTATATCACATAAATTTTTGAGGTTAAACTGCTACGAAGGTATCGACCAGAGCAGACGAACGCGATCCACTCAAATGCTATACTACGTGAGGTACAAACTCGCTGCGAGGAGGGTAACCCAGCGGCATTAAAAATGTATGACGTGGGTAATTATAAATGTATGACCAAAGTACGAAATTAAGTTGGCTGCACCGGAATCAAAATGTTCGTCATAGCATAGGATCTGTCAACGAATTTACTCTAAAACGAGCAGCCTCCGATCTTAGCTGGACCTGGTGACAACTCTGCGCTGGGCCTTTCCCCAGCTTTTCCCCTCGGCTAGCTACAGCGAGAATGGGGATGGGTAATATTATGATGGTAAGGTATTCGGGCGCCAGTGCGGATTCAACCCAAGCTGATTGCCTAAAAGCACTTCGTCAGCGTCCCCGGACTGACTTAGTGATTGCAGAAGGTCCCAAACAAAACTTGAGGCTACGCGTATCTCACACGCAGGCGAAGGTAGAATAGAAAGAATACACAGCTCAAATAATAAAATTATAACAAACACTCAAAAGTGCCCCCCTGCCCCCATCGTCGTTGCAAATCGAGGGCCTGTTTCGTTTTAAATTCAAAATTATGCATTAAATTATTAAATGACATCTGCTTGCATTTACCAGAGTTTGTGAACAGACTAACGAAACACCGGGTATAATAATTTTTGGTACAAATTCAAATCATTATTGTTGTTCGCATTACAAATATCAAGAAAAAAACAGGGTGCCGTCAGATACCCTTCATGAAAATAAAAAAAAAACAAAAAATAAAAATAATTGCGTTACCAAAAAATATGTTGAAGTTGTACGTATTCAACGGAACACTGGGTATATAAGCGGTATCCTTTGATCTCGCAAAACGCAGAATCACGCTTACATTTTAAGAGCAAGCTACGCCCCTATCGGCCATTTCAGTAACACTCGCCAAGACAACAAGAGGCGGTGTACGTTTGTTCCTTGCGATATACCGCACGTGTTTTCAATTGAATGTCGTAAATCATGTCCATAAACGTCACTTTGGTAATTCCTGACTTCTTTGAGGTTTAATCGCCAACACGCAATAGACGGATTGCGTCATATGTCAGCAGCATTGATTTAAATGTACAATTAAAAGATAGACGAAGAATTGCGCGATAAATAAATCTTCTCAGGGATAATTTAATTTGCATATACACAGGCTGCTCAATCAATCGACGGGATTGAAATGCAAAATAAACTCAAATCGAGTAAATAAAACAAGAACACATGAGAAGCAACTGTTACGGTGCTGCAAATCTGCTCAGATTGTGGTGGGGACTTCAAGTATCCTCTGTATAGCGCTATTTCGGCCCTAATTGGGGCCTCATTAGCAAAAGGGCAGCTCGAGAAACTCCACAGCCCAGTAATAGCAGAAAACCGCTTAAGGCACGCCCTCAGGCGGCTAGGGGTTTGATCTTATCCCTTGAACTGAAGATAAATCGATTAACAAACATAAAAAAAGATGGTAAATTGATGGTTACAAAGTAAAAAAAAATTAAATGAAACCGAATAAAAGAAAGGAAAGATAGATCAATGCTCTTTTGGACTTCTCAGGGATAATTTGCATATGCAAAAAAAGATCGTAAACAAGCGCGGGTAATTGACATCTATGACTTTGGCGGTATCCTTTGATCTCGCAGATACACAGAAACTCACATGCACTTTAACAGGAAGCCACGTCCGTATCGGCTATTTGAGTATACCTCGGCAAAGCAGCAAACGGAGGCGAAGGTAACCTCGAAGCGGGCGGCATTTGTTTGCACAAAGCCGCGGCAGGTGTTTCGATTTCGTTTATCTCTGTGACATTTCCCGACTTTTTTGAGGTTTAATCGTCGAGCGGTATATGGATTGCTCCGTATGTCAACAACGTCGTCGGTTTAAATATAAAACGCAAAAATAGACGAAGAATTGCGCCTGAAATAATTCGCGTCTTTTACACTTCTCAGGCATAATTTGCTTATATACAGGCTGGTCATTGAAAAGCGATTTTCCAAACCGTAACCAAGTGTCTTCACGCACAAATGGTTTATCTTATGAGCACGTTCAGGTAAAGTTACCGCTTACTCAAGGTTAAGAAGTGCGAAAATCTAAACATACAATACTCGAATGACTCTAAACTAAACCACGTATAACCACCGGGTTTGCAGTGTTGTTTGAAGTTGATGGAGGTTTCATTTAAGAAGAAAACAGCGTAAATTAATCCGGGGTGTAACTGACATGTACGAATTTTGCGGTATCCTTTGATCTCGCAGACACGCAGAAACGTTTAACGTGCGCTTTAAGAGGAAGCCGCGACCCATCGGTCATTTGACTACACTTCGGCAAAATAACAAAGGGCGGCAAATGTGACTTCTAAGCCGCTGACGAAAGAAGCAATGTTTTAAACTGAAATTGAAATGAGCTCTTAACACAGATTCGGATAGCAGCTTCTAGAATTGCAATTTCTTAAGTGTTGTGCTGACTTTTATTCTTCATTTACTACGAGTAAGGCGTCGCTCAAAGCCCTTTGCAAGACATGTTCCTCGACTTTGATTTAGTTTAATATTTAGTTTAATATTTAATTTCGCACGCATCTTGACAATGAGTCGGATTTGTTCAAAAACAAAAAAAGGTATCTACTATTTTAGCTAGCACGTTTGTGTAAAGCAAATATCGTAAGAAGCTTCCGTTGCCGCAGTAAAATTTATTGATTCAGCGACCGCAGCCGCACCGCGTCGACCGCAGCAGCGCTCACCGCCAACCGGAACGCTTTTTTGCCGCCCGCGGCTCCTTTTCATCTCTCAGGTGAATCCCCCGGTTTGAAAAAAATAACAAAACGCGGAGTAACGGCGGCCTTGTCGTAAGCAATTGTCGAAAAATTTTTGGCATCGGGTGCCGCGTACCGGCGAACACGGGTCGATAAATCATGCAAGAGAGACGGTGCGGGTGGCCTGCTGGGGTTGAACGGAACAAGGCGGCGTTTGTACGTAACATGCGGTCGTCCGTCGGTGTGCTTCACGCCGGAACCGCATTGTCACGAACATTTGCCCGACTCTCGGAAAGGTCCTTCTGACTCACGGCTTTCCAAAGAAACGCCCACGCTGGAACCATCTCCCGGAATTATTGTGTTATGAACGCGGGCGAGCACCCGAAATAAATCGAAGTAATTAACAATACTGCCTAACTTCATTCTTCAGCAATGAAATATTCGTGTAGCTTCCGGATGTACATCGAACTTTGATTTATAATTTGATTACAAAAAATGTTTATCGTGATGAGTTGTATCCTCATTCGCGAAATTAATATCAAACTGAGCAAACTGACTGATTATAAAAAAATAATCAAAATAAAAAAATAACCTTAACGTGGAACGGAACACGTAATTGGGACAACAGGCTTGATTCCAAAGACCTGGAAGATCGACTTCTGGTACGCTGCCACCGTTTTTAAGCATTTTTCCCTTTCAGATTGTTACGCAAATGGAGAATATCGGATGTTCGCTTGCTATGCATAAAGAATCCTTAATCGTGTGCATAATTAAGAGCAATACTGCAACTTCCGCCGGCTCGACTTCGTTCTTGTTTATTGCGCGTCGTGCTGTTCGCATAATTCGAGGAAATTCAACCATTACTACTTGACTCTGACCTTGCACTCTGCGTTATGATACATTATAACATTAATTAAGCGCAACTTAATTTTTACAGCGATATTACGTCTCTGCGTACTGAACATTCGATCCTTTACAATAAAATACCATACTATGTGGCCATGAAATAAAGCGGGAAGTTAGAATAAGGCCTTCAAAGACGAAGACAAAACCATATAGTTAGGTCAAGAGGCTGGACTCGAAGGACCCGGAAGATCGTCTTCTTGTCGGCTCCCGCTTTGCTTAAGCACTCCCCCCTTCCTGATTGTTACGCAGGTGGGGAATATCGGATATTGCATTTGCTATGCAAAAAAAAATCCTTAATCGTGTGCATAATTAGGAACAATATTGCAATTTCCGCCGGCTAGACTTCGTTCTTGTCTACTGCGAGTCGTGCTGTCCGAATAATTCGAGGAAATTCAACCTCCACTACTTGACTCTGACCTTGCACTTTGCGTTATGATACATTATAACATTAATTAAGCGCAACTTAATTTTTATAACAATATTACGTCTCTGCGTACTGAACATTCGATCTTTTACAATTAAATACCATACTGCGTGGTCATGGAATAAAGAGGGAGGATAGAATAAGGCCTTCAAAGACAAAGACAAAATACATATAGTTAGTTCAAGAGGCTTGATCGACGGACCCGGAACATCGACTTCTTGTCCGCTCCGGCTTTGCTTAAGCACTTTCTCCTTCCCAATTGTCACGCAAGTGGGGAGTATCGGATGTTGCGTTTGTTATGCATAAAAAATCCTTAATCGTGTGCGTAATTAAGAGCAATATTGCAACTTCCGCCGGCTTAAATTCGTTCTTGTCTATTGCGCGTCGTGCTATCCGAATAATTCGAGGAAATTCAACCTCCGCTACTTGACTTTGACCTTGCACCATGCGTTACGATACGTGATAATATTATTTAATCGCAACTTAATGGCAGCTCCACGTACTGAACATTCGATCCTTTACATTACGAGACATGGCAGATATAGAAAAGAAAAACAGAAACAGAATACAATAAAGAAACCATGCTGTCATAGGTGAAATAAAGAAGGAGGATGGATAAAGTCCTTTAAAGACAAAGACAAAATCAAACACGTAGCCCAACGATAGTCAATGTATACGTAACAAATAAAGTAAATGGAAGTGCAATACGTAAGTTCTGAATTAGGGAACACGATAATAAACAAGAAGGTGAAAAGTAGCCACTTGGGAATCTGGACCCCGTCTGCGTAGAGGGCAACCCTCTCACTTTTGTCCTCGATCTACTTAAATAACTTATAAAAAAAAGTTGAATTAAACATCGTACAGTGGCGAGTATAGAAAACGAGACGCTATTTTTTCCTCCATGGCTTTCATTGGCATTTTTGCGTTTAACCTATAATGTCATAAATATCAAACTCTAAGAAGTTCAAGAAATAATTATGTTATCAACATAGATAACAATAATTGTACTGAAGTTGCTGTCGACTAAAAAAAGAAGAGAAAAAAAAAACGATCATTTCATTATCAAAATAAAAATAAATACCGCCAAATTTAACAAAACAAAATGAAAAGACTTAACGATATGTCAAATTGATACCAAAATTTGATAAAGAAAAATATAATTTGCAAATATTAGAGAAGAAAGATGATCAGCTAATAATTAAAAAAATAAAATAAAATAAAATAAAGTCAAGTCTAATGAAAGAGAGAAAGAGAGAGAGAAAGAATGGCGATCAATCGACTAAAATAAAACTCAACTCAAATCCGAGTGTATAAATAAAACAAACAAAGTCAATCAATTGATAATTAAAAAATAAAAAATCAAATAAAATCAAACAAGAGGAAAAATAAAAAGAGACAAAAGATGCTCAAATAACAGACGAAAATGAAAATGATATAAATCTAATATTGAGACAATTTGATTTAAAAAATTGACTAATTTTATCGTAATCCAAAATTTAATCATTAAATTCATTTTTCCCTTAATTTTAATTGAATTTTTTTTTAACTAAATTTCCTCTGTAAATAAAAAAGATAATTAAAAAATAAATTCAATTGAAGTCGCACAAAAGAGAAAACAAAAATAACGATTATCAATCGACGGCATGAAAATGTAAAATAAACTCAAATCGAGTAAATAAAACAAAAAACAAAAACAAAAGGCAATCAATTCGGCGAAAAACAGAAAAAAGATGTTAATGAAAAATGAATAAAATGAAACAAAAAATGATCAATTGATGCACGATAATAAAAATTATGTAAATCTAACGGTGAGTCAATTTGATTTAAAAAGTGAGGAATTTTGTTTTAATAAAAAATTTTATCCGTAAATATTGAAGGGAAAAGAAAGAGAATTAAAATATAAAATAAAGTAAGTCAAATCGCACAAAAAAGAAAACAAAATTGGCGATCAGTCGACATGATTAAAATGTAAAATAAACTCAAATCCAGTAAATAAAAAAAAAATAAATACAAAAGATGATCAATTGATTAAATAACTAACAAACGAAAAGAAAAGAGATGACAAATAAATTAAAATTTTCAAATTATATGAAATTGAATAAAAGAAAAAGAAAAAAGTAGATAAACTGTTCTCATTAAAAATTGAATTAAATAAGGATAATTAAGGAATAAAAACAAACAAAAGATTTGATGATTACAAAATGAAAACAAATTAAATGAAATCAAAAGAAAAAAAAAACAAAGATAGATAAATTGTTAGCATTAAAAACTGAATTAATTAAAGTTAAATAACGAATAAAGAAAAAACAAAAGACGATCGGCGAAGAAGATAAGGCGAAAGCAAACATTCTACAGCACGAATGAAGAGCATTGACAATTTTTTTATCGACAGTTTGAACAAAAGAGAGAGCAGAATGGATTCAAACTGATAATTCAAACATAAAATGAAATCAAACTGAATCAAGAATCAAGACAAAATACGATCGGAATAATTTACAAAAAAAAAATTAAATCAAAGAGGATCAGTACAGCTACACATACTGCTTTAAAAACAATAATAAACTGTTTTAAGAATAATAATAAAATTTGAAAGGAGCTCGCAGGAAATTTTCATTTTCTTGTGAGGGTTCGTCCTTCCTCCCGAAAACCAAAATTGTATGGAACGACACTCGCAAGTTTTGGATCCCCTTCAAACACCAACCAAGTGTTGGGGACAACGTAAGACGATTGACTCGCTCAAAGCGCACCGCAGGTTAATAAAGCCAAAACGGGCCTATCCTTAAAGTACGAAGGAAGGGTTCACACGAACCGAGAATATCGTGACGGCATCAAACCCAATTGAATAATAGTAAAAGGCAGGGAAAGACCAATGGTATGAAAACTCAAATGTAAACGCAAGTTAAGCTCCTCGTCGCATGTCATGTGCAAAAGTTGTAATTCTCAGAACCGGAAACAGCAATAAAGTTAAAAATGTGAACAAGCCAATCAACAGACAGCGGCATCGTTTGAAGTGCACGCGTTCATTTAAGAGGAACGAATGCATCTGGGCTAATTTAAACAACGCCGAAATGATTGAGATTTATAACGAAGCGGTATCCTTTGATCTCACAAAACGAAGAATCGCACGTACATTTTAAGAGTAAGCCGCAGCTCTATCGGCCATTTCAGTAACAAGTGTTTTCAATTGAATGTGGTAAATCATGTCCATAAACGTCACTTTATTATTTCCTGATTTCTTTCAGGTTTAATCACCAATACGCAATGCATGGATGGCGTCGTATGTCAACAGCGTTTGTTTAAATGTATAACGAGAAAGATAAACGAAGAATTGCACGAGGAATAAATGACGTTTTTTGCACTTTTCACAGATAATTTGCATATGTACAGGGTGGTCAAGCAATCGACGAGATTAAAAAGCAAAATAAACTCAAATTGAGTAAACAAAACAAAAAATTGACAATTAGAAAAATTAACAAACAGAAAATGATGATAAATTGATGCTTACAAAATAAAAACAAATTAAAGTTTTTTTAATCCTTGGTGTTTGCCCAACGGGGTTCTAAGTCATAGAGATGTCTGAACCTCAGGACCGGGAGGGTATTTTTGTGTGTGTAAAGTGTTCCATGGTTTTGTTACTTCCAAATCTCCTTGCCGTTGAAGGGGAAGCAGTGTCGAATTGTATCCCCAACGCTGAAGGTTATCTGAAGTGAGTAACGACCATCTCTGATAAATATCTCGAACGGGTTGCGAACCCACAACCGTACGATTGTCCTTTAGCTCTGAACGGTTCAGGAATTTTAAAATGAAATCGAATAAAAGAAAAAGAAACAAGGCAATTGCTGTTTCGCACTTCTCAGGGATAATTTGCGTATGCCAGGTGTTCATTTAAGAAGAAAAGATCACAAAAAAGGTGGGTAATTGACATCTACGACTTTGGCGGTATCCTTTGATCTCGAAGATACGCAGAAACACACATACACTTTAAGAGGAAGCCACGCCCTTATCGATCGGCTATTTCAGTACCTTGACATTTCCTGACTTCTTTAAGGTTTAATCGCCGCGCAATAGGTGGATTGCTTAGTATGTCAAGAGCGTCGTGGTGTTGGTTTAAATATACAACGGAAAATTAGAACAAAGAATTGCGCGAAAAATAAATCGCGTCTTTTACACTTCGTACGCCGCCGTCAGAAGCTGCGACCCGATGCTGACACAGACGAAGATATAAAATATGCAGAAGACACGGAACACGTTTCCTGAGGGACGCAAAAAATAAAACAAATAGCAATACATACAAAAACAGGTGTCGTATATTATGTTCATATTTCTATTTATTCTCGAAAGAGCCTGTAAGATCGTTAAGATTTTAAAATTGTGTAAATGCTTCGGCCAAGGAAACTTTTTTTCCGTCTGAATAAGTCTAGAACAGTTGAGGATTGCTGATGAGGCGGAGTGATTGACGGTCCAAAATGTTGACTGGCAACTGTTAACTGTCCGCAAACGGACGACGGGTGAGCAAACAAATATACACCGTTTAGGGTAAACGGAACTCTTGCCCATAAATGAACGAATGCGTTTAAGCAACAAAAAAAAACTTACCAAACAATCCGTAGTGGTTTCGAAGAAAAACGAAACGAATACTTCAGTTAGGTTTACATAAATTGATGGTTACAAAAGAGAAACAAATTAAATTAAATCGAATCAAAGAAAGAAAAGACAGATCAATGCTCTTTTGCACTTCTCAGGGATAATTGGATAATTTGCATACGCCAGGTGTCCGTTTAAGAAGAAAAGATCATACATAAGCGCGGTTAATTGACATCTACGACTTTGGCGGTATCCTCTGATCTCGCAGATACGCAGAAACTCACATGCACTTTAACAGGAAGCCACGCCCGTATCAGCCGTTTGAGTACCCCTCGGCAAAGCAGCAAACGGAGGTGAATGTAACCTCGAAGCGGGTGGCATTTGTTTGTGCAAAGCCGCGGCAGGTGTTTCGATTTCGTTTCTCACTTTGAGATTTCCCGATTTCTTTGAGATTTAATCATCGAGCAGTATGTGGATTGCTTCGTGTGTCAACAGCGTCGTCGTCGCGTCGGTTTACAAAACGCAACGGAAAAATAAAGGAAGAATTGCGCGAGAAATAAATCGCGTATTTTACACTTCTCAGAGATAATTGGCGTACGTATGCAGGGTGGTTCCTGAAAAGCGCTTTTCCAAACCAAAATCGTGTAATGCACAAATGGTTTGTCTTAAGAGCACGTTCAGGTAATGTTACCTCTTCTTCAAGGTTAAAGAGTGCAAAAATCTAAACGCACATTACTCGAACGACTTTAAACTAAATCACGAATAACGACCGGGGTTTGCTGTGTCGTTTGAAATTGATGCAGGTGTTCCTTTAAGGAAAAAAGAGCGCAAACAAACCCGGGTGATTAACATCTACGGCTTTGGCGGTATTCTTTGAACTCGCAGATACGCAGAAATACGCGCGCACTTCAAGAGGAAGCCACGCCCTTTTCGGCCGTTTGAGTATACCTCGGCAAAGCAGCAAACGGAGGTGAATGTAACCTCGAAGCGGGCGGCATTTGTTTGTGCAAAGCCGCGGCAGGTGTTTCGATTTCGTTTCTCACTTTGACATTTCCCGACTTCTTTGAGATTTAATCATCGAGCAGTATATGGATTGCTTCGTGTGTCAACAGCGTCGTCGCGTCGGTTTACAAAACACAACGGAAAAATAGAGGAAGAATTGCGCGAGAAATAAATCGCGTCTTTTACACTTCTCAGAGATAATTTGCTTATATACAGGTTGGTCATTGAAAAGCGATTTTCCAAACCGTAACCAAGGGTCTTAACGCACAAATGGTTTGTCTTATGAGCACGTTCAGGTAAAGTTACCGCTTACTCAAGGTTAAAGAGTGCAAACAACTAAACGCACATTACTCGAACGACTTTAAACTAAATCACGAATAACGAACGGGGTTTGCTGTGCCGTTTGAAATTGATGCAGGTGTTCCTTTAAGGAAAAAAGAGCGGAAACAAACCCGGGTGATTAACGCGTGATCTACGACTTTGGCGGTATTCTTTGAACTCGCAGATACGCAGAAATACGCGCGCACTTCAAGAGGAAGCCACGCCCTTTTCGGCCGTTTGAGTATACCTCGGCAAAGCAGCAAACGGAGGTGAATGTAACCTCGAAGCGGGCGGCATTTGTTTGTGCAAAGCCGCGGCAGGTGTTTCGATTTCGTTTCTCACTTTGACATTTCCCGACTTCTTTGAGGTTTAAACGTCGAGCAGTATATGGATTGCTTCGTATGTCAATAGCGTCGTCGCGTCGGTTTACAAAACACAACGGAAAAATAGACGAAGAATTGCGCGAGAAATAAATCGCGTCTTTTGCACTTCTCAGAGATAATTTGCTTATATACAGGTTGGTCATTGAAAAGCGATTTTCCAAACCGTAACCAAGTGTCTTAATGCACAAATGGTTTATCTTATGAGCACGTTCAGGTAAAGTTACCTCTTACTCAAGGTTAAAGAGTGCAAACAAGTAAACGTACATTACTCGAACGACTTTAAACTAAATCACGAATAACGACCGGGGTTTGCTGTGTCGTTTGAAATTGATGCAGGTGTTCCTTTAAGGAAAAAAGAGCGCAAACAAACCCGGGTGATTAACATCTACGGCTTTGGCGGTATTCTTTGAACTCGCAGATACGCAGAAATACGCGCGCACTTCAAGAGGAAGCCACGCCCTTTTCGGCCGTTTGAGTATACCTCGGCAAAGCAGCAAACGGAGGTGAATGTAACCTCGAAGCGGGCGGCATTTGTTTGTGCAAAGCCGCGGCAGGTGTTTCGATTTCGTTTCTCACTTTGACATTTCCCGATTTCTTTGAGATTTAATCATCGAGCAGTATAATGATTGCTTCGTGTGTCAACAGCGTCGTCGCGTCGGTTTACAAAACACAACGGAAAAATAGAGGAAGAATTGCGCGAGAAATAAATCGCGTCTTTTACACTTCTCAGAGATAATTTGCTTATATACAGGTTGGTCATTGAAAAGCGATTTTCCAAACCGTAACCAAGTGTCTTAACGCACAAATGGTTTGTCTTATGAGCACGTTCAGGTAAAGTTACTGCTTACTCAAGGTTAAAGAGTGCAAAAATCTAAACGAACGTTACCCGAACGACTTTAAACTAAATCACGAATAACGACCGGGGTTTGCTGTGTCGTTTGAAATTGATGCGGGTGTTCCTTTAAGGAAAAAAGAGCGGAAACAAACCCGGGTGATTAACGCGTGATCTACGACTTTGGCGGTATTCTTTGAACTCGCAGATACGCAGAAATACGCGCGCACTTCAAGAGGAAGCCACGCCCTTTTCGGCCGTTTGAGTATACCTCGGCAAAGCAGCAAACGGAGGTGAATGTAACCTCGAAGCGGGCGGCATTTGTTTGTGCAAAGCCGCGGCAGGTGTTTCGATTTCGTTTCTCACTTTGACATTTCCCGACTTCTTTGAGATTTAATCATCGAGCAGTATATGGATTGCTTCGTGTGTCAACAGCGTCGTCGCGTCGGTTTACAAAACACAACGGAAAAATAGAGGAAGAATTGCGCGAGAAATAAATCGCGTCTTTTACACTTCTCAGAGATAATTTGCTTATATACAGGTTGGTCATTGAAAAGCAATTTTCCAAACCGTAACCAAGTGTCTTAACGCACAAATGGTTTGTCTTATGAGCACGTTCAAGTAAAGTTACCTCTTACTCAAGGTTAAAGAGTGCAAAAATATAACCGCACATTACTCGAACAACTTTAAACTAAATTACGAATAACGAGCGGGTTTGCGGTGTCGTTTGAAGTTGATGCAGGTGTTCTTATAAGAAAAAAAGAGCGCAAACAAACCCGGGTGATTAACATCTATGACTTTGGCGGTATTCTTTGAACTCGCAGATACGCAGAAACATGCGTGCTCTTCAAGAGGAAGCCACGGTCGTCTGAGTATACCTCGGCATAAAAACAAACGGCGACGAAAGTAACCTCAAAGCGAGCGGCATTTGTTTGTTGTGCAAAGCCGCTGCAGGTGTTTCGATTGAAAGTCCTAATGTCTATTCGATTCAATGCGATTTCTTTTTGCTGAAAGTTCGGTTTCGTGATGAATCAATCAATTTACCGCAAAAGCGTAACGATCGATTTTTACGGGAACTTTAAATATAGAATGAAGCTATCGGCGATTGTTGGTTTTATAGTCCGAGGTAATAACTTCGTTTCGCCCGTGAAATTCCCAATGCGAAAGCTATTTTTGTTTTCCGGCTGCGCCTCGAATGAATTTTAAACCCGCTTTAAACACCCCCGGCATTATCACCATCCCTCATTGATTGTTGCATAATTCCGACGATCATAAAGCAGATTTGATTACCCCACGCCACATGTTTTCCATCCACTTAATCCACGATACGTTTTTTTTTATTTTGGTATTCGGCGCGCGCGTTCGATGATCATTTATTTATTTGTTTGGACGGCTTTATTTTTATTTGAACGACCGCATTAATATTCAAATAGCGCTTCGGATAGATCGATTCTGACTAGTTTCGTTCGGCGATAAAACGCCGGAGAGGCAATTCTAATTAGTCGATTAACGCCCGGTCGGAAGTCATCTCCATTACAAGAGCGTGCGTTTGACGCGCGTTGGATTTCCTGTTCCAACTTGTTATTATCGTTGTTACACAACACCTCCCAAAAATCGATTCTAATTTGATCAACAATTAGCACGCGAATAAATCAATTTTCGACGGCGTGAAATTCCACGTTTCGTTAATTACACGGGCGCATCATCTTCAGTTACGTGCGATGTTTACCGCGCCGCCGCCGCGCCGTACCCGATCGAATTTCAAATCTAACAAACCTGAACAGGAACGAGGAGGAGGAGGAGGAGGAGGAGGCAGCGGTGAAGAGGAGGATTTTATTGCATCTGCATTTTATTAGGGAATCGGCTCGCGGCGATAAAACGGGAGAGTATCAAAAATCGCTCGTGTGCTTTTTTTATGGCTCTAAAACGGCGAATTTTACGAGCGTGTTGCAACGCTTCCAAACTTATATGTGTACGCAAACGTTGAAATAAAATGAAAATGTGCGTGCTTCGCAAATTCAAAAAAACAAATCTCATTTGGATGGCATTCAAATTAGGTCAATTTGTTCCTGATACGATCGGCGCGGCGTTCAAATAGTTTAAGTTTTAAATTTTCTGTTATGAAATATTCACAAACATTTTATTGCAGACACTGGCAATAAATATCGGATTACGAGCTCTCGCAATTACTTTAACAATCATAATAAGTTTAAATAATAGATACATTTCTGCATTCTTATACAAACCTGCAATAAATATAGGGTGTTTAAACAATCTTATTATTATTATCTTATTTTTTTTTTAAATACGAAAAACGAGAAACGCCCATAAAGTAAATCATGAACCTGCTAGTATACCTAAAAATATTTCTTCATTTTTTCTTAGTCCAGTAATTGAAGAAGACATTCTGAAAGTTGTATCTTCACTTAAATCAACTTTTAGTGCAGGATATGATAACATAAGCTCATTTCTTTTAAAACATTGCATATCAGAAATTGTAACACCACTTACTATGATAGTAAATAACTCATTTAGTCAGGGAGTATTTCCAGAAAAACTCAAGACAGCAGAAATTAAACCTATATATAAAAAGGGATCCAAACTGTTAATTGAAAACTACAGACCGATTTCTTTGTTAAGCTCATTTTCTAAAATAATCGAAAAAATTGTTAGCAAAAAACTATTATTCTTTCTTGAAAAGCAGAATTTATTGAACATTAATCAATTTGGTTTTCGTAAAGGGCGCTGCACTACATCTGCAATCTTAACATTTTTGGACGAGTTGTATTTGTACATGGATAAAGGTGAAACTTGCCTAGGCCTCTTTTTGGATCTCAGCAAAGCATTTGATTTGGTAAATCATAACAAATTATTAGAAAAATTAGATGCATATGGCATTAGAGGTACAACTTGGGACTGGTTTTATAGCTATCTTCATAATAGAACTCAGTGTGTTGCATATAAAAGCTCTAAATCCGAAATGTCCAAACTAAATCGAGGTATCCCACAGGGATCTGTTTTAGGACCTCTTTTGTACATATTATACATAAATGACTTCCCTCTTACTAATGCTACAATTTTCGCCGACGACACGTCTCTATTGATTCATGGTAACGATACTAACAATGCTTTTTGAAAATCAAAATCTGATTTAATGCTTACTGGAACATATTATGCTACAAATGATTTAATTCTTAATACTAATAAATCTTTTTACATTAATTTTACTGTAACAAAAGAACCTGATCATAGTTTACTCATCCGTTATCAAAATAATACTATTAAACGAAGCGACGATACCAAATTTTTGGGTATTGTCATCGATAGCAAATGTAAGTGGAAAAAACACATTGATACTTTATGTAACAAGTTAGCCTCAATTTGCTTTACACTGAAGCATCTGAGAAGGTCTGTAAATGCCGATGTATTGAGAATGTATTACTTTTCAAAATTTCATTCTTTGATTTCTTATGCCACAATTGTTTGGGGATCAAGTAGCGAATTTGAACGCGTTTTAATATTACAAAAGAGAGCGCTACGTATCATGGAAGAAGTAAATTTTCGAACAAGTTGCCGAAATATTTTTAGAAAATGGAAAATAATGACAGTGACAGGAATTTTAATTTTTCAGTTGATAAATTATGCGAAAGAAAATGCACTTCGGTGGGAAACACTAAATTCATACCATAATTATAATACTCGAAATGGTTTTTCGCTAGAAATCCCCCGTCACAAATTAACATTTTACAGAAAATCACCAAAGTACCTAGCAATTACTAGTTACAATAAAATTCCACAAAGTTTTAAGAACTTAGGTGATAGAGCATTTAGAACAAAACTAACTAATTTATTAATTCAAAAGTGCTATTATACTTTTGGTGAGTTCTTGAATGACAATTCATTTCCTGAGTAACTTGCAATTTCTGTGATATTTTGTCTTTTACATCTAATCAATAACATTTAACAATTGTTAAGTAATTTTATTTTAAAGTGTTGTCTTGTCAAATATTACACCATTCAAATGTATTATGACGTGTCCAATATCATATTGTATGATCTACTGGATGTGAATAAATATTATTATATTATTATTATTATTATATTTAATAAGTGATGTTTAACCATCTAACGCTGGCTGGAAACTTTCTCGAAAAGAAAACACGTAATTAGATCAAGAGACACTGCACCAGAATGATCGCATTTCCCCTGCTAGTGGAGTTTTTTATGCACTTTCTTCTCTTTTGATTGCTACGCAAGTGGGGAACATCGGGTGTTGCAAAAATTGTCCTTAATAATAATCGTAAGCCCGACTTCGTTGTTTCTTGTGATGAGTCGTGCCCTGTGCATCTTAATTTCGATCGAAAGCCCGTACGGATGGGGGTTGGAAAACCACTTTTCATCCCCTTTTGTCCTCAATTCTTTTAAACAATCCGCACAAATTTGGATTTCAATTTCTTTGTTCGTAGCGCGTTTGGTTTGGTAAAACCAGCCAGAAATCGATCGATTTCCCAATTTATTTTCAAAATTTTTGCCCTTTGCTTTCTGTCTCTCTCTCTCTCTCTGGTTTTTTGCTCTTCTTGGAGTTCAAAATGAAAACTTTAATTAAGCCACTATCTCAAATAACGAGTGTTCAATTAAAAAAAGCGGTCTAGATAGCCATGAATTTATTCTGAACGTCTAGCGTAGGGTTCTTCGTACGACTAGCGTGAAGGTCACTTGCATTTCTAACCTCACTTTAACTCAACGAAGTCATTTCAAAAAGAAACTTTTATTATCGAATGTTTATATTAAGTATAAATATTAAAAAAAAATTGCAGAAGCAGCTTTCGAGTTTTGAACCGTCAACTTGTCAAAGTTGAAATTTAAATGAAGTTAATCGCGGCATGCGTTCCCGACAACAAAAGCCTGCTACAGCCTACTTGACCGTTTTTCTTTATTGAACACTCGTTAGAATGCCCGAATTTTTTAATTTAACAATATATTAAAAGAAAATTAATAAAAAATAAATAAATCGGTTAGGATTAAATTACGATTATAAAAGAGAACAAACACACCGTGTGAAGTTGTATCTTCATTCGCGAAATTAATTTTAAACAGATGAAACTGGCTGAAATGACTTAAATATAAGTAATAAAAAAACGCGTGATTTGATCAAGAGTTACTGCACTGCAGAGTGATCGCATTTCCCTTGCTGTTGAAGTTCTTTATGCACTTTCCTCTCCCTCTCTTGATTGCTACGCAAGTGGGGAACATCGGGTGTTGCATTTGCTATGCAAAAATTGTTCTTAATCGAGTGCATAAATTAGGCGTAATATTGCAGCTGTCGCAGTTGCTTCATTGTTCCTTGTAGTGAGTCTTGCCCTGTGCGTCTCAGTTTCGGTCGAAAGTGCGTACGGACGGGGGTTGGAAAACCACTTTTCATCCCCATTACAGGAAAGTAAATTAAATTAAATCATTCTAAAATCAAAGTTCAAGCCAGCACAAATTAGTATTATGTAAAGTCAGGATCAAATAAGTGCATACTACAAATCTCTTACGCAGCAAAGGGCGTCGGTAGGGTCACCAGAACGATAAACAGTGCTTTCTTGCCGGTTAGTTGTCGGAAGATGGGGTAGTCGTCAGGAAAATTAACAATAGTCGGCTCTTAAGCGCTACAGTAAGTATAAAAAGGCACAGTTACATTAGGCAAAATAAATAGAGTAATTAAGACAAAAGAGAAACACTTTTAACGCGTGTTTCTTACGTGAAAAAGCGAGAGGTGTAAAGCAAGGCTGTATTAAGAGTTTCTCTTGCCCCTTGACTGTGTTTTTGTTTGAAACACCCCGAGGCCAAATTAATTGCCACTATAGAAATAGGTGTTGAGAAATAAAGTGAACCAAATCATTTTAGAATTAAAGTTCACATAAGTACAAATTAGATTTTTATAAAGTCAGGATCAATTAAGTGCATACTGCAAATCCTCTACGCAGCAAAAGGCGTCGGTAGGGTCACCAGAACGATAAGCTGCTTTCTCGTCGCAAGGTAGGATAGTCGTTACGATAAATAATAGTCGGGTGACAAGCGTTAGGTGTTAGAGTAAGTGTAATTAATTTAAAAAGGCGCAAAGTTACATGTAACACAATAGGCAAAAGAAATAGAATAATTAAGTAAAAAACAAGAAACCTATTTTAATTTAATCTTTAAGTCCGGACAGGCGAGGGTTGAAGTTAGAAATCCACTTTTTACCCCCTTTTGTCTCCAATTTTTTTAAACAATCCGTAGTATATTTGGATTTCAATTTCTTTGTTCGTAGCGCGTCTGATTTGGTAAAACACGCCGGAAATCGATCGATTTCCCAACTTATTTTCTGCAGAGTTGTTCGATTGTCGTTTTACCTAGATTTTCAAAATTTTTGCCCCTTTCTCTCTCGCTCTGTCGGTCTGGTTTCTTGCTCTTCTTGGAACTCAAAATGAAAACTTTAATTAAGGGACTATCTCAAATAGAATGCGCGGATTTTTAAATTTAACAATGTATTTAAAAAAAAAACGTAAAATTTAGTTTACAAAATACTTTATAAAAAAAGAACAAAAACGACTGCTCGAAGTTACTCTAGAAATTATCAAATGTATTTTTTTTTGGCCATATTCCGAAGTTTTTAGTGTTTTCTTTTACAAAAGAAGAAGCTACTGCGAGTATCTTCATCTCCTATTATTGCGTAAAGTTAAACAAGATGCAAATTCTCTAAGTGCAACCGATGCAAGTGACGAATCGAAAACGCTATTAAAGTTAGCCTGGCTAAAAAATTTCTTGAAACATAATTTAAATTAAATTAATAAAAAATAAATAAATCGGTTAGGATTAAATTATGATTATAAAAGAAAACAAACACACCGTGTGGAGTTGTATCTTCATTCGCGAAATTAATTTAAAATTGATGAAAGTGACTGAAAATTTTTAAAATAAAAAAACACGTAATTAGATCAACAGGTACTGCACCAGAATGATCGCATTTCTCTAGCCTATGAAGTTCTTTATGTACTTTCTTCTCTCTTGATTCCTACGCAAGTAGGGAACATCGGGTATTGCATTTGCTATGCAAGAATTGTCCTTAAGTGAAGGCATAAATTAGGCGTAATATCGCTGCTGTCGTAAGCCCGACTTCGGTGTTTCTTGTGATGAGTCGTGCCCTGTGCATCTCAGTTTCGGTCTAAAGCCCGTACGGACGGGGGTTGGAAAACCACTTTTCATTCCCTTTTGTCCCCAATTCTTTTAAACAATCCGTATACATTTGGATTTCAATTTCTTTGTTCGTAGGGCATGTGATTTGGTAAAACAAGCCAGAAATCAATCGATTTCCCAACTTGTTTTCTACGGATTGGCGTTTTACCTGTATTTTCAGAATTTTTGCCCCTTTCTCTGACTCTCTGTCTGTCTGATCTTTTGCTCGTCTTGGAGTTCAAAATGAAAACTTTAATTAAGGGACTATCTCCAATAGAAAGCCCGAATTTTTAAATTTAAAAATATATTAAAAAAAACGTAAAATTTAGTTAACGAAGTACTTTGCTTTATCAAGTGTATTTTTTCTTGGTCATATTCCGAAGATTTTTAGGCGCAACATAAACGAATTCGACTGAAAACTACATTTAACAGCTTTCATAGTAACTCCGAGCAGTACGAACCAAGAAGCTACTCCGAGTATCTTCATCTCCTATTATTACACGAAGTTAAAACAAGATGCAATTTCTCTGAGTGCAACCGATGCAAGTGACGAATCGAAAACGCTATTAAAATTAATGCCTATAATGCGAATTGGATATGTTAAAGAGTATTCCCTAGCTGGAGTGGAGATATGGGTCGTGGGTCGATCTTCGACGATAATATGTTTAAGGGTGCCAGAGATAATTATCCAGCAGGAATCCTTGTCAATCCAAAATGCTTATCTCTGCGAACGGATCGCCTCGCTAACGTGTAAAAAGTTGAATGTTAGCAAAAATTAAAGTGTTAAAATAAAATAAAAAGTAACTAAATTGAATTATTCTTTCAACTCACCAAGGTTGTTGAGACACAGAGTTTAAATCAAAGTATTAAAAAAAATAAATAAACTGATTATCAGAAAAAAAAACAATCACTCGTGAGTATAATAACTGATTGTTGGAAAATTTTGCAATAAAAAAATAAGTCTTTCGACACGACGCGTAATTAGGTCAAGAGGCAACTGGAAGAACTAGGAATAATCGACTTTCTTGTGCACTCCCGCAATTTTTATGCCCTCTTTTTGTCCCTTCCAGGTTGTTATGTAAGTGGGGAATGCGATTGCATTTGCATACAAAAATATCCTCGATTAGGGGTAATATTTCGGCTTTCGCCCACTCGATCTCATTCTTCTGCGGACGAGCGCTGCATCGCGTGCAAAATTTTCCAGGAAATGCTCCCGTCGTTGCTCGTGTCGATTCGTACACGTTATGATTCATTATAGTATTATTTAATCGCAACTTAATTTTCAGAATCGGAAATTTATTCTTACAGGCCCCCTCACTGGCCGTAAGTTCGCATCTGCCCATCTTTGTTTGCCGTCTTCTAAACAAAATTTTAAATTTTTCCGAATAGATCACTTGAATCGGATTCTGTTAATGATCCTTATTTTATTGCATGAGTGTTAAATTTCATTTCAACGGATTCGCTGAGATATTTACGAAATAATTTTTGTTTTCGAGGATCATTTGCTTCAGCGGATCATGAATCTGTGAACTGATTTATTTTTACAGGCCACGCACTGGCCTTAAGTCCGTCTCTGCACATCGTTATTTGCCGTCTTTTTGACGAAATTTTCAATTTTTCCGAAACAGTCTCTCTTTTTTTCAGTACTTGAATCAGATTCTGCTAATTATAATTAAGTTATCGAATGAGTGTCAAGCCTAATTTCAACGGATTTGCTGAGCTATTTACGAAATTATCTTTGTTTAGTATTTCTCTTCCAGGATCATCTGCTTCAGCCGGTCATGATTCCTCCGATACTACCAACTGATTTAATTTTACAGGTCCCCCGCAGTGGATTTAAATCCATCTCTGCCCATCGTTATTTTCCGTCTTTTTAATGAAATTTGCAATTTTTCCGAATCGACCCCTTTTTAAGTACTCCAATCAAATTCTGCCAATGCTCTTTATTTTACTGAGCGTGTGATGAGTCTCATTTCAACGAATTCTTTGAGATATTACGAAATAATCTTTGTTTAGTTTTCTTTGGGGGCCGTATGCTTCAGTCGGCCGTGATTTCTTCGATGGGCCTTTACAAGTAACTTTTTGTTACTTTTTTAATGCTGGAAGGTTATCTCCTAGGAGGCCGCTCTGACTCGCGCTCTCCCTGTTTCGTTACTTCGGTATGTTAATTTCTATTGCCTTGAAAAGTCACATTCATCTGCCCTATTATTCGCTATTGCCTTGAAAGAATACGAAGCTGGTAGAAGTATTTCTTTTGATTACTTCAAGCCTACATACTCCATAATTTTGCGTTGAGATTTCTCTCTATCCTTTTCCTTCCGGATTGTTTGGTAAGTCAGTTTTTCTCTTTTCTTTCTACGCAAACGCAGGCTCGTTTATTTTTATTTTTTTTTTTTGTGGGGGTCATCTGCTTCAGCCGACCATAATTCCTCCAATACTGTCACTTATTTTCGGATTTCAACGTGCCTTCATAAGTAAGCTTTTGTTACATTTTTAGCGGCAGAAGGTTACCAATTTTGGCTCGTGCGCCCTCTGTTTCGTTACTACTTCATTTAGTATGCATTTCGGTACCGCCTTCAAAGGTTACTTTCGTCTACTTTAGTGGATGCTTCCATAGCAGTTATTAACCTCAAATTTTTTTGAGAACGCGAACCTGGTTGAAATGTTTGTTTTGCTCACTTCAAGCCTAAGCCGTAAGTTTTATTTTGAACCCACCGATCCGATTTCCGTCGTTGCTTCTGTATTTTATGCGGATTGTTTTGGTAAGTCAGTTTTTCTCTTTCTTTTTTTTTGGTACGCGAACACGGGTTCGTTCATTTTTGTTCGTTTTTCTTTATTTTTGTTTTTCTTTCGTAATTCCTCCGGTACTGCCAACTTATTTTCGGATTTCAACTTGCCTTTAGATACAAGTACCCTTTTGTTACATTTTTAAAATTTCTTAATAAAATTTCGAATCGTCCTTCGAAACATGGAGTTGAGAAAAATTAATTCGTGGATTATGTGCGTTTCTAGATTAGGCGATGGACTGGCTCTTCTTGGTTTTAGAATCGGCCTGGTTTGTTTCGACGAAAGGACTTCTGAAACGTTTCGACTTCTTTCGATTTATTTTTGAATCGTCCTTCGAAACGTAGAGTAGAATAAATTCTTATTGAGTTTAACGATTATCCTGTTTTGTTTTTTTTTTCTTAACCCGGGGACTTCTAAAATGATTCGATTTTCTAAATCATTTTTGATTCGTCCTTCGAAACCGAACGGAATAAAATTAATTCGTGAATTATGTGGATCTCTAGATTAGGCGGTAGACTCTATCTTTTTGAAGTCGAAGCGATCGTCCTGGTGTGTTTTGAAGGGGAACTTCTAAAGTACATAATTCGTTTTTTTTAAATAATTTTTTAAGACAGCGTTTGAGAAATGTTTATTGTGTAGTACCGAGAGTTGAGTTGGCTTTGAGGGTTCCAAGGCAAAATCCTTAAAGAGATTATCGATTTCAGTTGGATGTTGTTCAACCTGCCGGAGGACTTCTTACATACTCGACATAAAAAAATAGTTAAGTGCAGCATTTTTATTTAACGCATTTTTTTGTTTCGTATTACGCACGCGTTTAGCTTAATTTAAATATAAATTTTAAAATAAATGCAGTCTTAGTCATACCAAATTCTTGATCTTAAATACCTCTTGGAAATATTTTTTTCGAAATTAAACTGGGCGGTGGCATTTTAATGGAACGAAACTTATTTCTATTTGTATTTTCGACTAAATTTTATGACTTCTTCTTCTCTCGTGACTACATTTATTGTCCCTTAAAATAAACCAGCTGTAATCCCCCGAACACGACGGCGACGTCACGGTTCTGGATTCTCATATCTCTCAGCACAGCATTTGAAAACAGTCGAAGAAGGCGAAGGGCGTTTCTGTAAGAATTCTGATTTCTGTGCACTTAAATTATTGCAAATTAGAACATAAAATCGTAAACGCAAAACGGAACACGTAAGTGAAACTTCCTCGTTAAAAATCACTGGAAATTAGTTCGTACATTCGCGTCGAGTTTAGAAACAAAACGCTTTCAATGATTGATGATTAATTTAATGAATCTCCAGATGATTTAAGTCCAGCACGTGACATAAGGTAATCGATTATATACCGGGGGGCGGCTGTGGGATATCGTGAAACCGCGTCTTAATTTATTCGTCTTGAATTCTTCCAAGTTCTAAATTTCCTATCAGTCAGTTATATTTCTTCTATTTTAATTTAAATTTGGTGTACTCAAGAAATATTTACGATCAGCGAGGATAAGCATCTAACAGAGGCTCTAAAAAGTGTACACACAGATTTCTTCGTTCTTCCCTTCTCTCTTTCACATTTCACCTTCAATTATGATTTATTTGTTGAATTTTGAATAATCTAGACATTTTACTAATATACATTATTAAATTATTTCTGATTGTTAAAACAAAATTGTCTGTAATGAAATCATGTACTTTACAACAGTAATAATAATTCAGCTGTTCAAACCTGCATGCTATTGTATGATTTTTTTTCTTGTATTCGAATACAAGAACGACTATCCGAACACGGAAACAGACAAGGAGCGGACCAATGTAAAAAAAAAACGAAATTCTAGTGTTTATTAGTCCAAGAGATTCTTCTGCAAATGTAAGAACCCGAAATTCTGTAGAAAAAAAATGCATTGTTTCAAAATTAGAAAATAAAATTCGTCGAAACAGGAGCCTCGAGTCACTATTTTATAGTGAATTTGATTGAAAATAGAAAACTAAAATTAATCGCAAGCTGCTGGGATAATAAAACGCATGAATCCAAGAGTACTTCTGAGGATGTCGAAAGGTTAAATGTACAGTCATGCGCAACTAAAATGAACCTCCTGCGCGCAAACATCGTCCTCAAGGTGCTCACGACGACTGTCTGTACAAGGAGTCAATGAAATAAAATAATTTGAATAACAAGAACACTAAAGGAAAAAGAAGGAAACTTCAAAACAAGACAAACGGGCACGGGCAGAGTTAAAAATGAATAGAAATTTAATAAGGGAAATTACTAAAAAAAACAAACAAAAATATTTAAATCTCCATCAAGCAGTGAAGTATTCCAAAAAATTAAATTTAATTAAAAAGAAAACATAAGTAAAAAAACAATCAAAATTGAAATCACTTTAGACAAGGTTGTTGACTGTGACAATCGAAAAATCTAATAATAATTTGTACGAATTAATTATTCGTAGAAAAGTGAGAAGAATTTGCTCGGAAAATAATTAAAAGTAAAAGTGAAAGAGTTATTTAGATGTATTTTTAAGCGACGTTGATGTTCAAGGTCAAGGGAATGTCATGCTACCGCTTGAAACTTTTAGGACCCTAAAGTCACCTGGTGGAAAATTCGCGTTGTTTTCTCAACAGCTGTTCCGAAGCTAACTCGAATGAAGACGGGGCGGATTATTAAATGACATATAATTAAGGGCGACAGGGAAATAAAAAGCAGGTTTCCAAGGCCCCACAGCGTGCACTGGTTTTCTTAAGCCCCCAGGAGATTTTCATACACTCGTGCGTTCAGCGTAGGGTTAGACAAATAATGCAACACAGTCAACATAGAAAATATCTATGAACTTGATCGCTTAAAAGGAAATCGCGAGGCCCTGCGAAGGCCAACAGCTACAATACAAATGTCTTACAGTGTCACTAACTAAATTTAAAGGTTCATTAAGGAATTTCACGCGAAAGATCAGTACTGATCGAACAGCTGGACTTTCTGTCTCAAAATGCGATATGATATTTAGACAGGGTCTTTTCTTCTCTAATTTAATTTTAACCGTTGATTAATTTCTACAGAAAGAATTGTCTCTGTAAAAGTAAGTTAATGGGAGATGCAAATACCAGCCTTTAAGATTTATTTAAACTAATTAACGCTGGTCACGTTTGCTACTCTGCTTGATTCGTGCACTGCTACGTGCCAATAATATGTGCGCATAAGTGAACGAATTTAGGAAAAGGAGTATACGTTACTGGTTGTGAGTAGCCTGGTGTTCTGTTAACGGCTTTAAACGTCCGTTGGAAGATGGCGGTTGCTATCCGCGTCGCTATCAGAGTCCGGGCGGTGTACATATAGCTCGTTACTACTTCGTCGATGAAAAACTCGACTCGTCCGTGAAACGCCGTCAACAGTCGAAGCGCGGGGAAAATTACTTAGGCAGGAAATAGTCTGTCACCGGCTTTAAAGATCCCTTGGTAGATGTTGGTGGTTGTTATCTGCGTCGCTATCAGAGTCCGGTGTACACATAGCACCTTACTACATCGTCGCTGAAAAATTCGACTCGTCCGTGAAACGCCGTCAGCAATCAAAGCGTGGGGAAAATTAATTAGGCAGAAAGTGGTCCGTCACTGGCTTTAAAGGCCCGTTGCAAGATGGCGGTTGCTATCCACATCGCTATCAGAGTCCGATGTACGTTCAGCTACTTACAAATACGTCGCTGAAAATTTCGACTCGTCCGTGAGTGCTTCAGCAGTTAAAGCGCGGTGAAAATTAATTAGGAAGGAAATGGCTTCAATAAATCTGAATAAACGAACCCTTAACCTAAAATATGCTTCAATTAAAAGCAATTCCACTTAAAAGTGGCCGCACTTAAAGACGAATCCAACGTAAGATAACGTCAATTAACGCACGATTAAACATACCTGTTTGCATCGAATAGTTCGTCGGAACGAAATACAATTTAGAACTTTAGGAGAAGACACGTCCAGTCACTTAACTTCCTGTTTAACCGTTTTAAATGAATCTTGCAATCACTAATCTCACAGGTTCACGAGAAATGCACAAACACCACTTGTTTCCATTATTTCATTATAATGTATTTATTTCTCTTCCATTTCTTTTCTAAAGTGTGCACTCCTTGAAGACCTAAAAAACTCTAACCTAAACCGCCTAACTGAAAGCGTAACCGAAATCAGCTTAAATTTAAAACCGAAACCTTAACCCCAACCTTTTATAATATGCGTGTAAGTACAGTCGCGATCAACCTAATCGAGACCGCTGTAAGCTAACTGCGCCCTTATGACACTGGTGGTAAAGGTTACAGAACTATCAATCGGTGTCGATTGGCTTGATCGCGGCTGTACATCCCTGCTGCAAACCCACCCGAGTTTGCAGAGTATATCATAGAGGCGATGTGCGCGCTTGGGGTTTGCCTGCTTCAAGCCAGTAATCGTTCCGAGACGAGAAAACAGATTTAAGAGGACAGATTTAAGAGGCCGCTTGAAAGATTATGCACGTCATGTAGAGGGTGTTCAATGACATGTTCACTTTTAAAAGCTTCGCTTCGTTTTCGAATTCCCTTTCGTGATAAAAACAAAAAAACCAATTTCGGAATTTTATTTCTTAAATTGTCAAGCTTTATACAGGGTGATTCAGAGTGAATCTTTGAAGACTTATATACATGATGATTCAGTATAATTTCTAACGAACTACTGCATAATTTTTTGTCAAATTGTGTATCTCTCTCTCGAGAGAACGTATGAGAAAGAAATCAGAGAGGAATAAGAACTTTCACGTCAAACTCATAGATGGCGCTGCTTTACGTGCTTAAAGATGGCGTCGGTTTAAAAGATGAGAGAAAGCGTCGCGCTTTACAATAATTCTAAAAGCAACTGAGAAAACCATCATCGTTCCTTTTTTGAAAAGAAAAAAAAACAACGACGAATCACTGGATATGTCTAGTATAAATAATATACAGGGTGTTTAGCAGAAAATTATCCAAATGCAACCAACCTCCCGTAAATTCTATTCTCGCGCGAGCTAACGCATCGAAGGAATAAAACCAGCTGTCAATTGTACGTATATTTTATATACAGGGTGATACATCAAAAGATATTGGAAGTGAATTCTAATTTTTTTTCCTCGCGAAATACCTACGTTTTCCTAACAACGAAGTATCGAAAGGCTAGATTCAATGAAACAGATCGAGTAGTTCTTATTAAACGCCCTGTGTATTTCGAAAGATTAATTTAAAATACAGAGTGTTCAGTAAGAACTGTCGTTGCAAGTCATTAAAGTCAACGGTTCACAAGTGAAAAACTCCCCCTGCATGTTTTCCCTTTTTGTTTTCTATCATACCTTGCGAGGTTATGTACGTGATATACAGGGTGTATCGCAGAAAAAAGAAAACTTATGTTCTTTGCAGTAGGTATTCGCGACGCGATGGGACATGCGGCCAGGCCAGGTGGTGCTTGGAGGAAGGAAGGAAAATGCAATCCATGCAATCATCTACAGGGTGTCCCATAAGTACTTGCAGGAAGCCCAATAAAACAAACGTCTCGGCTTTCTTTAAAATAAAAAATTCTCTTTCGAGTCGCTTTAAATCGTCGCGGGTACATTTTGCGAAGCGTTCGCGCACTGAACGAAAGAACTTTCGCACGTTATATACAGGGGGCGTCCACGAGAAATCATGAACGTTTGACGAAATGAGCTCCCCGTTTATTTATTTATTTCTCTTCGAAATAAAAAAGGGTTTCTTCTACCTACCCCCGCGTATTCACCGGGTGACACATTGGCGTTGCGCTTCTGTAATATCCTGTACGTTATATACAGGGCGTGTCGCAGCGAAAACATCGCATTCTTAATTCTCAGCCCGAGCTTTACAGATTGGATCAATTAGAAAATCCGGAACAGGCGCAAATGTTAATTTATTGAAAGGCCAAGCGCACCCATAAACTCAGTGTTTCATGAAAACTAATAATTGAACCTGCGATGAAATGTAAATGCAAATCATTTCCTTGCGAAGTACTGAGTGGCATTTTCCATGTACACATCGGGTGAGATTAAAACTTGCTTTTGGACGAACTTTGCACGGTTAGTTCTGTTATATACAGGGGGTATCACAATAGAAAATGCAAATTTTGATTAATCTTGCGTTCGACACGCCGGGAATTGAGAAAGAAGCGCGAATACTACCTCTTTATCCTGATGCGTTCGTTGCCTGCAAACTCGGGATAAATTTCGCAAACCCACCCGAGTTTGCAGAGTATATCATAGAGGCGATGTGCGCGCTTGGGGTTTGCGTGCCTCTCTCCACCTGTTCGCGGCGAGCGTGTTGTTGGAGGTAATGGCGAGATAATGAGGTACCAGAACGCATTTCCGTCTTCTCCAGTTATCTAAACGGATCAAAATGACTCCACGAATCGAGAAAAGGTGACCTCAGAATATTTAAAGCAAAAAACAAATAAGAATTCAAATTTAAAAAATGGAAATATTCTTGATCGCAAAAATTGTAATAATACTTAGGAGTTAATTACAAACATCCTGAAAATTTATACAAGCAACCGACTAGAAAAGCCCCCAAACTAGAAAGGTGTAGACTATTCGAGACAGGTCATCGCTTTCTGTTGCGCGGGTTGCCTATACGTCAGGACGTTACGGCATATCCAAAGCTCCTCCTCGCGCTTCTTTTTCAATTATTTTTATGTTAACATTATGTTTGGTTGTACAGTTACCCTATTATTTAATGTTTACATGTTATCCGGGCATCACATGTTATTAAAAGTGACGTATCTCGTGACTGTTGTATCTCTGCCGTTGTCATTTCAATTATACGGTTTTCGCGTTTTGCCGAAGCAAATGCCACGTGATGATTAAAATTTTAAAAATCATCGTGATGTCGTCGCCAGAAGCCTTGATTGATTCTGTAACTAGATACTGGCTTGCTTCGAAGTGACTAGCCAAAAACGAGATCCCATTGCTCCCGTAGGCCATAAAAAAATATATATATATATGTAGATAGAGCAGATTTGAATCGCCGATCGAGCAACGTCCATTGTAAATTTCGTTTTATGCCCCGTCATAAACGTGTCGGGCGGCTGTCGCTCGCCAAAAAAAAAAGAAAAAAATCAATAAGCGACGACAAAACAAATATGTTTAGATAGAAGGTAATATCATCACATCCGCTGCGCTCGCTGCCTCCTGCCCTGTTCTGTCGTCAAAGGGCGATAACGCCGGATTATTTCATCTGACGCAAATCGTAAAACCGAATGGCCCTCACGTTAACGAAAAATCCCTGCCTGCCCGCCCCCCGGGCCCCTCGCACACACAGATGCGTTTTTTCTACCGCCCGCGAGCTTCCAGATAAAATTCAACAACTTATTAGAAAGCGGATTGATGCGATCCGGGCGAGCTTCGCTCGAGGCGGTCGTAATCTCATCCCTTTATCCGTTTCCTCGAGGCAACGAGACGCTGAAAATAAATTATTGCGCCTTTTAATGCACTTGTGCGTTTCCCAAAGTACATCACGTGATTTTGAGCGGGCGGGCGCGGGCGTCTAGGATCGGTGCAAACTAGTTTAAAAAGGCGCTTTCGTTGATTAGTGCTCGTAATACCTATGGTTAACTCACACAAAAAAAAATTGTAATTAGAATGGGGTGGGATTTGCACGGAGAATTTTCAAAAGAAAGAGACACCGCGTTAGCTGACAAAATAAGTATATTAAAAATAATACCTGCAATAGGACGTGGGCGGAGTAAGGCCTGTGGGCTGTCCGTGATCAGTCGAAGGAAGAAAAAGTAACTAACGCCGTCTAAGGTAAACGGAGCTTGCCTGCAAAGCATGAGCTTAAGTACCAAACAGAAGACAAATGAACTTACCAAAACGATCCAGCGAAAGTTACCCAAGCAAAAACGGTAACCGGGTCGATCGATCCAAAATCAATCACAGTACCCAATTACGAAGTGAGAATCAAGCTTAGGGAACGCCCAGTCAACAAAGCACAAAATCCTAGAGGGCTGTATTAAATTGATTAAATTGAGAATTAAATTAAAGCCGAATAATGAATATAAAACAAAAAACAAACGGTGATAAAAATAAGACAGTCAGATCGAATCAAGGGAGAAAGTTCGGACAGAGGAAAAAGAACAGAAGCGAATCAAACTAATGCGAATGTAAAATCAAATAAAATCGAGTCAAAAAAAGACAAAAGACGATCGGATCGATCGGTTTGCCATTAAAAAGAAGGAAAAATCAAATAAGGTCAAACAGAATCATCGATGCTTGAAAAAAGTTGGAAATCCATGGACTTATGTACGGAGCTAAATTAAATTTCTACACAAATCCTTAAAAGAAAGCCTAAACATTTTTTCGGAAAGCGTACGGAATGGATGGAAAGTTGGATACATCAGAAGTAGATGTTTTTTTTTTCTGACGGCTTTGGACACAACTTTATAAAAATCCACTCGCAGCAAAATACTCGTCAAAGTTGAGAATTCATAGTTCTGCAGTGGCGAAGCAATCAGCTGGGGGGAGGTCTCTCTCGCCCTTGAACTTTGTCCTAGCCTATCTCCATCAACGTTCTAGTTCGGGACAGCTGACGGTCTTCCTCAGCGCTAACTTGCCACACCGTTTTCGTCAATTAATCAGGAGATAACGTAATTTCATTCAGCTGGCAGCAAGGTGTTGGCATCTATACTCGAACACTTTGACGAAGTTGTATTTACAAAAAACATTACTGCAATGTCAGGTCAAAAAGCGATCGTAAGATGTCGCTGTTTTATCTGTTCAAAAAACATTACGGTTTCGATATAGCGTGTTTCAAAATAAGTTACTGTAACTCCCTCCATCGGGAACGGCGCGAAAGTATGTTGTAATAAACAAGCTTTAACCGCAGTCAGATTTGATTTTACATTTTTGCGTTAATATCGTAAAAGAAATAAATAAAAATAGAACGGTAATGGGCCGGCCTTGCAAACGCATGGTCGTGGGTTCGAATCACGCGCGGTGTTTTCCTCGGGGATGGTCGGTATCCACTTCAGGTACCACTACGTGCTGGGGATAGGATTCGATACTGATTCCCTTCGGCGGCGAGGAGGTTTGGAAGTAACAAAGCCATGGAACACTTTACACACACACAAAACACATTGCCGCTCCTAAGGTTTCGACAAATCCTTGATTTGAAACCCCGTTGGGCAAACACCGCAGATTAAATAAAAAAGATAAATTTTATCCGTCGCACCACTAACTTAATTGATAATTTAATTGGGCCCGATTACTTCACTTGCGGATAAATTTGTCTGCCAGGCAGTATCCTCGGAAATCATTATTGATACAATGGTTTCCAAGGATAATATTTGTCAGATAAATTTATTAGAAAAAATCGGGCATAAATCGTATAAGTCATTCGATTGCTTGTGGTCTGTTTACGGACGTTATACAGGTGTGAATCACTTGTATAGGTACAGGTACGAGTCAGTCGAGGACAAAGGCGGTTGCCCTCTACGCACACGTGGTCCAGGTGATTCCCAACTGGTGAGTTACGAACACGTAATCATCCACTGAATTTGCAAGCGATTTCAATTCATTGACGTTTTATTTTTTCTAGTGCTCTCAAATAAATCGAAATTGTTATCGTAATATCATAAACTCGAAAGAAACTTTGCTAGATTTGCTGTGAAAGTAAGTTACTATCGAGAATTCGGGGAATACAATACAAACTTATCAAATCGATGCATCATTACTACTCGAACCGAGGTCTGAATAGATTAGTATGAAACTGCGCGGTTTTAACAGCCAATGAGTGAGCTTTGCTCAGTATATACACGGACTGACGTCGAAACGAAAAAAAAACTAAGTCCACGGAAAAATAAATTAAGCTGAAAGTTGTGGCCTGCGGTACTGTAAATTTCTGAAAGCTAGGAGACGGTTTACAGCGATAAAAATAAATAAAAAACGACAAAAGAGACAAGAAAAAACACAACACAAAGAAACCTAACGTCAAATTATTAAAAGAATTACTCAAAATTTAAATAGCGACATCAAGCGATCGCTAGTTGACCTGGCATTGCATTAGGATTTGCAAATTGAAGCCCCGAATAAGTCTTTTTGGTTCGCCAATCTCGAGCTACACTTCTGCTGACGAGGCCTCAGATAGGGATGCTCGAGGGATCCACTACAATCAAACGACTTGCAATAAAATTTAAAAAAAAATAACAATAATGTACAATGACTAGAGCGAGGGTGAAAGAAGAGCGAAAAGAAGAAAACAAAAAAGAAAACAGGAGCAACAGAGAAACTAAGTTAAATTTGACTATTATTAAATTTGTATTTACGCTCCCGATGCGCGTTTTATGAGAAAAATTTACGTTTGTAAACGACTTATAATATGTTCGAATATAAATCAAGTATTAATAGAGTAAAACGGTTTAAGACGAATAATAAAAAGAAAACTATTTCGGCAATTTCAGAATAAACAAAGAAGTATTAAAAACGCCAAAAAAAATAAACCATAAACAAAACAAATGACTGCGTTGATAAAAATCGCTAACAAACAAAAAAAAAACTAGATTAAAAATGTGCACCTGCACTGAAAAAATCGCATTAAAAGGGGATGAAAAAAAAAACAAGAACAAGTACAGACCGATCTCAAAAATGATTCCGACAGAGACGGATTCAGTCAGACCAGTTCGGGGCCTACAAAAATAAGTACTAGCTAACGAAATGCGAGCAAAAATGTTTTTAATTCGTAACTATGCATACATATAAAGAGCATCAACCTAGCTTCGCGAAATAATATTTGCGAAGGGGAAAGCAAAAAAATAAGCGCTTATTAATTAACGCGGGCTTGCATTCAAGCGGAAAATAGCCAAAACACTCTTAGCGTAATTAATGTTCGCCGCCGCCGCGTCTTTTCGCGAAGCTCTCAGGTAAGCAAGCGGGCGAGCGCGTAGGTGCATCTCGTTTCCGCGCCGCCCGCCGCCGCCCCCTCCTCTCGCAAAGTCCGTAATGAATGTGAAGTTTTACAAAAGCAAAAAGAATACGTTGCCCTCGCAGCGTTCGCGAAGACTTAATTCGAGCGAAGCCGGGGGGGTAGTAGCAAATTAAGAGATTGCGCTTCCGTCTCCTTCCATGGGGATGGGGGTCTTCAGTGTTTATTATTATTACTACGACGAGGGGCGATATTATTGACACGCCGATACCTTTCTTTGTGTGCACGCATGAATGAGGAATGACATCGGACGTATGCCTCGTGAGACAAGGAAGTTGTAAATTGAAAGGGAATGTCGCGAGGGCGTAACTTTAGCTCGGATGGCGACGAGGCGAGAGGAACAACGGCATTCTTTCGTCACAAAGGAAGGAATCGCGCACTTTTCTACAGTTACGCTATCCACCTGGTCACTTACGATACCCGGTGACAAGTCACGCTAAGAAATCAAGGCTCTCGAGGAGGTGAGGGCGGATTAAATAATACAATAAGGGCGCCAGACAGCAACCCCAGCTGATTAGAATCGACTCCTTCAGGTAGGCTGCTCAATTAGACGACGCTTCCGAGGAATTGAGACAACCACAAGAATGAGATCTGCCTTACTCGCAACGATCCACAGAGTATTTAGTCTTATGTCCCTCGGTGAAACGGATTCTGTATCAATAAACAAAAGAAACGTAAATAATTGAGGCCCCACGCCACTAACAATTGTACCACGTACATCTAATCTTCACGAAACTTGATGCTGAAATGTACCTCAAAAGACACTTAGAGTTTGTTTCGTTCCAGATAAACTTGCTTCATTGAATTTTGTAATACAGTTCTAACAACAAAATATGTGCTTGCTTTCTCGCTTGTCGTGGTGGATGGTAAAGTGCAATTGGTCGAAAATGGTCGCCGAAATCGACTTTCCGAGCCAACATGGCGAGCCAATCGGAACTCAGATGTGAAAGACCAACGAAAAGCCTCAATTTCAAACGGCGGCCCATCAACGTCACTTCCGGAATGAAATGTTGCCATCTTTATGTATAACGCACGTGCAACACGTAGTAGCCGAAATGTATCTGGAGATGAACCTCTAGCACACCATCTACGCTCCTAACATTCGCACTACATACCTCTAATCTTCACGAATTTTTAAAGATTCGCCGGTAAGAAGACTAAAATGCACCTTAAAATACACATAGAACATATTTCATTCCAGATAAACCTGCGTTATTGAATTTTGTGACAGTTCTAACAACAAAACGTGTGCTTGCTCCATCGTAGTAAATGGTAAAGTGTAAAGTGGCCGAAAATGGTTGCCGGAACTGACTTTTCGAGCCAACACGGCGAGCCAATCGGAATTCAGTATGCGAAGGACCAACGAAAAGCCTCAATTTCAAACGGCGGCGTATCAACGTCACTTCCGGAAATAAATGTTGCCATCTTTATGCACAACGCACGTGCAACAAGTAGTAGCCGAAATGTATCTGGAGATTAACCTGTAGCACACCATCCACGCTCCTAACAGTCGTACCGTATACCTCTAGTCTTTACGAATCTTTTAAACATCCGCTGGCAAGAAGGCTAAAATGCACCTCAAAAGACACGTAGAACTTATTTCATTCCAGATAAACCTGCGTTATTGAATTTTGTGGCAGCTGTAACAACAAAACGTGTGATTGCTCCGTCGTGGTGAACAGTAAAATGAAATGTGGCCAAAATGGTTGCCGAAACTGACTTTCCCAGCCCACACGGCGAACCATTCGGAACTCGAAGGACCAGGAAAAGTCTCAGTTTTAAGCGGCGGCGTATCAACGTCACTTCCGGAAAGAAATCTTGCCATCTTCATGCACAACGCACGTGCAACACGTAGTAGCCGAAATGTAACTGGAGATTAACCTGTAGCACACCATCCACCAGATAAACCTGCGTTATTGGATCTTGTGGCAGTTGTACAACAAAACGTGTACTTGCTCCGTCGTAGTGAACAGTAAAATGAAATGTGGCCGAAAATAGTTGCCGGAACTGACTTTCCGAGCCAACGCGGCGAGCTAATCAAAACTAAGTACGCGAACGACCGTGGTTAAACTAGACCAATGGAAAGACTCAATTTCAAACTGCTGCCTATCAAAGATCATTTCCGGAAATAAACGTTGACAACTTTAGGTACAACATACGTGCAACACATGGTAGCCGAAATGTAACTGGAGATTAACCTGTAGCACACCAACCACGCCCACGCACATATGCGTACCACATATCTACCTCTAATCTTTGCGGACCTTTTGAAGATCCGCTTGCAAGGATGCTAATATGCACCTCAAAAGACACGTAGAACTTATTTCACTCCAGATAAATCTGCTTTATTGAATTTTGTGATCAGTTCTAACCACAAGAAGTGTGCGTGCTCTGTCGTGGCGAACGACAAACATCGAAAACAAAACCGTAGGCGTGAAGCCAGCGATATCCCCCTGAGGGCGGCGTGGAGCAGCTCAGTGGAGATGGGCGTGGGTGAAATGTACAAACAAGCGCAAGATTTTACAAAAACAACGAATGAAACAAAATCGGAGAAAACTTGTGTGCCTAAGTGATAGCGACTGAGTGAATACACTTTGAAAGTCAAAAGGGGGTTGACGTATATATGTTATTGATGTTATTTGCAGGCAAGATCATGCGGAGGCAATCAATAAGTGCCGTCTTGCCTCGGCAGCATTTCGTGGGTGTTTGCGTACGCGAAGACGAGCGCTGCAACAAAGCCGAGCGTGATCCATCCTGTAAATAAGAGGAGGAAGCGAACGTCGCGGCGGGCGTCGTCATGGGTAATAAATTACCGCTGTGTTCCGATGAAACCGCAGATCTGGTGCTTTGAAGTCGCGACGCAGAAATAATGATATTGCAGAGTCGCGTTTCGGGTAATGATAAATCATCCGGGAACGATGATAACAAGGGCGCGCAGCCACCGGTGAAACCCCGTTCGCGATTGATTCGGGGGTTGCCCGTGTTTGTTTTCGGTGATCTCGTCGAGTAGAAGGCACTATTGTTTCTTTCTTTGTTTTTTCTTTTTTTTAATCTGAAGCAGTGGTTCCCAACCTTTCCTAAACATCGATACCTTACAAGAGAATCAAAATATCCATCGACCCCTCTTTCAAATTTAATTAATATTTTTAAAACGATAGCTCTAAATATACTAATAATTGAATTTTAATTTTTATTAAATTGTGACAATCTTTTATTCAATTTGATTTTGTTTGTTTTTTATTATTATTGTTATAAACCGATCGACTTTTTCATTTTCTTGATTGGATTGACTCTAGGTGATGTGGTGACTCCCTAAGTTCCACAGCCTGCGTAGGTGCGCTGTTCAATTCGCCTCCGGAGAATTGAGACAACCACACGAACGAGATCTGCCTTACTCATCATATCATCGTTTAGTTTTTACTTTTCAACTATCAATTTATTATATTTCGTTTTTATTTTCCTTTTGTTGTTTTTTTTTTGACATGATTTTATTGTTTAATTATCAACTCAGCGTTTTTTTCTCTTCGTTTATTCGATGTGACTGTAATTAACACTTAAATCACTTGTATTTTCTGTTTTAATCGATTTATGTACCTAACATACTTCATATACTGAGTTCATTATCTTTTGGAGGAATTAATAAACTAAACTAAACTAAATTTAACTTTATTTATTTATTTTTTTAATTATTAAAATTAGTCATTTTTTGATTCTTTTTCTTTGATTTTTGATTCCTTAATTTGACGATTTTATTTTTTAACTATTAGTTGATCGTCTTTTTTTCGTTTACTCGATCTGATTTTATTTTACACTTAAAAAATCACTATTGTTTTCCCCTTTAATCAATTTAACTTTATTTTGTGTTTTTTCTAATTATTAAAAATCTTCAATTTTTAAATCCATTTGTTAGTTTTACGCGATTTTTATTTTGGTCGTGACATCATCATCAGCTGTCATTTTCTTCTATTCCTCATTTGACTTTATTTTATTTTTAATAAAATCAACAGTTGATTTTATTAAAAATAAATTCAAATCAAATAAAAGAAGGAAAACAGAAATAAAATTAACTCAAATCGTGTGAAAAGAAAAAGAAAAGAAACAAAAGACGATCAATTCATTGATATTTAAAAATAAAATAATCAAATCCGAGAAAAGACAAAGAGTAAGACGAACGATTCATAATTAAAAAATAAAAACAAAACAAATGAAATCCATTAAAAGAAAAAATCAGTAACAGATCGACTTTTCTTTTAATCGATTTCATTTGTTTTGTTTTCATTTTTCAGTAACTGATGTAATTGATTGACTTTTTTGTGGTTCTTCTTTTAATAGATTTCATTTGTTTTGTTTTTATTTTTTAATTATTGATTTGATCTCAAAGGTTCATCGATCAGTTACTGATCGACATTTGTGTTTTTTCTTTTAATTATTTTCATTTGTTTTGTTTTTATTTTTATTTTATTATGAATTGATCATCTTATTCTTTGCTTTTTTTTGGAATTGATTATTTTATTTTTAATTATCAATAAATTGATCGGTTTGGTGTCTTTTCTTTCTTTTTTATTCAATCCGAGTTAATTTTATTTCTGTTTTCTCATTTATTTCACTTGAGTTTATTTTATTTTTTTATTATTAACGATTATGCTTTTTTTTAATATTTACGTTTTACATTACATTATATTTTATTGTAATAAAATTCGTTTTGTTTTTGTTTTATTCGATCAGACCGTATTTTAGGAGTATTTTAATTTTTGTTATGTCTTTTATTTCCTTTCATTCGAGCTGATTGGAATTTATTTAATATTTTTTTGTAAATCTTGCATTTTTTCAATGAACTACTGAGACAGGTCTCCTCCAAGCAAGAATTTAAAACGCCGTATCCGGGAAGACCCCTAAATGTTCGCCGACTCTCACGGCTTCGTTGATCCCCAAAGATTCATCGACTCCTAGAGATTCATCGATTGCCAAAGTTAATCGACCTCCAAAGATCCATCGACTCCAAAGGTTCATCGACCCCCAAAAGTATATCAACCCCCAAAGGTTCATCAACACCTTTCAAGTTTCCGTCGGCCTCTGAGGGGTCGACGCGACGTCGGTCTCGTTGGAAACCCCTAATCTAAAGAGAGGCTTCACCAGTTTAGAGCATTTGGTCCTTCAAACAATTGCGTGGAAATTATTCAAATTTTGTCAACGGTTTCTGAAATCAATTTAAAGAAAAAGATGGAAATACGGCTGAGTCATCACTAGGGTAATGATTTAAAAAAGAAACGGTAGTGATAATAAAGCTGCATTCAATTGATTTCTTTGGTGGTTGAGTAGGTAGTTTTGTTTTTTGCAATATTCTAGGGCTTCATTTCAAATCTTTTTCTGGCACTTGTGCTACCGCTTTGCTACAATTACGTTATACTTCTGGTTACTTATCGATACGGAGCAAGTCACGCTGAGTTAAGCCAATAGCTGTCTCGAAGCTAGTTTCTGAAGGAGGTGGGTGTGGCTTAATAAAACAATGAGGGCGTCAGGGAGCAACCCCAGCTGGCCTACGCATTATGAAACCGACTCCCAAAGTTCCACAGCGTGCGCTGATAACCGAAAACTTTCAGGAGGTTTACTCGCTCGGCCAAGATAGAGTTTGAAACGCAACAGCGAAACACCGAAACGTGCTTAATGATAAATGTATTTAGGCACACACTTAGTTTAAACGACATGCAGACTTGCGTTGAGGGCAGTAGCAAAATAAACCAGATACTTCAAAATCAAATAACGATTCAATAAATCGATGCGGTAATCAACTTAAACATCGATTGAAGTCAATAATTAAGTTCAGCATTTGACCTTCACAGAGTCGTAAAACGTCAACACAGTTTTTTTTTTGAAATTATGCTCGACTTCCAAGCCGCAACAAAAATGGCACAAATACGTTCCGAAAATATTTACGTAAAAGTAGAATACGTTAATTAGGTGTAAAAGTTACTGTTTAAGTTCTAGTTGATTGTTGTGGACAGCCTGACGGTCGCAAGTCAACGGTGAAGCGTCGCCACTCGTGGAAACGTCAAACTTCAGTCAATGCTATCGTGCAAACTGTTGTACTTCAGTAGCCTTCGGATAGGTACATCGCTAATTAACTAACGTACCTATCCTATTCTATAAGTCAAGGCTATCATACAAACTACGTCGCTGATTGATCGGCGTACCTATCCGAAGACCATTGAAGTACGATAGTTAGTACGATAGCATTGACTGAAGTTTGACGTTTTCACGAGTGGCAAGGCTTCGCCGAAGGAATAAAACAATAAAACAGAGTATACAGTAGTGCACCCTGCTCCCCCGCCGCCCTCGGTATGAGAAATGAAAAAAACGGATTCGTAACTCAAAACAAAAAAAAACATGTGAAACCACGGCTCAAGCATCGTGACATATATCTCAGATTTTTCTCACAGATCCGGTTAATTCGCTCGGAAGATTCCCTCAAAAGTAACGCAGGACACGTAGAGCTTACGTAATTCCAGATAAACTATAGACCGTCTAGAAAGTATCCGGAATTTGGAATTTCTTTTTGAATTTTTTCCAATATATAAGCCATATATTCCAACATCTGAGGAGCGTAATATTTGTCTCAAAATCATTTTTCCAAAGAAGTGCCAACAAGCATTGAATTCTAACAATTTTAAATAAACAAGGAGATTTGATCAATTATGGCAAATTTAAGAAAAGTGAAAAAAATGGAGCATTTCTTCAACAAAGGGGTTCATAATTAAAGAAATGTTTCAACCCAAAAACGTAAAGAAAAATAAGATAATGGTGTCAAATTGTGCACAGATGAAGTACCAGTTGCACTCAGGCTGCCGTGATTTGGTTTTAAGTTTCTCGAACATTTAGTAGAAATTGTAAACGGAATTTACATGAACAAGTAATTGAAACTGTCTTCTTTCTCTATTTAAATTGTTTGCCACTTTCCGGATACTTTCTAGACGTACTATATATTCTGTTTTGTACAAATTTCGTACAAATTCACGCAAGCAATCAGTTATCCCAACCCGAACATCATTTCTTTGAAAAAGTAAATAATTTCTTTGTGTGTTCACCTCAACATGCCAGACGGTAATGTGCGGCCGAAGATGGAAGCCGCCACGTCGGTGCAGGAATCGATACATACATACAAGTCATACAAGTCCAAATGGCGAGCCAATCCGAATACAAGATGCGATGCACGTGGTTGTATACGATCAACGAGAAGTCTTGATTTCAAACGGCGTAACGGCGCCACTACTGAGAAGAAATGTCGCCACCTTATGAAACCGAGCACATGCAACACATGGTTACCGAAATGCAACAAGAAATTAACCTACCGTAACACTTGGTTCAAGTACAATTACGTAAACGCGATTTTTTAATTAAGAAAGAAAAATAATAAATAATTTAATTCAAATTCCAAAAAAAAAGAAAAATTTAAATATGTTCGAAATAAAAGCTTTTCATATTCTGTTAGCTGAAGTTTATTGTTATAGGTCCTAGACCGGCGCTGAATGCGTCTCTGCCCATCGTTCTTGCAGCCGTTTTACTTAAAATTTCAATTTTTTTGAACCGTTCTCTTTCATAAGTACTTAAATCGGATTCTCTTTTCTCCACTGTCTTTGCTCACGCCTCATCTCTCTTTTAGAGTTTTGCAAAAGCATTTTCATTTACTTTTCTTTGTTGTTGTTAGCCGCCCTGGTCCAACTATCTTCAATTTCAGAGCTGACACCTTAACTTCGTATTTCGGCGTTCGATTATACGTCCCCATTTTCGGCATGGTTCAAGCTGTTGATGTGCCATCCTTTTCTCTTTATTTAGTTCTCTATTTACGCAAGTATACTTAAATCAGTTTCTGTTTGTGCCACTGTCATTGTTGAATGATTTGTACGCCTTATTTCAAAGGATTCTTTAGACTTTTGCAAAAACATTTTCAGTTATTTTATTTTTCTTGTCGGTGGTCCGACCTGTTCGGCCATCTTCAATTTTAGAGCTGACACCTTAACTTCATGTTTCGGCGTTCGATTATACGTCCCTTAGCTCTTAATGTGCCATCCTTTTTCTTTATTTACACGATTATGCTTAAATTAGTTTTCGTTTGTGCCACTGTCCTTGCCGAACGATTTGCACGCCTCATTTCAAAGGATTCTTTCATACTTTTGCAAAAGCATTTTCGTTTATTTTATTTTTTGTTGTTGGTCCGACATGCTCCGGCCATCTTCAATTTCAGAGCTGACACCTTAACTTCATGTTTCGGCGTTCGATTATACGTCCCCATTTTCGGCATTGTTCAAGCTCTTAATGTGCCATCCTTTTTTCTTTATTTACACGATTATGCTTAAATTAGTTTTCGTTTGTGCCACTGTCCTTGCCGAACGATTTGCACGCCTCATTTCAAAGAATTCTTTCATACTTTTGCAAAAGCATTTTCGTTTATTTTATTTTTTGTTGTTGGTCCGACATGCTCCGGCCATCTTCAATTTCAGAGCTGACACCTTAACTTTTGCTTTGGCGTTCGGTTGTACATACCCATTTTCGACCATGTTCAAGCCCTTAAAACGCAATCATTTCTTTTTCGTTTAGTTTCCTGTTTACGAAAATATTTTGATTTAGAAATTTCCATGAACCGTTCATCCTTTTATACGAATTGCACCCTTTAGTTCATCGTCTGATGTTACAGACACAATGCAAGCAATAATGACAATAATTACAATACCGCCATCTACCAGAAAACAAATCGAATTAACTCACGCAAACCAAACCGTTGCCGTGTTTTTTTTTTCGGCGTTTGTTTATTTGAGCCGGTGCCAAGTCGGCCTGTTTTCTTTATTTTTTCTTTATTGCTGTTTTCTTTTTTAATCGAGATTTAACGCCGCTTAATAACTTAATTACGGCGATATTTCAAAACAAATTCCGCGAACGCCGCCGCGCCGAAACGTATACGAGTGCCGGATTCAAAGGGGGCCTTTAAAACTGAAACGGGCCGCGTGGGCGTCCGCGACATTTCGCAATCGCCGTTTATTAGTCGGCGCGTGATTCCTCCTTCGTTCTTAATGACGAAGACAGGGAAGGAAAGGTTAAACAAACAAGATTTAATGCGAACCGAAATCGATTGGGAAAATATTCCGAGCGTTATTTAAATCGTTGTTTAAATCCTCCGCGTGAACTGTTTTTTTACAGAAGGCAAATGCTAATTAGGTCAATGTCATTAATTATTTATCGATTGAAAAGCCGTTAATGATTTGTTTATTTTAGAATTTTTTCATCGAGCGAAAAGCTAGAGAAATACCGTCTCGAATCTTCCATACCGGCTTTCAAACAATTTAATTCGCTGGTTCTTTTGAATACTCATTTGTGGTACGTTTTAGTTGTTGGCCGTTGGCCACACTGTTCGTTTCCGGTTCAGGCGCGTTGACGTTACACTCTCATCGGGAGTGGAAGTCACGTTATATGTAGTTGTAATCTGATTGGACGAAATTGTGTTCGCTAGAGAATTTATTTCCGGCTTCTTGTTCTATCGCAATTAGGCATTACGCCAGCGCGAGATACAGATACGAGTACATACTTCCTTGAATTATTGCAATTCATTATGCAAAGTTCGAATCAGCTGTAGTATTATTTGTGCTTCATAAACCTGCAGAGCTGTTATAAACAGCTTATTCCAAGCGGATTTCCGTTTCTGCGTTAAACAGTCCGGTATTTATGCGACGCTAGAATAACGACCCACGCTCATATTAGATTTCCTTGTTCATTCACTCTTAATAACATCTTGCGGACCATTCCCTTCTTTAAACTGTGCTGATGGAAAGCAGCACGAACTTGCCACCTAGTTAAACGGTAAACATAAACAAGAGTATGAGTCTTACTTGTGCTTCGTAAACTTGTGGAGTTGTTATAAACAGCTTATTCTGAGCGATTTTCCGTTTTTTGCGTTTCCGTTTAACAATCAGGTATTTATGTGACACGTCGGTCCGTCCAACGACCCACGCTCATATTAGATTTCTTTGTTCACTCATTCTTAATAACATGTTGCGGAACATCCCTTCCTTTAACTGAGCCGATGGAAAGGAGGGCGAACTCGCCACCTAGTTTAACGGTAAACATAAATAAGGGTATGAGAGTTGGAGTCCCCGAAATAAAGCACGGGGTCTCCGAAATAAAAAAAATTAAAGAAAGTTTTTCTTTTTTTTTTTCTGTTAACTCGATCGTGTAACAATCAGTTCCTCCGACATTAGATTAACCAGGCGGCCCCGCTTTCTATTTTTAATCGCGCTTTAATTGCCGACAGACTCGACGTGTTTTACAGGTGTCATATTTACGGCGGCCATAAACATGCGGGCGATCTTAATTGATTTTGTTTAGCGATAATAAATCGGCGATGTTTAGTTTTCCCCGTCGATGGGAGGAACAATCGAGAGACAGAGAGAGAGAGAGAGAGAGAAAAAAAACACATCCGGTACGGGGGCCCCATTCCGCGCGCGCTTTTTTCATTAATTATTCTTAGTATTATTTTGCAGGGAACGATAATTTTGCCTGCCGGCGTCATAGTTTTGTTTGGAGGGCACTCGAGTGGTGGTGGAGTCGAGTGTGTTTGTGTGTGTGCTCGGTAGACTTTGTGCAAATACAATATATTTGATAATGAAATTAATTATGAACAAGGTTGCCGATAATATGGAAATTAGGAAAATCAGCGCGTACAGTCGAGTTGACGACATATGGGGCGCTCGTGTGCGTGCCCCCGCGCTTTAATTTCGATTTGATTGGACTTGAAAATATTAATTGGTATACGAGTCTTCCACTTAGCGCCATCTCATCAGCGTCTGCAAAACTGGCAACAAGTAGTCATTCCAGTAAAATGCTGTGTAAGAATTCAGATTTTTCTTGTACACTTAAATTAATTAGAATCGAATGAATCGCGATGTGATGCAATACTGAAACATAAAATGGAATAGAAATATTCAAAGTTCCCGGAAAAATTAGTGGTGAGTCAGAAATGACTTATAAGTAATGTCCAGTAGTCAAAGCACGAAATCCTAGGAGGCTGTATTCAACCCTCGGTCTTCACAGACAAATCGGTAAGGGAACTTTTGACGATGTAATAATGCCTGCGGTGGTGTAATGTTGATGGACTGTGAAATGCCGAGTAAGGCCTACAAGTTGTCCGCAATCAGTCGAAGAAAAAAGAAAAACAACAAACACCGTTAAAATAAACGGAACTTGCCTACAAATAATCGAACAAACGCCCGAGTTTAAGTGCCAAACAGAAGAGAAAATAACTTACCAAAACAATCCAGCAAAATTTACACAAACGAAAACGATAATCGGATAGTCTGGCCCAAAATAAAATCGGAATGTCTAGAGGTTTGAAGTGAATACATTCCAATCAGGCTTTCGTCGACACAACCGTCTAAGCTTAGACACAATTTGGTTATTTTTTTTAACAAACACGAGACCAAACGCAGCCTTTTGGTACCAAAGCTAACTTTACACTCGCGTGGCAAGAGATGTAGCGCTGTAAATTGTACACTAATCAGGACGGTACTTTAAAAGCATGGAAAATGCCGCAAATGTACAAAAATCCAGATTTTTTCGTACACTTAAACTAGCTAAGATGATTATAATATAGAATATAGAAATCAGCTCGCATTATGAAAACACAAAATGAAACACGTGCAGCTGCGAACTTATATAGCGAAAGCTTAGTCAGCTTAAAACATACCAAGAAATAATATTACACTGTCGTGTCAAGTTTAAAAAAAGAGACAAAGCTTGCGTTGTGCATTTTAATAATAGAATAGTTTGCAAATACACAGTTCTTTTAATCTCAAACCGGACAGAAAAATGAAGGGAAACACACTCAACGTTTCGCTATAGATTTATAGCTTCGTCAGGAGTGAAAAAAAGTAAATAAACAAGTTGTCAAGAGAAACAAGTCGTCAAGAGAAACGAAAAGGTAACATGATTTTTAAACTAAACTACGAGTTGTTCGGAATAAAAGTAACGAGAACTAATTAAAGCTACTTTTTTTTTTTTTTAATATATAATTAATTAATTGACAGATCTATATCTTGTTTAAAGAGTCCAGAAAACTACAAAATATGTCATTTAAATTTTCAAAGTCCGTACGTTTATTAATAGAATTTCCAGACATTTTAATTTTACACATTTCTATGAAACGTCTTTTAAAAATATTAGATTCACTGTACAAAATGTCAGTATTATCAAAATCAAAATTATGATTATTTACTAATGAATGCTCTACAAGCATTGAATGATTTTGATTATTTTTTTGAATATGATATTTATGTTGGTCTAAACGTTTTTTCAAATTTTGGCTCGTTTCACCTATATAAACAGAATTACAATTTCAACATTTGATTTCATAAACCACGTTAGGTTGTTTTAATTTCGGTATTTTGGTTTTTAAATTCGAAAAAATTAAATTTAAATTAATCACAGATTTACTGGCTAAAATTAAATTATGTTTTTTGAAAATGTGTTTAAATGTATTATGTAATGGTTCAATATAAGGCAAAGATATGTATTTATGGTTCGAAGTTTGTCTAATGCTATTAGAGACATTTGAATTTTGTAAGAATTTAATACGATTTTTAATTACTGATTCAATAAGATTTATTGGATAAGAATTTTGAATAAGAGTTTTCTTTATTAAATTTAAGTTATCATAAATGAAAACTTTATCAGAAAGTAAAATAGCTCGATCTGTTAATGAAATAATAGTTGCAATTTTATAATTTTTGGGTGTGTACGAGTGAAAATTTATGTACCTACCTGACCAGGTAGGTTTATGAAACCAATTAGTAATTAATTTATCATTCTGTCTGATAATATTTACATCAAGAAAACTCAATGAATTATTATTTTCTTTTTCTACTGTAAATTGTAATCTATTAGGAAAAGAATTAAATTTATTTAAAACAAAATCTACCTTATCAGAAGGCAAAATCAGTAAAATGTCATCTACATAACGAAAATATAACGTTAAATCGAATGATAAAGAGTTAATAACAGATTTTTCTAGTTCTTGCATAACAATTTCAGCTAAAGCCGGAGATAAAGGAGAACCCATTGCTGTACCAAAAATCTGTTTATAAAATTTATCATTGAAAGCAAAATAAGATGTTTCAAAACATAAATCAACTATATCTAAAAAGTTACCTTTGGAAATATCAGTAAAATCTTTAACCTCTAACCACCTATCATTTATACTTTTTAAAGCTAAATCTTTAGGAATGTTAGTAAATAAAGAAATAACATCTAAAGAAATTATAATGCAATTATTTGGTACAGTTATTTGTTTTAATTTTTCTACGAGTTCAAAAGAATTTTTTATAAAATATTCTGATTTACTAGTAACCTGAGTAATGATTTTTGAAATAAATTTAGATAAGAAATATGGAGAAGAACCAATAGTGGAAACTATAGGACGAAGAGGTGTATTAGGTTTATGAATTTTTGGAATGCAGTATAATTTAGGAAATATGGGATGTTGTACTTTAAGAGATTTAGCAACAGTATTACTAATTTCAACGGATTTCTCTATCTTATTAATAATACTGAAAGTTTTACGTTGATAAGATTCGGTGGGATCGTTAGCTAATTCTACATATGTATTATTATCAGACAGCATAGTTTGAACTTTTGAAAAATAATCAGTTTTATCAATTAAAACAGTTACATTGCTTTTATCAGCTGTAGTAACAATAATATTAGGGTTATCTTTAAGAAATTTTTTACAAGACAAGAGATCATTAATAAGAATCTTATACTTTGATTTTTCAAAAGTTTTATCAATATTTCTAATATAATTTAAAAAATTAGAACAAAATGTATTTCTTATTTGTATTTTTGAAGGTGAATCTAAAGATTTAATACCAGACTCTAAGCTACTTAATCAAGTTGTCAAGAGAAACAAGACGACTTGTTTCTCTTGACAACTTGTTTATTTACTTTTTTTCACTCCTGACGTTGAGTGTGTTCTCTTCATTTTTCTGTCCGGTTTGAGATTAAAAAAACTTTGTATTTACAATTTTCATCGGACAAGAACAAACTTCAATTAAGAATAGTTTGCGTTCAGAAAGGAAAATATAGTTGAGTCTGATATGAGTCATAGGAAAATCCTATGCGTTTCCGTAACACTGCTTACAGCACGAGCGAATTCTAAGAATTCCGGGCTATCCTAAGCTCACCACGCGACACAAAGCAACGGAAAAATACTGCAAGAGAGAAAGCTCGCGCAGTTCTGACTACGACTTTGTTTGCTTGATACAGCGATTTAATTTTCTTCGTCGATGAATTTTCCGAATTCTAAATTTTCCCTATTAATTACTTTTCTGGCTTTGTTTTAATTTAATTGTAGTGTCGTACCCAAGATGTAACCAAGACCGGCGGGAGTGAGCCATGTAAATTACGAAAATTGTCGCGGCTAAAAAATTTAGAAGCTGCCGAACGCTTTAAGAAGTGTACAGACTTCTTCGTCCCTTTTTCTCCCTTTATCGCAATCTGTTTGATTTATTTTGAATTGTCAAAACTTAATTGTTAGTTGTTGTCTGTTACGAAATCATAAACTTTTCTTTAATAATAAAGATTCAGCTGTTCGAATCTATTTGTTGTTATAAGAATTTGTCTCTTATATCTGAATGTGTTTTGTTACTTAAAGATTCAGTATTTCTATTTGAGCTATTATAATTTTTTTAATATGTGGTGCAAATGCTCCTCTCACTTAAAAATACAAAGAGATCAATTAAAAAGTGCGTCGGGAAAACCGCCCCAAATAGGTTTTTAGGGGATTGAAAACTGTTTCTGCGAATTTCTCGGTTGCATTTCAATTTTAGTGGAAAAATGGTCATTCCAAATCTTATGGAGGATTAAATTCTCTACAACTTTCATGTAAACTTTTTGTTTGTACATTAAATTTAAATTTAATTTTTTTTAATTTAAAAACCAAAATACCGAAATTAAAACAACCTAACGTGGTTTATGAAATCAAATGTTCAAATTGTAGTTCTGTTTATATAGGTGAAACGAGCCAAAATTTAAAAAAACGTTTAGACCAACATAAATATCATATTCAAAAAAATAATCAAAATCATTCAATGCTTGTAGAGCATTCATTAGTAAATAATCATAATTTTGATTTTGATAATACTGACATTTTGTACAGTGAATCTAATATTTTTAAAAGACGTTTCATAGAAATGTGTAAAATTAAAATGTCTGGAAATTCTATTAATAAACGTACGGACTTTGAAAATTTAAATGACATATTTTGTAGTTTTCTGGACTTTTTAAACAAGATATAGATCTGTCAATTAATTAATTATATATATATATATATAAATTAAAAAAAAAAAAAAAAAAAAAAAAAAAGTAGCTTTAATTAGTTCTCGTTACTTTTATTCCGAACAACTCGTAGTTTAGTTTAAAAATCATGTTACCTTTTCGTTTCTCTTGACGACTTGTTTCTCTTGACAACTTGTTTATTTATTTTTTTCACTCCTGACGAAGCTATAAATCTATAGCGAAACGTTGAGTGTGTTTCCCTTCATTTTTCTGTCCGGTTTGAGATTAAAAAAACTTTGTACTTACTATTTTCATCGGACAAGAACAAACTTCAGTTACATTAATGTTAATTCGAATGCGGTTTTGTAAGTTAAAATGAAATCAGCGCCGTCTATTATTAAGCACAGTAGTAAAAATAGAATCAGTGCCATCTGTTGTGTACTGAGGTAATTAAATTCGGTTAAATACAATTAAAAAAGAAGAAAGTGCTTGTCATACACATGTTTGATCAAATCTATATATCTAACCTGTTCAAGCTATGTTTGTGCATAAAAAAGATTCAGCGCCATCTCTTGAGCTGTAGGGTAATTTGTCTGACTTAGTTCAAAATGAGAAGTAACGTTTTCAATGATGCGTATTCATTTTTATTTATTTTAAGGAAACATATACATTTTTATTCGAGTTCAGTACCCGAAACTTTACCTGTCGTTTGTGCGATATTGTCAGCGCCATCTGTTGGGCTTCGTCGTAGTTAAACGTGAGAAACAGAGTAGAGATCGTCTTTCGACTGTATTTTGAAATTGTTACATTAATGTTACTTCGAATGCGGTTTTGTAAGTTAAAATGAAATCAGCGCCATCTATTATTAAGCACAGTCGTAAAAATAGAATCAGTGCCATCTGTTGTGTACTGAGGTAATTAAATTCGGTTAAATACAATTAAAAAAGAAGAAAGTGCTTGTCACACACATGTTTGATCAAATCTGTGTATCTAACCTGTTCAAGCTATGTTTGTGCATAAAAAAAGATTCAGCGCCATCTCTTGAGCTTTAGGGTAATTTGGCGGACGCAGTTCAAAATAAGAAGTAACGATTTCAACGATGCGTATCCATTTTTATTTATTTTAACAAAATATATCCATTTTTATGCGAGTTCGGTTCCCGAAACGTTACCTGTCGTTTGAACGATATTGTCAGCGCCATCTGTTGGGCTTCGTCATAGTTAAACGTGAGAAACAGAGTAGAGATCGACTTCCGGCTATATTTTTGAGAGTTAGGCTGCAAACAAGGAAATAATTCGACGTTCAAGCTTTTGCGATAGGATCGGCGACAAAGGGGTGGTGAAAAGTGGTTATTTGTTTTAGCTGTTATTTAGGCTCGGCGAATTTCCTGCGTCGTTTCTCCCCAAACTAAATTCCCTTGGCGAACGCATTTTTTTTTTTTAAATAGCTTTCGCATCCGGGTCAGATCTTTAAGGCTTTAAAAATTCGCGCACGGCAACCGGCGATTAAGCCCGCCGCTAATCGTCGAATTGCATGCTTATCGGAATCCGATCCTGATTGGCTAGTATTGAATTTGAGTTTCTCCTTGTTTATGGCCGCCGTTAAAACAAAATCTCTTCACTCATTTAGTGCGGCGCTATTTTTAATACCGAGCGATTAAAAACGACGGCTTTCCCAGCGGTTTGCAACACTGGGATCCGTCCTATTTCGTCGACTTATTTGACAGTTCTTGACGTAGAGGTTATGTCAAAAAAAAATAAACTTAAACCCCGTTTTGAAAAAATCTGGCCATTCGTGTGTTGCAACGTGAAACCATTTTAATTAAATAAATTAATTCGAAACGTCCGGCGTTTTAATTTGAATTTAAAATGTCAAGCGACGCTCGTCAATGACGGGTGTCAGTGTCAACGTCAAGCGCCCTCGACAATCGAAAGTTACACCTCGACAATCGAAAGTTACACGTCATTTGAAAACAAAATAAAATCAGTATTGCCAACTCAAAAACAGTCGTTCCTGATTGCCTTGCAGTTTCGAAAGTTTTGAAAGCGCGCGCTGCATGGAAATCGATCGAAACTTTTTATTTTCCGATCGTCTCTTTTGCTCTGACGTTAACACCGGATATTAAATTAGTGTTACGTTCCTAAAACGTATGCAAATTGGACGAGGTATTTGTAAAGTTGGACAACAGTCCAACTTTACAAATGCTCTCAAGGTAGCGTTTCGACACGTCCCGTACAGGAGAGATGGTTTAATGGCGCGATATAAATATCCCAATTAACGGTTTTGGGCGCTTCTAATTTTCGCAATGCGTAGAAGAACTACCTGCCTTTTCTTGTGCGTCTCCAAAATTAGAAAAGGAGGAAGAGAATGAGTACGATTGGTGATTGTAATTATTAGAGTGGATGTTATATTACAAGTTAATAACAAACAATAAAAGTTTTATTATACAGGGAGACAGTGATAGTTGTGGAAAGCTCGAAACCTGTAACGTATCTCTATATGCAATAGAACTTAGATATGTCCTTAATAAAAAGTTAATAGTGTTCAAGAAAATCCCAATTGAACATTTTCTCAGAAGCTGTTTGAGAGAGTACCACTGGCCAGTTGAAAATTTTGTTTGAGAACCGCTGGCCAATGGTTCTTAAACGCAAAAGTCTTCAATTGGAAACTATTAACTTTTCATTAACGGCATATGAGTTCGATCGTTAACATTTATGGTGGATGTACAGGTTATGTGGCCACTCCGGACAGTGGTTCTCAAACAGTTTCGAAAAAAGATTACAAGTGCGATTCTCTCCAAAGCAACATTAAAAACGTCTACAGTAAAATTCGACACAAGGCCATAGCGCAATCAATCTGAACAATCCCTGCACGGATGAAGCTTGAAACAAACTCTCAACGAGCTTAATGATCCCCCTACGCCAAGTCAAACCCGACGAAACGTCGTAAGACGAGGAAGCCTTCCACAAAAGTTGTCAACAATAACCGTCCGGACGGCCACGGCGGGAAAATGGGGCGGCGCCTCCATAAATAAAACCACAGTGACATAACAAAACCAACGTGACATAAGCAGGAACCAACAGGTATCAATCTGCGTTAAGAAAACGCAAAAAAACCAACGTGATATAAGCAGGAACCAACGGGTATCATCTGTGTTAAAAGAACGCAAACATTTTTGCCCGGAACCCTACGGATGAGGCTCGAAACTTAACTCTTAACGAGCTTAATGATCCTTCAGCATCAAATCAGATCCGAAGAAACGTCGTACGACGAGGAAGAATTTCACGAAGGTCCTGAACAATAATTGAAGTGTGGACCTACCGTCAGGACGGTCACAGCGCGAAAATGGGGCATCGCATCCATAAATAACATCACCGTGACATGACAAAACCAACTTGACATAAGCAGGAACCAACGGGTATCATCTGAGTTAAGAAAACGCAAACATTTTTGCCCGTAACTCCACGGACGTGGCTCGAAACAAACACTTAACGAGCTTAATAATCCTCCAGCACCAAGTCAAACGAGACGAAACGTCGTACGATGAAGAAACCTTTCACAAAGGTCTTCAAAAACAACCAAAGTGTGGACCGACTGTCAGGACGGCCAGAGCAAATTTCAAGGTCAACCCAATCCTTTAACTTCTTTAACTCTATTCAAGCCAAGTATAGGATTAGAAACTCGAAAGGGTAAAGAAAGAACTTTGAAAAACAAACATTAAGTCCAAGCAAACATCAAGGCCGACCCCACCCAACTGAACGTAATCTCAACATAACCAAATAAAAAACAAAGCAATAAAATTTAAGTCTGACTAGTTCCAAGGTCATCCCCACCAAACTCCAATCTAACTCTATCCAAGCCGAGTAAAAAATAAAAAATTGAAATTTAAAACCAAAACCAAAAACGTTAAATGCACTACTTAATTGAATGTTTGTCATTTTATGTATGTACAGTCGTGATTATCCTAATTGAGACCGCTGCAGCCAGTCCATCGCCTAAAATCGAGAATAGCCAGTCTATCGCCTAATCTAGAAATCCGCATAATCCGCGAATTAATTTTCTCTAATCCATGTTTCCAAGGACGATTCGAAAATAAATTATAAAAAACTCGAATTATTTTAGAAGACCCCTTGTCAAAAAACAAATCAGGCGGTCGTTTTTCGCCTAATTTAAAAGTCCTCATAATAAACGAATTAATTTTCTTTACTCCATGTTTCGAAGGATAATTCGAAAATGAATTATAAAAGAAGTGAGTTGCCTACGGACTAATACTGACTAACTGACTCCATCGATTTACATTTTTCTCTTTTTAAACTATTCGTGCAGGATGTGACAAAGTGCGTTTCTAAAGTTTCGGGTTCAAAGATCGATGTACCGAAATTATCAGTGTGTCTCGTCAAACACATACAATGAGCGAGTACGCTAATTGTTTGCAATGTAATACGCTCTTCTGTGTACATAGTATTCTCGAGTGTAAGTTCAAACGGCTTGGTTTACATTTGTCAGCATGGAATTCCCTCTATTAAAGCGAACATTAATTTTGCATAAGTTCTATCGACGGAAAAGAACTTTGATATGCGAGCTAAGCAGGCGTCTTTTACGACGTATTTTTTAAAATAAAATAAAAAATAAAAATAAAATAAAATCAATTATCTACCGCATGTTTCGAAGGAAGGACGATTCGAAAATAAATTAAAAAAATCATTTTAGAAGTCCCCCGACCAAAACAAACCAGGACGATCGCTTCTAACTCATGTAGTCTACTCGATGCAATAAGCACGTTTCGAAGGACGATTCGAAAATGAATCTAAAAAAGTAGAGTTGCCTATTGACTGACATTGACTAACTGACTCCATCGATTTACAAAATTTTCTTTCTAAACTATTCGTGCAGGATGTGACAAAGTGCGCTTCTAAAGGATCGGGTTCAAAGATCGATGTACCGAAATTGTCAGTGTGTCTCGTCAAACACATTCAATGAGCGAGTACGTTAACTGTTTTGAATGTAATACGCTCTTCTGCGTACATAGCCATTCTCGAAGTAAGTTCAAATGACTTGGTTTACATTTGTCAGTATGGAATTCCCTCTATTAAAACGAACATTAATTTTGCACAAGTTCTATCGGCGGAAAAGAACTTTGATATGCGAGCTAAGCGGGCGTCTTTTACGAAGTATTTTCTAAAATAAAATAAAAAATAAAAATAAAATAAAATCAATTATCTACCGCATGTTTCGAAGGAAGGACGATTCGAAAATAAATTAAAAAAAAATCATTTTAGAAGTCCCCCGGCCAAAACAAACCAGGACGATCGCTTCTAACTCATGTAGTCTACTCGATGCAGAAAAACACATTTCGAAGGACGATTCGAAAATGAATCTAAAAAAATAGAGTTGCCTACTGACTGACATTGACTAACTGACTCCATCGATTTACAAAATTTTATTTTTAAACTATTCGTGCAGGATGTGACAAAGTGCGCTTCTAAAGGATCGTGTTCAAAGATCGATGTACCGAAATTGTCAGTGTGTCTCGTCAAACACATTCAATGAGCGAGTACGTTAACTGTTTTGAATGTAATACGCTCTTCTGCGTACATAGCCATTCTCGAAGTAAGTTCAAATGACTTGGTTTACATTTGTCAGTATGGAATTCCCTCTATTAAAATGAACATTAATTTTGCACAAGTTCTATCGGCGGAAAAGAACTTTGATGTGCGAGCTAAGCGGGCGTTAGACAATTTCCGCGGTGATTAAGCCTGAGTTGTCGATGACCGCACTTACGAAATGCTAACTAAACAATTTTGTCAATTAAACTTAAACGCACGCGCGTTAAATTTTGTGTGACTTCAAAAGTGCAAAGACAAATTTAGATAATAATTTTCCAAACGAGACGACGTGGCTGTGATTGATGATCTATTCTCGCGCTATCCGCGGTGTTCACCACTGAAAATGTTTTTAAAATAAAATAAGAAATAAAAATAAAATAAAATCAATTATATACCGCATGTTTCGAAGTAAGGGCGATTCGAAAATAAATTAAAAAAAAAAACATTTTTAGAAGTCCACCGGCCAAAACAAACCTGGACGATCGCTTCTAACTCATGTAGTCTACTCGATGCAATAAGCACGTTTCGAAGGACGATTCGAAAATGAATTAAAAAAAATGAGTTCCAACTGTCTGATACTGACTCCATCGATTTACAAATTTCTCTTTTTAAACTATCCGTACAGGATGTGACAGAGTGCGTTGCTAAAGATTCGGGTTGTCAGTGTGTCTCGTCAAACACATTTAATGAGCGAGTACGTTAATTGTTTTGAATGTAATACGCTCTTCTGTGTACATAGCATTCTCGAGTACATTCAAACGACTTGGTTTACATTTGTCAGCATGGAATTCCCTCTATTAAAACGAACATTAATTTTGCGTAAGTTCTATCGGCAGAAAAGAACTTTGATGTGCGACCTAAGCAGGCGTTAGACAATTTCCGTGGTGATTAAGCCTGTCCCGATGACCCTACTTACGAAATGCTAACTAAACAATTTTGTCAATTAAACTTAAACTTAAAAGTGAAAAAACAAATTTAGATAAGAATTCTTCAAACGAGAAGACGTGGCTGTGTTTGATGATCTATTCCCGCGCTATCCTATCCGTGGTATTCACCACTGAAAATGTTAAGATTTTTTTAAAATAAAATGAGAAATAAAAATTAAACAAAATCAGTTCTTTACTCCATGTTTCGAAGGACGATTCGAAAATAAATCAAGAGAAAAAAATCGAATCACTTTAGAAGTCCGCCCGTCAAAACAAACCAAGATGATCGTTTCTAAACTCAAGAAAAGAGTCCATCGCGTAATGTAGCCTACTCGATACAATAAGCACATTTCGAAGGACGATTCGAAAATGAATCTAAAAAAAAAATAGAGTTGCCTACGGATGCTACTGACTAACTGAAACAATCGATTTACATTTTTTTCTTTTTAAACTATTCGTGCAGGATGTGACAAAGTGCGTTCCTAAAGGTTCGGGTTCAAAGATCGATGTACCAAAATTGTCAGTGTGTCTCGTCAAACACATTCAATGAGCGAGTGCGTTAATTGTTTTGAATGTAATACGCTCTTCTGTGTACATAGCCATTCTCGAGTAAGTTCAAACGACTTGGCTTACATTTGTCAGCATGGAATTCACTCTATTAAAACGATTATTAATTTTACATAAGTTCTATCGGCCGAAAAGAACTTTGATGTGCGAGCTAAGTAGGCGCTTTTTACGATGTATTTTTTAAAATAAAATAAAAAATAAAAATAAAATAAAATCAATTATCTACCGCATGTTTCGAAGGATGGACGATTCGAAAATAAATTAAAAAAATCATTTTAGAAGTCCCCCGGCCAAAACAAACCTGGACGATCGCTTCTAACTCATGTAGTCTACTCGATGCAATAAGCACGTTTCGAAGGACGATTGAATTTAAAAAAAATTGAGTTGTCCCCCCGCCCCCCACCCTCCACTCTGCATCGTCAAAACAAACCAGGATGATCGTTTCGAGTTCAAGAAGAGTCTACAGCCTAATTCAGAGACCCACATAATCCACGAATTAATTTTAATATTTCATGTGCAATTACAGATCGCGCAGGACGAGGCTGAACATGGCAGGAGACCAGGAGCGAAACAGTCGACGATCGGCGTGCGCGCGGTGAGGATATCTTGCCCGGTTATCCTCGCGAGTGAATTCCATCTCTGTTCCGCGATGCTCTCTGAAGAGCGCTGTGAGCGTACGAAACTCCGAAAACTCGCGCCGCACAGTTAAAGAAAAAAAAACTCAACTCAACGCTAATAATTGTTAATGTAGCAGATACACCGCCGGAAAAACAAACAAACACAAAAGTAAAGAAAAGAAAAAAAATTGAATAATAATAATAAATCCGATGCCGACGGAGTTAATCTAGCGCAAACATTTCCGAACTTTGTTTATGCTCCGAGGCGAGAAAAAAACGCGTTTGCATCAATTAGAGCGCGTTTTCAAATTGTGACGTCACCCGATTCACATAAACACAATGTGCTAAATGTATGTATGTGAGGCTGTGTGAGTTGCTGTGTAGTGAAAAGAAAAAAAAAAGACGCCGAAGAAGAAGAAGAAGATTACGGGCGATTACCTCGACGACATCTTCATCTTCTTCATGCCTCGTAAGTACCTCCTCCTACCTTTTCTGGAGAAAAAAAAATCCCTGGGGACGCTAATAAAAAAATAAAAAAAAAAACGCCGGCGCAAAAATAATAGATAAAAATCGCCGGCGGCGCTAATGATAATTAAAAATCGACAAGTCAAAATCCACCTGTGCGTTATTTTAGAATGCGGAAAACGCACGGAGATGGCAGGGGGCCAAAAAAAAGTCGGGGCGAAACTGATGAATGAGCGATTTGTCCGCGGTAAGTGCGTGATGTGCCGAACGATTTACAGATGATAACGCGTGTTCCTGTCTTTTTCAATTCGAAACGTGGCGAAAACCCGAAAGCGATTCTTCACCTCTGAGAGCGAACACCCTGTATTGATCGGACTCGATCGATTCTAATATGGCGCGCGGATCCGGTCGTGAATTCCTTTCCAATATCATCTCATTATTATTGTTACCCCAACGAATTTTTGGCGAGTGGGGAGGGGCAGGGGGGAGGGGTGAAATCGAATTTTAAATAAGCGATACGACGTCGCTTAAGGTTGATTTAAATTAATGCTGTTGATAGTGGAAGGGAGTTGCACGGTTCAGGGTTGGAAAAAAAACTGTTTTTTTTTCAAAAGAACAAAACTTCTGTTTTTTGTTTTGTTTTAACAAGTTTTTTTTTTTTGTTTAAAACCTGTTTAAAATTGACCCTAAATTAAACATGTTTTAAACAAAAAAAAAAAAAACAGCTGTTTAAAACAACTTTGAAATATGTTTAAATTGCCGTTACAGCTTACATAAAAAGATACATATTATTATTATTTGATGTTTGTGTAAAAGGAAGAATTTATTAAAATTCGATCTCTAATTAAAAGAAAGATGAAAAGTTTGTAATGTTAGATTATGTACCCTTTTAAAAATAATGTACGTACTTTGATAATAATTTAAATCATTTAAGGCAGAGCTTGATTTATTTAGGATCTACGATTGCCGTGTTTTAAATGATTTTCAAAGAAAGTATGAAGTATTTGGTATCAACATACTGAGAAAAACATTTTCAATAAAAACTAAAAACAAATACAATCTAAAGAAATATTTTTTTTTTTCAAATTACTTGATCGCATTAGAACTAAAATTCATGACTCGTGGCTTTCAATACTGGAAAACAAAAATTTCAAATACGTAAAAACATGTAGCATGTTCCATTTAAAATAACAAAGTTGATATTACTTCCGGCGAAAAAAAAGTCCAGTAGGTATATGTCTGAAATTTCAAATTAAATTTTTGTTTAATTCATCGTTTTAAAATTTTAAACAAACCTTAAAATTCTAGAAGGGCGAATATACGGCCTTGGGACACACGGTAGAAATTCAATGAAAACAAATGAAACGATAACGTTATGAACAGTTTAAAAAGAGACATCGACGATCACCTTTTGACCTAACATTGCATTATCATTCAAAAATTCAAGCCAGTTTGCTACATAATAACTCATCCCATAGCCCATAGTATGAACAGGGAAGCGGAGGACCCAGTATGTTTCAAAACTTAATGTAATAATAAAAGGTTAAATATTGAAAAGTTATTTTAAAATTTTAACAATATAAGTATTATTCTAGTGATCAGTAATAATTAATGAATTAATTATAATCAATCTAATGCAATTTAAATTTAGTTCTAATCAGAGCTACAGTGTAGTCATCACGTCATCAGCTCAGAAACGCATTGTCTACAATTATTAAAACAATTGATATGAGAACAAAGTAAAGTTTAAAGTTAATCTGTCAGTGAAATAGAGATCCCTAAACAATTAACTTCTGGTTACACAGTATTACGTTGCAAAAATAAAACACATATATCAAAAGTGGTCTTTTTTAGCTTAAAACTAAAAAGCAGAATTTAAGACATTAATGAAAAAAAAAACATGTTTAAAACATAAAAATAAAGCACTTATATCAAAAGAGTTCTTTTTTAGCTTAAAATTACAAAAAATGAATTTAAAACATTATCAAAAAAAACATGTTTAAAACATTTTGTTTAAAACAGATGGTACGTTCTTAATTCGGTGTTTTAAACATGTTTTAAACACTATGTTTTAAACAGTTTGTTTTAATCTTTCCAACACTGGCACGGTTGATTGCAAAAGAATAAATCGAATACACTCGGAAAAAAATTTCGAGTTTTGAAGTCTTGTTTTTGAAAACGGTAATAAAATGGCAACTCAGAACTAGAAGTCGGAAGCCTAAATTGGAATTCAGTTTTCAAAAGTGTTTGCTTTCCGCCCAATTACAACGTATGTCGCATTTCTTCCCCTAATTTAGAACAAGATTTAGAACTTTGTCACTTTCAGAGTTAATTGCGGAACTTTATTCTTTCTGTCACATCAACATTCAAAAATGATTTTTTTTAATCAATCCGAGGGGTTGACCACTAAAGAAAAATGGGTACAGTGTGGTCCATTTTCGATGGTTTTACAGGGTTTCTCAGTTATTTATAGGAATAGAAGGAAACTGTTTTCGCGACCCAATACTACTTTTTCGAGAAAAACTCAGTGGAGAAAACAAAAGTTAGGTATCCCGATTCGTTCGGGAAATATCGGCCGAAAACGAATTTTCCCGAAAAATTATTTTTCACAATATCTCAGTTGTTCGACAAGATATTTTGAAAATTCAAAAACTATTTTATTTAGAAATTAACGTTGATTTTACTGACATTATTATCTTTTGTAGAAATTGCACCAATTCTGCAAAACAGACTGTAACTTCTAATTTTAAATGGAAACCGTAGTTGGCTATGATACAAGTAAATTGCTTGTTTAATGAGGTTTTCAAAAATATAAAGTTTGATATGAGTATTTTTACAAATAATGAAAATACTAATTGTTTTTTGTTTTCCGGTAGCTAGCAAGCCATCCATGACACCAAAAAGTAAAACAGCTAACTTAATTCAATACATAAATACCTTCATATATCTATCAGAGACCGACATAAAACCACAAGTATGTAAAAATGGATTAACTCCATTTGAACATTTCTTTAAGTATTAATGTGAATAGTATAGAAAATTTTATATATTATAAATTGTATAAGTTAGTGCGTTTTTTAAAGAAATTATTGAAATGTCAGATATTTCCTAAGTTTAATAATACTTTCAAGAACTTTTGCATATTAATAAAAATAATCACGGATAGAAGTGAAATAAACATATCTAAGAATTTTTGTTTATTTAAAATGTAAGATTTAATAATTTCAAAGGAACATATAACATTTAACTAAGCAATTAAATAGTGATTGGTACCACCAGCGATTCCTTGAATTTAAGAAACTCTATAAATTTAAATTAGTTTCTGCTAAACACACCTATAATTCACGCAGAATATCTGAATCGTCGAATATTTCTGCCGAATGTTGGAGAATCATTAAAGAAAATTCCATCCAATCTGAACAAAAGTTGTTTTTAAGGGATCTCTCAGATAAGATTATATATGATGAAGAGCAGATTTCTATCATCTTTAACCAATATTTCGTCAACTTACCCGGAAATCATAACATTTCAAATTTACCGGTTCTGGTACCAAGATATATTGAGTCAATGTTTTTATCACCAACTGATGCCAACGAAGTTAGAATTATTATTAATAAGAAGTGTATAAAAAATAGTGTGGGGATCGACAATATACCAGGTAATGTTTTACGAGCAGTTTCAGACCTGATCTCGGATCCTCTTAGCATTATAATTAACGAGTCGTTTCAAAGCGGTCAGTATCCTGAAGCATTAAAAATTTCCAAAGTGGTTCCCATTTTCAAAAGTAAAGGGAGTCGACTAAATGAGACCAATTACCGACCAGTTGCAGTTCAATGTCAGCTCGCCAAGATATTTGAAGAAATTTTTCGTCAACGGTTGATGTCTTTTATCGAAAAACATCAGATATTATCCGAATCACAAAATGGCTTTAGAGAAGGTAAATCTACTATCACTGCTCTAACGGATGCTTATAATTATATCTTGGATGAACTGAATAATAGAAATAAACTCTGCGTTATTCTGCGATCTGAGTCGCGCTTTTGACAGCGTCAACCACGAATTATTATGCCATAAATTGGAGATGCTAGGAGTAAGAGGAATAGCTGGCGATTGGATAAGGTCTTATCTTATCGGAAGAAGACAAGTCGTAACTATCCGTAACCATTCTTCACCAGAGTTGGATTCAAACACTGGAGTCCCCCAAGGATCCATCCTGGGTCCCTTGCTGTTTCTTCTTTTCATTAATGATCTGCCTGATTGCTGTCCATCATCGTCCAAAACCATTGTCTATGCAGATGATACCAGTTTTATAATCTCTGCTACGGACATCGAGGATTCCGTGCGTAAAACAAACAATACCATCCAAGAACTAAAACAATGGTGTTCTTCTAACGGTTTAGTGCTAAATTCGACCAAAACTCAAGTAATGCCTTTAGTGACAAAAAACGCAACTGTGGATTCTTCCCCTTTAATTAAATGCGACAATAAGTCAATAGCATGTGTCACCTCTTTTAAGTTTCTTGGTGTCTTTATGGATATGAAACTAACCTGGAAGAATCATGTCGAGTTCTTGGAAGAAAAATTAAGTGGTCATGTTTTTCTAATGTATAGGTTGCGTCACACGGTTAGTCGTACAGTGCTAAATAAATGTACTTTGGTTTGATTCACTCGAGGATTTCTTACGGTATTCTTTTCTGGGGTTACAGTGCTTCTGCGATAAATATTTTTAGAATTCAGAAGAAAATCATACGTCTAATGGCTGACGTTCATCCTAGGTCTAATTGTAGAGATCTTTTTGTCCGATTTAATATTTTAACTGTTCCCTCTTTATATATATTTGTAACAACTTTATACGCTCTTTCTGTTGAACATAACGCTGACCGTAATTACGATTTTCATAATTCCGATACCAGATATCGTGAAAACATTCGTTTACCCTTTAATAGATTAGCTATAGGGCAGAGCGGACCTATATTTATGGGTTATCTACTGTTAAACCGAATCAAATCACTGTGGAATGGTAACATACCTGACAATTTTAATTCATTTAAGTACAAATTGAAACAAACCTTAATATCGGCAGCTTACTATTCTGTGAACGAGTTTTTGTATTAGTTGTTCGTCTCCTTCATTTATTTCGTTTTCTTCATTTATTTCATTTTCTTTAGTTTTTTAGTTTACCTCTTAGGTTAAAATGTTTTTAGTTTTAGTGCTAAATATGTATCATTTTCCTTTGTTGCTTTTTGACAAATCTAATGTCCTTGTATTCACTTGATGTATACTATGTGACAAACGGATTAAATATATATTATTATATTATATATAATTCTTCAAAACTGAATTAATAATTAATCCATATTTAATTACTTGTAGTTGTATGAGTTCTCTAATAGCATTATGTATTTCTAATTATTTATTTTTTTAATTTAATTACCAGTATTATTTATACTAATAATGGATTTTTGAGGAAAACGACCGAATTTTCTTTTGTTTCTATCGTCATAGATGTCTTGATAGGTACTGCAAAATAAGGAAAGTTAGTATCTTTGTTTTTAATAAAAATAATTATATCAAACTTTATATTTTTGAAAACCTCATTAAACAAGCAATTTATTTGTTTCTCGTAGCCAACTGCGGTTTCCATTTAAAATTAGAAAGAACTGGCGCAGTTTTTACAAAAGACAATAATGTCCATGAAATCTATGTTAATTTCAGAATAAAATAGTTTTTGAATTTTCAAAATACCTTGACAAACAACTGAGATATTGTGAAAAATAATTTTTCGGAAAAATTCGTTTTCGGCCTATATTTTCCGAACGAATCGTGGTACCTAACTTTTGTTTTCTGCACTGAGTTTTTCTCGAAAAAGTAGCTCGCGAAAACGATTTTCTTCCATTCCTACAAATAACTGAGAAACCCCGTAAAACCATCAAAAATGGTCCACTCCGCACAGGTCTTTTTTTTTTAATTTTGCACCCTATCTACAGGGTGTATTTTAAGAGCTAGAGATAAACTTTAAATGCAAAAGTTGCAGGGTTCTTTGTCTATCATCTTTTAGAGTTATCATAAGAAACAAAAGCGCATCGCAAATTGGAGAAAAAAATACAATTTTTGTTTTGTTTTTTTCTTTTAAATGGAACATCCTGTATTTTGTTTGCTAAGTTGAAAGACGTCCTATTTTCCTGATTTAAAAAATATGTAATGTGTTGACATTTGAAAGAGCCATTTGTGAAATATTTGAGGTTAGAATATCAATAAATTAATGTTTAAAACGTTATGGCGGCTTGGAATTTTGTTTTTTCATTATTAATCCATTGTGTAGTTTTTGAATTTCTATTTTTTTTGTTAATTAAAACAGCTACTTAGATTTTTTGTAGCGCCTTTCCAGGCCGTTTGGATTTTTTAAATGTCATTATACTGATATTTCAAATTTAATTATATCAAGAACGCCCCCCCCCCCCCCCCCAAAGTCAACATATTATATATTTTTGAAATCAGGAGAATATGATCTTTCATATTAATAAACAACATACAGGGTGTTCCATTAAAAAAAAAACAAGAATTGTATTTTCTTCTCTTATTTGCGATGCGCTTTTGTTTCTTGATAATAATAGGCATAAAACCCTGCAACTTTTGCATTTATAGTTCTTCTTTAGCTCCTAGAATGAACCCTCTAGACAGGAATCACAAAGCAACACAAAACCTGTGGCTGTAATCCAAATAAATAGTGAGAAAACCCCTCGACCACATTAATTAATGTGGTCGAGGGGTTTTCTCACTATTTATTTCTCTAGACAGGGTTTCGCTAATAAAAGAAATCTCAATAGGCAGATGAGTACCAACATTTAAATAAGGAAAAAATGAAAAAAATTGCACGATATTTGCAAAAAAATTACGAATAATTGCAACATTTACAGACACTTGCGAATAATATACAAATATACAGCCCCTCGAATCAATCGTTCAGTTAGGGTCGGATCTAGGGTTTTCGACGCCCCGGGGCTAAACAATTTTCAGCGCCCTTTTTATACGACGATAATGTATACCATTAATTTTGTTTATACAAGCGACACGTTCAGTTAAGTTAGTATTTTTTTTTGTGTTTTTCACGATGATTCAACATTTGCAACGATGCAGTTTGAAAAACAACTGCACATCGCATTCACGAGTTAAGAATGAAAAGAAAAGGAACAGCCTGTATATTATTTCACCAATCAGTAGAGAATAAAATTCTTAATTGAAAGAAGTCCTTTGTCAGTTTATCGTAAATTAATAAATAAAGAAGACATTTTGATTGTTTTAAAACTCATCAAGAGGCTTTGCGGAATGAAAACAAACAAAAACATTTGAAAGAAATCATTTTTGGTTATCAAGACGGAAATTACAAAAAAAAATAATACTCCCAAAGAAAAGAAGAGAAACAAATGACGACTGCCGCAATAAAAAAAAAATTAAACATATCGTGGTTATGTAAATTTACCTAATTAAGACTTCAAAATTCGAAAAGGTCAAGTTTATTTCTTCAAAAAATTGTGCTTCCAATATTTCGCAATCAAGTGTACATTAGTGGACAAAATAAAAATTAATTTAAGTTTTAAGCACTCAAACTACACATGATGCAACAAAAAAAACATTTCTTTTGTTGCTTTTGTTGTAATTATGGAAGTTTCTTTTTATTGAATTTTCATAGATTTTTCATTGCTCGCTTAATGTTTTGTATTGATCTGCTTTCTTCTTTTCCTTTCTTTCAAATTATTATCTTGCAAGGCGCTAAGCTCCACACAGTTTCCCCTTTCCTACATGTTGCTATTTTTTTTTTCAAATTATTTTCACATTCCGCCGGAACGTTGTCCATTTTCTTTTGTTTTTTTTTCACCATATGCTTCATATTTCGATTTTGTTTGTTTGTCTTCTTTTATTTTTTATTTTTTTACATTCCGTCGGAAAATGTGATCATTTCATGTTTTGTTTCCTTTTGTTTCTTTTTTGTCCAAATATTATTTTACATTTTGTTTTTTTTTTTTTCAATTTGACGTCCAGATGGTTGTGACTCGCATGCTTAAATCTGCGATATACGTAGACAGTCTGTACGTCAATCGACGTTCTTTTTAGTTTCACTTTTTTTTGGCATTTTTTTAAATAACTTTCAAGCAGTACGATGTTTTTCTTTGTATTTTTTGATCATCTTTCTTTCGTATGCCGTTGTGTCTTTTTTGCTGTATTTGTTCTTGCAGCCATTCTTAATTTTTCGTTACTTTTTTTCTATATGTTTTTCTTTAGCCGTAGAATCGTTGATCATCTAAGTTTGTCGTTTTTCCTTTCTTCATTTTGTTTGTTTCCTTCATTTTGTTTTTCTTGTTCCTTTTGTCTTGTTTAAGTTTCATGTCCCATTGACGCTACTTGCAATTTAATTTCTCCTTCGCTTTCCTGTCAATTTTTTTTCCTTCGTTAACCTTTCTCGTTGTAACTTTTACTTCTTCGTTTGTTCGTCCCGCGAGTTTTATTTTCAACCTACTCGAGCCCATTGGCCCGTCATTTTAAATTAAACTAACTGTTGCTTCTTCGAAAAGAATTAATTCCGTTTTATATTTTATCGTAGAGACGGATACTGACTAATTGACTATTGATTTTCGAATTTCCTTTTGAAACTATCGTGCAGGATGTGACAAAGTGCGTTTCTAAAGGTTCGGATTGAAAGATCGATGTTCCAAAATTGTCAATGTGTCTCGCCAAACACATTTAATAAGCGAGCACGTTAATTATTTTGCATATAATGCGGTTTTCTGTGTAGCATTCTCGAGTATGTTCAAACGTCTTGGTTTTCATTTGTCCGGATGGAATTCGCTCTATTAAAACGAACATTAGTTTTGCATAAGTTCCATCGGCCGAAAAGAACTTTGATGTGCGAGCTAAGCAGGCGTTAGTAATTCACGTTAGACAATTTTCGCGGCGATCAAGCCTGCTTTCTAAGGTCAACTTTCCGAAGCGATTTTGAAGCGGATTTAGCAACTTTTAAACCCAATTGTCACGCCTAGAGGCAGATGGCTACTTGAACTTTGAAATTGGGCAAAAGAAGTCAAATTGATAAAAATTCTGAATTTAACAGGTTTTGATCCGAATGGCTTCACTTGTTTTTGTGTTACTTATATAATTTATAACTTTATTTAAACAGATTTACTTAATTTCCGGAAGGAAAACTTTTTGATTTCTTATGTACATGCACTGTCTGGATCTAGATTCTCATTTGGTTTTGATTTTTTTTTCTTTTTCAATTCCTTTTTCCCATCAAATTACTGTAGATGAATCTAAGCCAAACGAAAACATTCTTGCTAGTTTACGCAACGTGAGCGTTAGAATTGCGTGCGTTTAACTCGGAATTTTCTCTTATCACTTCAAAACCCATTAACAAACCCATTACGGTTCATTACGAGATGGGAAAGACTAACCATTTGCATAATTCATTATTATTTTTTTCTTTTTTTAGTTTTTCGTGGCGTTGAATTAACGTCGCGAATTAATAATTAATGACGTGGCAACTACATCGTAGGTTGTTGCATGAAGTAACGATTTCATCCGGAATTATTACATCACTGCGATTATAAACACAGGATTCAAAAAAAAACAAACAAACATGAAAAACAGAAGGTTAAGTTCGCAGTAATAATAATATTAATGAAATGACTGAAAACAAAACAGGAAAGGCAAAGTTATAAAATACGTTTGCCCTTTTAGGTTAAAAAAATTCTCGCTTTAATTTCTTAAAACAATTTAATTCGTATTATACCGGGTGTTTGTGAAGTAAGTGCAGAAATTTAAACCTATAATACACAATCATAAATGGAAACTACGGAACTTACATGTCCTTAATAAAAGTTTTACTCATTTCCAGAAAATCGCAGTTGAAAATCGGGCAAGAAATAACCGTATGTCTATGTCTTTGAGGCAGGTCAAGAAAAGGATATTTTATTTAAACAAAAAACAAAAGTGCGTTTGAGCAGTGAATCGTCTTTGCCGAAGTTGAGAGGCCAATAAAAGCGTTGTTTTTAACATCGCAATAAGTTGTATTACGGCTGAACGAAAGAATTTGCTTCATTTTTTATGATTATGAATTTATTGCTCTGTATTCTTTAGGATCAACAGTTTAATTTTTTAAAAGTGATTGAATGAGTTAGAGCTAAATACGATTACTATCTACATAGTATTATTATTAATTAAAATAGCGTAATCACGAACGGCGAGAGAACAGCATTTCAGAGGAGTGCGCCGTCGACACTATTTGCTCTAATCCTGACATGCACACGAACACAAGAATCACTTTTTCGCCGAGCTCGTTTGTGTGCCGCTAATGATGGACGCCACGTCTAACAATTCTTATAAACATTTTTAAAAGTTTTATAGTGAACGTTTGTTTGAATGTGATCCTTCACACAGATGATATTCTTTCAGTGTGTCTTGCGTATTTTAGTCATTCCCGCGATGTTTACTGTCTACGATCAGAGAAGCAAGTTCCGTAAGTTTTTTTTTGTTACTTCATCAGCACCGAATTTTGGACGGATAAAGAAATTTTCTTTTTGTTATACGATTTTTTTAATTTTTTTTTTCGTGTTGTCTGTGCTGTCGGCGTACTGCGGTTAAAAATTTTGCACTTATTATACAAACACCCTATACAATAAATTGCGTACATCAAAATTTAAATTGATTTAAAGAATATGTTTTGTAATTCTGCTGCGCCTCAAAAACTTCTGGTTCCAAGTTTCCGTTATTTAAAAAATTGAACAAAATCTTGCATTTATAAGAAAAAAAAAATAGCCTGAAACGTCCTTGATTTATGAAAAGATGGAGTGAATGAATGCGTCAAGACGCCATCAATCAACTGCTAATAAATCGAACGGTTGGAGAAGACTTGGGAATGCCAAGGTTCATAAACAGGAAAAAGAAATCGGCCCACTCGTTCCGAGAACAGTACATTAGTCCCGCCTACAAGAAGTTCTGCGACGTGCAAACTTTCGCACTTCACCCCTCTTCCCCCACTCAATAAAAATTAGATGCATCGAAGGTGTGAACGGGACATTCGAAGTAAAAAGCGTCCAACACTGAGTGGGCCGAATTCTTTTCCCTGCTCATAAAGTATCATCGCCGGCGTGACGGTGGTTAATTAAAATAGAAAAAAATTAAATAATTACTGCAGGTCAGTTGCCTCTCTGACGTTCGACCTGTCAGAGAGACGAAGGTATGTAATTACAAAATATGACAAGACGAAAGATTTTCATCGGAAGCTTTTAATGCGTTTATAAATAAATCAAACGCAAACCGAATTCAAATGGATTGTTGATTGAGTGTGTCTAATTTTATCTACTTCGCAGTCGTTTTAATTGAACTGAACGTCGCTAATTCGTGAATTAATAATACAGCGACTCCCCAGTGATAAGCAGACTCTCGTTTCCATTAAAAGAATTTAGTCCACTAGTGTACAAAAAATAAAATAATTCGAAAAGAAATAAATTTTCTTTTTTGTAAATTGCGTTTTAATCTTATTACGAACAGCTTAAAATCGTGACATTTTGATGCGAAAAAACTGGGCTGCATTTCCACAGGAGCGGGACAGGAACAGGAACGCCATCTATCGAGTTCTACACCGGAAAAAATATAGTATACAGGTGTCCCACTTAAGGCGGATTCTTTCATATCTCTCTAGTTATTAATTTTTCGAAAGAATTTCAAATGAAAGTTTCACAGAATCATGTGGAGCATATTTTAAAATTAGTTTGACGTGTACAGAGGCCACTTCGTTATTTTAAATGGAACACCCTATATATTTTTATAGTTTCAGGTTCTGCATTGAATTTTTACGTGACCTTGTGAACCATACATATGGTTTAATCTAAACCGTTTTCACGTCATTCAACTTTTTAAAAAAATTATCGCTCTTGCAGTACCTCAAACAAATGCACATATATTCCGAACAAATGACGTTAGGGACTTGTGTTTTTTTGCAAAAGTTTCGTCTTAAAACGCTTTTTCAGTTACACTGTAAAGAAAAAAATTCTAGCAACATAAGTTCTTAAGAAAAAAATTAATGAACTTGAGAATATTCAAACTACGATACTATTTTTTTTAATGGAATGCCATATAACTTTTATCATTATTAGATGTGATATTTAATTCTCTTTTCAATGATATAGGATTGTCGATATCTGCCGTTAATAGTTTTTTCAGTATTAAAATTTAAAAATAAACAAACAATTTGTTTGCTGTGTAACCACAGGAATTAACATAAATCCTCAATGTTTCGTGTTTTTTAAAAATTGTAAAAAAATTTAATACTGAAAAACTGTTAACAACAGATATCGACAACCCTATATCATTGAAAAGAGAATTAAATAGCGCATCTAATAATGATAAAAGTTATATGGCATTCCATTAAGAAAAGATAGTTATCGTAGTTTGAACATTCTCAAGTTTATTAATTTTTATTAAGAACTTATGTTGCTAGAATTTTTTCTTTACAGTATAGCTGCAAAAGCGTTTCAAGACGAAACTTTTGCAAAAAAACACAAGTCCCTAACGCCATTTGTTCGGAAGATATTTGCATTTGTTTGAGGTACTGCAAAAGCGATTTTTTTTTTTAATTGATTAACGCGAAAACGGTTTAGATTATACCCTATGTATGGTACACAAGGTCATATTATTTCTCAATCCAGAACCCGAAAATGTAAAAATATATAGGGTGTTCCGTTTAAAATAACGAAGTGAACTAACGCCCAGGCTAAACGGAACACTCTGTACACGTCAAACTAATCTTAAAATATGCTCCACATGATTCTGTGAAACTTTCATTTGAAACATTCTTTCGTAAAATTAATAATTAGAGAGGTATGAAAGAATCCTCCTTAAGTGGAACACCCTGTATATTCCAGTATTCCAAACGCAAAAACCCGCGTTGTTTCAAATTTATTTAAAATTATTATTATTAATCTCTTGGGCCTGTGCAACAAGGTGATAATTTTTGTACAGAATTTCTTAAAAACCGAGAGAGAAATAACATATCAACCAATAAACATCGACCCTCGTCCAAAACAATTGAAAAATGAATAGAAAATAAAAGAAGATCCAAACACTCTTAGCAAACAAGAAAAAAATAAAATAAAAGCAAGTGAAATATGAAAGAGAAAATGAAAGATGATCGTCAGATTATAATTCGAAACAAATCAAAAAATGAACAGAAAGTAGAAGATCCAAAGACAATAATAATAATAATAATAATAATTTATTTGTCATAATGCCAGAACAGTGAAATGTACAATGGCTATTGACATGTCAAGAGGTGGTACAGTAAACAAATCACACTACATTCATAGTTTCATAAATTCGTCCGCTGAGTACAATGCGTTTGATATTAAAGTCTTTTTAAGTTTCTTTTTAAATTCTGAATCCGAAATTGGAACATTATTCTTCCACACTTTTTTGATTTTCCTTAAATAAAGTAAGCCAGTGAAAACGGGGCCAGTTTGTCCTATAGCCAGACGATGATATGGTAACCGAAGATCCTCGCAGTTACGCGTTATGTAGCTGTGGTAATCACTATTTTTTTCTGTGTTGCTCTCAATGGACCGCGCGTACAGAATAGATTCATATATATGTAGTGAAGGAACTGTCATAATATTTAAGCTCACAAAAAGATCTCTGCAGCTCGCGCGAAAATCGGTGCCCGCCAATATTCGGATGACCTTCTTCTGAATACGGAATATATTTATGGCGGTTGAACAACTACCCCAAAATAAAATGCCATAGGAGATAACAGTCTGAATTAAGGAGAAATACATAGTTCGTAATATACTGGGTGTGACAGATTTACATAAACGGTATATTAAGAATACATTTCCACTTAATTTATTTTCAAGTTGTTGCACGTGATATTTCCAGGTAAGTTTATTGTCAATATGCAGGCCCAGGAATTTAAAGTTAGAGACACATGTTATCGATGTACTTCCGCATTTCACTAATGGGGAGACGTCAACGTTTACGTTTTTTGTGACGATGGGCATCACTTGTGTTTTAGAGGTGTTTAACTTCAGACCGCTGTTGAAGCACCAATTCTTCATTTCGGCTAGAGTGTTGTTTGATTGTAAGATAGCGTCACAAGTGTTGCTGGCGGAAATAATGAAGGTGGTGTCGTCAGCGTATATGATGGTCTTTGAAGGTGAAGGACACAATTCTGTGAGATCGTTAATAAAGATGGAAAACAGAATGGGACCGAGTATTGAGCCTTGAGGTACTCCCACATCAACACACAAAGGAGTTGATAAGTGTTCTTGTATGGCTACTTGTTGCGTTCTTCCTGTGAGGTAGGAATTTACCCATTTATTTGCAGTTCCTCTAATACCAATCTGTTCCAACTTTGTGCATAATAATGTATGGTTGACGGAGTCAAAAGCTCGACTTAAGTCACAGAATAGGAGAAGACTCTTAGTAAATAAGAAAACCCGAAATAAAAACAAGTGAAGTACGAACACGAAATGAAAGATGATCGTCGGATTCTCATTCGAAACAAATTAAAAAAAAAATTAACGGAAAATAAAATTGGATCAAACGATTTCCTGTAAACAAAAGAAAAGCTGAAAACAAATGAAAGATTGACGGTTTCCGGCGAGTACTTTTTGTAAAGCAAATCAATTTTTTGGTATTGGTATTTTTCCTTTTTTTTTGTAACTTTAACTTTTCGTATTATAATAAATGTTTTCCATCCATTTCTTTGTATTTCATTGTGTTTTTCTCGCTTTCTTTGTAACTTTAATTTTGCGCATTATAATAAACGTTTTTGACGAAACTAACTAAAACTTATTTGAAAAAACCGAAAACGAATGAAAAATGAGACAGAAACTAAGATGATCGAACTCTCGTTCGAAACAAATAAAAAAAAAACAAAAGAAGATCAAATGACGCTCAGTAAACAAAAGAAAGCTTTTGATAAATAAAAAATTAATAAGAAAATAAAAACAATCGTCGACTGTAAAGAAAAAAAAAAAACTGAAAGCAAATGAAAAACGAACAGAAAATAACAAATGTCTAGGAAACTCTCAGTAACCAAATGGAAGCGGAAAACAAGTGAAAAATGAACAGAAATAAAAGTAAATTGTTCGTTTGGAGCGATTTAAAGTCAGAGGCTATCAGTAAACAAAAAATAGCTGAAAACAAATAATGAAAAATTGAGAATTTCCGATGTGAGACTTTCGTAAAGCAAATCATCATTTTTTTTTTGCAATTAATTGCTTTTTTTTTATCTGTTTTTGTAGTTCTAGTTTTTCGAATGGTAATTAAAACTTTCAACAAGATTATTATTTGGTGTTTTGTTCTTGTTACGGCGACTTGATTGTTTTCTACAGTTCGCAGTAAAAACGTCAATCTTCCGGTTTTTGTTTGTGGAATTATTATGTTTTTCTTTCATTTGGTTTTCTTTGTCACCATCCATCAATCTTCTCTTGTTCATCTTATCGTCGTCGTTTTTTCTTTCTTCATATTATGATTTGATTTTATTAAATTCCGCTTCTTTTTTTGATTCTTTTTCTTTTGATTTTTTGAAACGAGCTTTGATTTCAAAAAAAAAATAAATAAATAAGTCAAATAACCATTGACTTTCTCTTTTTCTTATTTAATTTTTTTCCAATATTTATCTTTATTCAGTTTTCTGTTTTTTTTTTCGTTAATTTATTTAATTTTCCTTGTCAAAATGAAATTGATTGTTCAAGCAGTTTTGTCTCCGCTTCTGTTTCTTTTTTTCTATTGAATCGAATGGTGAATCTTTTTTTTTTCTCGTACAACTTTGTTGTTTTCATTCTCCATCGTCGAAATTCATTCTTAAACTGAAAGATTGGTCCAAAATGAGCTTAAATAGTAACGCCTTCCATCGAATGCCTCAGTGTTTTTTTTTTTAAATAGAAATAAAGACAATCGATTCTAAAATTATAAAATGACCAGAAAAAAAAGAAAAAAACAAGAATTAATTCTCTCGATTTTTGATGGGTGTTAATCGACGCCATCTAACGAGGAGTTGAATGATGATAAAAAGTAGAAAATGAAAGATGATGGTCGGATTCTAATGCGAAACAAATCAAAAAATGAACAGAAAGTAGAAGATACAAAGACTCTTAGTAAATAAGAAAAAAAGAAATACAAACAAGTGAAGTACGAACACAAAATGAAAGATGACCGTCGGATTCTCATTCGGAACAAATAAAAAAAAATTAACTGAAAATAAAAGTCGATCAAGTGATTCTCTGTAAACAAATAAACAAAAGAAAAGCTGAAAACAAATGAAAGATTGACGGTTTCCGGCGAGTACCGTTCGTAAAGCAAATCATTTTTTTTGTATTTCATTGTTCTGTTTTCTTTTTTTTCTGTAACTTTAACTTTTCGTATTGTAATAAATGTTTTAATCAATTTCTTTGTATTTCCGTGTGCTTTCTCCCTTTCTTTGTAACTTTAATTTTTCGTATTATAATAAACGTTTTTGACAAAACTAACTAGAACTTATAAAAGAAAACCGGAAGCGATTGAAAAATGCACAGAAAATAAGAGATGATCGAACTCTCGTTCGAAACAAATTAAAAAAAACAAAAGAAGATCAAATGACGCTCAGTAAACAAAAGAAAGCTTTTGATAAATTAAAAATTAATAAGAAAATAAAAAAAATCGTCGACTGTAAAGAAAAAAAAAAAAAAAACTGAAAGCAAAATGAAAAACGAACAGAAAATAACAAATGTCTAGGAAACTCTCAGTAAGCAAATGAAAGCGGAAAACAAGTGAAAAATGAACAGAAATAAAAGTAAATTGTTCGTTTGGAGCGATTAAAAGTCAAAGGCTATCAGCAAACAAAAAATAGCTGAAAACAAATAATGAAAAATTGAGAGTTTTCGATGTGAGGCTTCGTAAAGCAAATCATCAGTTTTTTTGCAATTAATTGTTTTTTTTGTTTAATCTGTTTTTGTAGTTCTAGTTTTTCGTATGGTAATTAAAACTTTCAACAAGATTATTATTTGGTGTTTTGTTCTTGTTACGGCGACTTGATCTTTTTTACAGTTTGCAGTAAAAACGTCAATCTTCCGGTTTTTGTTTGTGGAATTATTATGTTTTTCTTTCATTTGGTTTTCTTTGTCACCATCCATCAATCTTCTTTTGTTCATCTTTTCGTCATCGTTTTTTCTTTCTTCATATTATGAAGAATTTGATTTTATTAAATTCCGCTTCTTTTTTTGATTCTTTTTCTTTTGATTTTTTGAAACGAGCTTTGATTTCAAAAAAAATAAATAAATAAGTCAAATAACCATTGACTTTCTCTTGTACTTATTTAATTTTTTTCCAATATTTATCTTTATTCATAGTTTTCTGTTTTTTTTTTCGTTAATTTATTTAATTTTCCTTGTCAAAATGAAATTGATGCTTCAAGCAGTTTTGTCTCTGCTTCTGTTTCTTTTTTTCTATTGAATCGAATCGTGAATCTTTTGTTTTTTTTCGTACAACTTTGTTTCCTTTCTCTTTCGTCGAAATTCATTCTTAAACTGAAAGACTGGTCGAAAATGAACTTAAATAGTAGCGCCTTCCATCGAATGCCTCAGTGTTTTTTTTTTTTTTTTTAATAGAAATAAAGACAATCGATTCTAAAATTATAAAAAGACCAGAAAAAAAAAAGAAAAAAACAAGAATTAAACCAAAAATTCTTTTGATTTTTGATGGGTGTTAATAGACAGCATCTAACGAGCACTTGAATGATGATAAAAAGTAAAGCGAACCTAAAACGCTCTAAATACGCTTAAATAATAGCTCCTTCTACGTGTCGTATTGAGTTTTTCAAAATAAAAGAAAAAAAATGAATAGCTGTAGATTGCAAATGGTTAGGGCTATAGTTGCCGAAAAGAAAATGCTTATTTTTAAGAGGTCTATCGCAATCTGCAATAAAAACTGGTACATTCCATTTAAAAAAGTATAAGTCTGGTAGGGAACTTACTTATGGGACATGCTGTATATGTGAAAATAATTTCTTGAGATAGAACTCATTACAAGCGATAACTTTTGTTGAAGATATTTTCTTTTATAACTAGTTAAGGCGCTATCGAAGAAATCGATACCAATGACCCACCCTGTATAATAATAAAAAGAAATTAATTAAACAAAAGATATTGCACTATCCTCTCCTATTTGTTCAAATTGTCTGGAGTTTCCTGCCTTCAATAAACAGTATGTCTTTTCTACGTAAAAATTAACAAAGTACCTCTTAACGTTTTGAAAAAAAAAGAGAGAGGAGTTATGTTGAGTATAGAAAAACGTTACCCAGCATCTTTCAGTAATAAATAATGTAATTAAAACAGTAAATACGTTCGAATTTACAACATTCTTTGTCCTTGTGCTACATACCCTGGTCTTTTGTTCCCCAATTATTTTAATTTTTGCTCTTCTCTGTGTCTACATACATTTAGAAATTTTGTTTTCCGAGAAGTATCTATTTTCGGCCGTTTAACTCTAAAGTTACATTTTCGGGATTCTTCCTGTTGAAAAAGTTCGTAACCACTGTTTTTTTCACAGTTTAGGATCAATTTGTTTTTGGTGCACCACTCTCTAAACTCTAGTGATACTTTGTACACCTTTTGCCTCAACTCCTCAGGGGTTTGTGCAGTAACGGCCATAGACGTATCATCTGCAAATAAACTAACTTTTTCTGACTCAATATGACTTACCATATCGTTTATGAACAATATAAAAATCAGGGGCCCCACCACAGACCCCTGAGGAACGCCATAATCGACATTATCCTCGGATGATCGTACATTTTCTATTTTAACGCATAGTTTACGAGCACTCAGACAGTATATAAACCAGACAAGACTGTACCTCTGGTATCCACTGCGTGAAGCTTTTCACAAATTATTTGTATGTCAAGACAATTGAATGCGCGGGTCAGATCGAAGAAGAGACCGGCCACTAAATAACCCTCGTCAATTTTCTGGTATATAAATTCTAAGATATTCGTAGCTGCCCCCTCCTCTACTAAAATTTTAACAAAAAAAATCAAAGTGTAATTTTCATTTAATGAAACCTGAACTCTATCAATCCTTCAATTTATTTTCAACATCTAATCGATAACATGGAAACTATTGAATATCTGCTAATAATTTTTAGCTAATTTTTTTGAAAAATTTCTCTTATTTTATTCAAAATAAAAGAAAAAACTGAGCCGAACTTTTAAACACTTACCAGAAATGGAATGAAATTAACGCGAAAAACAAAATCAGAAAAATGTGTCGGCGGCGTAAGGTATTTAACGCCATCTGTTGAATGTGGAATCGTTTTAAAACCGGAACCCTCTATTAAATGCGGAACCGTCAATTAAATACATTCACCGATTTTGTTCAAATAACAAAACAGGTGATTTTATAATTACGAACGCCGCTTGAAGAAAAAAAAAACGAAGATAAAACTACTAATATTTCTGCAATAATTCTTCTGCGCCATCTATCGAACTCTATAGAAAATTAAACGTGAACGTAATTAGTAGCGCCATTTATGAGTTCATCTGAATTTATGGTCTAGTGACCGTTGGAACTGTTAAACTCATGTCGTGAATTAAATCATACGGCTTACCTTTTAATTTAACATTTGCCGATAATAATACACAAATTTATGATAAACAATTATTTCTTTTTACAAAATATCATTTGTTTTAACCCCATTGCGATAATAACATTTTAAGAGGTACAGGTTCCTTTTAAGCACGATTTTACGGAATACTTTTAGGTTAGAGACAAACACGGTTGACACACGCCAGTTAGTAGACCGCGTGTTGACATATACGTTACGACATACGTACACAGCCGTCAAAGCTCAGTGGACCACAAATTCAAATGAACACAGTATAGAATTCTTCAACTTTCTTAAAATAGGCAGGAATAAAGACAGTTGATAGCAGTTTTCAATTCTAACCAGAACGTAAAAAATATTTGGTGTTTCGAAACTCGACGCTTGGTAATAAGTAATAAGCAAGTAGTAAGTAATAAATAAAATACCAACAATAAAAACTTATATAAGAGCGGTAACTAGCAAGCATATTGACTTTTACGTTGACATTTTTTTTTGAATATCCAATTCTATAAGTTTGGAAGAAAAAGTTGGGAATTGTAGCAATTGTTTCTCACACGAAAACAAAAACTAGGAGGTGACAAGAATTTTTAAGATTTTTTTCGTATTTTCAAGTACTATTTGAGCTTAACCACTATCCTCTGCCGAATAAAGTTCCAATGTGAGTTTAAAATTCCAAGTTTCAAGTTTTCTAGGAACCTCAAATTCGATCTCTGCCGGTTCATCGACCCTTTTCAAGTTTTCATCGACCCCCTGGGGGATCAATGTCGACCCTCTCTGGGAACCCCTCGTTTAAGCTTCAACAATTTGATCGATTTCTTAAAAAAAATGACAGTTGGTTCTCTTTCGTCGAAATTCATTCTTAAACTGAAAGATTGGTCCAAAATGAGCTTAAATAGTAACGCCTTCCATCGAATGCGTCAGTTCTTTTTTTTTTAATAGAAATAAAGACAATCGATTCTAAAATTATAAAAGACCAAAAACAAAAAAAAACAAGAATTAAACCAAAAATTCTTTTGATTTTGATGGGTGTTAATAGACAGCATCTAACGAGCACTTGAATGATGATAAAAAGTAAAACGAACCTAAAACGCTCTAAATTGCTTAAAACGCTTAAATATAGCTCCATCTACGTGTCATATTGAGTTCTTAAAAAAAAAAAAGAAAAAAACTGAACCGAACTTTTAAATACCTACCAGAAACGGAATAAAATTAACGCGAAAAACAAAATCGGAAAAATGTTTCGGCGGCGTAAGGTATTTAACGCCATCTGTTGAACGTGGAATCGTTTTAATATTTAACGCCATCTGTTGAACGTGGAATCGTTTTAAAACCGGAACCCTCTATTAAATGCGGAACCGTCAATTATATACATTCACCGATTTTGTTCAAATAACAAAACAGGTGATTTTATAATTACGAACGCCGCTTGAAGAAAAAAAAAAACCAAGATAAAACTACTTATATTTCTACAATAATTCTTCTGCGCCATCTATCGAACTCTATAGAAAATTAAACGTGAACGTAATTAGTAGCGCCAATGATAATATGTGTTCATCTGAATTTGTGGTCTAGTGACCGTTGGAACTGTTAAACTCATGTCGTGAATTAAATCATACGGCTTACCTTTTAATTTGAAATTTGCCGAAAATAATACATAAATTTATGATAAACAATTATTTTTATTTAAAAAATATCATTGCAATAATAACATTTTTAGACATACAGGTTCCTTTTAAGCACGATTTTACGGAATGACTTCTAGGTTAGAGACAAACACGTTTGACACACGCCGGTTAATAGACTGCGTGTTGACATATACGCTACGACATACGTACACAGCCGTCAAAGCTCACTAGACCACAAATTCAAATGAACACAATATAGAATTCGTTAACTTTCTTAAAATAGGTAGGAATAAAGACAGTTGATTGCAGTTTTCAATTCTAATCAGAACGTAAAAAAATATTTGGTGTTTCGAAACTCGACGCTTGGTAATAAGTAATAAGCAAGTAGTAAGTAATAAATAAAATACCAACAATAAAAACTTAAATAAGAGCGGTAACTAGCAAGCATATTGACTTTTACGTTGACATTTTTTTGAATATCCAATTCTATAAGTTTTGAAGAAAAAGTTGGGAATTGTAGCAATTGTTTCTCACACGAAAACAAAAACTAGGAGGTGACAAGAATTTTTAAGATTTTTTTCGTATTTTCAAGTACTATTTGAGCTTAACCACTATCCTCTGCCGAATAAAGTTCCAATGTGAGTTTAAAATTCCAAGTTTCAAGTTTTCTAGGAACCTCAAATTCGATCTCTGCCGGTTCATCGACCCTTTTCAAGTTTTCATCGACCCCCTGGGGGATCGATGTCGACCCTCTCTGGAAACCCCTCGTTTAAACCTCAACATTTTGTTCGATTTCTTAAAAAGAAAAGTGACAGTTGGTTCATCTCAGTTTCTTTCGACAGCGATAGTAAATAGTTAATGGTAAATGTTATCTTATCGAAATTTCTCAAATAAACAAACAAGAAATCAAAAATTTGCGTTGAAAAGTCCTTCCAGAATGCGGCGACGAACAGTCGAAGGATATCAAATTAGTTTTGGTGTTGGTAAGTAATTACCTACTAATTATTTTAGTTCGTGTCAAACGTGCACATGCAAGCAAATTTACCAATTATCGCCAGCGCAAACTTTCCAGAATGGGCGAAATTATGCAAAAATCCGTTTGATAACATTTTTCTAAATATTTGAAAAACGACGAGACTATGTACGCAAACTATTTTCAGATTTTCAGAATCTAATTGTGTAGTGTAAATATTAAAGAAGTCGAATATGTGGTTGTTTGTAAAGGTTTGTATATTCGGTACGCACAGACGCTAGGTTTTTTTTTTAGATAGTTAAATGTCGCGATTGAATTATTCCTTATATTATAATGTACATATTTAAAACACGAACGAGGTCAGTATAAGAAACGGGCATGAATCATGCAGCATCGGCCGGAATTTCCTGTAACTGAGATACACAGTTGTTTGTGAAGGTTCGGATGTTCAGTGCGCAGAATACAAGGTTCTCTTTAGGTAATTAAATGTTGCGATTAAATTATTCCTTATAATTATAACGTGCTTAAAACACGTACGAGGTCAGTATAAGAAACGGACATCAAAAGTGCAGCGCCGCACAGTGGGGCCGAGGTGGAAAAAAAAAAACGATTTCACAAGAGGATTAATTCGTTGATCTAACTGACTTTTCTTACATTACCTTAGTCGTAGAATCTGGCTATGATAATGGTTTTGCGGTAAAAATTAGCTTTCATCTAATATAAGGGCATAAATTTCATTCAGTAAATCATAAAGTTTGAAAAAGAGTAATTTTGTATAATTTCGTCAGCTTCGTGGATTATTTTTAAAAGTTACTTTATTATATATTTGGTTAGTACATGCTAACAGCTTTTTGTAAAAAAATAATTTTAGAAAAATTTTGTGCAAATCGTTTTTGATTGCAGCGAGAACCTCGAGCAGCCTCTGGACAGCTGTTTTTTTTGCACAAAATTTTTCTAAAATCTTTCATTATGCTTTGACAGCAAGCATGGCCGCCTTGCATGGGGAACTTATTAGGAGCAAATCCCGCTTCAATTTGTCCACCCTACTGCAATGTCAGGTCTAAAAGCGATAGTAAGATGTCGCTATTTTATCTGTTCATCACTCTTACTTCGCAAATGCGAATAAATTGGGCAAGTCGTTTTTGTTTGCAGCGGGAATGTCGAGCTACGTCTCTGCTGAAGAAGCCCCAAGCAGGGCTGAAACAGCTGTCCAGAGGCTGCTCGAGGTTCTCGCTGCAATCAAAAACGATTTGCACAAAATTTTTCTAAAATCTTTCATTATGCTTTGACAGCAAGCATGGCCGCCTTGCATGGGGAACTTATTAGGAGCAAATCCCGCTTCAATTTGTCCACCCTACTGCAATGTCAGGTCTAAAAGCGATAGTAAGATGTCGCTATTTTATCTGTAAAAAAATAAGTTACTCTTTAAAGAAACTTAGACGTGATAATTAAGCCGAAATTAGATTTCTGGGCGTAATGCGTATTTTTAGTAAGCATACAAAAAAAACTTCAATTTCCTACGGTCTGTAATATTGTTTTTCTAAAAGCTATAATATTTATCTAACTACCCTAAAAGTTTCACGGCCGCAATCAACCGCATGCCATATACAGGCTGTTTCAAATTTGACTCTCACCATGGGAATCTCACTTATTTGAAGAGATAGTTGGTAGGTTTAAATCTCGGAAAAGTTGTTAAATTTCATGAACATTAATATCCGGAGAGAAAAAAGGTTAATTCTTATTCGAAGTAATTCTAAAAAAAAGAAAAATTATCATTTTCTTATTTTGCCTCTATCTTCTCACATTAAACATTTTTATTCTGGCCTTGTTTTAATGAATTTTTATAACACGTGCTATGTTGCCATAATCGGCATAATGAGTAGGTTCTCTTGCCACTAAATTTCAATATAGGCGCCATAAGAAATTGAACTTGATGATGGTATCAATTTGACGAAACGTGTTATAGAAAAATAGTGCTTACCACTGTGTAGAGAATTGAGAAGTTTCTTAAAGAAGTATTTTTATTTGTTTGATATCTCTTTAAATAAAGAAGATAGAGATAAAACAAGAAAATGATAATTTTTCTTTTTTTCACAATTATTTCGAATAAGAATTAATATAGAAACTTTTTCTTTCCGCATTACTAATGTTCATGAAATTTAGCAACTTTTTCAAATCTAAACCTAGCGTCTATCTCTTCAAATAAGCGAGATCCCCAGTGAGGGTCGAATTTGAAACAGCCTGTATATTGAATACGAAGTTGAAAAAAGATGCGAAAAATAGCACCAGCGGGCCGTATAAACATGATTTGTTGAATCAAGGAAGCTAACAGAGCTCCTCACTATTGGTTTGTAATAGGTACATGAAAACGTTCTGCACTTGGAGTAAAATTCAAATGATTATACCTTATAAAAAAAATTCTTTTTTGAAACTTTCAGAAAGGCAAAAATTGTTATTTAGTACCTTCTTGAAATTTCCTGAGTTTCACTTCAATCAGACAAAAATTCTGGGAATGAGAGTTTTTTTCCATAAATCGGGTATTTGGCCCCACTGTGCGCCAGTCGAAATTTCCTGGAACTGAGATGCACATGGCACGTTTCCCACCGGGAACGCAGGGTACTTGCAATATTGCATCTAATTATACACTCGATTGAGGGAGGAAAACGCCACCGATATATCCGATGAAGCTCCCCTCTTTTTACAAGTCAGGGAGGTGAAAAGTGCTTAAGTAGAGCGGGACCGTACAAAAAATCGATCTTCCGGATCTCTCGAGTGAAGCATCTAGACCTAATTACGCGTCGTGTTCCTCGTTGAAAGATTGTATATTTTTTTTATATTAATTTTTTTCAATCAGTTTCCTCAGTTTTTGAAAATTAATTTCTCGAATAAAGAAAACTAATTTTTCACGGTGTGTTTGTTTTTGTTATCAAATAAACCGTAAACCGTAATTAAATAAATTTAAATTTTGTGTTTCCAGAAAGTCAGCGTTGGTAAGTTGAAACAAAAATCGATTTTACGATCGATCGATTATGTGAAAAATGGAATTAAATAAAATCAAATCAGAAAAAACAAAAGACGATCGGTAATGAAGATAAGACATAAAATAAATAAATGTCGATCGATCGATTATGTTAAAAATGGAATTAAATAAAATCAAATCAGAAAAAACAAAAGACGATCGGTAATGAAGATAAGATATAAAATAAATAAAGGTCGATCGATCGATTATGTTTAAAAATGGAATTAAATAAAATCAAATCAGAAAAAACAAAAGACGATCGGTAATGAAGATAAGATATAAAATAATAAATAAAGGTCGATCGATCGATTATGTTTAAAAATGGAATTAAATAAAATCAAATCAGAAAAAACAAAAGACGATTGGTAATGAAGATAAGATATAAAATAAATAAAGGTCGATCGATCGATTATGTTAAAAATGGAATTAAATAAAATCAAATCAGAAAAAGAAACAAAAGACGATCGGTAATGAAGATAAGATATAAAATAAATAAAGGTCGATCGATCGATTATGTTAAAAATGGAATTAAATAAAATCAAATCAGAAAAAAAAACAAAAGACGATCGGTAATGAAGATAATATACCGGGTGTCCCGCGCTATATGCTCACCTTTCTAGGATCTTTATTTATTAATCGATTAACCTGAATTTTGGAGACAATAAATTAAACGAAGAATGGAATTTTTCGACATACTTCTAGTCGTCATAGGACTTCCGGTTTCGCCGGAAGTGATATCAACATTCTTATTTTAAATGGAACACCCTATATATTTTTACATATCTAAAATCTACGGATCATTACGAGTCCGAATACGTATAATTGTCAATTTTGGTTTCCATGACAACGAAAAAAAAGCTTTTTTATTTTTCAATCTAGAAAGCTATGAATCACATTTTTTCGATCTAATGCGATCAAGTATTTCGAAAAAATCACTCCTTTGATGGTATTTTGATTTTTAACATTTTTATCGTATTTGAAATTTTCATTAGATCTTAACTCATTTTTTTCGATAGAACCTCATGTGTTTCTTAGCTTAGTTCAACTGAACATTTTTTTCTGAATACGCTGATACCAAATACGTCATATTTTCTTTGAAAGTCATTTGAACTAAAGGGAGTGTAAAATTTCAATAAGACATGCTCTATTTTAAATTAATTTTCAAAGAAAATATGACGTATTTGGTATCAGCGTTCTCAGAGAAAAATGTTCAGTTGAACTAAGCTAAGAAACACATGAGGAGGTTCTATGGAAAAAAATGAGTTAAGAGCTAATGAAAATTTCAAATACTGTAAAAATGTTAAAAATCAAAATACCATCAAAGGAGTGATTTTCTTGAAACACTTGATCGCATTAGATCGAAAAAATGCGATTCATAGCTTTCTAGATTGAAAAATAAAGTTTTTTTTTCGTTGTCATGGAAACCAAAATTAACAGTTGATACGTATTCGGACTCGTAATGATCCGTAGATTTTAAATATGTAAAAATGTATAGGGTATTCTATTTAAAATAAGAAAGTTGATATCACTTCCGGCGAAACCGGAAGTCCTATGACGACTGTCAGTATATCGGAAAATTCAATTTTTTGTTTAGTTTATTGTCTCCAAAATTCAGGTTAATCGGTTAATAAATAAAGATTCTAGAAGGGTGAGCACATGGCGCGGGACACCCGGTATAAAATAAATAAAGGTCGACCGATCGATTATGTTAAAAATGGAATTAAATAAAATCAAATCAGAAAAAAAAACAAAAGGCGATCGGTAATGAAGATAATATACCGGGTGTCCCGTGCTATATGCTCACCTTTCTAGGATCTTTATTTATTAATCGATTAACCTGAATTTTGGAGACAATAAATTAAAGGAAAAATGGAATTTTTCGACATACTTCTAGTTGTCATAGGACTTCCGGTTTCGCCGGAAGTGATATCAACTTTCTTATTTTAAATGGAACACCCTATATATATTTTTACATATCTAAAATCTACGGATCATTACGAGTCCGAAAACGTATAATTGTTAATTTTGGTTTCCACGACAACGAAAAAAAAGCTTTTTTATTTTTCAATCTAGAAAGCTATGAATCGCATTTTTTCGATCTAAAGCGATCAAGTGTTTCGAAAAAATCACTCCTTTGATGGTATTTTTATTTTTAACATTTTTACAGAATTTGAAATTTTCATTAGCTCTTAACTCATTTTTTTCGATAGAACCTCATGTTTCTTAGCTTATTTCAACAGAACATTTTTTTCTGAGTACGCTGATACCAAATACGTCATATTTTCTTTGAAAGTCATTTGAAATAAAGGGAGTGTAAAATTTCAATAAGACATGCTCTATTTTAAATTAATTTTCAAAGAAAATATGACGTATTTGGTATCAGCGTTCTCAGAGAAAAATGTTCAGTTGAACTAAGCTAAGAAACACATGAGGAGGTTCTATGGAAAAAAATGAGTTAAGAGCTAATGAAAATTTCAAATACTGTAAAAATGTTAAAAATCAAAATACCATCAAAGGAGTGATTTTCTTGAAACACTTGATCGCATTAGATCGAAAAAATGCGATTCATAGCTTTCTAGATTGAAAAATAAAAGTTTTTTTTTTCGTTGTCATGGAAACCAAAATTAACAATTGATACGTATTCGGACTCGTAATGATCCGTAGATTTTAAATATGTAAAAATATATAGGGTGTTCTGTTTAAAATAAGAAAGTTGATATCACTTCCGGCGAAACCGGAAGCCCTATGACGACTATCAATATGTCGGAAAATTCTGTTTTTTGTTTAGTTTATTGTCTCCAAAATTCAGGTTAATCGATTAACAAATAAAGATTCTAGAAGGGTGAGCACATGGCGCGGGACACCCGGTATAAAAAAATAAAGGTCGATCGATCGATTATGTTAAAAATGGAATTCAATAAAATTGAGTGAAGCATCTAGACCTAATTACGCGTCGTGTTCCTCGTTGAAAGATTGTATATTTTTTTTATATTAATTTTTTTCAATCAGTTTCCTCAGTTTTTGAAAATTAATTTCTCGAATAAAGAAAACTAATTTTTCACGGTGTGTTTGTTTTTGTTATCAAATAAACCGTAAACCGTAATTAAATAAATTTAAATTTTGTGTTTCCAGAAAGTCAGCGTTGGTAAGTTGAAACAAAAATCGATTTTACGATCGATCGATTATGTGAAAAATGGAATTAAATAAAATCAAATCAGAAAAAAAACAAAAGACGATCGGTAATGAAGATAATATATAAAATAAATAAAGGTCGACTAAAATAGTAAAGGAGACTGTGGTTTAAGAGATAATTGAAATTAATCTCCGCCCACAATAATTTTTATATCCGTAGATACGTATTTCGGCAGCTAAGCTACCATCTTCAGTACGCTACCAACTTAAAAGCACTAAGAAATATTTAAAACTACCTAATCACACTGATAAAATCAATAAAATATTGAAGCTAACAACAGTCTAATCATCCTAAATGATATATATGTCTAAATGTAAGTAAATATAAATTAATATGTAAAAATTTTAAATAAACTATGTATGTTAATGTATAAATCGGGGGAAAAAAATATGTGAACACCCAAAATTAACTGTCAGAAAACCTTACAAACAAGAGCCAACTAAACAAATCAAATCAAATAACAGGGAATTATATACTTATTTATTCGTTAGAATAAGAAGTTTTTTCAGATCTTTGGACAATTTATTTCCGCATTTCCGTGTTGTTTGTTAGCTCTTGTTTGTAAGGTTTTCTGACAGTTAATTTTGGGTGTTCACATATTTTTTTTTCCCGATTTATACATTAACATATATAATTTATTTAAAATTTTTACATATTAATTTATATTTACTTACATTTAGACATATATATCTTTTAGGATTATTAGATTGTTGTTAGCTTCAATATTTTTATGATTTTATCAGTGTGATTAGGTAGTTTTAAATCTTTCTTAGTGCTTTTAAGTTGGTAGCGTGCTGAAGATGGTAGCTTAGCTGCCGAAATACGTATCTACGGATATAAAAATTATTGTGGGCGGAGGTTAATTTCAATTAAATAAAGGTCGATCGATTATGTTAAAAATGGAATTAAATAAAATCAAAATCAAAGAAAACAAAAGACGATCGGTGATGAAGATAAGATATAAAATAAATAAAAATTTTATAAAATTAACTGACTGTAAGTCAAATCAAATCAAGAGCATTAACGAATATTTAAACGGAAGTTTGAATAAAAGCAAAAAGAAAAGGGAATCAAACTGATAATTCAAATTTAAAATAAAGTCAAATCAAAAAGGGGGTCGAATAGAGTCACAGACTGCAATTTCGCCCAACCTGGTTGTCGCCCACCCATAGTAAATCATCACGAGCTGCCACTGGTCTTAATTATTGTAAGGTGACGCCAGGGGATTGTAAAAATAAGTTTTTAGATCTTCTTCCAATCTGAGCCACCGGAGGTGAAGTTCTCGAATACAATATTTAGGGAAAGAAGATTTTATTATTTTTGTTAATTTTTCTGTATGTACCACCTGTATTTTTATATGGAAAGGAAATAAATTACTCACCCCTCAGCTACCCAAACTGCATACCGACGTCGAACTGTAACAATATGCATATTTTATTAATTAAATCGAGAGAAACTATGATTTCACTTACCCTACCGTTTTACGAAGCGTGCATTTCTAGTGCCGAAAATCCTCCAATTCTGCAAACACAATACACACACACACACACACACACACACTAAAAAGGAAAGCACTTCACGATAGCGTATATTATAATAAACAAACTATCGCAATAATATTGCAAATTCGCTAATAAGAAAAGCTCGCACGTTCCCTAGCGATATCCGATAACTTACTGAAGGACAAGCGTCAATCAAGAAAAGAGAAGATAGCCATGGAATACGGTGATTGTTTTGTGCGAGTTTTTGTCATAGATGCACTCGCACGTCGCGCCGGAAGAGCGACAATTTCATCTCACTTTAAATTACTTTCAATAACACGGACTAAACGAACTTAAATTACAATATTTTCTTGCTTCAGATGGAAATAAAAATATCTCCGAGTATCGCCCGAGTTTAATTTTTTATTTGAATTGATTATTAGGTGATCGGAGAAGTGATTAGGTGAACTTTAAAATAAAAAATAAATAAATAAAAAATTGAACATTAAACACTCGGCATTTTTGAAACGAATTTGTTGTTTCGTTATCTTTTTTATTATTAAAATTAATACCTAATACATTTTTTTCGTAATTTAATCTAGCTTTCAATCTCTTTGTAGACAGGGTTGTCAAATTTTTGCAATGACGCCAACTTGTTGACAAAACGTAACCAACAGGCACCAATTTTTTTTTTTTTCATAAAGTCAAACAAAAAACACAAAATCGACATCAAAAATCAGAACAATTAAGAAAAAAAAAAAAAGAAATGAAACCTGAGAAAAAGTCAGAAACAAAAGAGAAAGTGAGTTACACCAAAAAAAAAAAAAACAAAGGTAGATTGAAAAACCAATTCGTAGAAAATTAAAGCAAACTCGTGAAACGTCAATAACACGTTCAAAAAAAGTGCAAAAAGAAACGAAATATGAGACTTAAAACAAATGAGAAACTGCAAAATACAAACAAGCGTCAGTAAAATGCGCAAAATCAATTCTATAAGAAATTCTGCAAGACAACAAAAGCACAGAAAAAAAAACTAACGAAGATTGACGACTAAGACGAACAAAAACCAAACGAATCTTCAAATGAAGATTCAAAAGAAAAATCTAGTATAAAGCAAAAGGCGTCAACAAAACGAAACAAATTATGAGAAAGCAATTTAATAAAAACGACAGCATAAAACGAATTTAAGAAAGAAAACAGGAGTACTAGGAGTCCAAAAACAAAAGAGAAACACGTGCAAGTGCAAAAGCATAAATAACAGAAATAAACAAAAGAAGTACGACTGCTTAGATGAATGAACCAAAAAGAAAAGAATCTTCAGACGAAAAAAAAAAAACTAATAGAACAAAAGACAGCTGCAGAAAAAAGTGTCAACAAACAACTCTTCCTTCGATTGTCACGCTCTTTCTTTCTTTATTACCTTTGTCTTTAGAAGTTCTACCGCCCTTATTTTTTTTAATTGAATATCGTTTTCCAGGAGTTTGTTCATCAAAGTACGTCTTGCTATTTGACAACAAATCAGCTATTTTAGAACTGCGTCTTTTATTGCAAATTAGTGTTCAATAAGGACACGTTCAGAAAAGAGGTGCGTTCATGGGTGTCAATTAAGCTCCGACATTGGGCTACGTTCAGAAAATGTTTTCTCTCTAAAAATGCGTTCGGAAAACTTATCCAAAGATGCTTGAAAACTTTTTTTTCCTGTTTATTACCTTTCGTTTTTCTAATTCCACTGCCTTTTATAATTTTTTTAAATTTAATGTCGTTTTTCAAAAGATTATTTAACAAAATATGTTTTGCTCTTTCAAAAACAAATCAGTCGTTTTAGAACTGAGTCTTTTATTGCAAATTAGTGTTCAATAAGGACACGGTCAGAAAAGAGCTGCGTTCAGGGGTATTAATTAAGCTTCGACATTGGGCTACGTTCAGAAAATTATTTCTCTTTAAAAAGACGTTCGGAGAAGATGCTTGAAAACTTTGGAGAATTTTGTTTAAAACAAAAACTCATAATCTTTTCCTTCTGATGACTAAGACGAACAAAAACCAAACGAATCTTCAAATGAAGACTCAAAAAAAAGAAATCTAGTATAAAGCAAAAGGCGTCAACAAAACGAAACAAATTATGAGAAAGCAATTTAATAAAAACGACAGCATAAAACGAATTTAAGAAAGAAAACAGGAGTACTAGGAGTCCAAAAACAAAAGAGAAACACGTGCAAGTGCAAAAGCATTAATAACAGAAAGAAACAAAAGAAGTTCGAGTGCTTGGATGAATGAACCAAAAACAAAAGAATCTTCAGACGAACAAAAAAACTAATAGAACAAAAGACAGCTGCAGAAAAAAGTGTCAACAAACAACGTGTGAAAAAGTCAATTAGTTAAAAATAAACAAAAGAGAAACACAAAGTATAAAATGAATTCAGAAAAATACAAAAATTCCATGATGCTATAATGGATAAAAAAATGAAAATCGACGGAAATTTTTGCAAATAAAAACAAACTCGAAGGAAACAAAAGAGAACCGTAAAAAGGAGTCAATAAAATACGATTAAAAAGAGAAGAATGCGAAAAACAAGAAAGGCAATAGAAGAACGGGTAGACAAAAAAAAACAAATGAAAAATTCTGAAGCCGAAAATTTTTGCAAGGCAAAAAAACAAGATAAATATGAAATGACAAAAAAACAAAAGAAAAAAAAAACGGTAGTCCCCCTGCAGAGATATTCAAAGTATAAAATAAATTTAAAGAAAACCAGCACCACGATAATAATAATAATAATAACAATGATGTTAAAAAAATTAAAATCGACGAAAGTTTTTGCTAATTAACATAAACTCAAACAAAAGAAAACTGTAGACACGAGTAAAATCTATTTTTAAAGATTAGCTATGTAATTTTTTTAAAATCAAATTGACTTTCTGCATTTTTTGGGTTTCTGCGAAAGTTCAACGTAACTTATTTTCTTTATTACACCGCAGGCGAAAAAAGAAAGAAAAAATATTTTAAGTGGTTTTCTTTGTCAGCACGGTAACAGATTAAAAAAAAAACAATTTTCTAACGCAGTTTTTTTTTTGTTAGTACTTCAGTGGTTATTTGTTTTTGTAATCTTGAATTTTGTTCATATTAAAATTATTTTTTTTTGTGTAATCGTATTAACTAAATTTTAAATTTTTTATTAATATATTTATACATTAAATCTTTTTTTTATAAGAAAACACTGAATTTGACGTTTCTGTTTAATGTTTTTTTCGTTTTAAAATTTTTTTAAATTGTATTGTAAATTAATTTAAGGCATTGTTATTTTTGAAAAAAAAAAAATGAAAAATTATAGTTTCATCGATATTATTTTCAGTCCAGATTGGTTTAAAGTTGCAGTTGACGTTGAACTAGCGTTGAACAGTTTTGATGCGCCATCTGTCTGTATCACAGTGATATAAAATCTACATTGACAAATGCAGGCACGAATGACGTCACAACGAAAATTGCGGACACTGCAACGATTAAACACTGGCAAGAGGGTGCTGTCGGCGTTGATTTTTGTTTATTATAATTTTTTTCTAGATGAATATCGTTATCATTTTGGTTTTCAAAATCTTTTTTCAATAAATTTATAAACAATTTACCTCCATCTTATCTGTATTGTCGTTCAAAACATTTTTAATCCAAAAGTAGGCGCGGATAAAGAAGTTGTCGGTGGTGCCTTCGTTTTCTTGTGTCGGAAATCTTGAGCGCCATCTATTGTCCATAAGTGTGAAAACTATTTTAATTGAATGTCCTTAATAGCAGTATTTCATGTTCAAGAAGACGCGATGTTCTCGGCAAAATCCAAGCAATTCTTCAACTTCTCAACGACCTTACAATATCAAAATACGAAATCGATGCGTGACGGGAATCATTCAGAGCGCCATCTGTCGATCAAACGGGACAACAAGTTTAACACAGAGTTTCCAGTAACAGCATCTAGTCTTGAGGGAGGAAGACTGCCTTCTAATTTCGCAGTAATTTTAACACCGAAATTGATTTGAAACTTTAAAATAATGGCATGATGGTTGGTGACTGAGCGCCATCTCTTAACCAAAAAAGGAAAAGATTTCCTGTAGCAGTATTTAATCTTTGAGAAGACCCTGCCTTCTAACTTCGATTTTAATTAATTTTAACAAAATTTATCGAAATTAAATTTAAATCGTGAGTGGCTGCTGGGAATGGTATGAGAGCGCCATCTGTTGGACAAAAGGTGTAAACAATTTTAACAGAGTTTCTATTTACAGTTTCAATCTTTAGGATGATCCCGTCTTCGATTTTCAGTTTTTCAATTAACATCGCATTAGTTTTAGCATTGAAATTAAATTGAAAATTTAAAATCATGCCGCGCAGTGCTGGAAATGACAGGCGAGCGCCACCTCGGGTGAAAAAGGAAAAAAAAAGTAACTTGGCTTTCCAGATCTTCAGAAAGATCCTGCCTTCTAACTTCGTAATAATTTTAACGTCAAAATTAAAATAAAAATCTGAAATCGTGACATGTTAGGAGTGGCGGAAGAGCGCCATCTCTTGACTGCAAAGGAAAAGATCATTAATTTTATTAATTGCCAGAAATGGCATTTCATCTTCTGATTTCTAACTTCGCAATCATTTTAACATAATGAAACATGAAAATCGAAATCGTGGTGTGACTGGAATGGCGCGCTATCTCTTGACCAAAAAGAAAAAGAATTTTTGTAGAATTTCCAGCACCTAACAGCATTTCATCCTCAGGAAGACCCTGTCTTTCTAGTTTCGTAATCATTTTAACATAACTGAAAATCGAAAATCGTGGTGTGACTGGTATGATGGGTGGCAATGCGCGCCATCTCTTGACCAAAAAAAGAAAGAATTCTCGTAGAAGTTCCAGCACTTAATAGTATTTCAACATCAGGAAGTCCCCGCTTTCTTTCTAACTTAGCAATGATTTTAATTTATGTCGAAATTAAGTAAATTTAAAAGTTAGAATTGAAGCGCCATGGAAATTATTCAGAGCGCCATCTCTGGATTAAAAATGATATTGTTATAAATTCAAAGAGCAGGATAACGTATTCACGTTGACGTTCAAAGCAATAACTTCGCCTGCTGCTTGTAACGACAAATTAGGAAGTCGAAAGCCAAGAAGAAGAAGAAGAAGAACATTAAGAAAGTTCAAGCAACTGAACTATTTAGAGCGCCATTGTTTAACTTTAAATTAAAAGTGCATTCTGAAAACTATCTAATTTTAGAGGACGGATTCAAGAGAAGATTTTTATTTGAAGAGAAGAATTTTATTTTGATTTATTTGAAGATTGTCATCCTTTTCGACTTTTCTTTCTCGAGAAAGACACTGTCAGAAAAGTGATGATGGGCACGTTTAAAACTACACATCAAGCTTCGACTTTGGGCTACGGTCAGAAAATGCGTTTTTTTAAAAAAACGTTCGGAAAATATTATTATTAAATTTTAGAATGACATTTGAAAAGTTTGGAGAATTCTATTTGGAAAGATGAAGAAACTGTCAGCCTCTTCCTTCGATTGTCACGCTCTTTCTTTCTTTATTACCTTTGGCTTTAGTAGTTCTACCGCCCTTATTTTTTTTAATTGAATATCGTTTTCCAGGAGTATGTTCATCAAAGTATGTCTTGCTATTTTACAACAAATCAGCTATTTTAGAACTGCGTCTTTTATTGCAAATTAGTGTTCAATACGGACACGATCAGAAAAGAGGTGCGTTCATGGGTGTCAATTAAGCTTCGACATTGGGCTACGTTCAGAAAATGTTTTCTCTCTAAAAATACGTTCGGAAAACGTATCCAACTTTAGAAGATGCTTGAAAACTGTTTTTTCCTGTTTTATTACCTTTTGTTTTAGTAATTCCACTGTCTTTTGTAATTTTTTTAAAATTTAATGTCCTTTTCAGAGGATTATTCATCAAAATATGTTTTGCTGTCTCAAAAACAAATCAGTCGTTTTAGAACTGTGTCTTTTATTGCAAATTAGCGTTCAGTAAGTACACGGTCAGAAAAGAGGTGCGTTCAGGGGTCTCAATTAAGTTTCGACATTGGGCTACGTTCAGAAAATGTTTTCTCTCTAAAGATACGTTCGGAAAACTTATCCAACTTTAGAAGATGTTTGAAAACTGTTTTCTCCTGTTTTATTACCTTTGGTTTCAGTAATTGCACTGCCTTTTGTAATTTTTTTAAATTTAATGTCACTTTTCAGAAGATTATTCATCAAAATATGTTTTGCTGTCTCAAAAACAAATCAGTTGTTTTAAAACTGTCTTTTGTTGCAAATTAGCGTTCAATAAGGACATGGTCAGAAAAGAGTGCGTTTAGGGGTATTAATTAAGCTTCGACATTGGGCTGCGTTCAGAAAATTATTTCTCTTTAAAAAAACGGAGAATATGCTTGAAAACTTTGGAGAATTTTGTTTAAAACAAAAACTCATAATCTTTTCCTTCTGATGACTAAGACGAACAAAAACCAAACGAATCTTCAAATGAAGATTCAAAAAAAAATCTAGTATAAAGCAAAAGGCGTCAACAAAACGAAACAAATTATGAGAAAGCAATTTGATAAAAACGACAGCATAAAACGAATTTAAAAAAGAAAACAGGAATACTAGGAGTCCAAAAACAAAAGAGAAACACGTGCAAGTGCAAAAGCATAAATAACAGAAAGAAACAAAAGAAGTTCGACTGCTTGGATGAATGAACCAAAAACAAAAGAATCTTCAGACGAAAAAAAAAACTAATAGAACAAAAGACAGCTGCAGAAAAAAGTGTCAACAAACAACTCTTCCTTCGATTGTCACGCTCTTTCTTTCTTTATTACCTTTGTCTTTAGCAGTTCTACCGCCCTTATTTTTTTTAATTGAATATCGTTTTCCAGGAGTATGTTCATCAAAGTATGTCTTGCTATTTGACAACAAATCAGCTATTTTAGAACTGCGTCTTTTATTGCAAATTAGTGTTCAATAAGGACACGTTCAGAAAAGAGGTGCGTTCATGGGTGTCAATTAAGCTCCGACATTGGGCTACGTTCAGAAAATGTTTTCTCTCTAAAAATACGTTCGGAAAACTTATCCAACTTTAGAAGATGCTTGAAAACTGTTTTTTCCTGTTTTATTACCTTTTGTTTCAGTAATTGCACTGCCTTTTGTAATTTTTTAAAATTTAATGTCACTTTTCAGAAGATTATTCATCAAAATATGTTTTGATGTCTCAAAAACAAATCAGTTGTTTTAGAACTGTGTCTTTTATTGCAAATTAGTGTTCAATAAGGACACGGTCAGAAAAGAGCTGCGTTCAGGGGTATTAATTAAGCTTCGACATTGGGCTACGTTCAGAAAATTATTTCTCTTTAAAAAGACGTTCGGAGAAGATGCTTGAAAACTTTGGAGAATTTTGTTTAAAACAAAAACTCATAATCTTTTCCTTCTGATGACTAAGACGAACAAAAACCAAACGAATCTTCAAATGAAGATTCAAAAAAAAAATCTAGTATAAAGCAAAAGGCGCCAACAAAACGAAACAAATTATGAGAAAGCAATTTGATAAAAACGACAGCATAAAACGAATTTAAAAAAGAAAACAGGAGTACTAGGAGTCCAAAAACAAAAGAGAAACACGTGCATGTACAAAAGCATAAATAACAGAAAGAAACAAAAGAAGTTCGACTGCTTGGATGAATGAACCAAAAACTAAAGAATCTTCAGACGAAAAAAAAACTAACAGAACAAAAGACAGCTGCAGAAAAAAGTGTCAACAAACAACGTGTGAAAAAGTCAATTAGATAAAAATAAACAGAAGAGAAACACAAAGTATAAAATGAATTCAGAAAAATACAAAAATTCCATGATGCTAAAATAGATAAAAAAATGAAAATCGACAGAAATTTTTGCAAATAAAAACAAACTCGAAGGAAACAAAAGAGAACCGTAAAAAGGAGTCAATAAAATACGATTAAAAAGAGAAGAATGCGAAAAACAAGAAAGGCAAGATTTAAAAAAAACTTATAATCTTTTCCTTCTGCCACCTTTTCTTTTTTTTTAACTCGGCTAGATTTTGTTCTGTTTTATAATCTTTAATTTCCAGTGCCTTTTGTTATTTAATATTTTTTTTAAATTGAATATCGCTTTTCAGGAGTTTGTTCATCAAAGTATGTTTTGCTGTTTGACAACAAATCGGTCGTTTTAGAAGTACGTTTTTTTCTACTGTGGATTAAGCTGGATTCATTGCTAGGCGATTTTTCATCGCCGCGTTACGGGATAGCTATTTGATTGGTTCGTTTAATTAAACAAATTTTTGTACTTTTAAATTGGACCAATAGAACCGTGTAGAATTTTAACGCCAACGCAAAATGCCTAGCAATGAATCTAGCTTTACCGTTCACTGGGCACGGGCACGGTCAGAAAAGGGGTGCGTTCAGAGGCAGGCATTAAATTTCGACGTTGAGCTACGTTCAGAAAATGTGTTTCTCCTTAAAATACTTTCGGAAAATTATCTAATTCAGTTTTCTTTTAAAATAAAAACCGTTATCCATCCTCTCCTTCGAACGTTGAATCTTTTCTTTTTCAATAAATTAGAAATTTTGAAACACGACTCGATTTTTTTCTGTTTCATGATTTTCAGAATTAGTAATTCCACCGCCTTTTGTTTTTGTTTTTAATCGATGTTGTTTTTCAGGAGCTCGTTCATTAAAGTATGGTATGCTTTGTAATTTGATACATAAATCACGCTCAAAAAAGAGTTGCGTTCAGAGGATTTAGTTTTGACATTGGGGCTGCGTTCAGAGAGAATTCAGTTTCGACATTGGGCTGCGTTCAAAATTTGCGTCTGTCTTTTTGAAGAAGCGTTCGGAAGGACTTGAACATCGCATTTTGTTTTCTTGTCAAGTCGCTTACTAACGATTAAATCAGTTTTAAAAAAAAGCGTTAATGCGACTTTGATGTTTGAAATGTGTTAAGTAAGCAACTAATGCTGTAGCAGTGACGTGTTGTGTTTTGTGATTTATGATTTACGATAGAATCCGCAGGTGTGTGTGTGTACACGGCCTTAAATCGAACATGATTGATCCGCAAAGAACACCGAACTATAATCAACACAACCGCGCGCGAGTAAATTTTTATTTGCTCGTGGATTTCATCGCCGCGTGCTGTCAATCTGATTCCGGGGGGAAAACTTCGAATTACCAGCAGTTCTTAACAGATTTCCCCGACACGTTCCCACCCCTTGAAACCCACCCTCACCCCCAATACTTTCACATATACACACGAGTTTTCGATACCAAACCGGCTGAAGTTTCGCCGCGTTTTCCTCGTTCTTTTGCGCGAACGAATCAATCTTCGCCCCCTAAAATCAGAAAATCGGAAATTGGAGCGGCGCATTTTCTCTTCCTCTGCCTCCGCGGGGGAATTACGCAAGTGAGCGCCCGTCTGTGTTTATTTTTCCGCGACACACATAAAACTTAGCACATTAGCGGAATCAAAATAAGCTATTTTTAAAGTTAATCTCAGCGCGGTCGCCGCCCGCCCGCCTCTTTTCTCGTCCTCCCGATTTTATAAATTTCGAACCGGCTGTGCAAACAAACCGTGTGTGTGGTGGAGACTTCAAAGCGCGAGCAAGTAGGAGAGAAAACAGAATGAAAAAAAAAAAAAAATTCGGAACGAAAAAAAAAACCACAAACACCCGGTATACGACGGCGACGCACGGTGATTGCGTCGGTCGGTGCGCGTTCGCGTCGATCGGTTAATTGCATGTGTAATTAAACCGGCGGGAAAGTACACACGAAATCAAATATTTGTGAGGAGGAAGGTTGCTTAAGTCAAACATGTTTGGAACGTGTAATCGCTGCTGTGTGTTTGTGTCGATAAGAAATTTTTTTTGTCGATTTATTTGAATTCGAAGCGCTTTTTCCGATTTGTTATGATTTATAGGAAAGTAAATTAAATTAAATCATTCTAAAATCAAAGTTCAAGTCAGCACAAATTAGTATTATGTAAAGTCAGGATCAAATAAGTGCATACTACAAATCCCTTACGCAGCAAAAGGGGTCGGTAGGGTCACCAGAACCATAAGCTGCTTTCTCGCCGGATAGTATTCGCAAGATGAGGTCGAGTGTTAAGCGTTAGAGTAAGTGTAAAAAGTTACATTAGGCAAAATAAATAGAGTAATTAAGACAGAAAAAAAAAACTCTTTTAATGCATGTTTGTTACGTGAAAAAGCGAGAGGTGTAAAGCAGAACTGTATTAAGAGTTTCTCATGCCCCTTGACTGTGCTTTTATTTGAAAAATCACGAATCCAAATTAACTGCCACGATAGAAACAATTGTAGAGAAGTGAATTGAATCAAATCATTTTAAAATTAAAGTTCACGCCAGTACAAATTAGAATTTTATAAAGTCAGGGTCAATTAAGTGTGTACTGCAAATCTTCTACGCAGCAAAAGGCGTCGGTAGGGTCACCAGAACCATAAGCTGCTTTCTCGCCGGATAGTAGTCGCAACGTAGGATAGTCGTTACGATAAATAATAGTCAGGTGACAAGCGTTAAGTGTTAGAGTGTAAAAAGGCGCAAAGCTACGTGTAAGACATTAGGCAAAATAAATAGAATAATTAAGTGAAAAATAAGAAACCTTGTTAATTTCTTCTTTAAGTGCGTACAGGCGGGGGTCGAAATTAGAAATACACTTTTCATCCCCTTTTACCCCCATTCCCTTAGTAATCCGTACAAAGTTAGATCTTGATTTTCTTTGTTCGTAGCGTTCTGGTTTTGGGTAAGAAAAGTCAGAAATCGGTTTTCCAATTCATTTTCCATGGTTGCTCAAAAGGGGTTAACAAGTATTTTCAATATTGTTGAAATGCTTATTCTTTCTTTCTCTCTCTCTCTCTGTCTCTCTCTCTCTCTCTCGGGTTTATTTTACTTACGAGAATATTTCAAATACAAAATGCCACTCTTTTTAATATAAAATATATGTATATTGGCAAACACGTGAAATTTAATTTACAATACAAAAAAAAAGTAAAAAATTTTAATAGAAACAAGTTTTTCTTTCAATTAGGGTCGATTGAAATGTTAAATAAAATTTTACAAATAAGAAAATAAATAAAGAATATAAAAATAAATACCAACGAAAATATAGCAATAATTAAAAAATATAGCAATAAATAGAAAAAACGTGTGAAGAGTTGTACCGTTACTCGCGAAATTAATAACAAACTGAGCAAAATGATTAATCAATTTTTTTTTTTTTATTCAAGGAGGAAAGTGAAACAGAACGCGTAATTAGGTCAGGAAAACTGTACCGGAAGAGACCCAGAAGATCGACGGCTTTTTGACTACTCCCGGAGTTCTTAACGACTTTCTCTTTTTTTGATTTGTATCAAGTAGGGCACATCATGCAATGCGTTTTCCTGCACATGGAAAATACCCAAGTAATGGCATAATTAAGTGCAATATTGCACTTCTGCAGATTTGACCTTGAAGAGTTAGAAGAATAAACAAGTTACTTAGAAGGAAATTAAAAAAGACCCGGAAGATCGACTGCTTTTCGACTGCTCCCGGCGGCGTTCTTAAAGAATTTTTCTTTCTTTTATTTTGTATTTGGACATCACAGGATGCATTTTCCTACGCGTGGAAAATCCCCAAGCGATTGCATAATTATGTACAATATTGCACTTCCATAGGCTTGGCGTCGCTCTGTTTTGAGCGCGCGACGTCAATTTTTTGGAAATTGGTCGACGCTATTCACCTTGTACGCCGGTGAATGCCTAATAGTATTTCTTAATCGCGACTTAATTTTATAAAACATTGCGTCGCTGGTTGGAATCTTTCTTGAAGCACAGAATTTAAATTAAATTAAAAAGTTTTGGTTACGACTCAATTGATTATCAAAACTAAAAAGAACACAAGTCGTGAAGAGTTGTATCTTCATTCGCGAAATTAATTACAAACCGAGGAAAATGACTATTTTTTTAATTAGACGAGGAAAATTAAATGGAACGTTTAATTAGTTCAGAAAAACTGCACCCGATGTATTCGGAAGATCGACTGCTCCCGGCGTTCTTAAAGACTTTCCTTCTATTTGATTCGTATCAACTAGGGGACATCACGCGATGAGTTTTCCAATGCGTGGAAAATCTCCAAGCAATCGCATAATTAAGTACAATATTGCATTTCCGGAGGCTTGACCTCGCTTCGCTTTGACGTCGCGAACGCGATTTAATTTTATAAAACATTGCATTTCAAATACGTAAAATAATTCAAGATAACAAGACAACAAAATAAATAGATTTTTCAAAGGGAATACAGCTATAAATCAATAATCGTGAAAATGCAGCGAATATTTAGTACAAAACAAAAGAAGAAGCCTTTGTTAGAAAGTAGCTTTTCATTATGCGTGAGAATGAATTTTTCTTTCAACTCACCAACGCAGAGCCGGATGAAATCTTTCTTGAAACAGAATTTAAATTAGATTAATTTAAAAAAATCGGATTTGATTACGAAGAAACACACACCGTGAAGAGTTGTATCTTCATTCGCGAAGTAAATTTCAAACTGACGAAACTGACTGAAAAATATTAAAAAAAAATAAAATAAATCATAAATAAATGTAAGGATTGTGTGTAATAATTAAATTTCGGCGCGTAACCGAAGGACCCCCTGGTTCGATTTCCGGATGATAGATTGTGATAGATTTTTTCTGATTTCCTTGTTAGTGTTCCTTTTGACAATTAAATTAATTATTAATTAAACTTTTTTTTATAAAAAATAAGCTTTCAACGGGGAACACGTAAATCAGATAACTGCATTTGAAGGACTTCTTGTACCCTCCCGCTCTACTTAAGCACTTTCTCCTTCCTGATTCTTACTCAAATGGGGAACATCGGATGTTGCACCTACTGTGCAAGAAATGTCCTTAATTGAGTGCATAAATTAGGTGCAATATTGGCAATCAAACACGATTTGCAACAAAATTAAAAAAGTAGAAAACAAAAACAAACAAAAAGAGAAAACTTGCGTTTATAAACGACTTAAAATGAAAAAAAAAAAACAAAATTTAAAAACTGTTTCAGCAATTTCAGAAGGAACAAGTAAAAAATACAAGGAAAAACGAAAGCAAATGACTGCGGATGAAAATCAAAGCAAAAACAATAATTTTTTAGAAGAAAAAACAAATATTCACTAAATAAAATAAGAAACAAAAGGCAATCGTTACTTACTGCTGATTAATAAAGAGAGAACTAATTTTACTGCACTCGAAGTACTCGGAAGGGTGACTTCTTTTACGCTCTCGCTTTACCTAAGCACTTTCTCCTCCCTGATTCATACTCAAGTGGGGAACATCGGATGTTGCACCTACTGTGCAAGAAATATCCTTAATTGAGTGCATAAATTAGGTGCAATATTGCAATCAAACACGATTTGCAACAAAATTAAAAAAGTAGAAAACAAAAGCAAACAAAAAGAGAAAACTTTCGCTTATACACGACTTAAAATAGAAAAAAAAAAACAAAAATTTAAAAACTGTTTCAGCAATTTCAGAAGGAACAAGTATAAAATATATAAAAAAAACGAAAACAAATGACGGCGGATAAAAATCAAAGCAAAAACAATAATTTTTTAGAACAAAAACCAAATATTCACTAAATAAAATAAGAGAAAAGTTACTTACTGCCGATTAATAATAATAATAATAATAATAATAAAGGACTTTATTGTGCAAATCATAAAATAATACAAATAAATACTGTATGTTACTCCCTACATAAATTAATTAAATCAGAAAACTGCTACAAAGATAAGAGAGAACTCACTTTACTGCACTCGAAGGACCCGGAAGGACGACTTCTTGTACGCTCCCGCTTTGCTTAAGCACTTTCTCCTTCCTGATTCTTACTCAAGTGGGGAACATCGGATGTTGCACCTACTGTGCAAGAAATATCCTCAATTAAGTGCATAAATTAGGTGCGACATTGCAGCTATCCCGTACAATCGAACTTATTTTTTTGCGGACGCGCGCTTCGTATCGTTTGCAATTTTCGTGAAAACTCAACCAACACTACTCAATCCTGATCTTGTATGCGTTTCAATACATTAAGGCCCGGTCTTTTCATCTCCGATTAAACCGTTGATTAATTCCCGTAGAAACAATTGTCTCTATAGAAATCCGAGGAGAGACGCGGTTCCAACCGGAAGCCAGGAATTCAACGATGGACGACGGCCGTGGAAGCCTTCAAATTAAAATTGTCTCTATAATTTTAACTATGGGAATTAATCAACAAGTAAAGTTAATAAGAGATGAAAACACAGGCTCTATATTTAATATAATTTAATCGCAACTTAATTTTTATAAAAACAGTGCATCTCTACGTACTGAATATTCCAGTCTTTACATTTTATACAATAGGCAACGTGGCAAATAAAGCTATTTTGATGCGTAGGTCAAGCTCTTAACTGTAAGGTTTATTAGTGGGTGCTAATTTATATACCTTCTTCTCCTCAGTCGTTCTTTCCCGGTCGTGTGCGACCTTACTTTTTTGTAAGTATAAATTTTTTTTAATCTCGAACCGGACAGAAATATGATGGAAACACACTCAACGTTTCGCTATAGATTTATAGCTTCATCAGGAGTGAAAAATCAACTTCAATTACTTTTTTGTGTTGTGTAATCGCTGGGTGGCGTCCATAAATTTTAACATCTCTCTGTGCAGAAGCATTGCTTTCCCACGCCGCCTCCACTGAGGAGCACCACACGCTCCCGCTCTACTTAAGCACTTTCTCCCACCTGATTGTTACGCAAGTGGGGATCATCGGATGTTGTTGCATTTGCTACGTACGCGAATCCTCGGGCCTTTACATAAAATTCTGTCTGAGAAAAAAGTGAGCTGTATAAAGCAAGATTGCAATAAGATTTTCTCTCGCCCCTTGACACCCCCAGATTCGAAATATGAATTTCTGATGCTTTGCGCTCAAAAAATACGATTTTCTTTAAATAGGTCCGTCCGAAAATAAAACTTAATTAAGGCGTAGCTCGAAAAATTTACATAATTCGACGACCTTGACTTAAACAGTCTAAACACGCACACGTTTGCGCGGATTTTTTTTCCCGCTCTTTAAACATTAACACAGCCGACCCGATGAGTGTTTGGAAGCAACATCCATTAGCGTTAAATCACCTATACGAATCTGTTTATGCGAGATAACGTGTAAACCTGCGCTGCTCCTGTTTATGAGGCGGAATCAATCAAGGCGCGCAAATTACGGGCGGACGAGGTTATCCGGGGGTGCCCCCGCGCTCTCCAAAATCGCCAATTAATTGACACGCCGCGCCGCCCGGCGTCGATTTATTTTATGTAAGGGGAGGGGGGGGGGGGCGGCCCCCCTTGTGAAAGTCGTCGATTGGAGGAGCGAGCGATTTACCGTCGCCCGGCGAATTGTTTATAAATTATTCACGAGCTTCCGTTTAAATCGCGTATAAATTATTCACGGCTTTTCGTTAATGAAGACGCGCGCAAACAAATTTATTTCCGCGCCCGTCAACTCCGCGAACGCCCCAAGAACTTATTTTTTATTTACAGTTTAGTCACGCCGACTTGCAAACTAATAATAATGACAGCGGCGGCGCGGCGATCGGATAAATATTTAAAAGCCAGGCAATCGGAACGTTGTTGCGTAACGAGTTTCTATGTAAAGAAGAGGAGGAGCAGCAACGTAATAAATTTCACTCGCATTTACGTAGAGAACTCAGATCAAACGCGGAAATATTAATGTCCAAGTACGAATTTACATTCGTCTTCATTTACATTTATTATTATTTTCTCGAAGCGCGTTCATTCATATTTTTTTTTGCTCGCGATCTGTTCTCATTGGAGAAATTGAGACTGTGCCCTTACAAAACTTTAAATTAAAGTAAGTGACAAGTTCACGCTGCTATTTATCTACTTTTTGCCCCGGAAGCTCAATGAAGAACGGACGTGGTCCAAATGATGATATATACAGATGTCAGTGAAGAATGGATATGGTCCAAAATGTTAATGGGCAATGATTTAGCTCTGTATGGCAGTTCAGCGAGACAATGTTCCTTCGAATTCGCAATAGTTTTACTCAAAATTTACTATCTCACAACTACTTATAAACAACTCAACACAATAATCTATATTGAACATTTTGACGAAGTTGTATTTACAAAAAACATTTCGGTTTCGACATAGCGTGTTTCAAAATAAGTTACTGTAACTCCCTCCATCGGGAACGGCGCGAAAGTATGTTGTGATAAACAAGCTTTAATTAAAACTAACCGCAAATTTGATTTTACATTTTCGCGTTAATATCGTAAAAGAAATAAATAAAAATAAAGTGGTAAGGGGCCGGCCTTGTAATCGCATGGCCGTGGGTTCGAACCGCGCGCGGGATTTTCCTCGGGGGTGGTCGGTATCCACTTCAGGTACCACTACAGTGCTGGGGATAGGATTCGAGACTACTTCCCTTCGTCGGCGAGGATGTTTGGAAGTAACAAAGCCATGGAACACTTTACACACACACAAAACACACTGTCACTCCTGAGGTTTTGACAAATCCATGATTTAAAACCTGGTTGGGCAAACACAGCAGATTAAATAAAAAAGATAAATTTTATCCGTCGCACCACTAACTTAATTGATAATTTAATTAGGCCCGATTTCTTCACTTACGGATAAATTTATCTGCCAGGCAGTGTCCTCCGAAACCATTATCGATAGAATGGTTTTCAAGGATAATACCTGGCAGATAGATTTATTAGGTGGCGAAGAAATCGGGCATAAATCGTATAAGTCATTTGATTGCTTCGGTCTGTTTATGGACGTTGTACAGTTGCGAGTCAGTTTTGAAGGTACAGGTACGAGTCAGTTGTCTAAGTCGAGGACAAAGTCGGTTGCCCTCTACGCACACGTGGTCCAGGTGATTCCCAACTGGTGAGTTACGAACACGTGAATTTGCAAGCGATTTCAATTCATTCACGTCTTATTTTTTCTAGTGCTCTCAAATAAATCGAAATTGTTATTGTGATATCATAAACTCGAAAGAAACTTTGCGAGATTTGCTGTGAAGGTAAGTTATTATTGAGAACTGGGGGAATACAATACAAACTTATCAAATCGATGCGTCATTACTACTCGAACCGAGGTCTGAATAGATTAGTATGAAACTGCGCGGTTTTAACAGCCAATGAATGAGCTTTGCTCAGTGCATACACGGACTGACGTCGAAACGATAAAAGACTAAATCCACCGAAAAATAAATCAAGCAGAAACTTGTGGCCTGCGGTGCTGTAAATTTTTGAAGGCCAGGAGACGGTTTACATCGACAAAAAATTAAAAAAAAAACGACGAAAGGAACAAGAGAAAACACAATACAAAGAAACCTAACATCAAATTATAAAAAAAGAAATCGAAAGTACTGAAAATTTAAGTAGCCACATAATGCGATTGCTTTTTGACCTAACATTGTATTAGGATTGACATACTGAAGCTTCGGACAATCGTTCTGGTTTGCAGTGGAAGTCTCGAGCTGCGCTTCTGCTGATGAGGCCCCAAATAAGGCCGGAACAGATGTAGAGAGGATGCACGAGGGATCCACTGCAATCAAACACGATTTGCAAGAAAATTAAAAAAGTAACAAAAACAAAATCCAAAAAATGTTTCAGCAATTTCAGAAGGAACAAGTAAATAATACAAAGAAAAAAAACGAAAACAAATGACTGCCGATTAATAAAGACAGAACTACTAATTTTACAATTTTTTCAAAACTCATTTATCGAAAACATTAAATGAAGTTGATTCTTGTCCGATGAAAATTGTAAGTACAAAGTTTTTTTAATCTCAAACCGGACAGAAAAATGAAAGGAACACACTCAACGTTTCGCTATAGATTTATATCTTCGTCAGAAGTAAAAAAAAGTAAATAAAATTAAAAAAAATAAAGAAAACAAAAATAATAAAGAAAAGGATAAGTGACAATCGAAATGAAAGAACTTCGGAATAAAAAGAAGTTTGAAAGTTCGTTGTATTGCAATCGGATCCGCGTGCATAGTTCGTAAAACAGCTATTTCAGCCTTAATTGGGACCACATCTACTGTAGAGTAGATCGAGGCGTCCCGTCCATCGCAATCTGCCCGACACGATGCGACGAGCTGTTCCGGGCGATTTATAGTCGTCTGTAAGTAACGTTGAAAAAATAAAATAAAAAACAAAAGAAAAACGGCATTTATCGAACGAATAAAATAAAAAGTAAATTAAAGAACGGATAATTTTAGACTAAAGAAAAGATAGTAAGTCACAAGTAGAAAGAAAGGACAATCGCAAATCGCGGAAAGAAACAAAGGACATTCGACAAAATTTTTTAGCATAGCACAAGAAACAAAAGATAATCGATATAAATATATCAAATCACAAGAAAAAAGTATAATCGATGAAGTAGATAATTAAAATAGAGATTTTCAGCGCGGAAATCAGAACGAAATGAATAGCAAATGACAATAGATCGTTTAATGACGGATAATAGCAGAATTTGTCGATTTTAAATTGCGGAGTTTGAAGAAACAAAAAAAAAACACGACAAGAAAGCATGAAAATAAATGACACTCGATAAAAATCGATGACATGAAACGAAATAGAGAAAGCAGAGATTTTAGATCGTAGACCAAAACGAAGTAAGAGAAAAAACCGTTGTTTCTATGAATTTATTTGTATTTTATTTGTTTTTTTTTTTTGTAATTCAGATTAATTCCAAGACCAAAACGAAATAAGAAAAGAAACAGAAGACAATCGACGCTTAATGACGGATAGAATAGAATTCGGCGATTTTAAATTACAGAGGCTAAAAGCACAAGGAAATGACAATCGACAATAAATCAATAGATAGAGCGAAAGGAAACAGAGAAATACGAGATATTAGAACAGAAATCAAAATTAAATTAAAAAAAAAAAAAACAAACGATAGACAATCGATACTTAGTGATGAATAGTAATAGTAGAGTTTCGCAATTTTGGGTTATAGAGATTTTACAAAAAAAAAAAACAAAACAAATGACAATCGAGATAACAGAATAGGATTTAAAAATGTAAATTACGAGATAAAGATAATTTTTGGCTTCAGATTTCTCCTTGAATTTTCAATTGTCTTACAAACAAATAAATAAAAACAAACAAATATGTAAGTGATAGATTTTTTTTTGTAACTGAATAACTCTAACAATGGAAGACACATTGCAAAAAACTAGAGAGGCTGGCTAGAATAGAAAATAGCAATAGAAGAATAGAAGAGAAGCTGAACAAAACCTATATGCGTTGAATAGGAGAAGTTGAAGAAAGAAAATGAAGTTTTGAGGAAGGAAAGGCAAAAGATGAAGAACATAATAAATGAAGAAGAAAAAGAGAATTGGGCAAATAGAGAGGGAGAGATAAGGATAAGAAAAATCGGTGGTACAAGGTGTTGACGAAATGGCAGGCGAGAACGAGATGCAACTGAGAAAGAAAGTACGAGAAATTATAGAGAGAATATTGATAGAGAAAGTGATATTACAGAAGTCAGGACGATAAGTAGGTAACCCAGAAATAGACCAATTGTGATAGAATTGAAGACATGGGAGATTAAGAATAGAATAAATAGAGTACGAATGAAGCCAAATCGCCCTACAATAAGGCAATTTTAAATGGAAAATATTTAATCTAGAACGATTAGTAGAACTAAGTGAGAAAAATGCAAAGCAGGAAGTGGAAAATGCAAGAAGATGTAGTGAAGAAACCCCTGAACAGGAACTGAAAGAGAAAAGATCAAAGTGGAAAGACACTAGAAGTGGAACTAACGCTAGATGAATGCAAAACATTAGAGACAAAACAAACAGAAACAAAGGAGCAAGCGTGACGATGATTAAGGCAACGAAAAGGGATAATCGAAGTAGCGCGTGAAAACGAGGACAGAAGGACAAACAGAGGAAAAACAAAAACAAGAAAAACAGAATGAGGGTAGGAATGTGAGAACAATGTTAATTAATACCTGGGAAAAATGGGAGAATAGTGGGGCTGCAAATAAATGAAAAGAAATCAAAATAATGAAAAGTGGAAAACAGAATAATCAAGAAATAAAAAGAACAAATATCTCCGCGTTTTCGAAAAAAAAAAAACGTAAACGAAGTAAGTTCAGTTTTGCCAGAGAAGGGGGGCGCAGATTGAATTGCATTTTATTTTATTATTTAGGAAGTATTAAATGGTTCGAACTGTCTTGCAGCTTTTAGATGAATTCCGACTCAGTCGCAGGTGAATTTCTTTAGTTTTTTCTTCAATCAATCTTAAATCAATCACGCAATTCTCTTTTCCCTTTCGAAACTAACCACAGATGTCAACAGTATATCCTAAAATGTCGAAGAATATCGAAACGTAACAACAAATAATAAAAGAAGACTCAAAAGTGATTCATTATAAAAGAATGAGTTGCCAGTACCGTAACGGATGAGTTGTCGAAACAACGCCGGCTAAATTAAACATCGCGTTAATGTTGTTGGTGTAATTATTAGGAGCGATGCAATTGCAATTAAAAGTGAAGGAAAAGAAAAAAGCTGGCCGCTCGCGTAGCGAAACAAACAACAAAAATACGCGCGTTTCATTAAAAACGAAACGGAAGCGAATTAAGTTCAGCTTTGCCGGCGAAGGGGCGCGCAGATCGAATTGCAATTTGTTTTATTTTTTATTTGAAATTGATACTTTTCTCTCTCTTCCTTCTCATTACACTTGTTTTTAAAACAAATGAAAATCAGTCCGAGTGGTTGGAAGAAAAATGTTCACTCTCTCATTTTCCTCTCCGCTTAAGTACTTTTTGTTTTATATTTTTTGATTTAAAATTATTTGTCTTGTTACTTATTGATTGTCACTTTTTTCTTTAATAATTGTTTTTATTCTCTTTTTTTTATTCGACTGCGTTTCTTTTCTCTTTCTTCTTGATTTAATATCAGATGTTCTAAAATCCAGCATTTTTTTTCTCTAGTGATTAAGTTATGCTGCATCGAAACTCTTTAATTTTGTGCAAAATCTGGGTTGTTGAATTAAAAAAGAAAACATTATGGTCAGTTTTCGTGAAACATCTGCAATTTTATTTATTTTATTTTTGTTCTACAGCTTTTAAACTATCCTTCGCTTTTGGTTTCTTTTCTTTTTATGTTTTTATTTCCTTGTCTAAAACCGTCTTTCGTTATTTTTTTCTGAATTTTAAAGAGCGACGCAAACTGCCATTACCTTTCCTTTTAGTTTTTAATTTCCTTTCCGGCTATAAATGTTAATTATCACTTTTCTTTTGCTTTTCCTTGTTTTTCCTTCAACTCTATAATTTATTAATCAATATTCTTTTGTTTTGCTTTCTAAATTGTATAATAAATTCTTAACACCTCATATTTTTAATTTTTTACTTGAGTTGAATAGAGTTGAGTTAACCTTGAAATTTGTCTTTGATTTGACTTTATCTTTACTTTTATTTTTTTAAATTTTTAATTTCTTTATTTTTTTAAAATCAAATATAGTTGATTTGGAGATTGGGTTAATTGATTGTTATTTTTCATGATTTTAAATTTTTATTCCAATCGAATGGAGTTTTGTTTGGGATTTTTAATTTTTTTTTAATTCTTATTTTCCTCGAATAGAGTTGGGTTAACACTGAAATTGAAGGTTAAAGTGAATTCAATTGAAATTTGCTTTAATTGTTTTGCATACTGTTTAATTTTTTTTTAATTTTAATTTCCTTACGTTCTTTACATTCCTTGGATTGACCACTTAAAACTGGTTACGGCTTAATTACTTTAATTAATTTTTATTTATTTTATTTTTTTGCCTAGTTTGTGTTGACCTTGAGGTCACTCTGTCTATTGCAATTTATTTAAAAATAAATCAATTTTAATTTTTGGAGCTTGGGTTAAGTTGACCTTGAAGTGCATTGAGCCTAATTTTAATTGATTTTTTTTTAGTTAGGGTGGTCTTGAGGTCCTTCGCGGCCGCAATCTATCTTCTTAGGCCTTCGTGCGACCGAGTTGAGATTTTTTCTTTCGCTAACTGTTTGTCTTTCTCACAAAAGGCTTCTTCAACTTACCACCATCAAACATCAAACAGACGAAACGTCGGTCGGCGATAAATATCAATGGGGTTTTCCGAAAGTCAATATTTTAATTGATTTAGTTTCTTTTCGTTTTAATTTTTTGCTTGAGTTGAGTTGACCTCGACATTGGTTGAATTTGACTCTAATGGAGTTAACTTTTATTAGCTTTAATATTTTGCTTAAGTTGAGTTGACCTTAAGATTGATTGAGCATGATTTATTAATTGATTTCAATTTTTTTTAGCTTTAATCATTTGCTTGAGTTGAATTTATTTTGAGATTCGTTGAACTTGCTTTTAATTGATTCTTTTTTCGTTTGTGTTGAGTTGACTTCAAGATTGGTTGAATTTGACATTAATTGATTTAGTTTCTTTTAGTTTTAATTTCTTGCTTGAACTGAGTTGAACTTGAGATTAGTTGAACTTGATTTCAATTAATTTATTTTTTTAGCAATAATTTTTTGTTGTGAGTTGAATTGACCTCGAGATTGATTGAATATTACTTTAATTGTTTGTTTCTTTTAGTTTTAATTTTTCACTTGGGTCGAATTGACCTTGAAATTGATCGTGTGTGACTTTAATTGATTTAGTTTCTTCTAGTTTTAATTTCTTCCTTGAATTGAGTTGAATTGAGATTACCTGAGGTTCAATTAATTAAGTTTTTTTGCTATATTTTGCTTGAGTTGAATTGACCTTGAGATTAGTTGAGCTCGATTTTAATCGATGTAAAATTTTCTTTTTAGCTTTAATTGTTTTCGTGTTAAATATACTTTGACATTGGTTGAGCTGGATTTTAATCGATTCATTTTTTAGCTTTAATTACTTGCTTGAATTGTTGAGTTGAGATTGGTTGAATTTGATTTTAATTGACTTAGTTTCTTTTAGTTTTAATTTCTTGCTTGACCTAGAAATGGATTATGATTGGTTGAATTTGACTTTAATTGATTTGGTTTCTTTTAGTTTTAGTTTCTTGCTTGAATTGAGTTGAAGCTGAGATTAGTTGAGCTTGATTTCAATTAATTTATTTTTTTTAAATTAAATAATTTTTTGTTCGAGTTGAATTGACCGAGAGATTGGTTGGGCTTGATTTTAATCAAGATAATCTTTTTCTCTTAGTTTTAATTTTTGGTTTGGGAAGAATTGATCTTGAGATTGGTCGAGTGTGACTTTAATTGATTTGGTTTCTTCTAGTTTTAAGTTTTTGCTTGAGTTGAGTTGAACTTGAGATTAGTTGAGCTCGATTTTAATCGATTTAAAATTTTTTCTTAGCTTTAATTGTTTGCTTGAGTTGAATTTACTTCGAGATTGGTTGAATTTGATTTTAATCGATTTATTTCTTAGCTTTAATTATTTGCTTGAATTGAGTTGACCTCGAGATTGGTTGAATTTGATTTTAATTGATTTAGTTTCTATCAGTTTCAATGTTTTGCTTGAGTTAAGTGGACCTTGAGATTAGTTGAGCTCAATTTTAATCGATTAAATTTTTTTTAAGTTTAATTATTTGCTTGAATTGAATTTACTTTGAGATTGCTTGAGATTGATTTTGATCGATTTATTTTTTACCTTAAATTTGTTCCTTGTATTGAGTTAACCTTGAGATTGGTTGAGTTTGATTTTTATTCACTTAGTTTCTTTTAGTTTAAATTTCTTGCTTGAGTTGACTTGAACTTGAGATTAGTTGAGCTCGATTTTATTTGATTTCAAATTTCTTTTAAGCTTTAATTGTTTGCTTGAGTTGAATTTACTTCGAGATTGATTGAGTTTGATTTTAATTAATTTATTTTTTAGTTTTAATTTCTTGCTTGAGTTGAGTTGACTTTGAAATTGATTAAGATTGGTTGAATTTGACTTTAATTGATTTAGTTTTAGTTGGTTGCTTGAGTTGAGCTCGAGATTGCTTGAGTTTGATTTTAATTGATTTCTTATCTTCTAGCTTTAATTTTTTGCTTGAATTGAGGTGACGTCGAGCTTGGTTGAATTAGACTTTAATCGACTGAGTTTCTTTTAGTTTCAATTTTTTGCTTGACTTGAGTTGACCTTGAGATTAATTGAGTTTGATTTTAATTGATTTAAATTTCTTTTTAGTTCTCATTGACAGCTTGAGTCAAACTGACCTCGAGATTGAGTGAACTCGATTTTAATCGATCAAACAAAAAATGTAATTTAAAAATTAAATTTTTTCTTTTACTTTTAGTTTTTTTCTTGGGTTAAATTGACCTTGAGATGGACTTAATTTTTATTAAATTTGATTTCTCTACTCTTCCTTTTTTCTAGTTGGGTATAATCTTTTGTTACGGACAAGTCGATCAAGCAAGTCAACGCGTGCGACGGCCCTCTTTTTTTTATTTTAGCTCATCATCCCGTTGTTTTGTTTTATGTATATTGTACATCATAACATTACATTATATCACAGTTATCTGTGATTCTCTCTGTGGTATACCTACTATTTGTTCAGTCAGAAAACCGAGTATATATCTTTATCGGAAAGGGAAGGAACAATCAAGCCGTCTTGGATGTCACTAGGATGAAATATCGGCGGAGATTATCCTTCCGTTTGTGTTGCGCTCGCGTTTGCCTTTGCATTTAATAAAACGTCACGCAACTTGATAGATAGAAACCTTATCACGCTCGGGTACTTCCCCGCGTCTTCTCAAAATAGACTGCGCGCGCGCGCGCGCAACAATTAAAACGCCTATCTCTCACCGTCGGTTGTCATGAATCAACTCTCAATTCCATCGGTCCCCTCTCCACCCCCCCTGAGTTGTATGCCTTCCGCGTGCAAACAATAAAATATTTGTTTCCAGTGTTTGTTCGAAGGAACGTTTTCAAGAAACGTTTTAATCTCCATGGCGAGGGGAAATTACAAATTACAAATTTCGCAGCCGCCGCCGTTTATCCATTCATTCGATTTACGGGGCGGCGGCGGGGAAATTCCTCCTGTAAACATAGGCCTTTGTTTGCTTAGGATGAAGTACTATGTTTTCGATTGTATTGGTTTTCTTTAGCCGCCGTCCCGTTCGTCCTCATAAAATATTTCGTTTTAAACCGAGCCCTCCAAAGTAGGGATCAATTAAGGCATTGTACTGTATTTCGGAACGTCTCTGCCTGTCTGTCAATGTCATACCCATACCCATACCCATACCGCCATACCACCACACCGTCTTTCACCTTGTCTGATTGCCTGAGATGAAAGATTCAATACGGTATAAGGCATGTAGAGGGCGGCGCGGATATTTTCTTTTGTTTAGATTCGCAATTGGTTCCAGCAGTGTTTTCATAAGTTCGAGTCGAGGCAATTTCAGTTTTCAATTCGGCGCCGGGGCGGCGGCGGCGGCGGAACGCAGAGATGAAACGAACGCCGCGCCGCGCCGCCCCGTACGGATTCAATCCAGAAACAATTCGAACGTGCCTTAAACACTTCCCGGCGCACTTGATTAAGAGGGTGGAAAGCTACGGCGGCGGCGGAAAAATCCGCGACTGTTATTTGTTTTGCAAATTGGAAAACGAATTTTTGTTTCATCCAGAAAAAAAGTCGCCGGGGGTTTACGTAAGATACCGCGTGACGTTATCGAAATATTTGGTGGTTTCCCGTGATGAGATCGCACACGACAATCAGTTACGGGGGGGGGGATGTTACAGCTTGAAACTGAGTTTAGTAACATTTTCAATTAACTTCGGAGCTAAACGAGTCGAATCGTCTGCTCAAATTGTCTGTCCGTACACGAACGTTAAGAATTTTCAACTTCACGTTTAAACAAGTTCGTTTTCATTCTGTCGATACAAGCGACGTCTAGCGTCAAAGCTGTGGATGAACCCCGTACAGCATTGGTGTGCGCCGGAGCTCGAAAACAAAAGATCATTTTATTAAACCATGAGATAATAGGTGTGTTCGTTTTACTTTCGACTAAGATCAGAAAATATCATAAGTGAGGTGAGTTTTGCTGAGTTAAAACGTTCCTAGAAAAAAAACAAGTTAATTCCACTGACATTGCGCAAATGTCAAACGAGACATTTGGCCATTACATACACGTGCATTCTAACCTAAATCTCTATTTGATTGATTCGGAGGAAGCTCACAAAATCTCACCAAAGAGCTTGTAAAAAAAACGTACAAATTTTCAAGGTTACTGAGTGCCGCTCAGTTACTCTGAGTTTTGCGGAAAAAGAACAAACCTAATATCATATTCAATAATAAATTTAATCATGCCAAATGTCACCGAATTTACTCTAAAACGAACAGCTTCCAAACTTACCTGGACCTGGTGACAAGTCTGCGCTGGGTCTTCCACCAGCTTTTCCCCTATTCGGTTAGCTATAGCGGGAATGGCGATGGGTAATATTATGATGGTAAGGTATTCGGGCGCCAGTACGGACTCAACCCAAGCTGATTGCATAAAAGCACCTCGTCAGCGTCTCCGGACTGACTTAGTGATTGCAGAAGGTCCCAAACATAACTTGAGACTACGCGTATCTCACTCGTAGGCGAAGGTAGAATACGAACGAGACACATAAATCTACAAAATTCGGGCTTTATTTAGCTACAACAAAAACTCAATCCAGATACTATACACGTATCAGTAGATAAAACGAAAGTAAACAATAAATCTTACGTTATGATTACTGCTACTTAAACCATATGTATAACGCATCGATAATTTATGAGTTCAGCCGAAATTCGCTCTCCGTAAAGGGCATGCATTCATCGAAACGCGATATCAAAATCGTTAAGTAAAAAGAAAACATATGATTGACTCACGAAGTTGAATGTCAAACGTGTTGATGCGGAGGTCAGGTTATGTCTCCGGTACGGAGTCGGTGGGGCAGCGTCACCTGATGGTATGTTCGAGAGCGGGAAGTTTCGATGTGAGCCCAGAAGATGGCGGGACCGTCTCGGTGTGAACTCAACTCGAATGGATAAAACAATTAACTACCAAGAGGTAGTATCGTACTTGAAGCAGGAAAGTATAAAGCGAGATTAAAACTGAAACTGCAGCTGAAAGCCTAAAAAGAAAAAAAGAAAGAAAGCCGTTAGCGTCCATAATGGACACACGCAACTCGCTCAATTTACCTGAGTTTATTAACTGCTCAGGCTTCGAATGGGGCTGTAAACCACCCCACAACTCGCTGGTGATGTAAGAAGAAAATTCCGGCGGAGCCGTAGATAAGTTCTTCTGCTAAGTTCGAGCAAGAACTACGTTAAATTCACAACCACACAATAACGCACCTTTAGCCGGCGAGAGCAAAAAAGACGAATGAAAAGTAACGGCGGAATGTGTTGCAAAGCACTAATACCAGCCAATCAGCTGAAGGGTCGAATACGGCTTTAATGCCTCGGTAACCAATGAAATTGCCCGTGACCATATTTGATCAGATAATTTCAACCTGCATCGTAAGTGCGGAGAAAGCAACGGCGGCATACAGTGTTGCTAGATAAATACGAAACTCGGTGGATGATGAGTTGTTGCCACGTTTTGAAATGTAACACAAAGACATGAAATCTTTTCATCCCCCAAGAAACGAATTTAAAACCGTAACAAGTCAATCTTGTCACTGTTTCTGTTATACACTGAGAATCTTATAAGACTGCACATAGTATTCATCAACGGAAGCTTTATTACATTATTATTTCCAAAATTATTTGCTTCGCCATGGTTACCGTGCGTTGTTAGTAATGACACTACTGATTTTGAATTGTCAGATTGAATTAAATTGTTCTCTTGATTTATTATAAAATGCATACAACCGCCGAAAAAGTAAAAATGTAGGTGCACATTATTCTCAGATGAAGTTCATTGACAGAGGTCTTTGCGTTATTTGCCGCAAAATTTCAGGATAGATCAATTATTCCCTTCCTTAATACTTCCTATGTGCAGTTTTTAAATGATTCAGCATTGAGAATTGAGTAGTAACTATAGCAACGTAATGTTAAAACCTCTATGTGCAATTTTATATGATTCAGAAATGTATTATCTGATCACGTAATTTTCGTCTATGTGCAGCATTACAAGATTCTCACTGTATACAATATGACTATTTTCGAAATCCAGTTTAGTCACTTCCTTAGCGACAATGGTTTTTGTTTCATACTTTCAATCTCGTCTATTTTACTCGAATTGTAAGTTTTTGCAATTTTTTTTATTACCTTACTGTACTAATGCCCGATTTCTTCACCTCCTGATAAATTTATCGGCCAGGTATTAGCCTTGGAAACCATTGTTTCGATAAGAGTTTCCGAGGATATTACCAGGTAGATAAATTTATCAGGGCGTGAAGAAATCAGACGTAAGAGACAGTTCTTTTTCGAAGCCGTTTCTTCATAGCCTTTATCATTTGCATTGCCAAAATAATGTTCAACTATTTTTTTGACCTTTTAAGTAACTAACTACGATGGACAGGGTAATAAAAAGTAAATCGAATTTAAAAAAAATGCAATAATTTTTGAATTATAAAAAGCGTCCACACATGAGCATTAAGAAATTTCCTTCACGTTTAAACATATTCGTTTTCACTCTGTCGATACAAGCGACATCTACCGTCAAAGCTGTACACGAACCCCGTACGACATTGGTGTGCGTCGGATCTCGAAAACAAAAGATCATTTTATTAGACCCTGAGATAATATCAAATTCAATAATAAATTTAATCATGCCCAAGACAGCTTGTCGTGAATACGAATGGATTTCATCCCCCAAGAAACGACGAAGCAACTTCTCTTATTAAACTGCTGCCTAGCAAAATGATCTTCAACCCCATTGCTTATTTTTTTTTAATTCGCCGTGATTGCGAAGCTTTTTTTCCTAATTTAATTATTTCACAAACGGGATATAAAGATCGAGTTAAAAGCTTGCGAAGGGCGGGGTGTGGGGAGGGGCGAAAATTTTATCATCTCATCAAACATGTCATAGAACAACACTCATTAGAAATCTGAGCTGAACTCCATCGTCGTAAGATAATTTGCGTGTAAATTTCATTAGTTTAATTTAGTTCAGGTTTATGACGTTACTCTTGGACAAGTGAGTAAGACGAACAGCTGGCACACGAAGGAAATTTATTGCGGCCTTGATTCTTACGGATTATTAAAAATTAACTCCAGTTTATGAAAGGATCAGCGCCTACTTTTAATTACTTTATTGTTAATTGAGAAATGGAAAGGGGTTGTAGATCTGGTAAAGTCACCTGGAAATTAGATTGGCCCGTTTAAATTCGCGCTCGTTGAATGTAGCTCCTATCACGGCATTGTTGATTTAAATTTAGTTGCATGATTATTAAATCACTTGTATTAGTGTAACTTCCCTTTCCTGAACGTGCGGCAAAGCGTGGTTCTAAATCAAAAAGCTTCTATGATAAATACGTCTCTGATCTACATATGCGAAACATGGGGACGCTGGCCTGAAGGTTTCATTATTTTGGTGGGTGGGATTATGTTCACCCTGGCGGCCCCCTTAATATCATCAAGACCCACCCCTTTCTTCGCAGAGCTAGTACTGGGACAAGAGCTGACTGAAACACCGCCATCTGCGCAGACTTATTACTGATCGAATTTAAATAACCTTCAGGGGTATTCAGTTAATTTCACATTTTCAGATTCAATATGGCCGTTAATAAAGAATCTTCATTTTAAAGCTACCAGATGTCACTAGTTGAAAATGTTTATAAGGTTGGTAAAACTGATATTGCATCCAGCAGGTTGTCTCGTTCCCATTTAATATGCAGTTTGAAATTTCCTCCTCGCAAAAGTAACTCGTGACGTCACAGAAAACAAAGAAAGACACTGTACTAGGGGTTGGTTATTGCAACACTAAAATCAAATATGACAAAAAAAAAACGAAAAACAAAAAAAAAAAAATAGTGAAATAGAAAGAAACAGAACAAACTTGCTTTGCATTTCAAAAAAACTTCGCGCAGGATGTCCTTAATTTTTCATTTGTTATTTTGCGATTACAAAAACAATGAAAGCTGGACTTTCAAATTGACGATGATTGTGAACATAATAGTCAATTTTTCCTGATTACATAGAGAAACAAAAATAATAATAAAAACGACATGCAAAGAAACAAAAGAAAGCTCCGTTTTATTTTTATTTTCGAAAAATTTCCGTCGGAAATTGCATTTTTTTTGCAACACAAAAGTTTGATTTTCAAGAACTTCGCGGTGGAAATCGTCGATTTTTCGTTCGTTCTCCGCTTCTTTTTCACTCATTTCAGAATTGGTCCTATCGACGTTAGTCTTTTGTTTTCTGTTCGCATTGTCACGATTAGATTTTTTTTGTAAAACAATTTAAAAATCATGGCAAGAATTAGCACGCTTAAAGGGTTACGGAACTGGAACGCGAGCGTCGTAAGTATTCCGCAAACTCAGAGTTAAAGGGAAATGGAAAGAAGCAGAGCAAACAAGTCTTCGCGCAGGAAAACCTTGATTTTTCATTTGTTGCTTTTGCGCTTACAAGAACAATGTAAGCGAATGAAAGCTTGATTTATATGACTTTCAAAGACATCTTCTTTAAAAAAGTCGTCGATTTTCAACATAATCTTAAAAATTTTTCTTGATTGCAGTGCAGAGAAACCAACAAAAAAAAACAAAACAAAACGAAATTTGCATTTTTTTGACAAATAAAAAAGTTTGATTTTCGAAAACCTTGGGATGAAAACGTCGATTTTTCATTCGATCTCGGATTAGATTTTTTCTATAAAACAATTTAAAAATTACTGAAATAATTAGCACTCTCAAACTTTATGCATAATCATGTACCGGTTAGGAAATTCTGGAACTCGGCGGGTTATGAAACTGGAGCACGCGAACATCGCATGCATTCCGCAAACTCAGAGTTATTGCGCGACCAAATTAAGCAAGCAAATCTTTGTTAACAAACCCGTGAAAATAGTCCGAGCCGAATTTGGAACTTCAATCAGCCTTTAATGCGATCCATATTGAGAGGCGTCGTGTCGCTTTCTCCTCAAGGTGGTTTCCGTCGCGTCGTTCCCTGGACTGCAACCGTCGTCGTCCCTGGAACTTCCGCCGTCGCCGTTGCCCTTAGATTTTAAGTTCTCGATTCACTCTTGAAGAGGCCGTCGCCGTCTTCTGCCCCCGATGACCGTCTTTGCGCTATATTTTTAACCATTTGTGTTGGTGACCCCTACGCAATAGATTCTTTTGTTGACTTACAAATTTTAAAGGCCAAATTTGAGCGTGAAATTGTCGAGTTTTGAAAAAATTCTTCAAAATCGACGGCCTAATTTCTCACAGACGTAAAAACTGAAACTGTTTTTGATAAGACCGAGAGAAGAATCTCCAATTTACCGTTTGGGTTTTTCGTGGACCTCATTCTCTTTCGATATTCTTTTGCTGGTTGGTCTCTTGTGTTCATAACTTTGGTAGCTGACGGACTGGGCGCTTGAATTAAAGCAAAACTAAAAGCAAACGAAAATCAGCAGGAGATGAGATAATAAAATAATGAAAGTAATATGTTGTGAAAGAATTTAAAAGTCTTTAACTGTTGGAAGAAAATAAAAGAGATTTAAAAACAGTGATCATCGCTAAAAGAAAGTGTGAAAACAAAGAGGGAGAAAATTAACAGTTGATAGAAATTCTGTAAAATTAAAAATATTCTCAAGAGTTCATCATCGTTGTTCAAACTAAATACTGAATATAAAAAGAAATAAAATCAATAAAAATTGATGTCAGTCTGTAATGTCGCTGAATTTTTAAAAAATCTTAAGCAAACGAAGAAAATAGAGGAAATTAAAAAAAATGAGAATTTTTTAACAAAAATTGAGAACAGACGAAAATTTCTGAAACTAAAAATATTTTCAAGGTCATCATTTAAAGTACACGTAAACCTAAAAATAAATAGCAACAAGAGAGGAAACTTAAACATAAAATAAATTTAAGAAAAAATGTTGTAGAAGTTAGTTCGCGTGCATCTGGATAAGCAAAACGTTTATTGCCGACCGGCATCTGATTGGTCCTTTCAAAAACAAAAGCATTTTGAAACGTTTAACGTTAAAAAAATTGAAGAGAATTAAAATTTAAAAACAAATGATGATCGGGCTGGAAAGTAAGAAAGAAATAAAAAAACTCAATAAAAATTTCTAACTGACAGAAATTTTGTAAAACTGAAAATATTCTGTCATCAATCTGATTTAAACTAAAATAGTCCGAGCCGAAAAAAAAGCAAAAAAAAAAAAATTGCAAGAAAGGACAAAAGAAAAGAAACATCGCTTTTTTTAATTCGATGTCAAGAGCGTCATTTTATAAACGACTTTTTAACCACTCAAGGAAAAGACCATTTAAATTTATTTGTTTGTGAAAAACAAACATTCGTTGCAGTGCAAAAAGAAAACGTTCAGAAGACATTTGAAAATTTATTTACAGTTTCCAAAGTTTTTAAAAAATCAGAAAGCTGATTTGCATTAATGAAAAAAAAACACTAACTAAAAACGATGAAAAAAGAAGAATGCGAAAAGAAATAAAAACGAAACTGGAAAACAAAAAGAAAAAATAATGTTGGTAAAAACTCAAACTAAAAACACTTAAAAAAAAAGATTTAAAAGCAACTAACTGAAAACAAGAAGTAGAAGGATGAGTGAATGAGTGAATGAGTGAGAATTGGCGGTAATCGGTAGTTTCACAAAACAAAAAGTTGATAATCAAAAAAATTCAAAGTCGTTTGTAATTTAATTTAAAGATTAAAAAAGAGAATATAAAACAAATGACGATCGACAAAGAAGTGAAACACAAATAAATTAATATAAACGAGGAAGCACTAAGAGGAAGACAGAAAAAAAAAACTGTCGCTTGCGAGATTTGAACTCGAGCCTCTCCAACATTCGGCGTGATACCGAGAGGTTCGGGTTCAAATACCAAAAGTGATTTTAATTTTTCTGTCTTCCTCTTAGTGGTTCCTCCTTTATATTAATTTATTTATTCCAGCGCTATCATATCCTTCCCTCTATTTTTGCAAAACATAAATATTTATTTTCAATAAAAAACAATGACAAATATCAACGTTAAAAAAAATTGAAGGATCAAAAAATGAATGTTTAAATGCACCTTAATTATATTCGACTTTAATTTACACGATTACTTGACATCAACGTTTTAAGTAAACAATCGAAACAAAAACTGATTGGGAAATTTGAGGAAAAATCAGAATCTTTTTAGCCGGCAATTTGATTTTTGGCAAATACGAGGAACAATAAAAAATTTGGCAGATAAATTTATCAAGAGGTGAAGAAATCGAATATAAGTGACAAACATTAGATAAATTAGATAAATTATTAAACAAACTGTCAAGCAACGCCACTGGACATTATTTGCAAATTAGATTAATTTGGAAACTGAGCACTTTATTTTCTACTTCCATGAAGTTGACTGAATATATGCAGGTACGAAGCATCTGACGTTTTATATAAATTTTACTGTTAGTAGTTGGATTAATTTCTTGTCTATTGGACGTTTCGACAAGACGCTTCGTTTAAGTATCGTTCGAAAGTAAGTAAGTTTGACGTCTCAAACGCTCCAAAGCTTTCCAAGTTTTGACAAAAACAAAACCTCAATAAGAGTCCAGATTTACCAAACACGTCAAATTTTATTGTGCACCGCTGTACACATACGTACGAGCTGTAAACAAGTAAGCAACGGTTGAAACGTCAAGATGACAGTTTGAGGTTAGTTTCTTCTCGACTAACATTAACAACTGAACCGGGTACAAGAAATTCCTTTATTTTTATTTTGTGTGTGTGTGGAACAAATGCGGATTCAAAAGATCAGTCAGTCTCAGTTTCCAAGCTTGTATGTACTCTGCCATCTCACAGTCGATTGATTGATTGATTAGGCATTGTGTAATCTTAATGCTCGCTTCGTGTGCGCGCTTAATTGTGTGTGGATCGCAATTAACTTATGTAAATAAGGGTCGAAATACCGGCGAGGTCTCTCTCCTCCACGTAGGTACGTACTATGTATGTGTGCACCGACACGTAGTTACTCGACACTCGCCGGAGTTACACAATAGCATCGCGCCAATTATCGTCAAGGGCTTTGTAATTAACGGCAATTGCATTGGCGTACTCCTCTTCTTCGGGTTACACATTGTTGCGGGGGCATAGAGTTGCGAACTCATCGCGCGTTAATTGATCGAAACGTTTTGGTGGTTTTGTTCCAAATTTTACGAGCACTCCTGTACAACATACATACTATTATATGATTATCCGGTAGCAATCGAACGATTCCTTCAAAGATTTTCTTACTCGCAATATGGACGACCGATTTATTTTAGGGCTTTCCTTCAATCTTGATTTTCTCGTAATTAAAAAAATAATAATGTCACGATGGGAGTTTTTCGAGTTTTCATAAAAAATAATATAAAGAAATTATTAAAGCACGGGCTTGTGAAATCGAGGGCAACAGTGTCATAACAGTGCGTGAGGTAACCCCATATAATACGGTTCTTGTTTCAAAATACAACTTCGGCTGATTCGCGACGACTAGGGCAAACGATTTCATCAAGTAGGCAATGCAATTGAACGCCTGGCATGTTATGAATAACGCAATATGCGAAACAACAAAAATTTCGTATAAAAAGTGCGCGTAAAATTTAGATAGGCAGTCGAACCCGACTCCGGTAGGCTTAGTGCCTACTGTAAGACTGGCAGCCGCCCTCGCAGTCGACCTAGGAACGACTCCGAATTGACAACATCTGCCATCTCGAAGAAGGGGAGCCACCCGGAGCGCTGATCCCAAGATCATCAGCATCCTGACGCCGATCGGAGGACGCCTCTCTGCTACCGCCGTCTACGCCCAGCCAGAAGCTGCCGATCTCATCCCGGTCAACTTCAGTTCCGGGAAGCCGTACCAGCCTGCCAGCTGAAGCCATCGCCGCACTCCTGCTTGCCCTAGCCACCTCATCCGGCCCCAAGTGGTCGTCGCTGCTGCCCTTACATTTAGCATCTACTCCGTCGAAGCCATCGCAAGCGCCTAGATACCGGAATCGACCACCCTTAGCGTGACATGGTAAAGGCGCTTAAAATTCACAGCCAGAAGAAGACCGTGGTCATCCGTTCCTGAGCCGACCTTGACATCGCCACAACATACCGCCCGTCGAATCCCGCCGCCACTAGACCGAGCCGGTCGCCGCACAGACGACCCGAATCGCAGCCACCCGTCTTGTTTACGAACAAACTCCATCATATTAAATTTTACATTAATAAAAGGTATCCACTTTTATAAAATAACTGTGTTTCAAGCTCTACCTTCTGAAATCATCCGGTACCCCCTTACCGTGACAGGGTGGAGGCACCACCTTTAGCGTGACATGGTGGAAGCGCCTCTCTTCCACCCCTAGCGTGATAATAAGGTCGGTAGGTGATTTAAATTGCCGAAGACGTACGATTTTTTGTTTGGAAAGGTGGATCCAAAAATTAACCGAACTGGTTCTCGTTAAAATTTCTAACCTTAAATTATGCAGTTTTAAAAATGAATCAGAATAAATTTTGTTTTTCTTTTCATGCATGTCTTACATAAGTAGAAAAATATCGCATAAAAAAAAAAATTAAAAATGTTTTAACGGATTTCAACCCGAGACCTGTCAGTGATAAAAGTCACAACCAGTCCAAATGCTAACTATCTACTTATCTCTGTCACTTTGTAACAAATTTCTGTAAATTTTTTCACAAAAAATAACATCGTGTCGTACGGTTCTTATAAGCAAAACACTATATTTTTTCGGCAACTGTCACCTCGACGTTTCAAGGAAATCACACTAAAATAAAATAAACGAGAAGAAATTGATTGTTTTTTAAAATATTTGCAACAAACGGTTTTTTTTCTTGAAACTTGTTTATTAAACAAACGGGATTTCAAAAATATATGAAGAGAAACTAATAATATTAAATATAATTTGCAGCTTTTCAATTAGTTCTTCTGACTTTTTCCGGTTTTCTCGGTGAGTGGGAACCCTGCAGAGCTTTATACCGAAACAAAGAAATTATTTCCACCCCTTCTTCTTATCAACTATTAGGGAGCTAAGTTGTTTTCAATGTGAAATGACGTGGAACCAGAACTAGATGGAATCCAAAGAACATGATGATGACTGGGGCAACGAAAAGGGATAATTGAAGTAGTGACTAAATGGAAAAGAAAAGGAGAGAAGAATGAAAAGAGAACAAACAAAAACAAGAAAAACAGGATGAAGATAGAAACATAAAATGTGAGGACAATGTTAATGCCTGAGAAAGATGGGGCAGAAATGGCGATGAAAATAAATGAAAAGAAAAACAAAATAATGAAAAGTGGAAAACAGAATAATCAAAAAAAAAACAATAAAAATATGCGAGTTAACACGAAAACGAATTTAGACGTACGATTTTTTGTTTGTTTTGATATCCGGAGCTGCGGGCATTCGCTTCCAGGATTCGATGCAACCATCGGATTCCTTGGAATTCTTTTCTGCTCGTATGAGATTGACAGGTTCGTGTTGTGGCAAAGTTTAGTGGTCGAAAGAAAAATCGCGAAGAAAACTCGCGCGTTTGTGTCGAATCGGATGAAAGGTCTCGACGAGTGGCGGCCGAAAATCGTGTCGCTTCGTTTGTTGGAATTTTTTACCCATAAGAAATTGGCAATTTCATGACCTGACGCCGTTTAGGGGTTGGAAAAAATTCTTGAAAAAAAAGTGCCTTCAACTCAGAAAAATTTTAAAAATTCTGACGTCACACTGAATTTTTTTTTTTGAAAAAAATGATAGTGAACTTCAAACGCGAAAGTTTTCGAACTCTGTAGTAGTAGTAGTAGTAGTATATCTTTATTCTGATTATCAGTGTTGTAGAACATTGGGATTTGTGCAATTAAAAAGAAATGTATAATATGAACACATTAAAATATACACACACATTAAAATATACATACATATTCAGGTATTAACTGTTAGTTATAAGTATCACATTATAGGTATCATGTTTTATAGCTTGAAACAGTGACGTCAAATTCCCATGAATTCATTTAACGAATAATAAACATTATTAAAGAGATTACTTTTAAATTTTTTCATAAATTGATTTCGTGTTGTTTCGCTGGATATGTCACTTGGTAACTTATTGTAGATTTTGAAACTCAGATTTAAGAATGATTTTTCATAAAGTATTGTCTGCGAAATAATTGGTCTTATCTGATTTCTACTTCGAGTTGGGTAATCATGTACTACTGAACCCATTAGGCTTTTACGTCCTGCATAAAATGCGTACATAGAACTCTGAAAAATATACAAGTTAACAATTGACTGACATACGTAAATTTTGAAAATGTTCTCTACATGTGGCACGTGATGGTAGCTCTTTTATTATACGAATGCATCGTTCTTGCAGTTTTAAAACTCTGTCCAGGTTACATTGATTTCTCCAATATAGTAGGGCATAACGCGCCACTGACTCAAAGTAGCCATGATAAACCGATAACAGCGACCTTTGGTTGCATATAGGCTTGAGATGCCTTAGAGCAAAAATAGCTTTATTAAGACTAATTTTGTGAAAGTGTTCCATCCGACATAGTTTACTGTCAACAACAATGCCAAGAAATGTATGTACATGACTCCGAAGGTGCAAGTTGAATATGGCCGTATGTCACTTTAAATGATTAGTTATTGTTTTTTGGAAAGATTACAATATAGATAGATTTTTAATTTATTGTCGGTGAACCAAGCAACGAGCTCCTGAAGTGTGTGTTCAACATTAGATTGTAGGGATGTCTGATTCTCACCAGCCACACATATGTACATTTGTATCGTCGGCGTACAGAGTAACTTTCCAGTGAATATTATCCGGGAGGTCATTTGTAAAAATTAGAAATAAAAAAGGACCCGATATAGATCCTTGCGGTATACCCCTTTTAATGTCGGATAGATTTGAATGAACTGCCTTTCCAATTTTTCGATTGATAATTTCGGTGTACTGTTGCCTATTTTGTAAATATGACTTAAACAATTCTAGAGCGTTATTTCTTATACCGTAAAAAGAAAGTTTGCGTAATAATATTTCGTGATATTTCGACAAGATCAGAAGCTTTTGAAAGGTCACAATTTAAACTAGCTACTATCTTTTTCTCATTATTAATGTTGTAGATATTTGACCAAAAATTATTTAGAGCTATGTAAGTAGACCTATACCCGATCGAAAACCCTGTTGGACATAATTTATAAGATTGTGTTTTTCAAAAAAATCTATAAGGCGATTTTTGATAGCTGTTTCAAATATTTTAGAGATAGCCGGCAATATTGCTATTGGTCTATAGTTTGAAACATCCAATTTAGATGATTTTTTGTGTATTGGTACAATTTTAGACGTTTTGAAGGAAGTTGGGTATTTACCTGTTTCAAAGCAACAATTAATAATGCCTTTGATGACATCGGCTCGGAGATCTATTGTATAATTGTATACTTTTATTGGTATGCCGTCAATTCCTGAGGTAGCTGTGTTTATAATAATTTTTACAATACACTTAATTTCATAATTATCAACAGGTGACAGAAAAAACGACCCTTGTGGACATGATTTAACGTTACGTAATTTACTATAGATGTTATCAGAATTCGATTTATAATCAGATAAAAAAGTTTGGACAGATACAAAATGGTTATTGTAGAGATTACTAATGACTTCAAGTGAAGATTTAATCTGGTTATCGACTAAAAGCTGTATAGCTGAGTCATCTTTACTTGATTGTCCTAATTCGTTCTTTAAGATACTCCAAGAAGTTTTCGTGTTATCATCAGACTTTGCTATTAATCTGTCGTTATACATTTTTTTTTAGCTGCCTTTAAAACTCGGCACAAAACTTTCGAGTATTTTTTGTAGTATGCAAGAAGTATTGGATTTGGAAAGAAACGGAGTGTCCGAAATAGAGATCTTTTATTTTTTTGAGGATATTATAATACCCCTACCAAGTCTAAGTTAAAATCACCACTGATAGCTATTTTAATATTGCGATGGAATGTTAGATCATTTAGTAAATCATCCAAGTGATCAAGGAAGTTATTAATATCATATTGTGGAATTCTGTATATATCAATGACATAAACGTCCCCGATGCAGATGGCAAAACATTCAAAAAATACTTCACTACAATATATAGTACAGTCAACTAAGCTAAATTGCAAGCTATTCCTCGCAAAAATGGCAAAACCACCACGCCTCATGTTTTTTCGAGCAAAAAAAATGTATCCAGCGTAAATCCATCTATTTTAATAAAATCAGGTTCATATTCCCGTAGTCAGTGTACATCCATTTATTACGTCAACGATTCGATTAAAAAGAAACAAGAAAAAAGAAAAGAAAGAGGAATTTTTAGAAACGCTTGCATAGTGTTGATTTTTTTTTTGGTGAAGAACCCTGTCGATTTTAATAAATTGCCAACTGCCAAACTTTTTTTTGTTTACTGTGTCGAGAGTGTCTTCGAGCCCAGAAAACAACGATTCGATGCTAACGGCCATCATTAGATGGCGATCGTGTTAGCTACTTATTATTATTTGTCGAGTCTCGTCCATTTTAATAGTTTAGAAAAGATTAACTTTGGACGATTTATTGATTAGTGAAAACATCGTAATTGACAGTGACCGATGACCGAATTAGTTGAAGTAACGGCACAAGTTCTTCCACATTTTTCACGTGACAGATTCGGTTTATCTGCTCGGAAGAATTTGCTCAAAAGCAAGGCAGAAAACACGTAGGGCTTATCTGTTATTAATTATTAATTCCACATACACTGTTCTGTAGAACTCAATTTGCACCAATTCACGCAAGACACAAAACGTGTGTTCTGTTCATATCAGCCAAAAATGACGAGTCAATCCCTGCACAGCTTTGATATTAAACGGCACGGCGTCACTTTCGGGATGCAATGTTACTACCATCATACTAAATCAAACACATACAACACGCGGCTGCCGAAATGGAACTAAGAATTAACCCGTGACAATAGACGCAGCGCTATGAAAAATTGAACACCCATAAAGGAGAAGATCCGGAAGAAATCAAAACAGTACATGAAAAAATTTACAAAACAGAGAAATGTACAGAATAAAATAAAAGATGAAGAATCAAACACACTCAAGTGCCGATGATATCTCAAGAAGAAACTTTTTTCCTATTTTGCTTTTTTTCTGTTTTGAAAGGTTTGAAAATTTTCGAAATTATACAGCCTTATACAGGGAGATTCACGGAACCCGTTCGTTAAAAGTTTACGGACTTCCCCTTTGAATTTCATATTTTACAATTACAAGTTAACGATAATGATCTATTAAAATATAATATTTCCAACTTTCGGGCACTTCCGCTTGTACCGGAAGTTGCTGTCAACTTTCTTAATTCAAATAGAATACCCCAGTTTTTATTGCATTTTTGAATTTCTCAGGAAATTCTAAAATTATTTTATTCAACATGTGAAACAAGAAAAATTAGCCGTTTCAGAAATATTTCAATTTTTTTTCATTTTATTTCAAACTTGCAATACCTTGCTTATGACACTGCCATCTTTGTGCAATAAAAGTCATGATGTTAATTTTTGACCTGTAGTAGACCACAGTAACAAGCTTTGAGTTCATGTCCAGTTTTAAACTTAATTGTGTATAGGGTGGTTAAATTCGAACTGATTTCAACCGTCGAAAATTCAAGTTTTTTGAATAGAACACCCACTATATTTTTATACCATGAGATTCAGAATTAAATATTCTTTCGTCCTGTGTTAGCATTCCCTATACCTATCTCATATATCTCACTCGCTGTTGAAGATTTTTCTTTTAGAACGTCAATTTTTCGAATTTTTTGATAAATAGTGGGCTATGAAAACTAGAGAAATTGTAATTTTTTAAATCATTCGTCCAGTAGAAATTAAAAAAAAAAAAACATTTAATCGCTACGGTGAACCAAGATAATGAAAATTCAAACGCAGGCGTGTTAAATGTATTAATGAAAAAAAAAAAAATCGGCAACTAAAGAAGTTAATAATATAACTTGTTGTGTCTAAGTAAATAAGTTACTACTTAAACACAACAAAAAGTTGCTCTAAGTGTCCTTCATTATTTATTACTAATAAATAATGGAGGACGCTTAGAGCAAATATTATAACTAACAATATGTGTATTAGTTTTAATGTTAATTTGTTGACGATTGATTTAATAGCTTTTAAAAAATTATTAGACATTTGATTATATTTTCAAAAATTTGGTTTTATAAGTAAGAATTTCTTCTGTAAATGCGTAAAAGGTTATATCAAGAATTCACATACATACGGCATATCTAAATAACAAATACAGCAGATATTCAGCTATTTAAATATTGTTTTTCGGTTTTTAAAGAGAAATTGAATTTCAAATCGCTAATTAACTTGAAAAAAAAAACTTTGTTTCTTAAATTTTCATAGCATACTATTCAGGAATAACATTGAAAAGTGAAAAAATTGATAGTCAAAGACAAAATCATAAATAAAAAGAGAAAGGTAAGAGATGATATAGGGAATGCTAACACAGGAAGAAATGATACTTAATTCTGAATCTCATGGTATAAAAATATACTGGGTGTTCTATTTAACTTCCGGTATAAGCGGAAGTTCCCGAAAGTTGGAAATATTATACTTAAATAGACCATTATCGCTAACTTATAACTGCAAAATATGAAATAGAAATTCAAAGGGGAAGTTAGTAAACTTTTACCGTTACGTATAATTTGAACTGCTCACATCAGAAGTTTGAATTTCTCAAGGAAAAGTGCAGCAAGTTGAATCATTGTGACATGTAACTCAGCTCACATTTCATTTGGTACATGACATCTTAACAAAGAAGTTATTGTGTTATGGTGAGGCAATGTTTTGATATGCTGGCGTCCCGAGTTTAAATGAAGGCTTTCCCTCAGGCCGCAATATTCAATTTAATTTGTTTTCTGTGTGTACCGCTAGAAAATTCAAATTCTTACAGTGTAAATTCAAATGATGGCGTTAGTCGTCATTAGGTGGCATACGCTGCTACACACAAAATGAACTACTTTGACTTCAGTCGTACTTTTCTTTTCCTCTATTGGTTATTGTTTATGTCATCAGCCGTTACAGATGTCATATTGCTCTCTCATTTGACAGTATTAGTCGTCATTAGATGGCACGCGGTGCTACACACAAACGGAACAATCGACTTCAATAAGACAGGATTAAACCGCTTCAAGGGGTGTTTATTCCAGACTTTACTTTTTCTGCTCGATTTTAATATTATGGTATTAGATATTGACTGTCAGCAGCAATAGATGGCACTAGCGAAGTCAAAGTTGTTTATTTACCTTCATAAACGCAGTAAGTGTCAGTTTTTGCTCGTACTTTTCTTTTCCTCTATTGGTTATTGTTTACGTCATCAGCCGTTATAGGTGTCATCTAGCTCTCTCATTTGATAGCATGAGTCGACATTAGGTGGCACACGGTACTACACGCACAAGTAACGATTTCGACTTCAATAACACAGGATTAAAGCGCTTTAGGGGATATTTATTCCAAATTTTACTTTTTCTGCTTGATTTTAATATTAAGGTGTTTGATATTAACAGACAGCAGCAATAGATGGCACTAGTCGCGAAGTCAAATTTATTTATTTACCTTCATAAACGCAGTAAGTGTCAGATTTTGTTCGCACTTTTCCTTTCCTCTATTGGTTATTGTTTATGTCATCAGCCGTTACAGGTGTCATCTTGCTTTCTCATTTGCTAGCATTAGTCGTCATTAGGTGGCACACAGTACTACATGCAAAAGGAAGGATTTCGACTTCAATAAGACAGGATTAAAGCGCGTTAGGATGTGTTTATTCCAGACTTTACTTTTTCTGCTTGATTTTAGTATTAAGGTATTTGATATTAACTGACGGCAGCAATAGATGGCACTAGTCGCGAAGTCAAATTTATTTATTTACTTTCATAAACGCAGTAAGTGTCAGATTTTGCTCGCACTTTTCTTTTTCTCTATTGGTTATTGTTTACGTCATCAGCCGTTATAGGTGTCATCTTGCTCTCTCATTTGACAGTATTAGTCGTCATCAGGTGCACACGGTGCTGCACCCAAAAGGAACAATCGAGTTCAATAAGACAGGATTAAAGTGCTTCAAGGGGTGTTTATTCCAGACTTTACTTTTTCTGCTTGATTTTAATATTAGGGTATTTGATATTGACTGTCAGCAGCAATAGATGGCACTAGTCGCGAAGTCAAATTTATTTATTTACCTTCATAAACGCAGTAAGTGTCAGATTTTGTTCGTACTTTTCTTTTCCTCTATTGGTTATTGCTTATGTCATCAGCCGTTACAGGTGTCATCTTGCTCTCTCATTTGGTAGCGTTAATCGTCATTAGGTGGCACTTCAAGGGGTCTTTATTCCAGACTTTACTTTTTCTGCTTGATTTTAATATTAGGGTATTTGATATTGACTGTCAGCAGCAATAGATGGCACTAGTCGCGAAGTCAAAGTTGTTTATTTACCTTCATAAACGTAGTAAGTATCAGATTTTGCTCGCACTTTTTTTTTCTCTATTGGTTATTGTTTACGTCATCAGCCGTTACAGGTGTCATCTTGCTCTCTCATTTGCTAGCATTAGTCGTCATTAGGTGGCACACAGTACTACATGCAAAAGGAAGGATTTCGACTTCAATAAGACAGGATTAAAGCGCGTTAGGATGTGTTTATTCCAGACTTTACTTTTTCTGCTTGATTTTAGTATTAAGGTATTTGATATTAACTGACAGCAGCAATAGATGGCACTGGTCGCGAAGTCAAATTTATTTATTTACCTTAATAAACGCAGTAAGTGTCAGATTTTGCTCGCAGTTTTCTTTTTCTCTATTGGTTATTGTTTACGTTATAGGTATCATCTTGCTCTCTCATTTGACAGTATTAGTCGTCATTAGGTGACACCTGATGCTACACACAAAATGAACAATCGACTTCAATAAGGGGATTAAAGCGCGTTAGTGGGTGTTTTTTCCAAACTTCACTTTTTCTGCTTGATTTTACTATTAAGGTATTTTTCTTTTCCTCTGTTGATTATTGTTTATGTCATCAGCCATTGTAGGTGTCTCCTTGCTCTCTCATTTGATAGCACTAGTCGTCATTAGGTGGCACAAGGAATGATTTCGACTTCAATAAGACAGGATTAAAGCGCTTCAAGGGGTCTTTATTCCAGACTTTACTTTTTCTGCTTTATTTTAATATTAAGGTATTTGAAATTGACTATCAGCAGCAATAGATGGCCTTAGTCGCGAAGTCAAATGTATTTATTTACCTTCATAAACGCAGTAAGTGTCAAATTTTGTTCGTACTTTTCTTTTCCTCTATTGGTTATTGCTTATGTCATGAGCCGTTAAGGTGTCGTCTTGCGTGAACTTTTTTTCCTCTATTGGTTATTGTTTATGTCATTAGCTGTTACAGGTGTCGTCTTGTGCAGACCCTCGACTCACGGTCATTCCTGTTGTCCCAGTGACTCGTGGTTGGTCGTTGTCTGTGTGTATGTAACATACAACCGGAGGAGGAGCTTAATGAGAAATGCTTAATTTCATCCTCAGAGCACGTTAGAGCTGTTTTATTATTTGTAAAGAGTGAGTGTGACTGTGCCAGAGTCAAGGCCAAAAGCAACACGCTTTGGTTTAATTTTCGTGTATTCAACTATATTTTGGTTTTGGTTGGCGACTTTTACATTCATTAAACGGTTACGGTCAACGTAGATGTTTTAAGCCGTCTAATAAACGTATACGTTATACCACTTTGATACAGAAACATCGTATTTAGTATACGGAACACGTTTTTTCAACATCTATCTCGCGTACATTTTATCCTTTATTAAACGTATATATGGATGTTGCTTGGGGCGTTATATATTCTGACTACATCCCTTATTCCATAAATTAAATTTCACTAACAGCAAGAAGGCTAAGTAATTTGTAGATAGCGCCATCGAATTTTGTTCTTCCTTTTTTTTTCTCCGAGGCTTGAGGTTTTTTTTTTCAACGGTCGGCTCGGCAGGCGAGGCGTCGCGAACTCAAATTTCTTTTTCCTTTCGATTTAATTTCGAAGAAAAAGAATTTTTCCCGGGGCAATTGCGATGAAATAATGAAAATATTTGCTACGTGCGCTCGCCGCGCCGCGCCGCACCGCCGTACGCACACAGGCGAGTTACCTCGCCGTTATTAAAAGCAAAAATGCTCATCATTTATTCCCTTTTTCGCGGACCTAAGAAGAACAAAGGCAGCGTAGCGTTCCGTTTCAGAAATTCATGAGGGGGTTGGGGAAGGGGGGGGGGGGGTAGTTCTGCCACGATAACGAAATTCTCTCTTCTCTTTACGACTCGTGCGCATTAAGAAAGAACTGCATCTTTTAATCGTCACGCCAGGTAAATCCGTGCTTGCTTAAAGTGGAAATTAAGGGCGAGACAATAAGAAAGTTAGTTTGTCGGGGAAAGCTCGGCTCAATTTGCATCGGGCAAGCTCCCGCCGCTTTGTCTCTTGGCGTTTAGTCCCGACTTAATTTACACGATTTTCTGAAATCCGATTTCTCGATTTAAAGTCGCCCTCGATTAGAAAATAAAACGAACTTGTTGCCGCTTGCAAATTAAGTTCTTTACGCGCCTGAATGAAGACGATGAAGATCAAGTGGGCCGGGCTTTAAAAAGGAAACAATGGGCAGCCGCGCCGTGTAAGAAAACGGAATTCTGCACAATTCAATTCTATTCTGAAAAGAAATTATGCTTCCGACGTAATAAAATGAAACTTAATTTTAAACAAGGGCGTCTGTTATCATGCCGTAATTAGTGCCAAACAAAGGCATCGATCTTTCCACTCGGCGTGTCTTAAAACAAGTCTTGGTTTTTAGCACAAAATCTAGAGGAATAATGTAATGTAAAATGCGCATTAATAATAATAGTAATAATAATATCATTTATTCGAACTCTCGTATGTACATACACATTAGTAAATAACAAAAATAAATTGTCGAATCACAGGGTTGATTGCAGATTAACATAAAGTTGTCTGATTTACAAATCAACCATGAAGGTAGTGAAAAAAAAACTATTAGATTAGAAAAAAACTTTGCATATTAAGCTCGAAAATAATTCAGTATTTGCTGCCTTCTCTAATGAAATTAAGAAAAATATTAAAGCAACCCGTCCATGGAAAACTAATTAAAGGGAAAATTCACATGCTTAAGAGATGATTCCGCAGGTGTCTCTTGAAAGCCACAATCGAACACATTTTTAATTCGGACGGTAACTTATTATAAATTTTAGAAATATTGAAGGTAAAGGATCTTTCGAATATAGCAGTTTTATGACTAGCAGGCGTTAATAGTCCCTTAAAACGAAGGCTTATGTTGTGAACGTCCGTACGAAAACTTATTTTATTATACAAGTAAGGTGATGTCAGGGTCTGAATGATTTTATGAAAAAAACAAGCAGAATGTAACAGTCTTCTTGTCTTCATATTCAGCCAAGTAAGTTCTTTTAATTTAATCGATACATGACTCCTTCTTCGCAGAACAAATATTAATCTTATGCATGAATTCTGAACTTTCTGAATTCTCTTCGAGTCTATATAATTTAAACATGGATCATAGACTGTATCACAGAAATTAAAATGCGAAAGTACCAAAGATTCCACCAATACACACCTAACACGTTTATTTAAAAATGATCGATTGGAGTAAATTAATTTCAAATTTGAAATTGCTTTCTGAATACATGCAGAAATATGCTTGGAGAAACGTAAGTTAGTATCAATATATAAGCCCAAATTTTTAACTAATTCAACCGGAGATAATGTAGAGTCGCCAATCTTAACTGAAAAATAATTTTTAATATTTTCTCGAGCCTTCACTGCGCCAAACAAAATAAGTTTCGATTTAAAAGGTTTAATGATTACAGAATGCTTTCTCGAATAATCTAATAACGAAACAAGATCAGCATTGATATATTCCATGGCATCGATAGCATTTTCTGGGCGAAAGGAATAGAATAATTGAAGATCATCAGCATAACGATGTACTTGACAGCATCTTAAGAGACTAGTGAGATTGCTAGTATATATGTTAAATAATAAGGGCCCTAAGATTGAACCTTGAGGTACATCTTATGATAATTTTAAAACATCATAAACAGATGAACCGATCATAACTTTTTGCGATCGATTCACAAGAAAGTCTTTAATTAGTTTGACAGCATCGCAAGAAAACCCAATGTACTTCAGAATAGCCAGTAGAAGACTGTGACTGACAGTGTCAAAACCTCTAGAGAAATCTATTAATATTAATGCTGTAAGCTTACCAACTTCAATATTTCTAAAAATTTCGTCCGTAATATCACATAATACTGTCGCACAACTGAAGCCGGCCCAAAAGCTGGGTTGTCGAGTAGGCAAGATATTGTACCTACTTAAATGAACATTAATTTGTTTATTTATAACTTTCTCTAGAACTTTTGACAAACAAGGAAGAATGCTAATAGCACGAAGATCTTGAAAGTTTTGGGGATGACTTATTTTGGGTAGCGGATGAACTAAGGCAACTTTCCAACAAGATGGAAATTCACTGTTTACCAGACAACGATTTATGATAAATGTGATATAAGAAATTAAAAATGGGCAACATATATCGATCATTTTAATATTGAGACCTTCGCTGCTGGTACTTACAGATTTTATGTTTGATAAAATTTTAGAGACTTCCTGTTCTGAAACTAATCCGAAAAAAAGGAAAGGGTCAAATTTCACTTGATGTTGGTTTTGATAAAAGTTTAAAAGTTCGACATCATCATTAGAAGGTGGAATAGAATTAATGAAGAAATGGTTAATAGCATTAATATCAGGTAAATGATCAGGAATCGTTTTGCGTCTATGAGAATAAATATTTAAATCATTAAGTTTGTTCCACATGGTTCTCGGAGTTGCATGCGTAAGAGTATAATTAAAATAAGCTTTCTTTTCTTGTGTAACAGCATTGGTGGCCAGATTTCGAAGTGTTTTATAGTATTCCCAGTGTACAGGTAATTTAGTTTTGGTAAAACGTTTATGCGCATCATCACGTAAAGATATAATTAACTTGATTGTGTCTGTGAGCCAAGGAGGTTTAGGTTTAGTTATTTTGGATGTAATAAAAGGAGCGTGTAAGTCAAATAAGCCTGTTATGCACTGATTAAAAAAATCAACCATATCGTTTATATTAGTTAAGTGAAAAATAATATGCCATGGTAATGCTTCTAGATCAATTTTGAAATTAACATACGAAAAATTTTTAAAAGTTCTGTAAGTATGCAGAAATGGCAGCGACAAATGAGCTTCGCATTTGATATCGCAATGTATTAGAAGATGATCAGATACATTGGGTAAATTGAAAGTACCAGAATGTCGAATAATACTAATTAAAGTGGCACTAGAATGCGTAATACGTGTCGGTTCATTAATTATTTGATGTAAACCATAAGCATTCAATGAAGAGAGAATGTTCGTAGTCTGAGTTGCTTCGATATCGAGCAGGTTAATATTAAAATCTCTCAAACATAGCATAAATTCTGCAAGAGGTAAAGCGTAGGAGATTAAATCTTCAAAGTTATCTAAAAAAGTTAAACTGGATAATTGTGGTGGACGATAAATGATGCCGACAATGTAACGAACTTTACCAATACTGAACCTGATCCATATATTATCTAACAAGGCGTCAGTAGGCGGCAGATTAAGTAGCTTAAATTTAATATTTTTCCTAATATGCAGACCAGACACCACCACCTCTGAGCACACGATTTTTATTCAAAAAACAGTAATTCTCTACTGAAAAGGTATCTATATCATCATTATCGGATAGCCATGTTTCAGAGACACCAACGATGTCATATCCCTGCGCATGTATATTATCACGAAAATCAAGAAACCCAGTAAACAGAGCGAACATTCAGATGACCAATTTTAAGTAGCATTAAAAAAAATAATTAAAATAAGTTAGAGAATGCAACAACAAGACTGAAGATGAAGAAGAAAAAAAACAGTAAGTTTATCGAAAGCAGGCAATGTAATCTAAAACGTTATATTGATCATGATCACTTGCGAAAGTGCACGACATCTATCGGTGGATGCATTTCTGTAAGACGTGTGCGGATGGGGGTTGGAACGTACCTACTTTTCAACCCCTTTTATCCCCAATTCTTTTAACAATCCGTGCGATGTTGAATTTCTATTTCTTTGTTAATAGCGCTCTGGTTTGAGCATGGAAAGCCAGAAATCGATTTCCAAATCGTTTTCCACGCATGGTACTTAGTACTTAGGAATATTTTTGGGATCTGTGGAAGATGGCCCGCTCCTTATCTGTTTCTCAGCTTACTTAATAGTCCTTCTTTATAGTAATTAAAAAAAATCTGAATCTTTAATGCCCGATTTCATAATCGAAGTAAAGGAGATTTTAAAATAATAGTCACAGTCACATGTCAAAAACATACAAAAACGTGGTTAATTACACGTCAGAATGTGACTTTTATTTTAAAGTCTCCTTTACTTCGATTATGAGATCGGGCTTAAATAACAAAATATATTCAACTATAAGAGAAGTTTTCTTACAACAACAAAGGATTTAATTAAATAAATTAATTAAATTTTTACAATGAGCATAAATTTGAAACTAGAATATGAAAAAGAGAAGGGAAGAACTGAACTGCACAAATCAGTTTACTTTTAAGTAACATTTGTTAATAATGATGACGACTTAATTCAAACTCACCCTCAGCGGTCGTGGACGCTGTTTCTTAGTTACACTTTATTTAAATCAAATCAGAAAAATTGAATGGAATAGATTTTGAATTTTGAAAACTTTACGACGAGGAATTTTTAAGACGCTTGTCACATTCGGAACTGCCCGGAACTTCCTCTCTCGTTCTATTTATTGCGAAGTCTACGGCTGACGTGGGTAACTGTAACTACCCTGGAATTCGTAGAATTAGCTCTGGGCCTACTTTTATCAAAAACTTATTTATTTGCACACATGAAATCGGTGACTCTACGCCATTGGTCTATTCGCTACTACATGAGCGGCAAGCGCGGAAGTTTCCCATTCGTCGAGGGGCAAGCGGTCTCTTGGTGGCAAGTTTGACAACGTTAGCATTCCTATACTAATCCAGTACTTTTTAGATAAAAAAATACCTGTAATATTAGTGGTACACTGGTACACTAATGACGAAAAGTTTTAAGACGAGAAGCAACACCCCTGGCCGTACAAATATCCGTACTTTGCAATTATGAACCTTATCAACGTTTAGCCGGCTGACCTGCCTTTATGGTACGGCCGGCGGCAAGCTAAATAAATAAATATTTGTTAAGGTTTCCAGTAATTCCCTGTTTTCCGTTGGAAATTTTTAATTGCAACACATAAAACACAAAAAGTTGTTTCTTGTTTCTGATCACTTCATCACATCACTTGAATTTGACAACTCTGACAAGTTGACGGTTAACCTAACTAATAAAAGTCGAAAGCTGCTCCTGCATTTTTTTTTCTTCTAATATTTATACTTAACATAAAAAATCGGTAATAAACGTTTATTTGAAATGTCTTCTTTGAGTTAAAGTTAGGTTAGAAATGCAAGTGACGCTGCACGCTAGTCGTATGAAGAAACCTACGCTAGACGTTCACAATAAATTCATAGCTATCTAGACCGTTTTTTTTTTTAATTGAACACTCGTTACAGCAACAATAATAAATTTACCGCTCAAACTTTTAATTTAAACGCATACCAAACTTAGGGCGGTTTAAAACATTTTGATTTATTGGAGTCTATTCTGTAACACTGATATGGACTTGATATTGCTGTTTGAAGCGACCTTACAAAATTGGTGTTCTGTAAACAGCTTCGTAACAACTTGCAATCCGTTTTAAGTGTGATCTCAAATTAATATACATCCCATCTTCAATTTGCTGTCGGCAATCGACGTGAAATGTTATGAAATCGTAACAAGTTCTCTTCAGTTATTGAAGACCATGTCAATTGATATGCATGTCAATGTTAAAATTTTTAGTTAACATTTCAAAATTTATTCGGTCTTAAGTAAAAAAAAGCAATTATTCATATTAAAATTAATTTTTTTGTATGTAATTGTATTGGAACTGAAGCTTCACGTTTTTGTTAATAATATATTTCTGTATTAAAATTTAACCAACTTGTAAACTGAATTTCACGTTTTTTGTTTAATATATTTTTGTATTTATTTTTTTCTAAATTGTACTGTAAACTAAATATTTAATATATCATTATATTTAAAAATTTGGGCATCTTTATTTGAGCTATTCTTGTATGTATCGTATTCTATCTGAAGAGATCCCAAGAGAATAAAAATAGAGAGAGAAACAGAGAAGAAAAAGGCGAAGCATTTTCGACAATTCTGAAAATACAGGTAAACGCCATTCGAGCAACCGTGGAAAACAAATTGGAAAAACGATTTCTGGCTTTTTATCGAAACCCAGAAACGCTATAATCAAAGACAATCGAAATCCAACTTTGTAGGGATTGTTTAAAAGAATTGGGGACAAAAGTGTGTGACAGTTGTTATTGTGACGTTGCCTGATATCTGTTTTCTTGACGTTTTCTTGACAGTTGATCTCTAAAAGACCGAAGGGACCAGGCACTACAGACAAGGAAATCGTGACTCGAGTTTGCACGGATTAACTAAAAGGATTTGAACTAAGGGTGAGAAGAAGAGGGAAAGTAAATAGTTCATTCTTTTCGTGTACATATAACTATCTGAGGGTTCGTAATTAATTGTTCCGACGAGGCCGAGTGGAATCTATAATATTGAACACAACCAGGGGTGGGGGCATGATAGGAGAACATCACCTATCCTTGTATTAGTTTCTCGCAGTCACAACAGCCAATGACACACGAAACTTTTGTTTCGTAACTTCGTTGAAATGACACTTGTTGATTACGTTTGAATGTAACGGTTTCTTTAATTTATATATCTTTTTTATCATCTTCTCTAACCCCCGCCCGTCCAGGACGTCCGTGGATTATAGCTGACTAATCGAACTATAAACGAAGAAATAAAAAATGAACGAATTCAAATGTAAGGAAACTTAATTCACAATTATTCATTTAATAATAGAGGCAATAATAATGAATTCGAAAAAACTTCTGTATTTATTAACGTGAATGCGTCTAAAAGAGCAAATCCGCCCTCTTCCCGCCCCTCGATTTGGTCGCGATCGTAAATCAGAAATTCAAAGTCCACATAGCACATTACCGGCTGTTTGCGCCGGTAATTGTAAAATTGCCGTGCAAATGTTTGCAGTTGCTGCAACGAACGTAATTGCTTCGCACACACGCACACGCACGCGTTCGTACGCGGCCGGGGCGACGTATAATTAGCACCTGAAATAACGATATTGACAAAGCCGTAATTTACACGCCGTAACAATCGACCTCCTTCGTTTCTCTGTTTGCGCCTCACAATTTGCTTTTAAGAACAGGGCGCCGCCGCCGCCGCCGCCGCCGCCACAGGCCGGCCGGGTCAGGTGAAGCAGCTGGGCTTAAACTGAATAAAGAGCAAAAAAAAAATTTAACGGCGGAAGTCGTTGACGAGAAATTGTTAAAAATTTGCTCTGATATGATGGTTCTCTTAAAAAGCGTGAATTGCAAAATGCAGTAACGTGAGGGGGGGGGGGTTGTTGGTACTGGCTTGGTCTCTGACGTCTCATCAGACGTAAAAATGTTCAAACAAAGAAAATTTTATTAGGCTTGGCGCTCGAGAGGTTCTTGTTGGGGGATGCGAAGTCGCACGCTCAATGTTTCGGCGAAGGGGATTGGCCTCAGTCGATTTCCAGATGTTCCCACCGATGAAAAGGTGTTCTCTTCTGCCGAACCGACAGAAGCGAAGGAGAGGATTTGATTGTTGTAACAATCGGCGGTAATATGTTTTGCTTTAATGCTGAAAATTGAGATGAAAACAAAATTTCCAGCGGTTAGATTTTCCTGAATTTTGTTAGAAATATAGAGGAGCATGTGCTTCAAATGCCCAAGTGAAATTTCAACGAAATCCACCGTGGAAAACTTTCCATTAGCTGGCATGCTGAAGGGGCGTAGCCTCGAGCAAGTGGATGTCGATTTCCAAATGTTCCCACCGACAAAAAGCTGTTCTCTTAAGCTTAATCGATAGAAGAGAAGGCGCAGATGGGATTGTTGTAAAAAACCGCGGTAAAATGTTTTTTTTTTAATGTTGAAAATTGAGCTACATACTTTACGAGGTAAAGAAAAGTTTTCGAGCGGTTCGATTTTCCTAAATTTTGACGGAAGCCTGAAGAAGCGTGTGCCTGAACTGCCGGCAAAATTTTGAGAAAATTCACTGTAAGAAACCTGAGAAATTAGTAATTGAATTTCCGGCCTTGCTTGAGAAAAACTAAACTAAATTAATTAAAAAAGTAGATGTCAACCTGACGTTTTCACATGCCGTTGGCTGAATACGTAATGTTATTTCTCCTATCGTGTAAAAAGCCGTAGCCAAATGTTTTGTTTTAACGCTGAAAATTGAGGTGCAAATTAAATACTTTCCGCGGTGAAAGAAGTTTCTCCAACGGTTTGATTTTCCTGAATTTTGGTTTCTAATTAACTAAATTGGTTTCTAAGAAAAATGTAAGATTAGCGTTACCAACCTGACGTATTCACAGTGATTGTCATGTCCTCGTTTGAATACGTAATATTATTTCTCCTATCGCGTAAAAAGTCGTTTTGTTTTAACGCCGAAAATTGAGGTGCAAATCAAACACTTTCCGCACTGAAAAAAGTTTCTCCACCGGTTCAATGTTCCTGAAATTTGGTGAAATTGTAGAGGAGCATATGCCGGAATTGCCATCAAAGTTTCAAGAAAGTTCACCGTAAGAAACGCGAGAAATCAATGATTGAATTTTCAGGCCGGCGTCATTGGCTGGCTCCGCCCTGCTAGCTTTCTACTGTCGAAACATGACGCTGAAACTTTCTAACTAAAAATTTAAGGTTAAAGTCGGCCGTAATATGTCCACTAATTAAATAAAGAGAAATGTAATAATTGATTAATAAATAAATTAATTGTCAACATGACGATTTAATAATGGCTGACTACGTAATATTGTAATATTTCTTCAGTCGTGTAAAAAGCCAGAGTAAACTGTTTGTTTATGAGGTTCAAATGAATCAAACACTTTCTGCGGTGGAAAAAGTTTTTCCAGCGGTTGGATTTTCATGAAATTCGGTGAAATTATAAAGGCGCGTGTGCCTGATGTTCCAATAAAGTGTCAAGAAAGTTCGCCGTAAAAAACCCGATAAATTAATTATTGAATTTCCAGGCTTACGCCGTTGGCTTGCTCTGTCGTGCGAACTTTCTATTATCGAAACATGAAGATGAAACTTTTTAGTTAAGAATTTAAGGTTAGAGTCAACCGTAATATTAGAGCTAACTAAATAAAGAGAAATACAATAATTGATTAGTAAATTAATTAATAGTACCGTTTTGATTTAACATAAATTTAACAGAAAATGAGGTGCAAATTAAACAAACACTTTCCGAGGTGAAAAAAAAATTCCAGCGGCTTGCTTTTCCAGAAATCTGGTGGAATTGTAGAGGAACATGTGCCGGAACTGCCATCAAAGTTTCAAGGAAGTTCATCGTAAGAAACCCGAGAAATTAATGATTGAACTTCCGAGGCTTGCGCCATTGGCTGGCACCGCCGTGCCTAGCTTTCTATTGTCGAAATATGACACTGAAAGTTTCTGGTTAAAAAATTTAGGTTAGTGCCGGCCGTAATTTTAGCACAAATTAAACAGAGAAAAATGTAATAATTGATTTAAAAAGCATGAATTATTAGATAAGTAATAGAATAAAATACGCGGCGATGAGGCAGTTTGAAGTTGCCCTAAAGACGATGAACTTGCATGCTTGCCATTGGTTGGCATGATGAAGGAGTGTGGACTCAAGAAGGTGGATGATGTTGATTTCTAAGTGTTCCCACCGATAAAAAGTAGTTCTTTTCAGCTGAGCCGATGCAGAAAAAGGAGAGAGTGTGATTGGCGTAAAAATTCGCGGTAAAATGTTTTGTTTTAGCGCTGAAAATTGAGGTGCAAATTAAACCTTTTCCAGCGGTTCGATTTTCCTGAAATTTGGTCGGTGTGTAAAGGACTGTGTGTCTGAAATGCCGGTGAAGTTTCAAAGGAATCCACCGTGAGAAACCTGAGAAATTAATAATTGAATAATTACCAGGTTTGCCATCGGCTGATTCCGACGTGCCAATTTTTGTAGAATCACGATGCCGCGATCTTCATAGTTTGTACATTGTAATTAATGTTAGTATCGTTGTTGTCAGATCTGAAATAACTACTTAAATAGAGAAAAATATAATGACTGATTGAAAAGTATAAAATGAATTACTCGGCGGTACCAGAGTTTGAAGCTGTGCAGTTTTAGAAGCGGTTGGATGATTTTTTCCCCAACACACGAACTGAGGTCGAAAAGAAATTAATCCATAATCGAACGAATAAAACTCCAGCTTTGTAAGTAGTCGGATCGTAGCCGCCATTCTAAAGGGAAACCAGCAAACAAATGTAATTGTAACAAATGTAATGTAACGATTTCAGATTTCAACGTTTATTTTATGTAAAACAGAAGAAAACGTTGTAAAGTAATCCCCATAATTCATACTTACACCCAGCCCCCTTCTCATCTCCCCCTAACTAAAGTATGTATGTACGCCTTAACTTCTTGAACTATCGTCGTGGATTTACATAAATTTTCGATTCGAATATTTTTTTTACCGCGCGAATAACGCCGGAATTAAGTGTCGAATTTGTACTTGGATTCGTCCTGATGCGATCGCGGGGATTATTATCGGAGTCTGCTTTTCGAATTCTTTTGTTGTTCCCCTCGCGCGACCGAATACAAAGAGAGAGAGAGAGAGAGGACGAAACGGGGAAGATTAGGACTAGGACCACTTAATATCGAAATTTACGATCGATCTCCTCGAGCTTGTTACAGCCTCGGATTAAGACGGACGATGATGAGAGGGAATAAAATAACTTTTATGAACGCATCAATTCTAGACGAGGGGGATGGGGCGGGGGCTTTATTTAATTACCCCCTTTTAACTGCGGGACTCGTAATAAGCGATTCGACAAGACACTGCTCAGGCATGGTGGTTTTTTTTTTAAAAAAAAACCGTGTGTTGTATTCCAATCGTAAATCAACGAAATCGTTTTATCATTAGGTACTCGAACCGAGGACTGAACAGATCAGATTACTACAGTGTTTCAAAAGCCAATGAATGGGTTTTGTTGAATACGCGGACTGAGGTCGAAAAAAAATCATTGTTACACGCCCCGATTCTCGGAATTGGGCGCGTCACCTGTGACGTCACGAGCACCGATCCCTTTGTTCCTATTTTTATCAATAACATTTTTCCCCGTGACATCACCGATTTCAAACTTTGCAATTACATTCTCCGTTCACTCCCTCACACCTGTTCCAAATTTCAAGTCGATCCTACCGCTGGAAATCATCTTACGCCGCCCGGAAGTTAACGCTTCCGCGCACGCGTTATGTCACGGATTCCGACACTTCCCGTCATCGGATCGATCTAAAACCTATCTCATATGATTCCTTACACGCTTCCACGCATCTCTACAAAAATTCGTACATATCCTACCGCTAGAATTAATTCTACACTACCGGAAGTTACGGAAGCATCTATCCAATATATCTCCGCTTCCTGACAACTTATCGCCGCGAATCAAATTGCGAACGATTCAGAGCATCATTCTAAACATCTGTGCAAAGTTACAACGATATCCTAACGCTAGAACAAAAGTTACAGCGCCGCAAAGCATTACAAACTTCCCGGATGTTTTCCTTCACTAATCCGCATCCGATTCACAGCGTGTTTGATATCAAACGACGCAGAATCAAATTCCCTTTCCAACGGTGTAAGTGAAATCAAAATCCAGCAAACACAAAACGCATAAAACGCGAAACATCGATGGGAACAAAGAAACCACCACACCCCTAATCCGATTGTGACGTCAGAAGCGAGAGTTCGTAACGGCTTCCAGGAACTACCCTCATTAGGACCAAATAAAAGCACGCGCATCGCTTCTTGTCGTCAGATCGGGTCTGGATACGAAGCTAGCCCTTTCTCAGGCACGGAGTAGGCAGATCGAGGCCGTGTCCAACGCTCATCCCCACGACTCAGAGAAGTCGCCACCAGGACAAGCCACACGGACCGGCACGCTGCCGCTCACCTCCACGTTCCCGGACCGCCGGCTTCGCCACCGACCGACGCCGCCATCCTGGATCCCGGAGCCACGCTTCCTGGACCGCCGCTGACGCCGCCTACCGCAACCGCCGGGTGCAACTGACCAGGACCACCGTCGCCGCCACCCAGCGCCGCCGACGCCGTCGCCGCCTGGGTCTGCCCTGCCGCCGTTCATCAGGACCGTCAGCCCAACCACCAGGTACGCAGCCGCCGCCACACGCCGCCGCTCAACGAAGCCGCCGCCGCTCAACCTCAGGACGTCGCCGCCCCCGCAGCCGCCTCCGAGGACATCAACGCTCAATTGTATATACTTCTTATTACTTGTACATATTCACACTGTATATAGTAATACACGCTCTCCAACCACCTTTGGCCATTCATCCATCTTGTTGCGCCGTGGGGCCCTCGTCCGCATAGACGAGCGATTACGCGACAATCACCTCAGCATTATCGCAACGATAATCGCCACCCCGACACCGGCGATCGTAACATCATTCAATAACTGAGCCAACAATAATCTAGTTATGTCGCTGGTCGGACCGTAGCCAAAACGAGCCACTTGTTACCACTACGATCCGGCTTCCGATGCAAGTCTTTGCGGCACACGATTGGTCGATTTTCTATGACGCACCGCTAATGGATTCGCATCCGTAGAACAGAAATGTAGATCATTTTATTTAGCGGTGCAGTGTAGAAGTTGATCGGTAATAAAGTTTAATCATGAATCAGAGAACAATAATTAAAGCACAGAAAGTAAATTCGTTTATTAGAAAATAACTAAGGATAGAAAAGCGGTTTATAAAGGCACAGATATGCCATATCGAATCGGCCAATGGGGGCGTAGTTTCGAGCCCGTTTACCGTTGCAGGTGGGACTTACAAATGTTTGAGAACGCGGGCTAGTTTCACAGTTCAAATCGGTTCAAGAACGCGCGTTTTTCACCGCACCGCACCACAGCACTCACTTGTCACAAGGAGAGCAAAAAGCAAAAAAGGCACTCTTTAAGTTTCTTTTCTTTTAACATTTAAGTCACCTGTTGATTTATCATGAATTTTATCGATTTACTTTTCTTTCTATGTTTCTTAAAAAAATGGCGGCGCTACGTTTCGATTTCACCGTGGAATCATCGTTCGTTAGTTTTCGATTATTGTTAGGTACATCAAAGACACCAAATTGAAAAAAAAAAAAAAACGATGAACGAGAAACAAAAGAAAATGTCGACCGTTCACCGACGGAGAGTCGCAAAAATACTAAAACTGAAAGCAAAGTAAAGCGCATATGAAACAGAGTTTTCGATGGAAAAAGGAAACATGCAAACACGCCAATGAAATAAAAGAATGCAGAAAGAAACAAAGGGAAACAAGCAAGTACGAGAAACAAAAGAAGATCGAGGTTTGTGGGGTTGTGAGATAATTTAAAGACTAACAAAAATCGAAACAAAAAAAAAGTTCAAAGTTCGTACCTTTTTTTTATAGAGAAAAAAAAAATATTGACGTTGAAATTCGTTTCATTCCGAGATTGCGCTTAATAATCATTATGACAAAAGTAACTGGAATAATTTTTTTTTATTGAACAGAGAAAACTAGCTCTTCGGTTAGGTTTTTCAAAATTTGTTTGCAATTTTGTTTTCCGAACGTAACGCGATCGTCACTTGTTTACTACGGATTATTGTTTTCAAGTTTTAAATTCGTTCTCAACCATTTCCAGCCCTTTTTGAATTTTTTTTTCTTGCGATCGTCATTTGTTTCCAGGCTTCGAGTGTTTCTGTCACTTTCTGACTTTTTCTTTGTCGTTGTTGCCGTTATCGTGTCTCGTAGTTTTGAATTTTGAATCCTAATAAATTTGTTTTCCTTTTCTTTTTTTGTTTGGTTTATCTCTTGAAATTATTTTTTTTCCTTTCGTAATATTAATGTCGTAATTTGCTTTTCTTTGTGGTTTTTCGTCGTGAAATTTCCGATCGTCATTTGTTTTTGTTTGCCATTTCGTTCTGAAATTAAATAAATTTTTCGTTTTTCGCACTTCCTTCGCCTGTGAATAATCACAGTCGTCATTTGTTTTTTCCTGCTTTCTTCATCAGATATTTTCATTTCGTAAATAAGTATTATGATAGTGTTTTGTTTTTGTTTGCTAGTTTTTGTTAAATTCGAATTATTCTATTAGTCTTGAATGTTTTTTTTTTTCTAATTTTAAATCTGTAACGAGCTCTTTTCTTCTTCTATTACATGTACGATCGTCATTTGTTTTTTCCTTTTAATTTGTCAGGAATCTTGTTTAAACAAAAAAATATTTAGTTGTTTTTTTTTTCGAAAAAACTGAGAAGTTGAAAACTTTCCTAAATTTTAACGAGTTTTAGGGATTTTTCGCTTTTTCCCGTTTTTTCTTTAAATTATCCCTAGATTTAACGACTTTTTCCCTTAAGTTGGCAAACAAATTCTTTCAAAACAAAAAAATATTTAGTCGTTTCTTTCGAAAAAACTGAGAAGTTGAAAACTTCCCTAGATTTTAATGAATTTTTGGAATTTTTCCTTTTTCCCGTTTTTTTTTAAATAATCCCCAGATTTAACGACTTTTTCCCCTAAGTTGTCAAACAAATTTAGTCAAAACAAAAAAATATTCAGTAATTTCTTTCGAAAAAACTGAGAAGTTGAAAACTTCCCTAGATTTTAACGATTTTTTTTTCTCTTTTTCCCTTTTTTTGTTGTTGAAATTATGCCTAGATTTAACGATTTTTGCTCCTGAGTTGGTAATACTGAAGCAGGAAGATGTTAACTCTATATGTTACGTGTTACGTCGTTCCGTATAATAAACAAAACATCAATAAATTAGCGACTTTGTTTACAAAATATCGATAACCTATTTTCGGTCTCTTTTTCTTTAGTTAGGTGGTCACGAAGTGAGGTTAGGTGATTATGGGATGAGGTTAGGTGATCACGAGTCCTGTCACGTCAGTAGTTACTGGAAAATACACAGAGTTGGCAAGAAAGAGAGTAGAAATGAAAACAAATCAATTTAAAACAAAGGACATGAATAGCAAAAGACAAGAACAGTTATACGTACGAAAATCAGAAATTAATACTGAAATTAACTGAAGAAAACTGATACACGACGATCGAAAACGAGAACTCGAATAGACAAAAAGACAAACATTTTGAGCGCAAATAAATAATGAAAAACAAAAGACACATAAATAATAAACGATAATTAAAAAAAAGAAAACTCGAATGCGAAAAAAATAATATAATGACAAAAAGGTGAAGTGGGTGAAGGAATAAGAAATTGGAGATTTTCCGAGTGAAAGGATTTTGAAAATCAAGTAAAGAGTAAACTAATATTAAAACAAAAATAAACGAATGCGGACGGGGGTTGGAAAACTCACTTTTCATCCCCTTTTGTTTCCGATTCTTTTAAACAATCCATACAAAGATGGATCTCGATTTTCTTTATTTGTAGCGTTTCTGGGTTTCGATGAAAAGCCAGAAATCGATTCTCCAATTTGTTTTCCACGGTTGCTCGAATGGCGTTTACCTGTATTTTCAGAATTTCGAAAATGCTTCGCCTTTTTCTTCTCTCTCTCTCTATTTTTACTTTCTTTGGATCTCTTCAGATAGAATACGTTACATACGAGAATAGCTCAAATAAAGATGCCCACATTTTTAAATGTAACGATATATAAAAAAAATTAGTTTACAGTACAATTTAGAAAAAATTAAGTACAAAAATATATTAAACAAAAAACGTGAAATTCAGTTTACAATTTGGTTAAATTTGAATACAGAAATGTATTATTAATAAAAACGTGAAGCTTCAGTTACAATACAATTACATAAAAAAAATTAATTTTAGTATGAACAATTGCTTTTTTTACTTAAGACCGAATAAAATTTTGAAATGTTAACTAAAAATTTTACAATCAACCAAAAATAATTCAAGATAACAACGATAATTAAATAATGGTTTGAAGAGAAAGGCGAATATTCAGTACCAAATAAGAAAGAGCCTGTGTTAGAAAATAGTTTTTCTTTGTGCGTAATATTCAATTATTTCAATTTTTTCGACACAAAAACGCTGGCTTTCTTGAAACTCAAAATTTAAGTTATCTTAATAAAATAGAAAAAAATCGATTACGATTAAATTAAATCTTCATTCGCGAAATTATTTACAAACTGAGCAAACTGATTGATTGCAAAATAATAAAAAATAAAAAAGAGGCTTTGACTGTAAGGAACCGAAAGATACCCTTCTTGTACGCTCCCGCCTTACTTAAGCGTTATTTCCTTCCAGATTACTGCGCAAGTGGGGAGTATCGGATGTTGCATTTGCTATGCAAAAATCATCCTTAATTGAATACAGAAATTAGGAGTAATAATACGGTTTCCACCTGCTCGATCTCATTCTCACGGCGGACGTGTACTGCGTTGTGTGCAAAATTCTAAGAAACGCTCAGTCTTGCTGTTTGACCCTGACCACGTACGCGGTATGATTCACTTTATTTAATCGCAACTTAATTTTTTATAAAAACATTATACCTCTGCGTACTGAATATCCGAACCTTTACAAGTGCAAAAACTTCTGGCAACGTATTTTTTCTTCCCTTCCCTAATTTTTTTAAACAATCCGTAGAAAGTTGGATCTCGATTGTCTTTGTTAGTAGTCCTGGTTATCGGATGGAAAACCAGAAATCGATTTTCCAATATGTTTCCCGCGGTTGTTTGGATGGCGTCTTACCTGTATTTTCGGAATTGTCGAAAATGCTTCGCCTTTTTCTTCTCTCTGCGTTTTTATTCTCCTTGGACTCCTGGTGGAAACTTTACTTACGAGAATATTTCGAAGAAAAACGTCCAAATGTTTAAATATAACTAAACATTAAAAAGCCTAAAATTTAATTTACAATACAATTTTGAAAAAAAAAATAAAATAATACAGAAATATGTGTATTAACAAAAACGTGAAATTCAGTTTACAATACAATTACATTGTTCACATTAAAAGATAATAATTTTTTAATGTGAACGAATTTGTTTTAATTAAGACCGATTGAAATGATGAAATATTAAATTGATTTTTTTTTACAAACAATCAAAAACTATGCAAGATTACAAAAATAAATAAATACTAACGAAATTATAGCGTTAAATAAGAAAGAAATGGTTTGGAGAGAAAGGCGAATATTCAGTACATAACAAAAACAAAACCTGTGTAAGAAAATAGTTTTTCTTTATGCGCAAAAATTCGTTTTTGTTTCAACTCACCAACACTGACTTCCTCGAAACACACAATTTAAATTAAATTAATAAAATTTTAAAAAAATCGATTACGATTAAATTGATTACAAAAACACACATTGGTATCTTCATTCGCGAAATTAATTACAAACTGAGGAAACTAACTGAATGAAAAAGAAATATTAAAAATGAAACAATAAATAAACTTCAACGAGGAACACGACGCGTAATTAGGTCAAGAGGCTTCGACTCGAAGAAACCGGAAGATTCTATGTTTCTACGTTCGTTCCCGCAGTACTTAAGTGTTACTCCCTTCCAGATTGCTGCTCTCATGGGGACTATTGGGTGTTGCGTTTGCTATGTAAAAAATATCCTTAATTGAGTGCAGAAATTAGGAGTAATGCTGAGGCTTCCACCCGCTCGATCTCATTCTCACGACGGACGCGAGTTGAATTGTATGTAAAATTTTAAGAAATGCTAAGTCTTGCTACTTGACGTTGGCGCGTCCTGACCTTGTACTCTTCTTGTACGCTCCCGCCTTACTTAAGCGTTATTTCCTTCCAGATTACTGCGCAAGTGGGGAATATCGGATGTTGCATTTGCTATGCAAAAATTATCCTTAATTGAATACAGAAATTAGGGGTAATAATACGGCTTCCACCTGCTCGATCTCATCCTCTCGGCGGACGTGTACTGCGTTGAGTGCAAAATACTAAGAAACGCTCAGTCTTGTTGTTTGACCCTGACCACGTACGCGGTATGATTCACTTTATTTAATCGCAACTTAATTTTTTATAAAAACATTACACCTCTGCGTATTGAATATCCGAACCTTTACAAGTGCAAGAACTTCTGACAGCGTATTTTTTCCTCCCCTTTTGTCCCCAATTCTTTTAAACAATCCGTACAAAGTTGGATCTCGATTGTCTTTGTTATCGGATGTAAAACCAGAAACCCAGAAAAACTATTTTCCAATATGTTTCCCGCGGTTGTTTGGATGGCGTTTTACAAATATTTTCGGAATTGTCGAAAATGCTTAGCCTGTTCCTTCTCTCTGTGTTTTTACTCTCCTTGGACTTCTAGTGAGAACTTTACTTACGAGAATATTTCGAATAAAAACGCCCAAATTTTTAAATAAAACAAAATATTAAAAAGCCTAAAATTTAATTTACAATACAATTTTGAAAAAAAATTAATACAGAAATATGTATAATAACAAAAACGTGAAATTCAGTTTACAATACAATTACATTGTTCACATTAACAGATAATAATTTTTTAATGTGAACAAATTTCTTTTAATTAAGACCGATTGAAATGATGAAATATTAAATTGATTTTTTTTACAAACAATCAAAAACTATGCAAGATTATAAAAAATAATTAATTACTAACGAAATTATAGCGTTAAATAAGAAAGAAATGGTTTGGAGAGAAAGGCGAATATTCAGTACATAACAAAAACAAAAACCTGTGTAAGAAAATAGCTTTTCTTTATGCGCAAAAATTCGTTTTTGTTTCAACTCACCAACACTGACTTTCTCGAAACACACAATTTAAATTAAATTAATAAAATTTAAAAAAAAACGATTACGATTAAATTGATTACAAAAACACACATCGTGAAAAATTGGTATCTTCATTCGCGAAATTAATTACAAACTGAGGAAACTGACTGAATGAAAAAAAATATATATTAAAAATGAAACAATACATAAACTTCAACGAGGAACACGACGCGTAATTAGATCAAGAGGCTTCGACTCGAAGAAACAGGAAGATTCCATTCTTCTACGTTCGTTCCCGCAGTACTTAAGTGTTACTCCCTTCCAGATTACTGCTCTCATGGGGACTATTGGATGTTGCGTTTGCTATGTAAAAAATATCCTTAATTGAGTGCAGAAATTAGGAGAAATGTATGCAAAATTTTAAGAAATGCTAAGTCTTGCTACTTGACGTTGGCGCGTTCTGACCTTGTACTCTTCTTGTACGCTTCCGCCTTATTGAAGCGTTATTTCCTTTCAGATTACTGCGCAAGTGGGGAGTATCAGATGTTGCAGTTGCTATGCAAAACTTATCCTTAATTGAATACAGAAATTAGGGGTAATAAAACGGTTTCCACCTGCTCGATCTTATTCTCTCGGCGGACGTGTACTGCGTTGTGTGCAAAATTCTAAAAAAACGCTCAGTCTTGCTGTTTGACCCTGACCACGTACACGGTATGGTTCACTTTATTTAATCGCAACTTAATTTTTTATAAAAACATTACACCTCTGCGTACTGAATAACCGAACCTTTACAAGTGCAAGAACTTCTGGCAGCGTATTTTTTCTTCCCCTTCTGTCCCCAATTCTTTTAAACAATCCGTACAAAGTTGGATCTTGATTGTTTTTGTTAGTAGTCCTGGTCATCGGATGGAAAACCAGAAATCGATTTTCCAATATGTTTCCCGCGGTTGTTTGGATGGCGTTTTACCTGTATTTTCGGAATTGTCGAAAATGCTTCGCCTTTTTCTTCTCTCTGCGTTTTTACTCTCCTTGGACTTCTAGTGGAAATTTTACTTACGAGAATATTTCGAATAAAAACGTCTAAATCTTTAAATATAACAAAATATTAAAAAAGCCTAAAATTTAATTTACAATACAATTTTGAAAAAAAATAAAATAAAATAATACAGAAATATGTGTGTTAACAAAAACGTGAAATTCAGTTTACAATACAATTACATTGTTCACATTAAAAGATAATAATTTTTTAATGTGAACAAATTTCTTTTAATTAAGACCGATTGAAATGATGAAATATTAAATAGATTTTTTTTACAAACAATCAAAAACTATGCAAGATTATAAAAATAAATAATTACTAACGAAATTATAGCGTTAAATAAGAAAGAAATGGTTTGGAGAGAAAGGCGAATATTCAGTACATAACAAAAAAAAAACCTGTGTAAGAAAATAGTTTTTCTTTATGCGCAAAAATTCGTTTTTGTTTCAACTCACCAACACTGACTTCCTCGAAACACGCAATTTAAATTAAATTAATAAAATTTAAAAAAAAAATCGATTACGATTAAATTGATTACAAAAACACACATTGGTATCTTCATTCGCGAAATTAATTACAAACTGAGGAAACTAACTGAATGAAAAAGAAATATTAAAAATGAAACAATAAATAAACTTCAACGAGGAACACGACGCGTAATTAGGTCAAGAGGCTTCGACTCGAAGAAACCGGAAGATTCCATGTTTCTACGTTCGTTCCCGCAGTACTTAAGTGTTATTCCCTTCCAGATTGCTGCTCTCACGGAGACTATTGGGTGTTGCGTTTGCTATGTAAAAAATATCCTTAATTGAGTGCAGAAATTAGGAGTAATGCTGAGGCTTCCACCCGCTCGATCTCATTCTCACGACGGACGCGAGTTGCATTGTATGCAAAATTTTAAGAAATGCTAAGTCTTGCTACTTGACGTTGGCGCGTCCTGACCTTGTACTCTTCTTGTACGCTCCCGCCTTACTTAAGCGTTATTTCCTTCCAGATTACTGCGCAAGTGGGGAGTATCGGATGTTGCATTTGCTACGCAAAAATTATCCTTAATTGAATACAGAAATTAGGGGTAATAATACGGCTTCCACCTGCTCGATCTCATTCTCTCGGCGGACGTGTACTGCGTTGTGTGCAAAATACTAAGAAACGCTCAGTCTTGCTGTTTGACCCTGACCACGTACGGGGTATGATTCACATTATTTAATCGCAACTTAATTTTTTATAATAAAAACGTTACACCTCTGCGTACTGAATATCCGAACCTTTACAAGTGCAAAAACTTCTGGCAGCGTATTTTTTGCTTTAAAACTCAAACTAGCTGCCGAACAAGAAAGTCGTCTTCCAGGAATGACTCGTTGTTTAAAAAGAGTTGGTCGGGTTATCAGTTATCGGGAGTGGTTCCGTTGTCTATCAGAGTAAAAAGATTTTTAGGATTAGCATAGAGGCTGACCATGCCTCTTGGTCTTGCTGTTTAACCTTGGCCTTGCACTGGTTATGATTAATTATATTATTTAATCCCAACAAATTAAAAAATAAACATTGAATCTCTTCGTACTGAATATCCGAACATTTACAAGTGCAAAAACTTCTGGCAACGTATTTTTTGCTTTAAAATTCAAACTAGCTGCTGAACAAGAAAATCGTCTTCCAGGAATGACTCGTTGGTTAAAAAGAGTAAGTCGGTTTATCAGTAATCGGGAGTGGTTCCGCTGTCAATCAGAGTAAAAAGAATTTTAGGGTTAGTATAGAGGCTGACCATCCCTCTTGGTCTTGCTGCTTAACCTTGGCCTTGCACGGGTTATGATTACTTATATTATTTAATCGTAACAAATTTAAAATAAACATTAAATCTCTGCGTACTGAATATCCGAACCTTTACATGAAATCTAATACGTTGCGTTGTAACATAAATCAATTTCAAAACTGTATCGGCGTGTATGAAATTGTCTTATCATTTAAACAAACACGCGCTCTTGAAAAGTCAATTACCACATGCGAACCTGCGTATTACATTAACCCACTGACGAAACGTCCAGAAAAAAAAAAACATCATTACCATTAATAATTTGCACGCGAAGCGTACTGCACAATTAACAATTAAAATCATGCTGGGGGGAATAATTGGCGCAAGATGACACGTGAAAAATGGATTCGCTCAATCATCCTTCCTTCGTCCGAAGGCGATACCATCGGCAATTAAAAGTCGAGGAGAAAAAAAAATGATGATGATGAGCTCTCTCTCTCTCAAAGCCTTAACGAACCGGCCGCGCAATTTGCGACCGCGATTACCGCCAAATTAAAATCACGTTAACGTGCGGTAATTACAAGCGAGAATAATTAAAAAGCAAAAAAAAAAGAAAACTGGTGGCCGTTTACGTCGGGAATTAAATCCGTTTAGTTAACAAGCCGAACGTGGTTTTCTTCTTTTTGCAAGCTCAACTTGCAATAATTTATTTATTTTCTCTATGCGCAACTCTGAAATAACAAGCTTGCGCTTAATTAGGTTAACACTTTAACAGCCTTGTGACAGCGCCGCAAACTTTCATTGAGGAGAGAAAAAATATGATTTGAGAAAAAGTGAGATTCGAGTCAACGATGGGAAAATCTGTGTAAATTTGCCCACTCAGTGGAGGCGGCATGGGAAATGAGTACTTTGCACAGGTAGACGTTAGAATTTCCGGGAGATTTGAGATTGCTTCCCTAATCGGGCCCAATTGCATACAGTTCTTGGAGGAGGGGGGAGTAATTCAATATTTCTAGGTCCAAATAAAACAAAAGAGGGGTAAGGTTAGCAATAAGTCCCTATTCCAAATCAGCCGCTGCGATTAAAAAAAATATATATATTAAAAATCCTATATGCACGTATTCTACGAATCTCTCATTTGCAGAAGTAGCGGCCAAGAAACGGAAAGAAAGGTCCTCCTCTCCAGTCCTGCGACGCTTACTATTTTTGCTGGCGGTGAAGAACTGCGTCGCTCCGAATCCCAGATTTATTACGCGGACGATAAACGCGCGCAAGTAGGCCCTGCGCTCTTATAACAAACAATCAATTTGAGCCGCTAATGTAAACCGCAATTTATATTTATTTACTTTCCGACGCCTCTGTGTGAACCAGAAGCTATTAATAAAGCTGGCGGCGGATTATTTCGAGATCGATTTTTTTTCTCTCTGTTGCGCGTTCGCCCCCGATAACCCCATCGTCACTGGAAGTTAACTGGGAACTCATCGGCAGGGGTGCGCTTGAATTATCATTCGAGTGAAACGGTCGCGAATTTGCTCGTAAATAAAAATCGTATTTGTCTTATTCGATTGGAAATATAAAACAAACAATCTTAGATTTTTGGAATTTCATAATCGTAAATGTTAACCGGAAGGAAGCAGGACCGGGTAATTGATGTCCTTTTCAAAGAAGACGGAGCTGAAGCCATAAAATGTTGACCCGAGCGTAATAATAACGCTACTTGAAATAGACACTTTAGAATTTTGCTTTTTGTGTTGGTTTTAAGTTCGTAAGAATTCGCCACGCTCAATTGCCCAAAACATGTTAGCTTTAAAAAAAATGTCAGATTGCACGCAGCGAAGGGAAAATTTGCTTTGTTTAGTTTTTAAAGTTTAGGGCCGGAAAGCACTCGTAGGGTTTAATTTATTAGGGGTTTTAGTATTTCGAAAACTGAAACGTACATGTTAGTTTAATGGGGGCGTGTGGTAGTAATTAAGAAAGAAACGCGTTTAAATGGGACGGAAGTTGCTGATTGGTCGGAGTAGTTTTAAAATTTGCTTTCGGGACCAGGGGGCGGAATTTCGGCGTCAGGAGTGGAAGAAGGGAAAAATCAGAGAACAGAAAAACTTGCGGCGTTGAAGCGAGCAATTGAGTACCTTTAAATCGAATTAGCTAATTTTTCCTATAAGTGTTTGGCAGGATTTCTTTCATTTTTTTTCTTTTACAAAACAAAATCCGAATCCTTCCGGTTCCGCGCCGCGAATGATCTTAAAGCAAAGTTTGTGCGTGTGTATATTGCACTAATTTCGCGACGTGGTCAATTTTAATAATTTTAACTCCACTATTCTTTCCAAAAAAAAGTTTTATAGACCGAGAAAAAAGATCGCCGTTTGAGTGCGGTTTTGATCCTGAAAGTTCTTCACGACTACCTTTTAGAATACAATTCTTCTTAATTGCAATTATTTTCCTCATCTTCGACGTAGAATAGGTATTTTGCATATATTTGTATTTCTTGTTCACACACTTAACCTTAACCCTAACTCTATCTAATTAACTAGGCCACTTGATAAGGATCTTTCGTCAACTACGCTCAAGTGCCTTAGGTTTCTTGGTAAGGATCTTGGTACTTGGTAAGGAATAAAAATACTGAACTCAGAATTGCCAAAGTAATTGAAATACTGAACTTTACAAGTTCTTTAGAACACAAAATGTAACATTTAAGCCCATTACTTGTGCATCTGTACAATAAACCATGTGTTTTATGGTGTTTTTCCATTTTTTTCGGTGTGCAAATCGATTAACGAACCCTGTATAATATAATATATATATGTAATATAAATATAATAATATACAGCGTGTAATCAAATAAGTTTCACATATTAAACCTGTAAGTTCTTTATCACTTAAGAAAGTGATTTCTGCAAATATGGATTTTATTGGTGAAAAATTAAAGAAATTATTAATTTTTTGGAGTTTTTCCCAAATTCCTGACATCTATTGTTCTCAATTAACTGGCCCGTGTCGTTGTGCGTGCACCGATTAATTTTTTGCACGTGAGGCGAAAGACTACGGAATTTTCACACGTGAGGCGACCCACATCGAATTCATAATTTGCAGATTAATGGATTCAAACAAAATGCCAGGATCGTGCAACGTTTGCAACGGAATTATTACTCGCCAGGGTCTGTTATGCAGTGGCAGCTGTGGTAAATATTTTCATCCGAAATGTGCTGGCATCAATTCCACCACTTTGGATTTACTCGGAACTCCTGGTATCTCATGGAGATGCAAAAACTGTTCTGTTTTGGCGGGTACCACTGATATGAGTATCATTTTAACCAATTTGTCAGAAATTCAAAAAGAAGTTACATCGGTTAAACAGGAACAGGCCACAATAATCCAATCTTTGACATTTTATGGTGACAAAATTGATGATTTTGCCAAACAACTCTCCGAAATTAAAAACTCGATTAAGGAAATAGACGAACTCAAACTGTCACTCTCCACTTTACAACAGCAAAATAAATCTCTCAGATCCGAGATTGATGATTTGCAACAATATTCAAGATCAAATAACATTGAAATTATAGGAGTACCTTTTAACCGTAATGAAAATGTCCATGACATAATAAAAAATATTGCTTCTTTGATTAAAATAAATCCCGATGATCTTTTTATTGATGCCTGCCACAGAATAAATACCTCTCAAAAAAATTCCAACAAGCCCAACAATATCATTGTGAAATTCGTGAGTCGCTTAACGAAGAACAACTTTTTAGCTGCATCCCGAAAGCTGCGAGGTATTAAACCGAGTGATATTGGAATTACTGGAGATAATACTACTATTTTCTGCAATGAACATCTTACTGTTGGAAATAAAAACCTCTTCTGGAAAACTCGTACTTTCTGTAGAGATAACGCTTTTAAATTTTGCTGGACCAGAGATGCAAAAGTATATATAAGAAAATCTGAGAGATCCAGGGTATATCACATCTCCAATGAAGACCAACTGAAATCGTGTAATTTTGTTTGAGGATCTCCATTTTTTTTTTCCCCCTGTTATATATTAACACTTCCAATTTATGGATTCAATATCATTCTACTACCAAAATACCCGTGGACTGAAGACAAAGACTAACGATTTTTTTCAAAATGTGATCACTACTAGTCATGAGGTGATAATTTGCACAGAAACCTGGTTAAATGATGGTATTAACAGTTGTGAACTTTTTGACTGTCGATATAAGGTGTTCCGTCGCGATAGAAGTCCCGAAACTTCTGCCAAAAAAGATGGAGGTGGCTGCCTTATCGCAGTACTTTCTCCCTTTAACGCATCTCTACATGACGGTTGGTCCACATGCAATGAAGATCTTTGGGTTTCTTTTTCCTTAGCCAACATCAAAATTAACGTTTGTTGCGTTTACTTTCCTCCTAATAGTGAAAGTGTAAAGTATGAATTATTTTTCGATAACTTAGCCAGGTTAATGTATGAATTTACTAACGAAATATTTTTAGTTGTTGGGGATTTCAACAAAGGAAATATTGTCTGGACCCCCTCAGATGGCTGCTTGATTTCTAATACAAGAACTAATGATTCCGGAGAAGCGGTGTTGATAGATATGTTGTCCTATTTAAACATAAACCAATTTTGCCATATAGCAAATCATAATGGTCGTGTATTAGATTTAATTTTATGCAACAGAGTAATCTCAAACATAAAACCAGCTCAGGAATCACTTTGTACTGAAGATATCCATCACAAGTCTTTCACTTTTGATTTCTTTAATGATAATATTTCTTATTTTTCATTACCTTCTAGAACAATGTATAATTTTCGTAAAGCTAACTATTCAATTATTAATGAGGCAATATCTAACGTAGAGTGGCATACAATGCTAGATAGTCTACCTGTTGAGAGAGCAGTTGATGTGTTTTATGCTTACTTGAATAAAAACATTATTGATGAATTTATTCCTAAAATTAAAGTGCGTCAATCTGCATTTCCAGCCTGGTACAAAATTTCAACCATTAAAATGTATAAAGAGAAGCGTCGTGCTCATATGAAGTGGAAAAAGTTCGGCCAATTCTTTGCCTTACTCAGACGACGATTAAAAGAATCAATTAAAACCGATCATAAACAATGGATGGACTCTGTGCAGAATAATTTAAAAAAAGATGTCAAATATTTTTGGTCTTACGTATCTTCTAAACGTTCACGATCTTCTCTACCTTCCCAAATGTCATATAATAATATTATAGCAGCAGACGAATCTTCAATTGCCAATTTCTTTAATACCTATTTTTCTTCCGTTTTTGAAAATGACATACCTTCTTCTAATTACGATACCGATTTAGATTTTAATTACGCTTACCGTGATGTTGTTGTCGTTAATGAATTAAACCTGTCCTCTATTAAAAATAAGATTTCTAAACTTAATGTGTATAAGGGGTCCGGTCCAGACAATATTCCTCCTTATTTTGTGAAATCTTGTATTGATAGCTTATCACTTCCACCTTTAATCTTGTACAATAAATCACTTCGTGAATGTACTTTCTCCGATATATGGAAAAATGCCTACATTACCCCCATTTACAAGGAAGGTCCTGTAACAGATGTTAGTAATTATAGACCGATATCTAAACTATCGATATTTGCAAAAATTTTCGAGTCGATTGTGAATGACATGATTTACGAATTTACTAAACAGTCATTGATTCCGCAGCAGCACGGCTTTTGCAGAGGGAGATCGTCAACCACCAATTTAATTTTATATAACGAATATCTTCATTCTATTCTAGATTCTTCTGGTCAAGTCGATGTTATTTATACCGATTTTCAAAAGGCATTTGATAAGATTAATCATCGCATTCTTCTGCAAAAGCTGGACTACTTGGGTTTTCATGGAAACCTTCTCCGTTGGATAAAATCATATCTGTATCATAGGACCCAAGCTGTGGTGATTAATGGATGTAAATCAAATCCTGTGAAAATTTTATCTGGAGTGCCGCAAGGCTCTCATCTAGGACCCACTTTATTTACACTTTTTATAAATGATATTGGAAATGTACTAAATTCCTGCAATTTCCCGCTTTATGCTGACGATCTTAAAATTTTTTTAGAGGTTAAATCTATTACCGACTGCGAAACTATGCAATTAAACATTAATAACCTTGTAGACTATTGCAGGAAAAGCAAACTGTTTTTAAACATTACTAAATGTAAACATCTCACTGTCACTCGGAAAAAATATTTTATAGATTATACTTACAAAATTAATGACATACCCTTAACCAAAGTATCTCAAATTAAAGACCTTGGGGTTGTTTTTGATTCCAAATTGAGTTTCCAATATCATATAGATTTAATAACCAGAAAAGCTTTCAAAATGTTCGGTTTTATATGTAGAATCACCAAGCCTTTTACCGATTTGCACTCCATTATACACCTTTATAAATCTCTCGTACTTAGTAATTTGCAGTATTGCTCCATTATCTGGACTCCTCAATATAATGTTTATATAAATAGATTAGAAAGTGTGCAAAAGAAATTTTTTAAATTTTTAGAATACAGGTTTTCTCATGAAAATCCAAGTCCTTCGTACACAATGTCATTGAGAAAATACAATCTTCTCTCTCTGGAACAGAGGCGCGTTGCTGCGGATATAATATTTATTTTTAAAGTAATAAATAATTACATCGATTGCCAAGAGCTGCTGTCAAAGTTAAATTTTTGCGTACCGAGATGTGAATCTAGGTATCCGCTGACTTTTTATATTGACAGTCAAAGGACGAATATTGGTACAAATTCACCAATTTACAGATTATGTCATTCTTTTAATCGAGTTGCGAATGATGTAGACATTTTCCATGTCGGGCTGCCTAAATTGATCTCTAGTGTACACCAAATATTGAAACATACATAATTTCATTCATTCATTCATTCTTTTATTCATCCTTCTCTTGTACGTCAGCTTCATAACTACAGGTGTATGGTTCATGATACCTATATGTTTTGCATTATGTATTTTGTTCTTTCGTGGGAACCGTTATTGGGACATTGTCCTGTTGGTTTCCCGAATATAATAAAAATAAAAATAAATAAAATAAAAAAAATACGTATTCATCTTGTGCTTTATTTGCTGGTCGTAAATAAACTGCATTGTTATTTCTTTATTGCGCAAAATGTTTAAGAATGTCTGTTCTTTCTGCATTTCGGAAAATCGTTATTGAATGCAGTCGTCGCTTTTATTATTTTGTGGAACCAAAACAGTAAAGCGTCATTGAAATCGAACTACGAAGAAACGTATTCGCTAGTGGAAATAATTGAAATAATTAACAAGGTGACAATCAATCAAAGCGACTAATATTTTTTTTAAATCATTTTAATACGCAAAATTAGCACTGTAAATCATGTGTACTATTGGTTTACAAAGACCAGGATGTCAAAATCTAATTATTATCGATTATCTAATGGAACAGATTTAATTCTGATCAATGCAAGCAGATTTAAATTGTTCTCCTTTAAAAACAATGCACACACGGGCCACGACCGAGAGGTTGTGAATTTGAACGCTCGTCTTTAATGGGTCGGTGATTCTATTTTATTGTGTTCCCATAAAGCTTTTAAAATGCGATCAACCAATTGACCTTGAATTTAGCTGGAACTTTGTTTTATAACGTTGTTTTTGTGCACGGCCGACCAGAAGTTCTCAAACAAAAGAGTCAATACTCCTCCACTAGGTAATTTTTTTATTTTTGAGCTACACTTTTGGTAGTTGCAGCATTAATTCTCTTACATGATGAGGAACTTGCGGTATTAATACGTGAAACTAATTTGATTACACCCTGTATAATATAAATATAATAACTTCTAAAACAATTTATACCACCAATTATAAATTGTTTTAAAAGTTATTTTAATTGGCTCAGAAACCTGTGACTAAAGAACTTGTAAAGTTCAGTATTTGAATTACTTTGACAATTCTGAGTTCAGTATTTTCATTCCTTGCCAAGTAACCTAAGGCACTTAAGTGTAGTTGACGAAAGATCCTTATCAAGTGGCCTAATTAACTAGATAGAGTTAGGGTTTCCCATCACCTTCTCAAGAGACGAGGAGTCCGTAAAAATTTAACGACGAATTTATTTGCAAACTTGTGTCACGCTGACATATTTGATTTTTGTAAATTTTCAAAGCTGCCGAGAAGAACTGTCCTCGTAAAAAGACTTTTCGTTTTTCTTTTTTTTTTCTCTCTAGAGTGAAAAAGGTTTTTAGAAATGGGGGGGGGGGGGGAGAAAAAAATCTCAGATAAGTCTAAAATACCGCACCAAACAAGTGAGAATGAGAAAAGTCAAGTCCAAGAAATGAAAAGAAGAATGCAGAATAACTGAAATGTGATACACGGATCGAATGGCACTGTGAGCAGCGCATTAATCAGAACGGCACGTTAATAGCATGCTACCTATCTGAGTTGTAACAAGGTTTAGTGCCGTGACGATTAACTTCGGCATCACCGGCAGCTCAGCGGAACGGGGTGGGTTGTTGAATTAACGTGAACACAAACAACTTCAAAAGGGCGCCACTCCATTCTTTTAATCGCAGAAAGATTAATTAAAGAAAAGAGGACATCGAATTTATACACGCAACACAACATTCATGCATCAGAGTACAAATAAATAAAATAGGAATTGTGTTATAGGTACGTATGTAGCCACTCATTTATGATTACGAAACGAATTTTCAGTGAGTCAACAGACTTATTCGACAGAACGATTAGTTAAATCTAATTAATCCTCACGTCTATGTCCACTTAACTTAATGGGAGTATTTGACCAAAGTAAACAAGGTGCCAAAACCACCCACTCATCATTGGTTTGCCGTTTTGCCTATTTCTTGATTCGTCGGCCATTTTCTGTATCGAAGCGATTTGGTGCATTCGTGCTTTCGCTAATCTGTCTAAACTATTGCTGCAAGATTCAATTAAACAGTTTGACCGGAATGAATTGAGTTCTGCGTGTCTTTTGACGCGTTATCCAGCATTTCAAGTCAACGGATCGTAGAATCCACGTAATCACAGGTATGTGAATGACTATTAAACACAAGCACGCTGTTCATTTCTTATTATTTGTTAACAACAGATTCGTCTTTTTTTTTCAATAGGGAGGTATATATTCGTGAGCATCGGTAGCAGTTGAGGAGTACGGCGAATACGTTCAAGGTTTGTTACAGTTCATTTTTCCATTCATTTGTAGACACCATATATAGTGTGACGCCGGCATGCCCTTCTTCTCAGCGCGGCTGGCCGGACTTGTTTTGCGGGCGAGTTTTCCACGTTTTCTTCACTCGATAAATATGTTTTTGTTGTCCGGGAAAAGGAGTTACTTTATCGCTTTATGAATCTCGCATCTCGTAAATAAAATCGTTTTCATAGCTGAATTACCCGTTTTATTACGCGCGCTTTGTATTTTGCGAATTAAAACAAGTTTGGATACTTTTAATAATTCCAGTCGGCGACATTCTGTCTGCTTTAATTTTTTTTTTTTTTGTGCAATCGTCTCTTTTTCTGATCGAGGTTATTCTTATGACCTTTGACATTTCCAGTGATTGAAGGAAGCTGACGTCACGAAACCTGCTTCTTGGTGCATTCCATCTCTTGGTCTTCTGTTGAGTGGCGCCCTTTTGACTAACTCTCGCGTTGGTTTGATTTGACCCAGCCCGTTCCACTGTAAGCTGCCGGCAATACCGGGGCTTAATAGTGCGATCTCCAGCCGGATTTACCCAGCGTCCTAATTATAACATATTTAAACGAACCCGCCCATCCCCTTCTGAGTATAGCTTAGGGGCAATTATTGACGTTACGGTGCAAACTTGTCACATCAGGTGTCTTAGTGTCCAGGAGTATATCGTAAAAGTAATAGAATGGCGGGAAAAACATTAAATCGCTCAAAATAAGCCAGGTGTAAAGCGGTGCAGGGGCGTAATAAGTCAAATTTGGTGCGCCTTGTCCTGTTGCAACAATAAAAAAAAAAACCAACGCGTCGTCTAATATTTCCGACAAATATTTCAGTTTTGAAAATAAACCGGCCATAAAATTTTAATGTTTATTCTTATTTCGTCCCATAATTGGGAATATTCCTGTTGAGCGACTATTATTATTATTATTATTATTATTAAAATTCTCACGAAATATCCTGGAATCTTCTACAAACCAAACGAAGCGGTATAAACTGCCAGACGGGCAAAAAAAGGAATAAAACCTTGCTCTCCTGAACATAATTACGACGAATAAAGGTGTTTTTAGTTTCTTAGGAGTTCACAAAAAGCAGCTGCGACGACCCTATCTCACGCGGACCGTAGAGCCTCCAACGCCAACGTAGCCGGCGTTGAATTCAAACGCCAACACAAGCGCGATGCGTTATTAAGCGAAACGCAATATCAATTTTCCACTATGCAGGGCGCGTCAAACGCAAAGGGGGAAAATAAACTGTAACGGGCATAAAATGGTTACGTATATTTGGGGAAAATAAACTGTAACAAGCGTAAAAATACCTTCATTGTGTATGATGTATATTTGCCAGTCAAAATACGAAGTTAAGGTGTCAATCCTGAAATTAAACATGGCCGGATCAGATCGAACAGAAACAAAAATAGAGAAAACAAACGAAAATCTTTTCGTAAAAATCTTGAAGAATCCTTTAAAGCGAGGCGTGAAAGTCATTCAGTAAAGACTGTACGGAATTTGATTTCAGAATTTAAGAATAGAACGGTTCAGAAAAATTGAAAATTTTAGTAAAATGCCCATAAAGACGTTGGACAGAGACGGATTCAGGACATGTCCGCCGCTTACGAAAATAATTTCTAGCTGACGAATTAAGAAATGTTTTTAGTTGCGAAATGAGTCCGTAATACAATATACTATAATCCCCCCTCCCCCTCACCTTCCGCTTACGATAAAGCTTTTGTTTTAATTACAAACGTTGTTATTTGAACAAATTTTCGATGACGTAATTAATTATGCAAATAAATTAAAGCCACCAGTAAATACGTGTATTTATTTTAATTTCAGTAAATAAACAACGAATGTGTTGAATTTTAATCAAATATAATATCCGATTTGTAATAATTAATGAATAATAATTTGAAAATGTTACAGTTGTTACATGATTACAGTATTCTATTTCTCTTTTTACATTTGAATTAAATACCTTCGAAAAACTGTTGAATTATTCTTTTTTTGTATTTAGTTGTTATGTTTTTGCATTATCGGACAAGTCAATAAATTAATTAGTGTCACGATTAGACTTTCTATAAAACCATTTAAAATTTACGGAAATAATTAACACACTTAAACGTTATGTGCGAGTAATCGCGTTCCAGTTACGAAACTCAGAACTCGGCGAAAACAAAAGCGCGGATTGTGAAACCGGAGCGCTTACTTGCAAGCCTTCTTACAAACTCAAGTGCTAATTCGCAACCGAGTTAAGTAAGTAAACAGATTTGCAGATTTTTGTAAACAAACCGGTATAAATAGGCCGAGCCGAATTTGGAACTATAGTCGTGAACTGAGCTGTTAGGGCGATTCACAAAAAGTGAAGGGCCTCGTCCGGTCCGAACGATCGTCGTCGTCGTTTCTCCGTAGACTGTAACCGTTGTCAGCCCTGGACCTTCAGTCGCTAACTAAGGGCGTTATTCCAATCTGATCTGAGACTTAGCAAGGGCGGCACTTCCTTGGCAACGTGGTTAGAACCTGCAATCTCGGCAATTTGCGGTATTAACAGAATACAACGCGCTTGGTAATAGAAACATTTCACCACTTTGTAACTTGCAACTCCGATTAGAATGACCCCCTAACTCGTTAGTCCGATTTTCATGAAGTGACGTGCCGTCTTCACCCCTAATGGACGTCGCCGTTATTTCCCCTGGTCTGCACTGTCGTCGCCGCTTAAATGTAATCGCTACCCTCGAACGCCGCGCCGTCAAAGCTGAAACCATCGCTAGTTACCCAATTAATCGTCCAGCCCGGTCCATCGTCGACCCCATTGAACGCAACCCACAAGTTTTCATCGCGATTTTTCCTTACGATCCGGACTGGCAGAGAAAACCCCCGATCCTAAAAGATCAATTTAACTCTAATCTAAATCAGATAAAGCGGCACACTTTTTAATCAAAAGCTCTACCTACGCCTCTACAAACCGGAAGTCTCCTCGTAACGTGGGTGGTCAAGGCCATCCGTGATATGGTGGAGTCTTTTCGTGACATTATTATCACACTCTGAGAAATTCCGGACATTCCTGGGCTTTTCACGCGGCGATCGAGTGCACAAGTTAAATCGAACAAACTAAGCGTTGCCGACTTTTACGAAAATTAGTGCGGTGTTCAACAAAAAAGAATGACAGCGGCCTCTAATCAAAGGAAATTTACGAGATTTATTGCCGAGCGAACGCCAGCCCAAACGAATACTCGCGCTTTGGCTAATTTTGGGAATCTATGTAAATTGTTGCTGCAGGATTCAACTAAACAGTTTGACTGGAATGAATTGAGCTCTACGTGTCTTCTGACGTGTTATCTATCATCTCGACGCGTCTGGTTTGTTCGTGGGCTTGGACGTCTTCCGGAAATGACGCCGCTAATGCGCCGTTTGAAATACCAGCTCGTCATTGGTCTGTCATTCTACCGCACTCTATTTACTTCTTCATTTGTCGGCCATTTTCAGAATCTGTAAGTGATTTCCGCCACCAATGTGGTTTTATTCTACGAAACGACGACGCGCTAGGACGCATTCGCACTTTTGCCAATTTGTCTGGGAATCTGTATCAATTATTGCTGCAAAATTCATCTGAACAATTTGACTGGAAAGAATTGAGCTCTGCGTGTCTTTTGACGTGTTTTCGAACAAACTATGCCTTGCCGACTTTTACGAAAATCAGCGCGACGTACAACACAAAAAGAGTGACAGCGGCCTCTAATCAAATGAAATTTACGAGATTTATTGCCGAGCGAACGTCAGCCCAATCCAACACTCGCGCTTTCGCAAATTTTTCCAGTTTGACTGGAATGAATTGAACTCTGCGTGTGTTCTGATGTGTTATCTAACATCCGAAGCCAACAGTTCGAAGCATTCACGTAATCGCAGGAGTTTACATGAACAGCCATTTAACGCAAGCACGCTGCTCAATTTCTTGTTTTCCGTTGGCAATAGGTTCGTTTTTTATTGCGGGGGGATACATTCGTGAGCACCGGTAGCAGTTGAGGAGTACGGTGTGTACGTTTCTTATCGTCAAGGTTTGTTACAGTTCATTTTTCCATTCATTCCAAGACACGACGGGCGGCCAGCCGCACTTGTTTTCTTCGTTCGATAGCTGTTTTTTTGTTGCTCGGAAAAGGAGTTTAACGCTTTATGAATCTTGTATCCCAATTCTATTTGACGTTTAGTTCCAATAGGTGCGTAATTTTTTTTTTGACGAAATTTGCTGCGAGTCTTCGAAATCATTATTTTTTTTCTTGAAAACGCTTACGCTCAGGCTGCCGCGGTACACAACATTTTTTTCTTCTTGTTATTGTTTTGATCCAAGTGAAATTATTGCGCTCGAGTCCTTGACACGCTTGGAACCTCGCAAAACCTAGTTAGCAACGTTTTTACGGCACACCTACGCCGTTACTTTTCGGCACACTTGATGTGTTTCTCGAATTAGAAACCGGGACTATTATACTCTGCTCCTCGCGTTTTACTACCCCGTAAAAGCTTTCTTGTTCCGGAATTTACGAGCGCGGTGTTAATTACAAAAAAAAAAACAAAAAACAAAAAAAAAACGGAGAGTAATAACAATTTTCATCACCGACAATGAATTTCATTCATAAAATCCAAAATCGCCGCGTGTTTCATTGCACCCGTTATTTGTTTATAATACCTGGTAATTAAATTTAACGTCGCTGTTTATTTGCGGATGGAAAAACTAACAATCGAACGTAACATCGGGGGTTATTGCATTTAATGAACATTCGATGACAATTAATTCGTCAGGTTAGGCTTTGAGGTACGGGAGATAATAAAACGCCTTAACTGAGCAAGAATTGCGAACTGATTAGCGCACAGAAATCGCTGGTCATAAATACCTGATTTATGGATTAATTAGTCGTCAGGCTTTGAAAAGCATACATGAATGCTTTGATTTGCGTATAGTGCTTTTTACGGTTGGTCAAACGTCACTTAAGCATCCCATCCAAAGGGAATTGTTAATTAACAAAACAACGAACTGCACTCTATGCGATTAACTAACTAAAGCACTGACTAGATTGTGACATGGTCGTCCACCGAGTCCGGATTGTTTGGCAAATGTGAGCAACTTTCAGGAGCATTCAGTCATAATTTCTTAAAATTAAAAAGCGGTAGAGAGCAATCACAATGAATTTCATTAGCAGACTACTCAATAACTTTCAATTATTTATTTAAAAAGAAAAAAACAACTGACTTCAAATGAGTTTTTTCAAAAACGCGCGCCGGCATTATTTATTTATTTTAAATGATAATTAAATTTAACTCCGCGGTTGGAAAAACTAACAATCGAACGTAACATCGGGGGTCGTTGCATTTGATGAACGTTCGATAATAAATAATTCGTTAGGTTTGGCTTTGAAGTTCACAATAAAAAGGCTTAATTAAACAAAAATGATACGAGTATTTCGGACTGATTTGCGCACGGAAATCGCTGGTCATAAATACCTGATTAATGAGTTGATTAGCCGTCAGGCTTTGAAAAGCATACCATTCAGTAACTTTAATTTTAATAATAATTTTAATTAACTTTCAATTATTTATTCAAAAAAAAACAACCGACTTTAAATAAGTTATTTCAAAAACGGGCGCCGGCGTTATTTATTATTTGAAATGATAATTAAATTTAACGCGGCGGTTTATTTGCGGTTGGAAAAAACTAACAATCGAACGTCGGGGGTCGAGAGGGGTTGTTGCATTTAGCGAGAGTTCGATGATAAAAGTTCGACGCCTATTCATTAGAGCTGTTAAATGGACCGCGAAATGAATTGACCCCGTTTTAATTTTCTGTTTGGGAGTTGATTCTATCGCTGCCGTGATTAAAAACTGAATCGTAAAATTCTCTACCGCTCCAGAAAAGCGTTTAAATTTTTTTTCTCGCGCGGAACCATTTTACGTACATTTTAAATACATCGCTTAATAAAATCTGTTTAAAAAGTGTCAGGATAAATAATTATGGAAATGGAAATTTTATCAGTGGGATTCGCGAAACACCCCGTATACACAAAACCACTTTTCAATTTTGTGATTGTAGAATTGCAAGGATTGTAAAGCGCAAGCGCAAGTGTTGTTTGTTAAAATGCAATGAATAGTAATTACATCGAATGACCTTGATAGACGCTTTAAAAATCCGAGCATAACTTAAATAATCGTTTTAAGTATGTTACGTTACCTCTTGATTACTTTAATATGGTTGCGCTGAGAGTAGGCTGTCCCAAGCGAGTACTCTGATGGAGAAGGGTGAGTTAAAAATATTAAAGGCGTCAGGAAGAACCCCAGCTGATCTCTGCGTACTGTAAAACAGACTTCCAAGAGTTCACAGCCTGCGCTAATATTCGAAAATATTCGCGAGAAACTTTAACACTTGAACATTCAAAATACCTTTACAAAATGTGGACCGTTAATCCACTTTACTTAAATTAAACTAAAACTAGGTTTAATTTGTTTAAGAGAACGTTAACCTAATACGTTGAATTAATTAAGAAACAAGTGTGTACATTACGGTTACAGGGTCTCAGTTGACCAGTTGTGCTCCGTCTCTCAGTCGGGAATAAATGTCAGCGAGGCAGCGCCGCCACTCGTGCAAACGTCGAACTTCAATCAAAGCTCGTGTCAACTGTCGCACACCGATGACCTTCGGGAAGGTAGCTTCGCCGGTCACTTATGGCGTTTACGACAAATTGATCGGGTTGTGCGATCCGATTCGTTTTGTCATGTCGTTGTGATAGAGTAAGTTGGGATTAGTAATCAGATCAAACAATTTCCGAACAGGTTTGTAAACGATCTGGCCGATGTTTATTCTTCAATTGAGCAATGTTTATACAATTTACTTTTGAAACGCCGATTCTCAAGTTTGAGCGTTTCCAAAAAAATTGGCTAAAAGCGTTTATCGAATAATTCCCAAAAAAAATATAGTTAAAATGCCGTGAAATAGTCATACTTATCACACTGAATGCTTATTGATTAATTCACAATGTCGATTATGTTAAATCCTCCAACACATTCTTACACAAGAACCAAAACAACATTTTTTTTAGTATTCCTAACCTCACTTTCAATCAGTAATAAGTGGGATTCTGCTTCAACAGCAGAGGCACGAATTCACTGATCCAGTTGGTGGTGAGTTGTATTTCGATCATGTTTCCGATCGCTATTTACCTGCTCTGATCAGTTTTTCGTAAACGTCTGTTACAATTCAGCTACTCCTATCAATTTTCCGTAAACGCCATTAGAGTCGAACGCGAGGAGATGGAACTCCATCAGCGTACTCAAATCGTACACGCCCTCAGTAGGAAAAGTAGACGCAAAAGAAAGCGGATTTCTCAAGAAATTAATTACAAACATGGCTCGCGGTAACATCGTAACCTAATTACCTCTGTTTAATGCAGAAACGGTGTATCCGTTCGGAAGAATTTGCTTGAAACAATTCAGCCGACATATAAGGCTCAAAGAATTCCAGATACACTGTATTTTTATACCGCAATTACGCACAGATTTTCGAGAGACCACGCAGGTGTATTCACCTTGATGTGTCGAAATGAGAATACCAGAAGCGATTAACGACCAGCCAAACTGGTGGCCAATCGGAACACAGAACGTAAATAGACGATCTAAGACCTATGAAAGCTTTGACATTAAATGGCGTCAGTTCCAATATTACTACCTTACTCCTGTTATATCAAACACATACCACACGTGGTTGCCGAAAGTAACTGGGAATGAAAGTAACTGTGACTTGCTGGAAAATAAAGTATGAGTGAGATGTGCAGTCGCGTCTATACAAAATGATAAATAATGCCAAGCTTTGCCAATGCTTTACTTGTTGTAAGGCTTCAAAGTCGCTTACTTGCATAATTTATATAAAGAAACTGTTGATATCATACATATAACTGACGGAGCTTTGTACTATACCCTGCAAGAAAACAGAAAAAAAAACTAACGAGGCAAACTTTCATGAGACGTCTTAGGAGTGTTGCAAAAGTTTAAACTTTGAAAATTTTCAGGCATTTTTAGAAATTTTCAACGTATACGAGAAATTTCAATATTTTTTCTGTATTTGTGTTTTTAATTCATGCTTCTGGTGGTCATGCATTTATTGAAAGCACTAAAAACCAAATAAGTTAAGCAGAGAGTTAGCGTCTTGCATAGCCCGAGACAAGCATCTTGTCTGCTCGAATGACCAGAGTTGCATAACCCGAGGCAAGCGTCTTGTCAGCTCCTCTGACCAAGTCCAAGTGCCTTGCATAATTCGAAACAAGTATCCTGTCTATACTCTTAACCATAGTGCTACTGTCTTGCATAACCCAAGACAGGTATCTGGTCTGCATTCCCGATTGCGAAATATCTAAGCAGATTTGCCAGCATCATCTAGTAACTACTAGAGAAAGCTACTTTTACAGAGTTATTATACATATTTTTTTATACGCACTTAACATTTTAAGTAAATTAAAAACTCTGGCATTCGTTACTTAAAAATGGTGTTTAGTTACCAATAAACGTGCTTATCGGTAGCGCCCTCTGTCGAGTGGGAGCTGAAATGCGTAATGGCGTAGTTTTTATAAATTCGTAATGCACAGATTATTTTTATTAGATTAAAAATTCAAACGGTTTAGATGTACGAGTACAAAAAATTCTTTAAAGTTAACAGTACTATCCAAATTGAGGCGCCATGTTTCAGATAACGGGAAAAGTCATTTCGTTAAAGCGCTCGTCGTTGTAACAATCTTTTTCCTGAATAACTTATTTTTAATCTAAGTTTATTAAGAAAAACTGCATCGACTCTTAACAGATTAAAGATTTATTTTTAATTTACAGGTAACGTAGTTTAAATTCAGGCGAAAGAAGCTCTTTAACAGCGCCATCTATTGACTAGAAAGGGAACGCATAGTTGATTTTTTTAAAAGTATATTTGCGAAGTCTACTGTCAGTTTTGTTAATGCACAAAATGTTCTTCAGAGTTCAAGTGAATGACCTAGTTTGAAGCACCGTCACCTTTTTGATGCTAACTCCGTTCAGTTGAATGCGGGGAAAAATCACCGTAGATTCGGTTTAGGCTCATGTTCTCCTAGAGTATTGCCAACTTACTAGATAAAATTCTAAGAACCATAAAACGGGAATAGACAATACGCTTGAATAAAATTAGTGTTCTTTTTACTTATACCAATGTACGATGTTTTACTGATGGCGCCAGAATACATGATTCTGTGATAACAAAAAATAACCAGTTTCTTATTGGAACATCCTATATATTATTACATTTTTGAATTCCACGTACAATTCTAGTTCGACATGATGGGTCGCAACAGGGGTCTGAAGTGAACCGTTTCCGAGTTATTTGATGTTTCTTGAACCATATAGCGATTTTCAAAAATTAGAAAATCTGCCTTAATATTCGAAATTAGCAGAAAATTTTTACTAGAAATGTTGCAGGGGCGTTTGAGTAGTTTCAGTTAGAGCTCGAGAAAAAGCAATTTCACAACGCGTTGTCGAAATATAGCCAAGAATAACGATTTTCTTATTAGAACACTCTGTATATTATTGCATTTTTGAATTCCACATTCAATTCTAGTTCGACGTGGTTTGGGGTGAACCGTTTCCGAGTTATTTGATGCTTTTTGAACTATGCAAGCGATTTTAAAAAATTGGAAAATCTGCGTTAATATTCGAAATTAGCAGAAAATTCTTACTACAAAGGTTGCAGGGGCGTTTGAGTAGCTTCAGGTAGAGTTCGGGAAAAAACAATTGCACAACGCGTTATCGAAATATAGCCAAGAATAACGATTTTTTTTATTGGAACACCCTGTATATTATTGCATTTTTGAATTCCACATACAATTCTAGTCCGAGTTGATGTGTCGCAACAAGGGTTTGGGATGAACCGTTTCCGAGTTATTTGATGTTTTTTGAATATGCAAGCGATTTTCAAAAATTGAAAATTCTGCGTTAATATTTGAAATTAGCAGAAAATTTTTACTAGAAAAGTTGTAGGGGCGTTTGCGTAGCTTCAGCTAGAGCTGGGGAAAAAACAATTGCACAACGCGTTATCGAAATATAACAAAAAATAACGATATTTTTATGGGAACGCCCTGTAGATTATTGCATTTTTGAATTCCACATACAATTGTAGTCTGACTTGATGGATCGCAACAGGTATCTATAATGAACCGTTTTTGAGTTATTTGATTTTTTTTAACCACGCAAGCAATTTTCAAAAATTGAAAATTCTGCGTTAATATTCGAAATTAGCAGAAAATTTTTACTACAAAAGTTGCAGGGGTGTTTGAGAAGCTTCAGTTAGAATTAGAGAAAAAACAATTGCACAACGCATTATCGAAATATAATAAAAAATAACGAATTTCGTATAGGAACACCCTATATATTATTGCATTTTTGAATTCCACAAACAATTCTAGTCCGACTTGATGGGTCGCAACAGGGGTTTGGGGTGAACCGTTTCCGAGTTATTTGATGTTTTTTGAACCATGCAAGCGATTTTAAAAAATTGAAAAATCTGCGTTAATATTCGAAATTAGCAGAAATTTTTTACTAGAAAAGTTGCAGGGGGGTGTGAGTGGCTTCAGTTAGAGTTCGGGAAAAACAATTGCACAACAAAAAATAACGACTTTTTTTATCGGAACAGCCTGTGTATCATTGCGTTTTTGAATTCCATTCCGACTTGATGTGTGCATTACAATACAACAGAATTATTCACAGAAGCTTTGTTAGTCTTTCGTGTGAAACACCCTGTATGCATGACATTTTCTTGTCGAATTATTTCAAAATTGTGGAAAAGAAAACACTGCTGCAAATTGCAAAAAAAAAATTACGGCGTCGTTAATACGCGACGGATTACAATTGCCTTGCTAGACGTCGTCGTCGCGACGACGCCATAAAAATCTGATCGTAAATTTCGCAATTTCATTTAGCCCGACGGGGGAGGGGGAGCTTCTTATTTTTCAATTTACTATTAGCGAGTGCTTTGAAGGCCCCACGTTCATTACAGATAACAGGGAATAAGCGAATAATTTCCTTCGGCGCTTAAAGTTCTGAACTTTGCTTCCTTGCTTGCTCGCGAGCACGACAAAGAACTCATTAAGAAAATAAAAAGAATAAAAATAAACCAGGGCACGATTTCAATAATACTCGATCGATGGAACGGAAACAACCCCTCACGCTTTTCCGTATCTGCAAGTACAAGTAAATTATAAGAGGTTTTAAAGCTCCCCCCCACCCCCCTATTTTTTTATCGTCTGGGATAACCAAATCTGAAATTATCTATCTATTAGTAAATGTCTTCACTTGATTAAAGCTCGATTTAAACTGGCGCGCAGATTTATGTTAATCCTGTTTTAATGCGGTCGAACGAAACCATACGGCATTCAAGTATAATATGTATCGAATGCGAACGTCAATGTTAATAAAGGGCCTGGCAAAATGATCGGCGACGGTTGTTTCGATTAGGGGGGAATTATTTTATTAATCCCGTCATTACGTATCGGAGATTTAAACGAACGTGATTCGTCCGACAGGATCGATTGATTTAATAATAATAAAGCGCCGAGCTCCGACTGATTTATAATATCATTTCTGATGCTAATACGTTATCGTCAGTTAGTCAGTTTGCAACACAGAATCGATGATTAATTTTAATGCGCGCTGGAATCCCGTCATTCGATTGTAAGTATCTCTAAATGCGAATTTAATGTTGTTGTATCGTATACGTATTCCGAAGCACTCTGTATACTCTCAATTAATTTAAATGACGAGAGGGGACGGACGAGAGCGAGGATGGGATTCGAATCCCTATCACTTTCTAATTGGAAATTTTATATTATTCTCCTCATTATTCTGCCAAATCCTTTCGAGTCAAGCAATTCATTTATTAATTGTTTTTATTTTATTTGCTTTTTTTTCTTCAACGGCTTCATTCGAGAAACACGGTGTAGCTGAATGAAATTACGTTTCCTCCTGATTAATTGACGAAAACGGTGGAAAGTCAGCGCTGAGGAAGACTATCAGCTGTCCCGAGCATCTAGAACACAGATGGAGATGGGCTGGGTGGAATTTGACCCCAGCTGATTGCTGCACCACTGCATAACCGTCTCCCAAGGGTTCGCAGCGTGCGCCAAAAAATTTCGGAAAACTTTCAGGAGAACTTTCCACTCGTGCGTCCAAAATAATCATGTCGTCGCAGCAAAACAACAGATTCCATTTAAATAGTAGTTGATAGACTTTGAAAAATAGGTTTCGTTTTTTAATATATTCTAGTAAAAAAAATTAAATTTGACCTTGTGTTTAATTTTTGAAAAAATACAGGGTGCTTCATTAGTTCACCGACAAACTCTGCGGCACGAAAACCCACATAATTTTAAGAAAAAAAAATCACTTGCTTGATTTTTTTTAAGAAAATTAGAAATCAACCATATGAAGCACATGTGAAACAATAGAGAAGCCTGAAACAAAGAAAATAATATAATGAACGACAATTTGGGGGCTTAATCCTAATATTTTTTATTTTTCCTTGGTTTTAACGTTTTGTTTTGCCGGGGATTGGCCTTAAAGCGGGTTGGTCCTAATTTTCGTTGATTTAAAGAAAAAAATTAGCTTATACTGTGATAACCTTGAGATTAGTTGGGTTTAATTTTTGATAAAAAAATAATGAAAAAACTAGAGGACTGAAACAAAAATAGTCGAAATACGCAGGACGTAACGATCAAGAAACAAAAGAATATCGACGATTTGGGGGCTTAATCTTAATCTTAATAATTTGTTCCTTGGGTTGAAGTTGAAGTTGATCGTTGGATTGGTCCTAGTTTTCAAAAATGTCCGTCTTTCACTTTTTCTTGTTTAGATTGACTTTGAGATTGTTGGGCTTAATAGAAACTAAAGAGACGTAGAAGACTAAAAAAAATTTCAACTACCTAGAACATAACATCACTGTATTTATGAATATTATGTATACATTGAATTTATGTATACTTTTATTACTGTATACTGTAAAGGTGTAAAACTCTAGTTCGTAGTTGTAAAGCATTCACTGAAGCTGCAGGAGGACATGATTTTGAATTTTGAGCAATTTATTTGTTTAAGTGATTTTGAAAAATTTAAAATAATTAGAATCAGCAGTCTTCCATTTGCTTAAATAAATAAATAAATTCGGACCAACGATTTTTTTCTTCTTAAAATTAATTATGAGCTTTAATTTGGCAAAGTTTGTCAGTGAGCTAATAAATCACCTTGTATAAATCGATATTTAACATACACGATCTGAATCAATTCAAAGATCGATGCTTTTAACAAAGAATCGCAAAATATAACGTAACTTAAATTATACCGCGAAAGGACTAACTTAATGCACGCCGGTACATCTGCGTTATATGCGAACATGCATCAATCAAATAATGTAAATAAAATAGTGTGTTACGATTTATCAAAGTTCGAAAGGGTTGTTCTCAATCGGTCGTCAAACGTAACCAACTGTCTTGTAGTAGCGCCACCACTCGTCGGACGTCTTTTACGTCAATTGTTGATGTAGTGGCAAATTCATTTTCAATTGAATCTTCTCAATCAATCACTTTACAGCTGCCACCTTGTAATTTAATTAACTTTATTGGTTTAATACATGAATGAATAAACTTATATTGACATTTCAATGTTACGAATCTTGTTGTTGTTATTTTGCTAAGCACACTATGTAACAGTTGGCAACAACCGGATGTCGGTTGACCTATGAGAAGGACACGCTGTTGCTGAGCGATGACCTCAACTTTGTTGCGTACTTCATTCGCATATACTCCCGGCAGGAACAGAGGGAAACAGTAAACGGGAAAGACGTAGCGAAGAAAAGAAGCTGAACAGAAAAAGAAGCGAATTCTTTTTCCTATCTGAAGTAGGAAAAGGGGTAACCGCTCGGCAAAATTTGCTTACAAAAAAGTCAAATGGTACACAAGACACTAAAGTATTCCAGTTACACTGTACTTAAATGAGAATTTTGCTCAAACTAACAACAATTCCTCTTTCTATCAGAAGTAGGAAAAGGGATAACCGCTCGGTAAAATTTGTTTACAAAAAAAATCAAATGTTATCTAAGGCACCAAAGGATTCCAGTCACACTGTACTTAAATTGGAATTTTGCTTAAACTAACAACAGTTCCTCTTTTTATCTGGAGTAGGAAAAGGGGTGACCGCTCGGTAAAATTTGCTTACAAAAAAATCGTATGGTACACAAGGCACCAAAGGATTCCACTACTTAAATCAGAATTTTGCTTAAACTAACAACAATTCCACTTTCTATCTGAAGTATGAAAAGGGGTAACTGCTCGGTAAAATTTGCTTACAACAATTCGAATGGTACACAAGGCACTAAAGTATTCCAGTTACACTGTACTTAAATGAGAATTTTGCTCAAACTAACAACAATTCCTCTTTCTATCAGAAGTAGGAAAAGGGATAACTGCTCGGTAAAATTTGCTTACAAAAAAAATCAAATGTTATCTAAGGCACCAAAGGATTCCAGTCACACTGTACTTAAATTGGAATTTTGCTTAAACTAACAACAGTTCCTCTTTTTATCTGGAGTAGGAAAAGGGGTGACCGCTCGATAAAATTTGCTTACAAAAAATCGTATGGTACACAAGGCACCAAAAGATTCCACTACTTAAATCAGAATTTTACTCAAACTAACAACAATTCCACTTTCTATCTGAAGTATGAAAAGGGGTAACTGCTCGGTAAAATTTGCTTACAACAATTCGAATGGTACACAAGGCACTAAAGGATTCCAGTCACACTGTACTTAAATCAGAATTTTGCTCAAGCCTAACAACAATTCACGAGGAGAAATGTTTACAACAGCAGGACCTTGTGATAGCGAAATGCGAAGTAACGCTGTAGGCGATCGCCCGGAACGAGCCAGTGCTCCAACGGCATGCACAAAATGGCGCCCAATCAGAATACAGTAATAGACAGCGTGACCTATAGCTATAGGATCAAAATATCAAATGGCGCCAACCTTGGAAGTAGTGTTACCAGCTTATCTCCAGCAAAACTATACCCACTCATTACTGCTGAAAGTAACCATGAATTTAATCGGTAACAGCTGCAAACCTTGCGGAAAATGCTAATCAGCAAGTGAAAACCTGCAACGTAAGAGTAGCACAATGCGGGTTATTTATCTACCAATTTAGGTAAGGTCAGCCTAAATACTCGCCACCCTCCTTTAACTAACAACGGAACATCCTACCTCCCCCCGGCTTGCTGATAAATCCTCCGAACGATTTTCTTGTTCGGTAGATGGTTTCAGATTTATAGCCGAAAATGCGTTTTCAGAAGTTTTCGCACGAAAGCCAGAATAGAGACGTTGTGTCCGAAAATGCGTTCCCAGAAGTTTTCGCACGAAAGCCAGAATTGTCTCCTAAAGATTGTCATTTGTTCTTCTTTCTCGCTGTCTCTCTCTCCTCATGACGATTTTCTCGATTAACTTATTCTTAGTTTTACTATGTCAAAAGCCATGTTCAAGATGAAAAACCTAAATACTCATCACCCTACATTAACTGACAACGGAATCACCCCCGGCTTACTGATAAATCCTGCGAACCACCCGTGGAAGATGATTTTCCTGTTTGGTAGATCGTTTGAGATTTATAGCCGAAAATGCGTTCGCAGAAGTTTTCGCACGAAAGCCAGAATGGAGACTTTTTGTCGTAAAGATATTCGCTTGTTCTTCTTTCTCGCTGTCTCTATCTCCTTATAACACTTTTCTCGATTACTTATTCCTACTTTTATTATCTCAAAGGCAATGTTTAAGGTGAAAAATACTTTTCCTGGTTGATGCAGTCGAATTGTTTTAAGAGGGTGGTTTAGAGACTTTCAGTGTTTTGTTTTCTGGGGGAGGAGGGAGGGGGGGTTGATCTCTAAACACATACAGGATGAGAATGTCTCAGAAAAAAGAAATGTGTGCAAAACGAGAAACGAAATAATAAGAGGTAAATCCAGAGGAGAGTTAGGAAAAGGGGAAAAATGAAAATAAGAAAACAATCCAAGCGCTGACTTACAATTAGTTTGTTAATTAATTAACAATTAATCTATTTACTAGCTAAAACTACAACTGTCGAATTACTATTTTAAGTAAGTTTCGATTGCAGTGGACTTCTCGAGGATCCCCTGGACCTGGAAGTTTAGGTCAAAAATTGGCCGCGCGATGACGTGACCGAAACTGTGATAAATTTAACATCTGTATTAACAAGTCAGCATCAAATTTGCTTTGGTATTAAACGGCTGCGTCTACTCCTCTTGTCGATTATCCAAAAAAAAAAAAAAAAAACAACAACTGACGCCACTTTACTGAGACATGATTTCTTTCGCTTTGGGGATTTCAATTAAGTGCCAACCGCTTTTGATTTTACGTATATAAATTGCTTTGGATTGTTTTCTTGAGTTAACCTTTCTTTTGCATGGTCGTTTTTACTCAGGCGTATATTTGACCAATCGTAAGGTTATGGTGATTACCCAGTCTTCTGATTGGTTGCAGACGGTTTATTCAAATTCTAAAAGAAGGTGTCATAACTCTACTCCAGGCCTGAAAGTTGGATTACCTTTGTAGTTGAAGTCTACTATAAGTTAATCTTTTCCTCTTTGTGCTACTATCACAGACTTCACAGAAGAAATACAGCTCGTTGGAACACCCTGTACATCCTCAGTTACGAGAGACTAAATTGTTTCTTGCATAACAATTTAAGCTTAGCAGCTCGCCTACGACCTCACCTAATAATATTACCTGTTTCACTTATCTTCATTCCCTTGGAGAAAATTTCGTTTTCAAGAAGCTTAGTTTAGGGCGAGTCTTCTCGAAGCAACAAAAGATTAAGAAACCCGATCGCAAAGTAAGGTCTGAGGATATTTTTTTTTCAGGTTTTCCTCGCGAGTCGTCTGCGTTGAGATTGCTGTTTATGTCGATCTTAGATTGTTTCCGAAGTTTGGTTGTCATGTAACGTCGGAATAAAAAAGCGTTTCCTAAACCCTTCTTTTCTAGAAGGTCGGAGGCCTCTTCTTTTTGAAAAAGAAGACTTGGCAGAGGAGAATTTTCTATTTGAAAATCGTTTTAAACGCTGAAAGCTCGACAAACACCTGTCGTTTCGTTCAAGTGTCGTGGCGCACTCTTGTGGCGATTCGCTGAGGTGGCGTTGCGTTGCTTCGAATGATGACCTAATAGGACGCTATGTCATACGCCGTTGTCCCTCAGATGACTTCGAAACAGGTAGACAGCAACCGGAACAGTACTGTAGAAAGACAGAAGATTCGGAAAACGATCAAATTAAATAAGCGGATTTCTATGTGGGAACAAAGAAATCTAATATGAGCTTGGGTCGTTGGAATGGCGCACCTAAATTCCTGTCTGTTTAACGCAGAAATGTAAGATCCGCTTAGAATAAGCTGTTTATAACAACTCCACAGGTTCACGAAGCACAAGTAATACCAGTTACGACTGTAGCTGATTCGAATTTTGCATAATAAATTAGAGGAATTCACAGAAGTACCTCGTGCTAGAAATAAATTCTCTCGTGAACACAATTTCGTCCAATCAGATTACAATTGTAGATAATGTGACGTCCTCACCCAATGAGAGCGTAATATCAGCGATTAAACCGGAATCGAACAGTATGGCCAACGGTCAACAACTAAAACGTATCCGTACCACGCATGTATATTAAAAAAAAGAACCAGGGAATTAAACTGTAACAAAATGAAATTCGCAATGCGTTCGGAAATTATTATGATTATCTTGCGCAAACACGCTGATGTATTGCGTAAACACGAGCGTGTAAGCAGTTAGAAACACGAGTGCGCGTACGTCAACTTGTTAAACACAAGCCGAAGAGAGATTAGTGCGCGATATTTTGTGCCCGCTTTTCCTTCCGGCCTCGATGTAATTATTAGCTGCTTGGCTGCCTCTTCGAACCGTCGGCGTTTTCATCGACCCCAAGAATAAAAACAAACAGGAGACTCGCGTCGACAGGGAACGTCGAAAGACAAAAATTACACAAAGTTTAAATTCACAATTTGTGTTACACAGTGTATAAAGGTCATGGCTATCTACCTGTAAGCCGCAAGGTTACGAGAGACACAAAATTAACTTAAGGTTCCGCCGTCAGCTATCCAGTGGTATGGGTTGGCTCAAATTAACTTATTAATCATCCAGGAGTGCCTTCAAGGTTACGTAAATACTTCAAACACTCAAACGTAAATCCATGTCAAAATTTGACAAGTTACATAAAAATGAAAACCGCATCACAGGGCCTGTATTTAATAAAAAATAATAATAATAAATCAGTTTCTTAAGCGTAAAGTTAAACAACAACATATTAAAAAAAAAGATAAATCAAAATACAGCACGCTTAATGGGTGTGGGGTCAGATGAACTAGTAACAAGTTACCGTTCCCTGATCTACCCCCCCACACCAAAATAAACAGAAGAAAAGAAAAATAATAATAAGCGGGAACTGAAAACATAAAAGATGAAAAAGTAACAAAAGTAAATAAAACAAAAAAAACAAAAAAATAAGTTAGTACACACACAACAGAAATATCTAAATATGCTGCAAAAAGAAATTACTTAACTCTGCCCATTGAACAGCATACGATACAGCTTCGCTTTGAACGAGAATGGCGACAATTGCAGAAAACCTGAAGGTAACGAGTTCAAAACATTAACAATTTGGTATTTGTAACATCTTTTAAAAAATTCAAAGTTATGGCGAGGGATTGTTAAAAGTCCTTTGCGTCTTATGTTAATGTTATGAACGTCCGTTCTGAACCGAATCTTATTGTAGAGGTAAGGAGGGCATTTATACAGGGTGTCATCAAATAAGTTTCATATATTAAAACTGTAAGTTCTACATGTCTTAAGAAAACGAATTCTGCATATTTTAATTCTTTTGGTGAAAAATGTAAGAAATTAAAGCCCCATAAGAGCCCGGAGTCTTTTTGTTTGAGAACCTCTGACCGATCGTGTGTGGATTTTTCTAAGCAAAACATTACATTATAAACAAAACATAAAACAATAAAGCGTCATCGAAATGAAGGGCACTGGGTCAATAAAATCTTCGCTCAGCAATTCCATACCAAAAGAAAATAAACATCCATCACGTTTGTGGCATTACTTACTGGATTAATTAAGTTAATTTTCTGCTGACAAAAGTGTAACAATAAGTAAAAGTTAGGAAATAAAAACATTTAAGGTAACATTCTAAAAATTATCGTAAACAACACACGTCGGTATTCATCGTCTCTTAATTTATGGTTTGATTATTTTGGTTTGCTTACACTGTACAAATGAATGACATCGAGGAGCATCTGACAAAGAACCTATCTTTTACTTAAATTATTGTCGAATGCTTGTTCATTTTACGTATTTATTTATTTAGTATTGTCGTTATTGAAGACTTTTTAGTTATTCAATAAAGAATAAAGTTTATGTTTATGCGATTCATACTAAGATCTAATTATTGTCGATTATGTAATAAAACAAAATTAATTCTATAATCAGCGAGAGTAGATTTAAAATGGTCTTCTTTAATCAAATTGCACACGTGGGCAACCACCGGGACACTATGAATTTGATACTGTGTTTACATAAAACATCACAGCTTTTAAAAATGCGATCAAGCACTTGACCTTGAAGTTTTATTTTATGATGTCTTTACGCACGATCGACCAGAAGTTCTCAAACAAATTTACCAACGCTCCTTTAGGTCGTTTTTTTTTATTTTTGAGTTAGACCTTTGATAATTGCGGCATTAATTCTTCTACATGACGAAGAACTTGCAGTATTAATATGTGAAACTAATTTGATTACACCCGGTATAAAATGATTTTGTGAAAAAAAATTGCACTATGTAAATAACGGTCTATTTTGCATATTGAGCCATTGAAGTTCATGTAATTTGTGGGAAATGGGACATCTACGTCTTACGCCGCATATGAGTCTAATACAACAATTCTGGATTCCTTGTATTCGGGATGAATCAGACGCCAACAGACAAGGGCCGTAAATACTATCACAGAAGTTAAAATGCGACAGGACCAACGACTCGCATAGCAACCGCTTAACTGTCTGAGAAAAATAATGTCGATTGACATAGATTAATTTAATATTTAAAAAGGCGCGTTGAATGATTTTGGTGATGTGATAAGTAAATTTAAGATCTGAATCAAGATATAGACCTAAGCTACGACAACAGTCAGAAAGTGGCAGGTCAACATCACTGTTACGATGTAAATAGAGTGCTTTGTATGAATGCATACGTATTATGTATAATTATGCATATGTATTTAAGAATGCCATGAATTTAAAAATAATAAAAAAAGCTCTTTAGAACATGTCACAGTAAAAATTCTTTCTTTCTACAAAAATTAAACTACAGTCCATTCAATCGCCAACACATTGGTCCTTCGAGCCGGATAATTTGGTAACATCGGTCCGCATAAATGATAACTATGGAATAATTTCTTGATGAGTGGTAAATGAAACATGATGAAATTTCTATTGTATTGCTACCGTAGAGTTGATTGCTGCCTCCTACTGCTGTTCAAAATTCAAAGAAGCGAGGATCTTCTGAATTGTTGATTATTAAATATTATATATATACGTTCTGAAGAGAACAGTCCACGACATCTTAGCTTATCGACGGTGTGACGCTGATATTCGTTACGATGTTTTCATGAAGACTGGACGATAGCCTGATGAATAATGAAGGTCCTTAGCTGTTAAGAAGAGAAGAAGAACCTACGTTTCAAGCATGGCGCAAGAATACAATACTTTGGTGAGGAACAGAGGAGCTGTTAAACGTAAATTAACTAATTTTGTAACTTTTGTAACTCCCATATTTAATGAATTTAATGATTCTAATGATATTGATGAGCAAAAAGCAATAGAATTGGATATAAGATTACAAAATTTGCCACAAATTTTAGATGAGTTTGAAACTGTTCAGTTAAATATTGAACAAAGTTGCGATGATGACGTACTTGAAATTCAGTATAATGAGAGAGATGAATTTGTAAATAAATACAATAAATATTTTGCAATGGCAAAAAGAATTTTGAAAAGTAATGAAACAGTTTCAAATCATCATGAAAATATTTCAGAAATGTCAAAGTCTTCTGTGTCAAATCAGAATATTAAAAATATCATTAGATTGCCCATAATTAATTTGCCAAAATTTAATGGTAAATATGATGAATGGTTATATTTTAAAGATACCTTTGAAAGTCTTATTCATGTAAATGATTCTATCAATGAAATTCAAAAATTTCATTATTTAAAGGCAACCTTAGAAGGTGAACCACTTGAAATAATGAAATCATTAGAATTCACTGCTTCTCATTATAAAATAGCTTGGGATTTATTGTGCAATCGTTATAATAATCCAAGAATATTGGTACATAATCATATAAAAGCACTATTTCATTTACCCATTATTAAATTTGAGAATGCTCATGCATTACGTCATTTAAATGATAATATCTTAAAGCATTTGCGTGCATTATATTCTTTGGGACAACCTACCGACAAATGGGATTCTTTATTAATATTTCTAATTTCTTCTAAAATTGACAAAAATTCATCTATAGAATGGGAAAAATTTAAAAACTTTAAAGATGAATCGCCATCCTTAAAGGATATGCAAGATTTTTTGAGACAACATGCTGACCTTTTAGAGTCATTAGAAATGGACAATAAGATTTCTAAGAATAATGATAAAGAAAATATTCGAATTTCAAAAAGTTATTTGTCTCAAAATCTTCCAAAAGGAAAAATTTCTTGCAATTATTGTAAGAAACCTAATCATAAAATTTATAAATGTTTTGATTTTTCCAAATTGTCGTTCGACCAGAAATTAGAAAAAGTAAAAGAAAATAAATTATGTGAAAAGTGTTTATGTGTAGGTCATAAAACTAAAGATTGTAAATCAAAGTCATGTAAAATTTGCAACCAAAATCATAATACATTATTACATCCTTCAGAGGAGAATTTTAATAAAAATGATATGGCTTTGACAAATAGTCATTTGAATTCTTATGTACTTTTATCAACAGCACAGGTGCTGATTTATGATGCTAATGGAAATGCTAATATTTGTAATGCAATATTAGACAGTGCTTCACAATCAAATTTTATTTCAAAAAGATTAATAAACAAGTTAAAGTTACCACAAAAGAATATAAACATGAACATTACTGGAATTAATCAAAGTTCTTCCAAAATAAATAAAAAATGTAATGTTCGTGTGAAATCAATGTACAATAATTTCAATTTTAATCTTCCTTGTTTAATTTTAGAACAAATTACAAATCATTTACCATCTAGAACCATTGATATTTCTGGTTGGAATATTCCAGCTAATGTTAAATTAGCTGATCCTAATTTTAATACATCAAAGGAAATTGATTTATTGATTGGTGGTAGTCATTTTTGGAATTTAATCAGATCAGGTAAAATTTTCTTGGGAAAAAATATGCCCATATTATAAAACACTAGTTTTGGTTATATTACAGCTGGTCAGATTAATTCATTCAATACGAATTCCAATTGTTTATTCAGCATAAATGAAAATCAAGTTTTACATGACGTAATAAATAAATTTTGGACAATTGAGGATTGTCCTTCTGTTAAATTTATGTCTAATGATGATGAAGAATGTGAAAAAATATTTATAAATAATTATACAAGAAATGATGATGGTCGTTTCATTGTAAGATTACCGCTTAAATATAATGAAAATAAGTTAGGTGACTCAAAAAATCTAGCAATAAAAAGATTACTACAATTGGAAAAAAGATTGGAAAAGAATTGCCAATTAAAAATTGAGTATCTGATTTGACAACTGAATGTTTTATTTCATGTTTACGTAGATTTTCAGCAAGACGAGGTTTCCCAAATGAACTATGGTCTGATAATGGTACAAATTTTGTTGGTGCTGCAAATCAACTAAAAGAATTAAATCAATTTCTAAAAAAATCGAATGATTCTATTGTTAATTTTTGCTCACAATATAATGTAAAATGGAATTTTATTCCACCAAAATCTCCACATTTTGGGGGTTTGTGGGAGTCAAATATAAAAATTGTAAAACTCCATCTCACCAAAGTAATTGGAGAAACGATTTTGACGTACGAAGAATTTTCAACTGTGTTAACTCAAGTGGAATCAATCTTGAATTCAAGACCCCTTCATGCCATATCATCAGATCCAACTGATTTAACACCTCTGACTCCGTCACATTTTTTAATTGGTAAAGTAATAATAATAACAGCATAACGTTTGTTTTAGCAGCATTGAGGCGCAGTCCATGGCTATTAGAAATTTTCACAAGATTTTTTAAATCTTCATTGATCTTATCGCAAGCCACAACAACATCGTACATATTGAATGCATAATACAATTGTGTGTCATCCGCATAGAGATGAAATTTGCAGTGAATAAGAGATGATGATAACTGATAGGTGTATATAGAATATAACAAGGGACCCAAAATGGAGCCCTGGGGAACGCCGCGGTGAACGGTCAAGGCATCAGATAAAACATTACTGGAAAATACTCTCTGAGTTCGACCATTAAGGTAATTATGAAAAAAACTTAACGCAGAGTTACCCAAACCAATAAACTTTAAAATAGCCAACAATACCTTGTGGTTAATCAGGTCAAATACTTTAATGTAATCCAGTAATATTAATAAGACCATCTTGTTGTCATCAACCTCAGCAATAACATCATCAATCACATTATGCATCGCGCTACAACTTTAACCTGGTCGGAATCCGGACTGCATCACAGGAAGGATGTTGTGGGTTGCGAGGAATTCCCTGAGTTGTTTATCTAATATTTTTTCAAGAACTTTTGACAATACGGGCAATATACTTATGGGACGCAAGTCTCGAAAAGATTTAGGATTATTATTTTTAGGTAAAGGTAAGATACGGGATTCTTTCCACTTTACTGGAAAGACGCTGTTAACAATACAATAATTGATGATGTGTATAAACACTGGCAGCAAAAAAGGGCAACAAAAAGTCAGCAAATCAATGTTCAAGTTATCTGTGCCGCTCGCTTTGCTCGAAAAACTCAGAAGCAATCTAGCGATTACATCCTCTGTTACAGGAGAGAATTCGAAACATTGTTCTTTAAGTGCATTGTTCGAGTAAAAGTTTACTGTTTCAGGGAAATCAGTACCAAAATTATTTAATGACTCCAGAAGATATTTATTAATTTTATTAACATCATTAATGGTATCGGGTATAGCAAACTGTTTACTCTCGTGCACACCAAGTTCATGCAATTGCTTCCACATATCTTTTGAGCTACGGTTCGCAATGATACTGTTAAAGTACACTTTTTTCTCGGATCTAGTCGCCTGGGTTACGAGATTCCTCAGAGTTTTATAATAAGAGTCCAGTGTTCATTCGTTTACAAAACGCAACGCCGTATGCAGCGTTGCCTGAACCGCGTTTACAGTCCACCCACACACACGGGAAGCTCGATGACATCATTTAATTCGTCAGGGTTTGAAGTATCCCAGATAGGATAAGTCCACAACAAAAAGCCTAAATAAGAAATCGCTGGTCATAACTACCTGATTAAGTGAAGTTTGTCGGGCTTTGAAAAGCATAAATGAACGCTTTGATTTGCGTAGAGAGGTCACTACTGTCATTACGTATTGTTTTGTTTCTTTTTCTTCGTTCGTGTTTCGTTTGTATTTACTTTTGTCTTTCTATGCACTCGGACTTGGTGATTGATGTCTCTTTCGACATTTATTTTTAATTTTGAATTGAAGTAGTTATTTATTTTGGAAGTTTAGAATTTATGAAAATTTATGCATTCTTGGGATATATCTAAAGCACTAGCATACTTGTTTACGTTATTGGTTTGGTAATATGATATGGGGGCGTGTTTAGTCTTGGCAGAAAAGAAACGGCAGAGTCGGCAGTTTCCCGAGGGCTAGCGCGGAAGACGAAACGTGTCGGTAAACGGGACCACGGATGGGCCTGGTGATATATGTGGTGGCCACGGTGTGTTGCCGGACATGGGATAGAGGGTGTCTGCAGAGTATGACCTGAGATGGTATGTTCTGGCAGAAGTGTTAGGGCGGTACACTCTCACGATTGGCAATGCGGTTTGAGGGTCGTGAGTCATGAGTTACGCGGAGGTGTTTTGTTAGCAGAATATTGTCCGGGACGCGATCCGGGGCGTTGACCAGAGAATGGTACCGTGCACCAGCATACGCTATCGGGGCTCTTGCCGCGGCGTGCAAGCAGCGCCGATGAAGAGCATGTTACCGGCAAATCAATTACCTGTATTCTGCATTCTTTGTGAGTAGAGATTCGGTTGATTGCATTCCTGACCAGGAGATGGTATTGAGCTATCCAGAACGGTCTGACATGTTGATGTTATTGGACTGGTACGGAGTGATGCTTGACATTCACGCAGTCGGTGCATCAACTGATTCTGAGAACGTATGCTCGGGAGGCAAGGTATGCTAATATCCATCGGGAGGGGTGGGTTTTGTATCCACAGGTGAATGTGGGGGTTAATGCACACGAAGATTAGAAGTCAACGTGCGAGGATGACTTCCCAGTATTAAATATCATCAACAGGGAGCTACAACTTCTAGATTCGCCTCTGGAGCAGGCGGGGCCGGGAAAACGGCCCCGGTAAGTGGAGTGTTCCATTTTACTGAATAGATACTCGTAAAGGGTTACTTATAATTTGCATGGTCCTTATCGACTTGGAATGCGATGCCCGGGAGCTAAGACGTTTACCCTCAATGCCTGTTGCGGTCAGGGAAGCGAGAAAGAAAGAAAGAACATTAGGAATGAGAGACCTAACCAATGGTGAGTGAATGTTTATTTTAACTCCGTCCTCAGATAATATTGTTTGTCTATAATATTTAAACAAACAAAACACTACTAAAATACCCTCCTTTACAAACTTTTATAACTGATATATATTTTTTTTTCTCGAACATAACAATCATAAAACTCGCTGTTTTACGAGACAGCCGCTATCTTCACACCACTACCCGGGCCATTCATTAAGAACCAACTCAACCGAGGTTCATTCAAGCCTTCATAAATCAGGCGATTAAATCCTGACGCGATGCGTGACCGCCGGAAATTATTCAAAACCGAAAATAACTTTCGCCATTAAAAAAAAGCAGAAAACTTATTTATATAATGAATACCGCCGGCCGGAGTATTTATTTAAATCCCCGTGCGCAATAAACATCTGTCTTGGAGGCAAGAGGCTGCAGGCCCTGCGTGTTGATTTGAGGAAGACCTCCGTCGTCGGCGAATCTGCATCTTAACCGGCGTGTTTTCGGTAAACACGTTTAACCGCCTGGTTTACGAGCTATTAGCTCTGTTCCGTTTGTTTGCTCCGTCGACGCTCGCTAACTATTTTAATTGCGCCGGTGTTTAGCTTGAATTACCACCGCGCCGACGAGAATTTACTGAAGCCGTTAAGTGAGAGATGCACGTCATCATCATCGTCAGCTTTTACTTCCGTCACGTCGGTGCTTCACATGCACACATGACAATAAAATGTCAACCGAGTACGCTAATAAAATCAACAATGTATCAATATGCATAATAAAAATACTTGCAAGATTGAATTTTTTTTTTAAATAAAAGTAAAATAAAATTTTCATTACTAACGCCATCTATTGGTTACCCGGACATACCATCATTAATGGTAAACCGAAAAAGTAACGCCTACTATTACACTACACTATCTATGATGAGACAATGGCCAATCAAAAAGAGTATACGTGAATTGAAGGCGAAGTCACGCCCACTTCCCCTCCTTCGATTTCACAATTGACCAATAAGAGCATGGGTAAAGCCCGTATCTACCCATGCCCCACCTATTTAAAAATTTAATAAAATACTAATAGAAAATGTCTAAGACGAGAAGGTACAAGAAATTACATATTATGTATGCGAAGCTCGCATTCTTTAACTAAATTCGTCACCCGGAGAATGCCATCATTAATAGTAAATCAAAGTGACGTCCACTTGATTATCTATGATCAGAGAATGGCCAATCGATACGTGAGTTGAAGGCGAAGTCACGCCCACTTCCTCTCCTTCGATTTCACAATTGACCAATAAGAGCATGGGTAACGCCCGTATCCACCCATGCCCCACCTATTTAAAAATTTAATCAAATACTAAAAGAAAATGTCTAAGACGAGAAGGCACAAGAAATTACATATTATGTACGCGAAGCTCGCATTCTTTAACTAAATTCGCCATCCGGAGAATGCCATCATTAATAGTAAACCAAAGTGACGCCCACTTGATTATCTATGATCAGAGGATAGCCAATCAAAAAGAGTATACGTGAATTGAAGACGAAGTCACGCCCACTATCACTCCTTCAAGCATTGATTTTCTTCCGTCTGTCGTTTTAGACAGGGCGAAATAACAATTGCAAAATGTTAAGAAAACGAATTCGATTAAAGAAAAAATAAATAAAGAACAAGAAGAAAAACAAAACAAAAGAAGACGTTAATTAAAAAAAAATCACAGCGGTAATAGTTAATAAAAGATCAAGAAACAATCGAAGAACGAATGCGTTTAAAAAATGATTAAAAATTTGGACAGAGAAGGAAAAGCATGAAAAATTAATCCAAAAGTGAGAACGAATACCAAACAAATAAAGCCAATCGAAAATGAAACCAACTGAAAACAACAAAAAAGTATGAAAGTTGCGAAAACACTATTAAAAATGTAGTTATAAAGAAAACCTATAATACAATTAAAAGGAAATTTTAAGCAAAATTTAAAAAGCACCTAATTAGAAAACATAATTGGAAATAAATAAAAGCTCAAAGTCAATTTAAAAAAAAGAGAGACAATCTAAGAACGAATGTGTTTAAAAAATCAGAAAGTCAACACAAAATAAAAAACAAAAACTAACCCCGAAACGCAAAGAAGTATCAGAACAAAAAAAAAACGAAAAGAGGACAAGTTGAAACAATAATAAAACGAATATAGTTAGAAACAAAAAATGAAATAATAATAATTTATATTCGTACTTGGCCAATACAAGAAAGGTTGTAAAAGTCATTAAAAATAATCAGAATAAAAAATAAAACATAATTGATAAACCAAAAAATAATAATGGAACCGGAAAGACAAAGCAGAAAATGCAAAAAAAATAAAAACACCTCAGAAGCGAATCTGATAATATAGGGAACAACCAAAAAGTTCAAAGATAAAGATAATTAAAAAGAACGGAAAAAATGAAGTAAATTGATAAACAAAAAAATGAAAATGCGAAGTCAAAAGAGGAAATAAATGAAAAAAAAATCGATGTCTATTTAAAAAAAAAGGAAAACAAAAGACAATCGAAAAGTAAAAGCAGTTAAGAATAAAAAATAAAAAATAACCGAAAACAATGGAAAAGGTAAAGAAAAAATACTTCAGAATATAATTAAAAAGAAAACAAAAGATGGAATATAATTGATAAACAACAACAAATAATAATAATAATAATAATAATAATGAGAACTCAAAGACAAAACAGTAATTGGAAATAAACTTAAGAAATCGATTTCTATTAAAAGAAAAAAACAAAAGACAAGCGAAAAATAAATGCGGTTAAAAATCAAAGAATAAAAAATAACCGAAAACAATAGAAAAGGTAAAGAAAAAATACTTCAGAAGCGAAACTAATAACACAGAGAACAATAAAAAATTTGCCTGAGAGATAAAGAAAAAGATAATTAAAAAGAAAATAAAAGACTAATTTTAATTGATAAACAAAAAAAAATAATAATAAAAACACGAAGTTAAAACAGTAATTGGAAATTAATTAAAAAAAAATCGATTTCTATTAAAAAAAATAAAAGACAATCGAGAAACATCATGCAGTTCAGAAAGCAGAAATTAAAAATAACCGAAAACAATAGAAAAGGTAAAGAACAAATACTTCGCAAGCGAAACTAAGGACGCAGAGAACAATCAAAAAGCCTGTGTGATAAAGAAAAGAATAATTAAAAAGTAAACAAAAAATGAAATGTAATTGATAAACAAAAAAATAATAATAACGAAAACGCGAAGTGAAAACAGTAATTGGAAATAAATTTAAAAAAATCGATGTCTATAAAAAAAACAAAAGACAATCGAAAAACATCATGCAGTTAAAAGTCAAAATATATAAAATAACCGAAAACAATAGAAAAGGCAAAGAAAAACTACTTCAGTAAGCGAAACTAATAATTCAAAGAACAGTCAATAAGCCTGAGTGATGAAGAAAAAGATAATTAAGAAGAAAACAAAAAATTAAATTTAATTGATAAAAATAATAATAATGAAACGCGAAGTAAAAACAGTAATTGGAAATAAAATACTTCAGAAGCGAAGCTAATTACGCATAATGAAGAAAATAATTAAAAAGAAAACAGAAACAGAAATTTAATTGATAAAGAAAAAAAAAAATAATAAAAATTAAAAAAGTCAAAACAATACTTGGAAATAAATTAAAAAAAATACATTTAAAAAAATAGATGTGTATTTAATAAAAAAATTAAGAACAAATGAAAAACAAATGCAGTTAAAAACAAAAAACCAAAAAATAACCGAAAACAATAAAAAAAGCGAAGCTTATGATGCAGAGGCAATAAAATAGCCTGAGTGATAAAGATAAATATACTTGAAAAAAGATAAAAAAACGAAATATAACTGATCAACAAAAAATAATAATAATGATAGCACGGAGATAAAACAGTAATTGGAATGAATTAAAAAAATCCGTTTATTTAAAAAAAAAAAAAAAACAAAGGACAAACGAAAAACAAATACAGTTAAAAAGCACAAAATAACTGAAAGCAATAGAAAAGGTAAAGAAAAAATATTTCAAAAGCGAAACTAACGACGCAGAGAACAATCAAAAAGCCTGAGCCCTAAAGAAAAAGCTAATTAAAAAGAAAACAAAAAAATAAATACAATTGATAAACAAATGAAGAATAATAATGAAAACGCGAAGTCAAGACAATAATTGGAAATAAATTTGAAAAATCGATGTCTATTAAAAAAAGAGAAAACAAAGATAATCGAAAAATAGTTAAATAGCAAAAAATAAACGAAAACAATAGAAAAGGCAAAGAAACAGTACATCAGAAGCGAAACTAACGATGCAGAGAACAATTCAAGAGCCTGAGTGATAAAGACAAAATTATTAAAAAGAAAACGGAAAATGAAATATAATTGACAAGCAAAAAGAAAAAATGAAAACGCAAAGTTAAAACAGTAATTGGAAACAAATTTAAAGAAAAATCGGTGCCTATTAAAAAAAAAAACAAAAGACAATCGAAAAACAAATTCGGTTCAAAAGCAAAAAATAAAAAATAATCGAAAACAACAGGAAAGGTAAAGAGAAAATATTTCAGAAACGAAACTAATGATACAGAGAAAAAACAAAAAGTCCGAGTGATAAAGAAAAAGATAATTTAAAAAGAAAACAAAAATAGCTAAAAAATTGAAAGAATAAATAAGAATTCGGAGTCAGTTTAAAAGAAAAGACAAAAAACAAATAAAAACATGCAATCGGAAAACAAACGCAGTTAAAAACAAAAAAATCCTGTGAACCTATTTCGAAATTCACCGATAAGAGGATGGGTAACGCCCATATCTACCCTATCCGCCCCATCTAGTTAAAAAAATAATAATAGTTAAAAAAATAATAATAGATTCTAATTGTAAGGGAGAAGCCACAATGTATGAGTGCGAAGCTCACCTTCCTTAACCAAATTCCATCCTACGTTGCATTTGTTGTTGTTGCAAATTGAATGGCGACATTAAAATTCGCGAAACCGGAAGCCCCCCGCCCCCCCAGCAACAGTCTGCGGGGGCGAATGAGACGATAAAGAATTAAACGCGGCCGGGAACACGCGCTGAATAAAATACGACCCGGAGCAGGCATATGTACATGAAACGCCCGCCGCCCGCCCGCCCGGGGAAACACCGGCAGACGTGTTGTGTTGTTCCGCCCGCCTCCGCCCAGACAGCTGTTAAATTACGGGGCCGTTGTTTTATTCGGGGGGGCTGCCGCCGCGCCGCCTGCCAGTCTGATTTGATAATTCCTTCGAGAAACTAATTCTTAGATTACCGTTTCCAAATCCATTACACAAATTGCAACAACGCGCTTTGATGAATACGGAAGCGGAAATCACGAGGGGGTTTTAATAAATGGGTGAGACCCAAATATTCCAAGGAGAGGGAATTCCATTGGAATTTATAAAGGGAACGCCCGCCGCCCGCCCGCCCGGGGAAACACCGGCAGACGTGTTGTGTTGTTCCGCCCGCCTCCGCCCAGACAGCTGTTAAATTACGGGGCCGTTGTTTTATTCGGGGGGGCTGCCGCCGCGCCGCCTGCCAGTCTGATTTGATAATTCCTTCGAGAAACTAATTCTTAGATTACCGTTTCCAAATCCATTACACAAATTGCAACAACGCGCTTTGATGAATACGGAAGCGGAAATCACGAGGGGGTTTTAATAAATGGGTGAGACCCAAATATTCCAAGGAGAGGGAATTCCATTGGAATTTATAAAGGGAAGCCGTGTGGAGTTTGCGTTTGTTTGCTCCCGTTGGAGTTCCAGGTTTTCAAATTTCGCGCCTTGCTTTTTGTTTCCGGCTTCCCGTTGAATTTTGTCCGAAGGGTGTTTGACTATTTGCAAAAAATATAGGTTAGGTTAAGATCGTCGAGGTTATGTCGTAATCTATTATTTGAAAGTGATTGGCATTTTTGTTCTCTCTTTTATTAGTTTCGACTTCTTTTTTTTGTTTTTGTTTTTTTTTTCTCCTTAATTATTATTTGTTCGTCCTTTTCCTTTAACGTCGTCAATTTTTAAATCTATTCGTCATTGTTAGTTTCGTACAATTTTTATTTTGGTCCCAACTTTACCGTCATCGTTTATTTATTTTTGTTTTTAATCCTCGTTCGACTTAATTTAATTTTTAATGTGATCAGTTGATCGAACTTTGCTTTTTTTTCTTTACTCGTTTTGTTTTTATTTATTTTCTTTATCAGGTAATAATAACGATACGATTTTATTTGACATGATTTCTTTTTTAATTTTTTAATTCTCGTGAGTTTAAGTTTATTTAAAATTTAATCTCGTTTAATTTCGTTTCTGTCTTTTATTCAATTTATTGAGCTCGAAGCAATTACTCTTTCTGTCTAAATTTTATTTTATTTTTTAACCATAAATCCTTTTCCTCTTCTTGATTTGATTTGACTTTTTTTTATTTTAGTTTTATAGAATTTTTATTTCAGTCTTGCCTTCATTGTCGATCGTCTTTTCTTCTGTTCCTTTTTGTTTTTCTATTTCCTTATTGAACTCATTTAATTTTAATGTAATTGATCGACCTTTGTTTTTTTTTCTTTCTTGTTTTGTTTTTATTTTGTAACCGTCAGTTTCTTTTTCGGATCTTATTCGACATGATTTTGTTTTTAATTAACAATTGATACTTTTGTTTCTCGTTGATCGGAAAGGCGCCAAACTAATTAAAAATCAATTGCTTTCGACTGAAATGCGGCAAAAAAAAAATAATTATTTAAAAGCATCGCGTTTGTAAACTTTATTTCAGCAGAATAATGGGTTGGCCTTGAAATGCTCTTCAATTAAGAAATACATTTTGTATGTATTTTTACAAATTTAATTAATTTATTATTTTTACAAATTTAATTTATTTATTATTTTTACAAATTTAATCTATTTATTATTTGTACAATCGTTTTTTTTCTCGCGAACCTGTGCAATTAGCGATTGCAAGATTCAGTTCTGGAAGTTAATTGACTCGGCGTGTCTTTTGAAGTGCTAATTTGCATCATCTCAATCCAGCGAACTGTTTAATTTTCAAACAGGTATGTTTAATCGGTAATTGACAGCGTTAGGTGACGTTTCCTTCTCTCTCAGTCTTTCTCTTTCGTTAGATGATTTTATTTTGCAAAGGGGAAGGGGCGCATTTTTGCATGTGGCTGTTTATTATTGGAGTTACTTTTGATGCGTTCGCGTTCGGAGCATATTTCCGCTAAGGCTGCGGTCATTGTTACGATTTGTATTTGAAATGTTAGGTGTTTTCAAGGTCACAAAAGAGCTCGGATTTGAATCGACTTGACCTTGCGATAAGTCGACAAACTGTGTTTAAAATGCTGGGTACAATTAAGGGTCTTCTTCATCGTCAGATTTTGAAATGCCCTGAAAATATCAGGTCAGTAAATAATCCATAATCAAGAACGTCCTACAAAGTTCAAGGTCACTACTAATCAAACTGTTGGATCTCCTGTAATTTCGTAGTTGAAATGTTAGGTGTTTTCAAGGTCACAAGAGCTCTAACTAGAATCCATTTGACCTTGAAATAAGTCGATAAGCTGTCTTTGAAATACTGGGTATAGACATGGTTCTTTTGCAACGTTAGATTTTGAAACATCCTGCAAAATTCAAGGTTAGTAAATAATCTGCAAATTAAGAACGTCCTCCAAACTTCAAGGTCATCAATAATCACACTGTTGGATCTCCTAAAATTTTGTAGTTGAAATGTTAAGGTGTTTTCAAGGTCACAAAATAACTCTAATTAGAATCGTCTTGACCTTGAGATGAGTCGATAAATTGTGTTTGAAATACTGTGTACAGTTAGGGTTCTTCTGCAACGTCAGATTTTGAAACATCCTGCAACATTCAAGGTCAGTAAATAATCCGTAAATCAAGAATGTCCTCCAAAGTTCAAGGTCACTAATAATCCAACTGTTGGATCTCTTGTAATTTTGTAGTTGAAATGTTAGGTGTTTTCAAGGTCACAAAATAACTCTAATTAGAATCGACTTGACCTTGAGATAAGTCTTTGAAATACTGTGGACAATTAACGGTTTTTTGCAGCGTCAGATTTTGAAATATTCATAGTTACTAAATAATCCGATCGTAGCACCGACGCCGCCTCTTGTAGTCGTGAGAGGTCCAAAGGGCAGGTGTCAAGGCGCAAGGCCACAGGAGTCTGGAATCGACCTTGACGTTAAGTTGACCTTGATAATAATCTCTATGACCTTATAACTTTTTGCGCAAAATCAAGTCAAGGACATTAATTAATTAATTCGATACATTCAAGGTCACTGATAATTCCTTGATTTTAGAGACAATTAAGATCATTTTCTAATCTTACTATTTTTGAAGGTGAAGGACGCTTGTTACAGTTTAATTCCCCGGTTCGGTTTTTTTTTTTAAATTCACGTGGGGTACGTTTTAGTTGTTGACCGTTGGCCACACTGTTCGTTTCCGGTTTAGGCGCATTGATGTTACGCTCTCATTGGGTCCGGAAGTCACGTTATCTGTCAAGTAATCTGAAACTTCTTTCAATATTCAAGTAGTAGTTCAAATAATTACGTACTTATTTGAACTACTACTTGAATATTGAAAGAAGTTTCAGATTACTTGACAGATAACGTGACTTCCGTACCGGTATGGGGAAAGTTGGGCGCGGCGATAAGTTGGTGCGAAATATCTTCTGACTCGATAATTACAAGTTACCAACTGGGTCTCTTTGAGTTAGATTTGGATTGAATACGACGCCATTGTCTGAAAACCACGATGCTGCGTGGATTTTGTTTGAAACCACCGTTCCGGGTGGATTAGGTTTCGCAGATTTATAAGCCGCAATTACATGATAAAACCACGCATTCTTTCTCAATAAAATTGTCACTAACATTGTTATTTGTTCGGATAAATCATTTTCTCAATTCTATCGAATTTGGCTACCCGTGAACTCGTTTCCCGCCCACGACCATCTCCACTGAGCTGGAAATATCCGAAATTTTTTTTTCTAAACGGCACAGGTAGGTTTCCAAAAGTCGTAATCAGTCATTGTGTAGCTAAAGAGCAATGAGCAAAGACCAGGTAACAAAATGCTTCAGTATTATAAAATAACAAAGAAAGAACGGCACTTGTTCGATTATATTAAAAAGGCCTTTGCGGCGCACGGAGACTTTCGTTTTTCGAAGAAGGTTTTCTCCTCCTGCAGAGGAAACAAAAACCAGGAGCGCTGGTTTGTTTAGTTTTAGATTACTCCCGCCTACAAAGGAAAAAGAAACGAAAAAGAAAAACCGGAACGCGAGGTAAACTCCGACTAACAAATCGATGAACTAAATCGTACCAAACTATTTGGAATAAGCAGAGGAGCGAATAAGAAAGAAAGCCGCTGTGTTATTTATTCATTAAATACAAAATGGGAAACTTTGAACGTTAAATATAAAATTAAAAATTCTTTTTAACTACTTCAGTAGTTTGGAGTTGGCGGTCGTAAAGCTTCTATAACCACTTAGGCTTATCAACTTCTTTTACTGCTGCTTAATCGAAAGTTTTTTTTTTTTTTTGTAGTGGAAGTGTAATTCTAATAACGCGAAAAGTTTACGCTCAAACAAAATAGCAGCACAGAGTAAACGGTTTTAATAAAACCGTTGGGCGCTTCCAAAACCCAAAAATGGAGTTTTCGATTTAAGAAAAAAAAAACCTAATGATAAAAGCGACCGAGAAATAGTTGTAATAAAGCAAAGTAAGAACGCCATTTTGTTGGGGTGGCTCAGGTGATTTGTGAATGGAAACTATTGCGCCGTGTTCTAAAAGAGGTATTCACCTAAACAAAAAAATGTAAAAATTTTAAATTCCTGAAGGAAAACATATTTAATTTCATTTAATCTCTCAAGTCGATGATAAATTAGTAAGAATTACAATGCCAGTTTGTTTCCAAGGCCATAAGCACCGCGTCTTTCTTAAGTATCGCGCACTTGATGAAATATGATACTGAGTGCAGTCTTTTTGCTTCGATTTCTGTTGCGTATATAAAAAGCTGACCGTGCAGTTCTCATATGGAACTTTCCGTTGCACTCGCGGAAAAACTTGAAAACGAAATTACCGCGTCACCTAGCTGGTAAAAGTATGTGGTTCCTTCTCTTTCTTTCTTTCTGCTTTACGCAGCAATCTGCATCTGCATTATTGTCTTATAGCATCACCATTCCAGACAATTTGCTTTGTTTGATAAGTTGGGACATAATCCGGACAACACAAACATCCATGGTCCTGGTGGGATTCGAACCCACGCCGACAAGTGACTCGACTTTATAAGTCCGCTAGGGTAACCGGTGTGCCATTCGCCTGCCCAAAGTATGTGGTAAAAGGGTGTATCGCTTGGTGATGTGCTGGTTGGGGGGGGGGGGGGGAGCGTATCATGGAAGTTTTTAAAAACAATTAAAATTTGTATTAGCCAATTGGTTTTTACGTGAACTCAAAAAGCTTAAGAAAGCTCGCGACTTATCTTGTTCCGGATGATTCTAAATTAAAATCAAGATTCAATTTAATTTGATTAAATTCAATAATTTTTCCTCAAGTTTAATACTCGCGACGGAAGGCAAAATTTTTTCCCGTTGTATGTTTTTATCGAAAAATTGTCATAACTTTTAAAATCATTGTGTGCCATGAAATTGGATACGATATTATATAATTAGGTTTCAGTCGGTAAGCAAATCACTGCAAAAGATAGGAAAAGCCTTGCCTCTCTCCATTTATATTTTTATACCGGATGGTGCATTTTGAAACGCAACATTTTTTTCTGTTTTTATTGTTCCTGCAATTGTACAGGATTTATATATTTTGTAAACTGCGAGACATTGGCTTGTATTATCTTTTTATTTTCTTTAATATATTCAAAAAGAAATTCATTATTCTTTGACAGCAAACATGGCCGCCTTGCATTGGATGACTTATTAATTGGCTTCAATTTGTCAATCCTAACGCAATAAAGTGATCATAGGATGTCGCTGTTTAAACTGTTCTTTAATATATTTGTTAAAATTACCATTATCTTTTATTTTACTGGTTTTAATTACTTTCAATACCTTCAATAAGTTAATCGAGGAGAAACCTAATCATTTTTAGATGAATAACGGCCCTGTCCTGACATTTCGAGGGAAAACACCCCTGGCCGAACATTTTCGGCTATAAAATTCAACTAGCTAACGAACCAGAGTCTTGACCCTTTGACTAAAAAAAGAAGTACCCTTAAATTATTAGATAAATAAGCCACAGTCGTTACAGCATTAATTTATTATAATTTCAAAGCCTGACAATTCCGGTTAGTCAGATATTTATGACAAGCGATTTCTGTGCGAATTGAATTTAAATATGCGAGAAGTTTGTAACGTCTGTTTCATTCTTTCGTTAATTAAGCTTTTATTGTGGGCGTCCTTTCTTGGATATATCGAGATCGAACTTGTGAAATTAATTGGTATCGGTGAGTTGTTCCCCGTACGAGTTCGTTGAAGCGAACTACGTGACCGAAGCGTATGTATATCGCTGCATGTCACTAAGGGGGAGGGGGGTACACACGAGCACCGCTTCGCCCCTTGACCGCTAATACGTGGATGTTTGCCCCTGGACGGAACGTGACAAATTGACTTGGTGTACGGAATTGAGGTTGGATATTGCCACGTTGGAATTAAATTACTTTGTATAATTTCAAACTTGTTAAAACAACGTACGATAAGGTTACAGACTGTCACGTTTTTAGCAAAATTTAATTTTCTTCTCGAAAAATATACTGGATGTTCTTTACTGTGTGCAAATATTTAAACCTGTAATATATCACCATAAATGGCAACGATTGAACACATATAGTAACAAAAATTTAATAGTTTTCGAGAAAAATGCAGTGGCAGATTTTCACTAAACCGTTTGAGAACTGCTGGCGTAGCTAACAGTGGAATGCGGCCGCCTGTTGAATTACGACCCTAAGCCGAAAATAGGTCAGTAATTAACTTTTTGACCTTGTGCACGAACTGATCAATCAAAACATTTTGAACGCGTTTCCAAAGTGCCTGGATTTATTAAAATAAATAAATGTAACTTCACTCCAAGTAATTACAAGTTGAGGCATTTTTAAATTAAAAACTAGTAATAATAATAATAATTTCACAATTATAGGACGAAATAACTTTAGAGAATAACTTTAACAAAAAATATAAACAAAAAAAAAATAACATTAAAATACATCGAACATGAAGAGAAAGATGCAATTTAAGAAGCTGTGAATATCGCGTGTCGTTCGCAGTTTCCGAACAAATTAAAATTGTAATTTATCATTCCACATGTATCATTAATAGATTTATCAAAATTTGACATTTACTTTTTTCCATGGACCGTAAGTAGTAATGCTTAATTATTTATGTATGGTTGATTATTGATTATGTCACGACGATTTCGATTCGTTCAAACCCTTCCCTTCTTAGTTAGGGGCAAGGCCAGGTTTGGCTTTATTAATTTGTGACGTGCCTGTCGCATGCAGTAGTCCTTGTGATATCCTCAGAACCGGCGGTGGTTATGGTTGCGCGCGCTCGGCCGTTTCCGCGGTGCGTTCGTTTGGAAAACGGCGCACAATTTCGTGTTGACGAGGAACTTTGCCTTTTAGTGGATGCCCTGGTGGACTGAAACTCTTTCAAGTTGTCTCGGCTTATCCCCATCGTTAGGGGTACGTACGTTTGCGATGGATGCTCATTTTCAAACAATTTTTCAAATGATTATTTTCGGCGTAACCGATTTTTCGGTGAGGAAGCAAAATGTGATTGTGCAAGTTAAAATTTTGGCGGTCGATTGCCGCCGATTGTACGCCGAACAAAATCGGTATAATTGAATTGTGATTAGAAGGTTGCTTCGATCAACTCGAGGAGAACTCCCATTACGTCCTACCACGTGACGAAATATACTGAACATTTTCGTCAGAATTGAAAAACCCAGTGCATTTACTTTGAGGCGCCATATGTTCGTTGCGGGAGGGGGGTTGAGGCTATTTAAAATTGCGATTGAAAGCGAAAAGGAGCAACCTGCCAGATACAAAATACCAGCTCTACTAACTTTGAGGTTAAATCCCATGAACGCCATCTCTGAACAGTAAGTGAAAGCTTCTAGTGACATATCGAATTTTAATTATTTTATTTTATGATGTGTGATGTGATCAAGACAACGCCAGACCAAGGTTTTCTTATTAAACTCACTCTTAGCTGAACTTATTCTTGAAGCTAATCTTCTTTTTGCTTGTAAAAGTCAGATCTGATTTACTGGACTACTAAGGCCTAGCCTCGTCTAGTTTTTGTCGCAGGTATTGTCATTCTCATTATTTTTTTTCTAAATTTTGGAAAAAAAAACTGTTTTCAATCTTGAATCGGACACTGTAAAAATTGGGAAGCGTGAGTGAAACGTTGAGTGTTCTTCCCAATTTTAATAGTGTCCGGTTGAAGATTAAAAACTATTTTCTTACAAATTTCGTCAGACAAGAGGCGACTTCAATTCCGAATTTTCAGACTCCATATTTTCTTTGAACACGACCAGTAGCACCAACAGTGCTTTCTTTCATTGCTCTCTCAAGTATTGTCATTCTTTAAACAAGTCATGTGCAACGTATGAAATAATGCGGTTTTACCAAAGCATCTCTTGCGTTTGTTCCGGCGTTTGTCATAACATAACATATGCAAACTACCTACTTCTTCACTGAGCTTGGTCGGTACAGAAGCAATTTTGTGAATCTACCCCTTTCTTCACCGAGCTCGGTCAGCCTAGAAGTAATTCCTGCGACATTCTACCTCTCAATCGACTCTGAGAGGGGCCCTCTTAGTTATTCGTTTTAATTTAAACTCACAATCGCAGGAGCAAATTCTGGCGCCCAACGTGGGGCCCTCATTTTATTTCCCTATTTATTTATTTTTTTTTTAGTGAAATGGCTGCACTTGCGCACTGCTCTTATTTCTTGATTGATTCGAACGAGTAGGTATATTTGTTTATACCTGCGGTGTCCTTCCCCTCGTCCTCAATTCTCCATTAACCCCAAATTACTCCCTCTCTCTCGCCGTTGTAGCGAGGATTCTTCTCATCGTCCGGTGAAGCGGAACTCGTTCGTCGAAGAGAGGGCCGCGCTCTCGAATAAATTATTATTAAAAGGCTGTAACCTCGGCGATTCGTTATGCAAATGCCTTCTTCATCTGCGCGGCTCAAAGGAGTGCGACGGTGAGGAGAAGAGGGCGAGCGATCGTCGAATTAAATCCCCCGGATAAAAGGCGGCCGCGTTTATTAACTTGGCCGGCTGAAAAGAAATCGGACTGCCTAATTGAATGGCTGCGTCGTTCGTTCTGTCGCCGAACGAACGTGTAACGGCTCTTTGATTACGCCGAGTAGTAAATTACGTGCGGGATTTCCTGGCACGGATGTGCAAAATAAAAAGCGTAAAGATAGTACGGGAAGGCATCAGTGCAAGTTTGTTTTGAAATTCGAATTGAGTTGTAAGAATTCAGATTAGTTACGACTCATATGACTCATTCGAAAATTCAAAATGCAATACGTGCAGCATTAGTCAGCTTACAGAATACAAAGAAATGCGATCTTACTACATAAAAGAAAATTACAAGCTTGCATTGCGCACTGTAATAAATATTGCATTTGCAGAGTGATATATCGTTGAATCGGCGATGAGTCGTAGAAAAGCCTTCAGCGCAGTTTCTAGTGCGAGTGAATTCCCAGAAATTCGGGCTGGTTTAAGCTCCTCACGTCCTCGTCGGGAAATTCTTCCAAACTCAAAATTTTCCTTCACTCAATTTTCCTAATTTAATATAAATAAAGTGTACTTAAGAAGCATCCACGACTGGCGAAGATGAGTTTGATTTAAGCAGAATCGTTGCTGCTTAAAAACGACGCCTAGATCTTCCTTTCTCTTTGTTTCATACTCTAGTTTCATTTCAATTTTATAATCCAGACGATTTTATTAATAATCTTATAGGAGTATTATTTTACTCGTACGGGAAAAATAATATTTAACTGTAATAAAATTATAAACCAGTCCTTAATACTCAGCTATTCGCATTTATCGGTTGATGTGCGATACATTCTTTTGTATTTTAATATACAGTATGTCCCTGCAGTGTGTTTCCAAAAGAGAAAATGATTTAATTTTAATTTTGCAAAGAAAAATACCAAAATATTTCTTTTGTTTGACTTATAATAGGTCTGTAATTAAAATTTCAACCTTAATGCAGGGTGTCCTTAAGATCGAAAAAAACCAAATCAACATTTTTAACTTTCGATTAACTTCCTGCGTAATTCAAGTTTACGTCCTCCCTGTAACTGTTACGGATTTGTTAAATTGATTTTTTTAATATTTCCATTTTGTTAGGTAAGTATGCCTTATTCCGTCTCCATAAATAATTTTTTTTTTAAGTCAGGGTCATTAAAATGAACTAGTCTAGTCAATATGGGAACGTGGGTTGTGTTTACAAGAATATTAAAAAATATGTACTTTAGACAAAGGAAAGGAAAGGATATTGTTAGCGAAATAAATTCATTAAGAAAAGAACCACTATCAGTGAGAATTCTGTCATATCCGGTTATCGAACCCGGGACACATCGGTTACATGCCGACCACTCTTCCTGCTGAACTAATGTGACTCCGAAGTTCAAATGTTTTAATTAGCAACAAGTGGTGAATGTACTTTGATTTGCCGAACCCAGTAAGTAAGGAAAGAATCCTTTTCTTTGTGAATTTTCTACTGTCTCGGGTTCGATTCCCAGATGTGACAGAATTTTTTTTGTCTTCCTGTTAGTGCTTCTTCCCTTAATGAATTTATTTCGCTCTTCCTTTGTGAATTTTCTTCTTAATTAAAACTTTCGAACTTCCGAGTCACGTTAGCTCAACTGGAAGAGCGGTCGGTATGTAACCGATGTGTTAAGTTTAATGAAAAATATTTTATTTTGGTCGTAGCTACTATTCGAAAACAGAACATTTGAAATTGAATTACTGATTTTACTCTCTTTTTGATTCAATTGTAGTACGTCCACTGGCTCTTAATAGATGGCGTTGATGAGACTGTGAATGCAGATTTAGAAGAAAAAAAATCTGTATTGATGTGTATCTTCCAAATTTTTTTACAGTAAAGAACAAAAGAAATACGGCAGAGATGAGGCAAAAACTTAGAAGAAGAAAAAAATCAGTGTTGTTGTGTATTTTCCAAACTATACAAAAGATGGCGCTGCTAATTCTTTGCTACAACCAAAGACAATCTGCAAAATTCTTAACTTTTACAGTAAACAACAAAAGAAATACTTCAAAGATGAAGCAAAAACCTAGAAGAAGAAAGAAATCGTTGTTGTGTATTTTCCAAACTATACAAGAGATGGCGCTACTGCGAAATCTTTAAAAAAAGTGTTCGAATTCGAATGATGGCATTGCTAATAGTGACTGTGAAAAAAAATTTATTACTTCAAAAACTGTACGTTAGATGGCGTCGCTATTTCTTTTGCTGCCATTTTATTACAATCTGCAAAATTCTAAACTTTTGCGGTAACAAAGAAGACAAGAAATATGAAAATAAAAACTTTTTACGAGAATTGTTTTATCATTTTCAATTTAAAAAAGTCATTACTTCTTGAAAAAAAAAATTAAACGCGATCAAGGGTAAGAGTGTAAAATTAGAATTGGCAGAAAATGAAAAGGTGATGAAATTATTTCTCCACTGTACAGTAGAGGGCGCTGATCCTCACCACAATCGACTGGCAATGTTTTAAAAAAAAAGTACTCCACTAATTAATACTGATAGCATTTTGTAAAACAAAAAATTTATTTTTATGTTAATTTTCAAAATATTTTTGCTACAATATTACCTCTCCTTGATTAAAAAAAAAAAACTTAATGGCGCCACTGCAGGGTTAAGTTATGTTTGGGGACATTTTGAGTAAATTTTAGGCGACTAACAATAAGTTAAGTATGTCACGTGGTATAAACAAAGACACTCATTTTTTTTAAATTTTCATTTAAAGAAATTTTACATTTATCAAACATCTTTTATTAAAGAAAGAACCACTAACAGGAAGACAGTAAAATTCTGTCACTTCCGGGAATCAAATCTGCGACACATTGGTTACATGCCGATCGCTCTTCCAGCTGAGCTGACGTGACTTCTCGAAGGTTCGAAAGTTTTAATTAGGAACAGATGGTGACGAAATGAGATTTACCGAAAGCGGCAAGTAGAAAATTTCACAAAGGAAACGCAAAATCTCATAAAGGAAAGGCAAATCTCATTTCGTCACCACATGTTCCTAATTGAACCCTTCGAATTCCGAAGTGACGTTAGCTCAGCTAAAAGAGCGGTCGGCGATGTGTCTCGGGTTCGATTCCTGGATGTGACAGAATTTTTCCGTCTTCCTGTTAGTGGTTCTTCCCTTAATTAATTTATTTCACTAACAATATCCTTTCTTTTACGAAAATATGTTTTAACTTGGCAAAATACGTTAAATTTTTCTAAATACAGTGTCATTTAATTTTCTACTGTTCAAAATTAACTACTTCGAAAAATTGTTCTTAGATCAACGGTATAGGCAACCATACAAGCCACCGTGTTCAATGAGTTGCCCGTACTGAAACTTCTTAATTTTCGAAAAAGTCTGATTTACCATTTTTTAAAATTTCCAAAAAAAATGTCAAAGGAAAAAAGAATTCTTGCATTGTTCTAATTAAATGCAAATTTGGTGACAATTGGTTTGATAAAAAGACCCGATTTTATGACCATCATGAAATTAACAATTTCAAATTGTTTTTTATGGAGACGTTTCAAATAAAATGTTTACAAGAAACAATGTGAAAGTGTAAAAAAAACGGGTAAGAAATTCTAATGCGACATTAACAATTAAAGAAATCGATAGAGATTACAAGGACCACTTGAATGACCTTGGTAAGTTAATCGAATAGTTAAAAATGTTGTTGATTTTGTTTCTTTTTCTTTTCAATTTGAAGAACAGCCTATGTTAAGATTGAAGTTTTAATTCCGGATGCGTTCGTCATAAATCAAGCAACCAATATCCTCCCTTTGAATTTTTAATTTTTTTTGTAAAATTAAAAGTGAACTTTTTCTCCCTTGTGTAAGCTCAACCCGGGGACATACTGTATATTATTATTTAAAGATTCGGACCTTTATTTATTTAAGTTATTGCAATATGGAAGAACAATTCCCCAAATTGAGAAAGAGATAAGAAGTTAACCAACTGTCCAACCAATTCTGAAAATATAAGTAGACGCCACACCATTCGAGCAATCCGTGGAAAACAAAGTAGAAAACGATTTTTGGAGGTTCAGCGCTAAAAGAATTGGAGACAAAAAGGGGGTGAACTGATTTTCTCGTTATTATTGAAGCATGCAGTCCTTCCTTTCTCGTTTTACTTTGTCACCCTTTTTCCACCCCCGTCTGTACGTTTTACATATTTTTGAGATTCTCTAAGTAACTTAAAATACTAATTGCTATTTCGTTCTTCAGTGATTTTTAACCATCTTGCTCCAATATGTACTCCTATTATAGAAAATATCGTAGTCCCATGAGCAGGATTATTATTTTTCTCTGATTTTTCTGATTTAATAGCGCCCGGCGAGAAACTGAACCCCCCCCCCCCTGAAAAATTAAACCGAAATGGATTTGCTTTCGCACGGACGACCGGGAAGCGTTCGGATTGAATTATTCGATTTGTTGCAAAGAGCTCGGCGCGATGCCGAGTCACGCGGCTTCCGGTGTAAGCCGATCTTTCGCCTCGTCGTCATCGTGGAATATTCGCGGTGACGGCTTCCGAATTAGTTCGCTAATGGCAGTGTCGAAGTTTCGGCCGCGGTCGCCGCTTTAAAATGGTTCCTGCGGTCGCCTAAGACGAAACATGGCGGCCGATCTGGAACTCCGTATTATGCACTCATCGTCGAAATTAATTAAAGTCGACGGAAACGCCAGAGACATTTTCGCAAACATATGAAATACATACGTAAATGAAAAGTTACGTTAATACTCTCCCATCAGGTTACAAAACCATAACAAAATACATAAGTAGTTTCAATTAATGTATATAAAGAATTAAGGTTCAAGTATTGACACTTGCGGCACACCTTGACGTTCGCACGTATCACGGAGTATGGCGTTAACTTCTCCCACCTCAGCTCTGGTAGGGTGTGAGGGCGCTGTTTGAACACTTTTTTCTTCAGAAATCCCTGAAGAAAGAAATCGCGAATACTTAAATCTTGTGACCACGTCGATTCTGTGTTGCAGATTTTTTTTTACATTGAGACATGACGGCCGTAATTCATGGTCATGGTAACACCTTCCTCCTCCCCTCAAAAAAAGTACTCGGAATTATGATTTGGCATTTTGACACAATTAGACTCTTTTGTGAAACAATTTAAAAATTACGGAAATTAGCACGCTTAAACTTTACGAAATGGTTACGAAACTGGAACGCGAGCATTACAAGTACTGCGTAAACTCAGGGCTAATGGAAATGGACAGAAACAGAACAAACTTGATTTGGATTTCCAAAGGCTTCGCGCAGGAAATCCTTGATTTTTCATTTGTTATTTTGTGTTTATGGGAACAATGTAAACGTAAAGAAACAAATAACAACTTGATTTATCTGACTTTCAAAGACTTCTCCTTTAGAAATATCGACGATTGTCAACACAATCGTCAATTTTTCCTGATCACATTATAGAGTAACAAAAAAAAACAATAAAACGACATACAAAGAAACAAAAGAAAGTTCGATTTGATTTTAAAAAAATGCTTCGAAAATTTGCATTCTTTCGCAAAGAAAAAAGTTGATTTTCAAAAACTTCATCACGATTAGATTTTTGTAAAACTATTTAAAAAATACGGACATAATTAGCATGCTTAAACTTTACAAAAGGGTTATGAAACTGGAACGCGAGCATCGCCAGTATTCCGCAAACTCAGGGCTAATGGAAATGGAAAGAAATAGAACAAACTTAATTTGGATTTCCAAATGCTTCGCGCAGGAAATCCTTGATTTTTCATTTGTTATCCTGTGCTTACAAGAACAATGTAAGCGTAAAGAAACAAATTTCTTCTTTAGAGAAATCGACGATTGTCAACACAATCGTCGTCAGTTTCTCTTGATTACATTACAGAGTAATAAAAAAGACAATAAAATGACATACAAAGAAACAAAAGAAAGCTCGATTTGATTAAAAAAAAAATGCGTTGAAAATTTGCATTCTTTCGCAAATAAAAAAAGTTGATTTCCGAAAACTTCGCCACGATTTTTCATTCGTTCTTCGTTTATTTTTCGTTCGTTTTAGAGTTCCTTCTATCGACGATAGTCTTTCGTTTTCAGTTCGTACTATCACGATTAGATTTTTGTAAAACAATTTAAAAAAATGCGGAAATAATTAGCACGCTTAAATTTCATACGAAAGAGTTATGAAACTGGAACGCTAGCAACGCAAGTTTTCCGCAAACTCAGAGTTAATGGAAATGAAAAGAAACAGAACAAACTTGATTCGGAGATCCAAAGGCTTCGCGCAGGAAATTCTCGATTTTTCGTTTGTTATTTTGTGCTTACAAAAACAATGTAAGCGTAAGGAAACAAATGGGAACTTGATTTACATGATTTTCAAAAACTTCTTTAGAAAAATCGACGATTGTCATTTTTTTCTTGATTACATTACAGAGTAACAAAAAAAGACAATGAAACGACATACAAAGAAACAAAAGAAAGATTTGATTAAAAAAATCGTTGGAAATTTGCATTTGTTCCGCAAATAAAAAAAAGTTTTATTTTCAAAAACTTCGCGATGATTTCTCATTCGTATTCCGCCTCTTTTTTGCTCGCTTCAGATTTGCTTCTTTCGACGGTAGTCTTTTGTTTTCTGTTCGTATTGTCGCGATTAGATTTCTTAAATAATTTTAAAAAATACGGAAAGAATTAACACACTTATACTTTATGTATAATCAGCGCCTAATCACATTCCAACTACGAAACCCTAGGACTCAGTAATAAACGACGCTCGGGTTATAAAACTGGAACGCGACCATCGCAGGGAATTCCGCACACTCAGGGTTATTTCGCGACCTAGTTAAGCAAGCATATTTTTGTAAACTTTTCCGTATGAATGGTTCGAACCGAATTCGGAACTTTACCAATCGAGAGGCGCTGGCGTTTCCATCCCTGATGGACATCATCGTCGTTGATCTTTAATCTCGTCGCCATAGGATTTTGACATTCATCATATTCCAGTTACGAAACGACGAGCAAGTTATGAAAGTGGAACGCGGCCATTGCAGGGAATTCCGCACACTCAGAGTTATTTCGCGACCTAGTTAAGCAAGCTTATTTTTTTACAAACAAACCCGTGTAAATAGTTCGAGCCGAATTTGGAATTTCATCAATAGGCGTTGCCGTTTCCACCCCCGATGGATATCATCGCCGTTGACCTTTAATCTCGTCGCTACTAGACTTCGACTCAACATTCAAGTTCTGTCATCGCCTCGCCGCCAAAGCCGGTTAATCGAACACATCGGAGAAGCTCTTGACAAGTCACAGCGAAACATTTCAAGGCCACCGAGCTCCCTACAACAGCGCCGAAGTATGTCCATTTCACACGACCTACAGAGATTAAATTAAATGAAATCTAAATAAAGAAGAATCTTGTGATAAAAGTCGAGCTTCAGACACCCAAGTCAGTTCTTGCATAACCCGTCTAAAAATAGATATTTTCCTTGTAAGAGGGTCAGATTTGGCCGACCTTGTACATACAACTTCGGTGCATGACTTTGATTTTGCATCCCTTGCATGCAAATTTGTGCTGCGGAACTTATTATGCCATCAAAAGTCGAGTTCGAATTTTTGCGTCACCGCAGTTTGAAATTTGATTAATAATTTCATAGTTATTCTGATTTGGCCTGATCTAAATAAACGTCAGTATTCAAGATTTAACTACTTACGCCTTAAATATTTAAAGTTTTTTTTTTTTTAATGTAATGTTTAATTCTGTATACGGCGTTTGCTTTTCAATACCTACACGTCGGCTAACATAACGATTTCTTGATGACACACGCCTTTGTGCATTTTTAATAAATCCGACGATCGGAAATCGTTATATTTTTACAACGTTGCTTTGTTACGGGTTTATTTAAATTTAAAACATTGCGTCTCTCGTTCGCTAAGTTTATTTTTTAGGTCCGGAACTGGTCCTAAATACGGCCCTGACGTAAACGTCAAATTTTAATTTTTCCTAACCGATCACTTTTTAAGTATTGAATTGATCATGCTTCGTCTCCATCTTTACTGAATGATGTCCTGCTGACATATTAACGGATTCTTTGAGATAATTACGAAACAATCTTTGATTTTTTTTTTTGAAGATCACCGTCGATATTTAATTCCGGTGCCGCCATCTTAATTTCATATTTTCACACAGAAATTTCTGCATTTTTTGGAATTTCGATCGGTAATTGTTGTTTTTAACAACGATGTAAGTGCTCATTTCAATTTAAGTAAATGCGTTTCTGGTTCACTAAAATTTATTTATTCTGAGCCTGGAACTGTTCCTGAATCCGGTCGTGACGTGAGCGTTTCACGAAAAATTTCAACTTTTCTTTTTTTAAGCATTAGAATCTGACTTCGTAGACTCTATCGACTTTACTGAATGATTTTCGTGCTTAATATTAACGGATTCGTTGAGACACTCGTGATTTCGTATTTTGACGTTCGATTGTGCGTACAATCTTGCAACATTCTTTACGTTCTTAAGTTGATCGGCCTACTTTGAGCTTCCCTGCACTGATAGTGGCAGGTTTGAACTTGAGTGACCACTTAACACCCGTCTCTTACACTTTCACCCACAGTATTATTATTTTTTAATACACATATTTTGTCACCTAACGTGATTTCTCTTGTTTTTTGGTGCAGGGGGGGAGTTCTTCTTACAAGACCCCTTGCCTCTAGCAATTTATTTCGGAGCTAACCATAGGTATTACGCGGTGTCCGTTGAATACGACAACAGTCAAGTTGTACCATGGATAATTCGGTTAGCTAGTAAAGCCTGCTCTCTATCTGTACACCCCTAATTACTATCTGTACACCCCTAATTACTATCTGTACATTCCTAATTACCTACATTTAACGTAGCAACTTAAAGCGAGTTAAATCGGTTCGCCCCGACACTAATTATAACGTATGGGAATCCCTCCCTCTTCTCCACTGAGCAGTCCTGGCAAACGCAACGTTAATCCCAGGTACTTTCTGTTAGCCACTCGTTCAGTTAGTGGCCTCTACTTGCAGCCCCTGCAGTCACTAATAATTAAATTATGCTGAATTACATGCTGCAACTCAGAACAGAATGCAAAACGCTTTTGTGCATAGTTGTCATTCGCATTAAAAATGATGATTAAACAAAATTTTCTTTATCATTACGAACCGCCTGCGATTTATGCTCGAGGACGACCCGCTCGGGTGTTAATTAAGCGTTTACGGGCGAGTTGAGCCCGGAATTTATGTAACCGGGAAGCAGCACAGCTCGTTCTTGGACGAATGCAGCGGCGGAAAATTTCGCGTTTTAATTGCTCCGGCGCGGATTCCTGCGCCCGGAAACGGCTCCGGCTGTTTGTTCGCGTTCGACCTGGCGGCTGGCTCGCTCATAATAATGAATTTCGCATATGAATTATGCCGTGTGAAGGCGGCCAGAATGCGGCGGCGGCGTTCGTAAAGAGCCGTTCGAGCTGAAAAATGCAGGCGGTGAAGTCCCGGAATGTGTTCCGGTTCGCTCGGGCGGGCGTGCAACAAGAAACGAGCAGTGTTTTGATTCAATTGGGTTTTCAGATGCGGTTTTGTTTGGAAGGCGAATCGGGAAATGAAAACTAAAAATCACAAATGTAAAGTGAATTTCATGCGCGAGGATGATTAAATACGATTCCAAACTTTGAGGTTATCTGAAAATGCCACCTATTCGTCGTGTTACAGTTTCTTTTCCCTTTCTTTTATCGGCACTCCCTACATGGTGCGAAAATTGTTACTGTGCTTTATTGATGTACTCCACGGCCGGTGACCGGCTTCGACGGTTTACTCCGAATTATGCCGAGTATTCACGCGCTTTTGTCAGTATAGTGCTTAACCACCCCCCCCCCCCCCCCCATGTGAGTTTATTTGCCATCGGCTAACTCGATCCGTGTTCTACGGTTTTTTGTTCTCTTTTTCCCCTAGGCTTTAGTTCCCCGTCACTCCTTTTCCCCTGTCTTCCGAATCGAGTTAGCGACACTTCTTTCTGTCTTAAGAGTTCGAGTAAATCATTTATTGTTTTGTTGTAGATACTGTTTTGGTGTAATATGTAATATTTCACTTGGGGGGCGAAATATACTCCACGGCCGGCGGCCGGCTTCGACGACTTACTCCGAATTATGTCGCGTATTCACACACTTTTGTTAGCCTGGTGCAGATAATTATAAAAACGGTACAAGCCATTTTCAAATTGTAATGACAAATCAATATAGCTTCAATTGTCTCTATTGACAATCTAGTTCTTTTATCGGCCCATTGAGTTACCATTCTCAGTTCTCCACATTTGCAATGTGCGCCGGAATGGCAAATATGTTATTGGCATAATTTTCTTAGATATGATTTTTGATTTGCAAAAAAATGCCGAGTCGCACCAACCATTCATTCTTTCATGTAAAGTTTAGGTAGAAAACGGGACTCAAAAATAGGACGAATCATATGATGGGACCGGGTAGTGAAATACGGTGACAGTCCCGAATATACGGGACGTATGGCAACCCTGGCTGCAAGGTTTTCTCGTCATTTCTCTTGTGACCACGTCGATTCTGTGTTGCAGATTTTTTTTACATTGAGACATGACGTCCGTAATTCACGGTCATGGTAGCACCTTCCTCCTCCTCTCAAAAAAAGTACTCGGAATTATGATTTGGCATTTTAACACGATTAGACTCTTTTGTGAAACAATTTAAAAATTACGGAAATAATTAGCACGCTTAAGCTTTACGAAATGGTTACGAAACTGGAACGCGAGCATTACAAGTATTCCGCAAACTCAGGGCTAATGGAAATGGACAGAAACAGAACAAACTTGATTTGGATTTCCAAAGGCTTCGCGCAGGAAATCCTTGATTTTTCATTTGTTATTTTGTGCTTACAGGAACGATGTAAACGTAAAGAAACAAATAACAACTTGATTTATCTGACTTTCAAAGACTTCTTCTTTAGAAAAATCGACGATTGTCAACACAATCGTCAATTTTTCCTGATTACATTATAGAGTAACAAAAAAAAACAATAAAACGACATACAAAGAAACAAAAGAAAGCTCGATTTTATTTTTAAAAAAATGCATTGGAAATTTGCATTCTCTTGCAAATCAAAAAGTTGATTTTCAAAAACTTCATCACGATTAGATTTTTGTAAAACTATTTAAAAATTACGGAAATAATTAGCATGCTTAAACTTTACAAAAGGGTTATGAAACTGTTTTGATGTAATATGTAATATTTCACCTGGGGGGCGAAATATACTCCACGGCCGGCGGCCGGCTTCGATGGTTTACTCCGAATTATGCCGCGTATTCACACACTTTTGTTAACCTGGTGCATATAATTATAAAAACGGTACAAGCCATTTTCAAATTGTAATGACAAATCAATATAGCTTCAATTGTCTCTATTGACAATCTAGTTCTTTTATCGGCCCATTGAGTTACCATTAAGGAAAATATTTTCTCCACATTTGCATTGTGCGCCGGAATGGCAAATATGTTATTCGCATAACTTTCTTAGACATGATTTTTGATTTGTAAAAAAAAAAACGCCGAGTCGCACCAACCATTCATTCCTTCATGCAAAGTTTAGGTAGAAAACGGGACTCAAAAACAGGACGAATTGTATGATGGGACCGGGTAGTGAAATACGGTGACAGTCCCGTATATACGGGACGTATGGCAACCCTGGCTGCAAGGTTTTTTCGTCGTTTTTCGGTCGGTAATAAAATAAAAATAGTTTTTTTTCGTCGCAATCCTGTTCAAAATGAATATAGTTTTTTTCGTCGCAATCCTGTTTAGAATGAATTTAGTTTTTTTCGTCGCAATCCTGTTTGGAATGATTATAGTTTTTTTCGTCGCAATCCTGTTTAGAATGAATATAGTTTTTTTCGTCGCAATACTGTTTAGAATGAATTTAGTTTTCTTCGTCGCAATCCTGTTTAGAATAAATTTAGTTTTCTTCGTCGCAATCCTGTTTGGAATGATTATAGTTTTTTTCGTCGCAATCCTGTTTAGAGTGATTATAGTTTTTTTCGTCGCAATCCTGTTTAGAGTGATTATAGTTTTTTTCGTCGCAATCCTGTTTGGAATGATTATAGTTTTTTTCGTCGCAATCCTATTTAGAATAAATATAGTTTTTTTCGCGGCAATCCTGTTTAGCAAAACGAGATGTTTATTTCATTTGTTTATTTCACAAATCATACGGCCTCTTATTGCCAAAGTTTACGGTATTATTCCGTAGGAACGCTATGGAATTATGCATTCTCTAATTGTAAAACAACTCTGGACTTGTTGTAAACCTAGACGACACCTTTGTTTTCGGGATGTTTCGTTTTAGAGTTTATTGCTCTTTTCTGTTGCCAGTCGAACGTTGCATGGCAATAATCACTTGAGTTTTGCTGTTTATTTTCCTTTGCGGGCGTTTATGTCAGCTCGCCTTTATTTGGTGCAATTCTTTTTGTCTTACTCTAATGTAACAGGAACATTATTATCGCTTTTGGACCTGATTCACAACGTTGTTAAAGTCGCTCATTCAAGCAATTTTCCTCACTTTGGTTTTCGCCAATCAAACGTTTGGCCCAGGTAAGATCCTGTGTTCGCTGTTTTTTGCGCCATTTGTTTACGACCTCCGTCTCCTATTCCTCACAATCTTTTAATCGTGGTTAACTTCAATTTCAGAGCTGACACCTTAAAGTCGTGTTACAGTTTGTTTTCCCCTTTTGTTTCGACACACCCTCTACAGTGCAAAAATTGTCTCCCAACGTCGCTCGCTAGCAGAGTCGGTTTAATTCCTGTGCAGCCGCGCTACATGGTTTCTACGACGCCGACTAAGGTTGCTGCTTTTTGGGGGCACTAATTAAATAAAAATAGTTTTTTTCGTCGCAATCCTGTTCAGAATAAAAATATTTTTTTCATCGCAATCCTGTTTATAATAAAAATAGTTTTTCTCGTGGCAATCTTGTTTAGGACAGCCAGGTTTTTATATCGTATTGTTTACTTCGCAAATAGTGTCGTCCCTTATTGCCTAAGTTTACAGTATTTTCAGTTTACAGAATTGTATAAAACAAGTCTGGACTGTAAACCTAGACGATGCTTTTGTTCTTAGTATATTATCAACATTTATTGCTTTTTTTACTATGCTCTCGATTGCATGGTAATATTCTCACGAGCTTTGCTCTTTAATTTTATTCGCGGGCGTTTACGGCAACTCCTCTTTCATTGATGCAATAATTCTTTATGTCTTCATCTTATGTAACAGGGGCCGTTTGCTTTCCACCTTGCCGCAACTCGAACTCTCGTTCATTGACAAGAATTGACTTTCTTCAGGCCCGAACATTCAGAGAACACACGCACACACCTTGTGGAGAGTGCATTTTGTACGAAACATGTTTAACTAACAGCTTTCATGTGGTAGTTGAGGGTTACGAAACAGGCCAGTCGATTTGGTTTGGATCAGTGGCTGTTTATGCTCTAATTTTTTCCATTTAAGGCGTTAGGTTTTTTCTTCGACTATGGTTGCTTTTTTGCTTGCGGTAATAAAATAAAAATAGTTTTTTCCGTCGCAGTCCTGTTTAGCAAAGCGAGGTTTTTATTTCGTTTTGTTTATCTCGCAAATTATATCGCCTCTAACGCTATGGATTAATGCATTCGTTCTCAAATTGTAAAACAAGTGTGGATTTGTAACTTGTAAAGTAACGGGGGCCGTTTCGTTTCCATCTTGTCGCAGCTCGAACTATCGTTCGCTCCTTGCAATCTATTCGGTTGAATCAGACGGCCATCATTGAAACTGATTCATAATGTTGTTATAGTCGACCGTTTAAGCGATTTGCACTCACTTTGGTTGTCGCCAGTCAAATGTTTGACCCAGGCAAGTCCCCGTGTTCGCTGTTTTTTTGTGCCGTTTTTTTACGACCTCCGTTTCCTATTCCTCACAGGCTTTTAGTCGTGGTTGACTCTCCCTCAAGTTTTATTTTTCTTCATGGTTTTTGTTTTACTTGTTTTTCGGCCTTGGTATCGCTGTATCAGTTGACCGAGTTTCCGATCCTGATTATTATATTGTTACAGCTGTGGGCTCGGGGCGTCTAGGTATTTTATGGCATTTGTGATAAGGGTCGCCAGGGACGTTCGCGATTTTTTCGGCAGGTATGTTCGGGAAAGCTGCAGAATATTCCAGCGCGACCTCAAAGATCTCTGGACATTTCAACGCGTTATCTAAAGCGAGCCCATTAACTATAAAAGCGAATATCGGGCGCTGCCAGGGCAGTCCTTATTTAAGGGGCAAAAGTTACGAGCATCGTGGGCTATAAACGGCGACGTACAGAAGTGCTACCCGTTAAAATAAGTGTTGCAGTCTCTTATGTAGAAGATTGTATTTTTAATAAAGTGTTAAAAAAAATTAGTCGACCAGTATTATTTACGAACCACGAAGTCGTAACAATATCCACACACACGCACATCCACACCTCGGTTTATTTCCAATCAGGCACACTATTTAACTGGCGAATTTATTTATTTGTTAACTGCGTACAACAGTTTTGAGGCGTTGTAGAGTAATTTTTTTGCGTCAAATATTTTTTGTATACGATAAAGTTGTTGGGTGTCTGTTTTTCTTATTTTTTCCGCGGTCAAAAAAATTAAGCGACGCCCTTTTGATATACATATATTTTGAGTTTCGTTACAATCACCGACCCACCCAACCCGTACCACTGAGAAGCCGGCGGTGCCGAAGTTACTCGTCACGGCACTAATTGTAAGTCTTGTACCTATTCGTGTAGGTAGCATTCGTATTTTGACATTTGATTGTACGCACCCATTTTCGGCCGCATTCTTCACGCTCTTAAAGTGCCATTCAGATTAATGTGCAGTTCACCGCGTAACTTATTTCATCACGTCAGCGTAAAAATAGCTTTGCTGTTGGACGGCTGTGTCTGCTCTAGTTAGAAAAAAAAAAATGGAACCAAATTGAGTCCACCCTTCGACTGTTCTGGCGACGCAAGTTTGATTAAAGTGCGGCCTTACTTCGAAGCTAAATGCCCCGATTTTATTTTTGTGACAATCGACGCGGCTACCGTTTTCTTTGTGTAAATTGTTTTGGATTGTTTTGGTAAGTTAATTTTTCTTTTGCTTGGTACTTAAACTCAGTCGTTTGTTTGATTATTTGCAGGCAAGTTCCATTTACCTTAAACGGCGCTTAGTGTTTTCTTCCTTGGATTGATTGCGCGGACAGCTCGCAACCCTTATTCAGATCTATGGCGTTTCACAGCCCCTTAGGCAAATCATAAATTTTCTGTTTCGGCATTTCGATTTCTTGCAGTCAACAAAAAAGTCAAATTGGAGTAAAATAAAGTAGTTATGAGTATTTTCGTAAAAAATTACGGGGGCGTAAAATCATCATCCGAGAGTCCCTCCCGCTTCAAGTGCCCGGGCAAACACAGCCCCGCCGGTAATCTAACGACTCGAAAAGGTAAATACCCCGACGCAGTGTGCTTTTGATGATTCGCGCGAACTGCCGAGCACGCGAAAAAAAAAAAGATCCGCGTCGAATTCCGGCCGAAACTTTCTTTCGCCTCTCGCGCGCGTATTTGCCTTCGCCGGGCCCGCAACTTCGTAATGAACTTCTCTGCCGGAATTTCAGTTAACGGACGGATTGATTTAATTTGAGCCTTTCCGCGTCGTCAGGTAAAACCGAAGGAGACGACGTTCTTTGCACAGACATCAAAGGCGAGGAGATTTTATGTAGGTACAGCGACAGACAAAAGTCGTGCGAACAATTCTCCTTCAATTAAAACCGAATACAATTTCTGAAATATTAAATAAAAAATTACAATTAACCAAAACAATTCAAGATTAAATACAATACCAATGAAGTTATGGTAATAAGTAGAAAAAAAAAAATGGTTTGGAAAGAAAGGCCAAAACAAACTTGTGGTAGAAAATAGGTTTTCTTCATGCGTAAAATTCTTTCTACTCACCAACGCTGACTTTCTTGTAATACAGAATTTAAATTAGATTATTTGAAAAAAAAATCGGTTACGATTAAATTGATTATAAAAAAATACACACCCTGAAGAACTGTATCTTCATTCTCAAACTGAGGAAACTGAGTGATTGAAAGAAGATTTTAAAATAAAAAAAATAAACAATCATTCAACGAGGAACACGACGCGTAATTAGGTCAAAAGGCTTTACTCAAAGAACGAGGAAGGTCCATTTCTTGTACGCTCCCGCACTACTTAAGTAATATTCCCTTCCAGATTGCTGCGCAAGCGGGTGGGTAATATTGGATGTTGCATTTTCCATGAAAAAATTATCCTTAATTGAGTGCAAAAATTAGGGATAAGATCGCAGCTAGATGGTGGTTCAACATATATATAAAATGAACGTTTTAGTTGATAGGGAATGTATGGGATCTGGAAAAACCCTGCGCTCTAGATAGAGTTGAACGCAAGTTGGAGCTGCCCTTGATGATTGGGCCAGAGGATCTCGGTGTTCCCGGTTGGAGTCGTGCCGTGCGCATCTCTGTTCTAGGGAATGCGGGCGACTCATTTCATTTCAATCTTGTACGCATTATCACACATTATTAATTAATTCGTCCAAAACGATTCATGGGGGAAGCGTTATCTGTGGGTTTTGAAAAACCTCAGAAAATCATTTCGGGTTTGCTGTTTCGAGCAAGGTAGGCATACATTTTGTTACTTGTTTAGTTCCACGTGCGTTTATTGTTTCGCGTTCGTTAATTCTACGTTTAACTCCTTTGTAGCAAATTAGTAAGGGGCTAAATAAGGAAACAACTAACGGAGTGAGTTAATTCGCTTCAAACGGTTGGGTTACAAAACCTCACACATAACAGAGTTTACAACAACCCCAGTTCACTTCGTAACACAAATGTGGAAAACCATTTACATCGCGTCGCAGTCGGTAGAGGAGAGAGAGAGAGAGAGAGAGCAAAATTGCATTCCCCGCGTACAATGACTCTGCGGCCGTCAGTAAAAAGCCGTGCACAAAAGGAAGCCCACACGATTGCAGCAACAACAGTGAGAAATAGAAATTGTAACAGCTTTCAATTTGTCATACTGTTGGGGTTGGCACTTCTTTGCTTGTTTGTTTATTTTTGCGGCCTGCGTCCAGTCTTGCGAACGGTATCGGCTGACGCGCCTCATAGTTTCTTTTTTCTAATGTTAGAAAATTGTAAGCTACGCGTGAGTACTCCCGCAAACGCGTCGACTGTACGCCCTTCTTTCCTTGTGCTTTCTAAACTACTGCACACCTTTATGTGGCGGAGCTTCTTTTGTTTAAAGACGAATTTTGTGCCTGAAGGAAATAAACGCTGCGTTGTTGTTGTAGATGAGTTTAACGAGTTTTGCTTTCATTTAAATTATCGGGAGGGATGCAGCAGATTCTTTTTTCCCTTTGCTTCATTAACATACTCTCATGGGAGGGGGTCTTGAGGTGTTGTACCTTTTGGAGTCTTTTATGGATACACTCTCCCGACCGTGTATCCTCCCCTTACCCTTGCCACAAATTACTAGACAGATGCGAAGGTTGCGGGCGGCACATTTGATGTTGCGCGGCAAAATTCCGTAACCTTCAGCCATTGTTTAGTTATTTGATAAAGTGCAAAGTTGGAAAACGGCGTATTGTTGCTTGCACCTTTCATCAATTTGCTATTTTAATCAACGAATAATGATGGTAATGAAAATACCGTGAAATAATTTGATTAAGAGTGCGCTGTATTTCTTAACCTCACACTATCTGAGTAAAATATCACCAAAACAATGGCGAAGGCTGGCATTCCTGCCATTTCTCTTGAATGGCAGTATGAGAAACGGCGGAAATGCCAGCCTTCGCATCTAGGTAGCAATCTGTGCCCTTGCGTTGCATAATATTTCCTGGATGGCACCCTTTACTGTAACATCTGCTGTAAGTTACAGTTTGTAGGTTACTGTTGGCGCAGTCCCACAAACTATAAGTCAAATACGTGCAGCGCGTAATGGCAAAATGCACTTTTTCTCATTAGGGCTTTCCTTGGAATATTTGTTACCGATTATTTTCCTGTATTGCCTTGTGCAACCCTGTATAATACATCCGCCGGAGTCGATTCTATTTTTAGATCGGCCGATAAGGAACTTCGTCCGAGCCACAGGAGCGCCAGAACGTTTTTCTTTTCTTCCGTTTCGAGCTCAAGCGTAAGTAATTTTACAGCCCTAATTACTTCGGAGTAGATCTTATAAAATTCTTGTTTCCTTTTTATAACACGGGATTTGCTGTGTTGTTATAAATGCCGAAACTCGTTTTATCTTAATTGAATTTAGACGAGTTAACTTTCGTTTTAATTTCGCTCCGGGTGACTGACGCCTTTCTGTCTGTATTTTTTTTGCGATAGTTGCAGTTTGTTTTATGACGCTTCTCGCTCGAGCCTCGAACGTTCCCATCACCTTTGGTATTTAATCTTATTGGCAGGTCATCATGTCGCGTTTCGTTTGGTTGGCTGGTTATCGTCGATTTTTTTCCCTTCGCTTGTTTCTCTTTTTCCCTTCTCCTCCGAATCGAGTTATCGACGCTTAATTCTCTATTAAGAGTTCGAGTAAGCCACTTGTTGTTTTGGTGTTCGTGTAATATTTCCCCAGGGGGCGAAATGTACTCCACGGCCGGAGGCCGGCTTCGACGGTTTACTCCGAATTATGCCGCGAATTCAAACGCCTTTATCAGCATGGCGCTTAATCCCACCAGGTGAGTTTATTTGCCGTCGGCTAACTTGATCCGCGTTCTACGGTTTTTTGTTCTCTTGTTCCCCTAGGCTTTAGTTCCCCGTCACTCCTTTTCCCCTGTCTTCCGAATCGAGTTAGCGACATTTCATTCTCTATTAAGAGCTCGCGTAAACCACTTCTTGTTTTGTGTGAATTGTTTTTGTGCTTGTGTAATATTTCCCCAGGGGGCGGCGAAATATACTCTACGACCGGTGGCCGGCTTCGACGGTTTACCCTGAATTATGCCGCGTATTCACGCGCTTTTGTCAGAATGGTGCTTAACCCCCCAAATGACTTTATTTGCCGTCGGCTAACTTCATCTGTGTACTACCGTTTTTTGTTCTCTTTTTCCTCTAAGCTTTTAGTCCCCCGTCACTCATTTTCCCCTGTCTTCCGAATCGAGTTAGCGACACTTCATTCTCTAGTAAGAGCTCGGGTAAACCACTTCTTGTTTTGTGTGTACTGTTTTGGTGTTCGTGTAGTATTTCCCCAGGGGGCGGCGAAATATACTTCACGGCCGGTGGCCGGCTTCGACGGTTTACCCTGAATTATGTCGCGTATTCACGCGCTTTTGTCAGCATGGTGCTTAACCCGCCAAATGAGTTTATTTGCCGTCGGTCAACTTCATCCATGTTCTACGGTTTTTGTTCTCTTTTTCCTCTAAGCTTTTATTTTCCCGTCAGTCTTTTTCCCCTGTCCTCCGAATCGAGTTAGCGACACTTCATTCTCTATTAAGACTTCGGGTAAACCACTTGTTGTTTTGTTGTAGTGTTTTGGTGTAATATGTAATATTTCCCCAGGAGGCGAAATATACTCCACGGCCGGCGACCGACTTCGACGGTTTACTCCGAATTATGACGCGCTTTTATTAGTCTGGTGCTTGACCACCTAGGTGCGTTTATTTATCGCGGGCTAACTTGATCCGCATTCTCCGTTTTTTTTGTTCCTCCTCTCCCCTAGGCTTTTAGTTCCCCGTCACAGTCTAAGACCTAGTTCTGGTAACTGGTCGTGAGTTTTGCTCTGTCAAACAAAACAAACAACCGGAGCTGGTGTTATCGGATGTGAGTTCCGGTTTATTCTGGTGATTGAACACCTCTTGGCCTTGGTCCTGCTTGGTTTTCGGGGGCCTGCTCGAGCCTAATAACGAATCCGGATTCTACTAAACTGGGAGGTGTGGCTGTTTAGTTTACCTGTTAATTTTTGTGCTTTACAAGTGTTTGAGACGCTCCCTCCTAGGTTTCAGCTTACTTTACAGGCTTTGTGCTTTATGTAAATTTCGTTTGTTTCGAATCGCATTTTGCGCTTTTATTTGGCGTTGTGTAACATTTGATTTCGGCCCGTGCAGTTGAAATTGGGGCCTGTATTTGTGGTTGTCTTGGAATTTGTTTATTATTTAATAGTGTTATAAATAAAGGTTTGTTGTATAATGTGGATGTACGCGCGTTTTTCTCAGTTTTTTTCCCGCGTTTCCCCAAAAAAAACAAAAAATTAACCGGCGCCTTCGCATTAATTTCACATAGGTTTGTTATAATCCCGACCCGTCTCACTGCAGCCGGCTGTCGACAAGTCAGTCGTCACGGTGCAGCTAGGTAGCATATTAAGCTGGAGGGGACGATGTTTTATCAGAGACAATAATAATGGTTTGAAAACAACAGGGCGATATTTGGTAAAGATAGTTTGGCATTATTTACTTCAATGTTGAATTGGCGAAGTAGTCGCCACCAGTAGTACGGCGTCCTCGGGGATCGGTCCCAATGAGTGATGCTGGGAAGAGGACCGGCGACATTGGAGAGGTGAAGGGAGTGGCCTAATTTGGCGAACATCGACGAACTTCTAGGAGAGGTTTGAATAGTACTCACTCGCAACCCCCTGGATCGCCTGTATGAACCCGAAAGAATATTTTTCACACCCCTTGCTCTAAGCTTTGATTTCAAGTACAGCACAACAAAGTGTGCAAGTACCATTCGCAGAACTGATTTATTTCTCTTTATTTTTACTGCCTTTCAGACAGTGCAACCTTAAAATAATTCATTCCTCGCGGTTTCCAGCTCGGTAGCGCAACTTGTAATGCCGCCGCTGTTACTCGCCCTTCGTCCCCCCACCCCCAATAAATCGCACGGAAATTCGTGGAAATAAGTAACGACAAACAACTTAATGGCCTTTTAACGTTACTACCCGCCGTTATTTCACGTATTTTATCGATCATCATCGGCAGTAAACCGTTGCTTCGCGCACACGAAAAGAGCCCGCGATTTATAGGTCTTTAAGCTGGGAGCGACATAAAGCTCCGGCGGCGGCGGCGTCGCTTTCCAAACTTACGTCGCCGTGTTTCTCTTTTTGCACACGCCGCGCCGCCTAATGGTCCGTAAATTTTCCCCGAACCGACCCGCGAAAAAGTACGAATGCGGGAAAACATAATTTTGTTGCCGCGCTAAAACTAGAGAATGGGATTCCGAGAATGTTCCGGGGTTTGATATTGTTACGGCTTAGTCTTTGTGATTGAGTTGCCCGGCCGAAATTCGGGCTAGAGGGGGAAAAAAAATTGCAGCACTTCAATCACTTTTAAACAGAATGGTTTCGATTAGTTTTTGTTTTATGGACAGAGTTATAATTGAAATGGGGTGTCCTTTTATTTTAAATTCTATAGAATATGACACTAAACGTAATGGTACTGGAGTCGGATAGTTCTTTGCCGCCCTACACCCCCTGCTCTATCCAACGATTACTACGCCACTGACTCTACCTAATGTTATTTACAGGCAAGAAACCGGTTTTCTATTACTTTTCAATTCGATGATCTCTCTTCCCAATTAAGCTCCAGTTTGTTTAAAATTTCCAGCCATTTCTTCTCTTTTAACGTTCATCTTCCTGTTTATCTAAATAATATTGTTACGTTAACGGTGAGCCTCCACCATGTTATGAGTGGGTCTTCACCAAAGTCGTGCTTAGGGGCGTAGGTAGAGGTACATAGATAGAGCTTTGTTAAACAAAGTGGTTTACAAAAATATACCTTTTGTTAAGCTTTAATTAAATTAAATTCTCAGGGGGTTCGGGGTTGTACCAGTCCGTGTTCCCGTTCGTTGATGAACCCGGGGGCCGAATGGGCGATCGCACTCCGAAACTATTGTAGGAATCGGTCTCGAGTTTATCAACGGACTTTTCGATGGCTTCTCGGGATGTTCGCTGGGGCGGCAACGTGTTGTCTGTTGAGACGGTCCGATGGCGTCGGCGTTGGGGTCCAGGCAACGGTGTTAAGAACCAGGGTGTTGGCATCGGCGTTGAAGACCAAGGTGTAGACGACAGCGTCGGCGTTTTGGTCCAGGGCGATAGCGACGGGCGTCCCTTGGTGTGACTCGACACTAACGGCTTAATGAACCACTGCCATCTCTAATTCGGTTCGGCATATTTATACTGGTTTGTTTACCAAACTTTGCTTATTTGATCAGGATAATTAGTAATTGAAAACACGAATTGATGAAGGTGTTATGTCGCATTTTCAAAATCAGTACTTTTATTGTTTTTTTTTTTAGTCATCAGTTGAATCAAAAAAAGAGCAAATAAGTTCTAATGCATACTTTTAATAGCGATTTAGGCTCATTTCTAATTTTGCGACGTACCACCTTCATCCACTCGTGTCTTCAATTATTACTCGAGTTTTGCAAAACGCTTGCTTAGCATGCTGCGAGTTGCTACCTACCTGTACAGGTATTGCAGGTGATCGCCGTGACAGACGTTTCCGCGTCGCCGGCCAGCCCCAGTGGGATAGGGTGGGTAAAACAAAACACAAAATATATACTAGCTCTGATCAAACAAACAATAAAACAAAATAGAGGCGCCACTTAATTTCTTTTGGGCTGAAGGGAACCGCGGGGAAAAATTAAGAAAAACCACGTCTCATCCAACATATGTTTTCAATACAGTTTTATTCACAACGAAACAAATGATAAAATTAATATTAATACTGAGTCAAAATCGCCAAGAACAAAATATTTAAACTCTGATTAAAGCTACAACTGCGCTTAAAAGAAACACAACAATCTTCAAATCAAATCACCGGAACGGTGCGCAAAAAAGAAACAGCAAACAGCGACTTCAACGCGTATCACTACGCAGTGTGAAGCTACATGCCGTTTTCCGGTAGCAATGTACGTAAAATGAAATAATAAACAGGCCAACCTTATCCCTCCGCGTATCGCACGTCGGTCGGAGTGTTGATCAGCTCCAAGGTGTCCGCCGGGACTCACGGGACCGTGCCGAAGCGGGGAATGGCCAACAAAATCAGAAGCTTTTGCCGAAAGCGGCACCGAGGTGAGGGAGCCCTTTAACTAAAGCCTGTTAGGAAGAAAGATACGCGATAGAAAGTGTCGAAGCGATACAGAACAACCAACGACTCACCTGTTCGCAGAACTGCTTGGAAGGGAACAGGCGTAGACAATACGAAAGTATTTATTCTCTTCACGTGTAACGGGTTAAAGCCAAGAAAAACTGTTGTTGCCTCCACCCAACATCAATCTTTGGGCGAAACGTACACAAAGGAAAGCACATCAACACGAAACGTGTTGTTACACCGAGAAGAACGAGCACACTTCTGTTCTGACAAAATCGCTTCGCACCGGCGAACGGAAAGAGATGGGGTTAAAACAAGAAGAGATAGGGTGCCTCCGCCAACCGTGACAGAATCTTACGTCAACGAGGACCAATGGGCTTAAAGACCAGGGTTCAATTTCTGTGTAGCTAACGTGGGAAAGGAATCGCTGATTTCACAATATGATGCAATAATGCGTAAATCAAAAAGGCTAAATAAAGAATCTATGCGACCGGAGAATTTAACTTTCGCAACCCAAATTTTTCCTTATCCTAACTTTTACAGGAAAACGAATAACACGGGGAAATACTTTGAAAGCAAATCGACAGAGCGCAAAGAATTCGCCGGGCGGTCTGTGAAAATAATTTCACGGGGAGCAATATACAGGGTGATTCGGGGTCGGACAGAAATTGAATGGTAACAGAGTTCACGGTTCACGCGATGCCTTCTGTTGAGGTTTGAATTTGAAAATTGGAATACGATTGCAAGTCCATTACAAATAACGTTTAAGTGTGTCAATTATTTCCGGCAATATTAAAGGGTTTTATAGGAAATCTAATCGTGCTTTTTTACAGAACGTCTAATCGTGACAATATCCCAGTATGATTTTTCTCCATTATTGCATACGAATAAACTTTTAGAGTTAAGTTAATTCGTATGCATCAGATCTTTACATTAATCGCGTTAAAGAGAATGAATGAACTCGGCCTTAGTGTACGACTGAGTTGTCTGTTGAGACGGGGCTGATGGCGTCGGCGTTGTGGTCCAGGGCGACGGCGACGATCTTTGTGGTGGCGAGGGCGTTCCTTGGTGTGAATTCTGCGACATGCTTGCTTGGAATGCTCCCTTTTCACGGTTCACGCGATGCCTTCTGTTGAGGCTTGAGTTTCGAAATTGGAATACGATTGCAAGTCCATTACAGATAAAGCTTAGTGATTTTCAAGGATTTTCTAGAAAATCTGATCGTCCTTTTTTTTACAGAACATTTAATCGCGACAATGTCCTAATATGATTTTTTCTATCATTGCATACGAATTAATTTCTACTTAAGTTCATATTAACTACAAAGAAATAGTTTATATTTATTAATGAGGATGTGTGAGATCAGATTTAACTGCGTTTGATTAAAAATTATTTAACAAGATAAATTCGATCAGGGGCTTTAATTAACCGCGTCCAAGCGAATAGAATGGTATGTCCTGGCCACTATAAGCGAATTAATGGCAATTTAAGGTATATTGAGAACACTGTCTGGAATTGCCTTGTCACGTGAAAGCCTCATTCAAGTCACCCTTAATTAGACCACGTCCCTTCGTCACTGGATTTGTTTTCACAAGATGTTTTTCTTTTAATTACGACTATTTTGCCACCGAAATAACGGTGCACTTTTATACACAGTTAAATAAATTCGAGTTAAAGTCAAGAACTTTCTGAAACATTTTACGATTCGCGCTGTGCACTTGCGTTTTAACCTTGAACGCAGATAGACGCTGCCGCATCCCAAAAGGAGGTCAAAGCCGAAACTCGTCGTCCAACAATAAATAATTCATTCAGTTGCAGCATCCCGCGGTATAATACGTACATAGAGGTTTTTTTTTGTGTTCGAAAAAGAAAAAAAAAAAGCGAATTTTTCTTCTCCGGTTGTGGGTAATTGAATAACACGAGAGGGCCGCGACTGGACCGGGCTGGCTTTGTCGTCGTTTCACTTTGCGATATTAATGTGGGCTCTTTGTATTCCGCTTGCTTTTACGGGGACGGGACAATACGCGGAATTTATTACGCCAGGCTGGTTGGCTCAAAGAATCACGATATAAATAAGCGATCGACGTGAACCGAGGATTTTCTTTTTGTGCGGTCCAATACATCTAAAAAAGCAAATGTAATCCTAATACTGAAAAATTCGTTAATCAGAGCCACGGTACGAAAGGGGGGAGGCGCCCCCCCCCCCTCCCATTTCTGTTATTATTTCTGCAATGACCACGATTCCTTGACTTCGCCTGAAAGTTCTTGCGAACGTTCTTCATAGAAGCCCGCGGGAGAGGAAGGACAGGCGAGATGAGAAAAGCAAGGAAACACAAAATTAAAAAAAAATATAAGAAGTAATAAAAAAAGCAAATATAAAAGATGTCACGAGTGTAACAAAAGGAGCGCTTAGCGCGTTTTGACCTCTAAAAAAAGGAAAGAAAAAAATGGCCGGTGAACATCTGCCCCGGACAACTTGCTATAAAGGGAGCAAACGAGGAATTAACGAACGCGAACAATAAAAGCACGTGGAAAATAAGTAGGTAACAAGAACAAAATGGCGCTTATCTTGCTCGGGGAAAGCAAGCTCGAAAAGGGTCTTTCCCGTCCAACAAACCCATACAAACGGTCCCACCAATAATCTGGGGAACAACTAACGAAGTGAGTACATCCATACAGGACGGTAGGGTCACAGAGCTCAACTATAACTTCGTTTCCAAAACACCCCTAAACTCGCTACGTGTTACAGATGTCGACACAACTGCACCGTCTCATTGCGGGTCGACAAGAGAGAGGAACAACATGCGTTCCGAACAAGAGGCTGTCCTAAAAAAACAACCACATCCCTAACATGTGCGTGTAAACTCGACCGCAACGACAACGGCAAGAAATTATTGTAACAAGGATCCAGAAAAGAGGAAGAGAGGAAAAAAGGTGAGGGGTGAGGAAACTCAAACGATAATTAAAAAAAATGAGGAAGAAGAAGGAAGATGAGAGACGACGAAAAGGCAGTGAAGAAAAGATTACAAGATGAACTGAAAGGAAGACAAGGCAAAGAAAATAAGAAATTATAGAATTCAAGCAATATGAAGGACAACGAAGAGTTTATGCCGGTGGAGATAAAATTTACTGCGCCAAGAATGGAAGAGACTCACAATGGCGGAGTGAATATAAAGGAAAACGAAAAATTTCAGAAATTTCCAACGAAGGAGAAGAAAAGACGACAAATGAAAAATCGAGCAAATGGGCACACTTGTAAAGAATCCAGGAAAAAATGAAAGAGGAAAAAAGGTGAGTATGAAAAGAAGAAGGAAGATAAGAGAAGACGCAACGCGGCAGAAAAAAAGGAATACAAGACGAAACGGGAAGAAAGACAAAGCAGAGAAAAAATATTAGGTATAAAATACGGAAAAGGGAGGATTTAAAAGGGGAAAAGGCGACAAAGGAAGAGATAAAACAGCCAATGAATGTAATTTGCAGAAAGAATTCGGAAAAGGAAAGAAGATGGAAGAAGATAAATGCGACGGTAGGAAAGCTAAGAAAAATAATAAGAAAATCGCAATGAAGAAGAGTGGACGACAAATAAAATACCAAGCCAATGGATAGAAGCGGTAAATACAAAAAAATGAGGAAGAAGAAGAAGGAATACACAATGAAGCTGGAAAGAAGACAAGTGAAGGAAAATAATAAATATTTAGAATGCAAACAAAGGAGATGAAATGGTGTAAAAAAGAAGCAAGAGAAAAGATAAAGCAGCAAATTAATGTATTTGCAAAAAAAATCCTGAAAGGGAAACATGATGATAAAAATAAATAAAGATGAATGCAGAAAAGAAAACAAAAAAAAACAGAAAATCACAACGAAGATATAATTGTAAAAGATGGATATAATTGTGAAAGAATCCAGGAAAAGTGAAACAGGAAAGAAGGTGTGCGTGGGAGAAGAGGAAATGAAAAAAAAATTAGGTAGAAGGGAGAAGAGAGAGGACGAAACAAGAATTAAAAAAAATAATAAAAGACCAAGCTAAAAAGAAGACAAGGGACAGAAAATAATAAATACGCAAACAAAGAAGAGATGAAACGGGGGAAAAAGGAGACCAAGGAGAAGAAAAAGCAGCAAATATGTGTAACTTGCAAAAACAAATCCTGAAAGGGAAACAAGATGAAAAAAAACAAAGACGACGGTAGAAAGGAAAACAAAAATTTCAGAAAATCGCAACGAAGAAGAGAAGACGACAAATAGAAAAAACAAGCAGTTAAAAATAATAATTGTAAAGAATCCAGGAAAGAATGAAAGGGGGAAAAGGTGAGTGTGAAAAGAGGATAAGAAAATTGAAATAAATGAATAAGAAGAAGGACAATGAGAGGACAAAACGAAAAATAAAAATAGAAAAATACAAGACGAAGCTGGAAGGAAGACAAAGGAGCGAAAATAATAAATGAGAAGGAGGTTTGAAAAGGGTGGGGGAATGGAGACTGAGACAAAGAATGAATGTAATTTGCAAAAAGAAAATCCAATCAAGAGAAGGAAATCATAGACGAAAATAGAAAGGAAAAGAACAAATTTCAGAAAATCGCGACGAATAAAAAAATTCAGCCGATGGATGCAATTGCAGCAAAAAATCTAGAAACGAAAAAAAGACAAGATATAAGCAAAGAACAATCAAAAAGAGATAAAGCTTAAATGAGAACTGTAGGAAAAGGAAGAAAATGACTGGAAGAGAAGGCAAATGAGACAGTAAAGGAGCAAACAAAACGGAACGTAGTTGTTAAAAAAAAAACAAAATGGTAGAAAGGAGACGAGGAAAGGAAACAAAATATACAAGATAAGAAAGAAGGTGAGGGAAGGATAAATGAGAAAAGAAACAAGGCAAGGAGGAATCATCTGTACATCGTACAAAGCACAAAATACATCAAAGAAAGAGAATAAGGGATTACGTAATCAGGAATTAAAGAAAAAACAAAAGAAATCGAGAAAATAAATTATATCAAGTTTTTATTTTTATTTTACGATTCAAATAACTTTAATAAATTAACCGTACTATAGAAAAAATGAACTGGCAGCTCCAATCTTAGCTTTAGTAAGATTCAAAGTTTTCGTTTCGGTATATTTTACTTTCAATACCAATGAATTCTTTTGTTTTCATTTTCGAGTGTAAAAATTCATCGTCCTCATCCATCCATCATTTCTCCTTGCAATTAATCCGAGGATCATTTCAGCTTTTACTAACTATAAATATTTTTACTGCGTTTATTTTTAACTTTGCATTGTTTTTTCCTTACTTTTTCATGAACGGTTCTTAAATATACTTGAAACAAACGGAAGGTCTATTCTCTTTAAAATCAAGAGGTAACCACAAATTTGTTCAGAATGTGAGCACAATTAAAGCGGGGAAAAATAAACTTTTTTATATTTAAACAGACATTACGTACAAAGAAACGACACATCCAAATTTCTTTCTGATAGTTGATGAATTACAAAATTCTCAAAAGGAAGAAAGAACGTGAAGAATAAGAAAAACAGAAGCTCACCGGCAACGATATTATAATTAACACTAAAATCAAAAACCTAAAGGAAGAATGAAATAAACATTATAAACGGAATTGCGCACAGCAATCGCTTGTCTTAAATACCTGATTGATGACGATAGTTGTCAGGCTTGGCAAAGCATAAATGATTGCTCGATTTAGCGGAGAATGCCGTTCAGATCACCGAGAGAAGTACTTTTACGTTCATCGTTCACCTCCAAAATTTCACAAGAGTGGACGAAACAAAATGGCTAAACAACCCTTAAATTTTCTGTGTACTCTCTGAGACGCTTCCTTGACGGTTTTTCTTTAAATCCTCATCAAAGGAGGTTTGAAAAGGGTGGGGGAATGGAGACTGAGACAAAGAATGAATGTAATTTGCAAAAAGAAAATCCAACCAAGAGAAGGAAATCATGGACGAAAATAGAAAGGAAAAGAACAAATTTCAGAAAATCGCGACGAAGAAAAAAGACGACGAATAAAAACATTCGGCCGATGGATGTAATTGCAGCAAAAAACCTAGAAACGAGAAAAAGACAAGATAAAAGCAAAGAACAATAAAAAAGAGATAAAGCTTAAATGAGAACTGTAGGAAAAGAAAGAAAATGACTGGAAGAGAAGGCAAATGAGACAGTAAAGGAGTAAACAAAACGGAACGTAGTTGTTAAAAAAAAACAAAATGGTAGAAAGGAGACGAGGAAAGGAAACAAAATATACAAGATAAGAAAGAAGGTGAAGGAAGGATAAATGAGAAAAGAAACAAGGCAAGGAGGAATCATCTGTACATCGTACAAAGTACAAAATACATCAAAGAAAGAGAATAAGGGATTACGTAATCAGGAATTAAAGAAAAAACAAAAGAAATCGAGAAAATAAATTATATCAAGTTTTTATTTTTATTTTACGATTCAAATAATTTAAATTTTTATAGAAAAATGATCTGGCAGTTCCAGTTAGACTATTTTAATTTTTGTAAGATTCAAAGTTTTCATTTCGGTATATTTTACTTTCAGTACTAATGAATTCTTTTGTTTTCATTTTCGAGTGTAAAAATTCATCGTCCCATTTTGTCCTTGCAATTATCCGAGGACCATTTCAGTTTTTACTGAATCCGTAAATATTTTTACTGCGTTTATTTTTAACTTAGCATTGTTTTTTCTTTATTTTTTCATGAACGGTATACTTGAAACAAACGGAAGGTCTATTCTCTTTAAAATCAAGAGGTAACCACAAATTTGTTCAGAATGTGAGCGCAATTAAAGTGGGGAAAAATAAACTTTTTTACATTTAAACAGACATTACGTACAAAGAAACGACACATCCAAATTTCTTTCTGATAGTTGATGAATTACAAAATTCTCAAAAGGAAGAAAGAACGTGAAGAATAAGAAAAACAGAAGCTCACCGACAACGATATTATAATTAACACTAAAACCAAAAACCTAAAGGAAGAATGAAATAAACATTATAAACGGAATTGCGCACAGCAATCGCTTGTCTTAAATACCTGATTGATGACGATAGTTGTCAGGCTTGGCAAAGCATAAACGATTGCTCGATTTAGTGGAGAGTGTCGTTCAGATCACCGAGAGAAGTACTTTTACATTCATGGTTCGCCTCCAAAATATCACAACAAATGGCTAAACAACCCAAAATTTTCTGTGTACTTTCTGAGACGCTTCCTCGACTGTTTTTTTAAAATCCTCATTCTTTTGAAGTTTAAGAAATTTAATTGAAGTTTGTTCTTGTCCGATGAAAATAGTAAGTACAAAGTTTTTTTAATCTCAAACCGGACAGAAAAATGAAAGGAACACACTCAACGTTTCGCTATAGATTTATAGCTTCGTCAGGAGTGAAAAAAAGTAAATAAACAAGTTATCAAGAGAAACAAGGCGTCAAGAGAAACGAAAAGGTAACATGATTTTAAACTAAAATACGAGTTGTCCGGAATAAAGAGAAAAGTAACTATAACCAAATTAAAACTAATTTTTTTTTTTTTAATATAATTAATTGACAGATCTATATCCTGTTCGTCCGTACGTTTATTAATAGAATTTGGAGACATTTTAATTTTACACATTTCTATGAAACGTCTTTTAAAAATATTAGATTCACTGTACAAAATGTGAGTATTATCAAAATCAAAATTCTGATTATTTACTAATGAATGCTCTACAAGCATTGAATGATTTTGATTATTTTTTTGAATATGATATTTATGTTGGTCTAAACGTTTTTTTTTTTATTTTGGCTCGTTTCACCTATATAAACAGAATTACAATTTGAACATATGATTTCATAAACCACGTTAGGTTGTTTTAATTTCGGTATTTTGGTTTTTAAATTCGAAAAAATTTAATTTAAATTATTCACAGATTTACTGGCTAAAATTAAATTTTGTTTTTTGAAAATGTGTTTAAATGTATTGTGTAATGGTTCAATATAAGGCAAAGATATGTATTTATGGTTCGAAGTTTGTCTAATGTTATTAGAGACATTTGAATTTTGTAAGTATTTAATACGATTTTTAATTACTGATTCAATAAGATTTATTGGATAAGAATTTTGAATAAGAGTTTTCTTTATTAAATTTAAGTTATCATAAATGAAAACTTTATCAGAAAATAATATAGCTCGATCTGTTAATGAAATAATAGTTCCAATTTTATAATTTTTGGGAGTGTACGAGTGAAAATTTATGTACCTACCTGACCAGGTAGGTTTATGAAACCAATTAGTAATTGATTTATCATTCTGCCTGATAATATTTACATCAAGAAAACTCAATGAATTATTATTACTTTCTTTTTCTACTGTAAATTGAAATCTATTATGAAAAGAATTAAATTTATTTAAAACAAAATCTACCTTATCAGAAGGCAAAATCAATATAATGTCATCCACATAACGAAAATATAACGGTAAATCGAATGATAAAGAGTTAATAACAGATTTTTCTAGTTCTTGCATGACAATTTCAGCTAAAGCCGGAGATAAAGGAGAACCCATTGCTGTACCAAAAATCTGTTTATAAAATTTATCATTGAAAGCAAAATAAGATGTTTCAAAACATAAATCAACTATATCTAAAAAGTTACCTTTGGAAATATCAGTAAAATCTTTAATCTCTAACCACCTATCATTAATACTTTTTAAAGCTAAATCTTTAGGAATGTTAGTAAATAAAGAAATAACATCTAAAGAAATTATAATGCAATTATTTGGTACAGTTATTTGTTTTAATTTTTCAAGAGTTCAAAAGAATTTTTTATAAAATATTCTGATTTACTAGTAACCTGAGTAATGATTTTTGAAATAAATTTAGATAGGAAATATGGAGAAGAACCAATAGTGGAAACTATAGGACGAAGAGGTGTATTAGGGTTATGAATTTTTGGAATGCAGTATAATTTAGGAAATATGGGATGTTGTACTTCAAGAGATTTAGCAACAATATTACTAATTTCAACGGATTTTTCAATCTTACTAATAATACCGAAAGTTTTACGTTGATAAGATTCGGTGGGATCATTAGCTAATTCTACATATGTATTATTATCAGACAGCATAGTTTGAACTTTTGAAAAATAATCAGTTTTATCAATTAAAACAGTTACATTGCTTTTATCAACTGTAGTAACAATAATATTAGGAACATATAAAATAGCGACATCTTACTATCGCTTTTTGACCTAACATTGCAGTAGGATAGACAAATTGAAGCGGGATTTGCTCCTAATGAGTCCCCCATGCAAGGCGGCCATGCTTGCTGTCAAAGCATAATGAAACATTTTAGAAAAATTTTGTGCAAATCGTTTTTGATTGCAGTGAGAACCTCGAGCAGCCTCTGGACGTTTCTGCTGAAGAAGCCCCAAGCAGGGCTGAAACAGCTGTCCAGAGGCTGCTCGAGGTTCTCACTGCAATCAAAAACGATTTGCACAAAATTTTTCTATAATAATATTAGGATTATCTTTAAGAAATTTTTTACAAGACAAGAGATCTCTAATAAGAAATTTGTTCATATTTAATCTGATCTTCTGATCTGGTCGTGTAATAAACACACGCACTTGCTTGATTTAATAACATTTTCAAGCAATTATTGTTTTTCTTTTCTCTTTATTTTAACAGTTCGAAGCGAATGTTTCAATCGCGAAATAATTATTTTCACGACGGATGCGAAATCGCCCAGAAACGTTCACCGGTCACAGACGTGATCTGAAACCTCTGTTTATTTAAGACGTGTTTATGTTAGGTACTCGCAGATATATACATATTTATGTTAGAAGAGTATACTTTTACACGCCACTTTCCAAACATATAAATTATCAAAAGCCGGTTATGGCAGAATAATAAATAATATTTTCATGTTTATGAACACGAGAGTTATGTCTGCGGAGAGCTGAGAGAAACTTCTCGGAAAATCTCAGCCGGAGCAATCTGTTTTCATCTTTGGGTAATAAGTGCAATATTTTTAAAGCTTAAAGCGTGATTTGAAACTCAAGCTTGCCATCATGAAATCTCATCTCGTCTCCTCGTCTTTATTTAGTAGTAAGTGAGCCCGGATTTAGAGAGACGTCCGCTAATTACATCTCGTTTTCCGAAGACGTCGCTTGAAACAATCGAGCGCGCGATGCAGCAGGGCTGGGTTTGATTAGAAACTTCCGCGTGAGCGGAGGTGACGTGAAACTGCAAGGACAAGTCCTTTAGGGGTAGGTAGTTAGGTAGGTAATAAATATTTTTAGAGGAAAACTAATTTATTGTCTCCGAAGCCCCGGCTTACTGCTTTTTTCCTATTCATCCGCTTCGAATCGGTTTTCATAATAAAGACGGAGGAGGAAATTGCTTGCTCAAGTGCTCGATTTACGTCTGCTTTTATCTCGTTATTTCCTACTTTGCAGCGTAACGACGACATAACATGTTGATGATTATTTGTTACTGGAAGAAGAATTCGAGACGGTGCAATAATGAACTCGGTGCATCCAAGCTCCTAAACTCCAATATGCAAGAGAGGGCTTTACGTTTATTTCAAAAAACTTATGCGATTGTGTGTTTTGTCTAAATATTATAGACAAACAATATTATTTCAGGACGGAGTTACAATAAACATTCACTCACCATTGGTTGGGTCTCTCATTTCTAATGTTCTTTCTTTCTCGCTTCCCTGACCGCAACAGGTGCTGAAGGTAAACGTCTTAGCTTCCGGGCATCGCATTCCGATTCGATAAGGACCATGCAAATTATAAGTAACCCTTTACGAGTATCTATTCAGTAAAATGGAACAATCCACTTACCGGGGCCGTTTTCCCGGCCCCACCTGCTCCAGCGGCGAATCTACAAGCTGTAGCTCCCTCATGATGATATTGGACACTGAGGAAGTCATCCTCGCACATTGCCTTCTTATCTTCGCATGCATTACCCCCCACATTCACCTGTGGATACAAAACCCACCCCTCCCGATGGATTTTCGCATACCTTGCCTCCCGAGCATACGTTCTCAGGATCAATTGATGTCATCGAATGCGTAAGTGTCGAGCACCACTCCGTACCGGTCCAACGATATCATCATGTCAGACCTTTCTGGATAGCTCAAAGCTATCACCTGGTCAGGAATGCAATCAACCGAATTCTCACTCACAATGAATGCAGAATACAGCTAATTGCTTTGCCGGTACCGTGCTCTTAATCGGTGCTGCTTGCACACCGCGGTAAGAGCCCCGATATCGTATGCTGGTGCACGGTAGCATTCTCTGGTCAACGCCCCGGATCGCGTCCCGGACAATATTCTGCTACCTGAATACCTCTCATGACCCTCACACCGCATTGCCAATCGTGAGACTGTACCGCCCTAACACTTCTGCCAGAACATACCATCTCAGGTCATATTCTGTAGACACCCTCCAGCTAATCCCCGGCAACACACGTGGCCACCACATATATCATCAGGCCCATCCGTGGTCCCGTTTACCGACACGTTTCGCCTACCGCGCTAGCCCCTGGGAGACTGCCGCCTCTGCCGTTTCTTTGCTGCCAAGAATAAACACGCCCCCATATCATATTACCACACTAATAGCGTAAACAAATATGCTAGTGCTCCAGAGATACACCGAGAATGCATAAACTTTCATAAATTCGAAACTTCTAAAATAAATAACTACAACAATCGTTTATTTTATTTTTTTGAGTAGATGTACATTTTGAACATTAAATCTCTCTTGCTCGTCATTGTCAATAAAAGTGGGGTTCAGGAAGAAAATGGGCCCATCACTTGAAGCTAGATTTTACAAAACGAAAATCGCGATAAAACTGAAACAAAGAGAAACAAGAGAAATTTCATTTTACAATCGACGCAAGCATCCGACACGAACGTATAGAGCGTACAAACAGACGAACGGGTTTTAAATCCGTAGAAACATCGCGATCTTACGCTAACTCGCCTAAAACCATAGGGGAAGCTTGATCTCAACAAAGGAGCGAGTGAAGCTGATACAACACCATGGAAAAACACCTTAAATTTCCCACATAAAAAAGGTGTGTCAGTTCTCGATGCCTACACACACAAGGCTTTCGCGAGCAACATTGCCAGACCAGTTTCTCGAGAATTCTAAACAAGTTAAAAACGCAAAAGGATCTGGGACAGGATGAAAACTACTCACGTAGTTTTCCAAAACCAAAAATAATCAGGAAAGATTTGAAAGGTAACCGAAATACAAAATAAAAATTGTACGGTTGGAAATTTCCTGTCGTCTCACAGTAACCCATGTAAATTAATCTGCAGTACTTGAATCGACTCAAATGTTAACGAAAGCAGTGAAATTACGATTAACAAATATTATCGAGCAAAAACCAGAGATTAATTTTAATAAAAAAAAATTAAATTGATTGAATTAACTTGTCTGACGCAAGGTGAGGCATAAACTAGGCAACCAAAGTTGCACGTCCTTTAAAAGAACCAAAAAAGTATCTTGTAAGACGAGTCCGTACATAAGTAACGATGATCAAACGGAGTGACGATAGAAAACAAATTATAAACGGTTACTTTAACGGCAGGATCTACGGTAGTAATCGATAATTCAATCCCGAAGCGTCTTCGAAAGCCGTCTTCAGGGTACGACACCAGCCTTTCGACGGAAATGCGAGGGTTGAACGGTGTTCGAAATTTCGCATCGAGTAGACAGAATTCCTTACGACTGGTATCCATAGATTTATCGGAATGTGCAGGGTAAAAGTGCTGTCGTAATCGGAAGCGGGATACGACTTGCCTACAAGGACAAAAAAAAATAAAGTAAGATTTCAAAAAAAGAAAAAAGATCTCACGAAGTCAGTTTCAAAAACAGTACAGAGTGACTGTTCTCAAGCGAACAAAAACAATTCGCTCAGGGAGAAACCGGATTACGTCGATTAAAAATTGGTTAACAACTGTACGAGGCTGATACAATCCGAGAACTATATTTTCCTACCGTTCGCGAAACAAGTGACCCAAATTCTTTTCCCTGTTAATAACAAGCCTGCTTCAGTAAACAGAGGTCTCTCCGGCAGATTCTCCGCTCTCATTGCACTCTCGTGGCCCTCGCACAGATATTAAATGTTAACTTTTTTTTATTTTTTTTTGTTTTTCCATTTCTTGTTTCCTTTAATTTTTTCGATAAATTTCATAATGGACCATTTTTGCATATCCCAATACATTTGGGGGCTTGCAGTAGCTAGAAACAACTGTTAAAGGCTCCGGCACATGCAACGCACAACGACGTGTTCACCTGACCAGAAAGAGTTTCACTGTAAACCGTAGGCTGAATAAATGCGCGGAGTCGAGAGGAGAACAGGGCTGCCATTCGTCTAGCAGAAATATTTACCACAAATACAAGCGACTTCGGCCGTAACAGAGTTGAAAATTGGTGGCAACACTAAAGATGAAACAGCCTCGCATTAGAAAAAAAATTACGAAGATGGTTTGATCGAAAATTCGATGACGCGGCTAAAATGGAGAATGTAACTCGCTCAGTAAAAGCAGTAAATCAGTTAAAAGCCAACCTAAGTAAGCACGGGGCGATAGGTTTCAAAAAATCTAGGATTCTGATTGACTGTCTACAAGGACAACAAAATTTTAAATAAGATTTCCAAAAAAATAGAACTCACCAAGTCAGTTCAAAACAGTATTGAACGACTGACCTTGACGCCAAAGAAGTATTTTTCAATCGAAGAAAAGCGTTTCGTCGATTAAAAGATTAAAATAGGTTTTAACACCTGTTAATGGCTTCCGCACATCGACGTATTCCCTTGACCAGAGAGAGTTTTACGCGGAAAGGTAGGCTGAATAGACGCGCGGAGTCGAGAGGAGGTCAAGACTGCCATTCGTCTAACAGAAATATTTACCTCAAATACAAGCGACTTCGACCGTAACAGAGTTGAAAATTGGTAGCAACACTGAAGATGAAAGAAGGCCATGCGTTAGACAAAAAAATTACGAAGACTTTCAATTTCAAAACATATACGATATTTCATGTTTTGTGAAAATATTTAAAACCAACAATGCCAAGCAATAAAAGAAAATAATGAAGAAAAACCGATAAATAATAGATCACTTTTATAAATATAAAAAAAATTTGGTTGGAAAATTTTTATCAAGCATGGATTTTTGTGATTCGAAATAGAAATCACATAATTGGATTGAACACGTTTTTTTTTTAAATTTTTTATTTAATTAAATTTTATACAACGAAAATATTATTTTGTCTTTGTGATTCGAAATCAAAATCAAGTAATTGGATTGAACAAGTTAATATATAATACATTTTTTCTTTTAAAGCGGAAAGAGAAATTCAGGAATTATTTACTTATGATTTAAATATTTTCGTATTTTATTTTTTTTTCCTATAATAACCGAATTAGCTTCAGAGCATTTTTATTTTGCAAACTACTTACTAAGTTTGTGCGAATTGAATTTGATTTATTTTTATTTATTAATCTTTATCAATTTTTATTTTTACATATTTTATTTTTAAATAAACTAAAGTACAATTTGATAAAGCGAAGAGAGAAGTGATTGTATATAAGAAGATGACAAATGCGTCAGACAAGTTAAATCAATTATTACAATTTATTTTTATTAAAGTCAATACTTTTACAATTTTTGCTCGGTAACATTTGTCAATCGTAATTACACTGTTTTGTTAACGTTTGAGTCGACTCAAGTACTAGAGATTAATTTTTTTTTGTTCCATGGATTATTGTGAGACGACAGGAAATTTCCAACCGTACAAACCTTTTTGTATTTTGAAATATTTAAGATCATTTGATGAAATACGAACCTAACTTCAACGTTAACGCTATATTTATTGCTATTTACCGTAAGTTATTATTTTTTTCTGTCATCGAATTGTTGTCTTGGACACTTTCCGCCTTCGTCAAAAGTAGGGTTAATTTTGGGTTGGAATTGTATTCGATGCCGTGGTTTGTATCCAGGGCTTCCGCGAGGCCAAAAGCCGCCCACGCGCCGCTCCATACTTTGGCGTCCTCTGACAGATGAGTTGGGACATGTAAAAGTGGTCAATTATCAAAAAATTAAAGGAAATAAAAAATGGAAAAATAAATTTAAAAAAAAATTTTCATTCACTTTTTTTTAAACATTTTCCTTCACTTTTTCTTAAGTTTCTAGCTACTGCAAGCCCCCAAATGGATTGCGCCATGCAAAAATGGTTAATTATGTAAAATTTAATGTAATGTAAATTTATCGAAAAAATTAAAAGAAACAAAAAATTGGAAAAAACAAAAATTAATAAATAAATAAAAGTTAACATTTAACATCTCTGCGAGGACCACGAGAGTGCAATGAGAGCGGAGAACCTGCCGGAGAGACCTCTGTTTACTGAAGCAGGCTTGTTATTAACAGGGAAAAGAATTTGGGTCACTTGTTTCGCGAACGGTACGAAAATATAGTTCTCGGACTGTATCAGCTCGCCCACAAATTTCTGCGAGGGGAAAAAGAATTCGCGCGAAGTGCACTCAATAACAATTCGGTGCATCGGAGCCGCGGAAAGGTGGCAGGAGTAAATAGTACATTCGGCGTAACAAGCTTCCAACACTAAGTGACCTGAATTCTATTCCCTGGTTATTAATATTAGAAAGAAAGAAACAAAATCAGAAAAGCAAAAGGAACTTGAATTTCCAAAAACTTGAAAAGTAAAATGTAATTTGTTTTTTTTAACCAAACCGTAACAGCTTACATAATTTATTTTTTTACCTAATAAAATTATTGAGTACATTAAATTTTTTATGAAAAATTTAGGACATGGACATTACAAAAATTGATATTTTCTACTTTTAATTGCCGCAATTATCTGGTCTAATTTAGTCGACGTTTTATCACGAGGTTGACGGCTTTATCAGGTTAGTCTCGTGGATTGTTTTTTCGAATAATTTTTACCAGACAGTTTATTTTTTTGTTGAAAAAAAAAGACATGTGCAGTGGCCACCCCTTGAACATGGCGCCCGCGTGCACCGCATGCTTTGCACACATGGTCACAGGGGCGCTGTTTGTATCCTCCAGTTGGCGCCTCCCGGTCATTTTCTTTCTCAAATATACAGTTTTATTGTGGATTTCCATCTTTTACTCCACGCCGTCTCCGACTCTAGAAAGCTGCCGTTGGTGTCACGTGGTGTCCCCTGGTGACGACAACAAGTCAACTACTGGAAATTCCGTGCACGTAGGCCCTGTCTTGTTCTATGTACACATGTTACGGTTTGTTTAGTGATTTGATACAAAAATTTGCCACCCAACGTGTTGTAACAATTGTGCTCTAAAACTATAAATTCGACCATTCACCTCTTTGAAAACACCCTGAAATATAAACATACTCCTAGCCAACGGCTTTTGGTATTGTAGACACGAAGAATACACCTGCAGACCTTTTGGTCATTGACCTACATTCTCTGAAGAACTTTAAGCCTCTTTGTAAGTGGTAACCTGGATGACCGCTTCCATCGTCCTAGATCTGGTGATCCGGTGCCTCCTCAGTATTACTATTTAGAATAAGTCTCTGACAATAAATAACGACCAAAATTTATTCCTCGGGACTGTACTCTGTTGGAATTCGTAATAACAAAATTTAGTTCAATAATTCGGCAAAATGAGAATCGCCAAATTTCAATTTTAAACGCGGTTTGTAAGGGCTTGTAAGGCCCCGTACTCCAGACCATAAGCGTGTGCTTAAAAAAGGGGCTTCGCCGTTCTTATTGCACTCGGGCCTCGTCATTTAGAAGTAACCTCCTTTAGAAAAAAATAAATAAAAATGCTGTATAGGTTACGCAAAGAAAAAAAAACCTTAATGCCCTAAAATGTGTCGCCCCAGTTAAATATAGTACTTAGATTTGGGGGGGTGGATATCGATCTAACAAAGCACTCCCAGGAATAAATAAGGTCACGGTCGCCGGAATAGGCGGTTTTGTGTTTTTCTACTACTGGAAATCGATGAATTTAATTCTGCATGTGTTGACATTAAATACGCTTGAGCGTCGTCGTCAACATGCGCGACGGAACAATAAATCGAATCAATTTGAAGAGTGCCAAGAAAATAAAATGCACCCGTCGCCGTTGCTTTGTACTCGTTCATTCAGCTCGCGTTAAGGTGTATAGCAAACAGAGGAGTTTGTGTAAAATCAGTTTTCGTTCTTTTTTCTCTTTTTAATATCGAACCCCCAAAATCTTCTATGAAAAAAAAAGACTTTTGGCTTCGTTAATTCCTAAAATAAAATACTGCCTAAAAGCATTTAATTATCTATTATTTTTTTGCTTTTCCGAGCCGTCTCCACTGAGTGGGCACATAAAAACACTTACAAAGGGTTTCACAAATGTTAATCAGCAATTAATTTAATTCTCTGATTAAGGAACGTAATTGGACGAAGTTAACAACAGATTTAAAACAACCAATTATATTGTTTTACCCAACCAATCACAGGCTTTAATCAGGCTGTTAAATTAATCAATGATTAAATAATTTTTGTGAAACTGGGGGTTAGGCTCGTTTTCTCAATCCCAATTTAATATTAATCTGCTGTTTATTCCCGTAGTAACGATTATCAAAACAATTGTTCCTGTGGGAATAAACTGAACATTAAAATTAAACTGTGACGTAGGAGGTGACCCATAATTATGTATTTCTGCGAAGCATTATTTTTTTTTTGTTTTCGCCGCCGTTTCCACTGAGTGGGCATTATTTCGTAACACATTTCTTTAAACTTCCTCTCTTCTCTTCTTCAAACTCCGTCCAATTGTTACACATACAAAGAATGTTCATCTCTTGCCTTTTCCGCGCCATTTAAATTTAATCTCGCCGTCTGTTTAGTAGCATATTCTGTTTTGCTTTTACCTGTTCTGTATTTATTTTGTTGCTTTCTCTTTCGCACGCTTCTCGTTTATGCCTGTTAATTTGGTTTCTTTCTCATCTTCGAACATAATTAGCAGCTGCCTTGGCTTGGGTTATTTTCTTCTTAAAAAAAGCAATTATTTTAAGTATCTGTGTTGCATCCCATTTTCAATTTTCTCTTTTTAATATTTGCTACAAATCCTTCTGTTAAAAATACGCTCATCTTTGTTAATCTGCATAAAAAGACTTATTACTAATTACTTGTGAAATGTTACGGTTTGGGAAACAGTTATTCAGGGGGCACCCTGTACGTATGCAAGTTATCTCTAAGAAGAAGTGCAAGAGCCGCGATTCATCTCTCGTGCATTCGTTGCTTCTACTTTTCCGTTTCGCATTCAAACCGACGCTGTCGACGTTCTGGTGTAACTATCTTAGTGTGGAAAAGGCCTTTGTGATCTGCTTGCCGCCGCCTCTCGTAGATGTTACAAAAGGGGCGTGGCTTTTCTTAAAATGAATGTGTGCGTTTTTGCTTATTTGCAAGATCAAAGGTTACCGTCGCGTCGTAAATGCCAATTAATGGCTTTGTTTGCAATGGTCCAGACGCTTTTTTTCCCTCTTAAATGGTCACATGCAAAAACTTCATACGATGCGACGCTTACAATGATCAGTTTGTTTACATTCCCAGTTTTATTGCTACTTGCTATTTTTTATACTACGGAGAGATTAAACAACCGACGCTGCCGACATTCCAGTGTAATTACCTTATTGCGTGTAAACGGATGAAAATCAAACATGTGTGGAAAAATTAAGTTGATGTCCACGGGAATGAATTACGACTTCAAACGCACACCGCCTTTGTAATCTACTTGCCGCCGCCTCTTGTTGATGTTACAAAAGGGGAGTGGCTTTTCTTGAAATGCACGGGTGGGTGTTTGCGTATTTGCAAGGTTAAAAGTTACCGTCGCGTCGTAAATACCAATGACCCCGGCTTTGTTTGCAATAATGCAAACGCTCTTTTTCCTTCTCGTTAAATAACTACATTGCAAAAATTTCAAATGATGCCGCGTCTACATTTGTCAGTTTGTTTAAATTCCTGATTTTATTGCTACAATTTTTTTGTACGACGGAGTGATTAAATATTTGACCTTTGTATCATTGGTCTTCTCTGCCTCTACTTTTATTCTGTTGGCTCTTAATGCTGTCGCGATAATTTCGCTTCGTGTAAATCCTTCATAAACTTCGAAAGGGGGTACGGCCAGTTTTGGCTTTATTAGTCTGCGACGTGCCATGAACATGCAGAGTCGCCTTGCGACATTACCAGGGCACGTCGGTTGCCTATCTTTCATGGCGAACAAGGCAAGGCTATTTTGGTTTCGGCAAGACTTCGGGCAATAATACAACTACAGTCGGAGATAACTTGGTATCTTGGTGGAAGAAAAGCTCATCAGAGTTTGTCTCAGCCTCGTCCGTTGGAGTTCAGTACAGGTATGTTTGCGATTGTTGTTCTCCCTTTTCGTAGAAATGACTATTGTCAAGCTTGTCTTCCCTCACAGTCTTTTAGTACCGAATTTTAACTTCGAATTTTGGTTCAGACTACGACCCATTTCTTTTTCATCTTGTACAATTAACTACTTCCGGTTTGTTTTGATTAAAATACTTTGTTTTGGTACCTGCAGGACCTCGGTAAGTTTCCTGCAATTATACGATTATTACGGTCAGAAATAGATTGGTGCCCTGGTGGAATGAAAGTTCGTCAGAATTTGTCCCAGCTTCGCCCTTGACTTCGACTTCAGGACAGGTTTGTTTGCGTCTGTTGTTTTCTGTTTACGTGCAAAATACTATTGTCACGTTTGTCTTCTCTTCAGGCTTTTAGTTCCGAATTTTAAGGTTTCCTGCAAGTATACGACTGCGGTCGGAAATAACTTGGTGCCCTGGTGGAATGAAAGCACGTCAGAGTTTGTACAAGCCTTGTCCTTGGCGTTCAGGACAGGTATGTTTGCGTCTGTTGCTCTCTGTTTACGTGCAAAAGACTATTGTCCAGTTTGTATTCCCTTACGGGCTTTTCGTTCTGAATTTTAATCCCGAATTTTGATTTAGACGATGGCGCATTTCTTTTATATCTCGTAAAATTGATGACTTCCGGTTTGTTTTCATTAAAATACTTTAGTTTGGTACCGGCAGGACCTCGGTAAGGTTTCCCGCAAGTATATGACTGCGGTCGGAGATAACTTGGTGCCCTGGTGGAATGAAAGCTCGTCAGAGTTTGTCTAGCCTTGTCCTTGGCGTTCAGAACAGGTATGTTTGCGACTGCTGTTTTCCCTTTTCGTACAAATGACTATTGTCAAGCTTGTTTTCCTTTACGGGCTTTTAGTTCCGAATTTTAATTCAGAATTTAGGTTCAGATGACGGCCCATCTCTTTTATATCTAAGTAAAGTAAATTGACGACTTCCGGTTTGTTTTGATTAAAATAATTAATTCTGGTAGCGGTAGGACCTCGGTGAGGTTTCCTGCAAATATACGACTGCGGTCGGAGATAACTTGTTGCCCTGGTGGAATGAAAGCTCGTCAGAGATTGTCTTAGGCGTGTCCTTTAGGCGTTTAGTTCGGGTATACTTTCTCTTTTCATGCAACTTACTATAGTCGAACTTGTCTTTCCTTTCAGGCTTTTAGTTTCGGTTTAGTCGACGGCCCATTCATTTTAGTATCACTTACGACTTACGACGTCCTGTTTGTGTTGATCGAAGTACCACGCTTTTTCGATGTACGAGTTTTAAGATGCGCAGTACATTTAGAGTTTTTAAGGTGCGCACACACTACGTTGATGTTAAAGGTGCGCACACACTATGACTTGGTCGATAGTTATTAAAATTGTTGTATAAATTGAGTCATTGTATGTCTAGTTAAGGTTAGGTGGCCTGATACCTGTCGGTCGCAGGTACGAATTGGCTCGAAATGTCAGTTACTCATTTATAAAGTGACACCTTGCGCTTGCCTTTAATTACACGACAGAAAACCATCCAGGAGCACCCTCGAGGTTACGTCAAGACTTCAAATAATCGAAAGTAACTCAACGTCGAAGCTCACAATTTAATTGAAAATAAAAACCGTATAACGGGGCCCGTATTTCGCTTGCAAAACGTTAACAGTAAACACCCGACGAAATATTTAGCTGGAATGCGACTACGTATCGTCAAAAATGAAACGCGAAATAATTAGTAAAATTTTAATAATAAATCAGATACGCAAAATACAGTTAAATCCAACTTGACGGTGGCCGACCAGGTTACGTTTCCGTCGTCCTGGTGCAGGTTGCCGAACAAAAGGTAACCTTGCGTCAACTCATTTCTCGAAGTATCTCAGCCTACAGGCTACATGTAACGCTGTCTCAGCTGCGATGATAGTCAAAATTCAATGAAACTTAATTTGTCAGGTTCAGCTTTGAAGTGTACCAAAGGGAGAAGCCCACAATAAAAAAAAACGGTAATTGATGAAGAATGAAACAAGCGTTACGGGTTAATTTGCGCACAGAAACCGCGAGTCATAAAAACCTGATGAATCTGAGTTGAAAGTTGTCAGGCTTTGAAAAGCGGACATAAGGTTTTAAGGTCCCATGAATGCCTAAGTTACCGCTACTCTAAGATCCTTAGATTCCTTCATCAAGTCTATCGTTCCAGTAGGACACTCCTAGGAGTAACTAAAGTACATAATAGGCGATTTGTGTATTTCAGGAACAGGAAAATCGACAAATTCACGCGCGTTCAGCAACAATATAAAATACTTTGCGCCGCGACAGAACAACAAATCGAATCAATCCGAAGAGCGCCGGGAAAATAAAATACACACTCGCCGTCACTTTGTGCTTGTCTATTTATTCGAGTCGTGTTTGAACGTAACTGAGAGAAGTTTGTGTAAAAATGAGATTCAATGTTATGCAGTTTCGGGCGACTTGCCGGCTTACTGCCTGCGCCCAACTCGTCGGAAGTCGAACTTTCCGTTTCTTACACACCCGCTTTCCTAACTTTGCCATTTCAAGTTTTAATGATATCTCTTCGCTTCCGCGAAAACGACGCGCGCCGGGACCCAAACACGAACGCCTCCAGTTTCTCCTCTCTACTTGTGACAAACTAGTTTACAAGATGCACACGTTTTAAATAAACTAAAAAAAAACTACCTTGTTAGTGTTGGCTGAACTTAGGATAACTCACCGACCAATCCGACTGCGGCGGTGAATTATTCCAAACGAATTGTAATTACAGAAATCGATCATAACAGAAAAATAAACAGCAGCGCATTTGTAAATAGCGAAAGACGAAAATGGAACGTGAAACTTGTTTAATGTAAATATTTTTGATTTATTTTTAATTAGAAATCAAATTTTCGATCCGATCGGTGATCGACAACTTCGGAGATTGTTCGACCTTGTTGGAGTGAAGCGCTAGTCATCGTGCCAGATTTTCGGCCGGTCCATCTGGACGAGACGCGCATGCGTTCAACAGAAAACGTCATCAACGATAACTAACTTCTGACGGCACTCTTTGAGCACGCACATAGACGAACTTTGAATTGAACAAGTTGAGTTGTGTGAATTGAGGTATTCATTATTAATTTCTGGTTAAAAATAAAGTAGTGCTCGATTTTCCGCGTTTAATCAATATTCACGCCCGTCACATCCGAGACGCTGGCTTTGTGCCGAAGTTAATTTTCCCAGCACGACATTTTGCTGGGTGAGCACGCGTCTTACTTAACAAGATGTAATGTGCACGCACCTTACTTTATGAGCGTGTAAGCACCTTACCAAACAGTTAACTTAATCGAAATTAAGAACAAGTTAATTGAGTGAAGTGGTTCCAAGTCACACACCAACGCAACGTCAAACGTATTCTTCGTTAATGTCTTTTTTTTTTCTTTTTACAAAATGGTAAATTACAAAATAAAAAACTATTTCGGTAATGATAGAGTTGTAAACAGCTCGAATTACTCGATTTATTCCTAAACCCTCGTCGAAAAATTATTGGTATTGACCCCATCCGAGTTATGCGGCATCGTACACTTGCGGCGGAAACATTTAGAACGATTTTTTAAATCAATAGGCCATTCCGCACATAAACTTTACGAAAACCGGCCTACCGATTTAAAAAGTCGTACACCGCACGTCGCGTGACAAGTTCAAAACAAAGGGACAGTCTACACAGAGGGCGGAATTCCTTTGATCTTAAGCCGCTAAAGAAAGCCGACACCATAAGTGCACGCTTTAAACGGAAATGAAAATCAATAAAACTCGAAAACGAACGTTTCTAACATTCGCAGATGCCAGGCGGATTGCTATTGCCATTTGATTTTCGAGGTCGTTCGTCTTTTGTTTTGGTAGACTATCGTCATTTTTTGATATCCAAAATTCGATTGTTTTTCAATTTCAAGGTCATTGTTTTTAATTTTGAACATTCAATTGTCATTTGATTATTGAAATGCGATTGTAGTTTCACTTTCAAAGTTATCTTTGTTTGATCTTCAAAATTCTGTCACAATTTGATTTTCGAGGTCGTTCGTCCTTTGTTTACATTTTTGATTTCCAAAATTCGTTTGTTTTTGAATTTCAAGGTCATTTTTTTCCGTTTTCGAAGATATTCAACTCTACTTGATATTGAAATGCAATTGTAGTTTGAGTTTCAAAATTCCCTTGTTTCGATTTTCACCATTCTAATACCATTTCATTTTCGAGCTCGTTTGAAGTCTATTCGTAGTCATTTATTGATTTCTAAAATTGGACTGTCATTTGAATTGTAAGGTCATTCGGTTTTTTACTGCTGAAGATTCAGTTGTCAAAATTCTGTTTACCTCTGATTTTCAAGGTTGTTTTTTTTTATGCCAAAGCTTCGGCTGTCATTTGTTTTTCAACAAATCGTTGCGCGTGGCAGCGCAAAACCCGCATCCTCACGTACACCGCGCATCTCGTGACAAGTTCAAAACAGAGGGCAGTTTAGACAGCCACTGCCGGAATTCCTTTGATCTCCAACCGTTAAAGAAAGCCGACACAACAAGGGCTCGCTTCAAACAGAAACAAAAATCTGTACAACTCGAAACCAGACGTTCCTAACATTCGCGCAGAGAGCGGGTGACTTTTTTGATCGCATAAGATTGCATCAAACCGCGCATTAAAAGTTTGCCGTAACGGAAATATGTATATTGAAGCGGTTCTTTGATCATAAGCCGTCTTTGAGCAATTGTACAAATTTACACAACGCAGACTCGATTTTATAAAGATAGGTTATTTGAAGATATCGTTCAAGAAGCACGTTAGAAGTAACTTGCAACAAAATAAATCACCTTTCCTGGAAAGTTTAACTTGTACGGTAACACACCTAATGAACGAATTTTTGCGAACAATAGAACTAGAAAATAAACATTCTGGTATTCCAGACGGCGGGCAGCTTCTTTTGATCGAAGCCGACATCCAAGGAATTCTTTCAATTTTTCGCCGCCAAAGTAAGCCGACCCAACACAAGATTACATCATGTTGTATTATATCGCTGGACTTTAATAGTCTGCCCCAAGAGAAATATATTAAAGCGGTTCTTTGTTCTTAAGCCACCAGACGTACTGCCTTTGTGCAGCTGTAAACACATTGCAGATAACTGCATAATAAAAGAAATGCGACGCAGATTCGATTTTAAAGCGACAGGTTATTTGAAGAACGCTTTGCAGCAGCACACTAGAACAAACGACATCAAAATAAACCACCTTTTCTGGAGAGTTCGACATTTACCATGACACATTGAATGAATGGATTTTTGCACCGCAACAAATCTGTATAGACAACCTACTTTCTCAGATCTGAATTGATGTAATGGGAAAAAGTAGGCAGAATGGGGCTTTCCCAAACGATTCCCAAACCGCTAGGGCCTTTTCTTTTTCTGTTTTAGCCGCTGTTTTCGCAAAAGCTCTTTTTGTTTTAGGAGGGGTGCGGGTTTTGGGAGGTAAGTTTTGCGTATAGACTACCAGAATTCTTTTGATTTTTCGCCGCCAAAGAAAGCCGAACTCTAAGTTTTCGCTTACACCTAAAAAAAAAAAAACAATAAAACTATAAAGTAAACATACTGATATTTCCAGTCCAGCGGGTGGCTTCTTTTGATCTCATAGCGCGCAATATCTCCAGATATTAATAGTGGCGCAGCTGACACAGACATTACGGACAATTGCGTTATGAATGAAATGCGACGCAAATTCAGTTTTAAAACCATTTTAAAACGACAGATTATTGAAGAAGTCTTTAAAGCAGCACGCGAGAAATAATCTATAACAAAATAAATAAACCGCCTTTTGTGGACAGTTAGACATGTACCGTGACATACCTAATGAACGGATTTATGCACCGTAACAAATCCTCTAACGCAGCGTTTCCCAAACTGGGGGGGCGCAGTAGAATAAATATTATAAAACAGAACGCAAATTGCAACTAGTTTATCATCTTATTTTTTTAGAAGAAATTTAATATTGGAGTTGACGGAAATTTTTATTTTCTTGTAACGGGTGAGTGGTTTAAAAAAAAAAAGGTTGTAAACCCCTGCTTTATACGCACGTGTCAGAACTTATACTATTTAATACGAACTTTTCGTTTTATTTAAAAATTATTTAGAGAGATAGATTGTTATAGGAATTAAAAAAAATGTTTACAGATATACCGGGTGTTCCATTTCAGAAAACAAAATGTCAGTTTCTATCTCGGTTATTCCATGTGCATTTGTTATTCGGTAAACATCAGTAAAAAAAAACTTTTAATCAGCCTGTATAAGTTTTGCAACAAACGTTTCTTTCTGATAACAAAAGTTGTAGGGGTTGGGAATTCTCGCATAGTCAGCCTGCACGTACAGTTGCAAGCAATAAATTATCACAGCGACGACTAAAATGTAATACTCGCGACTGTACATGCATATACGGTGAGTTTTTCTTTTTTTACTTCGAACATACAATGTAAATATTGTTATTGATTACGGAAAATTTGAAAATCGTACTTAATTAATTGTGTTTAAACACTCATACAATGCCCTAGTTATTTGCGTATTTGCAAGTTTGCGGATTCACGCTACAAGTTCATCGCCTGAGTCGTTGCACCTGCAAACCGCTTATCAGCGAATAACTCGTATTGTATTGGGAAAAAATACATTTTAAATTAATTAAGTACGATTTTCAAATTTTCCGTAATCGAGACAATATTCCCATGTTATGTTCAGGTTTCGAAAAAGAACATGTCAGCAAACAAGCTTCAGCAAAGCAAATGCGCTGTTATTGTCAGTTATGAAATGCAAGGACGAGTATCAAGTATTAAAAAAATTACTATGAAAGCTTTTGATAATAGTTTAGCATCAGTGGTCAAGTTCGAGATTCGACGGGAAAGGGGGGCGTGAATCATAACACAGCTCAAAAGGGGGTCGCGAAACCTAAAAGTTTGGGAAACGCTGCACTAACGTTCTGGTAGTAGATCATTGTATGTGCGAGTAAGTTTTGATTTCTTGGTGGTCGACTAATTAGTAGCACCAACGTTGTTATCAATTAGAGCCTTTTCTGTTGGATTGTGCGACGATTCGTAAAGTGAAAAAAATCAAGCAAGCGCGGGTAAACAATGGGAGTTACTACGCGATTCTCTCTGATGCAGTTTTTTGTATTTAGCGCAACATCATCTGTTGATGTCGCTCGGTATTTTTGTCAATCTCAAAACGTCATTTCCAGTTGAAGTTGAAGTTAAGAGAATCTGTTTTTTTGAATTGAATACAAAAAAGTAGTATGCAACTGTGCCGTTCCCAACAAAAAAAAAAAATATATGCTGCAAATCAATGTTTGATCTCGTCGGATTGGAAACCCGGAGATGCATTTGCATAATTCGAGAGGTTCTCAGGGGCTCACTTCAAAAGGACGAATTTGCGACTCGTTCTTAAAGCGCGTCGCACAAGTAAGTCCAAAGCGAATTAACCGAGTTTTCCGATTCTTATCGACTTCGATCTTGAAATCCATCCTTTGAAATCTCGCGCCGCATTTTTCTTTTTAATCTCCACATTTAGCCGCGCTAATTAATTAGGTACCCGGAGGGCCCCCCCGTCTCGAAGATTATGCGTAGCGCGCTCGGTGAATCACCGCCGATCGATTTTCGCGCGCGGGTGATTGATTTCTTCGGCGGCAACCAATAACAAACAATTCTTCACCGGCGATTACGCACGAGGCGGCCGATAATGAAATACGACCGCGTCAAGATCGGGATAATTCATCTTCGCGCGCCGCGCCCGTATATTTAGCGCAAAGAAAACACGGCCAGAACAATAATAATTACCGCCGGCGAAGATTGTAAAGTAAACGCGCGGCCGGTATTAATCACGCCTGTTTTATTTTATTCGCGCAGCAGCTAAAACAAATACCGATCGGCCGACGTGTTTAAAATAAACTTCGGTCTGTCCGTCTGTCACATTCCGGAGGGAAACACCTCACAAAATTTGATCGCCATTAGCGAAGAGGCAGGCCCCTTTATTTTCACTTGAAATTAGTTTTACATCGCCCACCTCAATTAGTATCGAGAAACCCTAATTTAACCCTAAAAGTCGAGTATTTTACAGAAAATAAAAGAAACAATTCAGAATAAACAACGACGGTCAGAGAAACGACCGTGCGGAAGTCCCCTAACGTGAAATGCTGATTGAAATTAACTTTGAATGTTGATTGCGTGAATGGAAGATCGTACATCGCACATTGCGTGACAAGTTCAAAATAGAGAGTAGTCTAGACAGAGGGCGGAATTCCTTTGATCTTAAGCCGCTAAAGAAAGCCGACATCACAAGTGTTCGCTTTAAATGCAAACGAAAACCAATAAAACACTCGAAACCCGATTTTCTAACATTCGCGCCTACGGCGCGCGGCTTATTTTGATCGCAGTCTATTCATAAGATTGCATCATACCGGGTAATACCGCTAGATATTAAGGGTGTGTCACAACGGAAATACATCAAAGCGGTTCTTTGTTCTTAAGCCACCTTTGTGCAGTTGCACAAATATTGCAGACAATTGCGAGGGCAGAACTTCCTTTGATTTTAAGCCGTTAAAGAAAGCCGACACCACCTTAGGCTTAGTTCTCACACGACAGCGCGTCGCGTCGCTTCATTTTGCTGCCTCTAAAAATTGCCGTGATTTTAAGTGAAGCAATTGTCACTCGGCAGCATTTTATGTTAAAAAATTGCACGTAAAAGCGTAGGAACCAAAATGACGCGACGCGACTTGCTGCCTGCCGTGTGAGTATTGAGCTTTAAACGGAAATAAAAACTAATAAAATTCGAAACCGGAAACCGCCATTGCTTGTATTTTGCTTCAAAGACTTGTCATTTGATTTTCAAGGATGCTCGTCTTTTGTTTTGAAGTCGGTGTCGTCATTTTTTGATTTCCGGAATGGAAGAGCCTCAACTGATCGTTGCGCCTAGCGACGCAAAATCCGCCTCCGTCGTACCCCGAACACAGCGCGACAAGTTCAAAACAGATGGCAGTTTAAACAGCCGCTGCCGGAATTCCTTTGGTGTTCAGTCGCTAAAGAAAGCCGACGCGACAAGTGTTCGCTTTAAACGGAAACGAAAACCCATAAAACTCGAAACTAGATATTTCTAATATCCGCAGATGGCGGGCGGATCGCTATTGCCTTCTGATCGTTCGTCTTTTGTTTCGGAGATTCCGTCGTCATTTTTTGATTTCCAAAATGCGCCTAGCGACGCATGTCCACCCGTCTTCCTCGTATCCCGAACACAGCGCAACAAGTTCAAAACAGAGGGCAGTTAAAACAGTCGCTGCCGGAATTCCTTTGGTGTTCAGTCGCTAAAGAAAGCCGACGCGACAAGTGTTCGCTTTAAACGGAAACGAAAACCAATAAAACTCGAAACCGGATATTTCTAATATCCGCAGACGGCGGGCGGGTCGCTATTGTCTTTTGATCGTTCGTCTCTTGTTTCAGAGACTCCGTCGTCATTTTTTTATTTCCAAAATTCGATTGTCATTTGAATTTCAAGCTCGTTGCTTTTCGTTTTGAAAGAGCAATTGTTACTTGACATCAAAAATGCGATTTTAGTTTGAGTTTCAAGATTCTCTTGCTCTGATTTTCACAAGTCTGTTGCAATTTGATTTTCGAGGTCGTTCGTTTGTCGTTTTGAAGACTCGATCGTAATTTTCTAATTTTCAAAATGCAAGATTTTCAACCAATGTTGTGCCTAGCAACGCAGAACCCGCATCGTATACCGCACATCGCGTGACAAGTTCAGAACTGAGGGCAGTCTAGAGAGCGGGGCGGAAAGCCTTTGATTTTAAGCCGCTAGAGAAAGCCGACACCACAAGTGTTCGCTTTAAACGGAAATGAAAACCAATAAAATTCGAAACCGGATGCTCTTAATGTTCGCGGATGTCGAGCCGGTTGCTATCGTTCGTATCGTTTTTTAATACGTTTTGAAGATTAAGTTGTCACTTTTGATAATGAAATGCGATTGTAATTTGACTTTCAGAATTTTCTTGTTTTGATTTTCAAGATTCTGTTGTCATTTGATTTTCAAGGACGTTCGTTTTTGTTTTGAAGATTTGGTAGTAATTTTTCGATTTCTAAAAGTGGATTTCCATTTGAATTTCAAGACAGTTCGGTTTTGTATTGAAGATTCAATTGTCAAAATTCCGTTGTCATTTGATTGTCAAGGTTGTTGTTTTTTTTGGTCAAGGTTGTTGTTTTTTTTGTGTCAAAGCTTCGGTTATCATTTGTTTTTCAAGGTCGTTGTCTTTTGTCCTGAAGTTTCAGTTATTTTCGTTTGATTTTTTTTTTCTATCGTCCTATTACTGTTTAAATTTTAAAGTTCTGTTTGTTGATTTAACTTTCAAATTCTGCGATCGTTTCATTTGTTTTCGAGGTCTTTTGTCTTTAGTTTTGAAAATTCGATCGACCGTCATTTGGTTTTCAAAAGGTGGTTCGTTTTTATGTCGAAGAATCAATTGTCAATTTATTTCCAAAATTCTATTGTCGTGTGATTTTTAAATTCTTTTGTCTTATGTCATTTTCAAAATTTGGTTTCTAAAATTCAGTTTTTTAGCTTTCAAAATTCTGTTGTCATTCGATTTTCAAGGTCGTTCGTCTTTTGTCTTGAAGACTCTGACGACATTTTTTATTTTCTAAAATAATTTGCATTTCAAGGTCGTTCGGTTTTGTACTTCTCAGTTGTCCTTTGACATTCAAGGTCGGTGATTTTTACGCCGAAGGTTTCAATTGTCATTCGATTTTCAATATTTTTATTGTCATCTTTTTTCAAAATTTTATCCTGGTTCAATTTTCAATGTTTCATTGTCATCAGAATTTTTGAAATTTCTTTTGGTTTATGATTTTCTTTCAATATTTTTCGTCTCTAGTTTTGAAGATTCCATCGTCGATTTTCAAGGTCATTCGTCTTTTGTCTTGAAGACTCGGTAGTCATTTTTTGGCTTTAAAAAAATCGATTGTCATTTGAATTTTAAGGTCATTCAGTTTTGTGTTCAAGTTTGTTATCAAAATTCTCAGTTGTCTTTTGATTTTCGAGGCCGTTGTTTGTGCGCCGAAGATTTTAGTTGTCATTTGACTTTCGGGGTCGTCGTTTTTTGTTTTGAAGTATCAACTGTCACTTGATTTTAGTTATTTGATTTTCAATTTTTTTTCGTCGTTTTATTTTCAACATTTTTATCGACATTTGATTTTTAAAATTTCACATTAGTCCTAATTTTTTCTTTGTCAGTTTCTAAAATTCGATTCTTACTTGGTTTTCGAGGTCGTTCGTCTTTGTGTTTAGTCGTAAGTTGTCCTTTGACTTTCAAGGTCGTTAATTTTAGCGTCGAAGGTTTCAATTGTCATTCGATTTTCAATATTTTTATTTTCAAAATTCTATTGTGGATTAATTTTCAAAGTTTAATCGTCATTATAATTTCAAATTTTTTTTGGGTTTTGATTTTCTTTCAAGGCTTTTCGTCTCTAGTTTTGAAGATTCCATCGTCGATTTTCAAGGTCATTCGTCATTTGTTTTGAAAACTCGGTAATCATTTCTTGATTCAAGAAAAATCGATTGTCATTTAGTTGTCATTTAACTGTTAGGATCGGTAATCAATTCTTGATTTAAAAACAAAATCGATTGTCATTTGACTGTTAGGGTCGTTGTTTTTTGTTTTAAAGATTCAATTGTCACTTGATTTTAGACATTTGATTTTCAATTTTTTTTTTTCGTCGTCTGATTTTCAACGTTTTCATCGTGATTTGATTTTAAAAATTCTATTGTTACATTAGTTTCAGTTTTTTCTTCGTCAGTTCGTTTTTAAAATTCGATTCTTACTTGGTTTTAGAGTTCGCTTATCTTTGTTTTTGCAAAGATTCGGTGATGGTTTAATTAAAAAAAAAAAAAAAGATTTCGTCTTTGGCCTTTATTTTGAAAATTCGATGACATTTTTTCCCTAATTCGATTGTCACTTTATTTTTAAGCTTCGAATGTCGTATTTTTTTCTACAATATAAATAAATAAATAAAATTCGATGAAGCTTAATCAAACGAAAGAAAAAAGGTTTTGTTAACATTTTTTAATAATATATTTAGGTAGACCGTCACTAGACAAGAATTCATAACTGCGGCCCCCAAAAGGGCCCCTGGATGTTCATTGACCCCTTTCAAGTGTTTAACGACCCAAGTGGGCCGATATCAACCCCGTTGAGAACCCCTAATTTAAACTATAACGATGCATAACTACGCAATACTGTCTAAATTAGTTCTACTTTTGGCTTTTACACAAAATTCCACACGCGTATTTTATTGTATAATTGCAGTTCACAGGTGCGGTTATTGACACGGATTTAGCAAGCGTGGTTCGACCGACGCATGGTCTTCTTACGTTGCAAATCTAGCGGCTTAGTTTTAAGAAACGTAAGGGAATTCCATGTCATTAAGCCTTACTTGCGCCACATCGGCGGATTTAATTTTTTTTTTTTTAGATTTTAGACTGATCCGTGACTTCCGCATGCGATCACCAGAAGATGCATGACACGGGGGAATGTTTAGGGAAGTTGTTTGTTTGTAACGCTGCTTGTGGACAAACAGGTTTGGGGGTAGATTTTCGGTTTTGTCTCGAAAACCAGGCTACAAAAAAGGAAGTCGTGACTCGTTCTTTACACGTATCGCTAATTTTAAACAATATATTTGTTTGTCATGAAAATCCTGTTTATATTAGAGATCCTAGGCTTGCCAGATACGTATTATTAATATCCGTCCGTATAAGCAGTTCGATAGTAAAGGTAAGAGGCTTGTCGTTGTTGGATCGATCGATCGTTCAGTCTTTCCCATTATTACCGGCCAAGGATAGGTGTGTGTATAATTCATGCGCTACTTTAATGGAGCTGTCTCCATTGTCTCGCGTTTAGGTCGTGCAGGCAGTTGTTCCCCTTATGAGAGCGTAATGGGCGCTAGGAAATAATTTAGCCGGCGAAAGCGGAATCAATTTGTTCCGTACAATTATATCAAGGTTCAAGGCCGGAAAAATATTATCGCCGCGCATGAATATTTTAATAAAGAGGCCATTAGCGAGCATAATAAATCAATGGAAGGAAGGCGATGCCGCCGCCGCCGCCGCCACCATCGAATTGTCGGTAACAAATTGAGTTAGAATGAAAATTGGTGTTTTTCCACCTTTTAATGGTGTCCGAAAAATTATTATTATTATCCATTTCCCGAGGTCTGAACGATTTTTTCTCCTTTTGCTAAATGCGGCTTCCCCCCATTTTCATTCCATTAAATTGCCTGCAAACCTTGTCAAACATAAGTTTCGCCCCTTCGAGATTAGAATGAACAATGGCGAACTTGGTGGTCGTGCAAACTCCATTATGCACGTCTTAGTCGAAATAATTGGAAATCCAAATATTAGAGTTCCGTCGCTGTGCACATTCCAGTCAGTTCCTTCTCTCGCCTGCATAAATTAGACGGAATATTGATCTGATCAAAACCGCGCGTGTTTCTCGGATGAAGATACGCCCCCCTCGCCCGCCGCCTTTGCCGCGACGCTAAATACAGAAGCTAGCGAGGCCGCCGCCGCCGCCGCCGTCGCTGCCGCGGGGCTTCGGCGGGAATGTCTTCATTGTTTGCGTTCTGAAACCCGAGCTGCCTCTGTTTGCTTCGCGAAATTAAAAATATTTAATAATACATGCTTGCGTGTCGGCGAAGCGATCGCGCGCGGATTTTCGTCTAAAGTATGGCTTACTCAGGTGATTCGTGAAAAGAAAAGAGATGGATTCCTTTGATCTTAAGCCGCTAAAGAAAGCCGACACCACAAGTGTTCACCTCAAACGGAAATGGAAACGAAAACACGAAACCGGACGTTTCTAAACATTCGCAGATGCTGTAATTTTTAGATTTCCAAAATTCCAAGTTGTTCTTGAATTTCAAGGTTATTTTTTTTGAGGATTTTCGTTTAAAGTGTAGCTTACTCGGGCGATTTGTAAAAAAAAGAAAAAGAGGTGGATTTCTTTGATCTTAAACCGTTAAAGAAAGCCGACGCCACAAGTTCTCGCCCTAAACGGAAATGAAAACCAATAAAACTCGAAGCCGGACGTTTCTAAACATTCGCAGACGGCGTCATTTTTAGATTTTCAAAATTCTAAGTTGTTTTTGAATGTCAAGGTTATTGCTTTTCGGAGGATTTTCGTTTAAAGTGTAGCTTACTCGGGTGATTGGTAAAAAAAGGAAAAAGAGGTGGATTCCTTTGACCTTAAGCCGCTAAAGAAAGCCGACGCCACAAGTGTTCGCCCTAAACGGAAATGAAAACCAATAAAACTCGATACCGGACGTTTCTAATCATTCGCATATGGCGTTATTTTTTGATTTCCAAAATTTCAAGTTGTTCTTGAATTTCAAGGTTATTGTTTTTTTTTGAGGATTTTCGTTTAAAGTGTAGCTTACTCGAGCGATTTGTAAAAAAAAGGAAAAAGAGGTGGATTCCTTTGATCTTAAACCGCTAAAGAAAGCCGACGCCACAAGTGTTCGCCCTAAACGGAAATGAAAACCAATAAAACTCGAAACCGCACGTTTCTAAACATTCGCAGACGGCGTCATTTTTAGATTTTCAAAATTCTAAGTTGTTTTTGAATGTCAAGGTTATTGCTTTTCGGAGGATTTTCGTTTAAAGTGTAGCTTACTCGGGTGATTGGTAAAAAAAGGAAAAAGAGGTGGATTCCTTTGACCTTAAGCCGCTAAAGAAAGCCGACGCCACAAGTGTTCGCCTTAAACGGAAATGAAAACCAATAAAACTCGAAGCCGGACGTTTCTAAACATTCGCAGACGACATTTTTAAATTTCCAAAATTTCGAATTGTTTTTGAATTTCAAGATTATTGTTTTTCGGAGGATTCTCGTTTGAAGTACAGCTTATTCGGGTGATTCGTGAAAAAAAAAGGAAAAAGAGGTAGATCCCTTTGATCTTATGCCGCTAAAGAAAGCCGACAACACAAGTGTTCACCTTAAACGGAAATGAAAACCAATAAAACTCGAAACCGGACGTTTCTAAACATTCGCAGGTGGCGTAATTTTTAGATTTCCAAAATTCCAAATTGTTTTTGAATTTCAAGGTTATTTTTCTTTTCGTTTTGATGATTTAATTGTCACTTGACACTGAATTGCGATTGTACTTTGGCTTTAAAAATTCTGTTATGATTTACAAAATTCTGTTTGTCATTTGATTTTCGAGGATGATCGTCTTTTGATTTGAACTCTGAGTCGTCATATATTGGGAAGATTTTCAACCAATCGTTGTTCCTAGCGACGCAAAATCCACCACCCCTCCGTACCCCAACACAGCGTGACAAGTTCAAAACAGGGGGCAGTTTAAACAGTCGCTACCGGAATTCCTTTGATGTTTAAACGCTAAAGAAAGCCGACACCACAAATGTTCGCCTTAAACGGAAATGAAAACCAATAAAACTCGAAACCGGACGTCTCTAAACATTCGCTGTTGGCGTCATTTTTTGATTTTTAAAATTGCAAATGGTTTTTGAATTTCAAGGTTATTTCTTTTTTTTTCATTTTGATGATTTAATTGTCACTTGATACTGAATTGCGATTGTACTTTGGCTTTAAAAATTCTGTTATGATTTTCAAAATTCTGTTTGTCATTTGATGTCAAGGATGCTGGTCTTTTGTTTTGAACTGTGTCGTCATATTTTGGGTAGATTTTCAACCAATCGTTGCGCCTAGCGACGCAAAATCCGCCTCCCCTCAGTACCCCGAACACAGCGTGACAAGTTCAAAACAGAGGGCAGTTTAAACAGTCACTGCCGGAATTCCTTTGATGTTTAGTCGCTAAAGAAAGCCGACGCAATAAGTGTTCGCTTTAAACCGAAACGAAAATCAATAAAACTCGAAACCGGATATTTCTAGTGTCCGTAGACAACGCGCGGGCGGATTGCCATTACCATTTGATCAATCGTCTTTTGTGTCGAAAACTCCGTCGTCATTTTTCGATTTCCAAATTCCGATTTTTATGTGAATTTCCACGTTGTTGTTTTTCGTTTTGAAGATTCAATTGCCACTTGACATTGAAATGCGATCGTAGTTTGACTTTCAAAATTCTCTTGTTTTGATTTTCACATTTATTTTATTAGCATACGATTTTCAAGGACGTTCATCATCTGTTTTGCAGACTCGGTCGTCGATTAATTTAATCCAAAATTCGATTGTCACTTGATTTTCAAGATCGTTCGTTTGTTTTTGTTGTTGTTCTTTGACTTTCAAGGTTGTTGTCTTTTTGTGCTGAAGCTTCAGTTGTCAATTGCTTTTCAAATTGTTTGTTTTCTTGTTCTGAAGTTTTAATTGTCATTTGATTTTGACTTTTTTTTATCGTTTGTCATTTTAATTCCAAAATCCTTTGCTAATTAATTTTCAAAGTTCTGTGATCCGACCAAACCGGGCGTGTTTATCGGATGAAGAAGATGCGCCCTCCTCGCCCGCCGCCTCTGCCGCGACGCTAAGTACAGATGCTAGCGTTGGCGCGGGGCTTCGGCGGGAATGTCTTCATTGTTTGCGTTCTGAAACCCGAGCTGCCTCTGTTTGCCTCGCGCAAATTAAAAAATTTAATACACGCTCGCGTGTCGGCGAGGTGAAGCGAACGCGCGCCGTAGGATTTTCGTTTAAAGTATAGCTTACTCGGATGATTCGCGAAGAAAAAAAAAAGGAAAAAGAGGTAAATTTGTTTCCTGCTTAAATTTCCTCTGCCTACTAAAAAAAAAAAACAGATTGCGATCGTTTGTTACCACAAAATCTTTAAATTGATAACTCCGAGCAGCTCAGTGGAGGTGGGCGTGGGTCAAATGAGCAAAGTTAGAAGCAAATTTTACAACACTCAATCACCAAAGGCAGAAGGCTGTAGAACTAATAATTACTTCTGAGACGTATTAGCCTGCAGGTATTATATACCGGGAGGTTGTGAAAGGTTGTCTTCCGGATTCTACGAAGATTTCTGTTTTTTTTTTCTGCAGATTACATACCGGGAGATCATAAACAATTGTAAAAGCAAGCTAAGCCCTTGAGGTCTTTCTTATCTTAAAAAAATTTGAAGCAATTATATTTGCAATTCGAGATACTTTTCTGGAAACCTTTGAAAGGTTCTCGATATTTCTATTGAGTTGACACTGAGAAACGTTGAGAGGCTTGTTCAGAAAATTTGCAACGACGCGACACTCGCACCACTCTTGTTGGAACGAGGGCCTGCGCCCATCCGTAATCTACCGTGTAACAGAAGTCAGGTTGGTCGTCCTCTGGAAGACTAAGATCGGCGTAATGGTGCCCACTCAGTGAAGACGGTGTGGGAACTCACTAAAGATGTTACTGAAAAGGTCGCCACCCAGCGGTGGTTACGCAACCCAAGAGTATCAGAAGTACACAGCGGGAAAATTGTGTCCTTAATTGTCCTCAGAATGTACAGCACCCTCGCACCCGCTTCTACATAGGTATACCCCAAATATTCTTACAATCCGTAGGTGACCCAGAAATACTGGCGTTAAAAATCAAACAAATTATAGTTCGGCCCAGAACACACTCTTTATTAGTGCAAAAACCCACAAGGGATCGAAAGCAAGATCAAATCCTCTAATGGGGTAGGGGGCTGTAATAATAACAAAAGGATTATGATAACAAAGCCGACAACAAGGGCTAAAGGTGCTTCTGCGTGAGTACTCCCGTGTCGGCGCACAACATTCAGACACAAATAAAAGTAAGTAAGTAAGAATTCTCCAGTCATTGGTGTGATTTGCAAACATGAAAAGTGCAGGCGTAAGGAATTAGTGAATCAAGCGAAGCAAGAATTTTTTTCTAATACTCTTGCATCATTCAATAATAAATGTAAATCCATCTGGAGGTTTGTCAATAACGAATTGGGCAAGAGTTAAAGTAAAAATTCAAAATTATTCTTACTAAACAGCAGTGGACAAAAGATTGAAGATTTAATTTGCGAGATTTTTGGAGAACAATTTGCAAACATCACTGAAAAGAAATTGAATGATTACTACGGCACTTGACCGTGAATTTAACATTGCCCATATTAAGAATGTTTTTCTTCTGAATTTTGCTGATGATATGTCGGTTGTTGTCAGTGGATCAGATCCTGAGCAACTTCAGATGCATATTAAGTAGAAACATTTCTACTTAACCGTTCCTTTTACGGATCCGGATCCAACCGTTCGTTCACTCATAATGAACGGGTCTGCGGGACCGGGTCCGCGGGAAAGATATGCATCATAGACAGAATCGAATCCCGAATCGGCTGACGGGTAGTCGCTCTTCGTTTTTATTAGTGCGGCATTAGTTCATCATTCCAGAGACAGGCGCCTTTGCTCCTATGCTCTGCTGTTGCAGTACAAATTAAGCATCGCAGTTGTTTAAGTTCGATACATGCAAATGTGAATTATATAGGTTAAGATGATATGTCGCGTCCAACCCATAGTTCTATGTGGGATCATTTTGAAAAGACCGAAAAAGAAAAGGCTAAGTGTAATTATTGTTCTCGAATAATAAGTTATGCAAGTGGATCTACCGGTGATTTGAGACGCCACATTAGTAGAAATCACTCAGGAATTAATATTAATAATATACAACGATATTCACAATCACAAGGAAATGAGAACGAGAATTTAGTTGCTTCGTCATCCACAGTCTCAGAACAAAGAAATTTAAATTTACCTCGACCATGTTCTACAGAAAAAGAGAAAACTGATGCCGTTTTATTAAATCAAACTAATTTGAATCAATATTTTCACCTGCCCATGTCAAGCGTAAAATCAAAAAATTTAGACCGTCAACTAGTGGTAATGATTGTAAAGGAATATCATCCTTTACGAATTGTCGAAGACGCAGAATTTAGAAAATTCATTCATATGCTTTATGTAATGAAGCATATTTACGCGTGACCTTTCACCCACCGCTTGAACCGGCTCGCGCCTGGATGCATCGACCGCGCGGTCTGTCCGCGCTGCCCCGCTTCGAACCGACGTCACCAATGGGAGGAGCCAACCGTTATAAAACTGAGAGCACAGCCGAGGAACGCTGACTTCGCTGGTCATCCGCTTAGTCCACTCCTAACCCTACCTGGCATGGTCATCCTGCCGTCCTTCCTCCAGGTATTCTGCTGGCTATCCGCAGTATACTGACCGACCCGTCCTGGTGAGCTAGTCGTAGGTCATCCACGGCTTGTAAACCGCCTCCTTGCTAATATAACCCGCCGGTCCCCCGCGGGTTATCACCGTTCCCTCTGGGTAAGCAGGCCACTGGTCATCCGTAGCCTGTGAACCGCCGCCCCTCGTATGTACCGCCGTCCGTCCCCCGTGCTATTATATTCCGTCGGTCCCCCACGGAATATGTAGTTTCCCCTCTGGTGTGGTCTTCCCACCAACCCCGTTTCTTGCATAGAGTGGTCACCGTCGTCCGTCTACACCGCCCCGCAGTCGTCCGTCTACACCGCCCCGCAGCGTCCGCGAGAACCCCGACCCCGGCAAGAAACATTTAGTGAGGCTACGTTGTTTATTTTCACCCGTGCATGTGCATTATTAATGATTATGTGTTAAATATAGTTATTTGTTATATTAGAACCTGGACTTAATACACCTCTCCACCGAGTTAACCCGGAACTACCGTTACATTTTGGCGCCCGAGCGAGCAGGGACTTTCCGAGAAGATGCCGATCGAAGACGAAGGAGCAGCTGCAAATGAAGTTGCCGACGTACGAGTTGGATGGGTATATCAGCTCAAGAAAGATGAATTATCAATAGAATTAAGGAAATTCGGACTGGACACCGACGGCAAAGTAGAAGATTTACGCAAGCGTCTGGTAAGATATTTGAGAGACGGTGTGACAGTGACATCTGAGCCACCTGTACCTAAACAGACCAACCTGGATATGTTGAATCAAATTCGTAAGTGGAGTATAACTTTCGATGGAAAATCTGATCCAATATTATTCTTAGAAAGGGTCGAAGAACTTACGAAAGAATATACGATTTCAAATGACCTTGTTTTACGTGCCCTACCGGAATTATTGAAGGGACAAGCAAATTTGTGGTATCGGAACAATAAAGATACATGGCAACGATGGACTGATTTTCTTCGTGATTTCAAGATTTTCTTCTTTCCGCCAGAATATACAGAGGGCTTGGAAGCTGAAATTAATCGTCGTGTACAGGGTGTCGGCGAAAAAGGTAAAGATTATATCATCGCTTTACAAACATTGATGAGACGACACGGAGATTATTCGGAAGAGAAACAGTTACGAAACATCTATCGTCAACTACGACCGGAATACCGCTATTATATCAAGAGGGAATCGTTTACTAATATCTCCGAATTAATACAACACATTGACGCTTTTGAAAAGCTCGACGCCGAACTCAAAGCCGTGACGAAGAAAGAAGAACAAACACGGAAAATGGCAACAGGAAGGCAAGAGTTGAGGAGATATACGGAAGTTAACCGACCGACCACATCAAATACAAACCATGAAAAATGCTGGAGATGTGGCAACACAGGCCATCGTAGATCCGAGTGTACGCAACCGCCGAAATTATTCTGTTTCAGATGTGGAAAAGAAGGAGTTTTATCAAGAGACTGTAATTGTCAGGGAAACTCAAAGTGGGCTGGGAACAGAGGCATCGCCAGCCGTCACCAGTAAAGTCCTCGATAACATGTCCGGAAACTTTCATCCCCTTTATTAGTGACAGAAGCAGAGACAACCGATTACAACTGGATATTGAGATAGGCAAGGAAACGTTTAAAGCACTAATAGATACAGGTTCCGTTCGGTCATATATAAGCAGAGACACAATCACGCGTTGTGGAAAATACGGATTCGAGCCAAGAATTAGCGAACAAGTTACGAAGGCACTAATGGCAAATGGAGCGACTGTAAAGATCGAGTACGAAATGGAAATGGTATTTCGAATTCACGCACTTCAGAGAAGAGCAACATTTTTGTGCTTACCGCAACTCACGAGTAATATTTTATTAGGAATGGATTTCCTAGCAGCGAACCAAGTAACGGTGAAAACGGGGACCGGAGAAATTGAATTCGGTAAAGAAGAAGAAACTGTTCCAGTAAATGCCACCGAAGTTGATTATCAGTTTTGTCCAACGATGTCGCCGAACCAACGTGAACAAGCCAGAACTATGCTAGGTAGGGAATTTGCTCGATTTCAACAGATCACTGGACCTACGTCACGAGTGGAACATCAAATTCGGCTTAGGGAGAATAATCCAATTAAACAGCGACACCGACCGCTAAACCCCGCCTTAATGAATGTAGTCAACGAAGAGGTAAATAACATGCTTAAAGATGGAATTATAGTCCCGTCACATAGTCCGTGGAGTTCCCCCGTTGTTCTCACAAAGAAGAAGGACGGCAAATATCGATTTTGCATCGATTTTCGGCAAATTAATCGTATAACAGAAAAAGATGCGTACCCTCTACCGTTCATTAGTAATATATTGGACAAACTTCGTGGATCTAAATATTTTTCGACGATAGATTTAAAGCACGGATACTGGCAGATTCCTTTAACCGAAGACAGCAGACCAGTTACCGCTTTTACAGTACCAGGAAGAGGACTGTTTGAATTTGCAGTTATGCCGTTTGGGTTGCATTCAGCACCGGCGACTTTCCAACGATTATTAGATACAGTTATCGGACCAGAGATGGAATCTGTTGCCTTGGCGTATTTAGATGACATCATAGTGCTAGGACGAACATTTGAAGAGCACCTGGCGAACTTAAAAACTGTATTCAAGAAATTATACGAAGCGAAACTCCGACCGAACCCGGAAAAATGTCAGTTTTTCACAAAAACCATCCGTTATTTGGGACATGTTGTTTCAGAAAAAGGTATCGAAACTGATCCAGAGAAGATTAAAGCAATCAAGGACTTACCAGCACCAAGCAATGTAAAGGACCTACGTAAATTTATAGGAATTCTTTCGTGGTATCGAAAGTTTGTACCATTGTTTTCGCAAATAACCGCTCCGTTAACTAGGTTGCTAAGAAAAGCTCAACGCTGGCAGTGGACCGATTCTCAAGAAAAAGCATTTACTGAAGTGAAGAAACAACTTACAGAAGCACCAGTTTTAATGTGCCCCGACTTCTCTCAAACATTCATCTTGCAAACCGATGCATCGAATAATGGACTCGGCGCAGCACTACTCCAGAAAGTAGAAGGTGAAAACCGAGTTATCGCTTATGCTAGCCGTTCCCTATCTCAGGCGGAGAAAAATTATTCCACAACCGAAAAGGAATGTCTGGCGATTGTTTGGGGAATACAGAAAATGCGCGTATATCTGGAAGGATATCGTTTTAAGGTTGAGAGCGACCATCAGTCCTTGAAGTGGTTATTAAATTTACCGAACCCTACAGGTCGTCTAGCACGATGGATCATGCATTTACAGCAATTCGATTTCGAAATTGCTTACAGGAAAGGAAAACTTAATCAATTGGCCGATATATTATCACGTCAACCCGTTGATAATATAGGAGTGACTGAAGAAAATCCGACGCAGTGCAGATGGTACCGGAAGAAATTAACTCAGGTTCAGGAGAACCCCGAACAATTCGAAGATTTTTGCATCAGAGAAGGGAAGTTATATCGACGTATTTTAACCGATCCGGTAGTCAACACAGGTATTACCGACTCCTGGAAATTGTGTGTACCAAGAGACGAGAGGCGACAAGTGTTGTGTGAAAATCACGATGTTCCGACTGCAGGACACTTGGGAATTTCCAAGACAATTGCTCGAGTGAAACAAAACTATTATTGGCCAGGAATGTTTAAAGACATCTCTCGGTATGTACGTTCCTGTTTAACATGTCAGCGATACAAATCATCTCAACAACCGTTACCTGGTAAGATGCATAAGGCACCGAATAGCGAACCGTGGGAAACCGTCAGCGCAGATTTTATTGGACCCTTACCTCGTTCTGTCAAAGGACACTGTTACATCATAGTATTCCAGGATAGATTTACCAAGTGGCTGGAATTTCAAGCACTCAGGAAAGCCACAGCGACTGTGACAATGCAGGCTTTTAAGGAACGAATTGTAGCAAGATTTGGATGTCCTCGAGTTCTAATCACGGATAATGGGACCCAGTTTACTAACCGAGCGTTCAAGCAGATGCTGAAGGATATGGGAATACAACACCGTTTATCACCTCCGTACTCCCCACAGACGAATCCAGTAGAGCGCGCTAATAAGGTAATCAAGCAAATGATTGGTCAGTATTGCGAAGGAAATCACCGAAAATGGGATCAACATTTAAGTGAATTTATGCTAGCCATAAACACGTCTAAACATGATTCCACGGGTTTTTCTCCGGCTCTATTAAATTTTGGAAGGGAGCTACGCATCCCGAATCAGTTGCACCAAACCCAGGAAGTTTTGGCGCATGAGGAAGCCGTTGAGGACGAAGTAGCTGGTATCAACAGTCGAATTAAACGATTAGAACGAATGACAGAAATTTTCGAGCTAGTTCGTCTAAATTTAAACCGAGCTTTCGAAGTCCAAAAGAAGTATTACGATTTAAGAAGGAGGGATTGGAGATGTCATCTCGGCGACCAGGTCATGAAGAAGGACTACCCATTATCAAGCGCTGGTAAAGGATTTGCGGCCAAATTAGCACCGAAATTTTCCGGTCCGTATACAGTGACCAAAGTCCTTTCCCCCGTCATCTACCAGATAAGAGATAACGCCACGGGCAAAACGGTTAAAAGCGTGCACATCAAAGACCTCAAACCATTCAGTGAATAGTTGTGACACGGCAATCCGGAGCAGGTACGCTGGATTACCGTTCCACCGCCACCACCTAACACCGAGTGCACCGCCGGCGTATCCGGAATAAGTCAACTTTAGGGGGGATATTTTTGGATTTTTGGGTGATTTTTGATTTATGGCGATTGTTGTAACCGGGTTATGGATGCCCCCAATAAAGGTGTTAGCCGCATTAAAGGGATCCAACCTGGACGGTTGAATTTTTTTAAGAAGGGGGGGAATGTAATGAAGCATATTTACGCGTGACCTTTCACCCACCGCTTGAACCGGCTCGCGCCTGGATGCATCGACCGCGCGGTCTGTCCGCGCTGCCCCGCTTCGAACCGACGTCACCAATGGGAGGAGCCAACCGTTATAAAACTGAGAGCACAGCCGAGGAACGCTGACTTCGCTGGTCATCCGCTTAGTCCACTCCTAACCCTACCTGGCATGGTCATCCTGCCGTCCTTCCTCCAGGTATTCTGCTGGCTATCCGCAGTATACTGACCGACCCGTCCTGGTGAGCTAGTCGTAGGTCATCCACGGCTTGTAAACCGCCTCCTTGCTAATATAACCCGCCGGTCCCCCGCGGGTTATCACCGTTCCCTCTGGGTAAGCAGGCCACTGGTCATCCGTAGCCTGTGAACCGCCGCCCCTCGTATGTACCGCCGTCCGTCCCCCGTGCTATTATATTCCGTCGGTCCCCCACGGAATATGTAGTTTCCCCTCTGGTGTGGTCTTCCCACCAACCCCGTTTCTTGCATAGAGTGGTCACCGTCGTCCGTCTACACCGCCCCGCAGTCGTCCGTCTACACCGCCCCGCAGCGTCCGCGAGAACCCCGACCCCGGCAAGAAACATTTAGTGAGGCTACGTTGTTTATTTTCACCCGTGCATGTGCATTATTAATGATTATGTGTTAAATATAGTTATTTGTTATATTAGAACCTGGACTTAATACACCTCTCCACCGAGTTAACCTGGAACTACCGTTACATTTATCTAAGTTATTCTCTGCCAACCAGGAAAACAATTTCAGAAACATTAATTCCGCAGTTATATTTATCTACATTACAAGAACTCAAAATTAAAATTAAAAGTGCTAGTGCGGTTTGTATTACAACAGATTGTTGGACCTCTGTTAACAACGAAAGTTTTAAGGCTGTAACAGCACATTTTTTGATCCTGAACATTATGTCAGATGTGCTAGATTGCATTCACTTAACAGAAAAACACACTGCGATTAATTTAGCAAATACTTTAATGGAAGTGATAAAAGAATTTGATATACAAGAAAAAATTGAGAGTTGCGTGACAGACAATGCAGCAAATGAAGTGGCAGCAACACGTATTGGTGAATGGCCTCATATGCCTTGTTTTGCTCACTCTTTAAATTTGATTGTACAAAAAGGATTAAAACACATAATGCCAACAATTTCAAAGGTAAAAAGTATTGTAGAGTTTTTTAAAAGAAGTACATCCGCTTTATCTAAATTACATTTAATCCAAGAGCAGATGAATCTCCCTAAATTAAAACTAAAGCAAGATATTGTTACTAGGTGGAATTCGACCTTCGAGATGCTAAATAGATTTTACGAAATAAAAGATGCAATATCCTCAACTTTGGCTATCCTTCAAAATTGCTCCACATCTCCTCCTACAAGCTATGAGTATCTTGTAATTGAAAAGTCTATGTAATTATTAAAAGTCTTTTTAGAAATAACTAATGAGGTTAGTGTCGAAAAATCTGTCTACATCTAAAGTGATACCCATCGTAAAATTACTAAAACGAAGTTTAAATTTATTTGTTGTTGATAAAACTCTTCCTATCGAAGTTTTGCAAATGTCAAAAATAATTAGAAAAATTTTTGCGCAAATCGTTTTTGATTGCAGTGAAAACCTCGAGCAGCCTCTGGACAGCTGTTTCAGCCCTGCTTGGGGCTACTGCAATGTCAGGTCAAAAAGCGATAGTAAGGTGTCGCTATTTTATCTGTTCGTCAAAAATAATGTTAGACAGCACTGAACGAAGATTTGATTCAATAGAAAAAACTGAATTTACTTGTGAAGCACCCATATTGGATCCACGATTTAAAAAGTACGCTTTCGAAGAAGATGCTAATTTCGAGGCCGGATTGGAAACAATCAAAAATAAATTAAAATTAATCAATACGAATAATGACGTTGAGGATATTGAAGAAGTATCCCCATCACCCAGCGTTTCTGATAAAGGTAATTTGTGGCACGACTTTGATATTGAAGTTAAAAACTTATACGTATCGAATGTTTTAAGTCAAGCTGAAGAAATAGAACTTCAAAAATATTTAAATGAACCGCTATTACCTAGAAACGAAAATCGGTGGAACGAGCGATTTCAAATATATCCTCTGCTTTTTCAAATAGTGCAAAGAGGATTGTGTCTCATGGCAACGTCAGTTCCTTGTGAACGTGTTTTCTCAAAAACTGGGCAGATATTAACCGATAAAAGAAATAGATTAAGTTCCAAAAAAGTTAGAGAAATAATATTCTTGAATCAAAATTTGTGATTGATATCCTCTTATTTAAGTTGTTGTAACTGCACTATCGCTGCTAAATCTGTGTGAGTATTTACTAATAATACGCGTTTATTCTTATGTTCCTGAACTTTTAACTACAATGCCTTGACTTAGAAAGTTCCTAAGATTATTACGAATTATAGTTTATTTTTCTGTTATATGTATTAATTTGTATTTTTTTAAATATGTTCTATTAAGAAGGTATGCTGTGCATCTACGTTGTTAAAGAAAAATAGTTTATTTTGTTGTTTTTTCAAACATTAATAAAGTTTTATTTATTCTTGAGTATTGCTATCTTATTATGAAATTTAATTTTAATTTGATTTTTAACAGAAAATTCAAGCAGTGTTGCCTTTACCACAAATTGATATGTTTATTTGGGAGCGTTAAAAACGTTAGAAATGTCACGTTTCGTTGAAGATAGCTTCAATATAAAGCAAACATTTTTAACATTTTTCAGGCTGTCTACAAAATAAATATTCGTTGGTCTTACAGATCCCATATTCTAAAAATTTGGATTTTAACAATTGAATTTTGTTATAAATTAACATAAACCCTTGCATTTAGGTAACGGATCATTTTTAAAATTCTTAATTGGAGTAAGCCATGATTTTATAAAAGTTGTTGACAATTCTGAAAAGACAACCGAAATTTTGATTTAAATCAGAAAATTTTAGGCCCGGTTCATTCATCTCAATCTTAATTTAATTGCAATAAACTGGTATTTGCCCGTATTTGCCAAACTAAAATGAAGTTATGACTTACTCCAATTAATAATTTTAAAAATAACCCGTTACATATATTTTTTTAGCTGTATTGACATATTGACGTGCAATAAAACTAACGAAACCAATAAAAAATCATTTCTTGTATATATTTTATTTATATTATTATAAATTACAAGAAGAAGATGTAGGAAGAGCTCGAATTATTATTCTTTTATCGTTTAATAACTGATTTAGAACATTAGAATACAAACAAACCCGCAAGCCCAAAACGTCTCAAGCCGAATTTGGTTTTTAGTTATATTATTGCCGCTTAATCATCCATCAGCAATTGCCGAGGAACGGTAACGAGAACGATAAAAAAGGTAAATCATTGCGTAATCTTATGAGAGTCCACAACACCCCGGTAATGCTAACTACATAAATATTATACCGTTCACGTTCCGTTCTCGATTCCCGATCCTGTTCAATTGTAAGAGGAGCTGTAAGTTCTTTCACGACTGGCTATTTTGTCTGTGTCGGCGTCAGTCCGGACCCGTAAGTGGAACGAACTATTGCGCGTTTCGGAACGACAGTCGTTCTTTCCGATTGCCGGAAAGGTTCATTTGGATCCGTTCGTTCGCGAACGACACATCTCTAATATTAAGAACTTAATAGTGAGATGCGGGAGTGGTGTGCAAGAAATGGAGTTACAATGAATGAAAATAAAACTAAATATTTGTTTTCCAGAAAAGACATGTAACACCTCCTGAATCTGTTAAAGTTTTGGGTATTTACGTTGATATAAATCTGTCTTGGGATGTTCACATGGATTATATTTGTAAAAAGCTAAATTCAGTGTATTTTGCTATGTTGCAACTCAAAAAATCTACGAATAATACAGATATTATAACGCATATTTACTACGGTTTGGCCTATTGTCACCTGTCCTACAATATCGTATGTTGCGGTAGTGTAGTAGAGTTAAATAGAGTGTTTATTATTCAAAAAGAGTTAATTAGACTAATATTCAATATTCCTTTTAGGCACACTTGTAAAAATGCGTTCATCCAGCATAGAATGTTGACAGTGGTGGGGATTTATATTTATGTTGTATGTATGTTCCCTTTATGTACACAAATCTTCTAGCTAAGCGCTGTTCTTAACCTCTAGTAAAGTAACTAAAAATAAGTACAAATAATATATAGAAAACAAGTTCAGGGCGAATAAACAAGAAAACTTTATTGTTCAGTATTTAGCATAAAAGAAATGTTTTACCTTTATTCTGAATTGCTCAAAGCTCAATAATTTAAGATGATCAGGAAGAGTGTTATATAATTTTGCAGAATTGTAGGAAAACCACCGTTCGAACATTGAATCATAACGTAAATACGGTGGTGAAGATTTGGTTAGTAACAGTTTATGGGTTAGATTTACTAAGTGCAAACGCCAACGTTTTTTTAAAGTCAACCAGCCAGCCTCTTCCAACTTTTTTGACACATGATCCCATCGCCTTAGACCGTAAGCAAATCGAATGCAATTATTTTGGATAACTTGTAATCGGTTTGCATCACGAGAAGTTAATGCTGGCCCGTACACCATATCGCAAAAACTGAATTTAGATAATATTAACGCATCAGCTAATAATAACCTTAATTTCGTATCTAAAAAGTCTTTATTCATAAATAGTTTTTTCAGGGCGCAGTACGAGTTCTATATTAATGAGCTAACGTGCTTTCTATATCTTAGATTTGTATCAATTATTAGACCTAAGTTTTTGGATTCTGATACCAATTGCAAAGCGTCACCATTAATGGTAATTTTTACGCCGTTCGAAATTCGTTGTTTCATTTTATCAGGACCAAATACCATAACAAATGATTTTTTGGAATTTAAATGCAAGCCACGAACCTGAGAAACTTTAATTAGTTGACGAATGTCAGCATTGATTTTTTCAATTGCCTCAAGTGTTTCGGTAAAATAAAAAGATTTGTATAATTATGTGTTGTCGGCATACTGATGAATCTCGCAATGTTGAATGAGAAACTATGAAAATCGGATGTATATATTAAAAATAATAGGGGGCCTAGGATTGAGCCCTGCGGCACTCTTTTTAGAATGGGTGATAATTCCGAACAACAGTTGTTTAGAATAACTCTTTGCTGTCGATCAGTCAAGAAGCTATTAAGGAATTTGACAACTGTAGAATCAAATCCATAATACTTTAATTTCAAAAGTAAAATTTCGTGATGTAGCATATCGAACGCCTTACTATAATCAAGCAACGTAAGGACTGTCAACTTTCCCATGTCTCTTGACTGGAATATATCGTCTGTGACTTTTAATAAAGCAGTAGTTGTACCATAACCCGATCTGAAACCCGATTGACAAGAAGGAATTAAGTTATGTTGATTTGATTGATAGAAGCATTACCATGGCATATTATTTTTCACTTAACTAATGTAAACGATATGGTTGATTTTTTTAATCAGTGCATAATAGGCTTATTTGACATACACGCTCCTTTTATTACATCTAAAATAACGAAACCTAAACCTCCTTGGCTCACAGACACAATCAAGTTAATTATATCTTTACGTGATGATGCGCATAAACGTTTTACTAAAACTAAATTGCCTGTACACTGGGAATACTATAAAACACTTCGAAATCTGGCCACCAATGCTGTTAGACAAGAAAAGAAAGCTTATTTTAATTATACTCTTACTCATGCAACTCCGAGAACCATGTGGAACAAACTTAATGAATTAAATATCTATTCTCATAGACGTAAAACTATTCCTGATCATTTGTCTGATGTTAATGCTATTAACCATTTCTTCATTAATTCTATTCCAATTTTTAATGATGATGTCGAACTTTTAAACTTTTATCAAAACCAACATCAAGTGAATTTTAACTCTTTTCTTTTTTTCGAATTAGTTTCAGAACAGGAAGTCTCTAAAATTTTATCAAACATAAAATCTGTAAGTACCAGCAGCGAAGGTCTCAATATTAAAATGATCGATATATGTTGCCCATTTTTGATTCCTTACATCACATTTATCATAAATCGTTGTCTGATAAACAGTGAATTTCCATCTTGTTGGAAAGTTGCCTTAGTTCATCCACTACCAAAAATAAGTCATCCCCAAAACTTTTAAGATCTTCGTGCTATTAGCATTCTTCCTTGTTTGTCAAAAGTTATAGAGAAAGTTATAAATAAACAAATTAATGTTCATTTAAGTAGGTATAATATCTTGCCTGCTCGACAATCCGGCTTTCGGACTGGCTTCAGTTGTGCGACAGTATTATGTGATATTACGGACGAAATTTTTAGAAATATTGAAGTTGGTAAGCTTACAGCATTAATATTAATAGATTTCTCTAGAGCTTTTGACACTGTCAGTCACAGTCTTCTACTGGCTATTCTGAAGTACATTGGGTTTTCTTGCGATGCTGTCAAACTAATTAAAGACTTTCTTGTGAATCGATCGCAAAAAGTTATGATCGGTTCGTCTGTTTCTGATGTTTTAAAATTATCACAAGGTGTACCTCAAGGTTCAATCTTGGGGCCCTTATTATTTAATATATATACTAGCAATCTCACTAGTGTTTTAAGATACTGTCAAGTACATCGTTATGCTGATGATCTTCAATTATTTTATTCCTTTCGTCCAGAAAATGCTACCGATGCCATGGAAAATATCAATGCTGACCTTGTTTCGTTATTAGATTATTCGAGAAAGCATTCTCTAATCATTAATCCTTCTAAATCGAAACTTATTTTGTTTGGCGCAGTGAAGGCTCGAGAAAATATTAAAAATCATTTTTCAGTTAAGATTGGCGACTTTACATTATCTCCGGTTGAAATAGTTAAAAATTTGGGCTTATATATTGATACTAACTTACGTTTCTCCGAGCATATTTCTGCATGTATTCAGAAAGCAATTTCAAACTTCAAATTAATTTACGCCAATCGATCATTTTTAAATAAACGTGTTAGGTGTGTTTTGTTGGAATGTTTGGTACTTTCGCATTTTAATTTCTGCGGTATAGTCTATGATCCATGTTTAAATTATATAGACTCGAAGAGAATTCAGAAAGTTCAGAATTCATGCATAAGATTAATATTTGGTTTGCGAAGAAGGAGTCATGTATCGATTAAATTAAAAGAACTTACTTGGCTGAATATGAAGACAAGAAGACTGTTACATTCTGCTTGTTTTTTTCATAAAATCATTCAGACCCTGACACCACCTTACTTGTATAATAAAATAAGTTTTCGTACGGACGTTCACAACATAAACCTTCGTTTTAAGGGACTATTAACGCCTGCTAGTCATAAAACTGCCATATTCGAAAGATCCTTTACCTTTAATATTTCTAAAATTTATAATAAGTTACCGTCCGAATTAAAAATGTGTTCGATTGTTGCTTTCAAGAGACACCTGCGGAATCATCTCTTGAGTATGTGAATTTTCCCTTTATTTAGTTTTCCATAGATGAGTTGCTTTAATATTTTTCTTAATTTAATTAGAGAAGACAGCAAATACTGAATTATTTTCAAGCTTAATACGCAATGTTTTTTTTTTCTAATCTAATAGTTTTTTTTTCACTACCTTCATGGTTGATTTGTAAATCAGACAACTTTATGTTAATCTGAAATCAACCCTGCGATTCGACAAATAATTTTTGTTATTTACTAATGTGTATGTACATACGAGAGTTCGAATAAATGCTATTATTATTACTATTATTATTTAAAAAAGTCGTGACTTGAGAAACTATAATTTTTTCTAAAATTTTTGAAAGTGACGGTAAAATACTAATGGGCCTTAGTTGAAACGCGTTAGTAGGCATGGCTACTTTGGGCAAAGGATAAATGTCCGCAATTTTCCAGCACGACGGAAATGTACTTGTTGCAATAGCAAAGTTAATTATATACGTCAGGTGGTCAATTATAAAAGGTAAAACCAAGTCTAACATTTTGATGGATATTTTATCGTGTCCAATAGATTTAGATTTTAAAGAGAGGAATATTTTTTCCACCAACTCAGATTTGACAAACTTAAGAGTAAATGTTTCATCTCGCAAACAAGGGGTAGAGTATTTAGTTAGCAATTCAGAATTAACGTCAATTGGAATGTCAGTAATCGATTCTAAAAAGTGCTTATTTAATTCATGAGCGGTGATAAAGTTAATGTCGACAGAAGAACGAGTGTTTTGACAAATATTAAGACCTGGGTATATTTCCAAATAGAACTAGAATTATTGTTACGAATTTGGTGTTGAAAATAGGCTTTCTTTTCGCATCGTATTGCGCTTGTAATGTAATTGCGTAATTGTTTATAATATAACCAGTCGCGGGAAGACCTAGACCGTTTATATTTAGAGTAAGCATTATTGCCTAATTTGATCGTAGCTGTAAGAGTGTCTGTCAACCAAGGAGCAAAAGGTTTACTAATTTTTATGGTTTTATGAGGTGCATGAACGTCAAAAACCGAATGAATGTTATAATTAAGGAAATCAACCATATGACTGACATCAGTTAATCTAAAAATTACATCCCAATCAATATTTAAAACGTCCAATTTAAAATTATCATAATCAAAATATTTAAAATTTCTGTAAACAAGAAGGCATGGTTTTTCTCTAGGTTTAGGATACATTAAATTACAAGTTACCAAATGGTGATCCGAGATTCTGTGTAAAGAAACCACTTCGGCATTAGTGAATTAAGCCTAAGTCTGTTCAATCCAAACACAGATTTAAAAATTAGAAAGGGAAGGAAAAAACAAACATTAAGTCTAAGTAATTTTCAAGGAGAACCCAACTTAATTGCACACACTTCGACAAACCTCTATTCAACCCAGGTTAAACCCAATCCAAGCGATAAAAAAAGAACTGAAGCAATTTTAAATTATAACCTCCTCCTCCGTCACAATGTCAAGCTCGACCCAACCCAACTGAACTCACCCCAACTCTGTTCGACCCTAGTACAGATATTAGAAAAGGTAGAAGAAAACTTAAAGAAAAACAAACATTAAGTCTAAACAAATTTCAAAGACAACTCAACCCAACTTTACAGACCCCGACAAATTACTATTCTCCAACTCTGTTCAACCCAAGTACAGATTTAAAAAGACTTTAAAAACATTAAATCGAAACAAATTTTAAGGACAACCCAACCCATCTGCATACACCTCTACAAACCTCTATTCATCACAGATTAAACCCAGTCTCAAGTTCGACCCAACCCAACTGAACTCACTCCAACTCTGTTCAATCCAAGTACAGATTTAAAAATTAGGAAAGGTACAAGAAAACTTAAAACTTAAAAAAACGAACTAAATACCAAATTTCAAGGCCAGCCCAACCCAATTGAACTTTAACTCTATTCAACCCAAGCTTAGGATTAGAAACTTGAAAGGGTAAAGAGAGAACTTTAAGAAACAAACATTAAGTCCAAGCAAACATCAAGGCCGACCTCACACAACTGAACGTAATCTCAACATACCCAAATAAAAAACAAAGCAATAAAATTTAAGTCTGACTGGTCTCAAGGTCATCACCACCAAATTCCAATCTAACTCTACCAAAGCCGAGTAAAAAATACAAAATTGAAACCAATTTAAACCAAAAACGTTAAATGCACTACTTTAATTGAATGTTTGGCATTTTATGTACGTAGAGTCGTGATTATCCTAATCAAGACCGCTGCAGCCAGTCCATCGCCGAATCCAGCAATCCAGAATCACTTGCACATCAGAACAAACCAGGACGATCGCTTCCAAAATCAAGAGGAGCCAGCCCGTCGCCTAATCTGGAAATCCGCATAATACACGAATTAATTTTCTCCACTCTATGTTTCGAAGGACGATTCTATAATAAATTAAGAGAAAAAAAAAGATCCAATTGCTATACAGCCCCCCCCCCCCGTCAAAACAAACCTGGGCGATCGTTTCTAAAATCAAGAAGAGCCAGTCCATCGCCTAATCTAGAAATCTGCCTAATCCACGAATTAATTTTCTCTAATCTATGTCTCGAAGGACGATTCGAAAATAAATTAAAAAAAAAATCGAATTATTTTAGAAGGCCCCCCTGTCAAAAAACAAACCAGGCGATCGTTTTTAAAATCATGAAGAGCCAGAGTCCGTCGTCTAATTTAAAAGTCCGCATAATCCACGAATTAATTTTCTTTACGCCATGTTTCGACGGGCGATTCGAAAATAAATTAAGAAAAGAAATCGAATTACAAATCATTTTAGAAGTCTCAGTGTTCACCACTGAAAATGTTAAGATTTTTTAAAATAAAATAAAAAATAAAAATAAAATAAAATCAATTATCATCTACTGCATGTTTCGAAGAAAGGACGATTCGAAAATAAATTAAAAAAAAGACATTTTAGAAGTCCCCCGTCTAAAACAAACCCGGACGATCGCTTCTAACTCATGTAGTCTACTTGATGCAATAAACACGTTTCGAAGGAGGTTTATCAATTAATTGACAGAAATTGTAGGCCTGTAAGAATTCGCTAAAAATACTAACATTGTTAGATGTGGATCATAAGTTAATGTTGATGTCACCTCCAAATACGAACTCATCAAGCAGTGGCAGAAAAAGCATTTTCAAGATCATCCAAGGCATTCGGCAAGCTGGAAGGGGTGGCCTGTAGAATACACCTGCGGCAATTTTCGTACCTTGAATAGTTAACGAAATCCAAATCTGTTCTAAATTTCGGCTCGGCAATTCCATGTTAAGTAAACGTAAAATTAAGGGATTATCTCTTTCGTAGAGCGCCGTATTGTATTCCGGATTATATGGATAGTTTGTAAACCGATTGTTCTGTTACTGACTTGTCATATGCCCTTGGGGTCAAAAGTGACTAATAAATATTATTATTATTATGCTCTGAAGGAGCCAGAAAATTCCACATATTAATACGAAACAAAATAAATATAAATAAAATTTGCAACCCGCCGACTTGACTTCTAGTTACGCCACTGGTTTATCTGCTACTACTCGATTTTCCAACAATCTTCAGTTTATTATTTTTTTCTTTACTATGTTCTGTAACGCCAGTTCTGTTTTATGGCTTTTGCTAATTACTAATTAGTTAAGCTGCTTCCATTAGCCTGCTTAGCATTAGGTGCAATTTTCATGTCATCAATTTAATAACAACTAATACACACTGAAGTTCTTAAAATACTAGGGGTGTCGCCAAACCAAAAAGTCATTTTCCTTCTCCCTCATATTTAAATTCTCCGAAATTCAAAATTAATAACAGCGACTTATTTTTTCTTTGCAGGGTTTAATCCTTAGAGTCGTTCATTCGTCTTCGCAAGGATGAAATCGAGTTATCCTCCTCACATTTCCCCCGGCAAAGCAGAAAATAAAGGAATGTAAGTATACCAATCCCCCCCACCTCCTCGTCGCCCCTCCAGCCACCCGAATAACATCGGCGACACAAAGTACGAGATGAATAAATTATTTTCATTTCGGGGCCGACTTTTCCATTAAAAACCTATCACGAAACCGTTTCGGCAGTAAATCCCGATAACGGACGGACGCACGGACGGATGGGCGGGAGGGGCGCGGGGCAGGTTTATTTAAAACTCGCTCGCTCGCGAACGCTAAAAATTTCATCGCCCGCCATTTAAATTCATCATATTCGCCGAATTAAGGGCCGTATATTTTTGATGATGATTTTTTTTTCACGGCGGCGGCGGATTCGAGGGCGGGCGGGCGGGCGAGCGGGCGGGCATCCAAATGAATATTGATTGGGTTTTAATCGAGTTAGGCGCGCGTCTGTTAAATTTTGCCGCCCGGTTAATTGGCCTTCTGAAATTATTATGACTTAGATCGCATTATGTTAAAATTCGGGGGTTCTTTTGGGAGAAGGTAGGCGAGGGGGCGGGAGGAAGAATAATTTATTATTTCGGCGCCGGGCGTTCGTCGCTCGGGTGAAATTTAATTCCCGACGGACGAGAGAGGTGCAGAACCGTGATCGAATTATTTTTAATTAATCGGATTCTCCGGATTTTTGGAAAACTTTACTACCGAGTGCGATTCGTGATTGTAATTACAGTTCACAAGGCTATAAGGTTATAGTAGAAGTTAATAACAAACAATAAAAGTTTTATTATACAGGGTGAATGTGATAGTTGTGCAAAGCTCGAAATCTGCATGTACACATCATTATAAATGTTAAAAAGTTAATAGTTTTCACGAGAAAATCGCAGCTGAAAATTTTGCAGAAGTTTCTTGGGGGAACCACCGACCAGTCGAAAATTTTGTTTGAAAACAACCGGCCAATGGTTCTCACACAGTTTCGGAAAATTTTCAACCGCGATTTTCTCGAAGACTATTAACTTTTCATTAACGGTACATGAGTTCAATCGTTAACATTTATTGTGATACATACAGGTTTCGAGCTGTGGCCACTTTAGATCAGTGGTACTCAAACAGTTTCCAAAAGCGATTCTATCTATAAACTATTTTTTTTTTTTTTGTAATTTTACACCTTTAACTTTTTATTAAGGATATATTAGTTGAGTTCAACCATAGTCATTTACAGGCACAAGTTTTGCACAACTATCACAGTCACCCTGTATCTACACCCCTGTAACTACAAGTCAACATTAAAACAAACCAGATTTAACCATTGCCAGATCCGTCATCAGTTTCACAAATAATCAAATCTTGTTCTCAAATAACATCGGCGCAAAACGCGCCCAAAACAAAATTAAATAACAAATAAACTGTTTGGCGTGAAGCGTCCAAAACAGTATTAGAAACGCCTACAGTAAAATTCGGTGTAAGGCCGTAACGTAATCAATCTGAACAATCCCATGTTCACTCTTCATTGGAGGTTGTTCTGCAGTCTCCCGCGTACGCGTATGAAATCGTAGACATCCTAGCTACAAACACACCCCCTCGTAAAATGACATCGCAGAAGGTCGAAAAGGCGTCGTTCTTCGCAAACCAAGTCGTCGGACGTAAACCAAAACAAGAAACTTGCAGCCAAAAACGAAAAGCTCATACCCCAAATCAAACGGGTGTTCGCAATTAGAAGTCGCGCCCAAAATGACAAGCCCGTGGAGGAAGGAACATTCGTCGATAATATATCGCAAACAAAAGAGGACGCAGATATACCTGCCCGGAACTCCACGGACGAGACGAACTCTCGCCGAGCTTAATGATCCTCCAGCACCAAATCAGACCCGACGAAACGTCGTACGACGAGGAAGCCTTCCACAAAGGCAGCGCCCCCATAAACAACACCACCGTGACATAAGCAGGGACCAATGAGTCTCAACCTGACGTAAGAGAACACCAATAACGTCAAAGGACAAGTGTGAGGCCAATTCAATTAACCGTCGAAATACACTACTCAAAAAATAAAAGTAGTCATTCGTGATGTTGGTGTGTGCTTAGTACGGCTGAAAACTTTTAAACTTTAACATGATTTAGCGTAAATTAAGTTTTCACAAGTAAAAGGGGCATTTTAAATAAGTAATGCTTTAAACATTTGCCAAGTCTTACTTATAAATATCAAGCCTTAAAGAAAATGAACCGGGAAAAGATATCGGCCACTTTTATTTTTTGAGCAGTGTATTAGCTCGCAAAAATGTGTAGTTCTCACAAACTGATCTAATCAAAAAAAAAAAAACAGACGGCGCCGGAAACTTTACGAGTGACTGAACGCGTGAAATAACAATTTCGCCGCAAATCTCACGAGCTAGAAAAAAAAATGCGCTTGCAATAGTTTCAAAAGATGATGCAATCCTACCGAAAGAAATAGAATATCCGAACGATATTGCTCATTTAAAACCAAAGGAGTGCCGATGCATCGAGAATTTTGCACTATTTCATGCCCGGAGTATTTCGAAACGAAAGCTCAAACAAACGATTCAAATAAAACGCAAAGCGCGCCGAGCCCTCAAGAATTTTGCACTAATTTATGGCCGCAGTATTTTAAAACCAAACAAACATTTAAAATAGAACGCAAAGCATGAGATTATTTGCAATTCGTCTACTCGTAGCGTAAGCGATCATAAAAAAAAACTGTCTGTAATCGCAATAAAGTAAGTTCCGAGGAAGCGGGTGCGGCAAAACAAAGCGTTTTTAAGCCCAGAGAAAAGAATTTCTTAATATTACGAAATAGGAAATAAGCACGAGTCGAACGGAATGTAGAAGTGGTTCCCTGAAAGCGGTTTTCACACCGTAACAACATACGGACGGGGTTGAAAAGTGCCACCTGCTCTTTGCTCTTAACTAATAAAATCTAATAAAATACAGCTGATTTCAACCGGCCTGTGGAAACGTAACCATGTTGGTCAGAATTGTTCGGATGTGCCCAACTCAGTGGAGATGGCCGTGGGCGAGACATGAACTAACAGGTAGCCAAATCTTGAGGTATTAAAGACTGCACTTGGCGTTAAATAATTTAGACCAAACTCTGTGTTTATTTAATTTTTTTTTGTATTACAGAATTCAGGATTAATTTTGAAGGGACCTATGATCTAGATTGAATGGCTATGGTCGGCCTAATTCTAAAGCCCTTACGGAACGGGGGTTGGAAAAACATTTTTCATCCACTTTTGCCCCCAATTCTTTAAAACAAATCGTACAAATTTGGATCTCAATTTCTTTGTTCGTAGCGCAAACTTGTTTAACCAAAAAGCCAGAAATCGATTTTCCAATTTATTTTCCACGGTTGCTCAAATGACGTTTTATCCATATTTTCAGAATTGTCAAAAATATTTCGTCCTTTTCTCTCTCTCTTCGGTTTTTGCTCTCTTTACTTACGAGAATATTAAATATAAAAATATGTTTAAAAAAACAAGACGTAGATTACAAAACACTTTCGAAAATTTAAAATTCAAAAAATAAAATATCGAAACACAAAAACGTGAAAAAGCAGTTTACAAATTGAAAAGATTTTAATAAAAAAAATATTCGAACAAAATCGTGAAATTTAATTCTGATGCAATTACGTTAAAAAAATAATAATTTTGATATGAACAATTTTACGATGAAACGAAAAGAATGCAATTTAATCAAAAAATTTACAAATAACCGAAAACAATTAAAGTTAACAAAATAAAAAAATATCTATGAAATTATAACGCTAAATAAAACAAAAGAAAAATAAATAAAAAAGGGATTACTTTATGCGTAAATTGAAATATTCTTTCACTCATCTACGACACAGTTTAAATTAAAATAGAAAAAATTGAGTTACGATTAAATTGATTATTAAAAAAAGAGAATCAAACACCGGAAGTAGTTTCTTCCTTTCGCGAAATTATTTCAAACTCAGAAAACCGACTGAAAAAGAAATGTAAAATTCCAACAAGGAACAGACCGCGCATTTTATTGATGTCAGGAGGAGAACTGCACTAGAATTCTTCATTTCAGCCTCTGCAAACCTTTTTATGCTTTATCCCCCCCCCCCCCCCAGTTAAGTGGTGGGTCTTTGTTAAGCAAAAACTCCCTCAATGAAATGAATTAATTAGGTTTCAGATTGCGCTCGATCTCATTCTCCGGCAGATGAGCGCTGCAGAAACGTTCGGACTCGCTAGCTAACCTTGACCTAATTATAATGACACATTATTAATCATTAGTAATATTAGAAATAATTTAATTGCAACATTTAATTTTCTATTAAAACTTAGCATGTCTGCATACCGAATCTTTACATAATTAATTAACAGGTCAATAATATAAGACGCCATTCGAGCAATTCGCAGAAAATTATTTGGAAGTTGATTTCTGGCTTTTAGTTTTTAGCCAGCGGCTTGAAGCACGCCTACGTCACCAGTTCTCTCCGATATAAACCCCCAAAAATGTTACACTCCTTGGTGTGACGTCACGCAAACGTTGTCAAGGAAGAAACAGAGATGGAAAAATCTAGCGCTTCCTCTTAGGAGTTCGATGACGACGGGAGAGTCCGGGAATTTGTTTTTTTAAACATATTTTTATATTTAAAGCTTTGGGCATTTTTATTTGAGATATTCTCGTAAGTAAAGGAGAGCAAACACCGAAGAGAAAGAGAAAAGGACGAAATATTTTCGAGAATTCTGAAAGTACGGGTAAAACTTCATTCAAGCAACAGTGGAAGACAAATTGGAAAATCGATTTTTGGCTTTTTGGCTAAACCAGTTTGAGCTACGAACAAAGAGATTGAGATCCAAATTTATACGGTTTGTTTTAAAGAATTGGGGACAAAAGTGGATGAAAAATGTTTTTCCAACCCCGTTCCATAAGGGCTTTAGAATTAGGCCGACCATAGCCATGCAGATCGTAGGTCCCTTCAAAATTAATTCTGAATTTTGTAATACAAAAAAATAAAATAAATTGCAGCAGCTTCCACTAATGAATTTTGATTGCAGGGTTATCCCGTAGGGTTGTGCTGGTTTTTTACTCTTTTGTTGTACGCCTTACTTTAACATCGTATCATCGTAGAGCCTTTGATGATGAAATAAATCTGTTTCGAAATACGAAGCGTACAACAAAAGAGTGTCTTTAAAGAAACCAGCCTAACCCTTTCGAATAACCCTATGATCAAAATTGTCAAAAAAAATTGTTTTTCAACAAGTGCGGTATTCTTCCCGAAGTTTTCGAATCCAATAATGAAAGCGGTTCTCTGTCGGCGTTTTGCACGAGAGTTTCGTGACCCCAATCGAGAGCGGACCAAGCGAGGCGATGACCAGTCTATACGAAATCTGCTCGGAACTACTTGCGATAAGGAAGAAAATGTGGAAATTACAACCGCAAACGTTAAACGCACGTGGAACACAATTAAACGACGAAATTGAAAATCAAACATGTCGCTTACCTTGCTGTAAACAGCAAGTGGGAAAGATTGACGTGGCACAACTCTCAGACCCAAAAGACAGTCCCTAACCTACGGAGAACAGCACAGCGGTGCGGTTTATAATCCGTTCGCAATGGCTGGTGAATTCTTCAACAACATAAAATCTAAAAAGCACCGGAGTGTGCAGCGTGATCTATTAAAGCTTAGCACCTCTACATATTGAATGTTTACATAATTAACTAACAGGTCCCGAAGGGTCTCCAAATACTTAATTTTCTGTTTAATAGAACCCTCTGATCGTAACTGTCTATTATTCTTCTAACAGCCTATTCGACACAACATCAGAGGTGGTATCGATTCCAACGCATTAAATCGGGGTCGGAACTATCCGTCACGTCCTTCCTGAAACCCACGTTTTTTTTTCCTCCCCCGATCGCCCAACGTAAACGGATATTCACGTCTGCCAACAGTATAAAAGTATCGGATGGCCGGCGCGAGAGATCCTTTGTGTCGTCGCAGGGTCCGCGCCGTAATAGCTTTTTGTTTTTGTTATCGATCGGATGGCGGCGGCGGGGGGAGGGGGGTGAGGATATCCGCCGAAAAACTACTAGCCGTATTTACCTTTCATTACGAGCCACTTCCGACGAATTTCGCGCGGAAGAAATTCGAAAATTCCCGGCGGCCGGCCGGAAATTGAAGTGGAAAGTTTCGGGATGCCACCGAGGGGTCCGGGGCTAATTAAAAAACGGGGGGTTAAGGGGGATATTATCACGTGCCGGGGGATTCACGCACGAACTGTCCTGTTCCGGGAGAGTTGTTGTGTTGCAAATCGGAAAAGGTTGAGTCCTCGTTTTTTCGTTTTTTGTTTTTTTTTTTTTTTTTTTTTTTTCTGTGAAAGAGAATGAGCGCGCGCGACCGACGGATCGATCGCCCGGTGGCTTTGACCTTTGAGAAGCTGAAGCTCGGTGGCAGATTTCAAAGATCGCCCCGAACGACGACGATAGGCCTTGAAATCCCTCCCGAATCGATTCGTCTCTATGCTTCTCGAAATAATCTTACGGGCTTAATCGATTTAATTTCAAAAGAAACGAATGCATTAGTCCTCAGATTGCGAGCGCTTCGCATTTGGAAGTTATCATCGGTTACAGAAACCGAGACTTGAAACTCGAAAGCTCGCATCATTAACTTCTTCACGACGTTTTAAGTACTTTTAGATTTCCCTGTCCGCCTCCTCCCACCGCCACACGCGAAATTATTTTTCAATCTGCGCGGTGCTTCCCCTAACGACGCGACGGCGGCAGCGACGCGTAAAGCAATAATTGCAAAAAGCAGGTCATACGTAAGCGTTTATTATCGGCTTCGCACGAAACGAACGAAACACAATCATCTCTCGTCATTACCCCCTCGTCCTCCTCCCCTACTCTTCTAGTCTTTTCGGTTTTGCCTCTTCCGCGCACATTCCTCCTCGAACCGGAATTTACGGCCGAAGACTTCATATCTGGGGGCGAATGTTTTCGCCTTTTGGGGCGTAATGCGGGTCGCTCCTCGGTTATTTGCTCTCGTAATTCCGAGAGGGGGCGGCGGCAAAATATGAAGGTGATAAAACGAAACGCGCCTGGCCCGCCGCCGGTTTCGTAATTTTCGCTGAGCCTGCTTGGCTCATTTTCGATTCAGCGCGTCGTTGTGCAGAAGGCGTCAATAAATTTGCTCGTTCACGTCGAGAAGTACGGCACTGTAAATTAGACCTAGGGCCTAGCAGAGAGCCCACACGTACAAGATCATTATCACCGTGGTTCTTAAACCATTTAAAATTTTAAATATCCGCGTGCGAAATCGCAAAGTCAGCAAAGGTTTCGCACTCGTTAGAGGTAACGGGGTCAAAGTATTCTTTGCAACAACGCAGCATTATTGCACAGTCATTGTTTTCATTTTAAAACTATAGTAAGAGTCATTTCAAAACTATAATAAAACACCAAAGAAACCATACCATTGACGAATTTGTGTTGTTACGTTGTAACGAAAGGAGCGGAGCGCGTTGCGCGTTAGGACTCACAGTTTGCACGACTGCGCCAAACGTAACTTACCGTGCCTCTAGAAGTAAGTTCGGTCGTTCCCTCAGGACTACGACGTGATAAAGAGATACGTAACTGTGATATCTCAGTAGAGACGGCGCACAATGCGTCGAGCTGTTGACAAAAATCGAAAACGCATTTTTTTTTAAGAGACAAAAATATTTCTGTATTCACCCAGTAATATATAAAAACCAAATAAAATCACTATTCTTTAATATTTTTGTTTTTTGTAACTATTTATGATATAGTTTTTGAAAGTTCAAGGACCGTATGCCCACAGTGGCATTTACGATTCTGTGAATATTACCTTACATAATCAACTAAAAAGAAAAATCTAAATAATTTTCACTGTTAATCCTAACAATGGAGTCTTCTATTACACATATGAATAATTTCAAACTAATTTGTGAGCATACTTTAACATTAAAACTGCAAATGAAAATCATCTTATTTGAAGAATTAAAAGTAAAGTTTAATCGAATATTACAAAAATACGTAAAAAACATATCGAATATTTTTTTTTAATCTGATTCCTTTATCCACACGTGTTACGAAAACAAGAAATTCTCCTGCTACTACCTGCTAATATGTTGGTAATTCAACGACAAATTTGTTTTAGCAACATTTCCCATATCATCAATAGACAAATTTTTATGAATTTCCTGTCAAGAAAACACCAAAATCGAAACAATCAAAATCAAAAGATACATTTTAAAACATTTTATTATATCAGAATATGTGGTTAATATAAAAAGAGAAAGAATTCAAGCTTGTTCTTATTTTTACCTGAATTGTAGTAGATTATGGAAGCAATGTTCTCGAAGTCGAATTTTATTCACAATGCGTTACAATATTTTCTTAGAAAGGCCAATTTAATTTAGCATACAGTTTGTTGAGTTTGGTGAAGAAAGACCTACGGAGCTTCCTAGAGCGAGTGGAGGCGAAGAATCATCTTTCAAGAAAATAAACAAAAAGGAAAAGAAAAGGTACAATTACGTTTCTCTATTAAATCTCGAGGAAGTATTGACATTTACGAGTGATCCGAGAACATAAGTTTGCTACTAAAACTGCTTACAGCTGAAATAAACTACAGGAATACATAATTACTATCCAAAAAAGCTTCTAAATGTATTTTTTATCTAATGAAAATTTAACTTTATTAATCCTTAATTTATATCTAATCGATATTCATCAGTAATGATTTGTTATCGAAAATATTTTAGCCTCTAGGGTTACTTATTTTTTTTTTAATTCGGCAAAATACGATTCATTTCTTTTTTCTTTATTTCCTTGAAATGTGGTTATCAGAAGATGGATTATACTACAGCTATTTAATTGTGTCAAAATATGGAGGGCGTTCCATTTAATTTTCTTGTAAAATTTAAACTTTTAAGTTGTCTAAATTGTTTCTATGCAAACATACATCAAGAGTATTACTTTCCTTTATAAGGAATATTCTACACGATATTTATAATTAGTTAGGTAAATATTCGCTGCTGAATATGAATAAAATACTTCCACATTTTAGCTCTTTAATTAAATGGAAGAGCTGTAGATTTCGATTTAGGGTTACAGTTGTAAGTTTGTAAGAGATCTATCGAAATTGATATATTCCATTAAAAAAAGTATAAGTTTGGTAGATAACTCACTTATGGAACATGCTGTATACGTGAAAATAATTTTCTGATATAGAGTTAATTATAGACAATAACTTTTGTATAAGTGTAAGACATATTTTTTATAATTAATAGTTAAGATGTTGTTGAAGAAATCAATACTAATGACATACCCTGTATATGCTAGTGATACTATTCTATTTTCAATTACTACAACTATTTATAATATATTTCCAAGACCAAAAACTTTGAGAAAGAAAAATTATGATTTTTGTCCATTTACGCCTATTATTCGACGCACTGTGCGGCGTAGGGAATTCAAAAGTTGTTAGGATTAAGGGCGCCACCCAGCAGATATTATGCAATCCACGAGTAGAGAATGATGCAGGGCCGGGAAAGTCCCAAAAGACCCCGGAAGGTATAAATCCCAAGAACCCACGTCCTCTGGTGAAGATAAAATCAGTAGTGATCTTTGAGTTTCCTCCCACAAGCCTAAACCCCGCGGGAAAAAGATGCTTAAGTTCGGCAAAAAATACTCCGCTTATTATTTTAAACCAATAAGGACGTGAAACTAAGCCATCCCCGTATTGGATCGATAATATTGAGTATATTATGTTTTACACGGCCCAAACCAAGGGCGTTGGCGCATCGACGTGAGTACTCTCGCGTTGCTTACAAAACTCATTTTATCCAAATAAACAAATTTATGGCATGAAATGAAATGCGTAAGACCAAAACATTTATAAGAATGCAGATAATAAACAAAATATTAACGAGCTAACTCCAAAATTACGGCAATTCGCTCACTGACTTGAGCCTAAAAATCATTTATCATAAAACAAACAAAAAAATGAAACAAAGAAATTAGGTGTATGGGCAACAGTGTAAATAAATTCTACAGTGTGTGCAAAAATGTGGAAATTTGTGACTGTAAGTGTTCAATGACTACATGCAGGAAAAGTAGGATGAGAATTAAGATTTTCAAATACCGCACCAATTATTATAAATAATAAAATTATCTGAGAAATCAGTAATAAAAAAGTTTTTCCTCTTGCATCACATCACCTATCCGTGGACACACTGTATATGAACTCACAAGCAACCCTCTGACTACGTTGTAATAAGGTGACCAGAAATATAAATTAAAATTATCACAGGCAAAATATCTCTCACGCGGAATTCGTAGGTGAAAGAAACGCAGGCCAGCACTGACCCCGCCGATGGGCTCGTAGCATGCCCATATTACCAGTTATCTACGCGACAAACCCCCAAAAATGTTACACCACGGAATTTCGTTCACCTACAAATTCGGTGGGAGAAATATTTTGCCTGGTGGCGCGCAACACGTTACCAAGGAAGGAAAAGAGATGAAAAAATCTTACACTTCCTCTCAGGAGTTAGACGTCGACAGAGGCGCCCAGGAATTGTCGGAGTGGCAACAACTTCCAACGACGAAAGAGGTTCTCTCTCGACGTTCTGCACGAGAGCGTCATGACGCCAATCGAGGGCAGACCAACGTTTACGGTACTAAGCGACGAAATCGGCGTTAAATATTGCCCGGAACTACTTGCTGGAAGGGAGGAAATGTGGAAATGTATAACCGCAACAGGTAAACGCACGTGGAAAACAAGTAAACAACAAAATGGAGAATGGAACATGGCGCTTAGAGCAAGCCGGAAAGATTGGCGTGGCGCACTCCCTGAGCCGAAAGACGGTCCCTAACCTACGGAAAACAGCACAGCGACGCGGCATATAATTCGTTCGCAACGGCTTCGCAACAGCTGGTCAAATTTTCAAACAACAGAACATCCAAAAAGGCACTAAAATACGCAGCGCGATCAGAAACATGACCACAACCTAATCGCTAACTGGTTGGGAACCAAAAGGGACATGACGCGGCCGGTAAACAAACGAAGAATGGTGATATACCCCGTCATGATCCAACGCTTGAACTAGAGTAAGCATTTGTATCTCATATGCCCGTTTGCACCACTTTCACTTAAAATTTTAAGTGCTACTTAAGTGGTTAAGTGACACTTTCTATTATAGAAAAAGTGTTACTTAACTATTTAAGTGGGACTTAAAGTTTTAAATGAAAGTGGTGCAAACGGACAATAGTCTCTCATTTGTGTAGCTTAAACAATTTACTTAGTTTTTATAAATATATACATATGTTATAAAAATAATAAATGCGATATCTGCCGTTTGAAATTAAAATATAATGGCCTTCGTTTTTTGTTAAGAGATGGCGCTCCGAATATTCGAGTCAATCGAGTCACACCTTGATTTTAAGCTTTCGATTTAATTTTAAAATCCAAATTCCAATCACTGCAAAGTGAAGTGCCGGGAATTTCGCTGAGAACATCGGCGTGAAGTTATAAGTAGTAATTCGATTAAAATAGTTTTCAATTTTAGACAACAGATGGCGCGCGCTCTGAATGACTTTTGCGCGCAGGGGTTTTATACTTTCGATTAAATAAAAAGAAGCTTTTTCCTAGAATGTAAAATATGGAACCGTATGTTTAAGGTGTTTAAAGTTTCGAAATGAGTTAGATTAGATTTCGAAAAGATTTTCAACTCGTAAAACTTTGACGTTTAATTAAGAAGGATAATGTTTTGTTCTCCTATTGTTTATGTCTATTAAGATGCGGACAGCTTATAAAACTGCAGCGTAACGTGATATTTTGGGGGCCATTCCATTCAAGAAGTGTTCAATTTTTATCCTCATTTATTTTTCCGTATTTGCAATTTGCAATTCTTTTATTTTTATAATTAATAAGCTACAAAAATTATTTCACTAATTAATTTCAAAAGAATAAAAAAGTCAATACAATTCTATAAAATTTGTTAGAAACTGAAGTTTTCAAGCGGGAATGAATTTATTTTATCCAAACTAACCTTCGCTGAATGGGATACTACTAGGTACGCTTTATTTGAATTAAATTAGGAAAGTTAACTGACAGAAAATATTTTTGAATCGAAAAAGGAAACTTTATAACGAAGAAAATTCAGACGCGTGTAAAGCCGACGACTTCATATGCGAAACTGCTCCTCGAACTTTCTCTTGAACTATTTATTACAAGTTCCAGGGTGTCGTGCTAGTTCCGGGGTTTCTGATAAACCCCACTTGCATTTCGGTAACGCATGGACCTTACCAATGAGTCACCGTTGATTCACGTTCACACGCAAAGCAGTGCAATGCAAGCTTATTCTCCTTTTTTTTTAACGTGAGACCCTAGTATGATCTCACTAACTAAGCTAACTAATACTTTCCTTAGACATATGAGCTGCATGTTTTGAATTTTGTATTTTCAAACGAATCATACTTCATCACGATTTTTAATTCAGATTAATCATACTTCGGGTCTGATTTCTAATTTAGTAAAGTACCTTAATTAAATAAAGTGTACTGAATTGCACAAAAATAATAATAATAAGAACCTGGATTTTACGTATCTCTTCTTGGTTCACGCAGCTTTGCGTCTGCTCCGAGCGGTCCTCGGCGTCTTCTTTATTTTTATTGTCTGGCCGCCCCCGTCACATGCGTCATTTGAGGATGTTAAATTAGTTCTTTGCCCAATCTGTTGTATGTATAAGTGACGGCTATTTAGGTGGGCAAAAAAAATAAACAAAAACAAAAAAAGAAAAATGAAAAGTCTATTTTTAAAAGAGTGCAGCTTTTTATAGCGCGTCTCTTTGTTTTTCTTTTTTTTTTTTTGAGCGCGATAATAATCCTCCCGAACGAATTAAACCGGGAAAATTGGGCGAAATAATATCGGCCGATGAATGAAGACCACTCCGGCCCCCTCGTTTATTTAAGAGAGAGAGAGACAGTGGTAGAGAGCGCGTCGCAAGGTAAATATTTTAAATTCCCGAATATCCGAAAGTTTATCCGATCGGAGTTTATTTTTGCGCCGGAGTATATTTCCAGATCTTTATTTTAATAACGGCGAAATTTAAATAGAAAAGAGCCGAGGGGGAGAGGAGAAAAAAAAACACGTAAAGAAATTAGGTCCGCGCAGAAATAAATAATTAGTCGTCCGTCCGTCCGTCCATCCGTCCGTCGTAAATAAACGACGGAAACCCGTGATCGCCGGCGACTTCCGAGAGAGGGCCCCAGATTCCGACGACGGCGCGTCGTGCGCCCGGAATACGCAGGAGAGGGCCTATTTATAGGTAGAAAATTCGAGAGGTCCGAATAAATATTTGAAACGCCTGGATACCGTTGGGTTTTCATCATCGTCTGGTGCGTTACATTTAGGAATTTTTTTTTATTTGCGTGGAGGGTTTATTAGGGAACTTTACCGAGAGAAATTCAAATATAACAGTAACCGACGATATTTTTTAATGTTGAAAAAAATAGAAAAGAGAATTCACCGATAATATGTTTATGAATTTGAAACGATTTGTTACCAACGACATTCCGTCTTTTCTTTAAATGTTATTGTTTGTAAGTTCTAATTAATTATGGAAACGGCGCGGCACGTATTTAACATCTTCATTTGTAACTTGTTTCGCTCGAAAAATCATGATGCGTTAACATTGTAGGTAACAAACAAAGAATAGGTACAGAGAGTCAACCATTAATAAGTTCGATTAAGTCTTGTTTTAACCGTTGGATCCTTTTGTAATTTTGCAATAACCTCCAGCAAAGTATTCTAGACAATCCTAGAAAATTTCATCCAGATCGCACGGTTAGAAAAATCGTTACGCCGCCGAAAACGCGGAAACGCGCAAATTTCGCCGACGAATTCCGCCGTACGCGGCATTAAATTGAAGCTCGCGAAAAGTGCGGAGCGTCAAATTAATCTATTTAGACCTCGGTTCGAGTAATGACAAAACGATTAACAGAAAACGGGTTCGATTAACCACAGCGGTTTTTTGTTGAAGTCATGCAATCGATAATAAAATGTGAAAAATTATTAAGACCAAAATGAAATTAATTATCTATATCCCAATCACCTCTAAACTAAATTACGCATAACTAAACTGAAGGTCAAGGTCAAGGCTAAGTAGGTTAAATTTCACTTGCGCGCATTTTAAAGTATTCAAAAGATCACGAATTAATTTAAAATGCTAAACTAAATAAGATTAACATTGAAAAAATAACGTTTACTGCAGAAACATGAAAAACTTTTGAATACATCAAAACAGTTCAAACAGTGTAAAATACTTCTTGTTATTCATTTGTAACATCTTAGTTATTTAAAAAGTATTTGTTATTGATTTTAAAATGTTTTTATGCTTTTTCTAATAAAGTGAGAAACGTCAAGTACGTCATTTCTGAAATAACCGATTCAGTTCAAGTTCGATTAACTTTTGTTTCAACGGCTGGATCGTCTTGTAATTTTGTAGAAATCTTCAGCGTAATATTCTAGATAATCTTACCAAATTTCATCCCGATCGCACGGTTAGGAAAATCGTTACGCTACCGGAAACGCGGAAGTGCGCAGTTTAAAGCGACGAGATGAACTCTCCCATGCGGCATTAAATTAAAGCTTACAAAAAGTGCTGTCCGTGTATTGAGGAAAACTCCTTCACTGGCTTTCGAAACTATGCAGCGTCAAACTAGTCTATTTAGACATCGGTTCGAACAATGACAAAGCTATTAACAGTACACGGATTTTTAAGATGCAGCAGTTTTTTTTTTGTGTGAAGTCGTGCAAAATGTAAAAATGTAAAATATTTCCTTTTTGTTGTTTGAAAACTAATTGTTATTGATTTAAAATATTTTTATGCATTTCTAATCAAGTGAAGAACGTCACACGTCATTTCTGAAATAACCGATTCGATTTAAGTTCGATTAACTTTTGTTTTAACGGCTGGATCGTCTTGAAATATTGATTTAAAATGTTTCTAATAAAGTGAAGAAAGATTGATTTACTTTTGTTTTAACGGCTGGATCGTCTTGTAATTTTGTAGAAAGCTTCAGCGTAATATTTTAGATAATCTTACCAAATTTCATCCCGATCGCAAGGTTAGGAAAATCGTTATACTACCGGAAACGCGGAAGTGCGCAATTTAAAGCGACGAGATGAACTCTTCCATGCGGCATTAAATTAAAGCTCACAAAAAGTGCTGTCCGTGTATTGAGGAAAAATCTTTCACTGGCTTTCAAAACTGTGCAGCGTCAAACTAATCTATTTCGACATCGGTTCAAGCAATGACAAAATTATTAACAGTACATGGATTTTTAAGCTGTGGCAGTCGTGTAAAATGTAAAAATGTAAAATATTTCTTTTTTGTTGTTTGAAAACTAATTGTTATTGATTTAAAATATTTTTATGCATTTCTAATCAAGTAAAAAACGTCACACGTCATTTCTGAAACAACCGATTCAATTTAAGTTCGATTAACTTTTGTTTTAACGATTGGATCGTCTTGAAATATTGATTTAAAATGATTTAAAATGTTTCTAATAAAGGGAAGAACGTCACGTACGTCATTTCTGAAAGAACCCATACAATTCAAGGTTGATTTACTTTTGTTTTAACGGCTGGATCGTCTTGTAATTTTGTAGAAAGCTTCAGCGTAATATTCTAGATAATCTTACCAAATTTCATCCAGATCGCACGGTTAGAAAAGGCGTTACGCTGCCGGAAACGCGGAAGCGCGCAGTTTGAAACGGCATTAAATTAAAGTGCACAAAAAGCGCTGTATTGGGCAAAACTTTTTCACTGGCTTTCAAAACTGTGCAGCGTCAAATTAATTTATTTAGACCTCGGTTCGAGGAGTAACAATACCATTAGCTGTACAAGTATTTTTAAGCCGTAGCAGTTTCTTTGTGACGTCGTGTAAAATGTAAAAATGTAAAATACTTCTTTTTTGTTATTTAAAAACTACTTGTTATTGATTTAAAATGTTTGTATGCTTTTTTCTAACAATGTGAAAAACGTCAAGTACGTCATTTCTGAAATAACTGATTCAATTCAAATTCAAATTAACTTTTGCTTTAACGGTTGGATCGTCTTGAAATTTTGTAGGAATCTCCGACGTAATATTCTAGATAATCCTACCTACAATTCAAGTTTGATTTATTTTTGTTTGAACGGTTGGATCGTCTTGAAATTTTGTAGGAATCTCAGGCGTAATATTTTAGATAATCCTACCAAATTTAATCCAGATCGCACGGTTAGGAAAGTCGTTATACCGCCGGAAACGCAGAAGCGCACAGTTTGAAGCCACATTAATTTAAAGCGCACAGAAAGTGCTATCCTTATATTGATAAAAGCTCTTTCAATGGCTTTTAAAACAGTGGAGCGTCAAGCCAATCTATTTAGACCTCGGTTCGAGCAACGACAAAACGATTAACAGTATATGGATTTTTAAACCGTATCAGTTTTTTTGTGAAGTCGTGTCCAGATTCCACTCTAGCGTCCGGGTCACACTACAAAATCAATCTCAAAGAGTGAATTCGTTATTTTTTCATCATGTACAGACTACACCAAACAAGAGAGCATATTTGTTGGAGCGCATCCAACCACAAAGGCGATAATTTCAACCGGCAAGAAACCCTCCGAATGGCCACAGCAACAGAAGGTATTGATTAAAAGCCGGAATCAGAGCGGGTCACAAAACGAACAATCACGAGTTTGCATACGTGGCCCACTTTGTACCTATATGTACGGACGTTGTGTGGAAACGGCGACCCGGCCGAGTTCATTATTCAACCTGGGATTGAAAGCGGCCGCTGAAAATTTAAACCGTAATCCTAGTCCCACAATACTGCACCCTGAATTTATGATGTTAACGGCGGTGCCACGTGATTTTTCGGCGCGGCTTGTGCGGGGTGGAGGGTGCGAACGGAATAGTCGAGAAGACTCCTCACTCCCAATCAGAATTCAAGTGGATGATGATGATCGTCCCCAGATCTTTGGGACGGATTTATTTGACCAGATATTCCCCAATTTTTTGCGCGGATTTCAAGAAGCAGAAGAAGAATTAAAAAAGAAAACTTATTTGCGAATGTCATCATGCTCTCGTTGAAATGACATTCGCAAAATAAGTCGACACAAAATCGAAGTCAAATTTAGATTTCGTCGAAATACAGGGCGTTACCAAACTCGAGGAGTTGTGTACTCAATGGTCAGAAAGACATTTCTCCCAAAAAGAAATTATTAATAATTGTTTGAAAGACATCAAGTTTTCTCTGCTTTCAGTAACTTCTCGGACTCTTAAGGTGAAAGCGTTTCAGTTACTGTAATTCGTGTTTTCGCTCACTTCAAGGCCCCGGAACCATCTGTCATAATAAACTCCCGCCGTTTTGTTCATTTTCAGTTTCAGCACCTTAAAAATTAAATAATCGATTATGTTCGGTACACCAAACCGATCCGCATCCGCATCCCATCATTTCTATCTGTATACGTATAACCCTGTGTAAGAAATGACTTTAATTAAAGATCTGCTCTGAAATAAAGCTTTCATTCAGATTTGCCACGCCAGCCACCTTACCTGGTTGAGAATTGCATTTCTCTGTGGAAAACCAAACTATTTATAAAGTCAGCAAAAAGGAACACTGACGTATAACAAAATCGCATTGCGTTGCTCAAAAAATAATGCAAATCTAAATGGCAGCGCCCTCCAGCGGAGAAGATTGTGTTGAAAAGATGCTCCGTTATGTGGCAGAAATTAATACGTGATTGTTATTTCCCACAAACAATTGACAGTTGAACGGCTATAGGAGCACTCGTTTATTCACTTGTCTTATCTCATTGTCAAGTTAATCTTTCTCGAAGTCAAGCCTTATTTTCTGTTTAATTTAAATCGGTAATTTTTTCCAAGTTTGATTAATATTCCCGAAGAAAAGCGAACTGCTCTTCACCGTGTGCTGTTATTGTTGTTTTATTTAAACCAATCCGAAAAATTTCGTTTCTTTTATCTTTGAATTTATGAAAGCATTGTGTTTTTCAAAAACAAGGACGCGAGAAAAATTCTGATAAACTTCGGTTGGTAAGCGTGACATAAAGTCGATGCATAAGAAAATTTCAAAAACTAATCAAAAGCAAGCGTTAATAGCACAGAAAGGAAAACCACTTGCACCTTTTGGAATTGCTAAAATTCTCCAAATTCACAAACTTACATACCAATCCGGTTGCAGAGTTGCTCCTGTGACAAGTCTGAATTTGTCAATGATGAAAATAAACGATTGTTTTCTTCTTTTTTTTTTTTAAAGATGAGATGAGTTTTGCTTTAGTTGCAATTGTTGGGAGGGTTTCCGAGGATTTTTTTATTAACGTCATCGCACGTCACAGTTTTCTTTTATTAAATGTTATATGATTGTAAGCTATGCGTGAGTACTCCTGCAGACGCACCGACGCCACCCCTTTTCCTTGGGCCTTGTAAACAACTTCACAAACTTAGATACCAATTCGGTTGCAGAGTTGCTCCTGTGATAAGTCTGAATTTGTACCTGATGAAAATAAACGCTCGTTTTTTTTTTTTTTGAAGATGAGATGAGGTTTGATTTAGTTGCAATTGTTGGGAGGGTTTCCGAGGATTTTTTTATTAACGTCACCGCACGTCACAGTTTACTTTGATTTATGTTATTTATGTTATATGATTGTAAGCTGCGCGTGAGTACTCCTGCAGACGCACCGACGCCGCCCCTTTTCTTTGGGCCTTGTAAACAACTTCACAAACTTACATACCAATCCGTTTGCTACGGAGTTGACCCTGTGACAAGTCTGAAATTGTGCCTGATGAAAATAAACCCTTGTCTTTTTTTTTTTTGAAGATGAGATGAGTTTTGCTTTAATTGCAATTGTTGGGAGAGTTTCCGAAGATTTTTTTTATTAACGTCATCGCACCTCATAGTTTTCTTTTATTTAATGTTATATGATTGTAAGCTACGTGTGTTATATCATTGTAAGCTAGGTGTGAGTACTCCCGCAGACCGGTCGACGACACCCCCTTTCTTTGCAATTTTACAAACTTACATACCAATTCGGTTGCTTTGGTTTTTTTAAAGATGAATTTTGCTTTAGTTGCAATTGTTGGAAGGGTTTCCGAAGATTTTTTTATTAACATACTGCTGTGGGAAAGGGTCCTGGGATGTTGTGCTTTTTGGGGTCATCTAGGGTTGCACTCTCTTGGCCATATTTTTTTTTTAGAATTTGCAAAATTTATCGACGAAGAAAATTGAGGCACGTTATCAAACAAACAAAGTCACATTCGTATCTAAGTGAGCTTCTCATCTTGCAATATTTATTTCATTGCTTCTATGACATGGCCAGCTTAGTCTAGAAGCAGTTTTTAAACTTTGACCGGACACTATTAAAATTGGAAAGAGCGCTCAGCGTTTCACTATCACAAACGCCAATGGAAAAATACTGCAATTTCCGTCTAAAAGAAAGGGTTTCAAGCCTTTCTCTATTTACTGAAACTATGCGAGCGGCGGCACTTTCACCCCCGAGTGCGTTAGCAGATTGGAAACTTCCGGCAATAATAATTAATCGAAAACTTGCTCGGCTCTAATCAATCCGCTTGTCGACGCGATATTGCCCCCTAATGGAGCAAATAGCCCGGGGGGATGTTATGTTCGATGTCCGTCCGCCGTTGCAGCAGCGTCTCTTAATTAAGCAGCGAGATCAGTGCGGGTAGTGCAGCGATGGGGAAGCGATTTTGAAACGCGGAAGAGAAGGAAGAACGGGGAGGGGCCGCCGGAAATTCCGCGCATTATTAATAACGATGGCCCTTCAAGATGGGAATGTTTTAATTAGGGGCGAGCTGGTTTGATCGAGCCGCCGGAAGTTACTCGACGACATAAGCTTTGTGAAAATTGCGCAGATAAAAAACAAAACCAGAAAGGAGATCAAAATACAAAAGGACGTAGTAAAAAATCGATCGTTCCGGAAATAAGTCCTGGCTCGCAAAATGATGTTTCTGTAAAAATTTAATTGTTTTTCAGCTGACGCAAAAAAAAAACAAAAAGCCAGTTCGGTTTCGCAACAGAGAAAACAACAATAAGAACGATTATAAACATCCTGTAAGCCGTAGCCATTTCTAGGCTGTCCTAAAACTCACTTTCACGTGAACGAGTAATTTATTGAATGCATCGTTGGTAGAAAGCAGAGGTCAACATTTCTTAATGCTATTCAAAGCCTGACAACTTCAACTGCAGCTAATCAGGTATTTATGATATGACCAGCGGTTTTTGTAAGCATCAAACGGGCATACTGTACCGTTCAAACCTGCCGTTTTTAAATGTAATGCGCAAACATGAATGACGACAGGGGGGGGGGGATAAGAAGCGGCTTAAAATAGTCTCTTTACGAGGTGAAATGAATTCAGTTCCTTTGTAGGCTTTGAAAATAAATTAAAAACTTTCTCGTCAGCGGTTTTCGTGAAATTAATTTTCTTTATAGTTTAATTTATTTCATTAAATATTCCTGAGCTACCAATAAGAAGATGGATCCTTTGCTCGAGCTTGCATGTTTTTGCTAAAACGAACAAAAGGTGAAAAGGGAAATTGTGTTTGGGCGGCTGTGTGTGGCCGGAGTTAAATTTCTTTTTTAATTTATTGTTATGGTTTGGAAAATCGCTTTTCAGGGGCCGCCCTGTATATACATATGCAAATTATCCTTGAAAAGTGCAAAAATTGCGATTCATCTCGTCCATTCGTTATCTAATTTTCCGTTTTACATTCAAACCGACACCGACGACGTTCTGGTAGTAATTATCTTATTGCGTGTTGGCGATTGAACATCAAAGAAGTGCGGGACAAATCAAGCTGACGTCTGCGGGCATGAATTACGACTTCAAACGCATACCGCCTTTGTGATCTAGTTGCCGCCTCTTATTGATGTTACTAAAGGGGCGTGGCTTTTCTTAAAATGCGCGTGTGAGTTTAAGCGTATTTGCAAGATCAAGGGTTACCGCCGCGTCATAAATGTCAATTGCCCCGGGTTTGTTTACAATAGTTTAGACGTTCTTTTTCCTCTTAAATGTCCACTTGCAGATGTGTTGGCAGTTAGACACGTTCTTGTATCTTAAACATAATTATTTAATAAAGTACCAACGATTTACAAAATATACCAAAAGAAAAAAGCTGAAATTTAATTCAAAATTTAATTGGTAATTTTGATTAAATTTGATTGATGATTTAATTGGTGAAAACTTCTTTAGCGCACCTTAAATTATAGCAATTTAGACAGCAATTTAGTTCAATTATAATAAATCGGTATCTTCGCGAAGCACTGTTGCCACTCACGCTGCCGCTTGCCGCGAACCCCCAATTACCTCTCTACCTTTTTAGTAATCGTTAATTGCTAACGCACTATCCCCCCCCCCCTCCTCTTCTACTTAGTATTAAGTGGCGCTAATTTGAAACGGTAGGATATGTTTGGCGGTTTCTTTACATTCTTAGCTTTATTGCTACATTGGCCGACGGAGAGATTAACTTGCGTTTATATTTGATCTTTAATACCATTGCCCTTTCTTACCCCTGCTTTTATTCTGTTGGCGGCTTTTAATGCTGTCATAATGATTTCGATTCGTGCGAACCCTTCCTAACTTCGAAATGACATACATCCACTTTTGGCTTTATTAGTTTGCGACGTGCTAGGAGCACGCAGACTCGACTTGCGATCTCCCCATGGCACATTAGTGTGTTTTTCGTATTTTGGTTGCGACTCCATGGCTGCCTATCTTCCATGGCGAACAAGGCAAGGCTATTTTGGTTCCGGTAGGACCTCGCTTTTCGAACGCTCTTTCTCGTACAATGTTACGCAAATCTATAACAATATTCCGCCACAATTGAAAAAGTGCGATGTTTATACATAGTTTTAAATATAATTTCTGTAATCTCTTATTTACTTCGCAACAAGGTATTCACAAGTTTAGTTTCACTCGAACTTTGTTTGAAATTTTCTTTTAATTTCATAACGTCCTTATCACATTTGATTTGCATTTTTGTTCTTCTACTTTTCAGTGTTTAGTTTTAAGTTAACTGAGGCGTCCGTGTCTAGAGCAATCCTACATTATTCAAGGTTTAAGTGGAAGACCATATTAGTGAACCCCACCTTAAGGTTTCCCAGTTTATATTTCGTAAATCTCTACATTACGTATATTTGTCTTGTTATTTCACTGCGAAATAAAGCTGTTTATTATTATTGTTATACGATTACGGTCGGAAATAACTTGGTGCCCTGGTGGAAGAAAAACTGGTCAGAGTTTGTCTCAGTCTCGTCCTTGGAGTTCAGGAAAAGCATGTCTGCGACTGTTGCTTTCCCTTCTCGTGCAAATTATTATTGTCAAGCGTGTCTTCTCTTACAGGCTTTTAGTTCCGAATTTTGATTCCCGTTTAGACGACAACCCATTTCATTTACACCTCGTACGACTGACGACTTCCGGTTTTTTTTTAAAATTAAGGTGCTTGCGATGCTTTCTAGACGTACTGTGAGCATTTGTGACGTTCCGTTTCAGGGAGCAGATTAGATTCTTCGTGCTGGCCTCGTGGTAGCAGCCTCAAGTCCAAGTTATTGGTGTTGGCGTCTCCACACGTCAGCGGGTAGGAAGTTAGCCCGAGGGTCAAGGAATCTCCCATGACGATAAATCAAGTGGGAGGTTGCGATTGTTTGCGCTACGATCGACGATTGACATTTAATGCTGGTTTTGGGCGCTTCGCGCCATATAAAATACAATTTCAGATTTCAAGTAACCATTAACCCTTGCGTTCTTGCACCAGACAGTATATGAGTAGATCGCTCGAGGGAAAAGGATGTCATGTAAGCTTGTTGGCGAATGGTAAACGAATTATGTGAGAGTACGACTGAAACAGAGTTGTCGCTTTCGCTTGGGTGGAACGAAAACGTTAACATATTGATGTGTTGTCCGGCTGGTAGCTCTTTTTGCTGTTGTTGTTGTTGCTCGAGGGTTTGAGTTCTGAGGAGATGGAAACCCTCCGACTCTTATCTTCAGTTGACCAGAAGGTTTGCTTTCTTGTGTTCATTCAACTTTCGCTTGCGGATAAATGCAAAATGATGCTCTGGGTTTGCACTTCTTGCACCAACTAAACACTTGCCTGCAATGAATCCAGATTCGCCTTTTAAAATTGGGTTTAATACTTTGATAAGGCCAAGTTCACGATTTTAAAGTAATAAACAAGAAGTGACGACTTGCGCCAAGTCGCGTCTTATTATCATGTTTAAATTTATGATTTATGACTCCAAGTCTGGTGATTATTCATCGCTAAATAAAATTTATTTTCAACTTAATACATTTAATGTAGGGTTCTGAAGGGATGGAAACACTCCGATTCTTATCTTCAGATGACCACAAGTCTTGCATCTTTTGTGTTCAATCAACTTTCGCTCGCTAACGGACAAATGCCCAATGCCCAATGCTCTGGGTTTGCACTTCTTGCACCAATTAAACACTTACCCGCATTGAATCTAGAATCGCGTTTTAAAATTTGGTTTCATACTTTGTTAAAGTGCTGGAGGCCAAATTCACGGTTTTAAAGTAATAAACAAGAAGTTACGACTTGCGCCAAGTCGCGTCTTATTATCATGTTTAAATTTATGATTTATGACTCCAAGTCCGGTGATTATTCATCGCTTAACAAAATTTATTTTCAACTTAATACATTTAATGTAGGTTTCTGTAGGGGTGGAAACGCTCCGACTCTTTTCTTCAAATGACCAGATGGTTTGCATCTCTTGTGTTCATTCAACTTTCGCTTGCAGACAAATGCCCATTGATACTCTGGGCTTGCACCTCTTGCACCAATTAAACGCTTGACCACAATAAATGAACCCAGAATCCCGTTTTAAAATTTGGTTTAATACTTTGTTAAAGTGCTGAAGACCAAATTCATGGTTTTAAATTAATAAAGAAGAAGTGACGACTTGCGCCAATTCACGTCTTCTTGCCATGTTTAAATTTATGATTTAATTTAATTTTATCTAAACTGCATTGAAGTGACGACTTGCGCCAAGTCACTTCTTATTACCACGTTTAAATTTATAATTTAATTAAATTTGATCTAAACTGCATTGTGATGTCTTGACAGTCCGGTGTGATTGTTCGTCTCTCAAAAATTAATTTTCAACTTAACACATTTAATACAATCAATTCAATACTAACATTTTCCTCGTACCACCACTGCAGTGTATCACTGTCGTCGTTCCACTTGGCCCGCGGGCGTCGGTTAATACTAGGAATATTTTCTGAACTGTAAATTAGAGTGTGTATGCTGTATAAACAAATATAAATTTCGGTTGGTACTACAAAAAAATCGGAAAATTCTCAATAAATGAACACGTAAGTACAAATTTTGCTATTGCTGCACTTATTTGTTCAATACACTGTCAAATTGTCTGTCCTTTTGGGAACTTACACACTATTTTTCATTTGCAGAACCCAAAGTTATCCCGCACTTACACGAATTCAACATCTAAGTTTCTTTTGGGAGTTCTTGACAACCGATCTTCAGGAATTGCAATTGACCCCACGGTTCACTGTAACATTGTCAGCTAATAATAACAGGTATTTCTTCTCAAAAGTTTATTAAATAAATTCAACCTGGCATACATGATAACAGAACATTTTAAAGTAATAACGAGGAATGACGGCTTGCGCCAAGCCACCGCTTATTACCACGTTTATATTTTTTTGGTTTAATTTAATTTTATCCAGTCTGTACTATGACGTCCTGTCAAAAGTTTATTAAATAAATTCAACATAACTCATTGTTCTTTTCTCCAACTAAACTATAATTTATTTCAGGGTTTCTTTTTTGCTGAATTCAGAGCGAATAATTTCGTTGAGTTTTCAAACTGTAACAGTTTAGTGCAAGTAATGTTTGTGCATGCACGCTCTGTGCCGCTAATTAATAACCGAAACGAACGCAAATAAGAACAGTCGCGCAATAAAACCGTACAAACAAATAAGTTTGCAGTATCACCTGCATTAGCAAGTCTAACGAGATCGCGCGCAACATCGAACTCGACTTTAACAACCTGACGAGTCACGCCGACTCACAATGGAATTTAATCGAAGCCCATAAAACGCGACTATTTTCGTCTCTGCGTGTGCATTTTTTATTAGCAAAGCAGTAAGAAAGTCGCGTGCCGGCGGCGGCGCGGCGTCTTTAAAAATCTAACCGGATGGCGCAGGAGGACCCGAAAATAATCCGTCACGTAATAAGTAGTGTCAGATCGGGTCTCCGTATAACGTGATAAATAATGCACGCATTTACCTTCATCAAAGAGCAGTAGGTGTATAAATAATTCAGGCTGTTCCGGAGCAAATTCCCGGAGACACGACGACTCCGGATGATGTGCTCTCGGAAAATTACACGTCTTGGGGTTTCAGAAATATAATCAAAAAAAGTACATATTAAAAAAGACGACGCTTGGGAAACTCCAACGTGTTTGTCTGTTTTTGTTCTTGTTTTTGTTTCGAGGGGGACAATGAAACGTGTTGGCAGGACAATGAAACGCGGGAGGGGGGAGAAGGGGAGGTCGCAGGAATGTAAAATAGTTCGGATATTACCGCTCCAGCGAAGCAGTTATTATTAAACGGAAGTTGTTCCGCTCGTACTTTATTATCTTGTTTTCAGCGCGCCGCAATAACATTGCATTTGCGAGCACTCTGATGATGATTCATTTTGAATTTTGAATCGCGACGCCGGCCGCCACCGCCGCCGCCGCCGACGTCGGTCTCTCCGAATTTACGACCGCTCGACTCCGCCGGCGGGCAGGAAAAACTTACGCCCTCGTGTTCGGAGGGTGAGGATGGGGGCAGGGGGAAGTCTGCGTCTTTTCATTTCCAGAGAAAAATAAAATAAAATCGAATGTCCGTCTGGACATGTGATGTCGTAAATTCAGAAGCGCGGAGGTGATGGTGGTTGATTTGAATTTAGCTCGGGCTCAGGAACGGGGGTCGAGAGGCGGGGGGGAAATGAGGTTCTTCAAGTTTACGTCTCGGAGTTTGCATTTACTGCAAAATTACAACCCTCCACTACACTGGATAAATTTATCTATGTAGAAATTTCTTCTTTCACTCCTGACGAAGCTATCCATGAAACGTTGAGTGCTTTTCCAATTATAATTCAGTCCGGTTAGAGTTTAAAAACCTACAACAATTTTCATCGCACAAGAATCGACTTCAATTAACTAATGATATTGTTACGGTTACTTTTAGGGGTGGCAGCCGTAAATAAGGGAGGTAATTGTACGTTTTTATGCTAATAAATAAACAATTGTCACTTACGTGGCCTTATATAGGCGTAGACTTACTCAGAACATCACTGATTTGTTAACCATTGACGCATTGTATCGAGCTGGCTATACTTAGCGATGTGGGTCAGGTTATAAATGATTCCCGGAGGCGAGGGAACCTCGTGTGTATAAATATACTTTGGTCGGTGGAAAACCGGAATAAGTTGCCTAAGCTTTCAGCGATCCGGATTATCATCCGGCCTGCACTTCGTTACGAGTCATCATCTAAGGGTTAGTTTACATTATCCGATTTTGCTTTCGATTTTCACTTCCGAGTAGCTCGAACGTGATATTTTTGCCTTTACACTATTCGATTTTCAATTCGAGAAGCTAGTTTCATTCGAGACAAACTCGAATATATAAAATTGAACAGAAAAATCGAATCAGTGTAAACTGGCCCTAATGTTAGCAACGAATCATATACGAGAATCTTCATACATCACGAATTATGCTTGTTGCAATATTAAAATGGAGTTAAATGGTTTGGCAACTTAAATCGTTGCAAAAAATTATATTCCGTGCATTATTTTAAGTGTTTTTCAATCAGTATATCGCTTTAAAATCATGTCGCGATTTGGTGGATTTGGTGATAGCGCACCAGTGTGCCGTCAAAGAAAGCCAGCCTCTTTTGCCCCTTTTTTCTCAGCGTCAAGCTGATAATAACTAATGATATGACGCGTCTGCCTTTGTGATCTACTTGCGGTCGCCTCTTCTTGATGTTACTAAAGGGGCGCGGCTTTTCCTAAAATGCACGTGTGGTTTTGCGTATTTGCGAGATCAAAGGTTACCGCCGAGCCGTAAATATCAATTACCTCAGCTTTGTTTGCAATAGTCTAGACTCTCTTTTTCCTCTTAAAAGACCATCTGCAGATGTGTTGGCAGTTAGAAACATTTATATCTTAAACATTATTATTTAATAAAGTATCAACGATTTACAAAATAAACTTCAAACGATAGCGCATCTACGTTTGACGGTTTGCGAAGTATGATCACGACTTATCAGTTAAGGAATAAGCCGTAAGCCAGGTTACAGAATTTATTTTTTGGCTGTTTGTTTACATTCCTGGTTTCATTGCTACATTTTTTGTATTTTTTGTCGATGGAGAGATTAACTTGCAAGCAGTAAGTAACGATACGACGACGTGTCTGATTCACATCAAAGAGACCGTAGATCACCTACGTATGGTAGTGCTACCGACCTGAACAGAAACAAAATTTGGGCAGAAGAAATTAACTTGCAGCACAGCCAGTAGCTTAAATCTTGACGGGTGTGAGTGTGAATTAAACCCGAAAATAAATCAGCACCACCTAATCTAAACCGGAGATGAGGAGAGGTTCAAAGGAAATTACTCATTTTATGCAACAGTTTAATGTTATCAAAACGTAAGCGAAAGATACGTGATATCAGGATTACAGTGTGTACTGAGCTTAATACCAGAAGGGTGTGTATGCACCTTAAAATTACATCAAACAATAACTACAGGAAATTTATTGTTAACCAGACTTTACTTGAATCAATTCTTATAAGCAAAACCAAATTTGATGACAATTTGTGAATTCAAATTAACCACTGGCGGATCCGTCACAAACTATATTTGGCGTGAAGCGCCCAAAACCGATAAATATTGTTAATTATGCAAAATTCTGTCTCAGACCGGCGCCACAAGATAATATATCTTTCATCTGAATTACCGCATCGGGGTGAGATAATCGTACGACTGGTCCATCTCCATTCCCGTTTGACGTGTGAAGACATAAAACAAAATACCGATTTGAAGGTTGTTTCGACGAAAGTCGGCTCCACAACTCCGTTACTCTGATCCCCCAGAACTATCATCACAGGCGGCAGCTCACACTCAAGCTTGCGCTTGTACACCAGAACCGAAACCAGAAAAAGCCCTACGCAAAAGTAAGCCGTCAAGTAAAAATAAGTCGCACCCCATAATGAAAGTGTGTAAATACCGAAGAAACTTTTAACCATTGTAACTTATGCGAAAAGAGAGCACCAATCGCAAATATAACGATAGGGACGAGACTGAAACAACTCGGATGAGTTTCAGTCCGCCAGGGCCACGCAAAAACCGACATTCTGTCGTACACATGAGAGAACCACCGCCGAGGTTCCTCAAATAACCAAAATGTGGGCCACCCTTTAGGCCGACCATTGGAATAAAGTATTTGTGATCTGCTTAACAATAATGTATTAGAAAAAAAAATAGTTTTAGTTTTTGCTGCGGTATTTTCCAATTCTACTTGTCCATTTTGTTGGTGTAATTTCGCTTTAGTAAAATATATATTATTGCAACTAAATAGTACAAGTGTTTGCAAAATCATCGCCACAAGAAAAAATTCCAATGCGCACGCGTCGCGAAAAACTCGAAAAACTGGGACAGAACGCCCTACAAACACCAACCAAGTCCTGGAGACACCACAAGGTCAAGATGATTCATTTGCTCCAGGCGCGTCGCTAATTAATAAAGCCAAAACTGGCCGCACATCTAATGTACGAAGGAAGGGTTAGCACGAACCGAAAACATCGCGACAGCATCAGAACCCAATCGAATATAAGCTGACGTAAGGATAACCAAAGGCATAAAAGGTCAATCGTGAACGCAATTTAATCTTTCCGTCCAAATAGCAAACGTATAAAAAATGTAATTCGCCGGGCTTTACAATACAAAGAAAACAATGACGTCGCCGAAGTTCATGACCGCCTAGACTTTTAAAATCTACATTCAAACTATTCTCGCGCGAATGATGAAATGCCCCTGCGACGCTTGCAAAAGAAGACGCAATTAAAGCTGTAAGTAGAAACTCCGAGCGCTATTGTATACTTAAGGCAATAAAAGAAACGTCGAAGAACGAGATTCGTGCGTTATTTTATGGCCGGTGTATTCTAAGATGTATGCAAGAAAAAACTGGCTGCGAATTGCACCACAAAGCTAGATCGAGGCGTGAGACAATTTTTATTGTAAGAATTCAATTATACTTCGACGAAAACAACTTACTTTTGATGCAACAAAAGCAGATTCCGTTGCTCGTTATTCACACGCTATATCCTTATCGGCGTGGCAGCATCGGAAATAAATGTGATGCAAAATCAATATACAGGTGTCTCCTGCAAAGCGGTTTTCCAAACCGTAACAGTAGGACACGACGAAATATTTTATTTAACTAACACATCCCTCCTCCCTTTCATACAGACAGCTCTGCCAGCAAAGACAGCCGCTTTTAATACATCTAAGGAGGGAGGGGGGGAGATAAGTGTTACTGCGTTTTTAAGGCAATAAAGCGAGCCGCCTGGCTGTATATGTCAATTACGCAAACAATATTTGCATATCGCCCTAATTCCTAGTTCTTACCTTAAATGGGCACCTGCGAGGCGGCGGCGGCGTTCTTTGTCGGCAAATTTCAAAGTGAACCACGATGTCTCTGGAATGTACGGCATTCCCGTTTCCCTTGTGAATTTCATTAGGTTATACACATTTAACACGCGATATGCGGGGGAGAAGAATGGTTAATGTGTCAGAGACTCTTTTGATTGTTCAGTTATCTCTCATATTGAAGCCAAAAGTAGAAAGTAGGGCGATTAAGGTTATTTTTTTTAATTTACGGTTTTGAATTTCAATTTTTTTTAACAATAAAGCGTACTGTAAACGTCACGGACTCCGTTTACGTCGCGTCGTGTTTGAGTCGTTTCTTTTACACTAGGCGTTCAGATGGCGCTTTAAATTAAATTAACGTTGCCATGTTTCGGTTACTGTTGAACACGTTTTATTGCGGCACAACTTGTATTTCATTTATTGTTGTTTTAATAATAAAGCAGCTATAAATTGAAAAATCTTTTCTTAACTTCTGCACAAAGTTAAGTGACGCCTAAATTTTACTTACTTCATTATTCACGCCCCCGTCTCGGTTGAGCTACAGGCATCGTGCCGAAGTTAAATTCCAACGCACGACATCTTGCTGTAGAGATTAGGGGCTTTATTCTTTAATCGAGGGAACAAACTCGCAAAAGAACGTGACGTCAAAATGACGTGGGCTCTCATACAATCCTACATGAATCGTAAGAGAATTGCGTCATTTTGACGTCACGTTCTCTTGCGAGTTTACTAAACCGGGGAAATGGGTAAATAGGGCGGTACATCAAAAGCGGTAATCCGCCGTAGAATTTGCCCAACTGACCGAGAGCACGTACGTCTTTTTATCATAAAGACCGAAAAATATCCGGCGTACGTCGATATTTTTCGGTCTTTATGATAAAAAAAACGTTTTGTTTTACCAAATGACTGATTCTCGACTTCGTTGAGCATAGGAGTGGAGAATTAAAGATATCTCCATATTTAAGCATGACATGCGGACGATATTACGCACCGGAATTAATCACTAACTCCGAAAATATCGGAGCCAAACACCAAACTTGCCACTTCTCCATACGGAAATTTTGAACCGTAACATTGGCTTGGACTTAACTTGAAAAGAGTTTTATTTATTTTTCTTCCCCAAGGACGTCCCCCTCTCAAGCCGATAAACAGTTTTTCAGACGAAGTTCGTTCTCCTGCGTTTCTTTTAACCCTATTATCACGACGGTGTTTTGAAAAAAGCTTGAATCGACTTTTTGGCAGAGGTGAAACAAAAATTGTTTTAAACCGTAAAGCTTTTAAACGCGAACCAATGACATCAAACTGGCTTTGCAAAATTCGCTGAGCTCTTTAATTTATTTCCATTTTCGCATTCGCTCCAATCCGCGCATTTAATTCGCTCGCGCTGCAGCGGCGGCGGTGCAGGGTCGTTTGTTTGCGGTTATTCTTGTGCGTTTAAGCGGTAATTACTTTTCAATCTGGGGGCTCGGCCGGCGCGATTAATTAAACTCGCACTGTTCTGCGTGCATTGTTCGTTTGGTTTTGTTTTGGCGAGATTATCACCTCTGCGCTTTAATCGCCGAATCAGAATTCCATTTGGAAACCAAACCAAAACTTGTTTTACGGTATTTTTACAATTCATTGCTAAAACGACTGTAAGGTGTGTTAGAGTTTACCGCCGCGTATTTTTATATATTTAATTCCTTACATTCTGTATTTACTTACCACAATTATGTTTGCCTGAATTTAACGCTTAAAATGCGTTCCTAACATTACTTAGAACTAGAAAATTGCAGTGATCGCAATGTCGAGCATTCAAACAGTGATAACAGATTTCCTGGCACGGATTTTTCTGGCACTTTGCCAGCTTCAAGCCCTACGTTGCTACGAAATTTTAGGAGAATCTAGCACCTGGGAAAATTGTTACATCACGGAAAGTGTTGACGCCGATTTTCAACGATCAGACGGGATTTAGTACCGCGGATTCTTATACCATCTGAATCCTCCCCTCGTCTTCTATCGTTTCAGCTTAATTACTCGCGAAGCAAACACTGGGAACACCTTCAAATCTGCCCCAACCGTACGAGGCCATGCCTTTTCGCAGGGCGATGCGAGTTCAGCTTCGCAACTTCGACGTGCCTGTGACTTTGACTTAGAATAAACCATGTTCATCTTAAAGTAGTCAATAAAGTAGTTAATTAATAATAAAAAAGTCGAATATTCGTCAACGCCAAACACTTCCTTACATTCCTACGTAATTTCAGAAAAATATAGCACCTGGGAGAATTGTTGTATTACGGAAAGTGTTGACCACGATTTTCAACGATTAGACGGGATTTAGTACCGCGGAATTTTATACCATCCGAATCCTCTCCTCCTCTTCTATCATTTCAGCTTAATTACGACTCGCGAAGCAAACACTGGGAACACCTTCAAATCTACCCCACCCGTACGAGGTCAGGCCTTTTCGCAGAGCGATGCGAGTTCAGCTTCGCAATCTCGGCGTGCCTGTGACGTTGACTCAAAATAAACCATGTTCATTCTAAAGTAGATAATGAAGTGGTTAATTAATAATAAAAAAGTCGAATATTCGTCAACGCCAAACACGTCCTTACATTCCTACGAAATTTCAGGAAAATCCAGCACCTGGGAGAATCGTTGTATCACGGAAAGTGTTGACCACGATTTTCAACGATTAGACGGGATTTAGTACCGCGGATTTTTATACCATCCGAATCCTCTCCTCCTCTTCTATCATTTCAGCTTAATTACGACTCGCGAAGCAAACACTGGGAACACCTTCAAATCTATCCCACCCGTACGAGGCCATGCCTTTTCGCATAGCGATGCGAGTTCGGTTTAGCAACCCCCGCGAGTCTGTGACGTTGACTTAGAATAAACTATGTTCATCCTAAAGTGGTCAATAAAGTAGTTAATTAATAAGGAAAAAGTCGAATATTCGTGAACGCCAAACACTTCCTTACATTCCTACGAAATTTCAGAAAATTATAGCACCTGGAAAAATTTTTATATCACGGAAAGTGTTAACCACAATTTTCAACGATCAGACGGGATTTAGTACCGCGGATTTTTATACCATCCGAATCCTCTCCTCCTCTTCTATCGTTTCAGTTTAATTACTCGCGAAGCAAACACCGGGAACACCTTCAAGTCTACCCCACCCGTACGAGGCTATGCCTTCTCGCAGAGCGATGCGAGTTCGGCTTCGGAATCGCCTTTTAATTTATTTTTGTAATTCGTTTCGTGAGACTTGTTACGCTATTGTGCTTTCTTCTAATCAATGTATCGCAGTTTGTTAGTTTATGCTGCTTTTTTAAAGCTATTCTTTTTTTACACAGTCGATTGTCTTTTGTTTTCGCTTTGTTAAATTTTGTACATAACTTATTCCGGAGAAAAAAAAAATTGAGACTTCTACGCAATCAATCATTTTTTGTTATTTATCGTTTGCTTTTTTAAAAGAAAACAAATGCCATCGCTGTTGTTTTTTGTTTTTAGAAAATAGAAATTGAGACTTCTTGCGCTACTGTTCTTTCTTGCTGTTCTCGTTCGTTGCTTTTTGTTTTTGATCAAAGTTTTTGATAAAAGAAAAGAAACATTTTTTTTTAGTTCTCCTTAAAAAAATATACCGTGAACGAAATTGTCCCGTCCCAACTTCGACAAGTTCTTTTTTTTCTTCTTCTTCATCTTTTGTTTAACGGTGAAGAAAGCTTGTAAGCCGTCGTCAAATCGATTTCTTTTATTTTTCTTTTGGTAATTGATCCAGAAATTGCAGGAATCGGTTTGTGTTCGCTTTTAGGAAAGAGTCATTTTCGATGCCTTTCGAGCAACAATTTTAATGAATAATGATTACCACAAGCCGACTTAATTGTTTGGCATTTGACAAGGAAAAACAAATGAAGGAAGTAAGCTCGTATTATTTTCTCTCTTTTCTTTTTAACGCATAACCTGAATCTTTTTTTTAATTTATCTTTCCACGGAATTACACAAGAGATTGGCCAGTTTGGGAGGAACACTGTCTCGTATTGTCAAAAAATTCGTTCACCCTGGCACTTGCTAACCACGGCTTTGGACCACGCCCTCCTTCACTGAGTTGTCTAGGGGAATGTATTTTTTAGCCGTGTTCCATGTTTATTTGCATTATATTTAAATGTTAATTTAAAAAAAAAGTGGTATTTCATCAGGACTGAAATTTAATTTAGTTTTTTTTAGTAATATTTATTCGGAAGTCGTTGAAAAAGCAAACGAAATTGGACGTAAATTATTTAATTTAAATAATTTACCTGTGATTTGAGGAATCGCGTTCGTCTTCACGGAGCGATGCGAGTTCGGCTTCGCAACCTCGGCGTGCCAGTGATGTCAACTTAGAATAAACTTTGTTTATCTTAAAGAAGTTAATTAATGATTTAAGGAAAGCCAAAGCTGACTATATCAAACACTAAGCAACATCGAAGGACAACCAACACCGCCGCGTCGGCCGGTAACAATTGATTTTTTTCAACCTCCGTCCGTATGTTGAACATAGGTTTTTTTTTTAAACTGGACATTAAAAGGATCTATTTAGTCCTCAATTCGAGTTGAGATGCTCGCGCCGCCGTTAAAGGATTAAAAGGCCGAAAGAGAGAATAAGCGTGGGACTGTTTGTTTGCCTTTTGCGATCGTCTCCGCTTCCGTTCTCTCCGCCAATCTCATCCAAAGTAAACACAAACAGCGAGCTCTAAGGAAATTCTGTTTCCGTTTCTGAAAATCCGGACGGCCCGGAAACGAAACAAATTAAAATTGCATTTCTCTCGCGCTGCTCGTCCCGGCCGGGCCGGCGCCGGCGGACGGCGAACGACGGAAACAAAAAAAAAAAAAAGAAAGCGAAGCGAAAGAATCAGAAAATAATTCGGAACGAACGAAAGAAAGAAAGCGCGCGCCTCTTAATATGTATACTCGATTAAAAATAAAAGTGGAATTTCATTTTTTGGTAATTCGGTTCGCGTAAACAGGCTTGCTTCAATTTAAGAATTCCTGCGCGTTTCGAATTTGAATTTAAAATTTTGAGTTGGGTTGGGTTGAAGCCGCTCCGTTCCGCGTTCGTTTATGCAAATGTCTGTTTTAATTGTTCGGAAAGTAAGCGACGAAAAAACGAAATAAATTAAGCATCCCGGAGCGGCGGCCCGGAACAATGGAAACCTGTTGTTGCAGACAGCGTTCGCTGGCCCGGATATTTCAGGGTTTCAGGCGCTGAAAAATCTATTGGCAGGCATACTTAGTTGTGTTAAAACTAGACAGAAGTAACTCGTAGCCATGATGAATGAAAGGGAGCAAGCACTGGGGGTGGGTGGTCACGTTATCTCACGTCATGTCACGTCACGTCTTGTCACATCACGTCTCGTCACGTGTTAGTTGTCCTTCAATGTTGCTTAGTGTTTGATATAGTCAGCTTTGGCTTTCCTTAAATCATTAATTAACTTCTTTGAGATAAACAAAGTTTATTCTAAGTTAACGTCACAGGCACGCCGAGGTTGCGAAGCCGAACTCGCATCACTCCGTGAAGACGAACGCGATTCCTCAAATCGCAGGTAAATTATTTAAATTAAATAATTTACGTCCAATTTCGTTTGCTTTTTCAACGACTTCCGAATAAATATTACTAAAAAAAACTAAATTAAATTTCAGTCCTGATGAAATACCACCTTTTTTTTAAATTAACATTTAAATATAATGCAAATAAACATAACTGAACTAACGGCTAAAAAATACATTCCCCTAGACAACTCAGTGAAGGAGGGCGTGGTCCAAAGCCGTGGTTAACAAGTGCGAGGGTGAACGAATTTTTTTAAAATAAGAGACAGTGTTCCTCCCAAACTGGCCAATCTGTTGTGTAATTCCGTGCAAAGATAAATTAAAAAAAAAGATCCAGGTTATGCGTTAAAAAGAAGAGAGAAAATAACACGAGCTTACTTCCTTAATTTGTTTTTCCTTGTCAAATGCCAAACAATTAAGTCGGCTTGTGATAATCATTATTCATTAAAATTATTGCTCGAAGGACATCGAAAATGACTCTTTCCTAAAAACGAACACAAACCGATTCCTGCAATTTCTGGATCAATTACCAAAAGAAAAACAAAAGAAGTCGATTTCACGACGGCTTACAAGCTTTCTTCTCCGTTAAACAAAAGATGACGAAGAAGCAAAAAAAAAACTTGTCGAAGTTGGGACGGGACAATTTCGTTCACGGTATTTTTTTAAGGAGAACTAAAAAAAAGTTTTTCTTTTCTTTTATCAAAAACGAAAAGCAACGAACGAGAACAGCAAGAAAGAACAGTAGCGCAAGAAGTCTCAATTTCTCTTTTCTAAAAACAAAAAAAACAACAGCGATGGCATTTGTTTTTTTTTTTAAAGCGGACGATAAATAACAAAGAATGATTGATGGCGTAGAAGTTTCAATTTTTTTTTTCTCCAGAATAAGTTATGTACAAAATTTAACAAAGTGAAAACAAAAGACAATCGACTTTGTAAAAAAAAGAATAGTTTTAAAAAAGCAGCGTAAACTAACAAACTGCGATACACTGATTAAGAAGAAAGCACAATAGCGTAACAAATCACACGATGGCATTTGTTAAAAAAAAAAAAACGAAACGAATTACAGAATTACAAAAAACAAAAGCCTCGGTTTAAAAGTGTTCCCAATGTTTAATTTCTGTGCAATTAAGCTAAATCGATAGAAGAAGAGGAGAAGATTCGTTGAGAATCGGGGTCAACACTTTCCGTGACAAAACAATTTTCCCAGGTGCTGGATTTTCCTGAATTTTCGTAGGAATGTAAGGAAGCGTTTGGCGTTGAGGAATATTCGACTTTTTTATTATTAATTAATTACTTGATTGACTACTTTAGGATGAACATGGTTTATTCTAAGTCAACTTCACAGGCACGCCGAGGTTGCGAAGCTGAACTCGCATCGCTCTGCGAAAAGGCATGACCTCGTACGGGTGGGGTAGATTTGAAGGTGTTCCCAGTGTTTGCTTCACGAGTAATTACGCTGAAGCGATAGAAGAGGAGCAGAAGATATAAGAATCCGCGGTACTATATCCCGTCTGATCGTTGAAAATCGGCGTCAAACTTTCCGTGATATAACAGTTTCCCAGGTGTTGGACTTTCCTGAAATTTCGTAACAACGTAGCGCCTGAAGTGCTAGCAAAGTGCCAGAAAAATCACTCTCTGAATGCTCGCCATTGCGATCCCTGCAATTTTCTAATTCTAAGTAATGTTAAGAACGCATTTTAAGCGGTAAATTCAGGCAAAATAATTGTGGTAAGCAAATACAGAATGTAAGGAATTAAATGTATAAGAGTACGCGGCGGAAAACTCTAACACACCTTACAGTCGTTTTAGCAGTGAATTGTAAAAATACCATAAAACAAGTTTTGGTTTGGTTTTCAAATGGAATTCTGATTCGGCGACTAAAGCGCCGTCTGCTTTAATTGTTCGGAAGTAAGCGACGAAAATATGAAATAAATTAAGCATCCCGGAGCGGCGGCCCGGAACAATGGAAACCTGTTGTTGCAGATAGCGTTCGCTGGCCCGGATATTTCAGGGTTTCAGGCGCTGAAAAATCTATTGGCAGGCATACTTAGTTGTGTTAAAACTAGACAGAAGTAACTCGTAGACATGATGTATGAAAGGGAGCAAGCACTGGGGGTGGGTGGTCACGTTATCTCACGTCATGTCACGTCACGTCTTGTCACATCACGTCTCGTCACGTCACGTCTCATCACATCACGTCACGGCTCATCACGTCACGTCACGTCACGTCTCGTCACGTGAAGCTATTTTAAAACCAAAACAGACGATGTTTACAGAGCAGTTGAGTTGTTTATGTTACTAGAAACCTTATTGCCATTCAATTAAGTCACTCGATTTAAAGCTGTGCTAGTGCTCCACAAAACCGGGGCATCCACGAGGCGCTATAATAATAAAAAAAAGAAAAAAAAAAGAATGAATAAGCGAAAGATAAAAAAACCGTCGTGGAAAAAGCGTGTCCCGTCCTTGGCGCAGTCCTCTCAACGAGCGCCTGATATATCGCCGCGCTCCCGACAACAACGAGTTCTTCACAACACGCGAGGCGATAAAGGCGTTTATAGGAAAGTCGGGGGCCCCATTCACGCCTCAATCGCAATCTGCTCCTCAATGGAAGAAGATTGATACGCGATACAAATGGCGAAGATTCCATTATGCGCCGCGCGAGTTCCATCCAGGCTCGTCTCTTGAAGACTCGTCATGCACGTTCGACGAATTTTAATAACATCATCAGTTTTATTTTTGTTTTACTCTTTTTTTTTCAGATGTTGCGATCAATAGGGAGTTTTCTGTACGAGACAAAACCGCAGCGAATATCTTTCGCGCTTTTACCAAATTTTTTTTAGTTGTTCCGCGCAAAGCTCGAGCCACGGTCTCCTTGTTTATAGCCATCTGGTTTTCGAAATGAAACCAAAACTCGCTTGCCAAGTCTACTTTCTTGGAGGTGCTGTCGTTGCATGCGGTGATGCTGCAGAAATATGCCCGGCATATTAGTGTACTGCGGAAAATAAAGCGTTTTTTGCTCATTATTACATTCATAAAACAGAAATACTTTTTATTAATACTTATTAATTTTAAACTCTATTATATTACATCATATTACAGCAATTACAAGCTTGCATTGCGTACTGTAATAAAAATGTATTGCATTTGCAGAGTGAAATATCGTTGAATCGGCGATGAGTCGTAGGAAAGCCGTCAGCGCAGTTTCTAGTGCGAGCGAATTCCCAGAAATTCGGGCTGGTTTAAGCTCCTCACGTCCTCGTCGGAAAATTCTTCCAAACTCAAAATTTTTCTTCAATCAATTTTCCTAATTTAGTATAAATAAAGTGTACTTAAGAAGCATCCACGCCTGGCGAAGATGAGTTTGATTTAAGTAGAATCGTTGTTGCTTAAAAACGACGCCTAGATCTTCCTTTCTCTTTCTTTCGTACTCTAGTTTCATTTCAATTTTATAATCCAGACGATTTTATTAATAATCTTATAGGAGTATTATTTTACTCGTACGGGAAAAATAATATTTAACCGTAATAAAATTATAAACCAGTCCGTAATACTCAGCTATTTGCATTTATCGGTTGATGTGCGACACGTTCTTTTTTATTTTAATATACAGTATGTATATTAAGTGTGTTTCCAAAAGAGAAAAAGACTTAATTTTAATTTTGCAAAGAAGAATACCGAAAGATTTTTTTTTGTTTGACTTATAATGAATCTGTAATTAAAATTTCAACCTCAATACAGGGTATTCTTAAGATTGGAAAAAAAAACAAATCAAATTTTTAACGTCCTCCCTGTAACTGTTAAGGATTTGTTAAATTGTTAAAGAATAGATTCTGTAACTGGACTGCAGTCAAAAAGGTTGAAAGGAGTAATACTATAATAATAATAATTCTGAAAATATAAGTAGACGCCACGCCATTCGAGCAATCCGTGGAAAACAAAACTGGCATTAGCGGGAAAGTTAACTTAATTTACTGATGAAACATTGCCATGAAATTAGTATTGCCAATATACGTACGTTCTCTAAATACCCCCTCCCTCCCGACAATAAAATCGGAAAATATTTATAATCCCCACAAAATCCTCGACATTTATTCAATGATGGATTTTAATTTAAAGAAACGTCTAGGCATGATCGTAGCCAGACTAAATATTCAGGAAAGGCTTATCGTAGTGTAGGGCAGGCTCTATAACTTTTTATTCTAACACTTTTTCGAATTAAAAAAATAAAATAAAAGAAAAATTACGATCGCATTAAATAATATCATCAAAATGGAAAGATCATTTCTTGTGTTGTCTTGCGAAAGATTAAACTGGCAACAGTGTGATCGAAGAAAAAAACAAAAGGAACGCTTTGCGCATAAATAAAATCAAAACTCGCTAATTTCAATTTCAACAATGAAAACAGCGTTTATTTTCTTAGACGCACAGAATTCGTGTAAAATAAAAACAAACCCCGCAACGAGGTTGTCAAATGCAACAATCTACAAAGGCTTCGGCTACGCGTTAGCGGGAGTACTCACGCACAGCTTATACCAGGGACGGGCACCGGCGGGAAAGCGTACTCTCACCACCCAGCTGCGGCAGTTGTATTTATTTTCCGGGCACTTCTCTATGAATGAAACTGCGATTCTCCCAAGGCACCATCAAGAATGGGGTGAGCGGGATTGTGTTTTATTTTTATTTTATTGTATTTATTCTTTAGTGTTTTTGAAATAATTTGACGAGTATTATTTCTGAACCTCGAAGTTGTAACAGTATGTATTATTACATGTCAGGTTAGACCCTCGCGTCGTGGGACAGGCTTAAAACTTTCCAGGGTAGGTTCAGCCTCTCTTGGCGCCCATTTAGCTTCGGCCCTGTACCTAGGTCTAGTTATTCACTATAAATGAAAAGTTCAAGGTGTTAAGTTCTTAAATAAGAAAGAAGAAAACAACTGACACAACGATGATGATGATGATGATGATGATGTCCTCATGGTGGACGAAGTACATGTTCGTTCTGAAACTAATTCATACAGTGTACTTCCATGTACTTCACAGATTTAGCGCCTCTATTATTCCTTGATATTGATAACGTATTGGCCAGTGTCAGTAAAAAGTGCTTTAAATCCTCACACGTACAGAATCCTCGTAAGCAGAGATTTACTTGCAAATTGGCAACGATGGATCTAATGCTACAATCTCTATCTCTCCTTCCCTTCTATCTTTTTCTTAATTTTTCACGTTCGTTTTTAACCAATACTTTAGTTATTAATTTTTGCTTCACGTGTTTCGCTTTCTGTTACAATTCTTGATGTACAAAGTGATCCAATATGATTGTTTAAGTTCGCAATACAATTAAGAGCAAGAGAAAGTGGTAAATAAAAAAAGCGTATATGCGTGTGTTTGACAATAAATAATTTCCAAGTTACCTGAAATTTTCCCGAGGTTTACAGAAAAGTAAAACGTTTCATTGTCTTTCCATCTATGCGAAAATTCCGGCCTGGGCCGTTGATCATCAGGAACTTTTGCAAAATTCAACAAAATTCTACCTACGCTGACGGCCCCGCAAGGATTATTTCGAATTGGTTCTCTTGATATTAAAATTAATTCAATTTTTCTCGAAGCGCTCGTGGGCGTTCCGTTAACCCCCCCCCCCTCCCGGAATCCCCTCCTTCAGTATAAAGAAAGTTGTGTTTGAATTTAACTTAAATTATGCTTATCCGGTAATGCGGAGCCGGAAACGCTAATTTGATTTGATTAAATCGGAATTAAATTCGCCAATTATCTTTTGAGGCTTTTAAGGCCGGAGAACGCTTTGAAATCTTTCCCTCGAGGCGGAGGAGGGAATGTGTATAATCTGTGCTCGCACAAAGCGCATCTTCCATCATTATTACTTAATTGAAAGTCCCGGAATCTCTTCTTGTGTATACATAGAAAGAGAGAGAGAGAGAGGTTTTACAGAAATTTGCCAAATTTTTTAGAGGTTCGTAAAGCAGTTCGCCGTCGCTCTACATTGCTCGCAACTGTGCCAGGAAAGCATTTTATTATCCCTTCACTTTCCAATGAAAATTTTCTTTATTATTTTTAGGTTAGGTCGCAACTCGGTGCAACTAACGCTGCAAATCTGAGCTTGATCGTAAGTATCGTAAGGTCATGACGACCTGTACATTTAAATAGCACGATAATACTTTACGATGCTTACGATCGTGCTCAAACCTAAAAATGTTTGAGGAATGACATCTTAGTAGCAATCAGTTTGCTGCCTTCTGTCTAATAAATCAAATAATTCTTTCACTCCAATTTGAAATTTCATTTTCAATTTAAAACAAAGCCCCCCTCCAAAACCCTTCTTCCAAAATCATAATCGCCTCGCTCTCGATTTCGTTTCCCATTAAAAACCTGCATATTTTATGTAAGCTTTCAGATCGAAGCTTTGGATCGCATTTCAATTTGGCGACGAGGCAGCACGTGGCCGGCCGAAAGCTCTCACGTGCGCGCCGCTGTCCGTTTTTGCATTGCAAATTTAGCCGGCAGGTCGGCGATCGCCCCCCCTCCGCCGGCCATCAGGCAATTTTCGGGGGGCCCATCGTTTTTTTTTTTTCTTTGCTTAACCCAAATTTGCGAAATTGATTTACTCCAGGGCGCAAGAGTTGCGTCGTAACACGAAGAGCTCAATTTGTTTTAGAGCTCAGTTTGTTTTACCTTCCTGCGCCGAACGATAATAATTTATCACGGGAAGCCTGCGATTATGCGGAAGGGGATGGGGGGGGGGGGAGGGGTAGCTCGCAGAAAGAAGAAGAAGGAGAGGGATGTTGCCTCGGTTTATCGTAATCTCGTTAGTGAAGTTTATTTGCCAAACGTGAGTTGTTTGCATAGACGCCGTTAGGTTATCCTTGATTGGATTTTGAAACCGTCGATTATCTACCCATAAGTTTCTTTTCGTGAAGAAGAATGGGGTGGGTAATTTGAAGTGGTTTCAAGACCTACCTGTATGAGTTGCGGCGTCTTACTCCCTACCTGTAAGTTGTAAAGTTCGCAGGAAGGAAAATTTTACGCGCAACTCGCTGCCTGTTAGATCAGTGGAACGGGGTGGGGGGGGGGGGTCACATGGGGCGCTAAACAACTTAAGAGTCGGAACTACCTCAGAAGCGATTTTTTAAATTAATTGTACTCATTCAGGGATGATTACAAATTGCCAAAAAATATATCTATAGATATATATATAAAACTTTTGACGAGAAGTACCTGTGATTATTAAGCTGACAATGTAAAGGAATTGTAGTTCAACACAGTAAACTGTGTTGAACTACAATTCCTGAAGAAAGGGTCATAAAAGAAACTCTTCCTAAAAAGACAAAAAATGTGTTGAAATCTGAAAGTGAATTTTATTGAGTGACGAACAACATCCGGATTTGGAGAAAGGAAATCACAATACAGACTGGATAGAATAAAATTAAGTCAGAAAAGAAATATAAGCATGATAATAAGCGGTGGCTTGGCGCAAGTCGTCCCTCCTTGTTATTATTTTAAAATGTTATTTTATTGCGTATGCTAGGTTGAATTATTATTATTATTTAATAAACTTTTGACAAGAAATACCTCTGATTGTTAAGCTTACAATGTGAGAGTGAACTGCGTGGCGAACTGCAATTCCTGAAAATCGGTCATAAAAAAGCTCTCAAAAGCAACTTAGATGCGAATTCGTGTAAGTGCGACGGCTTTTGGTTCCGGAACTGAAAAACAATAGATTCCTAAAAAGGTAAAATGTGTTGAAAGTTGAAAGTGAATGGTATTGAGTGACGAATAACTACCGGATTCGGAGCAAGGACATCAAAATGTAGATTGGATAAAATTAAATTAAATCAAGAAAATGTAAACATGGTAACAAGCGGTGGCTTGGCGCAAGGCGCTCAATCCTTGTTATTATTTTAAAATCCCAGCACTTAGACAAATTATCAGATGAAGCAATTTAAAAACGGGAACCTGAGTTCATTGCGGGCAAGTGTTTAATTGGTGCAAACCCAGAGTAACATTAGACATTTGCTATATCGGTTATAAAAAAAAAACTCCCAAAAGTAACTTAGATGCGAATTCGTGTAAATGCGACGACTTTTGGTTCCGGAAGTGAAAAACAGTAGATTCCTAAAAAGGCAAAAAGTGTTGTAAGTTGAAAGTGAATGCTATTGAGTGACGAACAACAACCGGATTTGGAGACAGGACATTAAAATATAGATTGGATAAAATTAAATTTAATAAAAAAAATCTAAACATGATAACAAGCGGTGGCTTGGCACAAGTCGTCACTCCTTGTTATTATTTTAAAACCGCCGCACTTAAACAAATTATCAGATGAAGCAATTTAAAAACGGGAACCTGAGTTCATTGCGGGCAAGCGTTTAATTGGTGCAAACCCAGAGTAACATTAGACATTTGTTATATCGGTTATAAAAAAAAAAAACTCTCAAAAGCAACTTAGATGCGAATTCATGTAAATGCGACGACTTTTGGTTCCGGAAGTGAAAAACAGTAGATTCCTAAAAAGGCAAAACGTGTTGAAAGTTGAAAGTGAATGCTATTGAGTGACGAACAACAACCGGATTTGGAGCCAGGACATCAAAATACAGACTGCATAAAATTAAATTTAATCAAAAAAATCTAAACATGATAACAAGCGGTGGCTTGACGCAAGTCGTCAGTTGGAGGGTTTCCATTCCTTCAAAATTCAAAACCTTGAGCAGCAACAACAACAACCACAAAAAGAGCAACCAGCCGGCCAATTCACAGCAATAAGTTCTTTAGACTTTATTTTGCTTAAACTTTCGGTATTGTTTACTATTGCGTGTAATATGACACGTGAGTCCGTCACACGTTATTTTACTTCGATTTCGGGTTTTATTTACTGTTATACGTGTTTGCACGCTTGGACGGTAAAGTTTGATGGAATTCTAGAAACTAACGCCATTTAGGTTTACAATTCAATACAACCCGTATTTGATTACGTTTGGTAGGGACTCCAACTCATGGAGTGTGTATTATAATTTCGTAAGTAATAAATTATCACTGGCCACTAGGACTTGTCGCTCTTTACCTATCATCTTAACTGCAATTAATTTTTGCTTATTGTGTTTGCAACAATACACCGAAGTGTACGACTGTTTTTCTCTTTGGGGAAAATGGGTATTGGGGACGACCCTTTCGGACTTGACAAGGGGTCATTGGGGATATTGAACTCACTCTTGGTTTGAAGTAAACTTGACCGACGCCACCGGGTTAATTATTGGATGCTCGATTGACATTTCATCCACGACGTCGCTCTCCGCTGATCTGAATTTCGAGCTAGCCGAGGCAGGGGTTTGTCTCCCTCGTTTAAGATTCCGTACCGCCCTTCACTTTGGGGGACAGACCGAAATGCACATCTGTTTTGCGTTTGGTTTGCCTTTCTCGTCTTGTACCATCGCGCGATTCTTAGTGCATGTCGTATTTTGTTGCAGGCTTCCTTTCTGTTAACTGTATCGCTAATTTTTTCAATTTTTTTCGGATTAATTATTGGATGCTCGATTGACATTTCATCCACGACATCGCTCTCCGCTGATCTGAATTTCGAGCAGGCCGAGGCCAGGGGTTTGTCTCCCCCGTTTAAGATTCCGTACCGCCCTTCACTTTGGGGGACAGACCGAAATGCACATCTGTTTTGCGTTTGGTTTGCCTTTCTCGTCTTGTACCATCGCGCGATTCTTAGTGCATGTCGTATTTTGTTGCAGGCTTCCTTTCTGTTAACTGTATCGCTAATTTTTTCAATTTTTTTCGGATTAATTATTGGATGCTCGATTGACATTTCATCCACGACATCGCTCTCCGCTGATCTGAATTTCGAGCAGGCCGAGGCAGGGGTTTGTCTCCCCCGTTTAAGATTCCGTACCGCCCTTCACTTTGGGGGACAGACCGAAATGCACATCTGTTTTGCGTTTGGTTTGCCTTTCTCGTCTTGTACCATCGCGCGATTCTTAGTGCATGTCGTATTTTGTTGCAGGCTTCCTTTCTGTTAACTGTATCGCTAATTTTTTCAATTTTTTTCGGATTAATTATTGGATGCTCGATTGACATTTCATCCACGACATCGCTCTCCGCTGATCTGAATTTCGAGCAGGCCGAGGCAGGGGTTTGTCTCCCCCGTTTAAGATTCCGTACCGCCCTTCACTTTGGGGGACAGACCGAAATGCACATCTGTTTTGCGTTTGGTTTGCCTTTCTCGTCTTGTACCATCGCGCGATTCTTAGTGCATGTCGTATTTTGTTGCAGGCTTCCTTTCTGTTAACTGTATCGCTAATTTTTTCAAATTTTACAAATCGTTTTTGGTTGCAGTTGAGAGTGGTACATTTTAGTGAGGGGGGAAAGATGTGACGCTATACCTGGATGATGAAATGCACCGACGTGTTGGTAATCTTGGATTCAAGGTATCAATGCAAACGCCTTCTTTAAGATTATATCAAAACTTTGGACCGCAGCCCCACACTTCCGCCCGGAGGAATCTGCGTCGCCCGCCCGCCCTCCCTTCCGGAATTGTTTTATTGAACGAGCAAATTACGGCCGGCGACGTTCCGGACGTACATTCTGCTTAAGAGAGCGGCGGCACACGCATACATCACTTAAATTCGCCCTCCAGAACAAACTTTTATCTCGATTGCGGCGCACTATGAGCAAGGGAAGAGATAAATGCCGCAATATATAACGCCCGTTCATTTCCTGTCTCTGCGCATTATCGTCCGGATGCGGGTACTAATTAGTTAGGTTGTTGTTGGTTGACGAAGGGCGCCTCTTGTAAGAGGCAATGACAAAAGATTCCGGCGACTTTTTTTAAATATCATGTAATCAGAGTGTATTTGATTAAACTCGTCACGTTATTAATGAAAATGAGAACGAAAATTCTTTCCCACCTCATCATCATCATCATCAAGGGTAGTCGGGCAGGTGGTGCGAAAGCGAATTCTTTTTTTCCAGCTGAATTGAATCACTCGTCAAAATCTTTAATTAACTCTCTGCCCCCCCGTTCGGAGGAGATAAATTATGCGTTCCCGAAGGCCCACCGAATCGTTATGAAATTATCTCGACGGAAGCGGGCACAATGGCGGCGTGAAAACGGCGAAACGCGTTCTCGTTTTTCTCGGTTCGCCCGTTGAATTAATGCCGCAGCGATTTCTATTCTCGTCTCGGAACCGTTCGAAACGCCGCCGCTCCCGCCTGAGTGGAAAGTTTGGAAAACATTTTTTCGCGCGCGCGAGAGGAGGAGAGGACGTGTTCGGATTGCGTTTCAATTTGATTTCGGGAAAGAAGTTTTTTCCACCTAGCCCTCGAGGAGGATGAATGGTTTTCGAGATTGTTCGAGTTTTACGACATGCCGACACAAAAAGCAAAAAGAAAAAAATCTTTTCACCGACCGGTTCGACGTTGGGGGGAAGAAGGGGGGCTTCGCGTTGAATACGAGAAGACAGGTCAAACGCGAACGAGAAATTTCTTTTCGTGAAACTTGAGTTAACGTTTCTAAAGAAAAGGAAAAGATGTCGTCTGCTGCTTGTAAAGATGATAATCGAACATTTATGATTTGAAGCTTTCCTCAAAACGAATTTAGCTTCTTTCATTCTTTTATCATCCCTTTAGTTTTCTTTATAAAACGTGTGGACGGAGGCTGAAACTCCACTTTTAAACCCCTTTTTGTCACCACCATTTTTGTTTTTAATCCGCACAGAGTTGAACCTCGAATTTCTTTGTTAGTAGCGTTCTGGTTTTTGAGCGGAAAGCCAGAAATCGAAAATCAAAGTCATTGTCCACGGATTGCTGGAACTCATTATCTCCCTCTCAACTTACTTAATAGTCCTTCCTTATATTTAGAAGCTCAAAAAAAAAATCTCAAGCGTTAGATTGCAAAATATATTCAAATACAAGAGAGATTTTCGCACAATAACTAAAGATTATAAACAAAATATTATGTGTTTTTGCTTGTTTGATTGGAAATATTGAACAATATTAGGATTCTCGGAATTTTACGGTAGTAAATGTTAACCGGAAAGAGGCAGGTCCGAGTAATTGTTGTCTTTTTCAAAGACGTCGAGGAACCCTACTCATAAATTCGATGCGTGTAGCAGTCGTTTTAGAATTTTGACTTTTTGTAAAGAAATCGTCATGCTAAATTGTTAAGACATGTTAGCTTTAGAAAAATATCAGATTATATGCAGCGAAAGGAAACTTTCCTTTGTTTAGTTTTAAAATTTAGAGATAGGGAATTTGATTTATTTAGGGCAAGAAGTTTTGAAAACTAAAAAGGACATCAAGATACCTGAAAAGGTCAGTTTAATGGCTTAAGGATTTGGTTGTAATTTATTAATTAATACGTGAAAGAAACGCGTTTAAATGTGACGGAAGCGGCCTGTTGGTAAGAGGAGTCTTAAAATATGCTTTCGGGGCAACGAGGGGCGAAATTTTGGCGTCAGGGTTGAAAAAGAAAAAATCAAAAACGAACAGAAAGCGCTGAAGCAAATTCAACTTAGTTCAACTTAGCTGATTAAATAAAAGAAAAACGTAAATAGAAGAAAAAAAGGAACAAAAACGACCTTTCTAAATAAAATGAAAAGAAACACGGAAAAGGGTTTGCGCGAACGACATATAAACAGCAGACAAAAACAAATTTCAAAATCAAAAGACGAATCCCATTGATTTTAAAAACAAGAATATCAATCGAATAATAAAAATCGAGGACACAATTGGAAATATCGTGGGAAGGAATCTCTTTCTCGAAAATTTGGAGAAAAAAAAACAAAATTCAGAAACAAAACGCGATCATTTAAACTTAAAAAAGACCAGTCATAATAAAGAAAAAACCTAACCTTGAAATGGACAAAGGCAAATTTTAGAAAGAAAATCGGAAAAATTTTCACAATAAAATAAAGCGGCAAAAGCAAAAGACTCGAACGATCTTGCTAAAAAAAATAAAAAATAAAAACAACACAGAATTCTCTTTGCGCAAGCAACGAACAAACAAAAAAATTAATAAATTTCAGAAACAAAAGACGATCGCTTTAACTAAAAGAAAAAAGAAATCTCAGACCCCCAATAAAATTAAAAATCGAAAAAACAAATTCGAAAATTTTGAAAAAAAGAAACAAAATTCAGAAACAAAAAGCGATCGCTTAAACATAAACAACAAAAGACCAGTCGTAATGAAGAAAACCAATCAACCTGACCTTGAATCGGACAAACGAAAATAAAAAAAAAAATCGGATAATTTTTCAAAATAAATTAAAACGGCAAAAACAAAAGACTCGAACGATCTTGCTAAAAAATTTAAAAAAAAACAAACTCAGAATGTTCTTTGTGCAAGCAACGGATAAACAAAAAAATAATAAATTTCAGAAACAAAAGACGATCGCTTTAATAAAAAAAAAGAAATCTCAAACCAAAATCAAATTAAAAATCGAAGACAAAATGAAAATGTCTCAGGGGAATTCTCTTCTTCGAAGATTTTGAAAAAAAATAAACAAAATTCAGAAACAAAAAGCGATAGCTTAAACTTAAACAACAAAAGACCAGTCATAATAAAAAAAAAAACCAACCAACTTGACCCTGAATTGGACAAACGAAAATTGAAAAAAAATCGGAAAAATTTTCGAAATAAATTTAAACGGCAAGAACAAAAGATTCGAACGATCTTGCTAAAAAAATTAAAAAAAAAAACACAAACGCAGAATGTTCTTTGCGCAAGCAACGGACAAACAGAAAATTAATAAATTTCAGAAACAAAAGACGATCGCTTTAATTAAAAAAAAAGAAATCTCAAACCGCAATCAAAGTAAAAATCGAAGACAAAAATGACAGTGTCTTATTCTATTGAATTCTCTTCTTCGAAAATTTTGAAAAAGACAAAAACAAAATTCAGAAACAAAACGCAATCGCTTAAATTTAAACCAAAAAATTATTTAAAATACATTAGAAACAAACTAAGCCTGATTTGGATGAAAAAGGCAAATTGAGACGAAATAGGATAGTGTCACTGAACGTAAATTAAACACAAAAAAAAACAAAAGACGATCGGACGATATTGTTAAAGGAAATGAAAAATGACTTGCGTGAGTAATAAATACAGAAAAAAAAAAAAAAACTAATTTTAGAAACTAAAAATGTCGATTTATGGCAAATAAAAAACGAACGCTTAAATTCAAACCAAAAAAATCAATCAAAATAAAAAGAAATCCTAACACTGGATTGGGCGAAGGAAAGTTCAAGGAAGAAAAATCGATCGCTTAAAAAAAGAGGAAAAAGAAAACAAAATATTCTTTGCGCACGCCACAAACAAAGACTATAACAAATCTCACAGACAAGAGGTAATCGCTCTACATTCCTGTTTTAATAAATTAAAAAAAAAAAAAAACAGCGAAAAATGTAAGAAAAGTGAGAAAAATTAAATTGTACCCTTTAAAATATGCAGATGAATAAAAAAAGTAATCAGATTAAAAATGACGTAATTATGAAGTAGAAAAAAATGAATGAATAGGTCTTTGAAATGTTGTAAATTTGAAGACTTTCGAGGTCAAATTTGGTACAAATTCATCTCGCACCAAGCAGACCTGAACTGCAAAATATGAAATCTGAATTAAAAAATCTTTGGTCCGTTATACGTAGCGCGAACTCAGTTCGGGGACACACTGTATATGGACCAGTAGTTAATCCTAGCTTCGTCTGTTAACTCAGGTACTTGAGGGATAGACGGGGACCGATCGCTTATAGTGCATGCTGATGTCAATAATAAAACATTCGTGACCTTTTTGGATTCCTAGAAATATGCCTTCGTTTGCAAATTCGGAAGCTAAACTTTTTTTTAGGTCAATTTCAATAATTTGTCAATTAGAGTAATTTTCTATTTTATTTAAAGTCACCCTTGCCGATCGTGGCATCGCTTCTTAAGTACACTTTAGTTAAATTAAAGTAAATTATGAAAATTGACTGATTGAAAAAAATATAGAATTTTGAAAACTTCACGTTGAAGAAGATTGAGACGCGTGTCAAACAGACTGCACCTTCGGAACCGAACTCTTGATCGGAAAAGCGAAGTATTTATACAAATCTGAAATGTCCTAATTTCCTAATGGAGTGGCAGATTTTCACTAAACCATTTGAGAACTGCTGGCATAGCTAAAAGTGGAACGCGGCCGCCTCTTCAATTACGACTCGCAGCCAAAGTAGGCCAGGGTCAGTGCCTTACTGGATCTCGAGGAGGAACGACGTAAATCAGCGCCGCTCCGATCAGCTGGTCGGTCAAAACGTTTACAATTTAAATTAACTTCACTGCAAGTAATTACAAGTTTAATTTAAATTAGAATTTAGTGCAATTCAAGAAGCTGCGGTTCGTAATTGCCGAACAAATTAAAAGCGAGGTACAAACAAATTGTAATTTCTCATTCCATATTATTTTTAAAACACTTATATAAAAATTTTACATTTAATTTGTTTCCAAGGACCGTAAGTAGTAATAATACTTTCGTAGCTAGCAGCGAGAATGCAGCAAAAGTTTATTCACGTGAAAGGGTGAAGGAAGAACAATTTTAACGCGCTTGCCTAATTGGTGCATAAATTTTCATCGATAGTTGATATCGTAAAACAAATAAATGTAATATTACTTCGCTCAGTGAATTAAAATAATTGAAATTTTAAATAAAATAACTAATAAACGATTATTATTACGAAACTCTGCGTTGAACATCGAGTGCGGTATCGGTGGGCGTGTTCATACCGAGAGGAAGGCGAAGTTGACCTTCATATCTTTCTCGCACATTTCAGCGGTTCCAAACAAGTGGTCCATCCGAATTTGTTTGGCTATGATACGGTAGCCACCAAAAAATATCCGCATACGGTAGCATTGTGTGTACTTACTCCGAGCTTTTTTTATTTGCAAACTGTAAAAGAATACCCTGTATAATGCCTTTGGTCTAATTTCTCGGTTCTTTACACGCTGACTAACGCTTTAGTCACGTAACTCTGCACGTGTGTCATTTGTGTTTTCCAATGACTCATAATATTCCGAAAATTCTAATTTAAATAAACTTAATCTCCATTAAATGGAGTGCATCGAATTATAAAAATAATAATTATAAGAATTTGAATCCTTGCAACTTGACATCTAGTATTCAGTCAATAATAATTGTCAAAAGAATAGTGCAAGTAAGCGACTTCCAAGTTGCATGTCACGTGATTCTTGACCTTGACCTTGTTTACTAAAGACTATGCTTACTATACGTCCCGGTTTAACCGGGATTGTATGAACTTAAAACGATACGCCCCCAAATTCTGATTTGAATTAAATTAAATTGTAAATGGGACAAAAAAATAATTAAAATAATTTAATTTTCTGCCTCAGCGGACTTTCAGTACTTTGGGTACCTTATCTATGTATCTGTTTATTTTTAATAATAAAACAACTTTTGGTAATGGCCCACCTAGCTAGCAGTGACGTGAAAAGGGTATTATAAAGCCGTCATCTTTGTCACTAAAATATCGTCATTCTAACATCCAAAAGACGTCTGGGCGAAGTCTTAATCACTTTTTAAGTCAAGCCATATCACGTCATGTAGATAACGTACCTTTGACGTTAATTATGACGTACAATGACGTGATAATCACGACGAAGTAACGTGTTTCGCCCCCACGTTGCATTTATGTAGGGGCATTTCTTGTTCACAATTGCCCAAGCAGCAAGCAGTCGTTTTTATCACGTCATTATTTGGTCAAAATTGGTCAAGGACGTCGAATGACCAGTTTTAAACTCATTTTCTCGTAAAAATTTTGTTTAAAATTTGACGTTTATAGATCACGTGAATAGAACGTCAGTTTAATGTCATAAATTTGACACTAATTTTAAAAAAGTTTCGTTTCGATAATAAATTTAGTTGTAGATTTGACAAGATATTAGATTTTGTAGGAAAATATAAGTTATGAACATGATTGAATTTATTAATTAATATCATTTTAATACATAAGAAATTTACTAGACTTCTGTTACGGGGTATGCGACGCATGCGCGCATTGGTACATTGTTCTTGCGTATCGTAATCGTAGTGTACGTGGTGCTTAAGTTTAGTGCAATTCGTTTTTAAGCGTTAATTTATTATGTATTAGCTAACTAATCTACTTGTACAAGTACCTGCTTTAGGTATTTATTGTTTTAGTTATTAGCAAACTGTGTAAAGAAGGTGGGTATTGGTAACTCATATATCATAACCTGTTATATTAATATTTTAACGGTCCTTGAGATAGGACTTGGGCATTTTTCTTTTTCGTTTTCTTAATTCAATTCTTTTATTTCATTAAAGAGTAGTTATTTATTTTATTTTTATTTGGAATTTTACAAAATATGTATGAATTTATTTAAAATATTATTTATTTATTGTTCGTAGGTATATGTATACATATGTACAGATATTTGAATAAAAATTAAAATATAATTTAGTTTCTTGGTTACTTATGCGTCATAGGTAATACAATTAAAAATGACGTCAGAAATACACGACTGCTTGACGTACAAAAACGACGTCGCCGGGCTGTGACATTTGCCCATCATTTTTACGTCTTTAATACGTCATTGACATTGGTCATTCGACGTAAACGATGACCATTTTTTTAATTTAACAATTTCCGTATTAATTTTGGCATAATTGGTTTCAGAAATATTCAAAGTATTTATTTACATTTTTTGTTTAGTCCCAAAAATGTTTTTAAACTAATAATCTTCAAAAATAAACATAGTAACATTTTATCACTTTCTATTGACGTGTTAATGACGTCACTTTTATGACGTAATTAATACGTCTTGTACCACTTGTCATATTGACGTCACTTTCGGGACAAATGACGTCAATGATGTAAACTAACCTAAAAATGACGTAATCCCGACGTCATTCTGCTAGCTGGGTAATGTGTTTCTTTTCACCCTATCCTGTTTCCCCACTCCTGTCTCGGTTTAAAGCTTCATGATTGTAGTAAGTCTAATAAAGGCACAGATGCGCTTCTAACATGCTTGTAAAAATATACTGATTATTGTTTAGTGTAGTGTATATAGTGCTAAGTATGCTCTTTGTCAGTATGTCATGCATATATAAATGAAGTTTTTTAAAATAATACCGCTCGATCGCGAAAAATAACTGGCGTTTTTGATACATGATAGGAGTACATAAAGTGACGTACTTTTTAAAATATTACATTTTTTAAAACTCTTGATTGCACACTTAGAAAAATTACGACACGTCTAAAGCCCTCTTTCTCTCTCTCTCTCTCGTAAACCTGGCGCCGTCGCCTCGTTAAGACGTCGTTTTAAAGCGCCCTCGCCATTCCGAGAGAAAATAAAACCGAACTGAATTGAGAGACGACGCATCTTCGAGACCGAGCCGAGTCCGCCCTCGTAAACCCCCGTATTGATGCGTTCTGGAAATATTTTGTCCGAGAAAATAACTCGTGGCCTGACGAATGGGGCAATTAAAATAATTTAAGGGTCCTCGGGGAGCCGGCTCGGCTCTGAATCAATCGCGCTAGTAAAGTTGAGCGTGAGGAGGTCAACACGTGTCGGGGGGGAGGGGGCGGGCCCCGGCCCCAGACTTTTCCGCTTCGATTGCAGTAATCCTACTCACTTCTGTGAAGCGGAATTGCAGGTAATAACGGTAATAGTGATCGAGATTGCCGGTAACGCTTGCGGTAATGCATGTGCATGCAAGTGGAAGGCGGTGATAAAAGGTTTTCCGTAATTAAAATCGGGGGTTTTACAACGCAGTAAAGCTGGAATTACAATAGTGATAAATATCGTTCGATTGTGGTGTACAGAATGCTTCGTTTTAATAAAGTGTTTTATTCCACTTGTGTGAAAGAAGCCTGCCCGAATGTTTCAATAGCGTAAACCGTTCACCCCCCGTTACGACCAGTCGACTCGAGCGGGAGGGTAATCATCTCCTTTTTATTTTTTTTACTGGCACACACATATGCACTTATAGACTTAATCATTACTTTTCAAAATTGTCAATTTTCTGATCATGAATTAATATCGTGCTCTATTATCTCTGAAAGAACAACGAATTATATAAAATACATCTCATATAGAGCTTACAATGATATAGATTATGACACGTTTTATAATGATCTTTACCTTTTACCGCTCTGTAAATTATTTTACATTGAAAACATTGATGAGAAAATAAATCTTTTTAATCTGCAATGAACTTCTCTTTTCTTTTAATATTCACGCACCTTATATTACTAGACGATTTTCTAGAAACCCTGCACCCTGGTTAACGGAACTTTAAGAGATGATGCCTTAAGAAAATTTAAAAAGTCTAAAAATATAGAAAAATGGAAATATTATAAAACACTTAGAAATTTTGCAACTAATTCAATAAAACGTGAAAAAAAGGCATACTTCGAATATAAACTTAGAAATGGAAATTCAAAAAATCTGGTTGATTCATATTTGGTGCTTCAGAAATTATCTGAAATTAAAACCAATGCTACTGGTGTTGATAACATTAAGTCTTATATCATGAAACTTTGTTGTCCTCATGTAATACCTTTTATCAGGCATATTATTAATTCATGCCTTTTAAATAACTATTTTCCAAAGTGTTGGCGACAGTCATTAATACTTCCTGTTAATGAAGTAAAAAATCCCACTTCTGTGTCCGATTATCGTCCTATAAGCATATTACCAACAATATCAAAAATTTTAGAAAAAGTTGTTGCATCACAATTGTGTGAATACTTAAATACATTTAACATTCTACCAGAAAGACTTTACGGATTTAGGTTTCATCATAGTTGTGAAACTGCCGTGCTTGATATAACTGATGAAATATTTAGAGCAGCTGACAAAGGTCAAGATAGTATTCTTATTATGTTGAATTTTAGCAAAGCGTTTGATACGCTTAATCATGATTTGCTGTTGGCAATTTTACACTATGTAGGAATTTCTGATAGTGCTATAAATTTTTTCCGTTCATATTTGCAGGACCGTACTCAAACAGTCGTTATAAAAGGGACTAAATCCGAATTACGTCAAGTATATCGAGGCGTCCCACAGGGATCTGTATTAAGACTTAAGACTTATTTTGTACTCACCATATGTACGCTGATGATACGCAGCTTCTCTTTTATTTTTATCTCGAAAATTATAAAAGAGCAAATGATTTAATAAATCTAGATCTATCTTCTCTAGCAACAGCTTCCCTAGAGCATTCGTTACTCATCAATCCACAAAAATCAAAGGTCATGTTATTTAGTAAAAAATTACAACATAATTCTTTTCATCTGGAAATTAATAGTAGAATAGAATTTGTTGAAGAAGCTAGAAATCTCGGTTTAATTTTAGACAAGCAGTTACGTTTTAAATCCCATATTGCGAAATGTATTCGCTTAGCCTAGGCCAATTTAAAAGTCATATACATGACTAGAAATTACTTATCACAAACTCTTAAAGCAATGTTATGTAACTCTCTAGTACTCTAACAATTTAATTTCTGTGACGTAGTTTACGGTCCATGTATTGACTTTGCTGCACAGAAAAGAATACAGACTTTACAGAATTCGATAATAATAATAATAATAATAATCGAATTCGTGTCTTAGACTTGTTCATGGTATCAGGAAATATGAATATCTCACACGCTCAAAATTAGTGGCTGGATTAATATGAGGGATAGACGTTTTCTTTATGCGTGTTATGCTTATTTCAAAAGGTTGTCACTTACAAAAGTCCAACATACTTATTTAACAAAATATCTTTCCGTTCTGATGTTCATCATGTTAATATAAGAAATAAGGGCCTGCTCACACCTCCTGTGCACAAAACAAGTTTTTTTCGAACGAAGTTCTTCATATAACATTTTCAGAATTTATAACCTCATTCCATCAGAAATTATTGCCAATTCGCTTGTTTAAAAATAAAATGTTACTGAAATAAAAATTAAATTAACTAAATTAAACCGAACCGAAAAATTAAACCGTTATGTTATGTTATCTGTTATGCAAATAAATCAACAGCGTCATTTTTTGGGGTAAGCGCCATCATCAAGTCTTGGGTTATTTTTATGTTATGCTAAGTGTATGATGTGTATTGATAGAATTTATTTATTTTTATTCTTAAATCTTATTTCGCCTTTAATATAAATTTATTTACTTCATGGGTTAAGTTAACGCAGAAGTACAATTTCTGAACTTCGCCCGTAGGTTTTCCTAACAATTTAACATTATCAAATGTAACATTAAATCGTACCTTTTTAATGGAATTGTTATGGAAAATAAAGACTATTATTATTACTATTATTATAAATTTGGGAGCAGACGAAGGAAATCAAGTCAAAGAAAGAATATTGAAAAAGGAAAAAAGAAGGAAGGAAAATGCGACGCTTCAAACAAATTAAAATTTGCAGTTATGGTAACGGAAAAAGAAACTGAATAGTTATGAAGAGGAAGTTGAAACCAAATAAAAAATTCCTAAATGAAGAAAACAATAATAAAAGAAAAAAATGCATTGAAGGGTTGCTTCGAAGGAGCCGATATGAAAATGAAAGCTTGTAAGGAAAGAGAAATGCGATGTAATAATAACTTGAACGAAAGAGCAACATTCTCAGATTATACATGTTCAAATACTACACACACACACAGTAGACAAGCTGAAACAAGTTGCATGAGCTTTTGTTCCACCAGGGCTCCAGATTACAACCGGCCAAAGCCGTACAGATGCAGGAAATAATGTGTGCGCCGTCCTTCAGACGAATGCGCCGCGAAAATTTCTCAGCGACACCACAGTGTGCCTTAGGGATATCGAGACGACGACGACACTGAACGGAACGAGCACGCTTAAAGTTAATAAAACCGTCGTCACTTGGCTTCATCCTACAATTGTTAGGAAGGAATTCGAACGAATCAAGAGCTCGATGACATAAGCCAAAACCAACCAAGTAAAATCTGATGTCAATTAGAGCCAATCCCGGTTAGTGTTAATTTGTAACTCCTCTGGAATAATAAAACTGACGAAAAGCTTATTTCGCTGGAACAAGCTAACGTCGTCGTCACAACCAACCGAGTAAAATCTAATGTCAGTTAGAGCCAATACCAATAAATGGCCAAGGATGAACCCAATTTGTAACTCCACCGGAATAATAAAACTGATTTAAAGCTTATTTCGTTCTGGAACAAGCAAGCAATTACAAAGAGACGCGACGACAAGCTTTATGACCCTGCCTTACCGTAAGGTAAGCAATCTATTTAATTCCCGCGAAATATTGCGAAACACAATTGAAGACGATCGCAAACCAATGCGAGATCAAAGCTCTAAGAAAGCTGACTTCAGGCCGATGTTTGTGTTATCGCAATTTGTAACTCCGCTGGAATAATAAAAGTGACGAAAAGCCTATTTTACTCTGGAATAAGCGAGCAAAAGAAAAAACAGACGCGACGACTTGCATTACGATCTAGCTTTGCAGTAAGGTAAGCAGTCTATTTAATTCCCACGAAATATTGTGAATAGCAATTCGCAAATAAATGCGATATCAACGCTAAAATCATTGACATCAGGCCGACTAGATGCTTATATTATCGCAATTATAATGCTGAAATAGCGAACTCGTAAAAATCTATTACGAAAGCGTACCTGAAGTACACGCAAAAAAAAACGTGTACAAATTGCAAACAGAATAGATCGAGATCGCAATGAAAGAAGGTAAAACAACACATAGATAGACGTTCACGTATGCATTATTGCAATTATTGCATTATTAAAAATAACTGCGGCACGAATGTTTCTATATACACGGTGATTATGAACGCGTATGATCTAACTGTGCCGTCAGGAAAACAATCTATTTAATTCCCACGAAATATTGTGGAACGCAATTGAAGACGAACGTAAATAAATGCGAGACCAACATTAGAAACGCTGACGCGATGTTTATATTATCGCAAATATAATAATGAAAAGCGAACTCGTAAAAATCCATTCCAAATGCATTCCTGGAACATATAAAAAATGTATATGAATTGCAAACAGAACAGATCTATACATAAAAAAGGTATACGAATTGCAAACAGATCTATACATATTAGAAAGTACACGAGTTCCAAACAGAATAGATCGAGACCTTGGGAAGGCATTAACGCTGTAAAAACACGTCTGCGCTAGGACGAATAATGCAATAAAAGAAGTTACTTTTTAGCGCAAGTAGTAAAGTATAGCACTGCGATTATTGCGTTATAAAAAAATATAAATGCGGCACGAAATTGCCCTTATAGGGTGACTCTGAACGCTTATGATCCACCCTTGCCGTTATGTAAGGAATCTATTTAATTCCCACGAAATACTGTCCCACACAATGGAAGGCGGACGCAAATAAATGCGAAACCAACGCTAGAAACACTGACATCAGGCTGATGAGATGTCATGTTTTATTATCATTATTATAATGCTGAATTAGCGAATTCGTTACCATAGCATCCCTGAAAAACATAAAAAAAACGTATGCGCACACAGAATAGATAGGGACCGTGAGAAGGCATTATCGCTGTAAAACCAAGTCTGCGCCACGACGAATATTGCAATGCAAGTAACAGACCTGTCGATGAAGTAGATGTTTTCAAGGCAAGTTCAAAAAGGAAGATCGAGAACAAAAAAGAAGATAAGTAAAAAGTGCGTGAAGAAGTACGTCTAGAGGACACAAAGTGTTGTCTGTTTGAAGAAAATTGGAAATATCGTAGAAGGTTTTCGGGCCAAAGGACGATCGAGAATGAAGGCCAAACAAAAAGGAGGAAAGAAATTCTATAAAAAGCGCAAAGACAGATTTAAAAAAAAAAAAAAACAGAAGGAACATATTTGTAGAATAGAAAACGAAGCAAACAAAATGAGAAAAGAAATTCTGAATAAAGCATAAGGGCATAACATGTTTATAGAATATAAAACGAAGCAGACGCGCTTTTAAAGCAAGATCTGATAGGATAAAACCAGAAAAAATAAAGAAGAAAACAACGAAGACAAAAATCTTAAAATATGGAAGAAGAAATTTTAATTTCTCCGTCGTACATAAATTGGAATTCGCAGGATCGAATATAGCAATAAAATTTTGAATGTAAACAAACTGACAAGTATAGACAGGGCGTGTTTCAAGAATTCTGCAGGTGAGCACTAAAAGTGAACATAAATAATAGACTGTAAGCAAAACCGAAGATGACTGACATTTACGACTTTGCGGTAACCTTTGATCGCACGAACGCGCGTGACCACACGTGCATTTTAAAAGAAATCACGCCCCCTTCGGCTTTAGTAGGTGATATTCGTCGTAACAACAGGAGGCGGTAAGCGCATTACAAAGGCGGTGTGTGTACGAAAACGCATTACCACACTTCATTTTAAGGCAAATCACGTCTCCTTCGGCCATAACAACAACAGGCGGCAAGTAAATCACAAAGGCGGTGTGCGCTATAGATTTATAGCGGAACGTTGAGCGTATTTCCAATCATAATTCTGTCCGGTTTAAGATTATAAAAAAAATTTATTTAAAATAAAACAGTTTATCGAAACAGATGCACTGAAATGAAACATGCATTACATCATAATCAGATTATATTTATGACCGTTGTAATTCCAAGCTTTTCTCCATTGTATTGTATCGATATTAATTACGGCAACTTAATGGAAAACCTTTTATCACCGCCCTCTACTTGCATGCACATGCATTACCGTAAGCGTTACACAGCAATCGCGATCACTATTACCGTCATTACCTGGAATTCCGCTTCACAGAAGTGAGTGGGATTACTGCAATCGAAGCGGAAAAGTCGGGGGGGGGGGCCGGCTCCCCACAGACACTTGTTGGACCTACTCACGCTCAACTTGCGTTAGCCTTTAAATTAAACTTGTTTTTAAAAACAACAGGAAAACGTTAAGTGGTGCACAAACGTGTGCCTAAAATGTTTACGTAAAAAATTAAATTACCTCCTGTTAAAACAGAAGCGTGCGTTACTTTGGTTCCAGTTAATCGATGTGGCGACGTGACGGTCGCAGTCATATGTCAGCAATGAGAAGCCTTCTCACGGAAATACGTCGAACTTCGGTCAATGTTATCGTAGCCCTAACCTTCTAGCAGAAGCGTCGTAATGGCGACCTCGAAGAAAGTGGAACTTTTACAGTATAAATTCGTATACAGTTGTTACCCCCCCTCCCCTCCCTCACCGGCATGGGAAAAAACGGTAGCAAACGTAAAAGTGAAAATAGAAAGCGGATTCCCCTGTCAAAACAAAGTCGAAGTCGATTTCGAACATGGCCCACGCCAACATCTCTACCTAATTACTTCTGTTTTTAATGCAGATTTGATTTATCCGCTCAGAAGATTTGCTCGAAAGGAACTCAACGGACACGTAGGGCTCTAATAATTTCAGATACACTGCGGCATAGAATCTTGCAACTCAAATGTGCGTAAATTCACGACCAGAAACCAGAAACCAAAACGTATTCACCTTAACGTGCCGAACGGTAAAATGTCAGTAGAAGCGAAAAATCGATGTAGCCCTCTACCAGCAAAATTGTGAGCCAATCTGAATACAGGACGTGATGAAGGTGATTGCCTAAGACCAATGAAAGCCTTGATTTCAAACGACGTCGCTTCCGGGTCGCAGTGTTACCACCTTACTAAATCAATCGCTTACCACACGTGGTTGACGAAGTGTAACTAGGAATTTGTTACCGTTCAATTACTGCCCGACCCCGAAACACCCTGTATATTGTTCCCGTGGAATATTTTCGCAGACCCGCCCAAGCGAACTCTTTGCGTTTCGCCGATTTGCTTTCAAAGTGATTCCTCAGTGTTAAAAGTTTTCCTGTAAAAATTAGGATAAGGGAAAATTGGGATTTGAAAGTTAATTTTCCGTCGAATTGATTCTTTATTTAGCATTTTTGGAGTTACGCAATCTTGCACAATATTTCGACATCAGCGTCTTGGTTCTCACGGAGACCGTACAGAAATTGACCCCCGGTATTTAAGCCCATTGGTTGTTGTTGACGTAAGATTCTGTAGCGGTTGGTGTTTGCATTTCACCTCTTTTTTTCTCTTACCCCGTCTCTTTTTCACCCGCCAGTTCGGAGCGATTTCAGAACTCATTTTCCGCTGTATCTCTCGACGTAACACCACGTTTTCTTTTGTGAATTTAAGTTTGTGTTTTCGCTTAAAATTTGTGTTGGGCAATTCAACTGCAGCTTTATTGCTGGATTAATCCGCTGTGTCGAAGTGGATTAATGCGGTCGCATTGTCTACGCCTGTTCCCCCAAGTTGCTCTGTGAACAGGTGAGTCCACTCGTTGATGTTTTGATTCGCTTCGAACGTTTCTATCGTGTACTTTTCTTCCTTACAGGCTTTACCCTTTCCCGTGACGTTTATCTTCACGTGTACCTTTATCTTTACGTGTACGTTTACATTTACGTATCAATTCTCGTAACTTCTGTGGATCTTTCTGTTCCGGCTGTTATCGCCGCATTTTCGGGGACACCTTTCTCGGCACCTTTTTACGCCGATCGGATATCCTCGGAGCTTGGATACGCCCCGACCGACGGCGTGCCCCAGGTCTCTTCCCCTCTCCGCCGGGAAGCATGACGCATGACCCTCTGGTGGAGAACTCCAGCTAACCAGGTCGAACAAGTTATTATTTTTCTTTTTTCCGTTGAAAGCGTGTTTACACGGGTTGCACTTTAATTTAATTCGGTTGCCTTACAAGTACGTCTTTGCGCGGCCCGACGTTTTAATTTTAATTTTGTTCAATACAAAATTGTAGACAGTTTCTTGGACTGTGTGCAGCGTAATTTTGTTCCGGTCCGCAAATTTGAGTCTATTTAATGTACCCGCCGCTTATAAACTAAAGTGTTGTAAATATTTTGGATGAGTCGCGTTTTCTTGATTCTCCCGCGGTCCCCCGTAGCCAAAAAAAATTAAGTGGCGCCTTTCCTTTTTTTTTTTCTTGTTTGTGACTGTGTGCAGACTTTGTATAAACTCACCCTATCCCACTGGGTCTGTCACGGCGATCACTTGCAGATACCTAAGCAGGTAAGTAGCAAATTAAGCCGCAAAATCTATACATATATGCGAAGCAGGAGAATAGACTTTTGACCTTTCCACATCTACTTGAATATTCCATATCTTTGATTCTTCGTCCAGTCTTCATTTAATACCCTATCAGAGTGTTTTATTTCATTAAAACTGTCATGTAAATTTTCTTTCTTGCTTTTGGTTTTGGAAATCATCTTTCGTCCCATTCCACCAAGTTTAATGGACGGGAGAGCTGAGAATAGAACGGGAGAAGGTGTCCTGGGGTAGAGGAATTTCGAAGCAGAAGATGACGAAATGTTTCTTGTTTTTGGAAAGATAATCAGTTTCAGATAAAAACAAACAAAAAAAACTATACCTACAGCACAGAAGATAGAAGATAGAAGATAAGGGTTAAAAGATGCCATCTAGTAAAAAAATAGAAAGGCCGTGAAATTCAAAGCCAAACCCACGCAGAAGAAGAATAAGGTAAATTTCAAATACTCCACGTTGGACGCCATTTTTGTGATGATGAAGACGATCTTTCTTGTTTCCCTAATTTTGTAGTGGAAGAAAATTTCTCCATCCATTTCACATCATCATCCTCAATTAGGATTTCGACATCACCTTCCTTGTCTTCTTGGAAGAGCAACAATCACCCTTTCACATACCCTGTTCTGCACTCCAAGGACGAGGCTAACACAAGCCCTGATAAGCTTTCAATCCTTCACGGCCACTAATGATCGACGAAACGTCGTAATCTGAGGAAATCTCCGAGTAGGTTACCTCAACCCAACCAAAGTGTGAACCGACCTTCGGGACGGTCACGACGTGAAATACGGGGCAACGCCCCTACCAACACCAACCAGGACCTCGGGACTATCACTAACCAACTGACTTGCTCCCTACACGTTGCAAGTTAATAACACAAACTAGAGCCGTACCCCCTAATGATCGAAGAAAGGGTTTGCACTGTAAGAATCCGAAAACTTCAATCCTTAAGTTTGATTTTACGTTTAATCTAGCACGTACTGTCGATTCAACATCTAGGCCCATGTCTGAGAGCGTGGGAACTTCAGGAAAAATAAGGCAAAATGACATTGTTACACGAACTAGTTTTGAAAGCATCTAAAGTAGAAGCTCAACCCAGGAATGCAAGATGACCAAAAGTTTCTTGTTTTTGGAAAGAAAATCAGTTTGAGATAAGAACAAAAAAAAACTATACCTATAGCACAGAAAATAGAAGATAAGGGTTAAAAGATGCCATCTAGTAAAAGAAAAAAATAGAAAGGCCGTGAAATTCAAAGCCAAACCCACTCAGAAGAAGAGAAGAAGGTAAATTACAAATAGGGTTTAGAGAAAAAGGATGAGCAAATACCATCGTCGACAGTAGGATTACGGATGGTTGGATGACGTCCTCACGAAGAAGGCTTTCAAAGCAAGATGATGGAAAAAGAAAACCCCTTCCTTTTGTACCTTATGAGCCAAGTTAACTTCCTAAAGCAGAAGAAGAGCTTACGTTTTGATAAGTAGTACAATTCACGGCAATTTTTTAGAGATTCAACTTTTACGTCGTGAATTTGATAAATTGGAGCGTGGGGGAGGGGGACAAGCACCCCGATTTCATTTCGGCTCGGCGAAACTGCTTTCGTCTTCAAGTAACTAACTTCTAGTTTCGCGTCTCGTTTGCACGCGACGAACGGCACCGATTAAAAAAAAAAAAGTCTCGGCGAGTTCTGCGAACTGAGAACTTCGAAATTAAAATCTCTCGTCGAGGAGACCCGACAAGGAGGCGCGCAAGGAGACCCCGGCGCTCCTCTAATTCGCAGTTAATTAAAGAGTTTCGCCCCCGTAATACGCGCGGCGCGCAATTAAAAAACAAAAGGCCTAATGTACAGACGTCGTCGTTATTTTTAAAAGAACTCGCGGTAATTACGGCCGCGATGAAAACGTGAGGTTTCCAGTTATTTTTGGAACTTCAACAACAATACGAGAAAGGATCTTTTTTTTTTGTATTGAAAAAAATCACTCGCGTTGGGGGCGCTATTTATGCGGTGGTGAGGTAGGTGGCGGGGGAAAGACCACGGTAGAAACCATTTTGTGATAATTTTGTATCCATTCCACTTCTTCATCCTCGATATGGAATTCGACGTCATCTTCCTCGTCTTCTTGGTTGTCTTTGATCTGTGTCCTTTTTATCTTAATTCGAAAAATCGCAGTGATCTTATTACAGCCTCTTGTGTTGGGGGCGTCATTCATGTGGTAATGAGGTAGGTAGCAGGGGAGGCCCCACGTTGGACGCCATTTTTGTGATGATGAATACGATCTTCTTTGTTTCCCTAATTTTGTAGTGGAAGAAAAATTCTCCATCCATTTCACATCTTCATCCTTGATAAGGAAAAGGACGTCATCTTCCTCGTCTTCTTGGAAGAGCAGCAGTCACCAACATACCCTGTCCTGTACTCCAAGGACGAGGCTGACATAAGCCCTGATGAACTTTCAATCCTCCACGGCCGCTAAAGACCAACGAAATGTGGTAATCTGAGGAAATCTCCGAGTATGTTACCTCAACCCAACTAAAGTGCGAACCGAACTTCGGGACGGTCACGACGTGAAATATGGGGCAACGCCCATACCAACACCAACCAGGACCTGGGGACTATCACTAACCAACTGACTTGCTCCCGGCACGTTGCAAGTTAATAACACAAACTATAGCCGTGCCCCCTAATGAACGAAGAAAGGGTTTGCCCGGTAAGAATCCGAAAACTTCCACCTGTATAATGTAAAAAAATATTTAATTTAGACGTTAAGAACTGTGAAATCTGCTTCGACAGTTGGTTTTCACGAGAAAAATAATATTATTGCTTATCTTTCACGTATTCAATGCTATACGATATTTTATAAAATCCTTAAGTTTGAGTTTAAGTTTAATCCGGCACGTACTGTCGATTCAGCTTCCTAGGTCCAAGTCTAAGAGTGTGGGAAGTTTAGGAGAAATATAGCAAAATGACATTGTTACGCGATCTAGTTTTGAAAGCATCTAGAGTAGAAGCTCAACCCGGGAACGTGGGGAGGAAGTCGCGAGATAATTCATAAAAAACGTTAACATTTGATTTTGCACTTAGTTAATCCGCGGATCTCTTTCAGCTTCAGAAAAGCTCGTGTTTCTCCTAGTACCGGGCGATTTTAACTGAATTTCAGTTTTAATTTTTATCTCATTAAAATCAGTAAATTAAGTTTGAAATTCGCGAACGGTAAGCAAAAACTTTCCCCGTGTAGTGGATATTTGTGTACTTAAAACCGTTCGAGCTGAGTATTATATTTGCTTTATATAAAGTTATTGTGTTTCCTTAATTTTTGGATTACGAGAAGATCTTTCGATTCAATTTGGTAAACTAACAGACCGCTTAAAAACTAATTGCTGCAATCGAAAGTACAACTCTTGTCTCTCTCCCCCGTTTTGGTCATTGTTATTTTTGTATCTTTGTCTAACGATAGTTTAAAAGTTTGATTTTACAGTGTATCTACACGTCAATCTGCTTTTCTTTGTTGTTTTTGTCATTTTAATTTTGTTGTTTTATTTCTTGTTTTCGTTTTCTTATTTTTTTAATAGACCGGTTAATTTTATCAAACTCTTTTATTTATTAATTAGAAGTTCACTCATTATCTTCTCCAAGAAGTCCGAGGAGAACATCTCCGTAGGGGTTGTTCAGGGTGAAAGAGTTTCGATTAAGTGTAAGGCTGACCACCCCCGAAGTTCTAAAGAAAAATGAACTGCCCTCTGTTTTGAACTTATCACGCGATATGCGGTTTACGAGTGGATGCGGATTTTGAGTTGCCAGGCGCAACGACTGGTTGAAAATCGTCCATTTTGGAATTCAAAAATTGACGACGGAGCTTTCAAAACAAAAGATGAAGCGGTGTATGAGGGGATGTGGGTTTTTAGTTGCTAGGCGTAACTCAATTTTTTTGAATGATCGCTGGAAAATTGAGAAAGCTAGCAGAATGAGCGCTGGTTTTGACGCAACCGGAGGACAGACGAAACAAACCACCGCTACATCGGAAAGGAGACACACAAAAATTGCACCGACGACCAAAGAACGTGACATAAAGCAGAACCAATCATATTAAAGGTCGTGGTTCATGAAATTATCGCCAGGTCTTGTTCGGCTAGTTGACACCAAAAAAACCAATAAAAGTTTCAAAAAAAAGCTCGAAAACGCCGACGTCGGCTAGATTTTTTAATACGTTCAGACATGTTTGCCAATCTGAGGATATATAAATCAACAATCTCCCGCGGAGTAAATGTTTAATATGTAGCGATAAAAGGCGATTTAATTAACGAGACGCATTAAAAATTAATTAACTTGAAATACGACGAAATAAACTATTTTTAAACTCGAATGCAGAGCGCAAAACAAAAGCGGCCGGCGGCGCCACAAAGGAATCCGTCGCGTCGGCTCAACGGGCAAGCGATAAAATGCAAAGACAACGGGAAAATAAACTGTAACAATTCACCAGGTCAGGTATTCAGCTAGCTATTTTTCCAATATCGTCGATCCCCTACCAGTCTTGTGCAATGCGACCGATACTCGACGACGTTCTTCTGCTGGTGTCAGTACAACGGAGAAAAGTCCAGGGTTCACCCGCCGATGGCTCCCTACAATCCACCAGGTCAAGATCGAAGCACAGCGCGAAACTATCTTTGTCAAAATATCGGCCATCTAAGGGCCGACATTGTCCCAGATAAAATATCGTTTCTTTTCAAGGCTGAACCTTAATCAAGACGTTCACTGCAATTTATGAGTTCTGTTAAAAAAAAACTGTTTAGGCAAGCGATTTGAAAAAAAAAATTAAATGCGGAGCTAACGATAAGTACCGTCCTGAAGCTTGTCGTCCAAATTATAAATTTTTGCCACTATTTTATGTCAATAAATTACACAGCAAAAAATCTTGCAATGATTGTTGTTTTACGTACACTCTGCTGGTGCCAGAATAACAAATGCTTGGAAAATATCCGGGGAGCATGACATAAAGGAGAACCAATGAGGTCTTGTTCGGCAAGTTGACACAAAAAAGCAATAAGTTTTAGAAAATAACTCGGAAATGTCGACGTCGGCTGGATTTCAAACATGTTCAGACATGTTTTACAAGCTGAGAATATATACATTAATAATTTCCCACGGAGTAAATATTTAATATGTAGCGATAAAAGGCGATTTAATTAACGAAACGCACAAGAAATGAATTAACTTGAAATAAGATGAAATAAATTATTTTTAAACTCGAATGCAGAGCGCAAAACAAAAGCGGCCGGTGGCGCCACAAAGGAATCCATCGCATCGGCTCAACGGGCAAGCGATAAAATGCAAAGACAGCAGGAAAATAAACTGTAACAATTCATAAGGTCAGGTATTCAGCTATTTTTCCGGTATCGCCGATCCCCTACCAGTCTTACGCAATGCGACCGATACCCGACGACGGTCTTCTGCTGGTGTCAGTACAACTGAGAGGGTTCACCCGCCGATGGCTCCCTATAATCCACCAGGTCAATGTCGGAGCACAGCGCGAAACTATCTTTATCAAAATACCGGCCATCTTAGAGCCGACATTGTCTCAGATCAAATATCGTCTCTTCTCAAGGCCGAACCTCAATCAAAACGTTCGCTGCATTTTATGAGTTCTATTTAAGAAACCGTTTAGGCAAGCAATTTGAAAAAAAAATTAAATGCATAAATAAATAAATAAATATTTTATGTCAATAAATTACACAGCAAGAAATCTTGCAATGATTGTTGTTTTACGTACGCGTTTTATCGATAGTGCTTCGCGGATTCTAACACCGCCTAGATTGCTCAATGTAACCGATACCCAACGACGTTTCTCTGCTGGTGCTAGAATAACAAATGCTTGGAAAATATCCGGGGAACATGACATAAAGGAGAACCAATGAGGACTTGTTCGGCCAGTTGACACAAAAAAGCAATAAAAGTTTTAGAAAATAACTCGGAAACGTCGACGTCGGCTGGATTTTAAACACGTTCAGACATGTTTTACAATCTGAGATTATATGAATCAACAATTTCCCACGGAGCAAATGTTTAATATGTGGCGATAAAAGGCGATTTAATTAACGAAACGCACAAAAAATGAATTAACTCGAAATAAGATGAAATAAATTATTTTTAAACTCGAATGCAGAGCGCAAAACAAAAGCGGCCGGTGGCGCCACAAAGGAATCCATCGCATCGGCTCAACGGGCAAGCGATAAAATGCAAAGACAGCAGGAAAATAAACTGTAACAATTCAATCAGGTCAGGTATTCAGCTAGCTATTTTTCCAATATCGTCGATCCTCTACCAGTCTTACGCAATGCGACCGATACCCGACGACGGTCTTCTGCTGGTGTCAGTACGACTGAGAAAAGTCTAAGGTTCATCCGCCGACGGCTTCCTACAATCCACCAGGTCAATGTCGAAGCACAGCGCGAAACTATCTTTGTCAAAATATCGGCCATCTTAGGGCCGACATTGTCTCAGATAAAATATCGTCTCTTCTCAAGGCCGAATCTTAATCAAAACGTTCACTGCATTTTAGGAGTTCTGTTTAAAAAGAAAACCGTTTAGGCAAGCAATTCGAAAAAAAAATTTTTTTGCGCAGCTAACGATAAGTACCGTCCTGAAGTTTGTTATCCAAATTATAAATTTTCTCACTATTTTACATCAATAAATTACACCGCAATAAATCTTGCAATGATTGTTGTTTTACGTACGCATTTTATCGACAGTGCCTCGCCGATTCTAATACCACCTGGGTTGCTCAACGCGACCGATCCCCAACGACGTTTCTCTACTGGTGCCAAAATAACGAATGCTTGGAAAATATCCGGGGAACATGACATAAAGGAGAACCAATGAGGTTTTGTTCGGCCAGTTGACACAAAAAGGCAATAAAAGTTTTAGAAAATAACTCGGAAACGTCGACGTCCGCTGGATTTCAAACACATTCAGATGTTTTACAATCTGAGATTATATAAATCAACAATTTCTCACGAAGTAAATATTTAATATGTAGCGATAAAAAAATTAACGAGACGCACAAAAAATGAATTTACTTGAAATACGACGAAATAAACTATTTTTAAACTCGAATGCAGACCGCAAAACAAAAGCGGCCGGCGGCGCCACAATGGAATCCGTCGCATCGGCTCGACAAGCAAGCGATAAAATGTAAAGACGATTTTCTCACGATATAGTGTGTAACACGAAAGCAGGAAAATAAACTGTAACAGTTCATCAGGTCAGGTGTATTCAGCTAGCTATTTTTCCGATACCGTCGATTCCCTACCAATCTTGCCCAATGCTACCGATACCCGACGACGTTCTTCTGCTGGTGTCAGTACAACTGAGAAAAGTCCAGGGTTCACCCGCCGATGGCTTCCAACAATCCACCAGGTCAACATCGAAGTTCAACGCGAAACTATCTTTGTTAAAATATCGGCCTTCCAAGGGCCGATATTGTCTCAGATAAAATATCGTCTCCTCTCAAGGCTGAACCTTAATCAAAACGTTCACTGCATTTTAGGATTTCTGTTTAAAAAAAAAACCGTTTAGGCAAGCAATTCGAAAAAAAATTTAATGCGCAGCTAACGATAAGTACCGTCCTGAAGTTTGTTTTCCAAATTATAAATTTTCTCACTATTTTACATCAATAAATTACACCGCAATAAATCTTGCAATGATTGTTGTTTTATGTACGCGTTTTATCGACAGTGCTTCGCCGATTCTAATACCGCCAGGGTTGCTCAACGCGACCGATCCCCAACGACGTTTTTCTGCTTGGAAAATATGCGAGGGGGCGTTCGCCGAAATTTAAAATGCATGAAAGGCAAAAGCAATTAAAGCTAAGTACGGTCCTGAATTTGTTGTCCAAATTATAAATTTTATCACATCAATAAATCACACTGATCCGATTGGCTTTAACGTGCAATAAATCAACAATTGTTGTTGAACGCGCGCGCTTTATCGACGGCGGCGCGGCGTTTCGCAGCGGTGCTCAAAATGTTTGCTTGTTTGTTTGTTTGTTTGTTTATTTATTTATTCATCCGTTAGTAACACAGTCATTTTGATTTGTTTTCTCTCTGTCCATGCTCGCACAGCAGCACGAGACGAGAATTGATTGGACTGTTTCGGACTGGATCGGCGCGGCGGACCGGACGTACCCGACTAATTTCCGAAATACGTCGTAAATTCCCCGCGTATTTACGTCGAACTCTAAAAAAAAGAAGAAGATTCCGAAGTCGAAATGGACCTTTGAAGCGGAACGTAATTATTTACGCGCTTTTCTAATTGACAGTCGCTCTCTTTGCTTTTCGGCGCGCCAAGGTCGGTTTATTTAAATCAAAATTTAAATTGCGGCTGCGGCGTGTAAGTAAATATTATTTCGGGGGGGCCTCCCAAATAAGATTGATATAATTTTATTTTGGCGACGCACACGGATTTATTTGTTTATTCGGGCAACGCCGAGCCAGAAGAAAAATTTTACCAACGCGAAGAAACAAACAGCGAAACCATCCTCCGAATTTAGTACAGGTGTTCTGGGTTTAAGTGCTTAACTTATCAGATTGTCAGGCTAATAACAATAATAATAATAGCGTAAAATGCTCAGTCTTTTTCGGCGTGTTTCAACTCGACGAACACGCCTCGCGAAATGCGATGCGACGATTTTCACACATGATGGCCAAAATGCGTGTTCTTGTGTACTCTATCATTCAGCTTTTAACCACGGGAATGGTTGATAGAAATTGCTCGGGCATGGTGATTGTGGTCCTCTCAAAACCCATGTACTGCAATGAGATCCTTTTATCATTGCTCGAACCGCAGCTGGACTAATTAGATCAGTTGCTTCGACTTTGTGCTCATTAAGGTAGAACAGCGATTGCTTACTTACTCGATTTGCCTCCTTTGGCCAATCGGATATTGCGTCCTGGATGGCAGGGGCGTGGTTATTCCCGCCGGAGCGCAGATGACGCCAAAAACCTGACGCCTTTAACATCATTTGGACCACCCTCTCTCTTCCCTGAGCTGCGTTTGGGGCAAGAGCAGTCGAAAAGCAGCGCAAACTTGCCACCTACTTTACAAATGGGCTATTTGCTTTAATGAATCGCAAACAATACTAATCAAGTAAGTACAATAATAGGTGATAATAATTTGTGAAAGTTCAAGGTCTTTAATTTAAATTATTTTAAGTTTAAATGCCAGTTATGATCGGGGTATGAAATGACTGCGTGAAACGTGTTAGGTTGCGTAGAAAATCCCAGCCATGATTAAGGTCAATCCTAAAGTTAGAATGTGATAGACTTGTCCAGGCCGATCAATTCTCGTCTCATGCTGCTGTGGAAACGTTGACAGAGAAAGAACAAATCAATATGTCTGTGTCACTAGCGGATAACGACTTTGGGCAAAGCCTCAATCTGCTTACTCTGTCCCTGAGATCAATTCAGATCTGAGAAAAGAAGGTACCTATTCAGCTTTGTTACGGTGCAAGAATCCGTTCATTAGGTGTGCTGTCTGCTACATGTCGAACTTGCCAGGAAAGATGATTCATTTTGCTGCGAATTACTTCTTGCGTGCTTCTTTAAGAGGTTCTTCAAATAACCTATCACTTTAAATTCGAGTCTAAATCGCACGTCTTATATTACGCAGTTATCTGCAATATTTTGTGTCACATTCTAATCTAGACTTAAACTTTTTTTATCTTATTAAAGCCTTAGTTCAGAGGTTTTTATTATAATTATAAGTATATTTTCAAGAGAAAGGAATATGTGAAAGGCAGTTTACAGAACAAAAAAAAATAATTTATGCAGCAGCACAAATGTTAACGACATTTTCTAATTCTATTGTCTTTTTTTATTTAGGTTTAAAGCGACTACTTCTAAACACAAAATCCCCACCCCTCTTGCATTCTAACCTATCTTATCAAAGGCCTTAGTGTAGAGGTTTGTATTGGAAGTGTATATTTTCAAGATAAAGGAATATCAGTATGTTTATTTTCTAGTTTTGCTGGTTTTTTAATTAGGTTAAAAGCGACCTCTTGGGGGTCGGCTTTCATTGGCGGCGAAAAATCCAAAGGAATTCCGGTTGTCTAGACATAAAACCTGCATGTCTCTCGCATTCTAACTTAGATTTATTTATTTTTAATCTTATTGAAGCCTTAGTTTTTATTTGAAGTATATATTTTCAAGAGAAAGGAATATGTGAAAGGTGTTTTACAGAACAAAAAGAAAACAATTTATCTAGCAGCACAAATATCAAAACTAAGACGGGGTTTGCCTTACGATTTTTATTTATTTATTTATTATTTATTTTCTAGTTCTGTTGTTTTTTTCTTTATTTAGGTTTAAAGCGACCACTTAGGAATCGGCTTTCTTTGGCAGCGAACAATCAAAATAATTCCAGCAGTGTAGACATAAAACCCGCACCCCTCTTGCATTCTAACCTAGTTTTAAGTTTTTTTTATCTTATTAAAGCCTTAGTGTAAAGGTTTTTATTTGAAGTGCATGTATATTTTCAAGAGAAAGGAATATCAGAATGTTTATTTTCTAGTTTTTTGTTTTTTTTATTCAGGTTTAAAGCGACTATTTGGGTGTCGGCTTTCGTTGGCGGCGAAAAATCAAAAGAATTCCGGCGGTCTATATACGGAAACCTGCACACCTTTCGCATTCTAACTTAGACTTCAATTTTTTATCTTATTAAAGCCTTAGCTTTTATTTGAAGTATATATTTTCAAGAGAAAGGAATATGTGAAAGGTATTTTACAGAACCAAGAGAAAACAATTTGCAGTAGCAAAAATGTTGTTAAAGACAAGAGGGGGTTTGCCTTACGTGAATTACGATTTTGGATGCGCTGCAAAAAGTCTGGACGGCAGTAAATTCCCAGCCGTCGACCCAGGGAGGGATTCCGGAGTAGTACCCGGAGTGCGTGTGGTAAGAAAACAGCGGCTAGAACGAAAGGAAAAAAGATCGTAGCGGTTGCTTGGGGATCGTTGCCTCACTCTGCCTAAGTCTTTCCCTGAGATCAATTCAAATACAAGAACGTAAGGTGTCTATTCAGCTTTGTTACGGTGCAGAAATCCGTTCTTGTAAATCGAACCTTGTTTGCTGTTTATTTAAGGAGTTCGAGTTCTTCAAATAACCTATCGCTTTAAATTTGAGTCTGCATCGCATTTCTTCTATTACGCAGTTGCCTGCAATATTTGTACGGTTGCACAAACGCGGCTTAAAATCAAATAGCCGCTTCAATGTATTTCCGTTGCGGTAGATTATTAATATCTAGCGAATTTTGCGTAGTATGAGGCAATCTTGTGAAACACCTGCGATCAAAGAAAGCCGCCCGCTGTCTGCGCGAATGTTAGAAACGTCCAGTTTCGAGGTTTATTGGATTTAATTTCCGTTTAAAGCGAATACCTGCGGTGTCGGCTTTCCTTAACGGCTAAAGATCAAACGAATTCCGGTAGTGGCTACATAAACTGCATTCTGTTTTGAACTTATCACACGACGTGCGGTGTACGAGGGGATGCAGGTTTTGCGTTACCAGGCGCAACGATTAGTTGGAAATCTGTCATTTTGGAAATCAAAAAATGACGACGGAACCTTCAAAACAAAAGACCAACGACCTCGAAAATCAAATCGTAATAGAATTGCGAAAATCAAAACAAGAAAATTTAGAAAGTCAAACTACCACCGAATTGATGAGTGCACGATCTTGTTCAGTCCAAATGTACTGTTTTGAGAGAGCAACAAAAAACTTTCCCTAGATTTTTATTTTAAGTAATTATTGGTTTCCGGAGGCTTCGGATGTCGTTATCTGAGAGAATTTTAAGCAAATAATCCACTTCAAATAAAAATCTAGAAAGCTTTACGCTGTTTTCTCCAAACAGTAGTAAGTTTGGACTGAACATCATTATGCACTCATCAATTCAACCGCATTTTAATATCAAGAGAAAATTGAATCTTCAAAACAAAAAACATCGACCTTGAAATTCAAGTGCCAATCGAATTTTTGAAATAAAAAAGAATTACGAGAAAGTCTTCAAAACAAAAGACGAGCAACCTCGAAAATCTAATGGTAACAGCGATCCGCCTGCCATCTGCGGATGTTAGAAGCGTCCAGTTTCCGAGTTTATTCGGTTTGATTTCCTTTTAAAGCGAACACTTGTGGTGTCGACTTTCTTTGGCGGCGAAAGATTAAAGGAATACCGGCTGTCTAGACTGCCGTCTGCCGTTCTGAGCTTATCTTCGATTTTCTGCTTGTTGATGACCTTCTTCTTGATGGCTTAGCAGCGGATCGTTTCCTGTCCTTCAGGCGAATCTCGTAGAATGTTCTGGCCGTTGTCAGCAGGATAATGAGCAAATGCAGCAAAGACGTCGTTGACTATTCCGAGCTTCTTCATTGAACTGGGCGGTCAACTTGTTACAGTTTCGTGTCATGAAACGCAAATTAGTCGAAAGACAGAATCTCGCCTCCATACTTCGGTCAATGAATCTTCGGCGTTGATAACGCAACTCTCACGCTTTACAGTTCACTTCTGAGGTTTACAGTTCACTTCTGAGGTTTTACAGTTCACTTTTGAGGTTTCTTTACAGTTCACTTCTGAGGTTTCGAAAAATTAAAGGCAGCCGATCTGATAATCGTCAATCATTCCCGTCACCGTCCACAGATGGTACACGCTGTGTCCGAATACCAATGGCGCAATGACGGCGTTTTTGTCGGCAGATTTCAAAGAAGTCGAATGCGATATTTTCGCTTTTATTTCTCGCCGCCTTACAATCAAAATTAGAAAGGGGATTTTTTTCTAGTCTGTGCAAATTCCAGTCAGTTAATTTGTTAACTTTTATCCGATTGCGCAACTAATTCTTCTAATTAGGCTTCGACTTACTATATCAAAAGATCAGTAAAGCTAGTAAGCTAAGAATGTCGAGCATAAACAAAACAAAAATTGTCTACTTTTATTTAGTTTTCCATCAGTATTTTTTTGTCGGTCGGTGTGAATCCCCCGACTTTCTTTCTTATGTTCCGAAACGCGCCGAGGGATCGATCGCAACGCACCGGAAGAAGTTCCGCGGTTTGTGTTTGCGTGCGCCAAAGTCGTCCTCCTGTTTATTATTATTTTCGGGGCTGATTCAATTTTCTTCGCCCTCTCGGCCTGTTTGTTTAATATTTATGGTCCCAGGGTTGCGGTGGCGCGGCGGCGGCGGCCGGGGCAAGTTCTGCGATGATTTGTTTTTGTTTGTCTAACTACACACTGTATCCGTATCCGGGCGGTTCGTTATTTCCGCCGGAAATCGGAAATGTTTGCGTTGCAATTTTTGCTGACCGTTCGTCCGAGAGTGCAACGGAAAATTTTATAGAGAAAAGTGGGGGGGGGGGTGTAGTTTTTTACTACGCGTTTGAGAAACTAAGTAAGTTATTTACTTGCGATCATTTAAGATGTTTCTTAAACAAGGATTTGGAATAGTATAAAATTAAAAAAAAAAAAAACAGTTGGCGGGGGAAAACCAGAAGAAATACGCTTGCACTTGTTTCAAAAGGTGACGCAATCTTATCCAAAAAAGAATCACAGAAAGATATTATTTATTTAAAACCACAAAGTAGTGCCGATTTATTGAGAATTTTACATTAATTTATGGCCGGAATATTTTAAAACGAATGCTCAAACAAGCGGGGGAAGGCTTGGCTAGCCTTTTACTAGGCGTTTGAGAAATGAAGTAAATTACTTACTTGTCTGTCATATTGCTTAATCATTTAAGATTTTTATTAAACAAGAATTTGAAAGTGTTGTAAAAAATTTAAAAAAAAACAGTCGGCGGGATAATCACGTAAAGTTATCCAGAAATATAATCTCCGAAAGATAGTATCTATTTAAAACCACAAAGGAGTGCCGATTCATTGAAAATTTTACATTAATTTATGGCCGGAGTATTTTAAAACGAGTGCCCAAACAAGCGATGGCGAAGGCTTGGCTAGTCTTTTACTACGCGTTTGAGAAACTAAGTAAGTTACTTATTTGTCATATTGCGATCGCTTAAGATGTTTGTTAAACAAGAATTTGGAACTAATAAATTAAAAAAAGAAACAGTCGGCGGGAGAAACAGAAGAAATACGCTTACACTAATTTCAAAAGACGATGCAGTCTTATCCAGATATAGAATCTCCGAAAGATATTATTCATTTAAAACCATAAAGGAATCCCGATTGATCGTGAATTTTACACTAATTTATGAGCGGAGTATTTTAATACGAAATGATTTTCTACATGTAATTTAAATTTGATTATTAATTTCAATTGTTTAACTGACATATCTATTGTCCATGTATATCTCTTTTATGTACTTGGCAATTTGATAAATAAATTTATTATTATTATTATTATTATTAAGTAAGTTACTTGTCTTATTGCGATCTTTTAAGATGTTCCTTAAACAAAGATTTTGAAGTAAATAATAAAAAAGAATCAGTGGGAAAACTAGAAGAAATACGCTTGCACTTGTTTCAAAAGGTGATGCAATCTTATCTAGAAATAGAATCCCTGAGCGATATTATTTGTGCAAAATCACAAAGAAGTGCGGATTCATCGGAAATTTTACGCTAATTTATGGCCGGAGTATTTTAAAACGAACACCCATACGCTTGTACGTTCGATAAAAGAAGAAGTTTTTTACTATCGCTTTCCTCGTCGCTGAAATGATTAATTTAGCGAACTTCAAATGATTTCACGCTTTTCATTTCATTTTAGACGCTTGTCTAAAATGAAATGAAAAGCGTGAGATCATTTGAAGTTCGCTAAATTAATCATTTCAGCGACGAGGAAAGCGATAGTAAAAAACTTCTTCTTTTATCGCAATAGAATTCCAACGAAATGCGTTTTAAATACAAAAGAATTTCTTAATATTGCGAAATCGAAAATAAGAGAGAGTCCAACGGAATACACAAGTTGTTCCCTAAAAGCGGTTTTCACACCGTAACAGGTGGTGGACATTTCCTAGTGCAAAAAAATCTATGAGGGTTGCATACAGCTAATTAAGCGTGTACGATGATAACGCTAAAAGAAAATATGAATTTTTTTGCGAAAAACACCGATCGTCTGTTTGTTACTTTTTGAAACTTATTCCGGACCGACCGAAATATTACATACATACATTATCAACGGTCGCCATTATAAAATTTAGCTTTGGGCGTAAAATTTAATTACACGTTCGCTCATAATTAAATTCGACCGCTGTAAAAGCTGACCGCGATCTATTTTATTAGCGCAGCGCCGAATCATTAAGCGAAACAAAGGGGCCGTTTTTATTTCAGAGACGACAAACTGACAATACCGTCGGACACAATGACGTAATTAATTAATTAATTAACTATGACAATTTCATAAATCCTCGTGGAACTTTCATTTTATGTCGGCTCGGCGCATTTAAAATTTCGCGCTTTCTTTTAAATTTCTTCCTCACCTCTTTGATGGTGTTAAAGTCGTTTGTATCTATAGTAATGGTTATTGTGGAATAAGTAACTTTAATAATGCAAGAATATTTAATTAATTAGAAAGACAAATTTTATACCCGACGTTTCTCTTTTCACATTCTTACTTTTTTTTGCTCTGTTGCTTTCTTCGTTGTGAGTATCACAATCAGAACTGAAACTAACAGAACGAGAATCAGTATCAATGATAGTTACAGCGTTAATGAATCTTCTTGATTTAAAACTTCAAAACAAAACACTCCCGTAATTTACATGAACACTAACCAGGAAGTTGCTTGTGATGTCTTCGACTCAGCTCAGTGGAGAAGGTCGTGTTCCCGAAAAAGCGCCAGGGTGAACATGCATCTCGCTGATCGAGTAGTTCAAAGTGTGCTTCACAAAACACCGTCTGAGATGTCCTCAGAAAGTTGCTGAAATTTTTGTAATAGCTGTTTTTATTTCACGTGAAATTTTGCAGATGGCAGCGCGTATAACTCATTAAAAAAATGTTAGGAACGCATACTCAAAACAAATAAACAAAGCAAACAAAACTTATCCGTTTTATACTCCTGCGAAAAACTCTAAATTAAAGCAAATGATGGGCGTATTAACTTTCCTATTGTTCTTTTGTTACCTGCAATGTTGCCAACGGTACGATTACAATCGTATTCTACAATACTGTCCATAAAAATGTTTTGGTATAAAATGCACTTTCGTTCTAAGATTATGAACGAAAATAATGTTTTCCTGAAATGAAAATAAAAACATTCGGACAAAATAATAACAAAAAATCGAACCGAAGTCCATAAACAAAGAAAGGGCAAAAGCAAACAGAAAAAAAGGCAATCGCAACATTTACGAAAAAAAGAAACCACGAGAAAAAATGGAAACAAACACAAGTAAGAGGTAATAAAATAATGCTTTTCTTGAAATGAAAACAAAAATAAACATACCAACAAAATAACGATATAAACATTCGAAATGTAATCCACAAATAAAAAAAAAAAAACAAGAAAAAAGAATGAGAACAATGAAACACAAGAAAGAGATAATAATATGTTTTTTTTTCCTAAATTGAAAACAAAAATAAACATCCCAGCAAAATAATAACAAACAATCGAAATGAAATCCACAAGTAAACAAAAGACAAAAGCAGAAAAAAATTGGCAATCGCAACATTTACGAAAAAAAAAAGAAATCATAAAAAAGAAAATCAAAAGAATCAAACACAAGAAAGAGATAATTTGGAAAACAAAATTCCTTAAGGGAGTAATAAAAGCAAATGAAATTCATAAACAAAAAAAAAGAAAATGGAAACAGTCAAATGCAGGAAAGAGATAATAAAATAATGATTTTCCTGAAATGAAACAACAACAAACAATCCAACAAAGTAATATTAATAAACAATCGAAACGAAATCCACAACCAATGAAAAGACAAAAGCAGAAAAAATGGCAATTGCGACATTTACGGAGAAGAACAAATCAAAAAAGGAAAATGGAAACAATAAAAATAAGGAAGAAATAATATGAAATTTTTTTTTGACGATCCAGAAACAATCGAAATGAAAGGAGAAACAAAATTGCTAAAGTAAGTAATAAAAGCAAATGACAATCGCAATAAAAAAAATAAAACTCACAAACGTAATTAATTATAAACATTGAAAACGCAATAGTGGTTCGAACTTCACGCAGAAAAAAGAGAGACCAAGGCAAAAAATTGAAACAATCGAGAAAGAAAAAACGTAACAAATCGAAATTAAATTTCTAAAACAGTCAAAAATAAGAAAGAAACAATCCGAAAAATATTTTTTGACGAACCTGAAACAATCGAAGTGAAAGAAAAAACGAAATTCCTGAAGAAAGTAAAAAAAAGACAATATAAAAGATTAAATTTCACAAACATATTTAATAATAAATATTCAAAACGCAATAGTGGTTCGAAATTCATAAAGAATAAAAAGACAGAATAAAAAAGAGAAAGAAAAAAAGAAACGTGAAATCGAAGAAAAATTTCTAAAAACTTAATAGAAAAATGAGGAACGCAAAAACAAATGACGATCACAATAAAAGCAAGTAGGCACTCTCAAAATGCCTTAAAAAAGTAATTATTTAATGCTCTAACGCATACTTAATAGCAATTTTAAATTCACAAAGGAACAGAAAAAGGAACAGAAAATGACAAGCAATTTTTTACTTTCGGAAAAATGAAAAACAATAGGAAAACAAAAAAGAAAGGTAGAACGAAATAAACAAAAAAAAAACAACATTTCGAAGGAACCAAGGAAACAAACGCAAGAAAACAAACAATAATCGTAAGTTTCCGAAAGAACGAGGAATGCAAAAAATTACCGATTATTTAATTCAAAAAAACACACACACAGATAATAAAAATAAATAATGCAAAGAACATTTCTTAATTTTTGAAAAATGTGTGAGCGAAACAAAAAGAAAAAAAAGAGAAAATAAAAAAAACGAACAAAGGAAGGAAAGAGACAAACGACAATCGGGAGGACATTTACGAAATAAAAAGAAGTAAGTTCAGATTCTATGCAAAGTTCGAACAAAATAAACAAAAAAATGAAAAAAAAATGGCAAGATTTAAGCTAGGATTATTAAGCCTAACTTAGAATGTGATACACATTACACGAATTTCTAACACAGAAACAGACAGATAAATAAACAAATGACGATCGGAAAAAATCAAAAAAGGGCGGTGAAAATACTTAAGCGTCCATAAACAAAGTAATTTTTTTATTAAATGTAAAACACGAAAGTTTTAAAAATTGATGGCAAGTTGGCTACACTGGTTTCCTCAAGAAAAACAAGACACAAACACACACAAAGACACAAATACCTAACGCGATCGATTGAACAAAAAAAATCGACATTTTCTTCAATAAAAACATAAAAAGGATCAATACTGATTTAAATTATGAAAAGGTTTGGAATTTAATTTATTTAAGAAAAAAGAAATGGAAATCAATGAATAACCGAAATTTTAATAAATTTGCCAAATTTCAAAACAACAAATAAATAAATATTACAAAAATAAATTAAAAGATTAAATTAGAAAAGATATATCAAAATAACTAAAAAGAAAAAGAAAAAATGAAGTAATGTGAAACTATGAGGCTGTGAGAAGAAATATATAAATAATTATATAATTAATGTTGAGGACACGTGCGAAAATTGAGATTTATATCGACGTTTCGCTGTGTCTTTGACAGCTTCTTCAGAAATTACAATAAATTCATAAATTGCTACCACCTTAATACATTTACGTTAACTCCTGGTTGCTTTACGAAACCCGGTAGCAAGTTGCGCTGAAGAGTCAATCAACTGTCCCGAAGTCGTTCTCTGAAGGAGAAGGGCTTGGGTTTACAAATAATTAGGGCGCCAGGAAGAGCCCCAACTGATCTCCGCGCATTACAGAACCGACTCCGAAGGACCTACAGTGTGCGTTGATATTCGAAAACTCCCAGGAGATATCTCAACACTCGATCACTCAAGAGTTTTTACGGCGTGTTATCCTACCCCTATCAGATTGCTATGACCGTCAAGTCAGGCGTCGTATTGGCGACCTCAAAGAAAATGGGACCTTCATCGTACACGAATGTAGAAGCGAATTTACATCTGTAAACGGAGCAATATATTTATTTTTATAAACATCATTTTATCAACATGTATATAACATTTTGTTATTGCTATAATTTTATTTATTTATTCAGTTTATTGATTTAATATTTTCGTTATTGGTTATTTTGAACTCTTTGGCAACGTACAGGTACATACTTTATCTCTTCGTGTTACGACGGAACTAAGAGGCGGAATTAGAAGCGAGTTCCTCTGTGAAACAAAGAAACCAATTACAAAGGTGACCCACGCTGACATCGCCGCCTAATTACCTCTGACTTTTCAATGCAGATTCGGTTTATCCGCTCGGAAGAAATTGCTCAAAAGCAAAAAGCAGCAAATCATTAAGCTTAAAAGATTCTAGATTCACCCTATTTTAGAACTTTGCCACTCAATTGTGCACACATTCACGATATACACCCGGACGAGTGTTCAACTTAACGTGTCGATCGAAATGATAACGAATGCCGAAGCGTACGATCGAAATGACCTTATACCAGCCAATCCCTACACAGGACGCGAAGAACCTGATGCCTAAGACCTATGAGGGCCTTGATTTCCAACGGCGCGGCGTCACCCCCTTTCGCCAGTTGCTATAATTATGGAATATCCAGATGTTCTATTTAGCTTATGTAACGCTATGAATGTTTTTTTTTTTTAGAGAAATCTTAGTGTCGCGTGTATTTGTGACTCATTTTGCGTGAATTACTATGCATCTGGGGAACGGTCTTGCAGCCCCTTGGGAGAATTCTACTTTCCTAGCATACGTTCTCAGTTGATGCACCGACTGCGTGAGTGTCAAGCACCACTCCGTACCAGTCCAATAACATCATCATGTCAGACCTTTCTGGATAGCTCAATGCCATCACCTGGTCAGGAATGCAATCAATCGAATTCCCACTCACAATGAATGCAGAATACAGCTAATTGCTTTGCCGGTACCGTGCTCTTCATCGGCGCTGCTTGCACGCCGCGGCAAGAGCCCCGATACCGTATGCTGGTGCACGGTAGCATTCTCTGGCAACACCCCGGATCGCGTCCCGGACTATATTCTGCTACCAGAATACCTCCGCATCGAAATGATAACGAATGCCGAAGCGTACGATCGAAATGACCTTATACCAGCCAATCCCTGCACAGGACACGAAGAACCTGATGCCTAAGACCTACGAGGGCCATGATTTCCAACGACGTCACCTCCTTTCGCCAGTGGCTATAATTATGGAACATCCAGATGTTCCATTTAGCTTATGTAATGCTATGCATGTTTTTCTTTTTTAAGAAAAATCTTAGTGTCGCGTGTATTTGTGACTCATTTTGCGTGAATTACTATGCATCTGGCGAACGGTCTTGCAGCCCCTTCGGAGAATTCTACTTTGTACTTTACATTAGTTCGCCAACTCATCTGCATCCCATATTTAAATTAATTCTCTACGTAAATGTCACATTGTTACATTTTTAATAACTGATACTGTAACAATTGTTTTATTTTATTGCACGGATGATACCTCTCAGTCAGGAGTTGACAAGGATGGGACTTATTAAAACCATGTCTGCGTTTGTTATTTGCCCACAATGTTGAAAAAGAAAGAAAAAAAAAACATTGTAATTGCCAAGCTCTTCAGGGCAGCCGCCCCCCCTGCTCCCCCCGGCCCCTCGACGCGATGATGCAGGCGTGGTTTTAAGCGCGCGTAAATTTTTAGAACGACTATAAACCGCGAAGAGCTGGATCCAGATTAAAGCGCCGCCGACCGCAACAGTGTGCTCACATTTTGCGATTTTACGAGGCGGCGTAATAATTACGACGGTTTAAAAATTAATGAAAGCGAGAGATGTCGACCATAAAATTCGATTATGGCCCAGGCTCGATGCTCGTTATTGCCCGTCTCCCTCCCTCCCCCCGCCGCTCCTAATTTCTCCTCACAACAGTCATAACGTAACGAACTGAATTTCGGGCGAGCTTTTAATGCACTTTGTAAAAATTTACTGGCAAGTTGTATGATATTTTTTAGATTGCCGATAAAACTCTTCTGTCCTTAGTTTTTGAAAAAACTAAGAGAAAAAAATTTTGCGACGCTTTTATTTTCATTACAACCGAGTTAAGCTAAGTGACCTTTATACGGTTGTAATACTTATTTGCACCTTTTGAAATAATTCGAGATGTCACAACCAGAAAGATACAGGAAAATGTCAAGGTCATTTTAAGGCAAGCGCAGAACGCGTTATTAGTCCGCCGTAACCACAGGCGTCTATTCCAGTATCACGAACAGAAACGTCTCAAATAATAATAATTTAAATGCATATCATAAAAAAGTGATTCAAGTGAATGTTAACCACTCCGCCACTACACACTAACCACGTCAGTTGTTAAATTTTATACGCTTGTAAAAACCAAGAAAAATCACGCACGGCGAGAATAATTTAATAAATTCTGCTTCAACGACGCCACTGGCACACACTAGCAATCTTAATGCAATGACCATTGCGCAGTCGTGATATTTACGTACCGGGCTCAGATCATAACATCAAACATAAAACGCTAAATGTAAACTCAGTTTTGGTTCATCGACCTCTAATTAATTGATCTGCATTATTAGTATTATTACCTATCGGGAAAATGTTTGGAAAAAGCGCAAGAAGCTTCAAATAAATTAAAAAAAAAAATTCGTCGCGAAAATGTTCACGAGTCAAACTTACGAAAGATGTTTCATTCCGCCTCTTAATCAATTCCGATCCGTACATTTCATAAAATTCCTTTTTAGTACGCACATCCGCCATATTGACTTCGCCATTTTGTTTTTCGAAATTCTGACTTCAGATTTGTAATCTTAGCGATCTCGGGCACCTTTCTTTATCAAGCTTCACACAAGTCTACTGATGTCTTGATTTCTGCAATGCGTCCCACTACGCAGCTGTACGAGGCCACGCCTCCTCGCAGAGCGATGCGAGTTCGGCTTCGCGCCTGTGACGTCAGAAGCGGAGCTCCTGATTCGACTAGACGGAATCCCTGCAGAGTCGAGGCGGAATACATGCGGACCCTTCCATCGGCAGTTCCGATGAACTGAACGCGTAAATTCAGGAAATGAGCTGGCAGATTGAGACTTTCCTCGACGATCTCCCCCTAACCCACCTTCACCTCTCCCATCAGAATCCAGTACCGGCTGCACGTCTCGTCGCTCCGGCGCTTTTACTGGAACTCAGTCACTGACAGCCAGGACTTTTCCCTGCCCTTCTCATCGCACTCTACTCTGCTAAAAACCTGTGGATAACTTCTTGGGAACAAAAGATCAGAAAAGAAAGAACATTTTCAAAGAATCAGACACATGATCGAAGTGAAAAAATTAAAATCTCCAAAGAAATTACAATAATTATTTGATTTCTGAGAAATCGCAAGCAATTAAAAAAAATAGAAACGTTTTTTAACACTCGACAAGGAGGAACCCGCGCTACAAATGAAGAAAATTTCCGATTAAACGAAGAGAAACAAATGACGATCGCGCATGTAGAAGAAACGGACGAAAAACGAATTGTAGATTTACAATTAAAAAAAAAAAATGATAATAATACGGAACATTCAATACCAATAATAATAATTCGAACTTCACAACATAATCAATAAACAAAAGCGAATTTCTGTCATGAGACTTGTTTACTTAAGAAATGAAAATTTTTGGGAAAACAGGAAGAAACAATTGGCAACTAATTGTTCGCGGAGGAAAAAGTAGTGCAAAAATTTTTGTTTGAAATTAATTCAGAACGAAAAGGGAAAAACAAATGACGATCGTGATTTTCAGCGCGGAAAACCGCAAAGAAATGCGAAAGAAAACGAAATAATTTCAGGAAATAAACAAAAAAAAAGCAAAAGGCAAAAAACAAATAATTAATTTAAAATGGCGGCGTCTTCTTTTAAACGATAAGGGCACCAAAAAGAAAAGAACAAATCAGAAAGTGACAGAAATAAAATGACGATTGCAAGAAAGAAGAGAACGAATTTCAAACTTAAAAACAATAATTCATAAACAAGTGACGATCGCGTTACTTTCGAAAAGCAAAACTGCAAACAAATTTTGAAAAATCTAACCTAGTCTTTTTCCATTCAATAATATTTTCTTGTTTCGGTTTCTTTTTCATATTTTTCTTATTATTTTATTTTTCTATTGAACAGTAATTGCAGAAAACAGCTTAAGGCGCGCCCTCAGGCGGTCAGGGGTTTGACCTAAAGCATCAATAATAATTTTTTATTTCAGTATCTTTTTCTTATTATTTTAATTGAAGTTTGTTCTTGTCCGATGAAGCTATAAATCTATAGCGAAACGTTGAGTGTTTTCCCTTCATATTTCTGTCCGATTCGAGATGAAAAAAAGTTTTGTACTTATTAGTTTAATAATGAATGCCAAAACCAATTGAATTAAAAAAAAGAAGAATGCAGAAAACAGAGAAAAAAAATGAGCGTGCAAAACAAACCAAACGAACCGTAAATTAAATGCAAAACGTCAATTTCCAAAACAAAAGCGAAAGAAGAAAAGGACTCAAGACTTTCACTTCGAAATTCAATAATAATTTTTTATTTCATTTATTAATAATTATTAAAGTAATAAGAAAAAGAAACTGAAATAAGAAATTATCATTGAATTTCGAAGTTTGTACCTTTTTTTTTTTTTTAAAGAAAAAATCGATTTTGATGTTACAAATCGCATTGGCCGGAAACCCTAAGTCACTCATCTTCGCTACGGTTTGACAGTGTGCCCGCATAACCGGAAATTTTCACAATCACCCCATTGATGACTTTCAAAATATTCATGCTTCGGAGTTACACTTGTTTTTGTAATTATTACTGTAAATATTTCCTTATCCTTTGTAAATGAACTTAACTTAGAACTTCACTCGAAAGAATTTAATTAATAATAAAAAAAACTACTCCTTTGTTGTCCGGTCAACGAGCAAGCCGAGAATTTTATTGCTTCCGCTTCAAGTCCGTATCTATTTACCCTCGGTTCTGCAGGGGATCTACCCAGTCGCGTCAGGGACTCCGTTTCTGAAGTCACAGGCACGGGGAGGTTGCTAAACCGAACTCGCATCGCCTTGCGTAGAGGCGTGGCCTCGTAAAGGTGGAGTCGATTTGAAGGTATTCCCGGTATTTGATTCGCGTGTAATTTAACTGAATTGCAGAGGAGCAGGAGATGATTCAAATGGCATAAGAATCCGCGGTATTAAGTCCCGTCTGATCGTTGAAAATCGGAGTGAAAGTGTGAAATACTTTCCGTGGAATAACAATTTTTCCAAGCGCTGAATTTTCCTGAAATTTTGTAGGAACTTGAGGATATATACGCTTGAAATGCCTGGCAAAGTGTTAGAAAAATCCCCGCTGGGAAACCTGAGTAATTAATTAATGTTTGACAATTCAAGTAAGTGACACTCTTTGTCGCACTGTCAAGGAGAGAGCATTGCCACTAATGCAGTAATAATTACACTAGTCCGTGGGTGTTAGCTTGGGGCCTCAGGTCCTGGTGTAAATGTCAATCAGGACCTGTTCTCTCTTTTCTTCGCCATACCCGTGGACCCGTCACAACTATGAATATATTAAAAAGAATGCGTCACGCATATTTTACAAGCGAATCTTTACGGGATGACTTTCATAAAGCTCATTAAGCGTGACTTCGCTTTGGGAATTCTTTCAGCATTGTTGTTCTAAATTGAATTAAGAACTGATTTCTAAATACCTGGGCACTTTATACTTATTGTTAGTACCTCAACTTTTAAAGCTATAAGTCTATAAAAAAGATAATGCAGTGATTTTAAAAATTGTACGCTCGAATATACAGGGTGTAACCAGATTACTTTCACTTCATTGATGAAACAATAGATGTTTCTCGGTAAGTAAAATTTGAGCCACTGCATAAATGTTTTATAAAAATATCTGCAATGGGTTACTTTAATTCTATATTTTTTTGAGAAACTCTACTGGTGCCCCTAGATATTCAGAATTCGTCTAGTTTGAAACCGTCGCTCCTCGGGGATTTGTTCTTTGTTTCTTCATAATTAAACGCCCGCATTTGATGTCATTGAAAGGTTAATATAAAATGATATGCAGGTGTGTCTCATACAGCACAAAAATAACCAAAAAGTTTTTATTAGGTTAGGTTAGGTAATGCATACATCTGCTCGCACTGTAATTATTGTTTGTAATTGTGCAAAATTATGAAAAATGTGATGCAGTTGCAAAACCGCTTTCCTTTCCGATTATACTTTAACATTTTCATGAGTATATTCCTCCCGCTATTTTGTTCCATGTTATAAACTTAAAAGAAAGTTTCCAAATTTACTTATTTTCCTTACAATCGTCGATTTTGATTTTCAACTTGGTTTTGACTTTTTGGAAAATATAAATTCTCCGCTGTGTATTTATAACCTAAAATAACACAACACAAAAAATGATATTTCTTCTTATGAATTTATTACAAGACTAGCTTTACAATGTTATAAAAAATTCAAAGGCTGCTTGACCAAATTAATTAATTATTAATAATTATTCGCAATTAATCATACTATAATAAAATCGTGATACGTGTGTATTTGGAAGAAAAGAACTTGTTCCTAGACCTAACAGGTTTCAAGTTTTGTTACTCACGTTTGTTTAAATAATTTCTTTACGACCGGTATTGTTAACTTTTTAAATGGAATTTAAATTTAAGTTGTTTTTACATTTCGCGTGGGCTCGACAAGATACGAATCAAATTCTAAATTGACACTTAAATTGGAGGTTAAAGTGTCAGTTAGGTCCGGTTTTTCAATCACAGGTTAACCCTAACTCTCGGATTATTTCCATGGTAACAAGTGCGAAGACAATTGTTTCCATGACAATAAACTGAAGGTTAAAGTTAACTTTTGATTGAAAAACCGGCCCTTAGGCCCGATCTTACCACCTCCTGATATATTTAACCGTCGGTTAATATCCTAGGAAACCATTATCGGCACAAAGGTTTCCAAGGATATTAACAAACGGTTAAATTTATCAGGAGATGGTAAGATCGGGCCTTAATCAGTTAGAATCTTGCCGACGTTTTGTTGAACATACAAAAAATTCTATTACATCAACACATGACTTAAATTTAATTTTTTTATAATACTGGTCGTAACTTCTACAAGTCAAATTACTTACGTACTTCTCATTAACCGATTTATCAAGAAAATAACCCTTACATAAAAATGACTTTTGCTAATAACTCTCTTGTTAATCCAGTTACTTAGTCATCGGTAAACAAACATTAAGGCTCGTGATTGTGACAAGCCCAGTAATTAACCTGAGCTCCTTGAAGAATTACCACTCAGCTAAAAATTTTAATTCAATTTTAATTTCTTAACGAATAATTTTCCTTTTTTTTTACTTTACTTACCGGATATTCCTGTTGATTATCAATTTTAAATTTGAAAATACCTTTTCAAATGTGATTCATAGAATAAAAAGAAATACTGACATACGAAAACCCTTCTTACACTGTGTCTTGGAAAATGAAGATTTCATTGGATATTTATGCTATTATTTTTCCAGTAACTTGCGAGTGAATTAGAAAATGAAAAGAAATATTGGCTCAGGTATAATTAGGTCTCAACTACAGATCGGAATGACATATTCCCACGTCATCGCACTCTGGGCTGTTGTAAACTAATTCGGAAGTTCGCCAGAATATTTCGAAAAGGAATCAAACCGACCACTCTCGAGATTATTCCGAATACAATCGAAAACTTTTTTCTTTCAAACATGTCACTCATGCTTGATGATGTCAAAATAGGTGATTCCGATTCCTAATGATGTATGTACGTATGAGTCGATTGGAATATGTGAAACGTTTGGAAAAAAAGTAATGATTAAAGAAAACTTTGAAAAGGAAGACTAAAAAGCATTTGAAAAGAGGGTATCACAGAACTACAAGAAGATCTATGAAGTTTCTAGTAATTTTGAACATTCTTTAAGAATTTTGAAGACTATACCGATTGGAAGCAAGACAGCATTGACAGTCTGTGTAATTGTAAAAACAGAGAGGTAACCTGCTAATAATAAAAACTGTTATAGTACATACGGTTAAGAATGAAGTCAAGAAGACTATACGGCTCGCGAGTCAAACATCTTCACGTTTTGTTATTACAGTCCAATATATTCTCGTCATAGGGGATGGGACGATTCGCCGTCGCCAACTCGCCGGCGCCAACTCGCCGGCGCCAACTCGCCGGCGCCAACTCGCCGCCGCCGATTCACCGTCGCCAATTCGTCGTAGAACCAATTCGTCGTCGATCCAATTTACCGTCCGCCTAATTCGCCGTCACACGTTACTATTTTATTTAGCTTGATAAGCTTTAAAACACTTTCTGACCATTTTAGATAATATCCAAGTTATACCTACGAATTGAAGAAAATAACTATAATTTCAGTACGTTTCAAATAAATTAAAATGGACTTTACTATTGCTTTTCTATTTCAAGTTAAAATAAATTCCTAATTACAGTGCGACCACCGTAAGACACAAAATTACGAACAAATTGGTGCTGTACGTACACATAATCATAATTCTATTTTGTTTTTTAATGGAACCCCTTTTTCAATTTATAATTTTAAATGACGAGCTTTCACGAATCAATATTTTGAAAGCAGTCGACTTTTGATGTGTAGTGATTTTGATTGATATGAAAATCAATATGATTTTGAGCAGAATCTGAAAATATAAAAAAGAAGAATTGGAGGGATTTTACGAACACCCTGAAGAATAAGAAATACTTCCTGGAAGACCAAATTTTTTTATCTGTTTCTTTATCTATGTATCACATGTAATTAATAACAAATTATTTTATTTTCCATTAATTATGTTAACTTCTTTATTTTATTTACATATAATTATCGGTATATTATGATTTGGATATGTACCTGGACTTAAAACTTTAATCGCTGACGGCGAATTTACCGACGGCGAGTTTTCCGGCGGTGAATTGTACCTACGGCGAATCGGCGACGGTGAATTGGCGACGACAAATCGGCGATGGCGAATTGTCCTAGACCCCTCGTCATACGCCGTGCTAGAGCTTTCTACTGTCGCACGCGATGTTTATATAAAAATACGCGGCATTAACAAGTGGTTCGTTTTGGCTACGGCTCGACTAGTTACAACGCTGGACTCTTATTGGTTCAATCACAGACCAGCTGCTTTTCGACCTCAGTCCGTGTATTGAGCGAAACTGTTTCATTGGCTTTTGAAACTGTGCAGCTTCAAAACTGATTCATTTTAACCTCGGTTGGAGTAATGATTAAATAACATACGGGTTAAATGGAAATGAATCTGAAATGAAATAGTTTAGTTCGATTTAATTCGGCGACCGTGAGGCGGGGAATTACACAGCCCCAGCATCGTAATTAAAATTTGTAATATCGCCGTGAAGCATCCTCGTAAAAAATTTGAAGCAACAAGGAGAAAATAAATCTTTGATGCGGTCGTGCAGCTCCGCGTAAAAAGAACGGCCTCTCCGGAATATAAATCCGGGCCTGGCAGTGACAGCGGGCATGATAAGCGATCCCCAGAACAAACCGGAGCTAGCTACATCGCGACGATAACTCGACATTAATTCCGCATTAATTAATTCGGTTGTATAGTTTTCTGAGAATTTTATGGGGGTGACATAAAGATATATGGTACAATATTCAATTAAGAAGAAAGGGATTAAAGGTCTCCGCACATCGAAGCGGCCTACCTCCTCCTGTCGCAAATATTGCCAAACACGGCTGGGTATTAGTTCACCCTGGCGCTTGTTAACAATTCCTTTGGACCACATCCTCCTTCACTGAGCTACCTGGAGCATCGACTATTTTAACATTGAATTTTAACAAGAGTAATCAATTTAAAGATTTCGAGATGGAAATATACAGGATTTTTCTTATTAACGATGATTTCATAACGCAAAGGGAAAAAAACGTAAGGGTAAATCTGGTCCATTAAAATAAATTCCAGCCGTCTGCCTTTCATCATCGAGCTTTTTATTTCGTTCGCATTCCAACGCTCGTAATAACCGTTACGTCCCGAAAAGACACAAGAAAAAAAAGAATTAAAAACGACGACAACTCGAACGCAAAAAAAAATCCCCTGCAGAACGCGGAACGTTTCATCCATCCTCTCTCGTCCAAATCGGCTCGCAAATTAAATAAAGCTCGTCCGCCCGGGGCGGGTGGCGCCCGCGTCAGCGAGCTTTTTCTCATTAGCGATAAGCGTCACTCATTGTGTCGGTTTTTGAGCAAATGGGCAATGGAAAAAAATGCGTCGGCGGTGGAGCGTGATATACAGGCCGGGCCATATTTAACATGTCAAGTGAAAAATGCCGCCCCATTTAGCGAGGCATTTGTTACATGTGATGTAAGGGGGAGAGGGCGGCAGCAGATTGGGCGATTGCCTTAGACACGTAAAGCCCGAACGAAGGTTTGGAAGAACGACGTTGCGCTGATAGGTTGTTTCTTGTTGTTATTTCTTGCAACTATTTCTCTGTACATGACGGCTGTTACGACCTCAGATTCGTCAATGTGCCGACCGCTACTGGAAAAGAAACGTCGAGACTTTTCCTTTTTTGTTAATCGGAGCTTTTAAGAAGAGAAACGCGGAAAAATCAAATCACTGGAAACGAGTATAACTTTTCCATCCAGTGCCGCATTCGTATGAACAAAATAATCCATCAATGGTTTCGAAGCTGACAAGAGCTCGATAATTTAAATCTTTCATGAAAACATTCGCGCAACGAACCGACAATTACGTGCGGAATTAATTTAATGAATTCATGTTGAACTCTGATTTGGCCCGAAAACAAATCGTTTATTGAGGCACACGCCATCACAAAATTCGGTAATAGTACGAACCCCCTAGTGGGGAGGTCGGTCGTAATTTTATTCAATACATTCAGGATAACAGAGCACAAAATGAGGGCGAAAAGCGATTATGCGCGAGTACTCTGGTGTCGGCTTACGAAAACCAACATGAAAGATGCATTCTTTCGCTCACAAAATCTGATCCAAACGCATTTTGATTCAAAAACAGGCATACGTTTCTTTGAATCTCTCTTAAAACTTGTTTCGATAGAATTATTGGTTATTTACAAATGAACTGTCAATCAAAAATTTATGTCAGATGTTTTGTTGCAACAACTACGAAATTCAGATCATTTCGGTTCAAACTGTTCGAAGCACGATTCAAATTTTTAAGCGAAAAAAGCACATGAAATTTATATAACAACCAAAACAACCGTTGTGCGCGAAGCAAAAAAAAACAAACGTAGAGACTTTTTTTTGTTAATCGGAGCTTTTAAGAAGAGAAACGCTGGAAACGAGCATCGCTTTTCCTCCCTTCTCTTTCTCTCTTTCGTATGAACAAAATAATCCGTCAGTGGTTTCGTAGTTGACTAGAGCTCAATAATTCAAGTCTTTCATGAAAACATTCGTACAACGAACCGACATTTACGTGCAGAATTAATTTAATGAATTCATGATGAATCCTGGTTCGGCCCGAAAACTAATCGTTTATTGAGGTATGCGCCACCATACAATTCGGTAATATTACGACCCTCTCCCCCTTTATGGGGTAATCGGCCGTAATTTTACTTCATATATTCAGAACAACAGAGCCTAAAATGAGGGCGAAAAGCACTTCTACGTGAGTACTCTCGTGTCGGCTTACAAAAACCAACATGAAAATTTATATAACAACCAAAACAACCGTTGTCCGTGAACCGAGAAAAGAAACATCGAGACTTGTTTTGTTAATCGGAGCTTTATGAAGAGAAACATGGAAAAATTAAATCACTGAAAACGAACATAATTTTTCCTTTCGCTCCCTTATTCGTATGAACAAAATAATCCATCGACGGTTTCGTATAGCTGACTTGAGCTCGATAATTTAAACCTTTCATGAAAACATTCGCAACGAACCGACATTTACGTGCAGAATTAATTTAATGGATTCATGATGAACTCTGGTTCGGCCCGAAAATAAATAGTTTATTGAGGCATACGCCACCACACAATTCGGTAATATTACGACCTCCCCCCCCCCCCTCCGCCTCCCTCCGCTAATGAGGTGGTCGGCCGTAATTTTATTTAATATATTCAGAATAACAGAGTCCAAAATGAGGGCGAAAAACGCTTCTGCGTGAGTACTCCCGTGACGGCTTACAAAAACCAACATGAAAATTTATATAACAAGCAAAACAGCCGCTGTGCGCGAAGCACATCAACCTAAATCTGAACAGAATTACGTTTATGTTCTGAAGGAGCCAACAATCAAAACATGAACACTGTACTAATGTATAAATAAAATTGCAAAAACCAAGAATATGAAATAAATCGACAAAAATAGAGTAAATATATATAATAATAAATAAATATACAGCGTGGAAACTAAGTAGCGGATAAAATCCATAACTCCGTTAATATTTGTAATAAAGCAAAAATCTAAAAGGGGTATAGCGATTCAAATTACAGCGCATAAGAAGAAGTATATTTTGAGATATTTTCATGAATTTTTTTTAAGTTATGACGTCATCAAGATTTTTTTTAAATGACAACCTATATTTTTTATTTTTGATTTCGGTGGGTTTTTTTAACCTACTTTCAACAGTATAAAATTTTGAATCGATTACATAACAAAAAATTCAAGAAAAACGGCCATAAAAGTTTAATTGTAAAGTTGAAGAAATTAACAGAATATCTAGTTAGCTAGGTGTGAAACAAACAAAATTTGTTTGATTGACAAGAACTTGTAAATACCTATCACAATAAAGTGAGTATTTTTATTCCCTGTGGATAGTAGGAGTTACACTAATTATTAAAAACCTTTTACCAAAATGGTGTTGCTGACTGAAAAACAAAGAATTGAAGTTCTAATGATGATTGGGTATGGCGATCGAATTAAAACTCATCAAGAGGTGTGTCGACTTTTTATAGACAAATATCCTGATCAGCAAATAAGTCAATCCACAGTCAGCAGAATAGAAAATAAATTTCGAAATTACGGTATTGTGAAAGACCTTCCAAAAACTGGCCACCCTAAGACAAAATTAATTGACGATGTGCAGCTTGATATTTTACTAGAAATAGAAAATAATCCGCATTCGACTAGTCGAGACATTGCTTAGAGCACAACCTGAGCCATACCTCGGTACTGAAACTTTTAAAAATGCAAAAGTTTCATCCGTATAAAGTAAAATTAGTCCATGAGTTAGCAGAAACTGACTATGATCATAGACAAGAATTTTGTGAAGAAATGTTGGAAATTTGCAATCGTGATCCAATGTTCTCGCAGCGTATAATTTTTTCTGATGAGGCAAGTTTTACTTTACATGGAACTGTTAACAGACATAATTGTCGATATTGGTCTAGGGAAAATCCCCACTGGATGCAAGAAGCTCATACTCAACATCCCCAGAAGCTCAACGTATGGACAGGAATTGTCGGTGACAGAATTTTAGGTCCATTGTTTATCGAAGGTAATTTAACTGGTGAGAAATATCTACACTTCTTACAATTCGAATTAGTACCTGCATTGGCGATATTATTTCCTAATGAAAATTACTGTGACGTACCAAACAATAACATTTGGATGCAACACGACGGTGCTCCGCCACACTACGCAGTTGATGTGCGACGTTATTTGGACGAGATGTTCCCCCCAGGTAGATGGATAGGAAGAAGAGGTCCAATGGAATGGCCAGCTAGATCTCCTGATCTAACGCCATTAGACTTTTTTCTATGGGGGTACTTAAAAAGCAAGGTGTATAAAAATAGACCTAACAACTCAGACGATCTTAAAGAAAGAATTCGACAGGAGTGTAGGCCCTCAAACTATTCAAAATGTAATAAATGAATTTTATGAGCGTCTTGGGTATTGTCAGTTGGTGCATGGTCGTCAGTTTGAACATTTATTGTGATTTCAATGACTGTTAAAATCAAATTTTGTTTATTTACACCTTAATTTTGTTTCGTTTTAAACCTAGCTAACTAGATGTTCTGTTTATTTCTTCAACTTTACAATTAAACTTTCATGGCCGTTTTTCTTGAATTTTTTGTTATGTAATCGATCCAAAATTTTATACTGTTGAAAGCAGGTTAAAGAATCCCACCGAAATAAAAAATAAAAAATATAGTTTGTCATTTAAAAAAAATCTTGATGACGTCATAACTTAAAAAAAATCATGAAAATATCTCAAAATATACTTCTTCTTATGCGCTGTAATTTGAATCGCTATACCCCTTTTAGATTTTTGCTTTATTACAAATATTAACGGAGTTATGGATTTTATCCGCTACTTAGTTTCCACGCTGTATATAAATTGACGTAATCACAAAAGGGACAACCCCCCTCTCCCAAGGCGTCCGTCTCCGCTGAACCTGCTGACGGGCATCCCCGTAACCCAACTAGACGCGACGTCACTGACGAGAGGCATGCCAAACTCCGCACCACAGCTGATCGAAAGAAAAGAAGTACCTAACTTAGAAATCCTCCGGGTTAGGAAAAAAGTGCGGGCTGCGATGAAAAAAAAAAATAGGAGCGACAATACCTTTCTCTCCTTTTTTTTGTCTTAACGGAGACTTGACGGGGAAAATGCTTCTAAAATTTACAAGTGGCTTATCAGGATAAATTGGGGCACACACCCGACGCCAGATTGCCGGTGGTAATACTGCCCCTTACCAGTTGCTCAAATTAAAAAAAAAACGAAAAAGGATTAACAGTCGTGAACGTTAAGCGCACATGGCACGCAGACTCTCCTTGAGAGCAAGCACAGAAAAACTCCCTCGTTCACTCCAGATCTGAGTTCAACGAACTCGCCACAACGGAGCAAACTTCCGACGAAGCGAAAATATCCGCCCAAAGCGAAAAGGTAACCAAAATCACCAAAAATTCGCAATGTCGACGAGTAAACAGTGGATCCTCGGCCAACGCCCAACGCGATCGCCTCGTCACCTAGCGACGGCTAACCGCACTCAAAGCAATAGCGCACGAAAGGAAAAACGCACACCAAACTCTGCATCCCAGGTGATCGAAAGAAAAGAAGTAACTTTCTTACTTAGAAATCCTCCGAGTAAAGAAGAGGGTGCTGGGCTGCCATGAAAACAAATCGGGGCGGAGATACCTTACTCTCCTTTTTCTTTTGTTCTTAACGGAGATTCGAAGAGGCAAAACGCTTCCACAATTTATACGTGGCTTATCAGGATAAATCGAGGCACACACCCGACGCGACGCCAGATTGCCGGCGGTAATACTGCCCCTTACCAGTTGCTCAAATATATGAAAAACGAAAAAGGATTAACATTCGTGAACGTTAAACGCACGTGGGACGCAGACGTTCATAAAATGGAAGACAAAATAACGTACTTTACTCCCCTTGAAAGCAAGCACAGAAAAACTCGCTTCAGATCCAGATTTAACGAACCCACCACAACGGCGCAAACTTTTGGACGAAGCGAAAAGGTAACCAAAATCACCAACAATTCGCAACGTCGACGAGTAAACAATGGCTTCTCGACCAACGCGCTCGCCACCGGAACTGGAAAATTTCCGTGCGACCGTCTCTTCACCTAGTGACGGCTAACCGCACTCAAAGCTAAAGCTCACGAAAGGAAATATACACGGCCGAAGAACGACGAGAAAAATTTGTAACGGCGGCGAGAAAAAGTTCATGCAAAATGAGTCACGAATGCACGCGACGTCAAGTACTTTCGTACAAAACCACGCACAGCGTTACCATAAAATAAATAGAACATCTGGAAATTCTAAAATTACACCCAGCGATGAAGACTCCCACCACAAAGCTAAAGCTCGATTTTCTTTGTTAGTAGCGCCTAGTTTTCGAAAAGAGTGTCAGAAATCGTTTTCTGCTTCGTTTTCCGCGAATCGCTCGAATGGCATCCACTTATATTTTCAGAATTGTGGAAATTGTGGTCCACTCGTTATCTTTTTTTCAGCTTAATTAGTTTTGATAATGATTCAAATAATAAAAGTTTCTTTAAATAACAATTTTTTTTTAATATTATGAGAAAATTTCAAGAAGACAAAAACGATTCTTTTATAGATTGAAAAAAATGTCAAGTTGCTTTCTATTTGTTTGACACCAAGTCTCAGTTTTTCTCGTCGTGAAATTTCCTAGTTTAATATAAATAAAGTGTCCCTAGGAAGCATCTACGATCGGCGATGGCGACTGGGAGATTGAATAAAATGGATTCATTGTTGCTTAAAATTTAAGAAAGGCCATTAAAGTATACTGATAATATTTTTGTTTGTGTTTCCCTTCTCTCTTTCATATTCCGTTTCATTTCTAGTAATTGATAACATTATTTTTATCAAAAAGTAAATATAAATCGACGTCGAAACAGATTCGACGACCGTTGCATGGGGATATATTAAATGCTAATTGAAAAACAATTGTAAATATTTGTACAAGTTGCCTGTCTGGAATGTCGCTAGCTTTAGTTATTAACGACTTCCGAAGAACCCTTTGGATTTTCTATCCTTATTAATGCAAACGGCCCTAAAATTGTTATTTCTTTTTTAACTGCTATAACTTAGGATAGGTTTTCTCTTACGGGCCGGGAAAGACGCCACAGTACGAATTAATGCGCCCGGGCTTCCCCCCCCCCCAAAAAAAAAGTAAAAAATAAATCACCGAAATCAATTACAGCCGGCACTTTATTACGCCGAAAACGAATGGTTTCGTTTTCCGGAGGGCAAAGCAAATTATTCGCTTAACCTTTGGGGTTATTTCGTTAGTTTCGGGGTTTTTACCCCTCCGGCTTCGACGCATTAAACATCCCAACAAATGCTTTTATTTTCCTGGCCGGGGCAAAACACCGTACTTTATGATTTTTATTGCAGAAAGAATTTCGGAGTGTTCTAGAATAAAAATTCTCAAAAGAAAAAAAAAAGTACCCGCTTGCTGGATTCAGTTATTGCATAAACAAATTGAAGACGAACGCGATTCCTCAAATCGCAGGTAAATTGTTTAAATTAAATAATTTACGTCCAATTTCGTTTGCTTTTTCAACGACTTCCAAATAAATATTACTAAAAAAACTAAGTTGAATTTCAGTCCTGATGAAATACCACCTTTTTTTAAATTTACATTTAGATATAGTACAAATAAACATAATTGAATTGGTTTTATTAATCGAGGAAGTGGAATCTATAATACGACTGAAAAAAATGTAGATTTTGAAACCCATTTGCATTACGTAATAGCAAAAGGAATAAGATTGTGTAGGCAAAGACTCCACTTACAAAGTGTGGCAGTAGGCGACGCGCGAGCCATCCAAATTCAATCAAAATCTGCGATACACTAGCACTATTAAAAAGGGGAATTAATGCAAATTACATCAAAACGAAAAGTTCAGGAGTGCAGGGGTCGTCTCCGATGGATTTTAGGTTAATCAATTAAAGCGAATAGGTGGTAGTAGGTAGGAGCCCGGAGCCCCCCGGATGATTTTTTCCCAAACGTTGAAACGCACGCAACCCACATCACCGAATTTAACCCGTCCCTGCATTATTAAGCGGATTTAAGTATTAAATCGTTAATGCTCGCTCGTATTTCTGTCTGGAATTCGTAACGTTGCTTTGTCCTATTTACGAGAGCGAATACATGAGTGACATTGAACACGTCGACCTAAATTCGAATTCATCGTAAAAGCGACCATTTTACTATTAATTGTAGATATATACAAGATTTGATTAAATTATGCAATAAAACGCGTCAAAAATCAAAGCTGTTTGTTACAAGCCAAAATTATTTGTGAGAAACGAGTTAGTTCTTTATGTAGAAAACGTATCTTTTCTTACCACAACTGTAATTCCTTCTCTAAATACGCTCATGCTTATAAAATATAAAATTAAATTCGTCTCAAGGCATAGATGTTGTAAATAATCGAATTACATTGCATCCCAAAACAGATTATATGGAACAACGGTATAGAATTTAAAAATAGTTTAATAAAAGAATTGTTAGAAAATAAAATCATATTTCATTAACTCATAACACCCCGAATCTAATGGACTTATAGAAAAGTTCCATTCGGCCTTAATTGACAAAAATATTTGAAAGAAACTAGTTAGTTGCCTATTTAGAAAATGTAAATTTTTTGACCGTCACTGATTCCTTCTTCTTTAAATACGCTCGAGCTTATAAATTAAATTCATCTCAAAGCATAGAAGTTGTGAATAATCGAATTAAATTGCATTCCAAAACAGATTATATGGGACAACGGTACAGAATTTAAAAATACTTTAATAAAAGAATTGTTAGAAAATGAAATCATGTTTTATTAGCTCGTAACACCCCGAATTTAATGGACTTATAAAATAGTTCCATTCGGCTTTAATTGACAAAATTATTTTAAAAGAGCGAGTTGTTTATTTAGAAAATGTGAAACTTTTGACCGTCACTAATTCCTTCTTCTCTAAATACGCTCAAGCTTATAAATTAAATGCGTCACAAGGCACAGAAGTTAAAGTTAAATATTTCAGAAATCATGAACAATAAAAAATATTTTACTCATCTTCGTATCCCATAACAAATTATATCGGACAACGGTATATAATTTAAAAATAGTTTATTGAAAGTTATTGTTGGAAGTTCGTAAAATAAAAATGCGTTTTGTTAACTCATAACACCTCGAATCTAACGGACTTTTGCAAAAGTTCCCAATCGACTTTAATCGAATACATTCGCTTATCAAACAACCAAATAGGAAAAAAAAGAGTAACTATTAAAATAAAAATTAATTGCATGGACTTTTCACCTTCTTTTGTCCCTAACTTTTTTTTAAACAATCCGTACATGGTAGATCGATCTCGATTGTCTTTGTTAGTAGCGCCTCTGGTCTGTAAGAAAGCCAGAAATCCGTTTTCGAATTTTTTTAACCACGCTTGCTCGAATAGCGTTTACATGTTTTTCCGAAAGTTTAGGAAAATCTAAGTACAAAAATATATTAAACGAAAACGTTAAATTCAGTTTAGAATTTAGAAAAAATTTAGTTTAAAAATGTACAGGGCGATTCTTAAATAAACCGCCAAAAAAAAACCTGTGAGAGAATTTAAATCACAGATATTAAGAGAAATATATGAAAAAAATTTTAAAAAATTAAAAAAGGTCCCAAAAAGTACGTTACTCCAACGTGCGTAGACTAAAATACCGTTTTATGTAATAAGTTTTATGTTGCCGTGTTTTCGCAACGTTTTATTGTTCTTTTTTCTAGTGCAGTAAAACTACAAAGGCTAACCTCGAAACTTATTTAATAGAGGGAACGCCATAACGTTTTCAATCAACTGCAGACGAAAAAAAATGTCGGTTTCAGATCGTACGTATATAAAATACGAATTAGATTTTCTTGGAGTTCTTGGGCCGAATTCGTCTAGGAATTTGACATCTCTGATAACAAGAATCTTCTGTAGCTTAGGTACCCGTATGCGGTATGCTTTGGATACTTCAGAATATCCTACAAAATTACCCTCTATTCCTCGAGGATCGAACTTTCCTCTTCCTGGAGTCTTATTTAAGGCAAAAGCTTTGCATCCGAATGGTTTCAAGTAATTGAGAATCGGGCGACGTCCAGTCCACATTTGGTAGGGTGTTCCGTGTGGAAGACTCTTCGTGACACAACGATTGCGAATGTGGTTTGCGCTGTTGAAATTGCTTCCGCCCAGAAAGATGGAGGGAGACCTGATTCCAAAAGCATGCAACGTGCCATTTCTACCAAAGTCCGATTACGTTCGGCCACGCCGTTCTGTTGCGGTGTGTAAGCTGTGGTCAGACGTCTTTGGATGCCTGAGCTTGCTAGGATCGCGTCCATACCAGAGTTACAAAATTCTCGTCCATTATCGGATTGTAATGCTTTAATTTTGAACCCGGACTGATTCTCAGCTCGATTTTTAAATTCAAGGAACTTTGTGGTTACCTCGTCCTTACTACGCAGAAAAAATACTTCACACCAGCGGGTGTGATCATCCACGAAAGTAAGAAAATAATAAGCGCCTCCTTTGGAAGTGGTTCTCATGGGTCCGCATAAGTCCGAATGAACAATGGCCAGCGGAGTCGATGATCTTTCAGTACGAGCTAAAAACGGAAGACGAGTAAATTTTCCGGCCAAGCATATTTTACAGGGAGGTAAACTGTCAATATTCTGGAAAGAGTCCTTGACGTATCCCAGTTTGATGAGAGCCTTCGTATCGTCCATATTTAAATGGCCGAGTCTTTGGTGCCATTTGTTTTCGGAATGCTGATTATCCATTGAAAAGGAATTGGCCTCTTGATGATAAGATTGCTTCAAATGGAATAAATCTCCATGTCGATCAGCTTCCAGACGCACGTTACCGCGATTATCCTTAACGACAGCTTCTGCTTTCGTGAAAGTAACTGTATGTCCTCTGTCAACCAATTTTGTGACTGATAATAAATTGGTACGAAGATCTGGAACGTAAAGAGCATTTTCAAGTTTTATTGTTTTGGGTATGTTTCCAGTAAAAGTCGAGACTTGGACGTCTCCTTTTGCCTTGATCTGAGTCGTGGCACTGCTGGCAAGTCGGAGTCCACTATTAATTTGCTCGGATCTTGTGAAAAGTGAATGATCGTTACACAAGTGAGAGGTAGCTCCACTATCGAGACACCAGAAGCTGCTACTGGAGCAGTCCGGCGATGAATGATCCACCGTTCGGGCGTCGGCGTAATAAACATCATCCGTGAGATTAGCCTTTTGGTATCCAGTTTTCTTTTTCCGACATACGGAAATATGGTGTCCTGGGATGTCGCAAAATTGGCATAGTGATTTGTTTTGTTTTTCTCCTTGGTGATTTTTCTTTTCTAATTGCACATTTTGATTAACCTTCGGGTAGCCTCTTCTTTGAAGATTTTTGGCAAACATTGCTCCGGATGTATTAGTATCCGACTTTTGTCTTCTAGCATCATTTTCTTCGAGAACCTTGATCTTTAACTGCTCAGGGGTATCATCGCGCGATTCGATTGCGCATCGGAAGTTCTCGAACGAATTTGGTAAACTGTATAGAAGCATTATAGCCAAACAGTCGTTGTCAATATTGACATTCATTGCACCCAATTTGTCAACTGCGTCAAAAAATTTTGAAAGGTGTTCCTTGACATCATCATCTTCACACATTTTGTGGAGCATAAGCTGCTTTAGAAGAGTTGCTTTGCGGGCTGGACCTTTAGAGGCATATATGGATTCAAGTTTATCCTAGAGTTCTTTTGACGTTGTACAACTGCTTATTTGCTTGAGTTCTGGGGGACTGATTGTTAAAATAATATCTGATTTTGCCTTGCGGTCCATTTGTATCCATTCTTGCTGTGTTACGCGTTCGGCCGCTAGAGTATTTGGATTGCCAGTGATTCCCGGTTTCACTTTGATACCGCATACGTAATCCCACATGTCATTCTTCACCAGAATAGCTTCTGTGTGGATTCTCCATGTATCGTAGTTGTCTTTTGACAATTATTCTAATCGAGCAGGGTAGATTGTGTTTGCGTGAGTCATGTTAAGTGACTATAAATTGAGCTGAATCTTTGCGGTAGCTTGAAATACCGTTTGATATTTCCGGCTTAAATTCGCGAATTGAATTGTTAAAGTCGGAGCGATATCAACCCAAGATCGTTCAGGTTTTTCTTGATATCATACGCACTCACGTAATAATTCCGAAGTGTAGTTATCACTTTATGCGACGCCTGGGCCCATAACCTCTTGGAGGAATGTGGATCGTAAGGATTATATACTTCAGGAAAGCAAATTAGCCACAGAGAAAAACTTTTCTAATTAGAAGTAACAGATTGATATATATATAACATGTGAATATTGTTTAATATTACATAGTAAACTTGATATATTTTGTTAAAAGAAGATTGCGTAAATTATAAATCCAACAGATTTGTAGGGCATTCAATAAAGTGAAAATTATACTTAAATGTGAAATGAGTTACCATTTACCTTTACCGCTCACAAAAAGATAATTTCAATGAAACACTCAGGGGTGTTATGGAACATTGACATTGGTCAATACTGCAATCATCGTTATCTTTATTTTATAAAATTAATACTAAATAAATTTTCTACAGACTTTATCAATAATGGAGTAAATGTTTTAAAGCTTTTTTCCCCCGGCATTCAATTCTGTTTAAAGTCAATTTCGCGCCCGATCCTTCGCCGTTACAGCCATAAAACTAAAAAGAAAAAGCTTTTAAGACTGTATTTATATCCTTCATCTGTCAGCTGGTTATTATCGTGGATTTGGGTAAAATGATTAATTATTTTTCGAAAAGTAAAGCGCCCAAAATTTTTTAACAGTTTCATCGTAATCAATTTATATTCTCGTATGGATTATTATTTGGTGATCTATTTAAGAATCAGCCTGTATTAAAAAAAAAAAACGTGAACTTTAATTCACAATACGATTACAAAAAAAAATAATATAAACAATTTTCTTTTTAATTAAGACCGAATGAAATTTTTAAATGTTAACTAAAAGTTTTAAAATCAACCAAAAATAATTGAAGATAACAAAATTATAGCGTTAAAGAGAACAAAAAATGGTCTGGAAAGGAAGGCGAAGCAGATAACAAAACAAAAAAAAAACCTTCTTTATGCGTAAAAATGAATATTTCTTTCAACTTACCAGCGCTGGCTTGAAACGTTCTTGAATTCACAAAATTTTAATTAAATTGATTTAAAAAAAATCGGTTACGATTAAATTGATTATCAATAAAAAAACACAGCGAAGAGTTGCATCTTCATTCGCGAAATTAATTTCAAACTTAGGAAACTGACCGATTGAAGAGAAAAAAAAATAAATAAAAATATTTTTTTTTATGAAAAGGTTACATCTCTACGTTCTTAACATCCGAACCTTTATAATGCTACGTTACTAGCTTACAATTCAATTCTTTCCATGACTAATTTAAGGCCCTACGAAATAACTATAGGTCATCTAGAAATCTAATCTCCATTTAATATTAAAATTGATAAACAATTAACTAATAATAATTAATATTGAAAGTCGTAAAACAAAAATGAAATTATTATATCGAAAACAATAACGAAAAATTACAACAAAAGAAAGAGCACGTAACCGCTTAAATAAACGAAACTAAGGGAATACTTCCTGAAATTCGTACAAAATAAGAAACAGACTTCCTAACAACGATTAAACCAGATTTCTAATATTTGCTTAAAACAAAAAATAATTTAATCGAACCTCTAATGGCCAATTGCACCAAACACTTAAGGCCAGCTTAACTTTAAGCACCGCATAGAATGTGATTTATTTAGATGTTGTGTATCCTCAAATGTCACATTATAAGCGATACTTAAAATTAAGCTCGGCGTAAGCGTTTGGTGCAACTGGCCACAAGTGAGATTTGTACAGGTCACAGAATATTTCAATGTCAAAGTTACTTACAAGAAAACCGTCGAACTTTATGTGAAGGTCGAATCTTACAAAATACGAAGATCCGATCATTGTCAATACACAAAATTATTAAGTATTGAATCAAACCATGCAGAAATCGCTTTTGAAATGAGTCCATATTTGGGAGTGTTTAATTTAGAGTGTGTTAGGTTCTGGTTCTCTTACGACATCGACAGTACAGTGAACAGATTGCAAGACATCTGTTACTGTTTAAATTTATCGAACCGGTTTCGGCAACTGCGCCTTCTTAGACGCTAGGTGTGTGCGGACTTGGCAACGCCGCACATCTCACCGGAAACTGTTTCAGATCACCGATTTGAAATGCTTTTATTTAGAAATTCTTACATCACCTTTTTCCGATTGGTTAGGCCATCTGAGCCGTTTAACAAGATGTGGCTTCCGGAAACCTGGAAACACCGGCAGATTAAACACTCAAAAGTTAAATCGCTGACAAACGCTTACAAGTTAAAAGCACTTCGTGAAATCTCCGCCTGGTGTGAACCAGATGTAAAGCCTCGAGTTGAACTGTTACACGTAGCACAGCGTAACGGAAGAAGATCATTTAGGGGCTGTGTGCAAACAGCCCCTAAATTTTGTTGAACGAATTTTAAGCCTCAATTCAACGGATTCATAGAGATATTTACGAAAATCTTTATTTGTTTTTTTTTTAAAGCATCGTGTGCTTACGGCGACCATTTTGATTTCGGTGCTAACAACTTAATTTCGAATTTGGGCATTCGATTACACGTGCCTATTTTCGGCATTTTTTTTTTGATGCCCGTTAGTTACCCTCCCTGAGGCGAAGTGTGCGGTTTGTGCGCAACTTGTTCCATCACTTCGGTATAATACAGGGCGATCGAAATTGATTGTCCTGATCCTATACTACTTTCCGTGAGCTTCGTATCAATATTTACGTATACCGGATGTTTTTATTAATTAAGTTCGATTTGGATGTAAGTTTTGCGAATGTTCCCTGCACTCCCCTGCTTTCCGTGCCAATCTTCGTCTGGTAAACGTAAATATTGATGCGAAACTCGCAGAAAGTAGTGTGGGATCAGGACAATCAATTTCGATCGCCCTGTATATTTGGTTCTTGTCTAAGAAGGGTGCGTTCGCCTTGTTCTGGTCGATACTTTTACACCAATTGTGTTTAACCTCAAACGTTGCTGTTGACGCAAACCTGATCAAAATATTTACGTTTTTGTTTATTTTGAAGCCTCATACTCCAACCTTATTTTTGGCCCAATCGACACGATTATGGTTCTTGCTTGTGCATTTTGCGCGAATTGTTTGGTAAGTCAGTTTCTCTTTTTTTATAGTTACTTAAACCCAAGTGTTCAAGTCCGTTCATTTGTAGGCAAGTTCCGTTTGCCCTAAACGGTGTTCAATGTTCTGCTCTAGGTTTATCCAGTCTGGAAGCCAACCAATCAGACGTAGCCTTTGCATCCATGCAGACGTTGCTAATATTCTTAGTTGAAGCCAACATTCGCATCTCCTTCGAGGCCTGATCGAAATAAACGTTCGTCTGTGTTCTTTTGCGGATTCTGTTGTAAATTTTGCATCATTTTCCATTTTTTCTTTTCATATTAAAATGATCTAGCTTACAGCGTCAATACATAAAATTTTTAAAAAGCTGAGTACAGATTAATCGATCAATTAAACTCTCTGGACTTAATTACGATCGAAAGTAAGGTTCGTCCTGCAGATAAAAATGTTGAGGTATTTAAAACTACATTTAAATACGTATGTACATGTACTTGTAACCTGCAGGGGTCGGTTTCGTTGCGTGCAGGTCCACAGCTGTCCCGGATTCAAGTTAAGCCAATCAGCTGTTTAATGCCTCCCCTCGGTTTAAGCCTTCCGAATAATTTTATTTTACAGCTGTGTACACGCGCAGCTTTTTGCGGGGGGGGGGGCATGAGGGTGGGTGGATTTGTGATGTACTGTTTTGTTACGGAAGCTGCGTTAATGTGCGCGCGCTTATTTGGATTTTCCGTTTGTACAATAGTCGGAAACGTCGTGTTTCTCGCACAAACAACCCCCAAATGTGCGTCGTCGTATTTGCCACAGATAATTACACCATGTTTGACTTCACGCTTTCCACCACAGTATCAAAGATAATTAATTACACCCCCCTCCACCCCCCAAACAGCGATTTTTTTTCTTCAACGTTTGAAAGCGTAACTGAAATTCGAACTGTAGGCCCTGCGATTTTAATTTCTGTTTTTGTTTAAAATAAAACAAAAATACGCGAATTTCGATGGAAATTTATGTTTATCGAGATTTAATGAGCAAAACGAAAATCACAAATTGAAATTACAAAATGTAAATAGTGCACAATGTTGCAGGCGGGCGCGTTTTATCTAGAATTTCAAACAATTTACTACAGTGATTGCGAGCGCACATGCTCGATGTATGGCAAAATGTTGACTTTACAGTCAGCGTTTCCTTGTGTGGCTGATGACTTATTTATTTGATTTATGAAACGCGCGTTTTTAAGCGTTAGCAAATCCGCTTTTCTTCCGCGACGAATCCGAAAAGTTTCAGCTCAAGAAAGGCTGTTTTTGGACTTGTACGTACAAGGTTTGGTTCAACAAATGCTTTGAAAGAAAATAAAAAAAAATCTTTTACCACAATGACTTTTACGTATTTCTGCAGCTAAACTGTCATCTTTGGCTTTTAGAATATTATTATTATTATTGGAAACCGAGGAAAAGAGCCGGAAGCGACTAGTGTTTGAACCAGATTTCTTATTATTAAAAGCCCAAAAAGTTTAAATAATGCATATCGTCGCCACGTTATATTTTCAAATTCTTTATCGATGATTTACTATGGGCCGGTTGTTCAGTCACAGTTTAACGTTAATCTTCAGTTAACTTCCATCTGTTCTTATACCGGCTGTCTTACGAAAAACGCACCACGCTATAACTCTGTTATTAACACTCCGATTTTAGTAATTCAAAAACTACGTAAGACTAGTTTATAAATACTACAAAACAGTAACATTTCAATATTTTTTTAATTTGTAATTTTTCCCAAGCGATAGTCAACTATTTTTTTTTAAATGGCACTACATATTTTCTTTTATTCAGTTCGATAGAGAATCTTTTTCTGAATTCAACAATCTATTCAACTTGATTTTTTAGTATCCTATAGCGAAATAATTTCGTTGTTAAAATAAAAATGAAGTGTGCGTTGAAATCCTATAAAAGCGCACGTTGCACCTATCTGTGTTCGCTTAACCTCTACTTTTACTTAAGGAGCTATGTTCCTACTTAAATCGGCCTAAGTTAAAATGTTCTTCATTTATCATGAATGATTTGAAATTAGTTTCTACGCCCTAAAATCCAATTAATTGCTGCTTTCTCAATTTTTTTACTATATTTTTTTTCTGAATTCAACGATGTATTCAACTTGATTTTTCTGTAGTACTACAGAGAAATAGTTTCGCTTCTTAAATAAAAATGAAGTGTTCGTTGGAACATAAAACAATGCAAAATTTTATTACATACTAAAACAGTATAACAAAATACAAATAATTAGTTAATTATAAATATTCTTCAAAATGTCCCCCATTTTGTTGAATACATAGCTGACACCTCTTAGTTACCCCATGCACTGCATTTAATATTAAATTGGGGAGTATCTCGTGACAAGTGCGAAGAATTCTCTCCCTTAAAACTTGCTCGTTTTCTGGCGGTGTTAAGTAGACGCGGTCTTGAATATAACTCCATAACCAAAAATCTAGCGGTGTCATATCAGGAGAACGCGCAGGCCACCTAACTGGGCCGTATGTCCCGATCCATTTTTGGCCAAATTTTTCATTCAACCAGTTAACATTTTGAAAATACAGTCTATTTAATTCTGCGAGAGGTAATTCATCCAAAAAGTTGTCCAAATTGTTAGTTAGCAGCTGTTGATATTTATTCTGATCTAGGGTGCCATTGATGAAAAAGGGCCCAATCAATCTATCACCTGAAATACCACACCATACATTTAGAGAGAATCTATGTTGTCGATTAGTTTCAACTGTAACTCTTGGGTTATGTTGACTCCAGTAACGTTGATTATTTCTGTTGAAAATGCCGTTATTACTAAAAGTGCTTTAATCCGACCAAATAATATTTCTGTAAAAAAGTCCATTTTGGCGTAACATATTTAAATAAAAAATACAAAATTGTTGGCGGCGATTTGGGTCATTTTCATACAACGCTTGTACTTTCTGTGGGATATAAGGCGTAAATTTATTTTTTTTTAAGATCTTATGGACAGTATCCTTTGATAAATGGTTGTTGTGTGCGATTTCTCTTGTTGAAGTTCTTGGATTTCCTTGAACACTAAGCAAGACATCTAATTCTACATTTTCACGAAACTGGCGTTGTTGCTTCTTAGGTTTCTTAAAAGCGCCGTGATTTCTTAAATTTTGTTCAAGTCTTCTAAACTTCTGACGGTCAGGAACTTCTCTAATAGGAAAACGAATTGCGTACAGATGCTCTGCTTGACCAGAATTTTTATGACACTCAAAATACACTTGCAACATATCAGTTAGCTGATTGTTGTCCATAATAAAATAACAGCATAATACAATAATAACAAAAGACAACAAATAACAATAAATAAAATAACAATAAATAAAGTAACAATAAGAAAAAACGATGTGGCAAGTTAAATACTTAAGTGTTCAATGACATTTAGTGTTTTGTGCGCTGTCATAGGATTCCATGGCTTGTTTCATTTTTATTAAAAAAAAGTAATTATTTTGCTATAATATTTTTAAAAGTCAGGTTAAAATAGATCGTAGAATTCAAGAAAATACCTATATTCTCAGTCAAACTGAAAGACAAAAAATACGTGTTTCATTTGAAAAAAATAAATCATATTAAAAAAATCATAAAAGAAGAACATTTTAACTTAGGTCGATTTAAGTAGGAACATAGCTCCTTAAGTAAAAGTCGAGGTCAGGCGAACACAGCATGCATTGTTTTATGTTCCAACGAACACTTCATTTTTATTTAAGAAGCGAAACTATTTCTCTGTAGAACTACAGAAAATCAAGTTGAATTCATCGTTGAATTCAGAAAAAAAATATAGTAAAAAAAATTGGGAAAGCAGCAATTAATTGGATTTTAGGGCGTAGAAACTAATTTCAAATCATTCATGATAAATGAAGAACATTTTAACTTAGGCCGATTTAAGTAGGAACATAGCTCCTTAAGTAAAAGTCGAGGTTAGGCGAACACAGATAGGTGCAACGTGCGCTTTTATAGGATTTCAACGCACACTTCATTTTTATTTTAACAACGAAATTATTTCGCTATAGGATACTAAAAAATCAAGTTGAGTACATTGTTGAATTCAGAAAAAGATTCTCTATCGAACTGAATAAAAAAAAAATATGTAGTGCTATTAAAAAAAAATTGTTGACTATCGCTTGGGAAAAATTACAAATTAAAAAAATATTGAAATGTTACTGGTTTGTAGTATTTATAAAATGGTCTTACGTAGTTTTTGAATTATTAAAATCCGATTATTAATAACAGAGCTATAGCGCGGTGCGTTTTTCGTAAGACAGCCGGTATATATATATATAAAAAAAAAAACTGAAGATTAAAGTTAAAATATTGCCTCATGGGTGACGTAAATATATGTATTTATACAGGATTTGGAGGAAGATTGGTTGTGCTGTGTTACACTCTTATAAGTGCAATACATAACAGTAAGTCTTAGTGAGAGTATTAATATAGTAATTTACTCTTATAAAGGTTGCAATGCGTCGCATAACGAATAGCTTAAAAAACCTGTTTATATTGCAGCTTTTTATTGGTTTTATAATTGCTTATAGGTTTCTACGACGTCGTTTCTGATGTTATCATTATTTTGCTTTATTACTTGTGACTGTGCCCATTTTGTACTTTATTAATATCGAGAAAATGCTTATAAGACCAAATAATAATCGTTGCCATTTATGGTGAATTATTGTGTTGTAGCCTAAATTATTTCAATGAAATGAGTTAACTTGTAACTTAAAGCATTTAATAAATGTCTGTATATCAGGGGATGTTTGTTTATGTTTTGACGATAAAGCTGGCCGAGGGAACGTGAAATATTAAGAGGATGGAGACGGCAGTCTTCGAGTGAATGCGATGTGAGAAACGCGTCGGTAAACGGGGCCACGGTTGGGCCTGGTTATATACGGGGTGGCCGCGGTGTGTTGCAGGGCATGATTTAGTTCATAGGGTGTCTGCAGAATATGACCTGAGATGGTATGTTCTGGCAGAAGTGTTAGGGCGGTACATTCTCACGATTGGCAATACGGTTTGAGGGTCATGAGTCATGAGTTATGCGGAGGTATTCTGGTAGCAGAATATAGTCCGGTACGCGATCCGGGGTGTTGCCAGAGAATGCTACCGTGCACCAGCACACGGTATCCGGGCTCTTGCCGCGGCGTGCAAGCAGCGCCGATGAAGAGCACGGTACCGGCAAAGCAATTAGCTGTATTCTGTCATTCATTGTGAGTGGTAATTCAGTTGATTGCATTCCTGACCAGATGATGGCATTGAGCTATTCAGAAAGGTCTGACATGATGATGTTATTGGACTGGTACGGAGTGGTGCTTGACACTCACGCAGTCAGTGCATCAACTGATCCTGAGAACGTATGCTCGGGAGGCAAGGTATGCTAATATCCATCGGGAGGGGTGGGTTTTATATCCACAGGTGAACGTGGGGGTTAATGCATGCGAAGATCAGAAGTCAACGTGCGAGGATGGCTTCTCCAGTGATCAATATCATTATGAGGGAGCAGATGAGTCGGCGAGCTAATGTAAAGTACAAAGTAGAATTCTCCCAAGGGGCTGCAAGACCGTTCCCCAGATGCATAGTAATTCACGCAAAATGAGTCACAAATACACGCGACACTAAGATTTCTCTAAAAAAGAAACATTCATAGCGTTACATAAGCTAAATAGAACATCTGGATATTCCATAATTATAGCAACTGGCGAAAGGGGATGACGCCGCGCCGTTAGAAATTAAGGCCCTCATAGGTCTTACGCATCAGGTTCTTCGCGTCCTGTGCAGGGATTGGCTGGTATAAGGTCATTTCGATCGTGCGCTTCGGCATTCGTTATCATTTCGATCGACACGTTAAGTTGAACACTCGTCTGGGTGTATATCGTGAATTTGTGCACAATTGAGTGGCAAAGTTCTAAAATAGGGTGAATCTAGAATCTTTTAAGCTTAATGATTTGCTGATTTTTGCTTTTGAGCAATTTCTTCCGAGCGGATAAACCGAATCTGCATTGAAAAGTCAGAGGTAATTAGGTGGCGATGTCAGCGTGGGTCACCTTTGTAATTGGTTTCTTTGTTTCACAGAGGAACTCGCTTCTAATTCCGCCTCTTAGTTCCGTCGTAACACGAAGAGATAAAGTATGTACCTGTACGTTGCCAAAGAGTTCAAAATAACCAATAACGAAAATATTAAATCAATAAACTGAATAAATAAATAAAATTATAGCAATAACAAAATATTGTACACGGGAAACTATTGATGAAATTATAAATAAAAATAAATATATTGCTCCGATGTAAATTCGCTTGTACGTTCGTATACGGTGAAGGTCCCATTTTCTTTGAGGTCTCCAATACGACGCCTGGCTTGACAGTCATAGAGCAATCTGATAGGGATATGATAACACGCCGTAAAAACTCTTGAGTGATCGAGTGTTGAGATATTTCCTGGGAATTTTCGAATATCAACGCACACTAGATCCTTGGGAGACGGTTTTATAATGCGCGGACATCTGTTAGGGTTCTTCCTGCCGCCCTAATTATTTGTAAACCCATGCTCTTCTCCTTCAGTAAACTAGCTCGGGACAGTTGATTGACTCTTCAGCGTAACTTACCACCGGGTTTCGGTAAGCAACCAGGAGTTAACGTAAATGTATTGTAAGCTGTCAAAGACACAGCGAAACGTCGACATAAATCCCAATTTTCGCGCGTGTCCTCAACATTAATTATATAATTATTTATATATTTCTTCTCACAGCCCCATACTTTCACATTACGTCATTTTTTTTTTTCTTTATTGTTATTTTGTTATATTTTTTTTTTCTAATTTAATCTTTTAATTTATTTTTGTAATATTTATTTACTTGCTTCAAGTTTGTTTTGAAATTTGTCAAATTTATTATAATTTTGGTTATTCATTAATTTCCATTCTTTTTTTTTTGAAATAAATTATTACATCCAAACCGTTTCATGATTTAAATCACTTTTGATCCTTTTTATCTTTTTATTGAAGAAAATGTCGATTTTTTTTGTTCAATCGATCGCGTTAGGTAGGTTCTCTTGAGGAAACCAGTGTAGCCAACTTGCCATCAATTTTTAAAACTTTCGTGTTTTACATTTAATAAAAAAATTACTTTGTTTATGGACGCTGAGGTATTTCCGTCGCCCTTTTTTTGATTTTTTCCGATCGTCATTTGTTTATTTATCTGTTTGTTTCTGTGTGAGAAATTCGTGTAATTTGTATCACATTCTAAGTCAGGCTTAAATTTAATCTTGGCTTAAATTTTTTAATTTTTTTCTTATTTTTTTGTTTATTTTGTTTTTGAACTTTCTTCTTTTTATTTCGTAAATGTCCTCTCGATTGTCGTTTGTTTCTTTTCTTCTTTTTGTCCTTTTTTTATTTTATTTTTTCTCTTTTTCGTTCCGCTTAAACATTTTTCAAAAATCAAGAAATGTTTTTCTTCTTATTTATTTTTAATCTGTTTCTTTTCTTTAATTAAATGATTGATAATTTTGTGCACTCCTCGTTTCTTTCGGAAATTTACGACCGTCGTCTGTTTTCTTTCTTTCTTGTTTTTCTTATTGTTTTTCATTTTTCCGAAAGTAAAAAATTACTTTTGTCATTTTTTTATTTGTTTTTCTTTTCCTTTGTGAATTTTAAATTGCTATTAAGTATACCTTAAGCGTTTTTAGAGCATTAAATGATTACTTTTTTAAGGCATTTTGAGAGTTCTTACTTGTTTTTATTGTGATCGTCATTTTTATGCGTTCATCTTGTTTCTTACTAAGTTTTTAGAAACTTATGTTCGATTTTTCACGTTTTTTTTTTCTCTCTTTTATCTTTATAAATTTCGAACCACTATTGCGTTTTGAATGTTTATTATTAAATATGTTTGTAACTTTTAATCTTTTGTGGCGATCGCCATGTGTCTTTTTTTTACTTTCTTCAGGAATTTCGATCTTTTTCCCTTCGATTGTTTCTGGTTCGTCAAAAATATTTTTCGGATTGTTTCTTTCTTATTTTTGACTGTTTTCGAAATTTATCTTTGATTTTTTACGTTCCTTCTTTCTCGATTGTTTCAATTGTTTGCCTTGGTCTCTCTTTTTTCTTCGTGAATTTCGAACCACTATTGCGTTTTGGATGTTTATTATTAAATATGTTTGTGAGTTATATTTTTCCATGACGATCGTCATTTGCTTTTATTACTTTCACAGCTTCTAGATTCGCCGCTGGATTCAACGGGGCCCCCCCAAAGGCCCCGGTGAGTAGTATTTGTTGTATTTTGGGACATCCGATGTAAGTCGCATTATTTGTTGTATGTGTACCCGTTTCTCACAACGCACCGCATGCGCGATGAACGAGGCGAGGTGAAGGAGAAAGAGAGGACTAGAAGGAACTAACCGTCGAACGAATGCTTATCAGGACGAGGTACGCCTTGTTTAATGTTATTACTATTTTGTCCCAAATGATACAAAAGAAAATCGCTCCAACAATTGCAGGTTTAAATATTTGCACACAGTAAAAGAACACCCTGAATACTGCATACTATATACTTTTTTTTACTAGATTCTAGATTCTAGATTCTAGATTCAGATTCTGTGATGTGTCTTCATTGTGAATAGACGTGTCTGTGTTAAGCGGAAATTGCTCTCTTATTAATTTATTTAAAGTAACGCAATATATTTTTTGAAAAATGCCAGATGTCAAAACCAGATCTGCATCTGAGGATGAGAGAAAAAACGAAACCTTAATCAAGAGAATAGTTGAAAGTGTCCTGAACTCGTCAACTTTTTTGGATACCCTTATAATTAAATTGCAAGAAAGTTTCAATCATTTGTTTGCTGAAGAAATCAAGGTATATGCCGAAAAGGTAGAACAACTCGAAGATCGACTTGAACAAGCTAGACGAGATGCAAATGAAGCTCAAGATGCTTTGGAACAATATTCTCGACTTAACAGTGTTTGGATTTTTGGCATACCAGAAAGCAAAGATGAAAACACCGATTCAGTTGTCACCAAATTCTGTCGGGAAAAACTGGGCTTAGAAATTTCTGCTAAGGACATCGATTGCAGCCACCGTCTTATGGGGAGGGAACCACTGCACCGCCCCCTACTGGTGAAGTTTGTGAGCAGAAATATTAAGAAAATAGTTTTCAACAATAAAAGAAAGCTTAAGGGAAGTAAAATTGTTATTAGGGAAGACCTTACTAGGATAAGAGTGCAATTATTAAAAGAAGCCGCGAAGAAATATGGAAGCAACAGAGTGTGGTCGAGCGGAGGTAATATTTTGGCAAAAGTTGGCGATGCTATTCGGCGGATAAAATCCTTGAATGATTTAAAGTAATAGTGCAGTGTTACAATTTGTATTTCGAGCTTGACTAGATCTTACCTTGTCTGACTCTCTACTTGGTCGACGCATTGAAAAAATTATAAAAACTTAATTTTAAAAAAATTATCGATTTGGAAATTCGCTTGCTCAGACTTGTACTTAGCATTTAATTACATTTAATTACATTATAATGTACATATTTTCACATTATTTAGATTGGTATTACGGAAGGATAGTATTAGAATCACCATTTAAAATTATCCCATCTTAATATACGTTCTTTGGTAACTAAAATTAACGACATTAAACTATATTTATTTCATATGCGTTTAGATATTCTTGCATTGAGCGAAACATGGCTAACTAAAGACATAGATAATAGTATAATTCACGTTCCTGGTTATTTTTTAGTACGCAAAGATCGTGTTGGTCGGGGAGGTGGTGTCTGTGTATACATAAAAAATATTTTTAAATATGCAAATATTGACGTTAACAATAATATTGAACAGTTGTGGTTTAGTATTAAACTTAATAATTTATGCCTTGCAGTAGGGGTGGTATATAAACCTCCTTTGTTTCCATATAAAATCTTTATTGATGAGCTTGAACAAAGTTGTTCTCTATGTTTGTCACTTTTTGATAAAATAGTTTTGCTCGGAGATATAAATATTGATATGCTTAAGCCTTCTGCTGTTGATACTCTTTATTTTAATAATATGTTGGAGTCACTGGAGCTTGAACAGGTAATAGTTGAACCTACCAGACTTACTGATAATTCAGAAACATTAATTGATGTTATATGCGTATCGGATGGTGGCAGTGTAGATAAAGCTGGCATTGGCGATCTACATTTATCTGATCACGAACTAGTTTACTGTGATCTCTCAATAAATATACCTAAAATTGTTCCCACCCTGCGGACTTACAGATGTTTCAAGAACTTTGATCAAGAAAAATTTTACAATGACTTATTACTTATACCACTGGATTGCATTTTTCATATGGCTAACATTAATGAAAAAATAGCATTTCTTAATTCTCAATAGCTTTATTTATTTAATTTCGTGATACGTAATACGTGAAGTCCGGATAAGCAAGAAAAGAGCTCCCTGGATCACGAACACCATCAAATTGATGATGTCTCTTCGCGATAAAGCCAAGTCCACTTTTATTAAATATCGAACTTTGGCTAAGTGGGAATATTATAAGTCATTGCGAAATCTTACCAATCAAGCTACAATTAGAGAGAAAAGAGCGTTTTTTAACTACGTTACTAAAAGCCGTGATTCTAAAGCGATGTGGAAGGAATTAAATTCTTTAAGTATTTCAAAATCCAGAACAATCATTCCAGATTGCTTGCAAAAACCGGACGACATCAACGATTATTTTCTTCAGAGTTTACCTGTTACGCGTGCTGTTAATTCCGATATTCTAAATTTTTATACAAATAATTGCTTAAATAACAATATTCCAAAACTTTACTTTAGACCTGTTGAGTCTTCGGATATTTTAAAAATTCTTAAGCAACTCAAAAGCAAGGCAGTCGGTCACGATGATATTAGTTTAGATATGATACTTTACTCTTGTCCTCATATAATTCCATATTTGTCACATATTATTAATTCTTGTTTGTTATCTAGTTTTTTTCCTAGCTGTTGGAAAGATGCCATCGTGATATCGGTACCTAAGATTTCTACACCTTCTGAATTTAAGGACCTTCGACCTATCAGTATCCTTCCTGTCATGTTAAAAATTCTAGAAAAGGTCATCAATGTTCAATTGCGTGAGTTTCTTACAGTAAATAACATCTTGCCAGAATGCCAGTCGGGTTTTCGTCCGGGATATGGTTGTACCACTGCTCTTTTGCATATCACGGATGATTTTATTGCTGCCACTGATCAGGGTCAAACTACTGTTCTTGCTTTACTGGACTTCAGCAAAGCATTCGATACCTTAAATCATGCTACCCTGCTGGCTATTTTGAAATACATTGGTCTTAGTGAATCTGCGGTTACATTTGTCAAATCATATCTCTCTGGAAGAACGCAACGAGTTCGGATGCCAATAGGAGTTTCTAATCAAAGATCGGTATCTTGTAGTGTACCGCATGGGTCCATTCTAGGGCCATTGTTGTATATAATTTATACTTCAACATTCTACAAATACGTTAAAACTTGCAAAATCCATACGTACGCTGACGATACACAGTTGTACCATTCATTTAACATATGTGATCGGCAGAAGGCATTATCTAAAATTCAAGCAGACCTTACTGCAATTGTAAAAATATCTGAAGCGCATTCCTTAACTATTAACGCTTCAAAATCTGCCTTGCTTTTATTTGGTAAGTCCGATGACTGCACGTTACTACAAAACATATTAAATTTAAAAATTAAGGACGTCAAAATTCCGTTGCATAATGAAGCTAAAAATTTAAGACTAATTATTGATAATTCTTTTAGATATCGTGCTCATGTTAAAAATATGATAAAGAAAGCCTACTGTAATTTAAAACTTATTTACCCACATAGACGCTATTTATCTGTAAGTACGAAAATTTTGCTCTGTGATTCCCTTGTTCTTTCGCAATTAAATTACTGTTCTGAAATTTATGGACCTTGTTTAACACAGGACAGTATTGCTCAAATCCAAAGAGTTCAGAATTCATGTTTACGGCTTACGTATGGTATTCGTAAATATGACCACATAACATATAAATTAGGAGAAGCTGGCTGGTTGAATATGTCTAGCAGAAAAAAGCTATTAACTTCATCTCTCTATCATAGAATTATCATAGATCAGATGCCGCTTTATCTTTACAGGAAAATTAAGTTTCGTACTGATATTCATAATGTCAATATTAGATTCAAAGGAACACTTACACCACCTGTCCATAAAAGTACGTTATTTAAACGTTCATTCAGGTATCAAATATCTTATGTTTACAATTCAATTCCTGTTTCTTTTAAAGGTCTTTCCTCAGCCATGTTTAAAAAACGGTTTCGTAGTTATTTGTTTCAATGTCAATAATGTAGATATATTCTTTGTAAATATTTTACATCCTCCATGTAACTGTATATCAGTACAGCAAAGTATGTATATCACAGAATATTATTTGTTTCATTATCTCCATTTTCTATTAATTTGTGTTAATTTTAGGTTTGCGGGATGAATAATCAATACATCATAAAATTTCTTTAATTAGCATAATAAGTTAGCCTTAAGCATCAAACTCGGTTGTTTTTTTTTGTAATTTCATTTCTAGGTTTCGGTGGAAGATCAATCTCAGCTTTTGCTGTGTATTGAACCGCGCCTACACAGAGAAAAAGCAATAGTAAAAAGTAACACAAATTGTAGTCAGAATAAAGATAGAAACAAATTGTAGCAAATAGTAGTACAATTGTAGTAAATATTAGCACAATTGTAGTAAATAGTCCGACAATTGTGCGAATATTAGCTACAATTTGTTTCCGTCTTCATTCTAATTACAATTTGTGTTACTTTTTACTGTTGATTTTTCTCTGTGTAGTGGTTTTCAAATTTATTTGTTGTAATTATGTTGTTTCAACACGCATTTAGGTTTGAAAATAAAGATTATTATTATTATTATTATTATTATTACTATATGCTATACGTATAGTTTTTATATAAAATAAAGTTTCATTCTCTAAAATTATTTTTAAACTTTTGAAATTAGTGATACGCCATCGGCTATCAATCATACACAAGCCCGAAGATACGATCGACTATACTATACACAAATCACAATAGTAAGGAGATTTTGGGACACCTGGTTTTTTAATATTAGGAGTTCAAAAATTCAAAACCAAAGAATTTTCCCCGGCTGCTCATATCGTGCGCGCTCACGCACGAAACAAGAAAAGACAAACTTAAACCTCAACTGCAATTTGTAATCAAGCGACTTGTTTGCCGAGCAAACATTTCCACCATTATACCGAGACACGTGCGGAATAAATACAAAAGTGGTCTGCGAATTATTGCGTAATCGCCGAGGCTCCTTTCCTTTCCGTGCGCACACATTAGGCGGCAGCGCGTATAAATAAACAGACTCGGGGGAAGAACCGAGTGTGAGATGTGCAATTAAACGAAAACACTCGAGCGTCTAATAGGAAACTAATGGAACAGCTTCGGTTAATTTGCAATCCGACTGCTTGGCTCTGCTCTGCTCTGCTCTGCTGACGTTGATGATTTTAAATTTAGATCGTGATCCCGCATGTGCATGTCGTTATCACATCACATCACATCACTATAAAGGCCTTCCTGACTTGCTTGCTTGCAGTGAGAGACACTCGAACTACTACTACTACTACACATCACTCGTTAGGACGAGATGAATATTCAGCGGAGCTAACTTTGAGCGCCAGATTAACCGCATCAGAGACTGTCAGAGTTGCCGGAACAGATGAGATTTATTCCGGGAGTGAAAGGGCGGCATGTAATTCCCGGTTGTTTTATTCGCCTTACCCGGAAATGAAGCAAGTTACAATCAGAAAAACAAATGGTCTCCAGAGTAACAAAAATTTCTTATAATAAAATAATGTTTAGACAGCGAGTCTTTTTTAAAACTTAAAGCTTTATTATCTGGTCTTATAAGCATTTTCTCGATGTTAATAAAGTACAAAATGGGTACAGGCACAAGTAATAAAGCAAAATAATGATAACATCAGAAACGACGTCGCACAGTGGGGCCGAGGTGGAAAAAAAAAAGATTTCACAAGGGGATTATTTCGTTGATCTAACTGACTTTTCTTACATTACTTTAGTCGTAGAATCTGGCTGTGATAAAGGTTTTGCGGTAAAAATTAGCTTTCATCTAATATAAGGGCTTAAATCTCATTCAGTAAGCCATAAAGTCTTAAAAAGAGTAATTTTGTATAATTCCGTCAGCTTCGTGGATTATTTTTAAAAGTTACTCCATTTTATATTTGGTTAGTACATACTAACAGCTTTTTGTAAAAAAATAAGTTACTTTAAAGAAACTTAGACGTGATAATTAAGCCGAAATTAGATTTCTGGGCGTAATGCGTATTTTTAGTAAGCATACAAAAAAAGCTTCAATTTCCTACGGTCTGTAATATTGTTTTTCTAAAAACTATAATATTTATCTAACTACCCTAAAAGTTTCACGACCGCAATCAACCGCATGCAATATACAGGCTGTTTCAAATTCAACTCTTACCATGGGGATCTCGCTTATTTGAAGAGATAGTTGGTAGGTTTAAATTTGGAAAAGTTGTTAAATTTCATAAGCTTTAATATCCGGAGAGAAAAAATGTTAATTCTTATTCGAAGTAATTCTTAAAAAAAGAGAAAAATTATCATTTTCTTATTTTGGATCTATCTTCTCACATTAAACATTTTCATTCTGCCCTTGTTTTAAAGAATTTTTATAACACGTGCTATGTTGCCCTAATCGGCATAATGAATAGGTTCTCCTTCCACTAAATTTCAATATAGGCGCCATAAGAAAAAATGAACTTGATGATGGTATCAATTTGACGAAACGTGTTATAGAAAAATAGTGCTTACCACTGTGTAGAGAATTGAGAAGTTTCTTAAGGACATATTTTTATTTTTTTTGATATCTCTTTAAATAAAGAAGATTGAGATAAAACAAAAAAATGACAATTTTTCTTTTTTTTTTACAATTATTTCGAATAAGATTTAATATAGACACTTTTTCTCTGCGGATTATTAATGTTCATTATATTTAGCAACTTTTCCGAATCTAAACCTATCGTCTATCTCTTCAAATAAGCCAGATCCCCAGTGAGGGTTGAATTGGAAACAGCCTGTATATTGAATACGAAGTTGAATAGAGATGCGAAAAACAGCACCAGCGGTCCGTACAAACATGATTTGTTGAATCAAGGAAGCTAACAGAGCTCCTCCTGTTAGTTTGTAATAGGTACATAAAAACGTTGTACACTTGGAGTAAAATTAAAATGATTATACCTTATAAAAAAAATTCTTTTTTGAAACTTTGAGAAAGTCAAAAATTGTTATTTAGTACCTTCTTGAAATTTCCTGAGTTTCACTTCGATCAGACAAAAATTCTGGAAATGAGAGGTTTTTTTCCATAAATCGGGCATTTGGCCCCACTGTGCGTCGTAGAAACCTATAAGCAATTATAAAACCTATAAAAAGCTGCAATACAAACAGGTCTTTTAAGCTATTCGTTATGCGACGCATTGCAACCTTTATAAGAGTAAATTGTATATGTTCTTAATATAAATGTAATATTTTAGAAAAATTTTATGCAAATCGTTTTTGATTGCAGTGAGAACCTCGAGCAGCCTCTCAAATCCCGCTTCAATTTGTCTATCCTACTGCAATGTTAGGTCAAAAAGCGATAGTAAGATGTCGCTATTTTATATGTTCATAAATGTAATAGTTTTCGAGAAAAATGCAGTGGCAGATTTTCACTAAGCCGTTTGAGAACTGCTGGCATAGCTAAAAGCAGAACGCGTCCGCCTCTTCAATTACGACCCGCAGCCGAAGTAGGCCAGGGTCAGTGCCTTACTGGATCTTGAGCAGGAACGACGCAAATCAGCGCCGCTCCAATAATCTGGTCGGTCAAAACATTTACAATTTCAATTAACTTCACTGCAAGTAATTATAAGTTTAAGTATTTTACATTAAAATCTAGTGCAATTCAAGAAGCTCCGGTTTTTGAAGAAACAGGAATTTGAACGTTAACTCGTCGATAACGTCACGTTACGTTTAACGTAAATGGATACAGCATAAGGGCGATTAGGCCCTATTCTGTACTGTATTCGAGTACGTTAAATTTAATAGACTATTGCTAAGATAGCAACCAATTATAAAGCTTTATGATTGGTTGCTACCGTAGCAAAGCTAGACCTTTAAATTTAACGTACTCGATACAGAATGGCCTCTATTATCGGATTATTTAAACATGAATTCCTGTTCTGAACGTCGACGGTGGCGTCACGTCGGTCAACACAATCGGCCGATGTTTGCATTGTTTTAAGACACATTTAGTGCGGCTCGCTTAATCACAATAAACGTCAAAATGGCGGCACGCATTCCACGTAACGCATTGTCGGCGTGGCACATTCATAAATAAAGTTTAATCTCTGTTTACCCGTCCGCCACTTATTTGCGTGAAAGCTGGTCACTCGGCTTTATCAGAACATCAGGAATTCGATTGGTGACGACCGCCAGCTGTATATTATGTTTATACGATGGATATTTATTTTAAATAAAAACAAAGAGTTTAAGAAAATAAACGACATCATGTCAATTTTTTATATTTTAAATTAATTATTTGAAAATTTGCTGGATTGGTTTTCGCTTAAATTTCAACGAATAGAATTGACGTCACGAAACTTATCTTTAGCCTTAAACCCGAGACACACATTCGTCAGGTAGAATTGACGCTGCTAGACCAATTTGTAGCCTCAATGCTGAGACGCACGTCTAAACTAATCATTTAACGCTAAACCAAAATCTACTCTGATCTCGTCCCGCTGTGCTCAAGAATCTACGGTTTAACTTGATAATTTCATTTAGGCCCGATTTTTTCACCATCCGATCGATTTATCTGCAAGATATTATCCTTCGAAAGCATTGTATCGATCGATGATTTCCTAAGATATTACACGGCGGATAAATTTATCCGGAGGTGAAAAAATCGGACCTTTTAGTCACGTTTGAGCACGTTTCGCTGGCCGCATAGAACATTTTTCTTGCACATTAAGAAAATAAAGTCACGAAGGTATTTTCTGAGGCGGACATTCTGAGAATCGGGGTCGGTAGTGTCGAGAGGACAAAAAGACCCTCACAGAAGAGTTGTGTCCAACTGTTATGATTGGAATTTTAAACAAAAATTACTGAGCCAAAGGGAGTGTGTTTTCTTAAATTTTATTTAAGTTAAAGGTGCGGTAACCAGAGCGCATTCTTCTAAGTATTTCTGCTCTGAGACCGCTTTGCTGAATTTTTGGACCTTCTTTTCTGTGACAAAAGCGACACGATGGTGATGATTTCTTTAAGTTTTAATGTAAGATAGTAATTCGAGTAGATATTAAGCTGCGGTTTCCTAGGAGAGTCGGTCGTGCTGAAACTAACTGCGACCGACGTTCGCTCTAACCAAAAGCGAAAAATTAAATGAGGATGGTTTCTTAGACTTCGCTCGGTTTTTAATGTATTCAATTAGAGCGGACGTCGTCGTCGGTCGGTTGCGGTTAGTTTCAGTCCAACTGTTCTCCTAGGAAACCGTAGCTTTACTATGACAAACTTAACTGAAATCTAACTGAAAGCGTGACTTTCTTACTTCTATCACTGCTCTGAAGCCATTTTGCTATCAAAACGAAAAATGATAATGCCGAGGCGCACATCTAAACTAATCATTTAACGCTAAATCAAAATCTACTCTGATCTCGTCCCTCTGTGCTCAAGAATCTACGGTTTAACTTGATAATTTCGTTTTAGGCTCGATTTTTGCACCTCCCGATAGATTTATCTGCAAGATATTATCCTTGGAAACCATTGCATCCATAATGATTTTCTAGTATATTATATGGCGGTTAAATTTATCCGGAGGTGAAGAAATCGGACCTTATTCACGTTTGAGCACGTTTCGCTGGCCGCATAGAATATTTTTCTTGCACATTAAGAAAATGCTTTGCTCACAGGCCACTTTACTGAATTTTTGGGCCTTTTTTTCTTTGACAAAAGCGGCACGATGGCAACGATTTTCTTAAGTTTTAATATAAGATAGTAATTCGAGTAGATATTAAGCTGCGGTTTCCTAGGAGAGTAGGTCGTGCTGAAACTGACTGCGACCGACGTTCGCTCTAACCAAAAGCGAAAAATTAAATGAGGATGGTTTCTTAGACTTCGCTCGGTTTTTAATGTATTCAATTAGAGCGGACGTCGTCGTCGGTCGGTTGCGGTTAGTTTCAGTCCAACTGTTCTCCTAGGAAACCGTAGCTTTACTATGACAAACTTAACTGAAATCTAACTGAAAGCGTGACTTTCTTACTTCTATCACTGCTCTGAAGCCATTTTGCTATCAAAACGAAAAATGATAATGCCTAGGCGCACATCTAAACTAAACATTTAACGTTAAACCAAAATTTACACTGATCTCGTCCCGCTGTGCTCAAGAACCTATGGTTTAACTTGATCATCTCATTTTAGGCCAGATTTTTTCACCATTCGATCGATTTATCTGCAAGGTATTATCCTTCGAAAGCATTGTATCGATCGATGATTTCCTAAGATATTATACGGCGGATAAATTTATCCGGATGTGAAAAAATCGGACCTTTTAGTCACGTTTGAGCACGTTTCGCTGGCCGCATAGAACATTTTTCTTGCACATTAAGAAAATAAAGTCACGTAGATATTTTCTGAGGCAGACATTCTAAAAATCGAAGTTGGTAGCGTCGAGAGGTCAAAAAGACCCTCACAGAAGAGTTGTGTCCAATTGTTATGATTGGAATTTTAAATAAAAATTACTGAGCCAAAAGGTGTGTGTTTTCTTAAATTTTATTTAAGTTAAAGGTGGGGTAACCAAAGCGCATTCTTTTAAGTATTTCTGCTCTGAGGCCACTTTACTGAATTTTTGGGCATTTTTTTTCTGTGACGAAAGCGACACGATGGCAACGTTTTTCTTAAGTTTTAACATAAGATAGTAATTCGATAGATATTAAGCCTCGGTTTCCTAGGAGAGTCGGTCGGGCTGAAATTGACTGCGACCGACGTTCGCTCTAACCAAAAGCTGAGGATGGTTTCCTAGACTTCGCTCGGTTTTTAATGTATTCAATTAGAGCGGACGTCGTCGTCGGTCGGTCGCGGTTAGTGTCAGCCCGACCGCTCTCCTAGGAAACCGCAGCTTTACTATGAAAAACTTAACTGAAATCTAACTGAAAGCGTGACTTATTTACTTCTACTTTACTTCTGCCATCAAAACGGAAAATGATCCTTCTGAGTCCAAATATAAAATAGCAATTTTAATGAATTGGTATAGCAATATCAATTTAATTAAGTGTGTGTTAATAGCAACAGGAAATTGTAATTACGATTTAGTTTTTTTTGCTTTTCATTTTTTTGCTTTCTTCCGATATTTGCGCCACCTTTCGAACGTGTCTGCTTACACAAAATAAGAAAGCCACGATCAAAGACGAACTGAACCAAAATATCATTAATAAAATAAGATATTCACGTGAATTCTGTTAACACCAACTCATTTCAATTGATATCTGACAAAAATCGAAGAGAAATGAATTGATACGCAACTATAGCAACCACAGAAATCCACCAATCAGACTACAGTATGCCTTAACAATCAATTGAAGAGAATACGGTTTTTAGGAAATCATTTTTTTTGTTATGCTTCTTTACATATCAGTCATAACAATCAATATTAAATGCTGAATGAGAATATAATAGATATTTTCGTTTCATAAATGATCTGAACTCGAAGTGATCTGAACTGATCTAATCCCAAGTGATGCTACGCCGACACGAAAAGAACATGCAAATATATTATTAAACTCCTAACCTCAAAATCGAAACTAACCCTACAATTTCTCGGTGCTTGAGCGGTAAGGGGAAGGTAGACTAGCGCAGCTAAGGATCGGTTCACTTTAAACGAAAAGAACGCTTACTTGTCAAGCGGATCAGATCTGTTCTACTCGGGGCTACTCCGCTCATTGAAACGAAAACTGCTATAAAATAGAAAAAACAGCGACATTCTACGATCGCTTTTTGACCTGACATTGCTGTAGGATAGACAAATTGAAACGGGTTTGCTACATAATAAGTTTACCCCATGCAAGGCGGTCATGCATGCTGTCAAAGCATAATTAAAGTTAAAGAAGAAATTTTGTTGCAAATCGTTTTTGATAGCACCGGAGACCTCGAGCAGCCTCTGTGCAGCTGTTTCAGCTCTATTTGGGGCTTTTTCAGCAGAATTTCGAACTACGTTTCTGCTGAAGTAGCCCCAAATAGGGCTGAAACAGCTGTGCAGATGCTGCTAGAGGTTTTCACTGCAATCAAAAACGATTTGCAACAAATTTTTATTGAAAACTGCTGTAGATGTAGGGTTCCGTCCGTCACCTAGCAACCGAAGGAGCGACGTCAAGGTGACAGACGTCAATTTAACAGTTGTCAAGTAACGTCAAACTGACAGAAGGAGTGACGTCAAGGTGACAGACGTCAATCTGACAGTTGTCAAGTAACGTCATGCTGACGGAGTTTGGAGATGTCACTTTGACAGCTACAATAGCAAACGACGCGACGCGTCAAGGGGCAGCAAAACAGGTTACGATAACCGTTTTCCAATTGCGAAAATGAGTTACTCAGAGCTCCTCCGAACTGCTCCAAATTCCAACTGCAGGGTGAGGAACGTACTTGAACTGATCCTTTTTACTTTCCCCCGTCCCCTCACGCACCAGTTTCTATGACTACTCGTTTATCAACGCCTATATGACTTATGCAGCGTTCCAATTGAAATCTCGGATGTGTAGTTCGGATCAGATCAGTTTAGATCATCTCAGGTGCTTGAAATTCGTAATTGGAAAGCGGCCAATGTTACGATGACGACCGTCGGCGTCGATATAAACAAAAAATCAGATCAGTCGATTTCCGATTCGCTAGCGACTAGTGTTGCGTATCTCATCCGGTCACTACGGCAACTACTGGGGCAAATTGAATAGATACAGCCCATGGTCGAATAAGGATTAACTACGATCGCCGCTGATATCAACGACATAGTCCATCCAACGATACAGATTTATCAATTCCCCATATTCGACGGATATAAAAGTCGGCGCAGAACTGATTCATATCAGCTTTTGCTAGCACATACACTGATAAATCACTCACACTTGCGTCACGCGCTCTCTATTGTAGTACGACGATAACACACACACACAAGATAATAGCCCAGCGCTCTATTATTGTAGTCAGGTTTTTGTGTACATACATTCGCCCTGCGCTCTATTATTGTAGTTAGGTGACCCCGCCCTCCGTCACACTTCCACACGCATACACCAGTTAACGCTGTTTCCACCATCAGACAAGTACATGTCTACAAAGCCTGTAACTTCCAGTACATCCCTTACCTTCCCGGGACACGCAGTCATCCAAGAAAAGTCAGTGGGCGACTTCATCTTCTTGAATTCGATCGCCTTCAGAGGAGTTACGTCTGAAGCAGTGAGGCGAGTCAGGGATTACGTTTCTCCAAGACCTATTTATCATCTTCTTCAGGCTCATCAGCCTGTTCGCCAGAGAAGCAGACTGCTTAAGACTCATTCGTCGTCGAGGTACAATCACGAGCAATAAATTTCGGTCGTCATTGATTGTCAAAGATCGGTGTCTGACTTGCATTTTACAAAAATCAGTCTTAAATAAATTAAATATAGTGAATAATTTCTTAAATATTTGAAAAAATGTTGGTGTAAATCGTTCTTGATTGCAATGAAAACCTTAGGAGCAAACCCCGCTTCAATTTGTCAATCCTACTGCAATGACAGGTCAAAAAGCGATAGTAAGATGTCGCTATTTTATCTTTAAATATTTAAGTTATTTTCAACGCTGTTTTGGTAGACGTTAGATTACATATTTCGAAATTTTTAATTTTAGGAACTTAAACTGACGTTTTGATTGATAGTGAAAACATTTTAATGCTCGCGATTGTATCACTGCGTCCGATGAGTCTGCCAACAGCTGCGTCCCCCCGTTATTTGTTTTATGTTATTTTTTTACGATTATAATTTTTTTAGTTCATTGTTGAATAAATTATATGCCCATGATGATAACTTACGTGAGAAAGAGAACCTCACTTCCAACTGGTTACGCGTACTGACGCTAAGTCAAACTATGGAAGAATCGTCAACTGTTGTCGAATGTCGAAATGTTGTCAAACTAGTTAACTAGATGGCTCACAGAAAAGTTCGGTATTTATATGATTTGAGTGACCTAATTTCAGCGGGAATATTCAGATGTTCGATTTAGGTTAAGTAACACTAGGCGTGCGCTCCGGAAAGAGCAATATAAATGTGACTTATAATTTGCTGAAGCCTATGTTATATAATTACTTCTTGCTATTGCTTGGAAGAGTCCGGAAGGAAAAGAGCGAACGTTTTTACAAATCCTGGCGCACGATAAATTTCTAAATAATTTTAAATAATTACAGAAACACTAATAGAAATTTTTTTCGGCTTAATCGAGATTCAAACTCGATTCCTTCTAATTATATGCTAGCAGGACTCGAGTTCGAATCTCAACTGTGGTGGAAATATATTTTTTTTAACAGTGATCTTGTTACAGCTGCTTTCGTAACCTCTTTAACGCAGATATGCGTGATTATCCCAAAAATATTTTTCTAATTTACGAATGGCTGAAGATCGCACGTGGTACCCGCGTTTTCGCGCTACAGGCAGCCACTGCGACATCCTCCGTTACTGTAGCAAACAGTCAAGAGTGCAGTTGTATTTTGGTTTCGTTTGAATAATTTAAGTTTGGAGAGTTATTTGTCTATTTCGACCTTCTGGCATTGCTTTGTTGACAGTCACTGAGTGTGCCTCCTTATTGTTTGTGTCCTCTTTTGGGAGTTTTTTATCCGTGTGGATGTATCTCGAATACGGCTTTGCTGGTTTCGGAAACCGCTCTTGTGACGCAGATGCATTTCGTGCATTATTAAGAAGCCTGTGGAAGTGATACCCATTGCAACCTCTTTAAATTCGCCCACGATAGATCACGTGTTCTATTTCGTGAAGCCAACACCATCTATTAATCCTCTGCTTTAGAAATCGTACATTCCTAACTCGCAAGCACGTGTGGTCACCCCGAGAATATTTTTCTAATTTGCGATTGGCAGATTTCGCTCGTGGTACCCTCGTTTTCGCGCCACAGGCAGCCATTGCGGCATCCTCCATGACCTAAACAAACAGTTAGGAGTGTAGTTGCTTTTTGATTTCGTTTAAATAATTTAAATTTGCACAGTTATTTGTCTGTTTCGGCCTGCTGGGCATTGTTTTGTTGACAGTCATTGAGTATGCCTCGTTATTGTTTTGTGTCCTCTTTTGGGAGTTTTTTATCCATGTGGATACATTTCGAATACGGCTTTGCCGGTTCTGGAAACCGCTCTTGTAACGCCAGTGCCTTTCGAACGTTATTAAAAAGCCTGTGGAAGCTAAACACAGGTAAGCCAGTAATTGTGCAATGTGTTGATTCAGTCATCGCTAATATCTTCTTTCTTTTACCCTCTCAGGCTTTCATCGTCGCTTGTTCTTTTGTCGCCGTCTACTTTTATCGCCGACTCTTCTATTGCCGACTTTTATTAACCGAGCTCTACGTATCAGATCTAACTTCTAATATTATCGTAAGTATTTGGGCATTGAGCAAAAGGTCATCGTTTCGAGTGTCTCAACAGCGGACGGCGAGCAAAGAACAGCGTCCTACTATGCGTAAGTGCTTTGAAACTTATTTCGGGGTGACGTCATAGACGCTTTCGCAGAATGACGTCGTAATTAACAATATACAACGCATCCCGGTAAGTCCTTACCCGATTATCTGCTAATTAACACGTCTGAATTTAACTTTAAGTTTATTAGTTATTAATATTGATTCACTGTTAGGTTATTCGATTTTTTCAATCTTGTCATTTGATTTTACAGTGTAACTAAATATCTGTGACATTTTACGTTTTTTGAGAGCTGTAAATTTTCGTTGGACAATTATCTCTGGCGCCTTTAAACAAATTATCGTTGAAGATCGACCCACGACCCGTATCTCCACTCGACCTAGGGTCTGTGCATATAACTACGTACTTTTCTTGCTTAAATAAAATTGGAATGTTACTGAAAACTGCACTTAGCAGTTTCTAGATTAACTCCGAGCAATACTATACAGGGTGTTCTTTTACTGCGTGCAAATAAAAAAACCTCAGTATAAGTACACGAAATGCTAACTTCTGCGGGTATTTTTTGGTGGCTACCGTATCATAGCCAAAAAATTTCGGATGAACCACTTGTTTGGAACTGTTGAAATGTGCGAGAAAGATAGGAAGGTCAATTTCGCCTTCCTTTCGGTATGAATACGCCCACCGATACAAAACTCGATGTTCAACGCAGAGTTTCGTAATAATAATCACTGATGTCGTTTATTAATTATTTTATTTAAAATTTTAATTGTTTTAATTCACTGAGCGAAGTAATATTAAATTTATTTGATTTACGACATCAACTGTCGATGAAAATTTATGCACCAATTAGGCAAGCGCTTTACAAATGTTATTCCTTCACCCTCTTACGTAAATCAACTTTTGCTGCAATCTCGCTGCTAGCTATGAAAGTATTATTACTACTTACTGTCCTTGGAAACAAAGTAAATGTAAAATTTTATGTCTTTTAAAAATAATAAGGGATGAGAAATTAAAATTTGTTTGTATCTCGCTTTTAATTTGTTCGGCAATTGCGAACCGCAGCTTCTTGAATTGCACTAAATTTTAATTTAAAATACTTAAACTTGTAATAACTTGCAGTGAAGTTAATTTAAATTGTAAACATTTCGACCGATCAGATGATCGGAGCTGCGCTGATTTACGTCGTTCTTGCTCAAGATCCAGTAAGGCACTGACCCTGGCCTACTTCTGCTGCGGGTCGTAATTGAAGAGGCACCCGCGTTCCACTTTTAGCTATGCCAGCAGTTCTCAAACGGTTTAGTGAAAATCTGCTACTGCATTTTTCTCGAAAACTATTACATTTACATTTATGTTAAGAACATATGAGTTCAGTCGTTGCCATTTATGGTGATATATTGCAGGTTTAAATATTTGCACAAGCCCGAAGATCCGATCGACTATACTATACATAAATCACAGTAGTAAGGAGACTTTGGGACACCTGGTATTTTAATATTAGGCGTTCAAAAATTCAAAACCAAAAAATTTTCCCCGGTTGCTCATATCGTGCGCGCTCACGCACGAAACAAGCAAAGACAAAATTAAACCTCAACTGCAATTTGTAATCAAGCGACTTGTTTGCCGAGCAAACATCAATTACGAACCACAACTTCTTGAATTGCACTAGATTTTGATTTAATACTTACTTGTAATAACTTGCAGTGAAGTTAATTTAAATAGTAAGCGTTTCGGCGGACCAGCTGATCGGAGCGGCGCTTAGTTACGTCGTTCCTACTTGATATCCAGTAAGGCACTGACTCTGGCCTACTTCGGCTGCGGGTCGTAACTGAAGAGGCACCTGCGTTCCACTTTTAGCTATGCCAACAGTTCTCAAACGGTTTAGAGAAAATCTGCCATTTATGGTGATATATTGCAGGTTTAAATATTTGGACACAGTAAAAGAACACTCTATATATAAACCAACAAATAATCCTAATCTGTAGCACAATACAGGACTCGAATCTCTTTGGATTATTTTGAGCTGAGTTGCAACATGTTTTCTCCTTTTTTTTGTTTTATTTTAGTCAAAACATCGAAACTATTTATAATCCGCTGATAAATAATTCAGACGTTCATTGAAGCCTTCCTATTCGTTCCACGTTTATATTTAGCCGAGCGCACAATAGCCCGAAACTATTTCGTTTCGAATTTGTATTCCATCGGTTCAAATTTAATACTTTAATTCTTCCTCTAGATTAGATTAATTTTCGACTTTGATAAGCTCGACTCGAAATAATACATAAACACACCTTTCAGTCTACGGTTTAATTTTGCAAAGTGCCCAACCGCCCACCCGCATGCAACAATTTCCTTCGGAGCGCTCCTTCGCGTAGGGTAAGTAAACAGAGCGGATAAATTTTCTTTGTTCGAGAAAAACTCGCTTGCTCGCTTTCTTCCTTGCTTGTTTCGAATACGAACGTATATACATAAATAAATAACATCAAACGGGTTCATCGGCTTTTTGTTTCGCCTAATTAAAAAAATCGCTTTGAGCTTTGAACTTTACGGCGGCCGGGGCCTTTTAATCTTCCAATTTGTAAGTTGCGAGCCGGATTAAAACGTACGCCCGGTCGTTATTATTAAATTTTCGCCGACCGGTATTTGATAGTGAAACCGAGAAGGGATTATGCAAATATTATGTTGGCGTGGATTTGATCGTCTTTTTGCGAAATTAATTTAGTCCCGTGCGCTCACCCCCGCCCCCTCTTGTGGAATGTGGTGGGATGTAAGCTCGAGCTTTACGCACGGAGAGAGTGAGAGTTCGAAGGTCGTTTTCACTCGATATATACAATTCAAAAATGCATCCTATCATGCTTAATAATATAATTGTTACGTATGCTAAAGAGTGACTTGGTTCATTCTTTTAAAAACCACTTAGCCGGTAATAGCACCACAATATTATCTGCGCTTTCTAACAATCTTTGTTAACGAGATAATAGATAAAACCACAAATAAAAAGTAATACCTCAAAAACTATTAAAAACTGCTACAGGAACCTTTCCTCATCAAACTAACCTTAAAATAATCTTACTAACATAAAAAATCGTTTTAAAATGTAGAGTGTTACGTTAAAAAGCGATCGCAGGATGTCGCTACTTAAAGCTTTCGTTAAAGCAAATAAGGAATTTCGACATCGTACAGACAAATTAAGATAAAAACAAACGTAGATAATTTCGTAGTGTTTTGTAATAATGTTATATTCTTCGCCAAATACCTAAACAAACTGTTTATAACCGATAAACATCCATTGTTTCTCGAACAGGACAAAATTGAATAAACACTGTCGTGGAAACTAAAGCCAAAATCAAGGCCAAAATAGCAAATATCTCGGAAATGGTTAACTATAACGGTTTTGGACAAGTACACCGAACTGTTTTAAAAAAAAGTTTGTTGCAAATCGTTTTTGACGCAGTGGAAACCTCGAGCAGGCTCTATACAGATGTTTCAGCCCTATTAGGGGCTTCTTCAGCAGAAACAAGCTCGAAATTCCACTGCAAACAAAAAACGTCTTGACCAATTTATTCGCATTTGCGAAGCCAGCTACGTTTCTGCTGAAGAAGCCCCAAATAGAGCTGAAACAGCTGTATAGAGGCTGCTCGAGGTTTTCACTGCAATCAAAAACGATTTACAACAAAATTTTTAAAAACTTTCATTATGCTTTGACGCAAGCGTAACCGCCTTGCATGGGGGACTTATTAGGAGCAAAACCGCTTCAACTTGTCAATCCTTATGAAATGTCAGGTCAAAAAGCGATCGTAGGATGTCGCTGTTTTACCTATATACCGAATTGGTTTAAAAGAGATGGAAGAACAACATGTCTTTGTTAAAATTTTCAAAAGTCTGCTCACAAAAAAGTTAGGGCATTCTAAAACTGACGATGGTACCGTAGTAGCGCCCTCTACCTGCTACATCAAAATCGAGGTCAAATTATTATTTATCTCCTCAAGAAACCTCTGTGTGCCAAGTTTTTAAAGCAAAATGTCGAAAACTTTAAGAATTATTGAAGAAAATTTGTTACGGTTTGAGAAACCGCTTCCCAAAAGTCACCCTGTATGTTAAGTTTTGCATTGCGTTCATTTCCGCTGGTGCACTAATCCACCGGAGATATGGATGTGAAAATAATTGCATTTTTTACAACAAATTGTTCCACGCCTCGATTTAATTTTGTGGTGCAATTCGCAGACTGCTTTCTTTTTGCATACATCTCAGAATACCCCGGCAACGATTTTCGCCGTTTCAGCATTCTTAACCGCCTTACGTAAACTATCATCAGCCCGGAGTTTCTATTTTTTGCATTGCGTTCATTTCCAATGGTGCACTAATCCACCGGAAATATGGATGTGAAAATAATTAATAACAAATTGTCCCACGCCTATATTTAATTTTGTGGTGCAATTCGCAGACTGGTTTTTTTGCATACATCTCAGAATACCTCGGCAATAATTTTCGCCGTTTCAGCATTTTTAACCGCCTTAAGTAAACTATCATCAGCCCGGAGTTTCTATTTTTTGCATTGCGTTCATTTCCAATGGTGCACTAATCCACCGGAGATATGGATGTGAAAATAATTGCATGTTTACAACAAATCGTCCCACGCCTCGATTTAATTTTGTGGTGCAATTCGCAGACTGCTTTCTTTCTGCATACATCTCAGAATACCTCGGCAACGATTTTCGCCGTTTCGGCATTCTTAACCGCCTTACGTAAACTATCATCAGCCCGAAATTTCTATTTTTAGCACTTTTTGCAAGCGTTTGCGGCTGCGTTTCCGAGTTTTGCGTAAGAACCAAATTAAATGTTACTCTAAACGACGGGACGATCATAAAATCCGGCGACGTCTCGACGTTTAGAGTAACGGTCATAAAAGCCGGCGTTATATGGTTCTGCGAATTGCAATTTCTTGCACACTTCTTATTCCGACGGAAAGATTAAACTGCGTTCGCGTTTGACATTGCATGCCATTGGTCCTTTTTACGTCATCTTGTAACCGTTTGGCTTTTGTTTATGTCACGATGATTTCGATTTGTTTAACTTCGTTTTCTTTGCTAGGGGTAAGGCCCAGTTTGGCTTTATTAATTTTAGACGTGCTTGAGGGGGGGGGGGTAAGACCAAGTTTGGCTTTATTAATTTGAGACGTGCCTTGGGCACGGAGTCGTCGTTGTAATGGCCCGGTGGTGCTCTCCGCCGATTTTCTCTATTTCGGCATTCTTGACTGCCTTTCATAAACTATCATCAGCCCGAAGTTTCTATTTTTAGTATTTTCTTGCAAGCGTCTGCAGCTGAGTTTCCGAGTTTTGCGTGAGAACCAAATTAAATGTTATTCTAAACGTCGGGACGATCATAAAATACGGCGACCTTTCGACGTTTGTGCGAATTACTATTTCTTGCACACTTCTTATTCCGACGGAAAGATTAAATTGCGTTCGAATTAGGCATTTCATACCATTGGTCCTCTTTAAGTCATTTTATACCCGTTTGGCTTTTGTTGGTGTCAGGATGATGTTGATTCCTTTCTTCATTAGGGGTAAGGGCATGTTTGGCTTTATTAATCTGAAACGTGCCTGGAGCACACAGTCGTCATTGTAGTGTCCCCAGGATAGTGGCGGGGTTTCAAGGGGCTCTGCCTTATTTCCGCTGTGTGTCCGTCTGGTGGACGGCGCTCATTATGGTATCACCGAGGAACTTGTGGGGAGGTTTCCTCAGGTGTATAGTATTTTTTTAAATATTTTTCTCTCTACCTAAAGGCTTCATTTTAGGAACTAGGGAAAAACTTTAAAATACAAAAGTTATAGGGCTGTATGTGTACTCTACTTTTTAGAGTTATCACATGAAACAAAAACGCATCGCAAATTGGAGAAAATTATGCAATTCGTGCTTTTCTTTTTTAATAGAACAGTTTGAATATTGTTGAGAGCCGTTCGTGATATAATCGTCTTTAAAATATCAATACATTAACGTTTGAAAAATTAAGACGGCGTGGAAAGATGCTTATAAAAGTTCTAAACGGCTGTTTTAATTAAACAAAAGACTATATGAATTTGAATATTCGAGACCCTACATAATGAACTACTAATAAAAAAAAATTCAAGGCCACCTTAACACATTAAATATTAATTTATAGATTTTCTAACCTCAAACATCTCACAAATGGCTTTTCTAAATGTTAACATATTATAATATTTTTGAGTCAAGAAGTAATGTAAGTTCGATTATTAGGCCACCAAGTATATTAGATAATACTGTACGCCTAATGTATAACAATAAACAATAATCAGGAAAAAGTAATCTTTCATCTTAGCAAAAATATGTAGGTATTCAATTTTAAAAAAGAAAACAGGACTTGTATTTTTTCTCAACTTTGCTCTAGGCTTTTGTTTCTTGTGACATCTCCAAAAGATAATAGACGTGTAGTGTGCAAAATATTAAAAAAAAAAAACAACTGTGCATAAGACTTTTTGTAGGTTCTTGCGTGGTGACCTGGAGGACGAAAACTTATTCAAATTGTCTCAGCCTTGTCCCGCTTGTTAAGGACAGGCTTTTAATTTCACTTTAAGTTTGGCTTTATTTTACGACATACTCTTCGTACCGCTTCAATGTACAACGCTTTAGTTAATTTCCTCAGCACAAATCTTTTTTCTATTTAGGTAGACAATAAACAATAATCAGGAAAAATTCATCTTTCATCTTAGCAAAAATATGCAGGTTTTCAATTTTAAAAAAGAAAACAAGACTTGTATTTTTTCTCAACTTTGCAGTAGGCTTTTGTTTCTTGCGTGATGACCTGGGGGACGAGAACTTATTCAAATTATCTCAGCCTTGTCCCGCTTGTTAAGGACAGGCTTTTAATTTCACTTTAAGTTCAGGCTTTAAGTTTGGCTTTATTTTACGACATACTCTTCGTACCGCTTCAATGTACAACGCTTTAGTTAATTTCCTCAGCACAAATCTTTTTTTTATTTAGGTAGACAATAAACAATAATTAGGAAAAATTCATCTTTCATCTTAGCAAAAATATGCAGGTTTTCAATTTTAAAAAAGAAAACAAGACTTGTATTTTTTCTCAACTTTGCAGGAGGCTTTTGTTTCTTGTGACATCTCTAAAAGATAATAGACGTGTAGTGTGCAAAATATTAAAAAAAAAAACTGTGCATAAGACTTTTTGTAGGTTCTTGCGTGGTGACCTGGAGGACGAAAACTTATTCAAATTGTCTCAGCCTTGTCCCCCTTTTTAAGGACAGGCTTTTAATTTCACTTTAAGATCAGGTATTAAGTTTGATATTATTTTACGACGTACTCTTCGTACCGCTTCAATGTACAACGCTTTAGTTAATTTCCTCAGCACAAATCTTGTTTCTACTTAAGTAGACCATAAACAATAAACATTAATCAGGAAAAACTAATCTTTCATCTTAGCAAAAATATGCAGGTATTCAATTTTAAAAAAGAAAACAATTGTATTTTTCTCAACTTTTTGTTGGTCTTGCGCGGTGTCCTAGAGGACGAAAACTTATTCAAATTATCTCAGTCTTGTCCCCATTGTTAAGGACAGGCTTTTAAGTTCAGGCATTAAGTTTGATTTTATTTTACGACGTACTCTTCATACCACGTAAATGTACAACGCTTTAATTAATTTCCTCAGCACAAATCTTGTTTCTACTTAAGTAGGCAGTAAACAATAAGCATTAATCAGGAAAAACTAATCTTTCAACTTAGCAAAAATATGCATTTAAAAAAAAAACAAGACCTGTATTTTTTCTCAACTTTGCCGTAGGCTTTTGTTTCTTTTGACATTTTTAAAAGATAAGGGACATGTAGGGGGCAAAATACTAAAAAAAAAAAAACTGTGTGTAAGACTTTTTGTAGGTTCTTGCATGGTGACCTGAAGGACGAAAACTTATTCAAATTGTCTCAGCCTTGTCCAATGAAATGTTAGTCGTTCTTTAATATATCTGGTTTCTTAAGAAATCAATTTAATTGGGCTGGTATGGTAATTTTTTTAATTAAAAAGTTTATTTTGATACTGAGTAATATTTAAAGGGATAAGCTTTTGAGTATATTTTGCTTGTTAAGGACAGGCATTAATTTCACTTTAAGTTCAGGCTTTAAGTTTCATTTTATTTTACGACGTACTCTTCATACCGCTTCAGTGTACAACGCTTTAGTTAATTTCCTCAGCACAAATCTTGTTTCTACTAAGGTAGACAATAAACAATAATCAGGGAAAATTAATCTTTTTTCTTAGCAAAACTATGCATTTAAAAAAAAAAAACAAGACCTGTATTTTTTTATTTTATTTTTTCAACTTTGCAGTAGGCTTTTGTTTCTTGTGACATCTCTAAAAGATAATAGACATGTAGGGTGCAAAATACAAAAAAAAAACTGTGCGTAAGACTTTTTGTAGGTTCTTGCGTGGTGTCCTGGAGGACGAAAACTTATTCAAATTGTTTGAGTCTTGTCCCCCTTGTTAAGGACAGGTTCTTAATTTCACTTTCAATTTTCAATTTTAATTTTCATTGTCAATTTTAAGTTCAGGCTTTAAGTTTGACTTTATTTTACGACGCACTCTTCATACAGCTTCAATGTACAGCGCTTTAGTTAACTTCCTCAGCACAAATCTTGTTTCTACTCAGGTAGGTGGCAAATTGAAATTAAACTTTTGGGTTTAACGCCTTCTATCGCCTTTATTACCAGATTTACGAAAATAATTCTCCAGGGATGTATGTATTTTAAAATTTTATATTCTAACTTGTTACTGCGTACAATTAAGTTGAATTTCAGTTTTTATTGCAACATCTTTGTTGAATATGACAAACGTTCGGATTCTCGTTGTATAAAATAAAGCTTTTAGGTAGGGTGCATAATACAAAAAAAAAAGAGAAAAACGTACGTACGACTTTTTGTCGGTTCTTGTCCTGGAGGACGAAAACTCGCTGCTGTTACATCGACCTCCGGACACTGTAATTTAGATTCACTGCTGATAACAATTGAAATAGGACAAACTGTTCCTGTTTCAAAAACTATCTTACTTTCGACTTCTCAAAACAAAGCAACCAAAAAGTAAAAAATGCGACTTTCTCAATAATATGTATTGGGGGGAAGGAAGGGGTTCTTATAATCATGTGATCCTTCAAATAAACTTTAAAAAGTCGTAACGGCATTAGCAACTGTTTAAGTACGTTTCTGTCTGGGTACTTATTTTAATTCACCCTGTTTATAAACAGTGCAAATTTTAGTTAGTTGTGAGTTAAGTTTTTCTTGATGGTGGTGGGCACTGTCATGTGGTTTATTAGCTTCGACTGATTTCCCCATGAGAAAATTTCCACCCCCCACATCACGCATTTCAAACAAGGAGTATTTCATTACAGGAGGGCCGCAAATATTTCGCTGATTTCAATGGATCGATCGATAACTGCCTGCGCCTTCCTGCCATTTAGTCGCCCACAGAACACATAATTTGATCAGTTTCGGCTTTCCGTCTGCTCGTTCGGCCGAAAATCTCGGTTTGTTGCGATTCGACCGGTACTAATTGACCGGGCCGGTGATCCACCGCGCCGAATTGTACCTAATACACTTCAAAGCGAACTCGCCCGCTGTGTTTCTTTTTTTATCCTGTTTTCTGTTTTTGTAATCAGAGCGCTTTGCCTAATGAACGAAAACCAATTAATATCTATTTGCATTGCAAGAGCCTCTTTCGCATTCGGTTTATGTTACACTGTTTGTTGTTATTGAATATCGTATTTCCAGTCCAGTTATTTTCTAACTTTCCGAAATTTATACGTACCAATGTTTAGTTTCAGAACTTTACAATCTCTTTTCTTTCGTTCACGCTTCTGCGCCAGCTCTTTTCTTCATCCGTCTCTCAAATGCTCCCGCATTCCGCCCAATCATTTTCTTCTGATTGTCACGATTAGATTTTCAATAGAACATTAAAAATAAAAATGTCGGAAACTTAAAATTTATGCGTAACCACATTCCATTAACGAATTCAAGTACGATGAAACTAGAACGAAACGTTGTGCGAGCATCGCAATCATATCCGCATAGGCAGTGTTAAGTATTATTTCAAAAAAACTACAACGGGACCTAGTTAAGCATGCAATTTTTGTGTATGTTTGCAAACAGAACGATGTAAAGAGTGCGAGGAGAATCTCGGAAATTAATCGTTGAGACGATTCACCCCTCAACCCCTCAAAAGGCCGTGCGTCTCTACCAACGATGGAGAACGCCACTGGGCTTTAATCAGTAAAACGTTTCACTTCAAGAGGTCCTTGCCGACCTGCAGTTCGTCGTCAGCGTCGCCGCCTTCACCCCTGGACTCAACATCTGCCCCGTCGCCACGAGAAGGGCCACACTGTCGCCTCAGTTCCTGCCGCCGCCTTGCCGCTGGGGAGATCAAGACATCCCAGCAACTCCGAGGTATCGATACAACCACAAGACGTCCAGCCCTCAAGAATCGAGCACCCCATTTAGCGCCACAATACCTTAGATATTATTATTTATTCCATTACATATCATTATTATTATTATTCAGGTAGTCGCCCAACAGGATAATCCCATTTACAGGACGAAAAAAAAAGAAGAGTAGATATAGAACGATTAGAACTAAACCTAAACCTAACCTAAAACAAAAGAACAAATGTACACCTACAGATATATAGATATACAACTAAAGGTATAAGAATAAAATATAATGTAAAAAGAAAAAAAAAGATCTATCTTAAAATTATATCATTGTACAATAGCATCAACATGACGGCGCATAGAGTAAAGAGGTGCCTTAATTAGAATGTTACTCTTTGGTATTGGCAGTTTAAATGTATTAGTACATCCGGAGTTAAATCGAGGTACTAGGGAAGCCAAGATTTCAGGACAAACAATTTTAGAGTGAAGTAACTTCCAAATGAAACTGGCACCATGCAGATCTCGTCGGTGTTTAAGAGATTGAAACTTATGGGTTTGCAGTAAGAAGTCATAATCAACGCCTCTCTCAGGATAAACACCTGCGATTTTAAAGGTAAGAAATTTGAGAAACCGACGTTGTATTCGCTCTATGTCTAATTGATAACAGATATAATACGGAGACCATACCTGAGAAGCATATTCTAATCGACTGAGAACAAAACAGTTGTAAAGGCACTTAAATATCTCAATATTGTTAAAATACTTCACAGATCTCAAAACAAACCCTAAAGATTTACAAGCTGCAGTGACAGTGACGTCAATGTGGTGAGAAAAGCTTAAAGCCGAATCAAAGGTAACACCCAAATCTTTAGTTACACTTTTCCTAGACAGTTGCTCACTTTTAATACAATAATTGTAATTAATAGGATATACCTTTTTTGTATACGTTACAACGCAACATTTGTTAACGTTCAACTTCAGACAATAATCAGCGCACCAGGAAATAATCGTGTTTAGGCACTGCTGGAGCCGTTCAGCTTCCCAAGTATTTGAAATAGAAGCATAGATTTTTAAGTCATCAGCAAAAGCAAGCGAGTGACATTCTAATGAGTCTAGTAAATCATTGATGAAAATGTCAAAAAGTAGGGGTCCTAAATTTGAGCCCTGAGGAACATCAGAGGTCACTGGATATTCAAGTGATTTATAGCCACTGAAAAAGACGTAATTCACTCTGCCAGATAGATAGGATTGCAGAAGACACACTAAAGACGGAACCATTCCTAAAGAGCTGAGCTTATTGAGAAGGAGACCATGATGCACTGTATCGAAAGTACTGGATAAATTCGTCTATATGACATCAACCTGACCTTGCTTATCCAAAACTTCCGCTATGTATTGCGCTATGGTCACCAAATCTGTAGTAGTAGATCGACCAGAAATGAAACCGTGCTGATGGGGCGAAATATAAGAACTAATCCTACTGTAAATTAGCTTATAAATAACCTGTTCAAAAATTTTGGCAAAATTATTTAAAATGGCAATAGGACGATAATTCGCAAGCTGTGTCTTATCATCTTTTTTAAAAACGGGCATAACTCTGGCGCGTTTCCAGATGTCTGGAAAAGTAGACTTAGCAATTGCAAGATTTATAATATGCAGAAGAGGTTTTACAAGCACATATCTAGCATCACGAATCAAGAAACTTGGAATTGAATCCTCACCAGCAGTAAACTTTACTGGAAATTTTGCCATAACTGTTAACAGTTCTTCTTCAGAGACAGTTGGCATTGAGAACGGAGAAACATTTGAAAAGACATCCGAAAGCACAGTGTTTTGAGTGTCAGGCAAAAACGTACCAGAAAATAATTTTGCAAATCCATTGACAATATCTTGAGTACTCCTGCATGTCTTATTATCACTTGAATATAACTTATTAGGAATACGAGAAGTGCCCTGCCTCATGTGGACATATTGAAAAATGTGCTTCGGATTAGAGAGAATAGATTCTTCAGCACGATACGTAAATGATTTATACGCAGAAGATATTTGTTCTTTACATAATATTCGTAAACGTTTAAACTGGCGAAGAAAAATTAAATTGTCTGTAGCTAACCACTTTTGTCGGTAATGATTTTTTAACTTTAAATTACGAATAATTGACGACGTGAACCAAGGAGGATTAGTAGTTGTATGAGATTTATACACAGGTACTGTTCTTTCAAAAATACCATAAAAAAATCTCACTAAGTTTTTCGATACAAATATTAACATCAGAACAAAATTCAATAACGGACCAATCAATATTAAGAAGATCATTGAATAGTTCAATAAAATTGGCTTTACGAAAATTATACCTGCTAGCTTGCGCAACAGGAAAAATAGAAGGTCTTACAAGTGGTAAACTTTTATCTTTTATATATCTTTTCTCTGATTTATGTAGAAACATTAATATTAGGTAAAACCTGTTTGTTTCTATAGAATAAAAATAAACAAAAATTATTACATGATTAATTTAAAAATCTTTCAAAATTTTTCATTTTTATTGGTCCAGCCCGGTTAATCGAACACCCAGGGAAGCCGCCTTCAACAAATCACCTTAAGACTACCCACTTCACAAGCCCTTCAGAAACGCCATTATAAACAAAGTATTTCAATTAAGAAAAGAACATAAATCTGGTGTGTTTCTTGGCAATGCGAAGTTGTTTTGTTTTCTTTGTAATCATTCTAAACTTATTTCTATTTCTAATTCAAGTTTGTATAATACAAAATGAGCAACGTGATTTCAAGATAGACGTGAAAGTTGTACTTTTTGTTGCATTTTTGAATCCCGAGTAAATTCTAGCCTGAAACGATGGGTCACACCATAGGTCTGTCTCGATTGGTTCCGGAGTTGCAGTATTAGAAACAAATAAAAAAACTCACGCTAGACCCATGGCGCGACCCATCGATTCAGGTTACAATTTACTCGGGAATTCAAGAATGCCATTGTATACAGGGTGTCTCATTAAAAGCATTCAACTTTGAGATATTTTTCGTTCAATTCTTTTTTTTTTCAGGAATTCAAAGTGCGCTGAAATCTATTATGTATATCGTCGCTTAATTAAAAAGCGATTTAATTGTCGGCAGACGCTTACCATAACAAAAATTAACCAAGTAGCAACACTTTTCTATCATACACAATCAGGATAGTTTGACCTTGAACTTGACCTTCAGTTTGACCTTGACTTAATTCAGCGATAATTTTTATTTAGTTTCAATTATTTTACTTTTTTAACTTTTACTTGGACTCACGTCCAAGCCAAGCAAGCAAGATTGGGTTGACCTTGAAATTTATCTTGTTTAGTTTTATTTTTTCTTTGGTTAAACTCAGTAGACTGAGCTCAATTGGGTTGGGCTGACTTCATCTTGGACTATTGTTTCAGTTTCTCTTTAATTTTTAGACTTTTTTTAAATTTTACTTTTGAAATTTTGTGTTTTCTTGCTTGAGTTGGACGAAGTTTGGTTGAGTTTATATGTATACAATGAATTGACCTTGAGACGTGCTGGTCTTAATTTGAATTAATTTTTATGGATTATTATTAATTTACAGTTTTGTTTTTTACAGTTAATTGGGTTGGACTGACCTTGAGATTGATTGAGCTTCCTTTCGACTAATTTGTAATGATTTGCTTTCATTTATTTGTTTAATATTTTTCTTGGATTAGGCTTACAACGGTCCGCCTCAATTCGGCTGGTCGGGTTGACCTTGAGTCAAAATTTATTAATATTTAATATGTTTAATTTTTTTTTTGTTTCAATTCGTCTTTTCTTGGATTGAATCACTTGGATTGGGCGGACCTTGTTAACATGGACTAGATTTTCAATAATGCTTTTTTACTTTTTCTTTAATTTCTTCTTTTGATTAAACATACCCATACTGAAATTATTTGTTGATTTATTGATTGATCTTGAGATTGGCTGGATTTCATTTTTATTTTTCGTCCATCCTGAGTAATCGAACACCCAGAGAAGTCGCCTTCAACAAATCCCCAGCGGCAACACCTTAAGGCCACCCACTTCACTCGCCCACCTGCTTCATTGTGATACAGTGGAGGACTCCCCTCTCTACGATGAGAATCCCCGGAGTGGCAACCCCACCCCCGTTAAATTAATCAATTATCAAAACAAGAGGTGAATTTTCGCATTAGATTGTTTAAAGCTCTACCTACGCCCCTACAATTCCAGAGACTTCACCGCGACGTGGTGAAGGCCTACCAGTGACGCTATTGATGCCCTCCCTGTCAAAAATTAGTTGAAATAACTCACGTCCTTATACAGATCTGAAGAAAGAAGTCATCAAGTGTACGAAAAACACGAAAATAGAGGGGCGGTGATGATGGCGGTGGCGGTAAAAAGATAAGAAAGACAAGAAATAATCGATGTAGAGAGAGTTCTATCAATTCTGTTTAATTGACATTACGTTTCAAATTCCTGCACGCAGAATCTTTGTTTAATATCTTCGGAGTTAGTGTGGCATTCCTCTTTTTTCCCCCCTATTGGTTAATGCTTATGTCATAAACTCCTGCAAGTTTCACCCGGCGCGAGCTCCCCGCTTGCTGTTTTTTTCTAATTCAAAAATAATTTATCTTTATTAAAAACCCTCCCCCCTCATTACGTAACCCTACGCTCATGTCCAAGTAAGGAGATTCCCTCAACTTTTTTTATTTCCCGATCGGTTAATGCTTATGTCACAAACTTCAGCAAGTTTCACCCTGCGCGAGCTCACCGCTTGCTGTTTTTTTTTTAATTCGAAAATAATTTATCTTTATTAAAAACCCTCCCCCCTCATTACGTAACCCTACGCTCATGTCCAAGTAAGGAGATTCCCTCAACTTTTTTTATTTCCCGATCGGTTAATGCTTATGTCACAAACTTCAGCAAGTTTCACCCTGCGCGAGCTCACCGCTTGCTGTTTTTTTTTTTTAATTCGAAAATAATTTATCTTTATTAAAAACCCTCCCCCCTCATTACGTAACCCTACGCTCATGTCCAAGTAAGGAGATTCCCTCAACTTTTTTTATTTCCCGATCGGTTAATGCTTATGTCACAAACTTCAGCAAGTTTCACCCTGCGCGAGCTCACCGCTTGCTGTTTTTTTTTTTAATTCGAAAATAATTTATCTTTATTAAAAACCCTCCCCCCTCATTACGTAACCCTACGCTCATGTCCAAGTAAGGAGATTCCCTCAACTTTTTTTATTTCCCGATCGGTTAATGCTTATGTCACAAACTTCAGCAAGTTTCACCCTGCGCGAGCTCACCGCTTGCTGTTTTTTTTTTTTAATTCGAAAATAATTTATCTTTATTAAAAACCCTCCCCCCTCATTACGTAACCCTACGCTCATGTCCAAGTAAGGAGATTCCCTCAACTTTTTTTATTTCCCGATCGGTTAATGCTTATGTCACAAACTTCAGCAAGTTTCACCCTGCGCGAGCTCACCGCTTGCTGTTTTTTTTTTTAATTCGAAAATAATTTATCTTTATTAAAAACCCTCCCCCCTCATTACGTAACCCTACGCTCATGTCCAAGTAAGGAGATTCCCTCAACTTTTTTTATTTCCCGATCGGTTAATGCTTATGTCACAAACTTCAGCAAGTTTCACCCTGCGCGAGCTCACCGCTTGCTGTTTTTTTTTTTTAATTCGAAAATAATTTATCTTTATTAAAAACCCTCCCCCCTCATTACGTAACCCTACGCTCATGTCCAAGTAAGGAGATTCCCTCAACTTTTTTTATTTCCCGATCGGTTAATGCTTATGTCACAAACTTCAGCAAGTTTCACCCTGCGCGAGCTCACCGCTTGCTGTTTTTTTTTTTAATTCGAAAATAATTTATCTTTATTAAAAACCCTCCCCCCTCATTACGTAACCCTACGCTCATGTCCAAGTAAGGAGATTCCCTCAACTTTTTTTATTTCCCGATCGGTTAATGCTTATGTCACAAACTTCAGCAAGTTTCACCCTGCGCGAGCTCACCGCTTGCTGTTTTTTTTTTTTAATTCGAAAATAATTTATCTTTATTAAAAACCCTCCCCCCTCATTACGTAACCCTACGCTCATGTCCAAGTAAGGAGATTCCCTCAACTTTTTTTATTTCCCGATCGGTTAATGCTTATGTCACAAACTTCAGCAAGTTTCACCCTGCGCGAGCTCACCGCTTGCTGTTTTTTTTTTAATTCGAAAATAATTTATCTTTATTAAAAACCCTCCCCCCCTCATTAGGTAACCCTACGCTCATGTCCATGTAAGGAGATTCCTTCACTTTTTTTATTTCCCGATTGGTTAATGCTTATGTCATAAACTTCTGCAAGTTTTACTCTGCGCGAGCATCGCGCTTGCTGTCTTTTCTTTCTGTACCGAAAGTAGTTTATCTTTATTAAAAACCCTCCCCCCTCATTACGTAACCCTGCGGTCACGTCCAAGTAAGGAGATTTCTTCAACTTTTTTTCCCCGATTGGTTAATGCGTATGTCACAAACTTCTGCAAGTTTCACCCTGCGCGAGCGCCCCGCTTTCCGTTTTTTTTTTTAATATTGAAAATAGTTTATCTTTAGTAAAAATAAAGTGTGAGATCAGATCTGTTTGCGTTGTTGTTGTTGTTAGAGATTGCTTCTTCCCGACTGAGAGGGAATGTGTATTTTTAAAGTAAAAAAAATAGTAAAAAAAATAATAATAAAAATTTAATCGGTTTTTGGAATAGCTATGAAGCCTGTTGGCTTAGATATAAGGCTTTTCCGGCCAACGAACGCGGCCGCCTCCTGTACTCGCACGTAAATCTGAATTGGTAATTCAACTATTTACTAAATCGTTTGGGGTAAGAATCACCCGGCCGAGCAAAAGCTGTTTAAGCCCCGCCGTTATTAAGGCTCACCGCGACCGCCAGCGCAGTGGTGGCGGAAAGCCGCGCTCGTCTTAGGGGCGGCTGCTACCGTCGTCGTGGAGGGTCGCAGGGACGGACGTTGTTTACTTTATGGCCGTGGCCGCCTGCGTTTCCGGTGACACTGAATTTAAGGTAAACACAAGCGGCGCTAATCGATTCTCCCAAATTAAATTAGCTCTCAGCCTGAACCACCACCCCTTTATAAACACAACTCGAAGCCTCGCATCTGAATACTTAAAATTTGAATTTCTAAGCATATACATGGTTGTTCTAAAATCCGTGGACATAGTTTAACCACCTCAAAATAAGTCGATTTACCCAAACTATCTTTCTAACCTCAAAAAAAGTTATAGTAAGATATGCGTTGTGCTAACTCTGTTTTCTATGCTAGCAAGTAACTAAAACCACCTGTTACCTTGTTGTAATCAAATCAATTCAGGCGTTTCTTTGTTATAAGAAAAAATAACTTTGCCTTCTTATCTTCTTAGAGCTTTGAAAAAGAAAATATCGGCTTAACAAAGCAGTTTCGGATATACATAGATGTATGGCTTTGAGGTGAGGAGTCTGTGGTTAAGCCATTTCCGCGAGAATTAAATTGCATGTTTATTCTAGGTTGTAAAACTCGGCGTTGCGTTAGTTTCTTGTACCCTCTTACTTCCTGCAAAGAACACTTTCTGTCAAATTGTTTATTTCGACAGAGCTAATAAAATTGATTTCGTACTTGACATTTAACGTCGTCGGGTCTTATTTACTCGGTTGGTTTTGATTTATGTCACGCCGGTTAATCGAAAACCGTCGTGACATTAATCATAACTAACAGAGTAAATTTATGTAACGTCGGCTTTTGATTCGTTCAACCTCCTTCTTTTGCTTATACTTCTGGGCGAAGCCAAGTTTGGTTTTATGAATTAGGGGCGAGTGTGTAGCGTTTATTCGTCGTTTCGTTATCCCCCGGAGTACGATGGTGCGTTTGTGTTGGGGGGCTGCGACCCATTGCGTGCCTATATTCCATGGCGAACAAGGCATCGTTGGTTTCGTATCGCCAACGGATTCAGAAAGGCAGCTTGCAATTCAACAAATTCGGTTGGAGCTCTGGTGGATCCAAAAGCTCGAGCTGGCTTTTCTCAGCCTGTCTCTTATTGCGGCTGCGGGCTCACTTCAGAATTTGCATTTATTTTCTAAAAATAAGTTTGTGTTTGCAATCTCATCGCGTCGCGTCGTAGCGCAAATGGGTAGTTCCAACGCAAGTAGCGATATAATTTTGTGGTGTAATTCGCAGGCACTTGTTTTTAATACATCTGTAGATATTCCGGCAATAAATCCCTTTACAATTTCGCTGTTTCGGTACTATAATAATTGCCTTACGTTAAACTTTTATCGGCCTCTCGGAGTCGTTTTGCTTCTGCATTGATTTCACAGCTGTTTGGAATCGTCCGCAATTGCATTTTCGTGAGAATTAAATTGAATGTTTATTCTAGGGTTGTAAAACTCGGCGTCGCGCTAGTTTTTTGTACAATCTTACTTCCTGCAAAGAACGCTTTTTGTCAAATTGGTTATCTCGACGGAGTTGGGTTTTATTTACTATGTTGGGCCTTATTTACTCGGTTGGGTCTTATTTACTCGATTGGCTTTGGTTTACGTCACGTCAGTTTTTCATTCGTGCAACCTCCTTCTTTCGTGTGTACTTCTGGGCGAAGCCAAGTTTGGCCTTACGAATTTGGGGCGAGAATGTAGCGTTTAGTCGTCGTTTCGATATCCTCAGGGTACGGTGGTGTTTGTGTGTGTGTGTGTGTGTGGGGGGGGAGGGGTAGTGGTCCCTTTGCGTGCCTCTATACATATTCCATAGCGAACAAGGTATCATTGGTTTCGCATCGTCAACGGCTTTAGGGGGGTAGCTTGCAATTCAACGATTTCGGTTGGAGCCCTGGTGGATCCAAAAGCTCATGGTGGTTTGTCTCAGCTTATCCCTTATTGCGGTTACGACCTCAGGCCAGAATTTGATTTCGTATAATGAACTCTTGCGCTTTACAAATCAATTCCCGTTTGTGTAAAGCTAATCGCAGATCCGCTATTATTAATTTTTTTGATCTGAGTTTATCAACACGTCAATGTTTTGGTTTCTGTATATAAAACTCATTTCATTACGTAATCCGTTATTCATTGGCTTGATCTAAATTCTTTATCATGTAAATTTGGTTTTTGCTATTGTTAAGTAAGTATTGCTTTAATAAAGGTGCAAATACACGTTCAATTTTAAGGTGCGCACACATCCTTCTGGTGTTTTGATCTGTATTCATGAACAATTTGTCGTTACGTGATACTATTTTCACCGACTTTAAACTATTGTGTAGATGATGAGTCGTTTTCCTCTTTATCGTCTCCTGGTCTCCGGTTAAGATTAGGCGGCGCTCAATTATTTTTTCGCGTTTAAGTAAATCTTGATGCTCGTCACGATTGAGCTGCTCTCTGTGCTGCTGTAAATTAATTTCCTTTGCATAATCTTGTTTTTACTCGGGTAGGTAATAGCTAGTCAATTTGTTCAATCTTTTTTTCTCTCTTGGTTAATACTTATGTCATAAATTCCCGCAATCTTTTTTCCCTCTTGGTTAATACTTATGTCATAAATTTCCGCAAGTTTCACCCTGCACGAGCGCTCCGGTTGGCGGTTTTTTTTTATATCGAAAACAGTTTATCTTTATTAAAAACAAACAAACTTGATGCCCGTCAAGACTGAGCTTCTGGCTGTGATGCAGTAAATTAATTTTCTTTGCATAATCTTGTTTCCTTGGCAGTTGCCAACATAAGATTTCCAAAAACTGTCTACTTCAGAAACGAAAAGTAGAGCTGTTTAAGCCGAACGGAAAGCGAAATGTATTATTTGATCATGAAATCGTACGTCAGGATAAATAAAACAAAAGAAAATAAAGATTAAATTCGCCAAGCAAACAGCGAAATGAAACCTCTAAATGAATTTAAAAAAAAGAAAAAAAAACAGTATTTCCCCGAATCGACGTAGGCGATTTAGCACCGTAACACTCTCTCTCTCTCTTTTCTATCGAGCCAAATTAAAATGAAAATTTAAAAAAGGACTTCTAAATAGATCCCACTTTATGTAAAGCAGCATAAATACGGCCAGGGCATTTCGGAAGTTTAATGTTTTCCCAATTCTGATTTATATGACGTTTCAAATTCCTGCACGGAGAATCTTTGTTTAATATCTTCTTCGAAGTTAGTGTGGCTTTCCTCTTTAAGCGCGAAGACCGCCCCCGCCCCCTGATTACGTAATGTCATGTCCAAGCAAGGAGATTTCTTCAATCCTTTTTCCCTATTGGTTAATGCTTACGTCATAAACTTCTGCAAGTTTCACCCTGCACGAGCGCCTCGATTGCATTTTTTTTTTATGTCGAAAATTCGAAAATAGTTTAGCTTTATTAAAAACCTTACCCCCTCAACAAAAACAAACAAACTTAATGCCCGTCAAGACTAGCTGCTGGCTATGATACTGTAAATTAATTTTCTTTGCATAATCCTGTTTCCTTGGCAGTTGCCAACATAAGATTGCCAAAACTGTCTACTTCAGAAACGAAAAGTAGAGCTGTTTAAGCCGAACGGAAAGCGAAATGTATTATTTGATCATGAAATCGAACGTCGTGACTAATGAAACAAAATGAAATAAAGATTAAATTCGCCAAGCAAACAGCGAAATGAAACCTCTAAATGAATTAAAAAAAAGAAAAAAAAGACACAGGATTTCCCCGAATCGATGAAGGCAATTTTGCACCGTAACACCTCTCTCTCTTTTTTCTTTCGAGCCGAATTAAAATGAAAATTTAAGAAAGTACTTCCAAATAGGTCCCACTTTATTTAAAGCAGCATAAATACGGCCAGGGCATTTCGGAAGTTTAATGTTTTCCCAATTCTGATTTATATGACGTTTCAAATTCCTGCACGGAGAATCTTTGTTTAATATCTTCTTCGAAGTTAGTGTGGCTTTCCTCTTTAAGCGCGAAGACCGCCCCCGCCCCCCTGATTACGTAATGTCATGTTCAAGCAAGGAGATTTCTTCAATCCTTTTTCCCTATTGGTTAATGCTTACGTCATAAACTTCTGCAAATTTCACCCTGCACGAGCGCCTCGATTGCAGTTTTTTTTTTATGTCGAAAATAGTTTAGCTTTATTAAAAACCCTACCCCCTCAAAAAAACAAACAAACTTGATGCCCGTCAAGACTGAACTGCTGGCTATGATACTGTAAATTAATTTCCTTTGCATAATCCTGTTTCCTTGGCAGTTGCCAACATAAGATTGCCAAAACTGTCTACTTCAGAAACGAAAAGTAGAGCTGTTTAAGCCGAACGGAAAGCGAAATGTATTATTTGATCATGAAATCGAACGTCGTGACTAATGAAACAAAATGAAATAAAGATTAAATTCGCCAAGCAAACAGCGAAATGAAACCTCTAAATGAATTAAAAAAAAGAAAAAAAAGACACAGGATTTCCCCGAATCGATGAAGGCAATTTTGCACCGTAACACCTCTCTCTCTTTTTTCTTTCGAGCCGAATTAAAATGAAAATTTAAGAAAGGACTTCCAAATAGGTCCCACTTTATTTAAAGCAGCATAAATACGGCCAGGGCATTTCGGAAGTTTAATTTTTTCCCAATTTTGATTTATATGACGTTTCAAATTCCTGCACGGAGAATCTTTGTTTAACATCTTCTTCGAAGTTAGTGTGGCTTTCCTCTTTAAGCGCGAAGACCGCCCCCGCCCCCTGATTACGTAATGTCATGTCCAAACAAGGAGATTTCTTCAATCCTTTTTCCCTATTGGTTAATGCTTACGTCATAAACTTCTGCAAGTTTCACCCTGCGTGAGCACACTGCTTGCTGTTTTTTATGTCGAAAATAATTTATCTGTATTAAAAACTCTCCCCTCTCATTAAGTAACTTTACGTTCATGTCCAAGCAAAGAGATTTGTTCAACGTTTTTTCCCCTATTGGTTAATGCTTATGTCATAAATTTCTGCAAGTTTCACCCTGCACGAGCGCTCCGGTTGGCGGTTTTCTTAGATCAAAAATAGTTTATCTTTATTAAAAACAAACAAACTTGATGCCCGTCAAGACTGAGCTTCTGACTGTGATACAGTAAATTAATTTTCTTTGCATAATCTTGTTTCCTTGGCAGTTGCCAGCATAAGATTTCCAAGACTGTATACTTCAGAAACGAAAAGTAGAGCTGTTTAAGCCGAACGGAAAGCGAAATGTATTATTTGATCATGAAATCGTACGTCAGGATAAATAAAACAAAAGAAAATAAAGATTAAATTCGCCAAGCAAGCAGCGAAATGAAACCTCTAAATGAATTTAAAAAAAGAAAAAAAAAAAAACAGGATTTCCCCGAATCGACGTAGGCGATTTAGCACCGTAACACTCTCTCTCTCTCTTTTCTATCGAGCCAAATTAAAATGAAAATTTAAAAAAGGACTTCTAAATAGATCCCACTTTATGTAAAGCAGCATAAATACGGCCAGGGCATTTCGGAAGTTTAATTTTTTGCAATTCTGATTTATATGACGTTTCAAATTCCTGCACGGAGAATCTTTGTTTAACATCTTCTTCGAAGTTAGTGTGGCTTTCCTCTTTAAACGCGAAGACCGCCCCGCCTCCTAATTACGTAATGTCATGTTCAAGCAAGGAGATTTTTTCAATCCGTTTTCCCTATTGGTTAATGCTTACATCATAAACTTCTGCAAGTTTCACCCTGCACGAACGCCTCGATCGCTGTTTTTTGCGTCGAAAATAGTTTATCTCTATTAAAAACCCTCCTCTCTCATTACGAAACCTTACGCTCATATTCAAGCAAGAAGCTTTATTCAATATTTTTTCCCCTATTGCTTAATGCGTACGTCATTAACTTCTGCAAGTTTCACCCTGCGCGAGCGCCCCGATTGCTGTTTTTTTTTAATATCGAAAATAGTTTACCTTTATTAAAAACTATCCCCCCTTATTACGTAACCTTACGTTCATGTCCAAGCTAGTAGATTTGTTCAATCTTTTTTTTCCCTATTGGTTAATACTTATGTCATATATATCTGCAAGTTTCACTCCGCGCGAGCGTTCCGGTTGGCGGTTTTATTTATATCGAAAATAGTTTATCTTTATTAAAAATAAACAAACTTGATGCCCGTCAAGACTTAGCTGCTGGCTGTGCTACTGTAGATTAATTTCCTTTGCATAATCTTGTTTCCACTCAGGTAGGTGGCAGTTGCCAATATAGGATTTCCAAAACTGTCAACTTCACAAACGAAAAGTAGAGCTGTTTAAGCCGAACGGAAAACCAAATGTATTATTTGATCATGAAATCGTACGTCAGGAGTGATGAAACAAAAGGAAATAAAGATTAAATTCGCCAAGCAAACAGCGAAATAAATCCTTTAAATTAATTTGAAAACAGGAAAAAAGCAGGATTTCTCCGAATCGACGTAGGCGATTTTGCACTGTAACATCTCTCTCACTCTCTCTTCTTTCGAGCCGAATTAAAATGAAAATTTAAAAAAGCACTTCCAGATAGATCCCACTTTATTTAAAGCAGCCGGGGCATTTCGGAAGTTTAATTTTTTTCCAATTCCGTCCGAAAAGCATCCGAAAACGAAATTAAATACCCATCACATTTCGACTCCGATATAAACAGGAGGAGGCTGGCTGCCCTCGTCGCATCTCCTCTACAAAATTTAAACGAATATCCTCAAAACTCCATTTAGGTATTAGTGCCCGTCCCCCCGCCCGCCCGTCCGCCCATGCTTTCGGCGACGACGAGAGGAGGTGGAGAGAGCCTATTATGCAAAAGTTTTTCAGGACCCGGGTGGGTATATTTCAAACGTCATGGAAAGCGCCTTTGCGGCGACTAATTCCCTGTTTTTTATGCCGATTTCATTTCGTAAAATCGCGACGGAGACAGATAATGCTCGAAATATGTGCGCTCCGGAGATAAAACTTAAATTAATACGAATAATTAATGGCGAGCGCTCTCGACCGGGAACAACTTCAAAAACAATGATGTTATCTTTTTGATGATGATGATGGCGACGGCGACGACGACGACGGAAAACGCGGAGAATGAAAGAACAAACGAACACAGGATAATTAAGGCATCGTCGCGACGCTTTCGGCGGACGCATTTGCAACAACAAGCTCTCGCTCTCTCCTCGTGAGCTTACCAAATTCGATCGCAAGCCTCGGTAATTTATTTCGAAAACAGCCAGCGGTGTTGCCGACTAATCAGAAGCGGTTTCCGGTGACGATTTGCTTAAGAATTAATCAGGCCGGGGGTTTGATTAGGACGTGAAAATTCCGCCGCGCTCGCGTCGCAAATAGGCACTCACGTTTTAATTAGGGCACGGTGATATTGCTTCGTGACCTGGATTCCACCTTCGGCTAAAAGGCGAAACTCGTCAAGTCCTCATGTGCTTTCCAAATTAGTCCTTTTGTCTTTCCCTTATGAAGGAACAAGGAACAAAACCTTCTGAATTAAATGTTCTTTTGAAAGCTCCCCGGCAATGCGATCGCAAACACAAGAAAACGTTCTACGATCACTCGAATAGATTACTTTGAAAGTGTACAATATGCTTAGTACACAGACTGAAGTCGAAAAGAAATCAATCCATTATCCAACCAATGAGGTGCAGGCAAATGATTTAATTAGTGTCTGTGACTACCCCATAACATACCTGTTCGAGTCAATAACAAAGTGCAGCAGAAGTATAATACAATTATATCTTTAAACCCCAATAAAAGAAGGAATCGATTCCAGATGAGATGTTAAAATAAAACGCAAGGGTAAATTGATTTATAACAAAGGAGATAAGTCTGGACCAAAATGCAGTTTTCGCACTTCTCACACGCCCCAATTTAGGGGCAAAATATCGTTACGGTAATTTTGGGTTTAGGGGCATAGTAAAAGTTGTTGGCAAGATTTTTTTTGTTTAAATGTTATAGACAAGCAAAACTATCTGAGGACGGAGTTACAATAAACATTCGCTCACCATTGATTAGGTCTCTCATTCCTAATGTTCTTTCTTTCTCGCTTCCCTGACCGCAACAGGCGCTGAAAGTAAACGTCTTAGCCTCCGGGCATCGTTTTCCAATTCAATAAGAACCATGCAAATTATAAGTAACCCTTTACGAGTATCTATTCAGTAAAATTGAACAATCCTCTTACCGGGGCCGCTTTCCCGACCCCACCTTCTCCAGTGGCGAATCTAGAAGTTGCAGCTCCCTCATGATGACATTGAACACTGGGGAAGTCATCCTCGCACGTTGACTTCTTATCTTCGCATGCATTACCCCCCACATTCACCTGTGGATACAAAACTCACCCCTTCCGATGGATATTAGCATACCTTGCCTTCCGAGCATACGGTTTCAGGATCAGTTGATGTCATCGACTGCGTAAGTGTCAAGCACCACTCCGTACCGGTCCAATGACATCATCATGTCAGACCTTTCTGGATAGCTCAATGCTATCACCTGGTCAGGAATGCAATTAACCGAATCCCCACTCACAATGAATGCATAATACAGCTAATTGCTTTGCCGGTACCGTGCTCTTAATCGGTGCTGCTTGCACACCGCGGCAAGAGCCCCGATACCGTATGCTGGTGTACGGTAGCATTCTCTGACCAACGCCGCGGATCGCGTCCCGGACAATATTCTGCTACCAGAATACCTCCGCATAACTCATGACTCATGACCCTCACACCGCATTGCCAAACGTGAGAATGTACCGCCCTAACACTTCTGCCAGAACGTACCATCTCAGGTCTATTCTGCAGACACAGCTAACGCCTGGCAACACATAACACATCTCTAATAAATTATCGCCTCCTCAAGGCTACTATTTCGTGGACAGCCCTTATCAAATATCCACTACACATTACCATTACCACCATCGCCAGCCCCGGTTATTCCACGTTCACCTACCGCGCTAACCCTAGGGAGACTGCCGTCTCTGCCGTTTCTTTGCTGCCAAGACTAAACACACCCTCATATCATATTACCAAACTAATAACGTAAACAAATATGCTAGTGCTTCAGGGATATTCCAACAATGCATAAACTTTTTTAAAATGTAAACTTCAAAAATAAATAACTACAACAAAGTAAAATACAAAAGAACGCATTTCTTATAAATAATTAGTTAAACTTATATGATGTATGTCTGCAAAGCGCGCTCAAGTATTTATTATATTGTTACGATTTCGTAAAAGAAGTTTGGTGTTTGACTAAGATAATCTTTATTTTAGGGTCAGAAATTACAATGTAACAAAACTTTTACAACTGACAGTAATCAATTTTTTTTTTGTTGCTATCCATTGTGGTAATAGCCACCTACATTACGTCACCGTTGGTAATGTTCGTTACAATATTATGCATTATGACGTGTAACCTTTGAAAGGAGCGTAATCTTTATTGAAATCTGGTTATTTCGGACCAACGGATATTTTGCACACGGCACCAAAACTTTAATAAATGCAGGTGACCGTTCAGGATCATCTCGCATTATATATTTTATTTACAAGACATCCTCATAATATAATTTCCACTCGCTACATTTATCCATCGCTACAATTTTTTTTTTTTTTTGAATAAACTCTAATAATTTGCTAGTTAATTAAAACCGAAGATATTTGAAGCGTTACGAAAATTTATATAACTGGCAATAAGTAAGTTAGGGGTGAGATCTGAGTTTACAGAAATACAATAATCATAACCAGGGAAAAGCATTCGGGCCACTTGTTTCGTGAACGGTACGAAAATTTAGTGCTGAGACTGTATACCAGTCTCGCTCATAATGTGGGAACGGTCGCAGTGCATTCCTTTCCCCCCACTCAATATAAAACATTTCGATGCATCGTATCGGAGGCCGCGGAAAGGTGGCAGGAGTAAATAGAATATTCTAGAGTTCCGTAATTGGGCTGCAGCCCAGTTACAGAATCTATTCGTTAACTGATTATAAGATTATATACATAATATATATATATAATTATAAGATTATCTTAGTAATATACTATTATATTCGGCGTAAAAAGTTTCCACCAGAGAGTTGCTTGAATTCTTTTCCTTGATCATAACATTCGATTATAAAAGTTAATTGTCAACAATTGCAATGCAATTTCAGAAATTACAAATAAGCAAATAAAATCATTTTCAGCTGACAATTGGTACATGTCACTGAGTTCCCTGAGTTTCGAAATTCGGCCTCCAGATGGCGTAACGATCGAATGAGAACTCTAATGAGAGCGAAGTAGGCGTGAATGACCAATGATCGTTGATCGAGATCAGGACAATGAGTTCGCCAATCAGAAACACTGACAACCTCATCGTCTTGGTTTCGGAACCATCTTATTGGTCGAACAATTATAAAAAAAATGTATTTTAAAAGCAATTTACAATTAGCACAACAGCGGGAAAAACGATTCGCCGCCTTTCTTCGCAGATAACAAACTTGGGGCAAAATAAACTTAATAAAATTAAGCAGAAAAATAAAATTTAATTTCGAGAAAAATTAACTCAGCGACGAGAGTAAACACGAGTTTTTCATTAAGCTTGCGCCGATTAACCTTTGTCATAATTGTCAGCGAGTTATAAAAACTAAAATCACGTGACAGTTTAAAATTCTTCCTGCAACCAATTTTTGAAAACCGAACAAATTCAAGAACAAAATGTTTTCGTTTCGATTTACGATTACCACGGCACAATGGGAAAAGTAATTCTTCTATCATCTCTTTTCATGAAACAGAAAATAAAAATTAACTTCGACAAAATTGAAATCGGCGACGAGAGGTAAACACGAGCTTTTCATTAAGCTAAAGCCGACTGACTCTTTTCACAATTGTCACCGAGTTATAAAAACTAAAGTCACGTGACAATTTCAAATTTTTTGTGTAGCCATTTTTAAAAACTGAACAATTTAAGAAAAAAAAAATAAGTTAAACAGAAAATAAAAATTAATTTCGAGAAAAAAAAAAGACAAATAATGACCGACGCGAAAGGATGCGTTAACCTTGAGTTAAGCTCAGCTTGGTTGGATTTATGGAAGAAAAAGGATTGGATTAACAAATAAGATAGGGATGACAAAAAAAGGCTGGGTTGTTATGTAAGAAAATTTTAAAAACAAAAGTTTAAGAGCATTTACCTATAGATTCGGAGAAAGAAACAGGATAGTTTGACCAAAAAAAAGGCTGGATTGACCTTGAGTCGATTATACAAGAACATTTTTAAAATAGACTGAGTAAAATTTTTTTATAGTAATTATAAGATAGACGAAGACAGGCAACAGGTTAAGTTGAGTTGGATTGGATTAACAAAAATAAAGTTTGGTTGACAAAAAAAGGTAAGATCGATAAAAAGAAAGTCTGCGTTAACCTTGACTGGGTCTAGGACAATTCGCCATCGCCGATTTGTCGTCGCCAATTCACCGTCGTCGATTCGTCGTAGGTACAATTCACCGCCGGAAAACTCGCCGTCGGTAAATTCGCCGTCAGCGATTAAAGTTTTAAGTCCAGGTACATATCCAAATAATAATATACCGATAATTATATGTAAATAAAATAAAGAAGTTAACATAATTAATGGAAAATAAAATAATTTGTTATTAATTAAATGTGATACATAGATAAAGAAACAGATAAAAAAATTTGGTCTTCCAGGAAGTATTTCTTATTCTTCAGGGTGTTCGTAAAATCCCTCCAATTCTTCTTTTTTATATTTTCAGATTCTGCTCAAAATCATATTGGTTTTCATATCAATCAAAATCATTACACATCAAAAGTCGACTGCTTTCAAAATATTGATTCATGAAAGCTCGTCATTTAAAATTATAAATTGAAAAAGGGGTTCCATTAAAAAAAAAATAGAATTATGATAATGTGTATGTACAGCACCAATTTTTTCGTAATTTGTGTCTTACGGTGGTCGCACTGTAATTAGGAATTTATTTTAACTTGAAATAGAAAAACAGTAGTAAAGTCCATTTTAATTTACTTGAAACGTACTGAAATTATAGTTATTTTCTACAGTTCGTAGGTATAACTTGGATATTATCTAAAATGGTCAGAAAGTGTTTTAAAGCTCATCAAGCTAAATAAAGCAGCAACATGAGATGGCGAATTGGGCGGACGGTAAATTGGATCGACGACGAATTGGTTCTACGACGAATTGGCGACGGTGAATCGGCGACGGCGACGGCGAATCGTCCCATCCCCACCTTGACTTCAGTATATACTGTATTACTGTTTAATGGAAGGAATTTTAAAACAATTTTAAATTAATGCTATAATAATGAAATAAATAATACGATCTAAGATATTGTCACGCTAAACAGGGTGTTCGATGTATTCGCAAGACGTCTCAGGGTTGTAGTGATACTTAGGGGTTGCCGAGGTGTCTTGATCTCCTCTAGCGGTGAGGCGGCGGTAAGATCTGATCGACGGTGTGGTCCGTCTCGTAGCGTCGGAATAAATATAGAATGTTGTGTCCAGGGGTGACGATGGTGACGTCCGTCCTTATTTATACCGGCTTGTTTGCTTACATAAAAGTTTGTCGATACATGCTTGCTTAACTAGGTCCTGTTTTTAAATAATAGCATTGACTGTGCGATAATGATTGCAGTGATCGCAAACATTCCCGTTTCATAACCCACGCGACGTCTTCGATGAATTTTGGAATTTCGTAAATAGCATGTGATTACGCACTGATTGCGATTAAATTTTAAGAGCGGTAATTATTTGCGAAGTTTCTTTTTATTTAAATTGTTCTATTAAGCATCTAACGTGACAGTATGTTGAATAATTTGAACAAACTGTCAGTTAATTTTATAATTAAATTATTGCAAACTTTCGTACGTGTCATTTACGTGTAAATCATCATTGGAATAAATGATGTCTTTGTTTTCGTCGATAGGCATTACATTACATTTCAATTTGTATTACCAGGCTTAAGGTCCTTCTTATTAACTATAAAGAACTATTTATAAAGAACGCATTAATCTGCGTATTGAAACAAAAAAAAAAAACGAAAGAGGAAATGGTTCATACGTCATAGACAGGAAATGGTAACTAAAAATCTCGTTGAAAAAGTCTGAAGAATCAGTGAATGTGTTTGGAGCGTCGCGTGTCGTACTCGTTATAGTTTATACCGATTGAATACTTACGCTGGGGATTGTAGATGTGCAGCCAAATTAAAAGCTGTTTTCTTGTAGATGTTTTATATCTAGGAAGAAAAACGCACATTACGAGTTACTTTGCGCACAGAAATCGCTTGTCGTAAATACCTGATTAATTGTTGTCAGGCTTTGAAAAGCTCAAAAACAAATCGTTTAGGATGTTCACATTAGAAACGGGAGTCAGATTAACAGGAAAGTTGTTTTTTCAGTGCAGGAGGGAGGTTCTAAATGAGGGTCGTAATACATGTGACGCAATTACAGATAATCACGGGCAAATTCGCGACGTTGATCATAGCTAGGCAGTCCCTCGTGGTGAATTAGTAAAATTTCAGTTATAAAAAATCATTCCCCCAGTTTTTTGTTTTGTATTGTTTGTTATATGAGTTCTGACAATGTAAACATACTTTTATTGGGACAATAAACTCTTATTATTATTATTATTGTTAGGTCGTCACGTGTATGTACAACTTGAAACCTCATTTCGTATCATGAAGTCAACAAATGTCTCGTCTAACAAGAGGTTTTGTTGACAATCGTTGAAAGCAGGCTGGTCACTGGTCAGAACTTTAAAATGATTTTTGAATAAGTCAGAGTCTCCCAATTCAATTTCGCCTGCCCCATCACACGATGATATTAAAACGAATTTCAATATAAAACGTAACGGCCATCGTCAAGAAAGTTCATTAACTCTCTTGATTATAGTCGCCTGTAAAATAATTTGGCGTTCGCATTAAGGCGATTACATCTCGTCATTAAAGTATTTATTGTGCTGTTTCTTTATCGGAAGGGATTAAGCTGATGCATTCAAACGACTGATTAAATTTAAGGCCGGCTTTGCGTCGTCGTTGTCGCTCTTTTTATCTATCGGAGAGGATAGAACCCGAGCCTAGCATAAAAGTGCGGACACTTTAACCTATGCACGCCTGATAGTGTCGTTTGGTTGTTATTTATCGTTATCTATCGTACATCAGTCCGAGTTATTTATTTCTTAAATTCAGTGCAGATCAATATTTATTGTGGAGAAGTGTGTGTGTTACGTACTTCTATGTAAGTAACTACATAGTTTGAAGTAAAGGAGTTGCGCGCCGCTATTTTTAGATCATCCGTAGGTGTGTTAAGAAACTTGCATATCATTGCATTCCTATCTTTTTATAAGTATTGATTTATTATGTGTTTTTGTAAGCAGTGAAATGCACTCTGCCAGCTGTTTTATGCCGAGTAATTTGGATTTTCTTCTTTGCAGATTCAAGCAACGACAGTTGTCCGCCGCGGTGTGTTGTTCCAGCTCGACTGGGCGAATTAGGGAATGCGATTGCTGAGTGTGAGTATTTTTGATAATAATGGTTATAAATTTATAAAATAAAACATGCAAAGACCGAATCTGTCAGGTAGATTTATAGGAAATTAATTTTTTGGTTGAAATTTTTGGATTTGGTATATAGAGTTAGGTTGAGTTGAGTTGGGTTGCCCTGACAAAATAGATGTGGTTTATAATAAAAGTAGGGTTTATAAAAAAAGTTGACTTGACAAAAGAAGAGAGGGTTGACAAAAATAAAGGCTGAGTTAACCTTGATTATTTTCATTATATCACATGAGCCACTAATTTAATTATTTTAATATTAAAAGTTGAAATTATTAACAAGCAAGTATTAATCGAGTAGGTCAAAGTCAGAAATTGTTATACAAGGTATTTTGCAAAAGTCTAGATTAACTTTCATCGCAGTTGCAATTATTTCCCATGGGATCACTTATGATAATAGAATTAACTTGAGTTTAAATAGTAACTGAAAGTGGTGTGAATGGCGCCCTTAGACGGCAGGATTAATTTATTTTTTGATGTTAACCTACTCGACTAATATTTGCTCATTAACAATTTCAACTTTTAGCATTAAATTTATTATACTAACGGCGCTTGTGTCTGGTAGTGTATATTTTGTAATAAATTGTGTAACTGATTATTTATTAGAAACTAAAATTTTGCTCAATTTTTTTCTTAACAGAACAAAAGTCAGTTATCATGAGGCCAAATTTTTACCTATGGCCACAGTAAAGAAAAGTACTGTATAAAAGGTCGGGCACCAGTTAGGTTAAATTGAGTTGGATTGGGTTAACAAAAAAAAAAACAATGAATTAACAGAAAAAAAAGTCGTAAGTTGACCTTAAGTTCATTATGTAAAAAAATTTTGAAAGTAAAACTTTAAGATGAATTAGAGTTGTGGAGGAAAAACAAATAACAATTGTCGCTGAAGGTTGGGTTTACAAAAAAAAAGGTGGAGTTGATAAGAAAAATGGCTCTGAGTTAACCTTGAGTTATTATGTCAAAAAATTTTAAAAATCGACAGTTAAGAGTAATTTTTTTATTTACAACTATTATAAAATATAAAAACTTGTGGGGGAGTTAGGTTAAATTGAGTTGAACTGGACTGCCAAAAAAAAGTTGGGTTGATTAGAAAAAATGGCCGTGTTTACCTTATGTTCATTATGTAAGGAAATTTTAAAAGTAAAAGATTTGGATGAAAAACAAACAAAAATCTTCGTTGAAGCTTGGGTTGACAAAAAAAGATTGGGCTCACTTTGAGTAAGGTTGGCCTGACCTTGAGTCGATTCTACAAGAAAATTTAAAAAATAGAATTTAAAGAATAGGTAAATATCTTTTATAATTGACATATTTTTATGATTGACAAAAAAAAGGTTAGGTTGGTAAGAAATATAGGGTTGACAAGAAAGAAGGCTGAGTTGACCTTCAGTTCATTATGTAAGAAAATTTTAAATTTTTTAAAAATATTAAGGATAATTAGATGTGGAGAAAAACTAACAACAATGGTCGCTGAAGATTAAATTGACCTTGAGTAGATTACAAAAGAAAATTTTAAAAGTAGAATGTTAAGAGTAAAAATTTTTTTACAATTATTATAAAATAAACAATGACGGGCAACGCTAAGGTTAAGCTTAAAAGTTGGATTGGATTGACAAGAAAATGTTCGGTTGACAAAAAAAAAGGAATAGCTCGACGAGAAAAAGGGTTGAGTTCCATAGGCAAGAAAATTTAAAAAATAGAATTTGAAAAATAATTAGTTATGGAGAGAAAAGCAAACAACAATTGTGGCTGAAGGGTGGGTTGATAAAGCAAAGGTTGGGTTGACTTGAGTTGATTCTAGAAATTTTTTTTTTAATAGAATTTATGAGAAAATATTTTTTTTCTAAAATTATTATAAAATATACAAAGATTGGCAACAATTAAGTTAAGTTGAGTTCGGTTTTATTGACAAAAAATGTGTTGACAGAAATGGTAGAGTTAGGCAAGAAACAAGATTAAGTTAACCTTGAGCTCCTTATTTAAGAAAATTTTTAAAACAGAATTTTAAAAATAATTATTATTAGAGATATGAGAAAAAAACAGAAAGGCTAGGTTGGCAAAAAAATTGTTGGGTTGACAAAAAGGTTGGCTTAGAGTTCATTATGTAAAAAAAATTTAAGAAATAGTATTTTAAGAGTAATTGGTTCTAGTTGTAGAGAAAGAAAACAAGCAACAATCGTCGCCGAAGATTGGATTGGACCGTGAGTTGATTATAAAAGAATTTTTTTTTTTTAATTATAAGAGGAAATAATTTTTTTTTATAATTGTTATAAAGTATACAAAAACGGGCAGGTAATAGTTAGGTTGAGTTGATTTAGATTGGGTTAAGAAAATAGTTCACGTTTACAAAAAACTGGTCGAGTTGACCTTAAGTTGATTATACAAGAAACTTTAAAAAATATAATTTTAACAATAAATGAAAAGTTTTCATATTTTCTAATTTTCAATAATAATACAACCGGACTGATCTGATTAAAAGTTAAACTGCTGTTTTACTGAAATAGGTTACTTCATTACGCAAGGTTATCAATTAACCTCACCCCTCCAAGTAAGTTATTTTCGAATTAAGACGAAAAAATATTTAATATAATCAAACGTCTCGCGTATACGTCAAAGTCCTGCTCTTGTATGGGGGTCCTAATTGACTAAGTCAGCTCTTTGTCCGGAGTGAGTTGCCTGGCCCTCTACGCCGTCGCGGTCCGAAGTTTCTTCAAGCAAATAGTTTTTACTGAGTAAATCAGCTGTTAATCTGGAGTGAATTGGTTGTCCTCTACGCAGACGTGGTCCGAAGTATTGCAACTGAATACCGCAAATCGGCTGGTTAGAGGGAATTTCGAGTTCCTCAGTTCTTTATCGTACTCTACGTCAATCGGCTACAAGAAGCTGTAAAGAGTTTGCTACCTCTTTGCCTGTTTTATAAAAACTTGAGCGAAGTCGGTTGTCATCTATGGCTTTAGACGATCGTAATGATAATGGTTGCGTTTCATAAAGTGCCCACTCAGTGGAGATGGCATAGAAAGACAAAAAAGAATAGTGCGTTTCAATAAAGGGTGCCACCCAGCGGCTTACGTAACACATTAGACATTGGCCGGTAAAGTGCGACCCCAATGACCCCAGAAAAGCACAACTCCCAAGGACTTACTCCCACGGTTCGAAAAACCACCCCTCAAACGCGTGATTGTAACCTACACATACGTGACTGAAGATCGTCAATAAGGGAAACTAGCAACAAAATAATAATTAAAAAAGAAGCGATTGAAGATCGCCCTACATAAACTGATCGTAGCCAAAATGTTTAGTGATAAAAAACGTCGTCGTAGAAATACGTTTTATTAAACAAAGCAAGACATTGATAAAGCTGCTCAAACGAACTCCATTATGGTATGCAATGTCTAATTAAATCGTAAACACGGGGCACACTCTAAAAAGTCAAAAACATCTAAGCTAGAGTACTCCGACCTCAACTTACACATGTACACCAAAGGCGGAAATTAAAAAATCTCACCTTATGGTGAGATTTCAAAACGATGTTGCGTACAATAGATAAAATAGCGACATCTTACGATCGCTTTTTGACCTGACATTGCAATAGGATAGACAAATTGAAGCAGGACTTGCTCCTAATAAGTCAAGGTGGTCATGCTTGCTATCAAAGCAAATAAATTGGACAAGTCATTTTTGTTTGCAGTGGGAATGTCGAGCTACGTCTCTGCTGAAAAAGCCCCAAGCAGGGCTGAAACAGCTATACAGAGGCTGCTCGAGGTTCTCACTGCAATCAAAAACGATTTGCACAAACTTTTTCTAAAAACTTTCATTATGTTTTGACAGCAAGCATGGCCGCCTTGCATGGGGGACTTATTAGGAGCAAATCCCGCTTCAATTTGTCTATCCTACTGCAATCTCAGTTCAAAAAGCGATCGTAAGATGTCGCTATTTTACCTGTTCATCAATCTTACATCGCAATTGCGAATAAATTGGATAAGTCGTTTTTGTTTGCAGTGGGAATGTCGAGCTACGTCTCTGCTGAAGAAGCCCCAAGCAGGGCTGGAACAGCTGTACAGAGGCTGCTCGAGGTTTTCACTGCAATCAAAAGCGATAGGGGGTTCTCCCCCTACATCTAAAAAAATAGTAAACTTATGGGATAAGTTCTGAAAAGCCAAAAAGGGCGCAGCTGGAGTACTCCGACGTTAGCTTACACATGTACCTCAAAGGCGAAGATTAAAAAGCCTCACGTTATGGTGAGATTTCAAAACGATGTTTCGTATCCTCCGATGGGGTTCTTCCCGTACATAAAAAAAAAATAGTAAACTTATGGGGCAAGTTCTGAAAAGTCCAAAATGTTGCAGCTGGAGTACTCCGACGTTAGCTTACACGTGTACCCCAAAGGCGAAGATTAAAAAATCGCACGTTAAGGTGAAAGTTCACAACGATGTTTCGTGCCCTCCGACGGAGTTCCCGCGTTAACGCAATCTGATGGAAGGCTTCCAAAACCATTGTAACTGCTGAAGAAATTCCGAATAGGTCGTTAAACAATCCTCCATTTTTTTTTCTTCTGGCAGGAAAAAATTGTTTCACTCACATATTCACTAAACCGAAATGGCAGCGAGTTGAAAGTTTACGCAGGAAGAATCTTGGAACAACTCGATGACATAAGCAGTAACCAATAGAAGTAAAGAATTAAAAAGATCTCTTTATATATGGTATAAAATTAGCGCTAAAAAGCCGGAAGTTGACCAACATAGATTCCGGATATGTTACAAAAAAAAAACAATCAGGGTTGCTAATTCTGAAAAGTCTCTACATATTACAGCTGGGTTCTTTTATTCAACTCCGTTCGCTCTATTTACTCTTTTGGTACTTTTGTCTCACTTTTGATACAAGTAAAAGTGAGACAGAAGGGTGAAAAGAGTAAATAGAGCGGCGAACGGAGTTGACTAAACAAGCGCAGCTTATCTTAAGAAATTTTTGCACCGTAACAATTCTTATTGGCTTTTCAATAACGCATCCGTTCACTGTGGTGTGAGTAACTTACACCTTTGTAAAAGTGTCGCTTACAGGTGTAACAACTCGGAATTAACAAATTACCCATTACCTCCAGGCCTACTGTGAGTTACTGCTGCTGCTACTACATTAAATTTAATACGGGATATTAGCGTCGGCAACAAATTGGGCATGAATAAAATATCAAATTCTCTCGACGGGCGGCGGGCGAGCACTGCTTATGAAGTCGTTCCGAATTACATCGATTAATCTAATTTAATTAACAAGTGTTGATGTGACTCGGATAAATTGCCCCCTTACCCCCGCCCTCCGTTCAACGAGGTGGCGACGGGCATTTCCGACCTGGCTTTCGAATTAATTAAATTTTCTGAATGCGTTCGCGTTTTTAATTTCGAATTTCTGTTATTGCGACGGCGATAAATTTTAATTCAAGTACACTGCTTAATAACAGATTTTTTTTTTCTTTTTACGAACTAAAATAATATTATAATGTAGCACTGGTTACTTACGTTTTCGCTTAAATGAGGCGGGAAAATTGAGTGGAGAATTTCGGTTGTGCGATAGTTCTTAAAAATCAACGGCCGGGCCGGAATCTATGAAAATTGAGGCTTGTTTTAATACGTCTTTATTCATTTATTTACAATTATAGGTTTTAGGTAAAATCAAATCGATGAGAGCTCAAGATTCGAATCATTATCACCTTATAAGTAAGGTGATCAGGTGATTCTAATATCGGCAAGGCGAGAACAACCCAACTCAACCAATAAAAGAACTTTGCTTTCTTTGAAGGAGGGCTCACCATTGGAATGCCCAAAAGAAAACGAGCAACTTTTCTGAGAGAGAGGGGGACGATATTTTTGTACAGAAATTAACGCAAAGTAGTAGTTGTTGAACATTGAAACAATGAAAAATAAATTTAAATAGTAAATTTTGAATTCAAAAGCATAAGTAAGTTCACTATAAGACTATATCAACTTGGCATCATTACTGGAGTAACAAAATTAATAAAATTTGAGAGATTTGATAAATTTGATAAATAAACCTCCAAAATCGGGACTTACTTAAGTAGGGATGTAGGAATGATATTCGCGAAAAATATGTATTATGCCGATATTATAATTCAATACACAGGGTGTTCTCTTACTGTGTGCAAATAAAAAAAAAACCTCAGTATAAGTACGCAAAATGCTACCTTCTGCGGGTATTTTATGGTGGCTACCGTATCATAGCCAAAAGAATTCGGACGGACCACTTGTTTGGAACTGTTGAAATGTGCGAGACAGAAGATTAGATTTTAATCTAGAATACTTAAACTTGTAATTACTTGCAGTGAAATTAATTTAAATTGTAAACGCTTTGACAGACATCTGATCGCGGCGCTGAGCTACGTCGATCCTGCTCGAGTTCCAATAAGGCACTGACTCTGGCCTACTTCGGCTGCCGATTTATTAAAGAGAAGTAGAAAATTAAAAAATAATATTAAATAAATTTTAATTAAGCATTGTACTATATACAGTGACGAACATAGATAACGGGACACTCTTTTTTCATAGATATTATCCAGCTTTATTGGCGTAAAAAGCAATAAAGGCTTTCGTACAATTTCTTGTCATAAAACACAGCTGTACTTTAATAGATCTAATAACTTCAATAAAAGTTTAAGAATTAAGTTGCTGTAGTACACATAATAACCAAATTAAATATCGTCAACTTGAATAAAAAAATACGATCAATTGATCATCAAAATAGAATATTGTTTTCAAAATACAGTCAAGTCGAATAAATCAAAAACAAAAGATAGATGAAGATAGGGTGAAAATAAAGTTCGTAAAATTCAGCAAGTCGAATCTGTAGATATGAAAGAAACACACGGTCAGTTAGTAATTAAAAATAAATTAAAAAAAAAATAGAATAATATTTAAAAATAAAAATAAAGATGCCGATCAACGACGACAGTCAGCAGAAAACCAAACAAAAGACGATCAACTGATAAGTAGGAAATAAAAGATCATGTCAAATGAAAAGAAGCAAAAAAAAACGAGCTGAGAAATTGATACTTAAAAGAAAAATTAAAAAAACCAAATAATGTCAAATAGAATAATTTTTTTAATATAATAACATAATTTTAATAATAATAAATTAATAGTAACAATAATAATTGCCGCAGAACATGTACAATTAGGCATTACAATTGCCATTTTCTTTTGACAAAAAGAAACTGAAAAATTAAGTTACGTGGATTTACTGCTACTAAGTCTAAGACTTGTCAGTGGCAAATCCATCCAGCCAATTAAACAAATTAACAAAACATTTTTTGGACAAAGCAATTAATAAATCTGATAAACAAAATCAATCAGTAAAATGTACAAAAGAAAAAACATTTGGCACAAAGCGGAAATTTAAACTGAAAGTAAATACTAGGTTGTTGATACAACTAAAATCAAGAAAGATAATAATAATAATACTCTTCATGTCTTTATTTTCAAAAAATAATACACTATACAAGCAAATAAATGAACGTTACTATAAATTATAAATTAGAAAACAACTAAAACAAAAAAAAGATGATATTTAAAAAACAAAAACACAACGAAGAAAGCCAATTAAAAGTAAAAAAAAAACAAAGACATATCAATTACATTAAATTACATTAAAAAATGATAAAGTCAAATACGGAATTAAAAGAAAACAAAAAACAAAAGATGATCGTTGATGAAGATAAGATTAAAATAAAAATTATGTAAAACTCCAAAAGTTCAACGGAATCATGAAACAAAAGAGAATGAAATTGATAATTCAAATGTAAAATAAAGTCAAATCAAAGTAAAAACAAAGTGGAGAAACGATGGGCTTATACTTAAATAAATAACAGAGTGTCACAATTTAACAAAATTTTAATTTAACGTTGTTAGTATATCTGTTTGAGAAAATTAATTAAATTTGAAAGGGGGTTGATGGAAATTTTTATTTTCTTGTAAGGAGGTTTATTTTATTTAAAATTTTAATTATTTTAATTCACTGAGCGAAGTAATATTACATTTATTTGTTTTACGTTGTCAACTATCGATGAAAATGTATGCACCAATTGGGTAAGCGCGTTAAAAATGTTCTTCCTTCACCTTTTTACGTAAATAAACTTTTGCTGCAATCTCGCTTATAGCTATGAAAGTATTACTACTTACGGTCCTTGGAAACAAGTCTTTTAAAAATAATTTTGAATGAGAAATTACAATTTGTTTGTACCTCGCTTTTAATTTGTTCGGCGGCAATTACGAACCGCAGCTTCTTGAATTGCACAAGATTTTTATTTAAAATACTTAATCTTGTAATTACTTGCAGTGAAGTTAATTTAAATTGTAAACGTTTTTATGGACCGGCTGATCGGAGCGGCGCTCTTTACATCGTTTCTGCTCAAGCTCCAGTAAGGTACAGACCCTGGCCTACTTCGGCTGCGGGGCGTAATTGAAGAGGCGCCCGCGTTCCACTTTTAGCTATGCCAACAGTTCTCAAGCGGTTTAGTGAAAATCTGCCACTGCATTTTTCACGAAAACTATTACATTTATGTTAAGAACATATGAGTTCAATCGTTGCAATTTATGTTGATATATTGCAGGTTTAAATATTTGCACACAGTAAAAGAACACCATGTGTATATGTAGATATATTTCTAACGATATATCGAATGTATCGAAACATGGTCGGCAATATATCATATGAGTCGATATAGCGATATATAAATTTTTTTGCCGTTCGTACTTATAAGACATTAAAGAAGATTTGCACACAAGATTAGTGTGTACTGGATGAATTTGATCAGGCTTGCCAAAAATGTACATAATCGAAAATTTTGGAACGCAACAACAATACAATAGAAGCAAAATAGAATCGTCGGTCGTCGCAAATATTTGATCGTTCCCGGTTTATCCCATCGTCGAGAATTAATTTAAGCGGATGTTTGTTCAAGTGTGGTATTTTTATTAGGCGAATGTAACGTGGATTACAATTAATTATAAAACCTGTTGCAACACGACGGTTACAGCTGACAATTGCGGTGTAAGCATTTTGCAAACACAACATTTTACCGCCGAGCTGAAAACTTCATCATTACAACGAGATTAACAGATTAGTGAGCGCATGTGTTTGTGCGCGTGCTTTTATGTTGATCATGGTACAGAATTAACAGGTATAATTACAAGTACTTCTATACGCCCGATTTCCGTTCAGGAGAACGTAAGTTAATGTGCTTTTGTGTTGATCATGGTGCAGAAGATGATATTTAAAAAATAAAGTCAAGTCAAATCGAATAAAAGAAAGAAAAAAAAACGAATATGACGATCAATCGGCGAAATTAAAATGTAAAATAAGATAAACTTAAATCGAGTAATAGAAGAAAAAAGCAAGCAAAGAAAACAAAAGACGATCAACTGGCATTAAAAAAAAGTGTCACATAAAATCAAACCAAACGAAAATTGATGCTTAAAAGATGGATACAAAATCGATTGAAATGAAAAAAAAAAAGGTCGATCAATTGATTATAGGTATAAACAAATTAAATTAAATAAAGTCAAATGAAGAATAAAAAAAAGAAAGGATGATAAAGTTAGGACCAAAATAAAAATTGTGTAAAACTAACAATAAGTGAAATTTATTTAAAAATCGCGCATTTTGTCAAAATTAATACCTAAAACAAAAGACGATCGACTGACGATTAAGAAATTAAAAATCATTTCAAATAAAATCATCAAATCATCCGAAAAACAAAATAATTAGTTGATAATTAAAAAATGAAAATGAAATCGATTAAAAGAAAAAAACAAAGGTCAATCAATTGATTATACAAAAAGTTAAATTAAAGTCAAATGAGGAATAAAAAAATGAAAGATGGTAAAATAAGAACCAAAATAAAAATTATATAAATCTAACAATAAGTTAAAATTAACGAATTTCGTCATAACATAACTTTAAAGAACGATTAATTAATAATTAAAAAAAAACAATCGTATAGAAAGGAAGGGAAACTAAAAATTGAAATCGATCGACAGGATGTAGTGAACGAAGAAACAAAAGACGATCATTTGATAACTAAAAAATATAATCTTGTCAAAGAAAATCAAACAAAACAAGAAACAAAAACAAAGGGCAATCGTGGAATTTGTCGATAAAGATAGAACGAAAAGAAATATTACAGAAAAAAGAACGATCAGTGATAATTAAAAATTAAAATAAAATCAAATCGAATGAAAGAAAAAACAAAAATGGCGATCAGTCGAGGAGATCAAAATGTAAAATAAAATAAACTTAGACCGATAAAAGAAAAACAAAAAGACAAAAGCCAATAATGATAATAATAATAATAATAATAATATATAATAATACACTTTATTTCAAAACAAATTGTTTATAGACTCAAAAGAGGTGAAAACAAGTGTTAAAAAAGGCGTCAGTAGTAATAATAACTAAACATTAATTTACGCCATCTATTTGCAATTAAGGCAATTAAAACATTAAAAGTCATGTCAAATAATATCAAACCAAGCGAAAAACAAAACGATGAATTGATAATTAAAGAGTGAAAACGAAATCGATTAAAAGAAAAACAAGGGTCTTTCAATTGATTGTAAGAAAAATTAAATAAAGTCAAATGAGTAATAAAAAACTAAAAGAAGATAAAATTAGGACCAAAATAAAAATTGCATAAAACTAACAATAAGTCAAGTTGATTTAAAAATTGATGAATTTTGTTATAACATAAAATTTAATGTGTAAACATTAAAAGACGATTAATTAATAATTATTTAAAAAAGAAACAATGGAATAAAATCGACATGATGAAAGTATAAAATAAAACCAAATCGAGTAAAAAGTATTAAGAAGAAAAGGAAAAGGAAATAAATGCAAAGGAATCAAGCAACCTAGTACCTCAAACAAAGAGAATGAAAAAGTCTTTGAAGAAATAATAGCAGTAAAAGACAATGACAACAAAATTCAGCTGGAAGAGTGTGGAAAGGTATGGAAGAGGAAAGCATTGATAAAGAGTTTGAAGCAAGACTCATTAAGAAAAATGCACAAATAAGTTTTCAAAATCTAACAGAAACAAAAATCAACCAACATAAAGTGTTTAAGCCAAAAGATGATCTACTGTCTGATTTAAAAAGAGAAGAGAATAACAGAAAAGAGGAACTACATTTAAAATGTTTGTACCTGAAACAACTAAACACATTATTATTAAATTTTGACGTAGATTGTGTAAGTACGACAGTAAAAATTATCTCAAATATTGTCATTAAACCAAGCTTGAAGAATTCATTTCATTTCAAAGTAAAAATAATTTCATTTCAAGGTAAACAAATAATTCAGGGATTCCGGAAAGTAATCAGTAGCTCAATTACCTTGATGTAATGAAATATTTTGATAAAAAGTACAACGGTTATTGTAATGTACATAAGTTTGATTTAGGGCAAATTTTCGATAATCCATTCACACATAAGTTATCTAAAATGATAAAATCAAAACAGTATAACAATTCTTGAAATTGTTACTCGTGTACCCCCTGGATTCTAATATCATGTTACTTTACAAATAAAATGCGATCTTGAATTACAAATCGTTTTTATTAATTTTATTAAAAACTAAAAATTAATTGATTTAATAACAATAAATATGTCCCAACAAACTGTCAATGAGTATCTAGAATGATAAGCCAATAACTATCATGAGTTGGCTTACGACTGCAATTTTTTTTTTTTGTAAATTCCCTAATATTTTTTGAAGGCTCTAGTATTTAGGCAGTGTCATTTATCCCTACCAACAATCTAAAAACTCAAATTAAACCTAATGTATGTATATCCTTGAGAGGTCAATAACTATACGGTTTACTGTACTTGATTAATAATTTTTTTAATATACAGAATTTCGGTTTCTTACACAAAAAATAATCTCGTATCTTGTAAACAATTTGAATCGAATTTATTGGTATATCCGAATCCGAGACAAGGCAATTATAAAAAAAAATAACTTGTCTCCTAGCTAGTATTAGAGCTAACTTACGGAGTAAATGCGTTCGATATGATTGATATGCTGATAACAAGAACAGAGCACATTAATCAGTGCAGATATTGTCTGGTATATAAATTAACGAGCGAAGATACGGTAGGTCCGGATTTACTTTGTCTAAATAGAGATCGATGGTTGGATGTGAGAATGCGATAACGAAATTTGATTCGCTCACTCGATTTTGACTACTTGCGCCTTCCTTAGTTTTACAAGTGTGCCTTTTTAATGATGACGCAAATTTCATTTCGTTGCAGCTCCTGTTGAAAGCAGATCGAAAACCTGGATTGAAGATTGTTGGATTCGTGGGCGCTAATTGCGCCATCAAATATTAAATTCCAATTCCAATTCGGCGGCGATGAACAAAAGGATCAAGCGGATTAGTCGAGATATAACCGGATGCGTCAATTATCAGTCACGTACTTTCCAATGAGGGGGGAGATCTCGGTATGGGTTTTCTTTTAATGAGATGAGGCAGTGCCCCCGTTCGAAATGAGAGAGTAAATTCCTAGTCTCGTATGGAGTCCTCCAACGGTACGTTAGCACTGGAATCCAACACGACACCGTTCTTCAACGATACCGGATCGGACCCTTTGTACACTCCCCTGCAGACCATTTTGATAACCATCATCCTATCGGCTGTGATCTTCGGAACCATCGTCGGGAATATCCTGGTTTGCGTGGCGGTTTGCTTGGTGCGCAAGCTCAGACGGCCCTGTAACTACTTACTCGTGAGTTTGGCCGTGAGCGACCTCTGCGTCGCGATTCTGGTCATGCCCATGGCCATGTTCTACGAGGTCAAGGGGGTGTGGGTGTTCGGCCAGATCGCCTGCAACTTATGGGTCAGCTTCGACGTCTTAAGCTGCACGGCCTCGATCCTAAACTTGTGCATGATCAGTGTGGACCGTTACAACGCCATCACCAAACCGTTGGAGTACGGTGTCAAGCGGACTCCCAAGCGGATGATACTCTATGTGATCTTAGTTTGGTTCGGGGCGGCTTGCATCTCGCTCCCGCCCCTCTTAATCTTAGGTAACGTGCACGGTGAGAGTGACATTAAGGGGAGGGAAGTGCCAAAGTGCTTGGTATGTCAGGAGATCGGATACCAGATCTACGCGACCATGTGCAGTTTCTATATACCATTGACTGTTATGATGGTCGTGTACTACCAGATCTTTCGGGCTGCCAGGAAGATCGTGCTCGAGGAGAAGAGGGCGCAGAGTCACCTCGACGCTCATTGCTACCTCGAAATTAGCGTGAAGAATGGCGGAGGACCACCCGAAAATAAGATCTCCAGTCAGAGTCCTTCTCCTGCTAATCCCGCTAGGATTAACCATAGATGTAGTTCAGCTAGTACGAATACTACGGTAAGTTTATTTATACATTTCAATCTCTAATATCCGATTTCTTCGCCTCCTGATAAATTTATCTGCCAGGTATTATCCTTGGAAACCATTGTATCGATAATGGTTTCCGAGGATATTACCTGGCAGATAAATTTATCAAGAGGTGAAGAAATCGAGCATAAGCCTGAGTTGCATTGTAACGATTGCGGGTTATTTATATAGCAGTTTAGGGGTGGTCAGCCTAAATACTCACCCTAAACTCTGTTTACTCTGATAGACAATGGAAGCACTAACTGAACCTACTTGTTTTAACCAACGAGCCACCCCTAGAAAACGATTTACTTGCTTAATCAATGGTTTGAGATTTATAGCCGAAAATACGCTCCCAGAAGTTTTCACGCGGAAGTCAGAATAGGGCCGTTATTCGCCTAAAGATTGTGAAATTCTTCTCCGTCATTGTCTCTCTCCTTATGGAAATTTCCTTTACTAACTTATTCAAGATACTGATAGTACTTGAACTAATAAAATAAAAGAAATTGCTAATCTTAACAAATGCACTGAACAAATAAAATAAGATCTCGAGGTAGAATCCTTCTCCTGCTAATCCCGCCAGGATTAACCATAGCTGTAGTTCAGATAGTACGAATACTACGATAGGTTTAGTATACATTTGAATCTGTAAGACTGAGCTGCATTGTGACGACCGCAAGTCATTTATTTAGCAGTTTTGGGATGGTCAGCCTAAATACTCATCCTAAACTCTGTTTACTCTGATAGCCAATGGAACCACTAACTCAACTTACTCTTTTTAATCAACGAGCCACCCCTAAAAAACGATTTTCTTGCTTGATCGATGGTTTGAGATTTATAGCCGAAAATACGCTCCCAGAAGTTTTCACACGAAAGTCAAAATAGGGCCGTTATTTGCCTAAGGATCGTCAAGTTCTTCTCCCTCGTTGTCTCTCTCCTTATGGAAATTTCCTTTACTAACTTATTCAAGATATTGATAGTACTTGAACTAATAAAATAAAATAAATTGCTAATTTTAACAAATACATTGAATAAAGAAACGTATATCATTTTACATGCAATAACGCAATAATTTATTTTATTATTTATTATTATTATTTTATATAATATAATTAACATATAATTCTAGAATTACCGTTTTATTATTTACATAATATAATTTTATAATTGCAAAAACTTTAACACAAAGAAAATAAAAAGTAGAATAAGTCGAAAGGCAAGGACGAATTTTCCTTTCTTTTTACGACAGTTTTGGTTACTTTTTCAAGGGTTTTTCGAGGTTAGTTTTTCAGCACTCGTACGGACAGTAGTTTAATTAACACCTCCAGTATCCAAATTTCTTGGAACGCAATGATTTTATTAAAGTAACGATAGGAGTATTTTATTTTGTTTTCCTCCGTGAGTAACAAGCTTGTGGAAAAATTTACTAAATTTAGTTAAATATAAGTTAAGTCTTGATTTCAAAAAAGAATCACACACCGGCTTTGTTAAGCTTTCAGGAAACCGTGAAGGAATTGAAGAATGTGAAGCACAAAATCTGAAAAACTTTGAATTAAATTACAAAAAACAAATTCTGTTGAAGTTGAATTAATTATGAAAAACACACCGTGAAGAGTTGTATCTTCAATCGCGAAATTCATTTCATACTAAGGAAACTCACTGGTTGTAAAAAATTAAAATAAAAAAAGCTTCGACGAGGAACGGAACGCGTGCCTAGTTTAGGTCAAGAGTAAACTGCACCAGAGTGGTCGCATTTTCTTTGCTGCTGGAACTTTATGCACTATCCTCCCTCTTGATTGTTACCCAAGTGGGGAATATCAGGTTTGCTATGCAGAAATTATCCTTAGTTGAGGGCATAATTTAGGTGCAATATTGCAGTTTTCGTAAATTCAATTTCATTCCTCTGCAGACGCGCTCTGCTCAGAAAAATCGGCCTCCGCCGCTTGCCTCGCTTCATTCTGACCTTCTACGCATTATGATTAACTATAATATTATTTAATCGCAACTTAATTTTTATAAAAAAAAACATTACAACTTTACGTACTGAATATTCGAGTCATTTTTCGAACTCGTGCGCAAAAAATACAGTCATAGTGACGTATTTCGCAGCTCCTATTTCACTTAGTACATGACATCTGACAAAGAAAGTGTCGTGTTACGATGATGTGTTGTTTGTGTTTGCAAAAATATGCCGGCATCGCAAGTCTGAATGAAAGTTTTGTCACAGAGAGATTAAATAAAAAACATTTTCTTCGCTCCGAAAGCAAATTCAAACTTACAACATAATGGGCTTAAACCAAAGTCAAATTTAATCCTTTAAGTTAGAATGTGGCGGACAGGATGACGTACCGCACACGGCGCGTCACAATCTAAGTTAGGCTTAAACATAATCCGTACTTAAATATTTTATGCAACCCACTCCGAGGGTCAGATTTTCGGTCGGGGTTTAACTTAACTTAATTTTAAACTTTAAACTTAATTTCAGTGTCCCTTACTTACTCTAATCCCTTAATTACCCTACTAACATTTTTTGTACACTTTAACTACGAATGGCATGGCCTTTAAGGCTGTTTTACATTTTTCTTTTGTCTTTTCAAGCTGCAGATGGTAATTACGAAATTGAATAGATGGCGCTGTTGTATAATTGAAATTTTCACAATCTGAGACAATTCGTGATTGTCGCTTCGACCTCGCCAATTTACTGTCACCGATTCGCCGTAGGTGGGATTGATAAACTCGCTGTTGGTAAAGTCGCTGTGAGGGCGTTCGCCGTATTCGACGATTATATCTCATTACAAACGTACTTAAATCAAGTTTACTTTCATCCAATTTCTTTGTAAAATTTAAATATCCAAGACAATTAAAAACAGTTTCAAAATTCATCAAAAAAGTAAACATAAAAATAAAACCGTAATCGACAACGGCGAACTAGATAGACGGCGAATTATTCTAGGGCGAATTGATGACGGCGAATCGGAGATAAAAAGTCGGCGGTGACGAATCGTCCAAATTCCTTTTTTAGATGTTTAAAAGAAGAGCTGCTTTGTAATTAGAATGCAATTATGATGAAATTTCGATAGATTTAAAAGTGTGAACGTGCAGACAGGGGTAGAACAAGGTAACGGTAACGGATTAAAAGAAATACGTTTAGATATAAAGGACTTTTTTACGACAAAAAATTATTTAAGCTTTAGTTCATACTTGCGCTGTATACATATTTTTGCAAACACACAACACCTCATCATAACTAGGGCCCCCGCGAGGTCAAAATCCGATCGCTTGCGACTCCATATTTTAGGGCCCTCTGGCAGATGAGTTGGGGCATACAAAAACGGTCAATTATCAAAATTATTAAAAGAAATTAAAAGAAACAAAACAGAAAATTTTGTTCCATTTTTTTTGTTAAAAAAATGTAAACATTAGAGAATTTTTTTAAACATTCTCTTTCATTTTCCAAACATTTTCCTTCATTTTTTAAACATTTCCCTTCACTTTTTTTAAGTTCCTAGCTGCTGCGAGCCCCCCAAAAACGAGTAACCCAATCTTCTCATATGACTAACCAGGAAATAAAATAAAAATAAATTAATTAATTAATCCCATTAATTTAAAAAATTAAAAGAAACAAAAAATGGAAAAATTTTAAAAAATGTTAAACATTTTCATTCATTTTTGAAACATTTTCCTTCATTTTGAAAACATTTTCCTTCACTTTTTTCAAGTTTCTAGCTGCCGCGAGCCCCCAAATATGAGTAGCCCAAACAGTACGAAGCGCCTTCTTCTCATCTGACTAAGGAGGCCTCTGTACATACCCCTCCGGAATACAAGCGGGCAAAGCCCACTTGTTATTAATATTAAAAAAAAAGAAAAAAAAAATCACAAAAGCAAAATGACCTTAAATTTCTAAGAACTTAAAAAGTAAAATGTAATTTATTTATTTTTTAACCAAACCGTAACAGTTTACATAATTTTATTTTTTTACTAAGTACATTAAACTATTTATGAAAAATTTAGCATGTGAAACTTATAAAACTTTTCTATTTTTAATTGCCGCAGATAACTGTTCTATTTTAGTCGATGTTTCGCCATGAGGTTGGCGGCTTCATCAAAACAGTTCAGACTTGTGGATAGTTTTTTCAAATAATTTTTACCAGATACCCATTAATTTTTTTTTTTGCGATAAAAATGACAACCTGTCCAGTGGCCAATAGGCTAATTATCGCCCCCTGAACATGGCGCCCGCGTGCACTGCACCCTTTGCACACATGGTTACGGGGGCCCTAATCGTAACAGGACACCTTCTTGTCAGATGTCATGTACTATGTGAAATAGGAGCCGCGATACACGTCACCGTGACTTTATAATAAAAAAAGCTAACACAGTACATCAAGTTGAAATCTTCCGATGCAGTTCAATTTTTTTTGATATCTGAACGAAAGCTTTTCCACAGAGAGATTAAATAAAATCAAATATTTTTTTCCTCGCACCGACAGTAAATTCAAATCTTTTAAAGGTCTTAAGCCACGATCAAATTTAATCATGGGTTATAATCTGACGGACAGGATAACGTATAGCATCACACTATAAGTTAAGCTTAAATATAATCCTAGTTTTAATCTTTGGTGACCCCCCCCCCCCCCACCTCTCTCCTAAAGCTGGGGTTTCCTAGGACAGTCGGTCGGGCTGAAACTGACCGCGACGGACGTTCGCTGTAACCAAAAGCGAAAAATTAAATAAGGATGGTTTCCTAGACTTCGCTCGCGGTCAGTTTTAGCCCGACCGACTCTCCTAGGAAGCCGTAGCTTACGTGTCAGATTTTCGGTCGGTGTTTAACTCTTAGCTTCAAATTAATTTAGTTCGATTATTAAGTCTTGGGAAGTTTAAGTTTTTTAGCTTGTCTCCTCGCACAGATAATAATAAGTGTTCTCTTCTTTTCAAATTATTTAATTAACTTACTTAAGTCTTTCAACTTTTTAATTATAATTTTAAACGTTAAACTTATTTTTAAGGTCTCTTACTTACTCTAATTCCTTAATTACGCTACTAACATTTTTATGGCCCTCGAGGCTCTTTCTATATTTTACTAATTTATGTTACGAGAAAATAGTACCAAAAGGTATTACCAAACAAATATGTTTGTATTTCATGACAACGGACACAAATACATAATTGATTTTAACTTTTTGTACTATCCTAAAACTTGAGTTACCTTTTTTGGTGTCATTTTATACGACAATGTAAAACCTGTTTTATTATTTGCCTTACTAATTTCTTTTTAACTACAGATTTACTAATTTCTTACTGATTATATTGATTTGCTACCTTATTTATACAAGTTGAAGTTTCACGTCACAATCGGTATACGCCCTGGCTGCAAGAGGGTTCGGTCCAAAGCTTGAAGTTTCAAGATTTGTCAGCATCATCAATTAAGCCTTGCCGAATTCGTTTTGTGCGAACCGATCTAATCGTGTCATTCTAAATTGATGGCGCTTATTAAAATTAAGTTTATCAATACAATTATATGTGTTTACGTAATGTAAAAAAAAATATTATTAATTAACTTGTTAAATAAATTTAATGTGATTCAAAGTAATGTTCCTTGAACGTAACACAACGTCACAGGCACTTTGATGTAAATAGTTATCGCAAATCCCAATAGATGGTGTTACGTGCCATTCATCGAAATGTCCTTTCTGAATCAGAAATTAAGACGCCGTTTTCGTTGAGTCTATTTTTTTTTTAATTTTCCTTTTGACGATCAAGAAGGAACTTCAAAAGACAAGATGGGGTTCTAACAAAATTCAATAGGTGGCGCTGGTCAATGCAATTTTCTCAGTTAATTGAAAAAAAACATTAATAAGTTGTTAATTTTTTTTTTAGCTTTAACAACGATATCCTACGATCGTTTTTTGACCTAACAGTGAAAGTTATTTGTTCTTTGAAAGTAACACAAAGTCGTAGACGCTTTGACGTAAATAGTTCTAGCAAAACTCAGTCGACGGTGCCACGTGCATTTCATTGATACGTCTTTTTTAAATCAGGAATAAAAACTTTGCTTTCGTCGAGTTTTTTTTCTTTTATTTTCCGCTCGACGATCAAGAAATAACTCAAAAAGAATTCCTAAGTACAAGACGTCTCCAACAAAATTCAACAGGTGGCGCTGGTTACAATAGGTTTTTGAATGCAATACTTTCCGTTTAAACAAAGCAAACAAAGTGTTAATAAGTGTTTTTTTTAATTCAAAGTTTTACGTTCTTTTGTAGGTAACACAACGTTCTAGGTACCTACTTTGACATAAATAGTTCTCCCAAATTTCAATAGATGGCGCCGCGTGCATTTCATCGACATGTCCTTTTTGAATCAGAAATAGAAACCTTGTTTTCGCTGTTGAGTTTTCTCTATTTTATTTTATTGTCGTATTCTTAAATTAGGTTGACCCTAACGGCTTATAATGCGTAGCAGTGGCGTAGCAATCTGGAGTGTAAAGGGGGCGCAATTCTATCATTGGCGCAGCGGTCCAAGGAGCGCAAAAGACGACTCATTTAACATCTACAGATTTACTAATTTCTTACTGATTATATTGATTTGCTACCTTATTTATACTTTGCTGAAGTTTCACGTCACAATCGGTATACGCCCTGGCTGCAAGAGGGTTCGGTCCAAAGCTCGAAGTTCCAAGATTTGTCAGCATCATCAATTAAGCCTTGCCGAATTGGTTCTGTGCGAACCGATCTAATCGTGTCATTCTAAATTGGAACATGTAAACATGACACGCTTGTATTCCGTTGCGTTGCATTTTTTACTGAAATGGTTCGTAGAATTTTTAAAATGCTAATTTCTAAATGAATTTAATTTACTTTTTCCAAACAACCGCCACCTTTAACCCCCGTTTCGAATATCAAATCTTTGGAGGTGTATGATGGGGCGCCTTAAGCTGTATCAATTTATTATCTTTTGTTTTGGTTTTTTCTTTTGTTCGATTTTATTTGACAAGGTTTAATTTTTTATTTTTAATTATTTATCGTCCTTTTTTCTTTAAGTTTGTATTTTCAAATGAGTCATATTGCGACCTATTTTTTAAATTGTAATTTATTTAACAAGTTTAAGTGTAAAACATCTGGATTCATAAAAAATGGGCAAAAGCACATATTTATATATACAGTGTTGGCAAAACTTTAACTGAACATCCTGAATAATGCATGCGCCAGCCTGTGTCTTGCAAAGACGAACTTGAACGATAAGAAAATGAAAAAAGAAACATTCATTTACGCGAACGTAGGCGAGGGATTAAATAATCTCATAAAAAATTAGTATTCCGACGACGTAATTCGCCGACAGCGCTTTTCACCGCTAATAATTTAATAATTCAAAGCGATGTGTCTGGAATAAAGACGCCCCCCTCCCCCCCTCATCCCACATAATTAACTCTCAAAACTCGCGCAAACAAATTAAGAAGCAACTTTATCCCTCACTCCTCGTCGTCGTCGTCGGAAGCTCGTGGGGGATGATGTTCCATCAAGGCGAACTTCTTAATTCCATTAATACACGACATGTTCGGTGGCGCAAAGGAATCCGCCGGATGTATCATGACGCGCGGATTATATTATAAGGGAGTTTGGACCAAATTGTTCTTGTTCAGGTGTACCGTACCGACCATATTTCACGTAGTAACCGCACGTATAAAGAGCTCCTCCGCCGACAACACAACACAAGCCATCATCGATCCTTTGGCGAGGGTTAATGTACCAGAAACTTAATATTTCCCTCTGCGGTGGAACATTATCGTCGGATTCAATTGCGCTCACAGCATGTCCGATAATAATGCACTCGAGGTATAACGTAATTATTGATGATCATCATCAATGCGAAATTGTTTCCCCCGGCAAGATCCAATACGTGAAACTCAATTGGTTATCAAACGCGGACGTTTATTACCTCTGAATTAGGTTATGCTATATGTTGCTAGTTGCAATTAGGAGCTACCACAAAATTTTTAATTGAATACTCCTCTTATGTGTAAGTACGAGTCAGCTGCCTAAATAGATCGAGGTCAAAAACGGCCGCCCTCTACGCAGATGCCGTCCGGTTTCCGACCACTGTGGACTCATCAATGGCCCGTTCACACATTACGTTTAACGAATTAAAAAATAATAATCAAGAATTTAAACAAATATGTCGTCAACGAAAGAACACAAGTCATCCGACAGAGTCCGGTTGAAAGCAAATGTCAACGTGGTTTAATTTGAAATAAATAAATAACCCAACGTCGTAGGTATTTGGACGTAGGTATTTGGACGTCAGCAGTTGCCGGAAACCTAAATAGATGGCGCTATGTGCACTTCTTCAGTGTTCTCTTTTTTTGAGTAACAAATTGAAACGATTTACTAGTTTCACTGAATGCTATTTTGCCGCCGGTTGATAATCAAGAAATAAAAAAAAAACAAAACAAAACAAAACAAAACAAAAATTCAATAGGTGGCGCTGGTTACTTTCGCTCAAATTTTCAATACTTTTCAGCGATTTTCATGAATTATAAGTTTTCGTTTTTTTTTTTTTCATTTTTTGCTCTAAATTCACCTGATTTTTTCTTTTTCTTTTAGTTTTCGTTGCTCACCAACTTTCCACTTGCCAACTAGCCTACTCGTCAATCCCCTCTCCCCCCTTTAACTTATCTTGTCGTTAACTCGCCTAATCGCCGCTCTCTACTTGCTAACTCGCCAATTTCCCACATGTCCAGGCACCAATTTATTTATTTGTTTTTTATTTATTTTTTAATTATTTATTTATTTATTACTTATTTATTTTATCATTAATGCGGTTTAGTTTTCATATTGAAAACAGAAAAACAAACGCTTTGTAGGTTAGCAATGATTTTAGTATCAGGTTTAATCTTCGAAATACAAAATCAAGGCGTAACTGGAACCGACCAGAGCGCCATCTCTTGACCAAATGAAAACCGTTGCGTAGCATTCTTTCATTTTTCTGCTGTGATTCTTTGAAATACCCTATGTTTCAGCTTTCCAGTTGGTTTCACTTTTATGTTAAACTAAACATCTAAAGCGCGATTGGAATTATTCAGGGCGCCATCTCTTGACCAAATGAGAACCTTTGCAATGGCATGCTATCGTCCTGTTGGCATTCTCTGCAATACTCCGTGTTCCAAGTTTGTAGTTGTATTAATTACAAAGTGAAAATCTAAAGCGCTACTTAAATTATTTAGAGCGCCATCTCTTGACCAAATGAGAATGGCAATGGCAATGGCATTCTATCGTCTTGTTGACATTCTTTGCAATACTTCGTGTTCCAATTTTGCAATTATATTATTGCAAACTAAAAATCTAAAGCGCGACTGGAATTATTCAGAGCGCCATCTCTTGACCAAAAGATAACCGTTGCGCAGCATTCTTTAATTTTTCTGCTAAGATTCCCTGAAATACCCTATGTTTCAGCTTTCCAGTTGTTTTCACTTTTATGTTAAACTAAACATCTAAAGCGCGATTGGAATTATTCAGAGCGCCATCTTTTGATCAAATGAGAATCTTTGCAATGGCATGCTATCGTCCTGTTGGCATTCTCTGCAATACTCCGTGTTCCAAGTTTGTAGCTGTGTTAATTACAAAGTGAAAATCTAAAGCACTACTTAAATTATTTAGAGCGCCATCTCTTGACCAAATGATAATGGCAATGGCAATGGCATTCTATCGTCTTGTTGACATTCTTTCCAATACTTCATGTTCCAATTTTGCAATTATATTATTGCAAACTAAAAATCTAAAGCGCGACTGGAATTATTCAGAGTGCCATCTCTTGGCCAAAAATTTAAACCGAGTCTCTTCCTAGTAGCAGGGTAGCGTATTCACGCTAACACTTTCAGCACTAACTTGATCTTCTGACTTGGCAATTAATTTCAGAAAGAGGTCGAAAGTTAAAAAATAAATACGAATTATTTAGAGCGACATCTGCCTGACATTTGTCTGAAAATGAAAATTACTTTAATCGAACTTTTCGACAACGCGATGTCGTACTGATAGAATCATAAAAGCGCGACAGGATCATTGAGAGCGCCATCTCTTTCGTTTGTGAATGCAATTCTCTTCGTTTGCATGCCAAAATTATATTAATACTCAAGTATAAAGGGATTGGTAAGTTAGTGCTGAATTAAATGAATTAATATAAAAGACACTAACAGGAAGACAGGAAAAAAATTCATCAGTCATTTTCGGGATTTGAACCCGAGCCTCTCGGTATCGCGCCGAACATGCTAACCGCTGAAATTATTCCGAGAGGCTCGGGTTCAAATCCCGAAAGTGACCGATTTTTTTCTGTCTTCCTGTTAGTGTTTCCTCCCTTATACTATTAATTGATTATATTAAGAAGTTGTTTAGTTCATTTTTAATTTAAAGTAGTAGTTGCAAACCTCAATAGATGGTGCTACATGCACTTCATCGAAATGTCTTTTTTTAATCAGATATTGAAATCTGCTTGATTTCATCGGTAAGGTAATCGAGAAGCGTTTCCAACAAAATTTCAATAGATGGCACTTATTAAAAATAAGTTTATTAAAACAATTATCTCTGTTTACGTAATGTAAAAAATGCATTAATTAATTAACTTATTAAATAAATTTAATGTGATTCAAAGTTATGTTCTTTCAATATCACATGCACTTTGATGTAAATAGTTACCGCAAATCCCAATAGATGGTGTTACGTGCCCTTGATCGAAATGTCCCTTCTGAATCAGAAATTAAGACGCCGTTTTCGTTGAGTTTATTTTTTTTAATTTTCCGTTTGACGATCAAGAAGGAACTTCAAAAGACAAGATGGTGTTCTAACAAAATTCAATAGGTGGCGCTTGTCAATGCAATTTTCTCAGTTAATCGAAAAAAACATTAATAAGTTGTTAAATTTTTTTTAGCTTAAACACGATATCCTACGATCGTTTTTTGACCTAACAGTGAAAGTTATTTGTTCTTTGAAAGTAACACAAAATCGTAGATGCTTTGACGTAAGTAGTTCTAGCAAAACTCAATAGATGGTGCCACGTGCACTTCATTGATACGTCTTTTTTAAATCAGGGATAAAAACTTTGCTTTCGTCGAGTTATTTTTTTATTTTCCGTTCCGACGATCAAGAAATAACTCAAAAAGAATTTCCAAGTACAAGACGGGGTTCTAACAAAATTCAACAGCTGGCGCTGATTTCACATAAACGATTCTCGCAAATCTAAATAGGTGTTACGTGCACTTCATCGGTGCGTCCTTTCTGGAATCAGAAATAAAAACTTTGTTTTCGCTTTTCTTTTTCGAGAAGGAACTCAGAAAGAATTCCGAAGTACTAGACGTCTCTAACAAAATTCAACAGGTGGCGCTGGTTACAATACATTTTTTTAATGCAATACTTTCCGTTTAAACAAAGCAAACAAAGTGTTATTAAGTGGTTATTTTTTTTTTAATTGAAAGTTTTACGTTCTTTGTAGGTAACACAACGTCCTAGGTATGTACCTACTTTGACATAAATAGTTCTCCCAAATCCCAAATAGATGGTGCCACGTGCATTTTATCGACATGCCCTTCTTGAATCAGAAATAAAAACCTTGTTTCCGTTCTTGAATTTTCTCTTTTTATTTTATTGCCGTATTCTTAAATTAGGTTGACCATAACGGCTTATAATGCGTAGCAGTGGCGCAGCAATCTGGAGTGTAAAGGGGGCGCAATTCTATCATTGGCGCAGCGGTCCAAGAAGCGCAAAAGACGACTCATTTAACATCAAGTGAGTAAAAAGAATATTCAAAAGCATTTCATAGGCTCCGAATCCAAACAAATCACAACAGAAAGAGACGCTGGAAGATTCCAAAAAGGAAAACAAAGCAAAACAAAACAAAAGACGATCGATTTTACAAGAATTTTAAGATTTAAATAAAGAAAGCAATAAAAAGTGTATCAATTTTTGTCGTTTCAAAACTTTTCGATTTCATGGTAAAATGAACAAAAAAATGTGGAACAATAACTCTTTCTTTTGTAAACGTACTCTGCAATTGATCTAAAACTGAAAAGAGAAAATAAATGACAACCTAGTGAATTTCGTTAGGAAAATATCAAAAAAATCGAAATTTTGAAATTGTTTGACAAGAAATTTTAAAGTCGTTTGATAAGGCATTTTAAAGTCGTTTAAAGACAAGAAATCTTAGGTTGTCCATTTCAAGCAAACTTCCTTTTCTTACTTACACACTCTGTGTGTATGTGTTTGTTTTTTGTTAATTTGAATTTTCCGCTCTCAGATTTGCACTGAATAGTCAACAGATGACACTACTTTCCGCAAAGTTTCCAAAACGAAAATTACACAATCTTTTTAATAGTCTAAACCGGTCCAACTCAATCCAACCGAAATAACCAACAGATGGCGCTATCTTTCCCAAAGAGCGCGTGAAACTCAAGGTTTAAAAACTCAAATTACACGAACCACTTGAGTCTTTTCTTTGAGTGTCTAAACCGGTCCTCTTCCAGTATTTAAAGCAATAAATTTTAATTTGGAAATATTTTGGTCGCGTTGATGATACCTTCTAAACTAATAAATACACTCAGTAAAAGAATTCTTTCTTTCGTCCGCCTAAAGCAAACTAGGAAAAAAATGAGATTCTAAATAAATTAAGAAATCACGTCAGGAACTGAGTAATTCTCGCACCCGAAAACTATTTGTGAGTTCTGTTATCTCAACTTTACGTGCTTCATGACGTCATTCAAGACACCAAAACTTCAAGTCTACTCTCCGGTAGATGTCACGATCAACCTTATTTAGCCTATTTGTCAAAAAATCGCTCACATGAAAAAAATCGCATGACAGGAAAGTTTCGCGAGGGTTGCTTACCTATTCAGCCATAATTTTTAATGATTTTCAACTGATGCAAACATGACAATACTTACTTTATCTTTAACACGGTACAAACATATCAAAATCAATCCTTTCGTGAATTTAAAGAGCACTAGGGGTACGATTGTTCAAAATACGTTTCGTTTTACTTTCCAAACTGCATTTAATAAATTTAAGTGTACAGAATTCCGGGTTCTTACAAAGTCGCCCCAGCATTACCCCCAAGTGAAAAGATTCCACGCATTTCCCAAATACGAACGATTTTATTTTATGATTGAAACATTTTTTAAAATGTCCGGCTGCATCGTGTTTGTGAAGCAAACAAATTAATTACATGTTACATTATCGCTGCTCCTCCCCCTCCCCCCTCGCGCTGGCTCGCGTTCGCTTCTCTTTCGAAATTAATTAATTTTAAAACGGAGATCGCAGGAACTTCCCCGGCGAACGTGTGCAGCTTCCACCTCGCTTACATCTGCCGGCCGAAATTAATTAGCGGAGTTTCGCGAAAACGCATCATAAATATTAAATTATCACGGTGGCGGCGGTGGTGGCGGCGGCGGCGGCTGACGTACGGCTCGCGCCCCGAACTTTTTTAATTTCGTTCCCGCCACCCTCCTGGAATGCTGCGTTGGCCAGTTTCGGGGGCGCTCCTGGCGCTAACTAAAATAATGATACGTGAGCTCTTATACGTGTACAGGTACACCCCCATTTTGAGATGAATTTCCTTAAAAAAACTTACCTGAAAAATATTGGCGCACAACTTAAAGGTTAAACGCTGAAATTTTTGGCGCCCAACTTGGGGCTAAGAAGTACGCGACATATTATATATACCGGGTGGAAAGTTTCAAACATAGAAACATGCATTGAAAAGTACGTTTCTGTAGATTACTGCTCGCCATGTAAAGATACAAAAATGGTAAAGGCCTTAAAGGAAAGAGAAAGTTACGGCCAATATTATCATGTTAAAATGATTGCTGAATGTTAATATTTTAGAAAAATTTTGTGCAAATCGTTTTTGATTGCAGTGAGAACCTCGAGCAGCCTCTGGACAGCTGTTTCAGCCCTGCTTGGGGCTTCTTCAGCAGAAACGTAGCTCGACATTCCCACTGCAGACCAAAAACGACTTGCCCAATTTAATCGCAAATGCGATGTAAGAATGATGAACATATAAAATAGCGACATCTTACTATCGCTTTTTGACCTAACATTGCAGTAGGATAGACAAATTGAAGCGGGATTTGCTCCTAATGAGTCCCCCATGCAATGTTAGGTCAAAAAGCGATAGTAAGATGTCGCTATTTTATATGTTCATCATTCTTACATCGCATTTGCGAATAAATTGGGCCCCAAGCAGGGCTGAAACAGCTGTCCAGAGGCTGCTCGAGGTTCTCACTGCAATCAAAAACGATTTGCACAAAATTTTTCTAAAATCTTTCATTATGCTTTGACAGCAAGCATGGCCGCCTTGCATGGGGGACTCATTAGGAGCAAATCCCGCTTCAATTTGTCTATCCTACTGCAATGTTAGGTCAAAAAGCGATAGTAAGATGTCGCTATTTTATATGTTAATATTTTAGTGATAAAATTAAATTTTTAAATTTCAAATGAAAATTTGGTTTCCTTAGAAACGCCAACAATCTTCAATTAACGAAAATAATTTATACGTCACCTGAAACGACAATTTCAAACCTGAGTACGGCAAACTTGCAATGAATAGAGAAAATAATAATATGCAAGTGAGAAAGTATAGCAATATTTTACAAATAAATCATAAATTGATCTTTTTATAAAAATTTTGTGCAAATTGTTTTTGATTGCAGTGAAAACCTCGAGCAGCCTCTGGACAGCTGTTTCAGCCCTGCTTGGGGCTTCCTCAGCAGAGACATAGCTCGACATTTCCACTGCAAACAAAAACGACTTGTCCAATTTATTCGCCATTGCGATGTAAGAGTGATAAACAGATAAAATAGCGACATCTTACTATCGCTTTTTGACCTGATATTGCAGTAGGATAGACAAATTGAAGCGGTATTTGCTCCTAATAAGTCCCCCATGCAAGGCGGCCATGCTTGCTGTCAAAGCATAATGAAAATTTTTAGAAAAATTTTGTGCAAATTGTTTTTGATTGCAGTGAAAACCTGGCGAATAAATTGGACAAGTCGTTTTTGTTTGCAGTGGAAATGTCGAGCTACGTCTCTGCTGAAGAAGCCCCAAGCAGGGCTGAAACAGCTGTCCAGAGGCTGCTCGAGGTTTTCACTGCAATCAAAGACAATTTGCACAAAATTTTTCTAAAAATTTTCATTATGCTTTGACAGCAGGCATGGCCGCCTTGCATGGGGGACTTATTAGGAGCAAATCCCGCTTCAATTTGTCTATCCTACTGCAATGTCAGGTCAAAAAGCGATAGTAAGATGTCGCTATTTTATCTGTTTATAAGTTGATCATAAAAAATGCCTTCTTTCAATCTTTGTTGCCTAAATTATATTCTCTCACATGCTTCAGAGCCAGTTCCGTAATAAAATTTAAAATGCAATTCATCTTTGATCTTCTTTCTGAAACCAAAAATAGCTTATTATTTTGTTTTTATTATTATTATTTTTAATAAGATATTGATTGAAATGACTGCATTCTCAAAGATGTTAATAAATTATTTTACTGGCTTCCGTTTTCCTTTGAGAAGAGTGAAATTGTGAAACAGTACTCTGGCTAGTTGTAGGTATACCCTTTAGACAGTCGAAAAGTAACGAATAGTTAAATGAAATGAACACTCAAAAAAACAAATATGATATGTAATTTAAAAATTATACATTATACATATGATAAAAATTTTAAAACTTAACGTTGGAATTTAAAATTGTTCTTAATAAATTATATTTTATAGCAGGTACTCAAATAAACCACCATTTTGTACTAAACAATAGCCTAAACGATTATAAAAACAATTTCGGACATTGGATAATTGTCTATCAGTGATAAAACGACATACTGCATTAATAGATTCCCATAGTAAATCCAGATTTTCATGTCTATTTTTATAAATTTTGCTTTTGATATGGCCCCACAAGAAGAAATCACACGGTGCCAAATCAGGAGATCTGGCTGGCCAATTTATGCTTCCACCGCGTCCTATCCAATGGTCAGGAAAAGCAGCATCTAGATAGTTTCTTATTTCCACACCAAAATGCGCAGGACACCCATCATGCTGAAACCAAATCTCTTGATCAGCGCGTGCAACCTCTTCTAAAGCAGGACCAATATCGTTAAATAGAAGGTCCAAATACGATGTGGATGTTAAATTTCCTAAAATTTTGAACGGTCCAATAATTCTGTTGTTGTAAATCCCTGCCCAATCATTAATTTTCTGTGGATACTGTGTTCTTGTTTTTAAATTTAACCGAGGAATTTCTTGTGCCCAATAACGAGAATTTTCTACATTAGGTTCATTATTCAAAGTAAAAGTGCATTCATCCGTAAAACATATGGAGGGTAAGAAATTTCTGTCATAATTTATTCGTTCTTCCATTTCTTCATAAAATAGACTTCTGCTTTCCTCGTCAACTTCAAACATTTCTTGATGGCAGTCGAATTTGTAGGAACGATATTTATATTTTTTTAAAATATTCTTTACAGTATGTAGTAGTGTGACACATTGCATTCCTGAGCAATGTACCTACTAATGAAAGTTGGTCCAGCATTCGTCATTGCTAGAACCATTTCTTATAGTTGAGCGTTATTTCTCCTTCGAGCGCCTAATAAGTATTCATAGGAGTACTTATTATTGATTAAAATAATATTTTTACATACCACCTCTTTTTTTCGGTGCTACCTGTTTCTTCAACGCGTTTTATTACTGCGTGTATTGTCGATAGAGAAGGTATTGGTCTGTCATACGCCACTATAAAAGGTCTTTAAAATAAAAATCCTTTCTTGATCTGTGTAACTATTCATGATTCTTATTGAGTGACGTATAAATTATTTTCAATTGTAAATATTTTCAGTTTCTAAGGAAACTAAATTTATTCAAAATTTAAAAGTTTATTTTTTATTGCGAATGTATTGACATTTAACAATAAATTTTAGCATGACAAAATCGGCGACAATTTTCTCTTTCCTTCGAGACCACTACTATTTTTGTGCGTTTAAATGGAGAGCAGTAATCTACAGAAACGTATTTTTCAATGCAAGTTTGCTATGTTCAGGTTTGAAACTTTCCACCCGGTATATATAAAAAAAAAACTTAACAAAACTTATTTCAATTGTTAAAACCTCAGCAATACTAAAGTTAAGCATCAAAATTTATTGCGCAAAAGTCAATAATTCAATAATTCAGTGGTAACCACTGGTTCAATGCAGAATGTAATTGTCGGGAACAAAATCATTTTCACAGTTCACACGACACACAAACTAAGTTAATTAAAAATTCAAGTGATAACCGAAAGCTGCATCGTCAGCCAGAAGCGCATCAAACATTAATTAAAGCCGAACCTGACGAGGGCGCGTGCTTTAATCACGTCTGGCGATCGTTTTTTAACCCCCTTTTTTTTTAATTAATGCCGCTTTCGACCAAGACCGATGTAAATTAACCGCCGGGCAGAGCCTAATAGACGAAATCACATCTGGAGAAGGGTGGATGCCCCGATGCCCTGTTGCCCGAATTTTTCGTCCAAGTGGAAACGCCACTGAAATTATTGCGATTGCTTTCTTGTATAAGCCAGATCTGATTTGAAATTTATTTTATATATTTATTTTAAAAATGATTTTAACGGAAAATACAAAAGAAAATTGACAGATTAATAAACATCGGCAAAATTTGATAACTACAATATCTTTAAAACAAGGAAAATGCATAACAGCGATTACATACACAAGTGGAAAGAATTTTTTCAAACTTTCTTTTAAGCAACAAATTTTTGTTCAGTTTGCCGAAACACCAACTTGTTTTGCTTTCTTTATTTATGTTAAGGTTTGCTTTTGTTTTTCTTCAAATATTTCCTGGTTTTTTTTTTCGTGTAATCGAAATCGATCGACCTTGGTTTTTCTTCATTTGCGTTTTGTTTTTTCTTTTAGTCGTAAATTACGTTCTGATTTTCTGAGACCCGAGTGACACGGTATTTGTTTTTGTGCGAAATTTTTCAATAACTTGAGAAGGATGCGTCGAACGAACCAATAAACATTCCCTGTGGTGTCCTGTCTCTCTCATACCTCGTAACAAACTTTGCACAAAAATTATCATCGTGTCATACACGGTGCTTATGATGATAACAAAACGGCAAGAAAATTTTTTTCCAAATTATTTTGTCTTTACATTAGTTTCACTTTGCATTTCTTTTTTTGATAGACTCTATTTTTTTAATAAAAAAAAAGTACTTGGTAGTCAATAGCTTTCGCATTCTTTGTTTCTTTCTTTATTTCATTCATAACGACTATCGTTGGTTTTTTTTAATCAATTATTTATTGTTTTATGTTATTCGTTTCTTGCGATTCTGCAATCGTGTGCTTTTGCTTTGTTTTTCTTCTCTTCATTTGCTTTTTTTTTGACTCTTGTGCTTCTTAATCCGCGATCGTCGTTTTTTTTTTTAATTTCATTATTCAATTTTGGTTTTTAGTTTCGTCCAAATACTTTCTGTTTTCGGTGCGGTCCGTTTTGCTTTGTGCGATCGATCGCCTTTTGGTTTTCTCCATACACAATTTGTTTTGTTTTTCTTCAACCACGATTGTCATATGTTTCTGCTGTCTTTCGATCGTCCATAAAAAAAATTACAAACAAATTTTTATTGCATTATTCATTTGGTTTTTGCTTTCGTTAAAATTTTTTTTATTTTTGTTTGAATACAATTTTGCCATTGTAGACTTGTGTAATGTGTTGCTCCAGACGGACGCATCCCTCAACAACACCAACGAACCATCGAGAAGACACTGAATAGGACGTGCGTGTTTTAAGTTAATAAAACCACCACTTGGTTTCGCCCTAAAATTATTAAGAAGAAGTTCGAACGAGTCAAAACCTCGATGACATAAACCGTAACCAACCGAGTAAAATTTTGTGTTAGAGCCAATCTCTCTGTAAATGTCGAATGTGAGTGCATTTCGGAACATCGTCGAATAACAAAGCTGGCAAGAACGAAATTCGCCAGGAAACGATAGCAAAAAAAAATCGTAGACGCAGCGCAAAGCTTTATGGCCTAGTCTTGGCTAAACAAACTGTTTAATTCCCAGGAAATATTATTGCGAAATACAAACGTAGACTATCGCAAATGATTGTGAGACCAGCGCGAAAAGACACACCGACTTTCAGGTTGACGAGATGTTTATATTAACGCGATTATAACCCTGAAATAGCGAGCTCGTAAAAACTTCAATTGCAAGAGCTTCCCTAAACGAAACTACGGGAAATGTTTAGCGCTGTAAAATCACGCATGCCCTACGACGATGATTGCAATATATAAAGTTATTTTTAGCGCAAAAGAAAGAAGGGGAAAGAACCACAAAGCGAGACGTTCACACATGTCGAGGTCGCTATATGATTATAGCATTATTAAAAAAAAAATACTGACTTTAAGGTTGATGAGGTCTTTATTCCATCGTGATTGTAACCCTGAAATAGCGAGCTCATGAAAACTGTAATTGCAAGAGCTTCCCTGAAATGCATAAAATGTCTACGAATTGCGAAGAAAATAAATCGAAACTGCGGGAAATGATTAGCGCTGTAAAATCACGCATGTCCTACGACGATGATTGCAATATATAAAGTTATTTTTTGCGCAAAAGAAAGAAGAGGAAAAAGACACAAGGCGAGACGTTCACACCTGTCTATGTCGCCATACGATTATAGCATTATTAAAAAAAAAAACATACTGACTTTAAGGTCGATGAGGTCTTTATTCCATCGTGATTGTAACCCTGAAATAGCGAGCTCATAAGAACTGTAATTGCAAGAGCTTCCCGGAAATGCATAAAAATGTCTACGGATTGCGAAGAAAATAAATCGAAACTGCGGGAAATGATTAGCGCTGTAAAATCACGCATGCCCTACGACGATGATTGTAATATATAAAGTTATTTTTAGCGCAAAAGAAAGAAGAGGAAAAAGACATAAGGCGAGACGTTCACACCTGTCTATGTCGCCATACGATTATAGCATTATTAAAAAAAAAAACATACTGACTTTAAGGTCGATGAGGTCTTTATTCCATCGTGATTGTAACCCTGAAATAGCGAGCTCATAAGAACTGTAATTGCAAGAGCTTCCCGGAAATGCATAAAAATGTCTACGGATTGCGAAGAAAATAAATCGAAACTGCGGGAAATGATTAGCGCTGTAAAATCACGCATGCCCTACGACGATGATTGTAATATATAAAGTTATTTTTAGCGCAAAAGAAAGAAGAGGAAAAAGACATAAGGCGAGACGTTCACACATGTCTATGTCGCCATACGATTATAGCATTATTAAAAAAAAAAAAATACTGACTTTAAGATCGATGAGGTCTTTATTCCATCGTGATTGTAACCCTGAAATAGTGAGCTCATAAAAACTGTAATTGCAAGAGCTTCCCGGAAATGCATAAAAATGTCTACGAATTGCGAAGAAAATAAATCTAAACGCGGGAAATGATTAGCGCTGTAAAATTACGCATGCCCTACGACGATTATTGCAATATATAAAGTTATTTTTAGCGCAAAAGAAAGAAGGGGAAAGAACCACAAAGCGAGACGTTCACACATGTCTATGTCGCCATACGAATATAGCATTATTAAAAAAAAATACTGACTTTAAGGTCGATGAGGTCTTTATTCCATCGTGATTGTAACCCTGAAATAGTGAGCTCATAAAAACTGTAATTGCAAGAGCTTCCCGGAAATGCATAAAAATGTCTACGAATTGCGAAGAAAATAAATCTAAACTACGGGAAATGATTAGCGCTGTAAAATTACGCATGCCCTACGACGATGATTGCAATATATAAAGTTATTTTTAGCGCAAAAGAAAGAAGGGGAAAGAACCACAAAGCGAGACGTTCACACATGTCTATGTCGCCATACGAATATAGCATTATTAAAAAAAAAAATACTGACTTTAAGGTCGATGAGGTCTTTATTCCATCGTGATTGTAACCCTGAAATAGCGAGCTCATGAAAATTGTAATTGCAAGAGCTTCCCTGAAATGCATAAAAATGTCTACGAATTGCGAAGAAAATAAATCGAAACTGCGGGAAATGATCAGGGCCCCCGTAACCATGTGTGCAAAGCGTGCAGTGCACGCGGGCGCCATCTTCAAGGGGCGGCAATTAGCGTATTGGTCACTAGACAGGTTCTGTCATTTTTTCGCAAAAAACAATTAATGGGTATCTGGTAAAAATTATTCGAAAAAACTATCCACAAGTCTGAACTGATTTGATGAAACCGTAAACCTCACGGCGAAACGTCGACTAAAATAGAACAGTTAACTGCAGCGACGAAAAGTAGAAAAATTTTTTCAAAAAAAGTTTAACGTACTTAATAAAAAAAAACAAATTACTATTTACTTTTTAAGTTTTTAGAAATTTAAGTTCATTTTGCTTTTTTGATTTTGTTTCTCTTTTCCTAATATTATTAACAAGCGGGCTTCACCTACTTGCATTCTGGAGGGGTCTGAATAGAGGCCTCCTTAGCCAGATGAGAAGAAAGCGCTTCGTTTTTGAGGGCTCGCAGCAGTTAGGAACTTGAAAGAAGCGAAGGAAAATGTTATAGAATGAAGGAAAATGTTTTCAGAATGAAGGAAAATGTTTTCAGAATGAAGGAAAATGTTTTCAAAATGAAGGAAAATGTTTGAAAAATGAATGAAAATGTTTAACAAAAATTCCCTAATTAATTTTTCCGTTTTTTTTCCATTTTTTGTTTCAATTTTTTTAAATTAATGGGAATTGTGGTGAAGCCGTCAACCTCACGGCAAAACAACGACTAAAATAGAATCGTTAACTGCGACAATTAAAAGTAGAAAAGTTTTTTGTGCCAAATTTTTTATAAAAAAATTAATGTACTTAATAATTTTGGTAGGCTGTTACGGTTTCCTCCTTAGTCAGATGAGAAGATTGGGTTACTCGTTTTTGGGGGCTCGCAGCAGCTAGGAACTTGAAAAAAGGAAAATATTTGAAAAATGAAGGAAAATGTTTAGAAAAATGAGAAAAAGAATGTTTAACAAAAATTCTCTAATGTTTAAAATTTTCTTAATTTTTCTGTTTTTCCATTTCTTTGTTTCTTTTATTTTCTTTAATTTTGCTAATTGTAATAACCTGCCAGAGGGCGCCAAGATATGGAGTTGCACGCGATCGGATTTTGACGTCGCGGGGGTCCTGGAAATGATTAGCGCTGTAAAATCACGCATGCCCTACGACGATGATTGCAATATATAAAGTTATTTTTTGCGCAAAAGAAATAAGAGGAAAAAGACGCAAGGCGAGACGTTCACACATGTCTATGTCGCCATACGATTATAGCGTTATTTAAACAAACGTGCCACAGGAAATTCTGCGTATACAGGATGACTTTGAACATGGTTTTTGAAACGGTAACAAGCGAACAGGTTTTAAATGTTGGATCGATTTCCTTAGGGGCTCTCAGACTCGGTATTTTAAATTGTTTTTAATTTAAAAATAAACGTCGTTGCAATGTGTGTTCATGAGATTACAACTTTACAAATAATTTACAAAGAATGGAACGATTTCATTATTCAGTTTTATTTTTCTTAGCTAACTTAGAAATAACTTACTTGTCTAACAAATAGATTAATTAATTTATTCGTTCTATGATTCGCCTTTAACCGTACGCTTCGCACTTCGCACAGAGAAAATGATTTAAATCTCGCGGTCCGTTCTGTTTTTATAGAAGTTTCCTCCGGAGTATTACGAAGACGATCGCGCAATTAAATAGAATCAAAAATAAATTCGCTTTTTACACAAACGAACCACTTGTTCGCCTATTGATGACGTCAAAATATTCGATGCCGATTTCTACTAATGCCAATGAGATTGTAAAAGAAGAAATGAGCTAAAAAAAATTATACTGAGGCAATTCGTGTGAGGAAATGTTGTTGCAAAAAAGAAGATTAAAAGGGGATGATATATTCCTTGAACCTAGTCTCTAAAAAAAATTACAATTGTGCTCGAAAGCTGAAAATTAAAGTACTTAAGCATTTGATCTGAGATAATCAAAATAAGATTAAAAGAGATGTCGCTGAAAAAAAAGCAAAAATGTCGAGTCCAAAGGCAAAGTTAGATGACAGTAGCTGGCCATTGGTTTTTATTAATTTTTGCTTTTGTTTCTTCAGTATTTATTATTTATTAAATCCCACCGCTGCCACCATTTTTGCATGAAATGTCGGGTGGTGAAACATAATAATCTACTCGTCGTATTTCTATTTCGTGTATTGTTAAGAGCGTTTTTGATTAAAGCAAATACCCGTACTGTAGCTTTCATTTCGCATACTGTTCTGCCTTCTATTAAGACTTAATTCGTAATTCGCATAAAGAAACTAATACTTACCAACTCGTATATTATGCGATATCAAAGAAGCACGAGCTCCAGAAATAAGAGCGATTTAAATACGCCATTCACGTTACAGGCGGGTTCATAATGCGTGATGTTTCTGATTCTCTGTTAATTGCGAAGCATCATCTCTTCTCGAAGGAGGACGGGAAGCGAAGACGCTGAGGACGACGCGAAAGCGAAAAGGAATTTGCTCGGCAACAAAGAAGGAGCGTCAGTACATAAATAAGCCTCCTCGTAAGATTTGCTCGCGTAAATAGGCTCGAATGATTCCGCGACGTAATCCAACAAGTTTAATGAGGAAAGTTCGCCGAAAACGTTGCGATTGCCAAACAAACAGTCATTCGCAATAGTAGTGAACGCGCGCGGCGCGGGGGATTCCCCCACGTGAAAGCGGCCCGCTCGCCTCCGGGCGGCGCGTAATTCCTCCTTAATTTGGTAATATGTTTAGAACAAGAGTTTCCGACAAAGTCGGATTCTGCCCCTTCCCCCCAAGGGGTTGATGAAAACTTAAAAAGGCTCGATGCACCTGTAAGGGTCGGTTGAGGGTCAAAGAATCTCCAGAGGTTTCTTGAAAATCGTCAAACTAAGATCTACTTTCTATTATTCCTTAGTGTAGATTATAAAAAAAAAAAACAATAAATTATTAGAAAAAGAAAATTACTAGGAGTATTTTTTTTTGGAGCCCCTAAATCGAGCGGCCTATATAACGCGCAGCGCTATCTTCACGTACAATAAAAATTCTATTACGTCTAAACAGGAGAAGTCACTGATTATTAGAAAAAGAAAATTGTTATTTTTTAAAACAAAGTTAAAAGACAAAGGTTCTGATTGATGAGAATATCAAAATAGATTCGCTCAAAATAGTTTACAGTTGTGGCCAAGAGATGGCGCTCTCAATGATCCTGCCGCGCTTTTATGATTCTATCAATGTGACATCGCGTATACAATGCAATAAATTATTAGAAGAAAAAAATTACTACTTTTTTTTGAAGACAACTGACTACCACGCGCCCCCAAAGCGAGCGGCCTTCATAACGCGCAGCGCCATCTTCACGTACAATCAAAACTCTATTACGTCTAAACGGGAGAAGCAGCTGGTTATTAGAAAAAGAAAATTATTATTTTTTAAAACAAAGCTAAAAGACAAAAGTTCTGATTGATTGTCCACGTCAAAATGTTATTTTTAAAATTTGACCAAAATAGTTTACAGTTATGGCCAAGAGATGGCGCTCTTAATGATCCTGCCGCGCTTTTATGATTCTACTCGCTACCACTAGCCCCACGAGCGCAGCGCTGTCTTCACGTACAATCAAAATTCTATTATACGTCTAAGGCCGAATTTTTTCACCTCCTGATAAATTTATCCGCCGCGTATTATCTTTGGAAACCATTGTATTGATAACAGTTTCCGAGCACATTACCTGGTAGATAAATTAAAGAAAATTAATATTTTTTAAAACAAAGATAAATGACAAAGGTTCTGATTGATGAGAATGTCAACGACGAAATCTTATTTTTAAAATTCGATCAAAATAGTTTACAGTTATGGCCAAGAGATGGCACTCTTAATGATGCTGCCGCGCTTTTATGGTTCTACTGGATACCACTAGCCTCCAAAGCGAGCGGCCTTTATAACGCACAGCGCTGTCTTCACGTACAATCAAAATTCTATTACACGTCGGCTGGATTTTTTCACCTCCTGATAAATTTATCCGCCGCGTATTATCCTTGGAAACCATTGTATTGGTAATAGTTTCCGAGCGTATTACCTCGTAGATAAATGAGAGAAAATTAATATTTTTTAAAACAAAGATAAAAGACAAGGGTTCTGATTGATGAGAATGTCAACGACGAAATGTTAATGTTTTTAAAATTCGATTAAAATAGTTTACAGTTGTGGCCAAGAGATGGCGTTCTCAATGATTCTACCGCGCTTTTATGATTCTATCAGTCGACATTGCACATACAATACAATAAATTATTAGAAGAAGAAAATTACTATTCTTTTTTAAGACAACTGACAACCGCGAGCCCCCAAAGCTATCGGCCTTCATAAGCCATCTTCACGTACAATCAAAATTCTATTTCGTCTAAACGGCAGAAGCAGCTGGTTATTAGAAAAAGAAAATTATCATTTTTTAAAACAAATTTAAAAGACAAAAGTTCTGATTGATGAGAATGTCAACGACAAAATGTTATTTTTAAAATTCGATCAAAACAGTTTACAGTTATGGGTAAGAGATGGCGCTCTTAATGATCCTGCCGCGCTTTTATGATTCTATCAGTGCAACTTCGCTTATACAATACAATAAATTATTAGAAAAAGAAAATGACTATTTTTTTAAGACAACTGGCTACCGCGAACCCCCAAAGCGAGCGGCCTTCATAACGTGCAGCGCCATCTTCATGTACAATCAAAACTATATTACGTCTAAACGAGAGAAGCAGCTGGTTATTAGAAAAAGAAAATTATCATTTTTTAAAACAAAGTTAAAAGACAAAGGTTCTGTTTGATTAGATGTCAACGACTAAATGTTATTTTTCAAATTCGTTGAAAATAATTTACAGTTATGGCTAAGAGATGGCGCTCTTAATGATCCTGTCGCGCTTTTATGATTCTACTCGCTACCGCAAGCCCCACGAGCGCAGCGCTGTCTTCACGTACAATCAAAATTCTATTATACGTCTAAGGCCGGATTTTTTCACCTCCTGATAAATTTATCCGCCGCGTATTATCCTTGGAAACCATTGTATTGATAATAGTTTCCGAGCATATTACCTGGTGGATAAATTAAAGAAAATTAATATTTTTTAAAACAAAGATAAAAGACAAAGGTTCTGATTGATGAGAATGTCAACGACGGAATGTTAATTTTTTTTAAACTCGATAAAAATAGTTTACAGTTGTGGCCAAGAGATGGCGTTCTCAATGATTCTACCGCGCTTTTATGATTCTATCAATGTGACATCGCGTATACAATGCAATACATTATTAGAATAAGAAAATTACTATTTTTTTTAAGACAAGTGACTACCGTGAGCCCCCAAAGCGAGCGGCCTTCATAACGCGCAGCGCCATCTTCACGTACAATCAAAATTATATTTCGCCTAAACCGGAGAAGCAGCTGGTTATTAGAAAAAGAAAATTATTATTTTTCAAAACAAAGTTCGCTGTCAATGATCCTGTCGCGCTTTTATGATTCTATCAGTACGACATCGCGTTGTCGAAAAGTTCGATTAAAGTAATTTTCATTTTCAGACAAACGTCAGGCAGATGTTGCTTTAAATAATTCGTATTTATTTTTTAACTTTCGACCTCCTTCTGAAATTAATTGCCAAGTCAGAAGATCAAGTTAGTGCTGAAAGTGTTAGCGTGAATACGCTACCCTGCTGCTAGGGAGAGACTCGGTTTAAATTTTTGGCCAAGAGATGGCACTCTGAATAATTCCAGTCGCGCTTTAGACGTTTAGTTTAACATAAAAAGTGAAAACAACTGGAAAGCTGAAACATATAGGGTATTTCAGAGAATGTCAGCAGAAAAATTGAAGAATGCTACGCAACGGTTTTCATTTGGTCAAGAGATGGCGCTCTGGTCGGTTCCAGTTAACCCTCATTGCTAAGCGAAACAGCGTTTGTGTTTCTGTTTTAAATATGAAAACTAAGCCGCATTATTGATAAAATAAATAAGTAATAAACAAACGAATAAATAAGTAATAAATAAATGAATAAATAAGTAATTAATAAATAAATAAATAAGTAATTAATAAATAAATAACAAATAAATAAACTGGTGCCTGGGCGTGTGGCAAGTTGGCGAGTTGGCGAGTAGAGAGCGGCGATTAGGCGACTTGACGACAAGATAAGTTAAAAGGAGGAGAGGGGACTGACGAGTAGAGTTGGCAAGTGGCAAGTTGGTGAGCAACGAAAACTAAAAGAAAAAGAAAAATCAGATGAATTTAGAGCAAAAAAATGGACAGAAAACGAAAACTTATAATTCATGAAAATCGTTGGAAAGTATTGAAAATTAGACCAATAATAAATATTTTTTCTAATTCGGGGTTCAAGGTCAACCCAAGGCAACTAAAACAAACCTAAGCTATCCCATCCCGACGAAAAATCTGAAAAATTCGGGAAAAAATTAAACTGTTAGTAAAACTTTTAAAAATTAAGATAGGAAAAATTCGAAAAATTGAAAAGATTAAAATGTAAAAAATTAAGGGGACCAGAAAAGTAGAAAAACTGAAAAGAAATTAAATCAGTAAGTCGGAGGAGGGGTGGGGTGGGGGGATTGATGAGTGGGTGAGTTGACAGCGAAAACTAAAAAAAAGAAAAAAAAATCAGATGAATTTAGAGCAAAAAAGTGAGCAGAAAACGACAATTTATAATTCATGAAAATCGTTGAAAAGTGTTGAAAATTTGAGCAATATTAAATATATTCTTTCGAAAAATTTGGGGTCAACCCAACCCAACTGAAACAGACCTGAGAGATCTCATCCCGACGAAAAATCTTAAAAATTCGGGAAAAATTTCAATGTCGGGAAATTTTAAAAAAAATTAAGATACGCAAAATTCAAGAAAAATTTGAAAAAGATTGAAATGTAAAAAAAATTTTAAGATGAAAGGGAACAAAAAATGTAGAAAAACTCAAAAAGAAAAAACTAAAAAGAAATTAAATCATTGCGAAGTTAGAAGGCTAAAGGGTTTTGCACGAGGACGTCGTGTCAGTCAGCGCGAAGATTAAAATAGTTTTCGCTTTTGTATAACAGATGGCGATGGCGCTCTAAGTGATGCTTACGTGTACAGATTTTATATTTTCGATTTAATAAGAAACAAAGTGTTTACTCAGAATACAAGAGTTAAACTTTATGTTCATTAAAATTAGTTTTCATTTCGGGATCGTAATTCCAATTTATTATAATTTTTTGTTTATTATTTAATCTGGAGAAGCAAGCAGTACATAACATACAGAAATTGCATACCTGTTTGTATCACATTTGTCTCATAGATGCCATTTAATACAATTCATTGCAATTAGGTAGAATGTTTTTGAATCATTTTGTTTTCGGATAATTTTGTTTTTAATTCACATACAGGGTGTTTTGATCACGAATTAAAACAAAATTCTACAATCTAAGAAAAAGAAAAAGCCCTTATCGCGTCAGAAACCCAGAAACGATACAGGGTGTTACCAAACCTGAGCCAGTCTTGACTGGCAGCGAAAGAAACACGAACATCTAAGTGAATTTTGGAAAAAGAAAGTTCGAATTGATTGTCGACACCGCGCGTTCAAACACATTTCGTCGCGTTTCGTGATAATAATAATCAATCACCACCGATATCGTTTAGTAATTATTTTATTTAAAATATTAATTCACTGAAGGAATTAATGTTACATTTATTTATATACTGACCTACCTTAAGCGCGTCAATCGAAGAGGCGGACGGCGTTGTAAAAACGCCCTTAAGACATGGAAACGCAATTTATTTATTACTTGTGAAAAATAAAACGATGGATGACGATGGTGTAACTCATCCGCAATTTTAAGGCGCATTTTTCGTCCAGTAATTATAATCGTCGGCCTATAATTGGAAAATACTCAAAAATTCAATTACTTCCTTGGAGTAAGGTTACATTTATTTTAATAAATCCAGGCGGGTTTAAAATGTTGATTGACCGGAAGATTTCGTAATCGAATTAATTGAATCTGTAAGCTGTAAGATCGATTCTTTTTTAATACTTCATGAAGATGAACATGAACTTACGTAAACCGAAAGTTTTTGAAGATTCGTTTCCTTCCGTTTGCAGAAATTTGCCAAATTGCTGTGAGACTTTCGGCAGGTCTTTTTACCTGTTTGCAGAAGCCATTACGATCTGTTAATACGCATCATACGAATCAAACATGTATTCGTTCACGACAGGGTTCATGCACAAGGTTAAACCACGTTAAACACTGACCGATTGACCTATTTTCGCGTCGTCGTTCAAACAGGCAGCCGTGTGTGCGAGAGCTTGCTACCATACACTTCTTAGTTATGCGAAGCAGTTCTGAAACGGTTTGGCGGAAATCTGCCAATGCATTTTTCTCGAAAATCATTAACTTTCTGTTAAGGACATATGAGTTCAATCGTTACCATTCATGGTGATGCATTACAGGTTAGGCTAAATATTTGCACACGGTAAAAGAACAGCTTGTACATCCCCATATGTTCCAAAAGATTTGTGACACTTCTGAATTTTGATTAACCCTACATTCTCCACCCCCTTGGAATTCGAATTTATAAATTCAATATCCGATCGAACCAGCTTCGCGTGTGTGAGTTGCCAGCAAGTAATTTACGGTCTGAAGTAATTGCCATTTCGCACATGTCACCTCGCGCGTCCAGGTCGCCAGGTCGTCGAAATTACAAGAAACGACGTTTAATTTCCGTCCAGCCCCATAAATGACATGCCCCCATCCCCCAACTCACCCTTAAAAATAAAATCGGTGAAACCCCCCCGCCGAGGAGTAAGTATACCGTCGTCTTTTTCGTCCAAGATTTATTTGCGCGGACAAAGCAGAATCACAATTAGATAATGTTGGTGGGGTGGGCGGGAGGGGTGCGGACGGATTTCATATTTCCGAGGGCGAAATTAGCTTTCGGCTTATCGCCCGTTTCTATTTCGACGACCCGCTCGCCTATTAAAACGTTCCAGTAAACGGAGAAGGAATTTAAATCGAGATGCTTGCCGGTTAATTAGCTCCGGCTCGAGGAATAAAATTACGAGAACGTTGTCGAAGGATGAACCCAAAGTAAAGAAAATAAAGTACAAGATCTTCTCTCGTCGTGGAAAAGAAATTTAATAAATGCGAAGGAAAGATGCACGGCCATGCACAGTCTCGCAAGTCTCCAGGTCTTTATAATCTTAAGGGAAGATTAAAGTAAAATGCAATTTTCAAAAGGTTTAAGTACTTACTCTCCCTAGCGGAATAAATAATAAAATAATAATTAGAAAACAAGCGGTGCACTAACTATTTATTTTATAAGACACGAAACCCTCTTTGTTAAGTTGTCTCTCTTTAATAAAAATAATAATCGATTTTATAAGACACGGAAAGACGTAGTTGTCGTTCTTAATAAAAATAATACGTCGAGGAAGCCGTAAAGACAAGAAAAATTTTAGCCCCGAAGGGTCGTCTTAGGCCAGAGTATGATCGGCTCTAAGAACCCCAATTTGCATTATAACCGGGGCTATAATAAAATAAAATTCGATTTTCAAAAAGTTTATTTTCCCTTCCTAGGGAAATTCACATAAAAAGAAAAATAATTAGAAAACAAGGAGCGCACTAACTGCTTATTACGGAAGGCAAGGAACAAGTTCGAAGGGATAAGGAATAAGGAGGGAAAATTTTAGTCTCGAAGGGTCTTCCTAGACCTGAGAAGGATCGGGCCTAAGAACCCAGGTTGCATTATATATTTCCTTCTTATCGAGAAATTCATAGAAAAATAAAAATAATTAGAAAACAAGGAGCGCATTAACTGCTTATTTCAGAGGGCAAGGAACAAGGCTGAAGGGATAAGGGATAAGAGAGGGAAGATTCTAATCCCGAAGGGTCTTCTTAGACCTGAGAAGGATCAGGCCTAAGTAAGATCCCCAGTTTGCATTGTAATCGGGACTATAATAGAGTAAAATTCTATTTTCAAAAAGTTTGGTCCATCTTTCTAGAGCAATTCATATAAAATAATTTGAAAAAAAAAGAGTGCGCTAACTTTTTATTTCAAAAGACAAGGAACCTCCTAGCATATTTTCTTAATGATGAAAATAATATGAAACTATCGGAGAGTCTGGAGGGCAAGGGAAGGAAAATTTGAATTCCGAAGAGTCATCTTAGGCCTGAGAAGATTCGAGCCTAAGTACCCCAATTTGCATTATAACTGGCAGGACCGGTGGAAGGCGGTAAGCAAAGTAAGCAGGGCATGAGGGCGTCGATGCAAGAGGGGCGCCAGAACGGTATAAAATTACCAACTCTATCTAACCCAATTGTCGCCAACTTTCCATGGAAAAAATCGCTCCCGCCAATTCCGTCAAAATTAAAATTATTGGGGTTCTTAGGCTCGATTCTTTTCAGGCCTAAGATGACTCTTCGGGACTCACATTTTCCTTCCCTTGTCCCTCCAGTCGCTCCAAGAGTTTCTTATTATTTTCATCATTAAGAAAAATAGATAAAATTAGGTAGGAAGTTTCTTGTCTTCTTTTCTTATTACAAAAAAAAGAAAAAAAAAAGTAAAAATCGATTCAAAACCGACTTACAGCGAGACTTCTGAATCGATAATAATTATAAAAAAGTAAAAGGAAAAAAATGTTATAAATCAAAAATCAGTTAAAATGTAGCTTAATCGGTTTCAAGGTCATTCCAACTCAGCTAAACTCAACCCAACTGTATTCAATCGAAGCAACAAGTTAGAAAAAAATAAAAGTAAAATATGTTAATTAAATTACGATTAAAGGCGCTTTCGAATAATCTCAAGGTCCACCAAACTCGATCCAACAACTGCATGCAACTCCATTTTTCGCAAGAAAAAAAATCAAAAATAAAAAAAACAATGAAAAAAAATTAAAATTCCATTCAACCTAAGTAAAAAATTAAGAAAAAGAAGTATGGATTAAAAAAAAAGCCAAATGTGAAAATGAAGTTTAACAAATTCAAGGTCAATCCTACTCAACTAAACTTAACGTAACTGTATTTTATTGAAGCAAAACATTTAAAATGCAAAAAAAAAAACAAATGTTCGTATAGTAGTTGTGAAAATTGCACAAAGCTATGAAAATTCATTAATAAATTTACATTTTCTAAAGTGTTTTTATTTGTTTCATATTTTTCTGTAATTCTCGTTGGCGAGAGAGAAAATTTAATTTTTTGCATTTTAAATGTTTTGTACGTTAATCGTTTTTTAATTTTCACACTTTTTTATTTTTAATTTTAGAAAACGAGCTAAAAATGTAAATTTATCAATAAGAAAAGTTATTAATAAATTCATTATTAAATGTACATATTTATGTCGTTTAATAAATAATAAAAAAATTTATTAACAAATTTATTAATAAATTTTCTTATCAATATATTTACATTTTTAGCTCGTTTTCTAAAATGTTTTTATTGTATTTAAATTATTTTGAATTTGTATGTTGTATTTTTTCTTATTAATGTGTAATTTGCCCCTCCCTTGACTTGTCTTATATCGTTATAACGGTATACAAGATAAATAAGGATTATTGTTATTATTTTTTTTGTTTCATGTTTCTGCAAGAAATTAAAAGTAAAGAATGTGAAAAATTAAAAAGAAAACGAAATTCAACCAACCAAACTCCACCCAATAACTAAACTCGATTCTGTTTAATCCAAACAAAAGAATTAAAAATGAGGAAACAATAAAAATAAAGAAAAAAATTGAAGTAAAGAAATTAAATGAAAACATTTTCGATGTTAACCCGACCTAAGTGCAATGTACCAACAAGTATTAAAAAACAAAAAACTTAAAAAAATTAAAATTCATAAATCTATTAAAACGAATCTCAAAAAAATTCAAGATCAACTGAACTCACTCAACTTTAACTCATCTTTCTATACAGGCATTTTTTTTAAATACTTAAAAAAAATTAAAAGTAAAAAATGTATATAAGGATTAAAGTTAAGCTCAACAAATGTCAAGGTCAATCCAACCCAACTGACAGAAACTTCATCTGAGGCAAGTAGAAGAATACAAATTACAAGAAATCGTCAGTTTTCATTTTCGTCAAGGTCAATCAATTGACCTCAAGCTAACTCCATTTAACACAAATGAAAATTAAAAATTGTAGGAAAAATTAAAAGTATAAAATAAAAAAGCAAATAAATAAACGTCTGGTGACTGGGCGTGTGGCAAATTGGCGAGTAGAGAGCGGCAAGTAGGCGAGTTGACGATTCAATAAGTAAGAGGGGGGAGGGGGGGAGGGGTGAATTGATGTTGTTGGTGAACAACGAAAACTAAAAAGAATCAGACGAATTTAAAGCAAAAAAATGGGGGAAAAAACGGAAACTCAAAATTCATGAAAATCGCCGAAAAGTATTGAAAATTTGAGCAATAATAAATATCTTTTCGAAAAATTGTTCAAGGTCAATCCAGCCCAACTGAAACAGACCTAAGCGAACCCATCCCGACGAAAAATCTTAAAAATTCGGGAGAAATTTTAAGTCAGAAATTTTTTTTTAAATTAAAGATACGAAAAATTCGAGAAAAAGATTATAAACATTAAAATGATATGAAAAAATAAAATAATAAAAGGAAAAAATAAAAAGAATTGTTGAAGGTCAATCCAACCAACAGAAACAAATCTAAGCGAACCAATCTCAATGAAAAATCTTAAAAATTTGGAATTTTTTGTAGAAAGTCAGTGAAGTAAAATTTGGCCATTTTTTTTAAAGTCGGGAATATTTTTAAAAATGAAAAAGATACGGTAAATTCGAGAGAAAATTAAATTAAAATGTAAAAAAGAAATAATAAATAAATGGAACAAAAATTTTTTCAACTTCTTTTAAATATTTTCCTTGACTTTTTTCAAGTTCCAGGCTGACGCGACCCCCTTAAGAACGCGAAGTATTTTTTTTATTTTCTCTGTGGGGGCCACGGAATGTCATGAGAACGAAGGCAGGTTCGAGCCCTATGGGGCCTCTATTGAAAATTGTGTAAAATTAAAAATCAATTAAAATAGAGCTCAACCAATCTCAATATCTAAGTAACCCAACCTTGTTCTATTCAACCCAAGCAAAAATTAAAAATAAATTAAGATAAAAAAATAAAAAGATCCATTAAATGCCAAACTTAATTTTTCCGTATTTTAGAATTGTCACCCACAGCCAAATAAAACTGAATTCGCCCATTCTGGTCGTCAGTCAGCGTTGTAGAAAAAAATAAACCAAACGGTTTCCAAAAGTAGCACATTTGGCGATAAATCCCTCCCCACGGTTGGCAACACTGTCTGATTCTTTATAACAGTCTGAAGTTACATACGAAATTTTCCTGTGATGGTTATGAGTTCATTTCGGCAGCAATCATTTAAACTGGTTCAAAGTTAAGCAAAAATTTGTTAAAATATTAATTTTACGACAAAATTAAAAAAAAAATAATGGATACACCTATTAAAATTAAAAAAAGAATAAAAAAAAACTGGCAAGTATTTCTGCAATTGATTTCATAAGCTATAAGAAACTAATAATACAAGCTTATAAATTTTATTTTTTTTAGACAACAATTTCACGTGAATTTGTTTTGTTTTTTTTATGTGGAGGAGTGGCGCCAATTATTTTGTTGCTTTACGTGAATATGTTTTTTTTTTTGAAGGAGTGGCGCCAATTATTTTGTCACGGGAATTCGCTTTTTTTTTGGAGGAGTGGCGCCAATTATTTTGTTGGGTCACGGGAATTTGTTTTTTGTTTCTTTGGAGGAGTGGCGCCAATTATTTTGTTGCATAAGGGCGCCGGCCGACTACTTTTCCTCTGGCTCTGAAAACCGGGACTATAATAAAGTAAAATTCGATTTTCAAAAAGTTATTTCCTCTTCCTAGGGGAATTCATGTAAAATAATTAGGAAATAAGGATGCATTAAATGTTTGTTTCAGAAGACAAGTTCATTTGATCATTTTTTTTTAATCAAAATAATAATAAGTTGAGAAACTATCGGAAAGACCGAAGGGGCGAATTTTAGTACCGAAGGGTCTTCTTAGGCCTGAGAAAGATCGGGCCTAAGAACCCTAGAACCAAATTAAAAAATCCAGTGAATTTTTAATGCTTCGTCGCGTCGGGGGTGGAGCCCCTGCATAAATCGGGACCTGGATTCTTTGCACCCTGTGCTCCCCTCTTGTGGCCGGCCCTGTTCAGATTATTCAAATGTATGTTTTGAGAACTCCGCTTCGTGCAGCAACCTTAAAAACAAAAGCTCAAAGAACATTCCGAATGTAGGCCAGCCAATTAAGTCGCACGCGAGTTTGATTTTCCGCCGCTGTTGCATAATGAAGTGGCGGCGCATTTTTCCGAGAGGCGGCACGCGTCGCTCGTCGGAAAAGTGCGCGCCATTAAGAATCGTGTAACGTGTCAGCCGCGGCTTGATGGATCGCGCCGCCGTGGGTTTTTCTTCGGGGGTGTTTTGTGCTCGACTTTTTGTGCGTGCCACTTTTCCCGCACCGCAACCTAACTTCAGGTTGTATTGATTTATGCGCAGGCGGATTTACATTATCCTGGTTTTTGACCTCTTTATTTCGCGTTTACTATGGTCGATGAAAGATGAGTTACGGCGGCGGCGGCGGCCGACCCTTTTGGCCTGATTTCCTCATTTCTTAAACCGCAACACCCTCTTAGATATCTTGAATAATGTTAAGTTGAATATTCCACGATCAGCGGGGGTGATCTGGAATAACATAGATCCATTGTTGCTCAAAGTTTAGTATCTAACAAAGCCTCTAAAAAGTGTACAGAACTCTCCGTACATCCCTTCTCTCTTTCAAATTCAAGTTTCAACTTTACGTTAATTGTTGACCACTCTGTATTTCCACCATTAATAAAACATTTTCTATTTTATTTCGATTATTTCGATATGAGATCAAATAAATCAAATCCTAGAGACAAGGTTCAAGAGATTAAATAGAAAAGTCTGGGATAAAATAGATTCATTCTTGCTTAAAGTTTAGTATCTAACAAAGCCTCTAAAAAGTGTGCAGAATTCTCCGTACTTCCCTGCTCTGTTTCACATTCAAATTTCAACTTTACGTTAAATGTTGACCACTCTGTATTTCCACCATTAATAAAGCATTTTCTATTTTATTTCGATTATTTCGATATTAGATCAAATAAATCAAATCCCAGAGAAAAAGTTCAAGAGATTAAATAGAAAAGTCTGGGATAACATAGATCATTGTTACTTAAAGTTTAGTATCTAACAAAGCCTCTAAAAAGTGTACAGAATTCTCCGTACTTCCCTTCTCTCTTTCACATTCAAGTTTCAACTTTATGTTAATTGTTGACCACTCTGTATTTCCACCATTAATAAAACATTTTTCTATTTTACTTCGATTGTTTCGATATTAGAACAAATAAATAAAATTCGAGAGACAAAGTACAAGAGATTAAATAGAAAAGTCTGGCATAAAATAGATTCACTGTTGCTTAAAGTTTAGTATCTAACAAAGCCTTTAAAAAGTGTACAGAATTCTCCGTACTTCCCTTCTCTCTTTCGCATTCAAATTTCAACTTTACGTTAAATGTTGACCACTCTGTATTTCCACCATTAATAAAGCATTTTCTATTTTATTTCGATTATTTCGATATTAGATCAAATAAATCAAATCCCAGAGAAAAAGTTCAAGAGATTAAATAGAAAAGTCTGGGATAACATAGATCATTGTTACTTAAAGTTTAGTATCTAACAAAGCCTCTAAAAAGTGTACAGAATTCTCCGCACTTCCCTTCTCTCTTTCAAATTCAAATTTCAACTTTACGTTAATTGTAGACCACTCTGTATTTCCACAATTAATAAAACATTTTCTATTTTATTTCGATTATTTCGATATTAGATCAAATAAATTAAATCCCAGAGAAAAAGTTCAGGAGGTTAAATAGAAAAGTCTGGCATAAAATAGATCATTGTTGCTTAAAGTTTAGTATCTAACAAAGCCTTTAAAAAGTGTGCAGAATTCTCCGTACTTGCCTTCTCTCTTTCGCATTCAAGTTTCAATTTTATGTTAATTGTTGACCACTCTGTATTTCCACCATTAATAAAGCATTTTCTATTTTATTTCGATTATTTCGATATTAGATCAAATAAATCAAATCCCAGAGACAAGGTTCAAGAGATTAAATAGAAAAGTCTGGCATAAAATAGATTCATTGTTGCTTAAAGTTTAGTATCTAACAAAGCCTCTAAAAAGTGTTCAGAATTCTCCGTACTTTCCTTCTCTCTTTCACATTCAAGTTTCAACTTTACGTTAATTGAAGTTTGTTCTTGTCCGATGAAAATAGTAAGTAGAAAGTTTTTTTAATCTCAAACCGGACAGAAAAATGAAGGGAAACACACTCAACGTTTCGCTATAGATTTATAGCTTCGTCAGGAGTGAAAAAAAAAGTAAATAAACAAGTTGTCAAGAGAAACAAGTCGTCAAGAGAAACGAAAAGGTAACATGATTTTTAAACTAAACTACGAGTTGTTCGGAATAAAAGTAACTAGAACTAATTAAAGCTACTTTTTTTTTTTTTTTTTTTTTTTTTTTTTTTTTTTTTTTTTTTTTTTTTTTTTAAATATATATATAATTAAATAATTAATTGACAGATCTATATCTTGTTTAAAGAGTCCAGAAAACTACAAAATATGTCATTTAAATTTTCAAAGTCCGTACGTTTATTAATAGAATTTCCAGACATTTTAATTTTACACATTTCTATGAAACGTCTTTTAAAAATATTAGATTCACTGTACAAAATATCAGTATTATCAAAATCAAAATTATGATTATTTACTAATGAATGCTCTACAAGCATTGAATGATTTTGATTATTTTTTTGAATATGATATTTATGTTGGTCTAAACGTTTTTTTAAATTTTGGCTCGTTTCACCTATATAAACAGAATTACAATTTGAACATTTGATTTCATAAACCACGTTAGGTTGTTTTAATTTCGGTGTTTTGGTTTTTAAATTCGAAAAAATTAAATTTAAATTATTCACAGATTTACTGGCTAAAATTAAATTATGTTTTTTGAAAATGTGTTTAAATGTATTGTGTAATGGTTCAATATAAGGCAAAGATATGTATTTATGATTCGAAATTTGTCTAATGTTTTTAGAGACATTTGAATTTTGTAAGTATTTAATACGATTTTTAATTACTGATTCAATAAGATTTATTGGATAAGAATTTTGAATAAGAGTTTTTTTTATTAAATTTAAGTTATCATAAATGTAAACTTTATCAGAAAGTAAAATAGCTCGATCAGTTAATGAAATAATAGTTGCAATTTTATAATTTTTAGGTGTGTACGAGTGAAAATTTATGTACCTACCTGACCAGGTAGGTTTATGAAACCAATTAGTAATTAATTTATCATTCTGTCTGATAATATTTACATCAAGAAAACTCAATGAATTATTATTTTCTTTTTCTACTGTAAATTGTAATCTATTATGAAAAGAATTAAATTTATTTAAAACAAAATCTACCTTATCAGAAGGCAAAATCAATAAAATGTCATCTACATAACGAAAATATAACGTTAAATCGAATGATAAAGAGTTAATAACAGATTTTTCTAGTTCTTGCATAACAATTTCAGCTAAAGCCGGAGATAAAGGAGAACCCATTGCTGTACCAAAAATCTGTTTATAAAATTTATCATTGAAAGCAAAATAAGATGTTTCAAAACATAAATCAACTATTTCTAAAAAGTTACCTTTGGAAATATCAGTAAAATCTTTAATCTCTAACCACCTATCATTTATACTTTTTAAAGCTAAATCTTTAGGAATGTTAGTAAATAAAGAAATAACATCTAAAGAAATTATAATGCAATTATTTGGTACAGTTATTTGTTTTAATTTTTCTACGAGTTCAAAAGAATTTTTCTTTTGAACTCGTAGAAAAATTAAAACAAATAACTGTACCAAATAATTGCATTATAATTTCTTTAGATGTTATTTCTTTATTTACTAACATTCCTAAAGATTTAGCTTTAAAAAGTATAAATGATAGGTGGTTAGAGATTAAAGATTTTACTGATATTTCCAAAGGTAACTTTTTAGAAATAGTTGATTTATGTTTTGAAACATCTTATTTTGCTTTCAATGATAAATTTTATAAACAGATTTTTGGTACAGCAATGGGTTCTCCTTTATCTCCGGCTTTAGCTGAAATTGTTATGCAAGAACTAGAAAAATCTGTTATTAACTCTTTATCATTCGATTTAACGTTATATTTTCGTTATGTAGATGACATTTTATTGATTTTGCCTTCTGATAAGGTAGATTTTGTTTTAAATAAATTTAATTCTTTTCATAATAGATTACAATTTACAGTAGAAAAAGAAAATAATAATTCATTGAGTTTTCTTGATGTAAATATTATCAGACAGAATGATAAATTAATTACTAATTGGTTTCATAAACCTACCTGGTCAGGTAGGTACATAAATTTTCACTCGTACACACCTAAAAATTATAAAATTGCAACTATTATTTCATTAACTGATCGAGCTATTTTACTTTCTGATAAAGTTTACATTTATGATAACTTAAATTTAATAAAAAAAACTCTTATTCAAAATTCTTATCCAATAAATCTTATTGAATCAGTAATTAAAAATCGTATTAAATACTTACAAAATTCAAATGTCTCTAAAAACATTAGACAAATTTCGAATCATAAATACATATCTTTGCCTTATATTGAACCATTACACAATACATTTAAACACATTTTCAAAAAACATAATTTAATTTTAGCCAGTAAATCTGTGAATAATTTAAATTTAATTTTTTCGAATTTAAAAACCAAAACACCGAAATTAAAACAACCTAACGTGGTTTATGAAATCAAATGTTCAAATTGTAATTCTGTTTATATAGGTGAAACGAGCCAAAATTTAAAAAAACGTTTAGACCAACATAAATATCATATTCAAAAAAATAATCAAAATCATTCAATGCTTGTAGAGCATTCATTAGTAAATAATCATAATTTTGATTTTGATAATACTGATATTTTGTACAGTGAATCTAATATTTTTAAAAGACGTTTCATAGAAATGTGTAAAATTAAAATGTCTGGAAATTCTATTAATAAACGTACGGACTTTGAAAATTTAAATGACATATTTTGTAGTTTTCTGGACTCTTTAAACAAGATATAGATCTGTCAATTAATTATTTAATTATATATATATTTAAAAAAAAAAAAAAAAAAAAAAAAAAAAAAAAAAAAAAAAAGTAGCTTTAATTAGTTCTAGTTACTTTTATTCCGAACAACTCGTAGTTTAGTTTAAAAATCATGTTACCTTTTCGTTTCTCTTGACGACTTGTTTCTCTTGACAACTTGTTTATTTACTTTTTTTTTCACTCCTGACGAAGCTATAAATCTATAGCGAAACGTTGAGTGTGTTTCCCTTCATTTTTCTGTCCGGTTTGAGATTAAAAAAACTTTCTATTTACGTTAATTGTTGACCACACTGTATTTCCACCATTAATAAAGCATTTTCTATTTTATTTCGATTATTTCGATATTAGATCAAATAAATTAAATCCCAGAGAAAAAGTTCAGGAGGTTAAATAGAAAAGTCTGGCATAAAATAGATCATTGTTGCTTAAAGTTTAGTATCTAACAAAGCCTTTAAAAAGTGTGCAGAATTCTCCGTACTTGCCTTCTCTCTTTCGCATTCAAATTTAAATTTTACGTTAAATGTTGACCACTCTGTATTTCCACCATTAATAAAGCATTTTCTATTTTATTTCGATTATTTCGATATTAGATCAAATAAATCAAATCCTAGAGACAAAGTTCAGGAGATTAAATAGAAAAGTCTGGGATAAAATAGATTCATTGTTGCTTAAAATTTAGTATCTAACAAAGCCTCTAAAAAGTGTACAGAATTCTCCGTACTTCCTTTCTCTCTTTTACATTCAAATTTCAACTTCATGTTAATTTTTGGCCACTCTGTATTTCCACCATTAATAAAGCATTTTCTATTTTATTTCGATTATTTCCATATTAGATTAAATAAATCAAATCCCAGAGAAAAAGTTCAAGAGATTAAATAGAAAAGTCTGGAATAAAATAGAGTCATTGTTGCTTAAAGTTTAGTATCTAACAAAGCCTCTAAAAAGTGTACAGAATTCTCCGCACTTCCCTTCTCTCTTTCACATTCAAATTTCAACTTTACGTTAATTGTTGACCACTCTGTATTTCCACCATTAATAAAACATTTTCTATTTTATTTCGATTATTTCGGTATTAGATCAAATAAATCAAATCCCAGAGAAAAAGTTCAAGAGATTAAATAGAAAAGTCTGGAATAAAATAGATTCATTGTTGCTTAAAGTTTAGTATCTAACAAAGCCTCTAAAAAGTGTACAGAACTCTCCGTACTTCCCTTCTCTCTTTCACATTCAAATTTCAACTTTACGTTAATTGTTGACCACTCTGTATTTCCACCATTAATAAAGCAATTTCTATTTTATTTCGATTATTTCGATATTAGACCAAATAAATTAAATCCCAGAGACAAAGTTCAAGAGATTAAATGCAAAAAATGTCTGGTCGATATCAGAGATTTTATTTCGTCTACGTCTTAAAAGATAACAAGGCGGCAAAAATCCGCTCGCTCATTAATGTGCAATCTTCGAAGAAGAACAAGAAGGAAGAAGCTTGGGAAAGTTGGGTGCGCGGCGCGTTTAAAAAATTGATGAACATCAGCTGCTCCTTCAACTAATAAAGAAGTTTGCGCTCCCGAGCGGCGGCAGTTGCCTTTTTGCCCCCCGCGGGGGCGGGAGGGGGGCACCAGCCCCCCAACTCCCAAAGTGAATTTAGCGACTTATTATTTTTTTAATAAGCCGGGGCTTTATGCGCAATTAAGGCATCGCCCGCTCTCTCCTCGTTTAGAAATTTTAATTTAAACAGATGCCCTTCGCGTTAAGAAGCTTTCGGTTGAGGTATTATTCCTAAATGTACCGCTCAAGACAATTAAGGCACTGAGAAAATATTAAATAAGTCTTCTAGGGGATGGTGGGGCTATCGTTCAAAAAAAAAAAAAAAGTGGGAGAGGTACAACATTTTTAAGTCGAAACGTAAAACGTATAACACAAACTCGGTACGGTCAATGAAACTCTAAATACCTTCTAATTACAACGAAATTCGATTAATTACAGTTAATTGATTAGTCAACAGAAAAAAAATAATCTTCATTCGACTCGCGATAAGCAAAGCAAAAACAAACTAAGAACAAATAAAAATATAGACGATTTCCGTCGAGAAACTTTTGAAAATCAAAATAATCAAACGTCAAAAGGAGTCATAAATAATAATTTAGTAATAATTTCTTGAACGACCAAAATCAGAACCTTGCGGAACCCTGTTTAAAGCTTGTTGCATGATACGGTAAGTATGTCCGCATTGGCCGCTTTGTGTTTGCAGTACTTTTCAACGAGACAGCATCATCGTTGTAATTTGCTATTTTGCACGGCTTAAGGTCAAAATCTAACCGCGTACTCGTATTCTTTCTGTTTCCATGTTGTTTGTTTCTTCTTCCGTCATTCTTTTTTCGTATACTTTTCTCTTCTTCATTGTATTTCGTCGCGATTTCTTACCTTACAATAATAGCATTTCCTAGTTTCTCTGATTTCTGTAGAAACTCGAACTTCTTTTGTTTTTCTTGACCATCGCCTGCCATTTGCTTTTGCCAACAATTTTGCTTAACAATATGGAAGGAAGAATCTGTCTTTTATTTTTTATTTTATGACTGAAGTTAACTCTTGTACGACGAAGCCATCAAGCGATAGCGAAACGTAGAGCATTCCTTGCGATTTTACAGTGTCCATTTTAAAGTTTAAAAACTATTTTTTTTTTCTATTTGATGGTTTGTTGATGTTCCTCGCGTTTCTTCGTTTTTTTTTCTTTGATTTAATTTTCTGTTCTGTAAATGTCAATCCTCTTTTGTTTTTCGTGTTCGTCGTGTTTTTCGCACTTCCGCGTTGTTTATTTCAATGTCTTCCGACGAACGATTTCTCTTCAATTGCTTTCTTCTCAGTCTTGATTTTCGAATAATATGCCTTTTGTTTCACATTCTAGTATTTCTTTTTCTTCGCATTTCGTCCTTCTTCATTCGAGCTTCCTTTGCTTTTTTTTTATATCGTCAAAATCGAAGTTTCGTGTAGATTTTTTTTCCAATTTTTTGTCGTTTTTGGGCTACTTCATTTCAGAAATTAAAATCAAAATCGTCACGAAAAATCGATTAAAACGAAACGAGCAAGAAAGAAGCGGAGAACAAATGAAAAGTCATCAGTTTCGCTTCTTCACATAAGCAAAAATTGATGATTTTTTTTTCGTTTGTTTATTTGTTTCGTCCCTTTCTGTCCGTAATTTTATTCAATAATCCGTACAAAATTGGATCTCGATTTTCCTTGTTGGTGACACTGAAGGTCCAGTTTTTGTAGACACCGACACTACTTAAACATTATTCCCTTCCAGATATCTGCGCAAGTGGGGAATATTCGATGCTGCATTTGCTATGCAAAAATTATCCTTAATTGAGTGCAGAAATTAGGTGCAATATTGAAAATAAGAATTTAAAAAATAGATAAAATTAATTGTTTCGTATTCTTGTTCTTTTTCTTGGCATTACGTTCTTTAATCGAGCTTCCTTTTTTATAATACAGTCAATTAAAACATCGTCCGCTTTCCTCGTTTAGAAATTTTAATTTAAACAGATGTCCTTCCCCTTAAGAAGATTTCGGTTAAGGTATTATTCCTAAATGTACAGCTCAAGACAATTAAGGCACTAAGAAAATATTAAATAAGTCTTCTTGGGGGTGGAGGGTTTATCGTTCGAAAAAAAAAAGTCATGGACGTTGAAGAGATGCAATATTTTTAAAGTCGAAACGTAAAAAGTAAATTTGGTACGGCGAACGAAAAGAATTTAATAACAAATTACTCTATATGTCTTCTAATTACAACGAAAACAACTTTCGATTAATTATAATTAATTGATTAATCAACCAAAAAAACAAATAATTTTGATTCGACTCATTATAAGCAAAGAACAAGATGAGAACAAACGAAAACAGACAATTTAAGGAAAGAAACTTTTAAAAATCAAAGTAACCAAACATCAAGAGGAGTCATAAATAATAATTTAGTAATAATTTCATGAACGACCAAAATCAGAACTCTGCGGAACCCTGTATAAAGCTTGTTGAGTGATACGCTAATTATGTCCGCATTGGTCATCTTGTGTGTAGACGAGACAGCATGAGCGTTGTAATTTCCTGTCTTGCACAGCCTAAGGTCAAAATCCAACCGCGCGGTTTCGCGCTTATGCTTAACGGACATACTCGATTAAAAAATCAAATTAATGTTCCATTTGTTGCTCCTTTGTGTTTCATGTTGCTTTTTACGTGCAAGAAAGAGAGAACAATTGAAAAAAAATTACAGAACTTTTGAAAATAATCATTTGTTTTTTTTTGTATTTCGTTAATTTTTGTTTTTTATATACACAAACAAAACAGGAGCGGAGAACAATTGAAAAATCAACGGTTTCTGTGACGAGAAGCTGACTCGTTTCTTCTCGTGAAGAAAAATGGATGATTTTTTTCGTTTGTTTCTTTGTATTTTATTATCGTTTGGTTCCTTTTTGCTAAAAGCTTTTGAAAATCAAATGCAGCTTTCATTTATTAGTTTATTCTTGAATAAGTTGAAAATCTTCGGTTAACAACCAAGCGAATATACTTTTTTATCAAGCTTTTGTTTCTTTCTATTTCAATCTTCTTTTGTTTCTGTTTTTCTCTATTCCGCATTCTTTCTGTTACCGCGTTGTTTGTTTCAAACACTTTTTCGTCGTCCTTTTTTTATATGTATGCATTTCTCTTTCAAATTTTCTTTTTCTTTTTATGTCTTCATTTCTTATCTTATACTTATAGCATTGCCTTAGTTTCTTCTTTTGTTTTTCTTGTCCATCATCGTCGATTGCTCCCCTGCCCCTCCCGCAAATATTTCGTCGGTTTCTATTTTTGTTTTCTTAGCAATCTTGAATTTAGAACAATTCGTCGTTTTTTTTTAATTTAGATTTTCTGCTTTCGATTTTTCCATTCTGGAAAAAACATCGATCCTCTTTTGTTTTCGTGTTCATCGTCTGCTGTATATTTCCATCTTGTTTGTTCCAATACTTTCTGGCGAATGGTTTCTTCAATTATTTTCTCTCGTCAGTCTTCAGTTCACCGTTTGTTGTTTGTTGTCTTGTTGTCGTTCTTCTTCTTATTCGTCTTTCTTTATTCGAGTTTCATTTGTTTTTTTTTTTACAGTCAATATACATCAGAATCAAATGTGTAAATAACCTACACATACGAAACGTCTTTTTATTTTTTATGTGATTTTCTGCAGTTTCATTATTTCAGGCTTCCCCAGCGAACTGTCGATCTTCTTTTGTTTCAGAAATTAAAAAAATCGTCGCGCCTATTAATCGAATAAAGAAGTGAGAATAAAAAAAAATTAATTGATCTTTCAGATTTAAATATGATCCGAAAGAAGTTATTTAATTTGCCCTCAAACTGACTTAAGGAAAGTTAAGTTGGCAGCCTTGACACTTAATGATTTTTAGGTTATACAGTACGTTTATGTATTTCCGCTGATTTTTTTTTGTTCCTTGTCATAAACAACAAAAGAAGCGGAGAACAAATAAAAAGTCATTAATTTATCCGACGAGAAGCTCGTTCCTTGCCGTAAACAAAAATCGATGGTTTCTTCGTTTATTTCTTTGTTTTCTAAATACTTCCAGACGGGGTTTGAAAACCCACCCCTTTTCTCTCCAAACCATTTAAACCAATCCCTACAAAATTGGATATCGATTTTCTTTGTTAATAGCGCTTCTGGTTTAGTAAAAAGCCAGAAATCGATTTTTCAATTTGTTTTCCACGGTTGGAATCTATATCTATAAAAAAAATAAATTCCAACGAGGAACGTAACGTGTAGTTAGGTCTAGAGGCCTCACTCGAATGACTAGGAAGATCGACTTCTTGTACGCTCCCGCGCTACCTTTGAAAATCAAATTAAGCTTTTGTTTCTTTCCATTTCGATCTTCCTTGATTTTTCTTTTTCTTTTGTTTGAGTGTATCCGTATTCTTCCTGTTTTCACGTTGCTTGTTTGTTTTTTTCGTCATTCATTCATTGTATTTCGTTACATCTGTGGCATTTCTTGGTTTCTCTCCTTCTTTTGTTTTTTTGACCATTGCTCGCCGTTTGCTTTCGCCAACAATTTCTTGTTGATTTCCATTTTTGTATTCTCAACAATCTTGAAGTAAGAACACTCTGTCCTTGTTTTTTCGGTTTGTTGATGTTCTTTTTCGCGTTTCGTTGTTTTTTTTTATTAAATTTAATTTTCCGTTCTGTAAACGTCGATCCTCTTTTGTTTTTCGTGTTTGCCGTATTCTTTGCACTTCCGCGTTGTTTGCTTCAATGTTTTCCGACGAACGGTTTCTCTTTAATTGTCTCTTATCAATCGTTTCTTATTAATCATTTGGCTCTTTCAATTGTTTTCGTAACAAATTAAACTCTAATAATTAGCATTATGTTTCACATTCTTATTCTTCTTTTTCTTCGCATTGCTTCCTTGTTTACTCGAGCTTCCTCTTTTTTTTTATAGCGCAGTCAATTGGTACGTCACGATCGACGTTTCGTGTAGATTATTCTTTTGTTTTGTTTTTTCTGTGATTTTCTGCTGTTTCATTATTTTATGCTTCTTCATTCAGAAATTAAAATCAAAATCGTCTCGCGCAAAATCGAGACTAAAATGAAAACAAATAAGAAAAGACACAAATGAAAAGTCATCGGTTTCTTTTCTTCACATGAACAAAAATTTATGATTTCTTTTCATTTGTTTTTTGTGTTGCAAAAACGGGCGGACAAGGTTTGGAAACCCATTTTTCATCCCGTTCTGTCCCCAATACGTTTAGACAATCCGTACAAAATTGGATCTCAATCTTTTTTGTTTCGGTAACGACACTTTTTGTATGCTCCCGCAGTACTTACGCATTATTCCCTTCCAGATTTCTGCGAAAGTGGGGAATATTCGATGTTGCGTTTTCTATGCCAAAATTATCTTTAATTGCGTGCAGAAATTAGGTGCAATATTGCAAGTGAGATTAAAAAAAAAACATGAAAAAATCAAACTTTTGTTTCACACTGTCGTTCTTCTTTTTCTTAGCATTTCGTCCTTTCTTCGAGCTTCATTTTATTTTTAAAATGCAGTCTATTGGTGCGTCATGATTGGCGTTCCGTGTGGATTATTCTTTTCTTTTATTTTTTCTTCTTCTGCGATTTTCTGCACTTTTCTGCTGTTTCATTATTTTACGCTTCTTCGTCCAGAAATTAAAATCAAAATCGTCTCGCGCAAAATCGATTAAAATTAAAACAAACAAGAAAAGACACAAATGAAAAGTCATCGGTTTCGTTTCTTCACATGAACAGAAATTTATGATTTTTTCTTTTTTGTTTTGGTAACGACACGGAAGATTTACTTTTTGTACGCTCCCGCAATACTTACGCATTATTCCCTTCCGGATTTCTGCGAAAGTGGGGAATATTCGATGTTGCATTTGCTATGCAAAAATTATCCTTAATTGAGTGCTGAAATTAGGTGCAATATTGCAAATGAGATTTAAAAAAAAAAACATGAAAAAATCAAACATTTTTTTTTCTTCTGCGATTTTCTGCACTTTTCTGCTGTTTCATTATTTTACGCTTCTTCGTCCAGAAATTAAAATCAAAATCGTCTCGCGCAAAATCGATTAAAATGAAAACAAATAAGAAAAGACACAAATGAAAAGTCATCGGTTTCGTTTCTTCACATGAACAAAAACTTATGATTTTTTTTCCATTTAGTTCTTTGTGTTGTAAAAACGGGCGGACGAGGTTTGGAAACCCATTTTTCATCACTTTCTGTCCTCAATACTTTTATACAATCTCTACAAAATTGGATATCAATCTTTTTTGTTTTGGTAACGACATGGAAGATTCACTTTTTGTACGCTCCCGCAATACTTACGCATTATTCCCTTCCGGATTTCTGCGAAGGTGGGGAATATTCGATGTTGCGTTTTCTATGCAAAAATTATCTTTAATTGTGTGCAGAAATTAGGTGCAATATTGCAAATGAGATTTTAAAAAAAAACATGAAAAAATCAAACTTTTATTTCATATTGTCGTTCTTCTTTTTCTTAGCATTTCGTCCTTTCTTCGAGCTTAATTTTATTTTTAAAATGCAGTCGATTGGTACGTCATGATCGGCGTTTCGTGTGGATTATTATTTTCTTTTGTTTTTTTTTCTTCTGCGATTTTCTGCGATATCATTATTTTACTCTTCTCTCTTACAATTGGCAATACTTCTTACTCTTTCCCGATAGCATTTGACGTTTAAAATTTTTGGGTTATGCAATGCGTTTTTTATGTGTCATGATAATTTAGTTTCTTTTTTTTTTTAATTCAGTCAGAATGACCAATTTAACTGAATGTTGAATGTTTGTCGCCTTTGTCGTTTAAAAAAATAATAGATAAAGAGCAAACGTAACCTCAACTGTAAGACCTGAAACGTCGATAAAACAGAAAAGGATAATCGATAATTTATGTTGCCGACAAAATTTTTTATATTAGCCAGTTTGAGAGGATATAGATTCAATCATGATAAAAAAATTCACAGAAAATTTTTAATAATTTAAAATTGGATAAGAATAAGAATCCAAATCAATTCTGTAAAAAAATAAATAACAATTTGCCTCATTTAAAAGCCTCGATTGTTTGAGTTACCATGGCCTACTATTTAAGTTGAGTTTTAATGTTTCGCTTTCTTTGGCAGGTTTCTTTATCCTGAGCCATTTCCGTATTTATTTTATTTTTGACTTTCTGGCTGCGCCCAACTACATACATTCTCTCGACGTTTCATTCATTTATGAATCAACATTCTCGCTTCGCGTTTCTTCTTGTTACCACTTTTCCTTGCTCGTTGTTGTTGCTTTTCCTTTTTTTCTCAATTTTTCGATTCGATTCAATTGTTTCTATTCTTTACCGACCTATTATTTATTGCTTGGCTTTGACTTTTTGTCTGGGGTAAAATTTTTATCTGTTTTCATTTCAGAAGTTTGAATTTTTTGATTAAGAAAAAAAAAATAAACGTTACCTTGACATCTTCATTTGCTTATTTACCTTTACAAATTTTTTGCTTCGTGTATTGCCGCGCTTAATTAATAGTGTCTCGTTTATTAATTAGGGCGACCCGTCATAAAGAAAAAGCAAATTATTCAAGAGCAAACAGAGTACACCACAAATACAGACTACTTGATAAACTAACAACAAACTGTAATAAAATTTTTACGCGATTGCTCAAAAAAATAAAAGCGCCCAACAAGGTTACGCAAACAAAAGATTCAAGGTAGTCGGTCGGCCGACTCGTTATCAAATAAAGAAAGCAAACAAAAACAAGGCAAAGTTCCGTGTTGTTGCACAACGCAGTGATAACAGTTTTTCTTTTTTTTTGGCAGCGCTATTTTAAAATAAATCATCACATTCGGAAAAAAAAATATTTGTTTATTCACGACCGGGAGTAGTTTCTATGACGCAAAAATCGTGACAGAAATAATGTGTTTCTCCCTAGGGAATAGAAATTGATAACACACTCCCTAGGGAGTATTCATTACGCTTAACCGGAAACGATTTTGAAGGCTATAAATTTAACAACGCCTCATTCATTCACTATTCTTCCAATTTTCTTTCAAATAATTCACTTCAGTCCATTTTAAAAGTAAGTTTGTGTTGTCAACATAACGGCGCTTAATTTTCCAAAAATTAATTAAATTATCAAGAGTGTCAATCGCAATTTATTACAATTGTTTAGGAGTTCTGTGCTTCTTCTATTCCCGGTCGTGAATAAGATAGTATATACGACGTTGACGTTCGTGCACACACACTACGACATAACCTCACAAATAGTCTTCCATAAATTACGATCGACGATACACTGTCGGCTAATGACTAAGCGAATTAAACCTAAAGCACACCATAAGAAAGTAAAAAAAAAACGGATTGAATAAGAGAAAAACAAAGGAAACGCGAAACAAAAAAAAAAACACGTCGAAACGCAGAATGATTAACTGAGAAGAAACGACGATTCTCGATTGGGAGACGGATGATTGATGCACAAAAGAATTTCAAATTTCGCGCCGGAAACAATCGCGGAAGACGCCGAACGAAATAATTGCACAATAGTTAAATTAATTAAACGGAAACAAAAGAAAAGCGGGGACTAAGTGAAGGACAATTGAGGTTTAAACGAATCAAATACGAAAAGTAAATTTTTTAATTTCTGCATCCAAAAAAAAATTTAGTGCAACAAAATTTACATAGATGGCGCCAAATAAATATTAACCTAGCACAAAACTGGAGATATTCGTCCGATGTGTCATTAACTAAACAGAAAACAAAAGAAAATCGCGGGTTGAGAACTCCCAGCATAGTTTGATCGAAACAAATACGAAAATTAAATAATTTGAAATTGCCGCCGAAAGAAATTAGTATAACAAAATTTACGTCATAGATGGCGCTAAACAAAAATCAGCCAAATAAAAAACGGGGGAAGATTTGTTTCGTTTAACATTTGAAACTGTTGACAGTGTTTTTGACTTGCGTAATCTTCTTCTGTTTTGTCATATGTTTCGTCGGTTGTCCTTGTTTAGGCGACTGTCTTTTGTTTTTCAGGAGGAGAATCGATTCTCATTTTTCCACTTTTTTTAGAATCGTTCTCTTTTTTTTTCTTTCTTATTCGTCAGGTTTTTCTTTTTCGAAAGGTTTTCCAATTCAGTTCTTCTATTGTTTTCATACTATTTTGTTTTTCAAAACGATCCACTTCCTTTTCTTTTCTTTTCAATATCGTTTTAGTGATTTTAAATAAGCCGACTGCCTTTTGTTTCTCAGAAGGCTTAGTTTTGAATTTCGTTCTTTTTTAAATTGACTCATCTTTAGTTTTCTTTTCTTTTTTGTTTCTCACCGACTCGGCTGTCTTTTATTTTATATTTTTTATTTTTCGGAAGGTCTGTCGATTCTCATTGTCTTATGCTCTTTTGTTTTGTCAAGCTTTTGGAGGTGGCCAAAATCGGATTTAGATTTTTTTTTCTCAAAACTTCTTTTTACTTTCCTGATTCGGTACAAATACTTTTAATATTCGATAGTCTTTTGTTTTTCAAAAGGTCAGAAACGTTTCTCTCATCTTGTTTACTTCTTTTGTGTTTTGGCTTTATTAATTTGCTAATACTCCTGAAAAGAAATGGATTCTTGTGATTGATAGATGACTTATATTTAATTTAAAGTGATCTATTGAGTCTTTTGTTTTTCTAATGGCCGACCAATTCTTTTGTTTTTTAAAACATCCTTTCATAGTTTCTTAACTTGATAGAATGAAAAAGCGATGATCGCATTTTGTTTTTAATCTTCTTAAAATGACGGCAGCATTTTCCTTACGTTTTGAGTTTTTTTTTTAGATTGACTCGAACCACCCTTCTTTTTCTTTTTAAAATAGTTTCAATAAAATCTTTTATTTTTCAAAAGCCCAGAAAGGTTTCTCTTATTTTGTTTACTTCTTTTGAGTTTTCAGGTTAATCAAAATGATGGGGGGCACCTTATTTTCGAGCTTATTAAATAACACTTTTGGCTTTATTAATTTGCGACGCGCTTAGAGTGAGTCATCTTATATTCCTAAAAAAAAATTGTATTCTTTCGACTGATAGATGACTCATATTTAATTTTTCTAGCGTTTCCAATAAACTGATCTTTTGAGTCTTTTGTTTTTCTAATGGTCGATCAATTATTTTGTTTTTTGAAACTTCTTTTCATAGTTTCTTAACTTAACAGAATGAAAAAAGCAACGATCGCATTTTGTTTTCAATCTTTTTAAAGTGACGATGGCATTTTCCTTTCGTTTTGAATTTTTCTTTTTCTAGAATTGATACGAGTCACCCTCATTTGTTTTTTGTAATAGTTTCAATAAATCGACAATCTTTTATTTTTCAAGACGCTAGAAATGTTTCTCTTATTTCGTTTTCTTCTCTTGAGTTTTCAAGTTAATCAAAATGATTTGGGTACTTTATTTTCGAAATTATTAAATGACAGTTTGGCTTTATTAATTTGCGACGCGCCTAGAACAAGTCCAAAAAAAAATTGGATGCTTGTGATTGATTTTTTAGCGTTTCCAATAAATTGAGCTTTTGAGTCTTTTGTTTTTCTAATGACCGACCAATTTTTTTGTTTCTTGATATCTCCATTAATAGTTTCTTAACTTAATAGAGTGAAAAAAGCGATGATCGCATTTTGTTTTTAATCTTTTTAAAATGGCGGTAGCATTTTCTTTTCGTTTTGAATTTTTTTTTTTCTAGAATGGAAACTTTCTCTTATTTTATTTACTCCCTTTGTGTTTTCAGCTTAGGTGGGCATTATTTATGAACTTATTAAATGACAGTTTTGACTTTATTAATTTGCGACGCGCCTAGAGCGAGTCAATCTAATATTCATGAAAAAAACGTTGGATTCTTGTGATTGACAGATGATTCATATTTAATTTTTTTAACGTCTGCAATAAACTGATCTCTAGAGTTTTTTGTTTTTCTAATGGTCGACCGATTCTTTTGTTTTCTGAAACTTCCTTTCATAGTTTCTTAATTTAATAGACTAAATTCGTTTTGAGTTTTTTTTAGCATTGATACGAGTCACCCTTCATTATCTTTTTGAAATAGTTTCAATAAATCAACGACAGTCCTTTGTTTTCAAAACGTTGGAAAAGTTTCTTCTTTTGTTTAGATCTTTTTTGTTTTCAGGTTATCAAAATTATTCGTTTTGAATTTTTTTTCCTAGAATTTAAAGTTTCTCTTATTTTGTTTACTTTCTTTGTGTTTTCAGCTTAGGTGGGCATTTTATTTACAAACTTATTAAATGACAGTTTTGGCTTTACTAATCTTGCGACGAGCCTAGAGTGAGTCATCTTAATTTCCTAAAAAAAAATTGGATTCTTGTGATTGACAGATGATTCATATTTAATTTTTTTAACGTCTGCAATAAATTGATCTCTTGAATTTTTTACTTGTCTAATGGCCGACCAATTCTTTTGTTTTCTGAAACTTCCATTCATAGTTTCTTAACTTAATAAGAGTGAAAAAATCGATGGCCGCATTTTAGATTAAATTCGTTTTGAGTTTTTCTTTAGCATTGATACGAGTCACGCTTCGTTATCTTTTTGAAATAGTTTCAATATATCGACTACAGTCTTTTGTTTTTCAAAAGGCCGGAAAGGTTTCTCTTATTTTGTATAGATCTTTTGTGTTTTCAGGTTAATCAAAATGATTGGCGGAGTTTTATTTTCAAACTTATTATTAAATGACATTTTTCTTCCAGTTTTGGTTTTATTAATTTGCGATGCGCCTAGAGCGAGTATGTTATATTCCTAAAAAAATTAGATTCTTGTGATTGACAGATGATTCATATTTGATTTTTTTAACGTCTGCAATAAACTGATCTCTAGAGTCTTTTGTTTGTCTAATGGCGGGCCAATTCTTTTGTTTTCTGAAACTTCCTTTCATAGTTTCTTAACTTAATAAACTAAATTCGTTTTGAGTTTTTTTTTTTTTTTAGCATTGATACGAGTCACGCTTCATTATCTTTTTGAAATAGTTGCAATAAATCGACGACAGTCTTTTGTTTTTCAAAAGGCCGGAAAGTTTCTTATTTTGTTTAAATCTTTTGTGTTTTCAGGTTAATAAAAATGATTGGCGGCGTTTAATTTTCGAACTTATTATTAAATGACATTCTTTTTTTCAAGTTTTGGCTTTATTAATTTGCGACGCGCCTAGAGCGCATTATGCGTTATCTTATGTTCCTGAAAAAATTGGATTCTTGTGATTCTTCTATTCCCGGTCGCGAAATAAATATTGTATACCCTTCAGGAAAACAAAGCATGGTTATTCGCTCGACGCAATTAGAGCCAAAGGGCGGATTTCGAATAATCAAGCATTTCACTCCCTCTTTTGAGCCAATGTTGAAGTGAATAGCACCGGAAAGGAAAAGATTTGTGATCGCTATTACAGCAAACAAAAAAATTTAATAACTAGGTTAAATTATCTTTTTAAAACTACCGGAAGGCTAACATGTTGCTCTTTGTGTTACAGTGTAGTCTGGATAAGACGAGTTTGGGACGATGTTTCGCATCGCGCAGAAGCAACGAGTCCCAGTGTCCCATGCTAACGAAGAAGGCGGCCATAAAAGAGCCGAACAAGCAAAAGCAACCCAAGTCTAGTCTTTTGGCGTCGGTGAAGACCTCGCCCAGCACCAGCAGCAGCCAAAAGAAGTTGAGGTTCCAGCTGGCCAAAGAAAGAAAAGCGAGCACGACGCTGGGCATAATAATGAGCGCGTTCACCATCTGTTGGTTACCATTCTTCGTCCTGGCGCTAGTGCGACCGTTCCTCGACCCATCATCGCCAGCGGTCGGGACTTTATCCAGCGTATTCTTGTGGTTGGGCTACGCGAACAGCCTCCTCAATCCGATCATTTACGCCACGCTAAACAGAGACTTTCGGAAGCCCTTCCAGGAAATCCTCTACTTCCGTTGCGGAAGCCTCAACCACATGATGCGCGAAGAATTCTACCACAGTCAATACGGCGATCCGGACCATCACGTGTCCACGAGGTGCAACGTCGACGAGGAGGGCGTCGAGTACATCGAAGCGGGGGGTGAGGAGACCAAAGTGGCGGAAATCAATGCCGCTCACGAATCGTTTCTATGATTGGAGAGGGAAAGCTCAGGCTGAGATTGCTTTACTAAACTGACTGTCGTTGTTTACAAAAATAAATAAATAAATAAATAAATAAATGAAGGTTCGCGAACTCATTAATTCGGTTCGGCTCGCGCGAGATGATTTCCAAAGTTGCCGCCCGGCCGAACTAGTTCGAAACTTTATAAATAGCTTTCTGTGATGGATTACATAGCTTCGAGTAAGTTTCCGAGTACGGCACTACGTCTTCTTTAATTCGACGCCTAGGGCCGATTAGGTCGCCCCCGAGAAGAAAAAGGGCGCGTCTGTGTTGACGGAAACTCCGAAGTCTCGTTCATTCTCTAAGTTACTTATCGTTTCTTTTTTTTGTGACGTTGTTGCGTATATTTATTTTGAACGGAAGTGTTTTTTTTTTATTTGGACTGCTGTTGCTTTTCGAAGTGATGATGGAGAGAAGTGGTGGAAGGGGAGGGGGGAAGCTCGCGAATCTAAAAGAAGCGGAAAAGAAGAACGTTGTTCGAAGGACCAAAGTTCTCGATGACTGAAAGCCTTTTGGAAATACGAGGATAAGTTTGGATTCTCGAAGAAGCGGTATTTTTACGGATGGGCCTTCGCTTATTGGGAGAAGATTTTGTTTCTTTGCAAGACAGGTGAGTTCACAAATATTGTTTGCCCTCTCTTATCAAAAACATCAATAGAATTCTATTACTCCTATTTTATTTTACTATCACAACTCGTGCGTTCAGCGTAGGGTTAGACAAAATCAAAACAACGTAACGCAGAAAATATGTAGATATTAATTCGCTTCGCATTAAATAAAATAGAACATATAACAAATGAAATTGGCGTCCTGTTTTTAAATTTTGAAAAACGTGGTATTTGATCGGGTTTTTTTAGGACAAACAAATTAATTTTAAATCATTCAGCTGACTAGTTTCGGTTTTATTTTAAACCTTCATCAGAGCCTAAAAAAAGGTAACAGTGAGAATCAAAATTTAAGTATCATTTACCATAACCTTATCAAATATCACACTGTCAATCGGTTGTAAATTCATTTCTCTTAGGTTGGCCAATACGTGGGGAATTTCACTCTAACCTATAAGTTGGTTAACCTGTCGCGTTGCTGAGTAAAAACCAGCTTCGTTGTCATTTGGCGTACGTTTTCTAACGTTACTTTTAATTCTGTTTTACCTTTAATCATTTATTGTGAATCGTTTTAAAAAAAAACATCCCATATTGATGAACTTTTGTTTTAAAATGTTTTAATAAGACGGTAAGTGTGTACATTTCTGTATCTACCAGTCTTAGACTGACCGTTGTTTTTTCTCTTTCTTACAGCGGCTTGTATCGGTAAATTCCACCCCAAATCTTTCAATGGTGGTTTGTAGTTATCGTTTTGTTAATCAGAGGTAATAATGTTTGTTTTTTAAATTCTTAGTTGATAGATTCTCACTGTTACCTTTTTTAGGCTCTGATGAAGGTTTAAAATAAAACCGAAACTAGTCAGCTGAATGATTTAAAATTAATTTGTTTGTCTTAAAAAAAAAACCCGATCAAATACGTTTTTCAAAAAAAAAAAAAGAACATATAACCTACACGACTAAAACAAATGACACAAACATAGGTAATATGTAACTATACTCAATTTTTTTATTGACAGGCCGAAATTTACACATTGCTACAATGTCTTACACATTTAGAAGGCGACAAAGAAATTTCAAAGTTGACCCCAATTGTTACTAAGTAGTTGCCGTTTTAACAAAAAATAAAGAAAAGAACACAAATAACTGACTAATAGCAGAGCCGCTTTCGTTAACAACTTCGCCCATCCAAAAAAAATAGACTCTAGACTCGAGAGGTTATTTTATAAAAAAAACGCGAAAGATCAATACTGATCGAACAACAGGAGCTTAAGTTTCAAAACGATAAAAATTAATGCACTGCGATGTGCCGGAATTAATTGCGCTTTAAAAGGACACTTGAAAAGGACGAATAAATAAAGATAAAAGTGGTATGTAACATAATACAGCCGAGTACGTCATTGGCTTCAAAATTCTGTAATTAGCGGGCGTATGCAGTCCACATCTTTTGAAGCTAGCGTCGTTTTTTCCATCGGCGTTGCTCACGGTCGTTGCGTTGAACTAACTGCCACCTTCCCTTCAGGTACGTGAATTTGGACGCGCGCCGAACGTCGAAATGAAACCGTACCTCAGGTATGCGTTTCTAATGGAACCTCGAAGGCATGGTACACGTTCACCGTATCCTCAGCTGCTGCCGTTGCTGACAAATATGCCCCCGATAATAAAACGAATCTGTCGCCGAAAGAACACTAGGCTTCTCAGACGTAACACAACGACACCGTTTCGTTGCTCAGTCGTGACGGGCGTGACGGGTAATTAAAGGCGGAAACGCGAGCGTCACTTAATCTTAACCAGAGATTAAGAAAGGATTAAAAGAATAAAACAGTTTTACGCACGTTATACATTTTAAATTGCAATAACTTCAAGATTAAGGCCCAGTTTTACAATGACGGTTTAACTTTGAGCCGAAGCTTAAATCCTTCACAACAATTGTTGAAATAATCGTTGCTAAGGGTTTAAACCTTAGCTCAAAGCTGAACCCCATTTGTAAAACTAGACCTTAATGTAACTTGTGTATTTCATTTGTATTAAAATTATTAACCCTTTATACATCTAAACAATTGCTAGAAAATCCGACAAATAGTTCAATAATAGTTTATCTTCCACCTGATAGATGTTCCCATACTATCACCCGTTCGGTATTATATTCGTAGAGCTACCGGAAACTAAGGCGATGTGCAAACCAGAGCGGAAACGTGCGCTGTGGCGGACGCGATGGCGGATTTGTATGTTTTCCTTATGGCTGCGCCCATCACCGCGCCGTTTCCGCTCTGGTTTGCACATCGCTTAAAAGTGGACGATAAAAGCCATCGATAAAGCTGATTAGAATCCGGTAAGAAAGGTCGTTACGAAAGGACAGTCATAAAAGCCGTAAGGGAAGAAAATCGCGGCAATAATAACCTGAAAGAAAGCGAAACATTCTCAGAACATATCTCTCCAAATATTAACTATTATTAAACACAAGTTGACACAAGCCACGTAAGTTTCTCGTTCACTAAGCCAAGTTTTTGGTGATTGTTCGAACTCCTTACTTAGTAATTTTCGGGCGAAGTCAGTCTGTGACTTTATTAACTTGAACGCGTGCTCTTTCCGACAGTGTCGTCGTAGAAGTCAAGGCGACACTGTCGGAAAGAGCACGCGTTAAAGTTAATAAAGCCACTCAACTGGCTTCGCCCCAAAATTGCTAAAGAAGGAGTTCGTACAATCGAAAACTCTCTGACAGCAGCTGTACCCAACCTGATTTAAAGTGAGGCTTGGCTGTCTAGACGACTTATAATCCTGTGTCTCGACTCGGATAGCTTTGAATAAACAAACTGTAAAATTATTCTTACGAAGGTATTGTGAAATAAATGCAGGCGAGAAACACCGAGCCGCGGCGTGGAAAAGGGAAACGTAATAAAGCCAAGTCTAGTACTGCGACGAAAATACAATTCACAGGTGACTCTCAACAGCTGTTAAAGAGGTCGTTAGTAGAAGCGAATAAAACCTGTCAAAGTTTCGCAAAGTAGATTTGACTGGGGGTTAATCTAAATATTGCTCTAGGGGAGGAGGGAAGCGAAAGTTTTAGTTTTTGTTCCTCTCCACCATCCCCCGAAAAAAGCTTAATACGATTCCAGAACATATTTATAATAAACGACCGGAGCTTTGTATTATCCCGGAACGAGAAAAATTCCATCTCCTCCTCAAAAAAAAAAAAATCTAAAATAATCCCCAATTTTCGATGAAGCCCGGCTCCACTCCGCACACTAAATTATCCCCTTTGAAATCCCCGCCGCCGGTGGTGTGGTCCCGAGGGAGAGCCGGCGTCGCTTCCTTTGTCATTTCGAAAACAAAAACGGCATCACGTCAGTCCCGCGTCCGGATTAAAACCGGTCGATGTTCCGGCGGCAAGTTTCAGCGCGCGCGGCCCGACATCCTCAGTTTTAATTAAAGTGAACAGCCGAACGTGTTTGTTAGTCCGCGTCCGTATATCACGTGAAAAGCGATCGTTAGCCTTTATGGCTCCCCGGCGTGCCTTGAATTTATCAGTAAATCATTCGAAACGAACTGGCCGAATTTGTTTTGGTAAAATAAAACAACGCGGAAATGGATTAGTTACGTTTCTTTTTTCTTTTTTTTTTTTTTAATTAATGCTCGAACATTGCAACGCCGTGTACTTTGTAATGTATAAAAGCGAGTGAAGGGGGATGCAGCGTTGTATTGGATAACGAAGTTTAATATCAAAACACAAAGTTTTAGAGTTTTAGTATTATACATGTAATAAGAAAGTTACAAGAAAAAAAAATGCACTTACCGAATAAGGTCGCCTACACCGTACGGTTTAGCGAAAAATCATTCGATTAAAAGCTATGGGATATTCGGAAGACGCACATGTCGCTTACGTCGTCGATTTTTTATTTTCGTCCCCGTGTCGAAATGCTCCCGGAAATCACCCTTTGTTGACACTTTTTGCGTGTTTTTTTGATATTGCAGAAGCTAGAGGCGTTTCTATAGAAATTCGTAAATACGCATTCTAGATTGATCCTTCGGACGATTTTTGATGCCTGTTTCGAGGTGATCGCGCGTCGAGTGGTGGCGTCGGGGGCTGATTACTCCTCGGGTGCGACTTTGCAGAAGGCACTTGGGAAATTTTTTACGCCCCTTAAACGCGGTCGTATCGAAACGCGCTTTTCTCCAGGGTATTGTCGAAAAGACCGAAGAAACCGATGGCGACGTCGTTGCACCCATTTCTTAAAAATGGCGATTTTCGACTTTTAAAAAATTCCAGCACCTTTATTTTTCGTCCGGGAGGCGACGGAAGCCGCGGAGAGGTTCTCCCCTGCCGAAGGTCGAGTCCGAGTCGGGTCCTGGAAACGGCCCGCTGCTAAAAGGATTTTCGAAAATTGCTCGAAAACAAAATTTTCCTGATTCGAAATTGTTTGTCTTTTCTAAATTTTACTGACTTTTAACTTAATTTTTTTTTTTTAATATTAGCCTTCATTCTTTTAAAGATCCTAGCTGCCGCGAGCCTTCGAGGCGGGCGGCCCTAACTGCGCCAAGCGCTTTCTTTAAATGCCTTCAACTTCCACGAGTTTTCTATTCAAGGCCTTCGAATTCCACGAGTTCTCTGCGTGGAAAGACACTTTACATACAAGAATATGTAAGCCGTAGAGATGGAAATAACTAATACATTGATTGTGAGTCAGTCCCCGGATGAAGTTGACAAGAGGACCAACTCATTCTTCAATTTAAAAAAATGTGCTTGTCGAATTAACTCTTTTATACCGAGTCGTAGGCGCGGTGTTTTTGAGCTCAGAAACTGTTCCAAGCAAATAAAATTATATATTGCTACCACCGGAATGAATTTACTTTAGCTCCTGAATAATTAACGGGGACGATGCCAAGTTGGCGCTGAGAAACACAATTCAGCTGTCCCGAGCCGATACTCAGTTGAAGATGGGAGGGGTCAAAAAGATCCAGGGCGCCAGGAGAATAACCCCCCAGCTGATGCTACGCACTGCGGAACCCGTCCTCCAAGGGTTACAACGTACCCTCAAATTTCGAAAACTTTCAAGAGGATATAACACTGATCAAAACATGTAGACAGCAAACGGAACGGAATTATTGTCGAAAGACAGAAGATTCCGAAAACGATATCAGGTAGGAACTAAATAAGCGATTATCCCTGGGGGAACAAAGAAATCTAATATGAGCGTGGGTCGTTGGAATGGCCTCACATAAATACCTGACTGTTCAACGCAGAAACGGAAGTTGCGCTTGGAATAAGCTGTTTATAACAACTCCACGGGTTCACGAAGCACAAATAATACCGCCAGTTGCCACTGTAGCTGATTTGAATTTTGCGTAATAAATTACAACAATTCACGAAAGCATGTAGACGTGTCTGTAACTCGTGCTGGCGTGGTGCCGAATTGTGACAGAGCAAGATGAGGGGGAATAAATACTCTCACGAACACAATTTCGGACAATCAGATTCCAGTTACAGGTAACGTGATTTCCAGGCCCCAATGAGGAGTAATATCAACGCGCCTAAACCGGAAACGAACAGTGTGGTCAACGGTCAACAACTCAAACGTACCGCACATAATATTTAAAAGAACCAAACCAGAGAATTAAACTGTAACAAAACGAAAAAAAAATCATTAAAAAGAAGTTGAAGTGCAGCGACAGAGACTCTGCAGTACCCTGGTTTCCGAACCTTGGGGCGGTTTCACAGTATACTGAAGTTACCCTGAAAGAGTTTCTATGGAGCTACACGAACAACTTCATAGTTAAACGATTCGGTGGAGATTAGATATAGCGTCGGTTTGGTATTAATTAAATTGTCGCACGCTCGTGATTTCACACGGTCTCAAGAATGCGTTTTACCTCTGAATATTTACAGAACTTAATCTTAACTGATTCTAAAGTGGAAAGGCAGCTTTAGCAATAGTGGTATGTCTGGGATATAATCGTGACAAGAATTAACGTTTATTTATAAATATGTAATAAAAAATATATCGTGTTATAGAAGAAAACAAAAAGCACATCGCGAAGAGTTGTATCTTCATTCGCGAAATTAATTTTAAACTGAGGAAATTGACTACTACTTTTGTTAAATAGTTTGCTGCATCTTGTTTGTGTATAATGCTCCAAATGTGCTAGGTTTTTTACACTAAATGTTACATGTACTAAATGGACTTTAGGTTTATACCCTTCTTGACAATTCCTATACATGTAATCATGTCTAAATCAAAATAAAGTGAATTTGGATTGAATAATAAAGAAAAACTAGACTTCAATGAAGAACGTAGGGCGTAGTTAGGTCTAAAGAGTTCACTCGAGGATCTGAAAGATCAATTTCTTGTACGGTGCCACTCTACTTAAGCATTTTTTCCTTACCGATTGTCACGTAAGTTCGGGAATACCGCAAGTTGCATTTGCTTTGCAGAAAAAATCCTTAATTGAGTGCATAAATTGGGTGCCGCTTTCGTACGCTCGATCTTATTCTCTTGCGATCGAGCGCTGCGCGCCGCGCGCAATATTCGAAGAAGTCCTGCCTCTTCTGCTACTTGGCTGTAAGCTCTGACCTTGTACGCGCTGTGACTCATTATAATTCATTCAATAGCAACATAATTTTTTTTGAAAACATTGCATATCTGCCTGCTGAATATTCGATTCTTTACGCTGGTAACTTAAACAAAGGTGAAAAAAAAACAAAGACTTCACTCGAGGAACCGGAAGGTCGATTTCTTGTACGGTGCCGCTCTACTTAAGCATTTTTCCCTTCTCGATTGACACGTAAGTTCGGGAATATAGGAAGTTGCATTTGCTGTGAAGAAAAAATCCTTAATTGAGTGCATAATTTGGGTGCCGCTTTCGTATGCTCGATCTCATTCTCTTGCGATGGAGCGCTGCGCGCCGCGTGCAAAATTCGAAGAAGTCCTTCCTCTTCTGCTTCTTTGCTCTAAGCTCTGACCTTGTACGCGCTGTGACTCATTATAATATCATTCAATCGCAACATAATTTTTATGAAAACATTGCATATCTGCGTGCTGAATATCCGACTCTTCACGCTGGTAACTCAAACAATGGTGAAAAAAAAAACAAAGATATCACTCAAGGATCCGGAAGGTCGATTCCTTGTACGGTGCCGCTCTACTTAAGCATTTTTTCCTTACCGATTGTCACGTAAGTTCGGGAATACCGCAAGTTGCATTTGCTTTGCAGAAAAAATCCTTAATTGAGTGCATAAATTGGGTGTCGCTTTCTACGCTTGATCTCATTCTCTTGCGATCGAGCGCTGCGCGCCGCGTGCAAAATTCGAAGAAGTCCTGCCTCTTCTGCTACTTGACTCTAAGCTCTGACCTTGTACGCGACTGATTATAATATCATTCAATCGCAACATAATTTTTTTTGAAAACATTGCATATCTGCCTGCTGAATATCCGATTCTTCACGCTGGTAACTTAAACAAAGGTGAAAAAAAAACAAATAATACAAGGACTCAAATGTCAGAATATTTAAACAAAACTTATGTGACCACAGAACAAATCAACGCGAAGGGATCACATCTGATCGAACACAGTGGACTTTTTGTTCCAAAACGCTGTAGTTACGGAATTTATGAACTATTTAAACTAAATGACGTTATTAACTCTGCTTGTCGAATTAACTCTTTTTTACCGTGTCGGAGGCGAGGTATTTTTGAGCTCAGAAACTGTTCCAAGCAAATAAAATTGTATGTTGCTGCCACCTGAATGAATTTACTTTAGTTCCGGAATAATTAACGGCGACGATGGCAAGTTAGCGCTGAGAAAGACAATTCAGCTGTCCCGAGCCGGTACTCAATTGAAGATGGGCGAGGGCAAAACGGTCCAGGGCGTCACGAGAACAAACCCCCATTTGATGCAACGCACTACGGAATCCGTCCTTCTTCTAATTATGCATTGCGTCGTGCCGATGTTGTTCACAGATAAACAAACTGGCAAAGCAAAGGGTATACTTTACAGGTTAGGTGCAGCTGATGTTCTGCCGTTAGGGATCAAGGTTTCGTCGCTCAATAAGAGCGTAGATCACTGAATTCGACGTGTACTGCCGGCGGCGAACAATTGGCCTTGCACGGATGATTTAGCCGAAGAATTAAGTCAAACTCCAATGAAATTCCAATTAAAAGCAGCTTCAATTAAAAATAGCTTCCATTAAAAACGATTCTAGATGAAAGAGAGAAAGAAATGACTTCAAACAACGCCGACGTTGATAACTGCAGAGTAGAACATACCTGTCTTAATTAAACAGTTCGTTGGTTAAAATGTCGTCAACATTTTACAGGACACGACGAATCGCTCTAATTCCTGATAGACTGTATTAATTAATTCTTGCGATAAATTCAGCAATCGTTTTTGTTTTCTCGCTGCACAGAATTTAATCTCAACTGATTCCAAAGTGGAAAGGCAGCTTTAGCTAATCATGATATGTTGGGATTATAATCGTGAGCAGAATTAACGTTCATTTAGAAAGATGAAGTAATCGTGCCGCTGTAAGTACGGCAGTAACGAAACTATGTGTGCAACCCACAAGTAATGCGACGGGGATGGTTCTACACAATGGCCCCGGCAGAGAATAGTCGAGTTTATAGTTCTCTGACAATTTTAGCGTGGCAAACTTCAGCTGCCCGATGTTTTACGGCCCTCCTGTGTGCAGTATCGTGATTTATGCGCGTGAGAAGTTTAATAAAGTTCTGTGCCCGGTGCAGCGCGGCGCGATAAATTTTTGCAAAATTCACGTTTCGGCCTCGAACGCAATTTAAAAGCGCGCGTCGTGACAGTTAAAAAGCACCCAACATGTTTTGGCCACGTGTCAACTTCGAAAAACAAGCGTAAGCAGAAAAGAAAATAAAGTTTAATTTACTGTCCTCCTTGCTAAATTCGTAAGTACAGACCGAAGAAAATAGCTGAAGAGACTTACCCAATGTGTTGGAAATTTGGAAGAGGGAAACACGCTTCCAAGTTTGAAGAGCTCCAGACGAACGCTAATCAAACTGCACCTTTTTTTTTGAAATCTTTCCCCAAGGATTTGCGTCCCAAACGTTAGTCGGAAGACAATATGCTTCGACGTGAGTACTCTCGTGTTGGCTCACAAAAACTATAAAAATTTATATCGCAACAGCCGAAACAAATCCAAGGTATTGGAAATTCGGAAGAGAGAAACACGTGTCCAAGGCTGAAGAGCTTCAGACGAATGTCTAATCGCACCTTTTTTCTGAAACCCTTCCCTAAGGATTTGCATCCTGTACAGAGTCGTCATTCATCAAATAAACACCAGCTCGACCTAAAAACAAATAATTTATTAAGGCATTCCCCGCCACAATATTTGATAGTAGAACAAACCCCTAATGGAGTGATCGGTCGTAATTTTATTTGAAAAATTCAAGTGTACAGAGTCCAAAAGGAAGGCAAAAAAAGCGTTTCGGCGTGAGTACTCTCGTGTCGGCTCACAAAAACAAACGTTGAGCGTCAAGTGCATCGATAAAGATCACAGGTTTTCATTTGCGCCCTGAAGCAACCAATGCTTAAAACGATAAATAAGCTAGATACTAAGTATAAATAAAGTTGCAAAAGCAAGAAAACCAACACAGAAACTAACTAGACAGAAACGGGTAAATATGATTCTATAAAGCTCTGACGCATCAACAAACGAGACAAAACCTCCGCTGGCCACGTTATTCAAACAAATAGCGTGCCCCTCTTCCCTGCCTATGTTGCCGGCCAACCTGCAGTGTAGGTGGGCTCGATGCGACGCCACTGGCAAAATGCACGCAAAAACTTCGCCCGCAGGTGAGTGAGAGAAAATTAAAGAACGTTCTTACTTGGAATCCATCCGGGTAAGATGATAATGCGAAGCTGAATCCGGGAGATCGGGGGCGGCAAGACCTATCTCTTTTTTTAGCGGAGGGGCGAAGGGGAAACGCTTCCACAACTCAAGGTTAAACCGAGATAACTACCCGACACCAAACCGCCGGGGTAATTCTGCCCCTTTTCCAGTTGCTAAAAGGGTGATAACGAAATAGGATTAACGATCGTGAACGATAAACGCACGTGGCACGCAGACGAATCACAAAATGGAAGACAAAATGGCTTAGTTTGCCTCGCAGAGGTAATTAAAAAAATAAAATAGAAAACAAACAAAACCTAAAACTGATGGAAGAAACAAGTGACGATTGATCGTCGGTGAAAAACGTCCGGAAAAAAATAGATGCTGGAATTACACGAAACAATTGAAAAAAAAATCTAAAAATTTGAGGTAAAATGAAATCGACAAAGTGAAAGCAATTGATTATCGATCGTCGCCGAAATATAGGAATTGCCTCTGTCCTTTCATGATCAATCGTCGTTTGTTTTATTTCGTTGATTTTTGTTTTTTTTTTCTCTTGGCATTATTTTGCGTAGCTTTAATGATTTTTGAATGAACAAAAATTACTAAAGCGACCCAAAATAATTACAAGAAAAAAAAACAAAAATTAACAAATTTCATGTTCATTCAAAAATCATTAAAGGCGATGCAAAATAATTACAAGAAAAAAAAACAAAAATCAACAAACTTGGTCTTCATTCCAAAATCATTAAAGCGATGCAAAATAATGACAAGGGAGAAAAAACAATCAACTATCGAAATCAACAAATAAAATGAAATCGACGAAACAAAACAATAATTTTTGAACAAACAAAAATTATTAAAGCTACGCAAAATAATGACAAGAAAAAAAAAACAATCAACGAAACAAAACAATGACGATTTCATTTTAATTGTTGATTGTTGTTTTTTCTCCGTTGTCATTATTTTGCGTCGCTTTAATAATTTTTAAATGAACAAAAATAATTACAAGAAAAAAAATACAAAAATCAACAAACAAGATGAAATTGACGAAACGAAACAAATGATGATCCATCACGAAAGAACAGAGGCAAGTCCAAGGAGATAAAAATCAGAGAGAGAGAGAAAAAGGCGAAGCATTTTTCGACAATTCTGAAAATACATGTAAGACGCCTTTCGAGCAACCGCGGGAAACAAAATGAAAAAATATCTATTTCTGGCTTTTTATCGAAAATCAAAATCGCTATGAATAAAGAAAATCGAAATCCAACTTTGTACGGATTGTTTACAGAATTGGGGACCAAAGTGGATGAAAAGTGCGTTTCCAACCACCGTCGCACGTTTTCACAGTTGTAGTAAATTTTAGGTTATATCAAATTTTTCTTGCAGCATTACTATTGTGCCATTTAGTCAATTATTCTTGAACTATTGTCTTGGAAAAAGTGAGGCGACGCTAAGTTTTACAAGCAATTTACAATAAACATTCAATTTAGTTCCCTCGAAATATCGTGAAATTTTAGGTCACATCAAATTTTTCGTCGCAGTAATACTATTGTTGCCACTTAGTCAATTATTCTTGAACTGCTGAGTTATTGTCTTAGATAAACTGATGTGACACCATGTTTTTCAAGCAGTTTACAACAAACATTCAATTTAATTTCCGCGAATTATTGTGAAATTTTTGGTCACATCAAATCTTTGTTGCAGTATTACTACTGTTGCCATTTAGTCAATTGTTCTTGAACTGTTGAATTATTGTCTTAGAAAAACTGTTGGGACGCCGAGTTTACAAGCGGTGCACAATAAACATTCGATTTAATTCCCACGAAATATTGTGAAATTTCAGATTATATCAAATTTTTCGCTGCAGTATTACGATTTTTGCCATTTAGTCAATATTCTTGAACTGTTGAGTTATTGCCTTAGAAAAACTGATGTGACACCGAAGTTTTTCAAGCAATTTACAAGAAGCAATCAATTTAATTCCCTCGAAATATTGTGAAATTTTAGGACATATCATTTTTTTGTTGCAGTATTATTAATATTGCCATTTAGTAAACTTTCCTTGAACTGTTGAATTGTCGTTTGGAAAAAACTAATGCGACCTCGAGTTTTACAAGCAGTTCATTCATTCATTCATTCATTCATAGACATTCAATTTAATTCCCACGAAATATTGTGAAATTTTAGGTCACATCAAATTTTTGTTGCAGTATTACTACTGTTGCCATCTAGTCAATTATAATTGAATCGATGAATGCATAATGATGTTCAGTCCAAATTTATATTGTTGAGAAAACAATAAATAACTTTCTAAATTTTTATTTTAAGTGAAATATTGGCTTATTTTTTTTTCTTTTAAGGATATCTAAAGCCCCCAGAAGCCAATAATTACTTAAAATAAAAAACCTACTGAAACTTATTTATAGTTTTCTCAATACAGTAAATATGGACTGAACACCATTATGCACTCATCGATTCAGTTGAACTGTTGAATTGTTGCTTTGGACTGCGACGCTGAGTTTTACAAGCAGTTTACGATAAACATTCAATTTAATTCCCACGCAATATTGTAAAATTTCAGGAAATATCGGAGTTTTGTTGCCATTTAGTCAATTACTCTTGAGCTACTGAATTGTTGTTTTGGAAAAACTAATGCGACCTCGACTTTTACAAGCAGCTTACACTAAACATTCAATTTATTTTTCACAAAAATGTGGTGAAATTTTAGAACATATCAAATTTTTGTTACAGTATTACTGTTGTTGCCATTTAGTCAACTTTTCTTGAACTGTTGAATTGTCGTTTGGAAAAAAAATATGCGACCTCGAGTTTTACAAGCAGTTTACAATAAACATTCAATTTAATTCCCAAGAAATATTGTGAAATTTTAGGTCACATCAAATTTTTGTTGCAGCATTACTACTGTTGCCATCCAGTCAATTATAATTGAATCGGTGAATGCATAATGATGTTCAGTCCAAATTTATTTTGTTGAGAAAACAATAAATAACTTTCTAAATTTTTATTTTAAGTGAAATATTGGCTTATTTTTTTTTTCTTGTAAGGATATCTAAAGCCCCCAGATGCCAATAATTACTTAAAATAAAAATCTACTGAAACTTATTTATAGTTTTCTCAATACGGTAAATTTGGACTGAACACCATTATGCCCTCATCGATTCAAGTGAACTGTTGAATTGTTGCCTGGGAAAAACTAATGCGACGTTGAGTTTTACAAGCAGTTTGCGATAAACATTCAATTTAATTCCCACGCAATATTGTAAAATTTCCGGAAATATCGGAATTTTGTTGCCATTTAGTCAATTACTCTTGAGCTACTGAATTGTTGTTTTGGAAAAACTAATGCGACCTCGAGTTTTGCAGGCAGCTTACAATAAACATTCAATTTATTTTTCACAAAAATGTGGTGAAATTTTAGAATATATCAAATTTTTGTTTCGGTATTACTGTTGTTGCCATTTAGTCAATTTTTCTCTTGGAAAAATTAATGCGATCCCGAGTTTTACAAGCAGTTTACAATAAACATTCAATTTAATTTCCACGAAATTTTAGGACCATCAAATTTCTCTTTCAGTATTACTATTTGATACCATTTGAACTGTTGAATTGTTGTCTTGGATACGTCCACATTTTTAAAACTGTAGTTGCTTTTTTAATATATGTATTTACCTTATCGCCTAATGTGACTTGTTATTATTATTCTTATTATTTTGTTGAATTCTCATCCGCGACCCTTTTTCCACTTTTATATTGAGCTAATCCTAAGTATTGCGCTGTGTGGGACAGAACCTATCCCATGTCTTAGGATTTGACGCAAGAAAAGCAATATGGTTTCTCTTTCTTTTTCTTTTCCGAGGCGAAAACTCCCCCGTACTTACTTATCCATTGTGGTGGTTGATGAGGGGTAGCCGACCGATATTTACCGGTACGAAAATACTCATTAATATTAATGCTATTCAGATCCCTTCACGTCGAAATTCTTAAGGTGACTTTAATATGAAATTCCTTGTCACGTTTCGCAAACGGCGGCCGTAAAGAGCGAAAGATGTATCGCGCGAGCCCCGGAATATTATTAAAAGTGAACAAAGGCCCCGGATGATTAAATTTGCGGCATCGATCGGCCACCCTCCCGAATGCAAAGCTCGGGCCGCACGCCGACACGGTGTGACGAGCTACGGAGCCCATTAATCACAGTTAGCGGCGGCGGCGGCGCGGCATTTCATTGTTGCTTGTGCCTCCGCCGGCCGCCCCCGACGAAGAGGTCAAAGGGTCAAGAAACGACCCGGCCGCATCGCGATATCGTCATTAGCGATGCGATTATGATTTATAGCCCCCCGCGAAAAATGAAAAAAGGAAACGCGTTCTGATTTCGCCGGCCGTGCACGACGTGACGCGACAGCCCGGCCGAGGGAAACGCGCATTTGTTTCGGGGATGAAGAACGGCGAAGGGTAGCGTTTCGCCTTTGAAGTTCTGCGAAGCTCGAAATCTTCAGTTGTAAATTTATGTGAGAGGGACGCTCGGTTTTCTTTCCTTCCTTTTCACGACTGAGAGGTGAATCAATTGCTTTATTTATTTATTTATTGGTTCATGAATTATTTTATTAAATCGACGTTTCGCGCTCGGATTCTCCGGAGACTGGACGAATAAAAAGGAGCGAGCTTTAGCAACCAAAAGCTTCGAAATTCGAAGTTCATGTTTCATTTGCTTGTACAGTTTCATATAGCCCAGGAATACCCGAGCTCCGCAAATTTTTTAAGTATCAATGTAATTCATTTAAGATTTTCTGTATTCTTGTGGAATGTTATTATAATATATTTTACAAAACATTTTAGAAAACGCCAAATATCTTAATTCATGGAAACCAAAAACCCCAATTACCAGTACGAGTGGTAACCACGAACAGCTTCATTCTCTCTTTCTTTTTTCGTTCTGTTCGGCGCATCGCGCGGTTATTCCCCGCTAATTTATCGACTTGCACGGGCGACGAGCGCCCCGTTTTAATTAAATAAGCCGCTCGAGTTCTCCTCATCAGGTGCCCATACATATTAAATTACCGCCGTCATATTCGGTGAACGATAACGCAGATTAATAGACTCGCTGTAATTTAAACCCGCGCGTACAGGCGTTAATAAATGAGGCGTACGCCGCTGTTTGTCTCTGATTTGTGGAAGGGTTAACGCCGGGCTAATTTGCGCGCCCCCAACTCTCATGTGTTCGCACGTAATCTGTTAAACCCGAGTACAACTTGTTTTTGAAAAAAAAATAAATAAAATATTAAATGATTATTGTCGACGGCGACGCGACGTTTCGTCATTCGCCTTCATTATATTCATTCCGATTGTTTTGCTCGGCCACATTCTTTCAGAATTTATTGCTCAACGACGGCGACGTAGATCACATTTCCTTTCCTTTTATTTTTTCTTTTACTGGCATTAGTATTACTCCTAATACTTTTAAATGATCACAATCTGACGCTGTCCCAATTACTTGGAGTTTTAAAAGAGCAAGTTGCAAGGAAATGGCCCCACAACTTACCTGTCCACGTCGATAATAAAGTGCAGCAGAAGTAAATTCCTGTGCTTGCCAGCTCAGTAAAGAAGAAGGGTGGCTGCCGGATGTCAAATCTCTGTCTCGCTTTAGAATTTATTTCACAGCGACGGATGTTCTCTTTTTTAAAATGATAATCTTCTTAGTTAGTGGAAGTACCAAAAGACCGACGTTTGCACATTCGGGCCTTCCCACAGTGTATCAAAATGAGAAAATCATGGACGTTGCCACATTGCCATTCTTCTGAGAACTTTCTGTTTAATGTTTTTTTTTTTTTTTAACAAACGCTTTGGGTAACCCTTTCAAGCATATCTGTACGTGATGCAAGTCTAAGACTATGAATTATACAGTGTGTTGTTAAGTAAGACCACATTATTTTATTGTGATAATTAGGGTAGAAAATACCCAAACATTTATTGTAGCGGAAATGTAGTTTAGGACATTAATTAGGAACGTTAATAATTATAGGAAAAGATCGTGCAGGTTTTTTTTTGTCTTATTCTAGTGTGGCCTAGATGTGCTAAAAAATATCTTAACTGTCACTAGTTTTACATAATCGCTAAATGAGATCATAAATTAAATGTTAAATCTCGTTAATTCGCATGAAGCGCCCAAAGTACGAACTAAACTCAACCTGCCGATGAAGTCGGCCAAAATCCGTAGCTACGAAAAACATGGACTCGAAAAACTGACGAATCTGACAGACAGCTTCCGAACCCATTAAACATTAAATTTAATTCCCACGAAACATTGTGAAATGCAGCTGCAGATGATTGCAAGTAATTGCGAAATTTATACAGGGACAAGTAAGATAAACGACAATCAAATCTAGCGACTCTACTCCCACCTGACTGTCGTTTTCTTTATTCGTGAGTTCGGGACCGGATTCGGGTGAGGTGCCGGATCTGGTAATCGACGCTAAGACGATGCTGTGAGACGATATTTGATGTCGTCACTGTCGGAGGTTCAAATGAATCGGCACACAAGAAACCAGGAATGACATTGATACCCGAATTAAACTTCAACCGAAACTTAAAGTTGTACTTAAAGCGGTACGTTAGGTACGCAAAGCCAATACGTAAATTAAGGTCAATACGTAAATTGCCATCTAAACTACAGAATCTGACGAATCTGATAGATTGTTTCCGAGGCCATAAATTATAAACATTCAATTTAATTCCCACGAAATATTGTGAAATACAGCCGATGATTGCAAGTAATTGCGAAATTTACACAGGGACAAGTAAGATAAACGACAATCAAATCTAGCGACTCTACTCCCACCTGACTGTCGTTTTCTTTATTCGTGAGTTCGGGACCGGATTCGGGTGAGGTGCCGGATCTGGTAATCGACGCTAAGACGATGCTGTGAGACGATATTTGATGACATCACTGTCGGAAGTTCAAATGGATCGGCACGGAAGAAACCAGGAATGACATTGGTACCCGAATTAAACTTCAACCGAAACTTAAAGTTGTACTTAAAGCGGTACGTTAGGTACGCAAAGCCAATACGTAAATTAAGGTCAATACGTAAATTGCCATCTAAACTACAGAATCTGACGAATCTGATAGATTGTTTCCGAGGCCATAAATTATAAACATTCAATTTAATTCCCACGAAATATTGTGAAATACAGCTGCAGATGATTGCAAATAATTGCGAAATCTACACAGAGACAAGTAAGATAAACGACAATCAAATCTAGCGCCCCTCCTCCCACCTGACTGTCGTTTTCTTTATTCGTGAGTTCGGGACTGGATTCGGGTGAGTTGCCGGATCTGGTAATCGACGCTAAGACGATGCTGTGAGACGATATTTGATGTCATCACTGTCGGAGGTTCAAATGAATCGGCACAGAGGAAACCAGGAGTGACATTGGTAGGCGAATTAAACTTCAACCGAAACTTAAAGTTGTAATTAAAGCGGTACGGTAGGCTACAGAAACCGATGAATCTGATAGATTGTTTCCGTGCCCATAAATTATAAACATTCAATTTAATTCCCACGAAATGTTGTGAAATACAGCTACAGATGATTGCAAGTAATTGCGAAATCTATACAAGCACAAATAAGATAAACGACGCTGTGGGACGATATTTGATGACATCGCTGTCGGAAGTTCAAACGGATCGGCACAGAAGAAACCAGAAATGAAAATCGTACGTGAATTAAACATCAACCGAAACTTAAAGTTGTACTTAAAGCGGTAGGTTAGGTACGTAGGACCGATACATAAATTAAAGTGAATGCGTAAATTTAAACTTAAACTAATTACTTGAAACCTGAAAGGGATGAAAAGCACGGCAGTAACAATTCGAGTGAAAAGGACAACAATCGCAAACATACCTGTTCGAATCAAAAGGGACAAACTGAGAAAAGCTAACACAATATTTTGGGTCCACCAGGGCACCACGTCTAACTCCGACCGAAGTCGCGAAACTATAAGGAGCTTCTCCTGAACTCCCTGTCGTTGCGAAACCAGCGATATCACGTCTACATAGACTGATAATATGGGTCCACAGACCCTCACAAAAGACCCGTGCCGTGGGGATATCAAGACGACGACTGAGCGCTTTACGATCGCACCAAATTAATAAAGCCAAACTTGGCTTCGCTCCGAAATGCGAAAGGAGTTCGAACGAATAAAAACCGACGTGACAGAAACCAGAGCCAACCGAGTAAAAGATGACGTCAATGGGATCTAATGGTGTTAAACGTGTGAAACCGTTGTTGGGACTTCGTTCTGTTGATGTCCCGAATATAATAAAATAAAAAGGAAATAAAAAATAAGTGTCAAAACAATTTATAACTCGATCGAAATAACCAACTGACGAAAAGCATACTCTACAGGAAATAAGATGGCACAAGAAAATTGACTCGACCGACATCGAGTTTTACAACCGGTCTCGGCGTTTAAAATAAACATTCAATTTAATTTCCACGAAGTATCGTAAAGTGCAGCTACAAATGATTGCAAATAATTGCGAAATCTACGCAGAAATAGACTCCAGGCCGATAAAAAAAATAACGTTGGCTTATGTCACGCATGATGATCCTTGAACACAATAATAATACTTATTATTATTACTAAGAAACAGCGAAATCGTAAAAAGATCTATTGCCGGAGTGTTCTGTGACGTATAAAAGAATACTGACTACGAATTGCACCACAAAATTAGATGGTGGGAAGCGAAATATCGTCATTTAAAATAAAAATATTCAATTTAATTCCCACGAAATAATGTGAAATACAGCTGCAGGCGATTGCAAATAATTGCGAAATCACAAGACAAACAAAGACAGACTCCAAGCCGATAAAAGTTTAAAAGTAAGGGTATTATAATGCCGATACAGCAAAATCGTAAAAGGATTTATTGCTGGAGTGCTTTGAGTGGTATGAAAAAACTACCTGCGAACTGCACTACAAAAGTAAATCGTGGGAAGCAATCTGTGATATAAAATACACGTTTATGCTGCGACAGAGATTGCAAAACTGACGCGACGTCGAATTTTACGACCAGCCTCAACGTTCAAAGTAAACATTAAGTTTAATTCCCACGAAATATTGTGAAATGCATCTGCAGACCACCACAAAATTAAATCGTGGGAAGCGATTGTTTCTAGCGTAATAAATGCAGGAGAAGAAGTGCGTAGCTTCTTCTAGACGTTCACATAATATTTATATCGCCATCCGATTATTGCCTTGCAGAAAATATATAAACGCGACACGAAACTCGCCATATACAGGGTCACTTCTAAGCGCGATTTTTAACCGTAACAAGTTTCAATGCGAAACTCGACGATGATCGATATGGGGTCGCAGCCCTTCACAAAACACACTTTTGTGCCCGGAGGATATCGAGACGAGCGATGACTGAGCGCTATACGATCGCAGTAAATTAACGTAGTCAAACTTGGCTTCGCCCCGAAATACGAAGGAAGGAGGTCGAACGAATTAAAATCGACGTGACATAAACCAGAGTCAACCGAGTAAAGGTTGATGTCAGGGGCGTTAAATGTCAAGACTGACGAAAAGCATAATTCACAGGAAATAAGATGACATGCGATGTCGAATTTTACAACCAGTCTCAACGTTTAAAGTAAACATTCAATTTAATTCTCGTGAAATATTGCAGATGATTGCAAATAATTGCGAAATCTGTGCAAAGGTAGCTTCCAGCCGACAAATGTTTAACGTAAGGCAATTGTAATGCCGAAATAGAAAAATCGTTAAAGGATTTGTTTACTATGGAGTAAGAAATTCGGCGAATTTCATAAATTTAATTTATGTGCAACGTTCACTGTTTTACAGTTTCGATGCACTGTACTTCCCTTCCCTTTTGTTTCTTTTTTTCTTTTTCTAACATCAATATTATTATTTCAAAATGATCAAGATCTACAAAGGAATTCCTTAAGGACTCTAGCTTAATTTACTTAACACTTTAAGTATTTTAGATTCGTAGATGAGATTGACATTGTTTATCAGTGGCCAAGTATAAATAAAGAATTTGAGTTTGAATCTGACACAGTCCCAATTACTTGGAAACTGCAAGGTTTTTAAAAAAGAAAGGTACGTCTTACCCTAAGATAGTATATGGGAAATTGCTTCATGCAATATCGGACGAATTCGACATTTTTCGTATGGATCTCAAGTCTTCGTCACTCGTCAAAGCTGAAGCTCCATTTAAAATCATCAGAACAGTTGCGTCGTTATGGTAACGGCACTGATTTTGCATGCGCCGTGGATCGCGTCCAATCAAAATCGCTGCAGTTTAGTCTGACGTCACGAGAGACCGCACGGACACCCCCACCAGCGCAACCCCGCATTCGGCTTTACGCATGTAAATCCAAGCATATGAGATAACTTCTCATATATTAACTTTGCGTCTTACCCACGCGACGTCTTCTTATTCTCACAACTATCTTCTTTAAGCTTAATCTGTATGATTATATTCATTCCGACAGTTTTGGCCCCACAACTTACTTGTCCGAGTCGATAATAAAGTGCAGCAGAAGTAAACTCTTATGCCTACCAGCTCAGTGAAGTTAGGGGGAGGGGAGATGGATTCCAGACGTTAAATTGAAACAGCAGGGCTAACAACTGTTTTATATCATCACAGACATGTTGCTGCTTGCAAGCGACCATAAAGTGGACACCAAGTTAAAGACCACAGTACACGCATGAGTCCAAGACAGGAAGAGAACCCCCCCAAGAAAATATTTTCGAACTTTGAAAGAAGTAAATAACACTACGTAGAGCGCCGATGCGAAATTCTGGGCCAGGCCGCGTAAACAAACGAGAATTCTCGCCTAATTAGCAACAAATTCTTCGTTATATTTAGGAATGATATGTGCTGGGCAAAGAGCTCGAGGGTAAATGATGCCAAACTCAAGTAATAGAGACGTAGATTGCGCAAGCGTGCGCCAGCGGTGACATATAGTCGAGGCTGGGTTGTTAACGAATGTTAACGGCAGATAATACGAAATTTGAGTGAAACAGAATGTTGGAAGCTATTGATTATGGTCGAAATGAATAGTAAAGTCGTTGGGAGACAACAAAAACCGTTAACGTACCTACTTTAGTTTCCAGACAGTATACAGTGTGGGGTGAGTTACGACAAAACACGGAAAACGACTGTAATAAGTTTTCAAACTGCAAACAAAAGGTTTTAGGGCCTTTTAAAGTGCATCTTAAATTTCAGGTGCTTTCCGGCGCTGCTCATTTACTCGGGTCGCGTTTACTTTTAGAGTTCACACAGTTCTCTCGCGGTGAGCGAGCTGATAAACGCGTAAATTTCATTTTAAAATTTTATGAGCGCCGAGCGCCTCGTAAAAAGGCGGAAGGAAGCGCAAGCATCTTAAAACTATGCGCGCTTTCGGGGGCGTGCAAGTGTCGCGCGTGTTTCCGACGATATGCGACAGAGGAAAAAAGAAAAAAGAAAGCGGAAGATGAAAGGAGCGCTTTCGTCGTTGCTTGTTCCTTTTCCCTGGTGTAATTCTCGCCACTTTGTTTCATTGGATCGCCGCTCAAGTTTCTTAATAAATTTTTGTTGAAGTGCAACCGCGTAAACGACGTTCGGCTAACCGAGTTTCCTTTAAAAGCTCCAAGGAATTAGAATAATTGCAAAATGTAAAAATAAAAATTTTACTAAAATATTGTTAACGAGGAAATTGAGGAGCGAAACCAAGTTACGTTCAGAACTGGACTCTTCCCGTCCCCGTAGTATTTAATCTCTTGCTTTATGTCACGTGATAGGCTCATGTCAGTTGACTCATTTCGCCACGCGCTACAATATTGTGATGAGTCATTGAAATTAGTCGAAAATGACACGCATCAGAGCCAGACGCAACAGAAGTCTCGAAGCTGCGAGAAGCAAATGACTGCTTCCGCGACAGAATCCTCTGGACCACCGCAACGAAATAGACTGACGCCGTAGTTTGCGCAAAAGCGAACAATCTCGAAATCCAGCGCGGATATTTAAACAGTCGGCCGGGGAAATGAGTTCAGTTCGAATTAGACTTTATAACTGGTTAATGGTTCGGTTTATGTTAAAACAAATTAGTTAGCATTAAATAAATTAGTGTTAATGTTAAAGTTGTTAATAAATTAGTTATTAGTTACATCGAGTATTTTAGTTTAAAATAAATGAAAACGAACCCTAAACTCGTAACAATATAATTTGATATTGAAAACGAACTCTAAACTTGTAACAATATCAAATTATATTGTTACGAGTTTAGGGTTCGTTTTCATTTATTTTTAAATAAGATACTCGATAAAACTAATAACTAATTTATTAACTACTTTAACATTAACACTAATTTATTTATTGCAAACTGATTTGTTTTAACTTAAGTTTCCTGTGAGTCATTGCTGAATCATTAAATGCATTTTCTTGAAAATGCGTTGTATTATTTTTTAACTTGATAGGAATGTATGACGTAGTTTTCTGGGATTTTAATGAATAAGCTTTCATTAAGTAATTTCTATGGTTCATGTGTTCAATTTTATGTTTCAATATTGCATCATGTCAATTAACTTAAGTGTACAAAAATCTGAATTCCTACAATCGGAGTTAATTTTAATTGAGTTTTAATTTAGTAGGAGTATTTTTTACATGGTTGAATTTTTTGCTGCAGTTAGGTTGACCTTGAGTTTACTCCAATCCAAGGTCTGAAGTCCCATCGAACTCAGCCTAACATCGTCTAATACTGTCGAACACCAGCAAAAATTAAAATGCAACTATCAATGAAAGGAAAAAAAAAATAAAAGAACCGACTTAAATCGACTTTTATTTTTTTCCTTTTGATCTCTTAGGTTTTGCTTGGTTTGGGTCGAATTAAGCAAAGTTGAATTGGGTTGAAGTTGTTAGTACAACTTCCCGAGATTTCGTGGGAATTAATTCGATTGTTTACTTTACACGTCGAGACCGCAGAATACACAGAAGGCAAACTCTCAAGTGAGGGGTAAAGTCTGCGCATCCAAACGCGCAGATGGATCGGCCATGTGTTACTGTTAAATTTCATTGGCGTACCAACATTTTTTGTTTGCGACAGTATAAAATTGTGAAACTTTGATCTGCGCATTACCTTGTACTTAGCCTAAAAACCCTTATCTTGCGATTTGATTTTTACTGAAAGCCGTATTACCGTGTTTATTGTTTATTATTTATTATATTGTTTCTTTATTTATTAACTTGTGAAAGTCAGGACCAGAACTTCGGGTCTATATTTTATATGTGCGCACCTGATATCTGATATTCTAACCTCGAAACGTGGTTGCCACTGGCTGACAGAGATCAAAGGCGGAATGGCCGAGTTTACATTCTGATTATTTCTTATTCTATGTCGAGACTATGTAAGTTATAAAGCTCGACGGAGCGTTAGTTTTTTCCGGTATTTTGCCAGTTTGCTATCTCAAATTACACTCGTCATTTAACGCTATTGGGTCCCATTGATATGAGCTTCTAGGGCCGATCCAGACGGGCCACTCTGTGGAGAGGGGTCACTTTTCTATGAAAACCCTGCTTTTCTATAAAAGCCAATTCAGACGAGCGTGCGTGGCGTCCGCTTGCGCATTTGAGCTTAACAGAAAAAAAAAAAAATTTGTGGCACCACTCAGTGGCGCCTCAGTGAGTGGCCCATCTTGAACGGCCCTTACTCGGTTGGTTTTAACTTATGTCACGTCGGTTTTGATTCGTTCAGATCGGGGCGAAGGGTTTTGATTCGTTCAGATCGGGGCGAAGCCAAGTTTTGACTTTATTAATTTATTGCGGGCATGGAGAGCATTCAATCGTTGTCTCGATATTGTCACGCTAGACTTGGGGTGCTGGGATTTCTTTGCGTCCTCTACATAACTCTTTGCACGTACCTGAAAACTAGCATGTTATCCTTACGGATGGAGAGGAGCAAGAAAAGTGCGTAGTTATACCTGAAATTCCCTAGCTCGATTAGAGAATTGGGTCGTGGGTCAGACTGCGACGATATATGTATGTTTACAGGCGCCAGGGGGCGGGATTCCTTGTCAATCCAAAACGCTTATCTCTACGAACGGATCGCCTCGCTAACGTGTCTCTACTTTTACTATTGTGCAACAAGGTCGTAGACCACATCAATTCTACACAAAACTAAAAGGCTGGCAGTTTATTGCTGAAACATAGTCAAAATTGTGTTCGATTTATTGTTATCAAGTATTTACGTTAACTCAAATGAACAAGATTCAATTTGTAGTTATTAGAGGGCCTTGATTAACCTAACAATAATTCAGTAACAATTGAGATTAACTTTCAGAACGTTAGTCAACTAATATTCAATTTTCGGCACACCCTCTGTATGGATCACAATGACGTTTCTCCGAAAATAAAGTGTAAGGAAGCACTTATGGACTAATTCTTGCTTGTCGTCACTGTGGCCACAAAGCCGTGTTGACCGAAGAACGCTGGCGAACTTATCGAACGAGACCGAATAATGTAGACAATAGTGGAGATCTTTTTTACAGGCTGGATGGCGGCGGTAAACGCCGACGAAAAGTAGCCAAAAAGAGGGCGGCAAATCTTGTAGGATTTACAATAAAATCTCAGAGTAAAAGGGAAAAAAGCCTAAGAGAAAGAAAATATAACGAAATGTAACGACATGGCAAGGTTTCAATACCTTACGTAATAATCATACCTGTGCAACATTTCACAGGCTTAGTTATTGCAATGGAGACGTCAAAAGGGCGTCCATGAATCTGGCACTGCCGTCGTTTGAGTAATATCCACACGGACAAATTAACTTCCAAACAGGAAACACGCAAACGTAACCTAACCGCAACGGCACCCTTAACGATTTACCCAAGTAATGTAGACGCCGTGATGGCGGCTTCGAGCGCGTAAACGCTCGTCCCACGTGTCCAAATTTAGCCAATCATAAATTCAGAAAATTAACTCGAAGAGAAGGCGCATGGCTCAGCGTTAGCAACATGCGAATCATAGAATAAAGAGCATATAGATAAGGTTTCGTGGGAATTAATTCGATCGTTTACTTTACACGTCGAGACCACAGAATACACAGAAGGCAAACTCTCAAGTGGGGTGTCAAGTCTGCGCATCCAAACGCACAGATGGATCGGCCATGTCTTACGGTTAAATTTCACTGGGGTAGCGACATTTTTTGTTTGCGACTGTTTAAGATTGTGAAATTTTGATCGGCGCAAAACGCAACAGCACCCTTGACGATTTACCCAAGTAATGCAGACGCCGTGATGGCGGCTTCGAGCGCGAAAACGCTCGTCCCACGTGTCCAAATTTAGCCAATCGTAAATTCAGAAAATTAACTCGAAGAGAAGGTGCATGCCTCAGCGCTAGCAACATGCGGATCATAGAATAAAGAGTACATAGATAAGGTTTCGTGGGAATTAATTCGATCGTTTACTTTACACGTCGAGACCACAGAATACACAGAAGGCAAAGTCTCAAGTGGGGTGTCAAGTCTGCGCATTCAAACGCACAGATGGATCGACCATGTCTTACGGTTAAATTTCACTGGGGTAGTGACATTTTTTGTTTGCGAATGTTTAAGATTGTGAAATTTTGATCGGCGCAAAACGCAACAGCACCCTTGACGATTTACCCAAGTAATGCAGACGCCGTGATGGCGGCTTCGAGCGCGAAAACGCTCGTCCCGCGTGTCCAAATTTAGCCAATCGTAAATTCAGAAAATTAACTCGAAGAGAAGGGGCATGCCTCAGCGCTAGCAACATGCGGTTCATAGAATAAAGAGCATATAGATAAGGTTTCGTGGGAATTAATTCGATTGTTTACTTTACACGTCGAGACCACAGAATACACAGAAGGCAAACTCTCAAGTGGGGGGTCAAGTCTGCGCATCCAAACGCACAGATGGATCGGCCATGTCTTGCGGTTAAAATTCACTGGGGTAGCGACATTTTTTGTTTGCGACTGATTAAGATTGTGAAATTTTGATCGGCGCAAAACGCAATAGCACCCTTGACGATTTACCCAAGTAATGTGGACGCCGTGATGGCGGCTTCGAGCACGAAAACGCTCGTCCCACGTGTCCAAATTTAGCCAATCGTAAATTCAGAAAATTAACTCGAAGAGAAGGTGCATGCCTCAGCGCTAGCAACATGCGGATCATAGAATAAAGAGTACATAGATAAGGTTTCGTGGGAATTAATTCGATTGTTTACTTTACACGTCGAGACCACAGAATACACAGAAGGCAAAGTCTCAAGTGGGGTGTCAAGTTTGCGCATTCAAACGCACAGATGGATCGACCATGTCTTACGGTTAAATTTCACTGGGGTAGTGACATTTTTTGTTTGCGAATGTTTAAGATTGTGAAATTTTGATCGGCGCAAAACGCAACAGCACCCTTGACGATTTACCCAAGTAATGTAGACGCCGTGATGGCGGCTTTGAGCGCGAAAACGCTCGTCCCACGTGTCCAAATTTAGCCAATCGTAAATTCAGAAAATTAACTCGAAGAGAAGGCGCACGCCTCAGCGCCAGCAACATGCGGATCATAGAATAAAGAGTACATAGATAAGGTTTCGTGGGAATTAATTCGATTGTTTACTTTACACGTCGAGACCACAGAATCCACAGAAGGCAAACTCTCAAGTGGGGTGTCAAGTCTGCGCATCCAAACGCACAGATGGATCGGCCATGTCTTACGGTTAAAATTCACTGGGGTAGCGACATTTTTTGTTTGCGACTGTTTAAGATTGTGAAATTTTGATCGGCGCAAAACGCAATAGCACCCTTGACGATTTACCCAAGTAATGTAGACGCCGTGATGGCGGCTTTGAGCGCGAAAACGCTCGTCCCACGTGTCCAAATTTAGCCAATCGTAAATTCAGAAAATTAACTCGAAGAGAAGGCGCACGCCTCAGCGCCAGCAACATGCGGATCATAGAATAAAGAGCAGATAGGGTTGGGTTCACAGAATATGTTCCAAAACAACAGCTAAGCTGTGACAGGATGTACGGCAATAATGTGGTCTTTCTCGTAGCAATGGAGCAGACGTTGAGTCCAGGGGCGATGCTGGCAACGTCCGTCGTCGTTGGAGACGGCATGGCCTCTTGAAGCGAATATTCCAATTGTTCTTTTCTTTTAATTTTTGAAAAGTCTTTGTTTTTTATTTCTAAGTCTTTTGGGTTGGGTCGACTTAGTTTCGCATTGCTTGAGTTTCAATTTTTTTTCCGTTTTCTTTTGACGTATACGAGGAATATACAAATAAATAAACGCACAAAATACGATTGAAGGTAGAAAAGAAAACTTTTGATTGATTTTTTGTTTGTACAATTTATTTTTTTAATCTCGAACCGGACAGAAATATGAAGAGAAAACACTCAACGTTTCGCCACAGATTTATAGCTTCGTCAGGAGTCACTCCTTTGTACTTTGTACTTACAATTTTCATCTGACAAGAACCAACTTCGACTTTTTGTTTATTTAAAAAAAAGGGACAAGAATTGATCGTTATTTATTTTTTATTCGCCGACTTCATCATTTTTTCTTCGTCGTCTTCACCTCCATTGTTTCCACCCTTCATTGAAAATGAGACCTCCCCGTTAATTAAATTAAGTTCTGTTTTACAACAAAAAAGAAAAGAAAAGCTAAGAACCATTTTTAAAATATGACCTCAAACAACAAATTTCTTTAAAAGAAGAGAAAAAAGTACGTTTGTTTTCGTGTCTTTAAACTATTATTTATTGAAACGATCCCACAGAAGAAAATCGAAATGTTTTGCATCCATGCGCGGGGGGGGGGATGATGAATGATATAACCCTCCCCCCATTCGACAAAGAGAATTATGGCAATCGAAAAGAACTAAAAATAAGCATTCGTTATTTGGTCACGGAGGGCCCTTCAAAACTTCCGAGCACTCCCTCGCCTTTCCCAAGTAAACAAATTTATTGGGGAAGTTTGGAAGACGATATTCCTGTCCGGAAAACATAACCCCTCATAGTTTATTATGGGAATATAACGCGCGGAACTCTCCGGTATAATTCGATGAAGAAGAAACATTTATTTTCTAAACGTGACCTATGCATGTGTGTGTGCAGTTGCTGTTAGAAAAAATGCGCTAATTTTAAAGCCAACATTCGAAATTTCGTGCAATGTCACGAAGTACTTTTCTTTTCTCTACTAAACAGTCTAGAACATGGACGAGTTCATTACGGAATATTTTAATAATGAGTCGGCTGTTTTTGATTGGCAACAATGATTAAAAGCAGCAGCTGCTGCAAACATTCAGCAAATTTATTCGGAAATCAACGACAACAACACAACGGGAAGGAATTAATTATGTGAGGAGGAGCAGGGGAAAGACGCGCGAACTTTTACAGATGCGAGCATTAAAGTGAAGTTTAAAGCGTCAGATTTACATCATAAAGCATTTTTTAAACGAGGCCGCGTTCCGTAACGCGTTTTATTGACGCTTTAAAAAATTGGCGCGTTTCACAACGACACTCTGTAATGAAAGTGCTGCCTCCCTTTTTTATTTCATCAAAGTGGCAAATTGTTTATTTAGCAGTCGGCAGTCTCTTCTATAATGCTACGCTGCAGTTAAAAGGGGTTTCAAATATGTTAGGTGCACCCTCGTTGTTACTATTATTGTTATGAAAACAAGAGACACTTTTGCATTTTCATTTGCATTTTCACATTTGCATTTTTCTTGATTATAAATTCCTTGTGTGTTTAACCCTCGGTTAACTAACGAGTAACTTCGTGGATGGTATTTTTATATCGCTTCTAATCGGCGTACCTAATCGTTATTGAATTGAGAGAAATATATAAGAGAAAGTGAGAACGAGTGGTATTCACTTCTTCACAATTGTTCCAAGTGATTCATTCGGTCCAGCTAACTTTTAAAAATAATGAAATAATGAAGATTGTGACGAGGAGATTAACTTACAGGACAGCCAGCAGCTCAATCGTGACGGGCGTGAAGGTTTACTTGAACGCGTGAAATAACCGAGCCCCATCTATTCTGGGATGAGAGATGAAATCGAGAGGATTAAAACGGAATGACTCAGAAGGGTGTGCGCGCACCTTAAAACTGAAAACGTGTACCTGCGCCTTTACTGAATTCAAAACGGTATTAATATTCAAACCAGAATTGCATGAACAAGTCTCAAAAAATAAAGTAACTTACAGCGGATCCGCCACTGCTTTTACAATAGTAGATTAAATTACAAGATCAAACGTGTAACGCCACTGGTATTGAACAACCCCACCAGAGGAGGAGGAGGAGGAGGGGGGGGGGTAGAACTAAAAGAAGATGGTGGAAGGGTAAAAAACGTGTGGAGTGTACTATTTTATTTTTGTAAAGTTGGATTCTCCCACTTGACTATTGCTGCGTCGAAAATCTTTCGTCCTGTTGGTCCACCAACGCAGCAACTGATGTGTGAAGACGCCACTCAAAAGCCGGTTCGAAGGACTGTCGTCGTACGTAAAACAAAACCAGAACTCATGACTTAAACTTCAATTAATACCTGAAGCCGATGCTTCATGCCTCTAAAAAAAAAGAAGTGCGATGATAATAATTTGAACGAAAAGAGAGCAACAGTCGTAAAAAAAATTTTACCGAGTTTTACAAAAAAAAAAGGACGGGGACAAGCTGAGACAAGCCGCGACGATCTTCTAATCCACCAGGGCACGCCAACATCCGACCGAAGTCGTAGAAGTGCCTTACTGATGATTATTGGACTCTCCCACCTGATTATCGCTGCGGAGAGGGTCCTTCGTCCTATTGGTCCACTACTGCAACATCTGACGTGTGAAGACGCCACTCCAAAACCGGTTTCAAAGGCTACTTCGAAGACGTCCGTACGAAAGGGTTACTTGAGGAACGTCGATACGAAACGGTAGACCACCAAGCATGTCGTCATACGTAAATCAAAACCAAAACTCAAAACTTAAACTTCAACTAATATCTGAAGCGGATACGTCAAACCTGTGAGGGAAAAGAAGTGCAGCAATAATAATTTGAACGAAAAAGAGCAACAATTGTAAAACATATCTTTCCGAGTTTTACAAAAAAGGGGCAAGGAACAAGCTGAGACAATCTACGACGAGCTTCTGATCCACCAGGGCACGCCAACATCCGAAGCACTTGCCGATAATTGAACTCTCTCACCTGATCGTCGCTGCATAGACGTCCTATTGGTCCACCATTGCGACATCTGCCGTGTAAAGACGTCACTCCAAAACGGGTTTCAAAGGCTTCTTCGAAGAAGTCTGTACGAAAGGGTTGCTTGCGGAACGTCGATACGAAACGGTAGACTACCAAGCATGTCGTTATACGTAAAGCAAAACGAAAACCTAAACTCAAAACTTAAACTTCAGCAAATATACATATGAAGCGGATACGACAAGCCTGTAAGGGAAAAGAAGTGCGGCAATAATTATTTGAAGGAAAAGAAAGCAACAATTGTAAAACATCTTTCCGAGTTTTACAAAAATGGGACAGGGGACAAGCTGAGACAATCCACGACGAGCTACTGATCCACCAGGGCACACCAACATCCGACCGAAGTCGTGGAAGTGCAAGCGGCTTCCCAGACGCCCTTGCCGTTAAGGTAACGCAACCATGCCTTGTCTGCCATCGGATAAAAGCATCTATGGGGAGAGACCCCCCCACACAGAACACCACCTGCCCTAGGGATGATGTCACGATTGGATTTTTAATAAAACAATTTAAAAAACTGCGGAAATAATTAGCGCAATCAGCGAAAACGTCACGCGAGTTATGACACTGAGACGGAACGTTGCATTTATTCCGTAAATTATAACCGGGCCTAATTAAGCAAACAATTTTGTGTATGTTTGCTAACGTATCGGTATGAGTAATCCGAGGAGAACCTCGGAAGTTAATCGTTAATACGATTCCATGTAAGAGGCACCTCACCAAGGGTGGAGCTCGCCGCCATCGCCCCTGGACTTTAATCGGTAACACGATTCGCTTCAAGAAGAGGTGCCATCTACAACAACGTCGGACGTCGTCAGAATCGCCCCCGGACTCAATATCTACCAATCATATTTTGTTCGTTTCTTTATTTATCTTTCATTCGTGTGTGTTAAAAGAAAACGAAAAAATGAAACTACACTTCCATCAAAGGTAGAGCTCCCCGCCATCGCCCTTGGACTTTAATCGGTAACACGATTCGCTTCAAGGGGCCGTGCCGTCTACTACAACGTCGTACGTCGTCAGCATCACCCCTGGACTCAACATCTACCGATCGTATTTTGTTCGTTTCTTTATTTCTCTGTTTTTCATATGTGTCATAAGAAAACGGAAAAATGTAACTGAAGCATTGCCAAATTAAGTTCGCCCAACCCAACAAAAACTAAAAAGTAAAAAACGAGGAATTTCAAAAATTGAGACACAATCGGAATATTCGCAGCAAGAGGCCGTGCCGTCTTCACCGACGACGGACGCCGCCAGCATCGCCCCTGGACTCAATTTCTACTCCATCGCTATTAGAAGGACCACGTTGTCATCGTAGATCGTGTCGCTATAGATCAGTGGTTTCCAAATTTTGTGTTACTACGCCTCCCTTTAAAAAAAATTCCATCTTGCCACCTTCCCATCTTCCTATGTGTCATAAAATTGGGTGAGTTCGCGTTTAGTCTTAGATCGCTCGGAGCGTTACTTTTATTCACTCTTACATACAGGTAAACGCAGTCGCTCTCCCTCACACATTTTTGATTAGTGAGTAAAATCTGAGCGCGTTGCCGAATTCAGCATCTGCATCTGCATTTTTGAGGTTATTTTATGAAAATTTCATTTCTGTTAAATTTTTCGCGCATCCTTTTGCACTGGCCCGCGCCTCTCCAGAGTGGCGTACCTACCAGTTTGGAAATCGCCGTCGTTGATCCTGTCGCCACCCCGCCACTGGAGGTGATCAAGACATCACTCCGAATCTAGCGTTACAATATCGAGACAACGATCGAGCGGTATATGCTCGCAACAAATTAATAAAGCCAAACTTGGCTTCGCCCCGAACTACAAAGGAAGGAAACTCGTACGAATCCAAACCGACGTGACGTAAATCAAAACCAACCGAGTAAAAGCTGACGTCAACGGGACCCAATGACGTTAAATGTCAAGTGTGAACGTAACTTATCATTTCGCCCAGATAGCAAACTGATAAAAAGGTAACAAAAGAGCAGTAAAATTGAACGGGACGCCGATTTTTACAAGCTAGTCTCAACTTGTAAAGTAAACAACCAGTTTAATTTCCACGAAATCTCTTGTAGACGATCGTTGCAGATAACTGCAAAATGAACGCAAGCAACACAAACTCCAAGCCGACATGAGTTATAAAAGTAATTATACTGCTGAAATAGCGAACTAAGAAACCGTGAGTCAATTAATTCCCCAATTGGCTCATTGGTGACGTCTAATAGATTTCATTGCAACTAAACATAATCATTTTAGATTTTGTTTATCACGCTGGGAACCACCGAACCAATTACAAAAGTGAACTTTTAACATTAGTTGAGATCCTTAAGCTTGTGATTATGTGATTTGTTTGTCCTTTTTGAAAGAACCAATCAGAAACCGATCCGCACAAATATTAAATGCGTATCCGGACGCACCTGAACTACCCTTTACCAGGAAACCAAACTCACTCATTGGCTTTCTAAACTAACCTAGAGGTTTAATCCTCGGTTCGTGTAATTAAGCAATTATTTCATTGGTTTACGATCGCAATAGACGGAATTTTAAGGGAACCGCTACGCCAGAGCAATTTTTTTCAATTCGCTCATTAAGGCGGTTAGGCTTAGGTCGATTGGTTTTTAAACTGATCTATATCTAATGTATTCAGACCTCGGTTCGTGTAATTATGAAAGTATTTCATTGGTTTACGATTGCAAATGGACGAAATTTTAAGGGAACCGCCAAGCCTTTTTCAAGTCGCTCAGTAACGCAGTCAAGCTTAGACTTAACTCGATTGGTTTTAAACTGATCTATATCTAATGTATTTAGACTTCGGTTCGTGTAATTATAAAAGTATTTCATTGGTTTACGATTGCAGTGAACGGAATTTTAAGGACCACCGCTAAGTCAGAGCATTTTTTTCAAATCGCCCCTTAACGCAGTTAAACTTAGGCCTAGGTCTATTGGCTTTTAAACTGATCTATATCTTAGGTACTAAGACCTCGGTTCGTGTAATTATAAAACGATTTCGTTGGTTTACGATTGCAATGGACGGAATTTTAAGGGAACCGCCAAACCAGAGTAATTTTTCTCAGGTCGCTCCTTAACGCAGTTAAGCTTAGGCTTAGGTCCATAGGTTTTTTAACTGATCTATATCTTAGGTACTAAGACCTCGGTTCGTGTAATTATAAAACGATTTCGTTGGTTTACGATTGCAGTGGACGGAATTTTAAAGACAACCACCAAGCCAGAGCATTTTTTTATCAAGTCATTCTCACAGTTAAAAGCACAGACTGGATTCGTACGCTTTTAAACAGATCTACTCGTAATACGTATTGAGACCACGGTGCGTGTAATTATAAAATTATTTCATCGATTTATAATTGCAGTGGAGGGAATTTTAAAAAGGAATCACCAAGCCAGAACAATTTTTTTTATTCGTTAGATCGCTCGCTCATTAACTACCAAACAGTGTTTACAGTTTAGGCACGGCCTTTTAACTTCCTTGTAAATTCATCTGCCTGCCTTATATATATCCTTAAAAATCATCGTCGAGTTTATAGGGCAGATAAATTTAATAGGAGGTGGCCTTAAAAGAGCAAAATAAATAACGGAATGCTTTTTTGTTTCAGGTTGTGTTAGTCCTGTTAGACGATTTTGGGTCTGCAAGGACGAAACGTCGAGTCCGCCCTCTCTACGGTTTCATCGGATGTTTTAATTGTGATAAAAAGAAGAAGAAGAAGAGGAAGCAGACGCACGTTTAGATAATTTAAAAAAAAATAATAAGAAGAAGAGGCAGACTTGGTGCGGCGTTGATCGACCTCTTAGTTGTATGATGAGTAAATAAATAAAACCTAATAAAAAAAAAAAAAACAAAAACGCACGCGCGTGTTTTGCGGCCGTGTGCACGTACACACACAAGGTAGATATTCTAGTCATGTAAGTAAGTCATGTAGTATTACGTAAATTTATTAAATAAACAAAACAAAACAAGAAGAAGAAGAAGAAAAAAAAAACATAAGTATCTATAAGTTTAGAGAGACCAAATAAGACGGTGTTAATAAGCTACAGATAGACAATCGAAAACAAAATAAATAAATAAATAAATAAACAAACAATTTAGCTATTAAAGCTTATCTGTTCCTCTTCTAGTCAATTTATATGCTTTTTATACGACTCTACATACATATACAACTTAAGGCTGTCGATAGTAATAAATAACGAGTTGTTTGATTATTAATAATTATTATTATTACTTTTGTTTTTTTTTTTGTTTTTTGAATAAATTGCTGCTGCGAAAGTTTTTCTACGTTTCGGATTTCATTTCATTTTGAAGAACTTTCGCACACTACTTCTTCGCGGCGATCTCAAAAAAAGGGGATGGTGACGACGACGCAACGACGCGACGTCGCCGACGACTATGCTCTGAATGTTTTTTACAGGGTAGGACCATTTTATATCTGTGTAAAGAATGTCGCGATCTTTTAGGAAAATGTAACCTATGAATATCTAAAACGAAATACAAACTACCAGAAATACACCTGTACTGCAAGTTTATGCTGTCCTTGTTTTATTTTTATTCCCTCTTCTCCTCTCTCTAGCTATACCCGAATCGATTGAGAGACGCTGCGCTGTGCTGTCTGCGAAAGCAGAAGGAACCTTTTCCGCCTTCGCATCGCATCACATCACATCAATCACATCGCATCATATCAATCAATCACCTCGAATTCAATATTTCTTCTTGCAATGGGATTTCATCTATTTGAAGAAAGGTATTGAAAGTGCACTCCACCAAGTGTTTTTTTTAAGAGTGGTGGTCACGTAAAGTCGATTAAAAACGGTGCGATTCTCAAAACTTGGGAATCCCTCTGATGGGGGAAAAACAGAGATTGGAAAAGTTTGTCTCGTACAACAAAGAGAGCAATTGGATGCAGAGGAAAGCCTTTTAAAAGTACGTAATGCGCGGCGCTTTCGCGAGATTGTTTGCCGAACGGATTCTATTTTTCCGTTTCCGTCCGCGTTATGCTCGGCCGGTGTGTAAAAATAAAACACCGCGCCGTCGAGTTTCCATCGCGCCACTTCATTCTTTTCCGAATCGATTTGCCTGCTCTTTTCTTTTGTCGTCGCCCGTTCCGATACTGAAACGATTCTACTTTTCTTGTTTTCTTTCTACTACTGTATTGTCGGGCGGGCGCACGATGTTTCAGATTTTGCAAACGGAAATATTTCTGCACACAGGTTTTCGTTTGCGCTCTGAAGTAACCAACACTTAAAAAACAATAAACAACGTACTAAGTATAGATAAAATTGCAAAAACAAAAAAAACACACCAACTAACTAAACAGAAACGCTTCGACGTGAGTACTCTCATGTCGGCTTACAAAAATAAAAATCAAAACTTATATCGCAACAATCGAAACAAACGTTGATCGTGAAGCGCATCAACTAAAGTCTGCACAGGTTTTCGTTTGCGCTCTGAAGCAGCCAACATTCAAAACAATAACCAAACTGGGTACTAAGTATAAATAAAATTGCAAAAGCAAAAAAAACACAGGAACTAACTAATGAAAAACGCTTCGAAGTGAGTACTCTCGTGTCGGCTTACAAAAATCAACATCAAAACTTATATCGCGACAATCGAAACAAACGTTGATCGTGAAGCGCATCAACTAAAGTCTGCACAGGTTTTCGTTTGCGCTCTCTGAAGCAGCCAACATTCAAAATAATAAACAACCTAGGTACTAAGTATAAATAAAATTGCAAAGACAAAAAAAAACACACAGGAACTAACTAAACGGAAACGCTTCGACGTGAGTACTCTCGTGTCGGCTTACAAAAATCAACATCAAAACTAATATCGCAACAATCGAAACAAACGTTGATCGTGAAAGGCATCAACTAAAGTCTGCGCAGGTTTTCATTTGCGCTCTGAAGCAGCCAACGTTTAAAACAATAAACAACGTAGACACTAAGTATAAATAAAATTGTAAAAGCAAAAAAAAAAACACACAGGAACTAACTAAACGGAAACGCTTCGACGTGAGTACTCTCGTGTCGGCTTACAAAAATCAACATCAAAACTTATTTCGCAACAATCGAAACAAACGTTGATCGTGAAGGGCATCAACTAAAGTCTGCATAGGTTTTCATTTGCGCTCTGAAGCATACAAACACTCAAAACAATAAACAACCTGGGTACTAAACATAAATAAAATTGCAAAAGCAAAAAAATACACAGGAACTAACTAAACGAAAACGCTTCGACGTGAGTACTCTCGTGTCGGCTTACAAAAATCAACATCAAAACTTATATCGCATCAATCGAAACAAACGTTGATCGTGAAGCGCATCAACTAAAGTCTACACAGGTTTTCATTTGCGCTCTGAAGCAGCCAACATTTAAAACAATAAACAACCTAGGTACTAAACATAAATAAAATTATAAAACCAAAAAAACAACAAACACAGGAACTAACTAGACAGAAATTCTGTAAATCTATTGCCTCAAATCGCCCCGAATCAATTTGCTCTTTTATTTTGTTGTCGCCCATTCCAATACAGATTCTAATATTCTCCCTCTGTATAGTCTGTTACCTTAATTCCTGGGCTTAAATTTTCCTGACGAGTGGGCTTCCCGTCGTGCTTTGAGCTCTGTATGTTGCTGTACACAATGATCCGACGGGTCTAGGACAATTCGCCGTCGTCGATTTGCCATCGCCAATACACCATCGCCGATTCGCTGTAGGTACAATTCGCCGTCGGCAAACTCGCCTTTGATAAATTCAGCGTCAGCAATTAAAGTTTTAAGTGCAAGTACATATCCAAATAATAATATAGGATAATTATACCTAATTCAAATAAAAAAAGCCAACATATTTAATGGGAAATAAAATAATCTGTCTTTAATTAAATATGATCCATAGATAAAAAGAAACAGATACAATTTTTTGCTCTTCCAGGAAGTATTTCTTATTCTGCAGGGTGTTTTCAGATTTTGCTCAAAACTATATTCATTTTTAAATAAATCAAAATCACTGCACATCAAAACTCGACTGTTTTCGAGATATTGATCGTCATTTAAAATTATTATAAAAAAAAAATTGGGGATTCTATCAAAAATAATGCATAATTATGATTGTATGCTAACAGAGCCAATGTGTTCGTTATTTTGTGTCTTTCGATGCTATGGTCGTAATGTAATTAAGAATTTATTTTGGTTTGAAATAAAAAGATAATAGTACGGCCCATTTTAATTTACTTGGAACGTACTGAAATTATAGTTATTGTCATTCAATTGGTAGATATAACTTGCATATCTAAAACAGTCAGAAAGTGCTTTTAAGCTCATGAAGCTAAATAAAGCAGTAATATTGCGACGGCGAATTCGGCAGACGGTAAATTGGGTCAACGGTGAATTGATTTTATGACGAAATGGCGACGGTGAATCGGCGACGGCGAGTCGGCGACGGCGAATCGTCCCATCCCCTGATCCGACTGCGCCTAGTGGTGGAATTTTCAATCTAAACGAATTCTCTGTATATACAGGATGTCCAGGATGAAGTTATTGCTATTTTTTAAATGGAACACCCAGTATATTTTTACATATTTCGAAAGTACGCATAACGAGTAGGTAATAACCAACAATTTCGGATGTTCTGTTTAAGAGTTTGTAAGATATTGATGACTGTGTGTAAAAAATTGGTCTACTTTGAGCTCTTATAGTTGTAGTCTTATCTACAGAAATTTCACAACAGCTTCAATCTAATAGTTATTATGTCTACAGGGTGTTGAGTTTTGAAAAAGTTAATTTTTCTCAAATTTTCAAATTATTTTTCGAAATTTTAGCGCACGCTGCGATCCTTGGAGGACGGCCCCACAGCGGCGCAGATATCAGCCACGGTCACTTCTCCTGGCACCCTTGACATTTGGCTTCGCCTGTTTCCCTCTGAGAGCTAGCACGGTACAGCTGATTGTCTTCTTCAGCGCTAATTTGCTACCGTTTTTCGTTAATTATTCAAGAGATAAAGTAAATTCATTTAGGTGGTAGCAAACCGAGACAATTCCAATAATTGTAAAATCGAAGAACGCCTGCAGAAAGTTAAGCTAAAGTTTCTAAGTTGCTTACAGGTAATAAAAAAGGCATGTAAGAAGAAAAGTTGATTTCTAGGAAACACTGAATTGTTCTTCTATTGTACGCCACTGTCTACTTACATCATTATTAAAAGGATGACCACAGCGTTTTAATTAACAAACTATCTTTTTCCGCAGCTAACAAGAAAATATTTTCTTTTATTAAAATTTTCCTGGAGACCAACAACTTCCGCTTAAACCGGAAGTGACGGAAATTGTTTCGCAATGACATCAAACACTTAATTGGTCCCTAGGTTTATGTTACAAATAAGCGCAGAAATAATCAAAGATAATACAAAAAAAATAATGATTTCAAGTACAAAGTCTTTTAATCTCGAACCGGACAGAAATATGAAGGGAATACACTCAACGTTTCGCTATAGATTTATAGCTTCGTCAGTAATGATTTTATTATTGTTTTTGTGTTATCTTTGATCATGATCAAGTAAATGGGGAATCGATTAATTTTTTGCAGAAATAATTCTTTGTATGATTTAAAGCAAAAGTATGTTTTGAAAATGATCGTCGAACCGTAAATTCGTGTACATCATCATTAAAGCGAAGTCAACGACTTTTCCGTTCCAAGCAAACTTTTGATGGACGACGCACTCTCTCATCTCTCTCTCTTTCATCCCCGCGATGCGATTTAATATGTATGAGATCCGTTAAAAGTTTCGCAGTCAGTTTTGCGTCATTAAAAAACATCGAAACGAACCGTCGCGTCGGCGTCGCGGCGCAGAGCGAAATAAATTCCTCATATAAATTTATAAATTCTGGAAAACAATTCCCGGAGAAAAACACATTTTCGTTTTTGTCGGTGCGACGCGGCGCGACGTACGCAGATCTACATACGTCGCTTGCGTGTTTAAAGAAGGGAGAAAGGGGTGGTTTTTCGTCGTCGTCCGTCGGCGAAGGCTTCTTCATGCACCCCCTCGTAAGTTTACATATGACTGACAGCGCAATTTGTCTGCGAGCTTTTCAGACACTTATTTTATTTTTGTTTTTGTTTTTTATTCCTCGGCTGGCTGCACGGGGTGGAAGAAGACTTTCCGACGCGACGACGTAAACATCGCCCGGCTAATTAAAGCGAAAGATTTCATAGTCTGGCAGCTTTCAGGTGAAGTTAAAAAGAACGTAACAACGAACAAATTCCTACCTCGGGCAAAGCAGAACTTAGTCGCAGAAATATGTTTTAGTCGTCTGCTTTAAGATCCAACCCCCGTCTTCCAAACCAAATCAATTTAACATTAAGAAAAGGAGAGATTTTTTTGAATTATTTACAATAATCAGAGCAGCATAACCAAATATTACGGATCAATTTGCGCACAGACATCGCTTGTCATATTTTTACGAAATAAGAAACTTGTTATGTCACTGTGACGAAGGAACGTTAAGTTATATTTAACATCTTAAGTTTTGTCTACCATCTCGCGAAGAAAGAAGAACGTCAGTTTAAATGTTACGAGAAAAAAAGACGTTAGTTACATTTAGGTTACGTTAAGCTGTGTGCGGCAAGGATTTTCCTATCGTTTGCAGTGATTAGATTGCAAGCTGTAATAATTCGCTTACCACCGTGCAACCCGGTAAAAGAGAAAAAGGGTGTGTTTTTTGTTCCAACCACTTGCCACCACCTGTTCAATATGGCGCCACCCAGCAGTGGTTACGTAACTTAATAGTGCAGTGGTTACACGGCCGGGGGAAGCGGGGGAAGGCATCCTGTTCCGTCCGCAGAGGTTCCAACACCCTAGGACTTGTCTCCGAGTGCCAAAGTCCCACCACTCAAAAATTTGAAGCCCCCGCAACAAGACTCCCCAACAAAAAAAAAAAAAACCAAAGTCACCTCGGACTTAAATCATACTTTAATTATGATCAACGCAAATTTGTGTAAATCGCATAGAACAAAATTCTGTATGATAACTCTCAAATAAGGGGCGAGCAATGACCACGCCGTAAATACGTTCATGTACAAAGTCCAACTCGTGGACAAAAAAAAAGCACCTTTACGGGAGTACTCACGCGTCAGCTTACACCAAAACATAAAAACAGCTCGCTTTAAATTCTAATCCAAGCACATAAAAAAAAAACATTGAAATCAAGTCGAACACAAAAAAAAATGATTACGGCAATGTTCAGCGCTGTGAAGGAGCCTCTCAAGCATGAAGGCGGAAAAGAAACAAAATTCCCGCCATAAAAAAAAAGAAATGTACGACAAGGTTTAATGCTCTGAAGGAGCCCCTCAAAGTTAACACCGAGCAACACAAAAGAAAAACAGGATACACGACCAAAAGGGCCGAGGTACATAAATAAATATGCGCAGTGCGCCAACTAGGGCATAGGGGGAGCGGAAATTTCTCCACATGGTGGTGACGTATCAAAAGAAAAACGACGGCGTCACTCCACAACGGTTATGACGAGATGCGGAGACGAATCAAAAATTTAATAAAATAAATCGACCTTAGATTTTCCTCTGCCACGACGTCGACGATTCAGCGTCTGTCCTGCCGAGGACGATTGGGCGATGGTGACCCCGTTCGATGGAGCCTAAGATGACGGCTGCCGGCTTGTCTCCCTGCAGTAACTCGTGCGACAATGGAACGGCGATATCGCGAAGGAATTTGTCATTTTACGTCTGCAGCGACCTAATGGTCTAGTGGCCCCCTTGCCTGGGACTAGCATAGAATTAGGATGAACAAACAAAAGAATGAGAATGACCCCCAGGTCGTCAAAAGAAAAACTCACCCTACGTAATGTAGGTACTGAACAGTTACCAAATATCGCCGCCCAAATCTGCAGAATGCGATCCCCGCTTGATACTCGAGGGAGGGGGGAAATATAACAACGGTGAAAGAAATCGGACAATCCACACTCAAATTTACAGACCGGCTCCACCAGCCGTTGGCGATAATTCAACTGTTCTCGGCGCGTCCCCGCTCTAGTTCACTCCCACTCCGATCGCAACGCGATCAAATAGCCGTTACACTTGAAACAATAGGCGACATCGGAGACGTCAGACACACAACAGCAAATCAAACGGCGATCGGTCGATGTTACCAAAAGATTCGTCACCGCCAAGCCTTCTCCCAGTCGTAATGGGGATAAAGGAAAGTGTAAGCTGCCTCCTGCCTGGCACTAGCACTATAATAACGGGAAACGAGGAGAGAAAAATTAACAAAAGAATGATCACGAGGTCGCCAAAAAATGACTTGCTCTGCTTTGCACGTAGGTACAGAAGAGATATCAAAATCGCTGTCAAATTCGCAAAAAGCGATCTCCGCTTACATCTTGGGGAAAAATAACGGAGGTAAAGGATAGTGTGAAGCTGCTCCCTGCCTGGCAATAGCACAATAGTAACGGGAAACAAGAAAGGAACAATTAACAAAAGAATGGCCACGAGGTCGGCAAAAAATAAAAAAATAACTTACCCTACGTTGCACGTAGGCACAGCAGAGATATCAAAATCACACTCACGTCGTTAGCGAAAACAGCCCTCGTCTCTGCCGAGCGCGTGCCCACCTGTGTTCCTCCCACCAAACACCGCAATACGACACAATAGCCTCTACAAATTGGAACATCAGGCGATAACTAAACGTCGGAAACTCAAAAGCACGAGGAAGAGAAAGGAGACCAACACCAAACTTGATTACAGGAATCCTACCGTATCAACCGAAATCTAATTCTTTTCCCGTGTCCAAATTTTTGTTTGGGATTGATTTTCAAGTTTTTCCGCGAAAGCAAACGGAGAGTTCCGTATGAGACGTGCATTGTCAGCGTTTAGTATGCGCAACAGAAAACGAATTTTAAGGACAATATTTGGCTGATAAAACATTGATAGTATTTAAACTAAATCAATAAAATAAAACGGCAATTTTTAACTCGTTAGGAAATTTTCAAAAATTTAACTCTATAATTGCAGAAACTTTACGATAAGGAAATAATAATATCAATTGAGAGACAAGAATGAGATTCCTTAGGTACCAGCTACGCCTGGTCAGCGGCGGATTTTCGCACAGGCGCATGAGGCGCGCGTCTGGGGCCTCTTAAATCAAGGGGGCCTCATGTCAAACTTTTCAAAAATAAAATAAAATAATTTGAACATTTCCATTTAAACATTATTTAAAATATGTATGATAGAATTGCAATCAAAATGATTAGAGCGGCAACAAAAAAAATCTAGATGGGTTGTCAACGTCCCGCATATTGCGATATGTCCCGGATCTAAAACCTTTGTTCCGCATTCCAATTATTTTCTTAGCAATTCTCTGTTTTTTTTTTGTGCAATTTATTGGACAACTAACAAGTAAATAACTAATGTACGTTTGTACCAATTTCACTTAAAAATGTAAGCCCCACTTAAATGGTTTTTCAATTACAGAAAATGTCACTTAACCGCTTAAGTAGGACTTAAAGTTTTAAGTGATAGTGGTGCAACGGGCGTATATGAATGAAACATTTGAAAAATAAATCGTTATTTAATGTGCACTAGGTGGCGATTTGTAAAATCACTTCAAATTGGCTACTTCAAATCGAAATATTTAGTGAAATCTTCTTTTATTCGTGTGACAACCTGGGGAATCACCCTACGTTATTGCGTTGTAATTCAAGTTTAAAAAAAGAATCTTAATAACGTTTCAAAAATCTCGATGTTTTTCTAGACGTGTCGCGATTTTTCAAAGACAACACCCCAATAAACAAAATTTGGAAGTTGGTGATCCTATTCAAAGCATCTCAAGAGCCTGATTATGTATAAAGAACAATATCTTGAAATGTACCTCGGCCACGACATTTGAATCTTGGAACGCACCTTAGCTACACCATACTAATGAAGTTATCTGTCGTTATTTTGAAGAGAAATAAATTAAATGATTTCAAAATCTGAAGAAAACAACATTAAACCGAATCAACATTTCATTAACAATTATTGAAATTTGTGAAGGAATTCGTTTAAGATTTTGGCGTCAGAGAATAGAGGCAAAATGGCGGAAGTCTGCGTACTTTGGTAATTCAGGAATGGGTTCAACCGACGTCTAATAGCAACTAAGGTCTCTAGATTTGATTGAAGTTTAACATGTCGGAGAGGTTTCGAAAACACAAAGTCATTTTCGTTAGTAATTTCAGATTTTACGATTGGCTGACCTAATTTATTATGATTGTGCACAGTAATTTCTCACTAAGTTATTACTAGATTACTAGAAAGACTAAAACATAGTTTTGCTATTTCGTAAGCTCAAAAAATCTTACAGTGCGTTTTCGAACCCTCTTCGACATGTCAATAAAATTTAGGGACCCTAATAGCAATAACACGGACATGTTCCGATTTTCAAAGACATTGTCTTGGTCATCGAAACTTAGAAGTTGCCAAAACCTACTCGAAACATCTCAGGTCTGATTGCGTCTAAACACGCGTATCTTGACATGTGCCTTGGTTACGGCATGCGAATTTTGAAACGTACCTCAGCCACAGCATAAGGGCAGTACTCACGGCGTTATCTTCAGAAAAGTGAAGCGATGTCTGTAGGCGACCAGCTAACAGCAACCTTATCTTTCGAATCGAAATTGTAATTAATTATACAATTTGACAGTTTAGAGCGATTAGAAAGAAAATATTAAATTTACCGTTCGAATACTCTTAGACTTTAAGAGTATAGTCTACAGTCGGCACTTACGGTATTCCATTTTAAGTAGTTTGTGACTATGTTATTGCGTTATATCTAACATTTTTTTAATATTGTCACGCGTCGATCATCTCCAGCAGGTTACGAGCTGTCGGCGTTCAGACGCGTGGGTTACGCAGCTTGGGGGTGAAAAGGAACTGCAAACTAATTCATTAAAACAACAAGGATTACCGTTATTGTTTAAAGGTCAGAAATACAGATAACTGTATCCCACGACGACGATCAGATTAACTGATATCTTTTACAAATTGCGCACATCTTTTATATTGCCAATGTACGTGACGTCATGACCAAATTCCGCAAGACTAATCGAACCCGTACTTTGCTCGGTTGCTGAAAAGGTGATGTCAGGATTTTCACGTTGTTTCCAATCGTCATTTCTATTAAATCGTGAATTAATTGATTGTGTTTAAATACTTACAATGCCCGTGTTATTTGCGTATTTGCAACTTTGCGGATTCATGTTACGAGTTCATCGTTCATCGAGTCGTTGCACCAGCAAACCGCTTATCAGCAAATAACTCGGATTGCATTGGAAAAAAAAATACATTTTAAACGAATCAAATGTAATTTTCAAATTTTTCCTAATCGTGATAATATAGTTTAAAAAGAAAATCGCGTTTTTCGGACATGTCCCGATGTTCGGTTGGTAACCATAAATCTAAAGCGAGTTCTATAGTAGAAACGTGCGCGCAGAATGCACTCTCTAGTGATACAGAAAATATTTAGGGAGGGGCCTTTAAATGGGATTGCGCCTGGGCCCTCTCAATTGCTAAATCCGCCACTGCGCTTGCATTTGATTTTTAATTTTCAACTATATTGATTCGCTTACCGACAGTAGTTTTAAATATTACTATTTTCGCATCCTATTTTCAACGAGACACAATGATTTTATAAATGTAGCTAGAAGGAAACATATTTTCGAGTCGATTTAAACAGAGACACTGCACACCGTGAAAAGCAATAGTGTTTTCCCCCGCGCATATCAAACTTGGGGAGAAAGTTATTAAATTTAATTAAACAGAAATGAAGTTTTGAATTGAGGAGTGGAACGAGATAAGACGCGGGCTTTTCTAAGCTTTTAAAGTCCAAGAAAAAACTGAGCGCAGCTCAAATGTCCGAGGTTTATATGGACTCCGGTCTTATATTGTTTCACGCGATAAAATCAGAGGGTCCATTTCTCTCCCTCCGCTGAATGGAGCTGCAATTCAGATTTGCATTGTTTTTCGAACTGCGACATAACTACGTATATAAGAGCTTTCAAGTTTGTTGCATTATTGATGTCGACGATTTTAGTTTTACAGCTGCGCGCATTATCTTGAATCATTTCATAACATGAAACTCTTGGGTCCAGTTTTACAAATGCGGCTCAACTTTGAGCTGAGGCTTAAACCCTTAGCAACGATTATTTCAACAATTGTTGTGAAGGACTTAAGCTTCAGCTCAAAGTTAAACCGTCATTGTAAAACTGGGCCTTAGTAGTTAAGACATCACATCTAACGAGAAGATGGATGATGTGTTGCCATGACGTTTTGTTTATTTTTGCAGAAACATGCAGGTGTCGCAAGTCTAAATGGAAGCTTTATCATCAACCGAAAGATTAAATGAAATTTAAATATTTTTCTCTTCGTACCGGCCGGATATTCAAATCCTTAATGTACTGTTGGCGTTTGTTTCATGTCCTTTACGTTTTGCCTTTGCAAACTCTTTTCCGCCTTTCAGAAACAGGAAGAAACAATACCTCGTAGCGCTGCAGCCGAACAGGAGCATCAAAAAAAAGCACGTGCAACTTCAAATATTACAGTCTAAAGTCTAGCTATCGCACACGACTCGACAGCAACATAAAACGATCTAATAAAGCCCCGACGCGACTTGAAACGCATCACATATTCATATTTGCATTTCCTTTGCAGCTCTGCGAAGTAATACCCTAGGAAGTTCCGTTTGAAAAAGCTTCGCGTCCGACTAAATCCGCTTTAAACCGTGAATCCACAGATATTTGCGTCTCGTCTGACATTGTCCAGGCGCGGATTACTTCCGCATTTGGGGAAAATTTGAGCGCCCGCCAGACGTTTTAAATTCTTAAAAAATCTCTTAGTAGTATTATTCAATAAAAACTACTTCAATAATAATTTCGGATCGTAAGAGCTTCGTTGGTAAAACTACTGGCGTGTAAACAGAAGGACTCGAGTTCGAATCTCGACTACGGCAAAAAAAAATTCAATACATTTTAATACGTTCCATTTTTGATGTTGGTGTTACACTTGTTTAGGCCACCGTTTTCGTAGTGATGTGTACGGGTAGTTGTTCTCACGGCTCGCAGATTTGCTACGCGTCGGCCACTGGAAAAATTTGTTCTCTTTACCCCGTGAGCCTGTGAGCTCGAAACGAGAAGGTTATGGAGATTGCATTAAGTTCGCCGGTGCTTTTGGCCTTGTGATGGTATCTTAATGATTACCACATGGCGGACAGAAAAAGGTGTAACACTACTATTGCAACGAAGCGGTGCGATGTTATAGATTGTGTACACGCCTCAACATATTTGCCGGCGCAGCGCATCTAGCTGATAGTGAACAATCGGTAAGCCAAAGAAATAATGCATTCGTTAGGACGGCATGATTCACGATAATGTCACGGTTGACTGCTATGCTCGGACACGATGCGCACGAGAGAGTGTGCTGCAGAGACGTGTCGTGTTTCTATTTAATTCAAATCAACTAAATTGTTGTTTCTAAATTCAAGAAAGAGCTGTTATTAGCTTCTGGAATTATGTCTGCGTTGTTACCGTGACGATATTAGACTGAAACTGGTTTCAAGCAGTTCACTTTCTTAGATCCTCCGTTTGATGATTACGTATTGCATCAGCCGATGTGACTTTCGGATTAAATACACCCGCGCGTCGGATTTCCCCGTATAAGGGACCGCTCCCGGATTTTTGCTGCATTTCTCGCTGTCCACGTGCCCCGCTTCTGTTTCACGGACCATATGTACTGTTAAAATTCTATTCGGATACGAATTTCTAATCTACAGTTTACTTAAAGAAATTAACCAAAGCCTATTGCCTAACAAAAGGAACTAGCGTATTAATCGAGAAAAAAACAGGTCGTGCAAAACTTCGCTTAACTCTGCCATATATTACTTTGTTCGAAGCAAACCATCAAACCCGGCCCAAGGCCGTGAATTTCATTTCAACCCCTTTGGGGGAAATATCTTTGGCACACTAAAACGGTTCACAAACGGCGATCACGAGTGGTTTACCAAAATTCTAAATGAAAAGTGAATCTGTTGCTGATACGATTCGGAGAGTGAGTGAAAAGAAACCAGCGAGGAAAAAGAGACCGAATAAAATTAGCCAATCCGGCGAAATGTGACATAAGCTTCGTTTCAAATTTGAATGTCGTATCGTATTGAATGGAACCGATCACAAAACGAACGAGAAATATCGCAATACGCTTTGAACAAGTGACAAAAAATAAACCCAGACTAAAATGCAATAAAATGCTCTTCAATTCTATAAAAACTAAAACGAGGAGCGTATTTTTGACTCGAATCGACACTAGGAGAGATCCAAAAAATATTTACAATAGAATTCCCGGCAATTAAATTTTAATTGAGTGCGTTTCCAGCTCGAGGCGATTGATAAAAGAAAGATTCTATTCCAGTAAATACGCTATTCAGGGCGTCCCAAAATAACAGATGAATTTGAAACTGCGAAAAGTTTCCTTAATAGTGAGTACTGTCAATTTTTTAATTAGTTTTGTTTTCCTTTGTTTTATGGATCAGCTTCGTGGCGGGGTAAGTTGCCATATGCTACCTACCTGGTGGATAGATAGGTAGAAGATTAGCACCGGCTACGAATGACTTCGGTGCCGCCGGCAGCTACAGTGGGACGGGCTGAAGGTCGAAGAAATAATCGAAACTCAAGAATGACAAAAGAACCACCCACCGCTTCGCTGCGTTAAAAATGAAATCGGGTTTCCGATGTCTTGATTTACTAAAGCTAAATTTTAGAGAACGAATTTTAAACAACAGTTTCGAAGAGGTCACAGCGTAATATAAAATAAACAAACAGATCTTAAGGGTCACGCAAGGGGAGTAAACACCAAGTTACGGCGCCGTGATCCGTAGCTCGAAACATAAACCAAAATACTCCCGCCTTTCCTTGGGCATTATTTGCTGCCTCTAGGCGTCCGTCGGACAGAAGTCGCGGTGGCGAATCAAAGGCTTCCACGAGGAAAGGGCTCAGTCCGTCTTAGTAAGTCCCGATGCGGAAAGCACCGGCCGTAGGAAAAAGGGTCCAGCAGCTAAAATGACCCAGTACAGATGATGGCCCAGTAATAAGAATGATCCGCCAAAAAAAATGGCTCTATAAGACAGTTCGTCTGCCCAGAAAATGGCTCCACAAGAAAGCCTACAAGGAGAGAGAACGAACAATTATGACGCAAACTGATCAAGTAAACCGGTGGTTTGTTCACCAACCAGGCTGTCACAGCCCCTGGGAAGGCGGCTTAATGGTCAAAGTAATTCGGCAAAGTCGGCGAAGCGCCATGGGAAGTTACACATCCCTACGGTGAAGTAAACGCCCACAAAAAAAAAAGACGCAAGCCAAACCAAAACGTCTGAATTACTTGATGAATTGCAACGTAATGAAGCGTCGATGAGCTTGACCAAGGAGATGAGGAACGAGAAAACAAACAAGTGAGTAAACAGAGACAAAATTAAAAAAAAAAACACCAATCAGTGAAATTCGTGACATAAACGCGTTCCAATAATGAAATAGATCAGGGGTCATGAGAATGGTATGTAGATCTAAACTGGAACATCAATGAAAGACAAAGCAATAGATTCGGAAAGCAGACAGAACGTCGCCAATCGGAGTAAATTTAAATTTACTCTGATAAGTTTAATTTAACGTGTTTAAACTTGTTTTTACTCAAAGAAAATAAAGCGATTCTTTTCTGCACAAACTAAGACCGATAGTTCTACTAAGAAAAACATCTAATTAGCCAAAGTGCGGGGCATAAAAAGACAAATATCGGGCGAGCGTGCATGAAACCTTGCTTATAAAACGGTAATCCGGGCGAAATAGGCGCAGCCGATGCGACGATCGGAGATTAATTCGACGATGCATAAAATAGAATAATACAGGGTTTCTTATTATACAAGGTGTATCCGAATTCACCGAGAGAAAATAAACTGTAACACATGTTTCCTTGCCTCTTCTTTTACGCGATAGTCCTTGTCTGGTAACCGTTTGGTTCGGGTTCCTCATTTTCTTATATATTTCCTATTTTAGCAAGAAGTAAAGCCATAAGGCGTGGCTTGAATAGATAGTCCGATAGTCCGTCTTGTACGCAACCGAGGCTGATCCGTTAGGGCGCGCCGTCCACTAAGGACCGTTACTTATGTTAACCACCTCGCCTCTTGCCACTTTGCGCGGTGGAGTAAAGAGGAGTAAGAGTATAAGACCCGTTTTGTTTATATTCGTACCGTGTATCCGCCTGTATATTTACTTCTTGTTATCGCCGTGCGTTCCCAGGAAGCGCCATCAGAACTTTGAGGAGTGAGTCTGGATGGTTGAAGGGTACCTAGCGTCATTTGGACTTTAGTATTTAGGGGTAAATATTTGGGAGGATCTTACTTAAAATTCAATTAAGGTTTTGGCGATTATTCTCTGTTTTTTGGTTTGTTGTAACACGAAATTTTGTTTATAAATCGTAACTGTTAGAGTTCCCCCTTTTTTTATTTATGTGCCTCGCTTTTTATTGCGAACGGCTTGTGTTAATATTTGATCGTTATTTATTTATTTATTTATTTATTTATTTATTGTGAGTGTATGTGTAAGCCAACACGTGAGTACTCCCGCCGACGCGCAGCGCCTTTCTTTTGGGAGGACCTTGTAGTTAACCTCAGTTATAGAATCCACCCACCACCACTAGACCACAGTAAGTCGTTACAGGTGGCGCAAACTGAGGGGCTTTATTCGAATATTATTTTACACTAACAGTAGGTATATTTAATCATGTCTAACAAAGCTTTTATATTCAACCCAAGACCGAGAGAAAAAAAAAGCACTTCAGAACCGCAAATGGATTATGAAGAGGATGAATTATGTACATATACACCTGCCCACGTATTTTTTGTATTTGTTCTAGAATATTAATTACAGGGTGAATTGGGGCGAAACCATCCAATTCATTTATGAAGAGGAGCTCGGTGAAGAGGGGTCTCGAGCGAGTTTGAGCTTAGCCCTCGCGCAATTAAACCGACAAGTCCGTCGCGTTTCTTTACCGAAAAATCGAAGAGGCGGGCGTTTTCAAAAAAAAAAAAATCCGGAATGTTGCGCTGTAATGAATGAGAAAATTCGCGCTAATTAGGGGGAAACTCGATTGCCCCCATCGCATCATCGCCAAATCGTTGATATTATTCAATCAATTAAATGAATGCCCGGGATTCCTCTTCAGAGGTTTAATTAATTATTTATTGAGAGACTCTTATGCTCCAAGCCAATTATTAATTTATTCAAAAAAAAATAAATAAATTTTGCTACCGAAATCGCCGATGGTAAAAGAGATAGAGGGAGAAGGGTTAATTAATTAAAACCCACTCATCAAGATCGATTGCGTCAGAGTACTGCAGAAATTACTCCTTTGCCAACCAAGCTGAGCGAAGAAGGGGTGGGTTCCAGTTGTTATAATAAGCGCGGGGCAAATTGTTATACAAAACAGGAGAAGCAATCTCTTGATTTATTTAAAGAACCGCCGTAATTTAGACAATCACGTTTTCTCATGTTTCATTTTCATAATCGGCAATTTATAACAAGTTTAATGCTTGCCAATAATCACATCATTCAATTTTTTGTTACAAAATCATCTTAATATTACCATTCCAGGAGATTTCCAGGGCGCGATGAGTTTTTCCGTTCCGGACGTGATGTCGGCGATGATTCCGCCAAAGCTCGTAGAGCTGTACTCGGTTATATGCGTCATCATCTAAAGTTAGCGATGAACTGTTACAGTTCGCTTTCCTGTTCATTTTGGGGTAACCTATTTCATGCGAATTTCTTTATTGCACCGCCGAATCGACTCATCTCATTCCAGGAGCTTTCGAGAACTCGAGGAGAGCTTTATCGTTCCGGGCGTGATATTGGCGGCGATTTGGAGAAAAGTGCACTCAGTTGTATGCATCATAATCTAAAGTGATGTTGGCAGCGATTCCGCGAAAGCTTGCAGAGCTGCACTCGGTTATATGTGTCATCATCTAAAGTTAGCGATGAATTGTTACAGTTTGCTTTCCTGTTCATTTTGAGGCACCTATATCGTGCGAATTTCTTTATTGTTTCATATTGTGCGCCGCCCAATCGACTCATCTCTCGACGGCCGCGCCGCCCCAGCAGTTAATATTTTCGCGGGTGGTTTTCTTTGTTTCTTTTATTATATAGAAAACAATTTTCGTCGCTAATGACTAAGGCCTCGAATCTGAGGGTCCAAACTCAGAGGCGTTGTATTCCACGCGCGGCGGGGCTCGGTTTCTCGCTGCATTTTCGATAGGCACGTGGATTCTAAGATCAAACTCTGCGTCTCATTTATTTTGTTTATTCAGTTTCTCTGTAAATACATTATTGCTTCGTTAATATTTCGTTGTTGAATATTGTTTTTTTATTTTGAGCTTGGCTTTTATCATTTATCCATATTTATGTTAGTATTTTATTTTAAAGTTATTTGATTTTTCAAGTGAGAAGCTCTGTTTTCGTTTCTTACTTTACAAATAATTTTACATTAGTTTTTCTCGAACAATCTTTTCATTTCTTGATTTCTATAGAATTGTTTTTGTTTTGTTTTTTTTTTTTTTCGGAATCAGGGTTGGTTTTATTTTAACGTTTTACAGAGTAATTTATTTTTGTTTTTTTGATGGAGTTTTCTTTTGGTTCTTTTACATAAAATTGTGTATTGCTTTTTTGGTTTTACCATGGATGCCAAAAAACTTAAAAATTTAACTAAAAATTTATCTGAACTTGGAAATCTATTTACAATTATTGCATGCAATAAAATTCTTTGTACTATCTGTAACAGAGAACTAATTTACCGGCGAAACTCAAGCATTACTCACCATGTAAATTCTCAGTTGCATATATCTAAAGCTGCAGGTAATATTTCAGATTTAGAATTCCATAAAGATTTGTGTGATGCGTTTTTATCTGCAAATATTCCCATTCAGAAATTGCAAAATTTTTAATTCAAGCAATTTTTGGAAAAATATACTGGACGCAAGATTCCACATCACAGCACCGTACGATTTCACGTGAAACAACGAAGCGACGTCGTTTTAGAAAAAATTAAAGAAAACATGATGAATAAATATATGTGGCTGAGTGCTGATGAAACCACCGATATAAAGGGTAGACGTGTAGTTAACGTCATTGTGGGAACATTTGATGAAATAAACTGTCCATCTTTAATAGCTTCCAAAATGAAACCCTCTGTTACTGCAGATGATATTGTGGAAATTATTTTTAATAGCTTAACCAGAATTTACAATACAACTGACAAAATTCCAATCGAAAGAAAACTACTTTTATTTGTGTCTGATTCTGCTGCAGTCATGTTGAAAATAGGAAAGCTATTGAAAGAAAAGTTTCCACTAATTTTACATGTCACTTGTATTGCACATGCTCTTCATAGAATATCCGAATTTGTCCGCGACAATTTTCCAGAAGTGAATCAATTTTTAAATAATTTAAAAAAAATACTGCTTAAAGCACCGTCACGAACAATGTTATATAGGACCGTATGTTCTAATATTCCCCTTCCACCCCAACCAGTTGTTAGACGTTGGGGAACGTGGTTAGAGGCCGCATTTCTTTATAAAGAGAACTTTGAAGTAATAAAAACATTTCTTTTACAGTTAACGGACAATGCTGTGTCAATTAAGGAATGCAAATCAATTATTTCTAAAAATAATTTACTGCATAATTTAAACGATATTCATAAACGTTTTTTTGAAATTCCGAAAACTATCACTTATTTGGAACAGCAACATATTTCTGTAAAAGAATCATGGGCAAAACTAAATCAACTATTTAAATGTTTACAAGCTATAGATGGTGATTTTGGTAGTAAATTGAAAATTAAAATTGATGCTGTACTGCAGAGAAATCCGGATTTATCTAAATTATTAAATATTATTAATACGTCCGATGACTCCGAGTTCAAAATTTACCTAGAGAAAGCGCCTCTCACAAGCTGTAATGTTGAGAGATCTTTTTCTCACTCTAAGGACATTCTCACGGCAAAACGAACGAGTGTTACAGAGGAAAATTTAGAATGTTATTTAATAATTAATTTTAATAACAACTAATAGATGAGAAATTTTAATATTATCTTTCTTATTCGAATTTCGAATACCTGAGAATACTAGACCACGCGCGTCCCTGTTAAACCAGGCAATCGAACGATTCAGAACTGCGCTACACCGGGGGAGTTTCGATGCGTATTCGGCATATGGGAGACTGGACGGGCTATTTTCCTCGATGCCTTGCTAATGACATATCAGAACGACTCGTAATTTGAATCTCCTTTTTATCATTAAATTACCAGTATTGTTTCGTTGTTTTATAAATTCGAGAGATACAAAAAAAAGGGTTTAAAAGTTTCCTGGCGATTTTTCCGAGCTGTAATTATTCTTTTTTGTTACACTTTAAGTAGGTTTTTGTCGTACGGTCGGACACGGTCCGTAGATATTCTCATGAACTCTGCCCTTTGTTTTCATTGAAGATAAGAAAAGTAAATAGGGAGAGACAAAATAAAAACGCCAATCAGTGAAATTCGTGACATGAACGCTTTCCAATGGTGAAATAAATCAGTGCCAGGGGTTTGTTCACCAACCAGACTGACACCGCCCCTGGGAAGGCGGCGTAATCGTCAAAGTAATTCGACAAAGTTGGCGAAATGCCGTAGGAAGTTACACATCCCAGCGAGGAAGTAGCACGCCCACAATAAAGGACACAAACCAAACTAAACGTCTGAATTACTTGATGTGAATTGCAACGTAATGAAGCATCGATCAGCTTGACCAAGGAGGTGAGGAACGAGAAAACAAAGTGAGTAGACAGTCAAAATATAAAACCAATCAGTGAAATTCGTGACGTAAGTGATTTCCAATGGTAAAATAGATCAGGGGTCATGAGAATAACCCCACGATCCGAACTGGAACGGCAATAGAAAAAACAATAGACTCGGCGCAAAAAATAAAAGCGAACAGAACGTCGCCGACAGGAGTAAATTATTAACTTTTTAAATTTACTCCGGTAAATTTAATTTAACAATCCGGAGAAACTCTCATGGACTCTGCGCTTTGTTTTCATTGGATTTTCCTTACGTCACGTTATCGGTCCTTGGTGAATCTTATACCCGTATTTGTTGCGGCGTAGCGGGGATGGTTTCATCTACTTTGCGATCGTTTCAAACAACCAGCATTCTGTTAGTCTCTTAGCTTGACCGAGAAGGTAAGGAACGAGAAGAAAAAGTAAATAGACACAGACAATATAAAAAACACCAATCAGTGAAATTCGTGACATAAACGCTTTCCAATAGTGAAATAAATCAGGGTGAGGGTTTTGTTCACCAACCAGACTGACACAGCCACAAGTAGTACGCCCACAAAAAAAGACACAAACCAAACTAAACGTCTGAATTACTTTATGAATTGCAACGTAATGAAGCATCGATCAGCTTGACCAAAGAGGTGAGGAAAGAGAAAACAAAGTGAGTAGACAGACAATATATAAACACCAATCAGCGAAATTCGTGAAATAAGCGCTTTCCAGTAGTAAAATATACCAGGGGTCATGAGAATAACCCCACGATCCGAACTGGACCGTCAATAAAAAAAACAATAGACTCGGCGCAAAAAATAAAAGCAAACAGAACGTCGCTGAACGGAGTAATTTTTTTAATTTTTAAATTTACTCCGGTAAATTTAATTTAACAATCCGGAAAAACTCTCATGGACTCTGCGCTTTGTTTTCATTGGATTTTCCTTACGTCACGTACGTTATCGGTCCTTGGTGAATCTTATACCCGTCTTTGTTGCGGAGTAGCGGGGATGGTTTCATCTACTTTGCGATCGTTTCAAACAACCAGCATTCTGCTAGTCTCTTACCATGACCGAGAAGGTAAGGAACGAGAAGAAAAAGTAAATAGGCACAGAAAAAAATAAAAACACCAATCAGTGAAATTCGTGACATAAACACTTTCCAATAGTGAAATAAATCAGGGTCAGGGTTTTATTCACCAACCAGACTGACACAGCCACAAGTAGCACGCCCACAAAAAAAGACACAAACCAAACTAAACGTCTAAATTACTAGATGAATTGCAACGTAATGAAGCATCGATCAGCTTGACCAAAGAGGTGAGGAACGAGAAAACAAAGTGAGTAGACAGACAAAATATAAACACCAATCAGTGAAATTCGTGAAATAAGCGCTTTCCAATGGTGAAATAGATCAGGGGTCATGAGAATAATCACACGATCCGAACTGGAACGTCAATAGAAAAAACAATACACTCGGTGCAAAAACTAAAAGCAAACAGAACGTCGCCGACCGGAGTAAATTTTCAAATTTACTCCGGTAAATTTAATTTAACAATCCGGAGAAACTCTCATGAACTCTGCGCTTTGTTTTCATTGGATTTTCCTTACGTCACGTTATCGGTCATTGGTGAATCTTATACCCGTCTTTGTTGCGGTGTAGCGGGGATGGTTTCATCTACTTTGCGATGGGTTCAAACAACCGACATTTTGCTAATCTCTCCCGCACACGGTCCGAAGAAATTATTATGAACTGCCCTTTGTTTTTATTGGTGAATCTTATACCCGTCTTTGCAGTGGCGTAGCGGTGATGGTTTCATTTATTTTCTGATCGTTTTAAGCAACCGGCATTCTGCTAGTCTCTCTCTCTCGAGTGAATTCGTAGTGTCGCGTTTATTAGTATGTGAAGAGTGTGAAACAAGCAAGGATATATTTTAGATTGCGAATCTTTGCGTAATTAGAACCGTTAATTGTAAATTTAAAGTAAAATAATATTCAGATAAATTGCTAGCCCACAGTTTGCGGTACTGCACCACTTGTAACGACTTATTGTGAGTAGTGGTGAATGGATTCTATAAGTGAGATTAATTACATGCCCCCCCCCCCGCCCCCACCCACCAAAAAAAAAGAGTTGGCGCGTCGGCGGGATTACTCACGCGCTGGCTTACACACATACTTTATAGTAAATAAATAATGATCATACAATAAATACAAGCCGCTCGCAATAAATTGCGGGGCGCATAAACAAACAAAAAAAGAGAAACTCCAACAGTTATAGTGTATAAATAAAACTTAGCGTTATAACAAACCAACTAAAAAAAAGTGTGACAATTTAAGAGAATAAATGCCAAAACGTTATTTAAATTTTAAGTAAAATCTCAGCAAATATTTACCCCCAACTCCCAAATACCCACGTAAGTCCAAGGGTAACCACCCACAGTTTGTAACTATAGTAAAGTATCGGATCCGATCGTATTATACAGGGAGGGGTGCGGTAGAGAGTTTTTGCCTTGTCGTTTTTGTTATCTTTGCGGACCTTCGGCAGTTAATTAAGCGCCCCCCTCTTCCCGTTGTTCGTTTTTTTAAGTGATAAGGATAGTTCTAGCCGTAATTGAGCTTTTGATTTAGTTTAGTTTTGCGATTTGCAATTCTGACTTTGTTGACCAAGTATTGTTTTCGTTATTACCTGATATTTGCATAACGATAGCGTGTGTTCTGCAAATAAATAATTCTTTGTATAAACTGGAACGCTGTGTTTTCTTAATTTTTCCGCGGTTAACCGAAAAATTGAGTGGCCCCCTTTCGCGTTGGTTTTATCTTTACCCGCGCCCGTCCGGGTAAATGATGAGCCGGTGGTACCGAAGTCAACCCTAATTGGTACTAAATCCGTGCAGTAACAGGATTTAGTACCAATTAGGGTTGACTTCGGTACCACCGAGGTATTTAGTAGAATCACATAAGGGAATTTTCATATATCACGGATGTTCGCTGCAAAATTTTATTTATCGTCCATCCCTTCTCAACTGAGCTGAGCATATTTTATTTATCGTCCATCCCTTCTCTACTGAGCTGGGCTTTCGCTCCGAGCAATTTTAACAACTCTGAATTGCTACAAATGCTCAAATTTCCCACAGATCCCATCGGACTGTCGCCAAAATTTTCGAATTCTTCCGCGACAATTACTTTTGAAACATAAAACAAGTGACTGTGCTTTCTGGTGGTGGCTGGCTACTGATCACCAGGGAGGTCTGCGTGGGATTAAAAATGCCCGTTGAGATGAGACGAGGGGGAAGTCAGTTTCCATCTGAGTTTTAAACCGAGACCAAATGCAAATAATTCATCAAACGTTTTCACAAGCAAGTAGATTTGAGGTATTGGGAGCTAATAAAACGTAAATCTTTTAATTATACTTTTTTTTAATTCTATACCGTTATCCGATATAATTTGTTTTGGGATACAAAGATGAGTAAAATGTTTAATTAAAACGCCTGAAGTAAAATATTTAATTCGAACGACTGAACGGTCCAGTGGTAAGGAACCGGAATTGCAATCGTAAAGTCATGGGTTCGAACCCGCTCGAGATATTTCTCGAGGGTTGTTACTCACTTCAGGTATCCTTTAGTGTTGGGGAGAAAATTCGACACTATTTTCCTTTCAGCGGCGAGGAGGTTTGGAAGTAACAAAGCCAGGGAAAACTTTACACACACAAAAATACACTCCCGCTCCTGAGGTCCTGACAAGTCTAACACCACAGATAAAAAAAAGATTACTATTCTATTTGGTTGTTTGATATGCAAATGCGTTCGATTAAAGTCGAATGGAACTTTTCTATAAGTCCATTAGATTCGAGGTGTCTTGAGCTAATAAAACATTTTTTTATTTTATGAACTTCCAACGTATCTTTTAATGAACACTATTTTTAAATTCTATACCGTTGTCCGACATAATTTGCTTTGGAATACAAAGATGAGTAAAATATATACAGGTTGTTTCAAATTGGGTGTGCACTGAAGGGATCTCCTAAACCGTAAGAGATACAAATTCGGTTAAATGGAAGAAAAGTTGCACGAATCAATGCCTAATTCGTATCCATTAAGAGAATGATTTTTTTCTTATTTCTTCTTGAGATATTAATGAAAATGCGAAAAAATCGACTTTCTTTTTCTCTCTGTATCTCTTTTATTATACATAACTTTGAAATTCTGATGTAACTTTTTACAGGCACTTTTTGATTCTGCTTCGAATAGATGTAGCAGAATTTAAGTCAAACGTTTCGTCTTTCCACGACCATCATCAGTTTCGTCTCTCTAAATACGACTTATGTCTTTTTATTGTTCTATTCGATAGTATTTTTTCTCCTTGATTACAACGATATATCACACTTAATAGTTGATATTAATCTGAAGCTCAAATAATACAGATTTTTATGTGAAAATTTTATTTAGTACATAATTTCAAATTTTTAGTTCATTTTCTTAGCTATAGGGTCAATTATAATAAACTATTTAAAGTTTTTCTGTATCGTTATTTTAATAATGCACTGCACTTACGAAAATGAATTTTTACCGAAAAATATCTAGTGGTTCTAATATAACTTGCTAGATCAGTATCTCAGCTTTAGTATAGGAATGAAGAAGCCTAGTTTTTAATTTTGACTCGCACTGTTGGATTAAAAGAAAAAGTGAATACTAATTATACTAAAAATATTTAGATATTACTGAATAGTGCCTTCTACAAATACATTGGCAGCTAAAACGAATATTTTTGTAATAAATTTGAAAGACACTTTCTATAACAATGTATTTTTTTTTTAATTTCTTTAGCACTCAGTGCCTCTCAACACTTGACTATCTTTATTTATTTTTTTAAATATGGTTAAGTTCACTCGTTTTAACCAGTTGAAGTTTGGCACGTTATATCGGAACCACCATCCATAATTTAAACAGGATAAAGTAGGCTTTATATTTTGGACCTTGAAACAATGACTAGCATTATGATAAATAATAAGGAGGAACTAAGAAGGCGAATATTAGATTCTTGCAGATATGTTTCGCGAATTCATGTTCTACACGCTAAACAACACATAGGATTAAGATCGAATCTGTGTCTTGAAAGCAGTGGAGGTCATTTCGAGGATTTACTTTAATTTATTTATTTCACAGAGTCATGTTCTTCGTCTATAATTTTTATTCAACTTATTTATTCTGTTCTTGTAATTTAATATGTTTATACTGATGTTTATTTTGTTTGTGTTAACCACCTCATATAATTTAGTCAATATTTATTGACTTTTCCTCTTCCGACAACTGAATGTTGTTGCTAATACTTAACAAATAGAAAAAGAGGTTAGTAATAAATTTACTTACTAAGAAGAACATGACGAAACGATATCAGTTTTTTGTCATATTCCAACTTTACTTGAAAAAGAGGTATTATGTATTATACTCACTGAAATCAAAAGAAAAAATGCTTTCGACTAGAATAATAAAAAGATAAGAAAATCAGGAGAAAAAATGCTATCGAATAGAATAATAAAAAGACATAAGTTGTATTTAAAAAATCGAAACTGATGATGGTCGTGGGAAGACGAAACGTTTGACTTCAATTCTATTACTCTTATTCGAAGCAGAATCAAAAAGTGCCTGTAGAAAGTTAAATCAGAATTTAAAAATTATGTATAATAAAAGAGATACAGAGAGAAAAAGAAAATCGATTTTTTCACATTTTTATTAATAACTCAAGAAGAAATGAGAAAAAAATTATTCTCTCAATGGATACGAATTAGGCATTGATTCGTGCAACTTTTCTTCCATTTAACCGAATTTGTATCTCTTACGGTTTAGGAGATCCCTTCAGTGCACACCCAACTTGAAACAGCCGGTATATAATACATTTTCTAAATAGACAACTAACTAGTTTCTTCAAGAACTTTTCTATAAGTCCATTAGATTCAAGATATTAAATAAAACGTATTTTTATTTTATGAACTTCTAACAATTTTTTAATAAGCTATTTTAAAATTCTATACCATTATCCGATATAATTTGTTTTGGAATATAAATAATAATAATAACAATATTTATTTCGTTAACTGTTACATACAGGAAAAAAGAAACTGTACAGACAACAGTAAAAGAAATAATGTCAAAAGAGTGGTAGTGTTTAGGAAGAGCAAGTTTACAAATAATCCTTTACACTGTAAGGTTCGAGTTCAATAAGTACATTGTATACCGCTTTTTTAAATACGTTTAAGACAGAAATGCGCTTTACATCAATAGGCAACTTATTGTATAGCTTGATACACATGTGAATGCAATTATTTTCCGTGAGAGTAAAATGGTGTCTTGGATAGTTAAGATCTATTGACCTAGTATTATGATAACTTTTAGGGTTTACAAACTTTTCAAAAAAGTTTCTGTGTTTGAAAAGAAAGAACAAACATTCTTGTATGTAAACTGCGTAAATCGTGAGGATCTTCTTTCTTCTTCTTTCTTGTTTTTAATTTTAGTATATTCTGAGGGCGCTCGTTTTTGACAGACATAGAGTAGGTTTATGTCTGTAGCCCCATAAAAAATAATGCCATACCTGAATTTTGCTTCGAAGGTAACATGATAAATCATCTTTAAGCCGTTGATACTTAAATATTTAGAAAGTATTCTAAAAGCGTACACTGTTGACGTGAGATTTTTGTTAAGTTGTATAATCTGATCTTTCCATGTTAAATTGCTATCAACGTACAAACCAAAAAATTTGTTGACGTTTTTTAATTGAAGTTTTTCCTGATTTATTTTAACTAATTTTGGACATTGGATGCCTGCTCTTTGATTTGAAAAAAGAACCGCACTCGTTTTGTTAATGTTAACGAACATTCTGTTAATGTTAAACCAAGTTTGAACTTTTCCAAAAAAAAAAGATTACACTTATTTAAAAGTTCGGGGAACAAGTTTGAAAATACAAGTAGATTTGTGTCATCTGCATAATTCGTCAATTTCATATCACAATCACTAATTGTGTCAGAGAGATCGTTTAAATAAATCAGGAAGAGTAAAGGGCCTGCTATGCTGCCCTGAGGTACACCAGTTTTAATTAAACGTGTTTCAGAATTATACGTAAAGCCTTCACAGGTAACAGAGACCATTTGTTTTTTGTCAGTTAAATAAGACTTAATTCAATTTAGGGTAGGGCCCCTTATTCCATACCTCTCCACCTTTTGAAAAAAGATATCATGGTTTAAACAATCATATGCTTTGGATAAATCAAGGAAGAGACCAAGGGCCAACTTTCCATCTTCCAAGGCTGTTATTATTTCATTAACAAATTTCATTAACAAATTGAAATATGGCTGTATGAGTAGAGAATCCTTTAAGATAACCATGTTGGTTTTTATTAATGATATCTTCATTTATTAAAAAAAATTGAAATTCTATTACACATTACTAGCTCAAAGATTTTTCAAATTGACGATAATATGCTGATGGGACGATAGTTTTCTAAATTAGAAGGGTCGCCTTTCTTGAAAATTGGTTTTACAAGTGCAATTTTTAGGGGTTCAGGAAGAATTCCATATTTTAGAGAATTATTAATTATGTAACAAAGAGGCTCTAGTAGCTGATTTATACCGATTTTAAGAATAGCAACTGGCAAACCATCAGCTCCGCTGGAGTACTTGTTTTTCAAACCTTTGGTTATATCTAGAATTTCTTGTTTAGGTTCCGGTTTTAGAAAAAGCGACTTGTTATTTTCAAAATGAAAAACATTACAATTTTTCAGAAGAGGTTCATAGTTTAAATTGTTTCTTAGCCTGTCAACAGCATCAATGAAAAGGTCATTAAAATCTTTTACAAGATCTTGAGGATTATTATCCGTGTTAATTTCATAAATATTTTTAGTTGCATTTTTGATATTATTTACTGTATTCCACAGAGCTTTGTTTCTATTATCAGATGTTGTTAGTTTGCCTTCATAGTAACTGGCTTTGCATTCTGCCAACAACTTGTCATAATTTTTCTTGGCATCAACATATTGAACTTTATAGCTTTCATCAACTTCAGATAGGATAAGTAAATTATCTAGGAGATTCTTTTGCTGTTTGACTTCATCATTGATACTTATTGATAGTTTGTGCTTTCTTGAGGTTCTTTTCAGAGGAAAACATTTACTGAAAATATTCATCAGAATGTGAGAAAAAAAATGATATTGATTATTTATGTCCTTGCAGTCAACATTGTACACTTCTGCTATAAAGTTTTCGGAGTACGAGACATGCCACTGGCAGTAAGAAATTTTATGCTTTGCAATTATGAACCTTATAGCTTTTACAACCGTACCTGCTACCCCGATAATAAAACCGGTCATCGCAAACACAGCGATTTAACACAGATGCGAACTTATTCAACCAACTTGAATAATCTGCTAGAAAGACTTTCATTGTAGTTGGATGGTTAAGAAATTTAACAAAATTTATTTTCTAAATATTATAACATGTGTAGTAAATAATGTGTGCATTATGAAATTAAAATTTCTGAAACTTTGGCAATTGAAATTAAATAAGTCAATAAAATAAAATCTGTTATTTATCGTTAATTAAATTTAACTTTATAGTTTCATTAAATACACATATGTTTTGCAACTAATTAATAGCTTTGTTCAGCAGAACTTCTTAGCATTTATATTATTATAATAAGAAACAAATTTAAATAATCTAGCTCATTCTATACATTTTTTCAAATACTCAAAAATCATTCACATATTTTCACAAAATAAATGTTATACGATTTAATCATTTTCTCTTAACTTCTAGATTAATGAAAACTTGCCAAACTTTGTGGATGAACTTTTCAACTTATTTTACTGATGTCAGATTTGAGAAGAAACTAAAAAGAAGAATATTATTTTTTCCTCTGTGGCGTAGAATGAAATATGTATATTATTTTTAACGCAAGTATTGCAATTTTTAAGTATTACACATATCATTCTATATGCTAGGAGTTTAATACTATATTTGTTAAGTTTCCTAAATTTGTATGATTCTGAATAATTTTAATGAGTTAATTATTCGATCAATAAGTATCATCAGTAAACTTATTATTTAAATGAAATTAAGTTATTTTCAATTTATTTCACTGTAAATTCTTACAATATTATATGATACCGTATAAAAAAGAATAACATACACTGGAAAAAGTATTCAAGACTTTATTATTGAGAACAACGAAAAACCTATTACAAGTAAAAATTAACAAAACAATAATTCAAGTCAATTTTAGAAAAAATAATAACACTTATTTTTAGTAAAAACATTTTAACTGTTTCAAATGTCCTTCACGTTTTAAATACTAATGCCAAACGATTATCAAATTCTTTCATAGTATTTTTTAAAATATTTCAGACATAATTCATGACATTCATAACTGACATTAACATCATATTTGTTTTATTGAAACTTGTTTGCATATTCTGCCATGCATTGACATATTTTTTTTATAACTGAACCTGGGAATATTTACCTTTTATGTTTAGAGTTAATAAAATAAGTCACGGTATGTATAGATGCTTCATTTTAGGATCCGCAGAAAAACATAACAGCATAAAAGTCATAGGTTTTTATACGTGATATCTCTTTATCACAAAGAACAAAAGGGTATCATAAAACAGAGGTTCGGTAAAATGAAACATAATTTTTCTTGATGTCGAAAATATTTTACATGAATAGGTTTCTTGACATGTGAATAAGACGTGTATGATAAAATTGAATTGAAAATATCAATATATTAACATTTATAAAATAAAGATGACGTGAAAAAATGTAAAATATAACGGAAATGCTTAAATAGCATAATAGAAACCGCTTAAATAGCGACATCCTGCGATCGCTTCTGCTGACGAAGCCCCAAATAGGACTGAAACAGCTGTACAGAGGAACGGGACAAAATAACTAGAATCAAAATTGTGAGGTCTTCTATTTACTTAAAAATAAATAAAATCGAACATATGTCCTAATTGTTATTATTTTCTTAAAATTATGTGAGCTTTCCGTATGGCAAAGCTTGTCGGTGAGCTAATAAATCACCCTGTATTTCATATTTACTAAAAATCTATTTATGTATTTCTCGTAATGAAAATTTTAGAATCCACAGAAAAACATACACAAACTACAAACGAATAAAATTTTTGTGAAGTCAAACAAACCAGAAGTGTATAAAGGCAGAAATTTGGTATAATTATAATTTTTCAGATTAATTAACATCGTCGATCCTTTATAGCAATTTAACATTTATATGTCTTTATAATATGATCTGAAATCCTGTTATTTAACAATATAAAATATTCTAATGAAAAAAAAAACCCATTTTTTTGTTCAATTTTTAAGTTAAAGCAAAAGAGAACACACAAATTCGCCACCGCGTCCGCGTTCGCAACCGCGCGTCGCCTCAATAAATACTCGGAACCAAATACTGGCAACGAAATTCAACAAACCATAAACATCTGCACCGTACGGGGTTTAATAGGACCTAAGTAAACAACCCTCCTATCGGGGTGCGGAGAAAGTGTCTCTGTTCCTTAAGGTTCGAAATATATTAGGCCCGTTTCAATAAGGTTCAAATTCGAACGATTTTATTGCTTTTCATTTCGAAACTTTTAAGCATTAGTGTACATTATAAAGATGTGTTCAGTTACGGTCAAAGATTTTAGAGTTTCGTACGCGAGAAACCCTAAGATAACTTTAAATAATAGAAGATAACCACAACGTTTTCGAATTATTTTAATCAGCAAGAAGTTGCTTGCTCGACCGTAAAGAAAAATAATATTAATATAAGCGTGTGCAACCCTTATCATCTGCGGAAACTTACCCGCCGTCAAAGCTCGACGTGCAGTTTGCGATGATAACACAGAACGTCAACTCCGGCTCGCTCACAAGAGAAGTTAAATAGCACCGCCCGCCGCCGCCGCCGCCAACTTGGTGCTCTCGCAACTTTCGCCCGAGAAACGAGGGGACGGGCGGCGGCGGTATATTAATCCTGGCGGCCTGACGCGCAACAGTTGTTTGTTTTGGCCGGGACGAGTTAAATAAGTTTTAATGGCGGCGGCGACGAAATCTGGGTCGTCGTCGACGAAAAAATAATAATAAAAGAAAAGTAAAAGAAAAATAACGGACGCCGTAAATTCGCGTTAAAAGGACAAGACGATGGACCACCGCCGAATCCCGAGGGGGTTAGCGTAAGTTAAGGTCCGCCGCGCTCGGAATGATGGGAAAGGATCAAACAATAAGCCGTCACGCGTCGACCTGCAACCTAAAGATATTTTAAACGTAAACTTGGGCTAACCCCTTTAAATCGTTGCTATTTACGGTTTGGCCGGGGTTTATCGGAGGTGGGTTGAGCGGGATGTGCCTGCGAGATTTATTTCGGTTCCTCGAAAAAAACGCGGCATTATTTAAAGCGAACTCACAGTGAATAAATAGGGGGGGTTTAAAGTAGTTTAGCGAGGATATATCTAACGAAGGCGAGGGTCGTCGAAAATTAAGTGGTCCACTTCTACCGAGAATAACACGACCACCCTTGAAGGGTTTTTTTTTTTGTAGGCAAGCTGTAATAAAAATAAGCACTTACAATATCACAAATTGTTCCGGTTTCAAAAATGGTTTTAATTGTTTCCAATGTCATACCCGATCCCCCCCCCCCATCATTTCATCTCATTGAGCGTTTTTTTATCCCGCGCATAGCTTCCTCGTGATCGGTAACCACCCCAGAAAGCACAGTGTAAACAGGGCTTTCTATTACTATAAGTTAGTTTTTCTTTGGGAAATAGAAAAAAAAAATAAGAAAATTCCACCCCTTATCTGTGCTTTACTATTCAAGCAGGTAGCGTGCTTTAAATGAATTAAAGACAATTTTGAATAATAAAATTTTGAACATATAAAATAGCGACATCTTACTATCGCTTTTTGACCTAACATTGCAGTAGGATAGACAAATTGAAGCGGGATTTGCTCCTAATGAGTCCCCCATGCAAGGCCGCCATGCTTGCTGTCAAAGCATAATGAAAGATTTTAGAAAAATTTTGTGCAAGTCGTTTTTGGTCTGCAGTGGGAATGTCGAGCTACGTTTCTGCTGAAGAAGCCCCAAGCAGGGCTGAAACAGCTGTCCAGAGGCTGCTCGAGGTTCTCACTGCAATCAAAAACGATTTGCACAAAATTTTTGTAAATAAAATTTTGCTGCCACCAGGTAATTTTTTTAGGAAATTAACGAACCTGTTTACCTGATTAATTAATAACTCTTTTTAACTATTTCGAAGGCTTTAAAGGGCTCTTGGCTCAGAAACTGTACAAATAAATAAAATCCCTCATGTGCTACAATGGATTTATTGAGCACTAACTTAAATTGATACAAACAAAGAAAACAAGTACAAAAAAAAATATAAATATAGGAAGTAAAATTTAGTTTAAAGGAATTTTGAAAAGAAAATGACATGACATATAAAATAACAAATACAATACCTTAGCAGAGGCGAGACGCAGTAACAGAGGCCTGAGGGTTCTTTGATTGAAATCTGGGCCCCAAGGCTGGTGTTCTCCGCGTGTACCAAAACACACACTCACTCATATTTCCCTGAAGGGGTTTCTAGGGGGTTAAACTGCTATGGTAAAAACAACCGCATGATTGAACGGGTAGGAGGAGAACATTTTGGAGCCTTGCGATGGATCCTCCCGGTGGATACTGATTTTATTTTTCACTCGCTCCTGCCGCGGAGCCTCGATGGTTATCTTAAGGATGTCCACCTCTTTCGTTTATCTTACAGACGTTACAAAGTTTGCCTAAATCAGGGGGCAACTTTAACAAGCTTTCAACAATAATTTGGCACGGCGGGCAAGGAGGGAATATAGTCTCACGGTTTCTGCGAGTTATGACTACAGTATTTCCTGTGCAAAATCATTATTGGCTGAGAAAGTTTAATTTAAAATAAAACAGATTAAATTCCACTCGCAGTAATCAAATTAAATTAAAATTTTGAATAAAATAAAAGATCGATTTTTCCGGGCGTTTACAACAGTAACTTTATTTATATTTCTAAACTAACTGTCGTGAAAGAATTAGAAGCGCTTACCGACAGCCCGATGCGTTCTTTGGATAAAATTTTGTTCGGCGCGAATGTCCAGCTCAATGGAGAAAGTACGGACGATAAATAAAATACCAAATACTAAACCTGCATAGACAGAGAGGGTGCCACTTAGCACGAGTGACAACAAACGCATAAGAAATTCATGAATATACCCCTTACAGAATTAAATCCACGAACAAACTGTTACGATTATCGTGACAAGAGTTTTGACCAAAGCCGGAAAGAACCGAAGGGGCCTACGCCAATCCGTAACATACCGTACTCTCATAAGAAGAGTTGGTCGTTCCTTCGAAGACTATGTTGTAAATAGGAGTTGCGTAACAATTACCACTCAGTGGAGATGGCGTGGGAGAACTCTAAAGATGCTACGTAAAAGAGCGCCACCCAGCGGTGGTTACGTAGTCGGGTAGTGTCGAAGACACACAGCTGGGACAGTGTATCCTTATTCGTTTTCAAAAAGCACAACTCTTCAGGACCCGCCTCTACGTTGGTATACCCCCTAATATCGAGTGTTGAGGAAAACAAAGAGAAAAGAGAACCCAATAGAGAAATAAATTGCACCCTTTCTTTTTTTTTACAAAGTACAACTCCCTAGGACTGGCTTCTTCGTTGGTATACCCCTTAATATCGAGGAAAACAAACAGAAAAGGGAACCTAATAGGGAAATAAACTGCACCCTTTCTTTTTTTTACAAAGTACAACTCCCTAGGACCCGCTTCTTCGTTGGTATACCCCTTAATATCGAGGAAAACAAAGAGAAAAGGGAACCCAATAGGGAAATAAACTGCACTATTCCTTTTCTCTTTCTAAAATCTCCTCCCCGAGGATGTGTGTCCAAGACGGTATCGTTATTTAACACATAAACTCTGGTTCCGCCCAAAAACTTTAAAACTTTTCAAAATTTATCAAGGCATTCGCCAACACAGAGTTCGGTATGAGATCAAACCCTCTAATGATGTGGTCGGCTGTAATTTTATTTGAAAATTTAAAGATTAGGGGCCTAAATCGAGGGCGAAAAGTGCTTCAACGTGAGTACTCTCATGTTGGCTTACACAATCCGACATCAAAATTTATATAACAACCCAAAACAATCGTTGTGCGTGAAGCGTACCAACCGAGGCGGCACAAATTTTAGTTCACGCTCTGAAGGAGCCAACCGTTAAACTATTAAGCACAAAACTAAACATAAATAAAATTGCAAAAGAGAAAACAAGAAAATTAATACACAAGCGGGAAAATATGACTGTACAGGTTTTGATGCAACAGTAAAAGAGACAAAACCTCCGCTGGTCACGTTATGCAATGAAATAGCTCGTCCCTCTCCGCCAAATACCTTGTCAAATACCTCCGGAACCCAGCTTGATGCAAGATGTACCCCCAACCCCGCACCGTAAATGAGAAGAAAAAAAATTACAAACGTTCTTACACGGAATCCCTTCGAGCAAGATGACGGTGCGTGGCTGCGACGAATTCAGGTCGGGTGACAATACCTACCTCCACTTTCCCTTTTCTTAAAGCGGAGGCACGACGAGTAAAACACATCCACAGCTCAAACGTGGCTGACCAGGTTAATTCTGGGCCATCAATCGACGCCAAACTGTAGTGGTGGCATTTCTGTCTCTTTCCAGTTACTTAAAAGGGGAAAACTAAATAGAATTAGCGAACGTAAAAATTAAACGCCCGTGGCATGCAGATAGAACACAAAATGGAGACAACATGATTTACCTTAAGCTCCAAAAACGAAGATAATTTCCACATTCATCCAAAATTCGTACAGCAAGGAACACCCCCAGAGAGTAGGGAATGCTTTAAATGGAGCAAGAATGGCAGAGCAACCAAATCCAACGACAATACTACTCTCCCGTCGTTAGCAACGTGGAAAATGTCCGCCCGTAAACGCCTCATCGCCGGCCGGCCAAAATCAGAGAACAGGCACAACTCTGGCAACGGTCAGCCGCACTCGAAACAACAACGCATGAAGGGAAGCCTATTCGACCGTGAACAACGGCGATCAAATTTAAAAAAAAAAACGTAATAAAACTGAATGGAGAGTTTGTCCCAAAAATTACAACACCTTGACAGGATTATAGTATTGAGTATATTCACCAACCTCTTATTGTGAAGGTTCGCTTAACAATCTAGAAATAAGAAGTGCATAACAAGCTCCAGCAGCAGACGATATGCGATCATTCTGGTGCAGCGCCTCTTGACCTAATTATTACGCGTTAAGTTCCTCGTTGTAGTCTATTTTTTTTTTATTTTAATTTCTGGCATCCGACTTCTCAATTGTGTTATATTTTTTAGTGTGTTGCACACTTTTATAGGCATGCATCGTTTAATATGTTATATTATATTCCTCTTGACTTATGCAAGTACATGCCGTACGGTAACGTCAATGAATTTATTATTATCTATTTTTTTCAATCTGTCAGTTTCCTCAGTTTGAAATTCATTTCGAGAATGAAGATACATACTCATCATGGTGTGTTTGTTTTCTTTTATAATCAATGTAATCGTAACCGATTTCTTTTTATTAATTTAACTTAATTTAACTTCAATTCTGTGTCTCGAGAAAAGAAACTTTTCCATAAATCCATTAGAATCGAGGTATTGTGAGCTAATAAAAGGTATTTTTATTTTATGTACTTCTAACAATTCTTTTAACAAACTACTTTTTAAGTCTATACCATTGTCCGATATAATTTGTTTTGGGATACAAAGATGAGTAAAATATATAATTCGATTATTATTTGCAACTTCTATGCGTCGAGGCGAATTTAATTCATAAGCTTAAGGATATTTAGGGAAGGAATCAGTTATGGTAAAAAAAATTACATTTTTTAAACAAAGAACTAACTGGTTCTTTTCAAATAATCCTGGCCAGCAACAAACAGCTTTAATTTTTTGATGAGTTTTATTGTACAATTTAATCTAATCTTGTGTGTACAATTAATAGTAAAATGGTTTTTACGTTATCATAAACGTAACTTGTCACGTGATGCACGTTAAGATTGAAAATACAAAAATCTTGAAGCACCACTGGTATTTTAATAACGGCAGGTTACAAGTAAGAGTTATTGGGCGATTAATCAGCAGCACTTATTGTCGCAGAAGAAGTCGACGACCCGATGCGATTTTAAGGATTCTAATTTTCCAATATGCATAAATAAAACTAATTAAGAATTAAAACGCAATAATAATATGATGTGTGACGCAAAATATAACGCAAAACAAAACACGTGCAAGGTCAGCCTTAGAGTATACAATCGTGTTATCTTTAAATTCTCGTCGGAATTTCTTGTTAGAATTGACGGTGCACGCGGCGTTCGCAGTTGTTCGAGATCAAGCCTCCGCAGCACAGCGATATTGCACCTAATTATGCGCTTGATTAAGAATTTTTTATGCAACGAAAATGTCATCGAAATATCATCTTTTGTTCCCACTTGCAAAAAAGTCAAGGGAGGAGAAAGATCTTAAAAAGAGCGGGAGCGTACGAAAAGTCGATCTTCCGAATTCTTCTAAGCGCAGTTTCCTGACTTATTACGCGTTCCGTTCCTCGTTGAAACTTTATTGTTATCCCTATTATTATTACTTATTAAAATTTTAATCAGTCGGCTTCCTCAGTTTCTAATAAATTTGACGATTGAAGATATAACTCTTCACGGTGTGGTTTGTTTTGTAATCAATTATATTGTAATTTTTGTTAATTTCATTAAATTTTTTTGTTTCAAGACGGTTTTCAGCCTGCGTTGGTAAACTGAAAACTTTTATTTTTGCGCATAAAGGAAAAGCTATTTTCCAAGATTTTTTTTTGTATTTACAGCTTTGCAATATTTACTTAAATTTGTAATCTTGAAATCTCTTTTTTCGTTTGTAAAATTTTTATTTATTATTTATTATTACAAGCCATTCCAATTAAAAGAAAAATTTTCAGATTAAAATTGATTACTGAATTATTATTTTAATTTAACTTAAATTTACGTTTTTGTTAGTATTTTAATATTTAAATACAATTTACATTTTTATTTGAAATATTCTCGTAGATAAGTTTTCTATCTGAAGTCCAAGGAGATTAAAAAGAGGAAGAGAAAAGGGCGAAGCATTTCCGATAATTCTGAATAAACACGTAAACGCCATTCGAACAACTGCGGAAAACAAATTGTAAAATCGATTTCGGGCTTTTCTTCGGAAAATCAGAAACTCTACTAACAAAGAAAATCGAAATCCAACGTTCTACGAATTGTCAAAAGAATTAGGAACAAAATGCTTTGAATTGAATGCTGCTCACCTTGGAAAACAAAAGATGGCGCTGCGTCATACACTACCGCCGTCTTTCGAAAGTTTGCAAGATACATAAAACAAAAGATGGCGCTGCATCAGTTACTACCGCGCGCCCTCTTACGAAAGTTTGCAAAATACATATCAGATGGGGCAAGGATTTTTCAAAACAAAAAAAAAATTGCCACCGAAATCAATTGATTTTAATATTTCGTTTGGTAATGCATTAAGTATTAATAAGATTCTATGCAATTGGCAATAGATGGCGGTGAATGTTTTTAAAAATAAAAAGTCATTATCATTATTTTTGTTCGCCCCTATTTGGGAATTAACTGGGCGAATTAAAAAAAAGTAAGTGCGAATTACTTTCATTGATAATCTAGATTTCAATATTCATCGTACAGAATTAATAGATGCCGCTGCATCATATGCTACCGGTTTGATCTTTTTTTTATTTAGGCCAAATACAATTTTTTTATTGTTTAGAGTCATGGGTGGTTTAAGTATGACAGGTCCTTTCTGAACTTTCCTTTCCAAATTACATTTTAATTTAACTACTGCGGCATCTTGTAAATTCTTTTCGATTATGAAATACATAGTAAATATTCTATATAGAATTCCGACTTCTTACAGCTCTTTACCTAATTTACTCAAATGATTGCATGAGTCACACGTACACTATAGATCAGTGTTCGTGGAATTGTTTGAAGAATTGTAAAAATTATTTTCCTTAGCTGATATGCGCACTATGGAGCCGACTCCCAAGAATCAACAGCGTGCGTTGATAATCGGAAACTTCCAGGAGGTATTTTAACACTCCATCATTCAAGATAGCTTTCACCACGCAGTTAAATACCACAACGTCACTATTTCCGGGAAGAAATGTTGCCACTACTAAATCAAAGCACATACAACACGTGGTGCCCAAAATGTATTTGGGAATTAACCTGTAACAACCGCTTGTTTTTTTTTTTTTTAAGTAAACTGTTTCTATAAATGATTCCACGGACATAGGAATGTTCCGCTTTTTTCCGATTGTAAAATTACTGCGTATCTGACAGCTGTTTGTCAATTTGATAGCAATATTCGTTGTTACTGTTTATTTCGCCCCGAATGTAAAAAAATTAACGCAGTTGTAATTTTCCTGCAGCGAATACAATTTCTATATGTGTGAGGAATTAATTAGTTTATGTTCGTGGTATGTATGTTATCGTAATAGCTGACATAGTGTTATAAGCGGCAAATATTTATTTTTATTATTTTTCAGAGATCACTGGACCACAGAACCATTTATAGAAACTGTATATATTCCTTCGTGGAAACGTATTTACAGACTTGTTTGAATTGCCTAAATTATTATTGCATGTCACAATAAAATAAAAAAGAAGGTAAGCGTTGTACAATTTCATAAGAAGTCGGCAAACAAGTCGGATCTCGTAAATAAAAACTGACCTAACATCGCAATGTTTATCTTTATCTAAGTATATCATCCTCGAAGAAGCAGAAGAAGAAGAAGAAAAAGAACATAATCGAATGAATATCTAGTGCAGCGGGTAAATAAATCGGCGTGATTTCCCAGGCGATCCGGGCCCCGGAAAAAACCAATCCGGACGCCCGCCGCCGAAACAACAGCGACCGTTTACTCACTCTATGATTCCGCTGATTTTTATTTCTAGTGTTATTGCGCTCCTTCCTCTCTGTCTCTCGACTTTTGTTTTTATTGTTCGCAGCCGAGAAGCGTTTCCGGCGCGCTTTGTCCCCCTCGTTTCATAATAAAACATCGCCCCGGATCAGACATTTATCTGTTGGATGGTTGTTGCGCGATCTCGTCGTGTCGTCGCGTCGGGTGTTTACTTTCGTCCGTCTTTGTCTTTTTGTTGCGAGATTTATTGAAACTCGTCCGTCTTCGTCTGTTCGCCGGTGAATTAAACGAGAAACTAACGACGGACTTTCATCTTCGAACTTCAAATCCCCTTAAGATTGGAAAATAGGCAACACAATCTACTTCCAAGCTTTTAACGCAATTATCAAGAGACCAAGTTATTTCTGAATTGATTGATGGGTTGCCTATTTCAAAATCTTCAGGGGTCAAGATTTAAGTTGGTCACAGTGTGTTTTTGTTTTATTATAAAGCTACTACATTGTATTTATTCGTTTAGATAATAACTAATAGGAGTAGTAATAAATTCAGTAACTTATTTACATTAAAAGAAAGGAATGTTTAGTCTAAAACATAAAAATACGTTTCACGTTAGCTTATCAGGAAGGCTGCATTACTTTTCGATTTAGTGTCCTAATTATATTCAGCAGATGACGATGAATAAATGGAATAGAAATTTTGAACAACTACATCTCCAATGGTTCTCATTATGTGCAACAGATGACGTTGAATGAAATACTATTACCACAACCTCCTTGATGGAAGCACGATAGGGAAAAACACTTCCACAGTTCAAACGGGGCTGACCACGTTAATTCTGGGCCATTAACCGACGCCCAAGTGTCAAATTCTACCCCTTTTCAGTTGCTCAAAAGGGCAAAAACGAAATAGAATTGGCGATCGAGAAAAATAAACGCACGTGGAACACAAAATGGAGGACAACAAGATTTACCTTGCTCTATAGAGCAAGCTCCAAAAACGAAGATAATTTCCACATTCAACCAGAATCCGTACAGAAATTTAAATTGGCCACAGCGCGTTCTTGTTTTATTATGAAGCTACCACATAGTATTTATTCGTTTAGATATTAACTAATAATAAATTCAGCACTTATTTACATTAAAAGAAAGGAATGTTTTCAAAGGTGTTTAGTCTAAAACGTAAAAATACGTTTCATGTTATTTTGAACAATTTACAACGGAAAATACAAATACATTCGCAATGCTTCTTCTTATGTGCAACAGATGACGTTGCCTGAAATACTACTACCAACAACTTTCTTGGTAGTTCGGAAAACGCTAACAGATGGAGGAACGATTTTTCAAAAAAAAAATTGTCTAGAAGTCAGTACATTTCGTTTCGTGCCAATAAAATTCTCCATTATGTTCGATAGAAGGCGCTAGATGATTTATAAATAAAAGTACATCCGACTTGTGTTCGGTGCTGATTGGACATTTAGCAAGAAAATTAAAAAAAAGTGAACAACTTGCAATGTTGATTTCTTATTTTAATATTCGCTTAAAGCAACAGTTTTAGTGTATTCGATAAGTCACGACTAGCAACAATAGATGACGCTGCGTAAAATACCACCGCCATCTTGCGGTAATTAAAAAAATTTTCATTTTCAAAAAAAATTACCATCGGAGTCAATTCAATAAAATAATATACCGTGTAATACAGTCTGTGTTAATTAAATTCCCTGTAGCTAACAATAGATGGCGCTGAATACAAGTAACCTGGATTTCTGTCCCGCCTTTATTACCTGAACGAATGAATTTGAAAAAAAAGTATCATTATTGCTCCAGATTTTAATATTTGCCCAAGAAAATGGCATCACTTTATTTTAAATAACACACTCTTGGCTAACAATTAACAATAGATGGCGCTGCATAAAATACCACAGTTGCACAGTGGCCTGGCTGCCTGAAAACTTGCGAGAAACTCCTCGCCTTGTTAATTTAATATTTTCCCCAAAAATCTTTTTAGGACAATTTGCCAGAACACCACGCATGCAGAACGTTTATTGAGGTCTTTACACCGCCACTTCCTACGCCCAAAAGAGAACTAAATTCCGGCGACCGCCGTGATTTTAAAACACACAAAAAGTCGTCGAGCTCGACCAGCACAGTAACACAAGAAAAAGGATAGCCTAATTTCATGTAACTCTAACATCCAAAACGAAACATAACATTAACGTTGTAAGTTACAACGACTACAACTACAACTTGTAGCCCATCGACACATAACCAATTTGCCAGAACGCCGCGCACGTAGAACGTTTATTTTGGTCTTTACAGTGCCATGTCCAACAGCCAAATAAGAACCAAATTAATTTCAATTCACTTCAAAACACGTCGTCTAACTCGACCCGCGCATAACCAACGGAAAAAGGTTAGTCTAACTCGATATAATACCCACATACAAAATTAAACATAGTACTAACATTGTAGCCCGCCAAAACATAACCAAGTAGCCAGAACACCACGCATACAGGATGTTTATTTGGATGTCTAACGGCCGTTTATTGCGGTCTTCAAACTGCCACGTCCAACGGGAAAAAGGGAACGAAGTTCCGGCGATCGCCTTGATTTTAAAACACGAAGTCGTCATGCTCGACCCGCACAGTAACAACAGAAATAGGGTAGCCTAACCCGATGTAACACTAACATCCAAAATAAAACATAATCCTAACATTGCGGGCTGCCGACAAATAACCAATTTGCCGGAACGCCTCGCACGCAGCACGCTTATTGCAGTCTTTACACTTCCACGTCCAACCGCCAAAAAGAACGAAATTCCGGCGTGATTTTAAAACACAAAATCGTTGAGCTGGGTCCGTACAGTAACAACGGGAAAATGGGTAGCCTAACTCTACATAACCCTAACATCCAAAATGAAATATAACCTTAACATTGTAGCCGACCAACACATAAACAATTTGCCAGAACGCCGTGCACGCAGAACGTTTATTTTGGTCTTTACATTGCAACGTCCAACAGCCAAATGAGAACCAAATTCATTTCAAAACACGTCGTCAAACTTGACCTGCACAGTACCAACGGAAAAACTCGATATAATACCTACATACAAAATTAAACATAATGCTAACATTGTAGCCCGCCGAAAGATAACTAATTAGCCAGAACATCACGCATGCAGGATGTTTATTTGGACGTCCAACGGCCAAAAGAGAACAAAATTCCTGCGACCGCCGTGATTTTAAAATACGAAGTCGTCGAGCTTGACTCGGACAGTTACAACGAAAAGAGAGTAGCCTGGCTCGATGTAACACCAACATCCAAAATAAAACAATACTGACATTGCCTCCCGCTAACACACAATCAGTTTGCCAGACCACCACGCACGCAGGACGTTTATTGCGGTCTTCACACTGCCACGTCCAACGAGAAAAAGGGAACGAAATTCTGGCGATCGCCTTGATTTTAAAACACGAAGTCGTCATGCTAGACCCGCACAGTAACAACAGAAAGAGGGTAGCCTAACCCGATGTAACACTAACATCCAAAATAAAACATAATCCTAACATTGCGGGCTGCCGACACATAACCAATTTGCCGGAACGCCTTGCACGCAGCACGCTTATTGCGGTCTTTACACTTCCACGTCCAACCGCCAAAAAGAACGAAATTCCGGCGTGATTTTAAGACACAAGATCGTTGAGCTGGACCCGTACAGTAACAACGGGAAAAAGGTAGCCTAACTCTACATAACCCTAACATCCAAAATGAAATATAACATTAACATTGTAGCCGACCAACACATAAACAATTTGCCAGAACGCCATGCACGCAGAACGATTATTTTGGTCTTTATATTGCCACGTCCAACAGCCAAATGAGAACCAAATTCATTTCAAAACACGTCGTCAAACTTGACCTGCACAGTACCAACGGAAAGAGGTTAGCCTAACTCGACATAATACCTACAAACAAAATTAAACATAATGCTAACATTGTAGCCCGCCGAAACATAACTAATTAGCCAGAACATCACGCAAGCAGGATGTTTATTTGGACGTCCAACGGCCAAAAGAGAACAAAATTCCTGCGACCGCCGTGATTTTAAAATACGAAGTCGCCGAGCTTGACTCGGACAGTTACAACGAAAAAAGGGTAGCCTAACTCGATGTAACACCAACATCCAAAATAAAACATAACTCTAACGTTGTAGGCCGTCGACACATCACCAATTTGCCAGAACGCCGCGCACGCATGACGTTTATTGTGGTCTTTACACCGCCACGTCCAACAGTCAAAATAGAACGAAATTTCGGCGACCGCCGTGATCTTCAAACACGAAGTCGTCGTGCACAGTACCAACAGAAAATAGTTAGCCTAACTCAATTTAGTACCAACATCCAAAACAAAACATAACAATAACAATGCAGGTTAGTCTTAGGAAAAGCTCTCCACGTAACCCATCCGAATTTTACATTATTTTCGAGCTAAATAAAACCCTTTCTTTCTATTTACGGGTTTCAGTTTACACAGGCTACAAATCTTGATCAAAAGAGCAACATCATCAAAGCTCCGCGCTTCAGTTCCAACAATCCGACTTCCTCAAATCTGCCAACGACACTTTAAAACCTTTCCTCCCCCTTCCTTCCTTCCTGTTTGCCCCAGTGAAATACTTGCGTATTTCATTCGACGCTGATTAAACACCGGAGCGACTGCTCCAAAATTTAATATTTGCCTCGTCGGGGGCGGCGGCGGCCGCCTTATTTTATTTATTTCCGAGCGTTTCGTTTTAATTGAAGAGAGCCCGCCCGACAGGTCCGCCACGCGCTATGCACGTTTCGGCGGGGGCGGGCGCCCCGGACAGAAAATATTAATTACGCGGACGAGGGTTCGCATGAATTATTGCCGGCCGCGCTTAATAATGTAAGGACCTATTAGGGTTATTAAGGTAGAGTTCGCGGACCAACGGCGATCCATCCTCCGGAAGGATCGATTTTTAAGAGGCGACCCACGCGTTCCGTTGGAATTGTTTGAGTTATCGAGGGTTGCGAAGGGGAGGAGGACCTGGCCCCTGTGTGTTTCGTGATAATGGCCGTGATAATTCGTGATTTACTGCGCAACGCTATGTGTTATCTGCGATTCAGTCGTTTAACTGCGCAAGTCACCTGACTTGAATGGTTCTTTTAACAACACGTGTGTACCGCAGTCGTAAACTATTGAAATCGTTTTTATCATTACTCGAAATTAGGGGCGCAAGATTCTTAATGAGTTCTTCAACCGTCACCATAGCGTCCAGCGCGCGCAAAGTATAAATTATTAACCTGTATAATGTAAACGAATATTTGCTACAACTTACAAGTTTTAGAAAAACTCGATTCATAAATGGGTAGCAACAAATAGGATGTGTATTGAAGTTATACGCTGAATTCCCTAGCTTAGATGGAGATGGGTGTGGGCCGAACTTCGGCGACAATTATCAAATAACAAACAAGAATCCTTAACAATCCTCTTTAGTTTAGAGTTGAAGACCACCTCGACCATAACCTCTTGTTTGCATAAAAATCTGAGTGAAATTGTACCCTTCCATACCAATTCGCTTGAAAAATTCTTATTGTGAAGAAAGAACGAAACTAAAAATGTTAGTACAGTTTGAAAAGTTTTTAAAAAATAATTTTAGATTCGTGTATCTTATCTCAAGAAATCCTAGGTGGACGAAAGGATGAAATAAAAAGGAAACAGAATTACTGACTATAAATGACTTAAATACTTTTAATGAATGAACCAGGCCTTAAATTAATACAATTTGAATTATTTGACTATCTGATGATTTAAATCAAAATTTTAGTTGTCTTGTCAGAATTGCCAATAACCTTTATCAAAATCATGGCTTAGGTATTCCAGATAAATAGTTTTAAAATGAGCCGTTATGCTAAGTGAATTCTTAACGGATTCTGTTCTGATCTTAACATCAAGGACTTTTACAGAAAATGGAATCCCATCGTGTCCCATGCAAAAAAAAAATTCAATATACAGTATGATTCAGAATTGTTTTCCGATATCTTCAGGGCGAATACGTGGTAGATCAGGGAACGGTAACTTCTTACTAGTTCATCTGACCCCGCACCTATTAAGCGTGCTGTATTTTGATTTATCTTTTTTTTTAAATATGTTGTTTAACTGTACGCTTAATAAACTGATTTATTATTATTATTATTATTAATAGAACATTAGAACCTTTTCATATGCATAAACCTTTTCCAAAAGTAAATTATAAAGGAGCCCTGAAAGAAGGGGTGAAAGATATTGTGTTTTTTCTTTGGAAATAAATTTTGTAACTTTCAAGTTGTCCAACTAATATTTCAAACTCAGGTGTAAGATATTTAACTGTGCATTAACAGATTTTTCCATTTTCTTTAAGAGGTAGTTTGAGGAGGTAACTTTCAGCATTGTATCCTTAACTTTTTATTTTCTGCATATTTCACAAAAAAACTGTGAAGAAAATATTTTTTTTTTAAGATTATAAATAAGATTGGCACAAAAATGTTCAATAAACGGAATCGTTCTTGAGCAATTGAAGTTTAAAAGTTAGCATGCATCCAATATGAGAAGTTATTACTTATTACTTTACATTATTACTAGTTTTTCATTTTTCACTTTTGAAAAAAATATTATATGTAAAGGTAACATTATTTTTTAATTGATTCACTCCAAAAATTACAGTTTCAATTTCTGGCAATAATATTTTATCACTGTCTTCTTTTTAATTGAAAATAAACACACCTGCTATTATTATCAGGGGATGAAACCAAAAATTTGTTGTAAGTTTTAAAACAGTTATGTTGCAGAAATAATCTTCTATAGAAATCTGAAGCAAATATAAAACAATCGACCGTTTTTATTTATTGTTTGTTCTGATGGCCTGTTTTTGTATTTTGTCATTTTCTGTCAAAAAAAGTATAAATTTAATGTAATATCCATATCCATAAGACAAAGTTAATCCTGAAATCGGCACCTTTCGTTTTTGTTCTTGCCATTTTACGAAGAAAATTATCTTGTTTTGTTTAAAAGTAAGAAATTGGGTTGGGTTGGGTTAGACCGCCAGAGTCACACGCCTTACTACAAAAGTTTAAGAGAATTTTACAAATTTCATCGTGACTGGAGAAAATGCAAACTTTCAATCTCTCAAAATTTCTCCTCTTCCGCATCTTTATTTTTGTAAAAACTTGTTAGACCAAGTTTTTGTATTTTTCTCCACCTAAAATTTTATATATATCATTAAATATTAATCCCAACGTTTCTGAAATAATAAATTACTTACTATGACTGGCCCAAGTGAAATCTGCAGCCTGATAAATAAAACTTCACTCCAAACTTCTTTCACAGCTTCGTGGATTGCTTCCTCAAAATCTGCTACCACTTTATGCGGTGCAAATGTTACTCCAAGCTTCTGTGTTTCTTGATTTATGTAGTCAAATGCAATTTTATAAACATACTTACATTTACCTGGCAATAAGAAAAATACTAACGGAATATAATGATCATTTTTAACCCGTGAATTGTAAATAATTGAGTATAAAATTTTGTAGAATAATTAAAAGTTGCGTCTACATATATAGTTTTCAAGCTACATAAAAATTCTAGATTTGTCTTGTAGGAAAACATAACTATATGATTTTTGCTTTCATTTACTAGTAAAAAAAATTCTTGGCGATTTGTTTCGGCAACATAAGACCTGAGTACGTCGTGCACTTCTTTCTGATTTGTTGGGAGCTTGGGTAGAACACTTCTTCTTTTGTAATGAATGTTCTTCCTTATACGACGAATATCATGCTGGGTCAGTCTCTCCGAATCTCCTGCTCTTAATTCTTTATGAATTATCTTCAAAGGTTTTTCATTCAAGTCTTCGGTCGCCTTTCTCTTCACGGAATTGTTAAAAATATTCCTGTTTAAGATTTTCTCATCCAGTGCGTCATGATTGTGTTTATCATTTGTTTCCAACAAAATTCTTGTTTCGCTGTAAATTTTCAAATAAGCGGGGCATCTTCTACTCGAAGCTGTTGAACATGACCAACGACGCACTCCACCCGCTAAATCTTTATGAAACCGATATGTAAAACCGTTCAGTAGTACCAATTCTTTTCCTTTTTCACTCAAGACAAACTCTAAGGCATTCATGATACAGACACACTTAGAAAAACAAGGTTCACGAAAAGGGCGACAAAACAATACCGATATAATTTTACTTCATTTAATAATATTTTGCAGACGATTTATTTTGAAGGGATAGAAGGGGATGGTTTCTGCCCAATCACTGATCGGTTTAGGGATAAGTATTGTTTCAGGATAGCATCATTCCAGTAATCAGCGATAAAAAGGACTATCTACACCGGACGCTACTCAGACATGTATATTTTTAGTTTCCAAATTAAAGCAAGGTAATCGGGACGCTACTCCGACCTGCCCTATTATTTATTCTAAGAATGGATTTTTGAGGAAAACAACTGAATTTTCTTTTGTTTCTAGTGTCATAGATAGCTTGATAGGTACTGCAAAGTAATGAAAGTTAGTATCATTGTTATTTAAAAAAATAATTATATCAAACTTTATATTTTTGAAAACCTCATTAAACAAGCTATTTATTTGTGTCATAGCCAACTGCGGGTCCTATATGAAATTAGAAAGTTATAGTCTGTTTCGCAGAACTGATGTAATTTCTACAAAAGGTAATAACACCATTGAAATCTACGTTAATTGCTGAATAAAATAATTTTTGAATTTTCAAAATATCTTGTCAAACAACTGAGATATTTTGAAAAATATTTTTTCGGAAAAATTCTTTTTCGGCCGATATTTCCCGAACAAATCAACATAGCTAACTTTGGTTTTCTCCACTGAATTTTTCTCGAAAAAGTAGCATTGGGTTGCGAAAACAGTTTTCTTCTATTCCTATAAATAACTGAGAAACCCTGTAAAACCATCAAAAATGGGCCACACTGTACTTTATATGGTAGATAAAAATTATTTTAGATCTGTTCATTTGTGAACCCCTTCCATTCATCGATCCTGCGTACGCCACTGGCGACAATGGATAATTAAATTTCGCAATAATTAACGTTCAACTTTTTCTTCACTTTCTTACAGTATAATAAGCCATAATCTCCGATGCACACAGGTTGCACTCGAGAATTATCGGGAAAAGCTGCCAATACAAATTAAGCTTGCCCGGCGAGCTTTATTAGCAAGCTCAGAAACCGAGCCGATTGTGTCTAATCGGCCGGAACGAGTTGCAAAACAAATTTCCCCGCGACTGCAACACAATCAAAGATCAAACGAAAAAGTCCCGGAAAACTGAGAGAGGATCAAACTCGGATAATTAAAAACCCGCACGCCCCCCTCCCTCGCCTCCTCGCCTGACTGCAATTTAATGGGACGAGCAGAAAATTACAGTTTAATTAACTATCTGCTCGTTAATTATACAGGTGATTCTCGCTCGTTTCAAATATGAACTCCCCGGCTCGAGATAAGGGAATAATAATGTTGTGAAATCTGAAATCTGGAACGCATACGCCCGGGGAAGCACGTACTATTAAAAATAGCGCGCGGGGGCTCGCTTGCGTGTTTTCATTGCATTACTCCCCTTGAAAAATGCGCCGCCGCTCATTAAGCTCCTTAAAATCAATAAGTTTCCGGGAAAATATTTATTGTTATGGCCTAGAAAGATTCCGGAGTTGATAACCGGCCCCCCTGCGTCGGGGGAGGCGTACGGGAGGGGGACGAAAGTAATTACCACTCACTTAACGTAGTGAAATCTGAATTTTACGAGTTAGTGCATCGTTAACCGATGGTAATTTCGGTGGAGGCGCCGCGCCGGGGGTTGAGGGGGTCGGGTCCGTCATCTCGTTTGGTTATTAAAGAGCAAATCACTTTAATCTAACAATCAGATTAAATTTTATTCAACGAATTGAAAATCCATCTGCCAATAAAAAATGTTCGAACCGAATCAATCATTTAAATCGTACGAGCGCGAGCTTACCACGTAAAGCAAGGTAAGGAATTAATATTAAGTGCAAGTTAAAAACAAAACGAGTTTTGTTTTCCAACTCAAAGCAACTTCGATTTCAAAACTTCCGCCGTTATTTTAGTGTATGCGCCATAAATTTCCTCTTCGTCAATATCGTAAGCAGAACACTTAAACGGAGTTATAAAATGCACAGGAAACTTTCCCGCATAATGTTATCGGAAACTACTTTTCCCCATTTCCCTTTAATGCCCTGCAATTTCGGTGGATGCGCCAAGTTTTTATGCCTTGCGATTGCTCTTAATTCTTTTTGTTATTGACAACATTTAAACCGCACAGTTAACTGTACTATAACCTACACAAGTTAAATCTAGCATAAAATCATTGAATCTCCTATTGGTACACACAAAAAAAAAACTTAATCGTGTAATATTTAATGTTACGGTCTGAAACAAAGCTTTAGTTTAAGACTTGCGACGCCAGGTCTTTCCTTTTTTTTGTTATTGACAAAATTTAAATCGCATAGTTAACTGTCCTGCAATTTACAAGTTAAAACCAGTCTAAAGATTTGAATTTCCTATTGATACACACAAAAGAAAAAAAAACTAATCTTATTTGGCGTTCCGATCTGAGACAAAGCCTTTGTTTAAGACTTGCGACGCCACGCTCTTAACTTTTCTCTGTTAGCGACAGTACTTAAACCGCGTAGTTAACTTTACTATAACCTACAAGTTAAGTCTAGCATAAAAATTTGAATTTCCTGTCGGTACTCACAAATAAAAATACTAATTTTAATTTAATTAATATTCCGGTCTGAGACGAAGCTCTCGTTTTAATCTCCCGACGAAAAATTAAGAAAAGAAATCTTGTAGAAACCATAAGATAAATGTAAAACAAACGTCAATCAACAAAATGTCAAAATATCGAACTTGTTAAAAATAAACAAAAGAGAAACACGATAGCATCGCTCGTTTAAACATGAGAAAAGTTAAAAAAACAGAAAAATTATCAACGACACGAAAATTTTAAACTAAATTAATCTCTCCAAACTGCTAAATAGTTGCATAATTAATTACAATTCGAAAAGCAACGTTGCCTTTCACTAATTGCCCACAGGCATCACATCATTTGTCTGAAAATAGTGACGGATAAATCAAATCCACTAATATGGCGTCCATGTTGTGGCTAAGGTGCGTTTCAAGATTCGAATGTTGTGGCCGAGGTACATTTCAACATCGAGACTATATACGATAAACTTTTTCACAATTCGCTTGGATTAATTTTTTTAATACTTTCTCGCCTATTTCAAGTTTCGCGCATAATAATCTGGCTTGGGATGTTCCAGGAAGGGTTGCCAACATCTAAATTTCGTAAATCGGGACGTTGCCTTTGAAAAATCAGGACGCGTCCAAAAAAATCAGAATTTAAAAATACGACAAAATTTTTCACAGTTCTTGATTTAATTTTTTTGTTTAATATTTAAAACAATGTCCTGTTTTCCCCCCAATTTAAGAAAATAAATTCGTACTCAAACTACCATTTTTTTTCCAAATTAATTTCACTTAAAGCAAGCAATCTTATTTAATGTTCCGGTCTGAGACAAATCTTTTGTTTAAGACTTGCGATGCCCGCTGTAACCTTTTTTTGTCATTGACAATATTTCAAATCGCATAGTTAACTGTACTGTAATGCACAAGTTAAATCTAGCGTAAAGATTTGAATTTCCTATCGGTACAGACAGAGAAAAACACTAATTTTGTTTAATATTCTGGTCATAGGCAAAGCTTTTACTTGAAACTCCTGACGAAAAATTGAAAAAGAAATCTCGTAGAAAACAAAAGATAAATGTAAAACAAACGTCAATCAACAAAATGTCAAAAAATCCAAACTCGTTAAAAATAAACGAAAGAAAAAACCCGAAAGCATAAAATGAATTAAAAACAGCAGTAAAAATGAAGCAAAAATGAGCAATAAAAATGAAAAACGTGGAAAGTTTTTGCAAATGGAAACAAACTACTAGGGAATAAAAGAGGACTGTAAAAAGTGAGTGTGATTGATTAATAGGTATCAGTGCTCTCGCTGTCAAAATGACAGACATGAATACGATCGAAGCCAAAAATTGAGATTAATTGCTCGAAAAGACCGATTCACAGGCACACCGTCACGCCGGTGGAATGTCAATAGTGTTCGAAATTTTCCATCCGCAACTGTACGTACAAAAATTGATAATTTATTAATTTTTTTATTATCACATGTATTATGTAGAGAAGAATTGTTGAATTACCTATAAATATTAAAAGCAATTAATTTTAATATAATCTGTTCGTTAAAAAAAATAACAAATAAGATTTTTTCAGGGTACAAGAAATCTTAGTATAGGCAACCCGACTAACACAGCCGTTAGTATGGTTGCCTGTATCGAGGAAATGCCAAGAAGAAAAAGATTTTGTTATAGGATGTGATGTGATAAACTTTTTTTACAGTCCTCACTTAGATTCAGTTTTTCTTTTTTATATTTAAAACAATTTTCCATTTTTCTTCAGTTTTAGAAAAACTGAAATGTATTCAAATTTCCAGTTTTTCAATTAGTTATTATTAATTTTATTGATGTTTGCATTTAAATAAATTCCCTGCCTTTTCCCGGTCTTCCAAGTTTTCTCGGCGAGTGGCATCCCTGCGAAAACAAGCGTTTTGTGAGTGGGGGGCGGGGGGCGAAAGTAAAGGGCGCAGCAAATACTTGCGTTTTGAATGATGCGAGTTTTCACTTCAAGGTTAACCCAACATAACAACTGAACTCGACCCAAAACACGACATCAAAAAAGTTTTTAAAATTGAAATAGGATCGGGGGTAAAGTTAAGGATACAACAAATACGTACGTTTTGGATGTTGCGAGTTTTATATTGTTTCATATCAATAATCATTTAAGTCCCCCCCCCTCCCCCGGCCCTCTCAGCCTATTTCAAGGTTAACCCAACTTAACTGAACCTGATTCAAAATAAGATAAGATAAATATAACACATACGGGCAAAAGGTAAAGAGTGCAGCAAATCGAAATCAATAAATTAAAAATTTAGCCCCCTTTCCTCCTCAGTCTATTTCAAGGTTAACCTAACATATGACCTCGACCCAAAACACGACGTGAAAGAAAAAAGTTTAAAAATTGAAATAGGAAAAAATTAATGATGATTAAAAGATATGTAATTTAAAAAAGACAGGATAAATTAAAATCAAGCTCAACTCAACTGAAGTAAATCAAACGAATTTATAATAATAAAAAATGAAAATCACAAAAATAGTAAAAAAGAAAAATTAAATATACTAAAACAAATAAAAAAATTCAAAAGCAATATAAATTAAGTCTCAATGCGTTTCAAGGTCAACCCGACTCAACTAAATTCGACTCGATCTCGAAGAAAAGTTAAAAGGAACAAAAAGAATTAACAATGATAAGAAAATTTGAAAATAAATTATCGCTACAAACTGCAAAATAGTTGCATATTAATTACAATTCGAAAAGCAACGTTGCCTTTCACTGATTGCCTACACGTAAGACATCATGTCTCTGAAAATAGTGACAGATAACTCCACTAATACGGCGGCTATATTGTGACTAAGGTGTGTTTCAAGATTCCAATGTTGTGGCAAAGGTACATTTCGAGATTCGCGCGTTCGGACACAGTCAAGCTTGGAATGTTTTGGGTATTCGGGTAGAGCTGCCAACATCAGAGTTTCATAAATGGAGAAGTTGTCTGAAAATCGGGATTTAAAAATACGACAAAATTTTTCACAGCTCACATAGATTCAATTTTTTTTTAAATATTTAAAACAATTTTCCGTTTTCCCCCCGAATTTTAGAAAATAAATTCGTATTCAAATTTCCATTTTTCCAAATTAATTTCACTTAAAACAAGCAATCTTTAATTAATTTAATGTTCCGGTCTGAGACAAAGCTTCTGTTTAAGACTTGCGACGCCAGCTTCTAAACAATGCCTTATCGTAACGTAACAACTCCTTTGTGAGATATTAAATGAAATATGAGCTGAGTTTCATGTCATAATGATCTAGTCTCCTCCGTCTTGTCCTTCTTGAGAAATTAAGACAGCTGATGGCAGCAGTTTGAATTGCTGCGAATCTTCCATTGCAATATGCGTCGGATCTCGACGCAAAACAATGCAGTTCTGAATTATAGCGCAAGAAGGCGTATTGTATAGTCGCTCTGATATGTGGCGGTAAATGACGGGGGTTGGAAACCCATTTTTCATCCCCTTCTGTCGCCAATTCTTTCAACAATACAAACAAAGTTGTACCTCGATTTTCTTTGTTTGTGGCGTTTCTGGTTTTCGATGATTGAAATAAATCGCAAGTTGTAGTTTCTGAATTGTTTTGCGGAAATTGACACAAGATCGCAATTAATATAAACCACTTGTAAAAACATGAGGATGGGGGTTGGAAATCCACTTTTCATACCATTTTGTCTCCCCAATTCTTTTAACAATTCGCAGGCAGGCAATCCGACCATAACTCTTCTGCAAAAGGCTCGAGGTTAGCAATGCTTTGTAGTTCATTCAACACCCCCCCTCTGGGAAGCATGTTCTCTATTAATACGCTTTATTAAAACCCTAAATTATTTTACCCCCTGTTATTATACAACTTGCTTATTTTATTTTCTCGCCCCTCCTGCCCCATTCAAATATAACATTAATTTCCAGAAGGACAACTACCCAAAGGTGCTTTGTATATCGAACAAGACCAACAACCCAAATACTCAAAGAGAAATGAATTTCCTCCACACTTAGGACCAGGCGAAATACGTAAATACATGATTTGACACCAACCGCCCCTTCACAGCCCAGGTTTTGTTACCACGAACGTGTCTCTTGTTGTCGTGATGCTTGAAGACTTCTTGGCCGAAGATGACCATTTTGGCTTACGATGTGTTCATCTTTTGCCAGTCTTAAGAGATGCCTTCATATCAGCAAAGTCCTGCAGTCCTTTGCTACATCGTAGAAGCTTCAAGACTGACTTTAGGTTGCAGTTCAATGTGTTTTGTCGTAACCAATATCATTTAATTCATGGAACAACATGTGTGTTTTAGTGTAAGCATTATTTGAGGCGAGATACCTTGGAATTACAATTCTCCTTTGATAAACGAAAATTATACTGACTTTAAACAAAATTCTGATGTGAAATCATAATAATACATCCCAAAAATGTAAATAAAACTTATTTAACATAATCAAAATTAGACCTTCAATTAAAATAACATAGCAATATGTATACAATAGAAAAATGAGGTGTTGGCGGAAAAGGAACGGAAAGAAAAGTGTAAAAGGTCAAGGGAAAAGAAAAGAAAGACAAGGGAAAAACAAGGACAAAGACAACAAAGACAAGGGAAAAACAAGGACAAAGACAACAAAGACAAAACAAGATAAAAAAAATTAATACAAGGAATCGGGTATCGCGCGATATCTGAGACACGCGGGTTCAAATCCCGTAGGCGATAATTTTTCTGTCTTCTTGTTAGTCTTTACTTCCTTGTATTAATTTATTTAATTCAAAACTACGATATTCTCTTCTTTAAATTTAAGATAAATAGAATTCAAAAGAAAAAAAAAACAATTGTTTTAAGAATGCAAAAGAAGAAATGGAAGCAAGAATAGATCAAGGAGGGAAAAATTGAGCAAAAGAAAATATGCGATCCAACAGCAAAGGTCAAGAGAAAAGCTCTTGTACCAGTTTTGCAAACAATTCTTAAAGGTGGAAGATATTTAAACAAGATACAAAAAGTGATGTTGAGGGGCAACTTCTTCGAGAAACGAAACTCTAGAAATTCTTCCACCTGCATTCAAATCTCTTTCCTGGAGTTAAATAAGTTATTAGATTAGTTGGGCTTCTTTTTCTAGTGTTCTAAAATCCTTTATATTTTCGAAATTTTTAATATTTTCTTTGGATTCTTAATAATTTCTCATATTTTATTTTATTTTCTTCGGCTAGGTACAATTTAGTTGGGTTAGGTTGAAATAATTTTTAAGGTTAACATTTTATGTTTTAGTTTTTTAGTTTTTTCGAATTCTCTTAAAATTTTTAATATCGAATTCACTTAGGTTCAGTTTAGTTGATTTTTTTTTGACCCTGAAACGTTTTTCTTTTATCCTTCTATGATTAAAGGAAGTTGAGTTCATTTGGGCTTAGTTCAGCTCTCTTAGTTTCGACTTAGTTAGGTTGGGTTCACTTAATTTCTATTTAGTTCGGTTGACCTTTAAATATATATTTTTTTTAATTTTTAAAGATATTTAAGTTTTCTATGATTCTAATTTTTTATTTTTTCTTATTTATAAGTTTTAAGATTTCTTGTTCCAATCTCCTTTAATTTTCGATTCTTTGGTTGAGTTGGCTTCGCTTAGGTTCAATTGGTTTGGGTTGACCTTGAATTTTTATTTTTATTTTAAAATATTGTGCTTCAATTTTTAACGATTTTTACTTTCTCCATTTTCGAAATATTTAACTTTCAAAATATTCTCTTTCGATCTTCTACAGTTTATTTTCGAATTTCCATAAAATTTCCATTTTTTATCATTTTTTATCTCGATAGAATTTGGTCTAATTTTGTCCTCCCCTAAACAAGATACGGCCATGGTAGTGACCAAGCCTTAATTCATCTTGAGAACAATACAGTACAAAAAACCATACCGATTTTGATGAAACGTGGCCCGTATGTAATTATTGTAAAGTGTCTGAACGAGAAACATTATCATTAAATCGACCTTTATTCTATTTGATTTTTCATTTTATTTTATGTTAATTTGAGACAAAAACTCCCCAATTGCCTGTGAACTCGCTACCGCCCCCCTAGAACGCTTCTGCGCATACTGGTGCTACCGCCTTTGGGAACAAATGATTTAGATGAATACAGCTTAATGCTTCAGAGCAGTAGCTTATGCTTCTTTTTAATCGCATTGACTTCTCCACTGCTACCTACTCTTTTTACTTACCTAGAAAACTTACGACATGGATCAAGTGTGAATTCCAATTCGATAAGTACCATTCAGACCACTTTTCACGAGTATCTATTCAATAATGTGGAGCATTTCACTTACCGGGGCCGTCTGCGACTAATCTAGAAACTGTACCCCCTCACATTGATATTGGGCACTAGAGAAGCCATCCTCGCATGCGTTAACCCTCACATTCACATTCACCTGCGGATATAAAACCCACCTCCCCGATGTATATTAGCATACCTTGCCTTCCGGACATACTCTCTCAGGATCAATCGATGTTTCCTCATCCTTGGTAGAGGCGTCACGCAGTCATCCTTTCCTTCTGATGCTGATGATGGACCCGGCCGGGTCCGAATACGTTAAAGAAAAGAAGAAGGACGGAGTTACAATAAACGCTCACTCACTGTTAGATTTCTCATTTTCTGTGTATTTCTTTCTTTCTCGCTTCCCCGATCACAACAAAGGCTGAGCGTAAACGTCTTAGCATCCGGGCGCCGCATTTCAATTCGATAAGGACCATGCAAATCACCCTTCACGAGTATCTATTCAATAATGTGGAACATTTAACTTACCGGGGCCGTCTTTCCGGCCCCGCCAACTCCACCGACGAATCTAGAAGCTGTACCCCCTCGTACAAAGTTGTGTCTCGGTTTTCTTTGTTTGTGGCGTTTCTGGTTTTCGATGATTGAAATAGATCGCAAGTTGTAGTTCCTGAATTGTTGTGAGGGAATTGACATATGACCGAAATTAATATAAACCACTCGTAAAAACGTGCGGATGGGGGTTGGAAACCCACTTTTCGTACCATTTTGTTCTCTCCATTTTTTTAACAATTCGTACAAAGTTGAATCTCGCTTTTCCTTGTTTGTAGCGTTTCTGGCTTTCGATGGATTAAATAGAGCACAGGTTGTAGTTTTTGAGTTGTTGTGCCCTCACAATACAGGGTGAACCGAATTACAATGAATTTTTTACCACGCACTGTTGCATGAAGTCGATGACTAGACAAATGTTTTACTACCTCTTGCTTTATGATAAGCAAAATACACTCAACCAATTAGAATATTAAATAAAGCCTTGCATAACGAAATAGACAAATAAAGAGTAATAACCAAGTCCGGACGACGTAAAAAATAAACAGAAAGTAATCAAAAAGAGGAGGCAGGTCTTTGTACATTCTAGTCTGTCGTGAAGGTGTGGACACTTCCTTAAAAGTTTACGAGATATATAGTTAAGCGACTATCACAGTGTAAATACCTTCCTTGACAGTCGATTTGAACCATAAATCATGACAGAACTTTGTATTATTTATTTACACGACGATAGTTTCTGTGATATTTGCTTGCTTTCATGACGGAAACTATCACCGTGAAAATTAGGCTTAAAGTAACGACAACCCCCTACGTACACTTCACGGATTCCAATCTTTAATCACCTACGCCCTTTGTTCTTCTCGCCGAATTTATTTGTATAATCTCAGTTTTATTCAACAACCGGTATACGAACGTAAAAACTTCATTTTAACTTCGATTAATCCCCCCCGGCAGTTTCCATGATGATAATTCAAATTTAACTGCGAAGTTCAACAGATGGCGCAAGTTGCAGTTTTCTTGTCTTTAAAAAAAATGCGGATCATTTCAATTCACTTGTACAAATTACTTCATTAAAGTTCGATTGATAAAGCGATTCGAACGATTCAAACACAAAAATGAAGTTAATCAGAATAAAGCACGACAGATGGCGCTGAATGTTTTCGATGGATGTTTACGTCGGCGTCGCCGTCGTCGTTATAAATTTAATAAAAATTCAATATGCCGGATTAATAGTCCGGCATTTACGCTTCCCGTAGTTCTAAATTGGTTTTTAATTACGATATAAACCGGATTTAATTACGACAGTGTTCGGAAGATGGCGTTAAATACGTTCTTGTTCTACTCGCCAAAATGACACTGACCTATAATTATATTGTTCTTCGTGTCGTTACGAAAGGAATTCACCAAAAATTCGACTCGTACAGGCAAACAAAACGAAAACGTTTTAATATTGAATTAATTTAACTCTAAGAAAGTTCGACGGACGGCGCTGAACGATTTTCTTTTGAACACAAACGACGTCTTGGCCGTCTTGATCGTATTAATCTGATTTATAGTACGCAGTCGTAAACTGGATTTTAATTATGGCATAAAGTTGATTTAAAATTACGATGAAGTTCAGAAGATGGCGTTAAATACGTTTTTGTTTTACTCGCCAAAATGACACTGACCTATAATTATATTGTTCTTCGTGTCGTTACGAAAAGAATTCACCAAAAATTCGACTCGTACAGGCAAATAAAACGAAAACGTTTTAATATTGAATTAATTTAATTCTAAGAAAGTTCGACGGATGGCGTTGAACGATTTTCTTTTGAACACAAACGATGTCTTTGCCGATGATCATATTGATCTGATTTATAGTACGCAGTCGTAAACTGGATTTTAATTATGGCATAAAGTTGATTTAAAATTACGATGAAGTTCAGAAGATGGCGTTAAATACATTTTTGTTTTATTTCTCGAAACAAGTAATTGTATTGAATTAATTATATTTTTCTTCGGATTTACCAAAGATTCGATTCGCATAGGCAAACAAAACAATAACGATTAGCTCAATCAATATTAAATTTGATTTAATTCTAAGTACGCTCGACGGATGGCGCTGTACGATTTTCTTTTAAACACAAACGACGCCGTCTTGGCCGATCATATTGACGGCTGCCACCTTATGGTTCACATTTTTAAATTGGGTTTTAATTATGATATAAACTACGATAAAGTCCAGAAGATGGCGTCGAACACATTTTTGTTTTACTCACGAAAACGATTAGGTAATTATATATTCTTCTTCTCTCTCTACGATAGAAATTTACTAAAAATTGCATTAACCCAGGCAAATAAAATGAGAACGAACAGTTTTAATATTAAATTTAGTTCTAATGAAGCTCAACAGATGGCGCTGAACGATTTTTCCTTTTGTACACAAACGATATGCTTCGGCGATAAATTTTAAATTAATCGTTAATACCTCTACCAATAACGGAAAACGAAATGTAGAGACAACATCCTTCTGCTGTTGAAGCACAAAGTAGGATTGAAACAGCTGTACAGAGGATCCTAAACGATTTGCAACAAACTTTTCTTTTCTACCAATAACGTATCTAAAATTAGAACCAACTTTAAATACTATAAAGCTCGGTAGGTGGCGCTGAATACATCAAAACTAATTTGTTACACGTTACAAGTTAGTTTTGCTGACGTTCTCCGCGAAACTATGCCTACTAACACTGCGATGATTTCAACTACAAAAGTACTATTTTAGGACATTTACTCTTTCGAAGCGCCACCTTTTGACAAAAAGGGGAACCAATTTGGTCCAACAGTATTTCAATTTAACGCCGAGGTTTCTCGACGAAACTTTGCCTCCTCCTAATTTCGTATTGATTTTAATTCTAAATTATTTTCGAAAATGTACCCTTTCAAAACGCCATCTCTTGACGAAAACGGAAACCAATTTTCTGTAACGGCGTTTTCAATCTAAAGCTGACGTTCCCGGCGAAACCTTGCCTCCTAATGTCGCGGTGACTTCAATTTCAAAAGCTATTATTTATTATTATTTTAATGTATCTATCCTTTCAGCCTTTCGTTTAACATTTACGTGGCGGTTAAATGCCGTGCAACATTTATGATGAGCCGTGGAGCAAGTCGTTACATCATCATTAGACTTGTTTACGTCTTCTTCTCCTGGCAACTTCCTTGCTGAAACTTTGCTGCTGCTGCCACCCCCGCCCCGGCTGACGCGGAGTTGCGTTCAACTCGAGCTAATTGTTTCTTGCACATCTTGTGCACGCCTGGAAATTTAATATCGCCACCCTTATAATGAAAATCGCTCGTTCCCGTTCTAAGCCCTACGTCACGTTAGTCTAATCCAAACCAAACAGCGTCGTGTGTATATTAAGTTGCGCGCCGCCAAATATTTAGGTTTCACGGGGCGGTTTAATCTGATTAGCGTTCCGGGCGATTTCTGCGCCCTCCTAAGAACCATTGCGGATGAGATGGAGTGCGGCGGACTCGGGCGGTACTTTATGCGAGCTTGTGGCCATTGTGTTTCCCTTTGAGTTCGCTGCCTGCGTTAAGTAGCGAGAGCGTCGGTGTTTTCCGCATTAACGCCGTAATACCTTCGGATCGTTAACTCGTAAACGTCTTATGTGAAAACCCCGGAGGAGACTTCGAGGACCGCATTCGCTACAAGCCACTTAGACGATGACCGTAAAGGATATTAAGGCGACCGTTTTTTTGTTCCGAAATAATCAACCTCTCTCTCGTCACGATTACTTCGTTATGTTCTACTTGTGTTGACAAGTCCATATTTTTTGTAGGTTGTCTCGTCTTAGGGAGTTTTTTTTTCTGTGACAGGGGAAGAACGCGCACTTGCTTTCAATGAAACGAAACGAAACAGAAAAGGCGCATTGGCTTTTTTTCTGCAAGAGAAAGGTAGGTTATATTTCGCGACCTACAAAAAAAAAAACTTATTTATTTATTCGTTTATTTTTTTCTTTATTTATTTGTATATGTACGTACCAAGACCAACCAAGACTCACTAGAAAAATAATAACCTCAGAATGTATTGCCACCTAGCTGAGTTTTCAGCCCAGCCCGTAACTCAGTCGTGACGGGCGAGAGGGTTTACTTAAACGCGAACATAATCGACCGCCACCCAATCTTAACCAGAGGCGAGGAGAAGATAAAAGTAAAAGAAATCAAATTTGCGTGACACTGGATCAAGAATCGAAATAACTACTAGCGGATCCGCCCCTGGTTGTACGTAAACGATAAATCAAAGGAAAAGTATAAAGTAATTATTACTTCTGGCGTTAAGCGCCCAAAACACGAAGCAAACTGAGCATGCCGATGAAGTCTGCCTTAGGCGAGGCGCAAACCAAATCGGAAGCGTGCGCCGTGGTGGATTTATTTGTTCTTCTTACCGTACCGTCACCGGGCCGTTTCCGCTCGGGTTTGCACAACACTTAAATCCGGGGTCGAGATAAAATTGGAATCGCCTCGACATAAAATCGGAATCTTCCACCTGGCCGTCGTTTTCATTTGATCTATCGTCAGTCCGGGACTGCATTCTGGGAGCTGCGAGAGGGTAAGGCGAGGCGCAAACCAAAGCAGAAACGCGTGCGGTGGCGGTCGCGGCGGCGGATTTTTATGTTCTTCCTTTAGCTGTACCGCTACCGCGCCCGCCACCGCACCATTTCCGCTCTGGTTTGCACAACCACAGACAACAACTAAAGCAGACCTGTCAGCCCTGTAGAAATTTTGCACCAGATTTATGTATTACAATTTTACCGCGAGATGGCATACACTTAGTTGGTTGTACTTCGGAAATTAATTTTGAGCCTAGTGCAACCGAGAACTAAGACCGAAGGACTTAAAAATATCTTCCTCCCCTTCTGCGCGGATGTTTTAAAATTGAGATAATCTATGATTGAGATCGAGAATATGCCCACTAGAGTCTAGCCACTATTAGATCCGAAGGCGCCACGAAAATTGCCGAGCGAAAGATGATGGTATTTTCATTCATATTGAATTATGTAATTATTTTCCCCGATGATTCAAAAGTACATACATACATTAAAGAATTATTTAAAATTAATATAAAAATATTTGAAGTACTAAATACCTGGTTTCTGAAATTCAAGGTGTTCTTTTACTAAGATTATAGCGTTGAGATGTTTGAAAAACATAACGAAAAATACTGGAGGCGTTCCTAGAAATAAAAGAAATCAATCGTTCTTGTGTTGATTAGTAATCTCTTCAAACTAAATATGAAAAAAATAAATATAACATTGGCGCAAAACGAACGAGCAAGCTACAAAGAAAAAATAAACTAAGAATAAATAAGAATATTGTGCATTTTATTATTCTAAATACTGTGTTGAAAAATTCGTTTACCAAATTTCTAAGGTGAGACCAAATGACAACAAAATAAGCCACTTTCATTTAACCTGGGATTTGAAATTGCATAAGACTGTAAAAGCCAAAAAAGTAATATTGCCAAATCAAACAAGAAATTAACAAGCGAAATTTTGAACGCACACGACATTAATTAGTATTGTTGTCAGATGTGTGTAAAAGTAATCATTAGCTGCTTTCTTTCGCTTAAAAGTTTGAATCGTGTTTCGAATAGTTTGGACCTGAAATTTATAGTTGTTGCAATAAAACGCCTGACTTGAATTTTTGATTGACAGTTCATTTGTAAATAATAATTCACTGCAATCAAAAACGATTTGCACAAATTTTTTCTAAAAACTTTCATTATGCTTTGACAGCAAGCATGGCCGCCTTGCATGGGGGACTTATTAGGAGCAAATCCCGCTTCAATTTGTCTATCCTACGGCAATGTCAGGTCAAAAAGCGATCGTAAGATGTCGCTATTTTATCTGTTCATCACTCTTACATCGCAATTGCGAATAAATTGGACAAGTCATTTTTGTTTGCAGTGGGAATGTCGAGCTACGTCTCTGCTGAAGAAGCCCCAAGCAGGGCTGAAACAGCTGTACAGAGGCTGCTCGAGGTTTTCACTGCAATCAAAAACGATTTGCACAAAATTTTTCTAAAAACAATAATTCAATTGAAAGAAGTTTTAAAAATAGAGAGATTCGTAGAAAAGAACGTCTGTTTTTGAATCAAAACACGTTTGGATCACGATTTTGTGAGCGAAAGAAAGCACCTATTATCGACCCTAGGGAACATCGGGTGTTAATATGAAAATTGTACACACTTTAATGGGATGGGAAATTTTTAGTTAAGCTGCCAGATTTTATGGCAAGCGTTAATAAAAATTTTAAAATATTACATTTGATATAAAAAATGAATAAGGCTAAAGAATATAAGATTCTGTCTTAACATGAGGCAAAATATTTCCCACATAAAATAAATTTAAAGTCGACATTTCAAAGTTTTCTTACATTTAAACGTCGCAAACGTCAAATGCACATATGACAGTGCAACGGCGCGAATTAATTAAAACTACTTTGTTATAATTATTAAATTATTTTTATTGAAAGCAATAACGTAATGGAGCACGAAATTACATTATAAAGCTTCGCAAGCCAGGATCAAACTAAATTTGTCAAACAGGGCAAGTAATTTTTACGTTACATTATATAGTTTCTCTTTGTGCCACAACAACCAAAGAAGAAAGAAGACTAAAGAAGTTTGAGTAAGGAAAGTTAAGAAAACGATTTTTTTATTTTGTACCTACCGTGTAAAATTTCAAACTACTTTACCCTTAAATTAAGATTTGGCCGTAATTTAATCATTTGTAGAATTAGTACTGTCTTCCGATACCGCCAGAAAACTATACCTGAGCCAACCTGAGCAAAAAAACACAACTTTACTGAGCATATACGCGAAACTGTCAAAGAAGCTGACATCTGTCAAAAATGACGTCACGGATATATATCCGTTTCCGGTTTTTTGGCGAAGTGGCGTCAACGTAGAAACACTTGAACTAACAAATTGCCCAGGCCGTATAGGGACGTCGTCTCGTGAAATCTAGTAGGTCGTGAATAAAACAATCATATATCGTTTATGTCCAATGATGTCATAAGGTTAGATGGAGTTTAGCGTCATTTTAAATAAGTTTTAACATTACAGAGAAAAAGATAATATGAGCATTCCCTAAGAGTAACAAAGATCAGAAATGACCGATACCACGTGGTTTGGGGCAAATGAAAACTTAGTTCAGATGCATCCGGATACGCAAAAAACTAGCCAATCAAAAACAAATCGCAATAAATATTTTGCATATTCGGAATCACAGGGGTTTATGTCTATTGCCACAGTTTTAAACGCATTTATAATTCCCCCCAGGTCGCTGGGATGGCAGCGATGGCACTGTGTTTACAGTAAGCTGTAATCCTCAGCATATTTTTAAATTATCATGGTTACCTTTTATTGATTTTGGAAAGTTTAGAATCGGTTGTCAGAAGCCAAAGTATTAATTCGATTTTTTATTTAATTAAACTTTTAAATCTCATTTGCGGCCATCGCAGGCGAACGAACAGGACAATTTGTGATAAAAATAAGGTAAGAGAGAATGCTAAGCGAAGAGTGCACTTTTTCGGCTATCATAGCCGTGCGGCCTTATTAAGCGCCGGAGCGAAAAACGATCCAAGCAAACGTGGTCGTAATTTATAGAAAGAAAATCACAAATTGTCCGTTTATTCTTCTGGAATAGCCCAGGGGAATAGCCCTAAAGTTTTTGTTTTGCAGTGAGAATGTTGAGCTACGTCTCTGCTGATGAAGCCCCAAACAGGGCCGAAATAGCTGTACAGAGACTGTTGGAGGTTGGACATTATGCAGAAGTATATTTTTAAGTTCTAACTTCTATGTAATTGCAACTCAATTTAAATTTCCTTCAGCTTATGCATTAAATATGATTATACAAAATTTGCTAAAATTATTTACAATCTCATGATTCTCGTTCTCAGGTTGCGAATGTCGAAATGTGTGAAATGTAATGTTTACAAATACTACAAAAATACAGTGATCGTGCCTATTCGGAACAAGTCGTCATTGCTTGGCGGAAATTGAACTGTAATGGTGGGTTGTGTAGACCAGAAGAATAAAAGACCTGTTGACTACTTCACAGACTTACTGTATCTACAACTGACGCCAGTGACACCTAGTTTAGTTGTAGACAATTTTCGATTTGATGGGGTGCATAAAAGTGCATATAGGTGGAACGTCTGCTTTAGTTGTTGTCTGTGGCACAACGCTTTAAGCGGGATAGTACAAAAAACTGACGAGACGCACAGTGGGTAAAATCGGATAGTTTGCGGAAAAAAATTAATAACTTTGCAATTAGATGACATAAGTAAATAAAATTTTGACCAGTGATCAATTTTGTGATTATGGTTTAGTATGACTGGAAGTGTAAGTTAGGTGTCATAATTACGGAAATTAGCGATAAATAAAGCTCGGGCATTCCTAGGATATCTGATAAAAACCAGTATAAAGATAAATAAAGCAGCGGCGTAGTTTTCAACGTCACCGCTGAACGTTTTATATGCCAGAGGCACTCTCAACCTCGTGCTCATTGCATCAGAAGCAACCGTTTGATGTACAGGACTTTTGCTTATATTATGAATGGTACTTACACACTTTATTATCAAACATATCAAAAAATTTCAAGATTCAACATTTTAAGAATTTTTCTGAACCGCCAGAATTTTATAAAAACGAAAACAAATGACGATCGGAAATGTAGCAAATGAGTTCCGACTTTGTTATTTTTAATGAATAATAATGAAGTATATTTTCTCGAATTAAAAACGATATTTTTCCCAATTTCAAAAATATATAGTTTACCTATATTTAGTTTCATATTTTTTAATTTATTTCAGGGAGATATAGTAAGCGTTGGATTTATAAGAATTTTATTTTATGCGACAAAAGTTAATTTTAATTAAAAAGCTATTAATCTGGGACATTTCATAATACAAAATGTTAACAGCTAAGACAAATTACTGATGTAATGATGTAAATTTAAAAAAAAAATATTCTAAAATATTGTTACGTTTCTAAGGTTTAAATTAATTTATTTAATCGAATAACACACTCGATAACAAACTTAATTAACGAAATTTAAAAAGGATTACCATCTAATTTATTTGTAACAATTTATTTTATACACTAAATCTAACGTCGATGATCGCTAATTAGAACTCGACTGACTCCTGAGTCATCCCCGGCCGATTTTATATTCTACGCAGTCTTCTCGTTTGTTCCATCTTCGAAGACGCTGGAAAAGTTGAGTTTGTTCGGTATAGACAGCCCGGCGACCGACTTCTTGACGCCTTCAGTGTGACGTAGTGAGCTAAGTGGTGCGCCACAATATGATAATTTCAAACTTAATTATTGCAAAAATTTGAAACCAAACAGAGGCAAACTACATACAGCGTGGAAACTAAGTAGCGGATAAAATCCATAACTCCGTTAATATTTGTAATAAAGCAAAAATCTAAAAGGGGTATAGCGATTCAAATTACAGCGCATAAGAAGAAGTATATTTTGAGATATTTTCATGAATTTTTTTTTAAGTTATGACATCATCAAGATTTTTTTTAAATGACAACCTATACTTTTTATTTTTTATTTCGGTGGGCTTTTTTAACCTACTTTCAACAGTATAAAATTTTGAATCGATTACATAACAAAAAATTCAAGAAAAACGGCCATAAAAGTTTAATTGTAAAGTTGAAGAAATAAACAGAACATCTAGTTAGCTAGGTTTAAAACGAAACAAAATTAAGGTGTAAATAAACAAAATTTGATTTTGACAGTCATTGAAATCACAATAAATGTTCAAACTGACGACCATGCACCAACTGACAATACCCAAGACGCTCATAAAATTCATTTATTACATTTTGAATAGTTTGAGGTGTTATTAACCTACACTCCTGTCGAATTCTTTCTTTAAGATCGTCTAAGTTGTTAGGTCTATTTTTATACACCTTGCTTTTTAAGTACCCCCATAGAAAAAAGTCTAATGGCGTTAGATCAGGGGATCTAGCTGGCCATTCCATTGGACCTCTTCTTCCTATCCATCTACCTGGGAACATCTCGTCCAAATAACGTCGCACATCAACTGCGTAGTGTGGCGGAGCACCGTCGTGTTGCATCCAAATGTTATTGTTTGGTACGTCACAGTCATTTTCATTAGGAAATAATATCGCCAATGCAGGTACTAATTCGAATTGTAAGAAGTGTAGATATTTCTCACCAGTTAAATTACCTTCGATAAACAATGGACCTAAAATTCTGTCACCGACAATTCCTGTCCATACGTTGAGCTTCTGGGGATGTTGAGTATGAGCTTCTTGCATCCAGTGGGGATTTTCCCTAGACCAATATCGACAATTATGTCTGTTAACGGTTCCATGTAAAGTAAAACTTGCCTCATCAGAAAAAATTATACGCTGCGAGAACATTGGATCACGATTGCAAATTTCCAACATTTCTTCACAAAATTCTTGTCTATGATCATAGTCAGTATCTGCTAACTCATGGACTAATTTTACTTTATACGGATGAAACTTTTGCATTTTTAAAAGTTTCAGTATCGAGGTATGGCTCAGGTTGTGCTCTAAAGCAATGTCTCGACTAGTCGACTGAATGCGGATTATTTTCTATTTCTAGTAAAACATCAAGCTGCACATCGTCAATTAATTTTGTCTTAGGGTGGCCAGTTTTTGGAAGGTCTTTCACAATACCGTAATTTCGAAATTTATTTTCTATTCTGCTGACTGTGGATTGACTTATTTGCTGATCAGGATATTTGTCTATAAAAAGTCGACACACCTCTTGATGAGTTCTAATTCGATCGCCATACCCAATCATCATTAGAACTTCAATTCTTTGTTTTTCAGTCAGCAACACCATTTTGGTAAAAGGTTTTTAATAATTAGTGTAACTCCTACTATCCACAGGGAATAAAAATACTCACTTTATTGTGATAGGTATTTACAAGTTCTTGTCAATCAAACAAATTTTGTTTGTTTTACACCTAGCTAACTAGATATTCTGTTAATTTCTTCAACTTTACAATTAAACTTTCATGGCCGTTTTTCTTGAATTTTTTGTTATGTAATCGATTCAAAATTTTATACTGTTGAAAGTAGGTTAAAAAACCCACCGATATAAAAAATAAAAAATGTAGGTTGTCATTTAAAAAAAATCTTGATGACGTCATAACTTAAAAAAAATTCATGAAAATATCTCAAAATATACTTCTTCTTATGCGCTGTAATTTGAATCGCTATACCCCTTTTAGATTTTTGCTTTATTATAAATATTAACGGAGTTATGGATTTTATCCGCTACTTAGTTTCCACGCTGTATTTTTATAATTAGGAGAAACATATACTTCTTAATTCGAGAAAAAATACTGGATGTTCCATTTAAAATGACAAAGTCGGCACTCATTTGGTACATTTCCGGTCGTCATTCGTTTTCGTTTTTAGTAAATTCTGACGGTTTAAGTAAATTACTAAACGTTTGTATTTAACATTTTTTGATACGTCTGAAAAGAAAGTGTTTAGGTACCGTTCAAAATATAACCAAAAGCCCTGTACATTATGTGTGTAACAGAATCGCCTTTATAGTTTCTTTCAAATTAATAATTATGAAAACATTATAATTCTTTAAAGTAACTTTTAAAAAGGCTGGCTTAATAAATTTAATTCTTATCAATTATAGCGCAAATATGAGCAAATAATGAGAACAGTGAGGTACTAATATTAGTTTGTGTGATCCACAAAAGCAAGTCATTACTACTAAGAAACTAATTTAGATTCAGAAAATGGTATAACAATAATAATACACTCCTGTTGACAAAATTCCGGACACAATTGGCGCAGTGAAACAATGTTCAAGCCTACTTAGTATATGCATGTAGACTGAACGCTAAGATATTGCGGTCACCAAAACATTCGTTTGCTTTTTGCTTTATAAATTAGCAAGGGGCAGCTAGTGGCACCTAAATTTTTATATACGCGTTTTCATAAGATATACAGAATATACTGGTTTTAATCAGAAAGCGGAGGTAAGCGGAGCTGTTGATGAAAACTTTACACGAATATGCGCACTTCCATAAAATGCAGTACTTTACGTAACAACTCATAATTTTAAATTGTATCCCTACATTTCAACGACTCTAATACAAATAAATACGGAAAGGATGCCTACTAATTATAAATATATAATTGTTTTTGTAACTTTATTCTACTTGCGTATACATGCATGTAAATTTTCTTAATACTCGACTCTCATTTTTGTCTCCTTGTATCACTGAACTTCAAAGTCTTCCTGCCCTTCTGTTTCTTATATATACATGATTTTTTTTGTTAAATGATAATCCACCATCTTTTAACTCTTAAATATACTACTAATAAAACGTGCTGCAAACGTGTCTGTGAAGCTGGCGTATCATTTCATGGAATCTCATAAGTTCTGGTGAGTTCTGGCTTTATTTTTAATAGTTCTATAGTTCATGATAGATAAAATCGATAGTTCTGCTCATTAAAGCGAAAAAAAGCCAAAGTGCAAACTGAGACGCCAGGTTCACGCAGCGTCTCACTTTGTCCTACGCAAAATTAACGGCTTATTCTTATAGGAAATTAAAAGATCTGTAATTCTACATGAGTTCTAGAAAGAGTTCTAGGGAAAAACATTGCTATTTCTTATTAGAAAACTCTAATAACACAATATGATTAGTTACGCAGATACAGATGAGACGCTGTCGAATATTCGACAGTTCTATGAGCTCTACAATTTTTTCCTTGTAGCTCAGAACGTATCCAAGGATTTTCTACAGAGTTCCGGCCACAAGTCTCATTAGATTATTTTTTGAGCAATTTTAAATCCTGGTAAATTCGAGTTATACACGTTATAATTGAGACACTGTCGAATACAAGACAGTTCTGTGAGCTCTATATTTTTTCCTTGCAGTTAGAAACATATTCAATGACTTTCCGCAGAGTTCCAGTCATAAACCTAAGTAGATTATTATTTAGCAATTTTAAACTCCGCCAAATTCGAATTATACACTTAATAAGCGAGACGCTGCCAAAAACACGACAGTTCTGTTAGCTTTATAATTTTTCTCTTGTAGTTCGGAACGTATCCAACGACTTTCTGCAGAGTTCCACCCACAAGCAACATTAGATTATTGTTTGAGCAATTTTAAATCGCTGAAATTCGTGTTGTACAGGTTATAACTGAGACGCTGTCGAATATACGACAGTTCTGTAAGTTCTATATTTTTTTCCTTGTAGTTCTGAAAATATTCAATGACCTTCCGCAGAGTTCCAGACATAAACCTAAGTAGATTATTATTTAGCAATTTTAAACTCCGCCAAATTCGAATTATATACTTAATAAGTGAGACGCTGCCGAAAACACGACAGTTCTGTGAGCTCTATATTTTTTTCCTTGTACTTAGAAACATATTCAATGACTTTCCGCAGAGTTCCAGTCATAAATCTGAGTAGATTATTATCTAGCAATTCTAAACTCCGCCAAATTCGAATTATACACTTAATAAGTGAGACGCTGCCAAAAACACGTCAGTTCTGTAAGTTCTACATTTTTTTCTTTGTATTTAGAAACATATTCAATGACTTTCCGCAGAGTTCCAGTCATAAATCTGAGTAGATTATTATCTAGCAATTCTAAACTCCGCCAAATTCGAATTATACACTTAATAAGTGAGACGCTGCCAAAAACACGTCAGTTCTGTGAGCTTTATAATTTTTCCCTTGTAGTTCGGAACGTATCCAACGACTTTCTGCAGAGTTCTACCCACAAGCATCATTAGATTATTGTTTGAGCAATTTTAAATCCCTGAAATTGGAGTTATACAGGTTATAGCCGAGACGCTATCGAATATACGATAGTTCTGTGAGCTCTATAATTTTTTTCCTTGTAGTTCGGAACACATTCAACGACTTTCTGCAGAGTTCCAGCTACAAGCCTCATTAAATTAAATTTAAAATTGCTCAAACTATAATCTAATGAGGCTTGTGGCTGGAACTCTGCAGAAAGTCGTTGAATATGTTCCGAACTACAAGAAAAAATTGTAGAGCTCACAGAACTGTGGAATATTCGACAGCGTATCATCTATATTCCAGTAACTAAACATTTGGTGTCTAAATAAGTAATAGCAATGTTTTTCTCTAGAACTCTTTCTAGAACCCATGTAGAACTACAGATCTTTTAATTCACAGGTCTGTCGTGTTTTCGACAGCGTCTCACTTATAACTTGTATAACTCAAACTTCGCGTGATTTGAAACTACTCAAAAAATTATCTAATGAGGCTTGTGACTGGAACTCTGCAGAAAGTCGTTGAATATGTTCCGAACTACAAGGGAAAAAATATAGAGCTCACAGAACTGTCGTGTTTTCGGCAGCGTCTCACTTATTAAGTGTATAATTCGAATTTGGCGGAGTTTAAAATTGCTAAATAATAATCTACTTAGATTTATGACTGGAACTCTGCGGAAAGTCATTGAATATGTTTCTAACTGCAAGGAAAAAATATAGAGCTCACAGAACTGTCTTGTATTCGACAGTGTCTCAATTATAACGTGTATAACTCGAATTTACCAGGATTTAAAATTGCTCAAAAAATAATCTAATGAGACTTGTGGCCGGAACTCTGTAGAAAATCCTTGGATACGTTCTGAGCTACAAGGAAAAAATTGTAGAGCTCATAGAACTGTCGAATATTCGACAGCGTCTCATCTGTATCTGCGTAACTAATCATATTGTGTTATTAGAGTTTTCTAATAAGAAATAGCAATGTTTTTCTCTAGAACTCTTTCTAGAACTCATGTAGAACTACAGATCTTTTAATTTCCTATAAGAATAAGCCGTTAATTTTGCGTAGGACAAAGTGAGACGCTGCGTGAACCTGGTGTCTCAGTTTGCACTTTGGCTTTTTTTCGCTTTAATGAGCAGAACTATCGATTTTATCTATCAGGAACTATAGAACTATTAAAAATAAAGCCAGAACTCACCAGAACTTATGAGATTCCATGAAATGATACGCCAGCTTCACAGACACGCTACAAACACTTCGAAAAAATGACTTTTTTCCGCTCATTTCCCACTGTGCGACGCCGAGCTTTACAATCCAGTGTAATATTCAAATATAATATTGCTACAAATTGGTAATCATATTTATAACAAAAAGCAACGTAATTTGACGGCGAATTCATTTTGAAAAAGCTGTCAAACGTACAGAGAAACGTCAACTTTTTTTCAGACACATCCTCAGCTGTTTGCCTGAGGTAGCTCAGTGGCGGTGGACGTGGTATGTAAATGAAAAAAAAAACGCCAGAGTGAACGGTTTCCCAGCTGAGAGTGAGAGTACGAAACAGTATTCCCGATGTGAGAAGAGAAGATGATTTCTTTCAATTTTTTTTAATTGTGATTCATTTATTCTTTATATTATATTTATTTTATTGTTGTTAATGGAGATTAATATTTTCTATGGCGGTTTTGGAATTTTTAAGACAACCAGTTTTTTTTTTAATAAAGAATGATTTTTTTCGAAAAGTGAAACATTAAAACGTTTTTCCTATAGTGAACTCGATCCGTGGATATGGTGTATATTGGATTCTATACAGTGTGGTGATAAAGTAACGCACCAAGCGAAAAAACACCCTTAGGGTTGACTTTTTATTTTTGGCCGGTAAAACCGTCGGTTTTTCCCACTGTACGCCGATAGGAGACTGATTACCTGTTCTCTGTACCAGAATTGCGAATTGTTACCTGCCAGATGTTTTAGAATCCCTATAAAGTATTGGGCATTGTTTAAATTATCCTATATAGTTCTCACTACAACCAAATTAGCAACTTTTGTGTAAACACTTTCGGAGAAGAATTAAAATCGTAAGGCCTAATACTTTTGGCCCAGGCTGTAATTGTGGGAATGGGAATTTATTATTTTCGTAATATTTATTACGTTTTAGGGCAAGCAGAAAAATGAAAAATAAAACGTTTACCCTATAGTAAACCCGATCTGCGGACACGGCGTGTAAAGCAGTATTATATTGAAGCATGAATACATACAAACACGTGTAGAGAAATGTTGGAAAGGCTGCAAGAGTACCCGTCGTAAATAATTTTAGGTCGGTCGGATTAATATAGTCGACCGGTAAAGTTGTGGACAGGGGTTGTAAAGACCTGGGCGTCTTTAAAGTCCATGAGTGTACATTGATTTGAACGTTCCGACCGGATCCGTAAAAATACACGTGTAATTTAATTACACCTGTATTTAAATACACGTGTAATGCACAATTACACGTGTATTTAATTACACGTGAATTTAATTCGCGAATATTATTAGACGGAGTCCGTGTACACGTGTACCTTAGGTACACGTTGAAAACCGCAGACTATAGTTCTGTATTCTGGTATTTTCGACGTAGGTTATGTTAAAACCGCGGTTTATAGCAAGATTTAAAACCAAGATTCGCGTGTTCGCATGTTTTCTCAACTTTCGAGAAGCTTTTCGCCCCTTAACCGTTGTCAAAGCACCGAATAATTTCTTCCTTCGCGGGTAGAAAGGTGCTAGGAACGCGACCGTGGCCGCCGCTTTCTCTTTGGAAGACCTGTCAGGGCCGTATTAAGATAAAATATCGTTTTCTCGATTCTATAAAAAAATTACAGGGGCCCGATTTTTCGTCCAACCAGGACGAAACACGGAGCGCAGGCGCAGGGCATTGAGGGCTTTCCACTCACCCGAGCTCGGTATCGAGTTCGACACTACAACGGAAGGGGGCATCGAAAACCGCGATTTTCAAGCTTTTTCGAAAAATTCTCGACTTTCAGGAATTTTTTTCACCCCTTAAACGTCATCGGAGCGCCGAATAATTTACTACATCGCGAGTAAAAAGGAGCGGGGAATACGACGGCGGCCGCCGTTTTTCCCTTCGAAGACCGGGCAGGGCCGTATTAAGATAAAGTGTGGTTTTTTCGACTTTAAAAAATTGCAGGTGCCCGATTTTTCGTCCGACCGGGACGAAACTCGGAGCGCAGACGCAGGGCATTGAGGGTTTTCCACTCACCCGAGCTCGGTATCGAGTTCGACACTACAACGGAAGGGGGCATCAAAAACCGCGATTTTCAAGCTTTTTCGAAAAATTCTCGACTTTCAGGAATTTTTTTCACCCCTTAAACGTCATCGGAGCGCCGAATAATTTCCTACAGCGCGAGTAAAAAGGCGCGGGAAGTACGACGGCGGCCGCCGTTTTCCCCTTCGAAGACCGGGCAGGGCCGTATTAAGATAAAGAGTGGATTTTTCGACTTTAAAAAATTGCAAGGGCCCGATTTTGCGTCCGATCGGGACGAAATTCAGAACGTAGACGCAGGGCATTGAGGGCTTTCCACTCACCCGAGCTCGGTATCGAGTTCGACACTACAACGGAAGGGGGCATCGAAAGCCGCGATTTTCAAGCTTTCTCGAAAAATTCTCGACTTTCAGGAATTTTTTTCATCCCTTAAACGTCGTCGGAGCGCCGAATAATTTCCTACATCGCGAGTAAAAAGGCGCGGGGAACACGATGGTGGCCGCCGTTTTTCCCTTCGAAGAACGGGTAGGGCCGTATTAAGATAATGTGTGGTTTATTCAACTTAAAAAAATTCCAGGATCGTCATTTCTCGTCCGATCGAAACGAAACTCAGAGCGTAGTCGCGGTACATTTAGGGCTTTCCACGCACCTGAGTTCGACATTGAGTCCGACCCTGAAACGGAGGGGGCCTCGAAAACCGCGATTCTCGCGTTTTTTCGATAATTTCTCGTCAATATGACGTAGCAATCTGACGAAATCAAGATTTGAGAAATGTGGCGTGCTTTCAGCTTCCAGAATGTCTACTGGATCTTTAGATAATTCTTAGGTAATTGGTGAAGCACAAGATTTTATTACCGTACCCTTGGAGAAATGAGTTTGCATCTTACGTAATCGAAAATGCAACGAGTAAAAGAAAGCAAAAACGTTTTTAATCCGGAACATTATTAGAACAAATTTCCGGCGAAATTATTTCAATAAACCCAGCCAGGCGAAATTATCTCAATAAACCCTGGAGAAACTCGACGAGAGCGCCGCGGTCACCTGAATTTAATAAATCTGGAAAAATGAATATTGCAGAATCCGCTCCTCCCCTTCGTCTGGTTACATGATATAATTCAGGTGCAACCGGCTTTCATGAGAGGCAATCCTGCGTGCGCCTACAAATAGCAACATACTTTAATAATATCCCGCAGTGCGCTCGGGAATTGCACAAAAGTATTTATTTCTGCCGCAAGGATACGCGAGCGGCGGCGGCGCTTGCTTCTTTGTGCGAAAGCTCGTCGTATATTCGGATCTCTTTTTAATTTATTCTACTTTCCGTCTTTAACAAAACACTAAACGAATTCCTCGTCCATCAGATCTAAGTATTTTAGAACGCCGTCGAGTATCTCCTGCACGTCGTCTTCTCCGGGTATGATCACCTCGTCCACCATCAAACCCATTTGAAATTTGTCGTCGTAAGTGACCAGCGAGAATCCCACTCCTGAAACCATTCACGTCTTTAAAACCGCAGTCAATTTAATTAGGTATCTACCAATCGATAGGTAATTTGGCACCCAAAACACCAGGTTCCTCAAAGCGTGTCCGCCGATGTGGATTTTCTGAAAGCCCGGTAGGTTGCTGAAGCCGATCGTCGGAACGTCGCTCTTTCTCAATAAGGCGTGAAGCAAAGGGGTAGGAAGCAAGTCGCTGCAGACGTGGAACAAACAGTGGTTGATCTAAAATTGTGAAGGTTGAATTTGGTGAAAATTTTGCCTGAACGAAACTTGCCTGAACGTCGTGCGATTGGATGAGCTCACAGTGCGCCCTTTGCACTTTCAGGAATCTTTGGAAAAGTGTTTCGTTTGGGTTGAAAGCGACGGGTAGTTTCATGGAACCGAACGAGAATATGTTGGACAATTTTGGGTGGTCGAAATTCAAGGCGTCACGATCAACGATCATCATGGTGACGATTAGGTCTTCTGGACGAGACTGTGCTTTCTGCAACAACACGCGAGAGTACTCTATTGGCGCAGTAATAAATTAAATTAATTGCTGATGAAAAAAATAAATAAAAAAGTAATCGAGGTACTTCTCTCTGACAATTCAAAATTATCACAAATTTGGCACATAATTGTAAAAGAAAAAATAATAATTGGGCAGTTCGTAAAAATAAATTCAAAAGTTGACGTTTCGTTTTATATTGTTGACAGCTCCTTAGAAAAAATAGTCTTTTTTTAATTAATTTTTTTTCAATGTACAGGGTGTTCCCTGAGTTAACCGACAATTTTCATTCACAACAGAATAAGATTGCACCAGTCAGGTATTTATTTAATCATGAAATAACGCCACAAAATGAAAAATTGATATTGTAATAATTATGGCGAAAGTCAGGAAAACGTACAGGTCATAATACAGGGCCCCCCTCTTCCTGTCCACAGTCCACGGCTATTTTGGTTTTGAAAGGCACTTTTTTTGTCAACATCTCACGAACCGAAAGGATTTGACTTTTGAAAGGATTTATACATGAACCTTTTTTTGTTTGGATCACCATCGGAACACATAGTTTAACTTTGTCGGTTGTCTTAGGGAACACCCTGTATATTGAATATTGATAATTGATCTCGTTTTTACGGGGGTGAAGTCAAATTATTAAATAAGTAACGTCACCGACTGCTTATTTTTCTAAATAATTTAATTCACGCCATTCGCTCAGCAGTTCTCTTGACTGCATTTTATTCTAGTCCAAGAAAATATTGAAAAAATCAGGCAGGAAAACAGGGAAATACAAATTAAAAAAAAATGTATTTGAATTTTAACCTGAAGAGCAAGAAACATGTATTTTCAATTTGCAAACTGTTTTATGTGCCGCATTTGAAATAGCGAGACCTTGCTTTATTTCAATTTTGAGGCGGGAGATGAGGAGAGGGCCTATATGGCCTTTCCACTCTCACGAATAAATCAGATTGCTTAATTCGGTTATCGATGATACATAGCAACGCCCATCCACTGTTACTGCTTCAAGAATAGACAACAGTTTTTAATGTGACGTCAGAGGCACGCCCATTTTTACGCAATTAACCAACACGAAAATAAACCACGTCCAATCTCCCTGGAATTAGAAAGTATTCACTCAGATAATAAAATTATTTTAATTATTTCGCACCGAGATATTTACATTTGCAATTTTGCAACGCATGCACGGAATGTGTTAATAATTGACTTGACCAAAATTATATGCAGTAGTTTCTTTGAGATAAACGTAAAAGTCTCATGGTCTAAAAATAACCAATTAGAATGTTCGTTCGCCATGACGACGCGAAGCCACGCCTATTCTCTCAAATCAGGAAGCACTTAAATAGGTTTTTACTGTGATGGCCATTTTCACTTCATTCATCGAATTCGTGATCAACCAATAGGTTAATGATGGAGTTTAATATTCGGAGCGGCAATTGTATCATTTCGCAATCGAAGTTTTACATAACACGAGCTATTTTCGCAATTTTTGCATTTTTCGATTTTCATGACATGCGGAGTCTGCTTAACCTTGAAACTCGAAAACTCGAAAAATATAATAGCAATAGTTTCTCCTAACGTAACCAATTCGAATAATTATTCGTAATAACGATACGAAGCAACGCCCACTTGAAGCCACGCCCATTGCGATTTCATCAGTCACGAAGCAATCAATTAGAAATTTCTTCTCGATTTTTATTTATTTATTTACATACTATTTATTTATTTATTATTTCTCTGATTGGCTTTTGAAGAGTTGGAAACGAGAGAAGAAAACTGAGCATGCTTCCTTCCCTGTGGCCTCAAAGTAACCAATCAAAACCCTTATTTCACACGGCAACATGAAATAACGCCCATTACGATTTCTTCAAATCAGGAAACGATCAATTGGAGATTCTTTTGTCGTTCTGACATCATTTTCTCGAGATATATAAATTTTCCGATTTTCGAAATGTACAGAACACCGGATTGTCCTGAAGGATTGAAGAGGAGGAGAGAAAACAACTGAGCAGCGCGCGCTTCCTTTCCTGTAGTGTTAAAACAACCAATCAGAACGCATATTCGTTATGAGGACACGTAGTTACGCCCACCGCGATTTCTTCAAATCAGAAAAGAATCCAGAAAAAGGCAATTTGTTCTTAATTTTACGCTTGGGCAATTTGTTCTTAATTTTACAGCAGATGACCGTCCACTTCATTTTCTCTTTCTGTCTAATTCGTAGTCAACCAATAAAAGAGTGACGGGGGCGGGTGGGTAATAATCATCATCCATTTCTTTTGACTTCGACAGCAAACACTCAGACAATACGTTTTTATTCTATGATTCTTTCGTAACGTACAATATTCTCTCTCTCTCTCTAATTCTATTAACCAATAAATGAATGGAGGGGAGGGGTCAATAATCATCATACACTTCCTTTGAATTCGACAGCAATCACTCTGACAATACGTTTTCATTCTATGACTCTTTCGTGACGTACTTACAATACACAGCGAGGCCTATCGGTGTATTTTTTGTACATCACGAAAGTCAGAAGCTTGAAGGGAAGGGGTTAGAAGAAAGACGAGCGTCGCACTACCCCGTTATCACGATTAAAAAAAAATGACCAAAGAGTTCATTGTCATAGCGACACAAAACAACGCCCTCTGCCACTCCTTCGGATAGAAAAGCAATCTGTTATTTGCTGTTAATGCGGCGGAAAGGAACGCCCATTGTCACTCCTTCGAATTGTTTATTTGAGATTAACCAATAAGAAAATGCGGCAGATAATTTTCGCACTGTACTTCACAGTATTACGCAAAACAAGTTTTGCCATTCGCCGATTGGTCTAAAATTGTACACGTGATAGAATACAAAGCAAGGCAAATCATGAGCAGGACAACTCCTTCAAGTCATTCCAGGTCTTTCTTCGATACAAGAAGGCGTAGGAAGAGACAGAGCGGGCGGACGAGCGCGAGCATCTCAAGGACCTCAAAGATAGATTGATCGATGAAATTAGGAACAGGAGGAAGAAAGGAAGAGAGAGCGCGAGCAAAAGTTCAAACTGGAGAAGAAGGTCCGAAAGGAAACGCGAGGAGAAGACCACGGAGCGCGTTCTGGAATGGAAGCTCAAGATCCAGTAGTGATTTGAGGAAGAAAGAGCGATTTTGGAAGAGTTCAAAGTAGAAACGCGATGGAAGTTTTCGCTGATTGAGGAAAACTGAGGAAGAGGAAAGTGACGAAAAGAAAGGCTAAAAGAAAGAAGAAGAAAACTGAGGAAAACTAAAGAGGTCCTACGAATCCAGATCTGATTTCGTGTCCGCCGATGTGAATTTTCTGAAAACTCGGCAGGTTGCTGAAGCCGATCGTCGGAACGTCGCTCTTTCTCAATAAGGCGTGAAGCAAAGGGGTAGGAAGCAAGTCGCTGCAGACGTGGAACAAACAGTGGTTGATCTAAAATTGTGAAGGTCGAATTTGGTGAAAATTTTGCCTGAACGAAACTTGCCTGAACGTCGTGCGATTGGGTGAGCTCACAGTGGGCCCTTTTGCACTTTCAGGAATCTTTGGAAAAGTGTTTCGTTTGGGTTGAAAGTGACGGGTAGTTTTATGGAACCGAATGAGAATATGTTGGACAATTTTGGGTGGTCGAAATTCAGGGCGTCACGATCAACGATCGTCATGGTGACGATTAGGTCTTCTGGACGAGACTGTGCTTTCTGCAACAACACGCGAGAGTACTCTATCAGGATCCAGTAGTGATTTGAGGAAGGAAGAGCGATTTTGGAAGAGTCCAAAGTAAAAACGCGATGGAAGTCTTCGCTGATTGAGGAAAAATGAGGAAGAGGAAAGTGACGGAGAGAAAGGCTGAAAGAAAGAAGAAGAAAACTGAGGAAAACTAAGGAAGAAGAAAATGGCGGAGAAGAAGGTTGAAAGGAAGAAAATTTTCCGTAATTTGGATGTGGGGAATATGAAAAAAATATGAAAGGCAAAGTAGCTGTTCAGTTGCAGAAATTTGAAGTTGCAACGGACAGGAAAACAAAAGTTACTCTTTGCTCCTCCTGCGTCGAAAAAGAACGCCTATCATAACCGCCACCAATTTAAGATTAACCAGTAAGAAAATGTTGACGGAAAGGAAGACCCCCGTTATCCTTCCTCGAATTTAACCTTAACCCATCAGAAAATGTATAAAATTATATTTCCGTTTTACAACACTAGACCTTGCAGTTTGCTTACCGTTCTAAAGGCACTTTCTTCTTTCTTCTTTTTTTTAATATTTGAGTTATACAGAGCGTCGATTGTTCTAAGTCTGAAATTTTTCTCGTGATATAACACATTGAGGAGACGAAGTTGGACGGATCCTAGAATTATTATAGCAACATACAGCAAGAGCCAGAAGAAAAGAAAACTGAACTAGCCTAAGAAGATTTTTGTTTACCATGAAGTGACCAAATGGTTTGGACCGGTTTACTTAGGGAACCAAAGTTGTTAACATACTCACTTTTTTCAAATGTTCGTCCAAGCTAGCCGATATCGCCGTTAAGATGACGCTGGTGAACGTCGCCCCCTCGACCCTCCCCTTGATCCTCCTGACGACTTTCAGATACCTCCGCTCGCGCTCCACGTACAACCCCGCCCTTTTTCGTCCTGATAAACTCGACTTGCGCAGCACGTTTGAGTCCTGTGGGTGCAAAAGTAAAACCAGGCGCGAGTCCAACCGGGCGAAATCCTTGATTCCACCTAAGAAAGAATTTACGGCCCGCGCATTTTGGATTTTGGGCACGTTGGTAACCGAGGCGTTCTCATCGGAGATTTGTTTGACCAGCAAGCTAAGGAACGTCATCCCATCGGCTATCACGTGGTGTATTCGGATTAGCAGAGGATACTGATTCGGGTGTGCTGAGTCTTCCGAATCAATGGGTTGGGTTCCGACCAGTAGTTCCCAAGCGGCGGTGTTGTCCTTAGGGAGCGGTTTGTTGCAGTAGTCCTGGATCGCTTTTCCTGAAACTTGGAGCGCCGGTAATTCCCGCACGATGTCATCCACGGTGAGCTGGTTTTTGATGAGAAAACTATGCCCCATGAAGTTTGCTCGGACGCAAGTGAGGCGAGCCGAGCGGAAGAACCGTTCGGCGCACACTTCCCTCGCGTACTTCAAAAAATCCGCCCCGGCGTATTCGATGATTAATAAATAGCTGACGATGTTGTTGCTTCCGTTGTCAAAGCACCCCCACATAACGTCTGGGCCTTTCAGCATACCACCAAAGTTCTCCTTGTATTTCATCATCAGAATAAGGGTGATTCCGATTTTATAAAACACAAGTGGCAGCATTAATATGTATAGGAGTATCGTAGTGAGCGTGGCTGAAACCATGAGTATCCAAGAAAGCATGACGTTATATTGCTCATTTTTCAAAACGAAACTGCCCTTAGCGACGTTCTAAAATAAACAAAACGAAAAAAAAACTGCTCTTAGCGACGTTCTAAAATAAACAAAACAAAGAAAAAAACGTAACGTGCGGAGGGGCCTTAAACTTTAAAAGCTCTGACGTTAAGTTGAATTTAAAAAATTGTATTGGGGTGCCTTGCGTGTCTGTTAATTAATTTGGCCTCTACTCGTTTAAAACAAGAGCGTTTAAATTAACGTGGGCGCTTTTAAGCGTTGGGATTGTTTAAGGGCGCCCGCGCATTTGCCGAGGGGGTGTAATGTGAATGAAGCGCTTACTCTTAAGATTGCGTACGTGCAGGCGAGGACTTCGAAGAATCGCAAGAAGACACCTGAAATCACTGCGTGCTGAGTTTGCGTGTCAAAAAAAGAAAGGGAAAAGCTGAGAACTCACTGAGTGGTTTGGAAAACTCGTCGCCGAGATGCATTTTGCAAATAAGCTGCCGATTTCCTGCGCAAAGGTGCGTTATAGCCTCATCCCCACCGAACACGTACGTGCGTAATTGGTTCGTTTAACTTTTTTATGGCATACCCGGCGAAAAAATCGCGAAGGTGACTATGTAATTGAGAAAACATAACGTATCAGAACGGGTTCATGTTTTTTCCTTGCAGAAAATTTTATTGTATCAAAAACGGGCGAAGGTCGCAAGTCATGATAATAATAAAGAAAAAGCAATTACTAGTAGCGCGTAAAGTCTTTCCTTTTAATTGCACTGATGTTGGAATATCTCAATTATTTTTTCTGTGCATTTTTTTTTGTTTGAGGTGTTGATGCATCTTGTAGAAAATTTCCGATGCATTTAAACGAGGTCATGTCGTAGCAATGTGCACAGTCCGAGATGCATCTATGTATACTCAAAGAAAACGTTAATCCTTTAATCCTTTTTTACATTTTCTTGCGTCTCTTTGATACTCGAACGAATGGCATAAAGCTGGAAAGTTTTAATAGTGAAAGCGATAAACAAAACCGGCGCATCCAAAAGAAAAAGCAATGTGCAGCCGGCCTTAAACACAAACGTCTTACATATTAATAAACAACCACCTATATTTTCGTTTCAATCATTTCCCATCTAATATTAAATAAGTTCAAAACAGTGAGTGGGTGAACAGTAGTGACAAATCGTCTCTCGATTGACTTAACACTTCTCCTTTTATTATTATGGTTATGGTTATGGTTGTGGGGTTATGGTTATGGTTAGGGTTATGATTATGTTTATGGTTATGGTTCCTGTTCCTGTTCCTGTTACTGGTCCTGGTACTGTTGCTGTTACTGTTACTATTCCTGTTCCTGTTACTGTTATTGTTGCTGTTACCGTTACTGTTACTATTCCTGTTCCTGTTACTGTTCTTGTATTATTATTATTATTAGGGTTATGATTATGTTTATGGTTCCTGTTCCTGTTCCTGTTACTGTTCCTCTTACTGTTACTGTTACTATTACTGTTCCTGTATTATTATTATTGTTATTATTATTATTATTATTATTATTATTATTATTATTACAACCGCCGCGCGATAATTTTTTTTTTTAATGCGCTGGAGTGTACACGAAGAAAATTACAGCCGACCGTAAAATATTTTACGACGTGAAAACAAAGGAATAAAATTTGATGCGCGGGGTTTTACACTAACAATAAGTAAGGATCGATAATAAAAAATGAATAATTAGAATAATTTAAGGCCGTGCTTCCATCACTGCATACATATTTATTTACCCCGCGCTAATGGGTTACTCTTATTAACAGACCTAGGCGGATTATAGGCGGACGCTCTTGTTAAATATACGAGGAACTACTAATATTCTGAAGCGATTATAGTCGGAAAAAAATCGAATCTTTAATGCGTCTGCCTTATAAAAAGTAAACAATAAACCAGAGTCCAAGCCCGAGAAGTTGTCACGCGTCGGTCGTCTCCAGCAGGTTACGAGCTGTCGGCGTCCAGACGCGGGGGTTGCGCGCGAATTATTAGGTGTGCTCTTTTTACCGCAAATCTCACTCAGATAAACGTCATTTCCGTTCGTGCGAAAAAGTAAGTTTGAGTGTGTATTTTAACCTGGCAACCAATAGGAGTGCACAAATGACAAGGTAAGAGATCGAAATCACAGTTCATACTTACACATACATATGCTAACGGGAATGACGTTTATCTGAGTTGAGATGAGATTTGTGGCAAAAAGAACACGCCTATTATTTCAAGCATTCAGATTTAAAGTTACGCACACTAATACACAAATACTTATAAGAGTATCACGCTGGAACCCCGAATAGAATCCACATCGGCACTCGGTTGTAAGAATCGTTCTTGCTTTGGTACACTTAATTTCATTAAATACTTTGATCATATCGGAACATGCCTGACTCATTTGTAAATACAAAATGAAGCACGTGCAGCTGCGAGCAATTCGTGGAAAATGAATTGGATACCGATTTCTGGCTTCCTACCGAAAACCAGAACGCTACTAACAAAGAAAATCGAGATTCCACATTGTACGGACTGTGAAAACAATTGTAGACTAAAAGGGGATGAGTATAAGTATGTTCTTGTTTACTTTTATTCCGTCACCTTTTCAACCCTCTGTTCAGAAATGAAGTTCTCGTCCGATGAGAATTGCAAGTAGAGTTTTTTTTTTTAATCTTGAACCGCATCAGAATTATAATTCTGTCCGGTTCAAGATTAAAAAGACTTTTTCATCTGTTCACACTTTTACACAGTTGTAAATTCTGTGCTACGGATTGTTGCACCGTAACATGTTTTGACATTGTATGAATTTAACTTTGATGAAATGGCTCTAAATTAATTTTCTTATTTTTAAAAGAGTTATTCGATATTTTTAGAAGAAAGCCTTTATTTATTCTAATTAAACCGAACTCATAGCGGGAAGACGTTATAGAAAACAAGAAATGAATATTTTATTTTGTTCTGTGGCCGACGTTAGATAATTCAAATCTTTAGGATTTGTTGAGTAAAACTATTGTCACGCGTCGGTCGTCTCCAGGTTACAAGCTGTCGGCGTCCAGACGCGGGGGTTGCGCAGCTTGGGGGTGAAAAGGGAGTAACAGGGATACTGCAAACTAACTCATTAAAACAACAAGGATTACCTTCATTGTTTAAAGGTCACAAATACAGATAACTGTATCCCACGACGACGATCAGATTAACTGATATCTTTTACAAATTACGCACATCTTTTATACTGCCGATGTACGTGACGTCATGACCAAATTCCGCAAAACTTTAAATGAACCCGTTCTTTGCTCGATTGCTGAAAAGGTGATGTCAGGATTTTCACATTGTTTCCAATCGTCATTTCTATTTTCTATTTCTAAATCGTGAATTAATTGATTGTGTTTAAACACTTATACAATGCCCTAATTATTTGCGTATTTGCAACTTTGCGGGTTCATGTTACGAGTTCATCGTTCATCGAGTCGTTGCACCAGCAAACCGCTTATCAGCAAATAATTCGTATTGCATTGGAAAAAATACATTTTAAATTAATTAAATACTATTTTCAAATGACAGTACGCAGTACGCAATAACCGCTATAGTTCTGATCGACTGGATATAAGAAGTTGTTTCTATAACCGAAATATTCCCAAATGAACACGCGTTCTTTTTGCAGTGACGGCGCTATACTTGGTATGAATTGAATGTATTATGCCCGTCTTTTTAAAAGTTACATTAAAGAATTATAACGTCTTCATAATTATTAATTCGAACGAAACTATAAAGGCAATTCTGTTACGCACGTAATTTACATCAAACGGTTGCTTCTGATGAAATGAGCGCGAGGGTGAGAGTGCCTCGGGCATATAAACCGTTCAGCGGCGAAGTTGAAATTTACGCCACTACTTTATTTATCCTTGTACTGGTTTTCACCAGATATCCTAGGAATGGCCGAGCTTTACTTACAAACTTAGATGACAACAATGATAATAAAAATAAAAGGCTTACGCTTTTTAATAACAAAACTATGTAATGCACAATAAAATATTTATATGGCGCTTATGCTAATTCTTAAGTATAACTACAATGGATTTTTTTTCTGGTGTACACGTGTGTATAAATACATTGTTGTCAATAAACAATAACGCATTTATAACACACATAGGCGTTTTTCTTAAAATAACTTTTTATACATATATGTAATAACTTTATTGGCTAACTACTTAAAAATACAATAAAAAAGCGAAACTGGTTGTGGAGTAAAATAATTAATAATTGGAAAAATTGCACCTTTTTATTCAATACCTGCAAGGAAAGTATGACAAACAACACATCAATAATTTTTTTCTAGAATTCTGTGACGAATTCGAAATTGAATTGAGTAAAAAAAGTACTGTTGCGGTAGAAAGTTTTACCGTACAGATTTACGAATTTACAAGTTAGTATAACATAATATAATATAATTTTATTAAGACTTTTTCCAATGTCACGGTGTCTTTCACATAAATAAAATGTAAATATGTTTAAAATTAAAAAAATATATCACAGTTCATGGCATTAACTACGTCGTCATTACCAAGCCTAGGCGCATTTTAGGCGGAAGGTTTCGTTAAATATACGAGGAACTACTAATATGCTGAAGCGATCATAGTCGGAAAAAGTTCTAATCTTTAACGCGTGTGCCCTGCAAAAACAAAACAATAAACCAGTCGAAGCCCGAGAAGTCTATGCGGCACGCAGTAACCACTACAGTTCTGGTCGACTGGATATAAAAACTTGTTTACATAATCGACTCGTTCCGAAATGAACTCGCATTCTTTTTGCAGTGACGGCGCTATAATTGATATGAATTAAATGCCAGTCTTTTTCAAAGCTACATTAAAGAATTATAATGATTTCGTAATTATTAATTTGAAAGAAACGTTATGTTACACACGTAATTTACATGAAACGATTGCTTGTGATGCAATGAGCGCGAGGGTGAGAGTGCCTCCGGCATAAAAGCAGTTCGGCGGCGACGTTGAAATCTACGCCGCTGCTTTGTTTGTCTTTGTACTGGTTTTTACCAGATATCCTAGGAATGTCCGGCCCTTAGTTATTACATATAGGTGTATATGACAAAAAATAATGCAAGACAAATGTAAAATATAAACGTATATAATTTTGAAATATTATCAGCAGAATTCCTTTATTTTATAGAAACAACTGTTTATTAGAAATTTGTTTAATTTAGATTTAAATAAGGCCGGTGTTCTCGATTCTCTCAGATCTTTGGGAAGCTTATAATAAAAAATTCCTACATATGACGGTGGTTTTTGGTATTGAGATGTATTGGGGTGCTCAGGACGTAGATTTTCTTCTTTGAAGCGGTTATTGTGAGCATGAACTTTTTCGGCGTTATTGAATTGGTTAGAGTGTACGTGTATATATGTAAGTAATTTGTATAGGTATATTGAGGGGACAGTTAAGATATTTTGTTTTATAAAAGTTTCTTTACAAGACGTGCGCAAAGACAAATTAAACACAAGCTTTATAATTCTTTTTTGAATGATAAATATTCTATTTAAGTCGACAGCTTGGCCCCAAACACATATCATGTAATTAATGTAATATATATTTAGAAGATCTTTAGTAACAACAATGCTTTTTAAGTTTAGGATCAAATAATAATTTCTGTTCAACTTCGATGCTACATTGTCAATATGATCGGTCCACTATAAGTGTTGATCAATTGTGAGTCCTAGAAATCTGGTACATTGTTTTATTTCGATTTTTTTTATATTTAAGTTTATTGGTGGTGTTAATTATTTTATAATAGAAATCTATGCAAACAGTTTTGTCATAATTGAAGTTTGTTCTTGTCCGATGAAAATAGTAAGTAGAAGGTTTTTTTAATCTCAAACCGGACAGAAAAATGAAGGGAAACACACTCAACGTTTCGCTATAGATTTATAGCTTCGTATTGACGAAGCTATAAATCTATAGCGAAACGTTGAGTGTGTTTCCCTTCATTTTTCTGTCCGGTTTGAGATTAAAAAAACCTTCTACTTAGTTTTGTCATAGTTAATGATCAGTCTGGTCTTGGTACACCGTTCATTAAATTGATTAGTGACAATATTTAATTTTCCCTCCAATATAGAGTAATTTAATGCTGTAATCAAAATTGTAGTGTCATCTGCAAACATATATACCTGCCCTTCTGTGACACGATTAGGTAGATCATTTATAAATAATAAGAAGATTAAAGGACCTAGAACACTTCCTTGGGATACTTCCATAGTAAGATCGAAATTGTTTGAATAATGTTCATGAATTTTTACACAGAGTTGGCATTTGGATAAATATGATTCAAGTCATTTTCCATTCCATTTCATTATTTTGTTCGAGCATAATATTTAGCGGGGCTTTAGTGGATTGATTAGTCTGGGATTTCACAATTTCCCACAATGTTTTATTTTTATTCTTGGCATTATTAATTTTATTGGAAAAAAATGTTTTCTTTTTTAAATTTACTTGGTCACGGTATTTCCTTTTTTGGATTTTATGGTTCGACTCTATATTGACGTCTGAGATAAGTTTTCTTAACCAATTTAATTGTTTTAAATTTTCCTTTAAGCTTGTTAAGTCGTTGTCATACCAGGGTAGTAAACAAGAAACTGGTTGTTGCTGTTTGTCAATTGTCGCATAATTTAAGGTCAAAATCGGCTGCACGATGTTGCCAAATTAAAGGGAAACAAAAGACTGCTGGAATTTTCTAAATTTTTAGAAAGAGAGAAAAACCCTCAAGCAATTTGACACGGTTTCTTCGCCATTAGGTGCTGCAACGTTGGAAATTCTTACTTTTTTTTTAAATTCAATGCCGAAAATTGCACAATTTGCCTTTGTGGAAAGAAGGTGACGTCAATCAAAATAAATTAACACCTCTTAGCATCTGCACGAGCAAACTCTAATCCACGTGTTTCCCTTACCAGAGAAAGTTTTACAACGAAACGAGGACTGAATGAACGTGCGGAGTCGAGAGGAAGTCAGGGCCGCGATTTGTCTAACAGAAATATTTACCACAAATACAAGCGACTTCGACCGTAACAGAGTTGAAAATTGGCGGCAAAACTGAAGTTGTAACATGGCCACGCCTTAAACAAAAAAATTACAGAGCTGTTAGTTTTTAACTACTTAATAAACTAAATTATATTCAGGTATTATTTTGTTTTGTTTGTGAAAGAAAATCGAGATCCAACTTCGTACTTTAAATCGGGGACAAAAGGGGATGAAAAGTGTGTTTACAACCCCGTCCGCAAGTTTTACATATGGCTGTTTATGTAGATTTTATTCGTGCTAACAGTTCAGTAGTATCGTTTCTACATATACAGGATGCAAAAAAAAATTCTTCTAAATGAAACACCTTAAATATTTTGACATATTTCGATTCTTCTGAAATCAAATGTATATACAGTGTGTCCCAGATAACATCTCCAGCATGGGGATCTCGCTTCCTATAAGAGATACGAACTCGGTTAAATTAGATTCTAATTAAATTACATGTAACTGATGTTGAGTAGATTTTTTGTGATGAGCATCGAGCAGTTACGGTATTTAATGATGGGAATAGTGCGTCATTCTGGCCGGTAAGTACCAAAATCATGTGTTCAAATGTAATAAATACAATGAAAATTATTCTATTTTATGTGAAAAAAAAACTTTGGACTTTCAATTGCGGTAAGCTTAAAACGATGAACTGAGGAAATCCATTTCATTAATGAACAACCCCTTCCCCCCTCCACGTTAATAAACCACAAGGACCCCCTCCTCCCTCCCACCCCATCGATCGCCCAATGCAGTTAATCATCAATCAAGCCGTGACGTGTATGGATGTCTTGAAGCTCTGCAGGGATTAAAATGGATTGGCCATAACACCGAAACCAGTTGAGGGACACCCTTGTTGTCAATATATTTTTTTTTACTTCATCCCCCTTCTACCACATTATCAGCAAACGTTGCCTAATTTAACTTACTAACTTACTTCTTTTATTGGAGTTTCCCGCCGCCGTTCGCGCTCGTTCGACCGGAACCGGAACATTTTTTTTTATATATAGAACCGGACGTGATACATGTTCGCCCCCCACGCTCCTCCTCCCGTCGTCCATCAGTATGTTCCTACCTAATCTAAAATCAATTGTTTATGCCCTGCTGGCGGCAAATAAGATTTATGGCCCGCCCCACTTCAGAAAGCAAAGCGGATTTATAAGCTACTTCTGGTCGACCAGACATCAAGCCCCGACGCGATTTTCTCCAGTCAAGATTGAAAATGCGATTTTATTTTCGAAAGGCAAACGTCGGATTTTATTACGGCAATAAAAGCCCTCCCCCTCCCGAACCCCTGAAATGCGAAGGAAACGACGCGAAAATTTCCGAAAATTCATTAGGTTTTTTTTTTTACTTTACTACTGTTCTTTTACAGCGGCAGTCGATTCAAAAATAAACTGCTCTGGCACGGGCGGCGGTTCTCTTCAATAATACTCGTATAATACTGCGATCGTAAACCAATGAAATCGTTTTGTTATTATTCGAACCGACGACTGAAACTACACGGATGGCTTCAGAAGGCATGTCACTGAATTTACTCTAAAACGAACACCCTCCAATCTTACCTGGACCTGGCGACAAGTCTGCGCTGAGTCTTTCACCACCTTTTCCCCTCGGCTAGCTACAGCAAGAATGGGGATGGGTAATATTATGATCGGGCGCCAGTACGGACTCAACCCAAGCTGATTGCATAAAAGCACCTCGTCAGCGTCCCCGGACTGACTTAGTGATTGCAGAAGGTCCCAAACAAAACTTGAGGCTACGCGTATCTTACTCCTAAGCGAAGGTAAAATACACAAAAATCCACAAAATTCGGGCTTTATTTAGGTACAACAGAAACGCAATACAAACACTATGCACGGTATCAGTAGATAAAACGAAAGTAAACAATAAATCGCACGTTATGATTACTGCTACTGAAACCATACGTGCAACGCATCGATAATTTATGAGGCCAGCCGAAATTCGCTCTCCATAAAGGGCATGCATTTATCGAAACGCGATATCAAAATCGTTAAGTAAAAAGAAAAACATGATTGACGATGAAGTTGAATGTCAAACGTGTCGAAGCGGTGGTCAGGTTATGTCCCCGGTACGGAGTCGATGGGGCAGCGTCACTTGATGGTATGTTCGAGAGCGGGAGAGTTTCGACGTGAGCCCTGGAGATGGCGGGACCGTCTGGGTGTGAACTCAACTCATGTAATTTGACACGGTTTCTTCGCCAACAGGTGCTGCAACATTGGAAATTCTTATTTTTTTTAATTCAATGTTACGTTGGGGGCCGAAAATTGCACAATTTGCCCTTGTGGAAAGAAGGTTACGTCAATCAAAATAAATTAACACCTGTTAGCATCTGCAAGAGCAAACTCTAATCCATGTGTTCCCCTTACCAGAGAAAGTTTCACACCGAAACGAGGGCTGAATGAACGTGCGGAGTCGAGAGGAAGTCAGGGATGCGATTTGTCTAACAAAAATATTCACCACAAATACAAGCGACTTCGACGGTAACAGAGTTGAAAATTGGTGGCAAAACTGAAGTTGTAACATGGCCACGCCTTAAACAAAAAAATTACAAAGCTGTTAGTTTTTAACTACTTAATAAACTAAATTATATTCAGGTATTATTTTATTTTGTTTGTGAAAGAAAATCGAGATCCAACTTCGTACTTTGAATCGGGGACAAAAGGGGATGAAAAGTGGGTCTACAACTCCGTCCGCAAGTTTTACATGTGGCTGTTTAAGTAGATTTTATTCGTGCTAACAGTTCAGTAGTATCGTTTCTCCATATACAGGATGCAAAAAAAATTCTTCTAAATGAAGCACCCTAAAGCGTCACTTGATGGTATGTTCGAGAGCGGGAGAGTATCGACGTGAGCCCCGGAGATGGCGGGACCGTCTGGGTGTGAACTCAACTCGAGTGGATAAAACGATTAACTACCAGGGGATAGTATCGCACTTGAAGCAGGAAAGTATAAAGCGAGATTAAAACTGTAACAGCAACAGAAAGCTTAAAAAGAAAATAAAGAAAGCCGTTAGCGTCCATAATCGACACATACAACTCGCTCAATTTACCTGAGTTTACTAACTGCTCAGGCTTCGAATGAGGCTTTAAACTGCCACAAAATTCGCTGGCGGTGTAAGGGAAGATTCCGGCGGAGCCGTAGGTAAGTTCTTCTGCTAAGTAACGAGCAAGAACTACGTTAAATTCACAACCACACAATAACACACCTTTAGCCGGCGAGAGCAAGAAACGAATGACAAGTAACGGCGAAATGCGTTGGAAAGCTAAAAATACCAGCCAATCAGCTGAAGGGTCGAATACGGGTTTAATGCCTCGATAACCAATGAAACTGCCCGTGATTGTATTTGGTCAGATAAATACGAAACTCGGTGGATGATGAGTTGTTGTTGTACGTACTCCAGACCATTGCGAACCAGACGGGGAAAGCAATCGGAAGAGCCGAAGTTCACGAAAATCATCTGCTCAGGGATGCTGTTAACTACAGCCCGAATTTAAACCGCAAATATCGCAGACCCAGGAATGCACACGTAGCGGTCTGAAAAGTGTCTTTTCGGACTGTTGTTGCTGACAAAATAAAATGATACTACAGATAACGCATAAATACAGAAAAATGGGAACAGAGGCTTTAAGCCTGAACCAGAAAAATGGGAACAGAGGTTTAAGCCTGAACCAAGTGAGACACGAAGATCACAGATGAGTTGTTGCCACGTATTGAAATATAACAGCCAATGAAAGGGTTTCGCTCAATACACGGACTGAGCTCGAAAAGCAATCTATCCACAACTGAACCAATCAGAATCTAGATACTCTGTTGTAACTACACGTATTTAGTCGAACCGTAGACAAAATGGACCGCTTATTACCGACGCCGTTCCGCGGAATTGTTGTATTAATGTAACATATTGTAAATTGTATCATATTGTAAATTGTGTCATTGTAAATTGTAGATTAGTGAATCACGCGAAAATGCCAAGAACACGCAAATAAAATTGACTGGATTGAGCGCCGGAACAGTATATTGCGATGCATGCAAACGCTATGCAGGAGCGCGCCAGCCAATCACAGTGCGCAGAATTTTGTAATCAAATAATTTTCGTTCCTAGCGTTCGATTAATTTGTAGCTTTGTGAAAACATGTACGACCCTAATCCCTACCTTCCTGCCAAATTGCATGCAGATCGTAGCGCTAGAAAAATTGTTACGCGGCCGGAAGTACTTCTACACTTTTGACGCAATTTCCTGCGGAACCGCCCGCTAGATTTCAATGACCGAGACACCAAATGAAAGTTTATAAAAAGAGCTTTCCAATGATGTCAAGAAAGTCATAGGTTGTCGCGGAAACAAAAGAGTTTCTTTTGTTAAAACATTTCAACCCCTAATTACCTGGGGGTTATGACGTCAGAAGTGGCCCGCCGCCAGCGCTAAATCGCCCACGACCGAACACAGCGAAGTGACGCAGTTTGAATCAACAGAAATTGACATGAAATCGTTTTGTTATAACTCGAACCGAGGACTGAAACTGCACGGTCAGCTTCAGAAGCTAATGAAAGGATTTCGCTCAATACACGGACTGAGCTCGAAAAGCAGTCTATCCACGACTGAACCAATCAGAGTCTAGATACTCTGTTGCAACTACACGTATTTAGTCGAACCGTAGACAAAATGGACCGCTTATTACCGACGCCGTTCCGCGGAATTGTTGTATTAATGTAACATATTGTAAATTGTATCATATTGTAAATTGTAGATTAGTGAATCAGTCCCAATATCATGCGAAAACACTAAGAACACGCAAATAAAAGTGAATGGATCAAGCGCCGTAGCAGCACGTTGCGATGCATGCAGATGCTATGCAGGAGCCGGGCGAGCGCGCCAGCCAATCACAGTGCGCAGAATTTTGTAGTCAAACAATTTCCGTTCCTAGCGTTCGATTAATTTGTAGCTTTGTGAAAACATGTACGATCCTATCCTCTACCTTGCTGTCAAATTGCATGCAGATCGTAACGCTAGAAAAATTGTTACGCGGCCGGAAGTACTTCTACATTTTTGACGCAATTTCCTGCGGAACCGCCCGCTAGATTTCAATGACCGAGACACCAAATGAAAGTGTATAAAAAGAGCTTTCCAACGACGCCAAGAAAGTCGTAGGTTGTCGCGGAAACGAAAGAGTTTCTTTTGTTAAAACATTTCAACCCCTAATTACCTGGGGATTATGAAGTCAGAAGTGGCCCGCCGCCAGCGCTAAATCCCCCACGACCGAACGCAGTGAAGTGACGCAGTTTGAATCAACAGAAATTGACATGAAATCGTATTGTTATAACTCGAACCGAGGACTGAAACTGCACGGTTAGCTTCAGAAGCTAATGAAAGGATTTCGCTCAATACACGGACTGAGCTCGAAAAGCAGTCTATCCACGACTGAACCAATCAGAGTCTAGATACTCTGTTGCAACTACGAGTACACGTATTTAGTAGATAAAATGAACTGCTTCAAAGTAAACTTTCAAATAAATAAAATAGACGATTTTAGATTTTAATATTTATTCAATAAGGGGTTAAGTTCTCGGCGAGCGCGAAAATTCGATTTAGAAAAATAAAAAAAGAAAAAAGAAACGTGGGTGGCTGCAAAACGGTGTGACTTTCCGAGTGCGAAAACTCAATTACGGGGGTGGCAAGATAATCCACGTAGGCCTGAGTGACGCGTTATTTGCTTATGAATTATGGAGGAGGGTAATGAAATAAGGTCACGCGTTTCCATTTTTTGCGACGCTCCCCCGTAATGGAATGGCTATACAGGTGTACACACCATTAACGTTATCAGACGACCGTTGTTAAGTGAGTCACAATATTCCACTCTTAGATTTTAGATTTTTTTTGCTTTTTAGGTAAGGGGCGTCGCTTTAATTGAATTTTACTTTTGAAGACACCCACAAGATTCAAAACGAAAACAGAAAAACCTTTCTCTTTCTTCTTGTAATGTTCCTTGAAAATTTAAAATACAAAGAAGTCTGAAACGTTGAGCGAACCACAATTCCATTTTTAATATTTTTGGGGCTGCCTTTTTTAACAAGGAAAATGACAGTGGTTGAATTAAAAAATGAATTATTCGATTGCTGTCAGAAATTATGAACTAATAATTAAAAATTATGAAAAATATCGTTTCCGATTGAAGGTGAAGTGTGCTACCACTTGAAACTTTTAATGTTATTCTTCCTAGACAGCTTTCCCGAGTCTAGCTCTGGTGAAGATGGGGGTGGATTTTAAACGCTGTAAACTAAGAACGCCAGGAAAATAAAAAACCCAGATGAAGGATTCACTGCGGACCGATTTCCAAACCCCCAAGAGCGTGCGTAGTACTTTTTTAACCCCTAGGAGATTTTCGTTCGCTCGTGCGTTCAGTGTAGGGAGTAGACAATAACACAACACAATTGTCGGTGAAATATTATTGATTCAAACTTTACTAGGGCCCGATTTCTTCACCTACGGATAAATTTATCTGCCAGGTAGTATCCTCAAAAACTATTACCGATACAATGGTTCCTAAGGATAATACCTAGCAGATAAATTTATCAGGATGTGAAGAAATCGGGCAAAAATGCGCGAAGCTCAACGAAAGTCAAATAATACGACACGAACGTGAAGAAATCGTCACAATTACGGAAAACTTGCATTTGTATTTTTGTTTAAAGCGATGCAAATTTTCACGACTTGCATGGCCAACGACCAAGGCGTTGAACCTGCAAGCGTAAACACAACTTGCAAGTAACTGGAGCATTGTGTAAGTGTCAGCGCAATCAATTAATTCGCGATTTAAAAAAAAATGATGGATGGAAACAACATACAAGTCCTGAAATTCCCGTTTTGGTAACCGAGTAAAGTACGAGGTCTTTGGTGCGGGGCCAACTAAACTTTGTGGATTTTTGGTCATGACGTCACGCACATCTGTAGTATAAAATAAGCGCGTATTTTGTAAACAACTTTAGTTATTTCTGATCGCCTTCGATGGATGTCAGTCTTCGAAGGACCAAGAAACGTACGTTCGTGACAAGCAGTCTTCGACCAACATGCGATAATAGGTCAATCAAATCTTAAATGCCCACAAAACAAAACAACGCTAGGGATCAGATCAGATCTGATCAAACAAGTAGACTTTTGTTCAAAAAGGAGACACGGAGTTCATGAACTATTTAAATTAATGAACGCAGTTAATTCATATTAAGCGTCTTAAAGTCGTGCACCGCAACGTGCCGGTATTGTCCACAAATAAATAAAATAGTGAAGCAAAGTGTGTGCTTTACAGGTTAGGTGTAGCTGGCGGAGTCATGTAGAGTCAAAGTCGTCCTTGGAATTCGGCGTGTAATCAGCGGTAAGTCCGCTTCACGATGCACCGCTTGATCGGGAAGCAAAAGGCTTGCTGCCACGACAACAGACAATTGCCCCCCCCCTCCCTACCCACATCCGGCGGATGATCAGCCAATACCGAGATCGCTAATTAATTCGGCAGGAAAGAGTGCAATAAATATTCCAATAAATAAAAACGATTCTAAATGAAAAAGAGAAACAAAGGACATCAGCTAACGCTCTTAATAACTCAATTTGGAACATACCTGCTTCATATTAACAGTTCGTTTGGACTAAATGCTACTAGCACTTCATAGGACACGTCGAATCGAACGAATTCTAGTTGAATTGTACAAATTGAATCTTACAAACGTAATTGCATGAATTCACGGGACATAATACAGCACGCAACCTGACTCGAACGGTGTCGGCATCGATAATTGCCAGAAGAATGGGCCCGTATGAAAGTATTTCCGCTTTTTCCCGTCCCCTTTTTACTTAGCAGAGCCAAAACGACCCAACTAATCGGAAAAAGGTGTCGTCGGATTATTATATGAAGTAAAGGACCTACTACAAGAAGTCAGCTGTTACATTCGGATTTTGGGTTTCGTTGTTGCGCATGATTAGGCTACCCTTCGTTTTCGTACGGTGTTCATGTTTCAGTCGTTTGCGGCGGCGGCGGCGCGGAGTTCGGCCACGCTGCGATTGAGCGAGTGATTTGCTTTCTTCTTCCTCGTCGAGCGTTAACAGGACACGTATTCTTACGGTTATTTCTAAGGTCAGCCGTAATAAAGGACATAACCAAAAATATCCACATTCATTAAGTTAATACGCAAATAATTTGAGACTTACACGGTCTTGCAGAGACTTATACAACGCATTATTAATTAATGATTAACAGATTGAGCTAAAATATTGCTATATATTGTCCGGCTGGTAGCTCTATTTGTTGTTGTTGTTGTTGCTGGTCAAGGTTTTGGGTTCTGAAAGGATGAAAACCCTCCAACTCTTATCTCCAGTTAACCAAAAGACTTATTGGCTTTATAGGCGTGAGAACGTCGGAATTCACGATGGTCAAATCAGCACTCCAGCTTTACACCTCCCGTGTGAATTAAAATTTGCTACACCAATTAAACACTTATTCGCAATGAACTCAGAATCTCACATCAAAAATGTTTGGCTTAATAACTTGTTAAAGTGCTGAAGGCATAATTCTCAATTTTAATATAATAAAATAACAACAAGGAGTGACGGCTTGCGCCAAGCCACGGTTCATTATCACGTTTAAATTTTGATTTAATTTTTTTTGTCCCGGCTGCATTGTGATGTCTTGACTCCAAGTGCGGTTACTGTTCGTCACTCAATGAAATTCACTTTCAACTTAATACGTTTAATACCATAAGATTCCGAAGTAAAAATTTCAATCAATATTTTAAACTTTTAGAAGATTTTTCCTCGACCCGATCAACTGAAAATCTCACGAAATTCGTTGCATCTTCGCATTTTAAAGAGTCCTCGTACCACTAATCCAGTGCGTTCTAACTGTCACCGTTCCACTTAGGCCGCGAGCGGATTAATACTAGGGACATTTTTTGAACTGTAAATTAGAGTGTCTATGCTGCATAAACAAATACAGGGGAGCTTTCTAAGGATTCGGGGCAAGCTTTATCATTTCGGGCGTAATGTAATTATTAGCTCAATACACGGACAGAGCACGAAAAGCAGTCAGTCCACGACTTAACCAATCAGGGTCTAGGTACTCTGTTGTAATTACTACACGTACTTAGCCGGACCGTAGACACAATAAACCGCTTCAAACTACACTATCAAATAAATAAAATAAACGATTTTCGAATAATAATAGCAAGGAGTGACGGCTTGCGCCAAGCCACGGCTCATTATCATGTTTAAATTTTGATTTATTTTTTTTTTAATTCCAGCTACATTGACTCTAAGTTTGGTTATTGTTCGTCACTCAATAAAATTCACTTTCAACTTAATACGTTTAATACCATAAGATTGAGAAGTAACAATTTCAATCAATATTTTAAACTTTTAGAAGATTTTTCCTCGACCCGATCAACTGAAGATCTCCCGAAGTTAGTTGCGTCTTCGCATTTTAAAGAGTCCTCGTACCACTAATCCAGTGCGTTCTGTCACCGTTCCACTTAGGCCGCGAGCGGATTAATACTAGGGACATTTTTTGAACTGTAAATTAGTGTGTCTATGCTGCATAAACAAATACAGGGGAGCTTTCTAAGGATTCGGGGCAAGCTTTATCATTTCGGGCGTAATGTTGGCGGCGATTCCGCGAATCGTTTTGTTATTACTCGAACCGAGGACTGAAACTGCACGGTTGGCTTCAGAAGCCAATGAAAGGGTTTCGCTCAATACACGGACAGAGCACGAAAAGCAGTCTGTCAACGACTGAACCAATCAGAGTCTAGGTACTCTGTAGTAATTACTACACGTACTTAGCCGGACCGTAGACAAAATGAACCGCTTCAAACTACACTATCAAATAAATAAAATAAACGATTTTCGAATAATAATAACAAGGAGTGACGGCTTGTGCCAAGCCACGGCTCATTATCACGTTTAAATTTTGATGTAATTTTTTTTTATTTCAGCTGCATTAACTCCAAGTTCGGTTATTGTTCGTCACTGAATAAAATTCACTTTCAACTTAATACGTTTAAGACCATAAATTTCCGAAGTAACAATTTCAATCAATATTTTAGACTTTTAAAAGATTTTTTCACTTGGGGATCTACTGAAAATCTCATGAAATTCGTTGCGTCTTCGTATTTTAAAGAGTCCTCGTACCATTAATCCAGTGCATCGTCCATGTCACCGTTCCACTTAGGTCGCGAGCGGGATAATACTAGGGAAATTTTTTAATTCGTAAATGCTGTATAAACAAATACAAAAATAAGGAAATTAAACTGTAACAAAACTGTGGCGAATCCGAGACTTATTTCGAACACAGCCTCGACTGGGCTTTCGTTCACCCTGGCGCTTCATTAACATCTGAACCACGCCCAACTTTCTCGAGCTACTTTGACGCAACAGCTGATGAAAAGCAGGGCAACAATGTCTTAGATAACCAAACCATGCTAGCTCATAATGAGTTTCCGCCAACTTCGACGACAATCCGCCAGCTCCGGCGATTTATATAACCGACATCGACTTCCAAACTCCTCCTTTCCCGAAATGTTTTTCCACGCCCGTCCCTTCTGTATACCTAAGCGGCTTACTGATGTTTTAGGATCGCCAAGCTAATTTCATAATAAAAACAGGGCCCCGGAATTCGAGCGCCCTCGACGCGCTCCCTCGCCCCATCGAAGCCGAGCAGTAGTGATGACTTTTCAGGGCCGGCCCCACCGCAGAAATACCCTTCGCAAACGTTGTTTCATTCAATTATTTCTATTTAATTTTAATTTAGAATGAAAACTCCGCCGTCGGAACTCGATTAATTACTATTGGAAAACAACAACTGTCAGGATGGCAGGCTCTTTGATAACAGAATTTGTAATTTGGTCAGAATTTAGACAACCTTACGCAAATTGGGCGTTAATTAAAAAAAAAAAACTGATCGTAATTTCGTTTGGGAATTATTTTCTAATTCTGGTCGGAATTATATATATGTCGGTCCGTCTTGGGTATGTTATATAAGTCAGCTGACTGATGTTAAATAGGTGGAGGTCAAAGGTGATGGCTCTCTACGCATTCAATATCCAGATTCACGGCTGGTAAGTCATTCTCAAATAAGGCAAACAAATATTTACGTGCTAAAGCACTGAAAATATGAAAATTTGAATGCATCCCTGGATGATTCAAAATAAACGTCCGACCCGTCGACCACAGGTAGTATACAGAAAAAGAAAACAAAATGCGTAGGGGGTCTAATATCCACAGTTTTTGAGATAAAATGCATTGCAGATTCAGATATAAATTGGTTAATGGGCACTAGTACAGCAGTATTGCGTCAGAAGAGCAATGAACTCGCACGTAACAGAACGAAACACTAGCATTTAGCTCGAAATGAAACTGTAAAACGTTTTTATTTACGGCTGTCTGCGGAAAAAAATTATAATACACAATTCAATCACACGAATTTCGGATTTGAGATAAAGGAGGTTGATTTATGAAATGCCTCCGATAGATTTATTTCTCGCAATTTCATACTTGCATGACCTTGGTGTATATGTTCCTAACGGATAAGACAGTTATTCTGAATTACCCTGTATTCGAATACACTATGTTCGAATTTTTACGTTCATTTTTAATTTTTCGCTTTTGTTGGATTTACTTAGGCTCGCCCTTTTAAAAAAAAAAAAAACTCCTTTTTAATATTCAACACTTTTTGTTTCAATTTCATTCAATGATTTATTTGTTTTCGATTTTTTTTTACGACTCGATTCGCTTTCCTTGGTTTGACTTCATTGAGGGAGGTCCAATTTACTTGAATTAGGTTGACCCTGAAACTATTTTCCTAGATAATTTTTTATATTGTTTTGGCTTTGTTTTTCCCAATATTCGCTTTTTAAATTTTTTTAATTTTAGGTACCCATATTATTAAATTAAAAGAAAATATTCTTTTTTTAATACCACTTCTGCGATTTTTTCTTTACACTGACGTAATACTATAATTATTGCAATTTTGTGTTTTTAATTCTCTTCTTGGGCTCAATTTACTGTATTCCATCAAACGGAGTCTGCAAATTTCGTAAATCGTAGCACGTAAACACCTGAATACGGAATAAACGATCCAATATAAAAGAGAGAAGGCACGAGAACACGATAACAAACCTTTCATCCTGTATAGATAATAAAATAATAATAAAAATAAAATAAAAAAATATAAAAATAATTTTTGTTGTCGACCTAAAAAAATTTTTGTGTCTTCAGATGTAGTCGAGAATTACCCGAGAACATACTGATGGGACATCCTGTATATTATTTCAAGCTGTAAACGCCCGGAAAATTTGATCCTATATTTTATTCGAAATTTTAATTTAGTTTGATTACCGCAAGTGGAATTTAACCTGTTTTATTTTAATATAAACTTTCTCAGAGAAAATGAGCTGGACAGGAAATACTGTAGTCATAAAAATAATAGTTTCTGATTACTTTACTCGCTGAAAACCGTCGCCTTCTTTCCTACCGTGCCAAATTAATATTGAAAGCTTGTTAAAATTGCCTGCCCCCTGATTTAGGCAAGCTTTGTAACGCCTGTAAGATAAGCGAGAGAGGTGGACGTTCTTAAGATAAGCGTTCAGGCTCGGCGGCGTAAGCGAATGAAAAAGTAAAGTAATATCCACCGAATGTATCCACCGGGAGTATCGAACGAGAATCTCTACCGAGAGTCTCGAAAAGGTTATCCACCTAACCGTTCAATGATGCCGTTATTTTTGCCATAACTCCCTAGAAAATCCCTTCAGCGAATCATGAGTGACACACGGAGGAAATCAGCCCGAAGTCCAAAAATCAATCGAAACATCCCCAAGATCTTTATTCCTCAGTGCTACATAAGATATATTATTTGTTATCTTACATGTCATGTAACATTTACTTTTTCAAAATTTCCTTACACTAAGTATAAGTTCTTTGATATTTCTTTTCTTTTGTACTTGTTTATTTTTTGGTTTTTATCAATTTAAATTAGTACTTAATAAATCCATTGTAGCACACGAGCGGTTTTATTTATTTGTACAGTTTCGGAGCCAAGAACCTACGAAAGACTTCGAAAGAGTAGAAAAGAGTTGTTAATTATTCAGATAAAAAAAATACCTGGTGGCAGCAATAATTTATTATTCAAAAATGTCTTTGACTCATTTAAAGCTCGCTACATGCTTGAATTCTACATTGCTGATAAGTGGCGGAATTTTCTTAAATTTTTCTAATCCCCAAAGAAAAACCAAATTATAGTATTTTAACATGTTTTCAAAGCCACCAAGCAGATATATGCCTACCGTTCGACTCGCACGTGTGGGGTGGAAATTTGTGCCTTCAGCAATAACCAATCAGAGTCAAGGTTTAAAGAAATTCTCTTTATGTGGACACAAACGCGGAAGTCACGTAAATACGTTGCAAATCGCGTACAGGGATGCCAACGATAACTCGGAGTACTCAGATATGTAAAACAAGCACAAGGTTGCCAACTTTTCTGAACTTTAGAGCAGTGACTCGAAAACGCTGTTACTTTTGCTCACTCTGTAATAGTAGGATTCTGTCCCAATTGGTTTAAACCCAAACTGTTCCATGCTATTCTGAAAAGAACAGAAGGACAGTGGCGATAATTTAGTAATCCAGATGCTACCATTTAAAGCTTCTATGTTCTATGATATAAGACTAAGGGCCCCGTGGAAATTACTCCAGCTGAAGGTTATACTGTGAAGCAGTTCCCAAAGTCCCCAACGGCTTGCGTTTGCTATTCTTGTACCCCAAGGAAATTTTCCTATACTCGTGCGTTCAGCATAGGTTTTGACAATAATGCAACACAATTGACTTAGAAGTTCCTATTAATTGAAGCATTACAATCAAATTATGTGACTCGGCAAAAGCCAAATAATATAACATCAATGTTAAAATATAATAAACGGAAGTATCGGTACTGATCCAAATGCTGGACTTTATTGCGATGCGAAATTAAGGAATAATTTAAATTAAATGGCATAGTTAACTCTCTTATTATTACTCTCCGTAAATTATGCACTGCATCGTACCCATAATATATGCAGTTCTGCGGACAAATAAAGCAAGAAGGGGTATACGTTACAGGTTAGCCGGTCGTTATTAATTAGAAAAAATGGAATACTAAAACCGAATCATATTTTCCTCGTTACTTTTAATTCGTAACACTTTCTTGTTTAGTCTGTCTTGCAACTTAACATACTCTTTGATTTTTTCCGATTCATTTGTCTTAAAACGCAAAGGTTTACCTCAACGGTTAAAACAATAAACAATTTAAAATTTAGGAAAACATACGGTCTCTACTTATTTATAATTTCTGTCTTTCTTTTTTATAATGATACAATGTGCGCAAATTTGTGTTTCAATCAGCTTTTTCTAAATAATGTTTCTTCGGGGTGGGTGTTTTAGTCACTGTTTAATTTTTTCATTTAATTTATTCTCATTAAAAAAGGAAAACAATTATCTTTATAATTGCAGACAAGAGTAGAATAAATTGAAGGTTTAAAGTGAATTAGTGAAGTTGTTTTATTTATCTTAAAACTTAAGTGAAAGTTCGCATTCGTGAAAAGAATTATCTGAGGAAACACTTTTATTTTTTAAGGCCGTAGCAATTAATAAGCTAATAACAAACGTAGAACGATAAATATAATAAAATTAATTGCGATCAGAGAGTTTATTCCTTTTGATATTTTCTCTCAATTTTTAATTAATTTTATTTTACTCTAACGCTGATCGCTGCCACTTTAATGATTTTATTTCAGTTATGGTATTTATTTTTATTTTACCGCTATCAATAATTGCTTTAATATTATTTTTTATTTAAAAATTAATTAATTGTTGTTAAAAGTCCCAAAATCTGACTCATCATAATTCATTTTGATATTTTTGTCAATAGTGCCAACCTGTCTTGGACCAAGTTGCAAGTTCCAGGTAAAGCTGGACAGTGCAAAATAAATTCTACCAACCTTGTTGGGATGCGACTGCAGCTCCCTCTGTACATAACTCTAGAAGCTAGTAATACCCAAAGTCATCAATGTTCCGATCTATTTCTGGTCGAAAGTGGAGGAGAACGGGGGTGAAGCAGTCGCCCAATACCCTCTACCGACATCAACGGTGCCCCCAATCGAACACCCACTTTTCCACCCCTGAGCTCCCCCAAATTAAAAAAATCCCAAAATCTGTATGTGGGCTGCGTGTCATAATTCGTTATGACTTTTTATCAACAGCGCCAACTTGGCTAGAACTAGGTTGCAATTTTGGTAGAGCCGAATTGTGCAATATCAGTTCTACCAACCTTGCCAAGTTGCGACTCTTACCCCCTCTGTGGGGGTAATACCAAAGCCATCAACGTCACTCAAAAATACATTCTAAAATGTCGTTTTAAATTTGTCACAATGTCAACGCGAAAAAAGAAAGGGAAAAAGTCAAAAACCAAAACCGCCGTCCCCCCAACCCCCGACGAACCGTACGAAGAACCTCCGCCCAAACCCCTCTCAGAGGTTCCCATCTATTTCTGGTCGAACTTAGGGGACGATGAGGAGCAGTCGCCCACGGTCCCCCCGCCTACCCCGGCGTACGTCACCGACGTCATCAGCGCCCCCAGTCGAATCCCCAACGAGTTTCCGTCCCTAACATCCTTCCAGCTCCCGTACGTCAAAGAAGTGGGGGTAAAGAAGTGCATCGAAATCCTGGGGGAGTTCCTGGGCTGCCGCAACTTCGCCTTCGACTACTTACAATTCTGGTTCCTGGACATGCTCACCGATTGCCTGTGGAAGACTCAAGACGAGTATAACTTGCGCGACAAAGAGCAGAAGATCGTGATGGAATGGGTGCTGTATTTCTTCAAGGTCATGGCCGGTAGGACCTCTCTCCTCCACATTTTTTTCCTAAATCGAAATCATTTGCTGACAACAGTTTCTGTCGCGTCAATGCGATAAGGAATGACGTTTTGGAGTAACCACTTTTAGGTCCAGTTTTATAAATGGGGTTCAACTTTGAGCTGAGGTTTAAACCCTTAGGTCGAGTTTTACAATTGCAGTTCAACTTTGAGCTGAGGTTTAAACCCTTAGCAACGATTATTTCAAACAATTGTTGTGAAGGATTTAAGCTTCGGCTCAAAGTTAAACCGTCATTGTAAAACTGGGCCTTAGCAACGATTATTTCAACAATTGTCGTGAAGGATTTAAGCTTCGGCTCAAAGTTAAACCATCATTGTAAAACTGGGCCTTAGTAACGATTATTTCAACAACTGTTGTGAACTTCGGCTCAAAGTTAAACCGTCATTATTGGGCCTAAGAGTATTTTCATCCTCTTAAAACAAAATGGAGATACTCTGAGAGTGTACTTGAACAATCAATCGAAAATGCCATAATTTGTTGGAAATCATTTTCATTGCAGATCCCAAGTTGAGGTACTCCAGGAAGACGTTGTTTACCATCTTCAAGGAGGCAATCCTATTGGCGGGCGATGTGATAACCGAGGGTGTCGTTGCTGACGTTCCTCTTCCACAAAACTTGTTCACATTGGTTTTGGAGGTGGAAGAAGGTGATGAAGATGAGACGAGCGAAGAGGACACGGATGAATCCTCGTCACTTTCGACCATATCCGTTTCGACTTTCAAATCGGAAAACGTCATAGAAATGCAATTCGATGGCCAAACTAAAGAATACGTCGTCGGTAAAGGTCTTGGCGATGACAGTTCTGGTAAGCACCAATTTCGGACGGCGGCGGCGGCGGCACGTGGTTTCTAGCATCTCATGCCTGCCCCTTTTTCTTGTAGATTCTTCAACGTCCAATGAATCGCTGGGTGATACAACCACATTCACAATATCCGCCAAATCAGAAGGTGACGACGCAGAGCGGAACTCTTCGTCAATCCAGATGGCCGAAGAAGAAGAAGAAGAAGTTTTCGAACCAGTCCAATACAAGGATTACAAGCAATTTTACCAGCCGGATCCAGAAATTCCGCCGCGATTTTTACCTCTTCCTGAAGAACACGAGCGGAAAATCCTTTTGGAAGAACCGATATCATCCTCCTCGTCTTCCAAGTCCGACGCAGACGAAGATGAAGGCGAAGACGAAGGCGAAGGCGAAGACGAAGGTGAAGAGGAATCTTCAGGTAACAAGACGAAACGACAACACCAAAGGCAGTCCTTTTTTCTTAACGATTGTTTACGCTTTCAGAAAAGTCGTCTTACGTAACTGGTAAGTCCGATCTGCATTATGCTGAAGGTCAACTCAAAATCCAAATCTAGATTTTAATTACTTGGAAAGGGTCCCTCCGAGGGAAACTTGCGACGAGAAGAAGGACGGGGATGAGACGCAAGCGACCGTGCAAAATGATTCCGGCAGATTGAAGAAGGCCTCTGCCGATCAAGATCAAAAGCAAAAGCGAGCGTCGCTCCAAATAAGGACAAACTGGGAGGACCAAACTGGTTCGAGGAAAGTCTCGAACGACCAAGACCAGAACTCGTTGGAACTCACCGACTCGCAGATTCTGGAAAAGCTAGCGCAATATGAGCTGTGGGAGCAGAGGTTGAGAGACATGGATGACTCCGAGAAGGGTTGGGTGCCCGTCGGAGAAAACGCGGAGCAAGTTGGTCCCGTTAAGGTAAAGAGCGAGGATTTTTGCGCAGACGGGGACTTCAACGATCTAATTCCAGAAGTCGAAAACGAAGATTTCAGGCAGGACAACAGGAGGTTGATAAGCATGGGGGTGCTATGCGCAATCATCGACCTAGTTTTCGAATAGTAAGTCCAAAACTGTCGCCTTGCGCATTCTTTACTTTTCTCAAACTTTCAGCTTCTACCAAAGCTTCCATTTCACGCTCATCAAATTGGCGACGCTTGCGACGCCCGACACGATCACTCAGGCCCTCAACGCCGAGTGGAAGGTCCCCAAGGCCAACAAGGAAGAACTGCAGAAACCAAAACCACCGAAGAAGAAAAAGAAAAAGAAACCTAAGAAGAAGAAAAAGAAGAAAAAGAAAAAGAAAAAGAAGAAGAGTAAGAAATCCAAGGGCAAAGGCAAGAAGAAGAGCAAGAAGGGGAAGAAGAGTAAGAAATCGAGCAAGAAGAGCAAAAAGAAGAAACCGAAGAAGCTAACCAAAGAGGAGAAGGCCGAGCTGGAAAGGCAGAGGAGGCTTCAGGAAGAGTTGGAGGCGGAAAGGAGGAGGCTCGAGGAGAACAGGCGGTTTATGTTCCCGCTCAAGGACGCGGCCACGGACGAGCTGTTCATGGGGATTTTTGAGAATTGGGTGAAACCGGCGGAAAAGAAGGGGAAGAAGGGGAAGAAAGGCAAGAAAGAAAAAAAGGGCAAGGGTAAAGGTAAAAAGAAAAAATGATGTAATTAGGGTTGCTGTCAATAAATTTTATCAAAAGAAAAACGTTGATTTTTAAAAGATCCCAATTAATATTCTTCGTAAGAAGCTGACGCAGTTAATAATGGGAAAATAAAGGACAAAAGGGGGGAGAACTGCAGGCAGGAGTCGAAATTTCCTTCAATGAAAGGGAAATAAAGTAAAAAGTCGAAGAATGAAATGGGGAGTCTAAAAACTTCCTTGTTGATGGCGGTTGTGGATGGATTTATGGAATTTATGGATGGATGGCTTTATGGATCCGTTATGAATGGATTTGTAGATGGATTTGTGGATGGATTTGTGGATGGATTTGTGGATGGATTTGTGGAAGGATTTCTGAATAGATTTCTGAATGGGTTTCTGGAAGGATTTGTGGATGGATTTGTGGATGGATTTGTGAAAGGATTTCTGGATGGACTTCTGGATGGATTTATGGATGGATTTGTGGATGGATTTGTGGATGGACTTATGGACGGATAAATAACGATAAATAGTTGGCAGATGAAGCGCAGTTAAAATAACCCCGCACACTTAAGCGTGCCATCCGTCTGGATTGGAAAGGCTTTAAAATAATTGTAATTAAAAAGAATCACGGAGAATACATTGTACAGGAAAAGAACAAGAAAAAGAAACCCAAAACCCAACAAGGAGAGGACAAAAAGTCCAAGAAAGCAATAGATCGAAAAACCAAGCAAAAGAGAAAAAGAGGAAGAGAAGAGGCAAAAGAAGCAAAGAAAAAATGGAGCCCTCGCACAGATCTTTCTCGCCAAATGGGAACGAACCACAAAAGTGCATTGACTTTGCCCAGATTTTAATTTTATAGAAATACTTGAGAAATGTCAAGAAGAAATGCATACATGTACGCCATCTGTTATCGAAAATCTGAACTACAAGCAACACTACCAACGCAGATGCTGAATCCGAAAGGCTTCTGCTAACACGAAAAGAGAGCTTTCGCCTATCCACCCACGCAATTAATTCTGTAATGGAACAGGTGTGCAGGGCCCTAATTTACGCGGCGGCAACGAATTTATAAATTCGGAAATCGGTGGGCTGGCATTTCGTCTGCCGGCGGTGGAATCACGCCGCCGCCCTCGCGCTATCTTTAGCTATTCTAATCTCTTTCGGAGCGAGTCTAGTGTAAGCAGAAGGACCGAAAATAGGACAGCTACGGCTTTATTTAGGTCGCTAGGTTGCACGTCACTGTTATTACGAGCCGCACATGTCACGGTTTGTGGACGACGTCCTCGGTCGCGCTGTTTATTTTGGGCGGCGCGATTCGTCTTTTATGTAAGTCGGACGTGCATTTTTGGACCAATCTTTCAATAAAGAAAATTTGCAACTATTCACATTCCTACATACTATACCTACATATATACAGGATGTTTCACTTATGGTGGCTTCCTTCATTTCTCTCTAGTTATTCATTATACAAAAAAATGTTTCAAATGAAAGTTACTCGGTATCATATGTAGAATATTTTATAATTAGTTTAGTGTATACAAAGTGTTCGGTTTGGCCTGGGCGTTATGTCACTTCGTTATTTTAAATGGAAAACCCTATATATTTTTACAATTTTGCCATTTTTGGTTTCCGGACTGATTTCTAATGTGACTTTATGTACCACACATAGCATCTAATTTAAACCGTCTTCGCGTTGTTAAACTTTTTAAAAAAATCATCTCTGCTGCCGTACAGTACAAACAAATACAAATATTTTCCGAACAAATGACTTTATTTAATTGATAAACTTATTTTGTGTCTGAGATTAGTGCTGCTGTGTGAGTTTAAACGTCATCTATTTCCCATTCTTTTTAAAAAGTGAATTCATGAAAGCTTCGTGAGCTTTCGTAAATGCTTTCGTATTTCAATTTCTTTGCCGAATTTTATAACAATGTTTCCTTACAACAAAAACCGATAGTATACCCCAAAAAAAAAACCAAAAACTGATTCGCAAGACTGAAAATGCGTAGGTAATAGAAATTTACAACTGATGTGCAGATAAGCAATCATTTAACTGACAAGGATGATTAAAAACTGAATGAAAAAGGGCTGCAGTTAACAAAAAGCAAATAAAGATTTCACGGCGGAAAAACAAATGCCGATAAAGGAAATATATTTTTTTTAATGAAAAACTTACCTGTTTCAGGATTTTGCAAAAAAAAATGAACTAAGACCTCTTGGTATGCAAAAATAAATATATTTTTTTAGTATTATTTATTATTATTAAATTTTTAAGTAGCCTTATCCGGGTTTTTAAATTTTAGAGATGTAAATCCTGTATAAATGTCCATTATCCGTTATCTTATGACGTTTGTTTTCGAGTCGTGGCCAACTACGAGGTAAAATTCAGTTGATCACTGGATATGATTCAATATGACTTCGGGATAAACAGCCCCAGGAGATTCCTAATTCCTATGATAAATTAAAAAAAAAAAAAACTTAAAATGAAAATGTGTTGTTACGGTGTGGAAAACCGCTTTCAGGGAAGGACCTGTATATTCCATTCGACTCGCATTTATTTTCGATTTCGCAACATTAATTAATTCTCTTTTATGTTTGAAACGATTCAACTGGCGCACCTAGTTCGCCGAAATTTTGCTGCGATTAGAAACAGCTTTTTATTGCCGCCTTTCGTCGACGTTTATTGCGTTGACAATTGTTTTTTTACCATCTTCTCCTCGTCGCTAAAATAATTAAATGGCAAATTGCATATAATCTCACGTTTTGCGTTTTATTCTAAGCGCTTGTTTTGGGCTCTCGTTTCGAAATAATCAGGCCGTGAATTAGTGCAAAATTCTCAAGGCGTTGGCACTCATTTGTGGTTATAAATAAATGAATAATATCGTTCGGAGATTCTATTCTTTTTCTAGATAGGATTGCAACGTATTTTGTAAACGATTTCGAGCGCATTTCTTTTTCTGATACGTGAGAATTATGGCAGAATTTGATTTGTGGCAAAAAGAACACGCCTATTATTTCAAGCATTCAGATTTAAAGTTACGCACACTAATACACAAATACTTATAAGAGTATCACGCTGGAACCCCGAATAGAATCGACATCGGCACTCGGTTGTAAGAATCGTTCTTGCTTTGGTACACTTAATTTCATTAAATACTTTGATCATATCGGAACATGCCTGACTCATTTGTAAATACAAAATGAAGCACGTGCAGCTGCGAGCAATTCGTGGAAAATGAATTGGATACCGATTTCTGGCTTCCTACCGAAAACCAGAACGCTACTAACAAAGAAAATCGAGATTCCACATTGTACGGACTGTGAAAACAATTGTAGACTAAAAGGGGATGAGTATAAGTATGTTCTTGTTTACGTTTATTCCGTCACCCATTCAACCCTCTGTTCGCAAATGAAGTTGATTCTCGTCCGATGAGAAATGTAAGTAAAAAGTTTTTTTTTTAAATCTTGAACCGAATTAGAACTATAATTCTGTCCGGTTCAAGATTAAAAAGACTGTTTCATCTGTTCACACTTTTACACAGTTGTAAATTCTGTGCTACGGATTGTTGCACCGTAACAAGTTTTGACATTGTATGAATTTAGCTTTGAGGAATTGGCTCTAAATCAATTTTCTTATTTTTAAGAGTCATTTGATATTTTTAGAAGAAAGCCTTTATTTATTCTAATTAAACCAAACTCATAGCGGGAAGACGTTATAGAAAACAAGAAATGAATATTTTATTTTGTTCTGTGGCCGACGTTAGATAATTCAAATCTTTAGGATTTGTTGAGTAAAACTATTGTCACGCGTCGGTCGTCTCCAGCAGGTTACGAGCTGTCGGGGTCCAGACGCGGGGGTTGCGCAGCTTGGGGGTGAAAAGGGAGTAACAGGGAAACTGCAAACTAACTCATTAAAACAACAAGGATTACCTTCATTGTTTAAAGGTCACAAATACAGATAACTGTATTCCACGACGACGATCAGATTAACTGATATCTTTTACAAATTACGCCCATCTTTTATACTGCTAATGCACGTGACGTCATGACCAAATTCCGCAAAACTTTAATTGAACCCGTACTTTGCTCGGTCGCTGAAAAGGTGTTGTCAGAATTTTCACGTTGATTCCAATCGTCATTTCTATTAAATCGTCAATTAATTGATTGTGTTTAAACACATACAATGCCCGAGTTATTTGCGTATTTGCAACTTTGCGGATTCACGCTACAAGTTCATCGTTCATCGAGTCGTTGCACCAGCAAACCTCTTATCAGCAAATAAATCGTATTGCATTGGAAAAAATACATTTTAAATTAATTAAATACGATTTTCAAGTTTTCCGTAATCGTGACACTATCATGAATCTGAGACACATTAGGAACACAGTCTGGTATTATCACCCTTAGTTGGGCATCCGTTCACCCTGGCGCTCTCTTACATCTTTGGACCAGCGCCCATCTTCGCTGATTATGAGTTACCCGGCTGATGAAAGGTAGCGTAAACTTGTCACCTAAGCAGGAGTAACCACTTTTAACATTTTTTTGTGGTAGCTAACAAATGATGTAATCTCCACAGTCTTTCTCTCTTGGATGAGGCTGCAACAAAAATAAAATTCCTGAAATTCCTCTCCGAGTGCTCTTGGAGATGTGCCCCGCGGAAACTCGCTATTTATTTTGAATAATGTGCATTTGGCGTCGCATCAAGCGCCGATTAACTCATTATTCCGTGCGTCCATTTGCGCGCGCCCACGTCCATCACACGCCATCGTGCGGAAATTAATGTGGAGGAGGATCGATGTTCAAGCGCGTCCAAGAAGTTCTCGGAAGGTTCCGGTTGTGTCCTACCCGGAAACGTTAAAATAGTTATTTGTTATACAATTTTGCAGAAAAATAAAGAGAGCAATCACGGCTCAAAATCGCGTTGTATGATCATGATCTCAGTAACTGGGATCGAGGCGCGACGCTCTTTCTCATAACCCCTAATCTATTCTGCTATTGCATAGCGTTTATGGGACGCATTCAACTGATTGGTGCATTTTAATATGTTCTCTATTTTTTACTTGCTTTGTTTTTCTGTTATTTCCTCGGCCAAGTTGAATTAAATGCTGCAATATTTTGTTAATCGTCAAGTAATTCAGGTCAGCCTGGTTGGTATACAAACCAGGTGAGGTTTTTAATCACCGTTGGATTTGTCCCGTTGGTTATGTTCTTCTCTCCTTACAGGCTTCTGGTAGCGAGCATTTTTCGTAACGAGTAATAAATAACACACTGATTGATAAAATAAAAGCACCGTATTTTTATTATAAATAAATATAAGTATGAATATTAAATTAACTTAGATGATTTTAACACTTATACGAGGACAGGTTCTTATTTAGGGGTTTTATCACTAACAGCTGTTGTTCTGCAATGTATGCTCCAGTATTTAAAGACTTTATGGGCGGTTTTCGCAAAGCTTTGTTTAAGCGTCGATTAACTAATCAACCGTTAAATTTAATCACTGTTAAAAATTTGATGCTGTTTACCAAAACAAAAAACTATTATGTTAATCACTGATTAACTAATTGGAGTTTACGTTTGGCAACATCGAAAAATTGCCACTTTCACATCGCTTTAAAGTAATCTGTTCGGCATGGCGTCAGGCCTGCAGTCAGGTAGTGTGAGGTTAGAAACTCAAAATAAATAAATACATCTTAAATTCTTCGCATTAGTGCAGTTAATGATTTTTTAAAATGAAAAAGGAAAAAAGAAAGGGAGGAAGGAAACTTTAGTGCAGTTGAATTACTTGAATATATATAGTACGTATTGGTATATAATTCCAACTCAAAATTAACTTCAGTTTTAAAATGGCGGAATAAAAAAATGACTGCAAAGAAAGCAACAAATAAAACGTTAACGTTAAAGTTTGGCTACAAATATTTCATCAACTGATCTTCAAAATACAAAATGGTGCGTACCTTAGAAAATTTCCGTTTGTCTCACAATAACCAATGTAACAGGAAAAATCTAGTAACTGAATTGACTCAAACGTTAACAAAAGCAAGCAAAATGACGGTGTTTGAGATTCAGCTTGGAGTAAATAAACTTTCTTGTTGGGGCGACCGTTTGATACCCAGTGATTTATTATATCAGGAAGTATAATACAACTGACATAATCGGAAACGGGATACGACTTGTCTAGTCAGCGTAAGGAAAATTCAAACAAAACAGTAACAAACGACTGACCTTGACACTAAAGAAGTGTTTCTCGAGCGAAGAAAACCATTCACCCTTGGGGAAAGAAGGTTACGTTAATCAAAATAGTTTAACATCTGTTAGCTTCTAAACGAGCAAATTCAAATGGACGTGTGCCCCTTAGCAGAGAAAGTTTTACAATGAAACGAAGGCCAAATGGACGCGCGGAGTCGAGAGGGAGTCAGGGCTGCCATTTGTTTAACAAAAATATTTACCACAAATACAAGCGACTTCGACCGTAACAGAATTGAAGATTGGTGGCGAAACTGAAAGTGAAACATGGCAACGCGTTAAACAAGAAATTACAGAGACGGTTTGATAGAAAAGTTGATGACGCGGGTGAAATGGAGAGGGTAACTCGTTCGGTAGAAGCAGCAAATAAGTTAGAGGCCAACCTAAGTAATCAAAAAGCGAAAGGTTTGCAAAAAGCAAAATTTCTGATCGAATGTAGCACAAAAAAAAACTAGAAGAGAAATGTACGGGTTTAGGTCACATAGCGCGACTAGTGTCATGCACCTGAAGCCCATAACATGAGTGTTTGATGAAAGTGTTTAAAATCAAACGATGATTAGTGCCTGTGAAGCTGGCGTATCATTTCATGGAAACTCATAAGTTCTAGTGAGTTCTGGCTTTATTTTTAATAGTTCTATAGTTCCTGATAGGTGAAATCGATAGGTCTGCTCATTAGAGCGAAAAAATGCCAAAGTGCAAACTGAGACGCCAGGTTCACGCAGCGTCTCACTTTGTCCTACGCAAAATTAACGGCCAATTCTTATAGGAAATTAAAAGATCTATAGTTCTACATGAGTTCTAAAAAGAGTTCTAGAGAAAAACATTGCTATTTCTTATTTAGAAAACTCTAATAACACAAAATGATTAGTTACGGAGATACAGATGAGACGCTGTCGAATATTCGACAGTTCTATGAGCTCTACAATTTTTCCTTGTAGTTCGGAACGTATCCAACGACTTTCTGCAGAGTTCCAACCACAAGTCTCATTAGATTATTTTTTGAGCAATTTTAAATCTCGTAAAATTCGAGTTATACACGTTACAACTGAGACGCTGTCGAATATGCGACAGTTCCGTGAGCTCTATAATTTTTTTCTTGTAGTTTGGAACATATTCAATGACTTTCCGCAGAGTTCCAGCCAAAAGACTCATTAAATAATTTTTTGAGCAGTTTTAAACACCGCCAAATTATACACATAATAAGTGAAACGCTGTCAAAAACACGACAGTTCTGTGAGCTTTACAATTTTTCCCTTGTAGTTCGAAACGACTTTCTACCAAGTTCCAGCGATAGGACTCATTAGATTATTTTTTGAGCAATTTTAATTAATTTTTAATTTTTCAAAAAAAAATGATTTTTTATGGGAGTTCTATATCAAAATTAAAAAGAATTCTGGCTGATTAAACATAAAAAAATGGCTTTTTAAATCTGGGATATTGTGTTCACAAAACGCAATTTGAAAATTGGCTATAAAATGTTAACTGTTGGAAATAGTGAATTTCACCATTAAGACTTTCTTTTGAACTATTGAGGTGTTATCCAGAACTTTAAACAGAATCTCGAAATTTTGAAATTACTGTATCCCCCATATTTTAACAGAAGATCAAAACACGAAAAAACATTTTATTTTTGGGTCTAGAGATTTAGATGTAAAAAATAATTGTTAGTTTAAGTACCATACTACTCTTAAAAGAACCTCAAATTAATTTTTTTTTTTTCATTTTATTCTTTGACAACAGTTCAGCTCGAGAAACGAAAAATCGCTGGAACTTTTTCACCTTTAATTTTAGCACTTCGGTCGTGAAGGATAATCGTGAGAACTCGTGGAGTGCTACCCAGAACGCAGAAACGGAAAATTCCCCAAATAAAGTCCATTTTGTACTTTAACAAAATTTCATAGCGAGACGCGACTTATTAAAGTGCAAAATGGATATTTTTCTCAAAAAAAAATTCGTTCTGCTTAGAGCTCTAGTAGCACTCCACGAGTTCTCACGATTATCCTTAACGATCAAAAATAAAAAAGTTCCAGCGATTTTTCGTTTCTCGACCTGAAGTGTTGTCAAAGTATAAAATGAAAAAAATAATAATAATTTGAGGTTAAAAGTAGTATGATACTAAAAACTAACAATTATTTTTTATTTCTAAGTCTCTAAACCCTAAAACAAAATGTTTTTTCGTGTTTTGATCTTTGTTAAAATAAGGGGGATACAGTAATTTCAAAATTTCGAGATTCTGTTTAGAGTTCTGAATAGCACCTCAATAGTTCTAAAGAAAATCTTAATGGTGAAATTAATTATTTCCAACTGTTAAATTTCTTTTTAGACAATTTTCAAATCCCGTTTTGTGAACTTAGTACCCCAAATTTTAAATCATTTTTTTAATATTTTATCCGCCAGAACTCTTTTTAATTTTAACACAGAACTCCAGAACTCTTTGGGGTGCTATCAGAACTCCAATAAAAAAATCACTTTTTTGAAAAATGAGGTGCCAACTTCACAGAGGTGAATATACAACAGTTCTGTGAACTCTATATCTTTTTCCTTTTAGTTCGGAACATGTTCAGCCTCATTTCATTATTTTTTGAGCAATGTTAAACCCCGCGAAATTCGAATTATACACGTAATAAGTGAGACGCTGTCAAAACGCGACAGTTCTGTGAGCTATATAATGTTTCCCTTGTAGCTCAGAATGTATCCAACGACTTTTCGTTGAGTTTCCGACAGCGCCTCACTTATTACGTGTATAATTCCATATAATGTCCAGAAGTACGATTTATAAAAAAAAAAAACAATTGTATATCGCGTTGCCAAGAAAAATATTTAAGTCGCGTTTTTTTTTTGGAGGGGGGGATGTTTTGTATTTGATGTCATTTTCGAATTCCTGAGTAAATTCTAGCCTGAATTGATGGGTCGCATCGTGGGTCTAGCGCGTACGGTTTTCGAGTTTTTTCATTTGTTTCTCACGGCACATCTCGTGAACCAATCAAGATAGACCCGTGGTGCGACCCATAAACTCAGACTAGAATTTACTCAGCAATTCGAAAATGCGACAAAAAGTGCAAATTTCCCGAGATTACGCTGCTCATTTTCTTTAATAGTATAAAATTTGCCGATTTGTTCTTCAGCAGGCAAAGTCCGACTTTTTATTTCTCGCGGAAAAGTCAAAAGTAAAACGTCCTATTAATATAGGCCCGACTGTAATTTTTGTTTGTTTAGAAGTTACAGCTATTAAAAACGTATTAAAAAAAACCAAAAACAAAATGGCTGTGCGTGCCTCACTTATTACGTGTATAATTCGAATTTCGTGGTGTTTAAAACTGTTCAAAAAATTATTTTATGACTGGTATTCTGCAGAGCGTCGTTGGATATGTTCCGAACTACAAGGAAAAAATTATAGAGCTCACAGAACTCTCTTATATATTCGGCAGTGTTTCAGTTATAACGTGTATAACTCGAATTTTACGGGATTTAAAATTGTGCAAAAAATAATCTAATGAAACTTGTGGCTGGAACTCTGCAGAAAGTGGTTGGATACGTTTTAAACTACAAGGAAAAAATTGTAGAGCTCATAGAACTGTCGAATATTCGACAGCGTCTCATCTGTATCTCCGTAACTAATCATTTTGTGTTATTAGAGTTTTCTAAATAAGAAATAGCAATGTTTTTCTCTAGAACTCTTTCTAGAACTCATGTAGAACTATAGATCTTTTAATTAAGCTTCGTAACAATGTACTCAATAAATTTAAACATTCGAAATGTGTGGCAGATTGGGATTACTACAAATGTCTTCGTAATATTGTTAACATTTCTGTAAAGCGTGAAAAAAAGCATATCTGAATTTCATCTGCAAAAAAAATGACCAGAAATCAACTTGGCAAGCACTCAAATGCTTAAATGTTGTTAATTCTCATTCTCAAGAACCTTTGCCTGATGCTTTCAGTGATCCTCATGAAATTAATCAGTATTTCTTAAATTCTGTAAGGGCAATGAATAATAACATTGATTTGGATACTTTACATTTTTATTCCAATAACCGCTACAATGATAATCATGAATTGTTTGCATTTCACACAATTACTGAAAGTTCAGTGGAGAAAGTAATCTATAGCATTAAGTCTAATGCTCGTAGGTGCGATGGAATTTCCACTGAAATGGTAAAATTATGCTTGCCTTTTCTAAGTAAATACATCATCCACATTATAAATGAATATTTGATCCGTGGCGAATTTCCTAAAGACTGGAAGCGTGCTATGGTAGTACCGATTGCTAAAGTAAAGCAAGTTAATTCTTTTGGCGATCTGCGACTTATATCATTGCTGCCAGTCTTGTCCAAAATTCTTGAAAAGCTTGTTGTGAATCAGATCAGGACATACGTAAATCTATATAAATTACTTCCACCTACGCAGTCAGGGTTTAGACTGGGGTATAGCACTAATACAGCTTTGTTAAAGGTTACGGACGATATTTTCAAAGCTTGCGATAATGGCAATTTAACTGTACTTGTCTTAATTGATTTTTCCAAAGCCTTCGATACTATCAATCACAAACTAATGTGTGCTAAACTTCATTATTTTGGCTTCAGTGATAATGTAGTCAAATTTATTTCCTCTTATTTAAATAACAGGATGCAAGCAGTTACGGTAAATGGTATTCTTTCTTCTTTTCAAAGTATTGAATCAGGAGCTCCTCAGGGGTCAATATTTGGACCTCTTCTATATTCTTTATATACTGCAGATTTCTACACTAAAATAAAATTTTGTAATATGCATTATTATGCTGATGATACGCAGTTGTATTATAGTTTCAAGATTTCTGATTTAGAAATAGCTTCCAAACTAATTAATGAGGATATATCAGAATTAAGTTTGATATCTGCCTCTCATTCATTGTGTATTAACCCTCGAAAATCATCGGTCATTGTATTCGGCAGCGTTAAAGATCGGCAAAGGGCCATAGACGGTATGAGTATATTTGTTAATAATATCAAAATTCCATTTAGTGTAACAGTAAAAAATTTAGGTGTACTTTTCGATAATGACTTACGGTTCTCGTCTCATGTACGGAAATTAATTTAAAAATCTTATTCTTCATAAAAGTGCCTGTACATGGACAGACAGTTCCTTTCTATAAAATTAAAAATACAAGTGTGTGAGTCACTTGTCCTTTCTCATTTCAATTACTGTGATACTGTCTATGGCCCGTGCCTAGATTATATATCTTCAGCGAGAATACAAAAAACTCAAAACTCCTGTCTCCGCTTAATCTACGGTTTGAATAGAAGATACCATATATCATGTAAGTTAATAGAGGCTAAATGGTTAAATATGACTAATAGAAGAGAGCTTCATATGGCCTCCCTTGTCCATAAAGTATATATTATTTCTTGTCCATCTTACCTTAGTGCCTTACTTGTTCCTAGATATATGTTACATGACAAAATATTACGACGGACTAGTGCACTTCATACACCATTGCATAAAACTGCCCTCTTCGAAAGGTCCTTTTCTTATAACTCGTCTTATATTTACAACGAAATGTCTCGTGAGTTACGTCTATCGTCGTTCCACTCTTTTAAAAAAAAATATCGAAATCAACTTTTCCTTATGCAACAGCGACTGTAACTACAATTGTAATTTTTTGTGTTTCTAACTTTTTTTTTCTTTTTTCGCTCCTTTGTTATTTACAATTGAGTTATTTTTCTATTTAATGATTTTTTTATATTTTAATGATTCTTCTTATATTTAATGATAATGTAATATTATCATCGTTGGTTGGGTGGCAGAGCAGCTTATGCTGAACCCCGCCAACAAAAATAAAGACATTTATTATTATTATTATTATTATTATTAATTTCCTATAAGAATTGGCCGTTAATTTTGCGTAGGACAAAGTGAGACGCTGCGTGAACCTGGCGTCTCAGTTTGCACTTTGGCTTTTTTTCGCTTTAATGAGCAGAACTATCGATTTTATCTATCAGGAACTATAAAACTGTTAGAAATAAAGCCAGAACTCACTAGAACTTATGAGTTTCCTTGAAATGACACGCCAGCTTCACAGATACCGATGAGTATTATTTGCAGACCCCAAACTCGTAACAGCATTAATAATTACAATTGAGCGTGCCCTGCATCTGATTCAGCGTTCAGACTTTGAACAGCTCCACGAGTTTCCCGCGCCCTGTTAATTAATCTTAACTACCCCTTTGATTCTGCAATCATATTTTTTGGGCAAGTTAATTAAGCGTGCAGAAAAAAAAAGAAATGATGATGTTTAAAGAACTGTTCAATTGAATGACATGTATTTATTTAGTCGGGCTACTTTAATTGGTTCACTCGAAAAACTATCATTCTGATGATGATGACGGTGATGATGAGTCGCCAGAAGGTACGTACATACAACATCAGAGAAATACATATCGGTCGCGCCTGTCATCGCCTGCGAGTTCGGCATATTTATAAATTCAAAGATAATGCGCCGCCGAGCGGGTCGAAAGCAGCACTTAAAAGAAGATGACGCTAGGCGTCGTGATGCTCTGTATCACTTGGACGCTCCGCCAGACAAGTTTACGCGCGCCATGCTCGGATAACGCACACACGTAAACAATTGCTCTCGCATAGACCGTCCGAAAAATAAATCATCATCATTTTTCGTTTGTTCGGCTTTTCACTTTTACAATCGATAATTCTGCCGCAGTGCATCCGTCCGTTGAGTGTTTGTGACTGGTGCGGTTAAAAGAAATGTGCTTTTAGTGGACTTGAGAAATGGAGACGACGAGGAGCACACCTTCAGCGAGTTTACCCCCGACTCCCCCGAGGAGCGAGCCGGGGACCCCCTACATAGCCAGGGGCGCGAGCAAAAGAAAAAAGCAACTGGGATGGGCGCCACCGACCCTACAGATACCACCCCCACAACCCATCAGCAACAACCAACAATACACCGCCAACATCAGCATGCATGGTATAACCCCCAGCCCAACGGGCAACCCCTACGTGTACCCACGCAAAGCCTCCGAATACATGTTCTCCCAATTCAATGGGATCAAAGATTTCACCATGAGCACGGCGAAATCGGGCCTGGGCATTGGGGAGAAATGCTCCTTCTGGTGTTACAACCAGCTCAGCAAATTGAGCAGGCGATGGTTCACCCACATCTTCTTGACGATAGTCATCGTTCTATATACCGTCGGTGGGGCCTTAATTTTTATTACGATTGAAGGTGAGTGGGTAGGTACAGTTGCCGTCCTTAAAAACCATCACACTTTGACAGATTTAAAAAAAAAAACCTAAACGTCATTTAAATTTTTCAAACTTAACAATATCATCAAGGCGATCACCGAAAGTTTGACTTACTGTACAATACAATTTTTTTTTTTTTTTGAATTTTTGGCATTCGTGTCAATTCTCTCAGGGTGCCGCTGTTTTTAAGGGTCGCAGCTGTACCACATGCATACATTTTGCGTGATCGATAATTCGCCGAGAAAGTCCGCTGAAGTTTCGTTGTTTTCTTGGCAAACGCGGCGACCGACGTCCTGTTAATGACCTATTTTTCTTGGCCCCAAGGACGAACGGTCGGGACAATTAAAAAAAAAGTAACAATAAACGTAGGCGAATTGATTGCGTGGTTGTTTTCGAACGCAGCGACGTAAATCCGAAAGTTTCAAACACGTTTAGAAAACTTTTCTCGTCCTTAAATATGAACGTTGGATCTCAAAAAGCAAAAAAAAACGCAATTTTTCTAGACGTCTTTAAATGCGAACGTTTTCTGGAGCTTAGGGACGTATTCTGTAACTTTTTAACGGGCTGTTAAAATTTAGAAGCCCTTTAAAATCTAAAATACAGTTCTGTGATTGGGTGTTACCGTAGCAACAAAATTTAACGGACCTTTAAATTTAACGGTTTTGATACGGAATAGACCCCTTACGTTGCTAAAGTCACCTTAATATCATTTGAAAATGTCGAATGTCCAGAAGTACGATTTAAAAAAGAGACAATTGCATATCGCGTTGCCAAGAAAAATATTTAAGTCGCGTTTTTTTTTTTGGGGGGGGGGGGATTTTCGGGTCATTTTCGAATTCCTGAGTAAATTCTAGCCTGAATTGATGGGTCGCATCGTGGGTCTAGCGCGTACGGTTTTCGAGTTTTTTTCATTTGTTTCTCACTGCACATCTCGAGAACCAATGCAGGGTTATCAGGAAAAATATCGAAGTCATGTTTTTTTTTTAGGGAATGCTCTGTATATGATGGCATTTTCGAATTCCTAATAAATTATTAAAAAATCCGGAAATTTCAGGCAAGTTAAGGATACTCCCCACTGTTCTCGCTTTAAATATGAACGTTCGATCTCAAAAAGCAAAAAAAAAAAACAATTTTTCCAGTCGTCTTTAAATGCGGACATTTTCTGGGGGCTTACGGTGCTAAAGTCGCCTTAATAGCATTTGAAAACGTCGATTGTCCAGAAGTACGATTTACAAAAAGAAAAAAAACAATTGCATATCGCGTTGCCAAAAAAAAATATTTAAGTCGCGTTTTTTTTTTTTGGTGGGGGATGCTTTGTATTTAATGTCATTTTCGAATTCCTGAGTAAATTCTAGCCTGAATCGATGGGTCGCATCGTGGGTCTAGCGCATACGGTTTTCGAGTTTTTTTCATTTGTTTCTCACGGCACATCTCGAGAACCAATCAAGATAGACCCGTGGTGCGACCCATCAACTCAGGCTAGAATTTACTCAGGAATTGAAAAATGCAATAATAGTAGATTTTTTTAACAAAAAACTTAACCGAATAAAACATTTAAAGTTTAGCGAGTGATAAGTGCGAATAAATTGGATTAGTAAACGGTTTTTATAGAAGTGTTAAAATAATACAAAAAAAAATTGTAAATACGGACGCTTTCTGCCTAGAGTTCTAAAATTCCCTTAATAACATTTTAGAACTTAATATTGCTTCTTCATCATAATTAGGCGTATCATAAACTTACCGTTTACGTAAAAGAAAAACAATTGAATTCAATCAAGAAAAATATTATTTCTTTTAGGGAACACTATGTATATGATGGCATTTTTGAATTTCGGAGTTAATGCTAGCCCGAGTTGATGATCCGTATCATGGGTGTAGCGCGAGCGCTTTTCGAGATTTTTGATTTGTTTCTCACGGCACAACTCGTGTACCAATCAAAATAGATCTATCTCTATTATGCCCTAATGCTAGCCAATATTCCTCGGCGTCCTCTTTTAACTGTGTAAACATATCAACTGTTAGTACCGGGTGATCAACGGAATTCATAATTCGAGGAAGCTGTGATTGGTGCTATTTTATGCTATGTAGTTGGCTACACTGAGAAATAAATGATAAATTGACAGTTGTCATATTTGAGGTTACAATCGTGCTTTGTACAAACTTTATTTTGTTATTTTATGTTGAAGGGATGTTGATTTAAATCCTTTTTGTAGAATATTAGGGGAGGTTCCATAAGACAAATTCGTTTATTATCAATCACTAGAAAATAAATGTCACAATTATGACATTTCAAATTTTTAATTTCAAGCTGCAAGCCTGTGTCGCCAACTTTTTGGAAAATAACACAGCCCGCTCTAATTATAAATTCCGTTGATCGCATGGTAGAAAAGGCTAGACGTCATTGATTTAAATAATCAATCAATTTTAGTAATTTCATTATTGTTATAAATAAACAACAAAATTTTTGTATTATTACTAAACATATTAAAAAAAAAACTTTTAATATGTTTGTGCAGTGGTGGACAATTAAAAGAGCAAGCTAAAAAGAAGACGTTTAATTAAAATATCTGATTTTTGCATTTTGTCCTGAAATTATTAGTTTTTCTTTTCTCTAATCAAGTGAAATTTTAATAATGCTTAGTTTTCGCAATCAGGCGTATTGTTTCAAAAAAAAACTATTTTTTTAAAAATTTTTTTTACGTAAAACAAAATAATTGAAAATATTATAGCGCAACAAAGATGAATCAAGACATTCTGGAAAAATAATAATAATAATTACAAGCGCACCTGCCATTACACAAAGGGTTATATTGTTCTTAACAACAAACAAAGCCAAGGCTAAGAAACACGCGATGAGAGACAAAAGTCCACTATATAAATATAACAATTTTTTTTTTTTTATTTATTGCAAGAATTAATTCTTCTGGGATTTATTGAATTTGTAACTGTTGTAACTACTCTTAGATTCTTCATTAATTTTAAATCTGTTCCCTAAAAGCTGTTAATTATATTTGTTCAAAGATATTTTTTTTTTCATTTTACTGCCATTTTCATAATCAGACTTTAAGGAAGCTTTAATTTAAAGTCACTTTCAGTATAGGGAAACAAATGTATTTTTTTTAGGTTAAAGTAACTTTAAGTTTAAATTGAAGTTTGTTCTTGTCCGATGTAAATAGTAAGTACAAAGTTTTTTTAATCTCAAACCGGACAGAAAAATGAAGGGAAACACACTCAACGTTTCGCTATTGATTTATAGCTTCGTCAGGAGTGAAAAAAAGTAAATAAACAAGTTGTCAAGAGAAACAAGTCGTCAAGAGAAACGAAAAGGTAACATGATTTTTAAACTAAACTACGAGTTGTTCGGAATAAAAGTAACGAGAACTAATTAAAGCTACTTTTTTTTTTTTTTTTTTTTTTTTTATTATAATAATATATATATAATTAATTAATTGACAGATCTATATCTTTTTTAAAGAGTCCAGAAAGCTACAAAATATGTCATTTAAATTTTCAAAGTCCGTACGTTTATTAATAGAATTTCGAGACATTTTAATTTTAATTTTAATTTTCATAGAAATGCGTAAAATTAAAATGTCTCGAAATTCTATTAATAAACGTACGGACTTTGAAAATTTAAATGACATATTTTGTAGCTTTCTGGACTCTTTAAAAAAGATATAGATCTGTCAATTAATTAATTATATATATATTATTATAATAAAAAAAAAAAAAAAAAAAAAAAAAAAAAAAAAAAAAAAAAAAAGTAGCTTTAATTAGTTCTCGTTACTTTTATTCCGAACAACTCGTAGTTTAGTTTAAAAATCATGTTACCTTTTCGTTTCTCTTGACGACTTGTTTCTCTTGACAACTTGTTTATTTACTTTTTTTCACTCCTGACGAAGCTATAAATCAATAGCGAAACGTTGAGTGTGTTTCCCTTCATTTTTCTGTCCGGTTTGAGATTAAAAAAACTTTGTATTTAAGTTTAAAGTTTGATTATGAAAACGGCCTTTAGTTGTCTTAAATTAAATTCTGCCTGATTTTAGTTTAGTCTATAATTAATTCAAAAACGAAGATGAGTTTGTAGCTACTAATTAATTTCTTATAGCTTCTGAGAATGTCAAATGTTTTCAAACCGAGCCGAGCGAAGGAAAAAAAATGTAAATTGTAATATGCTACTTTAGTAATTCTACTTTTTGATTGAATAACGAAGTAGGTAAATAGAAATCGAATTAAAAATAAAGTAAAATAACTTTCTCAAATCAATAAATTAGGAATAATAAAACTGTTTAAAAAAAATTAAATTATGTATTTCTTACAGTAATTTTTTTTATAATTAGCTCCTATTTGGCAACTCCATGGTTATAATTATGATTGTTAATCTGCAAGTGCTTTTTAATGTCAAGTTATCTCTTATCTCTGTTAACCTCGTGACGTGTATTACAAATTGATGTCGAATTAAACAAACAAAGAAGAGGAAAAAAATACATTGTTTTTTTCGCGATAATCTTCAATTTTTTCCATTATATTTTTGCGTGCCAGTTTGCTCGATTAAAGACTTCTGTTTATGACGCACAAAGCACTCGTTAAGTAAATTGAATTAAATAATTTTCAATTGCATTGGATATTGGTCTATTTATTTATTTATTTATTTTATATATGGATATTCTAACGAGTGTTCAATTAAAAAAACGGTCTAGATAGCTATGAATTTATTCTAAACGTCTGGCGTAGAGTTCTTCATACGGCGAGCGTGAAGCGTCACTTGCATTTCTAACCTCACTTTAACTCAAAGAAGACATTTCAAATAAACGTTTATTACCGAATATTTATATTAAATATAAATATTAGAAAAAAAAATGCAGGAGCAGTTTTCGACTTTTATTAGTTAGGTCAACCGTCAACTTGTCAAAGTTGTCAAATTAAAATGATGTTAATCACGACATGCGTTCCCGATAACAAAAGCCTGCTACAGCCTACTTGACCATTTTTTTTTATTGAACACTCGTTATTATGATGTCAATATAAAAATTTATAAAAATTAATCAAAACAAGAAGAATGTAAAAAAAGCGCAGGACTTCATTGACTCTTCAGACAAAAAAAAAACCGTCTTTACTTCTTTCCACTATTTTTTTTTTACATACAACTTGTTGCGTATTCGTTTTATTCCTATCTCTTTAAGGCGAATAGACAACTTTTAGTAAGAATTTGGAAAGAGCAAGAAAATTTTGTCAAATGTATCGAAATGATCGTGCTTACATTAAATTACTTAAATTTTTCATTCCTGCATGAAAAGGCTTTCGAAATTATTTTACGTTTCAATTTTGAATTAAAAAAAAATAATTCTTTCGTATCCTAAATCATTAATTGTTTATTTTCGTTTCGAAGAAAAGAAAAACAATACGCACGTACAACTGCGGCCAAAAAACTTCAGACACCACCTGTCATAAAATAACGTAACATAAAATAACGGTGTGAACCAAGCTTTAGAAGAAAATAACCTCACTTTAGCTTCAGTCATATTCGTACCAGCGTTGCCAAGTTGAGGATTTATTCCTTAGATCTGAAGATTTGCACAAGCAATTAGGAGTTTAGGAATATTTTTATGGAAGTCCCGAAATCTACGGATTTTTGCCGTATTTGGAATTGGAACTTAAAATAACATAAGATAAAATAACGATGTAAATCAAGCTTTAGAAAAAAGTAACATCGCTTTGGCTTCAGTCACATATTCGTACCAGCGTTGGTAAGTTAAGGATTTATTCCTTAGACCTAAGGATCTTTACAATCAACTATGAGCATAGGAATATTTTTAAAAAAGATTAATACCAAGAGATGTCTCTATTCTTAAGGATTTATTCCTTAGACCTAAGGATCTTTACAAGCAACTAGGAGTATAGGAATATTTTTATAAAAGATTAACACCAAGAGATGTCTCTCATTCTTACGTCAGCGGTGCCCAAAATTTTATATCCGCAACTGTACACTCTTTTCCAAATGAATTGGTCCAATTCGCAATAAAACCAAAGACTCGTTTTAGTGCTGTAATAATTTTGTAAGGCGTTGGCTGCAACTTAGGTATATCCCAAAATGACTTTTCCGTTAACAAAATGTTTTTTTTTTCTAATGTTTCCCTCGTGACGCACAGTAAATGTTCATCTAAAACGCGAGAGTTTCATTTGATGATGACACTTTCATTACCAAAGAGTTTTTTTTCTTCTAATGTTTCCTCCGTGGCTCCTCTATAACGCGAATATCATCCAAGAACCTGCCAAAAATATTTACGTAATATTATACGGTGTTTTAAAGTCCTATTTAACAATAATTAATTTATGTTTTCGGTGACTTCTTAAATTAAGAAAAGAAGTCGTAACAGAAAGAGAAGTCGGCCCTTCCTGCCTTCTAAAACAAGGAGTTCCTTTTGAATTCATCTTTCTAAACAGTTCTGTGATGATCTCCTCGGATATTTTCTGACTTATTTTTTAAACATTCACATGAATGACACCATTAAACGATTCAAACGAATTTCTAATAATATCAGTGACGTCAAAAAGTTAAGATACTTCTTTCGTGTGTAGAGTTGCCTGAAAAACCTCGATGCGAACCGCACTCGATTAGTATGTTTTTGTGAACGATCTAAACCAAAGATTCTCAACCTTTTTTTAAACATCGACCTCTGAGAGGGATAAAAAAGTGTTTATCGACCTACCCACTTCCCTATTTCAAACTATACCGGCTGTTTCATATTGGGTGTGCACTAAAGGGATCTCCTAAACCGTAAGAGATACAAATTCGGTTAAATGGAAGAAAAGTTGCACAAATCAATGCCTAATTCGTATCCATTGAGAGAATGATTTTTTTCTTATTTCTTCTTGAGATATTAATGAAAATGTGAAAAAATCTCTCTGTATCTCTTTTATTATACTTAATTTTGAAATTCTGATTTAACTTTCTACAGGCACTTTTTGATTCTGCTTCGAGTAAGAGTAATAGAATAGAAAGTCAAACGTTTCGTCTTCCCACGACCATCGTCAGTTTCGATTTTTTTAATACAACTTATGTCTTTTTATTGTTCTATTCGATAGCATTTTTTCTCCTGATTGTAACGGTATATCACACTTAATAGTTGATATTAATCTGAAGCTTAAATAATACAGATTTTTATGTGAAAATTTTATTTAATACATAATTTCAAATTTTTAGTTCATTTTCTTAGCTATAGTGTAAATTATAATAAACTATTTAAAGTTTTTCTGTATCGTTATTTTAATAATGCACTGCACCTACGAAAATGAATTTTTACCGAAAAATATCTAGTGGTTCTAATATAACTTGCTAGATCAGTATCTCAGCTTTAGTATAGGAATGAAAAAGCCTAGTTTTTAATTTTGACTCGCACTGTTGAGTTAAAAGAAAAAGTGAATACTAATTATACTAAAAATATTTAGATATTACTGAATAGTGCCTTCTACAAATACATTGGCAGCTAAAACGAATATTTTTGTAATAAATTTGAAAGATACTTTCTATAACAATGCATTTTTTTTTAAATTTCTTTAGCACTCAGTGCCTCTCAACACTTGACTATCTTTATTTATTTTTTTAAATATGGTTAAGTTCACTCGTTTTAACCAGTTGAAGTTTGGCACGTTATATCGGAACCACCATCCATAATTTAAACAGGATAAAGTAGGCTTTATATTTTGGACATTGAAACAGTGACTAGCATTAAGATAAATAATAAGGAGGAACTAAGAAGGCGAATATTAGATTCTTACAGAAATGTTTCGCGAATTCATGTTCGACACACTAGACAACACATAGGATTAAGAACGAATCTGTGTCTTGAAAGAAGTGGAGGACATTTCGAGGATTTACTTTAATTTATTTATTTCACTTTATTTATTTCACAGAGTCATGTTCTTCGTCTATAATTTTTATTCAACTTATTTATTCTGTTCTTGTAATTTAATATGTTTATACTGATGTTTATTTGGTTTGTGTTAACCACCTCATATAATTTAGTCAATATTTATTGACTTTTCCTCTTCCGACAACTGAATGTTGTTGCTAATACTTAACAAATAAAAAAAGAGGTTAGGAATAGATTTACTTATTAAGAAAAACATGGCGAAACTGTATCACTTTTTTTGTCATATTCTAACTTTACTTGAAAAAAAAAAAGGTAGTAAGTATTATACTCACTGAAATCACCAGAAAAAATGCTATCGACTAGATAATAAAAAGATAAGAAAATGAATTAAAAATTTGAAATTATGTATTAAATAAAATTTTCACATAAAAATCTGTATTATTTAAGCTTCAGATTAATATCAACTATTAAATGTGATATACCGTTACAATCAGGAGAAAAGATGCTATCGAATAGAACAATAAAAAGACATAAGTTGTGTTTAAAAAATCGAAACTGACGATGGTCGTGGGAAGACGAAACGTTTGACTTCAATTCTATTACTCTTACTCGAAGCAGAATCAAAAAGTGCTTGTAGAAAGTTAAATCAGAATTTCAAAATTAAGTATAATAAAAGAGATACAGAGAGAAAAAGAAAATCGATTTTTTCACATTTTTATTAATAACTCAAGAAGAAATGAGAAAAAAATTATTCTCTCAATGGATACGAATTAGGCATTGATTCGTGCAACTTTTCTTCCATTTAACCGAATTTGTATCTCTTACGGTTTAGTAGATCCCTTCAGTGCACACCCAATTTGAAAGAGCCGGTATAAAGGGTGAACTCGGCAAAATTCGGACACTTTTGACTGTGCATATCTTAGCAACCCTTGCATGAAGGTAGCTACTATTTAATATCAAGGTAGCCAGAATAAACAAAAACAAAATCTATCAGTACCATTGTCACCGTGTCATTAATTGTCAAAATGATTTCGTTGGAATTGGAAAGAAGAAAACTGATTCTGCACGAACATCTGCAAAATAAAGACGCTAGTGTTCATCAGATAGCTAAAACTTTAAATGTTCCCAAATCTACGGTTGCAGATGTCATCAAACGCTTCAAAGAACGTCTGACTATTGAAAGAAAGTCCGGAAGTGGGGGTGAACATGGTCAAACTGAACATAACTTGGTCAAAAAGGTTCTTCAAGCATATACAAAAAATCCAAAGATTTTATCCCGTGAGGTTGCAGTCAGGGTAAGAAAATCGCAGACACATGTACAGAAAGTTAAAGCCAGAACTGGATTAAAAAGTTTTAAAGCCCAAACAGTGCCCGACAGAGATGCAAAACAAAATTTAAAAGCAAAAGGCCGCCGTAGAAAGCTTTATGAAAACAAATTAACACATGCAAATGCATTGTTATGGACGATGAAACGTACTGTTTCAAAAACTTTAATTATATCAAAAAAAATTGTTGCAAATCGTTCTTGATTGCAGTGAAAACCTCGAGCAGCCTCTGGACAGCTGTTTCAGCCCTGCTTGGGGCTTCGTCAGCAGAGACGTAGCTCGACATTTCCACTGCAAACAAAAACGACTGGTCCAATTTATTCGCAATTGCGCTGTCAATGTCAGGTCAAAAAGCGATCGTAAGATGTCGCTGTTTTATCTCTTCATCACTCTTACATCACAATTGCAAATTGCAAACAGGGCTGAAACAGCTGTCCAGAGGCTGCTCGAGGTTTTCACTGCAATCAAAAACGTTTTGCACAAACTTTTTCTAAAAACTTTCATTATGTTTTGACAGCAAGCATGGCCGCCTTGCATGGGGGACTTATTAGGAGCAAATCTGCTTCAATTTGTCTATCCTACTACAATGTCAAATCAAAAAGCAAGCGTTTTATCTGTTTAATTATATCGCTGGTTAGGTTTTTTATACAGCCCGCAGTCGCAAGGACGCTTCTGAAGCTTGTAAGCGTAAAATAAAGGCAAAATTTCCACAAAAATTTCTTGTTTTGCAGGCCATCTGCACCTGTTTTGGCCAGATCTGGCAACATCTCATTACTCAAATGAAACGGTCCAATGGTATGTATCTTGATAATAAAGTGGATTATGTTCCTAAAGAATTTAACCCACCCAATAGCCCAGAACTCAGGCCAATTGAAAAATTCTGGTCTATTGTGAAGACTATCTTGAAGAAGAATGGCGCAATGGTCACAACCATCGACCAGTTCCGATACAAGTGGCAATGGCATCTCGAAAAGTTGATCAAGTCATCGTGCAAAAACTTATGCGACGGGGGCGCACCCGTGACTTGATCAACTTTTCGCTCAGTAACATATGCTACAAATTCAGAATAATTTAATGTATTGTAATTTTTAGTACTGTTGAATAGTTTAAAAATAGATACGTGTTATTTTCAAAAATATTACGGGTTCCTGTTTTATAGCCTTATTAAGTGTCCGGATTTTGCTGAGTTCACCCTTTATAACTCTAAATTTGTATCTACGTTGAATTTAGATTTTTCAGATGTTTTTAGCTCAAATAGAGAGCGACTCACCCTGTATATGATTTTAAGAAACGGGATTTTTCGATGTAGCCCAAAAAATTGCAAGTTAGAAACATATTTTCTTGCCATTTTGACATGCTATAAGAATTTTAATAAATGAAAAACGTCACCTATGAAGCACTTTAGAAATTAATTAATGAACCTATGTAAAAAAGTTTAAATTATAAGCGCATAATACGGAACTGTTTGAATAGTGAAATTGTTTTCAGCTAATTTGACATATCAGCATTCTTCATCTTCAAAGCGCCATCTCTTGATCACAAGGAAACACGATTTTAATAGAAATTTCTGCGACGGTAGTTCGCCTTCACACTGATATCCCCAACCGAATTGTGCCCTCGCGGTAATTTTTATTTCAAAATTAAATTTCTAGATATAAAATCACGACGTGACAGGAATTTTCAAAGCGCCATCTCTCGACCAAACAGACCTTCACACTGACCAAACCGGAAAACTCTGCGCGCTCGCAATGATTTTAATTTCAAAATTTAAATTTCAAGAAAAAATCACGGAGTGACGGGAGCCTTCAGAGCGCCATCTCTTGACCAAAAGTAAAAATGAATTTAACCGAAATTTATGAAGCAACTCTACGCGCTCGCAATGATTTTAGTTTCAAAACTAAATATCAAGGTATAAAATCACGGCGTGACAGGAATCTTCAAGACGCCATCTCTAAACCAAAAGCAAAAACGAATTTAATCGAAATTTATGAAACCTCGATTCATCTTCACGCTGACATTCTCGGCCAAAACTTTGTCCTCGCAACGATTTTCGTTTCGAAATTAAATATCAAGGTATAAAATCACGGCGTGACAGGAATCTTCAAGGCGCCATCTCTTGACCAAAAGGGAAAACGAATTTAAGCGAAATTTATGAAGCCTCGATTCATCTTCACGCAGACATTCCCGGCCAAGCTTTGCTCTTGCAATGATTTTAATTTCAAAATTAAATTTCAAGATATGTAATGAATAGAAACGCCATCTCTTGACCAAAAACGGAAACGTTTTTATTGGAGAAACCTATAACAGCCTTCGCAGTGACTTTAATATCAGAATCAAATTTCAAAATATAAAATCGCGACTTGACAGGAACCATTCGTATGGAATCAAAGCGTGACAGGAATCATTTAGAGCGCCATCTAATTTTTATTTCAAAATTAAATTTCTAGATATAAAATCACGACGTGACAGGAATCTTCAAAGCGCCGTCTCTTGACCAAAAATAAAAACGAGTTTAATCAAAATTTATGACACAGCGACACATCTTCATGCTGACATTCCGGACAAACTCTGCGCGCTCACAATAGCTTTAATTTCAAAATTTATTATCAAGATATAAAATCACGGCATGACAGGGATCTTCAAGACGCCATCTATTAACCAAAAGTAAAAACTAATTTAATCGACATTTATGAAGCAGCCATTCATCTTCATGCTGATATTCTCGGCCAAACTTTGTTCTCGCAATGATTTTCTTTTCAAAATTAAATATCAAGATATAAAATCACGGCGTGACAGGAATCTTCAAGGCGCCATCTCTTGACCAAAAGGGAAAACGAATTTAAGCTAAATTTATGAAGCCTCGATTCATCTTCACGCAGACATTCCCGGCCAAGCTTTGCTCTTGCAAGGATTTTAATTTCAAAATTAAATTTCAAGATGTGTAATGAATAGAAACGCCATCTCTTGACCAAAAACGGAAACGTTTTTATTTGAGAAACCTATAACAGCCTTCGCAGTGACTTTAATATCAGAAACAAGTTTCAAAATATAAAATCGCGACTTGACAGGAACCATTCGTAGGGCATCACCGACGTGACAGGAATCATTTAGAGCGCCATCTCTTAGCTCAAAAGGAAAACTATTTTAATCGAAGGCATGGAATAGAACATTAATAAATAAATGTTTACAATCGACCACTAATTATAATTGTTCATCGACCCCTAACTGACAAGGATTTCTTTAATACAAAATCTCTCCTTGATTTCTAGAGATCCTTCGACCTTTTTTAAATTTTCGTCGCCCCCTTGGAGGTCCATCGACCCCGTTGGTATCTCCTGATCTAAATTCTCGTTTTCAAATCGAAACCTATCCACTAGGGTCCCTAGATTTCATTGACGTTCGTCTTACTTGACAGAGTGAAATGATACTTTGCTTCCGAAACATCTCAAACAAATCAAATATGAATTACATCTAGGGACCCTACTATCCACTATCCTATTGTATTGACCCGTGTCTGAGGAGACACCCTGTATAAAACAATAAATCAGCTGAATAGGTAGTAATTTTTAATCTAAATTTATTTTTTATAGTTGCTATCAATACTCCTTCTTCAAGTGATATAAAAAGAACAATACTTTTCAAAATTATTTTGTTTATTTTTATTCTTTTATATTTATTCAAATTAAATAAGCGTTTCACGAATAAATTTTTATTAATTCAAGTTGACTAAAAAGTGTGTTTTTTTTTAAATAAGAAAAGAGCCAAATTAAAATGTATTTTTTTTTTTCAATTCGTTTAATTTTGTTTTGTTTCTCGATATTAAATGTTTCAGATTAGATTATGATTTCTGAACAGGCTACATTGGAGGTCTGTGTGTTGAATTCGTTTGCGTATTTTCCACTTGATTTACAACAATTTAAACCAAATATTTTAGCGCAATTTCGCGTTTTACGTGCTTATTTTGTCGGAGATTTATGTCGGCGGGCGCTTTAATTTAAGAGTAATACGTTTTCTGACATACACACACGTATCTACAAGACGGTCATTATTTAGATTACGTATTTATTTGCAGACACTGATATTTTTGAATCCCGATGATGATAATTCCTCGCGTTGCGCTGCGAAACTCTGATAAGTAGGCCAAATGTTAAGAAGACGCGTATTTCTGACTCTGGTGACTCATCCTAAAGATAGAGTCGGAATAATTAGGGACGCGTATTTAAGTGGGTATGTTTTATGGCGGGCGTAAAGGCAAGAATGTAGTAAAATCTAACCTGAGAGTGAGACATGCGAGTGGTCGTAAAATCGGTGATTTGGATCGTTTCGGAAATATTTCGTGACAAGTTCCAAAAATACGCCGCCGCCGCCGGGATATCCCACTATACACTAGAAGATTCGATCTATTTATATTCACTCATTCACTCGATTAGTTTTCACTTAAATTTCCAGACGAAATTATGTTATGAAACCCAAAAGGCAAAGCGAAACGTTGAGATTCGTGCGACCTTCGAGCTTTGAAATTATCGGATGTAATACGATTCGTAGCCAATGTTATGCCGATTTTATTTTTGTGGTGGTGCTACGAATGTTAACGGCGCTGGGATATGAATTCGAAAGCACCGTTGACATGAATAGCACCACCGCATAAATGTTCTGCACAACATAAACTGCGAATCGTATTCGGAGGACTATTTAATGAATCAAATCATTCAAACCCACCCGTTTTACGCAAATTAAATAAACATTTTCATTTGTTTAAAATTACTACTTTCGATACTAGTACAATATTCGATGTTTTTTTTTATTTTGTAACCATGGAAATGATCAATTCCCTTTTAGCTAAATTTAACACTCTTCACCCTAATATCAAATTTACAATGGAAATAGAAACAACAATTCCATTAATTTTCCAGACCTCACACTTTCCATACATTGGAATTATCTCCAATATAAAATCTTCAGAAAACCCCCTGTATATGAATACATAGTTTAAAACATCTCTTACTAAGGTTTCCAATAGTACAAGACTTTTTACGTATAGCTCGTAAACTTTGAATGTAGATATTTTTTAAATTTGTATCTTTAAAATCTCAACTGTATTGTAATTTAATAAATAAAATTGGATTTTGTTTTGTTTCTAATGCACATACATTTCGTAATGACATCGTTAATAACTTTGATAATAATAACAGTAGATGTATTTTAATGTTTGAACCAACATTTAGAACACACCGATTTTTTTTTAATTAAAAAAAAACTATTAAATTGAACTAAATTTAATTTCTCTACAATCGTATCATTGTTCAATTGTTTTGCATTGTATTCATAGTACGAAATATACAAAATACCACAAAAGCAATAACATAAATCTCAGTTAACAAAAGAAAGTCTAGATTTTACAAACATGCTCAAAATGTAATCCAATTTATTTTATACATTTTTAATTTGGCCATTAAAAAATATATTAAAATTTATTAATACTACACACATAATACACACAAATGCAATTCTAAATAATTCTATTTCATGATCTCGACATACATAGGAGATTCACTAAACCCATTTATATTCTGGCGTAAAAAAATAGTTAAATCAGACGGAAGTTTGGGTAGTAACTCAAAATTCTTCCGCATTTTATTTATTGAATTAAGTATTTAGTTAAATCATTTTCTAGTGTCATTGTTGTAATATCATGGTACTTCATCATGCTTAAACCACATATTTTAATCGCTATTTCGGGTAACACAAAAATTACAAGGAATAATTCTAAATCAGAAACAGAAGGTAAGAATCGTCTCACAAAATACAAACTGATGATAATAAAACATGACTAGAGTGATAATACATGAATGCATTTATTAAAAGACCGTTAGTTGTGTGAAAAATTTCTAGAAAATGTGAATTTCCGCTACCACAATATTGTAAATTCTGTTTGCTAGAAATTTCTTTATTCCTAATAAACAGAATGGAAAGTTTTTAATCCAATGAAACAGGTTACTAGATTTTAAATGCTAATTAAAATACTACAGAACATACAACGTCATTACAAGTTGAAATTTATGCCAGTAGAAACACAAAAAAATTAATTTTGTTTATTAAATTACAATTATAACTAAGATTTTAAAGAAATAATTTAAAAAACTTTCTACGTTCAAAGAGCTATATGTAAAAAGTTTTACGCGATTGGAAAGCTTAGTAAGAGATGTTTTAAACTGTGTGTTCATATACAGGCGTTCCATTTAAATTTTTTTAGAAAAATGGTAATCTGCGCTGTGAATCACTCTGTGTAAACTATCCGGAAGAAATTCGAGTTGTTCATACATTTCTGTTTTCTATTAGTTAGATAATGTATCCATCAAAATTCAAAGCAAAATATTTAAAAATAACTAATTTATAGAGTAACAAATTTTGCCATTTTTTACCAGTAAATTGCCAGTATCTCGAAAACGATAAACTTTCGGTCAGTAAAACCCTATATTATTTTCATCCACTGATAATGAGACATCTAATAGTGTAATAATATATAGGGTGTTCCATTTAAAAAAGAAAAAACATATGTTAGGGTCGTTACACTCTTACGGAACACTCTGTATAGGTCTGAATAATTTTGGATTATGTATCTAACCGATATGTATGTTATTGCGCCTACAGATTTCAAAAATTTTCAATGGTAACGCCACAATCTTCCGCCCACGCACTGTTGGCCCACCCTGTATATCAAATTGTATCACCATTCTTTCCACCCTTCCGAACAAAAATTCTCTACCTTTGGGTCTCTATTTTAGAAAGCCTTCAAGATTTCGATACAGAAATTAGCATTATAATTCAAGTGGCCTATATGATTAATTTCCCTTTAAAATCGATTTTTAAATCAATCAAACAGAGGTGTATCAACAAATTAATTTTCCCCATGCTTGGTAAGTCAAGATCAATTAACAACCCCCTTCAAAATGGGGCCGTACCATGCATGGGTGACATTTATCAATTTATCATCATCACATATCATCAATAGGGCTTAAAGTTGTGTTTGAAACTCAACCGAATTTTCAAAACATGTTTTGCGTTAATAAAAATCCCATCGATTCCATGTCGTACAGTTATTGGTGTTTACATATGAAGATGAGACGCCTGCCACTCCAATTATTTTGGTCAAACCACAGATAAAAGAGTTCCTTCCTTTATCTGTGGTCAAACTGGTCGAAATAGCAAAACAAAGGATCTAAGAACCTGTACACCACTGTCGAAAACTTTTAAGACGAAAAGCAGTAAATCTGTTGGAATTTGAGCCTTATTGAAATAGCCCGTCTGAATTTAGAACCTTCTGTATTCGAGCCTCCCCATTTCTCCTCCCTCTCTTGACCAGGGGATGAGCAGGGTCATAAAATTCATTCCTTCATTCATCTGTTAAGCATTGAATAAGGAAATTCCAGGTAATGAGAACTGCGTAATTTGTAATGTATTATAACAGTAATTATGAATAGAATTAATTCAGGTATATAGTTATATTTGTGAAGTCATGTTTAGTTTGTTAATTGTTTTTAGTTTAATGTTAATAAAAATAATACCTACCCGGGTTTTGTTATATTCTGTTTTTTTTTTATGATTCAATTTAGATTTTCATATTTAAATTGTTAACAAAATTGAAAAACATAGATGTTTTAAACTGTCATAAGTTCGAAATGTATTCAAATTTAAATTTAAGACTGAACGTGTTATTGTTGTTGAATAATAAATAAACGCAGTGATCAGAAAAGGAAAATACTTTTTATGTTTCATGTGTTGCAATTAAAAATTTCCAACGCCAATTTAGATCAAACTATTATACAGAGTCAAACAAAACGAGCTAAATAAACCAAAATTATTTTATTATCCTATTTTTTCTGTATAAATCGAATGAGTAACAAAGTATTTTTTAATGACACATTAATTTTTAATTGGACTTATGGCCGTTTTCATAATCAGACTTTAAGGAAGCGTTAAGTCAATTTAAGAATGGGGAAACAAATGTATTTTTTTAGGTTAAAATAACTTTAAAATTAAAGTCCTATTATGAAATCGGACCTTACTGTTATATTAATTAATTCATGAAAACATATGACAAAGAATATTCTTAAAAGTGATGCAAATTTCTGTTCGTGAAACCGAGAATTTAAAACAAATTGAGGAATTTAAGCATCTAATAAGAAAATGAAAATTAATACTTAATAGGAAATTATCCCTAATATTTAATCCTGTTTAATTATCTTGCGCAGGAATGATTTTATACCTCTACATTCTATTACATTTGTAAAATGTTGATATTTTGGAAAATTTCCGATAATACCATGTATTATCCGAATTTAGTGTGTAGGTACACAAATGCTTAAAAGTTTCGAAATGAAAGGCAATAAAATCGTTCGAATTTGAACCTTATTGAAACGGGCCTAATATATTTCGAACCTTAAGGAACACAGACACTTTCTCCGCACCCCGATAGGAGGGTTGTTTACTTAGGTCCTATTAAACCCCGTACGGTGCAGATGTTTATGGTTTGTTGAATTTCGTTGCCAGTATTTGGTTCCGAGTATTTATTGAGGCGACGCGCGGTTGCGAACGCGGACGCGGTGGCGAATTTGTTTGTTCTCTTTTTAACTTAAAAATTGAACAAAAAATGTTTTTTTTTTTAATTAGAATATTTTATATTGTTAAATAACAGGATTTCAGATCATATTATAAAGACATATAAATGTTAAATTGCTATAAAGGATCGACGATGTTAATTAATCTGAAAAATTATAATTATACCAACTTTCTGCCTTTATACACTTCTGGTTTGTTTGACTTCACAAAAATTTTATTCGTTTGTAGTTTGTGTATGTTTTTCTGTGGATTCTAAAATTTTCATTACGAGAAATACATAAATAGATTTTTAGTAAATATGAAATACAGGGTGATTTATTAGCTCACCGACAAGCTTTGCCATACGGAAACCTCACATAATTTTAACAAAATAATAACAATTAGGACATATGTTCGATTTTATTTATTTTTAAGTAAATAGAAGACCTCACAATTTTGATTCTAGTTATTTTGTCCCGTTCTTCTGTACAGCTGTTTCAGTCCTATTTGGGGCTTCGTCAGCAGAAGCGATCGCAGGATGTCGCTATTTAAGCGGTTTCTATTATGCTATTTAAGCATTTCCGTTATATTTTACATTTTTTCACGACATCTTTATTTTATAAATGTTAATATATTGATATTTTCAATTCAATTTTATCATACACGTCTTATTCACATGTCAAGAAACCTATTCATGTAAAATATTTTCGACATCAAGAAAAATTATGTTTCATTTTACCGAACCTCTGTTTTATGATACCCTTTTGTTCTTTGTGATAAAGAGATATCACGTATAAAACCTATGACTTTTATGCTGTTATGTTTTTCTGCGGATCCTAAAATGAAGCATCTATACATACCGTGACTTATTTTATTAACTCTAAACATAAAAGGTAAATATTCCCAGGTTCAGTTATAAAAAAAAACATGTCAATGCATGGCAGAATATGCAAACAAGTTTCAATAAAACAAATATGATGTTAATGTCAGTTATGAATGTCATGAATTATGTCTGAAATATTTAAAAATATAATATGAAAGAATTTGATAATCGTTTGGCATTAGTATTTAAAACGTGAAGGACATTTGAAACAGTTAAAATGTTTTTACTAAAAATAAGTATTATTTTTTCTAAAATTAACCATAGGGATATTTACATTGCATGTTCAGAGTAAAAAAAACTCATGGTATAGGATGCACAATATATAAAAAAAAAATCTAAAACAATTTTATATATCAAGTATGCATAAAACAAAAATTATGTGTTGATTATTGGAAACAAATAAAATAAATGTATCGGAAATCCCTGTTTAAGATGAGGGTTTTAGTATGAGGGAATTCCAAATAATGGATTAAATTTGTAAAATCCAATACTTGCGTTAAAAATAATATACATATTTCATTCTACGCCACAGAGGAAAAAATAATATTCTTCTTTTTAGTTTCTTCTCAAATCTGACATCAGTAAAATAAGTTGAAAAGTTCATCCACAAAGTTTGGCAAGTTTTCATTAATCTAGAAGTTAGGAGAAAGTGATTAAATCGTATAACATTTATTTTGTGAAAATATGTGAATGATTTTTGAGTATTTGAAAAAATATATAGAATGAGCTAGATTATTTAAATTTGTTTCTTATTATAATAATATAAATGCTAAGAAGTTCTGCTCAACAAAGCTATTAATTAGTTGCAAAACATATGTGTATTTAATGAAACTAGAAAGTTAAATTTAATTAACGAAAAATAACAGATTTTATTTTATTGACTTATTTAATTTCAATTGCCAAAGTTTCAGAAATTTTAATTTCATAATGCACACATTATTTACTACACATGTTATAATATTTAGAAAATAAATTTTGTTAAATTTCTTATCCATCCAACTACAATGAAAGTCTTTCTAGCAGATTATTCAAGTTGGTTGAATAAGTTCTCATCTGTGTTAAATCGCTGTGTTTGCGATGACCGGTTTTATTATCGGGGTAGCAGGTACGGTTGTAAAAGCTATAAGGTTCATAATTGCAAAGCATAAAATTTCTTACTGCCAGTGGCATGTCTCGTACTCCGAAAACTTTATAGCAGAAGTGTACACAGAGAAAAATCAATAGTAAAAAATAACACAAATTGTAGCAGAATGAAGACGGAAACAAATTGTAGCAAATATTCGCACAATTGTCGGACTATTTACTACAATTGTACTAATATTTACTACAATTGTGTTAATATTTACTACAATTTGTTTCTGTCTTTATTCTGATTACCTTTTACTATTGATTTTTCTCTGTGTATAAGAAGCTGCGAACTAATTATCTTTTAGTATTGAACAATTTCTTGTGTCGGAAAGTTTCGTTTAATTTCGTTGTGAAACGGAACGCAGAACACATACTGCCGAAAGAGATAATCATTCCATTGTACGTATATTGTCATAGAACCAAGATACCTGTTATTATTACTGGAAACCGTAACCAATATTTATTTATTAGGCTTGCCGCCGGCCGAACCATAAAAGCAGGTCAGCCGGGTAAATGTTGTTAAGGTTCATAATTGCAAAGCACGGATATTCGTATGGCCAGGGGTATTTCATTTCGTCTTAAAACTTTTCGACACCACCGTACGTTCTCTTCGTCTAGGTAAACGCGATTCTACTTTTGCCAATCATTTAAATAAAAATTCGCTTTCCTTCAATTCTACTTTAAATGTCACACTTTTAAATCTTAACTTAAGTCTTCGCCGAACAGTTAGAAATATTCCTGCAAAACAAACTCCATCCTGCTCCTGTTCTAAACGATCGGACGGTTTTCAATACTTATAAGTATTTCAAACTGTACGTTGGCAGCATTGCGGCTGGCCTGTTCTCCTCGGTGTACGCCGCTCTCGCTTCTCGAAACTCTGGTTCCTCGAATACTTACTCGTATCTGCTTGACAATGACAATGCGATCGCAAATTCTGATAAATCTCTGCCACAGTTTTTCATTTTAAGTTAGGAAGGAAGGTTCGCAGGATTGGAAAACATCGTAACACCAGCAGAAAAAATCCGAATATAAGCTGACGTAAGGAGGATCAATAGCATGAAATGCCAAATGTGAACGCAATTTAATCTTTCCGTCGAAATAAAGAACGTGGGAAAAATTGTAACTCGCAATTATAACACAAAAAATGGGACGTCGCGTCGTCGGGCTTTATGATCGTCTCGATCGTGGTTTAGAATAAACATTCAGTCAGGTTTTCATGCAAAAAAAACTCCGCTGTAAACGCTTTGCAAAATATTGTGCAATCAATGCTAAAAATAGAAGCTTCGGCTGATAAAGTTTACTTAAGGTCCGGTATTATAAACGTAAAATAAATATACTATACAGTTTAATGCCTTAGTAACAATTGTAAAAACTATGGTTACTAAGGCATTAAACTTAGAGTAAATTTAACTTGCGTTTATATACCGGGCCTATGGCAATAAAAAAAATGCCAAAACTGTGAGATAATAATTGATTGCCGGGGTATTCTATGAGATGCACGCAGGAAACCGTTTGCGAATTGCACCACACAGCTAATTCGAGGCATGGGACAATTTGTGTTATAAAAATTCTCCAATCATTTTGCGACGAAGACGCTGGAAAAACTTTTTTTCAACGCGATGAAAGCAGACACGAAAATATAACGCGCGTCATTTACACACCACCATGCAGTGGCGGCTCGTGATGATTTCCTGCGGATGGGCAACAACTGCAAAAGGAAAAGTGGATGCATTTTCCAAATAAATTTGTTTTTCGGGGCTAATAATTTTTTAACTAAATTTAAGCGTGAAATTTACTGGGCTTTCTCTTGACTTTCCAACGGCTTTTATCAAAGAAACAATCGACGAACGCGTTCTTAAATTAATAACAAAATCGAAAAGCGCTGCGTTTTTTATTTGTTCAATTAACTGAACGTGTCCCCTTCCTCTCGCGATCGCGCTTGTAATTTTTGAATTCAAATTAAATGGAGGATTTATAGAGCTTTCTCTCGACTTTCCAACGCCTTTTACCAAAAAACAATCGACAAACGCGTTCTCGAGTTACAATCAAAATTCAAAAGTGACGCATATTTGCTCAATTGTCTGAACGTCTCTCCTTCCCCTCGCGATCGCGCTTGTATTTTTCGAATTCAATTTAAGCGCGGAATTTACTGAGCTTTTTCTCAGCTTTTCAACGCATTCTACCAAAAAACAATAGACGAACACGTTCTTCGGTTGTAATCAAAATTTAAAAGCAACACTCACACACTTTTTTTCCTATTTTAAAGGAAGACGAAGGCACTTGTGAGTCTTGTAAGTGTATGCGTCACTACAAATAAAATTTCTTTATGGAGCCACGATGAATATCTCACCTCCAAAAACAAAAGAAGATCGACTAATCTCCAACATGGAGCATGGAACAATAAATGAAAAAATCGACGTCTACTAAAAAAAGAAGCTGAACTAAAGTGTCAAACAAAATCACAAAGAGGAATAAAAGAAGCGCGAAACGGCAAAGTGGAAGCGTGATTGTGACCCGAAAACTAAAGAAGATCGACGATGCTCCAACCGAGTGCAAGTAAATTGAAAAACAAAACACCACGTAACCGAAAGAAAAGAAAATGCGCGAAACGGCAAAAAATAAATTCAAAAAAAGGAACAAAATATATTGCATGGAAATAACTTAGTGATGACACGGACGATTTACCAACAAAGTGCAAGAAAACTTAGCAAATCATTTTAAACTGAGAGAAGAAACTGCAGGAAACACCAAAAAATTGCACGAAAAAGGGAAACGAACAACATAGAAATGTAAAAAAAATGTCCAAAAACAAAAAAAGATCGACTGTGTATACTCCCCGACTGAGCGTAAGAAAATTAAAAATAAACGCGGCGTAAACTAAAATAACAATATTAAGTTGAAACAGCAAAAAAAAAATCCATAAAAGGAAACAAAATGTGAAAAACTACGTCGTCTAAAAACAAAACAAGATCGACGATTCATGCTCCAACTAAGCGAGAGAAATATAAAAAAAATAAACACGGCATGAACTAAAAGAGAAAAAAAAATTGTGGGAAATGTCAAAAAATTCCGTAAAAAGGAACAGAATTAAAACGAGACGACCGCCGTCAAAATGTGAAAAACAATCTCGTCCAAAAACAAAAGAAGATCTACGATGCACGCTCCAACCGAGCGAAAAAAAATTAAAAATAAACACGACAGAAACTGAAAGAAAAAAAAATATTGCGCGAAACGTCAAAAAATTTTCATAAAAAGAAACTAGATGAAAGCGAGACGAAAGCCGTGAAAATGTAAAAAACAATGCCGTCTTAAAACAAAAGAAGATCGACGAAGCATGCTCCAACTGACCGTAAGACAATTTAAAATAAACTAAAAGAAAAAAATCTGCGGAGTGTCAAAAATTCCATAGAAATGGATCAAAATAAAATGGAGACGAACGCCTTGAAAATATGAGAAACAATGTCGTCTGAAAACAAAAGAAGATCGAGGATATGCCACGCTCCAACTGAGCGAAAGAAAATTAAAAATAAAGACGACATAAACTAAAAGAAAACAATTGTGTAAAACGTCAAAAAAAATCCATAAAACGAAAAAAAAATAAAACAGCGACATCTTACGATCGCTTTTTGACCTGAGATTGATCAGGTCAAAAAGCGATCGTAAGATGTCGCTGGCAATGTCAGGTCAAAAAGCGATCGTAAGATGTCGCTGTTTTACCTATTCATCACTCTTACATCGCAATTGCGAATAAATTGGACAAGTCGTTTTTGTTTGCAGTGGAAATGTCCAGCTACCTCCCCTCGCGATCGCGCTTTTAATTTTTGAATTAAATTTAGGCGCGGGATTTACTGAGATTTTTCTCAGCTTTCCAAAGCCTTTTACCAAAAAACAATCATCGAACGCATTCTTGGATGACAATAAAAATTCCAAAGCGACGCGTTTTTATTTGCTCAATTAAATGAATGTCTCACCGTCTCCTCGCGATCACGCTTGCAATTTTTGAATTGTATTTAAGTGGGGGATTTACAGAGTTTTTTTTCTCAGCTTTCCAAAGCCTTTCACCAAAAATCAATCGACGAATCGACAACTGCAAAAGGGAAAGTGGGTGCATTTTCCAAACAAATTTGTTTTTCGGAACTGCCCGGACGAGGAATCGAAACGGGCAACTTCATAGGACAGGATGGGCACTGCCCGCCTTGCCCACCCAGACCAGCCGCCATTGCCATCATGTCTGCGGTCAACCGTTGCAACCTCGGAAATAAACACAATAAATACTCAATATACAGGGAGGCCCCTGTAAAGCGGATTTTCAAACTGTAATAAATTGTCAATTTTTTAACCGTTCTCTTTCTAAGAACTGGAATCAAACTAAGAAAATTCCAAATTCAAAAAATTAGTTGACGCGTGGTTACTTTCGATTCGAGGTTAGATACTGCTATTTTCTTAAGTGCCAACCGAGCCCGTCTATCACGTTTGACTTTAAAAATTTCGTCGGATTGTTTCGGTTAGTTAACCTCTCTTTTGTTTGTTACATACTCTTAGATATTTATTTGATCAATGGTAGGCAAGTCTCGTTTGCCTTAAAGTGATTATTGTTCTGCATTCGTGTACTGACTGGTTGCGGACAGCCAACAGATTTTTTAATTCTAAATTATGCCCCAACGATGTCAAAACTCTACTCCAGGCCCGAAGGTTGGATTATAATATGCCCCTTCCTAGAACTCAACGTGCTATTTTCTTACGTCAGCTGTTCAACTTCCACGAAACATCCAAACTTTGTATCTACAAATTGTTGCTGCGGTTTGATAGCCTATTCCAATTCTTAAATGAAATCATTTATTATCATAACAGTTTTAGTTAATTCAGTATACTGTTTTCTTCATTTAAGATAAACAGTTTTAATTTAGACTTAGTTAGTCGTTGTAAATTAAAGTTTTTCCGTTGGTTAACGATACATGAAATGACTGATGATGAATTAAACAGTCTCGCTAATTTTAAGCAGGTAGGTACAACACCAACGCGCAATCAAATAAAATAATTTGATTAAAATTAATTAATACACAGGCTGTTCTTTTACTGTGTGCAAATATTTAAACCTGCAATATATCACCATAAATGGCACCGATTGAACTGACATGTTCTTAACAAAGACGTAATAGTTTTCGAGAAAAATGCAGTGGCAGATTTTCACAAAACCGTTTGAGAACTGCTGGCATAGCTAAAAGTGGAACGCGGCCGCCTCTTTAATTATGATGACCGGCAGCCGAAGTTATAGGCCAGGGTCAGTACGTTATTTGATCTTGAACACAAACGACGTAAATCAGCCGCTCCGATCAGCTGATCAATCAATACGTTTACAATTAAAATTAACTTTACTGCAAGTAATTACCAGTTTAAGTATTTTTAAATTAAAATCTAGTGCAATTCAAGAAGCTGCAGGTCGTAAATGCCGAACAAATTAAAAGTGAAGTACAAACAAATTGTAATTTCTCATTCCAAACTATTTTTAAAAGACTTTTACTTGGACCGTAAGTAGTAATACTTTCATAGCTAGCAGCGAAATTGCAGCAAAAGTTTATTTACGTAAAAGGGTGAAGGAAGAACATTTTTAACGCGCTTGCCTAATTGGTCAATAAATTTTCATCGATAATTGATATCGTGAAACAAATAAATGTAATATTACTTCGCTCGGCGAATTAAAATAATTAAAATTTTAAATAAAATAATTAATAAGCGATATCAGTGATTAATGTTATGAAATGTTATGCGTTGAACATCGGGTGCGGTATCGGTGGGCGTGTTCATGCCGAAAGCAAGGCGAAGTTGATCTTCCTATCTTTCTCGCACATTTCAGCAGTTCCAAACAAGTGGTCCATCCGAAATTTTTTGGCTATGATACGGTAGCCACCAAGAAATACCCGCAGAAGGTAGCATTTCGTGTACTTATACTGAAATTTTTTTATTTGAATACAGTAAAAAACACCTTGTATTACAAACAAATTAAAATATAAATTTCATCTGAACCATCCGAAAAGAAAAGAATTTAAAATCTGATTTTAATAATAAAAAAATATAATAGTATAGTGAAGATAAATTAATTGGACGACATTGTAGTACGATTTATTAATTAGGAAAACTGAGCCAATTTTTGGTGAATTAAATGCGCGGACACGAAACAAAATTATCATAGCATCTCATATGTAAGTCGGCAAAAAAATAACCACAATATTTTCAATTATTTTCTAATAAAAAGAATCATGGGTTTGATGTAAGATTTTTTTTTTTTTGAACTTATACAGGGTGTCTCTAAATTCCGTGGACAAGGCTTAACCACAGATTCCTGGGCTCAAAATAAGACGATTTAACCAAACTTACCTATATCTGAAACGGTCTCGTCTCGTTAAGCCTGTATTCTTCTTCGAAGTTCTTGAATTCTTGAAGAGAAAGTTAATTTTTCTTATAACAAAGGAACGCCTGAATCAATTTGGGTGAAATTTGTTATGAGGTTCCACAAGATGGTAAGTCACATTTACAGAGCATCGTACAAAACAGTCACCAAATTTCACCCAAATCGGTTAGGACATCCCTTTGTTATAAGAAAAATTAATTTTCTCTTCAAGAATTTTGAAGAAGAACATCGGCTTAACGAGACCATTATGGATATAGACAAGTTTGGTTAAATCGTCTTATTTTGAGCCCAGGAATTTGTGGTTAAGCCATATCTACGGAATTTAGAGACACCCTGTCGAATTTCGTTTTCTCTTAATTCACCTTCGCATGCTCTATGCGAGTCACGTCCGATTTTTTCACCTCCTGATAAATTTATCTGCCAGGTATTATCCTTGGAAACCGTTGTATCGATAATAGTTTTCGATGATACTACCTGGCAGATAAATTTATCAGGAGGTGAAGAAATCGGGCCTTATAAAAGCAAAATTCTTCGATTTGGACAATTCGAAAATCGAAGTTACAAATGAATTCTTGTCATTCTTGCGTCTGTTCATCCACCAATCGTTTCGAGGAAAGTAAAAAACAAAAGACAATCGCCGCCAGGTAAATTCAAAGAACGACCACTTGCGCCTTTCGAAAAGCAAGAAAAAGAAAAGACCTGGCGAAGAAATTTTGAAAGTCACTTGATGAAACTTCGGAGGGTCGACCGAATTTTGTGTTCCAAAAATCGCGCTCTCAAAAGCCACTATAAATCAGTCGTCTTTTGTTTTTTGATGGTTTACGGTGCCGTTTTGGAAACAAAAAATAAACAAGTCGATTTTTGAGAAAGTAGTAATAGAACGAAACGCGACTGATTCTTGAAAAACACAAGACAATCATTGCTTGAAGAACCCGCAAAGAAAATCAAAAAAGAAAAACTTTGAAGGTTTTGTTTTCTTTTCATCGACAGATCCGCTTTTGTTTTTCGATACTTTAAGACGTAGTCCTGTGTCTCATTTCTATATATTTCCTGCCTTTCGTCTTTCGTTTAATCGATCCTTTTTAAATTTATTTAAATTTATTTAATCAGTACTAACACATTCTTCTATTCAATTTGAGTATTTAATATTATTTTTTTTACTAATTTCTTTCTGAAAATAATTTTTTTCGAAGGGTATTAATATTCTAGTTTTGCGCACTATGATAATCAATTCAAAACCTAATTATAAAATTGCATTTTTAAATTCATGAAAAATTTTAAGTAACTCTCCTGAAAATTGATGTTTTGAGTTGTGTTGATATTATTCCAGTGGGCCATCGACGTATAAAAGTATAGAGTTTCTGTATATTATACAGGCTGTTCCACTTATGGCGGTCTCCTTCATACCTCTCTAGCAAATGTAACAACATTTAAAAATCGTAAGGAAAACTCTAAATACTGTAAAAACTGACAGACATCGATAACCCCATATCATTGAAAAGAGAATTAAATAAGGTGTCCACTATTTTATTTAAAGAAAATTAGTTATCGTTGTTTGAATATTCTCAAGTTTAGTAATTTTTTTCTTCAAAAAGGCAACTTGATCGGGTTTAGGACAACGATAAAATGATTTTAATCATTCAGCTCCGACAAGTTCCGGTTTTATTCTGAACCTTCATCAGAGCCTGGAAGATGTTACAATTTAGTTCGAACTTAACATTATAAAACTAGGAAAGGTTTACCTCTGATTAAACTTAATAACACTACAACCCATAATGGTAAGTAACCTGGTAAGCACAAAAATGTTTACACTTACGGTTACTTAGAAATTCAAAAACATCATTGGACCAAGTCAAAAACCGGATGACAAAACAATTAATTTTGCACAATTTAAAATCAATTTAAAATAGTTGGAAACGTGTTTCGAAATGACAGAATGAAACAGGTTTTTACTGAACAACAGACAAACTAACCAACATAAATGCCTTGAAGTGCAATTCCCCAAGTAGGGGCCAACCTGTAAAAATGAAATTACCAACTAACGTTTGAAAGTGTGATATTTAATCAAATTAAAATACTTAAATTTTGTGTATCAGTTTTTAAGTTTATAGAATTTTTAACATTTTTAATGTAAATCATTTCAGAAATTAATCTTTTTGTGAAGATAGGTTCGTAATCTAAAATTGTCAAAGTCAAATTTATGTCCTGTGTGGATAATCAGTTTTTTTAATTTTTGGGATGGTTTACAATCGTATTTATGATTTCTGATTCTGTTACATAATTTTTGCTTAGTTTGACCAATATAAGACGACTTGCAGTGCGTACAAACGCTTTAGATTAGACCCTATGTGTGACACACAAAGTCACATTAAAGTGAAGTCCAGGATCCGAAAATGTAAAAATATGTAGGATGTTTCATTTAAAATAATGGAGCGACATAGCGTCCAGACCAAACGGAACACTCTGTATAAGCCAGGCCATATTTTAAAATATGCTCCATATGATACTAAGTAACTTTCATTTGAAACATTTTTTTTTGTAAAGTGAATAACTAGAGATATATGAAGGAAGCCGCTTTAAGTGAAACAACCTGTATACAGGGTGCCCCAGAGCTCCGTAAAAGTTCCGTAACTTTCTTGCCCCGAATGTTTTCTTTATGTAATAGGAGAGCTTTTATTGCGCACTTTAAAAATATTTTCGTTTGTGTACAGGTGTCCGATCGTTATAAAAATATCGAAATTATATATATTTTTTAATTAAAACACCCCATTTTGATTTCATTTTTGAATTCTACACTAGGTTCTGCGTTTAATTTATTTGAGTCATTTTTACATATTAATCACACTTTTTGATGTGACTCAATTTTTTCTTGAAAATTCCCAGACGGAAGGTTCCATTCAAAAATTCGTAACTTCTACACCGCTAAAGATAACGCAATCCATTTTTTTTTCAGTCAATGCCAAGGCTGTGGCCAATCTTTTGAGATATTCCAAGGCTTGCTACGATTTTTTGAAGATGAAAATTAATGATTTGATTATACAATATTCACTGACTCAAATTGTTAATAAACCTACTAGTCTTTTTCATAATGACACACGCGGAAATATTCTAGATGTTGTCATTGTTAGACCATCTGATATGGTTTATAACTTGGGATGTTGAAGATGGGGTAAGTGATCACAATGTTGTCGTTATTGACTTGGATCTTCAATTGCCTGTGATTACTGACAAAATAATAAAAATTTACCAGTATCAGAATGCAAACAATCTATTAATTATTAATGAACTTGAGAAAAAATTTCCGATATGGGTAAATTCGAGTGGAGACATTAATGAATTATGGAAATCTTTTGTGACATTGATTCACAATTTGGTTCTAAAATATGTTCCGTGCAAAGAAATTAAATCTACAACTGATCCTGTTTATTACTCAAAACATGTGAAAAGATTAAAGAAAAAATTACGTCGTGCTTATCGTTTCAGGAAAATTTATAAAAATTATTACAAACAATTATTATCTGAATTTAATGAAACAAAGCGCCATGCAAATGAACAGTACCTAATACACTTAATGGACAAGGATAATGGAAATCACTTATATCGATATATAAAAGTTTGAATAAATCTACAACTTCTCAAATTTTGATAAAGAAAGATGGATGTCTGTTAGAAAACCTCACAGATACAGTAGAAGAATTGAATAGGTATTTTATTAGTGTTTTTAATGAAAAAAATAACGCGATTCTAAATTTTTATGAAAATCAAACAGAAGTTTCTGATTTATTTCATTTTACTCGAAAAGATGTTGCTGATATTATTAAGGAACTCAAATGTCATAAATCTCCAGGTATTGATAATTTAACAGCTGAAATTTTATTGGAAGTTATCACGTATCTAAATATTTAACGCATCTGTTTCAAATTAGCATTAATAATAGTATTTTACCAAATGACTGGAAGATATCAATAGTTCTGCCTGTTTATAAATCTGGTGTGAAGTCTGATTGCAATAATTATCGTCCAATTAGTTTAACATGTATTGTTTGTAAAATTTTAGAAAAACTTCTGACAAACTACCTACAATATTTTTGTGATAAGCACAACATAATCAGTAGGAATCAACATGGTTTTAGAAAACATTTCTCCTGTGTTACTCAACTGTTAAATTTTCACAATGAATTGGTAGAAATTGTTGACGATAAGGGGTAGATAGATGCCATCTTTATTGATTTTACTAAAGCTTTCGATAAAGTTCCACATGATATTATTATAAGAAAATTAGAAAATTTGAAGTGTGACATGCGAGTCATCAAATGGATAAATGAATACCTGACGGATAGGAAGCAAAAAGTGAAAATAAATAATATTTTTTCATCTGAGCTAATAGTTACTTCTGGTGTGCCTCAAGGTAGTGTGATCAGTCCTATATTATTCATTATTTTTATAAATGACATTACACAAAATTTGAGTTGTGAAACAAAATTATTTGCCGATGACTGCGTTATTTACAATCAAAGGAAGAATGCAGAAGATTGGATTTTGCTCCAAGGAAATTTAGACAAAATTCAGATGTGGTGTAATGAAAATAAAATGGAAATTAATACAAAAAAATGTGTTGCAATGTCTTTTGGTACCACAATGTTGTTCCAGGCTCATCCATATAAATTAGGAAATGACTTGATAAAATATGATGATACATGCAAATACCTAGGAGTTACTTTTCGAAATGATTTAAATTGGAATAATCACATTCAGAATATTTTAAAAAAAGCTTAGAAATCTTTGTATTTCATAACAAGAAATCTTAAAGGCTCTGGTAAACCAGTACTTCAAAAAGCTTACATCACATATGTTCGTCCTAAGATTGAATACGATTGAAGAAGTCTGGGACCCATACCAATATTATTTAATTCAAGATCTGGAAATGTTACGGCATAAAGCAGCTCGGTATGTTTGTAACGACCACAGAACAACTGCGTCTGTATCACGTATGCTCAAGGAACTAAATTGGCATAGTCTATCTTCTAGAAGAAAAACAGCAAGATTAAAATTATTTTGTTATATTCATTTTCAACACGATTCGATGCACAATTTTCTATCTAAATTAAAAGTAAATAATTCTTGTACTAGAAAAAAAACATAACTTCACTTATAAAATACCCTTTTCGAAGTCTAATCTTCATAAATTTTCCTTTTTTCCTAAAACTGTACAAGAATGGAATAATTTAAATGAAAAAGATTTGATTAAATTATTAGAAAATTGTGTAAACAAAATTAAAAATTAAGATGTAAGTAATTATGTTTGATTATTAGGCCACCAAGTATATTATACTATACGCCTAATTTGTAACAATAAATAAATGAATAACTACAACTAACAAAAAGTCCATTTTTCAAATAGGATACCCTGTATGTTTTCATACCATTCGCATTCCACAGCGTTTGCGACAAGCTTTTCAGTGATGTACGGTTTGTAGGGTTCAATTCTGATATTAGACGAGTTATTGAGAAGATAGTAATTTTTAAATGTAAATATTTATTTAACAACAACTGAAAGTTTCTAGTAGACTGGTGCCAAAACGAAAATCGATTAAAATTTTAAACCAACGTCACATCAGTTACGGATATATTCATGTCAAAAAAAAAGTATGATCGATACGTAATAATGACTAAATACGAATAAATCTAACGCAGAATTTAACGTAGAATTCAGAAATATAGTCAAAATAGGATATTTCGATTAAAAAAATACGTAACTCTAATAATTTTATAATACTTGGACACCTGTATACAAACGAAAATATTTTTAAAATGTGCAAAAGAAGCGTTCGTATTCCTAAAGGGTATTATTGTACGTGTAGCTTTCAGTGTTTTATCCCTAAATTTTTATTTTTTACATATTGTATTTTTGTTAGACCTTTATTTATTATAATTTTTTATTTATTAATTTATTTTTTTTTTATTTATTTCTCAAATGCAATCCTGATATGGCCTACTAAATAAATAAGTAAATGACTCACCCCTCTGCTACTCCTACAGCATATCGACGTGGAACTGTAAAAATATGCATATTTAATAAATTAAATTAAAAAAAAAGTATGGTTTCACTCACCCTACCGTTTTACGAAGCGTGCAGTTCTAGTGCCGAAAACTTCCCCAGTCAGCAACCACAACACACACACACACACTAAAAAAAGATGAAAAAAAAACAATTAGAAAAATAGTAAAGTCTCGATAAATTAATAACTTAAAAAGCTTAATTTTTTTAATCACTAGGTAGTTATGTTATACACAGTTTTCGATAAATCAGTCGTAAAAAAATTAATTTTTCGGGTTAAATCAGCGTTTCCCAAACTTTTAGGTCTCGTAGCAGTGACCCCCTTTTGAGCTGTGTTATGATTCACGCCCCCCTTTCCTGTCGAATCTCGAACTTGAACACTGTTGCTAAACGATTGTCAAACGCTTTCAAAGTATTTTTTAAATATTTGAGAACCGTCTTTGTCTTGTTTGCATATTTGTTGTTTGAATATTTACATTGTATGTTGAAAGTAAAAGAAAAGAACTCACAGTATATGTACAGTCGCGAGTATTAAATTTTGGTCGTCACTGTCACAATTTATTGCTTGCGTCTGTATGTACAGGCTGACTACCCACCCCCTTCAACTTTTTATCAAAAAGAAACGCCTGATACAAAAGTTATACAGACTAATTCAAAGTTTTTACTGATCTTTACCGAATAACAAATGCACGTCGGATAACCGAGATATAAACTGACCTTTTGTTTTCTGAAATGGAACACCCGATATATATACACACATTTCGATACCAAATTAAATTTTGATAACAATTTCTCTAAATAATTTTTAAATAAAAAGAAAAGTTTTCGAGATATTTGTATTTAATATAGTAAGTTCCGAAACGTGCGTATAAATCAGGTGTTTCCAACATTTTTAAAACTACCCACCCCTTACGAGAAAATAAAAATTTCCGTCGACCCCATTCAGATTTAAATAATATTAAAAAAAAAGCAGCAAGAGGTAGATATACTAATGATGTTTTACACAGACATAAAATTTTGTTAAATCGTGACAATTTATTATTCTATTTGTCTTTATTTTATTTTATTGTTAATAATACCCCGATGGTCTTTGTTCTTTTCTTGGTTCGATTTCAGTTTGATTGTCTTTTAATAAAAACTCAATTAAAAATCCTCCGATGTCTTGATTCGGTTTGATTTTATGTTAATTTTATAGAATTTTTCTTTTAGTCTCATCTCCGTCAACGATCGTCTTTTTTTTAATTCCTTATTCAACTTTTTTTCATTTAATTCTCAATATGATCGATAGATCGAGTTTTATTTTTTCTTTTAATATATTTTATTCGTTTTGATATTATTTCTTTACTATCATTTACCATCTTTTTTGGCTGATTTGTTTTGATTTTCGTTTATTGAGTGTGTGTTTATTTTGCACATTAGTCGATTAGTCCCATCGATTGATTGCCATTTTATTTTCTCTTTTATTCGATTTGACCTTATTTTGTTTTTAAATTATACACTGATCGCCCTGTTTCGTTAAAATTCGATTTGATTTTATTTGACATGACTTTTTTTTAAATTATCAATTGAACGTCTTCTTTTTTTTCCTTTTATTCGAGCTAATTCAAATTCATTTAATATTCCATGTAATTTTTTTACTTTTTTCTACAAACTATTCAGCAAGACCTTCATTACACAGGACTTAACAATTCCGATGCCCTGAAAGAACCCTAGCGGACCCCTAAGAAAGGTTCTTCGACACCTTTCAAGTCTTCATCGACCTCCAAGGGGTTGATACCGATCCCGTCAGAAACCCGTGGTATAAAATGTGAATAATCGTCTCTTAGACTAAATGTTAGGTTTTAATTAAACAAAGTTTTGAAAGATAATTTTTTTTAAGAAAAAGAAAGGCGCTTATATCACAGATTTAAAATAAATATAAAAATACAAAGTATTCCGTTTAAATAATTAAAATTTCAGCTTATATCTCACTAATGCGATGTTAATTTGTTTTCCTGTGAACACTAGCAAAAACTATGAATCAGTCTATACAGGGTGTCCACCGAGTGCCGCGGTATTCTCTACCGTCTAAAGTATACAAGACAGAAAAGATATTCAAACGAGCTGAGGTGTAATTCAGTCAGCTCTATTTTTTAAAATTATTTTTGGCTATACAGGGTGTTCAGTAACTAAGGGCCATACTAAAGTTATATTTTTTTTAATGGAACACCCAGTATATTTTTACATATTTCGAAAGTACGCGTAATAATAATAGTAGGTAATAACCAAAAATTTCGGAAGTTTTATTTAAGAGTTTTTAAAATATAAATAATGACTTTAGAAAGAAGTCTTCATTATAAAACTTATACAGAGTGTCCACCGAGTGCCGCGGTCTTCTCTACCGTCTAAAGTATACAAGATAGAAAAGAAATTCAAACGAGCTGAGGTGGCTATATAGGTTGTTCAATAAATGAGAGCCATACCAAAGTTATATATCTTTAAATGGAACGCCCAGTATATTTTTACATATTTCGAAAGTACGCATGACGAGTAGGTAATAACCAAAAATTCCGAAAGTTTTATTTAAGAGTTTTTAAGATACTAATGATAGTGTATAAAAAATTGCTCTAGTTTGAGCTGTTATAGTTTGATTATTTATTTACATTTCAGCGCGAATTTTTGTAGGTAGTCAATACAATATCTCATCTACAGAAATTTAACAATAGATTCAATCTATTAGTTATTATGTGTACAGGGTGTTGAATTTTGGAAAAGTTAATTTTCAAATGGAACACCCTGTATGTCTAAACTCTTGTGAAACACTGCCTTAATGAGCTTTCATAAAACGCCAAATGTTTTTGTCTAAACTGAAGAAATCACGAGATAGCAATTACACATTTTTTTTAAATTTCAATGTTGACGTTTTTTAGCCTTTTCAACCGGTCCTTCTGTTTTATTTTGTTGAAAAATTAACAAATATTAGTTAATTTAATTAATAAATAAGAAAGTAACAAAATAATGTACAAATTAAGAACAAGAAGTATTAAATTAGAAAATAACAGAAAACAATGTACAAATGAAGAATGACAAGGAACCATTGGATCTAGAAAATTTATATTAAATATTCAAATTGTTTTTCAGCTTCTTGTAAATACTTCATACTTGTAATCTTGACGCCAAAAGACAGTTTTGGTTGCTTTCTCCTATTAGGTGTGTCACGTCACGTAACTTTTCATTATTAAAATCCATTTTGTTAACACAAAAAAAAGTACAAATTTGGAAAAGTAGTATGTCATTAATTTAAACAATAGTTCTGTCAATTAAAAATTCATGGCAACTGTTTTTCTATTTTCTAGCAAACGGCAACGTAATTTTAAATTTTATTTTTTTAAATTATCTTGATAAAGTTATTTAAATATTTTCAAAGTAAAGGAAAATAGTAATTAGTTTTATAGGAACATATTCAATTACTTTGAACACAAAATAAATTATATTCATTGATTGATCATCTAACTGAAACAGAAGAACCAGACGGAAAGGCTAAATAACGTTAACATTGAAGGGAAAAAAATATTTCATTGCCATCTCGCGATTTCTTCAGTTTAGACAAAAACATTTGGCGTTTTATGAAAGCTCATTAAGGCAGTGTTTCACAACAGTTTAGACATACAGGGTGTTCAATTTGAAAATTTTGAGAAAAATTAACTTTCTCAATACTCAATACCCTGTACACATAATGACTAATAGATTGAATGTGTTGTGAAATTTCTGTAGATGAGATATTGTATTGACTACCTACAAAAATTCGCGATGAAATGTAAATAAATAATCAAATTATAACAGCTCAAAGTAGAGCAATTTTTTATACACTATCATTAGTATCTTAAAAACTCTTAAATAAAACTTTCTTCCTTTTTTTATCGAAATTTTTGGTTATTACCTACTCGTTATGCGTACTTTCGAATAATGTAAAAATATACTGGGTGTTCCATTAAAAAAAATATAACTTTGGTATGGCTCTCATTTACTGAACACCCTATATAGCCACCTCAGCTCGTTTGAATTTCTTTTCTATCTTGTATACTTTAGACGGTAGAGAAGACCGCGGCACCGGGTGGACACCCTGTATAAGTTTTATAATGAAGACTTCTTTCTAAAGTGAAATAAGGTGATAAATTAGTTGCAATATGCGTTTAATTATTTTTTGTATTTATTCTGCTGCGTCCTCCTTCGAAGAATTATGCGCCCCCCCCCTCCCCCCTCCCGCATAATTTGGAAAACGCTGGGTTAAATAAAACAAGAGATAGAACATGAAAAAAATGGATTAGGTTTCAGGTTAGTTGTGCTGCGTGCAAGTAACACTAAACACTATTGTATGATTAACTGAAAAATCATATCAAGTATCAAAACCATTACACTTGAGTTATTCTTTAAAAAAGCTTAAAAAAAAAAATTTAATGCCATTTTTTTTCAGAAACAAAGGTAATTTGCTAATGAACGTTGTATTATTTTATTCAGTTCTGAAGTTATCAATATTAAATCTGAATCATCCTGTATACTTATAAGCAAACTCTAATAATAACTGTTGTTGTTATAATGTTTTGTATATCAGAAAATTTTCAGCTTTTAAAATTTAAATAAATATAATTTGGTTAACACGAACACTGAATATTAGCAATGCGAGGTGGACTGACTGTGATTTGCTTTTCGTTTCAAAAATAATACGTGCTTACATATTTCAATTTAAATGATTGGGGGAGGGTAATAAATATATTCTTACCTTATTCACTATCAGCAAATTCTAGGGGCACTTTAGGATCACGTACATTATGCAATAAATATTGCAAATTCGCTAAGAAAAGCTCGCACGTTCCTTAACAATATCTGATAACTAACTGCGGACGAGGCCCGATTAAGAAATGAATAGATAGCCATGGATTGCATAGACTGTTTCTTGCAGGGCGTTTTTTATCAAATGTGAGGAGACTTGCACGTGGGAAAGCGAGCATTTTACCTCTCTTTAAATCATTTTAAATAACACGAACTAAGAGAACTTACAAGACAATATTTTCTTCCTTTAGATGGAAATAAAAATATCCGAGTACGTTTCGAGGTCACCCGAATTTAATGTCATTAGTAAAAATGCTTTAATTACTTAATTTAAAATTAAAGCGTTTTTCGAAGGAAGGGCAATCGTGTTTTGGTGCATAGAAATAAATATTTGTAAATACAATGTGGGCAAGTGCTTAATTTTTTTAATTAATTTTGTTATAAAAACTTACGTAAGGCAGTTGATTTGTTTAAATAAAGGAGAGGGGCTTCGCTTTTCTTTTTTCTTGATCGTTAATAATAAGTAAACAATCAGTGGCGTAGTAATGGAGGTTGCAGGGGTTGCAAGGCAACTCAGTGCCAACACGCATTCTCCTTAGGCAGGAGCAATCGAAAATCAAAATTCTCTCTCACTGAGTGAAAAAAAAAAAATAACTGAAAAGCGTCATAGAAAGATTAAATTTGTTTTTTTTTTCTTGCCTTTTATCTATTTTCAATTTTTCGCCCGCGATTTTCTTTTGTTTTGTTTTCCTTTTGTTATAATTCTGCTCTTTTGTTTCTGTCTCTCATTTGTTTTCTTTCACGTTTGATGGTTTTTTAATAGATATTTCCTTTTACTCTTTTGTTGAAGATTTTCTTCTGTACTGTTTTTTTTTTTAATTTTCTTATATTCTTTTGTTTTGTCTTTAATTTGTATTTTTTTATTGTACAGGCTGGCCCAACTATGTGTATTTCTTCTGTGAGGGTTATGGGAAAAAAATTAGGAAAAAAATATATAAAGAATTTTATACTAGACAATACGCGACATATTGTTGATCTATACAGAGTGATCAGAAAAATGGTGGTTCGTGGAAACTATTTTTTTTAATGGAACATCTGTATATTTTTAGATATTTGGATGCGCCACGGTGAGCTGATTACAACGGTATAAATTTTCTTTTCTTGAAGAATTTTACAAAAATTCAGTCAGTTTGAATATGAATTTCTGATTACTGAGGTAACACAGACGAAGGAAAATCTAACACGATATTTTTAGGACTTTGGCCTTTATGAAAATGTGAACAAAATTAAGATATCTTTTTGCATTATACCGAGCGATCGATACATGCGACACATTCGGTATCTCATTTTTTTTAAATGGAACGGCCTACTTTTTTGTTTCAGAAATGGATAGCACTTAAATGTAGCTTTCTGCTGATATAAGGTTATATACCTTTATTTTTAATAATTTCGTCACTAGAAATTTTCTTTTTATAAGTATTTCAATGGTCGGCGTTTTAAACTATACACCCAGTATTGCTACTTTCCTACCTAAATTCAATCATTCGAAGACATTTTTCGATCATTTGATTCTACTTTCAAAGATTTCTAATTTGAATACCCCCGCGATAGGATTTATTTTACCAAAAATAATTTAAAAGCAGACCATTGAAATACTTGTAAAAAGAAAATTTTTAGTGACAAAATTATTAAAAACAAAGATATATAACCTTATATCGGCAGAAAGCTACATTTAAGTGCTATCCATTTCTGAAATAAAAGTAGGCCGTTCTATTAAAAAAAAATAAGATACCGAATGTTTCGTAAGTATCGATCGCTCGGTATAATGCAAAAAGATATCTTAATTTTGTTCACATTTTCATAAAGGCCGAAGTCCCAAAAATATCGTGTTAGATTTTCGTTCGTCTGTGTTATCTCATTAATCAGAAATTCAAATTCAAACTGACTGAATTTTTGAAGAATTCTTCAAGAACAAAATTTATTTTACGGAAGAAGTTCAATGAAATCAATATATCTTTATACCGTTGTAATCTCCTCATTGCGGCGTATCCAAATATCTAAAAATATAAAGGGTGTTCCATTTAAAAGAAAATAAGTTTCCACGAACCACAATTTTTCTGATCACTCTGTATACTTCAAAATAATTTTACAATATGCCGGGTATTATCTAGTATAAAATTCTTTATCGATTTTTTTCCTAATTTTTTTCCTACAGGCCTCACAGAAGAAATACGCATCGTTGGGTCACCCTGTATGCAAGTTTTTTCATGACTATTCCCTTTTATGTCTTTTTTCGGTGATTTTATTTTTTTTGTTATGCATTTCGTGCATTTTTAAAGAACATTCCATTTTATTGCCCAAGTATTCTGTCCCGTTTTTTTGTTTTCTTATCTATCAATCTTGATTTACGAAAATGAGACGTCAATACAGTCTAAGAAAAAACAAAAGAAAACTTTAAAAAACAACAATGAAGTGCAATTAGATAGGCAGAGACCAATTGAAAATCAAAAGATTCTCTCTCAATTAGCGAAAAAGAAAAAAAAACTGAAAACGCCATAGATCTTGAAAGGAAGCTTTCATTTGTTTTCTTTTTGTACTTCATGTATTTTAAATTTTTCATCCGCGTTTTTCTTTTGTTTTGTTTTCTTTTTATTATGATTGCTCTTCTTTTTGTCGTCTTTCATTTGTTTGTCTTTTTTACATTTCATGTTTCTTCATGAATATTCCTTTTTTTATCGACGAATTTCTTTTGTGCTGTGTTTTTTTTTGTTTACACGTACTTCTATTTTTTGTTTTATTTTTAATTTGCTTTTTTTGTATTTCATGTTCTTTTATGAATTTTTCTTTTTATATTTTCTGTCGGTGATTTTCTTTTGTTTTATTTAATTTTTTATTACGCATTTCGTATATTTTTAATAATGAATACTCCATTTTTCTGCCGAAGTATTCTGACTCGTTCTTTTGTTTTCTTGTCCTATCAATTTTGATTTACGAAAATGAGACGTCAATACAATCTCCGTACAAACAAAAAAAAACTTCAACAGTTTTGCAAGTAGTTACGTAATCTTAATTGTATTGCCAACTCATTCTTGATCATTTTATAGTACCGGGTGATCAATGGAATTCATAATTAGAGGAGGCCGTGAGGGTGCTATTTTATGCTGTTCGGTTGGATACAAAGAGAAATAAATAATAAGTTGACAGTTGTCATATTTGAGGTTATGCTCGTGCTTTATACAATTTTTTTATGTTATTTTATTTCGCATGGATATTGGTTTAAACCCCTTTTTTAGAATATTAGGAGACGTTCTATAATGCAAATCCGTTTATCAATCATTAAAAAAAATGGGACAGTTCTGACAATTAAAATTTCTCATTTCAAACTGTAAACCTGTGTTGCCAACTTTTCAGAAAATATCACAGTCGACTTTCTTTGCTTTAATACAAACAAAATCTCAACTCCCGGGCGCTAGTTATAAGCTGTTTTATCTTAAAATGTTGACAGTCCTTATCACTTCCTATCACGTGTGAATTCTTTTTGAGTAAGTAAGTGTATGTACTTGTTTCTTTTTGAGTAAGTAAGTGTATGTACTTGTTTGTTAAAAGGCGGTAGTAAATATTTTGCGACCTGGCGCCTCAACTTCTAGTTACGCCACTGGTAAATATCTAAATTTTACTTATTTTTGCGGACCTGTATAAACTTTTTTCATATTTCAATGTGAAAAACTGGCCCTTAAAGTTTGACCCCTCATTAAAGTTACACCCTGTGTAGCAAACCGTAATATCCAAAACTTCAGAAGAAAAAAATTAATTGTCACTAGATATTGAAATGCGAATGTAGTTTGACTTTCAAAATACTATTGTCATTTGATTTTCAATGCGACGTTCGTCTTTTATTTTGAAGAGTAGGTCGTAATTTTTTTATTTCCAAATTTGAATTTCCATCTGAATTTCAAGACAGTTCGGTTTTGTGCTGATGATTCAATTGTCAAAATTCTGCTGTCCTTTGATTTTCAAGGTCGTTGTCTTTTTTTGTGCCGAAGATTTCAGTTTTAATTTTTTTTTCAAGGTCATTGTCTTTTGTTTGGAAGTTTCAGTTTTCATTTGATTTTCAATTTTTTTATTGTCATTTGAATTTCAACTTTCTATTGGTGCGTCATTTTCAAAGTTCTATTATTGATTTGATCTTCAAAACTCTGCAATCATTTAATTTTTTCGAGGTCTCTTGTCTTCTAGTGTTGAAGGTTCGATCGTCGCTTGATTTTGAAAAGGTTGTTCGTTTTGTGTCGAAGATTGGAAATTCTTTTGTCGAATCATTTTGAAATTTCTTTTGTCATTTGATTTCCCTTAAATTCCTGTCGTTTCGACTTTCAAAATTCTATTGTCATTCGATTTTCAAGATCGTTCGGTTCTGTGTTCGAGTTTCAGTTATCAAAATACTCAGTTGTCATTTGTTTCTCGAGGTCTTTGTTTTCTCTGCGTAGAAGGTTTCAATTGTCGTTTGATTTTCAAGGTCGTCGTTTTTTGTTTCGAAGCTTCGATTGTTACTTAATTTTTAAAATTTTTATCGTCATTTAATTTTTCAAAATTTTTTTGTCACACTATTTTCAAAATTCTTTTGTCATTTGCTTTCTAGAATTTGATTCTTACTTGGTTCTCGAAGTCTTTCATGTTTGTTTTAAAGATTCGTTTGTCGTTTCAGATTCAATTGTGAAAATTCTGCCGTCCTTTGATTTTCAAGGTAGTTGTTTTTTTGTGCCGAAGATTTCATTTTTCATTTGTTTTTTTTTCAATTTTTCTTGTTGTCATTTGAATTTCAACGTTCTATTGGTGCGTCATTTTCAAAGTTCTATTATTGATTTGACCTTCAAAACTCTGCAATCATTTGATTTTTTCGAGGTCACTTGTCTTCCAGTTTTGAAGATTCGATTGTCACTTGATTTTGAAAAGGTTGTTCGTTTTGTGTCGAAGATTCAAAATTCTTTTGTCGAATCATTTTGAAATTTCTTTTGTCATTTGATTTCCCTAAAATTCCTGTCGTTTCGACTTTCAAACTTCTATTGTCATTCGATTTCCAAGATTGTTCCCTTTTGTGCTCGAGTTTCAGTTATCAAAATTCTCAGTTGTCATTTGTTTTTCGAGGTCTTGGTTTTTTCTACGTCGAAGATTTCAATTGTCGTTTGATTCTCAAGGTCGTCGTTTTTTGTTTCGAAGCTTCGATTGTCACTTAATTTTTAAAATTTTTATCGTCATTTAAGTTTTCAAAATTCTTTTGTCACACTATTTTCAAAATTCTTTTGTCATTTACTGTCTAGAATTTGATTCTTACTTGATTTTCGGGGTTATTCGTCTCTTGTTTTAACAATTCGTTCGTCGTTTGATTAAAAAAAATCTATTTTCGAGGACTTCGAGTTTATTTCGAAGAATCGACTGACATTTGTTTTCCAAATTCGATTGTCGTTTCATTCTCAGGCATCGAATATCATTTTTTTCTACGATATAAATGAATAAATAAAATTCGATGAGCTTAATAAAACGAAAGAAACGAAATAAAAAAAAAATGTTTTGTTTTGTTAATAATAGAATAGTCAATCATCTTTTGTTTGTAAAAGAAACCCAATCACAATCGAATTACTGAAGCGCAGAAGAACAAAACTACTTTGATTGACTGACTTTTGGATAACAAAAGGCGATGATGTGTTTGTTAAACAAAAGAAGGCAGAGAAACAAAAGAAATAGTATGTGTGGAGAAAAAACAGTCGAAGTAATCATCGATCAATCTTTGGCTATAATTTTTTTTCTCTTCTCTTTGGCAATATTAATCATGGTTATAAACGAATGAATTTTTTTTCTAATATTTGTTTCTCATAAAGAGACGCACCCGGTTAACTACTGCTCGTCTTTTTACTGGAGCTGTGCTACCCTCTTATTAAAAAAAAAAACGGCGACAACAATTTTTTGCTGGAATCACATCACACTCTCATTTGAGCCGTTATGGGCGATTTGATGGTGTTCTAAAAAAACATTTCTTTTATCCAGCTGACTCAGCTTACCACCAAAAATCAACTGCGCAGCCCTACGAACGCCTATTACCTACTGCGCATCTCTTTTATTTATTTGTTACTTCATAATTTTTAGAGTGTAGATACAACCCATTTTTTTGTCCTAATGTTGGTTCCCCCTAAAGAAACGTACGTGGTTAACTACTCCCTGTATTTTGCATCTCATTTTTTTATGAAACATGTGACATTCCAATCATGTTAATCAACCGTCCAGAATAAGCCCGGCTTATTTAAATCTGTTTTTATTTTATTTTTTTAAATAATTTTTCTCTAATTTTCCCGGGAACACCTGATTTATCGCGGCTTAAAAAGCAACAGCAGCAGAATGTGTCTTTTGTGAGTGTTGCCAAACGGCTGACACTAATTCGCGCGCGCGCGCGCATCTCTAAAGCGAGCCCGTTCTTTATGACACCGTCGTCTACACCGAAAATCCTCTAGGATCACGGAAAATTTCGCTTCTAAAGATACCGGCCCCCTGTCATGTGGAAATTTTAAAATACAAGTGACTCTTTCGGACGACGTCAAAAGAGCCCACCTCTTGCGTCACGCACATTTCGAGATGCAATTTGGCAGGCGATGGACGGCCGGACTTAATTTATCGGAAGTAGAGTTAATGGCCTGAACAAATTGTGTTTTGATTGAATCGTAAATATCATATGAAATAGCGGTCTATTAGTTTGTAACTCTTCGGGAAACACCCTGTACACAAAATGTAGGTACCTACACACATGTCCTAAGTGAAGGGACTTATGTTCATTTGGAACTAAAAAGAAAATAAACAATGAAAAACAACGCAGTTCAACAATGAAGGCGGTGAAAAGAAAACACTTGAACACTGAATGCCAAAACAATTGAAAAATGCCGAATGCCGAAACAAATGAACAGCGAAATGCGGAAATGTGGAAAACAACCGAACATGAAGGCGCGGTTACAGGAACAATTGAAAATCGAATTTGTTTAAATACGAAAATCGAGAAATGAAGACGGTTTGAAGACAAATGATGTCAAGAAAATTTGAAAACATAAGCAGTTACAAAAACAAGAATGAACTGCGTCAAATGACATATGATAAACCAAGACGATTAAAAATTGGCATAATTCAAACAGAACACGGGCGCGAAAACAATTGAAAAGCGAATGTGAATCAAATCAAAGTTGAAAATCGAATTGAACGATGAATTCAAAAACAATTGAACAATGAGTACAGTCAGAAAACAACTGAACATGAAGACGCGGTTACACGAACAATCGAAAATTGAATTTTATTAAATGCGAAAATTGATCGAAATTCAAAACGGTTGAAAAACAAATGATGTCAAAAACTGCGTCAAACGAGAATTGATAAAGGAAGGCGATTAAAAGCGGACATAATTTAAATAGAACACGGTCGCGAAAACAAATGAAAAGCGAATGCGATTCAAATCAAAACTGAAAATCGAATTGAACGATGAATGAGAAAACAATTGAACAGCGAATGCAGTCGGAAAGGAGGCTGATTAAAAACGAACATAATTTAAACAGACCAGGGTCGCGAAAGCAATTGAAAAGCGAATTTTGTTAAATATGAAAAATGAAAACGGTTGTAAAACAAATGATGTCAAGAAAATTGAAAAAGGAAAGCGGTTTGGAAAACATGAATTGACTGCGTCAAACAACAATTGATAAACGAAGGCGATTAAAAACGAAAATATTTTAAACAGAACAGGATCGAAAGAACAATTGAAAAGCGAACAATGAAAAGCCAAAACAATTGAAAACGTAGCTTGAAGGACAGAAAAAAAACAACTGAACACGAAGACAGTTAAAAGAAAAACTATTGAAAATAAAATTTTGTTAAATACGAAAAATGAAGACGCTTGAAGAACAAATTATGTCAGAAAAAAGTTGAAGAACGAAAGCGGCTTTGAAACCATGAATTAAACGTCAAACGACAATTGACAAACGAAGGCGATTAAAAACGAACGTAATTTAGACATACCAGGGTTGCAAGAACAATTGAAAAGCGAATGCGATTCAATCAAAATCAAAAATCGAAGGCAGTTAAAGAAAAACAATTGAAAATCGAATTTTGTTAAATTGAAAAAAAAACGGTTATAAAAAAGTGATAATTGAAGAACGAAGGCGATCATAAAAGGCAATTAAAAAAAAACAATTGAGAGAGAAGCAAAAACAATTGAAACTGATTAGAAAATGAATGAAAATTGAAGGCAGTTCGAAAACAAATGAAAATAAAAGCGGTTAAAAAAACAATGGATCTTTCGATTTTGATTAAATAAAAAATGAAGACGTTATCAACAATCGAACAACGAAATCAAATCGCTTGTAGAAATAATAATTGAAAAGTGGAAGTGTTGAATATAATTACTGTAAAACGAAGACAATTTAAAAGGGCGGTTAAAAAGTAAAGATAATAAAAACGTACAATTGAAAGACGAACACGAAAACAATTTAAAAGGAAATGCTAATGTTTTTCAATACCGTCTTCATTTTTTATTTAATCAAAATCGAAAGATCCATTGTTTTCTTAACCGCTTTTATTTTCATTTGTTTTTGAACTGCCTTCAGTTTTCATTCATTTTCTGATCAGTTTCAATTGTTTTGAAGATTAAGGGCAGTAAAAAAACAAGACAGTTTTAAGCAGTTGTTGAAAATGAAATTGTGCTAAACGAAAAATGAAAGCAACCAAAAAAATTAATTTACTCTTCTGAAAATAATTGAATAACGAAAACCGTTTATAAAAATTGAGTATTTGTTGGAAAGCGAGAAAATTGAAAAAAAAACAACTGAAAAACGAACGCGATTTGTGGAACAATCAAAAATTAAGATATTAAAAAAAAGACAATGGGAAATTAATACGAAAACAATTGAAAAACGAATGCGGTTAAGAAAACGAACTGAAAATTGAAAACAGGTAATAAAGAATGAAGACAAACAAAACTGTAACGGCAATTAAAAATTTACTGCTGTTCCGAAAATAATTTAAAAACGCAAGCGGTTATTGCCGGCGTTAAACGACAATTGAAAAACGAAAGCAATTAAAAAATGAACGTTATTAAAAATGAAGACTAACAACTGAAATGCCATTACAATAACTGAAATTTTAATTTAATTAAAAAAGCAACTGAAAATGTTTGTTAAAAGAAAATTGAAAGTTGAAACGTTAAAGATTAAGAAATTTCTAAAAGTTTCCGAGAAAAAATCAAAAACTGGCAAAAAGTGTTGAAAATTTGAGAAATAGTTTTAAGGCCAACAACCCAACCAAAGCCAACCTGAGTAGAAGCAATCCAAGGAGGAAATAATTAAAAAGAAAAGAAATTATGAAAAATTAAACAAAAAGAATGTTAAAGATAAGGATGATTGTTAAAAAAGTAATTAAAAACTGTCAAAAATGTTAAAATTTTGAACAGAGTTTCAAGGTCAACCCAAACATCCATCGGGAGTGAAGCCAACTCGAGCAAAAAATAAGAAGAAAATGAGAGAATCAGAAAAAAATTCAATAAAATTTCGAAATTTTCCAAAAAAAAATTAAAGACAAGCAAAACTAAACTCAATGTCTACCTTTCTTCTAATGTTTGGAATTGAGAAACTAATGCGAAAGCGAAAACAATTGGTGAATAAATTGGAAAATTACTGAAAAACAAAACCGTTGTTAAAAAACAACTGAACCTGAAGACGGTCAAAACTGCGATTTTGTTAAATACGATTTAATAGGGCGTCTAAAAGACAAGTGAAAAACGCAGGCCATTAAAAAGCAAATGCTGTACAAAAAATAATTTAAAAAAGCAAGCGGTTATAAAAATAAAGCAATAATTGAAGACCGAAAGCGTTGATAAAAGAAGGCAATTAAAAAGAAATTAAAAAATGTAGTTATATTCAAAAGAGCATTTGAAAAACAATCGAAGGGCGATCGTGATAAAGAAAATAACTGAAAATGAGGCGGGGCGGTTGAAAAACAATTAGGAAACGAAATTTATTAATTGAAAACGATTAGAAGACAAGATAAAGGCCAAGGCAATTAAAAAGAAATGCGGCTTAAAAAAAATAAACGATACTGAAGCTCATAAGAAAGTGAATTGAAAACACTATCGAAAATCGAAAAGAGATAGAAAACAACTGAACACGAAGGCGGTTAAAAAATAATCGAAAATCGAATTTTGTTAAATACAATTACTATTGGAAAGGTCGACAAGACAACCGGAAGCAATAAAGTTACAAGCGAATGTTGTTCAAAAAATAGTCGAAACAAAAGTAAGCAGCGGTTATAAAAATAAAACTATTGAAGAGCGAAAGCGTTGAATGAAGCTTTTATTTTATTCTATTTCTTAATCTTTGCCATCCACTTGACGTTTCGTGTAAATTTAATTGATGAATAAATATGCTACTCGAATTGATGAAATTAAAAAAGTAATTATCAAAAAAAAAAAGTTAAAGACGAAAATTGAAGAATGAACCGCGAGAACAATTGAAAAGAGAACCTGCAAACGCGGTAGAAGAACATCTGAAAATGGAGGCGGTTGAAGATTAATTGAAAAATTGACTTTTGTTTCATGTCATTGAAAAAAGAAATCAAAAAATTACAGCGATTGAAAGGCGAACGCGTTAAACATAAACATTTGAAAGCCGAATACGATAAAAAAAGAACAGAAAATAGAGTAAAGATGGCGCAACTTCGTAATATTGTAATTATGCATTCTATTCGTTGCTAACTCACTTGTTTGCTAATTGAATCATTATGGTGAAGGTTATAAGGATTTATAGCCATTTATTATACAAGTGTCTTATGAGGCAAATAAGTCACAAGGGTAATACATAGTTTTATCCGGCACCTGTTTATTATGAAGTCATAATAATACCGATTTTGAATAACAGTTTAATTATGAGTTCATAATTCCACTAGTGTCTTATAGACCTCATAACATATTCAGAATCAACATTATTATGACTTCTTAATTTAACAGGTTTCTTAAAAATTACTATTATCATCCTCCCTTCTATTTCAATAGTTTTTCTTTTCCGTTTAAGATAAAATTCTTAAATATCTCATTGTTTGCACAGGTCCACATGAAGACAAGCTCATCAAAGTCGACATCAAACCAAAACGCAGCCAACTTCTTCAACAACTGCGTAACCTCACGATAAGATATCCGAACGAGTATTCGGAGGCCGAATGGCACGGCGAGGCAGTGAAAACCTTGCAGGACTACGAGAACGTGGTCAAAGAAGAGTATCGGATCAACAAACTACTTCTTGACAACAACGGTCCGAAGATTTGGACCTTTTGGAACGCCGTCGTTTACTGCAGCACAGTCTACACGACCATAGGTAAGACGAAAAAGAAAATCCTTTCTGGTCCTGTCAAAAACTTGATTTGTTTGGCACACACCCCATGTTTACCACCTCATCAACAAGTCTTTTCTTTTCCTTTTTTTCCTCCTCTTCCTCCTTCTTCTGCCTCTTCCTCTTCCTTTGCCTCTGCCCCTTTCTCTTTCTCTTCATCCTCTTAGACAACAAAGGGCCTTCTGTTTACTGCAACTCAATCTATATGATTATGGATAAGTACTTCCCAAAAGAGAATATGAAAATCCTTTCTGGGCCTACCAAAAACTTAATTTGTTTGGCACACGCCCCATGTTTGCACCCTCACTAGCAAGGCCTTTTTTATATATTGTTGAATCAAAATTGTCGATTATATTGTTGGACGTCGGTGTCGCAAATATTCCTCTTCGTTTCCTCTTTTTCTGCCTTTTTCACTTCCTCTTGATCTTAGACAACAAAGGGCCGAAAATTTGGACCTTCTATTTACTGCAGCTCGGTCTACACAATCATAGGTAAGCACTTCCCAGAAGACGAAATAAAAATCCTTTTTGGTCCTGCCAAAAATTTAAATTTTTTGGCATATGACTCATGTTTACCCCATCACCAACAAGTCTTTTTTTATACATTGTTGAATCAAAGTTATCGATTATTTTGTTGGACGTCGGTGTCGTTAATCTTCCACTTCCTTTTTCTCTTCCTCTTCTTGTACCTCTTCCTCTTCCTTTTTCTCTTCCTCTGCTTCTGCCTCTTTCTCTTCCTCTTTATCTTCTTAGACAACAAAGGGCCGAAAATGTTGACCCTCAGTTTACTGAAGCTTGGTCTACGTGATCTAGATAAGCACTTCCCAGAAGACGAAATAAAAATCCTTTTTGGTCCTGCCAAAAACTTAAATTTTTTGGCACATGACTCATGTTTACCCCATCACCAACAAATCTTTTTTTATACATTGTTGAATCAAAGTTGTCCATTATTTTGTTGGACGTCGGTGTTGTAAATCTTTCTCTTCCTTTTTCTCGTCCTCTTCTTCTGCCTCTTCCTCTTTCCTTTTTCTCTTCCTCTGCTTCTGCCTCTTTCTCTTCCTCTTTATCTTCTTAGACAACAAAGGGCCGAAAATGTTGACCCTCTGTTTACTTAAGCTTGGTCTACGCGATCATAGGTAAGCACTTCCCAGAAGACGAAATAAAAATCCTTTCTGGTCCTGCTAAGAACTTCATTTGGTTGTCACGCGCCCCATGTTTACCCCATCACCAACAAATCTTTTTTTATACATTGTTGAATCAAAGTTGTCGATTATTTTGTTGGACGTCGGTGTTGTAAATCTTCCTCTTCCTTTTCCTCTTCCTCTTCTTCTGCCTCTTCCTCTTTCCTTTTCTCTTCCTCTTTTCCTGCCTCTTTCCCTTCCTCTTCATCTTCTTATTCAACAAAGGGCCGAAAATTTTGACCCTCTGTTTACAGAAGCTCGGTCTATACGATCATAGGTAAGCACTTCCCAGAAGACGAAATAAAAATCCTTTCTGGTCCTGCCAAAAACTTAATTTGTTTGCCACACACACCATGTGTACCCCCTCACCCACAAGCCTTTTTTGTACATTGTTGTATCAAAGTTGGGCCTCGGTGTCGTAAATCTTTCTCTTCCTTTTTCTCTTCCTTTTTCTTTTCCTCTTCCTCTGCCTCTTCCCGTTTCCTTTTCTCTTCCTCTTCTTCTACCTCTGCCCCTTTCCTTTTCTCTTCCTCTTTTTCTACCTCTTTCTCTTCCTCTTCACCTTCTTAGACAACAAAGGGCCGAAAATTTGGACTTTCTGTTTACTGCAGCTCGGTCTACACGATCGTAGATAAGCACTTCCCAGAAGACGAAATAAAAATCCTTTCTGGTCCTGCCAAGAACTTAATTTGTTTGGCACACGCCCCGTGTTTACCCACTCACCAACAAGTCTTTTATACATTGTTGAATCAAAGTCGCCGATTATGTTGTTGGGCGTCGGCGTCGTAAATCCGGATTTTATGGCGACGGATGCAAGAAGTCGTTCCGGCAGTTAACGACAATTGTAAAGTTCAAGAGAATTGATGATGATCGGTGCGGAAGCGAAACGCCTAAAAATAGGGGCGCCGATGAATAATCGCGCCGATATTTCTCGGATTCGTGTGAGAAGGCGGTTAGTCAGTGAAATTTTAATAATAAAGATCGGCCGTCATCAGGAACTTTGCCAGGAAAGTGTCCCGTCCGTCCGGCTTTCTGACGGTGTTTGACCTGCACACTGTCCCAATTTATCTTTGCTTACAATTAACTTTAGTTTGACAGTGAGACCCGATTTCATAATCGAGCTAAAGGAGACTTTAAATAAAAGTCACAGTCATATGCCGAAAAAAGTGCGAAACCACAATTATCTACACATGAGAATGTGACTTTTATTTAACTGCAATCTCGAAATGAAGACGTTTTTAATCCAAAAAAAAAGATTAAATTAAAACACGATTGTCATTTGCTTTTTTCGTAAACTGTGAATCGTTGTTGAGTTTTAATTTTGACGCCTTGGATGAAGTCGACTTCGTTCTTTTTTTTTCTTCTACTAAATGAAAACACACCGTCTATTACATTGTTGTTTTTTTTTCTTCTTTCTTAAACTGTCAGTCGTTGAAATCCTAAAAATACTTGTTTTTTAAATAATTTTTTTCTGTTTTGATAAAAACTTAAAACGCGTTTGTCTTCCGTCTTTTTAACCGTCAGTGATCCTTTTTCGAATCTCGATTAAATAGTAAGTGGATTTTTTTAAAGTGTTACATTTTTCATGCAATATTAAAAATTGATCGTCTTTTGTTTCCTTTTTGTTGGGAACTGTCATTGATTCTCGAAATTTTGATTAAATTGTATCTTAAAAATATTCTTTCGTTTTTTTCTCAACGAAGTTAAAACGCAATTGGCTTTTGTTTTCGATACTGAAATTAGGATTAGGTCACCTTTTTAAAATCGGTCGCCGTCAAAATTTTAATGCAAGATGCGATTATATTTTTTACATTTTTTTTGCCATCAATTGTTAAATTTTTTTGAAAAGAGTTTTTTCTCAACATCAAAAGTTAAAATCGTGCGATTATCTGTTTATCTTTTTTTTTCATTTTCCGAAACCTTGATTGTCTTGTTTCCTGATGTCAGCTGTTTTATTTTTGTTTTTTTTTTTTCAATTTGCGTCTTTTGTTTGTTTCTTGCAATCGTTAATCGTTGCCAAAATTTTGTTTGAAAGGTAAATAATTTCGAGACACTTTTCCTAATTTTATATAAACGCAAAATTAAAGCATCATCGTTTTTTTTTTTGTTTTTTTCTCTTGTTTTATTATCAATTGTAAGCGCGATTGTTTTTCTTTTGTTTTTGTTACTGCAATTTCAATTAAAAAGTAATTTCGAAACAGTTTTTTTTTTCATTTTATACAAAATTAAAGCACGATTTTCTGTCAATCTCAAACGCGATCGTTTTTTTGTATTTTTTTACAGTCAATTGTCAAAATTCAAAATTTTTTAAAAAGAGTTTTTCTTATTTTAAGCAAGTACATGATTAAAGCGCGATCGTCTTTTGTTTCTTGTTTTCGTTGACAACTGTAAACACGATCGTCTTTTGTTTTCCTTTTTTTTCCTCTCTCAATTGCCAAAATTTTTTATTTAGTTTATTTTATTTATTTTATTTTTTTAATTTTCCTCACTTGCAATCTTGATTGTCTGGTTTCTTGATGTTAGTCATTTCATTTTTAATTTTCATTTCATTTTTAATTTGCAACGACGATCATCTTTCGTTTCTCTGTTACACCGTCGTTAATTGTTGCTAAAATTTTTTTTTAAAGTTAATTTCGAGACGCTTTTCCTAATTTTATACGTCTTCGTTATTTTTGTTTTGTTTTTCTCTGTATTCGTTTTACTGTCCGCGATTATCTTTTTTTGTTTACTATCAATTTTAATTAAAAAGCAATTTCAAAGCAGTTTTTTTCTTAAATTTATTATTATTTAATACTTTGACTGTCAATTGTATTTTTTCTGTCAATTGTTAAAACTTTTTTAAACAATTTGCCTATTTTATGCAAATGCAAAATTAAAGAATCATCTTTTTTTTCTGTTGTCGTTTTTCTGTCAACTGTAAGCGCGATTATATTTTTGTCTTTTTTTTTGTTTTTTTTTTTCAATTTTAATTAAAAAGTAATTTCAAAGTAGTTTTTTTCCATTTCATGCAAACTGGGAGCGCGACTTACCTCGACTGTCATTTGTAAATGCGATCGTCAATTGTCAAAATGGTTTAAATCACTTTCTCTTCTTTTACGCAAATGCAAAATTAAAGCGTCATCTTTTTTTTTGTTTTTTGTTCTGTTTTTATTTTACTGACAACTATAAGGGCTACTGTCTTTTTGTTTTTTTTTTCTTCGCTGCTGTCAATTTTAATTAAAAAGTAATTTCAAAGCAGGTGTTTTTTTTTTTCATTTAAAACCAAATTAAAGCACGATTTTCTTTGAGTTTCAATAAATTGTGAAGTCTAATGTTCATAAATTTTCCTTTTTTCCTAAAACTGTACAAGAATGGAATAATTTAAATGAAAAAGATTTGATTAAATTATTAGAAAATTGTGTAAACAAAATTAAAAATTAAGATGTTAGTAATTATGTTTGATTATTAGGCCACCAAGTATATTGTACTATACGCCTAATTTGTAACAATAATAATAATAAAAAATAACATATTTTTTCCCGTTAATTATGCATTTTTCTAAACAGTTTCTTTTTAATGCAAAATTAATTCGCGATCTCTTGTTTTTCTCTTTTCACTGTTAACAGTGAGCGCGATCGTCTTTTGTTTCTTGTTTTCACTGATAACTGTGAGCGCGTTTATCTTTTGTTTTACATTTTTTTTTTCTCAATTGTCAAAATTTTCATTAGATCGTCTTTTTTAATATCGGTTGCTATCAAAATCTTGATGAAAAAGAAGATGCAATTTTCTGTGTTTTTTTTTTAATTTTAAAAGCTAGACTCTATGTCAGTCGTTTTATTTATTTAATTTATTTTTTTTAATTTACAACAGCAATCGTCTTTTGTTTCTTTTTATTTTTTGTTATCAAAATCGTCAATGAAAGTTTTGCTTAAGAGGTCATTTCGAAACGGTTTCTTCTCTACTTTTATCCAAATGCATTAAAACTTTTTATCGTTTTTATTTACTTTGTTTTCGTTGCGTTTGTTTTACTGTCAGCTGTAAGGAAAATTGTATTTTGTTTGTTTTTTTTTTTCTGTGAAATTGTCAGAATTCTCATCAGAAAGTTATGTACGCAAATGTAAAATTACTAAAATTTACCTTTTTTGTTTTTACTGTCATTTATTGAAACTTTTAAAACAGTTTTTCAAATAAAAAAATTCAAGCGCGATGGTCTTTTGTTTTCACTGGCAACTGTAAGCGCGATCGTCTTTTGTTTTTGTTGTTTACTGTCAATTGTCAAAATTGGCAGTAGAAAGCGGTTTATTTACGCAGATGCAAAATTAAAGCTTTACTGTCAGTTGTAAGCGCGATCGTTTTCATTTTTTTTTACTGTTGTTAATAGTCCAAATTTAAATGAAAAACCTAAAACGGCTCATCTTTTGTTTCGTCTTTTTTTTTGTTTTTTACTCTCAGCTGTCATACTTTTGATTAAAAAAGTACTTTTAAATCCTTTTATCCACTATCAAAATATTGACTGAAAAGTTGTAAAAATTTTGGTTAGAAATTAATCTTGAAACAGTCTCTTCTTTTTTTGGCTGTTCCTTTTCAAACACGTTTTTTCCTCTTGTCTTTTATAACTGTCACTTGTCAATTTTTTTTTGTTTCTTTAACTGTCAATAGTCAAAATTTTGAAGAAAAGTTTCTAATTCAGAAACTTTTTAATTAAAACGCGATTGTTTTTTGTTTCGTTTTATTTTTTTACCATCAGTTGTCATAATTTTGAGTCAAAAGCGATTTTTAAATGTTTTTCTCTTCATTATCAGAATACTGAGTGAAAAGCTGTCAAAATTTTGACCAGGAAATAATTTCGAAACGATTCCTTCTTTGATATTACGGAAAAGTAAAATTAAATTCGATCGGTTTTTGTTTCTTTTCACTGTTACTTGATAAACTCTTTTTTGTTTTGTTTTTCTTTTTACTATTACGAACAAATTCGAGAAAAAATCGTTTGTTTTCTTACTGCCACTTTCAAACTTTTGATGAAAAATTATTATTATTTTTTTTTAATTTTGTGCAAAAATTAAAGAGCCATCGCCCTTTGTTTTTTTTACCGTCAATTAATTACGCATTTGAAAATTTGATCCTTTTGAAGCGTTTCTTTTCCTTCCTTTTCTCATCTACTTCTAAGCATTTTCATCCTCATTCTTCTTTCGTTTACTTCATAATTCTTTACTTTTATTTTAGCATATTTTTTTCATTTGATTTCATTTTGATTTGACTAGAGAAAAACACTCAGCGTTTGACTACCGCTTGATTGATAAGTTCGTCAATTTTAATAGTGTCCGGTTAAAGGTTATGAGAACTATGTTCTTACAAATTTCTTCGAACAAGAGTCTACTTCAATTCTCGTTATTATTGTTTATAATATCATTGATTTATCGTCAAGTTATTCGCTTTTTAATAATTCTTTTTTGGTTTGGTTTTGTTAAGCTTAGGGGGCCGGAGGTTTGACCTTAAACCATTCTTGGAAAATGGAAATGATGATCAAGCAGAAAATAAAGGTCGTTCGTTCTCGAATTCTTTTCATTCGTACAACGTTCGAAACATTTGAAGAAAAAAAAGTTGCAAATCGTTTTTGTTTGCAGTGAAACCCTCGAGCAGCCTCTGTACAGCTATTTCAGTCCTATTTGGGGCTTCTTCAGCAGTGTTAGGTGACAAAGCGATCGTAGGGTGTCGCTGTTTTATCTATTCGTTAAACATTTGCCTGGAACTTTATACTAATTCAAAATTCGTACGTTTTCTTTTATCAAAGCATGATGACTATATATAGGAGAAATATATTTTGCGCGGTTCAAATTCTAGTGAAGCAGGCAATATAAAATATTAGACCGTAGCGTGTAAACAACCGCGAGGACTGCGGAGACAATTAACGCCGCTGCAGCAATGGTGTTACTCAGTATAACAAAAAACAGAGCAATATTGCCGCAATAAAAAATTACAGTTGTGTAATCAACTCTTCTTGTTTAAATGTGTAAAGATTTTCAGAGTAATTAGTTGACCAGTTGTATCTCGACCGGTGGACTTTATTGCGACATTGCGTCATATAGTAAGAACGCTGTAAATTATTTTCACCGTCCCATTACACAATGTGCCTATTCGATACATTTTTACGGCGCTACTGAAACGATGGCGTGTACTTATTCAAATCCTATGCTTAATGATGACTGAAATGTTCTTTCTCTCTCGTAAAATACTTGAATATTTAAATATTTCCCGAGCTGCAGAAATGATTTCGAGACAGAATATGTGCCAGTTTCTTTTTTCTTTATATTTATTTTAAATTTTTTATATTTATTGTACTTTTTGCTAATTAAGTGTCAGACGTGCAATTTCTCTTGACGATTCATTTACGCAAGTTGAAGGGCGATCCAAGACATCTGCGGCGTGAAATTTAAACGGATATGGTAGGTGGCTGCGGGCGCACATGCAATTTTAGATAGCTTTTCTATTTTTGCCTTCGTTTTATTTTCGTTTAACGATCGTTCTTAGCGCTAAGAAAAACACGCCATAAATCAAAAGATTTTCCTGCAGTCGAACGGCGCGACATTTTCACGTGACAATACAAGCAATCGCTTCCAATTTTTTTTTTCTTTTTCTTCTCGTGAGTCACGCAGAATTTGTTACATGAACGAAACAAAAACACTCTGTTATATGTATTAATTAATTATATTGTCATATTAAAAAAATTAAGCAAATGAATTTATTCTTACTGACAAGGAGTGTCTGTGAAGCTGGCATATCATTTCATGGAAACTCATAAGTTTCAGTGAGTTCTGGCTTTATTTCTAATAGTTCTATAGTTCCTGATAGATAAAATCGATAGTTCTGCTCATTAAAGTGAAAAAAAGCCAAAGTGCAAACTGAGACGCCAGGTTCACGCAACGTCTCACTTTGTCCTCCGCAAAATTAACGGCCTATTCTTATAGGAAATTAAAAGATCTGTAGTTCTACATGAGTTCTAGAAAGAGCTCTAGAGAAAAACATTGCTATTTCTTATTAGAAAACTTTAATAACACACAATATGATTAGTTACGCAGATACAGATGAGACGCTGTCGAATCTTCGACAATTCTATGAGCTCTACAATTTTTTCCTTGTAGCTCAGAACGTATCCAAGGACTTTCTACAGAGTTCCGGCCACAAGTCTCATTAGATTATTTTTTGAGCAATTTTAAATCCTGCTAAATTCGAGTTATACACGTTATAACTAAGACGCTGTCGAATACACGACAGTTCTGTGAGCTCTGTATTTTTTTCCTTGTAGTTAAAAACATATTCAATGACTTTCCGCAGAGTTCCAGCCATAAACCTAAGTAGAATATTATTTAGCAATTTTAAACTCCACCAAATTCGAATTATACACTTAATAAGCGAGACGCTGTCAAAAACACGTCAGTTCTGTGAGCTTTATAATTTTTCCCTTGTAGTTTGGAACATATCCAACGACTTTCTGCAGAGTTCTACCCACAAGCATCATTAGATTATTGTTTGAGCAATTTTAAATCCCTGAAATTGGAGTTAAACAGGTTATAGCCGAGACGTTATCGAATATACGACAGTTCTGTGAGCTCTATAATTTTTTCCTTGTAGTTCGGAACATATTCAACGACCTTCTGCAGAGTTCCAGCCACAAGCCTCATTAAATTGTTTTTTGAGCAAATTTAAATCTTGCGAAATTCGAGTTATACAGGTTATAACTGAGACGCTGTCAAATATGCGTCAGTTCTGTGAGCTCTATAATTTCTTCCTTGTAGTTTAGGACATATTCAATGACTTTCCGCACAGTTCCAGCCATAAACCTAAGTAAGTTATTATTTAACAATTTTAAACTCCGCTAAATTCGAATTATACACTTAATAAACGAGACGCTGTCGAAAACACGACACTTCTGTGAGCTGTATGATTTTTTCCTTCCTTTCCTTCCTTCCTTCCTAGTTCGGAACACATTCAATGACTTTCCGGAGAGTTCCAGTCATAAACCTAAGTAGATTATTATTTAGCAATTTTAAACTCCGCCAAATTCGAATTATACACTTAATAAGTGAGACGCTGCCAAAAACACGTCAGTTCTGTGAGCTCTATAATTTTTCCCTTGTAGTTCGGAACGTATCCAACGACTTTCTGCAAAGTTCTACCCACAAGCATCATTAGATTATTGTTTGAGCAATTTTAAATCTCTGAAATTTGGGTTGTACAAGTTATAACTGAGACGCTGACGAATAAACGACAGTTTTGTAAGTTCTATATTTTTTTCCTTGTAGTTCTGAAAATATTCAATGACCTTCCGCCAGAGTTCTAACCATAAACTTAAGTAGATTATTATTTAGCAATTTTAAACTCCCCTAAATTCAATAATCTAATGATGCTTGTGGGTGGGACTCTGCAGAAAGCCGTTGAATACGTTCCGAACTACAAGGGAAAAATTATAAAGCTCACAGAACTGACGTGTTTTTGACAGCGTCTCGCTTATTAAGTGTATAATTCGAAATTAGCCGAATTTTAAAATTGCTCAATAATATTCTACTTAGGTTTATGACTGGAACTCTGCGGAAAGTCATTGAATATGTTTCTAAGTACAAGGAATAAATTATAGAACTCACAGAACTGACGTATATTTGACAGCGTCTCAGTTATAACCTGTATAACTCGAATTTCGCAAGATTTAAATTTGCTCAAAAAACAATTTAATGAGGCTTGTAGCTGGAACTCTGCAGAAAGTCGTTGAATATGTTCCGAACTACAAGGAAAAAATTATAGAGCTTACAGAACTGTCGTATATTCGATAACGTCTCGGCTATAACCTGTATAACTCCAATTTCAGGGATTTAAAATTGCTCAAACAATAACCTAATGATGCTTGTGGGTAGAACTCTGCAGAAAGTCGTTGGATATGTTCCGAACTACAAGGGAAAAATTATAAAGCTCACAGAACTGACGTGTTTTTGACAGCGTCTCGCTTATTAAGTGTATAATTCGAATTTGGTGGAGTTTAAAATTGCTAAATAATATTCTACTTAGGTTTATGGCTGGAACTCTGCGGAAAGTCATTGAATATGTTTTTAACTACAAGGAAAAAAATACAGAGCTCACAGAACTGTCGTGTATTCGACAGCGTCTTAGTTATAACGTGTATAACTCGAATTTAGCAGGATTTAAAATTGCTCAAAAAATAATCTAATGAGACTTGTGGCCGGAACTCTGTAGAAAGTCGTTGGATACGTTCTGATCTACAAGGAAAAAATTGTAGAGCTCATAGAATTGTCGAATATTCGACAGCGTCTCATCTGTATTTGCGTAACTAATCATATTGTGTTATTAAAGTTTTCTAATAAGAAATAGCAATGTTTTTCTCTAGAACTCTTTCTAGAACTCATGTAGAACTACAGATCTTTTAATTTCCTATAAGAATAAGCCGTTAATTTTGCGGAGGACAAAGTGAGACGCTGCGTGAACCTGGCGTCCCAGTTTGCACTTTGGCTTTTTTTCGCTTTAATGAGCAGAACTATCGATTTTATGTATCAGGAACTATAGAACTATTAAAAATAAAGCCAGAACTCACTAGAACTTATGAGATTCCATGAAATGATACGCCAGCTTCACAGACACTGACGAGGAAGATGCGGATCTGCGACTACAAGGGATCTATTGTTGTTATTAATAGTAAACAAGGTCGAGGTTATGAATCATGCGATCGTGACCCAAAGTAGCACTCCTGCATTATTTACGCAGAAAGTTTATTGTTATCAAAGACATAGCTTTTCTTTAATTTTTATCGAGTTGGGTGGTTTCCAAAAGATCTATTCTGGAACTTCTCTGGAAATACTTTTCCATTTACGCCGAAAATTTATTTAAAATTCAGGTGCAGAACACACATCACCATAGACCAAAAATTAAAGACCGCACACACAAGAAAAGGTTGAGATTGTAAAAAAAAGTAATAAACGTTGAAGAAATCACGGTTCCAAATCACTAGTCATGAGCTGAATTTTGCTAGAATGGTCTTAAACTTTTGGTCTGTAGTATACGTACAACTAAAATTTGATTCTGCGTTTCGGGCCAGATTTCTTCGCCGAAAAACAAAATGAGACGGCGTTTTCATATTTCTGCAAATCTCAGCTCCGCGTATATCAGCCGATATCTCGGGTTTTATTTTTAAAACGCACATTAGGAGCAAGCATCACGAGCGAAAATAATTTTCGCCGAAGTAAACAAACACCGCATTCACGCCGTATATCTTTCACCCGAACACGCAACAACGAACACCCGAAAAAAAACAATCGCGCTCGGAAACGAAAGAGCAAACAAGCAGTTAATATTTTCCAAAGGAAAAAAAAAATTAAAAAACCAACGGTAAAGAATAATTTGTTTATAACACTCAAATAGATTAAAGCCACAGTGAACGACATATTAGGTGACGCGATAAGAGTACTCGGCCGTCTGTCGATATGTGCACGAGGGCACGAGATCAAGCGTCATCTGAAAAGGGGGGTTTGAATATCAATGTGCCAGAGAGGACGGTTTTTAATCCTTCATCATAAGGTAACATTAAAATATTTCTCGCAATTGGATGTACGTTCCGGACGCCCGCGCTACTACCTATTGATTCTTTACTGTGAGTAAAACTAATGTAATTTTTTTGGGAAAAGTAAAAGAATAGTTAGCTCATCACAGGAAAAAATTGATGAGGAAAAAATGGATAATAAATTGATGAAGATGCAGACGGCGACGATAGATAATATAATCAAGGGAATAAAAGACAAGAGAACGGAGAGCAAGGAGGAAACAAATGAATTAATGAAAAGATTAAAAAGGAAAACCTGCACTTGAAAGAATAAATAAGGGACATAAATTCCAGACTGGAAAGATTAGAACGGGAGAAGAGGAAGAACAATGTAGTCATACAGGAACTACTAATTGAACCGGGAAACCAAAAAGAATTGAAAAAAGAACGGAGAACTTTTTTGAAAATGAGTTGCAAATGAGGGTAAAAATAGAAGAGGCTATTAAACTATGAGAAAAGATATGCTTGATTAAACTTGAAAATGGAGAAGAAAAGAGGAAAGTTATGCAAAATAAAATTAAGCTCAAAAACAAGCAAGTAGAACGATATATATTAACAATGATGTGTCGAAGGAGGAGAGGGAAATCCAAAGGGAGATTAGAACATTAACTGTAAAGATAAAAAAGCTAAAACAGCATACAGGAAGGGGTACATAGGAGATGAAGAATGGTTATGGAATAGGGGAGGGAGAAAGACTGATAAAAGCATCAAAAAATTAATAGCAATAAATAAGGAATAAGGAAAGGAAAAATAAATATAGGAAAAGAAGAATAACTAAAAAAAAATTAGGAAGTGGAAAGGATGATACTTACGAAAAAATCGAAAATGCTAATAGGTACATACAACGTTAGAACGCGTTTAAATGGGACTAAAGCAAGTGCCTATTGGTCCGAGTAGTTTTAAAATTTGCTTTCAGGGCAAGGGGGCGGGGGACAAGAATTTTGGTGTCAAGGTTGGAAAAGAAAAAATCAGAAAACAGAAAGCTTACGGCGTTGAAGCGAATGGTTGAATTCAACTTAGCTTAGCGAGTTTTTGTTCTTTAATTTTTGCCTGTATTCATAATTAAATCATTTCATTTCGGTACGGTTAAAGTACAGTGTGTTAAAAGAAAGGTAATTAAATGACCCAAATCCGAATCCTTCTGGTTTCGTGCCGCGAATGATTTTAAACAAAGTGTGTAGGTAAAATGCACTAATTTGTATTTCTTCTTCACATACTTGGCGATATAAATTGATTTAAAAATTATTTTAATTGACTCAGAAATCGGTGTCTAAGGAAGTTGTAAAGTTCAGCTTTTGAATTACTTTGGTTTTTCTGAGTTCAAAAAGGATTTTAAGGGAAAAAGCTTAGACTTAATGAAAAAATTCTAAACAACGTAGGAGATTACAAAAGTATTGAAATAAGGAATTTGAATAAACCAAGAACAATATTCTTCAAAAAGGAAGAAGGAGAATTCATAGGAAAGGGAGATGAAATTCTGAGCGAATGGAATTTTCAAATGGAACACCCTGTATGTCTAAACTCTTGTGAAACACTGCCTTAATGAGCTTTCATAAAACGCCAAATGTTTTTGTCCAAACAGAAAAAATCGCGAAACAGCAATTGCTCATTTTTTTTTTATTTCAATATTGACGAACAGATAAAATAGCGACATCTTACGATCGCTTTTTGACCTGACATTGCAGTAGGATAGACAAATTGAAGCGGGATTTGCTCCTAATGAGTCCCCCATGCAAGGCGGCCATGCTTGCAATTGCGAATAAATTGGACAAGTCGTTTTTATTTGCAGGGGGAATGTAGAGCTACATCTCTGCTGACGAAGCCCCAAGCAGGGCTGAAACACCTGTACAGAGGCTACTCGAGGGTTTCACTGCAATCAAAAACGATTTGCCCAAAATTTTTCACGTTTTTGGCGTTTTTTAGCCTTTCCAACCGGTCCTTCTGTTATATTTTGTTTATAAATTAACAAATATTAGTTAATTTAATTAATAAATCACAAAATAACAAAATAATGTACAAATTAAGAATAATAAGTATTAACTTATAACAGAAAACAATGAACAAATTAAGAATGTTTAACTGAAACAGAAAAACCAGACGGAAAGGCTAAATAACGTTAATACTGAAAGAAAGAAAAATGTTTCATTGCTGTCTCGCGATTTCTTCAGTTTAGACAAAAACAATTGGCGTATTATGAAAGCTCATTAAGGCAGCGTTTCACAAGGGTTTAGACATACAGGCTGTTCAATTTGAAAATTTTGAGAAAAATTAACTTTCTCAAAACTCAACACCCTGTACACATGATTAATAGATTGAATACGTTGTGAAATTTCTGTAGATGAGATATTGCATCGACTACCTACAAAAATGAAATGAATGAATGAAATGTAAATAAATAATCAAACCATAAGAGATCAAATAGAGTAGAGCAATTTTTTATACACTATCATTAGTATCTTAAAAACTCTTAAATAAAACTTCAGGAATTTTTGGTTGTTACCTACTCGTTATGCGTACTTTCGAAATGTGTAAAAATATACTGGGCGTTCCATTTAAAAAAATATAACTTTGGTATGGTTCTCATTTACTGAACACCTCTATATAACCAAAAATTATTTTAGAAAATAAAGCTGACTGAGTTACACCTCAGCTGGTTTGAATTTCTTTTCTATCTTGTATACTTTAGACGGTAGAGAAGACCGCGGCACTCGGTGGACACCCTGTATAAGTTTTATAATGAAAACTTCTTTCTAAAGTCAAATAAGGTCATAAATTAGTTGCAACATGCGTTCAATTTTTTTGTATTTATTCTGCTGTTCAATATTTTTTACTTTTTTTATAAACTATTCAGCAAGACCATCATTATACAGGACTTAACAATTCCGTTGGCCTGAAAGAACCCTAGCGGACCCCTAAGAAAGGTTCTTCGACCCCTTTCAAGTCTTCATCGACCTCCAAGGGGTTGATACCGATCCCGTTAGAAACCCGTGGTATAAAATGTGAATCATCGTCTCTTAGACAAAATGTTAGGTTTTAATTAAACAAAGTTTTGAAAGATAATTTTTTTTAAGAAAAAGATTTAAAATAAATATAAAAATACAAAGTGTTCCGTTTAAATAATTAAAATTTCAGCTTATATCTCACTAATGCGATGTTAATTTGTTTTTCTGTGAACACTAGCAAAAACTATGAATCAGTCTATACAGGGTGTCCACCGAGTGCCGCGGTCTTCTCTACCGTCTAAAGTATACAAGACAGAAAAGATATTCAAACGAGCTGAGGTGTAATTCAGTCAGCTCTATTTTTTAAAATTATTTTTGGTTATACAGGGTGTTCAGTAAGTAAGGGCCATACTATAGTTATATTTTTTTTTAATGGAACACCCAGTATATTTTTACATATTTCGAAAGTACGCGTAATTAGTAGGTAATAACCAAAAATTTCGGAAGTTTTATTTAGGAGTTTTTAAGATATAAATGATAGTGTATAAAAAATTGCTCTACTTTGAGCTTTTATAGTTTGATTATTTATTTACATTTCATGGCGAATTTTTGTAGGTAGTCAATAGAATATCTCATCTACAGAAATTTCACAATAGATTCAATCTATTAGTTATTAAGTATACAGGGTGTTGAGTTTTGGAAAAGTTAATTTTTCTCAAAATTTGCAAATGGGACACCCTGTATGTCTAAACTCTTGTGAAACACTGCCTTAATGAGCTTTCATAAAACGCCAAATGTTTTTGTCTATACTGAAAAAATCGCTAGGCAGCAATGAAATATTTTTTTTTCTTTCAATATTAACATTATTTAGCCTTTCCGTCTGGTTTTTCTGTTTCAGTTAGACATTCTTAATTTGTTCATTGTTTTCTGTTATTTTCTAATTTAATACTTATTATTCTTAATTTGTACATTATTTTGTTATTTTGTAATTTATTAATTAAACTAACTAATATTTGTTAATTTATCAACAAAATATAACAGAAGGACCGGTTGGAAAGGCTAAAAAACGTCAACATTGAAATTTAAAAAAAAATAATGAGTAATTGCTGTTTCGCGATTTTTTCAGTTTGGAGAAAAACATTTGGCGTTTTATGAAAGCTCATTAAGGCAGTGTTTCACAAGAGTTTAGACATACAGGGTGTCCATTTGCAAATTTTGAGAAAAATGAACTTTCTCAAAACTCAACACCCTGTACACATAATGACTAATAGATTGAATGTGTTGTGAAATTTCTGTAGATGAGATATTGCATTGACTACCTACAAAAATTCGCGATGAAATGTAAATAAATAATCAAACTATGAGAGCTCAAAGTAGAGCAATTTTTTATACACTATCATTAGTATCTTAAAAACTCTTAAATAAAACTTCCGAAATTTTTGGTTATTACCTATTCGTTAAGCGTACTTTCGAATAATGTAAAAATATACTGGGCGTTTCATTAAAAAAAATATAACTTTGGTATGGCTCTCATTTACTGAACACCCTATATAGCCACCTCAGCTCGTTTGAATTTCTTTTCTATCTTGCATACTTTAGACGGTAGAGAAGACCGCGGCACTGGGTGGACACCTGTATAAGTTTTATAATGAAGACTTCTTTCTAAAGTCAAATAAGGTGATAAATTAGTTGCAATTTGCGTTCAATTTTTTTTTATATATTCTGCTGTTGCTGCGTCCTCCTTCGAAGAATTATGCGCCCCCCTCCTCCCGCATAATTTGGAAAACGCTGGGTTAAATAAAACAAGAGATAGAACATGAAAAAAATGGATTAGGTTTCAGGTTAGTTGTGCTGCGTGCAAGTAACACTAAACACTATTGTATGATTAACTGAAAAATCATATCAAGTATCAAAACCATTAAACTTGAGTTATTCTTTAAAAAAGCCTAAAAAATAAATTTTAATGTATTTTTTTTTCCAGAAACCAAGGTAATTTGCTAATGAACGTTGTATTATTTTATTAAGTTCAGAAGTTATCAATTTTAAATCTGAATCATCCTGTATAATTATAAGCAATCTCTAATAATAACTATTGTTGTTATAATGTTTTGTATATCAGAAAATTTTCAGCTTTTAAAATTTAAATAAATATAATTTGGTTAACATGAACACTGAATATTAGCAATGCGAGGTGGACTGATTGTGATTTGCTTTTCGTTTCAAAAATAATACGTGCTTACATATTTCAATTTAATTGTTTGGGGGAGGATAATAATATCTTCTTACCTTATTCACTATCAGCAAATTCTAGGGGCACTTTACGATCACGTACATTATGTAATAAATATTGCAAATTCGCTAAGAAAAGCTCGCACGTTCCTTAACAATATCTGATAACTAACTGCGGACGAGGCCCGATTAAGAAATGAATAGATAGCCATGGATTGCATAGACTGTTTCTTGCAGGGCGTTTTTTATCAAATGTGAGGCGAGTTGCACGTGGGAAAGCGAGCATTTTATCTCTCTTTAAATCATTTTAAATAACACGAACTAAGGGAACTTACAAGACAATATTTTCTTCCTTTAGATGGAAATAAAAATATCCGAGTACGTTTCGAGGTCACCCGAATTTAATGTCATTAGTAAAAATGCTTTAATTACTTAATTTAAAATTAAAGCGTTTTTCGAAGGAAGGGCAATCGTGTTTTGTTGCATAGAAATAAATATTTGTAAATACAATGTGGGCAAGTGCTTAATTTTTTCATTTAATTTTGTTATAGAAACCACGTAAGGCAGTTGATTTGTTTAAAAGAAGGAGAGGGGGAGGGGGGTGTTAATACTCCAGCAATTTCCCTCGCTTTTATTGATCGTTAATAATAAGTAAATAATCAGTGGCGTAGTAATGGGGGTGGCAGGTGCCAAGACGCGATGGACGCATGCATCTTGAAATCAGGAAATTTAAATTTTTTTTGAAAACAAAAAACACTTTTTTCTCTGTGTCGAAGATTTCAATTACCGTTTGATTTTCAAGGTCGTCGTTTCTTGTTTAGAAGTTTCAACAGTCACTTAATTTTCCAAATTTTTATCGTCATTTAATTTTTGAAAACCCTTTTGTCACACTATTTTCAAAATTCTTTTCATTTGTCATTTGCTTTCTGGAATTTGATTCTTACTTGGTTTTCGAGATCGTTCGTCTTTGTTTTAAAGATTCGTTCGTCGTTTCAGATTCAATTGTCAAAATTCCGCCGTCCTTTGCTTTTAAGGTCGCTGTTTTTTTTGTGCCGAAGGTTTCGTTTTTCAAATCTGAACACTCTGTACACATAATAACTAATAGATTGAATCTGTTGTGAAATTTCTGTAGATGAGATATTGTATTGACTACCTACAAAAATTCGCGATGAAATGTAAATATACAGGGTGTCCCAACAGTGCGTTCTCGGGCTATATCTCGATAACTACTGCAGATATATATATAAAAAAAGTTTCAAGATATTTTTATTTTAAAATTTAAAGGTCTACGACATGAAATCATTTTTACCTATACAGGGTGAATCAAAACAGCGGTACCGAATGCAACTTTTTTATTTCAGACGTCACATCCTGCATGTGACATCAAATTTGAATTGCCTATAAAATTCTACACATTTTAATGTACCATAATCTATGTCTAATTCTAACCATTCTGAAGATATTTAACATTTTATCTAAGAACTGTCGCTTGCAGCCATTATTTTATTTATTCATATTTTATTTATTTTTAAGTTTAGAGAAAAGATTTTCGACACAGATTTAGTTTGTACTTTAGCTTATTCTAAGCCATTATGAAATGTATTTTTATAGTTACAGGGTGATCATGGTACTAAGCAAAATCTTGGAAATTTCTAAATGACGTAAGTCAAATTCCTTAAATAGCATGCCTTATATTTTTATATCCTAAATTGTTCGTCTAATTCAATACTTTCGTTGTTGTCATGCATGTTCTATACCTATCTGCAATATTTTTTGAGAGCCTTATATCCATTTAAGTTGTTTCTTTTATAACGTATAATTGTATAAGGTGGCTATGGAAAACAGGTAAACTAATTATTAATGTCAGCTGGTTCGTTTGTTTTCCATGGCCACCTTAGACGATTACTAGTTTTAAAACAAATAATTCATACAGGTCCAGGGTTCTAAAAAAATATAGCAGATAGGTATAAGACATGCATGACAAAAACGAAAGTGCTGTATTAGACGAACAATTATTATACTGGGTGTCTCATAACCTACGGAGGAGATTAAAAAGGCAGCTAGGGGAGATAAAATTAAAGAGTTTTTCTTAATAAATTTTTGGTAAAAACGCAACAACTAAAAAGTGACAAGAGTTTAAAACGAAATTAATTAACAAGCAAAAGTTACTCCCTGTAGTAATATTTTAGGTTTTAAATTCAAATTTGAGGCATTTATGAGTTAATTGAACACTGCTTTACAATAAACAACTATTTTAAAAAGCGTAGTCACTTTAATGTTATAGCTATTTCATTTTTTCTTCTAATGCCCAAAAACGGGGTTTCCTTTCGTTGTACACCGCCTACTAATTAAAAACAAAACAAGGAAACAGATTAATATGGACATTTTATGAATGGTGGTTTTGATAAATTTAGAACAGATCGCAAATGCGAATAAATTGGGCAAGTCGTTTTTGTTTGCAGCGGGAATGTCGAGCTACGTCTCTGCTGAAGAAGCCCCAAGCAGGGCTGAAACAGCTGTCCAGAGGCTGCTCGAGGTTCTCGCTGCAATCAAGAACGATTTGCACAAAATTTTTCTAAGATAAATTTAGAGTTTATTTAATAATAAAGTTGCATTTTGTGAAATAATTTTTATTAATTAAGAAGCTACAGGTGTAAATTAAAGAAGAAATTAAAAAAGTTAAGCTGCTGTAACTTTCTTAATATTGGGTTTTGGTCAAAAGCGAATTAAGAAAAAGGCTCTATTTTGATGTCCCACAGCTGTCCTTTCAATCTCCTCCGTAGGTTGTGAGACACCCAGTATATATAGGATATAAAAATATAGAATATAGAAAATATATTTAAGAAAATTGACTTATGTCATTTTGAAATTTCCGATATTTTGGTTAGTACTACGATCACCCTCTAACCATAAAAATACTTTTAATAGTGGCATTACATCAGTATTGTGAAAGGGGATTGAAGAATTGAAATATTTTTTTATTTTGCAAAAGAAATGAAAAAGATATGAAAAATAAATTCAGAAAACCTTTTTGGCAAGGTGCGAAATTTTTCTGGTTTTTTATTTTGGATTTTAATCAGGAGTGATGCGGACGACAGCTTTAAATAAATAATTAAAAAGATTTTGCACGGTTAAAATCGCGCCGAGGTTTATTTAAAAAGCAAAAGCAAAAAAAAAAAAAAAATCATAACGCAAACATCGTAAACCCGTAAAATTAAAACATCTGTATATCACTTGCACCTTTGATCGCGGGCATTCGTGTAGGTTCAGTGTTTTTGGCCGGGCTCCTTTTCACATCAACTCTCGCAAAAAGATGTTGTAATCTACGTAACGCATTCTTTAGAAACTATTTCGCGCCCCCCCTCCCCCTCCCAAACAGACTCTTTCAAATAGACATTAAACGGGAGACCTCAAAAAAAAAATCGATTTGGTTTCTTGAAGTCATTCAAATTTTATTTTATTGATACTTTGCTCGAGTTTTTTTTGTTCACTCATTTTTTTCTTGATTGACGAGGATGAGCGAAAGAAACGAAAGAAAAAAAAATAATAGTTTTTGATTAGCTTGTTTTGGTCGTGGCGGATGGATTTGTTTCGACGGACGAGCGAAAGAAAAAGAAAGTAGTTTTTGATTAGTTTGTTGTGGTCGTGTGGCGGATTTGTTTTAGCTTTCTCGACAAAAACAAATAAATCGCTCGTTTTTATGTACTTTCGGGAAACAAAAAAATAAAAATAAAAATAAAATAAAACAAGAAGCGAAAGAACAATCCCGGCGCGAGCTATTTAAAAATCTGTTTATTACTCTCTCGAAATAGATGAACTCACATGAGCGTAATGTCGCTTTTTCTACGGTTGGAAATGACGAATGCCGACGCCGAAGCTGCTTAGTTTTGTTTTTTTTTTTTAATAAAAAAAAAAACTAAAAGAAAAATTGTAAAATCAAAGTATGAATGTAATATAACCGCACGGATTTTTGTACAGATAATCTCATCTGATGAATCAAGAAGAATAAGTTGAAGATGACGATGAAGTAGACAGGTTAAAAGTTGAAGATGAAGTGAAGTAGGCAGATTGAGACAGAGGAATTGGTTGGGAAGAAACATGAAAACTAAAAATTGGCCGAATCAAACAAAGAATAAATGAGGAACGGTTTATTCGGTAAATGGTATACAAATATACACCATCGGAAGAAAGAAAATTATTTTCAAAAGTCGAATTAATATACTACATCCCGTTAGATGTCGCGGCCGTCAAAATTTATTTATTTGTTCTTCTGCAGCGCGAAACCTCTGCAGGTCAACTGAACTTTGCAATTTGCAAAAGTTTAATCAGATTCACAGAAGTAAAACAAAAGACGGCCGATTTTTATTAAACAGCGTAAGGTACGAAGCCAAAACAAAAGACAATCGAACGACAAAAAAAAAAAGGTCGACTTTCAAACAGGTAAACGAAATTTATGGGCGGAAGCGAAAGCAAGAAATAAAATCTATTTTCGATCGAATTTGCGAAAGTAAAACGAAAGACGGCCGATTTTTTAACAAAATCAGATACGAAACCAAGACAAAAGACAATCGAACGGCAAAAAATACAAAAGACAGTCGATTTTCGAACGGGTAAACGAAACTTATGGGCGGAAGCCGAAGCAAGAAATGAAATCTATTTTCGATCGAATTCGCGAAAGCAAAACGAAAGACGGCCGATTTTTCAACAAAATCAGATACGAAACCAAAACAAAAGACAATCGAACACAAAAATCCACAAAGGCGGAACAAAAGACAGTTGATTAAAAAAAAAAACAAGTAATTTTCTGAGCGCAAGCAAAGGAAGTCGATTTTCAATCAGATTTGTAAAAGCAAAACAAAAGACGGCCGATTTTTTATTAAACAACGTAAGGTCAATCGAACGGCAAAAAAACAAAAGACGGTCGATTTTCAAACAGGTAAACGAAACTTATGAGCGGAAGCGAAAAATGAGATCGATTTTCGATCGAATTTACAAAAATAAAACGAAAGACGGCCGATTCTGAAACAAATCAGACACGAAATTAAAACAAGAGACAATCGAACGTGAAAATCCGCAAAGGCAGAAAACAAAAGACGGTCGATTTTTAACTAGCGGAAGCAAATAAGATTGATTTTAGATCGGATTTGCGAAAGTAAAGCAAAAGACGATCGATTTTTAAACAAGTTCAGTTACGAAACGAAAACAAAAGGCAATCGAATGGAAAAATGCCCGAAGGGCCTAAGCAAAACACAGTCGATTTTAAACAAGTGAACCAAAAATTCAAACGTAATAATATTAACAAATGTAAGTGAAACGAACGGAGGCTGTGAAAATTCTTCCAGACCTGGAACTATGCACGTAAGGGAGAGAGAAATCACAACATTATGTAAATGAAAACATTTTTCTGTTTGTATCGTCTGTAACTGCCTTCGTTTCAAATTTGATTCAATTACACGAAGCAAAACTTTAAAAACCCATAAGACAAATCGAAAACGAAGCATTTTCACGCCACACGCATCTATGCTACTTTTTAACTTAAAATCAGTCCAGGAATCACTTAATTTTTTTCAAATAGCTTTAAGAGAGGCTTTCATAAACGACGTGAGGAAATCGTTTAGTCACGCACTGGCAATAATCTCGTTGACTGTTTCAGAATATTGATCTCTGACGGAAAAAAAGAAACGAGAAAGAAAGTGCAATTTTCTCAAGTGCAACTTTGTTTCTAAATCGAAAATTAATGTTGAACATTTCTTTCGGGTTACATTGTTTACAATTGAACATTTCAAGGATATTTTCTATCGATTCCTTATAATTGTTTTGATTTTAGAAGTCATCAGACTACAAGAAATATTAATTGAAACAAAACAAATTTTCACTTTTTAAAATTCTGAAAACTTGATTAAATTTAAAAGAAGATGAAGCAAAACGACGTGACTGTTTGGTATCCAAGGATTTTCAAAGGTGTATTATTTGTGAAACTTTTAACATTTAAAAAAATAATACTTCTGATAAATGCTTTACATACCTCAGTGGGTATTGCGATTCATTAAATACATTTAAAACGTGCCAAGTTTCGTTAGTACAATAAACACGTAGATAATAATTTGGCAATTATTTCGTTTTGCCCATGCGTATGACTGTTGCATTGTGGTGGAGTTCTCGAACTACTGATGGGGTCTTAATTAGGACTGAAATAGCTATACAAAGGATTCTAGGGAATAATCACTTGGAACATGTCTAGATCGTTATTATTCTTATTCAATTCGAATAAATTTCTTTCGCGTTTTTTTTCTTTTTTTTTAAGTCGCAGTCGGCTTCAAGTTTTAAAATCCGAAAAAACCGTCTCGCTGGCTCCGTCTATATTCGTATGCTCCAATAAACGGATGCCAACAAAAATCCACGGACCCGTTCCGACTACTCGTTCTAATTATAACCTTAGTCGAGAGATCATGGATGCGTCGCAAGCACCCGCGGAGCACGCCGAAGAGAAAACCGGCGTCGAAACCGCGCCCGACGGCCCCAGCGTCGCCCAGCTGGAGGCCATGGTGACACCGGAACAAGTGCTGAGTGCATCGGTGGCGCGCAAACGACGCAGCATCGCGAAACGACGCTCCGCCAGCGCCACCAGGACGCGCGAACAGACGCCCGTGCGCCAGCTGATCGACAGCAGGACCTCCTCGACCGACGAAGAAGAAGTACACGCGATCGAAGCGAGACCGAAAACGCCCGAGCGTCGCCGAAGGAAGGTCAAGAGAACTCCGAGCGGTTCGACCAAGCAAATCAAAAATGAAATCGCCCCCACCGAACAACAAAAGGAACAGGAGGTTAAACCCCCCGAAACAACCGACAACAAAAACACAGACACCGGCCAAATCTCCACCAAAATAGACAACCTCGTCAACATAAGCCAAACCGAATTGCTGGCGCTCTTCGACAAGGCCAAACGCAAAATCTCCTCCAGCCGAGAGCGCTACAAAAAAAAGGTGAACTCAAAACGCAGTCACTCCAGCCCCAGGGAAATCACCGAACTGGAAGTGCTGGAGAGTTTCAGGAAGGCACAGCAAATAACGGCGGAAAGAGAAAGGCAAAGGAAGAGGTCCCAGTCAGTTCGGAAGTACTCCACCGACAGCATAGAATCCACGTCTTCGATCGAAGAAGAAATCATCCCTCCCCCACCCAGAACTTACCGACCGGAAGTGAGCGAGTTCGTCGCGAGCCGCAAGAAAGAAAAGCAACGGCGGCAATTCTCGACGAATAAAATCGTCGAAATCCTTGACCCCAAAACCTCCAAGGTGATCAAAACCAAAGAGATCATCCACGTCCGCTTCGACCTCATCGACTTCTTCAAGGTCCTCAGGTATTTCACCGTCAAAGACCTGCTCAAGGAATACCGAAGGTTCAAGCTCGACATGAAGGAAGAATACGAGAAAATCAGAAGGCAGCGCAACGCTTGCTTCAGCGAGTTCCTGGCGATGATGATCCTCTGTGGATTGGGGGCTGTTACCTTCAAGTTCGTCGAGGGGACGTTCGAGAACTTCTACAAGTGCGGGGTGAAGAGGGTGAAGCGGGACTTCATCGACAATCTCTGGGTGAAGAGTCACAATCTGAGGGAGGAGGATTGGAAGTCGCTGGCCAGGAACAAGCTGAGGATCTTCGAGGAGGAATTGCACAACGCCCACGAGGCGGGGATGCACTCGTACAGCGGGCAAAAGTCTTGGAGTTTCCTCAACGGCATCGTCTACTGCATGACCGTCATCACAACGATTGGTATGGGCCTAAAACTTCCTCCTCTCCCCCACCACGGTTGATGGTATGTTGCGAGAAACGTTGGTAATAACCACAGGTTTCTTTTGTTTCAGGTTATGGTCACATATACCCGGTTACGACGACGGGGCAGGGCCTGACGATATTGTACGCACTCATTGGGATTCCCCTATTTCTTATCATCCTGACGGACTTTGGTAAATTGTTTACCAGATGCATCAAGTTCCTCTGGTCGTTCGTCAGGAGGGTGTATTACACTGGCACTTGCAGAAGGGCGAGGAAAACAACTCATGTGGAGGTAGGTTTTGTAGTTTTACATTCAAAGTTCGGGTAGGAGGGGTTGCACGACCTAACTATGGAATGACAAGAAACCACACCACTTAAATGTAGAATGACAAAAAACCATGCCACTTAAATGTAGAATGACAAAAAACCATACCACTCTAACCCTTGAGGGTCTTCGTTACGTCAGACTTCATTTATATCAGCTGAAAATTGAAAAGAAAAAAACAGGAAGAGATATTGAGGTGAAGATTAAAATCCAAAACTACAATTTGCGTGGAAAGGAAGAAAAAAATTAAAGGAGAGGAGGCTTGAGGAGATCTCTAAGTACCCTTCAATTCTTAGGAATTTGTTCAAATTTTTTTCAAAATTTGAATGGGCGTGAAGATGTCTTTTGGATTATGGAGACGTCTTCAATCATAGAAATTTCTTCAGACCTCTTGAGAAATAAAGAAAATTGAAAGGGCTTGAAGATGTCTCTTAGATCAAACCCATTCAATCTTCTCGTCTTAAACCAAAACAAGTTAAGCCTAACTCATCAAACAACTCAGATCATAAAGACAACTTCAAACCTATACCTTCAAGCCCCTTCAGAATTGGAGACGATTAAAGGGATGAAAGTCTTCCAGATGAAAGAAACACATTCAAGCCCAGAAGTATCTTTAAACTCCTTTGGAAATAGAGAAAATTGAAGGAGCTTGAAGATGTATCATAAAGAGTCTTCAAGCCTATTCAATCTTCAATCGTCTTAAACTAAACTAGTCAAGAGAAACTTGAAGGATCCTGGAGATGCCTCTAAGATCGTAAAGACACCTGCAATTCTAGAAATATCTTCAAACCTCTTTAAAAATGGAGGAAGTCGAAGGGGCTTGGAGATCAAAGAGTTATCTTCAAGCCCTTTCAATCTCCCCACCTTAAACTAAAACAAGTCCAAGCAATTTTCACGAACTCCTGAACTCTTAGTTCATAGAGACACCTTCAACCCTATAAATATTTTCGAGCCCCTTCTGAAGTATAGAGGGTGACTTGGCGATGTATAAAAGTCTCTTAGATCACAGACCTAATAGATCAATCCTATAAATATTTTAAAACCTTTTCAGAAATAAAGAAAATTGAAGGGGCTTCCAGATCAAAGAGATGTCTTCAAGCTCATTCAATCTTCTTGTCTTAAAAGAGAACGAGCGACTTCACTCTAAGATCGTAGGCACTTCACTCTTAGATCACAGAGACACTTTCAATCCGAGAAATATCTTATATCTTTGTTTCAACTTTCTTCAGAAATAGACAAAACTGAAGGTACTTTGAGATGTTTCTTAGAGACGCCTTCAAGCCCATTCAATCTTCTCATCTTAAACCAGAGTGAATCAAGCCTACCTTCAGTAACTCATAAATTCTGTTGAGCCTAGTGACAAGTTCAATCCTAAAATATCTTCAACCTCTTTAGAACTAGAGAAGATTGAAGGGACTTGAAATTTTATACAAATCTCGTAGATTATAGAGACACCTTCAATCCTAGAAATATTTTCAAAGTTAAGGGGGCTTGAACATGTCGTGTAGGTCATAGAGACTTCTTCAAGCCTATTCAATCTTCTCGTTTTAAATTAGAACGAGTGAGTCTTACCTTTTACTAAGTCACGAACTCTTAGATCAAGGAAACACCTTCACTTCTATAAATATCTTCGAGCCCTTTCAGAAATAGAAAAATTGAAGGGACTTGGAGATTTCTGAAGGCCTCTTAGATCATAGAGACACCTTCAATCCTAGAAATATTTTCAAACCTGGTCAGAAATAGCAAAAATTGAAAGGCATTCGACCTTCTCGTCTTAAAACAGAACGAGTCGAGTCTACCTTCACCAAATCATAACTTTTTTCGGCAAAATTAAACGTTATTTGCATGAGGGGAGGAATGCAGGAGACGGTGGAGGAGAAGATCGCAAAATTAAAAGAGGAGAGCTTCGAGGACATCTTTAATCTTGGATACATCTTCAAGCCGTTGAGGAGAAGAGAAGATTGAAGTGACCTGGAACTGTCGTCTGGTCAAAAAGACCTTCAAATCCTTTCAATCTCCTTGCTTGAAACAAGAACGCCTCAAGCCTACGTCAGTTTGCCTCGCGACATGATTTCTTTTTGGCAAAATTAAACCTTACACTCGTGAGGAGAAGATCGAAAGAGGAGAACTTTAAATTTCAACTTTAAATAAATTGAAGAAGATCGAAGGCGGAGAACTTTGAATTTAAACTTTGAATAAATTGAAGAAGAAAGCAAATTTTAAGATCAAAAAGGAAAGACGAAACCTAGAGGGGGGTTTGAAGTCCATCCAACTTTAAAGACAGCTCAAACTCCTGCAGAAGGAGAATATTGAGTGGCTCAAAGGTATCTTTAGGTTTCTTGGATTTGAGAAACACTTCAAAGCCTTCTCGTCTTCTCTTATCTTTTTCGGCTTGCCAGGATTTTAGCAGTCAGATTTCACTTGCAAAACGAAAAGATGGAAAGTGAAAAAGATTTCTCCAACCCTCTTCAACCTTTTTGGCAAAATTAGACCCTATTTGCATGAGGAGACGAATGCAGGAGACGGTGGAGGAGAAGGTCGCCAAGTTAAAAGAGGAGAGATTTGAGGGCATCTTCAATCCTGGACATGCCTCCATGCCTTTCAGGAAAAAAAGAAGCTTGAAGGCTCCTGCAACTATCCTCAGGTCAAAATACTTTCAAATCCTTTCAATCCTCTTGCTTGAAACGAGAATGCCTCAAGCCTACGTCAATTTGGCTCGCGACATGATTTCTTTTTGACAAAATTAAATCTCACACTCGTGAGAAGAACATCAAAGGAGGGTAACTTTAAATAAATTGAAGAAGAAAGCAAAATTTGAGATTAAGAGGAAAGGCGAAACCTGGAGCGTTTGAAACCCACTCAATTTTAATGACAGCTCAAACTCCTGCAGAGGGAGAAGATTTAGGGCTCAAAGGTATCTTTAAGTTTTTTTTTTTTGGAATTGAGAAACACTTCAAACCTTAAATCTCAAAATCTCAAAACCGGATAATGCTAATATGCCTACTCTGGCCTATTAAGTTTTTGGCTGAATCAGACTTCGAAGCAAAACGAAGCAAGGATTGAAGGAGGAGAAGAGAAGGTTGAAGAAGAAGAAGAAGGAAAACTGACCTTGTATGTACGAGAAAACGCTCGAAGGAGAGAAGAAAATTAGGTTTATGGCCTCCGGGGAAAAGAGATTGAATCTTCTTCTTCGCTCTTTGGCAATTACGAAAACCCGAAAAGCCTAAACTTGTTTTGCCTTCTAAAGTCTATTTTCTTTTCAGGATATCTTCAAAGGTGCCCAAATGATGTACGAAATAGCAACTTTCCGAAGGCCATCCGTTTTTGCCGGTGCAGACTCCCACCCAACCCCAGAAACCGACCCGGAAGCACAAAGCGAAGCAACCCCAACAACCCCCGCCCCATCCAACTTCGAGATCGACGACGAATTCAACCTCCCCGTCACCTTGGCCCTCTCGATTCTGGTCCTGTATATGTTTTTGGGGGCCGTCCTCTTCGGCATCTTCGAAGGCTGGAACTTCCTCCTCTCCTTCTACTTCGTCTTCATCTCGATGTCGACCGTGGGCTTCGGCGATTACGTCCCCAGGCACCCCATCTTCAAGATCGTCTCGATCGCTTACCTAGTTTTCGGCCTGGCCTTGATGTCCATGTGCATCAACGTCGTCCAGGACAAGCTAAGCGACACGTTCAAGCAGGCGTCGGCGAAAATCGGCGCGACGATCGGCCTGACGGTGGAGGACGACGGCAGCGTCGTGACGGTGCCCCCGGATCCCGTGGAGATCCCCGAGGTGCACAAGCCCGAGACGACGAGCAACAGCAACAGCAACCAACCTGCTTCTGTCTAATCCACCAAAAATAAAAATAAAAAATAAAAGCCATCTTACTTAAGAATTAACGATTAGTCATCGCGGAGTGACTAAAGCGATCAGTGCGAGCGGAATTTCGGCGGTCAGCGTAAATACGCAGATAAAAATACATTCTTTGAAATTATATTAAAAGAAACAAGATCTGTGGAAGAAGGAGCGCGAGCGAGTGACGTAAAGGCTGCATGTAAAAATAGATAACCGAATCACACATCTAGTTATATATTTATTAAAAAAAAAATCTATGAAGCACAGTTTTCTATGACGAAGAATTCCTTCGTCTCTTGCTTGCGTCAGCCTGTTATATAATGTAGAAGTAGATTGAAGGGCGACGCAAAAAGCCTTTTGAAGCTTTGCTCAAGACGAACATAAATATTTTTGGATTCAATATTTTGCTGTATTCAATGCGTTTTGCTCGAACGCTTCGGAAAAGTGGGTCTTAAAAGGTGCACTGTTTCTGGATGGTAGGTATACTCCAAAATCATTTTTGGAAAAATTGCTAAGACTCAAAATTATCCTCGCCTTAAGAAGTCTTTGAGAGGAGAATATAAATTTCTCGAGTACTCCAAACAAAAAACAAATTTGATTTTATCTTTTTCTTTTCTTTTTAAATTTTCTAGTATTTCTTCCTTAAGTACCTTAAAAGAGAAATGGGGGAAAGTGCTTTTGAGAATAAGTTTTTCTGATGAAATCAAGAAGTGCCTTGTTAGTCGTGATATTCCACCACCTGACAACGAACGGGGACGGGTTGAATCTGGGGGGGTTGGTTGTGATTCGCGATAGTTTTCGCGCACGCGTGCCATTTTGTTAGCGTCGCGTCGGCTAGATGTTGCTGTTGTCGCTGTCTCAATAAAATTGTAGGTAGGTGTTTGCGCCGCGTAGTACCTAAGACTGTTTTCCTAGTTGTATATATATATTTCTGCCTGTCCTTTTTGCAATTTTTGCATTTTATATATTGTCTGTTTATCGTCTTAAGAGTTTACTATTATCGATTATTATTATTATTACGACAAAGTGATATACTTATTCATATATTGTTAATTAATTTTAAAATAAATATTTATAATTAAGTGTTTTTGTATGTATTTTTGTAATTATTTTTCTTTTGTTTAGGATCTACATTTATTCATAATCTGGAGACATCGAATTCGTAAAATTCCACGAAAAATGTTTTATTTCTTTCTGATCGGATCAAATTTGTGCAGGTTTTTTCTTCTTCTTCTTTTTTTTTTCTTTGATTTTCTCGGATTGTAAACAAAATAGAGAAATTGATAAAATTGAGTTCATAAAAATGACTCGCAAAGAAAAAATGCGAGGCATGCAAAAGTGTCTCACAAAGGGCAGGCGGGTGGTTCAGCGGTTAGCCTAGCCGACTTATAAAATCGCGCCACTCAACGGCGTGGGTTCGAGTCCTATACCAGGGCCACGTTGTATTTTCCGAACTGTGAGCCAGCCGCTTAAAACATTGCAATTTGTTTAGAATTGTATCATGCCGAAAGATAACCATATGCAAGTGATTGCGTAAGGCAAAAAAGAAAGGAAGAAAAGAAGAAAATGGTGTCTCACCCCCATAAACCCAAAAGGTCATCGGCCCCCAGGCAACCATACAGATACATTCGTCGACCCCTTGGTTTCCTCAGAAATTTTCCTTTTTTTTTCTGTTTTCAGAATACTTTGGGGATTTAGGCCCGATTTATCTGCCAGGTAGTATCCTAGGAAACTATTGTCGATACAATGGTTTCCAAGGATAATACCTGACAGATAAATTTATCAGGAGATGCATTAATGACATATTTGACGTTCTGCACATTTTTTAATAAAAAAGTAATCTATACTATAATAACGTCGCATTTCATGGAATAATGCATGGCTTAAAAAATATTACAGTTCGGTTCACCCCATATTGTTTGGAGAACAAAATATTGCAAAATATTCTAACAGCTACAACATAATGGTCAACTTATTCATTCATATCCCCACACGACCCAAATTTTCATCTCTTCTGAACTACGGCAGAAGATAACGACTGGGGGTTATTTATTTAGTTAAATAGGGTGTAGACAATCAAGACATACAGGGTGTCTCAAAACCTTTGTCTTTAAGTGAAACTGTAAGTTACTCTTTATATAAGAGATTAATTTTCCAAATCTGAAAATTTCTGCCCAAAAATGAAAAACTAATCTATCACAAGCAAGCGCAGTCCTTTTGTTTTGAAACATATGCTTGGTTTACGACTTGTTTCAGCAATATATTCCGATAAAAGAAATAAACCGCAATAAAACTTTTTATTTACGTTTAGAAAAACTCGGTCAAGGTCTTATTGTATACGAATATGAATCCGACTTGCGGACATCGGCATGTCTATTTGTATTTTCAACATGCAATAAGTAAGAACATCTGTTTCTTTGCAATAATAACAATTATGTTAAAAACGAGTACCTAATCTTCGTTAGATTTTTGCTAAAGTAATTAAACATCTTCGTACGCTAGTTTTGTAACTGCGTTGAAAATGCGCGAAATTATTTTTTAATTATCGCACTAATCGCTGCAGAATAAGTATTGCAAGAGCAGAAACTATTCCTTTTGTAAAAACGGTAAGCAAGAATTGGAGTATGAGTGCATTAAAAAATTTAAATAAATTAGATTGCCTGTACGCAAAATAAGTGATTGAATAGCTTCGCTAGCTCTCAAACGAACTATTTTATCAATTGTTTACATTCCAACACAAAACACATGTTTTATAAGGATAATATTGAACCTGAATTTCTACGTCGGCTTCAATCATAAAGACATAAAAGCTCTCGCTTAGTGCAGACGTTTATTTCGTCGTTTATTCGAAGTTTTAATAAAGAAACAAATGTATTTTTTCTGTACAAATACAATAAACTTTAGTAACCAACATTGTAAGTTGATTATTAGCAATTTATAAATTAATATGATGTAAGAATTTCCTCTTTTTCTATCGCCTTTAGATTAATTTTTTTTAAATTTAACTGTTAAACTACGGATTAGCACAAAAGTAATCATCAAGTAATGCAACACGCACAGAATATTTTGAACTATTAAGAACTTACCTAGTTACAAAATTTATCTGTTTTTAAAATTAACAAAAAAACACGCTACTGGACCTGCCTTAGGTACAATATCTGTGCATTAGGTCTTGGTCTGCGTTTTTATGGCTTTTTATGGCCCCGAACGTCGGAGAATAGTTGAAAGCCAAGCTCCGCCGGAACATTTAAGTTGCACTCAGCGACCCTCAAACAATTTCTATGAAAAAGTAAAATAATTTCTATCTGTGTTATTATTGCTATCTTACGATTAGTTGTATAACAAATTTTGCTTCTCCTAGAACCTTGAAAATTTGTCCTAGTCGCCCTTAAAAAATTGCGAGGAACTCGATGGTGTCGGCCGTTTTACGCCCTGGTGCGCGAGACAGCCGACTCAGGCCCGTATTCCCAAAAATGGCCCTTTTTCATTCCAAATTCCAACGCCCTTCATTATTAACCAGAAGGTAGAAGGTCAAATCAGAGTCCGGTCGTGGAAGAGACCCAAAACTAAAAGGTTGCGATTTTAAGTGTAAGAGTAGCTGTCAGTTTAACTTCGCCTTATATTGGAGGAATTATTTAGTCTTTCAATAAAAGGCAATTATTATTATTATTATTATTATTTTGTCGAGAGTAGTTTTTTTTGTAAGTATAGTTTCCGGAATTTTTTTCGACGCTTAAACGTCGTCCTTGCGCCTTGAAAATTTCTCCAAGTCACCCCTAAAATGTTACAAGGAACGCAACGGTGACTTTTATTTCGCGCTACGGTGCGCGAGAGAGCCACCGCAGGCCCGCATTCCCAAAAATTGATTTTTTTCGACATTTAAAAAATTCCAAAGCCCCCGTTATTAACCGATTGGGATAAAATTTAAAGAGCAGGAGCGGGGCATCGGGGCTCTTCGAACCTATAGAAGGTTAAATCCGAGTCCGGTGCCGGAAGGGGCCTGCAGCATAAAAGCGTCCTTTGTTATTAACTGATCAGGACGAAATCTGGAGAGCAGGAGCGGGGTACGGGAGAGCCCTCGCCCGTATTGAAGAGTTTGTGTAGAAATCCGCACATACCCATTCTAGTATAATCTTTTGGACGATTATTGCAATGCGAGAGGGTTGCACTTTGTAGACCTATTTTCCGGAATTATTGTCGACCCTTAAACGTCGTCCTAGCGCCTTGAAAATTTTTCCAAGTCACCAGGAAACCATTTTGCGCTCCGGTGCGAGAGAGCAGGCGCAGGCACGTAGTTCCAAAAAAGGCACTTTTTCGACATTTAAAAAATTTCAGCGCCCTTCGTTATTAACCGATCGAGACGAAATTTGGAGAACGAGAGCAGGGTGTAGGGGAATCCTTGCCCGCATTGAAGAGATTTTATAGAAATTTGCAATACCCATTCTCGAATGATCCTCCGAACGATTTTGGACGGGAATCGCGGGGCGATGCCGCGCTCCGTAGCGGACGGAATTGCGAGAGGGTTGCACTTTACAGACCTACTTTCCGGAATTTTTTTCGACCTTTAAACGTCGTCCTAACACCTTGAAAATTTCTCCAAGTCACCCTTAAAAAAATACGAGGAATGCAATGGTGGTATTCATTTCGCGCTCCGGTGCGCGAGAGAGCCGGCGCGGGCCCGTAATTCCAAAATGGCACTTTCTCGAAATGTAAAAAATTCCAGCTCCCTTCGTTATTAACTGATCGGGACGAAATTTGTAGAGCGGAAGCGGGGTGTGGGTGGAGATACTTTTATAAGGACCATTATAAGAAGAGAAAGAGAGTAAGAGAGAGAGAGAGAGAGTGATCGATAGCAGGATAAGAAAGTTTTGATGCACGAGGGGCATTACTTGATGTTTACAGCAATACGAGCAAAGATCCCCCCGTACCCCGCTCTTGCTCTAAAAATTTCATCCCGATCGGTTAATAACGAAGGGCGCTGGAATTTTTTACATTTCGATAAAGTACCATTTTTGGAATTTCGGGCCTGCGCCGGCTCTCCCGTGCGCCTGAGCGCAAAATGGTTTTCACCGTTGCTTTCCTCGTTATTTTTTAAGGGTGCCCTTCGTTATTAACCGATCTGGACGAAATTTGGAAAACGAGAGCGGGGTATGGGGAATCCTTGTCCGCATTGAAGAGTTTTTAAGAAATCTGCAAATACCCATTCGCGAATGATCCTCTGAACGATTTTGGACGGGGATCGCGGAACGATACCGCGCTCCGTAGCGGACGGAAATGCGAGAGGGTTGCACTTTGCAGACCTACTTTCCGGAATTTTTTTCGACCTTTAAACGTCGTCCTAACACCTTGAAAATTTCTCCAAGTCACCCTTAAAAAATTACGAGGAAGGCAACGGTGAAAACCATTTTGCGCTCAGGCGCACGGGAGAGCCGTCGCAGGCCCGAAATTCCAAAAATGGTACTTTATCGAAATGTAAAAAATTCCAGCGCCCTTCGTTATTAACCGATCGGGATGAAATTTTTAGAGCAAGAACGGGGTACGGGGGGATCTTTGCCCGTATTGAAGAATTTCTATAGAAATCCGCAAATCCCATTGTACAATCCTTCGAACGATTTTTGATTAGCATCGCGGAGCCACACAGCGCTTTTTGCAGACCTACTTTTCAGAATTTTTTTCGACCCTTAAACGTCGTCCTAGCGCCTTGAAAATTTTTCCAAGACACCCTTAAAAAATTGCGAGGAATGCAACGGTGGCAACCATTTCACGCTCAGGTGCGCGAGAGAGTCAGCGCAGGCCCGTAATTCTAAAATGGCACTTTCTCGACATGTAGAAAATTCCAGTGCCCTTTGTTATTAACCGATCGAGACGAAATTTGGAGAACGAGAGCAGGGTACGGGGGAATCCTTGCCCGCATTGAAGAGCTAGCGACGCCAGGGGTGGAAATGCGAGACAGTTGCACTTTGTAGACCTACTTTCCGGATTTTTTTTCGACCCTTAAACGTCGTCCTAGCGCCTTGAAAATTTCTCCAAGTCACCCTTAAAAAATTACGAGGAAGGCAACGGTGAAAACCATTTAGCGCTCAGGCGCACGGGAGAGCCGGCGCAGGCCCGAAATTCTAAAAATTGCACTTTCTCGAAATGTAAAAGATTCCAGCGCCCTTCGTTATTAACCGATCAGGACGAAATTTTTAGAGCGAGGGCGGGGTACGGGGAGATCCTTGCCCGTATTGAAGAGTTTCCATAGAAATCCGCAAATACCCATTGTAGAATGATCCTTCGAACGATTTTTAATTAGGATCGCAGAGCGACACGGCGCTCCGTAGCTACGCCAGGGGTGGAAATGCGAAACGGTTGAACTTTGCAGACCTACTTTCCGGATTTTTTTTCGACCCTTAAACGTCGTCCTAGCGCCTTGAAAATTTTTCCAAGTCACCCTTAAAAAATTGCGAGGAATGCAACGGTGGCAACCATTTCACGTTCAGATGCGCGAGAGAGTCAGCGCAGGCCCGTAATTCTAAAATGGCACTTTCTCGACATGTAGAAAATTCCAGTGCCCTTCGTTATTAACCGATCGGGACGAAATTTGGAGAACGAGAGCGGGGTATGGGAGAATCCTTGCCCGCATTGAAGAGTTTTTATAGAAATCTGCAAATACCCATTCTCGATTGATCCTCCGAACGATTTTGGACGGGGATCGCGGGGCGATGCCGCGCTCCGTAGCGGACGGAAATGCGAGAGGGTTGCACTTTGTAGACCTACTTTCCGGAATTTTTTTCGACCTTTAAACGTCGTCCTAACACCTTGAAAATTTCTCCAAGTCAGCCTTAAAAAATTATGAGGAATGCAATGGTGGTATCCATTTCGCGCTCCGGTGCGCGAGAGAGCCGGCGCAGGCCCGTAATTCCAAAATGGCACTTTCTCGACATGTAAAAAATTCCAGCGCCCTTCGTTATTAACCGATCGGGAAGAAATTTTTAGAGCAAGAGCGGGGTACGGGGGGGTCCTTGCCCGTATTGAAGAATTTCTATAGAAATCCGCAAATCCCATTGTACAATCCTTCGAACGATTTTTGATTAGCATCGCGAAGCGACACAGCGCTTTTTGCAGACCTACTTTTCAGAATTTTTTTCGACCCTTAAACGTCGTCCTAGCGCCTTGAAAATTTCTCCAAGTCACCCTTAAAAAAATACGAGGAATGCAATGGTGGTATTCATTTCGCCCTCCGGAGCGCGAGGGAGCCGGCGCAGGCCCGTAATTCCAAAAATGGCACTTTATCGAAATGTAAAAAATTCCAGCGCCCTTTCTTATTAACCGATCGGGACGAAACTTTTAGAGCAAGAGCGGGGTATGGGGGGATCCTTGCCCGTATTGAAGAATTTCTATAGAAATCCGCAAGTACCCGTTGTAGAAAGATCCTTCGAACGATTTTTAATTAGGATCGCGGAGCGACACGGCGCTCCGTAGCTACGCCAGGGGTGGAAATGCGAGACAGTTGCACATTGCAGACCTACTTTCCGGATTTTTTTCGACCCTTAAACGTCGTCCTAGCGCCTTGAAAATTTCTCCAAGTCACCCTTAAAAAATTACGAGGAATGCAATGGTGGTATCCATTTCGCGCTCCGGTGCGCGAGACAGCCGGCGCAGGCCCGTAATTCCAAAAATGGCACTTTCTCGAAATGTAGAAAATTCCAGCGCCCTTCGTTATTAAGTGATCGGGACGAAATTTGTAGAGCGGGAGCGGGGTGTGGGTGGAGATACTTTTATAAGGACTGTTATAAGAAGAGAAAGAGAGTAAGAGAGAGAGAGAGAGAGAGTGATCGATAGCAGGATAAGAAAGTTTTGATGCACGAGGGGCATTACTTGATGTTTACAGCTTTCAGTATAAGGATCACGACCAACAGAATTCAATTTTTTTGACGTCAGATTGACCCTAAGCGACTGCTTATTGCATGGCAAGCGTCTGCCGTTGCTAGGCAATGTGACGTCACATAAATAGAATATTCGTCACGATCCCTACACGGGCGACTTATAAAACTTCGTCATTCGCGTAACCTTGTCACCCTCAGACAGCATGAACCTACTTTTTGTACACCCTATACATGTCATACACAGGGATTCTTAAATTTTCTTTGATTATAGGCCTGAAAATTTAGATTGAATTTTCCAAAATCAATCACTTAAATTATATCGTTGTTAGAATTGTGGAGCCTGCGCCGACTCAGCGTCGCCGTCGCCGTCGAGTTAGTATAGACTGATTCTGTGGCTACGTGAAGAATTGGTTGCCTATCTGTCAGGCGCAGAAAAATTCCACGAATCAATTTCGCCACGGATTTCGCTTTCGGAATCCAGTTTGCCGATGTCAGTGCAATCAGGTTTCAGGTTTCGTGGAGCGCTTACGAAATGCGAACCGAACCAACTCGTTCGCGATTGCACCGAAAAGAAGGCGTGTGCGACGGCCGAGGTCGTCTCGGCCGAAATCGTGCTATCACACGCATACATGAACTTGGCCGTATGAGGTTCCACTCTACGTTACACACGTCCAGCTTATACGACGTGTGAACGTGTGTGCGTGTGCGTTAGTTTCCATTCGCATTCGTTTGGTTTCAAACGCGCATTCCTCCCGTCGGGGTCCTCATCTCATCTTCGTCGGATGTGTCGCGCGTTGCATGCGACGACGTGGTCGAAGTAATACGACGAGACGAGCGAGCAACATGGAACAGATCATTGGTGGAATTGAAGGGTATGCATTCACTTTGCATTAAAAAAAAATTCTTAATTGCAGTCGCGCACGATTTGCAAGATTAAAAAAAGAAATATCAAATGCATAATATGAGAAGAAAACTCATGGTATATTGACTGGATGTCAACAACCAATCAGTTTGATAGTTTAGTTAATTCAAAATTTATTGGGAATTTTTTTGGGTTTGGTATAATAAGTCCAAGTTTGTCAGAAATTTTTTGAACGTGGCAAAGAGCAAGTTTGAAAAACAGGAAACATTGTCAGAATTTGTCAAAATCTGACAGTTGACAAGTTGTTTTTATGTCAAGTGTTTAAAGTCATATCAGAAGGCCATGGATTAAAAAAAATTGTCAAATGTTGGCATCTCAAGTTTCTAAATCTAATTAAGTCCCGCCCGTTAACAAAATGAAAACTCTTGCATAAAAATTGTTGCAGAGCGAGAAAGACAGGCTACTGCAGTTAATGTTTATTGTTTGTTTCGGGACTTCTCTCTTAGTTTTCGAAAATTTTTATGGATTGAGATCAGAATTACATATTTCGACGTCATCGTACTGTACGTATATTGTTGTTATAACACACTCGTTCTTGATGAGGTCGAAATATGTGGTTCCGTTCTCTGATCATCATCCGCTCATCCAAGTCCATAAGACACGAATTAATTGCTTTCTGAAGATGACTTTCAATTGGGTGACCTACTTGACGTGTGCTTTTCTCTCTTTCCTCAAAAATATTTCAACCGAAATTTTCCAAAAACTGACCCATCTAAATTTAATGTTTTTATAAAAAATTGAAAGTGCATTTATTTTGCTATTTATTTACTCAATTGTGTCAAGCTCGGGTATAACAATACGTATCTCTTTGATAATAAATGGATAAGGCCTAAACTGATAAAAAAAATTATCAAAATGGGATTGCGTAAGGGAAGGCGAAAGTGAATCAAAAATGATCGCATTTACCTTACAAGGAAAACACACAATGAATTGCTCCATTTTTTTTTTTAATTTTCTGTATTTTATATGGAATATTATGAGTACTGTCCGGGAAATTCCGGACATTCCTAGAATCGGCGATTCAGTGCACACGTTAAATTGAACAAAATGCGCATTTCCGTTCGGATGTTTTGTTTTGCCGACTTTTATGAACACTAGTACAGCGTCCAACGAAAACAGTAAGCCTGGGGCTTCTAATCAAAGGAAATTTACTAGAATTATTACCGAGCGAACGTACTTTTTTCTTTGGTAATCATAAAAACATAAAAATGAAATCGACTCCAAGCAGATTCGATGAGGAAAACATTCATCGTAGCAAACAATATACAGAGTATTTCATTTTAAAAAAAAAAAAAAAACAAAATTGTTTCCTTTTTTTCCTCCAATTTGCGATACGCTTTTGTTTCATATAATAACTCTAAAACACAACAGGTGTAACCCTGCTATTTTTAGCTCTTAAAATAAAGACTCTAGTTAGGGTGCAAAATATTTTTTTTAAATCCTGTACTATAGGATGTTTGTGCCCGTCTAGAATGTTCCTAACTTTCGTCATAGCACGCTGCGTAAATTAATTGGGAAGTCTGGCCTCTTCCTTCTGTGAAAAAAATCCCAAAAGCGGATCCATCTGAATTTATTATACATTGCAAGCGCATTATTTCGTTTTTAGTTTAACCTATTTAGGTACTCGATTGTGAATGTCAAAGTCAATTGTCCTAATTTTTTTCTTGAATTTTTTGTATTTTCAAGAAATCTTACGAGTACATAATTGAAAATCTCTAACGACACCAACTTTTCAGACTTTTAAAATCGCATTCGACTTGGAGCTGCAACGGTTTAAAAAAATATCCATAATTTGGGGGATTTTTTTTTAATTTGGGAAAAATTATAAATTAAATATTTTTCAAAAAAAAAAACAATTGCGGAAATGGCGGGCATTTAAGGATTTTAACTTCGTTTGCATCGAATTCCAATGTGTTATATTTATTTATGCAAATTATTTATTTTATTATTAAACACATCATTTGAAATATCTGAATATCTGAACATTACGGCCTCACATAAATAAATATAGCACGATAATATTTGAATACAACACAATGAAGTTCGAAGTAAAAATAATTACATTCATTTTAATTTTAATTAATGTATAGTTTTCATTTCCGCATTTTAGAGAAAAATCTCCGTCTGGCAACCCTGCACGACTTACTCGAAATTGATTACTTTTCGTCTTTTTTCCGAAAATATTCGTCTTACTTACATTGAACTTTTATCAACTTGATTTTCTTCCTAAATTCGTGTTTACTTTTTAAATGCTCTTAATTGTTTGCCTGGTTTATTTACGATGTAATTTATTATTAAATTCTCTAGTGTGTATTGAAAAAATATAAAATACTCACGTGCAATTATTTTTTAAAATTGATTGTGTAATTTATGTTTATTTGGTGACGGTTTTGTTTCTCAGATTACATTTTTTCATCGTAGGCATTCATTTATTATTATTAGATTGCGAATTCGATATTAGGCGCCTAAAAAAGGTTCGATTTTCGAGCAAAATTTGGAAGAAATTTTTACCGGCTGGGGTTATTCCCTGGCGCCCTTAGTTTACCCTTTAGCTTACTCCCTTCTCCTTCAGAGTCTAGCTTCGGGACAGTTGTTGAGAGTTATTTTATAAAATTAAGTGGCGAATTAATTGTCTTGTAACGTATTAAAACACGAACGAGATCACTATAAGTAGCGGACAGGATTTCCTCGAACTGTGTTACACACGGCACGACTCGCAACAACGAATAACGAAGTCGAGTCTCGGAAGTTGCTTCTAATTATGCACTCGTTTAAGTATTTTTCACGCATAGGAAAATGCCACCGAAGTTTATTTTTATTTTAATTTATTTTGTTTTTTCTACCGGTTAACTTCCTCAGTTTGAAATTAATTTCGCGAATGAAGATACAACACTTCACGGCGTGTTCTTTTTTTGTAATCAAATTAATCGTATCCGATTTTTTTTTTAAATTAATTCAATTTAAATTCTATTTCAAGAAGATTCCGGCTTCGCGTTGGTGAATTGAAACAAAAATTCAGTTTTGGCAATAAAAACCTATTTCCTAACAAATACCTCTTTTTTTGTTTCGTTCTGAATATTTGCTCATTTGCTCTTCCCAATTTTCAATTTACAGTTACATGTCCTCTGTAATATTTATTTATTTTTGTAAACTTGAATTTTTGTTCGTTTATAAAATTTTTCAATACTTCAGTCGGTCTTAATTGATAGGAAAAAATTTGTTCACATTAAGATTAATTTCTTTTTATGTTGTAAACTAAATTGCCACGTTTTGTTGATGTATTTCTATATTTAATAAGTGTTTTTTTTGTTAAATTGTATCGTAAACAAATTTCAAATTTTTAAAATATATTTCTGTATTTAAAAAAAAATGAGCAATTTTTTATTTGAAATAGTCTCGTAGTAGAATTTTCATTCCGTTAAGTTTAACGAGCGCGATACCCGAGAGAGAGAGAGAGAAAGAAAAAAGAGCGAAGCATTTTCGACAACTGTAAACGCCAAATCTGTACACGCCATTCGAGCAAAACCAGACACGCTACTAACAAAGAAAATCGAGATTCAACTTTCTATAGATTGTTGAAAGAATTGGGAGTGAAAAGTGGGTTTCCAACCCTCGTCCGCACGTTTCTTACAGGTGAATGAATAAAGAAATAAAGAACTCTCAACGGTAAATTTAAAAAAACACTGTAAAAATGAATACTTATAAGTAGGTTAGAAAAAAAAAACAAAAGAATTCACTTATTTTGTTTTTTTTTTTTAAATTAATTTTCATTATTACTAACAAAAGACACGATTTTTTTATGGAGCCTCCTTTATCCCTCTCTGACATTATTTTTTTTTTAATACGCTGGAATACAAGCATTATACCATTAAAAAATATATAAATGTCACAATTGTGACATTTCAAATTTTTAATGTCAAAGTGGAAGTCTAATAAATTCCGTAGGTCGCATGGTAGATGTTCCTAATATTTCCTTTTTGTCTTGATTCTTTTGGCCTGTTTTGTTTTTATTTATTTTTTACTTAATCCAGAAATAATTTGTTTTGAAGCATTGTGATTTTCGTTCGTTTGTCTCAATTTCAGATTGACGAATAAATATTATTATTATTATTTGCAAATAAAAGGTATTGTGACGTTTGTTTTCCAAAACTGAATCGCAAACTAAAGTCATTTACTGTCAAGCAAGCTCAAGGTCAAGCTACATAACCTAATATTTGTTTTTATGTCATTAATGACATTTCGGCTTAAAGATTGCCTGCGACTACCTTCAGCTTGAAACTGTAACCATGTCAACCATTTTTCAGTGTAATATTTTTTAATCAATTACGTAAAAAAAAAACAACTTCAGGACAGAATTGTGTTTGATTTCAAAAAAAAGTTTGTGATTTATAAATAAAATATGCCAAGCTGTCAAGCATAACACGTACTTGTATGTAATAATAATGATTCAATGGTGATTTCAACTATGCAGAAGTTATGTAAGGAAGTTTAACTACAAGGACATTCCGCATTATTATAATGTAAACATAATTATGTTTCCACTTGATGACAATATGTTTAATTTTTCAATTGCAACTCGACGTTTCTATCGCTTTCGAACCACCAGGATGCAATTACTACGTATTATTTAAATCGAAACGATCTATTTTGAGCCTGCAGTAAAACATGAAAGCCAGAGTCACGTTTATAAAGACAAAATAAGTAAACAAAATGCCAGAAGTCAAAAATCTTCTAATACAAAAAAAGATTTTTGGTTTCTCTGATTCTGAAATTTTCATCTAAGGATTACTTCTTTTTTGCATACAATTAAAATTTGTAGTTTTTAATTATTTGATTGTTTGACAAAATTGTCCATTCTTTGAATGTGGTTTTGCTTTTGTCATATCTCATCATCTATTCTCACCCAGAGGTCAACATACTAAATTATTGATCTAAAAATAAATCACCAATTGGTATATGTATTTATTGTCGTAGATTTAATTTGAGTAGAGCCGCTAAAGTCGATGTTTATCAAGATGACGAACATTCAGATTGCAAAAGGCATAAGTTTTGATTGCCATCAGCACCTGACAATTTTCACACCGCTCTTTTATTTACCTCTTTTATCTACGTGTTCCACGTAAAATCGATTGTGGATGATCATAAAAATTATCGCATAATCTCTTTTATCACATGATTTACGATTAAGTATTGTGCTGTTAAATAGCATTAAATAAAAGTCATGTTCAATGACAGCAGCTTATCTTATTATTAATTATAAGTGAATTCAGTTTGCTTAGGGTACTTCACATTACACATTAAAAATTTATAAACCAAACCGAAAAATTGCTCGATGATAAAATTGAAATTGGGTCGCTGAAAAATTTCATGGCCATCTCGATTAGATTACAGAGGCTACAGATCAATGCTAGATCAAAACTTTTCTGTATTTAATAGGGGCCATCCTATATCAAATATGTCAAATTTAAAGGTCCGTTACTATAATTACAACCAACCATAAAGCTTTGTATTTGGTTGCGGGCATAGCAACAGCCCTTTAAATTTAACGTACTGTATACAGAATAGCCCTTAATATGTAATAAGTTTTAAGTACAGTCGCGAGCATGAAAAACGGAAAAATATTTTATCTTAGATGGTACTTATTCATCCCCAAATGACAGTTTTCTGTTAGAAAAAAAAATACATAACTTTAAAGTTTGAAAAGTAATTGTACTTAAGTTGCCATCGATCAAATAATGACATTTGAATAGTGACTACAGTTTTTGGATTCCCCTATTTCTTAAAAAGTGCAAAACAATAGCTTCAAACTTTTAGGTTAGAAAAGAGCACAAACGCTGTTTTATTTTATGTAACTCTGAATTAGATCAAAATCGTTGAGGAAAATCAGAACTCACAAAGAAAGGACGTATCAAAAATGATGTTCGTGCAGAAAGTTTTCTCTTTCAGAAAAATAGCAAATTAACAACTGTGGCACGTAACTTCAGTGGCGGCTCGTGATCATTTCCTGCGGGTGGTCAAAAACTGCAAAAGGAAAAGTTGATGCATTTTCCAAATAAATTTGTTTCTCGGGGCTTGTAATTTTTGAACTAAATTTAAGCATGAAATTTACTGGGTTTTCGCTCGACTTTTACCAAAAAAAAAAGACAATCGACGGGCGCGTTCTTAAATGAATACCAAAATTCAAAAGCGTTTTTATTTTGCTCAATCAACTGAATGCCTCCCCTTCCCCTCACGAGAGCGCTTGTAATTTTTGAACTCAATTTAGATGGGGTATTTACAGAGCTTTCTCTAAGCTTTCCAATGCCTTTTACCAAAAAACAATCGACAAACGCGTTCTCGAATTACAATCAAAATACAAAAGTGACGCGTATTTGCTCAACTGACTGAACGTCTCTCCCTCCCCTTGCAAGAGCGCTTGTAATTTTTGAACTCAATTTAAATGGGGTATTTACAGAGCTTTCTCTAAGCTTTCCAATGCCTTTTACCAAAAAACAATCGACAAATGCGTTCTTGAATTACAATCAAAATACAAAAGTGACGCCTATTTGCTCAACTGACTGAACGTCTCTCCCTCCCCTCGCGAGAGCGCTTGCAATTTTTGAACTCAATTTAAATGGGGTATTTACAGAGCTTTCTCTAAGCTTTCCAATGCCTTTTACCAAAAAACAATCGACAAACGCGTTCTCGAATTACAATCAAAATACAAAAGTGACGCCTATTTGCTCAACTGACTGAACGTCTCTCCCTCCCCTCGCGAGAGCGCTTGTAATTTTTGAACTCAATTTAAATGGGGTATTTACAGAGCTTTCTCTAAGCTTTCCAATGCCTTTTACCAAAAAACAATCGACAAACGCGTTCTCGAATTACAATCAAAATACAAAAGTGACGCGTATTTGCTCAACTGACTGAACGTCTCTCCCTCTCCTCGCGAGAGCGCTTGTAATTTTTGAACTCAATTTAAATGGGGTATTTACAGAGCTTTCTCTAAGCTTCCAACGCCTTTTACCAAAAAACAATCGACGAACGCGTTCTTCAGTTACAATCAAAATTTAAAAGCAACACGTTTGTTATTTACTCAATTAACTCAACGTCTCTCCCTCCCCTCGCAATCGCGCTTTTAGTTTTTGAATTAAATTTAGGCGCGGGATTTACCCAGATTTTTCTCAGCTTTCCAACGCCTTTTACCAAAAAAAAAAAAACAATCGACGAACGCATTCTGGGGTGACAATCAAAATCCCAAAGCGACGCGTTTTTTATTTGCTCAATTTAATGAACGTCTCACCCTCTTCTCGCAATCGCGCTTGTAATTTTTGAATTCTATTTAAATGGGGGATTTACAGAGTTTTTTCTCAGCTTTCTAAAGCCTTTCACCAAAAAACAATTGAAAAATCGACAACTGCAAAAAGGAAAGTGGGAAGGAAGTGGGTGCATTTTCCAAACAAATTTGTTTTTCGGGACTGCCCGGACGAGGAATTGGAACGTACAACTTGCCCACCCGACGAGCCGCCACTGCGTAACTTATGCCCGAGAAACTAATCCGTAACGAGCGCCGTCTATTGGGCCGTAGCAAAAGTTTCTTTCTTGCACACCAATAATACTGTCCTCCAAAAATTCATCTTCTCAATTTTAATAAATTAAAAGGCAATTTAGTAAGTGTTCCCTGCCTCAGAGGGGAACAAAAAAAAACAACTTTTACTCATTTTCTTTCTTTGTTTACTTCACATTTTTTTATTTTCAAAACGTAGTACAATCATCAGAAATCTTTGAAGTGTGTTTTATAAAAATATGTTTTGACATTTCCTCGCTTGTGAATTTTTTAGAGATGAAGAACATCTGCAACTGTTAACCAAATTCTGATTTTTTTTTCTTCGATTTTAATTAACGTACAGAAGTTCTTTCAGCGACAGCAAAGAAGTTTTCTTTTCGTGATTTGCATCTAGCAACACCGGTTGGCGGTCATTGAAATAATTTTGACTTTTTTGAGTTTAACGTTTTTTATTTGATTAAAATATACTTGTTATGGTTTTATCTCCCTTACGTTTGAATAATTTACGAAAGGTTTTTGAAGACCTTGTTTCTGTGAATCTGTTTGGTTCTTTCTTTTGGTTAGTTTGTTAAAAAAATTACAATTTTTAAGCTTCGAACAGGTTTTAGAACAGGCGCCTATGGTGTCTTAGTGCCGCATTGCTTTGCAATCCCTGCAACCCCCATAGTTCCGCCACTGTTTTCTGTATTCGAAAAGTATGACAGCTTAAGGCATGCCCCGTTTTCTCTGCTCGCGACTGTACATTGTTAGTATCAAGTCGAGACTGTATTTTACTCTAGCATTGTCCAAATTTTCTTTGCTCTGTTTTTATAAATTTCGGGTGAACATCTCCACTTTTGTTGCTAAAGAAACTGTTTCCGTAATTTTGAGTGCAGAAAATTAGAATGCTTTTTGTTTCCGAAAGAAGATTCTTGTCGATTATAATTTTTCTCTCTTTCTCTTTGCCTGATTTTTTCCTGTTTACTTTTCCTTAATCTCCCTCTTCTTTCCTTTCATACTCTCTTGTGCCAAATATTATTGTTGAGTACTGTCAATTGTTATTATTGTAAATTCATCCTCTTCGCCTTCGTAACAGGAAGTGCGCTTGTACAGTGGCCATTGTCAATGCCAATACCGTTCGAGTCAGTTTGTGTGTATATTGTCCCGGGAACGCGTGCAATTACTGTTAGCAAGATTCAATTCATACAATCCAACTGGTATTCGTACGACCTGACGTGTCCTGGGAAGTCCTGGTAGCATTTCATTCCAAACGATCTGCTTAATTAAGCAGGTATTATTATTATTATTACGTATAAAATCGGCATAGACAGCAGAGCTGCTAAGAACGAGACCATCCATCCATTCCTCTGTCCAAATATAAATTAGGACAAGGTTGCTTTGAATATTGCAAGAGATGTTGTTTTGAGATGCCCGTTAGTTTAGTTTCGTCAGCAAACAATGTGCAAGTGCCATTCACAAGACTAAGCAAATTAATAATATAAATCAAGAAAAGGAGAGGACAAGAACCAAGCCTTGCGGAACTCCGCTGAGGAAATCATTGGTGTTGGAATAATTGTTTAATCTTCTCACTCCAAATGATGTGTGAGTCAAGAAGTTCTTTATCAACTTGAGTAGGTAAGCCCCGTTAGTTTAGTTTTGTCAGCAAACAGTGTGCAAGTGCCACTCAGAAGACTAAGCAAATTAATAATATAAATCAAGGAAAGGAGAGGACCAAGAACTAAACCTTGCGGAACTCCAATGAGAACATCATGGGTGTTGGAATAATTATTTAATCTTCTCACTCTAAAGAATCTGTGAGTCAAGAAGTTCTTTATCAACTTGAGTAGGTTGCCTGCAATCCCGACCCGTTCCAGTTTGAGCAGTAAACTTTCCTTTTTGAAAGTCCAGTTGGACAACAACATCGATTAGGTTATCTAAATCGAAGTTGTAGGTCCGTGAGTCAGTGCTTGGAGAAGATTGGAAAAGGTGGATCGACCTGAAGTAAACCCGTGTTGTGATGGTGTTATTATATTGTTTTCGTTGAGAAATGCTGTATTGATTCTTTCCATGCCTTTACTGATGGAAGACCTTAGAATTATTGGTCTATAGTTAGCCACGTCAGTTCTGTTTCCTTTCTGAAAAATAGGAATAACAATAACGGATTTCCATCGATCAGGGATCAAGTACAGCATCGTCATCCAAAGTGGATGACTGTATAATTTTTGCTAGAGGGACAACCAGTACCTCGGCACATCTCGTTTTTATTCGACATTCTTTTTATTGGACCAATTTTTATTGGGCTCCTTCCATTCTGGTTGGTCATCCCTGGAGGGCCAATTGTCGGCAGCAAGCTGTTTTAATCCCGACCACGCGGTGCATCGTGAAGCGGACTTACGTACGCCGAATTCCACGTACGCCGCGAACACCGACAGACATCTATTAAACGAGTTGTGACCCTACCCGACCCTACCAGCGAACCTGTAAAGTATACCTTTTGCTTTACTGTTACGTTTAATTGTGGACAATATTGGCACATTGCGGTGGTGCATAACTTTTAGTAGAATATTATTATCAGAATAATCACGTCAATTAGTTTATAAATTCTGTTCTGCCTAAGAGGGCAAAAGTCTGCTTATTCGATCAGATCTAATTAACTGAGATTACTTGATTTGTGGCCATTCTAAAATTTAACTGACATATTTTGACGCTTGTGTCATGTTATTTGCCCTTCGCCGAAGTTTTGTATCTTATTAAGTTTCATCCAATAGACTGTTTAGGTTGGGAATGTTTGATTTTAGTACTCTGTAAATTTTTATTATTATTTTTGTAAAAATTTTGTTGCAAATCGTTTTTGATTGCAGTGAAAACCTCGAGCAGCCTCTGTGCAGCTGTTTCAGCCCTATTTGGGGCTTCTTCAGCAGAAATTTTCACTCCAAACCAAATAGGGCTGAAACAGCAATGTCAGGTCAAAAAGCGATTGTAGGTCGTCGCTGTTTTATCTATTCACTATTTTTAGTTTTTGAAAAACGTGGTAGTTGATCGGGTTTTTAGGACAAAAAGAGATTCTAAATCATTCAGCTGACCAGTTTCGGTTTTATTTTAAAACCTTCCTCAGAGCCTAAATGGTATACAGTGAGATTCTATCAACTAAGAATTAAAGAAGATTTTACCTCTGATTAACACAAAACGATAAACTACAAACCATCGTACGATTTAGGGTGAAATTTACGTATTAAAAGCCGCTGTAAAAAAGAAAAAACAACGGTCAGTCTAAAACTGGTAGATACAAAAATGTAAACAAGGTTCCATTAAAACATGTTTAAAGCAAAGTTCATTAATATGGCATGTTTTTTAACAATTAACAATAAATGATTAAGGATAAAACAAAGTTAAAAGTAACGTTAGAAAACGTACGCCAAATGACAGACTGAAGCTGGTTTTTACTCAGCAATGCGACAAGTTAACCAACTTACAGGTTAGAGTGAAATTCCCCAATGTGACCAACCTAAGAAAATTAACTTACAAACGATTGACAGTGTGATATTTGATAAGGTTATGGTAAACGATACTTAAATTTTGTATATCCGTTCTTAAATTTATAGAATTTTTATTATTCTTTAATGAATTTAATGAATCATTTCACAGATTAATCTTTTTGTAAAGACCGGTTCATAATCTGAAATCTTAACATTATCAAAATCGAACGTATGTCCTGTGTAAAAATGATGTGTAGATAGAGCAGTTTTTTCGGATTTTGATTGTTGAGATGGATTACAATCATATTTATGATTTCTCATTCTATGGCATAGTTTCTGTTTAGTTTGGCCAATATAAGAGGAATCATACCCCATACAATCTATTTTATAAACAACGTTGCATTGATCAAGCAAAGGGGTTTTTAATTAAAGTTTTGAATAGAAGCTGTTGGTTGATTTTAAGGAATAAAAAGCTATTTTTGTTTAATTATTGTTTAAGATTCTGGCAATGTTATAAGTAAAGAGCGGATTCTATGCTAAATGCATATTGCATCCATATTTTGCATATTTGAGCATTTTGTTCAATTTTCGCATATTTCTTAAAAACGTGCATATGTATGCATATTTGAAAGAATTTGTGTCGAAGTGAGTAAATTTTTTCCTGAATTCTTAATTCGTCAGAACATCTTGTTGCATTAATTAAGGTCTAGTTTGCACCCTTCTTGGGCTTAAGCAGGCAGAATTTTCCAAGTAGTGAATTAGGGATTTCCAAATACTTTCTTAACGATGCGGTGGGGCGTTCATGTTTGCAATATTGTTTCATCACTTCTTCACGGATTATTAGTCGGTTATTGCTGCGAACGTTTAGTTCTTCCGTAAAAGTATTTTTGTTTGTGAGAAGTGCAATATGCCGAAAGACAATTCGAGCCTGGTTAATTCCTGGATCAGAAGCTATCCCGAGCTTGCTTACACCAATGGAAGCGTATTCTGTAAAGCCTGTAGTAAAATGGTAAGTTTTAAGTTTGTTTTCTTCCTCCTTAGGCAAATATTTGCTTGGTTCTTGAATATTGAAAGTTCAGACAGTTTAAAAAAATTCAAGTTCTTGTTTTAGATACCAACCCAACGAAAATTTTCGGTCACACAACATGTCGGGACAGAACTACACAAGTCAAAATGGAAGAAGATGAATGAATCGAAAACATTTCAATTACCCTTAGACAGTGGACCCTCGTTGATGACTTCATCTAATGAACAACAAGAATTTAATGCTGATTTATGCGAGGCGATGATTTGTGCAAACATACCTTTGAAAAAACTGCAAAATTCTATTTTTAAAAGTTTTTTGGAAAAATATACCAAGAAAAATGTTCCCGATGAAAGTACGTTAAGAAAAAATTACGTGCCTCGCATCTACAACGATACTCTAAAAGAAGTCAAGAAAATCGTAGAAAATCAATATATTTATTTTATTGTGGATGAAACTACTGATTCTTGTGGGCGTTACATTGTAAATTTGTTAATAGGGTCTTTGCGGGAAGATAAACCTAGTGAATCTTATTTAATAGCCTGTACACAGTTAGACAAAACTAATCATTTAAGTATTTTAAGATCTGTTAATGAATGTTTTATGAAATTTTTTTCACCTAATGTAGTTCCTACTGAAAAAATTTTACTTATGGTATCAGATGCTGCCCCTTACATGGTTAAAGCCGGGCAGCAATTTAAAACAATTTATAAAAATTTAGTTCACGTGAGTTGTTTAGCTCATGGATGTAACAGAGTAGCTGAACATATTAGATGTGAATTTTCTGATGTAAATCTACTAATTAGTACCATTAAAAAAATATTTGTCAAAAGTCCCCTACGAGTTCAGTTGTACAGGGAAAAATTGCCGAAAGTACCTTTACCTCCCGAACCAGTGTTGACTAGGTGGGGAACTTGGTTGGAAGCGGCAATGTTTTATGCTGAACATTTTGTAGCAATTAAGGAATTGGTTGTAGAGTTTAATGCCCAAGATAGTGCTGCTATTGCAAAGGCACAAAATATTGTAACAAAAACTTCATTGGCAAATCAACTGAACTTCATCAAAATGCATTACAGTTTTGTAATACAAACTATAAACAATTTAGAAAAACCGAAAATGTCTTTAATAGAATCCGTTAAAATTGTTAAAGAATTTAAAGAGAATATTTCAAAAGTTCCAGGTAAAATCGGCAGTTCAGTAAATAAAAAATGTTTATCCGTTTTAGATAAAAATAGCGGCTTCAAAACCCTTGAGGAAATTTACGAAATTTTGAATGGAAATTTTGAAATTGACTTAAGTGTAGAATTTTCAGCTATGAGTCACTTTAAATATGCCCCAATTACCTCCGTGGATGTTGAAAGGAGTTTTTCAATTTATAAAAATATTTTGTCAGATAAAAGGCAAAATTTCCTGGTGGAGAACTTGGAAAAACACATTGTTGTAAATTATAATCGAAGATTTTTTTAGTCGTTATAATATTTACTTAATAATGTACATACATAATATACATACTTCCTTCATATAAGCGTTTACAAATAAATGTAAATAAATTGTATAAAATATAATGTTTTTTATTTGAATAAGAATGCCCATAAAACACAGTAGACCAGTTATTGCATTATTTGAAGTGTTCGGCCTATCTTGCACATATTTCGCCATTTTTAGTGCATATATATGTGCATATTTCATCATTTTTTAGTGCATATATATGCGCATATTTCATCAAAATTACTCGCATATAAATCCGCTCTCTAGACTTATAAGATAAGTTAGGAATTTTTTAATATTTAACTTGATTTTGAAACTCTCTTGTTTCTGATTGTGAAGTGGGTCTGTCACTCAACAGATGAGCAATGATTTTTTTTTTGGATAGCCGTTTTGTATAGCCAGTTTTTGAATGATAGTAAAGTTCTTAATCTTTGTATTATATCCATTCAATATGATTTTTAATTATTTCGTCTTTCTGGTTCTACCATTGATAAAAGTTATCAGACGTCATTACAATGTAAATAGATCAACTGGTAGAATCATGTTTTTTATTCGCCTCTAATCTGCATAACTGCACCAATTGAAACGTTAAACGAGGAGGAATTGCTGCCCGAATAGAGATGTGTGCTTACCACTTAAAATGATTCAATTGGTCGATTATGAGATCGTCAGACACGTGTTGTTCTGTTGTTATTCAAAGGTCACTGTTAAATTTATTCCTGCATGTGGTTACACATAGCTGTGCAAACGTAAGCGGTAATTCAATTGGCATTTAACACGGCTGTTAAAAACCAGGAAATTCCTGGTCTCAGTTCGTTAAACCTTTCAACCTTCAGACAAAGAAATACTTTGCGAAAGAAATCCGAAAGTAAAGGCCGTTTCACCTTACCCTATTTCTTCAATTTGCATTTTATAGTTTTATTAAAATTGAAAAGTTGAATCAAAAACTGTCTGGCCAAAATAGTATTCGTTCAATCTCCAAACCGTACAGTTCGAAATTTTCACTTGTTTCAAATAGAAATCGAAACGAATCTTGTACTTCCAAGAAATTTAGAATTATAAAAAGGGGAAACCTTCAGGCAAAGAAGTGACAAAAAATCCGGAAGTCGAGGCTGTTTCGACCTTACCCATTTACAATTTGCATTTTATAATTTCATTAAAAAATTGAATTAAAAGCTACCTGGGGAAAAATAGAACACGTTCTATCTCCAAGCCATATCTCTATAATATAAAGTTCCATTTGGCTTGAGTATTTCAAGTGCTGCATTAGTCAGATCCATGCAGATAATTATGGACAAATTTGAAGAATTTTGTGTTCATTATGTCGACGACATCTTGATCTTGTTTAAAACAGAAAGAGAACATGTAATGATATTAATAATATGTTTATTCATCACCAGACTGCGGAAGTTCAGCCATTTGCCTTTTCTATTTATTATTATTAAACACTACTTTGATAGAACGTTGTTACCAATACGTTTCACGTAGTTACTGCTCAAATAGAAAACTTTAATAACGCCTATTTTTGCCTATTTATACATATGTGCCTATTTTAGCTATACTGTGTCTTTTTTCTAAAAATTCTCAGAATAAAGTTTAAATTTGCATCAACTTGGTATAAAGGTTCAATCCAGTCACTTTTAACAAAAATAAAAATAAAATAAAAGCAAGTGTCTCTACTTTCATCCCCGGCTTTTGTTTTTTTTTTTAACTAGCGGTCGATCGCCTTTTGTTTTTTTTTTAACTGGCAGTCCATCGCCTTTTGTTTGGTTTAAATTTTCTTTAACTAAATTGGCGTTCATTTTATTTGACACTTTAATTCCGTCGATTGATCGCCGAATTTGTTTTCTTTCTGTGTTATTCGATTTGACTTTTATTTTTTATTATTAACTAATTAATTGTTAATTTGCAATCAATGATTCCATTTGATTGAATTCAATTTTTAATTTAATCAATAGACCAAACTTTGTTTTCTTTTCTCTCTTTGATTCGATGTGATTCGATTCTTTTATGTGTCATCTTTTGTTCTTGTTTTCTCTTGTTGTTTAAATTTTATTTGAGGCGATTTTATTTTCTTTTAACTATCGTTCGATCGCCTTTTGTTTTATTGTATTTTCTTTTACTAGATTGCAAAAAAAGTAAAAGCAAATGTCTCTACATTCATCCCCGACTTTTGTTTTTTTTAACTAGCAGTCGATCGCCTTTTGTTTTTTTTTAACTAGCAGTCGATCGCCTTTTGTTTTTTTTTAACTGGCAGTCGATTGCCTTTTGTTTTGTTTAAATTGTCTTTAACTAAATTGGAGTTCATTTTATTTGACACTTTAATTCCGTCGATTTTGTTTTCTTTCTCTATTATTCGATTTGACTTGAATTATTTTTTATTATTAACTAATTAATTGTTAATTTGCAATCAATGATTCCATTTGACTGAATTCAATTTTTAATTTAATCAGTTGATCAACCTTTGTTTTCTTTTCTCTCCTTGATTCGATTTCATTCGATTCGTTGATTTATCATCTTTTGTTCTCGTTTTCTCTTGTTGTTTAAATTTTATTTGACGCGATTTTATTTTCTTTTAACTATAATTCGATCGTCTTTTGTTTTATTGTATTTTCTTCTACTAGATTGGAGTTCATTTTATTTTACATTTTAATTCCTTCTTTCCTTTCCTTTCTCTGTTATACGATTTAACTTTATTTTTTTTTTATTTATTTATTTTCTATTATTTTAACTGTTGGTCTTTTTTCTTTACCTAATATTTCGCAGACTAAATTTTTGATTGCGTTCGTCATTTTTTTAACATCGATTTGACCTATCATTGGTATAAAGGTTGAATCCAGACGCTTTTAACAAAAAAAAAAAGTAAAAGCAAGTGTCTCTACTTTCATCCCCGATTTTTGTTTTTTTTTTTAACTAGCAGTCGATCGCCTTTTGTTTTTTTTTTAACTGACAGTCGATCGCCTTTTGTTTGATTTAAATTTTCTTTAACTAAATTGGAGTTAATTATTATTTGACACTTTAATTCGGTCGATTCATCGCCGAATTTGTTTTCTTTCTCTGCTATTCGATTTGATTTGATTTTATTATTAAGTAATTAAATTAATTGTTAATTTGCAATCAGTGATTCCATTTAATTTAATTCAATTTTTAATTTAATCGATTGACCAAACTTTGTTTTCTTTTCTCTCTTTGATTCGTTTTCATTCGATTCGTTGATTCATCATCTTTTGTTCTCGTTTTCTCTTGTTGTTTAAATTTTATTTGACGCGATTTTATTTTCTTTTAACTATAATTCGATCGTCTTTTATTTTATTGTATTTTCTTTTACTAGATTGGAGTTCATTTTATTTTACATTTTAATTCCTTCTTTCCTTTCCTTTCTCTGTTATACGATTTAATTTAATTTTTTTAATTTATTTATTTTCTAGTTATTTTAACTGTTGGTCTTTTTTCTTTACCCCTAATATTTCGCAGAATAAATTTTTGACTGCGTTCGTCATTTTTTTAACATCGATTTGACCTATCGTTGGTATAAAGGTTGAATCCAGACGCTTTTAACAAAAAAAAGTAAAAGCAAGTGTCTCTACTTTCATCCCCGATTTTTGTTTTTTTTTTAACTAGCAGTCGATCGCCTTTTGTTTTTTTTTAACTGACAGTCGATCGCCTTTTGTTTGGTTTAAATTTTCTTTAACTAAATTGGAGTTAATTATTATTTGACACTTTAATTCCGTCGATTCATCGCCGAATTTGTTTTCTTTCTCTGCTATTCGATTTGATTTGATTTTATTATTAAGTAATTAAATTAATTGTTAATTTGCAATCAGTGATTCCATTTAATTTAATTCAATTTTTAATTTAATCGATTGACCAAACTTTGTTTTCTTTTCTCTCTTTGATTCGTTTTCATTCGATTCGTTGATTCATCATCTTTTGTTCTCGTTTTCTCTTGTTGTTTAAATTTTATTTGACGCGATTTTATTTTCTTTTAACTATAATTCGATCGTCTTTTGTTTTATTGTATTTTCTTTTACTAGATTGGAGTTCATTTTATTTTACATTTTAATTCCTTCTTTCCTTTCCTTTCTCTGTTATACGATTTAACTTTATTTTTTTATTTATTTATTTTCTAGTTATTTTAACTGTTGGTCTTTTTTCTTTACCTAATATTTCGCAGACTAAATTTTTGATTGCGTTCGTCATTTTTTTAACATCGATTTGACCTATCGTTGGTATAAAGGTTGAATCCAGACGCTTTTAACAAAAAAAAAGTAAAAGCAAGTGTCTCTACTTTCATCCCCGATTTTTGTTTTTTTTTTTAACTAGCAGTCGATCGCCTTTTGTTTTTTTTTAACTGGAAGTTGATCGCCTTTTGTTTGGTTTAAATTTTCTTTAATTAAATTGGAGTTAATTTTATTTGACACTTTAATTCCGTCGATTGATCGCCGAATTTGCTTTCTTTCTCTGCTATTCGATTTGTTTTTATTTTATTATTAAGTAATTAAATTAATTGTTAATTTGCAATCAGTGATTCCATTTAATTTCATTCAATTTTTAATTTAATCAATTGACCTAATTTTGTTTTCTTTTCTCTCTTTAATTCGTTTTCATTCGATTCGTTGATTCATCACCTTTAGTTCTCGTTTTCTCTTGATGTTTAAATTTTATTTGACGCGATTTTATTTTCGTTTTAACTATCATTCGATCGTCTTTTGTTTTATTGTATTTTCTTCTACTAGACCGGAGTTCATTTTATTTTACATTTTAATTCCTTCTTTCCTTTCCTTTCTCTGTTATACGATTTAATTTAATTTTTTTAATTTATTTATTTTCTAGTTATTTTAACTGTTGGTCTTTTTTCTTTACCTAATATTTCGCAGACTAAATTTTTGAATGCGTTCGTCATTTTTTTAACATCGATTTGACCTATCGTCGTTGGTATAAAGGTTGAATCCAGACGCTTTTAACAAAAAGAAAGTAAAAGCAAGTGTCTCTACTTTCATCCCCGATTTTTGTTTTTTTTTTTAACTAGCAGTCGGTCACCTTTTGTTTTGTTTTTTTAAATGGCAGTCGATCGCCTTTTGTTTGGTTTAAATTTTGACACTTTAATTCCGTCGATTGATCGCCGATTTTGTTTTCTTTCTCTGTTATTCGGTTTGCCTTTATTTATTTTTTTATTATTAACGAATTAATTGTTAGTTTGCAATCAATGATTCTATTTGACTTAATTCAATATTTAATTTAATCAATTGACCTAACTTTGTTTTCTTTTCTCTCCTTGATCGATCGATTTCATTCGATTCGTTGATTCATCATCTTTTGTTCTCGTTTTCTCTTGTTGTTTAAATTTTATTTGACGCGATTTTATTTTCGTTTTAACTATCATTCGATCGTCTTTTTTTTTATTGTATTTTCTTTTACTAGATTGGAGTTCATTTTATTTTACATTTTAATTCCTTCTTTCCTTTCCTTTCTCTGTTATACGATTTAACTTTATTTTTTTATTTATTTATTTTCTATTATTTTAACTGTTGCCTAATATTTCGCAGACTAAATTTTTGATTGCGTTCGTCACTATTTTAACATTGATTTGACCTGTCGTTGGTTTTAGCGCAATATTTTATTTTCTTCCTCGCCACATCAACGATCGACTTTTGTTTTTCTTTTCGTTCGTCTTGACTGTATTTCATTTTTATTTTAATAATCAATAGATCTTCTATTTATTCTTCTTCTTGTTCTTCTTTTAGACGAGTTAACACCCTGTAAAATGTTTAATTCACGTACGATAATTCGTAATTCTTCTGCTTTTCTTTTAATGAACTATTCAGACAGGCTTGTGCTAGACTTCATAACTAAATCCGACCCCGTAAGAGACACTTAGGCCCAGTTTTACACTGACGGTTTAACTTTGAACGGAAGCTTAAATCCTTCACAACAATTGTTGAAATAATCGTTGCTAAGGGTTTATGCCTCAGCTCAAAGTTGAGCCCCATTTGTAAAACTGGACCTTAGAGGTTCATCGGCCCCCAGTTCAGCCCTCCGGGTTCATCGACCTCTCTCTAGTCTTTATTGACACCAAGGGTTCGATTCGACCCCATTGGGAACCCCTGGTCTACACCAGTAGAGCAATAAATTAAACAATAATGTCCAGTTGTACCAAAACGTTTAAGATGAACTTTAAATGCCTTTTAGAATGTGAATTACATTAATGTTATGTAACTTCAAATGTCACATTGTAAGCAATACTTAAATTTAAGGTCGGCTTAACTGCTCGGTGCAACTGGCCAAAAGTAAGTTTCACTTTTTGGTTTTTACACAAAATTCAACACGCGTGTTTTAGACAAAAATTGTCGGTTGCATTTCACAGGTGCGGTTATTTACGAGGGTTTGATATGGATTGACCGACGCGACCCGACGTGACGTTTTCTTGCATTGCGGATCAAGTCTCTTAGGTCAAGGAACGTACGCAAACGAACGTATAATAGAAGGAATTTCGTAGGGGAATCCGTGTCAAATGTCAAAAATGTATCTATATTATTTAATTGTTTAAATGATTCTAAACAGATAACGTCGCAAGAAACGGATAAATACGTGCTTTAATTTCAGAATGGATTAAAATTGTATTGCATTAATGTAATATTAAAAGAAATAACGATCAGTTCATACAATCCCCACTCAGCCAGTTTATGGAAAAGATCAGTTCTTTCGGAGTCAACAATTCGAAAAGGATATTTAAGACGAATGATAAAAATATCTTTGTAATTTACTTGATTTTTTTTCATTGTGATGAATTCTGATATATAAATATTATGAAGACTATTTATACTTTCTTTGTGCCTATTCCTATATACAGGATGTCCCAGAGCTCCGTAAAAGTTCCATAATTTTCTTGCTATTCCAGGTATCGTTTCAATTTTTTTTTTGTATAATAGCAGCGCTTCCATTGCATGTTTTAAAATTATTTTCGTTTATATACAATATGTACAAGCATTATAAAAATATTAGAGTTACTTTTTTTTTAAATTGAAATACCCCATTTTGACTTCATTTTTGGATTCTACAATAAATTTTGCGTTAAATTTATTTGAATCATTTTCACGTATCAATCATACTTTTTGATGTGAGTCAATTTTTTCCTGAAAATTCCCGGATGCAAGGTTCCATTCAAAAATTCGTAACTTCTAAACCACTGAAGATAACGCGCAACCGATTTTTTTTCAATCAAAGCCAAGACTGTGGCCAATCATTCGAGATCAAACTAAATTTTGAAGGGATGTTCCAAGGCTTACTACGATTTTTTGAAGATGAATAATTATAAATAACAAAAACTCCATTTTTTCAAATAGAACACCCTGTATATTTTCACCATTCTCTTGATGATTCATGAAAATTCTAACTTGAGTACTCGGGAGAAACTGATATACAGGTGAGTTTCTTTAGAGATTTCCCGAGTACTCAAGTTAAAATTTGAAAGTGACATACAAATCAGTTTCTCTTGAGATTTTCTGAGTACTCAAGTTTGAATTTTCATGAATCATCAATAGAACTTCTAATTCACGCGAACCGGAAGGATAAATTTGAAATTAAAGCCGCAGTCCTACTGATCCATCGCGGATAATCATGCACAGCGAATAAAATATTAAACTAATGTAATTCGCACTTTTTGACACAATATATCCGTATCTAATGCGACGTTGTTTTAACATATGAATCGCTTTTCATTTTGGCACCAAACTACTAGAAACTTTCAGTTGTTTATTAAATATTTACATCTAATATTACTATTTTCTCAATAACTCGTCGAATATCAGAATTGGACCCTACAAACTGTATATCATTGAAAAGCTCATCAAAAACGCTATGGAATGGTGTGAAAATATACAGGGTGTTCTATTTGAAAAAATGGAGTTGTTATTTATAATTATTCATCTTCAAAAAATCGTATTAATCCTTGGAACATCCCTTCACGATTTGGTTTGATCTCGAATGATTGGCCACAGTCTTGGCATTGACTAAAAAAAAGAAGAAAAATCAGTTGCATTATCCTTAGTGGTTTAGAAGTTACGAATTTTTGAATGGAACCTTGCATCCGGGAATTTTCAAGAAAAAATTGACTCACATCAAAAATTATGATTGATACGTGAAAATGACTCAAATAATTTTAACGCAAAATTTATTGTAGAATCCAAAATTGAAGTCAAAATGGGGTATTTCAATTTAAAAGAACGTAACTTTAATATTTTTATAATGCTTGGACATCCTGTATATAAACGAAAGTAATTTTAAAATATGCAGTGGAAGCGCTTCTATTATACAAAAAAAAGAAAATTTGAATCGATACCTGTAATAGCAAGAAAGTTATGGAACTTTTACGGAGCTCCGGGACACCCTGTATATTCCTGTAAACTTCCGCAGTCTATTCATCACCAATGCAAGGTACAATGATATGTAAATATGTCAAATAGAAGAGATAGTCCAAAACTTTTATTTGTTCCAAATGGAAATCGAAACAAATCTTGTATTTACATTGAAGAAATAAAGAATTATAAAAAGGGGATTCCCCTCAACGCAAAATTACACTTAATTCTTTGGTATTTTCAGAGGTGGAACACATTCGACTTTGGTGCTGGTGAACACCCAGGGTGAAATCATCAACAAGACGACCGGTCCCGGAACGAACCACTTCCTGCTCGGCATGCCGGAATGCAGACGGAGGATAGCGGAAATGGTAAACTCTGCGAAAAAAGAACTGAACATACCCGAGGACACTCCTTTGACCGCCCTCGTAAGTGCACGCGGAAAAAAACCGCTCAACGTCAATGTTTAACGCGAGTTTATTGCCGCCGCGTCGAGTTTCGTAACGCGCTTACAATGAAAAAAATAAAATAAAACAAACAAAAATAAAAATAAAAGAAGTTATTAATAATAATAATGTCATTGTAATTAGACCGAGATGATAATTCTGTTTTCGTTCGTTCCGTCAAGATAAACCCGCGCGTATTTTTATTTAAGTAAATCGTCGTTGAAAGAGCATCCTCTTCCTAATTAATTATAATTCATTCCTTCACTCTTCCAGCTTCATAATTATAATTTATTCATTTCGGTTAACGCTACGACTTCCGTTGGTTGGTTGTGTACATACGTCGCCCGTCGTCAAGGCTAATTGAATTGAATAATTTGGGCGATGCCGACGTATTATTACTTTTACTTAAAGACTCGACTTGTCTTCCGTGAATATTTTTTTTTAATGGCCAATGTCACCATTGGATGACGGTAATAGTGACGCAACGACCAAAGCTAGGAACATTCCAGACGGTCAAATTCCTATGAAATTTTCCTGTTTGTTTAAACTGCAACCCCATCGCAAGATGTCGCAATAAGCATCGAACTGAATTTACTGGTCGTTTCCAAAAGCGGTTTTCACACCGTAACGCTACGCCGCTAAAAACCCCTGACGCTCTGAAAACAAAAAAAGCGTAGCAAATCGAAGCCTCCGCACAGCTACGTGACATGATCGAGACTTTCACGTGAATTTAGTTTCGTCCCTTTTTCTTATACTAACGTTTCCTCTGATAATGACGCATTTAACAAATTGGCCATTCCCGTGAAGATATACAATAAAATAAATTGGTTTCGGGGCAGTCAGGAACGGCTACAGTTACAAGATGTCCAGCGTCATTCTTAAATAATTTCAAATTTATTTTCGTAAGCGCTGTCCGTTGGAGTTTCTTAGTTTACAAGTTGGAATATGTTGACCCTCTTCTTCTCTGATAATGACGCATTTAACAAATTGGCCATTCCCGTGAAGATATACAATAAAATAAATTGGTTTCGGGGCAGTCAGGAACGGCTACAGTTACAAGATGTCCAGCGTCATTCTTAAATAATTTCAAATTTATTTTCGTAAGCGCTGTCCGTTGGAGTTTCTTAGTTTACAAGTTGGAATATGTTGACCCTCTTCTTCGTATGTTTTACGTTATAATTGTGACCAGTGGCGGCTCGTGATGATTTCCTGCGGGTGGGCAACAACTGCAGAAGGAAAAGTGGATGCATTTTCCAAAATAAATTTGTTTCTCGGGGCTTGTAATTTTTGAACTAAATTTAAGCGTGAAATTTACTGGGTTTTCTCTCGATTTTTACCAAAAAAAAAAAACAATCGACGGACGCGTTCTTAAATTAATATCAAAATTCAAAAGCTCGGTTTTTCTATTTGCTCAATCAACCGAACGTCTCACCCTACCCTCGCGATCGCGCTTGAATTTTTCGAATTCAATTTAAGTGCGGAATTTACAGAGCTTTCTCTAGACTTTCCAACGCCTTTCACCGAAAAACAATCCACAAACGCGTTCTCGAGTTACAATCAAAATACAAAAATGACGCGTTTTTGCTCAATTGACTGAACGTCTCTCCCTCCCCTCACGATCGCGCTTGTATTTTTCGAATTCAGTTTAAGCGCGGAATTTACTGAGCTTGTTCTCAGCTTTCCAACGCCTAATACCAAAAAACAATCGACGAACGCATTCTTGAGCGACAATCAAAATCCCAAAGCGACGCGTTTTTTATTTGCTCAATTAAATGAACGTCTCACCCTCTCCTCGCGATCACGCTTGTAATTTTTGAATTCTATTTAAGTGGAGGATTTACAGAGTTTTTTCTCAGCTTTCCAAAGCGTTTCACCAAAAAAACAATCGACGAATCGACAACTGCAAAAAGGAAAGTGGGTGCATTTTCCAAACAAATTTGTTTTTCGGGACTTCCCAGACTAGAAATCGGAACGTGCAACTTCATAGGACAGGGTGGGCACTGCCCGCCTTGTCCACCCCGACGAACCGCCACTGATTGTGACTCTTCAGCCGTTACACTTGCTTTTGATTTCCCAAATTTCACTCTTATATGTATTTATGTATGTGCAATGCTGTTTTTGTTTCTCTTTGCTGAATCTCAGATTTCATTTTCTATTTGAGGCATCTGCGCGCACTTGGGATCATTAACGGACCTACCGGACAGGAAAATTCAACTTAATGTGACGTTACTGACACATCCCAATGGATTACATTTTAGAAAAATGTGTACAGTGACCTTGTGTGAATTTTTCGACACTTAAATCAAAATAGGTTGTCTCCAAGTGACTAAAGAATACATTTTAGACAACACAAAATTGGTTTTACAGTGGTAGACAATGCAATCGAAACCAAAACTGAAAAATCTAACTTGAAAATTACGTTATTGATATATATTTCCTTTAGTAAAATATAATAACAATAAAATAAATTGATTTCGGGGCAGTCAGGAACGGCTACAGTTACCTGTCCAGCGTCATTCTTAAATAATTTCAAATTTATTTTCGTAAACCCTGTCCGTTGGAGTTTCTTGGTTTACAAATTCGAATATGTTGACCCTCTTCTCGTGTGTTTTAAGTTGAAATTATGACCAGTGGCAGCTCGTGATGATTTCCTGCAGGTGGGCAACAACTGCAAAAGGAAAAGTGGATGCCTTTTCCAAATAAATTTGTTTCTCGGGGCTTGTAATTTTTGAATTAAATTTAAGCGTGAAATTTACTGGGCTTTCTCTCGACTTTCCAACACCTTTTACCAAAAAACAATCGACAAACGCGTTCTCGAATTACAATCAAAATACAAAAGTGACGCGTATTTGCTCAACTGACTGAACGTCTCTCCCTCCCTTCGCGATCCCGCTTGTATTTTTCGAATTCAATTTAAGCACGGAATTTACTGAGCTTTTTCTCAGCTTTCCAACGCCTTTTACCAAAAAAACAATCGATGAACGCTTTCTTCAGTTACAATCAAAATTTAAAAGCAACACGTTTGTTATCTACTCAATTAACTGAACGTCTCTCCCTCCCCTCGCAATCGCGCTTTTAATTTTTGAATTAAATTTAGGCGCGGGATTTATCGAGATTTTTCTCAGCTTTCCAACGCCTTTTACCAAAAAAAAAAACAATCGACGAACGCATTCTTGGATGACAATCAAAATCTCAAAGCGACGCGTTTTTTATTTGCTCAATTAAATGAACGTCTCACCCTCTCCTCGCGATAGCGCTTGTAATTTTTGAATTCAATTTAAATGGGGGATTTACAGAGCTTTCTCTCAGCTTTCCAACGCCTTTTACCAAAAGACAATCAACAAACGCGTTCTCGAGTTACATTCAAAATACAAAAGTGACGCGTTTTTGCTCAATTGACTGATCGTCTCTCCCTCCCTTCGCGATCGCGCTTGTATTTTTCGAATTCGAAGCGCGGAATTTACTGAACGTTTTCTCAACTTTTCAACGCCTTTTTCCAAAAAAACAATCGACGAACGCATTTTTGGGTGACAATCAAAATCCCAAAGCGACGCGTTTTTTATTTGCTCAATTAAATGAACGTCTCACCCTCTCCTCGCGATCACGGTTGTATTTTTTGAATTGTATTTAAGTGGGGGATTTACAGAGTTTTTTTCTCAGCTTTCCAAAGCCTTTGATCAAAAAAACAATCGACGAATCGATAACTGCAAAAGGGAAAGTGGGTTCATTTTCCAAACAAATTTATTTTTCGGGACTGCCCGGAGGAGAAATAGGAACGTGCAACTTCATAGGACAGGGTGGGCACACCCCGACGAGCCGCCACTGATTGGGACACTCAGCAGTTACACTTGCTTTTGCTTTTTATTTCCCAAATTTCACTCTTATATGTATTTATGTATGTGCAATGCTGTTTTTGTTTCTCTTTGCTGAATCTCAGATTTCATTTTCTATTTGAGGCATCTGCGCGCACTTGGGATCATTAGCGGGCCTACCGGATAGGAAAATTCAACTTAATAGTGACGTTACTGACACATCCTAATGGACTACGTTTTAACAAATGTGTACAGTGACCTTGTGCGAATTGTTTCGACGCTTAAATCACATAGTACTTAAAATAGGTCGTCTTCAAGTTTATTGATAGTATTAATAAGGTGTTACCGCCTAGAAATTTAAAAGAACGTATAATTATTTTAGGCGACATACAGTGCCCGACGTAATAACGTAAAACGTGACTGAAGAATATTTTTTAGACACCACGAAATTGGTTTTACAGTGCTAGACAATGCAATCGAAACCGAAACTTTTAAACGCCTCACCTTCCTTTTGAAGATTCTTTCAAACGTACATACATACCGTGCTGGAAAATCTAACTTAACAATGACGTTATTGACATATTTTTTTTTTTTAGTAAAATAACAAGCGAATTGTGTACTAAAAATAAACGTGAAAAAACACACGATCGTTAGATCATTGTCAATAATCTTAAAATTTTAAAGTTTCAATTTATTTTCGTAGCTGTTTCTTGGTTTCCAAGCTGAAACTCCTTGCCTCTTTTTTCTCCAATCAACATTTCCTCTGCTAACAACGCATTCAATAAATCTACCCATGAACCAAACGTGCCTTATCTTAACACGCTCGACAGTAAATTCTAACACTTACATCTTTTTTTCTGGAAACTACGAAAACGAAAAAAAAATCTCACGTAAAATAATGGCTTGTTTACCCATGGCTTGCGGCTTGCGTAGCATTTAATAAGGTTTCGATATGAAAAGTATTTTTTTTTTATTTCGTGAACGGAACAATTAATAATTTATTTTGTCGAAGAAATAAAAAGTTTGGATTGTTACGCTGGGTTTGGCGTCATTTTTTATTAGGTTTTTTGGTAATGTGCGCTATTATTGCGAGAATTTCTTATAGATTGTGTAAAAGTTTTTGTTTTTACAACCCTGCCGGAATTGAGTGCGCCGGAAAACATTTTCCAGGCGAATTTAAAATTCTTTGCTATTAACTCAACGCAATTTGACGACCCTTATGTGTTTTCTTTAATATGTCGAAATTTTGCGTCTTTCTCTCGCTCTCTCTCTCTCTCACACACGCACACAAACACACTCACACCCTTTCTATCTATTTTCTCTCTCCATTACATTTTCCTTTTTCTTTTCCTTTCGTCTGTTCTCTTACTCTCTGCGTTTTCTTCCTCTTGTATTTTATGTTCTCGTTTATTTTATCTTTTTTCTCCATTTCCTCTTCACCAGTACCACCATCCTTTCTTTGTATTTTTCTTTATCTCACTTTTACGTTTTCGTTATCTCTTTTCTTTTCTCTTAATTTTACCGCATTTTCCTTGTTCTTCCTCTCTTTTCTTCTGTATTTTAGTTTCACGTTTCTTTCTCTCTCTATCTCTTTGTCTGTATCTCACACACTCTTTTCGTATCCTCTTCCTTTTTGCATTTACTTGAACTACTTCTTTGTTTTTATCGTTCAACCCTCCCTTCTTTTTCTCTCTATCTCTTTGTCTGTATCTCACACTCTCTTTTCGTATCCTCTTCTTTTTTGCATTTACTTGAACTACTTCTCTGTTTTTATCGTTCAACCCTCCCTTCTTTTCTCATTGCGGCTATTTTCTCTTTTCTTCTGTGTTTATCAATGTCTTTTTTGTCTCCCTCTTTATATGTCATTCCCTCTGTCACTAACGACTTCATTCTCTCTTATTATTTTTATTTCTTTATTTTATCTTCCATCATTTATTAATTCTTTCTTCCTCTTTCTATCTCACCCAGCTTATTATTTTTTTTTGTCTTGAATAGTTATTCTTTCGTTTGTAATTTCATTTTTTCCCTATTTTTCCCTCTTTTTCCCGCCCTTTCTGTGTCCACCTGCGTTATCTCTCTTCTCATCATCCCTATCCGCTCACCTGTTTCTATTTTTTTTTATTTGTCTCTTTCTCTTTCCCCTTGCATCTCTTTAATCGCCTCCCTACCTCTCTTTGCTCTTGTTCCCCTCTCTTGAACCTCTGTTTCAGTTAAATAATAAATGCGATATCTGCCGTTTGAAATTAGAATCAAATGGCCTTCATTTTTTGTCAAGAGATGGCGCTACGAGTAATCGCGTAAAACTGGTAAAAATTGGTAAAACTGATATTGCATCTAGAAGGTTGCCTCGTTCCCATTTAATATGCGGTTTGAAATTTCCTCCCCGCAAAAATAACTCATGACGTCATACGAAACTTCTATCCGTCACAGTGAAGTAAATAGAGTGGGTTTTAATCTGTTTCCTAAAGCATAATCTAATCCACTAAAAAGGGAATCAATTCAATGGTCCTATTGATCGAATAACGCAAAAATCTCGTTAATATGACCAATGGAATTTATCACTCACGTGACGGGACGTCACGAGATACGCACCCTCTGGTTCCTTCTCTGATCAAGGCAACCCTCTAATACACAGTCCAGCTCTACCAACCTTGATCGAGTCACACTTTCCAATTGCTGCAAAGTGAAGTGCAGAGGAGTGGTAAATTCCAATGGAATATTCCTATTTGTTTAAACTGTGACATTTGAATTTGTTTTTTTAATTTTTTTTAAATTAATTAACACTGATGAATTTAGCGTAAAATGCATGAACCTATTCGGTATTTCCCCATGCGACGCTCATCGAAACAGTTTTGAAGTCGATTTTATTTTTACGTTTTTATGATTCGCTCGCTCGGCAATAAATCTCGTAAATTTCCTTTGATTGCAGGCCGCAGTCTCGCTCTTTCTGTTGAATGCCGTTACTAGTAATCATAAAAGTCGACAAAATTCGACCATTCGACCGAAAACGTGTATATTTTGTTTAATTTAACGTGTGCACTCAAGCACTCAAAATCATACGAATGCTTGGAATATACCGGACTGTGATCGTACCAAACCATGCTGTTTTTTTTTTCGTTTGGTTTTACGTAAAACTCTCCATAAAAAAATCTAAATCTAAACGCGCAGATCCGTAAATAACTCGTGACATAAATGTTCGAGTGCTAATTAAACAGTTATATAAAAAAAAATTGTTGCTGTTATCATCTGTGCCATCGTCAAAAATATTGCAGGCTCTAATACGTTATTTACAAATAATGAGTCGGAAGGTCTGCGTTATTTATTTACAAACGAAATAAACACGATTTTCTGTATTTTATTTGCGTGTTCGTTATCTATCATTCATGCCGAATTCCCACTTATCTTCTTTGTGCTTCTTCAGTATTAAAACAATCTAAAGCGAGTGTTTCCGGTTGACTTTAATTAAGCCCATTCATCCTCTCTTGAAATATATGCGTTTCAAGCTTTTAACAGCAGGAGGCGTTCGTTAATAGCAACTAATAAGCGACTCGACTAAAAATTGCTCTGACATAGTGTAAACCACTGAAATCATCGAACCGAAGTCTAAACAGATCATTTTGAAGCTGCGCAGTCTTAAAAGCCTATGACTGAGTTTCGCGGCAGCACACGGGCTGAGGTCGAAAGGGAATCAATCCGTGACTGAACCAATAAGATTCCGAGTTTATAACTGGTCAGACCATGGCCAGAATGAGCGAACCCCTTTCATATAAAATTATTGTAAGTAATATAAATGAACTTCTTACTTTTTGTTGGTGGTGCTACGATGAGCTTCAGTAGTAAAGAAAGAAAAACAAGAAAACAGTGAAACGTGAAATGAAAGAAAACAATTCTAAACTGTAAATAAAAAGAAACATATCGTATAACGGATTGAAAGACAAAAAAAAACTTCTATTCAGTCGTTGTTTTTAAACTTCTATTCAGTCGTTGTTTAAACATTTATGGAATATTTACATCACAACTGCAGGATCGTTCAGCAGGCTTTCTTCGAACCCTTGATAACTGTATCGCTTTATTTTTTCTCCTGTATTTAAACTTTATATTGCTCACACTTTTTCCAATAAGAAATTAATTGTGGGAAATCGATTTGTTATCAATGTCATTATTGTTAATTCCAGTTAAGCACTTACAAAACATAATATTCTAGTTAATTGCTATAGAATGTAGAATGTGGAAGAAAAAATAAAAACAAAAATATCCTGCAAACGTGTGGCCTGAAATTCTTCGTTTTGGATGTATAGGGTGATAAATTCTGATTGTGGCAGCAAATGAAACTGTCCAAAATAATTCAGAGATTTTACCATGAGTTCATGAAGTATAATACATATATATTTATTAATAAATTATTTCTCATGCGTATAGGCTTCTTAATTCGATTTGAACGTAACGCTAGAGTTCAATTTAATTTATAAATATTTATTTATTTTTTGTTTATTTGTTTATGTAGTGTTGTATTTAGTATCTTCTTGATTTTGTTTCTTCGTTTTTTTTTACAATTTCATTAACCTTTTATTTGCTCTTGTCCCACGCACGGAGGAAATCTGGAAAACGGAGAAAAGTCGGAGAATTGAGAAAAGGTTCGTAACATCAAGGAAAAGAACAGAAAATTTTTAATGCAAAAGTCTATGAAACTAATTGAGGAACTGAAAATTTGATGTAGGTATTATTTTGTTGTGTCCGACTATTATTTTTAATATTTCCTTTAAATTAATTAATTTTATTTTAATACTTCATTTATTATTAATTATTTTGTAAGTAATTTAATAATTTTCTGAATTAGGTAGGTGTACGTAGGCGACTTTCCTTAAATAATAACAATTGTAAGTACATCTACTAAAAAACGAATTTATTTTCTTAAATTAGGGAAAAATGGGAAATTGCTTTGATTATAAAAAAAATTAGGAGAATTGCGTAATCTTGGTGAATTGTGAATAACATTAGCGTAAATAAAAATAAAATGTTCTTACCGTCTTCAGTATAGCGAACCACGCACGCTACTGTGTTTATTGAGTTGCCTACTTTTTTTTGTTGTAAAAAATTTAATTGTTTATAATTTCTGAAGGTCACTCGATAAATTTCTCTGTTAATACAGGTAAAAATTCGAAAATAATTAAATTATTGAATATTATGTAATAATAATAATAATTAAGATTTACGAATATTGGAGTAATTTAAGACTGGAAGTGGTCCTCAAATTATTTGTTATTTCTCCGGAAACACCCCGTAGAAAGTAATAATCAAAATTTCTTTAAAAATGATTAAAATTTCTTTAAATGTTTTAAAAAATAATTGAAATTAAAATAATTAATATAATAATCTTTAAAAAGATTAAAAAGATGATTAAAATTAAAATAATTAACAATTTTTTAAAAAGTTTAAAATAATGTGAGAAATTTCTAAATTGTTTACGGTTACTCTAGACACACACTGTAGAGCAACAATTTTGAAAAACAATAATAATGAAAAAATAAGCTTCAGATTTGTAATATTTGGCAGTGTTGCCCCAAATGCGAGGGAAGTATCCCTCTTTGGGGGAGATTTTCGGAAACCAACGCGATGACAAAAAAGATTTTTAAAAGAATGTGCAGGGTCAACCTGTATAGAGATAAATAAAACAGACAAAATTTTGATAATTATAAATACACAAGAATAATTAAAATTTCAAAAAATTCAAAAAAAAAATGATAAAAATATAATAATGAAAGCTAGCTTGGAACAATAATAAAAACATAATAATGAAAGTCAGCTTGGAAAAATAATAAAAATGTGGTAATGAAAGTGAGCTTTGGCAGTGTTGCCAAGTGTGAAGGAAAATCCTGCTTTGGGAATTTTTCTGCGTACGATGCGACAACAAAAGGATTTTTTAAATAAAAATGCAAGAACACCCTTTTATAATAGTAATTAGTTGAGATGTAATGTATGTATTATTATTAGGCCACCAAGCGTATTATACTATACGTCTAATTTAAAACAATAAGTAAAATTAAGTAAATTTCAAATCCAGAATCCTTCAATCTTTTAACAGTGTTACCAGATGCCAGTGAAAAATCTATACATATAACTAGAACTTCCGAATGTGTTTACTGTTAATCCAAAAACATCCGGTAGAGTAAAGTAATAATTAATAATTACGAAATTTAGTAATAATAGTAATCACTAGTAATCAATCAATTAATTATTACAAATGAAAAATTCAGTTTATGAAAACTCCATTAACACGATTGAGGAGGCGTTTTTGCTGAAGCAGAAGAAATCAAAACAATGCAAATTACTGCCCGGCGTACGTGATTCATTAGGCTGACATGCACAGAGAACTTTTCAACGATCTTGGGTGGTAGAATACTTGGCAGACAGACTTGCGTTTTTACTATGACAAAAGAAATCAAAACAGTGCAAATTACTGCCCGGCGTACGTGATTCATTAGGCTGACATCCACACAGAACTTTTCAACGATCTTGGGTGGTAAAATACTTGGCAGACAGACTTGCGTTTTTGCTGGAACAAAAGAAATCAAAGCAGTGCAAATAACTGCCCGGCGTACGTAATTCATTAGGCTGACATGCACACAGAACTTTTCAACGATCTTGGGTGGTAGAATACTTGGCAGACAGACTTGCGTTTTTACTATGACAAAAGAAATCAAAGCAGTGCAAATCACTGCCCGACGTACGTGATTCATTAGGCTGACATCCACACAGAACTTTTGAACGCTCTTGGGTGGTAGTATACTCGGCTCACAGACTTATTCGTGCAACAAAGAAAAATCTTGCGGTTCAAGTACGCGAGACAAAACGTGCATCTAGAAGTAACTGCAGTTTTAATAAATTACATTTGACCAATAAATTAGACCTAAGACGCGTTGTGTGTAGCGGTCTATTCATAAATCATGTAATTAGGCGCATAACAAGAAGATCACATCGAATTCTGTTACAAAAACAGTAAGTTACATCACAAAGCATTTACTTTTTGTTGACACGGTGACACAGTCTCTAAGACACAAACAGTTAGTCAGCCCGATTTTAAAAGCACATTGGTGTGACAGTAGTCATCAGTGGTATTCAAGCAGTTTCCATTCGGGGCACAAAAGACATTGATTTTCGAAACGTCTCCGATATTTTTTCTTCTTGCAATTTGGGACTTGCGTGACCTTAACCTAACGGGTCGGACACTTATTATGAATCACCCTGTATAGATTGTCAAGGGTTTTTGTAAATTTGTCCAAGAGTTAGGTATATTTGTTTGGTTTTTATGACCATCGCAGATCACATGCGATACAGAATTAAAATTAAATGAAAACTCGTTTTTTTTTTTTTAATTTTAATTGGCCGTATAACGAATTCATTTTTGATATACCATGTAGGTATATATTTTTTTATTTTTATTTATTATCTTCAGGGTCTAAGCTTGAGCGGATGTGAGCAAGAAGAATCGAACCAGGAGATCATCCGGGGGCTCCTAGAAACCTACCCCAATTTGAGCGAGCGTTACGCCATCGGAAGCGACACGGATGGATCAGTGGCGGCGACTTCAAGAAACGGGGGCGTCTGCTGTATAGCCGGGACCGGCTCCAACACCCTCCTCATCAACCCCGACGGTAGCAAATACCAATGCGGAGGCTGGGGGTACCTCCTAGGCGACGAAGGAAGTGGTAAGTACAAGTCAAAAGGCTCATGACACCCTTGGAGAGTGCCTACCCTCTTGATTTTGATTTACATGACATCCTCCGAGATTACCCACCCCCTTGATTTTGATTTCAGCATGGAAGATCGCGTTCAGTGCGGTGAAGTCTTGCTTCGACGACCTGGACGGCTTCGCCCCGGCGCCCTACCCGATCAAGGGCGTCTGGTCGCTGGTGAAGGAACACTTTAACGTGCAAAGTAAAGAGGACATTCTTAAGTATTTTTACACGAACTTTGATAAGGCGTTTATTGCTAGTCTGTGCAAGAAGGTGGCGGTGTGCGCGAACGAAGGGGACGCGTTCGCGAAGCACCTCTTCGCCACGGCTGGCTCTCATTTATCCAGGGCGCTTTCGTCCGTCCTGAGGAACGCCTCCGAGGAATTGACCAAGAGGGAGGGCGGGATTCACATTTTATGCGTGGGCTCGGTCTGGCTGAGCTGGGCTTTGCTGAAGCCGGGGTTCATCGACCACATTCTCAGCAACACGGAAATCGAAGAGCTGACCTTGATTAGGTTGTCGACGACGACGGCCATAGGCGCCGTGTACATGGCCGTCGACAAATTAAACATCAACTTGCCGAGGGATTACAAGAAGAATTACGAAGTTCTGTTTCGATTTAGAAGGCAAGATTACTAAGAGGGGGGCGGAAGGAAGAAAAAGAAGAAGAAGAAGAAGCATTTATGAAAAAAGAAATTCCTACGTGTGCTTTAGGCGTTAAAAAGAAATTAGTTTGTGTATATATTTTTATTGCCTAGGATGTAAAATATTAGTGTTAATAATAATAATTGAAGGATTGCATGTTTGTACAGTGACAGCGCAAAGTAATAAAAGTCTGGAGGGGTTATCTCTCGGCCGGGCGAAGTCGGGTGGCCGTTTAGCCCTCCGGACTTTCATTACTTCGCGCTGTGACTGTACATTTGGTGTATGCAGAAATTTTTTGATAAATAAAATAAAACTTGTGCCTGTTTGATACTTTGATGAAAGAAAAAACGAGACGGTCACTCTTTTTTTTTTAATTTAATTTGATAATTTTTCCTCCTGTTGCATTACCAAAAAAAAAAAACCAACAACTTCATTCCTCATAACGGAGTCTGTACTTTGTAACACATTCTATACAAAGGTGATATTTTATTGTCGACGTAGGCTTGAAGCTACAGGTCTTTTGTACGAGTTTCTGGCGAATTCCGCAAGAAGTCGAAGCGCCCCCCTCTTCCTGCACAATTATTTAATACTGGAATGATAACAAGCAAATTATTATTTTGTTTTTTTGGGAGAGTAATACTGTCGTCTACAACCATCGTTTCCGAGAGGAGGGGGGCGCCACCAAACACCGACGTAGTCACAGCCGTTACCACCAATATCATCAACAGTAAAACATCATTTCCCTGCCGGCCCCCGCCCAAACGAAAACTTATACAAAAGACTGTACAACAACAACAACAAAATCAGATTCACAATTTCGCCGTCTTCGCCTTGCCAACGACGACGAGGAGGCGCTGGAGCGTCACGGTGGCCCCAGCAGTCCCCTTCTGGAACCACGCCGGTTTTTCCTTCCACATTATGAAGACGGCGTAGACGGGGATGGCCGTGAGGATCATGAGGAGACCGATCCCCGTTTCTACTGGGCTGGCTATCATCGGGACCGCCGTCACGAAAACCGTCGCGAGCAGATACAGGATGGGCCAAATTAGGTTGACCTTGATGGGTCTCTCTAGATCGGGTTGCGTCCACCTCAGCCAAGGGAGACAGAGCACGGAGACGCCAATGCTTAACTAAAATTTAAAATAATAATAATAATAGTAATAAATGACTGCAGGATTTTAGACTTAAAGCTTACCCAAGTCGCAAACCCGACATAGTTGATGAGGGCGAATATGTCCGACACGGTTAAGTACAGCATTGAAAGCACGGCCTGCAACACGTAAGCAAATGTTAGGAGAAGGTTTGCTCACGTCTATTAAGCTGCCCCCCCCCCCACGCCAACGGAAAAAAGGTTTTTATTTTTTTCTAAATAAGGTGCTAATTAGGTGCTAATAAGGTGCTTAATTGAACAATTTAGTGCTCGAACCGTTTGGCAGAAAAAAATTTTTTTTTTTGGGTGGGGCTACCTTAACGTTAAGGTAGCCCCCTCCAACAAAAAAACAAAATTAATGCATAAACAAAAAAAAAACAATAACAGTAGAATTAGGTGCTAATTAGGTGCTCTAAGAAATGATGAAAATATTTCCAAAATATGTATATTAGGGAACTTAGAATTAGATGCCAATCGAGCGGACGGCACGTGAGGTCAGAACACGAGAGAATTTACTTTACAAAATTAGGTGCTCCGGCAAATTTGGTCTTAAAATGATTCTTTTTTAATATCAGTTAAAGCTACAAGCTTTTGCATTACATTTCAATTTCATTAGAATAAAACAAGAAATTAATAAAATATTACTTTCATCTAATTCGGGGACTAGGGTAAAATTGGGATATATGCCCCTGTGGGATATATGCCACTTTGTAATGTTATGAAATCTGACTGCAATTGACGACATAATTCGACTAATATGTTAAACTAAACTAATAGTAAACTAAAATCAATAAGAAGCAATAGGTTTGTATCTTTTATTATTACTATAATTTCATTTTAAAAGAAAAGGCTTTCGATTTCTATTGAAAATGGCGGAATTTGATTGTTATAAATAAGCTTTCAGATCTAGGGCATTGTTACTAAGCTAATTGTTTTAACATATTCTACCAGTTAAATGTTCTAACCAGCACTTCTGATCCTGAAATTGTAACTTGGACACATAATAACGGAAATTTTAGCTGGGACGTTTATCTCATCTAAAAGGGATTTATGGCATACTATACCTGTTGTTATTGGCAAACCTTTTATAAAGTGTGATTTTTTTCTTCTAAAACTCAAAACTAAAAATGTTTTTCCTATTGTGAACTCAAATCATGGATACAGTTTATATGGATGCGAAATAAATAAGAAAGAAAGTTATGAAGCGGTAACTATTAAATTCACATTGAAAACATATTTACAGCACAAATATTACCCAGTGAATGATTTTTGTTTAGTTTTATTTTTTTGTTAAAAAATAATTGTATTTCATTTAAATATATACAATACTGGGCCAATTATTCCAATAAAATATTAATGGGGCATATATACCATACGTATGGGGCATAAATCCAATACAGTGTGGGATATATGGCCAATTGCAGATAAAGTTTTAGAAGCATTTATTTTATTATTTATTGTTGCTATCGAGCAATATTTTGAACAGATTTTTCGAAAAGGGAAAGTAAATCACTCGCCTACAAAATTTCGATATTTACCTACTTAGATTAACATTTCTTCATCGATTCTTACTTAGGTGTGGCATATGTTCCAACTTTACCCTATGTAACTGTAAGGCTGCGTTAGCACGAGCGTTTTCGAAAACGTTCAAGCGCTCGTTTTTTCTAACGCCGTGAATAGAACATACCAGATTTAATAATTGTGTTCACACTGCAGCGGTGGTCAAAAAAGCGCTTTAGTGCGAACGCATTTACATTTTGAAACCGATAAGTTCTATTCATGACATGAAATAAGCGAGCGTTTGAAAGTTTTACAAAACGCTCGTGCGAACGCCGCCTAAATAATAATAAAAGAAACATTTTAAGACCAAATTCGCCAGAGCACCTAATTTTTTAAGGAGACTTCTCTCATGTAAGTTGACCGCGCGAGCGACGAAGTACGAATTCTTGTCAAAAACAACGAGCACCTAATTCGGGGACTATGTAGCTTTAACTGATATTAAAAAAGAAACATTTTAAGACCAAATTCGCCGGAGCACCTAATTTTGTAAGGTAAATTCTCTCGTGTTCTGACCTCGCGTGCCGTCCGTTCGATTGGCATCTAATTCTAAGTTCTTTAATATGCATATTTTGGAAATATTTTCATCATTTCTTAGAGCACCTAATTAGCACCTAATTCTACTGTTTTTAGAAAAATTTTGTGCAAATCGTTTTTGATTGCAGTGAAAACCTCGAGCAGCCTCTGGACAGCTGTTTCAGCCCTGCTTGGGGCTTCTTCAGCAGAGACGTAGCTCGACATTCCCACCGCAGACCAAAAACGACTTGCCCAATTTATTCGGAATTGCGATGTAAGAATGATGAACAGATAAAACAGCGACATCTTACTATCGCTTTTTGACCTGACATTGCAGTAGGATAGACAAATTGAAGATCCTACTGCAATGTCAGGTCAAAAAGCGATAGTAAGATGTCGCTGTTTTATCTGTTCATCTACTGTTATTGTTTTTTTTTGTTTATGCATTAATTTTGTTTTTTTTTGTTGGAGGGGGCTATCTTAACGTTAAGCTAGCCCCACCCAAAAATAAAATTTTTTTCTGCCAAACGGTTCGAGCACTAAATTTTTCAAATAAGCACCTTCTTAGCACCTAATTAGCACCTTATTTAAAAAAAAATAAAAACCTTTTTTCCGTTGGTGGGGGGGCTAGCTTAATAGACGTGGTTTGCTCGCTTCTTCGTTTATGTACGAGTAAATCCTTTAAGGGTATTTTTGTAATTTCCGACTGAAGTGCAAGACTACTTGCAAACTTATTTTTATCTTTACAATAAAGGGCAATAGAGACAGTTTATTATACCGTAATACCTACATACATATGACAAATGAAAGCTAACAAGACTGCAAGGGCGGGGTTTCACATAAGAAACCTTTACAATTGGACAGGTATGTGCCAAGGATGTATTCCGTCACCGCTTCTGTTTTTGATGAAATTCTCATTAACGTATTAGTATACGGAACAGGTTAACGCAGCGTTTCCCAAACTGTGGGGCGCACACCCCTGTGGTGGGCGCATAAGTCTTCAAAGGGGGGCGCAGCAAAATAAATATAAAAAAATTGAACGCAAATTGCAACTAATTCATTATCTTGTTTTTTTTTTTTACAAGAAATGATACAGTGTAATTACGCGAGAACTCCTTTTAACTTCTTTATTTTTGATTTTAGAAAGAAGTCTTTATCATAAAACTTATATAGAATGAATCAAAGTTTTTGCTGATGTTTACAGGAAAACAGGCGAACGTCGCATAACTGAGATATAAGCTGAAATTTCAATTTTTTAAACGGAACACTTGGTATTTTCATACTTATTTGAAATTTGAAATAGTAATCGCCTCTCTTTTTCTTCTTTTTTAAAAACTTCTTTTAATTAAAACCTTACATTTTGTCTAAGAGACGATTATTCAACATTTTCAACGGGACCTGTATCGACCCCTTGGAGGTCGATGAAGACTTGAAAGGGATCGATGAACCTTTATTATGGGTCCGTTAGGGGTCTTTTAGTTCAGGCCGGAGTTGTTGTGTCTTCTCTATTAAAGGTCTTGCTGAATAGTTTATAAAAAAAGTAACAATTTTACATGTAATAATAAGTGAATTTGAATTAGCTCGAATAAAAGAGAAAAAAAAGACGTCCAATTGATTAACAAAATCAAAACACTCCTAAAATACGAATAAAATCGAATAAAACAAAAACAAAAGACGATCGTCAAACAAGACTGGACAATAATAAAAAACTGTGTGGAACTCATTAAGTCAAATCGACATAAACTGACTTTCATCAGAACAATCAATTTAATAATTAAAAAATAAATAAAATAAATTCACCAAAAATGACGATCATCAATCGGGAATTAAAATATAAAATAAAATAATCTTAAATCGTGTAAAAAACAAAAGACGTTCAATTGATAACTAAGAAAACCAAAAGTGATATCAAATAAAATCAAACCTTAGAGAAAACAAAAAGCAATATGGTTAGTTGTTAATTTAAAAGTAAAAAATGAATTTGATTAAAAAAAAAACAAAGGTCCGTCAATTGACTATATTCAAAGGTAAATAAAAATAGAATCAAATGAGGATTGTATAAAAATAAAAGCTGATGATGAAGTTAGGATCAAAACTAAAATTAAAACTAGCAATAAGTCAAATTGATTTAAAAATTGACAAATTTTGTCACGATCCAAAGAATAATCTGTAAATTTTAACGAAACAGGGCGATCAGTGAATAATTTAAAAACAAAACAAAGTCAAATCGAATAAAAGACAAAATAAAATCAACGGGATTAAAGTGTAAAATAAATTCACACTCAATAAACGAAAACTAAAAGAAATCAGCGAAAAAATAATGGTAAATGGTAGTTAAAAAGTAAAAACAAAACGAATAACATATATATATAAAAAAAACAAAACTCGATCAGTTATTCATAATGAAAATTAAATGAAATAAATTCGAATAAGGAATTAAAAAAAGATGATCGTTGACGAAGATGAGATCAAAAGAAAAATTCTATAAAGTTAACATACAATCAAATTGATATTGACACTGACGAATTTTTAATTGAGTTTGATTAAAAGAGAATCAAACTGAAATCGAATCAAGAAAAGAAAAAAGATGATAGTATTACTAAAAAAATAAAATAAAATAAAGACAAATAGAATAATAAATTGTCACGATTGAACAAAATTTTATATTATATCTACACTTGCTATTTTTTTTTTAATATTTAAATCTGGAGTCAACGGAAATTTTTATTTTTTTGTAAGGGTTGATGGTTTAAAAAGAACCTCTGCTTTATACGCACGTGTCAGAACTTATCCTATTAAATACGAATGTCTCGAAAACTTTTCGTTTTATTTAAAAATTATTTAGGGAAATAAAAATTTAGAATTTAATTTGGGATCCAAATGTTTACAGATATACCACTTCAGAAAATAAAATGTCAGTTTATATCTCGGTTATTCGATGTGTATTTGTTATTCGGTAAACATCCGTAAAAGCTTTTAATCAGTCTCTATAAGTTTTGTATGAAAAGTTTCTTTCTGATAAAAAAAAAACTTGAAGGGGTGGATATTCTCGCGTAGTCAGCCTGTATATACAGTCGCAAGCAATAAATTGTGACAGTGACGACCAAAATTTAATACTCGCGACTGTACATATACCGTGAGTTTTTTTACTTTGAACATACAATGTAAATATTGTATACAAATGAAAAAAAAACTGATACGTTTAATTAGTCAAAACTTATATCGCACTTTATGGCAACAAATTAAAAATCTTTCTCTTTATGCCTTGAAAACTGGAGCTAGGCAACCCATCTTACTTTAGTGGCTTTAAGTACGCCATAACAACTGGAAGTTATTTCTGATTTGATTGATGGGTTGCCTGCCCATTTGCGATTTAAGATGGTTACCCCGCATATAATATAATATAATTGAGGCGTTTTTGAAGCTCTTCCATTAAGCATGAGACGTTTGCTGACGTAAAAGTAGCAAAGCTAACGCGAAGATATGTTCCCTATTTATCCAAATAGATTGTCTGAACAAATTGGATAGATAGTTTTGCGATTGTAATATAATTCAGCTATTAGATGTATAAGCAACCCAAATAACATATTGGCATATTGTGAATTAAGTTGCCTTATTGGTAGCATCTACAACGGCGTCTCTAAACGCTATTTAGGACACCCCAAATAACTTTGTTCCGACTTTTATTGAAATTTATTCCGTCAAACTAAATTCCAATAGAAACGAAATCAAAATCGATTATTCTTATACTTACCATAATTAAAACTGCTGGTGTAGGTGTTAACCTCTTGGCTTGTATCATGGTCAGAATTTCCGGCATCTGTCCGTGGAGTGCCCCAGTATAAAAGAGCCTGGACGAGGTAAGTAAAATTCCATTAACGGCCCCAAACGTGGAGAGGGCCACAAAAACGGGAATGCACCACGCCAAGGACCCGAAGAGTCGATTGGCGAAAGAGACGGCGACCGCCTCCGAGCCCAAGACCTCCGCCGGAGATAAAGTCGTGTAAAAGGCGACGTTCGTCAAGACGTACACCACCGTCACCAAAGTGCACGAGAACGCGATTGCCAGAGGAAGATTTCTGCAATCAAACGTTAGATGGTCAGTGCCAATTACAGAAACGCCCTTGGGGGGTCAGTTGCCTTGCGGCAACTCTTACGTTTCAGCGTGAAATTAAGGAATAGTAATACCTAACTGGATCTTTCAGTTCTTCAATGATGAAATTCAGGTAGTTCCTGAAAAAGAAAGCGAGTATTTTAATTAGCGTGCAATTAATGTCATGGGGGACGGGGTCGTTTCCCAAGTCTGCTTTGCCTCTTTTTAATTTATACTTTAAACGATTAAAGGAAGTGTTCTGGTAAAAAGAAGGAAAGCATACTTAAGTGAGGGATTTGTTTTTTTTTTTCTTTTCAGTGGCGTAATTTCGCTTGACATTTAAGGCGTTAAAATTGAATCGAGGCAACTAACGAAAGGCTTTAATTACTTCTTCGTCTTGGAAGTCGCCGAAGTGGAAAATCGAAAGCGCATTCCTGCATCGAATTGACGAGGTGGGATTTCGTCAAAAACTCTTTAATTTCTTGCGTCATCGTAAAAGCGACAGGAAATTAGAGAGAATTGCTCTGGACGTAATACGATCAAGTTTTTCGCCCCCCAAAAAAAAGGGAGCACTCTGCAGCTGGGAAGATAAAAGGGCTTTGCGTCATAACGAAAGAAATTTAATTTCGATTTGGCTGGGCGATGTAATTATTGAAGTGAAAAAAGATAGGAAGTGAAGTTTGATTAATTCTTAGAGTTTCAAAAATCGTCAGGCTAGGCAAACAAACTCTTAAATTGTTTGATTCCGTCGCAATTAACAATTTCTTCCCAAGAAGAAGAAAGGGAAAAATATTTTTAAAACGAAAGACGGGTTCCTTTAAACAGTCAGCCGCAATCTTCTTGGATTTTTGGCATCAATTGAAGACAAGAGTCACTCGATACCTTGGCAATGAAATTCTGAAGATAATTTAATTTATGGAAAATTTTGAATGGCCGGAAAAGAAAAAGCAACGTAAAAGGTCGACAGAAAAGCAAAATCAAATCCAAATCTGGTGTGGAGAATAAATAGAAGAAGCCGTGGAATGTATTGCGAAGAGGAAGAACACGGGAGGGAAAAAAACTTGAATAGCCAATAAAAGAGAAAATTGAAATAGACAACATTAGAAGTAGAGGAAGCCATGGGATCATGTTTCTTCTGCTTTGGGATCTAAAATACTGGAAGTAAAGGAAGTCATTGGATCATGGTTTCTTCTACTTTGCGATCTTGGCTTCTCCTGTCTTTAGCGTCACCTATTTCATTTTGGTTTCCTTGATTTCTTTTTTTCCGATACCCCATAGAAAGATCGTGGTTTGCTCCACTTCTGGTGTTATGTATTTCATTTTGGTCCTAGAAATTTAAAATCAGGAAGATAACCTCAGGATGGTAAACGAAGAACAAGAAGGAGAAACAATAAAGAAGAGATAAAATAATTTTTATTTAATTAACATAACAGGTCATAATCCTTTGATATTATCGATTTTCTTTCGTTCGAATTAATAAAAATATAATCTTTTGATTGAATTTTCATGGATTTTTCATTTGATTTTCCTTACTCGCTTGTTTTTTGTATTTATTTTCACATTCCCAAGGAAACTCTTTTGTTTTTTGTTCAACATATGCTTCACGTTTCGATTTTGTACGTTTGTTTATCCTCTTCGTCGGACAATAGGGCGCGACCAGTAGGCCACGGCCGATAGGGCGCAACTGATTGGGCGCCCGACACTAAGGCGTGAAAACACTAGGGTGTGAAGACGCTAGGGCGCCGACCATCAAATGAAAATGAAAACATAATAATATATACCTATAATTTTTATTTAATTAACATAACAGGTCATAATCCTTTGATTTTGATCCTTTATTCAAATTAATTAAAATATAATCTTCTGATTAAATTTTCATGGATTTTTCATTTGATTTTCCTTACTCATTTATTTTTTGTGTTTATTTTTGTTATTTAATTATTTCACATTCAAATGGTAATCGTGAGTCTGGGAACAAATGACAAGCGTAAACCCAAATTTTTAAAGGTTTTAGATAACAAAATTCCTCCTCAAAAAACAAACGAAAATCGTGAACTATAAGAACAAATTAAAATCGTGCGCTATATGAAAAAATGGCAATCGTAAAGCGACGAACAAATTACGATCGTAAATCTGGGAATGAATAGCAATCATAAAAATTAGAATGTGTGCGGCTTAAATAAATAAATTACTCTAAAACAAATGAAAATCGTGAGAACACATGAAAATCAGGTAGCTGCGAACAAATGACGGCCGTAAACCTGGAAACAAATGACAATCGTACATTAGAATGTGACAGAATTTAGATAAACAAATTCCTCCTCAAGAAACAATTGGAAATTGTCAACTATAAGAGCAAAACGAAAACTGCGCTTTATGACAAACAAAAAAAAAAACAACGAACAAATGAACATCGAAACTACGAAATGACAGCCGTAAACCTGAGAACAAATGACAATCGTAAACTAAGAATGTCAGAGACCTGCTTTAGATAAAAACAAATCCAGCCTTAGAAAAATAAATGACAATAATTCTAATGGATATGGCCATGGCAATTTCATATGGGATTGGCTTTCGTTGGTCCATGAGCCCCTTTAGAAATGGCACGCCTCTTCGTGAGAAAATATGTTATCAAGGCATCAGACGTTTGCCGGAAAATGAAGAAGAATAGGCCAAAGAAAAGATGGAACGCGCAGCCCAGCTTGCAACTATAATGATGGATCGCAAAAAGAAAAAAGTTTGAGGCAAGAAGATAAGTTTAGGCAAATAGAGGAACGAAAAGAAGGGGAATCCAGCGGAAGGAAGAAAAATGAAGAATGGGCCAAGAAAAGGAAGGAACACGGAATGCACTTTGCAGTTAAAATCGTGGAACGCAGGGAAAAGAAAGTTTGACGCAAGAAGAAAAGAAAGAACCAGTAGAAGGGAATCCTGGCAAAGGGGGGGGGGAAGAAGAAATGTAGAATGACCCAAGGAATACAAAGGAGAGCTTGCAGCTAAAATGATGGAATGACCCAAAGAATACAAAGGAGAGCTTGCAGCTAAAATGATGGAATGTAGGAAGATGAAACTTTGACATAAGAACAAGAGATTAGGCAAATAGAGGAACGAGAAAAAGAGAGAAGTCCAACAAAGGAAGAAATAAGAAATGAAAACGAGGAAAATTAACGAAAACCAACGAGATAGAAGCACGGGAAAGGCAAAAAGCTAAACAAAAGATGAGTTATAGGCAAGAAAAACAGAAAAGATTAGCTAATTGAGGAACAAAAAGGAAACAAGCCTTTCTTCTCTGTTTTCTTTCGATTCTCGTTCATTTCAGAAATAAAGTTTCGACGATGACTGGTTTTTCGATCTTTTTGAATTGAGTTTCTCTTCTTCTTATTCTTTTTCATTAAAAAAAATTCTTATTTCTTAGAAATCTTCTCGCTCTCTTCTGCGTTCTTGCATTTCGGTTCTCGAAGGTAGTCTTGCTCATCTTAAAATCCAATGAATTTCTAATGCAAGGCCACGCAGAAAGAAAATCAGATCAACAAATAAACCAAAAGAAAAAGTTGAATACGCGGCGCAAGAGTAGCTAAAGGGGGAAAAATAAAAAAAAAAACAGGAAGGTAAAAGGGTAAATAAAAGGAGATAATAGGCAATAGTTTTCTTTTTCGTTTTCTTGTTCAAAACAAGGGCTAGTCAATTGAAGAGAGAGACGTTGTATTATCGGTTACGGGCGCGACCAGTAGGTCACGATCGATAGGGCGCAACTGATTGGGCGCGCGAGACTAAGGCGTGAAAACACTAGGGCGCGAGGACACTAGGGCGCCGAAATCAAATGAAAATGAAAACATAATAATGTGTACCTATAATTTTTATTTAAATAACATAACAGGTCATAATCCTTTGATTGATTTTCTTTGGTTGCTTTTGTTCGAATTAATTAAAATAAAATGCCAAGTTCTTTTGATTGAATTTTCATCGATTTTTCATTTGTTTTTCCTTACTCGCTTATTTTTGTGTTTATTTTTGTTATTATTTCCACATTCCCAAAGAAACTCTTTTGCTTTTTGTTCAACGTATGCTTCATGTTTCGATATTTTTATTTTTTATGTTTGTTTGTCCTCTTTTGTTTCTTTTTACATTCCGCCGAAAAATGCGGACGTTTGGTTTTTTTTTGTTCACCATTGCGCTCGCTGTATGATTTGATTTTGTTTCTTTGTTCTCTTTCGGTTACGGAGAATAGGGCGCGACCAGTAGGCCACGGCGGATAGGGCGCAACTGATTGGGCGCGTGACACTAAAGCGTGAAACCACTAGGGCACGAAGACACTAGGGCGCCGAAATCAAATGAAAATGAAAACTTAATAATGTATACCTGTAATTTTTTTTTAATTAACATAGCAGGTCATAATCTTTTGATTTTGTTTATTTTCTTTGGTTGCTTTTGTTCAAATTAATTAAAATAAAATGCCAAGTTCTTTTGATTGAATTTTCATCGATTTTTCATTTGTTTTTCCCTATTCGCTTATTTTTTGTGTTTATTTTTGTTATTTAATTATTTTTACATTCCCGGGGAAATTCTTTTGTTTTTTGTTCAACGTGTGCGTCATGTTTCGATATTGTATGTGTGTTTGTCCTTTTTTGTTTCTTTTTACAGTCCGCCGAAAAATGCGGACGTTTTGTTTTTTTGTTCACCATTGCGCTCGCTGTATGATTTGATTTTGTTTGTTTATTCTCTTTCGGTCACGGACAAAAGGGCGCGACCAGTCGACCACAGCCGATAGGGCGCAACTGATTGAGCGCCCGACACTAAGGTGTGAAAACACTAGGGCGCGAATACACTAGGGCGCCGAAATCAAATGAAAATAACATAATAATGTATACCTCTGATTTTTATTTAATTAACATACTTCTATAATTTTTTTTAATTTTTAATTGGAGTAAGCTACTAATAAATGAACTAGACCTTAATTAATTCAATTTGAATTATCTGACAATCTGATGATTTAAATTAAAATTTCAGTTGTCTTATCAGAATTGCCAACAGCCTTTATCAAAATCATGGCTTACTCCAAATAAAAATTTTTAAAATGACCCGTTACACGATACAGCAGGTGTACACTGTGTTGAATGATTGTAGATTTCTTTAACAATCATACCTTCTGAAATGTGAATGCGACCAGTGTTCTTTCATTCACATCGCTCAAAATTACTGATCACAAAGAAGTACTCAACAATCGTGAGTGCAAAAGTATGCAAAAATGACAGAAATTTGACAGGAATGACATAAAGTCGAAGAGTCACTTGGTTTTCAGATGATCTGGTTATATTTTAACTACAGTAGAAAAGGTATTTGAACTGAAATTACAGAATTTAATAGAAAAATAAAAGTTACTTACAACGAAAAACTGAATCGTACGGACTTTTAAGGCCACAATGGGATCTACGTAATCATGGGATAATTGACAACAATGAGTTTCCAAACAAATTCGCGCCGTAACTTCTTTGCGCTGTAGGGGATGCGCTTTAGCCTCGACGCGCCCTACTAGCGGTACCCATTTGGCCGCGCCCAAATGTCTAGATCCAAACTTGTACAAATTTAACGTTGAGGCGAATTATAAATGCTCAAAAATTTCAACTTTATAGGCTTCTAGGCCTTACAGTCTTTTTCTTGTTTTCTCCTTTTGTAATGTAATGTAATGTACTGTAATTGGTGATCAATAGACTCCAATTAAGTGAATTAAATGTATCAATTTGGCAAAAGATTTTCCTACTTGACATACGCCTTCACATTTCCCAAAACTCTGGAAGGTGATTTAATTTAACAAAAAAAGGGAAACTTAGTTGACGGAAAAGGAAACCCAAAAGAAAAAGACTACCAGGATGCTATTGACGTTTTAATTGTTAAGGAATCCTCGAAGCGTGAGGAATGTTGGAAAGCGCCCGGACAAGGAGAGGTAGACAACTTAAGTCACTCTGGTAAACAAAAGTTCTTCAAGACACCAGAACTTATTATTGTTTCCTTTTTTTTCTGCATGTAATCGGGGACTAACTACTCATGTACTATCACTCATTGCGGCTGCGACCGTCTTACACGTGGGAAGGTGAAGGATGCCAAAACCCTTGGGATAAAATTTTGCCAAGCAGTTAGAATTACGCCACTTTTACCATCATACACCTTTCATCACAACCTCATTCACACATGTAATAACAATAATAATAAAAAATGTTATTAGTTAAAGACCACAGAGATAAAGTGAGGAAGAACTTTGAATGGCTGTCGTCATGGTGTCGACCATCAGAGTAATCAACGCGCGCTCGGCCATTCAAATTTCTTGCGCTCTATTCATCCGTGGCTCTCTTCTTCTCACCAGCCATTGTAGGCGAACAGCCCTGAATAGAATGATAATGCCAGTGAAGTAACCTCGGTCTTTGTGTTGATGAATGAAAAGTGCTCCGTGTGTCCTGCAATCATTGCAAAACTCGCAGCTGTCGTCTTACATGTTGTACATACACATACATACACACAACTAGATTTTTTTTAATTTTTTTTTTTTTTGGTTGACACTTCCACTATTTAACTACCAAATATAAATGTACCAAAATCGCTAGTGCCTAGTAGCTTGTTAGTAGGAGTTATATAGTAGAAGGGTCTTAGTCTCTTGAAGATATCTGGCCATGCACATATCAATCAATACGTACCATTAACCAGTTGATAGACTCCCGCCGCAATTATAATAAATAAAGCGAGTAATTTTGCGTACGTGAAAATGTCTTGCACTCTGGTGGCCCACTTTACGTCGTAGCAGTTAACGAAAGTCAAAACGCCTGAAAAAAAAATAAATAAAAAAACGTGACGGTGACATTATTTTTGATTGTGGTTGTACATCTTTCAGGTTTCTATATTTTTAATGTAAAATAATAAAATACAATTTTATTAAGCTCGTCCGTGATAAATCCCGAGGAACAAAACCAACCGCTTTTTGCGAAGACGATAAGTCGCTCCCCGGAGAAATCAATTCAGTTCGCGACGACGCCGGCTACGAATCCGGGAAGCAGTGGCGTAGCTACAGGGGTTGCAGAGATTGCAAAGCACCCAGCGTTAAAATGCATGTTCGAAGCTTAAAGTAAAAATTTAAATTGTCAGCAAGCAAATATAGAGATAAATATTGCATTTTTCTTGATGTCGAGAAACATTCACAAGTGCGGAAAATATCAAAACTTATTTGTAAGACACACTTCAATCTTCAAAGATCTCCGATAAATATATATTTTCAAATTCTGATTGCATGTACAGTGTCTTTCAAAAATTGTGCTACAAACGGGATTTTTTATCGAACTTTCTTTAAACAGATTCCACATGAAAGATTTTGATTTAGAAATGATTTTAAAAAAGAACATTAAGCGGTGGCAATCATTAATGTATAAATGATGAATGCTACAAGAAAGCACAAAGTTTCGAAACGCATTGAAATAATCACACTCCGAACCAAATAAAGTAACTGAGAATTAAGAACGAATTCGTGTTTTTCTGTTCGCATTATTTTGGCAGACACTTTAATCTAAGAATTCCCAACCTTTTTGAAGCATCGACTCTTTACAAGAAATTAAAAATTTCCTTCGGCCCCCTTTCAAATGTATGTGTAGATATTTATACCGTGCGATCAACGAAATTTATAATAAGAGCAGGCTGTCATATTTTCCCAAAAAGTTGGTAACACAGGCTAACAATTTGAAAGTAAAAGTTTTAAATGTCAGAATTGTCACATTTATTTTTTTAAATAATAATAATAAACGGATATGCCTTGTGGAACCTCCCCCCTAATATTCTAAAAAAGGGTTTAACCAGCATCCATACAAAATAAAGATTGTATAAAGCACGAGCATAACCTAAAATATGACCAATGTCAACTTATTATTTATTTCTCATCATATCCAACCACTCGCAGCCTCCTCTAATTATGAATTCCATTGACTACCCGAATTTAAATTTTGTTAAATTAAGATAATCTGTGATTCTATTAGTCTTCATTTACTTTCTTTTTTTTTAATTATACACCGATCGTCTTTTGTCTTTCTTGATTTGATTTGACTTTACTTTATATTCGAGTTATTAGTTTGATTCTCGCGGTTGTTTTCCTTAGAAAACTTATTGCACCTGCATACCGCATAGAGAACATAACCTCTTTTTTTTCTTTTGTTCGAAGTTTTGTTTAAATTTAAATATTCATCAATGCTCTTGATTCGATTTGACTTGGTCTTAATTTTTTTTAATTCCTTATTTGTCTATACGTATTTAATTCAAATTCTTAATGTAATCAATTGATTGATCGTTGTTTTCACTTTTATTCCATTGCATCTTTTGTTTTTTATTTCCTTTGAATGATTTGATTTTTGATTATCTATTGATCGTCTTTTGTTTTGTTTTTCTTGTACTTGATACGAGTTTAATATATTTTACACCTTAATCCTATCGATTGATCGCTTTTTTGTTTTCTCTTTTTTTCCATTTGACTTTGTTTTAATTTCTGATTACCTGATCGTCTACTTCATTCATATTTAAAATTACGTTTTCGATTATGTTTAAAATTCGTCAGGTCTGACTTATTAACCCGTACACGATTTTTATTTTCGTCTCATTTTCAGCGACATTCCTCATTTGTTTTTGATTTATTCGATTTCACTGTATTTTATTTTGTGTTAGAAGTTCGATTATTATGACTTTATAACCTAAACGCAGGACTGGAAATTAAAGAGTGGTAGGAGCTATTTAGGAAAAAAAATAGTGTTCCGTTTATTTTATTCGTCATTGTATAATGTTTACTTCAAATTTATTTAATCTTGGTAATAAATCTTCTACTTCTTTTTAATAAATTATTCAGGTAAGGATCCATTATAACTCCGACCCCCTAAAAGACTTATCTACAGTTTCATCCACCTCCCGCCATGAATTTGTAATTTGCCAGAAAAATATTTCCGGAACTGAAAAACGCTAAGTACGTTCAGAAATAATGTTCTGAAAACAACTTCGAATAAATACAATTTTAAGCACAGGCAGTTAAAGCGAAAAAAATATTTACTAGCATTTGTGGTGTCATCTGTTACGTAGCGCAATAACCTTATGCAGTTTATTTACCGGAAAACAACTGGAAAAACGTTCAGAACAATGTTTTTTTTTCAAAACAGCTTTGAATAATATTCATTTGAGGTGCCAACTGTTACCATAAGCCCTTTATTTGTAGGAAAACAATTTGGACAAAATTAGTTAAAAACACGAAAGTTCCAAACACGAGCACCGCCATCTCTGAATCAGTAACCGCAATGAATTTTGCTCTTTTCAATTAGTTTGGCTGAAAATATTTTCCCTGTGAGAAAAACAAAACAATTTAAGCGTCTTCCGTTTGGCGCTAAGTTTTCGGGAGCTTTTCTAACCTAAAACTATCACAACTCTCGTCACCTTTTAGAAATACGATAATCCGAAAGCAATTATTGAGCAGTCTTTGATTTGCTTAGCGCAACTGTTTCGGTTTTACTTTCTTAATAATAAAAGGCGCCGGTAAAAATTTTGCAAACCGGGGGTTTAACTTCTGGTTACGCCACTGCCGGGAAGCATTCCATTCCGGGGGGCAGGCAATTAACGACAATTGCCTTTCGTTGCTGCTTCTGGGTTTGCTCCTTCTTTTGAGTAGGCAAGTAAGAGTGCCGCACTTACATATACAGCAAACTGCGAGTAATCTTGCGGCGTCTTCGGGTGGTTGGCAGGCGGGGAAGAACGGCTTCATGACGTAGACGCTGAACGTGAGGGCGACTATCGCCTGCGAGCACGGCCTTACTATCATGCATTCTATCCAGAGTCGGATGAAGGCCAGAAGGGGGCCGAAAGTCTCCATGATGTACGCGTAGTCCGCACCGCTTTTTCGGATCATCGTGCCCAGTTCTGCGTAACAATAGGCCCCGACCTGTAAAAAAATAAATTATATCAAATAAATGAGTTTGTGCTTCATCTGCTACGAGCTGAAGACTTTATGCGTTAAAACAGATCAAAAATGTTGTGATTTAATGATCTCAAAGCAAAGGAAAACATGAAAGAAGGGGTTTGAATTGGATTGGGTTGGGTTGGAGTTCGCAGCCACTTTAGAAAATGTTATGGTAACCGTGATTAAGTCTATAATAATTTGGATAAACCCATAAGCGAAAACTGATATAGTAAATATTATTTCTGTGCGATGGAGAACAATAAAATCCAGGCAAGTCATTTGTTTGACGTTTATCATCATTAGCGACACACAAACGAGCTCGGCGAAAAAGTGATTCTTGTGTTCGTGTGCATGTCAGGATTAGCGGTAAATGCTGTCGACGGCATTATGAATACACTCCTCTGAAATGCTGCTCTCTCGCCGTTCGTGAATTGCGGCATTTTAATAAGTAATAATACTATGTAGGTACTAATCGTATTTAGCTGTAACTCGTTCAATCACTTTTCACAAACTAAACTGTTGATCCCAAAGAATACGGAGCAATAAATTGCTTGTCACGATCATAAAAAATGAAGCAAATTCTTTCGCTCAGCTGTAATATGACATATTGCGACGTTAAAAAAAAACGATTTTATTGGCCTCTCGACTTCGACAAAGGTCACTCGGTTGCTCGATTGCACTTCTGTTTTCTGTTCCAATAAAATTTCCTTTTCTTGACCCACCTCAAAGACATAGACGTACGAATATTCCTTGCCCGATTTTCAACTGCGATTTTCTCAAATTGTGTATAACTTTTGTTAAAGACATGTAAGTTTAATTGTTCCGATTTATGGTGATGATGTAATATAGGTTTAAATTGCTGCGCTTATTTCACAAACACCCGGTGAGTACAATTTAAAAATGGTCGTGCATTTTGACAAGAAACCTGTTTTAAATTCCGGTTAGAAAATTGAGGGTCGAGTTTGCTATTTGAAGTTTGGGCAGAAGGAAGAGTTGCTCCGAGATTACAGTTTCTAAGTTTGACATTTCAAATCTTTCTTTTTTTTGACAAAAACGTAACCCAACGTTTCCCAAACTTTTAGATTTCGCGAACCCCTTACGAGCTGTGTTATGATTCACCCCCCACCCCCGCATTTAGTCCAATCTTGAACTTGAACACTGACGCTAAACGATTATCAAATGCTTTCACAGTGTTTGCATGTCCAAAGTAAAAAAAGAAAACTGGAAGTATATGTACAGCCCTGAGCTTTAAATTTTAGTCGTCACTGTCAATCAAAACATCAGTTTTAATTCCAGCAATTAGAAATGTTCATTTGTGTTTTACCACGAAGGTGTCAAAATAAATTAAATATTTAAGAGACTATTCCTAGCTTTTGAAAAACGTGGTAGTTGATCGAGTTTTTAGGACAAAAAAAAGATTCTAAATCATTCAGCTGACTAGTGTCGGTTTTATTTTAAAACCTTCCTCAGAGCCTAAAAAAGAGAATTAAAAAAAATCTTTTTTTAATGAATGATTTAGAATCTTTTTTTGTCCTAAAAACCCGATTAACTACCACGTTTTTCAAAATTTAATAAACAGGACGCCAATTTCATTTATTACTATTCCTAGCATTCAAATCTCACTAATCTCCTCAGTTTTAATATAATATATATATATTGATATAATTAATGGCGACCATAATAAATTAATAAATTTGTGTTCATTTCTTAAAATTTATTCTGCTGCGCCCCCCTTTGAAGACTTATGCGCCTCTCCAACGGGGCGCGCCCCACTGTTTGGAAAACGCTGACGTAACTCACTGTGTGTCAAATTTCTGTCCGGATTTTATTTTTCGCTACCGTACATTTGCTAAAAATATAAATTTGTTTTCCAATGGAAAATTATTTTATGCGTTAAAAAGAGATTACAAAAATAGCATAAGCTCAGCAAAACCTAAACAAATTTATTATATTTTTTATTAAAAAATATGTTCTTAGTCTTCAGTATACAAAGTATTTCACTTAAGATGGCTTTCTTCGTATCTCTTTAGTTAGTCATTTTATAAAGAAAAAATGTTCGAAATGAAATTACTTAAATAGTTACCTCGTATCATGTGGAGAATATTTTAAAATTAGTTTGGTGTATATAGGGTGTTCCGTTTGATCTGGGCAGTGGCGGCGATTTAGGAGGCAATTGACCCCCAGATTTTTCAGTATCTAAAAGAAATATATTAATCTCCATATTTTTAATAAAATATGGCAGGTACGAATCTTTGAGAATCAATGACGATTGAAATTTATGGTTGTGACAATACATTTTTTTCTATTTTCAACTCACCTCCTTTATAATGATTATAAGTGCTTGCCCCTCTACCCCGCGCAAGTTTTGGCACCACTAGGTCTGGGCGTTATGTTACTTCGTTATTTTAAATGGAAAACACTATATATTTTTACATTTTCGAATTCCGGACTAAATTTTAATACAACCACACAATTACTTTTGTCTGTTGCGTTCTTGTTTTATTTCTAACGTCATCTAGTGAATACTAAGTAGACCAACCTTCGATTCTTCGACTAAACAACTACAATGACAAGAATTCACTCGTCTTGATTAGTTAGAGCATTTCTGATTTTCTGAAATTTTATGCACTTTTTCAGTTGTTCAGCACCATCTATATTTTTCTTAGAATGTTATCAGATTTACTTTGTGCAAAAAAAACAGCAACTTTCGCAACACCCTTTAATCTAAAGACTAATGCCCGATTTCATAATCGAAGTAAAGGATACTTTAAAATAAAAGTCACAGTCATATGTCCAAAAAGAAGCGAAAATGTAATTATTTATAATCAGAATGTGACTTTTGTTTTAAAGTTTCCTTTAGTTCGATTATGAAACCGGGCCTAACTTGTGAGGGATTACAAAACCTTGTAAACTTAAATGCAAATTAGTTGCCTCCAGCTTTGAACCTAAGTACATAGCAAATAATTTGACATTGACTTGTTCTTAGGTGGCCAAAACAAGCATACTTCTGGTGCATTTATCCTGATAGTCAAATTGCATAAAATGCAGCAGCTCACAGATAAGAGAAATCAAAACAAGAAGGGAATTTGATTTTATTTCATAAATGAGGAAGTACTGGTTCTTATCTTATGCTTCGTTGAGGACTCATCGCGTAATTTCTTTCATTCTTAATCATAAAAAATTTTAAATAGGTTGTTGTTTTCGTGCTCGTTTGGATGAGGAATGCAAGCAGCTGTTTACGAATTCACGAATTCGTTCGTTCCATGTATTTCGTTTGATAAGGCCGGTCTTTCAGTATTATGCAAATTTAAACATTTCGATGCAAACATACCTATTTTTTTAAGCGAATATCAAGCAAAAATCTCGTTTGACTAAAAACTAATAATTCTATGAATCGAGTTTAGCTGAAATGCTCTTACGAAATAATATGAACAGTAAAAAACTGATGACTAAACTTACTTAACTTCAAAAATGTTAAAGTAAGATTAAAATTGGAGAAATAACTTTCCCGGATTTAAATGTTCGCTGCTGTATCTCTTTGTCGAAGTCAGTTAATAGAACTGAATTACTCTGGTGTAGTCAGTAAAATTACAATTCGATGATACTACAAGATTATCAAATATTAATTGCCAACACAATGAAGAGCATTTTTTATTCGGCTATTTGCAACACCGCTGTATTCTGTTCGTTTTAATTATTTGACATTTGTTTGACGTAACGTCAAGAGTTATGTGATTACAGTTTGACTGTGCATTAAACTATTAAATCCGAATAAAATATTGTATTGTACCGTAAAAATAAATTTAATTAGAAATATCCAGCGTTCGAACTGGAATTTGAAAGCCAAATGATCCTTCTCAGTGATGCTTTCATATGACAGCCGTCACTGTCAAGCCGTAAACAATCCAGTTCCCTCCGTTTTTCAAAATGTGATACACGTGCTTAATGAAATTTGGTATAGTTTTATTAACATTTAATGAAAATTTACAATTTAGGACCACTGGCCACTTTGTTGTCGGAGGATGTAACGCAGCAGCTGGCCACGAACGTGAAAATTGGAATGAATGGATGTGTCTTAGCGCCGGATTGCTTTGCAACCCCTGCAACTCCCAGTTTTACGTCACCGGGTAAATATTATTGCTAAAAAGTCCATAGTTTTACGTTAGATACGTAAGAAAAAAAGCAATTGTTTACGCTGTCTGCATAGTTTACGTTGTCTACATGATACAGTATGATGTAAACTACATCTTTATTACGTTCGTTACTGTTGAAGACCCGGTAAATTGGGAAACTTTTAAGGTTAACATCAAAACCAAAAGCGAAGGAAAAAAATAAAGATGACACGACTCGTAATGTCGCTTTTTCCAATTTATCCTCATCAGATTACCCCTGATATAGGAATAAATGAAGACCCTGTATATTGGAAAACTATTAGACATAGGAAAACTATTAATGTTGACGATAAGAAAATTGAAGATGACACAGCAAGGAAAGATGTCCAAATTCCTGTATACTGGAAACCTACTAAGGTTGACAAAACCAAAAGCGAAGAGAAAATAGAAGACGTCAGAACAAGATGAGATATCCAAATTGATGCAACTCTTCAGAACCTTCGCCTTTTCCAATTTCTCCCCGTAAGGGGAAGTCAGAGATTGATAGTTGGTGACGTACGTCATAAATCACACCAGACAGAAATAAATCAAGACCCTGTATACAGGAAACCTGAGTTTGATAGTTGGTGACGTACGTCATAAATCACGTCAGAAATGGAAAAAAACACTGTACACTGAAAACCTATTAAGTTTGACTTGAAAACCAAAAGCGATGAGAAAATTAAAGACGACAGAACAAGAAGAGTTGTCCAAATTGATGCAACTCTCCAGAACCGTCACCTTTTCCAATTTCTCCCCATCAGGGGAAGTCAGAGATTAATAGTTGGTGACGTACGTCATAAATCACGTCAGAAATGGAAAAAAATGAACATCCTGTACACTGAAAACCTATTAAGTTTGACTTGAAAACCAAAAGCGATGAGAAAATTAAAGACGTCAGAACAAGAAGAGATGTCCAAATTGATTCAACTTTCCAGAACCGTCGCCTTTTCCAATTTCTCCCCATCAGGGGAAGTCAGAGGTTGATAGTTGGTGACGTTCGTCATAAATCTCGCCAGAAATGGAAAAAAATGAAGATCCTGTATACTGAAAACCTATTAAGTTTGACTTGAAAACCAAAAGCAATGAGAAAATTAAAGACGACAGAACAAGAAGCGATGTCCAAATTGATGCAACTCTCCAGAACCGTCGCCCTTTCCAATTTCTCCCCATCAGGGGAAGTCAGAGGTTGATAGTTGGTGACGTACGTCATAAATCTCGCCAGAAATGGAAAAAAATGAAGATCCTGTACATTGGAAACCTATTAAGTTTGACATGAAAACTAAAAGCGATGAGAAAATTGAAGACGTCAGAACAAGAAGAGATGTCCAAATTGATTCAACTTTCCAGAACCGTCGCCTTTTCCAATTTCTCCCCATCAGGGGAAGTCCGAGATTGATAGTTGGTGACGTACGTCATAAATCACGTCAGAAATGGAAAAAAATGAACATCCTGTACACTGAAAACCAATTAAGTTTGACTTGAAAACCAAAAGCAATGAGAAAATTGAAGACGTCAGAACAAGAAGAGATGTCCAAATTGATTCAACTTTCCAGAACCGTCGCCTTTTCCAATTTCTCCCCATCAGGGGAAGTCCGAGATTGATAGTTGGTGACGTACGTCATAAATCACGTCAGAAATGGAAAAAAATGAACATCCTGTACACTGAAAACCAATTAAGTTTGACTTGAAAACCAAAAGCATTGAGAAAATTAAAGACGTCAGAACAAGAAGAGATGTCCAAATTGATGCAACTCTCCAGAACCGTCGCCCTTTCCAATTTTTCCCCATCAGGGGAAGTTAGAGGTTGATAGTTGGTGACGTACGCCATAAATCACGCCAGAAATGGAATAAATGAAGATCCTGTTTACTGGAAACCTGTTAAGTGTGACTTGAAAACCAAAAGCAATGAGAAAATTAAAGACGACAGAACAAGAAGAGATGTCCGAATTGATGCAACTCTCCAGAACCGTCGCCCTTTCCAATTTCTACCCGTTAGGGGAAGTCAGAGGTTGATAGTTGGTGACGTACGTCATAAATCTCGCCAGAAATGGAAAAAAATGAAGATCCTGTATATTGAAAACCAATTAAGTTTGACTTGAAAACCAAAAGCAATGAGAAAATTGAAGACGTCAGAACAAGAAGAGATGTCCAAATTGATTCAACTTTCCAGAACCGTCGCCTTTTCCAATTTCTCCCCATCAGGGGAAGTCAGAGGTTGATAGTTGGTGACGTTCGTCATAAATCTCGCCAGAAATGGAAAAAAATGAAGATCCTGTATACTGAAAACCTATTAAGTTTGACTTGAAAACCAAAAGCAATGAGAAAATTAAAGACGACAGAACAAGAAGCGATGCCCAAATTGATGCAACTCTCCAAAACCGTCGCCCTTTCCAATTTCTCCCCATCAGGGGAAGTCAGAGGTTGATAGTTGGTGACGTACGTCATAAATCTCGCCAGAAATGGAAAAAAATGAAGATCCTGTACATTGGAAACCTATTAAGTTTGACATGAAAACTAAAAGCGATGAGAAAATTGAAGACGTCAGAACAAGAAGAGATGTCCAAATTGATTCAACTTTCCAGAACCGTCGCCTTTTCCAATTTCTCCCCATCAGGGGAAGTCCGAGATTGATAGTTGGTGACGTACGTCATAAATCACGTCAGAAATGGAAAAAAATGAACATCCTGTACACTGAAAACCTATTAAGTTTGACTTGAAAACCAAAAGCATTGAGAAAATTAAAGACGTCAGAAGAAGAAGAGATGTCCAAATTGATGCAACTCTCCAGAACCGTCGCCCTTTCCAATTTTTCCCCATCAGGGGAAGTTAGAGGTTGATAGTTGGTGACGTACGCCATAAATCACGCCAGAAATGGAATAAATGAAGATCCTGTTTACTGGAAACCTGTTAAGTGTGACTTGAAAACCAAAAGCAATGAGAAAATTAAAGACGACAGAACAAGAAGAGATGTCCGAATTGATGCAACTCTCCAGAACCGTCGCCCTTTCCAATTTCTACCCGTTAGGGGAAGTCAGAGGTTGATAGTTGGTGACGTACGTCATAAATCTCGCCAGAAATGGAAAAAGATGAAGATCCTGTACATTGGAAACCTATTAAGTTTGACATGAAAACTAAAAGCGATGAGAAAATTGAAGACGTCAGAACAAGAAGAGATGTCCAAATTGATTCAACTTTCCAGAACCGTCGCCTTTTCCAATTTCTCCCCATCAGGGGAAGTCAGAGGTTGATAGTTGGTGACGTTCGTCATAAATCTCGCCAGAAATGGAAAAAAATGAAGATCCTGTATACTGAAAACCTATTAAGTTTGACTTGAAAACCAAAAGCAATGAGAAAATTAAAGACGACAGAACAAGAAGCGATGTCCAAATTGATGCAACTCTCCAGAACCGTCGCCCTTTCCAATTTCTCCCCATCAGGGGAAGTCAGAGGTTGATAGTTGGTGACGTACGTCATAAATCTCGCCAGAAATGGAAAAAAATGAAGATCCTGTACATTGGAAACCTATTAAGTTTGACATGAAAACTAAAAGCGATGAGAAAATTGAAGATGACACAAAAAGCAGAAATGTCCAAATGGATGCAACAACTCTCCGGAACTGTCACATATTTTCCAAATTGTTCTTCTCAGTGCAAATTGAAAAAGGTAATTCAATACATTAGATTGTCCAACATCACCGATTGTGACTGTGAGTGACATGTTGAACTTGACTTTATCGACAATTAGTGCGGCAAACTGAAAGTATTTGCCGTGGCCTAGTCCAAATACCATTTTTTTTTGTCGTGTCACGAGATACAGGTAGTTTCATGTCGCAGATCGAAACGCAAACTCATTCAAGCGCGCTTACGTCAACCGTAAACAAGAACGGGATTATTTGAAAAGATGTCGTGTCCCATCATAAATAACTAAAATAAAACAAAAAATAGTAAAAGTAATTTCGAGAGACCTTGAACGCTTCTGAAACAATCGTTCCTCTTTGCAAAAAAAAAAATAAAAATACGTCAAAAAAAGAAGGGTTCCATTCAGCCTAATGACGTCGTCCCACTTTGCGGACCGTAAAACGTCACGCAACGCCTGAAACGGATTGAATTCCAGAAGGCGGGTTTCGCAATCTACCGTAAACTCAGGTTTCCTGCGATCGATGAGGAGGAGCGGTGCGGCGGTCGTTCGTAAAGGATTCGATTTTCACCAACGGTAAACAAATTATATTGGAACTGGCCCGGAGGCGTTCGCGTAAAAACCGTCGACTTTTGCATAAAATCTGACGCAATACCTGATGGGCAAAGAACAGGTAGACGACGCCGTCCACGTCCGACGATGTGGTAAAAACAAATGAATCATGGCTTTTCTGAGAAGTCGCACGTTTGTGTTTTGTTCAGTTCGAAAATGTACAACTTATACATATGCACACCTGAGTTTTAAACTTGACAGGAACAAAGGATTTGGCTTTACATCTGTAGATAATTAATCCTTTAGGTCCTTACGATAGAAAAGAGAAAAAGCTCGTTTCCTTTACGCACAAAGTGACTACGCAAGAATTCCCACCCCCTTTTACTTTTTTACTTTTGAACTTAGGAAGAAATCTTTAAGTACAAAGTTTTTTTAATCTCAAACCGGACAGAAAAATGAAGGGAAACACACTCAACGTTTCGCTATAGATTTATAGCTTCGTCATTTATAGCGAAACGGTGAGTGTGTTTCCCTTCATTTTTCTGTCCGGTTTGAGATGAAAAAAACTTTGTACTTACAATTTTCATCGGACAAGAACAAACTTCAATGAAGAAATCTTTGATGCAAAAATTCACTAATTCAAAGTTTTTATTGACGTTTACCGAATAACAAACGCAATCGAATAACCTAGATGTAAACTGTCATTTTGTTTTCTTAAATGGTACACCCGGTGTATTTGCACATATTTGGATTCCAAATTAAATTCTGATGACAATTTCTCTAAATAACTTTTATGTTAAACAAGTAGTTTTCGAGATATTTGTATTATGCCCGATTTCTTCACCTCCTGATAAATTTATCTGCCAGGTATTATTCTTGGAAACCATAGTATCGACAATAGTTTTCGAAGATACTACCTGGCAGATAAATTTATCCGTAGGTGAAGAAATCGGGCCTTAATAGCATAAGTTCTGACACATGCGTATAAAGTAGGGGTTCCCAACCTTTTTTAACCATCGCCCCCTTACAAGAAAATAAAAATCCGCATCAACCCCCATTCAAATTTAATTAATATTTGGAAAAAAAAAAACAGCAGATGTAGATATACTAATAATATTTCATGTAGGTTTAAAATTTTGTTAAATTGTGACAATCTGTTATTCTGTTTGGCTTTATTTTATTTTTATTCTTTTCTTGATTCGATTTGACTTTATTTTATATCCTTATCGGTTTGATTCTCATTTATTGAAACTTTAAATTAAAAATTCAGTTAAAAAAAGGAGCCAATGCTCTTGATTCGATTTGATTTTATGATAATTTTATAGAACTTTTATTTTAATCTCATCTACGTCAACGATCATCTTTTGTTTTTTTTTTTTTTAATTCCTCATTCGTCTGTATTTTATTTAATTTTCAATATAATCAATTGATCGAGCTTTGTTTCTTTTTAAATAGATTTCGTTTGTTTATTGTCATTTGTTTTATTTTATTTGAGTTTGCTTTATTTTTAATTATCAATTGATTGTCTTTTGTTTTTATTTAATCTCATCTTCGTCAACTATCATCTTTTGTTTTTTTTTAATTGCTCATACGTCTGTTTTTCATTTAATTCTCAATATAATAAATTGATCAAGCTTTGTTTATTTATTTAAATAGATTTTGTTTGTTTATTGTCATTTGTTTGATTTTATTTGACTTTGCTTTATTTTTAATTATCAATTGATTGTCTTCTGTTTTTATTTAATCTCATCTTCGTCAACTATCATCTTTTGTTTTTTTTAATTCCTCATTCGCCTGTATTTCAGTTAATTTTCAATATAATCAATTGATAATCAATTGATCAAGCTTTGTTTTTTTTAAATAGATTTCGTTTGTTTATTGTTATTTGTTTGATTTTATTTGACTTTGCTTTATTTTTAAATATCAATTGATTGTCTTTTGTTTTTTTTTTTTTTATTACTCAGTCTGAGTTTATTTTACAATTTAATCCCGACGATTTATCGCCATTTTGTTTCCTCTTTTATTCGATTTGATTTAATTTTATTTTTTAATTATTAATTGATCGCCCTGTTTCTTAAATATATACAGATTATTCTTTAGGTCGTAACAAAATTGGTCAATTTCTAAATCAATTTGACATTTTATATAATTTTTATTTCGGTCCTAACTTTATCAACATCCTTTATTTCTTTTTATTCCTCATTTGACTTTTTTTAATTTAATTTTTAATATAATCACTTGATGGATATTTGTTTTTTCTTTTAATTGATTTCATTTATTTTATTTTTACTTTTAAATTGCCTCCTAATCTTTTTTCTTTCCTCTTTTTTTTATTTGACACGATTTTTTTTTATTATCAATTGATCATCGTCTTTTGTTTTTCTTTTCATACGATTTACAAGTTTATATTATTTTACATTTTAATCCAGCCAATTGATCGACGTTTCTGGCTCTTTGACTTTAATTTGGTAAACATATAAAATAGCGACATCTTACTATCGCTTTTTGACCTAACATTGCAGTAGGATAGACAAATTGAAGCGGGATTTGCTCCTAATGAGTCCCCCATGCAAGGCGGCCATGCTTGCTGTCAAAGTTTTTGGTCTGCAGTGGGAATGTCGAGCTACGTTTCTGCTGAAGAAGCCCCAAGCAGGGCTGAAACAGCTGTCCAGAGGCTGCTCGAGGTTCTCACTGCAATCAAAAACGATTTGCACAAAAAAAAAAATTTTTTAATTTGGTAATTTATTTTATTTTTTAATTATTAAAGTAAATTAAATTTTTGGTTCGGACAACAGCAATTTTTTATGTCGATTTAGCTTACTGAGTTTTACAAAAGTTTTTTTTATTTTCGTCTTGTTTGACGATCATCGTTTGTTTTTGTTTTATTCGACTTGACTGCATTTTAGACGTATTTTTTTTGATCATCAATTGAAGCTTTTTGTTCTTTCTTTTATTCGAGCTAATTCAAATTTAATAATAATGATAATATTTTTATTGGAACAAATGATATCTATACATGTATTTATTTATTTAATATTATTTATGAATCTTGGACTACTATTATAAACTATTCAGACAGATCATTAAACAAGACTTAACTACTCCAAGCCCCTAAAAATACCCCTAGAGGTTCATCGACCCCCAGCCAACCCCTAAGGTTTCATCGACCCCTTTCAAGTCTTCGTTAACCCCCAAGGGAAACCAACCCAACCCAACTCAACCTCGTTGGAAACCTCTAGTACAAAATATGAATAATTGTCTCTCAGACAAAATGTGAGGATTTAATTAAACAAATTTTAAATATGTATAAAAATATCAATTGTTTCATTAAAGCAAAATAATAAAACGTCAATTTATGTCTCAGTTATGCGATGTTCGTTTGTTTTCCTGTAACCATCAGAGAAAACTTTGAATTAGTCTGTATAAGTTTTGTAATAAGCACGTCTGCCTCAATTCAAAAATGAAAAAGTTAAAGGGGGTGGGAATTCTTGCATTAATGATGGTATTAATACGACAAACGAACGCGAGGTATAAGAGAGCATCAACGTACGTTTTATTTTCTTCTTCTCTATGAAATATAAACTCAGTAAAAACGAAAAACAAAAACTATTTTAGAGCAACCAAAATAGGCGGCGTACGTAATAATTACAAATTTCGCGCCAAAACAAGTTAGTCACGCAAGCTTCACGTAGATGGCGTCGCTTACTTTCGCGTCGATTACTTTGTTTAATAAACATCTTAAAACACTATTAATGAGAAACAAAAGAACATCGACGATGTTTCGTGTTCGAAACGATGAAAGAAACGATGTCTACGATTACACGTACTAAAATTTCAAATTTCTCCCTCTAGGTGCGTAGTTCGACGAGACTTGCGTAGATGGCGCTAAATAATCTCGATTTTATTCAAGGACGTTAAACTCTAAATATCCTTGGCTTTTATTATTTTCTTAATTATGAAATTATGTCGTCGAAGAATTAATAATAATTAAAACATAAATCAAATTAAAAAATTAAGTACGACACGAAAGACAGAAAGAATGGACAATTTTAACGGAATTGCGAATCGAATAAAACGAACGACAAACAAAAGAGTATCAACAATTGATTTTTCTTCTTTCTTCAATTTAAACAAACCAAACTATATTTATTAATTTTAGATTGCACGTCAAGAAATACTTCGGCGAATTTACGCAAAATGGCGCCGCCTAATTTCGGTTAATTATTTTTTTTTAATAGTGGTATTAACTCGATAAACGAACGCGAGAAATAAGAGAGCATCAAGGAATCTTCGTACGTTTCATCTTCGTCGTCTTCTTCCTCTCTTTGAAATATAAACTCAGTAAAAACGAAAGAGAAAACAATTTTAGACCAACTAACCGACGCGATGCAGTTAATTACAAATTTTGCGCCAAAACAACTTAGTCCCGCAAGCATCACACAGATGGCGCTACTTAATTGCGATTCCATCATTTCGTTTAATAAACGTCTTAAATCGATATCGGCGAGAAACAAAAGAACTTCGACGATTTTTCGTCTTCGAAGCGATGAAAGAAACGATGACTACGGTTGCACAAATAAAAATTTTAAATTTCTCCCGCTAGGTGCGCAGTTCGACGAGTCTTGCGTAGATGGCGTTAAATAATCTCGATGTTATTTAAGGATGTTAAACTCTAAATATCCTTGGCTTTTATTATTTTCTTAATTATGAAATCAAGTCGTCGAAGAATTAATAATAATTAAAACATAAATCAAATTAAAAAATTAAGTACGACACCAAAGACAAAAAGGATAGAAATTTTTAACGGAATTGCGAATAGAATAAAACGAACGAGAAACAAAAGAGTATCAGCGGTTGATTTTTCTTTTCTCTTCCTTTCTTTTTTGATATTATATACACCCATTTTTTTTGTTTCTTTTTTCAGTTTTCGACACAATATTCGATTTTATTATCAATAAATTCAGAATAATTGCCATACGTCATACACGATTTGATATTTTAGTCAGTTTACTTTATAATATAAAATATAAAATATTTCAATAATAAAATTTATTGTATTGCAACAACGAAAACCAAAGTTTTTAAAACATACAAATTGCGAATAATGTGTAGGTTAAATAAAAAATAATAATATGTTTGTGGTACACAAGCTAGAATATACTGGGACCACTGATATTCATCGACCCCCAAAGAGGTTCATCGACTCCCAGCGGACCTCTTCGTTCCCCTTCAGGTCTTCATCGACCCCTGCTCTAGATACAAGATTCACACAAAAATCGACGAATTCAAGACAAAGCCGTGCAAAATACGCGCCTACGTTTTCAACTCAGAGTGAAACTTATGGTATATGTATCTCATTACTTATTATTTTATTTTTTTAATTTTACCAAAATGAAAGAAAATGAATTTGACATATTTTTGTACGTGCCACACGCGTTACAGATGACATGACTGACGTTGTTGTTGTTGTTATTACAACAATAAATTGATATGACGTAAAAAATGGTACAATGAGGCTAATTATATTGCCCGGACTTTAGCAATAACAAAGCAAACCAGGATAAACCCGCTTAATAAAACACATCGACGCACGATAAGAAATCCGTAATAAAACCCACTTTTATCGCCCCCTGATACTTCCTTACCGATATCACTCGGTTTTATTTTGCAATAATAAATCAGGTCAGGGATTACGCGCGTGTAATTCCGCGTGAAATCTCTATTGTCGGGCTTAATCCTTCACTAATTGCTTTCGCTAAATAAATAAATAAGTAAATCCTGGATGTGCGTGAATCCCTCCCCCGCCCGGAACTCGATTGTCGCCAAGTCCGAAAATAAAAATACTCGTCGACGTCTCGCGTTCTTCAATCAAAACCAATTTCTTGGCGCAATTGCATTTCTCCTGAATTATTCATGAGGCTGAAATGGAGTAATGATGGACGAGCTAGAAATGTGAAAAAAAAATCAATGAACTTGTGACGCAATGCTTCGGGCTGGAATCGTTAAAAGACCAAAGCGTCGCGTCGGATCAATTTTTTTTTTTTAGTTTTGAAAATTTTATGTGTTTCTAAAAACAAAATAATAAAAATAAACCGGTAGATCAAGAGTAAACTGCATCAGAATGCTGCTGGCGCTTTTTATGCACTTCTCTCACTCTTGATTGTTACACAAGTGGCGAATATCGGATGTTGCATTTGTGTGCAAAAATATCGTTAATTGAGTGCATAAATTACGGGGTAATATCGCAGCTACTGTAATCTCGATCTCGGTGTTCCTGGTTATAATCGTGCCGTGTGCATCTCAGTTCCAAGAAATGCGGCCAACTCATTCATTCTGACCTTGTACGCGTTATGATTCATTATACAAGGTACTGCAATTTGAAACGCAACATAGGAAACCCTATGTTACTTTAAAGGTGCTCGAATAATGGCTTCTCTAATTATTTTACAGCAAAATTCCGTTCAGGTTTTTTAAAGAACTTTTTAAGAGGAATCTGTCTGTGAAATTTGAGGATTTTTTATTCGCTCAGTTTCAAGATATTTCAAAAAGATTCGGTAACAAAATCCAATTTATACCAAACTATCAGAAGAAAATATTTTCTTGGCAGGACGACCTAAGAACAAAATACATACATAGATAAGTGTGAGAAGAAGCTTTCAGAATGTGTAAAATCGAAAGCTCAAAAAGTTGCCAAGAATGATGGAACAAATTTAATCACATCGCTGCTGTATAAAAAAAATAATTATTCTGTAAAAAAAAAACAAATTTAAAAGTGGAATAAAAGTTATATACACTCGAAAATTTACGAATGCATTTAAAGAGAGCTTCACGGAGGTATGTGTGACTGCAAAAGAAATTACATTTTTAGTATCAACAAAAGGGAATAAATTTGATAAATCAAAATCAAGGTTAATTTATCAAAAAAAAAAACTGATGAGTGACTTCTAAACACTCTTGATTATTGCACAAGTGGGGAACATCGTTGCATTTGTGTGCAAAAATATCGTCAATTGAGTGCATAAATTACGGGGTAATATCGCAGCTGCCGTAATCTCGATCTCGTTGTTCCCGGTTATAGTCGTGCCGTGTGCATCTCAGCTCCAATAAATGCGGCCAACTCATTCATTCTGACCTTGTACGCGTTATGATTCACTATACAAGGTGCTGCAATTTGAAATGCAACATAGGAAATCCTATCTTAATTTAAAGGTGCTCGAATATTGGCTTCCCTAATTATTTTACAGCAAAATTCCATTGAGGTTTCTTAAAGAACTTTTTAAGAGAAATTTGTCTGTGAAATTTGAGAATTTTTTACTCGCTCAGTTTCAAGATATTTCAAAAAGATTCGGTAACAAAATTCAATTTATACCAAACTATCAGAAGAAAATATTTTCTTCGCAGGACGACCTAAGAACAAAATACATACGTGGATAAGTGTGAGAAGAAGCTTTCAGAATGTGTAAAATCGAAAGCTCAAAAAGTTGCCAAGAAAGATGGAACAAATTTAATCACATCGCTGCTGTATAAAAAAATAATTATTCTGTAAAAAAAAAACAAATTTAAGAAGTGGAATGAAAGTTATATACACTCGAAAATTTACGAATGCCTTTAAAGAGAGCTTCATGGAGGGATGTGTGATTGCAAAAGAAATTAGATTTTTAATATCAACATAAGGCAATAAATTTTAATAAATCAAAATCAAGGTTAATTTATATAAAAAAAAAACCTGATGAGTTACTTCTAAGCACTCTTGATTGTTGCACCAGTGGGGAATATCGGATGTTGCATTTGTGTGCAAAAATATCGTTAATTGAGTGCATAAATTACGGGGTAATATCGCAGCTGCCGTAATCTCGATCTCGGTGTTCCCGGTTATAGTCGTGCCGTGTGCATCTCAGTTCCAAGAAATGCGGATAACTCATTCATTCTGACCTTGTACGCGTTATGATTCATTATACAAGGTACTGCAATTTGAAACGCAACATAGGAAACCCTATGTTACTTTAAAGGTGCTCGAATAATGGCTTCCCTAATTATTTTACAGCAAAATTCCGTTCAGGTTTTTTAAATAACTTTTTAAGAGGAATCTGTCTGTGAAATTTGAGGATTTCTTATTCGCTCAGTTTCAAGATATTTCAAAAAGATTCGGTAACAAAATTCAATTTATACCAAACTATCAGAAGAAAATATTTTCTTGGCAGGACGACCTAAGAACAAAATACATACGTGGATAAGTGTGAGAAGAAGCTTTCAGAATGTGTAAAATCGGAAGCTCAAAAAGTTGCCAAGAAAGATGGAACAAATTTAATCACATCGCTGCTGTATAAAAAAATAATTATTCTGTAAAAAAAAAACAAATTTAAGAAGTGGAATGAAAGTTATATACACTCGAAAATTTACGAATGCCTTTAAAGAGAGCTTCATGGAGGGATGTGTGATTGCAAAAGAAATTAGATTTTTAATATCAACAGAAGGCAATAAATTTGATAAATCAAAATCAAGGTTAATTTATATTAAAAAAAAACCTGATGAGTTACTTCTAAACACTCTTGATTGTTGCACCAGTGGGGAATATCGGATGTTGCATTTGTGTGCAAAAATATCGTCAATTGAGTGCATAAATTAGGGGTAATATCGCAGCTACCGTAATCTCGATCTCGGTGTTCCTGGTTATAGTCGTGCCGTGTGCATCTCAGTTCCAAGAAATGCGGATAACTCATTCATTCTGACCTTGTACGCGTTATGATTCACTATACAAGGTGCTGCAATTTGAAACGAAACATAGGAAACCCTGTCTTAATTTAAAGGTGCTCGAATATTGGCTTCCCTAATTATTTTACTGCAAAATTCCGTTCAGGTTTCTTAAAGAACTTTTTAAGAGGAATCTGTCTGTGAAATTTGAGGATTTTTTATTCGCTCAGTTTCAAGATATTTCAAAAAGAATCAGTAAAAAAATTTAACTTATACCAAACTATCAGAAGAAAATATTATCTTGGCAGGACGACCTAAGAACAAAATACATACGTAGAAAAGTGTGAGAAGAAGCTTCCAGAATGTGTAAAGTCGAAAGCTCAAAAAATTGCGAAGAAAGATGGAACAAATTTAATCACATCGCTGCTGTATTAAAAAAAAAATAATTATTCTGTAAAATAAAAGTGGAATAAAAGTTATATACATTCGAAAATTTACGAATGCATTTAAAGAGAGCTTCACGGAGGGATGTGTGATTGTTACAGGACGGAATTATATATTTTGTGCGGTTTATTTTGAACGAGGCGGCAACGAACGTGTGTGTACTCTCACGTCGCTACAGCGTTATAAGTTTGCCGCGTCGTTCGTTTTTAATCGAACAAAATATATAATTCCGTTCCCTAGTGAATGCAAAAGAAATTAGATTTTTAATATCAACAAAAGGGAATAATAAATCAAAATCAAGGTTAATTTATCAAAAAAAAAAAAAAAAACTGGTGATTTACTTCTAAACAGTTTAATTTATCAAATTAATTGATACCAATCAAGAAACCCAGCTGAATTAACGGAAACAAAATTACTTCCGGATGCTTTCAACATTTAACCAAAACAATGAAAGGAATTCAATTAAAAATAGAAAATTAAGGCAACTACTCATTACGGGCGTTTAAATCGTGAAGTACACTGCCCGTCAATTGGAGTGGCTTCATTATTTTTCTGGAATGCTGGAACAACAAACACAAGCACAACGACGTTCATTCAGTTCCACGACAGAAAAAAAAAACTGTATTTGAAACATCTTGCAATTCAAATAAATAAATTAATGAATGTTACAATTAACAGAATAATAGTTGCTAGCGTTCCACTTCAGCGAACTTGCAGGACTTTTCTTGCCGGTGGTTATTTACATAAAATATCTGTGACTTTTTAATTTTAATTTCCTTGTAGAATTGCTGCCCGTTCTTGTTTTCATATTAACTTCTCCCTACACATCTGGAGAGAATTTGTGAAGAAGGAAATCAAATAGAGTTACGAATGTACTCACTTGGATGCATCGAAATTGATATTTAGTCTACGTCGTACCTTTAGAATAGAAAAACTGACAAAAAAAGTTGGAAGCAAAAATTTTTGTCATTGACTTTTAAAACTATGATCAATTTAAACCTCCGTTCGAGTACAAACGCTACCACTTTACTATTATTACGTTGCTCTCCTGGTTATTTATGATATCTGATGGCAAGTGGCGCTGTGATTTTTAAATTTCGTTGAGGGCAGTCCAATCCAACCAACAAAATGTAGTACTGTTTCGCTCGCGATATTGCAGGTACCTTCGGGAAAGCTGGAGAGCAATCTAGTGGGACCGGAAATGCTCTGGACGTTTCCATACCCGTATAGAAACAGATGTGTTAACTATAAAAGGGCATCGGCGTGCTGCCGAGATAGTTCTTATTTAAACACGAAGGAGCTATAAACGACGAAATAATAGAAGTGTGATTTGTCAATATAAGGGTTTTTTTTTTTTAAATTAAAGTGTTTAAAATTAGTCGATGAGTATTATTTACGAACCCTGAAGTCGTAACAGTATTGTAATCCAAAATTATTTTGACTCGTACCTACAGGTTGTTCCCTAAGCTGGTGGCAACCAGCCACAGTTATTTTCAATGGAACATCCTGTATATTTTCTTGTAGAAAGGCGTAACGTTTAATTCTCTACGTAGTGGCATGCGAAATATTTCAAATTATTTCGCCCACTTAAGAGCAAATTAATATTTTGCTGATTTTCATCTTCTCTATGTCTTTCTCCTTCAAAATCGAGTCGAAGTTGCAAAACGTTAAAACCAATTTTTAATTTTAAACCAATTTAAATTTAAATTTAAAGTCACGGTAATATGTACTTTAATATAATGCACAAAAATGTGCCTATGTAACAAAACGAAATAAAATAGCATGCGGGGTACATTACTCAGTCAGCTGTCTGGGGTTGTTTACATGTCGATTGTAGTCAAGAAACTGAACTGCTGTTACACCCGTTTCAAGGTCGTGAAAGAAGTCACGGCCTTCAATGCAGAAACGGTACGCGTTCTGCATTTGCATTTATTTAAAAAAAAAGATCGAAAGTGTCATGATACGATGAGTATAGAGCGAATTATTTAAAGCGTCATCTCTTGGCCTAAACGGAAAACTATTTGAATTGAAATTTCTGTAACTGCTTTTTATTTTCTCGCTCAACCCAACCCAATATTGTAACTTCGCATTGATTTTTATTTAAAAATTAAGTTGCAAATCTAAAAGGCGCGTTGGGAATCATTGAGAGTAAGCGCCATCTCTTGCTCAAATGTGGAAACTATTTCAATTCTGATTTTAGACAGCAAGATTGACAATCTAAGTAATAACTTCGCGGTCTGCGTTTGCATTTATTTAAAAAGAATCGCAAGTGTCATGATGTGATGAGTATAGAGCGAATTATTTAAAGCGTCATCTCTTGGCCTAAACGGAAAACTATTTTAATTGAAATTTCTGTAACTACTTTTTATTTTCTCGCTCAACCCAACCCAATATTGTAACTTCGCATTGATTTTTATTTAAAAAGTTGCAAATCTAAAAAGTGCGGTGGGAATCATTGAAAGCAAGCGCCATCTCTTGCCCAAATGTGAAAGCTATTTCAATTCTGATTTCAGACGGCAAGATTGACATTTTAAGCAATAACTTCGCGTTCCGTGTTTGCATTTATTTTAAGGAAATCAACAGCGTTACGATGAATATTCAGCGAATTATTTAAAGCGCCATCTCTTGGCCTAAACGAAAAACTATTTTTATTAAAATTTCTGCAACAAAACTTGATTTTCTCGCTCAAACAAACCCAATCTTGTAACTTCGCATTGATATTTTTTTCAAAATTAAGTTGCACATCTAAAAGGCCCGGTGGGAATTATTGAAGGCGCCATCTTTTGACAAGAAACCAATTCTGATTTTCGACAGCAACATATCGTATTCGTATTGACATTCTAAGGGATAACTTCGAGCTCTGAGTGTACGTTTATTTTAAGGATATCGACAGTTAGAACCAAACGCGCCGCGCCGTACCAAACAAATAGCAAATTATTTAAAGCGCTGTCTCTCGGCCGAAAGAGGAAACTATTTTAATTGAAATTCTCGTAGCAGCATTTCGTTTTCACGCCGGCGTTCTCAATTAAACCCCGTGTCGCAAATTCGCAACGATTTTTACTTGAAAATCAAATTGAAAATTTAAAAGACGCGATGGAAATTACTCACCAACGCCATCTCTTGACTAAAACTGAAAGCTATTTTAACTGTGATTTTAGACGATTTTGACCTGAAATTTCTCTAACGGCATTTCGTTTGGTCGCCGACGTTCTAAACCAAAGCTCGAGTTGTAACGCAATGATTTTTATTTCGAAATCAAATTGAAAATCTAAACTCCGTGACGGGAATCACTCGGAGCTCCATCTCTTGATCAAAACCGAAAGTTATTTTAACTGTGATTTTGGACGATTTTGACCTGACATATCTGTAACGGCATTTTGTTTTGTCACCGACGTTCTCAACCAAAAGCGCAATAGTTTATTTCGAAATCAAATTTAAATCTAAAAGCCGCGACGGGAATTACTTGGAGCGCCATCTCTTGACCAAAACCGAGAGCTATTTTTACTGTAATTTCTGTAATTGCATTTCATTTTGTCGCCTACGCGACGTTCTCAAGCGCAACAGTTTTTATTTCGAAATCTAATTTAAATCTAAAACCCCCGACGGGAATTACTTGGAGCGCCATCTCTTGACCAAAACCGGAAGCTATTTTTACTGTAATTTCTGTAATTGCATTTCATTTTGTCGCCGACGCGACTTTCTCAAGCGCAACAGTTTTTATTTCGAAATCTAATATAAATTTAAAATCAGCGACGGGTATTACTTGGAGTGCCATCTCTTGACCAAAACCGGAAGCTATTTTTACTGTAATTTCTGTAATTGCATTTCATTTTGTCGCCGACGCGACGTTCTCAAGCGCAACAGTTTTTATTTCGAAATCTAATATAAATTTAAAATCAGCGACGGGTATTACTTGGAGTGCCATCTCTTGACCAAAACCGGAAGCTATTTTTACTGTAATTTCTGTAATTGCATTTCATTTTGTCGCCGACGCGACGTTCTCAAGCGCAACAGTTTTTATTTCGAAATCTAATATAAATTTAAAATCAGCGACGGGTATTACTTGGAGTGCCATCTCTTGACCAAAACCGGAAGCTATTTTTACTGTAATTTCTGTAATTGCATTTCATTTTGTCGCCGACGCGACGTTCTCAAGCGCAACAGTTTTTATTTCGAAATCTAATATAAATTTAAAATCAGCGACGGGTATTACTTGGAGTGCCATCTCTTGACCAAAACCGGAAGCTATCTTTACTGTAATTTCTGTAATTGCATTTCATTTTGTCGCCGACGCAACGTTCTCAAGCGCAACAGTTTTTATTTCGAAATCTAATTTAAATTTAAAAGCAGCGACGGGTATTACTTGGAGCGCCATCTCTTGACCAAAACCGAGAGCTATTTTAACTCTAATTTTAGACGATTTTGACCTGAAATTTCTCTAACAGCATTTCGTTTTTTCGCCGACGTTCTCAACGAAACCCCGAGTTGTAACGCAATGGTTTTTATTTCGAAAACAAATCGAAAATCTAAAAGGCACGACGGGAAGTACGCGGAGCGCTATCTCTTGACAAAAAAAAGAGCTATTTTAATTCTGATTTTGACGGCAAGAACATATCGTTTTCACGTTTATTACATTCTAAGCAATAACTTAACTAGCGTTCTGGTCTGCAACTATATTTAGTTCAAAATTAAATTTAGAATCTAAAAAGCGCGATCTCTTGACCAAAATGAAAACTATTTCAATTCTGATTTTAGACAGCAAGATATCGTATTGACGTTAACATCCTAAGCCCTAAGCAATAATTGCGCGCTTTGCGTCTGCATTTATTTTAAGGAAAACCAAACGAATGCGTCGTAGCGAATAACCGGCGATTTGTTTAAAGCGCCATCTCTTGGCCAAAGGGGAAAACTATTTTAATAGAATTTTAAATAATATTTTATGGCTGACGTTCTAATCAGAGGCTTTGTGTTCTGACTTTATCCTAATTTTCTTTGCATAATGAAATGGAATAATAGAATGTGAACATTTTTAATTGACCACTAATCCCAACCGAGTCCTACAAGTCGCAAATCTTCATCGATCCACTGGAGGTCCATATCGACCCCGTTGGGAACCCCGATCATTACACCCCAATGTTTTTTATTCGTCTGACTTAACACTGAGTAAATTTTCAATGTCTTTTTGTGTTCATAAAACCTTAAAAAGGTGAGGCCCTAGAAATCGATTTGGTTAACTATCGGCGGCGTTTGTTTGGTCGTCGTTTCAGGGTGAGTTCACGGACGTTCGTGTTGCGTCAGCCTGGTTTTCGCTTCTTCTGGCCATTACCGCACGACGAAATTACTCTTCGCCGTAATCTACCGCAATTACCGCGCACGTGACCCGAAATTTCGTCGTCGCATGTTCTTCGACTGAAAGCACGCGATTTAAATAATTCCGAAAACTTGCTACGGTCACGATTTAAAAGGAAAAATAAAATAAGTTCCCGGTTACGCTCGCCCATTGACCATTCCGTCTCGTCTCGAAAACTCGAAGGCCAGATCTGGCCTAATTCGACGGACGCAAGTCTGCGACTAATTAATGTGTTTCTTGTAATTTTAATTTCAAATTGATAAGGAGGAATGAGGTCCGGGGACTTGTTTTTTTTTGGTAGATTTTTCGCTCAGGTATTTCTCTTGAAATACCAACGCCATGACAGAATTTTTCGGCATTCTTTGAATGCAGTTACTCATCATAACCGATTATTACAGTAATGATCGACGACCAGGAATGAATTTAATTGGTTTCGTAAAGCCTCAGGTTCAGGTCAAACCGATACCGAATGTTTCATTAAGACTTGAAGAAAAGGCAAATTATGAAATTTAGATCAGATATAACATGCATTTTACCAAGACACTGTTTACAAAGCAGTTTAATCGAGGAACCGAACAAAATTCACATTACTCTGATTTTTACTTTGAAAATGTTCACAAACTAAGTTCAGCGCCATCTACAGTCGAGTATTTCCTTAAACAAATTAAGTTTGAAGTTTACCACGGTAGATGGTGATTTATTAATCATCATCATTTGTTTAAATTAAAATCAATTAACTCGTTTATACCAATTTTACAACTTCCAAATAGTTTCAATTCATCATTTGTCGCTAGATGGCACTCTAGAAGTTTCTTTTCGACAAAGCCGTATTTAAAAGCCAGTTGTGTTTTATTGTTATTTCTTTTTAATTCTTTTCCAAATTTTTCATTTTTCGTTTTCGTTTTTCATCTGAAAAATCTGAAAACTAAATTACGAACTGCCACTGTCCGCCAATAGAAGACGCGCTTTTATCATCGTTTTCAAATGAAAGGTAAACTACGTAATTCAATTAAATCGGTAACGTTGATGCTTCTTGGTAGCTTCTAAACATTTTTTTACAAATTAACTTTTAATTGTTCAGCATTTAGTAGTATTTTTTTAAATTAAATTTGAAGTTTACCACGGTAGATGGCGCTTAAAAATTCATTCTTTCATTTGTTTATATTAAAAATTTATTAACTCGTTTAAACCCATACATTTACAATTTCTAAAAAAAAGTTTCGGTTCGTAAAAATAGATTCATTATTTGTCGATAGATGGCGCTCGTTTCGTTTTCTTTCTGCGTCAAATAAGATTGCTAATTAAAAAATATTTTACGAAGATCTACTATTCCTCAATAGATGGCGCCTTTTTCGCCTTTTTTTAAGTGAAATTAAATCGATAAATTCGCTGCTTCTTATATTTTTCTCCTTCATTGGATTTGCGTGTGTGTTACTACAGTTTGTACAACTCCTAAAAATGTTTACAAATTAAGTTCAGCGCCATCTACAGTCGAGTATTTCCTTTAAAAAAATATTTTTAAGTTTACCACGGTAGATTGTGATTTATTAATCATCATTTGTTTGTATTAAAATCAATTAATTCTTTTACACCGATTTTACAACTTCCGAATAGTTTCGATTCATCATTTGTCGGTAGATGGCAGTCTAAAAGTTTGTGTTCGATAAAACTTAAAAGTCACTTGCGTTTTATTGCTATTTCTTTCCAAATTCCTTTGCGTTTTCAAATTCGTTTTTCTTATTTAAATTCTGCGCTTCTCGTCTTCTTTCTGCGTCAGATGAGATCACCAACGAAAAACGATGTAACCAACTGCGACTATTCATCAAGAGATGGCGCGCTTTTATGGACGTTTCGCAATGAAGTATTTCAATTAAATTGGAAATGTTGATATGTTTTGACAGCTTGTAAACATCTTTTACAAATTAACTTTTAATAGTTCAGCTCCCTTACTACGGTAGATGGCGCTTAAAAATTCATTCTTTCATTTGTTTATATTAAAAAATAATTAACTCGTTTAAATCAATCAATTTCTAAAAAAAAGTTTCGGTTCGTAAAAATAGATTCATTATTTGTCGATAGATGGCGCTCGTCTCGTTTTCTTTCTGCGTCAAATAAGATCGCTAATTAAAAAATATTTTACGAAGATCTACTATTCGTCAATAGATGGCGCCTTTTTGTCGCATGTGTTTTTAAGTGAAATTAAATCGAAAATTGGCTGCGTCTTATATTTTTTTTTCCTTTGATTGGATTTGCGTGCGTATTACTACGGTTTTTACAACTTCTAAAAATGTTTACAAATTAAGTTCAGCGCCATCTACAGTCGAGTATTTCCTTTAAAAAAATATTTTTAAGTTTACCACGGTAGATTGTGATTTATTAATCATCATTTGTTTGTATTAAAATCAATTAACTCTTTTACACCGATTTTACAACTTCCGAATCGATTCATCATTTGTCGGTAGATGGCAGTCTAGAAGTTTGTTTTCGATAAGGCGATATTTAAAAGCCACTTGCGTCTTATTGTTATTTCTTTCCAAATTCCTTTGCGTTTTCAAATTCGCTTTTCTTATTTAAATTCTGCGCTGCTCGTTTTCTTTCTGCGTCAGATGAGATCACCAACTAAAAACGATGTAACCAACTGCCACTATTCATCAAGAGATGGCGCGCTTTTATGGATGTTGAACAATGAAGTATTTCAGTTAAATTGGAAATGTTGATACTTCTTGACAGCTTCTAAACATCTTTTCAAATTAACTTTTAATAGTTCAGCTCCATCTATCCACGAGTATTTTTTCTTTTAATGAAATTTGAAGTTTATCACGGTAGATGGCGCTTAAAAATTCATTATTTCATTTGTTCATATTAAAAATTAATTAACTCGTTCAAGTCAATAACTTTACAATTTCTAAAAAGAAAAGTTTCGATTCACGAAAATAGATTCATTACCTCTCGATAGATGGCGCTCGTTTCGTTTTCTTTCTGCGTCAAATGAGATCGCCAAATGAAAAATATTTTACGAAGAGTTACCGTTCGTCAACAGATGGCGCCTTTTTGTCGCGTGTGTTTTTAAGTGAAATCAAATCGAAAATTTGCTGCTTCCTATATTTTTTTCTCATTCATTGGATTTGCGTGCGTGTTACTACAGTTTGTATAACTTCTAAAAATGTTCACAAATGAAGTTCAGCGCCATCTACTATCGAGTATTTCTTTAAAAATGAAATTAAAGTTTACCACGTTATCGTGTTTCCCGTATCGAAGGAGACAATCAAAAATTCTATTAAAAGAAATTGTTTGTAAAGTTTGTAATTAAAGCGATTCACAGATGGTACCTCTGTCAACCTTCTGAAAAGTGAGTGACGTCAATTAAATTATTATTGCTCGGATTTTATTTCGTTTTTATATTTTCGTTTTGCTGTTTCCGTTTTCCGTTTTAAAAAGGATAATCAATTTTACTTTTTATCATTTTTAATTAATTGACAACTTCGTCGTTGTAGATCTGAGGGGTAGATGCTCTTTCTCCATTGCTCTTTTAATTTATTTAAAAAATATTTCAACGCAGATCTACTACTAGCCGATAGATCGATAGATGGCGCCCCGTCGCTGTTGACTCGCTATTGACGTTCTTGAGACCCAAGATCACAACAGATGGCGTTCTAGAAGTTTGTTTCTCGCAAATCATGATTAATGTTATCGATATTTAAAAGGCAGTCACAATGTGTGCAATTGCAGTTGCAAAATTCAAGCATTACGGTTTTTCTGGAAGCTGTTTGAATCCTCGTGTCAGCTGAAGCGTTAAATTGCATCTCAATCCAACAAACTGTTTAATTCCAAACAGGTATGTTTAACCGGTAAGTATTAGCGATACGTGATATTATCGTTTCTCTCTTTCGGTAGATTCGTTTTTAAGTCAAGCTGCTTTTAAGTGGAGATGCTTTTGGTTGGAACATATTTTTGACTGAGGCTGCGTTTATTGAGGTTTATTGAACCCATTTCCTGCCGAATTATGTCTGACTGCTGACTGCGTTTTTATACAGACTCTGATAGCAACGCGACGCAGAGAGACCGCCAACGGACCTTTGAATTCCATGACAGAACAGTAGCTGCTCATATCCTGTAACGGATACTTTTTCTCCTACTTTCGTCCATTTATTCGCAAACATTATTGGTACGACGCAGTGCATAAATTAAGAAGAGCGCAAGCATTATTTAGTTTACATAAAACTTAAATATCATATCGTCCTTTGCGACAAAAGATCACCTGCGCGAGCAGTACTGATCTTTAAGTTTATTTTGTGATATTCCGAGAGTTATGTCATAATTGTTGGCCTTCATTGGGCCACGCACTTTCTTTGTAAGTTTCTACTATTCGAGGTACGACTGATCAACTGGCGGGCCGGTACGGTTTTTATAGTAGCTTCCTGTTTTCTGGAATTTTGCTGAAATAATCGTGAATCAATGAGAAATTGCGATAACATTCTGTGACGCAAGTTGGGATGACTCGTACTAAAAGTCGCTGCTGTAACAATATCGTTAGGTAGTTCCCCAAAGTCAAGTAAGATTTCAAACACAAATTAAAAACGATTCTGTTTTTAAGCACGATGGAAATGAAAGACATTTTTCCCGCAGCCCTTACTTAATCATCCTGACCACATTTTAGAGAAATCAATGTGCGTCAACAACGAAATTATTAATGACTTTCCTTCCTTAGCTTCTTCTGCTTTTTTCCTTCTGCGAGAAGCAAACAGACGAGGCTCTAGTCAGCCGCTTTGTGAGATGGCGTTGATTAAATACAAGCATCGCTGTTAGCTCCAAGACGAAACGAAGAAGAATAAAATGACATTTACGGACGACCGTAAAATCCGTTGTTAACGGTCGACGCAGACCTGTTAATTGCCGACTGAAGTCTCACGATTTTCCTCCAATACAGTCCGATAACACTTCGTTTTTAAAGCCCACGTGATTACGTAATTGATGTCGTTATCTAAGCAAATTATAGATTTTTATATAGCGACGTTAAGAGGCGACCCAAACAGTAATTGATTCATTTTTATTGTCGTGATCGCAAGCGTAAACTGGCGAACGACTGAAACAAGAACTTACTGACAAATGCTGAGGATGTACACTTATGCTTAAAAGTTTCGAAATGAAAAGCAATGAAACCATTCGAATTTGAACCTTATTGAAACGGGCCTAATATATTTCGAACCTTAAGGAACAGAGACACTTTCTCCGCACCCCGATAGGAGGGTTGTTTACTTAGGTCCTATTAAACCCCGGCCGGTGCAGATGTTTATGGTTTGTTGAATTTCGTTGCCAGTATTTGGTTCCGAGTATTTATTGAGGCGACGCGCGGTTGCGAACGCGGACGCGGTGGCGAATTTGTTTGTTCTCTTTCGCTTTAACTTAAAAATTGAACAAAAATGTTTTTTTTTTTTTTTAATTAGAATATTTTATATTGTTAAAAAACAGGATTTCAGATCATATTATAAAGACATATAAATGTTAAATTGCTATAAAGGATCGACGATGTTAACTAATCTGAAAAATTATAATTATACCAAATTTCTGCCTTTATACACTTCTGGTTTGTTTGACTTCACAAAAATTTTATTCGTTTGTAGTTTGTGTATGTTTTTCTGTGGATTCTAAAATTTTCATTACGAGAAATACATAAATAGATTTTTAGTAAATATGAAATACAGGGTGATTTATTAGCTCACCGACAAGCTTTGCCATACGGAAAGCTCACATAATTTTAAGAAAATAATAACAATTAGGACATATGTTCGATTTTATTTATTTTTAAGTAAATAGAAGACCTCACAATTTTGATTCTAGTTACTTTGTCCCGTTCCTCTGTACAGCTGTTTCAGTCCTATTTGGGGCTTCGTCAGCAGAAGTGATCGCAGGATGTCGCTATTTAAGCGGTTTCTATTATGCTATTTAAGCATTTCCGCTATATTTTACATTTTTTCACGTCATCCTTATTTTATAAATGTTAATATATTGATATTTTCAATTCAATTTTATCATACACGTCTTATTCACATGTCAAGAAACCTATTCATGTAAAATATTTTCGACATCAAGAAAAATTATGTTTCATTTTACCGAACCTCTGTTTTATGATACCCTTTTGTTTGTTTTGTTTGTATTGAGAAATGTGTCACGGTACTATTGGGCAGGTTTTTTTTGTTGTAAATATATACTTGAATTATTGTTTTGTTAATTTTTACTTTAGTTTTGTTTTTAATTGTAATAAGTTTTTCGTTGTTCTCAATAATAAAGTCTTGAATACTTTTTCCAGTGTATGTTATTCTTTTTTATACGGTATCATATAATATTGTAAGAATTTACAGTGAAATAAATTTAAAATAACTTAATTTCATTTAAATAATAAGTTTACTGATGATACTTATTGATCGAATAATTAACTCATTAAAATTATTCAGAATCATACAAATTTAGGAAACTTAACAAATATAGTATTAAACTCCTAGAATATAGAATGATATGTGTAATAGTTAAAAAATGCAATCCTTGCGTTAAAAATAATATACATATTTCATTCTACGCCACAGAGGAAAAAATAATATTCTTCTTTTTAGTTTCTTTTCAAATCTGACATCAGTAAAATAAGTTGAAAAGTTCATCCACAAAGTTTGGCATGTTTTCATTAATCTAGAAGTTAAGAGAAAATGATTAAATCGTATAACATTTATTTTGTGAAAATATGTGAATGATTTTTGAGTATTTGAAAAAATATATAGAATGAGCTAGATTATTTAAATTTGTTTCTTATTATAATAATATAAATGCTAAGAAGTTCTGCTCAACAAAGCTATTAATTAGTTGCAAAACATATGTGTATTTAATGAAACTAGAAAGTTAAATTTAATTAACGAAAAATAACAGATTTTATTTTATTGACTTATTTAATTTAAATTGCCAAAGTTTCAGAAATTTTAATTTCATAATGCACACATTATTTACTACATACGTTATAATATTTAGAAAATAAATTTTGTTAAATTTCTTATCCATCCAACTACAATGAAAGTCTTTCTAGCAGATTATTCAAGTTGGTTGAATAAGTTCGCATCTGTGTTAAATCGCTGTGTTTGCGATGACCGGTTTTATTATCGGGGTAGCAGGTACGGTTGTAAAAGCTATAAGGTTCATAATTGCAAAGCATAAAATTTCTTACTGCCAGTGGCATGTCTCGTACTCCGAAAACTTTATAGCAGAAGTGTACCTGCGCTGCTCAAAAAAATCAAAATGGAGAAACCAAAGAACAAATTGAGAGAGTCAGCAAAGAAAGATATTAAAATATTAAATGAAGAGGAAACTCGAAGTGGGAAAACTGCTATAAAAATGGGCTACAACAATACGAAATACATCATAAACTAGGAAGGTCCAAGAGGCTGTCTTGAGGTACTCACTGAATAATCTTTACTTTAAAAAATATTTACAAATTAAATTCAGCGCCATCTCTTGTCGAATGTTTCTTTAAAAATGAAACTTGAAGTTCACCACGGTAGATGGCAGAAGAAAATTTATCATTGTTTCTTTAGATTAAAAAAAAATTATCAACTGTTGGCTAGATTTCTGTTTGTTTAAATATTATAGACAAACGATACTATCTGAGGACGGAGTTTATGCATTCTCGGGATAGGTCTCTTATTCCCAATTTCCTTTCTTTCTTTCTTTCTCGCTTCCCTGACCGCAACAGGCGCTGAAGGTAAACGTCTTAGCCTCCGGGCATCGCATTCCAATTCGATAAAGACCATGCAAATTATAAGTAACCCTATACGAGTATCTATTCAGTAAAATGGAACAATCCACTTACCGGGGCCGTTTTCCCGGCCCCACCTGCTCCAGCGGCGAATATACAAGCTGTAGCTCCCTCATGATGATATTGGACACTGAGGAAGTCATCCTCGCACGTTGCCTTCTTATCTTCGCATGCATTACACCCCGCATTCACCTATGGATACAAAACCCACCCCTCCACATGGATATTAGCATACCTTGCCTCCCGAGTATATGTTCTCAGGATCAGTTGATGTCATCGACTGCATAAGCGTCAAGTACCACTCCGTACCGGTCCAATGACATCATCATGTCAGACCTTTTTGGATACCTCAATGCTATCACCTGGTCAGGAATGCAATCAACCGAATTCCCACTCACAATGAATGAAGAATACAGCTAATTGCTTTACCGGTATCGTCTGCTTCATCGGTGCTGCCTATACACCGCGAAAGCCCTACGATACCGTATGCTGGTGCACGATACCTTTCTCTGGTCAACGCCCCGGGTCGCATCCCGGACAATATTCTGATATCAGATTATCTCCGCATACAATCCACTTACCGGGGCCGCTTTCCCGGCCCCACCTGCTTCAGCGGCGAATCTGCTACCAGATTATCTCCGCATAAAATCATGACCCTGATACCGCATTGTTAATCGTGAGAATGTACCGCCCTGCCACTTCTGCCAGAACATACCATCTCAGATCATATTCTGCAGACACCCTCTAGCTAATGCCCGGCAACACATCGCGGCCACCACATACATATATCACGAGGCCCATCCGTGGCCCCGTTTACCGACACGTTTCGCTTTCCGCGCTAACCCTTGGGAGACTGCCGTCTCTGCCGTTTCTTTGCTACCAAGACTAAACACGCCCCCATATCATATTACCAAACTAATAACGTAAACAAATATGCTAGTGCTTCAAAGATATCCCGAGAATGCATAAACTTTCTTAAATTCTAAACTTCAAAAATAAATAACTACAACACAACTCGTTTGAACCACTTCTACAAAGTCTTAATTCACGATGATAGACTTTATTGCTTGTCGATAGATGGCGCTCATTATCTAGCTAGCTATTATTTATTTCAATAAAACAGGAAACGAGCCTAAACCGCACCGGCACCAACATTTTATTCATGTAGAACCCGACTTCGCAATCAACGTTTCGAAACAATGAAAGCATAAAAAACACTTTCGTTGTTACAACTGCACGTTCGTTTCTCGCGCAGCATTTCAATCCAGAATAATTAAAAAAAAAAAAAAAAAAACAGATTTCGATAATTAAAGGCGCCGGTTTTACAATCGCTTTTAAATAATTTATTTAACCCCCTCACTCATTATCATATAATTGTCACATTACGCATAATATTCTTAACGTCCGCGTTGATTAATAAAGCATTTATTTTTTTTTCTTTCTTCTCGAGATGAATCAGCACTATTTCCATTCGCGATTTTGCTCGAAAAAACTCCGGGCTGTGCGATTCATAAATAAATACTGCTTACTTAGACGAATTACTCAATGAAACGTGAAACTAAAACACCGTTGAGTTCCGTTCCGAAAGTCGTTTGGATCTCGTTCGTTCAGTGACGGAGGGCTGATGCAACGTGAACGTCCGTGACCTCACCCCGAATTGATTACAGGCAACCCTCGCCCTCGCCCTCGAATAGAACAACCGACGACGGGAGTCACTTCAGGCGAGTCGATTTTAGGCGCCGAAAACTCCGGGTAATTCCGCCAGGCGATTGCGAAGCACGCCGTCGAGAAAGGGGTCCGTGACCTTATCCCGAATCGATTTTACAAACAACCCCAAACAGTCTTACGACGGACGCAATTATTTAGGCGAGTCGATTTTAAGGGAATGCCGAAAATGCCGGCAATCCCGTACGCTATTTCGAATTAACCGAAAAAGAAAATTATTCTAATTAAAAAATATCGGGAAAGGATCCGTGACTACTACAACCCTTGAATAGTACAAGTACAAGTGACGCAATCGCTCAGGTGAATCCGTTTAAGGGCGCCAGAAATACTAAATAATGCACTTTCGATTAAAGAAAAGCCCCGACGCAATGTTTATTATTAAGCCGGGAAGGGGTTACCAAATCGACTACAAAAGACCCTCCAAATAAAACAGTTGATGCAGTCGTTTAAAGGAGTCGATTTTGCTCGCCGTAATTTCCGGGTAATCTAAATTCGAATTAAAAAGGAAAAGGTTCAAGCTGAATTCTGATTTTAAATTATGTCGGAAACCGAAGGAAACCGTGACTTCGTCCCAAATCGACTACAAACAACTCCCGATTGATAGAACTCATATAATCAATTTTAGGCGCCGAAATTTCCGACTAATCTAATTTCTAATTAAAGAAAAATACGAATACGTTCAAGAAGAAATTTGATTAAACCACGTCGGAATGAGATCCGTGACTTCATTAATCGACTAATCGACTACAAACTACTCCCGAATAAAATAACTGACACAATCGATTCTAGGCCTCGAAGTTTCCGGCAAATTTAATTTCCAGTTAAAAAAAATATTTTCAAGGGGAATTTTGATTAAATCACATCGGGAAGGGGTCCGTGGCTTCATCCCTAATCGACTATAAACTACTCCCGAATAATATAACTGACACAATAGATTCTAGGCCTCGAAATAATAAGAGACGCAACCGATTTTAAACGCCAAAATTTCCGGGTAATCTAATTTGGAATTTAAAAACCTGGACTCAAGCGGTATTTTGATTATATTACGTCGGGAAGGATTCCGTGACCTCATCCCTAATCGACTACAAACAACTCCCGAATAACATGGCTGACACAAAAGGTTTAAGGCAGCAAAATTTACGGGTAACCTAATATCGAATTAAAAAGAAAGTATTCAAGCGGAATTTTGATTAAATCACTTCGAAAATGTATCCGTGACTTCATCCCTAATCGACTATAAGCAACTCTCGAATAATACAACTTACGGAGTTGATTTTAGGCGCCGAAATTTCCGGGTAATTTAATTTTGAATTTTAAAGTTTGAAAAAAAATGTTCTGGCGGAATTTTGATTAAGTCACGGAAAGGGAAGGGGTCCGTGACTTCCTTCCAAATCGACTACAAATAAGCCCACGAATAAAATAACTTACCCAATCGTTTAGGCAAGTCGATTTGAGGGGCGGAAATTCCGGGTAATCTAATCTCGAATAAAAAAAAAAAAATTGTCCGAGGAATTTAAATTAAACCACGTCGGGAAGGAGTCCGTGACTTTGTCCCTAATCGACCACAAACCGCACTCTCAAAGAATACAACGACGCAATCGATTTTAGGCGCCTAAATTACCGGGTAATCTAATTTCGAATTAAAAAAGAAAACGTCGGGCGGAATTTTGGTTAAATCACGTCGAAGGGATCCGTGACCTCATCCCTAATCGATTATAAGCAACTTCCGGATAGTACGACACACGCAATCGGTTTTAGTCACCGAAAATTTCAGAAAATCTTATTTTTAATTTAAAACAGAATGTTTGACCGAACTTTGATTAAGCCACGCCGAGAAGGGATCCGTGACTTCATCCCTACTAGACTACAAACGACTCTCAAATAATATAACTGATGCAATTGTTTTTAGGCACAGAAAATTCCAGGAAATGTAATTTTGAATTAAAAAGAAATTTGAACGGATTTTGAATAAACCACGCCGGGAAGAGATCCGTGACTACACTCCCAACAGACTACAAACAACCCCCCGAATACTAAAATTCGCGTGGTCGTTTAGGCAAGCCGATTGTAGGATAATTAAAATTTTCCCTATTACAAATTAAATATCAACGCAAGCCAAATTGGAGAAAGGTTTAGCGGAATTTTTACAACCCTCTTGGCATTGGTGTCCGTGACTTCGTCTCAAATTGGTTACACACAACCCCCTGAATAGTAAAACTGGCGCCATCCTTCAGGCGTGTCGATTTCACGCGCCGAAATTTCCGGGTAATTTAATTTCGATTAAAAAAAATGCCAGGAAGGTGTCCGTGACTTCGTCTTAAACGGCTACAAACAACCCCCCGAATAATACAACTGACGCAATCGATCAAGCGAGCCGATTTTAGGCGATTAAAGTTTCTAGTTAAAAAAAAAATGTTCCAGCGAAATTTTGATTAAACCAAGCCGGGAAGGGGTGCGTGACTTCATCCCATATCTACTGCAAACAACCCCCCGAATTTATACAACTGAGGCAATCGTTTAGGCGAGTCAATTTCAGACACGCCAAAATTTCCGGGCAATAATTTTGATTAAAAAAAATGCTGATTTAATTGCGCCCGGAACGTATCCGTGACTTCATCCCTAATTGACTGCAAAGAACCTCCACCTCCATATTACAACTGACACAATCGTTCAGGCGAGCCGGTTTTAGGCGGTAAAAGTTCCTAATTAAAAAAGAAATTTCCAGCGAAATTTTGATTAAACCAGGCGCCAGAAAGGGGCGCGTGATTTCATCCAAATTCCACTGCAAACAACCCCCCGAATTTATAAGACTGATACAATCTTGTATGCGAATTGATTTCACACACACCAAAATTACCCGGCAATATAATTTGGAATTAAAAAAATGCTGATTAAACTACGCCGAGAAGGTATCCGTGACTTCATCCCTAATCGACCAACGAACAACCCTCCGAATAGTATAACTAACGCAATCGTTCAGGCAAGCCGATTTTAGGCGTTGAAAATTTCGAATTAACAAAGAATTCAAAGAAAATTTTGAATAAACCACACCGGTTGGACGGAATCCGTGACTTGATTATCCTACATCTAGGGGTGTAGACCCCCCCCCCCCGCGCAGAATTATTACAACTGATGCAATCGTTTAGGCAAAAGCCGATTTTAGGCATTGGAAATTTCGAATTAAAAAGAGTTCCAACAGAATTTTAAATAAGCCACGTCGGTAGGGAATCCGTGACTTCATCATCCCAAATCTACTACAAAGAACTCCCCCCCCCCAAAAAAAAAACAGTATCATTGACGCAATAGTTTAGGCAAGCCGATTTTAGAAGTTGTTAACTTCCAGTTAAAAAAATAATTGTTTGAATATAAACCACACCAGCTACAGAAGATCCGTGACTTCATCATCCCAAATCTACTACAAAGACCCCCCTCCCCCACTCAGAATAATATAGTTGACGCAGTCGTTTAGATAAGGCCGATTTTAGACGTTGAAAATTTCAAATAAAAAAAGGAAGCTCCGACAGAATTTGAAATAAGCCACGCCGGTAGGGAATCCGTGACTTCATCATCCCAAGTCTACTACAAAGAACTCTCCCCACCCCCAAAAATAGCATAACTGACACAATCGCTTAGGCAAACAGATTTTATAAATTGAGAATTTCGATTTAAATAATATTCCCAACAGAATTTTGAATAAATACCACACCGGCTGCAGGGGATCCGTGACTTCATCATCCCAAATCTACTGCAAAGAAATTCCCCCCCCCCTCCCAAATAATATAACAGACGCAGTCGTTTAGGCAAGGTGATTTTAGGCGTGTTGAAAATTTCGAATTAAGAAAAGTTACAACCGAATTTTAAATAAACCACGCCGGCAGGAGATCCGTGACTTCATCATCTCCAAGCCCCTAAAGAACTCCCGCTCCACCCCTAGAATAACACAACTGACGCAATCGCGTAGGCAAGTCGATTTTAGGCGCCGAAAATTCCGGGAATGTAATTTCGAATTTGAAAGGAAAAAAATGTTCAGGTGAAATATTGATTACACCTCCCCAAATCGACTACAAACAAACAACCCTCAATTATTAGCTGACGCAATTGACCAGGCGAGTCGATTTTCGAAAATTCGGGTAATCTAACACGAATTAAAAAAAAAAACAAATGTTTAGGCATAACGTCGGGAGGGGGTTGCTTGGTACATAAAGGTCCGTGACCTCATCCCAAATCGACTAAAAACAACCCCAATTACTAACTGACGCAATTGACCAGGCGAGTCGATTTTCGAAAATTTGGGTAATCTAATACGATTTTTTAAAAAAAAAAAGTTGTTAAGCATAACGTCGGGAGGGGGTTGCTTAGCACAAAAAGGTCCGTGACCTCAGCCCAAATCGACTATACAAACAACCCCCTGATGCAATCGTTTGGGTTTCACCGTCGACAAATAATTTTTTTAGAATAATGATTTACGTACCATTGAGAAAACTCCCGAAACGGTCCATACTATCAAGGCGGCGTTAACACTTCCGGTGTGCATGAGGACTCCGGTTGGGGAGACGAAAATCCCGGAGCCGATGATGCTCCCCACGATGACCGTGATGCCGTTGATGAGGGTCATCTTCGGCTTGAGGGTGATCTCTTCTTCCGCCGGTTTCTTTTCGCCCTCCATGGTCGCGAACGTTTCACCACCGCGTCGGGCCTTCCGTGAATGAACGACTCCTCGAGCTTTCGCGCGACTACCCTGCGCTCTTCAGGCGTACGCGCCAACTCTGGATGCGGCTGCCGGATCAATAGCTGGACCATTCTTTTCGACGTCTCCCCTACTCGACGCGCTCGCCCTTTCGTGTTGTCGTTACGTACAACACACGAGACCACGTGCCTCGTGCGACCGACGAAAGTGAAAATCTCGATTGGACCGAACCGAAACGTCGGAACGGAACGGAACGAGGTTATCGCGACTAGCTTATTGGGAACTTAAAAGCGCGCAGCCGATAACTTCGATTTTAATTCCCGGTTGCGGTTTTCGCACTCGTAAGTACCTAAACACAAATCGGTTTAATCGGTTTGATTGCACGCGAGCGCCACCTTTATTTATACATAAATAAATAAATAAATTTTATTGTAATTAACTTGCGCGACCTGTTTTTCTTTTTCCTATGTTTGTTGTTTGTAGAGAGAGTTATGTCAACAAGATTTTTCGGTCGTGTCATTGATGTTATTTAAATTATCTCCGCGCGTTTCGTAATCGCATAAATGTTCTTTCTGCTGATTTACGACATAAGCGTATTTACCCTCAAGTCTGCAGAGGATTATGTCTTGTCACGGAAAATATATTTTTGGCGTTAAATTAAAGCAAAAACGCAAATAAAAATCAGGAACGACATGATTGTCCACTTTATTTTTTATTTTCATAATAATCTCATTGTTTATCAATGTATTTTAAGTCGTCTACTTAACTGTGGTGCACCTCAGGGATCAACACTAGATCCTCCGCTATTTTGAAAATATTACAAATGCGCCTGCAACAATTATTTGAAAAAAGTTGCAATTTGGACACTCATCTTCACTTTTGAAAATCATATTTAATCTGTAAAAGGTGGAGGTTTATCGCTTTAGAAGGGCTCGTCGAGTAAGACCTTCGCACCCTGAATGTTTCGAGGAGGGTTTCGATTTCAAAACCTTAGAAAAAATTTTGCTCAGAAGCAAACGAAATTATTTATCCAGCCCATCTCGCCTTCTTTTAGGAACGAGAAGCAATTCGTTTCTATGTACATTTCTGGATTGAAATTTGAAGTAGCCAGGAATCGCTCTCAGCGCCCTTTTTTTAATTAAATTAAATTTTAACCCCGACCCTTCTCCTTATATGTTTCTTTTCTTTTGTATAGAATTTAGTTGAAAGTAAAAATAGAAGTGCTTGGGTGAAAGTGTGAACTAAAAACAAGCAATTATAAATTAAAAAGAAAAAAAGAGATCCGAGATCCTCAAAAAATTTAAACAAACGGAAGGCTCAAAAGAAAGACCAATTCAAAATGTTCCCATACAAATTAATTCAAAATAATTTTATAAAGAGAAGAAACGTGCCACCAACCTGGATAGGTTCAAGGTTTGTACAGCGCAGCCAGCAGCTTCAGTCGTGATGGGTGTGAGTGTTAATTAACGCGACAAAAATGAACGTCACCTAATCTTAACCACAGACGAGGAGAGGGTGAAGAAAACGGAAAACAAAAATGACTCAAATTATGCAACGATAGTTTAATGTCGTGAACAAGCTAAACAATCGCCAAATGTGGGGTGGGCTTAACTTCACCAAGTGTGTTAAGTACTGAAAGAACAAACAAAAGCAACAAGTCAACCGTTGGCGGATCCATCATCAGTTTCACAAATTACCAAATCATGTGTCTAAATATATCGTTGGCGTGAAGCGCCCAATACAGTAGTAAATATTATATAACACAAATAGAACGGCGTGCAAAGCAACGTTAAATATCAACCCAAGTGTTTGGCGTGAGGCGTCCAAAACAACATCAAATACATCTACAGAAAAAATTGGCAGAAAACCGTAGCGCAATCAATCTGAATAATCCTCACCTGAGAACTCTTCTTCGGAGATTATTCTACAGCCTCCCACTTCGGCCTATGAAGACGAGGACATCACAGCATCAACGGTCTCAGCGTAAAACGAAATTGCAGGACGCCGAAAAAGCGTCTGTCTTCTGAACAAGTCGTCCAAAGTAAACCACCCAAGCAGCTTAAGCTCAACGCAAGACGGGTAGCCAAAAGTTGTCACCCAACATCAAAACTTGAAGCAGCCAAAATTAGAAGTCCGCATTAAAAACCCAAACTAAAGATCTCGTCGTTAAAGTCAACATTACAAGCCGAAATTAGAGATAAATTATCAACGAGCTTAATGATCCTCCAGAACCAAGTCATACCCGATGGAGCGTCCTACGACGAGGAACTCGTCCCCACAAGCACCTCCAAGTGTTGGGAATATCTCTGAAACGACTGACGCTCCAAAACGCGCCACACATTAATAAGGCGTAACCAACTATGCTCCCAAATATACAAAGGGAGTGTTTGCACGAATCAAAACCATTGTGACATCAGCAGGAACCAACCACATTAAATGTCAAGAGTCAAACCTATTAAACTACTCGTCGAACTGTTAGCTCGCAAAAGCATGTAGTTCACATAGACTAGACTAGCAAAAAAGTAGAAGGCGACGGAAATTTTATTACTGTCCAAAATGAAATAATAATTTCGAACAATTCTCATGAACAGAAGAAAAGGTGCGCTCGCAATCGTTTCAAAAGATGACGCAGAAAGAAATAGAATCTCCGAATGATACAATCGTTTCAAAAGATGAGGCAGTCGTATATAAAAAGGAATAGAACCTCCGAACGATATTGTTTATTGAAAACCACAAAGGAGTGCCGAGACCTCGAAAATTCTGCACTAATTCACGGCCGGAGTAATTCGAAACGAAAGCCCAAACAAACGTTTACAATAAAACGCAAACGGTGAGATTATTTACAATTCGCCTAATTAGTCACTCCAACGACGGCAAAGCGGCCATAAAAACCTGTCTGTAATTGTAATAAAATTCCGAGGAACTGGGTGGGGAAAACGAGGCGTTTCTAAATACACAGAAGATAATTTCTTAATTATGCGAAATCAGAAATAAATGCGAATCCAACGGAATATACAAGTCGTTTCCTGAAAGCGGTTTTCACACCGTAACAAACGACATTCTATATATACAATAATAATAAAGCAGTTTTTAATTTCTGACTATTAATGGGCAAATAAATTAATTTTATTTTCGCACACCAATCCGTGGCACTGGGTACGGAGCGAGACAATTGGGAATTTTAAAACTATGATCACACTATTACATTATAGACGATACTTCCGTGATCTTTTCTTTTGGTTTTGGAATAGAGGAGTTTCTATTAATTATAATAAAAAATTGCAAACCGTATGAAAGTATAAGTAAGGAAGGCATTTTCCAAAATGGATGCAGGTATCTTGCGGTCATCGTTTTATAAATCCTTTTTCACAATTTTTTTAATAGAAGTGCTGCTATGGATCTCTGCGCAATTGAAAAACGAACAACAGTTTTCAATGCAATATAGAAGCGACAGCCAATTTTCTTTCCAAAACCTCGTTTGGGGAGAAAGTCGCGCGCCGGAATATGTCAACTGCATTGACGTTTCATCCGAAAATGCCATTTAAAAGAAGACCCTAATTGGTCGTTTCAATTTTATGCGAATTTTTAATCTCACTTTAATTCACAGCGTCTTAGGCCCGATTTTTTCACCTCTTGATAATTTTATCTGCCTCGGAAACTATTATCGATACAATGGTTTCCAAGAACAATACCTGCTAGATGAATTTATCAGCAGGTGAAGAAATCGGGCCTTAGGGATCTTTCCATCTTCAATTTGAATATGATACTGAACTTGTATAAAACCAAAGTGGGTATTTAGGTGGAAGAAAGTTTTCTCAGGAGAGGAAAAGACAAAGTTGGTAAGGCGATGTATCCTTTTCCTTTCTCTCTCTTCAACCGTTAGGTATCGAGCTCTCTCATTTTACTGAGCTTTCTTTCAATTATCGTATTCATAGTGCCAGTCGTTTTCTGCGGGTCACTTGATTTTTACTTTACGAATTTTGCTTTATCTATCTTTTGGCTCCATATCTTACTCGGCCGCAGCAACCCTTCTTTCCGAGTATTCATTTAGAGGAAAAAGTCGTTCCAAAACATGCCACTGCAATGACATTTTGAAAAAGTCTTTTAAAGGAGAAAAATCCTATTGGTCCTTTGAATTTCATGTTTCTAATTTCCAATCTAATTTTCATCTCTGTCCTTTAATATTTTTAGAAAACCCACCAATACTGATTTTCCAATTTCTTGTCTAATCAGTCTCACCAACATAAACTTTCATCTTTTTCGTCACTTTTTTACAGAGCGTTCTCGATCCCTATGAAATTAGAGGATTTCGTGAATGAGATTAATATTATTCGCCAAATAGCTTTCAGTAATAAATTCCCTGACGAGGTTATTTCTCGTCTTTTTCATAAAATCCGTAATAAATTAATCAATAGATCTGTCTTTCCTACTCTGGTTGAGGATCCCACTGATCCTGATATAAAATATGTTTCTCTACCTTACAACGGAGTCGTTTCTGACAAACTTAAGTCCATTCTAAATAAATTGGAAGGTGTACAAGTAACCTTTTCGAATGATTATAACTTGACCTCAATTCTGACCAACTCCAAAGATGAGATCGCTTGTATGAATAAAAGTGGAGTTTATTCCATCACTTGTATACACTCCAACTGTAACTCTGTTTATATTGGTCAAACCGGTCGTAATTTAGCCACTCGGGTCAAAGAACATCTGTCCTCAGCTAGATTAGGAAAGACTGATTCTAACTTTGCCCTTCACCTTTTAGATTCAGGACACTATCCGGATCCTAATTTTAATGTCAAATTATTACATCAGTTACCTAAAGGTTTAAAGCTTAACATAGCTGAATCTTTAGAAATTTTCCTTTCTAAAATTGACAATACTGTCAACCTCTTGAATGATCAAATCACTTTCCCTCATTTTAACTTTTTTGAATCTATAAATTGGAACCATTCTTTGATAAATTAACCTCCTTTGTTTAACTCGTTGTTTATTGTTTAATGTTAATTTGTTCTTTGTTATTTACTCCTTATGAGTAACTTTTTTACCATCAGTCTTCACCGTAATTGTTTTTAACTTTGTTCTCCGCAATTTTGTTTCATTTATTTCATGTTGGTACTGTTTAGTAACTTACCACTTGTTAGTAACTTACACTAGGTTAAGTTCTTACTTTGTCATTTGTTAAGTAAAAATGGCCACATATTGCGTGGACTCTCGTCTATGGTTTGTTAACTTATTTTACTATTTATTACTTGTTTTTGAGTGCCAATCTTGTATTTTAGATTCGATAATGGTTATTCAATCGAAACATGTCATCAGTTATCAATTTACTACACGGATGAGCAAAATATAGCCAAGACTACACGTGCTTCTTTTAGTGACCTTCGGCATTTACGCTTTCTTCCATTTTGATTGTCACTAATATTATGGATAATCCACTTTTTTTTTTCTAGTTTCCTTTAATTCGCTTCAGTATCTTGGAAGTCGTTCCGTCTTCATAAATTTGATTGATAATCTGTTAAAGGAGAAGATGAACTTGGATAGAGCCGAATTGGGCATCTGCATAGGAAGAAGTGTTGTCAGAAAAGGATAAGGGAAATTTGGATAGTCAAAAGTCGTCTCCTCTTTCTTGGTCTTCTTTATTATAATCATAATTATGGAAATTTTCTATCTCTCATCTTACATATTATATATTGAGTTTACGATTGTGGAAGTTCTTTCATTTTTTACTTTTTAAATAAATTATATATTTCCCCTCCCGCTTTGAAGCACTTTTTATATCAAGTCTTAAACCTTTTTAATGGTCCACGGGGTTTGCTATCCAAAATCTTTAATTTTTGGTCGTGCCAACAAGGTTTCCGTGGACTTCACTGGTCCACTCAATTTCATTTAATTTATCATATTTTCCATATTACACATATTTTTCTCTGAATCATGTTTTTCCTCAATCATTCACAAAATGATAATACTTTATGTATCTCAGCTCAGCCAATTGCCCTCTTCACTCTACTACTTCTTTCTTTTATGATTTTAACATATTTCTTGATGATCAAACACTGAGCTTGATCAAGTTAATAAGAATTCTATCGGTTTGCATGGTTTATATCCGATTTCCTCGTCTAGGTTACATCCAACCCTTTTCATCTACTTTTTTTCTCTTTTTACCATGGTTCTTCACAGACGCGAAAAGAATACGATTCTATTCAGCAGGTCCAAACCATAATTGAAGCTGACTTACTTGAAAACTCTTTTTCGTTGACGTATGTCTTTGATTTACATTTTTTTTTTATTATTTAAGTAACATTTTGAAGAAAGGCGTGAAGGAAAAGGGAAAGGGAAATCTTATTTTAGTGTCAGATAGCTATCCTAAGGACAAAATCGTTCTGCAGAGATTCCAGCCACTCATAGGCGGACTGAACACCATCCCAATTTCTCTTCCTACCACAGTTCTTCAATTACACCAAAAGACGTCAATCCTATCCAGCTGATGCAAATCAGATTTAAAGCTAAATCTTTTGTTCCTCTTACTTTAAATCGCCTCCTTGTCAATCAACTTTCAACAGCTCCTGAGATTTCAATTCTTTTGCTTTATTTAAAGCAGCATCCCCATCTTGCTTGAAGTTGTTCAAAAACCTCGCAATGCTGAAGTACAATTGCATGAGATGGGTTTAACTTAAAGGAAAGTGTGAAGGGAAATCGGGATGGCTATCTTAAAATCAAAATTTTCAGCAGGATAGATTCAAGCCATCTGGGAAGTAACAAAGACGATCTTGAAAACCGGGAAGCATTCAAAAGAAGCTTCTGCCTATCATCGACCAATAAGTTAGTTGCCAGTGCTTTCCAAACTGTTCGAAGATCTTCATAAAGGAAGCGAATAAAGCTACTCATAGAAGAACTGAATATCATTCATCACATCTCCTGTTTTCGTCTTTTTACCACAGTCACGACATGAATAATCCAGTTAAGCTGTGGCAAATTATATTTAAAGCTATAAATCTATTCCATCTTTACTTTTATTGTTTTAAAGTTTCTCTTTTGTCTTATCCATTCCAATCTAAAGATCTTAAAGAAAGATGTCAAGGTAAATTGATGCTACGTTTTAGCATGAGATGGCCAGGATGTCTACAGGAAACGATTTAGGTGTCGACTATTTTTTGAGGATGATGTCACTGAAACTACCAAATTATTTTCATGCATGATTTCATTCTGAAAGCATTGCAGATGTAAAAGTTTTAGAAGGAGAGATGTTTCAAAACTATGGAAAGTGGAAAAGGATGACGTAAAACAAGAAGAAACTGAAGAAGTTGCCTACTGATTGGTTTAAAGGTCGAATTTGGTTAGTACTGGAATCGGTTTCTTCAATAAGCGAACTTAAACTGGTGCCACCAGGTATTCACGTAAAAGACCACGATTCGAAAGTGCTAATGAGAATAGTGAATTCCATGGAAAAACGCGTTTTCAATTTATTTCCATTATTCTATTGAGTATGAAGCGCATTTCTTCATAAAGAACCATCAAAGCTTCTTGCCGACGGGTGATTCCAAAAAAATGCCAGATATAATATGCAGCCACCTTTTTGGCGAAGCTTTTAGACTTCGGTTAAGCCACTTGGACCGGTGCTGCAATCTTTTTTAAAAAAAATCTTAAGAACGAAGTCTTTCGAATAACCATTTCAGCAACGATTCAGACCAGTAGCACTAATAACAATGACCTTGAAAACTGAGGGCAAATTCAGAAGAAGCTTCTTCCCGTCGCTCGCTAAGTTCGTTGCTAATAACTTTCAAATCATCAGAGAAGATCTTCATGAAAGGGCAACCATTGCCAGAAAAATCAAATCATCGCTTTGAACTTCGAAACAGGCACGGCACCATCGAACAAATGCAAGAAGACTTTGTCAACATTAGCTGCTTTTGTTTTACGATTTAAGTATGGCGAAATCATCTGAGCTAAGAAACTCAGCCTCACTTTAAATCAGTAGATAATTGACTGCAAAAGGAACAACGAGTTTGTAACTAAAACCACCAGGTGAGGTAACTGAGGATTTAAAAAGCTAAGTCACGAACGGGGAAGGGGAGGACGATGAAATCCTCCAAACATTTTGATCAGCCGTCGACTGCAAAGTGAACAAGCTTGTGAGAAAAATTGAAGTGAGGAGAATTCAAAATTTAAAGAAGCTGGTTCACGAAGGGGAAGGGGTAAAATCCTCATGTGTAGAACATTTTGATCATCTGTTGATTAAATAAATTGGTCGAGTAAGAAAGTGAGGAGAGATAAAGGAGGCTATCTGATAAACTGGGTAAAAGGAAAACAGCAAAAGTATTCAGAGATCTGGATAAATAAAAATAAACTGTTCGGTGGATGTTTTGTATTTCAACCGGGCCTTCGATGGAGGAAGGTTGACACTCTATTTTATGCAATCACGAAATACCTACCATGTTAGTACTTTTTAATACAATCATAAATAATAACCTAGAAAGTAGACCTCGTAATTAAGCAACATAACATACAAGTAATACAATCCGAGTGCCCCAAGAGTGTTGTGCATCCCTTTTATTTTATTTTATTTTGTTGATGGTTTGGCTTTTAGAAATGGTCGTTTCCTTGCCGAAACGTTATATTCTAAACGTCCTCTTGCTCCTTTGAACACCGCGATGAATATAAAAGTTTTTCTTTCTTTTTTTAACTATGTTTGCATTTCAACCACTTTGAAATTCTTCTAGATTGGGTTGTATTTGAACTTATTTATGCCTGTTTTAAAATTTAGAAATGTTCAGTGCAAATCATAAATTGGTCAAATGCGTAACTAAATTTTTTTTTCTCTTGTTCGAAAACCCAGACATTGATTATTTATTTATTTACTCGGAAACAGCGTGCCTAATCGCAAAAACATAAACAATCGCCTTTATAGGATATCGTAAAAGTCGAATTCCATGACCCAGATCGTACATATAATTTTGGCGGTTGCAGTCATTCGACACCTCCAATCCAATCAGCATTAGCAAAGTCTAACGCCGGCGTGAAGAAAATTATGCGCGAGTTGTGGGCAGAAACTTTCTAAAATTTTTGGCCGTTACACAATGTGCAAAAAAAAATTAGAAACCCAAGGATTTTCTTCATGTTGCTGCAACAAACGCAAGTTTTAAATTGGGTTTCTTCGCCACCGCCGAAGAGTTAGTAGATGAAAGGCAGATAATTTTTTTTTCTTAAGGCGCCACTTTCCTCGCAGAATTAACATAACACACGAAAAAGCTAAGTCAACGGCCTTAATAATAAGTTGTCACAGTGTATATGAAACAAGGAAACAACGCATTTTCTTTTGTTTTGTCGATTGAGGCGAAATAGCATTTCTCCTGCGCAAACGACCACTTACAAACAAAATTCCTTCCAAATCACTATCGGCCACCGATTAAAAAAACTTACACTTGTACGCTTATCTAAATAACTTTTGTAATTACTTCTGTAATTTTAAATTTTTCTAAAGCTTTCTAATCGCATGTAAGTGCGCACAATAATGCAAATTACAATAACAGAAAAAAAAAGAATTAAGTACGAATAAATTTTTGACTTTCTTAATTACATGTAGACATGCAGTAATAAAAATTTTTAATGTTATTAACCCTTAAATTATGGGTAACTTACTGATTGCTGACTTTAACCAATAGGAAGGGAATATTGTTTCCTTATCAGGAAAGATATTCTTTAACGCCCAGTTACTCGTGCGTTCAGCGTAGGCAGTAGACAATAATACAACGCACTCATCGGAAAAAAAATCTATTGTTTCAAACTCCACCAAAATGTGTAAGCCTTGGTTGGCAAAGGCCAAATAATACGACACGAATATACAAACATGTCGAATGAAACTTAAGTGACCATAAAACAAATCAAGGCGATGGATCGATCAGATCTGATCGAACAATGTGAAGACTTTTGTCCAAAAATTAATACTGAATTTATAAACTATTCAAACCAAATAACGTAATCAATTCTTGTCAAACTTTTTCAAGTCACACATCGCGACGTGTCATTATAAATAAAATAAATGAAACAGCAAAGCAAGATGTATACTTTACAGGTTAAGTGCAGCTGGCAGGGTCGGGTAGAGTCGAAATCGTCCTTTAGATGTCGGACTAAACCTGCAGCGTATTTGAAATTCGGCGGTAAATTTCACCTCACGTTGCCCGTGGTTAAAACAGCTTGCTTTCTGCTTCGGCGACGTTTCAGAAAATTGCCTCAGATGGATGATCAACTAGAAGGAAAGGGCCAAAGGAACTGTAACGGACGCGGTTTATTTTTCTACTAAGTTTAGGAGTGGTCAGCCTCAATACTTACCTGAAACTCTTTTTCCCCAAACAACACGACCCCCCCCCCCCCGCCACCGCGTTTTATATAAAACCGAACCTGCCCTTTTGATCACCGAGCCACTGTGAAAAGCAATTCTCTTGTTCGGTAGCCAATTTGAGTGAAAAGCCAAAAATATACTTTCAACGATGTTTTCCTCGAAAAGTCGAAACAGTGCCATTTTAGTTGCTTGAAGATTGTAATTTTTTTTCCTTTCGTTGTCGCTCTGCTTGCGTGGATGTCCTCTCCGGAATTCTTGATGAAGGTAAAAAAGTAAACTTAATATTAGTAAATAAAATAGAATGGTATTTTTAATAAATCTATTAAAAGAAAGAAAACAACAAACTAACAACTGACGCGTATTTATTAAGTACATAAACCCATTTAACAAGAGCATTTCTTCATGCTACGCTCATTAAATCTGTTTCGAAGTGGATTTAATTTTTATGTTTTTAAGTTTGGAAAAAAAATTCCGCTCGGCAGTAAATCTTGTAAATTTCCTTCTATTAAAGGCCGCAGTCTCATATTTTCTTGTTGAACACATTGCCATTTTCTTAAAAATTCATTTACTGCAATCGTAAACATGTAAATGGAACAGTTTTATCATTACTCGAACCGAGGTTTAAAACGATTAGAAATTTAAGAGCCAATTAATGAGATTTGGGTCCCTTTTTTTGACAGATCGATCCTTTCAATTTCTGTATTTCAAAACGAACTCTTAGACCAGGGATCCCTTACAAGAAAATAAAAATTTTCATAGACTCCCTTTGAAATTTAAGGCCGATTTCATAATAGGACTTTAAATTTAGAGTTATTTTAACCTAAAAAGTACATTTGTTTCCCTATTTTTAAAGTGACTTTAAATTAAAGCTTCCTTAAAGTCTGATTATGAGAAACACAACCTCCTCTTTTGACCAACGAGCCACTATGGAAAGTAATTTCCTTGTTAGATAGCTAGTTTGAGTAAAAAGCCAAAAATACGCTTTCAACGATGTTTTCTTCGAAAAGTCGAAACGGTACCATTTTCATATAAAATAGCGACATCTTACTATCGCTTTTTGACCTAACATTGCAGTGTAAGATGTCGCTATTTTATATGTTCATCATTCTTACATCGCAATTGCGAATAAATTGGGCAAGTCGTTTTTGGTCTGCAGTGGGAATGTCGAGCTACGTTTCTGCTGAAGAAGCCCCAAGCAGGGCTGAAACAGCTGTCCAGAGGCTGCTCGAGGTTCTCACTGCAATCAAAAACGATTTGCACAAAAAAAAAAAAAATTTTCTAAGGTACCATTTTCGTTGCCCGAAGATTTTTCTGTTTCGTTGTCTCTCGGCTTGCGTGGATATCTTCTCCGGAATTCTTGATGAAGGTAAAAAGTGAACTTAAAATTAATAAATAAAAGGGATTGGTAATTTTAACAAATCTATTAAAAGAAATACTAAAGGAAATAATACAAAAGAATAACATCTGACGTCCATAAATAAATAAATCTTTTATATTTTCAAAAGCGTATAGATAATAATAGAAGCAAACAAAACTTTATAAAAATAAAATGATAAAAATAGTAGGAGAGAGAGACAAGGATCGATCTATCGATTGCAGTGATTAGATTTTAAGCGATATGTTATCTCATCAAACTGAATCGATTTTTTTTCTCGTAATCCAAAAATTAAGGAGGCACAATGATTTTATACAAAACAAAGGAAAGATTTTGTTCAGAGCGGGTTTAGATACACTAAAAAAAACATTTCGCGGGAAAAGCGTTTGCCTTCCGTTCACGAATTTCAACCTAGAGAAAATTACTGAATTTAACAAAAGAAAATTACATCAAAATTCAATTTAGAATCGCCCGATACTACTATCTCGCGATTTCCCTCTGCGTACCAGTGGCGAGCTTCTACACTAGAGGCTTTCAATAGCTGAATGTTATTTTGTGCTATTTTTTTCGAGCTTCTCGCGGACTTCAGACTGAAGCCTGGGGTGCTGAATCGACAGAACGTTCCAGATTAAACAGAGAAATGAAACATAAAGATTTTATCAGATGTCTAGACGCTTTCAATAGCTGGATGTCATTTTGTGGTATTTTGTCGAGCTAAAAAAGTTTAAGATCGAAATGTGAAAAAAAATTAAAAATTAAAAACTGTGTGAAAAGTGCACGCAAAAGAAAATAGTTTTAAAGATTGTATTTTGAAACTGTTTCAAACAATTTTATAAATCATTGCATTTCTACGTGCTGAATATTCGAACCTTTACGCTTCTTCTGGGGAAGAAAGAGAAAAAACCTTCAAGTTTAAGATCGAAATGAGGAAAAGAAAACACATTAAAATTCATAGAATTGCAGTTATTATTAACAACTGTGTGAAAGGTGCACGCAAAGGAAAATAGTTTTAAAGATTGTGTATACTTTGAGACTGTTGATTAAAAATTAGAGGGAGCGGTCGAATTTCTTCAAATTAAGGAACAAAACTGACTAAAAAGAAAAAAATATGTAAATTTGCATAATACAGGGTGTTCTTTTACTGTGTGACCATAAAAACAACCTCAGTGTAAGTACACGAAATGCTACCTTCTGCGGGTATTTTTTGGTGGCTACCGTATTTTTATAAGTCTTTTAAAAATAATATGAAATGAGAAATTAGAATTTGCTTGTACCTCGCTTTTAATTTGTTCGGCAATTACGAACCGCAGCTTCTTGAATTGCACTTTAAAATACTTAAACTCGTAATTACTTGCAGTGAAATAAATTTAAAAAAGTTAATTGTAAACGAGTTCACCGACCAGATGATCGGAGCGGCGCTGATTTACGTCGTTCCTGCTCAAGATTCAGTAAGGCACTGACCCTGGCCTACTTCGGCTGCGGATCGTAATTGAAGAAGCGGCTGCGTTCCACTTTTAGCTATGCCAGCAGTTCTCAAACGGTTTAGTGAAAATCTGCCACTGCATTTTCTCAAGAACTATTACATTTATGTTAAGAGTTTAATCGTTGCCATTTATGGTGATATATTGCAGGTTTAAATATTTGCACAGAGTAAAAGAACACCCTGTCACCCTGTATGTACTAAATTATAAATAAGCAGTCACAGAGAAAATGAAAAATTGTAAAATATTTTTAGTTTGATGTACAAAATATTTTTCATGTACAAAAAAAAAACAGAAACGAAAAATTTTGAAATCGCATCTAATCACATAAATACGAAATCCACAAAGCAAAATAAAACAAAGTTCAAAGCACTGAAGATGCCTAGCAACAGAAAAGAAATAATAGAAGAAGATTAAAACGCAAATCGTCAAATTAAAAAACAAAGGAATTAAGGAAGGAATTAAAAGCGCATGAATTAATAATAAAGAAGAAGAAATTAACAAATTCCTGGCGAAGAATAAAATTAAAAAAGAAAACATCTATTTAAATCGAAGATCGATATGACCGGTAGAACAACATTTTATAATATATTGTTGTAAAGCGAAACTAAAAATTAAAAGAAAAAAGCAAGGAAATTTAAAAGCGACAAGCAAAATTCAAAGAACTTATTGTGCACTTTGATCTGGATAAAAAAAAAAACTGTAGTGTAAACTAAGGTGTTTCGATTCCATTTCTGGTCAAATCAAAATTAAGTGGCATTCAATTTTTTCGCGTTTAAACAATTTTCACGCTCGTCACGACTGAGCTGCCGGCTTTGTGCTGAAGTTAATTTCCCCAGCACAATATCTTGCTGATACTCAGCTAGGTAGCAATGACTTCTCGCTTACTTCAAAACCACGCATAAATTAATCGGTTAAGCCGAAGCGATTACCGAAGTGACTTAAGTAATTAAATAATAGACAAAAGAAGGAATTAAAAGCACTGCAGCGCGTGGATTAATAATAAAGAAGGAATGAAGAAATTCTCGTGGAAGAACAACTTTCAAGAAAATCAATCAAGATCGACGTGGCGGTAAGAGAAACATAAATTGTTGCAGACTACGACGAAATTAAAAATTGTAGAAAAGAAGTAAATTTAAATGCGACAAGTAAAATTCAAAGAACACACTTTCTGCGAACTTTAAGTTGAATCAAACTGTGGTATAAACTAGAGTGATGCAATTCCCTTTTTAATTTCTAGCCAAGTCAAAATTAAGTGGCGCTCAATTTTTCGCCTTTAATCAATTCTCACTTACGCTCGTCACGACTGAGCCGCCGGCTTTGTCTTGAAGTTAATTTCGCCAGCACATCTTACTGATACTTGGGTAGTTACCCATGGCTCATCGCTTCCTTCATAACCACGCGTAAATTAATAGAATTAATTAAATTAACGATTAGTAGATTACCGAAGTGTCTTAAGTTGCTTTTAGTTATTTCTAGATATCTGAAACTTTCCACTTGTTTTATCTGGTTCCCCCCAATTTTCGTTTTTTCTTTTGTTTCGGATAACCTTTAACCTTCTTGTATTTTATTTTCATCTTTCGTTCGTTTTTAGTTTGCTTTATTTTATAACCTATAAATTATAAAGTGTAAAAAAATAAATTAAATGAAAGAGTGTGACGATAATAGCTGAACACAATAACACCAAAAAAAGACACAAAGGTAAATAGATACGTTATTTAAAAGATTTTATGTTTATATATTTACCCCAGTGACGTACTCAATTATTTTTTCTCGTGGGCTAATTTTCTCAGTTAATTTTTAAATAGGAATCATAGCAAGTCAAGACGAGAAATTTTATTAGAAATCTCTCGCGGATTTAACGACGCCATGCATCGCGATGCTTCCTCATTAATATTTATAACTATCGTCACAAAGGTCGATCGATGTTAGCCCCGTGTCACCTCTCCGTAAGGTCAAAGTTTATCGGCGGATCAATTTTTCCCCGGGAAGAGAGAATGCTGCGATACGGATCTTCTCGGCCTTTAGAATGGCGACGCAATTATTACCAACTTACAATTATTATTACAAAATGGCAGGTTAGAAGGCTTTGTGAAGCGAGGAAGTTCCAATTTATTAATCGAGTTCGCCCACTTGTACGGACCTCTCGCTAATTGGGACTGTCCGTGGATGGACGATGATGCATTTGCATCACAATGATGCAATCGAGCTGAAGGAATTGTCTAATTAGTTAATTGATCGATTCATTTCGAATTGGTTGGGGAGTCACAGAGTAGTTTTATTACCGGTAGTGGCTGGAGCAGTGGCGTAGCTATAGGGGTTGCAGAGATTGCAACCAAACAAACAATTTGAACTGAATAGAAATAGGTTATAGGGCTGCAAGGATCGTACAAGAACGCTTATTCAGCTCAAATTGTTTTTTGGGGAGCTGTTCTGCGATGAGACGCCACAGGCACCTGTTTTGAAGCCTCAAGTAAAAATTAAAATTTTTATTACATACAGGATGATTCAAAGTAAGTGTCCGACCCGTTAACCACCAAAAAACAAAACAAAAGTTCTCTATGCATAAAGGATCTAGTATGCATAGCCTCTAAGATAAAAAGCATTGAACATTCAGATAAGAATTGGTTGATGGGGGCACTCGTGCGGAAGTATTGTATCTCAAGAACAATGAACCCTCGCGGAGCAGAAGGAAATACTAGCGTTTACCTAGAAACAAAACTTTAAAACGTTTTTGTTCATGGCTTTTTCGGAAAAAAGAAATTGTAACACGCAATTCATTCTTTCAGACATCGAACTTATGTATGCATACTTAAGAGATGAATCATAATTTCCATTTTTGACTCAAAGGAGGTTGATGCGTGGAACGTCTCTGATATATTTATTTTATTTATTGCAAATTGTTACTTGGATGACCCTAATAAATACACTCGTAACGGGTCCGATATTTATTCTGAATCACCCTGTATAATGCTTCTATAATACAAGTGACAAACTGATTTATAAGATTTCTGATTAATGTATACATATTTTCAAATAGAAAAGAATATTCTGTACGCCTGAAATGAACACAGAGACGAAGAAAATCAAAAAAGAAGAAATTTTTGTTGACTGTCTCTCTCTCTCTTTTTCAGACACGCGCTGAATCGTCTTCATCTTAAAACTGGGGGGATTCATTTTTAGGGATATTATCGGCCATTCCAAAACAACTGAGAAGCGCTAAAAAAGCTTCTCAAAAATATATTCCAAGCAACGATTTCGAATGAGTGACTTCGCGAAGGTAGTAGCTGCAGTGCCATCTGTTATTCTAAACCGTAACTATGTACTCTGTATTTGTGGGGAAACAATTGCAAAACAAGTGAAAAACAGTTCAAGAAATAAAAGCAATTTTTCTTTTAATTAAAGGGAAACGCCTTTAAAACAATTGGAAAACGCTAAGAAAACTCAAGAAACACGTTTTAAGCGTCTGTTTTAAATGAATGACAATTGTGGCGCCATCTGTTAACCTGTCCCGTAAGCTTATAATTTGTCGGGTAAATATTTCTAAACGAAAAACGGTAGCATCAACAACTTCGAACACGTACAATTTTAAACACAAAATAGGTAAAGCCAATGAATTTACAATCATCCGTGGCGCCATCTGTTACTGTGCGCTGGTACCTTGTGCTCTTTATACCCTTTATTTACCGAAGAGCAACCGGGAAAACCTAACGCCGTTGAAGAAAAATGTTCTTAAAATTACTTTAAATAAAAAAAAGAAACATTTGTGGCGCCCAACTGTTACAATGAGAGTCGTAACTTTGTCCTCTTTATTTGTGAGGAAACAATTGTACTCTTTATACTCTTTATTTACCGAAGAACAACCGGGAAAACCTAACCCCGTTGAAGAAAAATGTTCTTAAAATTACTTTAAATAAAAAAAAAAACATTTGTGGCGCCCAACTGTTACAATGAGACTCGTAACTTTGTCCTCTTTATTTGTGAGGAAATAATTCAAAGAAAAAATTAAAAAAACAATTCAAGAAATAACGTTCCATAAACGCAAGTTAAAAATAGTTTCAAAAAGCTGAAAACGAATTTTTTCGAGAAACAATTTAAAGGTATTCCGATTAGCGCTATCTTTTCTAACCTAACATTTTCCCAACACTTGTAGGGTAATCCAAAAGCAATTGAAAAATGCCCTTTAGCGTTTCATTAAAATAGTTGTATAAATTTTTTTCAGTTTTGCTTTCTTAATAATAAAAAAAAATTCTAAGTAGAAAGTTTTTTTAATCTCAAACCGGACAGAAAAATGAAGGGAAACACACTCAACGTTTCGCTATAGATTTATAGCTTCGTCAGGAGTGAAAAAAAGTAAATAAACAAGTTGTCAAGAGAAACAAGTCGTCAAGAGAAACGAAAAGGTAACATGATTTTTAAACTAAACTACGAGTTGTTCGGAATAAAAGTAACGAGAACTAATTAAAGCAACTTTTTTTTTTTTTTAATATATAATATTAATTAATTGACAGATCTATATCTTGTTTAAAGAGTCCAAAAAACTACAAAATATGTCATTTAAATTTTCAAAGTCCGTACGTTTATTAATAGAATTTCCAGACATTTTAATTTTACACATTTCTATGAAACGTCTTTTAAAATATTAGATTCACTGTACAAAATGTCAGTATTATCAAAATCAAAATTATGATAATTATTGATAATACTGACATTTTGTACAGTGAATCTAATATTTTAAAAGACGTTTCATAGAAATGTGTAAAATTAAAATGTCTGGAAATTCTATTAATAAACGTACGGACTTTGAAAATTTAAATGACATATTTTGTAGTTTTTTGGACTCTTTAAACAAGATATAGATCTGTCAATTAATTAATATTATATATTAAAAAAAAAAAAAAAAGTTGCTTTAATTAGTTCTCGTTACTTTTATTCCGAACAACTCGTAGTTTAGTTTAAAAATCATGTTACCTTTTCGTTTCTCTTGACGACTTGTTTCTCTTGACAACTTGTTTATTTACTTTTTTTCACTCCTGACGAAGCTATAAATCTATAGCGAAACGTTGAGTGTGTTTCCCTTCATTTTTCTGTCCGGTTTGAGATTAAAAAAACTTTCTACTTACTATTTTCATCGGACAAGAACAAACTTCAAAAAAAAATTCATTCATTTTAAGTAGGGTTGCCAACTCTAAAATTTAAAAACCAGGACAAAGCTACTTAAAAATCCGGACAAGCGACAGCAGCGAAGATATTTCACTTGTAATAAAAAAATTAATTCATTTTACGTCTACAATCTACAAAGTTTGCACTTTTTATGCAATGGGGAATGCGAGCGTGTGCAACGCGATTGACCTACTGAAATGGATGCTGATGCCGCATAATTATGTACTGCACATAATTGCAATAATTTCGAAATGAATTTAGTTTACTTTCTGCAATAAAATTCTTTAATTGAGAGTCACTTTTTGGGTTTGGGACCTTGCTGAAAATGGAGCCATTTATCAAAACCCGCCCGGACGTTCCCGGACTGCCGTAAAATCCGGACATGTCCGGTGAAATTTCGGACGTATGGCAACCTTAATTTAAGCAAAAACAAAAATTATATTCGCCTTTATATCAATCTTCTTGTAATATAACTTACTGGAATATTAATTAAGTTTTCCTTGACGAATTGTTAATGAGACGATCACTTATTAATTCCTCAAAATTGATTTTTAAAGTTTAAATCAGATTGTTACAAGCGTTTTTTTATTTTCGAAACAACAGATTGTTGCAAGAAAGTATTCGCTGTCCTGTAGTGTGTTAAAATTAGAATAAAATTAAAATAACTTTGTAAATAATTTTTTCTCACCAATGCCGATGTTCTATTCAGACCCTGTAGTGTATACTTCCCAATATACACTAGTGTATGTTTCATACATACTTTCAGAGTTGCCAGCAACGGCGCGCGCGGCGCGGCAATTTATACGTCAAATTTATTTTAAATTCAGAATTCTCGTTTCGTGTTTTATTATATTATATTATTATACCTACGTAGATGAGAAAATGTGCGAGGAATGTGAAAAATGTAAAATATACCATAATTTTCACTACTATCTATTCATTTATTTCTTTTTGATGAGTGCATAACGGTGTTCAGTCCAAATTTACTGTGTTGGGAAAACTACAAATAACTTTCTGCAGATTTTTATTTTAAGTAATTATTAGCTTCCGGAAGCTTCAGATATCCTTATCTGAAAGAAGAGTTTTAAGCCAATAATTTACTTAAAATAAAAATCTAGAAAGTTATCTGTTGTTTTCTCAACACAGTAAATCTGGACTGAACACGATTATGCACTCATCGATTCAATTAAATTAAACAGGTTATCAGGAAAAACTAATACACGTAACTAATAAGTGGCAAGTGTCGATGAGGAATACATGTTACTATTCAAAATATAACCGTTACAGTGCTGCCAATGGTATTAAATCTAAGATCTCGCAAATTCTAATGAAAATTCTCGCTTTTTTCCTCACTTTGAAAAATGATTAAATACCCGGTGTCCAACAATTATTGGACGCTATTATTTTTTTTTTCTTCTAGCGATTACTAGATACTTCAGTATTTTATTAGATCTTAATAATCTGTTTTAATTTACCTCCATAATTTTAGTTTTCGGTTAGTTTAGTGATTCAGGCATTTTCTTTTTCAATTTATACTCTTTTTATTTGTACAATGTTAAGTTGTAAATGAGACAAGTGTTTTTATACTTAGGTCTGAACTTCGCCTTGCGATTGTGTTCTTTATTTCAAGATATACAATTTATACTCCTACAAAATATTGTAATTTATCATTAACACAATAAAGACATTTGATATCGGAGACCCATGCACTTCTGCGCAGCCCATATGGCGCAACAGACGGTAGCTTATATAGAACCTAAGAACTATAATAAGTTGCCGCCTCAGTAGCCAAGTGTGTAGAGCGAAAGGTCTGATAAACTAACAATCAGAGCAACCTAGGTTCAAATCCACGAGGAGACTTAAAAAGAGACGTGCACATAAAAGCCCAATAAATCCCTAATAATGGAAAAATTGGCAAAAACCCGCCTTTCTAAAGGCGAATACCCTGAAGACGGTAGCCGACAAGTTGCTACCGAAACGTCGGATTACATCTATCCAACGAATGGTGGAAATAGTCCAACAAACAGACGTAACAACGTAAACAACCCACCATTAACAACTTTCAGAAAACGTTTACAAACTCGGTATGGACCCGAAGTAAACAGGTCTTTCAGACTATTGGAAAAGACCAAAAACAAACTTGCCAAGGAAGAAAACCATCTAACCTTCCTATGCAGAGCTAGGGATAATCACGTAATCCCCAAAGGCTTGAAGATCCGAACACCGTTCCAAAATGAAAGAACTAACAGGATTTCGGAAAGAGCTAGCCAAGCACTATTAAGAGAAAGAATCAAACATCACAGATTCTCAAAGTACAGACTAACTCAACAGTGTAATAACATCGAAAGGGTTTTACAAGACACAATTGAAGAAGATGACCACGTAAGTATCCAGGCATCAGTATTACGAAGTTATAACAAAACATTCCAAGCTATAAAGGAAAAACAAAAAAGAAAACTGGACGACCTCACAAAGAAAAGAAATAACAAGTATAACGGTACAGATCCAAACCGAACTGTGATCAACCTAACTGAAAGAAGACTTGATGAGGCAAGCATTAAAGTACTAAATAAAGGAATGAACTTCGCAATAGCTCCAAAAAAGACACCAATTATAGACCTGGTTATGGCAATAGAGGAAACGGCACAAAGAATAGAGGACAAGGTCAACGTAGAAGATTACAGGTGGAGAATGAGAGCCGCTTTAGAAAACGCAGCAAACAAGAAAATTCTTCCGAATATCACAAAAACCGAGATGAAGGCCTTGAAAGAACTGAAATCAGACAACACCATTAAAATCCTACCAGCAGATAAAGGGAATGCGACAGTAGTGATGGACAAAAAGACCTATGAAGAGAAAATAAAAGAAGTCCTAATCGCAGGACAATACACAGAACTAGTAAAAGATCCCACTCCTGCAGTGGAAAGGAAAATTTACAAGACTCTTCATAAGTACAAAGACCAGTTCACGTACCAACAAAGAACTAAACTTACACCGCACTACAGCAAACCCCCTCATCTGTATGGTCTTCCAAAAATACACAAGGATGGAATACCATTAAGACCGATTATCAGTTCCAGAGAATCACCAACACAAAACTTCGCCAAATTCCTACTACATACCATAAATCCATTATCAGGTAATACGAATTCATCAGTTAAAAACACGGAGCACTTTATAGAAAATATAAAGGGCCAAAGAATAACCAGCCAAGATATACTGGTCAGCTTCGACATTGTAAGCCTGTTTACAAATGTACCGACAGAAGCAGCTCTGAACATTGTGAAAGAAAGACTCTCCAATGATGTAACCCTATCGGACAGAACAACGCTGAAAGTAGAGACAATAATGGAATTACTTAACATATGTGTAAACTCCACCTACTTCCAAGTAGAAGAGAAATTCTACAAACAAGAATTCGGTATGGCAATGGGATCCCCATTATCTCCAGTCCTAAGCAACATATACATGGAGGAATTTGAACGAAAATCAATAGACCAGTTTGACTGTAAACCAAAATTGTGGTTAAGGTACGTCGATGATACCTTTGTGATATGGCCACATGGAAGAGAAAACCTTAATAGATTCCTGACACACCTCAACAACCAAGAAGAATCTATCAAATTCACCATGGAAGTCGAAGAAGAAGGAAAAATTCCCTTCCTGGACGTACTGGTCCAAAGAAACGAAGAAACATTCCAGACAAAGGTTTATAGGAAACCTACTCACACAGGACGATATCTCCACTTCGACTCAAACCACAATAACCAGGTCAAATTAAGCGTAGCAGAGTGCTTATACAACAGAGCACGCACCATTTGTTCAATTCCGAACGAAAAAGAAAAAGAGTTAGAAAATGTCACCGAAAGTCTAAAGAAGAACGGCTACCCCAACAACATTCTACAAAAAGCCAAAGACAAAACAAACAACTTAGGACAAAACGTGAATGACCTCCCTCCTACCACAACCAACCCAACAAACGCCAATGAGGAAGTTATATGCACAACAGTAATTCCGTATATAAAAGGTGTCTCCGAAAAAATCAGAAGAATAGGGAAGAAATACAAAATCAGAACCGCATTCAAATCCTCAAACACTATAAGGTCAATGTTAACTAGGACAAAACCTGACAACGAGGACCAAAGAACGAAGAATTGCGTGTATGCATTGCCCTGCGAATGCGGTAGGGAATACATAGGAGAAACAAAAAGACCTCTAAGAATCAGGGTAAAAGAGCATAAAACCCTAACACAAAATGGAGAAATAACGAAGTCGAAAATTGCGGAACATGTTTGGGAAGAAGATCATAAGATAAAATGGGAAGAAGCAATGGTAATATCAAAAGAAGAAAGAACCATTCGCAGGAAATTGAAAGAAGCAGCGTACATCGGAACTTCAATATACCCCATAAGCCAAGCAAGCCTGGAGATTAAAGACCTGTGGATTCCAATCATAAGGGAGAACCTTAAAAGAAAAACACGAACTGACGCTCAAGAAACTGGCCCAACAGAGAAGTATGAGTCAACGATACTTGATATCGGAGACCCATGCAATTCTGCGCAGCCCATAAGGCGCAACAAACGGTAGCTTATATAGAACCTAAGAACTATAATAAGTTGCCGCCTCAGTAGCCAAGTGTGTAGAGCGAAAGGTCTGATAAACTAACAATCAGAGCAACCTAGGTTCAAATCCACGAGGAGACTTAAAAAGAGACGTGCACATAAAAGCCCAATAAATCCCTAATAATGGAAAAATTGGCAAAAACCCGCCTTTCTAAAGGCGAATACCCTGAAGACGGTAGCCGACAAGTTGCTACCGAAACGTCGGATTACATCTATCCAACGAATGGTGGAAATAGTCCAACAAACAGACGTAACAAAATAAAGACATTATTATTATTATTGTTATTATTGTAGTTCCGGGTGGCATGAACTCAGTCTGGTGTTGGACCATATTTTATAAAGTATCGATACTATGAATCCGTACGCGTAATAATAATAATCACAGTGTTTTCTCGTCACTAAAGTATAAACATAAAACTCGCAACCACCAGAATGAATTTACTTTAGCTCCTGTGTAATTAACGAGAACGGGGGCAAGCTAGCTCTGAGAAAGACAATTCCGCTGTTCCGAGCCAGTACTCAATTGAAAAAGTCCAGGGCGTCAGGAGAACCCCAGCTGATACCGCGTACTGCGGAATCCGTCCTCCAGGGCTCGCAACGTATGCTAAAATTTCGAAAACTTTCAGGATGACAACACTTGTGCTTATAAAATAATTGGTTCGTTGCCACCACAAAAACAACACTACGTACTTAAATCGTATATGATATTCACAACTTAAATTCACGTCGACACTCGGGTCTAACTTAAAGAGGCCAAACGTTCGTAAGTAGCGTTAACTATACGCAAGTCAAACTGTTATTAACTATAAAATAATATAAATCTGTGAATCTATAAATGTGAAACGGTTATTTGTTATTTACAAACAAAACGTACCTACAGATTACTCAGTGCGATAAATGACTGATGCACTTACAAGTGCCGAAATAACTGAGTAGTAAGCGGCTTGTCTTAACTAAATATCAGTATTAAACTTACGTTAGATTTTTGATCCTAAAATTGGCTATGCTGTATTCTGATATCAAGCACTTGTCGATTTCGTTCAAGTATCAGATGTGGTAGCGACCTCTCGTGGCGGTTCGCTGAGCTGCTGTTGTATTGCATGGAACGTTGACCTTCTAATAAGACGCTATCTTGTAGGCCGTTGTCCCTCAAATGACGTCGAAACAAGAGGGAGGAATTAAATAAGCGGTTTTCTGTGTGGGAACAAAGAAATCTAATATGAGCACGGGTCATTGGAATGACGTCACCTAAGTACCTGACTATTTAACGCAGAAACGGAAGATTCGCTTGTAATAAGTTGTTTATAACAACTCCACAGTTTCAGGAAGGAGAAATAATACCGCCGTTATCAGTCTAGCTGATTCGAAATATGCATAAGAAATTACAGCAATTCACGGAAGTATGTAACTCGTGCTGGCGTAATGCCGAGAGGCGATAGAGCAAGAGACTGGAAATAAATTCTCACACGAACACAATATCGGCCCAATCAGATTACAGTTACAGGTAACCTAGAAGACGTTTACGATAATTGGAACGGTACATGGATCGGGGTAGAAAAGAGTTAGACATAACGAATGCGTTAAATGCAAGTAAGAGAGAGAGAATAGATTAACCGGTATATATCGCTCCAATTAACGTAAACGCCTAATGAGAGCATTCTATCAACACGCTTAAATCGGAAATGAACAGTGCGGCCAACGGTCAACAACTAATACGCACCACACATGAATATTTAAAAGATCCAGGGAATTAAACTGTAATAAACCATAAATTAGTAACCAAATGAACCAGGATCAGTGACCAAAATGAAGGTACCGTTCTTAAATGCAACGATATTCGTAATATCTAATAACTATCGATACACTTTTTTTTTTAAATCCAAGTCTGTATTAATATTATAAATGTCGGAAAGTTCATAATAATGGAAAATGTTGTGTATGTTGAAAAATAAAAATTACAAAATTTTAAAAATAATAAAGGAAAATGATTTTTCGATATTCTATGCAACAACAAAAGCCTAAATGTTTGTTCTTAAACGTTACAAAATGAAAAATACGGGTGCAGTATCTCATGGCGTTTTCGACTTACCACTCTGGAGCACTCTGAGAGTATCTCCATCCTCTATTTTTACATGGGGTTAAAACAAGATGGAGATACTCTGAGAGCGCATCCGAGCAATCAGTTGAAAACGCTGTTTCGTTTGTACGTTCGTTCGCTTTGTGCTTAATGCAGACCGCCGCCCATTTTTACCTTTTGGTGTTAACTGTTTCGGGTATTCACCAAATTTAAATTGAACTGAGTCAAATAACGGATTGTATACACATTCATGGCCCCGGTGGGTTTCGAACCCATGCTGCAACGTCACTTGACCTCCAAAGTCGGCTAGGCTAAACACTCAGTCACGCTTCAGCCAGTCAGAAACGCTATTAGCGTAAAGTAAATGTGCGTGCGGGAGTCAGGGAGCTAAGGTTGGCAACCCTACACATGAAACGTAAAATGATGGCATTAAATATGTATTGAGAATGTGGTATAAATAAAGCCTTTGAACAGGAGTGTGTCTTTCCCTGCACCCAAAAAATACATTGCAGGTAACATAAAAATTTGTTTTATAATGTGCTGCCATCTTAAGATTGAAGAAATACTAACGCATGTTAGTTTGCATAAGTTGGCAACGTTGTTGTGGTGAGAGTGGACGCGTTCTGAATTGTGGCTAGGTTTAAAACTTGGTCAGTCTGGCCGTTCTAAAATTCGGAAATTGTTATTATATTTAGTTTAACTATAATTTGATTAACTTAATTTAAATTCTGAAATTGTCATATTTAAATTTAACTTTAATTTGATCATTTTGTTTAACAAAAAATAAACTTAAATTTTCATTCCTGAGATTAGATTTCTACATTTGTGACGTCACGTTGGCTAACAACGCCTACCACTCCATAAGCAGTCGCCGGCTCCATGAAGTTAGCACTTGCAATAATGGCTTATTGGCGAATTTAGCTAGAGACCTTATAATAAGATTCGTAACTAAGTTTTGGTTGGCGCCGCCATGTTATATCACAAATTGAAACATGACAACTGTCAAACGTAACAGGTGAGAAGGTAACGCCTACTTTTCTTCCTTTCCAATCCATAGCTAATTGTTGTGAACTAACATGGCGGTATTGTCCAGACTCACTAATTAAAGGGTCTCTAAATGTAGTTAAGCGACACAACCTCTGGCGGAAATATTTAAACTACGCAGTAAGTGGGAAATTCTTGTGTTGCTACGATCTGCATGGTTCCTGTTCAGTAATTTGTATTTGAAATAATACACAATTAATTTTTAAGAATATTATAACAAAAATATAATTATTAAAATCATCACAGAATATCTCAAAAAAAAAAGAACTTAACCTTTTTGCTGCTACAAATAACGTTATTAACAAATTAAATCAAAAACGATTTGCAACAAAAAGTTATTAACAACATTTTGTATGTAGAATTTAGTGACAATAATCTTCAAAAGTATTTGAACTGATCTTGAAAACACTAATCCATAACTGGATAAACGTAATGAATAAAGAGCGGATTCTATGCTAAATGCATATTGCATGCATATTTTGCATATTTGAGCATTTTGTTCAATTTTCGCATATTTCTTAAAAACGTGCATATATATGCATATTTGAAAGAATTTGTGTCGAAGTGAGTAAATTTTTTCCTGAATTCTTAATTCGTCAGAACATGTTGTTGCATTAATTAGGGTCTAGTTTGCACCCTTCTTGGGCTTAAGCAGGCAGAATTTTCCAAGTAGTGAATTAGGGATTTCCAAGTACTTTCTTAACGATGCGGTGGGGCGTTCATGTTTGCAATATTGTTTCATCACTTCTTCACGGATTATTAGTCGATTATTGCTGCGAACGTTTAGTTCTTCCGTAAAAGTATTTTTGTTTGTGAGAAGTGCAATATGCCGAAAGACAATTCGAGCCTGGTTAATTCCTGGATCAGAAGCTATCCCGAGCTTGCTTACACCAATGGAAGCGTATTCTGTAAAGCCTGTAGTAAAATGGTAAGTTTTAAGTTTGTTTTCTTCCTCCTTAGGTAAATATTTGCTTGGTTCTTGAATATTGAAAGTTCAGACAGTTTAAAAAAATTCAAGTTCTTGTTGTAGATACCAACCCAACGAAAATTTTCGGTCACACAACATGTCGGGACAGAACTACACAAGTCAAAATGCAAGAAGATGAATGAATCGAAAACATTTCAATTACCCTTAGACAGTGGACCGTCGTTGATGACTTCATCTAATGAACAACAAGAATTTAATGCTGATTTATGCGAGGCGATGATTTGTGCAAACATACCTTTGAAAAAAACTGCAAAATTCTATTTTTAAAAGTTTTTTGGAAAAATATACCAAGAAAAATGTTCCCGATGAAAGTACGCTAAGAAAAAATTACGTGCCTCGCATCTACAACGATACTCTAAAAGAAGTCAAGAAAATCGTAGAAAATCAATATATTTATTTTATTGTGGATGAAACTACTGATTCTTGTGGGCGTTACATTGTAAATTTGTTAATAGGGTCTTTGCGGGAAGATAAACCTAGTGAATCTTATTTAATAGCCTGTACACAGTTAGCCAAAACTAATCATTTAAGTATTTTGAGATCTGTTAATGAATGTTTTATGAAATTTTTCTCACCTAATGTAGTTCCTACTGAAAAAATTTTACTTATGGTATCAGATGCTGCCCCTTACATGGTTAAAGCCGGGCAGCAATTTAAAACAATTTATAAAAATTTAGTTCACGTGAGTTGTTTAGCTCATGGATGTAACAGAGTAGCTGAACATATTAGATGTGAATTTTCTGATGTAAATCTACTAATTAGTACCATTAAAAAAATATTTGTCAAAAGTCCCCTACGAGTTCAGTTGTACAGGGAAAAATTGCCGAATGTACCTTTACCTCCCGAACCAGTGTTGACTAAGTGGGGAACTTGGTTGGAAGCGGCAATGTTTTATGCTGAACATTTTGTAGCAATTAAGGAATTGGTTGTAGAGTTTAATGCCCAAGATAGTGCTGCTATTGCAAAGGCACAAAATATTGTAACAAAAACTTCATTGGCAAATCAACTGAACTTCATCAAAATGCATTACAGTTTTGTAATACAAACTATAAACAATTTAGAAAAACCGAAAATGTCTTTAATAGGATCCGTTAAAATTGTTAAAGAATTTAAAGAGAATATTTCAAAAGTTCCAGGTAAAATCGGCAGTTCAGTAAATAAAAAATGTTTATCCGTTTTAGATAAAAATAGCGGCTTCAAAACCCTTGAGGAAATTTACGAAATTTTGAATGGAAACTTTGAAAGTGACTTAAGTGTAGAATTTTCAGCTATGAGTCACTTTAAATATGCCCCAATTACCTCCGTGGATGTTGAAAGGAGTTTTTCAATTTATAAAAATATTTTGTCAGATAAAAGGCAAAATTTCCTGGTAGAGAACTTGGAAAAACACATTGTTGTAAATTATAATCGAAGATTTTTTTAGTCGTTATAATATTTACTTAATAATGTACATACATAATATACATACTTCCTTCATATAAGCGTTTACAAATAAAGGTAAATAAATTGTATAAAATATAATGTTTTTTATTTGAATAAGAATGCCCATAAAACACAGTAGACCAGTTATTGCATTATTTGAAGTGTTCGGCCTATCTTGCACATATTTCGCCATTTTTAGTGCATATATATGTGCATATTTCATCATTTTTTAGTGCATATATATGCGCATATTTCATCAAAATTACTCGCATATAAATCCGCTCTCTAGTAATGAAAATATAAGCACAAAATCACATTGTTTACCACGTGCTCCCCCACGTACTACGTCATAAAACTCTTGTTTCCATGGTTACCGATGGCGGGAAATGTTAATTTTAATGAACATATGAAATAGCGACATCTTACTATCGCTTTTTGACCTAACATTGCAGTAGGATAGACAAATTGAAGCGGGATTTGCTCCTAATGAGTCCCCCATGCAAGGCGGCCATGCTTGCTGTCAAAGCATAATGAAAGATTTTAGAAAAATTTTGTGCAAATCCTTTTTGATTGCAGTGAGAACCTCGAGCAGCCTCTGGAGTTAATTTTAATCGTAAATTAATTTACGTTTATGTGGCAATTAGTAATTAGCTAGTAATGACATGGTCGAGAGATAATAATTTGTAAGATCGTTGTTTAAGAAAAAAATAAAGGTAGTTATTTTGGTGCTAGCTTCCCGATCGCCTTTAACTATTTTAATTATTGTATTTTTCGTTACCAGCAATTAGAAAGACATTTGTAAGCAAGTTTGTAAGCAATTTGTAACTCGGCCATTGGTTTTATATTAGAAAACTAATTTTGACGCGGAGGGTAACTTCTCGGAAGCCCCCTTCTTGGTAAATTTGAAAACTTTTTTTTCGTACATAATTAGTAAGACTTTAGTTGGTATTTGTAAGTAAAGAATCATAATTTGTAATTGTCAATAAATAAACTTATTTCTTTATACCTACCGATTCTTCTTCGAGGCAAAAAAAATATTATTGGTGAAAGAGGAAACTAGTACATTTTATATACCGGATGTCGTTGATTTTGAATCAAAACTCCAAATTAATGCATCAATAATGATTACATTGGCCCTAAACAGAAAAAAGTAATTTTAGTAATCCGCTATAAAATATGAGCAAATAAAAAATTGAATCAACCAAAAGTGTTTTCGTTCGATCAAAAAACAATTGCATTTCAGTCATTCTTTATTGAATTTTGTTGTGTTATTTTTGAGTTTGCGAAAAAAGCTTTGGAAACAATCATTTTTTGTCGATGCTACTTGGTCATACCAAAACATGCAGAGAGATAGAGAGAGAGAGAGAAGCGATTGACGTGTTAAGTCCTTGCCAACTCCCTTTTCATGATTAAATTTTAAAGTTCTATTTGTTATTGTTATCAGGCGGTGTTTTGTACGAAAATATTTCAGCGAATGACAAATTTAGCACCTCGTCCTTGACGTTAATTTATTGCATTCCCGAAATAGCACGCGAGATCCGATCAGTTCCATGTGGAACGTTCCGGTGCTCCTCAAAATTAACAAACACAGATATCTTCATTTTAACTTCGACAAGTTGAGCCCTCGATGAAGTTCTGTTTCATAAAAAAAAGATAACGGTTTCTTCTATTTAAAAAAAGGCATATTCTCATATTGTCCAATGAAAGAATTTTTAAGAAATCCGTGTTTTTTTATTTTTTATTCGCGAAATCAAAAGAAAATCATGAAAAATGATGTGTGAAGCCTTGGGTCAACGTAATAGTCTCGAAATGTAGGAAATTTAAAAAAAAAATCTTTTTTGAAAGAAAAACAACAGAAAACGTAATAAAATTTTCAAAAAAATTTCACATTAATTAAAAAAATCAAAATTTCAATGAAAAAAAAATAGTACAAATAATAATAATGTGCTTCAACAATAATAAATAATAACAATAATAAATAATACATACAACTATACAATAGATAAAAATTAATAAACTCAATAAACTGTCAATTAAATGATTTCAATTTCAAGCACTTAAGGCTAATTTTTTTTTCAGTCACTACTTAACTTCAGCTTTTGCTTTATTTTTATGGCAATTCTAGGACTAATTCAAATGTTTTCAATTTTCCACAAAATTAGGTAAATCTAATGCCTCGGTCTCATTTTGCTCATCTTCCGTAATTTTCAACGATTACATAAAATAAGAGTGTTCCTTGACTTGTTAAGTTTTCGGCCGGAGAATCGCCGTTTTTTTGTTTATTATTTTGGTCTATTCATACCTCTTTTATTTTTTCTGTTTTTCGAGTTGTTCTTCTTTTCAATTGAATTGTTTTTTTTTCGCATTTTATTGACTCCTTTTTACAATTCTCTTTTGTTTCCTACGAGTTTTTTTTTATTTGGAAAATTTTCGTGGGTTTTAATTTTTTGTCCATCTTATACATACAGAGTGTCCCAGTTTGAGTAGGCTACCACGGGTAACTTTCTTATTAGTGAAGGTAGAGATTTGGTTAAATGGGCAAAGTTTTGCAGTTTTATGCGCTTATTTAAATGACGTAGAGAAAATTTGAAAATTCTGAATAGTTTTTTATTATCGCTGAAAAACTGAAAATCGCTGTTTTCGTTAATGTCTAATAATTTTGTAATTATAAGAAATATGAAAGAAAGTTTGATATAAAAGTTACTAGGTTTGAAACAGTAAATCTGAAAATTAAGCCAAAATGAAATTACAAATGGCGGTTCTCAAGATATTGACAGCAACTTTCTTATTTTAAATGGACGCCATATTGGATTTTTATACGATTAAATAGAATTTTCTTTTCTCGTTTCAACCGTGTGTCACAACCTTAGATATAGGTTATTATATATATAATATATTAAAATTAATATTTTATATATTATATATATTTTAATATTAAAAAAATATCAAAAGGAATCATATTTTAATTCTAAATCAAGCAAGCGAGGAACAATAAAAGTTGCTTTTACTCAAGAAATAAAAAATAAAACAAAAGTGAGTTATAATGAATGCTCAGAAAGCCTGGATGTTGATTCTTAAACACATATAACCCTGATTTTTGATGCTTCTGGTTATACTTTGCAGAATAAGAAAGCTACCCATGGTAGCCTAATTAATTTGGGGCACACTATATATGTATATATTTGTCTTCTTGCTCCCGTATTTATTATTTGTCTTTTTTACAGTTGTGTTTTATTTTCTATTTTCTTTTCCTCTAGAGGTTCATTAGTTTTCTTATTCAACTTGATCATCAATGCTCTTTTCTTTTTTTTATCTGTCCCTTATGCTTTCGTACTACGGATTTTTCTTTAGGTTTACTTATCGAATTGAGTTTTCGCATTTTATCGGCGCTTTTTCGTAGTTCAACGTTTTTCACTTGTTTTGTGTCCTTCACAGTTGCGACCTTTTGTTGTACGCACTTGTTTCGGCGTTCGTTTCTTTTTTATAGTTTATTTTAATTTTCTACGAACTTTTTGATTTTTCCGGTAAACTGTGGCCTTTTCGTTCAGATTAGTGTTGTCTATCTTATCTATTATTTTTTTTCCTTCGCTTCATGCCTTGTTTCTTTAATTTCTTTTTTGTTTCTAATTCTTTGCAAGTTATATTTTTTAATTGTTCTGATTTTTTATATTCTTAATCGGCGACTTTATATTTGTTTTTTTTTTATTCCGTTGATATTATTTTATGTTGTTATTGTTATTATTACAGAAAGTTTACATTTTTTTATTATTTCTCCTAATATTTCAAATAATGTAATACGATTATTAATTATTATTTTCTTTTCACTTCGGAGTTTGGTGAAATTGGGCAACTTTTTGTAATAAGTTTGGCTATGTTTCTCAAGAAAAATTTGGCAACCCTGCCTCATACGTCGGCATCGTACGGTACATTCTGCGTTTCAAAAGTATTCTGTTTTCCGAAACGTAACGATCAATATTTGGAAATTTCAGTGAAATTTCCAAACAAAAAAGAAATTTTACTGAAATTTCAAAAATCTAAAAATTTCCACTTTTTTGGCAGCTTTCGAAAAGTGTTGAAATTTCAGAAAATTTCCTTGTTGAAAATTCTTCAATCATTTCCTGGAAAAAAAAAGATATTTTAATTTTAATTACCAATGAAAAATAAAAAAAAAACTTTAGAAACAAGCTGAAAAGATCAGTTTCATTTATCTCAACATTACGAAAATCATTTTGAATGCTTTTAATTTTCATGTGTATCTTGAACCCGAAGAAATATTAAAATCTTTTTCAAACGATTATCCATGAGATTAGTGACAGGTAAAAATATAAAATATCGTGAAGAATTTTCAACGAAGGAGAAGCCTCAGGTCACTATAAAATTATTATTATTTTATAGTAACTCGAGGCTTCTCCTTTGTTGAAAACTCTGCACGATATTTTATAATTAAAATTTTTGAACAACAAAAACTGAACTTTTACTCTCATTTATTCTTTACTCTTTTTATAATCAATATTGGATTAATTTTGGAATTAACTGACGATCTTTTTTTAAAAAAAAAAAAAATGCAATGGCGCGGCGCTTGTACAGATGTAAAACAGTAGTTAATGTAAATTCAGTAAGAATCATGTTGCCCCTTCGAATTCTTACAAACATAAATAATAATAAATAAATAATAAATATATACATAAATAATAATAAATAAATAATAAATATATACATAAATAATAATAAATAAATAATAAATATATACATAAATAATAATAAATAAATAATAAGTTTATACCTACTTCCAATTTCTTGTTTTAGAAAAGTAAGAAACGCTTTGGTCCTTCGAGAGATATTTTGGTCCTTCGAGAAACTAATAATAGCGAATCGAATTAAAAAAAATATATATAGTACATTTGAATAATTGAATTTACGTTATCAATCTATTTAAGTGTCAATATTTTTTTATAACTGTAGAAAATCACCGGGCGAGTAAATATTGACAAAGTAAGTCAATTAGTTTATCAAACTCGTTATGCTATGCGTACCTGCATCAGTGTTTGTTCTTCCTAGGAAATAAAAACCGATGACTCACACTGCACGGTATCAAGAAATTAATTCAATGTGTGATTTTGTTATTTGCAATTGATGCGACAATCCAAGGAATTTTTTACCCTAAGTCTAGAACAGAAGTTGACCATTTTGTTTATTATTATATATAGGAGAAATATATTTTGCACTGTTCAAATTCTAGTGAAGCGGGCAATAAAAAATATTAGACCGTAGCGTGTAAACAAAAGCGAGGACTGCGGAGACAATTAACGCCGCTACAGCAATGGTGTTACTCAGTATAACAAAAAACAGAGCAATATTGCCGCAATAAAAAATTACAGTTGTGTAATCTACTCTTCTTGTTTAAATGTGTAAAGATTTTCAGAGTAATTAGTTGACCAGTTGTACCTCGACCGGCGGACTTTATTGCGACATTGCGTCATATAGTAAGAAGGCCGTAAATTATTTTCACCGTCCCATTACATAATGTGCCTGTTCGATACATTTTTATGGCGCTACTGAATCGATGGCGTGTACTTATTCAAATCCTGTGCTTATTTATTATCAACGACCCATTTAATCAAAGCAGGGCTTATCGGGATGACAACGTAGAATGCAAACACTTATTGCGGATTCATCATGTGGTTAGATCTTTGTCGATTAATTAATAATTACAACAAATTTGAAGATTGAAGTTATTTTTTTATAATCAAAGGTGAAGGAAAAATCAGAGATAAATAGTACTTGATTTTAACTGCGGAAGTCGTTAATTATTATGGCTTTTGTGTGTGTGTGTGTTTATTAATTCCATGTTCATTGTAAACATACAGACTTTTTTTAGAGTTTTCTCAAGGTATGGTATGAACACGAAGACGATGGTCGAAGTACAGACTGTCCGTACTAAATATGAGCATACAGGTGTCCCAACACCCAGCATTCCGAGGAAATCCGGAAAAGGCATTTTGTATAAATATCAAAAAACTGTGTTAACAAAAGTTAGGGCAATCTGAAATTATTTTCAACTGTACAGTGTGTTTCGTTATTTAGTTACACAACAAACTTATGGTTTTTACACGAGGACAGTGTGATAACTTGCCGGATATTTATTCTTGTAGTTTTGATTCAATGTCCGGCTTGAAGGACCATCAAACGCTGCGGCGATGTTGAAACTTTTAAAAAATAATTTATTTTTACTCGTCGCTTTTTGCTGTCAAAAGAAAAAAACAAGGTGACGCTTTTCTTCATCTAAATTAAATGATACTAAAACTTTTACTGGGTAGCTGTAATTGTGGACAGGAATGACAAACCAATTTTTGTTTTTAAGATAAATTAATTTTTCATTTTTGCCTTACCTACATATATGACTAATGTGAGGCAATATTTGCAGTCTCATCGACTTACAAGAAGTAGCAGCGAGACCACCAGCAGCAGCAGCAGCCCTGAGGAAGTTCTTCTGCAATGAAGAGCGAAACCTCGGCAGTAGAAGAAATCCGAGACACGGAAGCCAAGAATTCAACCACGGACGATGGCCGCGGAAGCCTTCGAGTTAAACTGAACTTTATTAATTATTGTCTCTCATGCGAAAGTGTTAATTATATAATTACAGCCATCCAGTAAAATTCTTAGCATTAAAAATTAATGTAAGTTAAATTTGCCTCAAGAAAAGTGGACAGTCATAAAGAAAGCCTTAAGAAAATGGGGCATTCTCTTTTGTTCACCCCGGCGAGGAATCTTTTTTTTAAATTTATTTTAATTCCGAGATTTTGCCACTGCTATATAAAAACCAATGGTTTAATAACTGAGCACTTTTTTTTTGTTTCAAAAGACAATCTCTCTTTTTTATTATAGATTATTTCAATCAGTTTCTCCGTTTAATTTGTATTGACGAAAACGTGATGACTTGCAACTTCGATTAAAAATCAGCGATATCCGGTTCGCAGGACCATAGAATGCAATGGTTTCCTCTTCCACCACTAAAAAGCACTTATTGGATGGACTAAATGTGTTTATTGGTTCTAAATTACATTACTTAATTACATTTTACAAAATTATATTTGACAGTCGCCGCCGGACGGAAAAAGAATTAACCAAATAGACCACGAACTAATTGGAAAAAAAAGCACAGCCAGCTAATTAAAAATGTGAGAATTTTCTAAGTATAGCAGAGGCAAACGCAGACCATATTTTAAGTAAGAGTGGACCTATAGATATGCAAGAAGTAAAAGCCGAAAGATTGAAAAGGACGAAAGAAATAGAACAAGGCTTCGATGTTCAAAAGTTAAAAGCAAAAGAAAAGACGTTAAAAGAACAGAAGCAGAAGCCGAAAACGAAATCCTCGATTCGATAGAAGAGAGATGGCAAATGTTTCCAGACCAAATCAAGAAAGCGATTTGGGAAAGAAAGCAAACACAATAAGAAAAGAACAATCGGTTTGACGAGGAACGCCATCACGGAGAAGAGAAGCTAAAACATGACGTGTATAAATTAATACTATTACAACTAAAAGAAAGACTCAGTAAAGAAAAAGGTGCGCTCATAATAATTTGTTAAAAAAGAAGGACGTATCAAGAGAATTGAAAACTCTTATGCATATAATAATAATAATAATAATAGACATCTTTATTTCCCAGTAAACACAAGAACATCATTTATAAATGTAACGTAATGTAAGCGGGGAAACCTAAAGGTGGGGTTCACATATGTAGTCTTCCACCCAAACCTTGAATAAGAATGACAAAGTAATAAGATAAACGCCTAAGACTAAGGGCTTACATTTAAAGATTGACAAAAAAAAATTAGAAAATAAAAGAAGAAAAAAGAAAAAAAAGAGAAAAAAAATGCAGATAAAGATGTTCTGTGATCACAACGAAAAAAAAGTAAAGTTGAAGAGTAATCAGATGTAAGTAAAATACAATGAAAGAATAATATTGTGAAAGAAAAAGTGTTTTTGATGTTAAATTAAATTTGTGAGGAACAGCTATTATCTTGTTGCAAGGTAAATAAGAAATCGTAGAAATTGATTCTGAAATTGGAGACGTTAAATTTTTTTAAGTGTGACGGAATATTGTTGTAAATCTGTGTAATTTGGTACTTGAAACATCGTTCGAAAAGCGCCGTACGATGTAGAGGTGGCGTAAGTGTTCCTTTATTCCGCACATTGATATTATGAATGTCTGTACGGAAGACAATTTTTCTGTACAAGTAAGATGGTTGTTTAGACAAGATAATACTATGATAAAAACAGGCTGTTTGAAGTAACCGACGATTTTTCATATTCAGCCATTTCAGGTCTATAAGCTTATGAGATATGTGCTCGAATTTACGAATTCCAAAAATGTATCGCATACAAGCATTTTGAACCTTTTGAATGCGATATTCAGACAAAGAATCAAGACAGCTGTTGAGTAGAGGTGCACAGAAGAAGAAATGTGAAAGAACTAAGGATTCACAAAGTAAAGATTTTGTTTTAATATTAAAAATATTGCGATGAGGATATAACTTCTTCAGAATGGAGTAAGCTACGTTTATACGTGAAGAAATATGGTTACGAAATCTAAAGGTATTGTCAAGTATTAGACCAAGATTTTTAGCACTAGTTACTAGGGGTATGTTACAGTCATTTAAGGAAAATTTAACTTTAGTCAGCAAATCTGAGCATAGTTTATCAGAACCAAAAATTAAGGCGCGAGATTTACTAGGATTAACTGTTAATGAGTGGGCTTCAGAAAATTTGGCGATTCGAAGCAAATCGTCGTTAATGAGCGAAATAGCTGTGTCTACATCATATGCTTTAAATTTATAATTTAACTGGCTATCGTCAGCATACATGTGCAAAGTGCAATGCATTACGGCATCGTTGAATTTACTGGTGTATATTAAAAACAGTAAGGGCCCGAGAACAGAACCCTGAGGTACTCCGGAAGTTAGAGGTAACGGATTGGATATGACGTCATTGAGTTTGACGCTTTGCGTCCGAGTAAATAAGTAACTTTTTAATAAATTAGTAGCATCCAGAATAAAACCAATGTTATCAAGTATCGCAAAAAGGACCTCATGGTTCATAGTATCGAACGCCTTACTATAATCCAACAACACCAGGGCACTCAGATAACCAGCATCTAAAGCGCACAAGATATCATCAACAATATTGATAAGAGATGTGGTGCAACTATAGCCCTTCCTAAATCCCGACTGTGAAGCTGGTAATATTTGAAGTGAAGTTACATATTCATAAATTTGCTTATGCATAACTTTTTCCAGGACTTTCGAGAGCACGGGTAAAATACTAATTGGTCTGAGTTCTTTAAGAGAGTTCGGTAGTTTGACTTTGGGGATGGGGATAACATGCGCATGATGCCATACTTCGGGAAACACATTGTCAGTCAGGCAGCAATTAATTATATGAGTTATGTGAGGAAGTATGGTAGGACAACACAACTTAATCATATCAGCACTGATATTATCAGATCCCACAGATTTAGTATTTAAGTGAATAAGTATGTTGCCGATTGTGGTTAAGTCTACGGCAGTAAAATTGAAGTTAGAAGAATTGGTTGGAGATTTATTGTTATTATTGTAAAATGAAATAATATCTTTATTAGCATTTATACGGTTAGGTATGGAATTGATAAAGAAATTGTTGATTTCGTTAACATCAACAAATTTAGAAGGAAGAGATTCTTTTTTCGAAGTTAAATTCATTACTTTCAATTTGCTCCATAAACTCTGATTGCTTAAATACTCAAAGTACGCTTTTTTCTCGAGCTTAATTGTAAGGTTAGTTAGGTTCTTTAAAGATTTGTAATAGTTAAAATGAGGAAGCAGACCAGTTTGTCTGTATTTAGATTTAGCTTTATCACGAAGAGACATTAAAAATTTTAAGTTATCAGTTAACCAACCTGCAGGCCTCTTGCTGACTTTGAAAGTTTTTACTGGAGCATGAGTATCGAAAAGTTGCAGAATACATTCATTAAGGTATAAGATTTTTTCGTTAGTATTAGGAATGGAGTATATGTTGTTCCAGGGCAAGTTAGTGAGGTCTAGATTAAAATTGTTTAAGTCAAAGAGTTTATAATTTCTAGATGTCTTGAATACTGGAGTTAACTCTGGTTTTGTAAAATTCAGAGTACACTCGATTAAGTCGTGATCGGAAAGATCACAATCAACTACCGCTGAGTTTAGTACACTGGAATCATCGGAAACAATAATTACGTCTAATAAAGATCTGGTTGATTCTGTAATTCTAGTGGGCTCATTAATAATTTGTGAAAGGTTTAAAGATTTAAGCATGGAATCAAGGTATTCTGTAACAGTACTGTCATCATTGAGCAAGTTAATGTTCAGATCGCCAAGTAACACAATATTGTCAGAATATGCACTATTAGTTAAAAGTGTGTTTTCCAATTCATCAATAAAAACCTTATAATTTTCATTGGATGGTCTGTAAGCAACACCAACAATTAGTGAACCATGCAATAAATTTATAGAAATCCACAACTGTTCAATGCTATTATTACATAGAACAGATGAAAAATGCAAAGAGTTGCGAATATATAAACCAACACCACCTCCACGAAAAGTCCTATCAGCACGAACGAAATTATAACCATCAACAGCTACCTGGGGTGTTTGAATATCATCAGTTAACCATGTTTCGGTAATAGCAACAATATCATAGCTGTGCCTTGTAATAAGTTCAGCGAAGTTTGTTAATGTTAATTATGTAAGGATTAGAAACGTGGCCCATAACGAAACAGGAAAAGCAAACTCTACAATAAATTGTTAGGGAGAATTTTTGGAGGAAAGAAAGGAAGACGACATATGGAGAAGAAGAACGAACAAAGAATTGGGAAGAATGCTCGAAGGACCAAACATAACAACACAAATAAAAATGAACCGAATAAGACGGCTAAGATTATCGTTAGTAGGAGGTACAAAGGAAAGAAGAAAAACTGAAGTCCAAAAGAGTGTTGAAAAGCAGCAATCGCATTACTGAACCTGCGCCTGATTGGCATGTTAAAAAATTATTTATTATTTCAAACTTGTAATAACTTCATTCAGATCCATTTTCAAAACCAAAACAAAATGTTATTGTTCACATAAAATTTAACTGTCAATAAAGCATTTATTATTATTATTATTATTACTGAAAAAGAGATGGTTGGACGAAGTTAAGAAGAACTTAATAGCAATAGGTCTAAACAGATATAGAGTTACGGTAGAGGATAGGAAACAGTAAATTTCCAAAATAAGATACCTACAGTGTTTCTCTTTTTAATTGCTTCAAGGACGAACTCCATTTTTCATTACTACCGATTACTTCAAGTGACTTCCGTTTTTTAAATTTGGAAACGAGAACAGTGTTATGACTTGCCATCCAGCTTGTAGTGTTGATTCAATATCCGGCTTGAAGGACCATAAGATGCTGCTGAGAAGCAGAAACCATTCAAACTTAATCATTTTAGAAAAATTTTGTGCAAATCGTTTTTGATTGCAATGAGAACCTCGAGCAGCCTCTGGACAGCTGTTTCAGCCCTGCTTGGGGCTTCTTCAGCAGAAACGTAGCTCGACATTCCCACTGCAGACCAAAAACGACTTGCCCAATTTATTCGCATTTGCGATGTAAGAATGATGAACATATAAAATAGCGACATCTTACTATTGCTTTTTGACCTAACATTGCAGTAGGATAGACAAATTGAAGCGGGATTTGCTCCTAATGAGTCCCCCATGCAAGGCGGCCATGCTTGCTGTCAAAGAATGTCGAGCTACGTTTCTGCTGAAGAAGCCCCAAGCAGGGCTGAAACAGCTGTCCAGAGGCTGCTCGAGGTTCTCATTGCAATCAAAAACGATTTGCACAAAATTTTTCTAAAATCTTTCATTATGCTTTGACAGCAAGCATGGCCGCCTTGCATGGGGGACTCATTAGGAGCAAATCCCGCTTCAATTTGTCTATCCTACTGCAATGTTAGGTCAAAAAGCGATAGTAAGATGTCGCTATTTTATATGTTCATCATTCTTACATCATCATCATCATCATCATCATCATCATTTGCGAATAAATTGGGCAAGTCGTTTTTGGTCTGCAGTGGGAATGTCGAGCTACGTTTCTGCTGAAGAAGCCCCAAGCAGGGCTGAAACAGCTGTCCAGAGGCTGCTCGAGGTTCTCATTGCAATCAAAAACGATTTGCACAAAATTTTTCTAAAATCTTTCATTATGCTTTGACAGCAAGCATGGCCGCCTTGCATGGGGGACTCATTAGGAGCAAATCCCGCTTCAATTTGTCTATCCTACTGCAATGTTAGGTCAAAAAGCGATAGTAAGATGTCGCTATTTTATATGTTCATCATTTTACTTTTTCTTGTTGCTTTCCATTTATTAAAGGCTTCGTTTGGTTTAACTTGAAGGCTTCCGCGGCCGTCGTCTCAGTCTCAACGATTTACAAGAAGCAGCAGCAAGACCACCACCAGCAGCAGCGGCAGCCCTGAGGAAATTCTTCTGCAATGGAAAACAAAACGTCGGCTGTAGAAGAAATCCGAGACACGCGGTTTCAATCGGAAGCCAAGGAATCAAAAGCTTCGTTTTAAGAAATCGGGGCACTTTTCTTGTTTGCCTCGATGAAGAATCTTATTTTTATTTTTAGTCCAGGGATTGTGCTACTATTATAAAAAAAAGTAAAGGTTTAAGAAAACAAAAAAAAATAAATAAAAAACTAAACAAAAAAGCATTTTTTTTTAATTTGCTTCAACGAAGAACCCCATTTTTAATTAATCATAATCGTGGCTCTGAGGAAGGTTTACAAACAGCCGAAACGGTCTGCTATATAATCTACGAGTATATGTTTTAATAGTCCTAATTTTGTTACATTTGCACAAAGTTTCTTTTTGATTTAACAAGAAACGTCGCTAGTTTTGTTTGTCGTCATGAAAAAGTCTTCCCCTCTTTTTTTGCTAAAGGAAGGTCAATTAGACTTCATAAATAAATGGCCTGGAAATAAATAATGTCGTCAGGAAAAAGTCTTTTTTTTTTCCTACAGGAAAGTTAATTATACTTCGTAAATAAATGGCCTGGATATTAATAAGACTGAAGATGATGCTGTGTTACACAAAATATGTATAGCAATACGTGTTATAATAGTAAAAGCGTCCGGGTTTCTTCAAACAAACATTTAAGCAAGAAAATGAAATAATTTTTTTTTTTAACGATTCAAATTCAAGTGGTTTTCGCATTTTAATTTTGAAATGACGCCGGCGCTATTTATTCTTGCAGTTTTAATTCGTTATCCGGCTTGAAGGACCAGAAGACGCTGCTGCGATGTTGCAACTATTTAGATAATAATAATAATTTTATTTCAACTTGTCGCTTTTTATTAATTAAAAACTTACTTTTAAGAAACCGGGACACTTTTTCCTGGTTGCCTCACCGAAGAATCTTCTTTTTAATTAATTTTAATTTCGAGATTTTTAAATTGAGTATAAAAAAGCAACCTTTTTGTGAACTTATTAATTTTCGTTCAGGATTAAACAATACAGGGCCGGCCTTCTAAATGCCGGGGTCCGTATACAATAAGCACCTTGGGGCCTTTTTCAGTCTCGCTGTTATAGTATAGAGTATGGCGACCTGGCAGGCCGTCCTCTTAATTTTTTTCATTTTTTCGTCGCCATTCATTTCCTGTACTTGAACTAATATTTAAAATTGAAATTTGGAATTCTCTTTTTGTCGATTTATCAGATTGAATTAATTTTATTCCCTTCCATTTTATGGTAAAATAGGGCTTTGTAAGTTTAAATGTCGGGCTTGGAACAGAAAAAAATCTGCATGGGAACTCCTTTTCTATCCCTTTTTGTCTCCAATTCTGTCCGTAGCAGTTCGTATAAAGCTGAAGCCTGAAGCTCGATTTTCTTTGTTAGTAGCGCCTGGTTTTCGAAAAGAAAACCAGAAATCGTCTTCTCCAGAGAGAAAAAATTAAAAACTTTTTTTTGGAAAAGTATCACAATTTAAATTAGCTAAAATTTTATCAGCTAATAGAATTTAAACCGGAACATGAAAAAGAGAAGGGAAGATCAAGTACACTTTTACAGGCTTTGTTTAGATGCTATATTTTAAACAACAACGATTCCATTTTCTTCACATTCACCTTCGCCGTCGGATGCTTCTTAGGTACACTTTATTTAAATTAAACTAAAAAAATTGAATTTTGAAGAATTTCTCGACAAAGAAAATTGAGCCGCAGTGTCAAGCAAACAAGGCCACGATCGTCACCTTCTCCGTCTTTCTTCTCTTGTGGTATTTATTATATGAACCAGGATAACGTAAATAGCTTAAGTTAGCCCGGAATTTCCTGGAATTCGCTCGCACTGAAAGCTGAACTGAGAGCTTTCTTTTACCATTTAAAAATATTTCGCGCTCTGCAAACGCAACATATTTTATTACAGTGTATAACGTAAACTTGTTCATTTTTTTTAACTTGATACGGGTAGTATGGACCTCATTTTTTGGTATACCTTAAGTCAGCCCTCGTTATAAAAGTTTGCAGCTGCACGTAATGATTGCATTTTGTGTTTTCAAATGAGTCATTCTCCGAAACGATTTCTAATTTAATAAAGTTTCTTAATTAAGAAATTAAAACAAGAAAAATAATAATAATAATCTGGTTTCTTACATAATTACAAAATTGTGAAAACAGAATTTTATGAAACAAATTTAATGTCTTCACAATTTTCATTTTTGTTCGTGTAGATATAATTTTAAAATGAAATTAGGAAGTCTTGCAACTTCTACAAAATAATTACCGCCGATATATATTTTCTTTTCTTTTGCGGTGCCTGATTGAGAAATGTTGGGTTTTTTTCTCGAAGTTTTGAATTTTTCCCTTGAATTCTAAAATAAAATTAATTTTTTCTGTAAACCTAAACCCTTTTCTGTAAAACTTGCGAATAGTAATAGATAATATTAATATTAATAAATAAAATATAAAAAAACAAAAATGTTTGTTCTCGTATAATTTTTTTAAACACAATTTTCGCTGGAATAAAACAAAATGTGTTGAAAAAACAAAAAAATGCAAATAGCTAAATAATTTTTTTTTTGATAAAATTTTGCTAATCAAAATATTTAATTTAAGGCTCGTTATAGAAATATATCAAATATCAATCAACCAGAATACAGAAAAAAAGTCAATTGTCAATTGTTACTCAATATTTCTTCTCTAGTTTAAACGTTGGATCTCCCTGTGAAATTTAATACTAAATTATAATTATTAAGTATTACAATTAGAAGATATCTTTTGACAAAGTGAGTATAAATTTCATGTTTTATAAATTTTATATTTTCTTTATAAATTTGTTTTTATAAAGTTTACATAAATTGGGCAAGTCGTTTTTGGTCTGCAGTGGGAATGTCGAGCTACGTTTCTGCTGAAGAAGCCCCAAGCAGGGCTGAAACAGCTGTCCAGAGGCTGGTCGAGGTTCTCACTGCAATCAAAAACGATTTGCACAAAATTTTTCTAAAATCTTTCATTATGCTTTGACAGCAAGCATGGCCGCCTTGCATGGGGGACTCATTAGGAGCAAATCCCGCTTCAGTTTGTCTATCCTACTGCAATGTTAGGTCAAAAAGCGATAGTAAGATGTCGCTATTTTATATGTTTATAAAGTTTACATCAATAATCTAAAAGTTTATAACACATTTTCATAAAAATAAACTCTTAATTTTCAAACAATCTAATTGAATTCATTTCAAATTCGGGAACCGACCAGTTTTAACGCTTTTATCGGAGACCCGTGCATGGTCCGGGGCCCTTGCATGGTCCAGGGCTCTTGCATGGTCCGGGGCCCAAATACCTTGCCCGATGCACCCCTCTTGTAACTGGCCTTTAAACAATAATTCTTATATTGTTTTTTGGTAAATTTACAAACACGTTTTGCAATTGGTTTGATTTCAGTTTTTAAAAACAGAGCCAAATTCCATTTCCACATTTCTTTTATTAAATAAAATAAATAACATACGTACAATATATACATACAATACTGACTTTTCCATCGTCAATTTCCACATAAGTACATAATTTACTTAAGCCGAACAATACCTTGATATGAAGCGAAATAATTAAATAAATAAGCTTTTTTTTCTGATTCAGGCGCCCGAGGAATTTTCCGCTGAAAATACCGGGCCGTCGAAAAAGAAACTGAAATTATCAGCGCTCAATACTTAAGAGTAGGTAACAAATAATAATAATAATATTAATAATAATAAACCTAAACGTAAATAGATATCACTGTTTATCACATACGACTGTTTTTAGCTTTTCGTTTAATTAACGTAATCAAACCGCACTTTGCAAAGATAACAATCTTTAGTACTTAGGCACTTTATTTCTTATAATAATGATAATAATTTCGTGGTGTGATTTTTGTTTATTCAAACCGCCGCCCGGCCGCTGGCCGAAACTGATCGTTCGCATTTTTTGCTTGCTGCGTTCATTATTATTCTTTTTTTTCGCTTTTTTGAAATAAAATACAGTAAAGGGTTAACATTTGTTTTGTTATAAATATCGCCGGCTTATCGCGCCCACAAGGCAAATAATACTTTTTGCCACGGCGGAATTAATTTGGATGTTCACTCCAATCAGCAATTAAAACGGCCAGATAGGAATCCATCGAGTGATGGCAGGTTGCGTCAGTAATAAATAAATAAATAAACAAATGAGTGCTTGATAAGAGCGAGAGAATAATTTTTTTTATTGTGCATGGGAATTTGGAAAAAAAAATAGTCGAACTTATTTTTCCCAACACCCTGTATGTTATGATCAGGGAACGGAATTATACTTTTTGTTCGATTATAAAGTATAAACGAGGCGGCAAACGTATAACGGTGCAGTGACTTGTGAATGGACACGCTCTCGTTGCCGCCTTGTTCGAAATAACCCGAACAAAATACATAATACCGTCCTGCGGTTATGATCAAAGCTAATGACATTCCAGACAGGCGCATGAGCATCCCGGAAAACATGAATTTTGTAAAATCTGCGGCGTTAAATTTTAATGAACGATTCTCCTGACGAAGCTATAAATCTACAGCGAAACGTTGAGTATTTTCCCTTCATATTTCTGTCCGGTTCGAGATTAAAAAAAAACTTTGTACTTACGATTCCCATTTGTTTTAAACTGTACTTACAAACATTCGTATTTGCTTTTTAATTTTTTTAATCAGTACGTAATATGCAATTAAAAATGTAAAATTTATTAAATGCATAATAATACTGTTTAATACTTAAATAATCTGTTTCGAAGTCGATTTCATATTTATGTTTTTATGGCTGCAAAAAATACTCTCGTTTTTTTTGGAAAAAGAAACAACGAACGACCTTATCAGTTTCGGGGGCGACAAGTTACTCTGGTTAAAAAACAGAAATGATTTGCATGAGGTTGATTACTATGTCTGGTAATTTGTTCGAAAATGTTTTAATATTTTTTTTTTTTTTTAAAAACATTTGTTCGAAAATATCACGCAAGTGTAAAGGGGTGGCCCAGATTTAATAAAATAAGTCGACCAGAAACCCTAAGGTTTTATAGATTGTGTACGCGACCGACTTACATTATTTATTTATTTTTTGTTTTTAATTTTTTTTTTCATTCGCATACAGAAGAAAAAAATAAATAAAACGTAAAGAAAAAAAATTGTTCGGTTGTTTTCTGGTTTTAATTCTCATACAGAAAGAAAGATTGTTAGAATTGTTGCGTTTTTAATTATTTATTTATTTATTGTAAATATGTAAAAAAAAATATTAGAAGCTCAAAGATAACAACAAAATATTCTCAAACTTGCATTTCAAAGAAAAAAAGAAGTATTATCTAATTTCGTGCACAATTCGAAAATTAAAAGTCAAAAAGTTAATCAATAACGGCACGTCGATATTATCAAAAAAACAACAAAAAAACAAAGAGAAAGATAAACAAACCACAATCGCAACATTTACGAAAGTATAAAAAAATAAATAAAAGTAAATTTCTAATTATTTGATTTCCCCAGAAAGAATGGCAAAAAAGCAACAACAAAAAAATGAAAAGCGTTCTTGGCGATCTAGAAATCCCCTCAAAAAAATAAAAATAAAAACAAACAATAAAAATTCCCGCAGAAAGAGGTAAAAACAAGTGACGCGTGACGGATAGATACAACAAGAAAAAATTTGTAAAAATTATAATTTACGTCGAAGAAAAAAGAAAGAAATAAAAACAAAAAGAAAAAGAAATATTAAAATTTCAGATGACAGCAGCATGTGACATTATTCGTGAAAGCATGGAAAAAAAATAATTTCAGAAAATATAAATAAAAAACAAAAAATGCATTTCTGACTCGTAAGAAAGCGTAACTGGAATGGAATAGTAAATTAAAGAAACGATAACTTCGAAATGAAGGAGAAGAAAAAAAAACGGGAAAACAAACGATGAACGTTATTTCAAAAAGTATAAACAAAATAAACAAGTAAAGATTTTGCTGAAACTTCCGCGGGACATTCTCTCAGACAATTATAGCGACAACGAAAAAAAATTCAAAAAGCGACGAATGTCTGAGGATGAATTTCGAACTCAAAAAGAAAAACAGAAACAAAAGATAAACAAGTGAGGATCACAAAAAGAAATCAAAAAGGGGCGGAAATTCAAATATAAAACTCCGAAAAGTCTGAAATTGATAAGTTGGCAGCGCTGGTTTGGGAACACAGGAAGGATACTCCCATAGAGCTACTTTTCGTAGGATTGTTGCTATTGGTTTTCATTGGTCACGTGATGGACCTAAAAGTTTCGGCAAGTGAACGACAAAACCCAATCGCAGCAATACAGTGGCTATTTGACTCAAGCGAGTTCTCGAAGAAACTTTCTCTCGAACAAACTTTCGAGAAAATTTACTTTCGTCTGAGTTTTCGAATAAATTTACTCGCCGGCGAGTTTTCGAATAAATTTTTTCTCTAGGGAGTTTTCGAACAATCTTTCTCTTGAGAGCGAGTTTTCGAACAAGTTTATTTTCATATGAGTTTCTGAACGAATTTTTTTTCTGGCGGGTTCTCGAAGAAACTTTCTCTCGAGCGAGCTCTCGAGAAAATTTACTTTCGTATGAATTTTGGAATTAATTTAGTGACGAGTTTTCGAACAATCTTTCTCTCGACAGCGAGTTTTCGGAAAAATTTATTCTCATATGAGTTTCTGAACGAATTTTCTATCTGGCGAGTTCTCAAATAAACTTTCTCTCGAGCAAATTTACTTTCGTATGAGTTTTCGAATAAATTTACTCGCCGGCAAGTTTTCGAATAAAGTGTCTCTCAAGCTAGTTTTCGAATAAATTCTCTCTCTCGCGAGCAAGTTTTCGAACAAATGTGCTCTCGAGCGCGTTTTCGAACAAACTTTTTCCCGGGCGAGTTTTCGAGCATATTTTCTCTCGAAAAGAAATTTTTTCTCGACTGAATTTTCGAACAAATTTTTTTAAGAACAAATTTTTTTTTGCGGGTTTTCGAACAAACTGTTTTTTCATCGAGTTTTCGAACAAACTATTTTTTAAGCGAGTTTTCGAAAAAATTACCTTCACTCCGCTTATTCTGTATATGCATGGATTTTTTTTTTATTCAACGAACAACGAACTTCTGCACAGACACTTAAGCAGTCTTCTTCTTCATCCCTTCAACTCACAATCAATCAAAGTCAGTACAAAATTGAACTAAATTATTGATTCAGTCTTAAGTAGGATACACAGAGTACATCACAGTCCTAGATCAACTAAGCGACGCTGTATTTCTTCGGGGCGTTGCTGTCGCTGTTGCTGTGGATGTCGCCGTCGCCGTCGCCGCCACAGCCGCTGCCGTCGTCGTCGTCGTCGTCGTCGCCGTCACTTCGTTTGAAATACTATAACTAGGGGGTGGTTGTTCACTGGTAGTGTTTGTGAGTCCACCAAGAGTATGCACCGGCACCACGTACACTTCGAACTCGCTCTTTTCACCACTGCTCCTGGCGTAGCTTAAACTGTCGTAGGAGGGTGGCGCGAAGAGGTCGTAGGCGGGTGGAGGGACGTCGAAGGACGGCGTTGGCGAAGACGGCGCCGCCGCCTGCGTCCTCCGGGCTTGTTGCTCGCGCACGTGCTTTCTGCAGCACCATTCCGAGCAGGACACCACCAGGAAGAACGTGATCAAGCCCCCGAAGGACGCAATGTACCAGACTATCGACCACGAGTCGATGCTTTCATCTGCAACAAAAGTAACAAAAAAATTCTTAGATTTTTGTTTTTAATTTGAAAACAGGAGAAAGGAAGAAAGGGAGAAATTAAAATGTTTTCTTAAAAAACTTAAACTTGTCTTAAAACTTTAAAAAAATGTGAGAGTTTCGAATTGCGAATCTGCAAACAGAGAGAACGTGAAATAATTGAAAATGAAATGCAATTAAACAATATTTTTTGGCTTGCGTTCAAAAAATGCCTCACAAGTAAAATTCAAGCAAGAAAATCTCTGACACGAGTTAAAAAAAAATCAAACAATTTCAGAACTTGAATTTAAAATATTCAAAAAAAATACGAAAATAAAGTAAGTGTATTAAATCTTTTTTTTTCATTTATAATTACTTCTGGGAAGTTATTTCCGACATTTTTCGTTTATTATTATTTTTTAATTCCCGAACAAAAAGAAATAAACGCAAAAAAAATTAAAAAAATAAAATAAAATCGAAATAAAAACTTTGTAATCGCAATTATTTTTTTATACGAGAGTGGAAAACAAAAAGAAATAAACACAAAAACTTAAAAAATAAAATCGAAGTAAGACACTGAATTCACTATTGACTTCTTTTTATAGTATACGAGGGTCAATCGAATGTACACGGAATCAAAGCAAAACATTGTCTTTACTATTAAAGTTCTATGTACGTGGGAGGATCAAAAAATTGAAAACGAAAATTGAACTTCCCGCGCGTCTCTGTAGATTTCTAGTTGTCCGTTTTTATTTTATTTTATTATTTTTTTTTAATTTGTAAGTACAGAAAACGAGAAGTAATTGAAAAAATAATATAGCAAACTTTGATTTAAAATAGTTCATTCTTCGACTTAAAATGAGAATAGAGTAGATGTATTGATTTTTTTTTTAATTTTTAATTAATTCCGATATTCTTTGTTTATTATTTTTTTTTAATTTGCAAACAAGAAGTAATAAACATAAAAAAGTACATAGAAAAAAAATCAAAATGAAACACAGTATTCGATTTTAAATTATCTTTATAATCGAATGTAAACGGAATCAAAGCAAAACGTGTGATTATTTTTATTATTTATTTCTTTGTTCATTTATTTATTTATTTTATATACGTATTTATTTATTTATTTATCCTTTTCTTTATTGTTTATTATTTCTAGGTGTCTGCTTTTAAAACATGTTTTATCTTAATTTGTAAACATAAAAAACGAAAAATAATTAAAAAATAAATTCAGTAAACTTGGATTTAAAATATTCTATTTTCCGACTTAAAAAAATTGAAAATATAATAATTTTTTTTTTATTATTGAGTTCTGGGAAATTCTTTCCGACATTTTTATTGATTATTATCTTTTAAACTCGCATACAAAAATAATAAATACAAAAAAGTTTAAAAAAAATCGCAGTTAAACATTGTATTCAATTTTCAAATTTTATACACGAGGGTCAACCGAATGTAAACAGAATCGTCTCGAGTATTGAAGTTTTATAATACGTGGGAGGCTCAAGAAGCTGAAAACTTGTGTATTTGTCGTTAGAGTGTAGTTCTAGCCCCCTTCTAATTTTTTTTTGTTTTAATTCGTAAATAGAAATAATTAAAAAATAAATGCAGTAAACTTGAATTTTAAATACTTCATTCTTCGACTTAAAAAAATTGTGAAAGCTGAGTAAATGCATTTATTTATTTTTTAATTTTTTTATTAACTCTGAGAAGTTATTTCCGATATTCTTCATTATTTTATTTATTTATTTAATTCGCAAACAAAAAGTAATAAATACAAAAAAGTTTTAAAAAAATCGAAATTAAATAATGCATTCAATTTTCAAATTTTATGTACGAGGGTCAACCGCACGTAAACGAAATCAAACCAAAACATCGTTTCCAGTATTGAAGTTTTATATACGTGGGAGGAGCAAAAAGTCGTATTTGTAGGTGCGGTGGAGTTCTAAGGGTGCACTTTTTTTTTTAATTTGCAAACAGAAAAAAACGAGAAATAATTTAAAAATAAATGCAGAAAACTTGGACTTAAGACATTTTATTTTTTAAAGTTTTATATACGTGGGAAAACCAAGAATTTGTAAACGGGTACAGTTCTAGAGGTTCACCTTTAAAACACTTTTTTATTTTAATTTATAAAACACAAAAAAGGAAAAACAATTTAAAAAAATAAATGCAGTAAACTTGGATTATTAAAAAAAAAATTATTCTTTGACTTAAAAAAAATATATGACAACAGAGTAAATGTATTGATTTTTAACATTTTTTAATTTTTACTTCTGGGGAGCTCTTTCCAATATTTTGTTTTTTTTTTAATTCCCAAAGAGAAATAAACAACAAAAAAATCAAAACCAAAACAAACCGCATTATAAATTACTTTATACGGGGGCTAATCAAGTATAAAAGGAATGAAAGCAACACATCGTCACGACTATTAAAATTCTGTATACATGGGCGCACCAAAAAATTGAAAATCTAAATTTTTAGATAATAAATGAATTTCTAGAGGTCTGTTTTTAAAACATTTTTTTAAATTTTAATTTGTAAAGAGAGAACGAGAAACTATAGAAAAATTAATGCAGCAAACTTTGTTTTAAATTAATTCATTCTTCGACTTAAAAAGAAAAATGGAAACTGTATATGCATGGATTTTTTTTTTAATTTTTAAATAATTCTGGGAAGTTGTTTCCGACATTTTTATTTTATTACTCCTATTTATTAACGCAAAGAAAAATAAATAAACGCAAAAAAGAAGAAAATCGAACTAGAATACTGTAATGGCTATTATTTTTTTTTATACGAGGGTCAGTCGATTCTAAACGGAATCAAAGCAAAACAACGGCTCGACGTCTCGTTTTATATACGTGGGAGGACCAAGTAATTAAAAGCGGTGTTCTGGGGGTCTGAGGGCGCAAGCGCCTTTAGGACATAGACCCCCTAATTTTTATTTTATTTCAGAGAATTAAGACAACGAAATTTCCTTTTAAATTCGACTGACCCTAACATACCTTTAAATAAAGTTTAACTCACCTAATACTGTTTTAAAATCATCTGTTTTTCTTTTCCACAAAATCCACAATTAATCGACTTTTATTTACCCCCCTTTCCCACAAATATTAATATAAAAATTAACCCCCGCTCCTCCCCTCAAAAGAAAAAAAGAAAAATTATAATTAATTTCGCTGTGAACTGGTTGAGTTTGATTGGAAATCGGAGTTGCTGCCTCCGACGCTTTCGTAAGTCGGGGGCGCAAAATGTTCGTAGGACGGGGGTGCGAAGAGGTCATAGGCGGGCGGGGCGGTCTCTGATATGGGGGCGGGATCGGCGGCCACCGAGATTTGCGTTATCTCGTCCGTTCGGTCTTTGCTGCTGGTGCAGCGACACCACAAGAAACAGAACAGCAGGAGCAGGAGAATGACGGCGCTGCTGGTCATGTACCACAGAACAGCGTTGCCAATATTCTCTTCTGCAACAAAAACAGAGTGTCAGTTCGCTCGGTACAATATCATATGGCACGCTGTTTCTTGTGAGTCATTTTTAAACGAGAAATTTTTACAGTGAATATGCAAGTGCGTAGAACGTTTAAGCCAGGATTAAATTTAAGCCCATTGCACATTCTTCAATTTAATCCTGGTTTAAAACTCGTACGCAACCCGATCATAGAGATAATAAAGTTTTTCAAGCCAGGAAACTAAGGAGGATCATTTGGTCCTTCGAGCCGGATACGGAAGGGGGAAGTTGATGAAGTTAAAGGCGATTAATAATAATCTCATTCATCCACATAAAAGCCCTAAATTGATGACTCTCAAAAGCATAAGCATTTTAGGTCTAAAAAGAAAACCCACCTGACATTTCTGATGGTTCCGTAACATTTTCGTCTGAGTTGTCCAGCGACGACTCGTGAATGTTAATGCGCTCGAAATTCCTCAGCTGATTCAGCACCGTTTCGAGGTCGTCTTCCGAGCTCAGGCTGATCGTATGGCCATCAAAGGTATCTGCAATTAAACGAAATCCGTGAGTGTTACTCAAAAACATTACAAAATTACATTACATTATGCATTACATACTTTATAAAATTCAAAAAGTCAAAGTGACTCCCAGAAGTAGAAGACTGAATGGAAGCAGAAGTTGAATTGAGGCAATCAAAATGGCAGTACGAATTTATTTAAGGCAGGCTCGAATAAAATAAATTTCATCAGAAGAAAACCTTAAGAAACCTGATGTAGCAAGTTTTCAAAATTTTTGAAGAGAAGAGAACAAAGACAAGAACAAGAACATTAAAAGAAAACCTGCAGAAACTTGGAGGAAGGAGTTTTCAAGATTTTTGAAGAGAAGAGAAAATAAGAGAAGAGTACGAAGCTGTAAAACTACATACAGACAGTGTCAAGAAAGAAAGAGAAGAAAATTCAGAAGGACCAAAACAGATAGGAGGAACCAAATAGATTGCATCAGAAGAAAACCACCAAGTACTGAGAAGAGCGAGTTTTCAAGATTTTTCGAGAGAAGAAGCTGTGAACTATATTCAGAGAGAGAGAGAGGATAGAAAAAGCATTAAGAAAGAAATAGAAAAAAATCAGGAATAATGGCACTCAGAAGAAGATGGGATCTGTTTAAGGGTGGCCCCAATAAAATAGATTCCATCAGAAGAAAACCTTCAGGAACTTGGAAGAGTGAGCTTTCAAGATTTTTGAAGAAAAGAGAAGAGGACGAAGTTGTAAACTATATCCAGACAGAGGCAAGAAGAAGCGTCCAGGAAGAAAGAGAAAATAAATGTAAATTCAGGAGGGCCGTCCAAAGAATGCAAATGCAATTTAATTAAAGGAGGTGCTTGGACACGTTCAGAAAATTGAGAAACCCAGAAAGTCGAAGTGACTTCCAAAAGTAGGAGACGAAATGGAAGTAGAAGTTGGATTTTGGCAATCTCGAGAATTAATGGCACTTAGAAGAAGGTGGAATCTGTCTAAGGGTGGCCCCAATAAAATAGATTCCATCAGAAGGAAACCTTCAGGAACTTAAAGGAACGAGTTCTCAATATTTTTGAAAAGAAGAGAAGAGGACGAAGTTGTAAACTATATTCAGACAGAGGCAAGAAGAAGCGTCCAGGAAGAAAGAGAAAAGAAATGTAAATTCAGGAGGGCCGTCCAAAGTATGAAAATGCAATTTAATTAAAGGAGGTGCATGGACATGTTCAGAAAATTGAAAACCCCAGAAAGTCGAAGTGACTCCCAAAATTACGAGACGAAATGGAAGTAGAAGTTGGATTTTGGCAATCTCGAGAAGTAATGGCACTTAGAAGAAGGTGGAATCTGTCTAAGGGTGGCCCCAATAAAATAGATTCCATCAAAAGAAAACCTTCAGGAACTTAAAGGAGCGAGTTCGCAAGATTTTTGAAGAAAAGAAAAGAGGACGAAGCTGTAAACTATATTCAGACAGAGGCAAGAAGAAGCGTCAAGGAAGAAAGAGAAAATAAATGTAAATTCAGGACGGCCGTCCAAAGAATGCAAATGCAATTTAATTAAAGGAGGTGCTTGGACACGTTCAGAAAATTGAGAAACCCAGAAAGTCGAAGTGACTTCCAAAAGTAGGAGACGAAATGGAAGTAGAAGTTGGACTTTGACAATCTCGAGAAGTAATGGCACTTACAAGAAGGTGGAATCTGTATAAGGGTGGCCCCAATAAAATAGATTCCATCAGAAGAAAACCTTCAGGAACTTAAAGGAGCGAGTTTTCAAGATTTTTGAAGAAAAGAGAAGAGGACGAAGCTGTAAACTATATTCAGACAGAGGCAAGAAGAAGCGTCAAGGAAGAAAGAGAAAAGAAAATGTAAATTCAGGATGGCCGTCCAAAGAATGCAAATGCAATTTAATTAAAGTAGGTGCATGGACACGTTCAGAAAATTGAAAAACCCAGATTTTCGAAGTGACTCCCAAAATTACGAGACGAAATGGAAGTATAAGTTGAATTTTGACAATCTCGAGAAATAATGGCATTTAGGCATTTAAAAGAATGTGGAATCTATATAAGAGTGGCCCCAATAAGATAGATTCCATCAGAAGAAAACCTCAAGGAACCTGATTTCCAAGATTTTTGAAGAGAAGAGAACAAAGTTATGAACTATACATAGAAGAAGAGGGAATGTGTTTAATAGTAGCCCCGATAAAATAGATTCCATTAGAAGAAAACCTCCAGAATCTTGGAGGAACGAGTTTTCAAGATTTTTGAAGAGAAGAGAAAAGAAGAGAAGAGGACGAAGCTGTGAACTACATCCAAACAGCGTCAAGAAAGAAAGAGAAGAACATTCAGAAGGACCAAAACAGATAGTCTAAGCGACGTCTTAAACACTTTATAAGTCAAGCCATATCACGTTACGTAGATAACGTACCTTCGACGTTAATTATGACGTAAATAAATTACATAATGACGCGATAATGACGATGAAGTAACGTGTTTCGTCCCCACGCTGCAACCAAATTTATGTAGGGGTATTCGTTATTCACAACTAATTACTGTTATTATTTCGCTTAATTTAACAATTCCAATATTAATTTTGGCATAATTGGCTTCAGCAATATTCAAAGTATTTATTTACACTTTTTGTTTAGTCCCAAAAATGTTTTTAAGCTAATAATTTTCAAAAATAAACATAGTAACATATTGTCACTTTCTATTGACGTGTTAATGACGTCACTTTTACGACGTTATTAATACGTGTCGTACGACTCGTCATATTGATGTGACTTTCGGAACAAATGACGACAATGACGTAAAATAACCTAAAAATGACGTAATTCCGACGTCACTCTGCTAGCTGGGCAATGTGTTTCTCTTCGCCCTATCCTGTTTCCCACTCCTACCAATGTGGCGCTTTCAAAGTCCTCGGATTAAAAGCCTAATGAGTTTGGAAATATTTTTGCAAACGAATTCACTATTTCCTCTTTTTAAAGGAGAAGTGAAACAGTTATTAATTGGAAAGTTGAGAAAGGTCAATTTGACTCACCCTAACTCGTCGCCTTTGGCCACGCAATGGCGTCTCCTCAGATCCAATCTCATTGACTTAAATAATTAAACTAATTTCCAACAAACAGAAAATGTAAAGTTTGCGTTGCAGATCAAATTGAATTTAATTGTCCCTAAAGTGTTATCGTCTCTTTCTATATTTGCACTTATTAGGACAACCGACGAAGTAATTAAAACCTACGTTTAGCTCGCTGGCGATAACTGTGATTTTGTTTTTTGGGGCCCGGTTAAATAAATGGTTTTGTGAAAATTATTGCTAATTATAATTTTCAGTCTTAGCATCAGAGCTACGTCTGCACTTAACAAGTCTGAATAGCAGACAACAAGTTCGAACTATGCCAAAAAGTCAGGATAAATAATTTGCAGATAATCATTTAGACTTTTTTATTTTTTTATTTGAGGGAACCTACTTTATACAAAGATCAATTCAGGAAAATTTTCTTCAAGGTAGAATAAGATAATGAGATTATTTTTGTTTATTGCTTAATTTCTGCATTTTTTTTAATCTGACACCGCAGAAGAAACTTTATTGGAACCGTCAGCAAAATAGACAGTGGATCAACTATCTAATGATTTCCATATTTGCATAATTCAACTACACTGTTTCGCACTATTCAATAATAATTGCACGATCAGGACGGACGACTTTTAAATTAAAGCGGAAAAAAATATTATCAACAACAGGCGATGTTTACTGTTTTCATGTTCACGAACGACAAACGCAATTAAAATTTACTTTACAAATGAAGTTTATTTGCCTAGAGCTACCCAACAATGAGCCTCAACTCATTAAGCTACAGTCATTAACACAGTCCGGGAAATTCCGGACATTCCCAGAAAGTATACGATTTTTTGCAATGATGTTCGCAATTGAGTGCATAGGTTAAATCGAGAAAAAAAGGTTTCCGGTCGAATATTTGCTGACTTACTACTTACTTACTAATACTAATACGGCGTTCAATAAAAAGAGCGAAATTTCAAAGGAAATTTATGAGTTTTATTGCCGAGCGAACGTTTTTCTTTTTTTTGGAGCTCTGAAAACATAAAATTGAAAATGTTTTGTTATACTGCATGTTATGTAGAATGAAAGCAGATAAGAATTAAAGTGCAACAGAAAAAAGGTTGAACAAATGAAATAAGACAGGAAAGAAATGGAAAGTGAAAGAATTAGAAAGATGGGCTATAGTTAAAGGGCAATAAAAATAATAGAATTTATGAAAGACAACTGGACGGATCGACAATAAATAGAAGACAGATCCACCAAATCCACCAAGAAAAACAAACAAACAAAACAAGATCTGAAATGTTTCAAAATTATTTTTATTGGCGAAGAAGTTCCTGATGTAAATTCGTTTATTACTCTCGGGCCAGGATTCCTACATACTCAAATACTCGAGCAAAAAAAAAAAATTGAATTAACTGAAAACAAATTACAAAAAAAATTAATTCGAAAACAGAGAAAACTCGAATAAAAAAGAATTGCGAAAAAAGGAGACGAACACAAAACAGAAGACCGACGATTAGCTTTAAAGAAGACTGGTGAACAAGCAACAGAAGAAGCTAAAAGCATCAGTGGATTGCAAAAAAGGAAAATAGTTTGAGAAAAAGAAACAACCGAAACTGAGAAAACCGAAACGCAAGCAAAAATTAATAATTAGAAATGTAAATGATTGCGAAGAAAGAAAAGGAGCAGCAGAACAAGAGAAAAGATCGCTAAAAAAAGATGCTAAAAATACAGAAACAAACAAAAAGAGTACTGAAATAATAATACGTAAAAGAACTGAAACAAATAATAAATTAGATCGAGGACGACCAAAAACAAGAAAGCAAAAGGTATTTGAATTAAAATGTAAAAAAAAATGTAGAATAAATTAAGAATCAAATAATCATTAAGAAAGAAGGCGACTTATGATCTAAAAAGGGAAAAAAAAGTAACAGTCTTGTACGAAGAAAAACAAAAGACATTCTTGAAAGCAACGATAACCAAACCAAAAGAAAATGATTGCGAAATTCAAGCAATAATAAGAAGAATGAAAATAGTGTATAAAACGAAGAAAGTAAAAAAATCGAAAACTACTAATGAAGAAAGATAATCGACGATCGCTTTCACAAAACAAAAACAAAAAAGCGACGATAAAGATAAAACGTTTTTGAATAAAAATGGGAAGCAAATCGTGGAATACAATAAAATTGAAACAGTATGCGATTTATGATCTAGAAAGAGAAAACAAATGACAGACGTGCACGAAGAAAACAAAGTGCATTCAAGACTGAAGCGAAAAGAAAATCAAAAGAAAAATAAACTTTAATAAATTATAAGAGAAATAAACCATAAACATCAAAAACAAAAAATAACAAAGAATTAGAATAATAAAAATACGAACGCAAAACAAAAAGTACGAAACAACAAGCAACGAGAAAGCATAATGTAAATAAAATAACCATTAAATAATTATTGGAACACAGCGCGACTTATCATCTAAAAGGAAAAAAAAAACAAAGGGCTAACGTACATGAAGAAAAACAAAAGACGGAAAACAAAGCACAAGAGAAAATGATTGGGTAATAAGAAAACAACAAGAAGTGTAAGAAAGAAGCGAGAAAACAACAGGCAAACGCCTACTGAGAAAAAAAATAGAACCAATGCAAAACGAAAGTAATTTAAAAACAATTGCGAGTAAAGAAAAGCAGAAAACGATCGTTTGTACTAAACAAAAACTACAAATAACAAGAAAAAATCATAAAATAAAATTAAAATTCAGTAAAACTCTGATAAAAAGGGGCAACAAAATAGACGAAGGAACACAAAATGCAAACACGAATGAAACGAGAAACAAGACAGAAGGAAATGAATGCGAGAAGCAAAAAAAAAATGATGAAGGAATTTGCGAAAAAATAATTTACCAGGGAAACAAAAGAATACTGATATGTGAAAGAAAAACAATACATCAAAGACCTAAAACAAATAATAAATTAGGTTAAAAAAGAAACAAACAGGGTCGACGATTCTAAGGTGGATTTTTTTAAGAAACGTAAATTAAAAAAAAACTAAACGAAAACAAAACAACCGAATATTTTTGAAAAAGTACAATTTCAATAATATAATGTAATAATAATAAATCGAAATTTAATTTAGTTTTCCTTTCTCTGATATTTTCTTTCAAAACCACTTACAAAATCAGTGGCGTAGCGATCAGGGGCCATATCCTCGAATCGAGGGGACAAACTCGCAAGAGAACGTGACATAGTTTACATAATTTCGTATGAGAGCCGACGACGTCATTTTGATGTCACATTCTCTTGCGAGTTTGGATTTACATAGTTTCGTATGAGAGCCTACGACGTCATTTTGACGTCACATTCTCTTGCGAATTTGTCCCCTCGATTCGAGGATATGGCAAACGGAATAAAAAGGTGGAAAAGAAGAAGGAATCGAAAAGGTTAAGCCAGAAACTTTTCTTGCTTTATTATTATTTATTAATTTATTTATTTTTCAAAATATAATATAATATAACAGACAGGGACAAAAAAATAGTTTTCTTTTTTTAATAATATTTGTAATTCACAAACGCTTTTCTTTAATCTAAACAGTCGACCAACTAACGCCCCTCACCGAAAAAAGTGCTACTGCATAAAAATGGACTTCGGATTCGGACTAAGCGTCCTTAATTCCCTCGATCTGGCAGTAATAATTTTGATTTTGTTCAAATTACGTCGAAATTTCGGAATTATAATAAACAAATTTTATTTTTTAAAGCTTTGTTTAAATAATAACATTTTGTCACATTTTATACCACGGGTTTCCAACGGATCGGTATCGACCCCTTGGAGGTCGATGAAGACTTGAAAGGGGTCGATGAACCTTGATTAGGGGTCCGCTAGGGGTCTTTCAGGGGGCCGGAGTTGCAAGGTCTTGTGTAATGAAGTCTTGCTGAATAGTTTATAACAAAAATAAAAAAAAATACATACAATATTAAATGAAATTGCATTAGCTCGAATATAAGAGAAAAAAAGACGTTTAATTGATTATCAAAATAAAACATTTCTAAATACGAATAAAATTGAACGAAATAAAAACAAGAAGACGATCGTCAAACAAGACAGGACGATAATAAAAATTGTGTGGAACTCATTAAGTCAAATCAATATAAACTGACTTTCACCCGAATCAAAAATTTAATTCAATTTAATAATAAAATAAATAAAATAAATTCGGCGGAATTAAAATATAAAATAAAATAATCTTAAATCGTGTAAAATAGAAATAAAAGACGTTCAATTGATAATTAAAAAAATCAAAAGTCATGTCAAATAAAATCAAACCGAAGAAAAAACAGATGATTAGTTGATAATTTAAAAGTAAAGTTAAATAAAATAAAGTCAAATGAGGATTGTATAAAAAAAAGGGTGATGTTAAAGTTAGGACCAAAGTAAAAATTATATGAAACTAGCAATAAGTCAAGTTGATTTAAAAATTGACGAATTTTGTCACGGTTCAAAGAATAATTGGTAAATTTAAAAACAAAATAAAGTCAAATCGAATAAAAGAGGAAATGAACTGGCGATCAATTGACGAGATTAAAGTGTAAAATAAATTCACACTCAATAATCGAAAACCAAAACAAATCGGCGAAAAAATAATGGTAAATGGTTAAAAATAAAAACAAGACGAATAAAATATATTAAAAGGAAAAACAAAACTCGATCAATTGATCATATTGAAAATTAAATGAAATAAAGTGGAATTAAAAAAAAAGATGATCGTTGACGAAGATGAGACTAAAAGAAAAATTCTTTAAAATTAACATAAAATCAAATCGAATCAAGACGTTGGCGAATTTTTAATTAGGGTTTGATTGAAAGAGAATAAAACTGAAATCGAGTCAAGAAAAAAAAGATGGTCGAGGTATTATTGAAAAGTAAAATAAAATAAAGACAAATAAAATAATAAATTGTCACGATTATATCTGCATAATATACATTATTAGTATAAATACATTTGCTGTTTTTTTTTGTTTAATATTCTTTAAATCTGAATGGGGTCGACGGAAATTTTTATTTTCTTGTAAGGAGTGAGTGGTTTAAAGAAAAAAGGTTGGAAACCCCTGCTTTACACGCACGTAATAGAATTTATACTATTACATACAAATATCTCGAAAACTTTTAAAAATTATTATTTGGAGAAATTATTATCAGAATTTCCTTTGGGGATCCAAATGTATCCGGATATACCGGGTGTTTCATTTCAGAAAACAAAGTGTCAGTTTATACCTCGGCTATTCGATGTGCATTTGTGATTCTGTAAACATTAAAAAAAAATTCATATCAAATGTTTCTTTCTGATAAAAAGTTGAAGGGGGTGGGGATTCTCGCGTAGTCAGCCTGTATATACAGTCGCAAGCAATAAATTGTGACAGTGACGACCAAAATTTAATGCTCGCGACTGTACATATACCGTGAGTTTTTTTTTTTTGAATGAATACTTTATGAAATGAAAGGACGAGTCTCAAAATTTAAAAAATACTATGAAAGCATTTGATCAATGTTCAAGTTCGAGATTCGACGGGGAAAGGGGGCGTGAATCATAACACAGCTCAAAAGGGGGTGGTCACGAATCCAAAAAGTTTGGGAAATGCTGCTTTATTATTATTTATTTATTTATTTAAGGTTTCGTTTAAATTTTTTTTCTTCTATTACAAAGCGAACGAGTGTACCTGTCATTACCTCTTTTATTTTATTTATTTCTTTTTTTCCAAAACGGTTAGAGTAATCACCAGACTCCGGAACTTTTCTGACATTCTAGAAAGTACAGGATTATTTTTTTTGCAAAGATGCGAAAAGATAAATATGAAAAAGCATTCATCCACATGAGTATAAAACTGTTTAATAAATTACCGAAGGCGATGCAGGGAATAGAGTTAGCTAAATTTAAAAAAGATGTTAAACGACTCTTGTTATCGAAAACGTGTTACTCCGTTGCAGAGTTTTTAAACTAACTTTTGTAGATTTTCTATAATTGTGTACATGAGTTTATACTAGGGTAGTTTATCCGTAGATGTAAGTGACTTGTGTAAGACCGGCCGCAAAGTTATCAAAACATTTTCTTTTCATTATTATAACAACATATTAATGCGTATACTTAAATATAATTAATCAAACGCTCACCCTTTCCTTCGGCTACTGGGAACCTTCCGCCACCGTCATCGCACAATGACACTTTGCGTTCATGCAACAATAACATGTGTTTACAATCATATGTCAAGAGTCAACAGTTATTTACTCACCGGGGACCCCCGGTCCCCAAGGCCACAACGGTCCGCATTTGCTCCACCGACCCTTAAGGTCTATTTATAGCTCACACTCGTGCCTCTACCATATCTCTTAATGGTACCAACCTTGGGCCTTCCCAAACTCATTTCTGTTGCTCTCTCATATGTTCCAATTCTCTAAAATATTATTTCCACATGCACACTCTACATGCACCGCAGATAGCCTCACTTAGGTACATGCAAACACGCTCTACCCCACGTCTTGGTACTATCCGACCCGTAGATTCTCTACCACCAATCTACTCTTCCACCAGGTGGTGTGGCATCTCACCAACGGCCTCCACCTGGCACGTAAGGCTGGTGACAATTCCTCGGGGCCGCCCGCTACATCGGGTCCCCTTGAGATCACCTTGGACCGTGAACAGTACGTCATTCACTCTCGGCTGCGTTTTTAAACCCTGTTAGTACGATCCCCCTTCGGGGATGGCTACTCATGCAATGATGTCCCCAACGTCCCCGACGTCCCAGACATCCCGCAACCACCCCCGCCAACATAGTCCAACTAGTCAGCGGTCAAGTGATGTAGCACCTGCCACGCCTTGCCGAGCCTAAACCCAGGGGAATCGCTCATTCATACCAAGCAAGAAGTAGATCAAGCTAATTCTCTACATATCATGCAATTTGCTATAATATACAACTTATCTCTAAAGCGTACTGCATCTCTCCGATGTGGTGCACAATATTTCCTAAACACACCCTGTATGTACGGACCCTGTATATAATACCCGCCGACTATAATCGTACGCAAACATCGCATACCTCGAGCCGCGAACCGCGAGATTGGCCAATAACGCGCTTGCGCTTGTAACAATAATTATTCCGCACGTTTTATGTATTATTAATTATTAATACCCCAAATACTAATTAGCGTGTGCATCGTTTAACAGCATATCAACCACTCCCTGGCCCTTGGACGAAGCTATGTCGCCCCGACCGATTTTGTTTATTATTTACGTTTCTCAAGTGCCATCTCGCATTCCAACCGTCTGGGCTTATATTCGATGCATTTTAGGCGAAACTGTAATTTCTTAAATTATAGATCCTTTATATATTTTTTTTTACTTAATAAAAATATATCTAACACTTGTATATCCTTTGTAAGGGCTGTAATACCAATAAACAGTATGAGTATGAGTATTGAGTGCCCTGCGTCTGGAATGTTCCTCGCTTTGGTAATCGCGTTAAACATAATAAGTAGCTTTTCTGATGATTGTAACTATACTTATTATTACAAATAAACGTATCTATCTATCTATCCATTAACACCTGGTCCAGTAAAACCAATAAAAACATAAATATTTTCGAGTGTTTCAAAACAAAACCACTAATAAATGACGCATTTTTTTATTATGTTTACCGACGTAAAAAATCGATCGAAAACACAGCTGTAAATGTTTTAAACAAGAACGTAGGTTTAATGACAGGTATCGATAAGACTTATTTTTTTGGCTTATTTTGATCATAAACACGTTTGCAAAAAATATGACCTTGATTATTTAATATCGGCTGTAGAATCAAACTGAAAAGTACGAACCGGACAGACGGTAAGAGGCTAGGGAGTACAAAGTCCTATTCCATCTCTTCAGTTACTTCAGAGCATCCGTACCACTTTCTGTCTATTGTATTGACTATGTTCACATTTTACAACAACGACATGTATGTTAGTCGAACGTTATTTGCGAGTAGGTACACTAGACGTAAAAAGAACTAATTAAGTAATTTAATTATCTTGTGGAGTTTCCTAAAGTGATATTCCTGATACGATTATAATTATAAGTCAAAGCCAGATGACGTTTTCCCTTTATCGGAATCGTCGCGTTCAAAAAATCGTTTCGTACGAAACGCAGATCATCGCCATCATCATGGTAGGACTTCTATAGAGATTAATTTTGCGCACGTAACGTTTCGATCTGCCGTTACATATTACACGAAGTGTAGTAATAAATTGTAAATCCCGTCGGAGGCGATTTTCTACATACGTACGTCATTTCAATTGTTGCTAACTATCTCGCGCCTACGTAAGCTGATAATTGGACGAGGTGAAAAAAATATTTCATAACGTGATTAATTTATTAGCGCCTCCGTTAAATATTAAACGTTCGTTCTCCTCCAGCGGATGGGAGTGCCATAAAGTGCGTATACTTTTAACACATATAGGGTGTCTCACTTAAGGCGGATTCTTTCATATCTCTCTAGTTATTCATTTTACGAAAAAATGTTTCAAATGAAAGTTTTACAGGATCATTCGGAGCATATTTTGAAATTAATTTGACATGTACAAGGTGTTCCATTTAGCCTGGGCGTTAGGTCACTTCGTTATTTTAAATGGTACACACTATATATTTTTACATTTTCTGGTTCTGGATTGAATTTTACTGTGACTTTGTGTACCATATATAGGGTCTAATCTAAATCGTTTTCGCGTTATTCAACTTTTTAAAGAAAAGTATCGCTCTTGCAGTACCTCAAACAAATGCAAATATTTTCCGAACAAATGACGCTAGGGACTTGTGGTTTTTTTTTTACAAAAGTTTCGTCTTGAAACGCTTTTTCAGTTACATTGTAAAGAAAAAATTTTAGCAACATAAGTTCTTAAGAAAAAAATAATTAATGGAATGCCATATAACTTTTATCATTATTAAATGCGCTATTTAATTCTCTTTTCAATGATATAGGGTTGTCGATATCTGTCGTTAATAATAATAATATGTTTATTTCGAAACTGAAAACAATAAGTTCGAAAACGTTACAATAATAGTTAATGGCTATAACATCGCAATAAGTATATAATTCTAAAATTAAGTGTCCTAACAAGGCAACTGAAGTTAGCTTATAGTATTACCACCCAAAACGATAAAAATCATTTAGCGAATAAGGTTTGATTTCTACTAGCAGGTTAAATATTTTATTCTTGACAATATTTAAATTCTTAGAATCAAAAATTAGCTTATAAGTTAGTGGTAGATGATTAAATATTTTCATGCAAGAGTATTGGGTACCTTGTTCAAATTTAGTTAGCCTGTGAGATGGGTATACATAGCATTTATCATTTCTAGTAGCGTATCTGCTGACATTTTTGATTTCAAAATGTACAAATAAATGTCTGTTTTTTAATAAATATATTAAGCATTTGTAAATATATATTCCGTGTACTGTGAGAAGGCGCTTCGACTGGAATATTCCCCTGCAGGATTCTCTTGGAGACAGTTTGAACATAATTCGTAATGCTCTTTTTTGCAACGTAAAGACATGATAGATGTGTGTGCTGCTTCCCCAGAATATGATCCCGTACTGTAGATGGGAATATACAGGGTGTGGATAAAGTATGGAACAAAATTCATATTTCTGTTGTCTTGGGTTTGATGAAAAAATCCTGAAACAGGTCGATTTTAGTTTTGTCCCGTGCATTTTATGACAATGAATTTCATTCTGTAGTCATCTGATTGCATCCAGGAGTGACGTCATCAGTTTTTTCAAATGGTAACATCAGACTTTTATTATCCCTTGTCGCTAAGTATTCCATTGTACATACAACGGTATAAAAAGTTTGGTATCTTACATAACAATTTTTTGGAGAAAAACACTTTCGTATTTAAAAAAATTAAAATTTTATTCCTATGATAAACTAATCAAAAAATGATAAACTAATCGAAAATTATCAACAAATTAGATAAAATATCAACGGAGGTGTTCAAACTGTCCACCGTTAGCCATTTGACATTGGCCAAGACGGACGTACACACTTTCTACGGAACGTCGTATTGTCTCTGGGTCAATATTGCGAATTTCCTCGTAAATGCGAGTTTTCAGGTCATCCAAGTCATGTGGCTTATTTGTGTACACCTTTGATTTCACATGACCCCATAGAAAAAAATCAAGTGGGGTGAGATTTGGCGAGCGGGCAGGGCAGTCAATTGTTCCCCTTCGTCCTATCCATCTCCCTGGGAAAATTTCGTCGAGATACCTGCGAACATGCTGGCCAAAATGTGGAGGTGCTCCATCTTGTTGGAACCAGATTCTGGGATGAGGCGCATCAGGATTGGCTTCGTCCGGAAACAGGATTACCAATGCTGGCACGAGGTCAAATCTTAGAAATTCTGAATATCTTTCAGCGTTTAAATTTCCCTCGAGAAAGACAGGTCCCAAAATGCGATCTCCTATTATTCCCGTCCACACATTAACTTTTTGTTGGGTTTGGGTACGACCCTCCCGAACCCATCGAGGATTTTCGGCCGACCAATATCTACAATTATGGCGATTCACCTGACCGTTTATTTTAAAAGTTGCTTCGTCGCTAAAAAGCACATTACTGAGAAATTCGGGATTCTCATCGCATCATAGCATCAGTTGTTCACAGAACTCGTTTCGACGGTCGAAGTCATCTTCATTCAGTTACAGAATGAGATGGACTTTATATGGATGAAGTTTTTCCTTCTTCAAGTACTTTGCGACTGTGGAAAAGTCGACTGCATTATCTCTGGCAATGTTTCTTGTTGAAGTGTGGGGGTTGTTTTGAACTTCCAAGAGAATGTTCAGCCTAGTACCTTCTTCAGTTCTTGGACGACCTTGTTTGGGTCTGTCTTTCACACTGCCCGTTTCTGCGAATTTTGCCATAATTTTGCTCACCGTTGATCGCGAAATCGGTGTTCGGTTTGCATTTTCTGCATTGAACAATTGACAGGCTTCTTCATGGCTACGTATTTTAGCACCAAAGCCAACCATAATAAGAATTTAAATTCTGTCTTGTTCGCTCAAATAAGCCATTTTCGTGATTCACTTTCATCACTACCAAATTTCCGTTCTAGTCAAAACGAATACTCAGGTGCAGTACTTGATATACGGTTAGAAGCTAATTGACAGTACTTTGACATTACTTTCGTCTACGCCATAGTTACTGGCGTTTTTCAATTGTAAAAACATCATCAACCGGAAATTTAAAAAATCGTTCGGTTCTAGGAACAAACGGTAAGGCCTGGATAGGGTTTTTTTGTTTCCCTTATGTCGACTGGTTGATGTCTCGATTGAAGACAATCCGAGGTACACCTCAGACGTATCTAATTTGTTGATAATTTTTGATTAGTTTATCATAGGAATAAAATTTTAATTTTTTTAAATTCGAAAGTGTTTTCTCCAAAAAATTGTTATGTAAACTTTTTATACCGTTGTATGCACAATGGAATACTTAACGACAAGGGATAATAAAAGTCGGATGTTACCATTTGAAAAAACTGATGACGTCACGCCTGGGTGCAGTCAGATGGCCACAGAATAAAATTCACTATGTCATAAAATGCACGGGACAAAACTAAAATCGACCTGTTTCAGGATTTTTTCATCAAACCCAAGATAACAGAAATATGAATTTTGTTCCATACTTTATCCACACCCAGTATGTTGGCATAATATGCAGTTTTTAACACTTGGGAGCTGACATAACGACTGAGAACTCTAAGTCCGAAACACGCGGAGCTAAGTTTAATTCGGAGGCGGTCAATGTGTGTCTTCCAGTTCAAATTTTCGTCAACGTGTATATCGAGGTACGGTACACTGTTATCCAAGTTGATTTTTTTGCCTTTTAAATTTATGTGGGATGGGATATCACAGAAATTAAAACTTTTGAATAACATGCACTTAGTTTTAGCATCATTTTGAATTAAGTTATTGGTACACAACCAGTCATCTATATTCTTCACAGATTGACATCCCAGTTGTTTTATGTCCATGAAGGTGGTACCAGTGACTAACATACAAGTGTCATCAGCATAGTTGTATATGTGACAGGAGGGTGTTTCGTTTTTTAGAGGCAGATCATTCAGAAAGATAATAAATAGTAGTGGACCAAGAACGCTGCCTTCTGGTACACCTGTGGAGATTTCTGTTAGCTTAGATTCCTGGCTTCCGTGTTTATCCATCATAACTACTTTTTGTAATCTGTTGAAGAGGTATGATTTTATGCAATCGAGGGCATTTCCCCTGATACCGTAGCGATCCAATTTTGAGTACAGGATGTGGTAGTCTAGCTAGCGTTTCGAAGGCCTTCATCAGATCCAAAAATAGTCCACAAGCCAATTTATCATTTTCCCAGTTGTGCAGGTCAGTAGAAGTGAAATCGTAGAGGGCAGTTTCGATGCTTTTCCCTTTCAACAAACCATGTTGGTTTGTGTTCAGGAGGTTGTGTCGTAGCATGAAATTCTGTACTCTATCAAGCAACACATATTCAAATATTTTTGAAAAGGATGATAGCAGACTCATGGGCCTGTAATTGGATACATCTTCAGGATCCCCTTTCTTCAAAACTGGCTTAACGACTGCAAGTTTGAGGTGTTCAGGGAACTGTCCAGTTGCTAAGGCTGTATTTATAATGTCAACGAGGGGAAGTGCAAGTAGGTGAATACTCTTTTTTAGTAAAAAGTTGTCGAAACCTGCACTTTTTTACTTTTCAGTTTGGTGGTAATATCGAAGACTTCTTCAATGGAAGTGGGATGGAGAAAAATGGATTTATCGTTGGATGGTATATCGCATTTGTACTGACTTTCGGAACGTCTTCTTCCGGCGATGTTACTTTTTTGTATGTCTTCTACACGAGAGGAAAAATTGGTATTAAAAACTTCTGCCGATAGACTAGTCGGGGCATTTTTAGGTGATTTCTTTCCCAAGCAATCTGAGACAACCTCCCATATAGCTGCTGATTTGTTATCCGATGTAGTGATTAAGTCATCATAACGTTTGGTTCGTGCTTGTTTCAGCAGGGAGTTGTATATTGCTTTGGTTTGTTTATACGGGGTTTCCATCGAAGCATCATGATTCTTTAACAGGGGTACAGGGTGTCTAAAAGTTTCTTGCATCGTTGAATATCCTCGGTTTGATTTATTTTTTTTAGGTTTGCTGGAAAGTGTTCTCTGAAGTACGGGAAAATGATAATTAAAGGTATCTGATAGAAGTAGAGTAAACTTATTACATTTGTCGTTTGCACTCAGCTGACTATTTAAAACCGTCCAATCTACTATGCTTAGATCGTGTAAAAATTCGGATGTGCTGGTATCGTTGAAATGTCGTTTCCAAATTTTTAACTGTGCTGACTTCCTTTGTAAAGCAGGAAAAGTTAATAATTGTGCGGTGTGGTCTGAGATATGTGAGGCGATTATGCTTGATTCATAATTGTTTAGATTTGTGATTATATTGCCGAGGCATGTGCTGCTGTGGGAAGTACTTTTTATTGCCAGGTTTAGATTGTAAGACAACAATAGTGATTTCAGATCCTTAGTAGCACTGGAATCTGTCAGAGTGTTAATGTTGAGGTCGCCAGTTATGATAAAGTAAGTTTTTTCAGTATTAATTTTTTTTTACGATTTTTAAAAATACACGAAATATTGAGACCTTTATGTTAGTCGCTATGGAGCAAACAAATTGTTTGTTTATCTTTCCCTAAATCTTTCTTAAAGATAAATTTGAACATTCTGAATGCAGCCTGATACTTAATAATCCTAGGGAAAAATAAACAAACAATTTGTTTGCTCCATAGCAACTAACATAAAGGTCTCAGTATTTCGTGTATTTTTAAAAATCGTAAAAACAAATATAATACTGAAAAAAATATTAAAGTCAGATATCGACAACCCTGTATCATTGAAAAGAGAATTAAATAGCGCATCTAATAATGGTAAAAGTGATATGGCATTCCATTAAAAAAAATAGTTATCGTAGTTTGAATATTTTTAAGTTTATTAATTTTTTTAAAGAAGTTATGCTGCTAGAATTTTTTCTCTACAAAGTACCTGAAAAAGTGTTTCAAGACGAAACTTTTGCAAAAAATCACAAGTCCCTAACGTCATTTGTTCGGAAGATATTTGCTTTTGTTTGAGGTACTGAAAGAGCGATAATTTTTTTAAAAAGTTGAAGAACGCGAAAACGGTTTAGATTAGACCCTGTGTATGGTACACAAGGTCACATTAAAATTCAATCCAGAATCCGAAAATGTAAGAATATATAGGGTGTACCAGTTAAAATAACGAAGTGACCTAACGCCCAGCCTAAACGGAACACCCTGTAAACGTCAAACTAATTTTAAAATATGCTCCACATGATCCTGTAAAACTTTCATTTCAGACATTTTTTCGTGTCATTAATAACTAGAGAGGTATGAAAGAATCCGCCTTAAGTCGGGCACCCTGTATATTAATTATTAATTAATTATACCGGGTGATCAACGGATTTTGCAATTAAAGGAGGCTGTGATGGGTGCTATTTTATGCTGTATGGTTGGTTACAATGATAAATAAATAATAATTTGACAGTTGCCATATTTGAGAATATGCTCATGCTTCACACTATCTTATTTTGTTATTTTATTTTGTATGGATTCTGGTTTGAACCCTTTTTTAAAATATTAGGGAGGGTTCCACGTTTATTAATAATAATTTTAAAAAAATAGACGTCGCAATTCTGACACTTAAACTCTTTAATTTCAAACTGTAAGCCTGCGTTGCCAACTTTTTGGAAAATATCACAGCCTGCTCTAACTATAAATTCCGCTGATCGCGTAGTACTTACACCAAGGAGAGTTGGTTATGTTGAGATGAAAAACAAGAAAAAAATAAATAAAAAGAATATTATGCATACAAAGAAAGAAAATTTTTGTGAGAGTTTAACGCGATCGAATTCCAATTAGGTTGGCGAGTGATTCGAGAGCAACTAAATTTAATTCTCCGGATTAACTGATATAAAATCAAAGCAGATTCATCGCAGAGTAATCCTCCATTGTATAATGAGTTTAGCGCCTCATCCATCACAAACACGTGGTGACGTATGAGGCCTCCTTAATCACAAATTTCCGTCGAATCGTTCGTCCGAAATAGTAATTTGAATATTGCTTCGGGCAAGGACATCAAGAGTAAGTAAAACCTACCTTCCGTTGATATAAAGTGTAAACATGGACAGTACAACAGAGAGAAAACGGTATGTAGATACAAGCACGCCCAAGAACCTGATGCAACCTCTTGCGGAGGCGTGGCGCTTCCCTTCTCATTACCTAATGCTACTTCAATAATTTCGTTGCTTCTTTATTCTCGTTGAATTTCTATGATCTCAGTTTGATTCAACAACCGGTATACTGGGCGCACGTGCGTGTTTACAAACACATTTCAGTTTTGGACAAATTCGTTTGTAATGGTGTCTCACTGACGTATTTGATAATAACTTATTGCGTCAAAGAGATTAAATGCCATCGACCTATCCACATCAAGCAAAAAAAAAATCGTTTAATTTAGAATAAGATCGATTATGATGAAGAATTGCGTAGAAAGATATTAAAGCCAAAAACGTTCAGATGATTTTAAATGTACAGTCTTATTGTTAGTGTCGCAAAAGTTTTCGCTTATTTTGGAGCCCTGGTTTCATTCATGCGAGGACATTTTCAATCAAAACTACTGCGAATGTTTCTTATCAGCCTTGTCGTTTTAAATTTGAAAATTGTTTGCGAAAAAAAAATTATTTTGGGGGTTGATGATAATTAATTGGACTGTCATTAGCATTTCTCGGAATTAGTGTAACCCGACGTTTCGAATTTCGAGCGAATTCTCTTAACATGTCTGCCTTGAGTAAGGCAATCATTTACTAATTTATTCATTTTTATTTTTTGGCAGTTACGTGGAGGGTGGAAATCGTTTCGAACATTATTTACAGATTTGTTGATGTTTTCTTTGTTCACATGAGTATACCTACAATAACATTTGATCTCATAAAGGACGGACATCTTATGTGTCCTTCTGTTTTGGATATGTAAACGCATATTTTTTTTATATTGTTTTGATATATGCCTGTTAAAGGCAACATCATATTGATTGGCACAATGCCCTAAGAAAAGACAAACGTTTACATCTCGTATGCCAAATACGTTAGGACAAGTATGACGAGGAGCACTGCAATGAAACATTGTTTGGGAACACTGGCGTTCAGGGAACTCAAAAATGTTTGCTGAAGACTTTAATCTTTAACAGGAAACATTGTTTCGGCGTCCAGCGAACTCCAAAAAGGTTCGTTCAAGACTTTGTTCTTCAACAGGAAACATTATTTCGGCGTCCTGCAACTCCAAAAAGGTTTCCTGAAGACTTTGTTCTTCAACAGGAAACATTGTTTCGGCATCCCGCAACTGCAAAAAGGTTTGTTGAAGACTTTGCTCTTTAACAGGAAACATTGTTTCGGCATCCTGCAACTCCAAAAAGGTTTGTTGAAGGCTTTGCTCTTTAACAGGAAACATTGTTTCAGCGTCCGGAAGGACTTGGCCCACGCCGTCCAGCGAACTCCAAAAAGATTTGCTGAAGACTTTGCTCTTTAACAGGAAACATTGTTTCGGCGTCCAGCGAACTCCAAAAAGGTTTCCTGAAGACTTTGCTCTTTAACAGGAAACATTGTTTCGGCGTCCAGCGAACTCCAAAAAGGTTTCCTGAAGACTTTGCTCTTTAACAGGAAACATTGTTTCGGCGTCCAGCGAACTCCAAAAAGGTTTGCTGAAGACTTTGCTCTTTAACAGAAACATTGTTTCGGCGTCCTGCAACTCCAAAAAGGTTTGTTAAAGACTTTGCTCTTTAACAGGAAACATTGTTTCGGCGTCCAGCGAACTCCAAAAAGGTTCGTTCAAGACTTTGTTCTTCAACAGGAAACATTATTTCGGCGTCCTGCAACTCCAAAAAGGTTTTCTGAAGACTTTGTTCTTCAACAGGAAACATTGTTTTTCGGCGTCCTGCAACTCCAAAAAGGTTTTCTGAAGACTTTGTTCTTCAACAGGAAACATTGTTTTTCGGCGTCCAGCGGACTCCCAAAAGGTTTCCTGAAGACTTTGCTCTTTAACAGGAAACATTGTTTCGGCGTCCAGCGAACTCCAAAAAGGTTTCCTGAAGACTTTGCTCTTTAACAGGAAACATTGTTTCGGCGTCCAGCGAACTCCAAAAAGATTTCCTGAAGACTTTGCTCTTCAACAGGAAACATTATTTCCTCTTTCGAAAAAGCAGAGGAGTTGCAAAAATATTCCAAACTGCTTTACTAACAAATCATTTATGTTTGGCGTCCAAACTTAATGAACTCTGAAGTCTATCTGAAGAGGATGTCGGACCAGGCAAGCAAACCTCTTCAGGCAGCCGACAAGAAAACATTTTTTCTTCTTTTGCAAACACATTGTAAAAAAAAACTAAACATCTTTTCCTGCTGTTACAGAACAATTCCCAAACGTGGACAACTGAAAACATCGTCTTCAAACACCGTAAGGAATGTACCTAATGTTTTAAGGAGTGTTGAAGCAAATGAGTGAACCTATTTGAAGTAGATAACAAAAAGAAAACGAAGACAAAGTGGAAACATTAAGTGCAGTTAACTGTTTTCAAAGTGTTCCTTCTTTTCAAGTGAGTAGAAAAATAAATTCCAAAGGTGGAAAACTGAGGCGTTGGTTTGAAACACCGAAAACATTAATGTTTGGCGTCCAGGCTTAATAACAGAAGAAGGAGATGGTCCGAGCAAGCAAACCTCTTGATATAGCTGAAAAGAAAACATGTTTCTTCATTGGTGTCCACAAATGAGCGTAAAACACCGAAAAACAATCATGTTTGGTATCCAGACTTAAAAATGAATTGTCTGTCGAAGACGATAATTGGTCCAAGCGAGGAAACCATTGAGATGCTGGACAAAGGAATATTTTTCTTCTTTAGTGACCACGAATGACGAAACACATTTCAAAATATCTCCAAAAAACACACTGAAATGTTTGTCTTGCTTCCAGTACGTAGAACAACAGTTCTCAAACGTGGAAATCTTCGATTTCAAACGCAATAAAGAGCGGAATTGGAGAATTGGAGAATTTGGCCTTCTAACGAAGAGAATATTAGTCTAAATAAGCAAACCTGCTTGATACAGATTACAAGAAACATATGTTTAGGTTGTTGGTGAACACAAATATGTCACAAAGTCTTTGCAGACATGTTACGAACCGTTTCCAAAACTTTCCTTCTGTTCAGGTTTACAGAATAACAAATGCGAAATAGAGAAAACCGGAAACGTTGTTTCCATGCGCCGAAAACATTAATGTTTGGCGTGTCCAGGCTAGATAATTAGGACGTCCGTTGAAGTGGGCTTCGGTAGCTGACAAAAAAGGCATTTTCTTATCGTCAGTGAAAACAAATGAATCGTAGTCATTTTGAAAACATATTACAAACTATATTTCCAAAAAAAAAAAACACTAAAATATTTCCAAAATGTTTCTGTTGCTCCTATGTGGGAAAAACAACATTTCTAGAATTTCTAGAATGTTTCTGTTGCTTCTATGTGGAATAACATTGTTTTCAAAATGTTTCTGTTGCTCCTATGTGGACCAACAACATTTCCAGAATGTTTATGTTGCTTCTATGTGGAATAACAATATTACCATGTTTCTGTTTCTCCTTCATAGAATAATAATTCTTAAATTATGGAAAACTGAAGGCCTTGCTTTCAAACACAAACAATAATGTTTGGCGCCCAGTCTTAACGATCTAAGAAGACGTTGATCCACGCCGCCGCCGTACCAATCCTATTTGAAATAAAAGACAAGCAAATGTTTCGATAACAACCGTTGTCGTCAGTGAACCCGAAGAAACCACAGAAAAAAAAAACATTACGAACTGTTTCAAAAAAAAGAACAGTGAAATGTTAACAAAACATCCGGTACGAAGAGAAACAATTCTCAAATAAGTAAAACTGAAACATTGTTTTCTAACAGGGAGAAACATTAATGTTTGGAGTATCCAAACTTAATAAACAAGTTGCCTGGATCTATTTAACCAATTAAAAAAAGCGCCAAGATGTTTTCAAAATGTTTCTATTGCTTCATTTCGCGGAGCAGCGATTCACAAACATGGAAAACATTGCTTTCAAAAACTATTTCAATAATTAAGAAGAAGATACTGGTCAAAGCAAACAAACGTATCTGAAATAAATGACGAAGAACAATTTACTATTGTCTTCAACAACAACAGAAAACTTTCTGTCGTCTTCAATGAACACAAAGGAACCGCAAAGAGCATAGTAAAAAATACTTCCGAAAGTCACAGACATTTCTGGTGTGTAGGAAAAAAAATCTAAATAGAGAAAAGTGATGCCGAGACTTATTTAATAATTTTCGATTAATTTTCTTGATTACTTTTTTTGACTAATTGATGTCTGTCCAAAAAGTTCAAGCAAGCAATCCCAATTTAAAGAGAGACGGCAAGAAATTAAGAAAAAAAAACAAGAGGATTGGGTCCATAAAAGAAAATATTGCCAACCTATTTACTATGTGGTATTATTTGGCCAGCGAAAATAGCTACTTATTGGGCAACGTAAATAATTTATTTATTGTGTTTGGAACGGAAAAAGAAACTCGATCAATAACGTGATTATTATAATTTGCCTTTATCTGTCTGTGATGTTATCTTTACGTTCAACTTTGATTAATTGACGCCTGAACTGCGCGTCAATTTAATTTCGCATTGATTAAGGCCCGATCTTTCCACCTCTCAATAAATTTATTTCACGAATAATTCGACGAATCACCATGACAACCATTCATAAAATTTTTGTGTAACTTGAATTTATTAACCTTACATTTTACTATTACGTGCTTGTTGTAACAGAAAATATAATTGTAAAGTATACGTATAAGTATGTAGTATAAGTACAATATAAACCATTTTGATCGTAAAGTGCGAGTAAAAATGACCGACGCTTACGTATGAAGTTGCAGCTTTGTCAATTTCTGTTGTATCTACCTTCAATTAAAATCCTAATTAAAGTAGGCTTTGATTGCAATGCTTTTTTCTTCTAAAGGTTTGTACCACTGACAGTTATTGTTATTATTTCAGCTAAACAATTGCCAAATTTTGACACACTAGTCATGACACATCTCATGAATAAGATCGTCCCTAACTAAGTCGTGATTAAAATAAACATAAACGATATAACCTTATGTGAATTTCATGTGTGAGAGAGTGAGAGAGAATTTAATCACGGCATTGCTAAATTAAAGACGAGGTGAGAATATGCGCCATGGTATTTTAAATTTATAAAATTTTGATTGTTGGAAATTATTTTCGAACTGGTAGATTACTGTCCTGCCCAACTTATAAAAACAAATAATAACAGCCTAAATTCATTAGGAATTCATTTGAAGGCACGATAAGCATTCTGTCGCATAAGTTAACTAAGCTGCAACTTCACTCGTATCAGTCATTTTTGCTCGCACTGTAGAAAATTTTTGGTAAAAATATCTACAGACAATTTCTCAACAAACGCCACGGCGACGCTTCGCTAATCTTTTCTCAAAAGTAAATGAATCTTGAAAACGCCGTCTCGTATAACGAAACGTGAGCTAAAAAATCAGATTTTGTCTATAATGTTTGAGCATTTGTTATTCCTGTTAGGTTCTTTTGTCAATCAAGTCACATTTTTTTTTAGATATGTGTTGTTTCTGAAATAGCCTGCTTTCATGTTTGCCCCGTCCTTTTTCACAAATTTAATTTTATTATGCAAAAATCGTGCAGAAATAACATACCGTGTGAGCCACAGAATTTTTTACCACGTATGTCGCAGTTACATTCACTTAACCTCTTACAACTGCTCTCAACCCAACCAAGAAGAAGTAATAACGGACATGATTATCTCGTTCATGTTCAACTCAGAAAGAAAAATCTGTGGCTCACACAATATTTCTCCCTAGGGAGTAAAAGTGATGACGTAGTCACTGGGAAGTTTTCGTTCTGTTGACAGCACTTCAGCGTAGACTTTTGAAGGCGGTAAATATAAAACCGCTTTCCCAGCAGCATTTCCTATTAACTTTTCACTAATTTTTCTTTCGGGTAATAAATTTAAATTCGTTTTAAACGTCAACGGCTACAAGTTTTTCAAACTAACTGAATCGCCCAAAATGACTTTCGAAAGCTTCGATTCTTCGTGATTCTTTTATTCCAGGCCGCGAATGACGTAATATATACATTCTGGAGAGAACGTCGTTATTTCCTCAATCCGAAAATAATTATACATCTCTTTAATAGAAGTGTACTCTACTTTTGACGCACTATGGGGCGTATTCCGTAACCTTTTAAGGGGCTGTTAAAATTTAGAGGTCCTTTAAAATTTAAAATACAGTTCCATGATTGATTGTTACCGTAGCAACAAAATTTAAAGGGCTGTTAAATTTCATTGCTAAGGTAACAACATAGAACTGTATTTTAAAGGACTTCTAAATTTTAACAGCCCGTTCATAATTTACAAAATCTGCCCCTAAGCCCGCCGAAAAAATCTGGTACAAGTCTTTACAAGCATTTTTGAGTTATTTTATTAGATTGTAAACTTGTTTCTACAGTAACGTAAAAACGTAGAAATAACCATATTGACGAAAACATTATAGCAACAATAAATAACTCGTTATATTTACAACTGACATGTTACGTGTCCCAGATTTTTTTTGGCGGGCATGATTCAAGTTTACTGTAAAGGTTCGGATATTCAGTACGCAGAGGTGCGTATAGAAAATTAAGTATTGCGAATAAATAACGTTGGAATGAATAATAACGCGTACAAGGTCAGGGTCAAGTAGTACTTGGAATTTTTGCACGCGACACGCAGGGAACAATCGAGGGATTAAGGTCGAACATACGGCAGCTGCAATGTTGGCCGTAACTTATGCACTCAATTAAAGGTAGTCTTGCATAGCAAATGCAACATCCGACAGCCATCGCTTATTACGAATCCAAACGGAAACAAGTGCGTCAAAGTTCCAGTAGGAGAAGAAATACGATAATTCTGGTGGATGTGTTAAGTTCGTCAGGGGCGGACCGTTAACTTTGGGGCCCTGGGCTACCACTCATTGGGGGCCTACCCAATAAATATAAAATAAATATAATTAAGTTTGGGTTTTGGATTTGTGACGCTCCATTCGTCAATTTGCCGAAACATATTTAAAAATATGATAAATTTTATACCCAAAAGAATTTTCATGCACTGAAATATACAGGCTGCTTTTGGAAGTGTGCCTAAAAATGAATACCGATACAATATGAAACAGATCTTAAAGATGCAGATTAATTTTTATTCTTTTTTGTTTGCATTTTGAAACGGAAAATTCGGTTTCTTAAATTGTACACGCTGCTGATTTTGTATTTTAGTTTTTTGACAAATGTGACATTTTCCCTTAGTTGTAGCACTAGTTTTATATTTTACATTAAATAATTAAAACCATAGAGACGCTTTTTCTGAAATATTGTGGTTTTAATCTTAATAATTGATTCTTCAAAGATATTTTCTTTTCGCTAGTGTCGAAGAGACATTTGATTTGTGGAGTAAGAAGGATTAAATCGTACATAAGCCAAGATTCTGTTTTCAGCCACACTTCCGAAAACATCCTTTATAAACAGTTATTCACAGTTAAAATGAAAAATGATTTCGTAACCAACATCAAACATGTAAAAAATAAAACGTATGAGGTATTTTAATAACAAATAAGAAAACGAAACAACAAATTCTCAGATCAAGAATGAAAAGTAAGAAAAAACAAAACAAAGAAAAAATGTAATTTCTAATTTATATTTATTTATTTAAATGAAAAAATCAAACAGTGTAACCAGTGACGTAGCATTAGGCAGTAGGCGTTTTAGGGGTGGCAAGGCAACCCGACATTAAAACACCACGGACACTTTCACTTTGAAATCAAGAAATTTAAATTTCAGACATTCGTTCCCATAATTGATTTTCCTTATCGATCTTATATTTCATTTCCACTATCATGGCCTGCTGCTGAATTATAATTTTTAACCAAGTCGCCAGTGGTTCTAAAAGTTGAATTTCAATCAAATGTCAAAGCTGTACCGAAAATTTCAATAAGCATATTTTATCCAAAATAATTTCTGTGGTACAATACAATATTTTAATTGCACTTAATTAACGCACATTTAATTTTATTCATATAACCTATAATTTTTTAAAAACGTGGTACTTGATCGGGTTTTTAGGACAAACAAATTGATTCTAAATCATTCAGCTGACCAGTTTCGGTTTTATTTCAAAATTTAACAAACAGGACGCCAATTTCATTTATTATAACCTATAATCTTGGCGCTCAAGAAAATAAATTAACAGAATACATCTGTTTGCGATAATTCAAAGAGTCAATTAAAAAAATGCTCTTAATTTTATTGACAACTAATTTTTTATCGTTATATAGTAACAACACTTCTTTTAAATGAATTCCACAAAGGTACAGTAACAATAAAATCCCGTTACGTTATTTACAGAATGTAAACCTCGCTTAAATATTTTTTAAATAAATTTAATATAAATTTTGCAAAAAGTAAGAGGAGAGAGACTTTGCCATTTAAAATTTGGACAGAATTTAAATACTAAACTTGTTTAAATCCGCAGTTATGTCAAATTGTCCGGATTTTAGTAGTCCAGCGTCCAGTGCTGTTACTTGTTAAATTAAATTTTGCTACCCGGCGACCTGATTTCTAGTTACGCCACCGCGCGCAATACAAATAGAAACTGTGGGAAAAAGTAATTTTAAATTTCTGATGGTATAAAGCGGCTTTTATTCTTATAAATAAAACATTGTAGGAGTCATATACAATATATTTTTTTAACCGCGAAAGAGGCCCTTTGATTGCACGGAGCCCTGGACTGCAGCCCATAGAGACCAAGCCTAAATCCGCGTCTGAAGTTCTCCGTTGAAGTTGACTTTTTTAAAGTTTTTAATCCGTTAGTTTCCTTAGGTCCAGTTTCTCCATCTCAGTTTAACTTTAAGCTTCGCTTTATTCCCATGGTAACAATTGTAAGCACAATTGATTCCATAGGAATAAAACGGAGTTTAAAGTTAAACCCCAATTGAAAAAGTGGCCCTAAGTTTGTAATTAATTTCGTAAAAGAAGATAGGTACAATTCTTCACGGTGCGAAGTCCCTCTCTTTTTACAAGTCAGGAAGGTGAAAAGTGCTTAAGTAGAACGGGAATAATTACGCCTTGTATTCCTCGTTGAAAGATTGTTTATCTTTTTTTCAATCAGTCAGTTTCCTCAGTTTGAAATTAATTTTGCGAATGAAGAAATAATTCTTCACGGTGTGTTGTATTGGAAATAAATTTCACGTTTTTGTTTAGGCATTTAATATTTCTAAATTGTATTGCAAACTAAATTTTACGTTTTTTTTTTTTTAATATACTGTTATACTTAAAAATTTCGGCTTTTTATTTGAGATAAAGTTTTCTGTCTGAAGTCCAAGGAGAGTAGAAACACCGAGAGAAGGAAAAGGCGAAGAATTTTCGATCATTTCAAGAATCCAGATAAAACGTCATTCGAGCAACCGTGGGAAACAAATTGGAAAATCGATTTCTGGCATTCCATTCCAAAAACCAGAACGCTATTAACAAACAAAATCGAGATTCTATTTTCTACGAGTTGTTTTGAAAGAATTGAGGACAGAAGGGAATGAAAAGAGGGTTTTCCCACCCTATCAACCCTAGTTATATTTAAAAATTTCGGCTTTTTATTTGAGATATTCTGGTAAGTAAAGCTTTCTGTCGGAAGTCCAAGGAGAGTAGAAACACCGAGAGAAGGAAAAGGCGAAGAATTTACGACCATTTCAAGAATCCAGATAAAACGTCATTCGAGCAACCGTGGGAAACAAATTGGAAAATCGATTTCTGGCATTCCATTCCAGGAACCAGAACGCTATTAACAAATAAAATCGAAATTCCATTTTCTTTGTTCTTTTTCGTTGTTTTGAAAGAATTGAGGACAAAAGGGAATGAAAAGAGGGTTTTCCAACCCTACTATGTACATATGTACTACGACGCTCAACTTAAATGATACTCCTGCACACGAACCACACCCTTAAGAACATTCAGGGTAAGGGCTACGAAACTGTCAAATGGTATCATTTATGACAAGCGTCGTTGTACATTTTGTTGTGATTTGTTCTAGGAATATTCAAATTCGTTTCGTTCTGGAAACCTTGCGCGTTATTCTTAGCCATGACCGTGCCGAGGAGTAAATAACAAGCGAGCGTGATTAATCGAAGAACAAAATCAACAAATCAAAATTCGTCGCTAAAAAGTATCAAAACACGCCGGCATCAAATGCTCCGCTCCTCGCTGTTTAAAATTAGAACCGTATCAGGAAATCTGACGTCCTCACACTTAAGATAAAAAAAAAAGTTACGGCGGTTTTCAAGCGGTCCAAACGGCGGCGTGCATACATTAAAGATGGTGGGTGGTTACGTGACCGAAACTGGGGAATTTTTTTTCTTTTTTTTTTGAAAAAAACGTCGCATAATAATTCGCGCCGTGTTTTGCCTTTAACGTGTTTGTTTGTACGCATATTTAATAGAAGGTCACCTAATCAAACCAAACAAGTAATTTACGATACAAGAGTAACCAACTTGCGGGTATTTTTGTAGCCAACTTTTGGTAAAGGCCGTTTACTTTATTCTTGCTTGTAAACACAAGATGTGATTCTAAAATATTTACAACAAAGTTTGAGCTGCAGATATGATTGGAAGATACAGAACACATTCTATTTTCTAGATAATTTTTGGATACCTTATCAGAATTTATTTTGTCCAAGAAGTTGATCCAAATCTATTTAAACACGTAACTATGTGTACTTGTAGTGTGAAATTCTTACTTTTGAATTACAACATAAGATACAAAGGAGATGTGTGTTTGGGTGTTCGAGCAACTTCCACTGCAAATATTTTGCAGGTTCTCCGGATTACATATCGTGAATCACGTGTAATTAAATGCTGGCAGATAAAGTTATAACGAGGATACGTTAACATCACCTTTTAAATATTTATTCTGGGAATTTACGCAGCGAATACGAGGTAGTAATTAATCCGGTGGCCAAAGGTGGGAATTATGTTATAACGGAGAGACCCCCTCGCCCGCCCACCGGACAATTAAAATTAAAGTCGGCACTGTTTATTAAAACGGTATTTTATCGTTGAAGTTGAAACTTGCGTTAACTACGAAAATGAGACAGTGGCGTAACTAGAAATTAATCCGCCGAGTTGCAGAATTTAGTATATTTTTATTATTAACGTATTAAAAATACAGAGCGTTCGGAAATAATTGAAATGCATTTCTTTTTAAGTTGGTACTAAATACAGAACTCTGACAACACATTCATTAAAAACTGTTTCGGCCACCATTCACCAATCAATATTATTTGGTAAAATAAAATTTGATTTGTAAATTGAAACACAGAAATTTTTCATGTTTTTATGATGCCTTTTTTAAATAAAAAAAAAAAACATCGTGCTTTATGTTTAACTAAGAAGATCTCAACTAGATTTTTTTTGTAACATTTTTGGGACACACCCGTATATGCTGATTTATTAGAAAACTTTTATGATATTTCCGAATATATCCTATGTACTTATATAAATTTATTGAGACAGATAATATAAAGCGATTTCTGTCCTTCCATGTTAACCGCTACGTCCTAATGTCAGACGGACATACGATATGAAAGTATTTGCAATTACATTTTTATATTCGTTTCAAAAAATACAATACGAAACACTTGCGGGAATCATTATTCTGCGTTCGCGCAAACTGAACGAATGAAAAATTCTCAAACTTCAGAGACAGATTCATTTTGAAGAGCAGTTTAAAAAGCCTAAATGGAATTTTGCTATAAAATAATTAGGGAAACAAATATTTGAGCACCTTTAAATTAACATGGGATTTCCTATGTTGCGTTTCAAAGCGCAGCACCCTGTATAGTAGTAACATTTTAAATTGGTTTCTGTGGTCTATTACCGAAGTTAACTCCGTTTAAAAGAATTAATGGCAAGACGGCCTTGCCAAGGTCCTCCGTACGTCCAAGTAAACACAGAGACATGGGAAAACATAACGATTTTCTACCTTATACAGGGTCTCCCAAGTTGAGTGGCCTATTAATAGTTCTCGACGAAAGGAACATATAAGTATTCTGAAAATTAACGCACTGCCCTAGGAGGAAATGATCTTTCAGAATAAAATATTTGCACTTTTATATCACTTTCGGTTATACTGGAAGTGCCCATTAACTTTCTTATTTTAAATTGAATGCTATACTTTTCATTGCAAATTCTGATTCTACGCTTTATTCAAAGTAAAAGGTGTTAAGGCTTCCCTATACTTAAATGTAACGGTTTTTGAGATATTTTCGAATTTCTGAAAAAGACTATTACGGTGGCCTGTCATTTGAAAGAATAATAATAATAATAATAATAATAATAATAATAATAATAATAATAATAATAATAATATTGTTTATTATCAAATATCACATACACATAGATCAAATGATATTGATAAACGTCAAAATAAAATAGAGAGGGTATACAGATAGCATGAATGTTATACGAGAAAATCATCGACGGAGTAACAGCACTTCTGGAACAAAATTAGTTTCAACTCTCGTTTGAAAATGCTGATTTTAGGTGCATTTTTAACATGCTCCGGGAGGGCGTTAAAAAATTTACATCCATTAAAGAAAACACCTTTTTGATATAAAGCAGTAGAGTGAGAGAAGGGTCTAAGATTTGATTTAAACCTAGTGTGATAGGTATGATTGGCATTATTTGGTGTGAAAAACTCCGAATGTTTATAAACAAAACAGCACAACTCAAAAATATAGATAGAAGGTACTGTTAAAATGCGATGGGTTTTAAATGCTTCCTTACAGGAATCACGCCGTTTAAGGCCAGCAATTATACGTATTGCGTACTTTTGTATAGTAAAAACCCTGCTACAATCACCGCTTAATCCCCAGTGAATAATACCAAATCTCAAGTGACTATGAAAATTAGCAAAATATAAAGTACGTAACGTTGTATAATTACAGTGCTGAGAAACAAGTCTTAATGCAAAGCGCGAACTGTTTAGTTTAGAGCAGAGTGAGCTTATGTGGGGAGACCATTGCAGATGAGAGTCTAAAGTCAACCCTAGTAGTTTATTATTACTAACGATTGGAATGTCCGTCCCCTGTAAATTTACTAAATTGACATCAAAATTAGATCTAATATTTCTAAATAGGATCACTGACGTTTTATCGCGATTAATAGACAATTTGTTCTTGAGCATCCACACTTCAATGATATCATAGATCATTTTGGCAGATTTTTCGACATCTATAAAGTTATCACGCGATATCAATACATTTGTATCATCGGCATAACAAACTAAGGTACAATCACTATTTCGCAGAAAAAACCGAGATCATTAATAAATATAATAAATAAGGTTGGTCCCAAGATAGACCCCTGCAGTACACCAAATACAATATCAGCAGGTTTCGAATGATTATTATTAATTACTACTGTCTGCGTTCTGCCTGTTAAATAAGAGGAAAGAAGATTTAGGGTGTTTCCCCTGATGCCGTAGCGTCTTAGTTTCTCTAGTAAGAGCTTGTGATTAACACAGTCAAATGCCTTAGAAAGATCTATGAAAAGACCAAGTGCAGAATTCTTTTGATCTATGGCGCTAACAATTTTGTCGATAAATTGAAATAATGCGGAATCTATATTTTTATTTTTTGTAAAGCCATGCTGGAAGGAAAGAAAATTCTCATTTGCTTTCAAGAAGTTAATTAATCTGTTATTTAAAATATATTCAAACAATTTTGAAAACGAGGATAAAATACTAATTGGTCTGTAATTAGAAAATATATTTGAGTCACCCTTCTTATACAGTGGTTTAATCAAAGCTGTTTTTAAACGGCAGGGAAAAATGCCAGTTTGAAAAGATAGATTTATAATATAAGTTATAGGACTTATAATGAAATGTTTACTATGTTTAAGGAGAATATTCGATATTTCGTCGACACTAGACGAGTACGAGTTTTTTAATTTAGTGATGGCTTCTAAAACTTCACTTTCAACAACTGGAAATAAAAAGATCGACCGATTCTGCATGGGAATGCTGACAAGAAATCGTAATCAATGGAATCATCGGTGCTACATAGGGTAGTTTCAACCACAGATGCAAAATGTTCACAAAATTTATTTGCTACGATATTGTCAGGCAGTACTGAGCCGTCCTCTTTGATGATAATATTACTTTTCATCTTTTTTTGTTTGCCTGTAACACTTTCAATTACATTAAAAATCCACATAGCTTTGCTCTTATTATCCGTTTTAGAGATAACACTATCAAAGTAGTTGCATTTAGACTTATTTAACAAATTTTTATATTCGATATTGATACTTTTCCGAAGCCGCCTGAAATCTGGATTATTAGTAGTCATATCATTCACTAGCGTAAGAGTATTTTTTAGGTGTTTTATTTCTGGTGTAATCCACTTTGCCGTACAATTGTTTTTTATGCGAGTTTTCTTAAATGGAAACGATATTTCGAAATAATGTAAAAATATAGAGAGGAAACTTTCAAAGGCAGAGTTCGGACAGTTTTGACTAAAAACTTCTAACCATTTTTCACGAGATAGGTATAAAGAGAATTCATTCAAGCTTTCATCACTGAAGATTCTTCGAATATTTGCAGTCTCATGATTAAGAACATGTTTAGAATCAAAAACCAAGTATTGCGCAAAATGATCTGACAATTGTGACTTAATTACACCCTGAGAGATAATAGTCGCAAAGTTTGAATTGATCAGTATATTGTCAATACATGTTCCAGATGAACCCATCACTCTCGTCGGTGATCGTATTAAACATTAGACCATAACATTCTAACAAGTCGCAAAATTGTATAGTGTCATAATTACGCGTTAAAAAACTTATATTAAAATCTCCTGCAAATATACATTTGCTGTCAGTTTGCACCGTTAGACCTAATAAATTCCTAAAAACAGATAAAAATTGTTTAAAGCTCCCTAATGGAGGACGATAAATAGCTACTATGACTAGATTATTTTTCGGTAGTTCTACACCACAACATTCAATAACGCCTTCAATAGATAAATCTGATATGCTGCTGAGGTTTCGGCAAGAGATTGAAGTTTTACTTATATATCGCTACTCCGCCATGTTTTTTATTTAAACGGCAATAAAAAGCAGATAAACAGTAATTATAGAGGGCTATATTGATAATACCATCATTAGTTTGCCAGTGTTCGCTAAGAAGTAAAAAATCAGGTTTTTCCTCACCTAGAAAGACCTCCAGTGACGAGATTTTATTCGAAAGACATTGAATGTTTTGGTGTAAAACTTTTATTTGCGTGCCCTGGATATCCTTCTTGTACGAAAAGACTGCTTCACTGCACACTTAGTTTGATTGGAGAAATCATCCACATTTGAAGTGGCTGCAGTAATCGACACTTTCGGGACAGATGAGTGTACTGCAGATGGAAGTTCGATTTGTTGAGCTTCACTTGTGCGTTGAGAGACACTTTTGTCAGCACAGTTGGAATAGAGATTAGTGTTGGCGAAATATTCAGTCCCACATTTTTTTTGATACTTCGAACATATAATATTAGATATATAATTAATAAGAGTGAGTTTCCCACGTTTCTTAAAATGTAAACCATGGTTCGTAAAGTCCGATTTATTGACTAGTGCGTTAGTACTAATAAATATAGACGATGGACACGAAAGAATTATTTCACTATATAATTGTAAATTAAAATCAAAGATAAAATTATTTAGTACAGGTCTATTGTGCCAGTAGGGCACCGCCAGAAAAATTGTCTGAAATCGGTTGCATATGTGTAGCACATTTTTTAAAGTTTCCGACACTAAACTGGATCCTTTGAGAGCATTATTAGTACCCGCACAGATAATAACAAAATCATTATGAGAAAAGTCTTTTGTAAGATTACCAATGTCAGATGTAACCTGTTCAAAAGTCGCATTTGGTTTGAAAATGCTACATATATCAAATTTGTTCAAATGTTCAGCCTTTCAAATTATATCCTAGTTATTATTAAAAAATTCACAGGCTGGTCAAAATAAGGTGTCGAACCTTGTTCTGTTCAACTGCCCAAAACTCAGTTTTCATAAATGGAACATCCTGTATATTTTTGCATCATGAGACGCAGAATCAAATTATTCATCGATTAGTAGTAGCATTCCCTATACCTATTTCCATTATTTTTCTTGTTATCAATAATTGTTTATTTTATTGTGTTAATTAATGGCATTAATAAAATTACTCGTATCTAGCTTTGAAAAAAAAGATGCAGATAATAATAATAATAGTTTATTGTCACGGATCATTATAATGATACGGACATGGTCAAAATCAGGTACATGTGACACAATACAATTAAAAACATAATACAATTAAAAACAATATGAGACATGGGTATGTAACATATCACAGTCAACACAAACAATATAAAAATCACAATTACAAGGATAAGAATACGCTGGGAAAACGTGTAGAAAAAAAACTCACCCAGCCACAGCAAGCAATAAATTAAATTTTAGCATGTGAACGAAATCTGCCCAACAGGGCACTAATTGTCAGAGCTTATTAGTTCATTGACATGATAGAAAGCTTTTTCACGTAGGTAGCGTTTTAGTAATATCTTAAATTGTTTAACATCTGCACTTTTGATATTGATGCATTAAAGATTATTATTGCTCCGTAATGAGCTCCACCTTGATAGAGAGTCGTACTGTGCTTTGGGATACTGAAGTCATTACGTTGTCTAGTTTGCATATTATACATATCAAGATTACGAGTAAACATACGCTCGTGTTTTTTTATGAACGTGGCTAGTTCATAGATGTATAAACTGGCAAGGGTTAAAATTCCCAAATTTTGAAATAATAGTTTGCATGAACTGTTTATCGGCACTCCACACATGGTTCTGACAATCCTTTTTTGTAGAAGGAATAGATGCGTAACGTGGCAGGAGAATCCCCAGAAAAGAATGCCATAGCGTAACCTGGATTCGACGTAAGCATAATAAAACGCTTTGAGGGATGATATTCCTACATTGGCTCTTAGGTTATTTAAAGCATAGAAAGCAGAGGAAAGCTTACTGTTCAGTTTACTGCAATGTTGCTCCCAATCAAGTTTGGCGTCAACAGTGAGACCCAGGAACTCAACGAAACTCGATGTCGGTAGCGATTTATTATTATGTTTGACTAAGATGCTAAAGGCAGCAGGTTGTTTTTTAAATGTGACAATCGCGGTTTTATTCATATTAAGGCGAAGATTATTGATTGAGCACCACCTATTTATTTTCATATAGTGTCATCTGCATATTGTGATAGGTGTCCGAGTGAGACGGTAAGAGGCAAGTCATTTACGTAGATCAAAAATAAGGTCGGTCCTAGGATCGATCCCTGAGGGACTCCACGGTGAATAGGTGACTCGGTTGAATGGTAAGTTTTAATTGTGTTATCGATTTCAAGAGGTAATGAGACAATTTGACTACGGTTACATAAATAAGATTGAAAAATGCTCAGAGCTAGACCACGTATGCCATATCTCTCCATTTTTTTTTAATAGGATATCGTGATCCAGTGAGTCGAACGCTTTGGAGAGATCGAAGAATACGCCAGTTACGTTAAATTTACTATCCAACTTATCATATATATAAGTGAGGGTATTATAAATTGCATCTTTAGTTGAGACATTGTTGGTGAAGCCAAATTGATTTTTATTTAAAATTTCAAAGTGGGATAGGTATGAGACTAATCTTGAATTTAAAAGTTTTTCAAAAATTTTGCTGAAGGCCGGTAGAAGAGAAATTGGACGATAATTGCCGGGATTGGAACGGTTTCCTTTTTTGTATATCGGCAAGACTCTGCCGCATTTTATTGAGTCTGGAAACACCCCTTGAAGGAGAGATTTATTTATTAGATGAACAATCGGAGTTATTATAAACGAAGCAATTTTGCCAATCAGAGAGCAGGGCACCTCATCTGCACCTGCAGAATTTTTATTGGAGATTGATTCGATCACAGATCTAATTTCGGCGTCATCAGTTGCAAATAGGAACATGTTATGCGAGATTACATCGTAATCAAACTCGGTGGATAATTCTCGGTTTTGCGTGTAGTCTACGTTTGAGATTATGCTGCTGAAGTGATTATCAAATAAGTTAGTCACCACATCAGGATCAATGTTCTGATGGTCAGAAAAAGAGGATAAACTAAAGCTACAGTTCGTATTTATATTTGCTAATTGCCTGATATTGAATTCCTATCTTTTTAAGGAATAAATAATTGCTAACCTTAACAATATTTCGCCGTACATCTTGGAAGAAAGCCGTAGGTTATCGTAATACTTACTATTTTCAAAAATAAGGGTGTAAAAAAATAAGTAGACCTATTTTCGAAAACAATTCTCTTTGTCAGGCTAACATTTTTGTTTGAAAAAAGCAAAAGTAAAACTTACAATTGGTAAAGTGGCAAAAATAATAAAGCAGTTTTATTTATTATTCTCGAGTCCCTATGATAAGGTCGTAAATACTGCATAAAATTTCCAAATAACTGAGACAAGAGTCAAATAAACTAATAAATATTTACAATGGTAACCTATCTCTCTCACTTTGTAGAAATTTTGCACAAAAAATACCATCGTGTCTAGTTCTTGAAGATTAAACATTACTGTTCCTTTTTATTTGTTTGTTAATTTTATAAATTTCTTTGTTTTCTATTTGTACATATCTGTTAATATAGCTTGTAACTCAATAAATATTATTGTTTTGTCGACACTGACTGCGAAAAATTACCATAATTTTACCAAAATATGCCATTATAAGAAACAATAATTGATAACAAGAAAACTAATAGGAATAGGTATAGGGAATGCTACTGTTAATCGATGTAGAATTTGATTCTGCATCTCATGATGCAAAAATATACAGGGTCTTACGTTTACGAAAACTGAGTTTTGGACAGTTGAACAGAGCAAGGTTCGACAACATATTTTGACCACCCTGTGAATTTTTCAATGATAACTAGAATATGATTTGAAAGACTGAACATTATTCTCTCAAACGACAGGCAGGTTAAATCTTGAAATTTGAAAATGTAGAAAATACATTCTCTTCAACGAAAGGCCACCGAAATAATTTTTTTCAGTAATTCGAAGATATCTCAAAAACCGTTACATTTAAGTATAGGGAAGCCTTAACAACTTTTGCTTGGAATAACTTGTTGAATCAGAATTTGCAATAAAAGTATAGTTTTCCATTTACAATAAGAATGTTAATGGCGACTTCCGGTACACCGGAAGTGTTATATAAGTGAAAATATTTTATTCTGAAAGATTGCTTCCTCCTAGGGCAGTGCGTTAATTTTCAGAATGTTTGTATGTTCCTTTTCCCGAGAACTTTTAATAGGCCACTCAACTTGGGAGACCCTGTACATAAAAACCGACTTTTTTAAAACAACAATACAAAATTCTCTAAACATACCTGCAATCTAAAAATGTCACGACCAAAAGTGAATGGAATCATGGAATTAATCTCACTTAATCTACCAAAACGTTTATCTATGTAAATTCTCCGATGTTTGTTTACACGTTTGCGTCAAAGCTTTTGCAAATTCGATCTCGGGCGAATCTCATAAACATCCACAAACAATTTCAATTTGTTTCAGGTATGCGCTTCGTCAAAAACATTTTTGTTATTTATCCGCGCGCGATTTAATAATGACTTGCGTGTTGACTCGCAATAGATTAAATATTTTGCTTTCATTAACGTACGAATATCATGATTTGCACAGTTTGTCCACGGTGCATAATTAATTTGTTTTTAATGAATTTAAAAATCTACGTATTTAATAATAAAACGAGGCGGTACGTATATTTTTGAAAATTCCGACCGCTTAATTCGAAAGGGACGAGTTCCCTCCCTTGTAGACGAAAAGAGGTTAAAACCGTTCTTAAGTCCATCTCACTCTAGTACTTTGTTTATACAGGATCTACATAATTATGGTCCACGTGATTTAAAATGACTTTGCAGTCCAAGCCCCATTAGTATCCTGCTTATACAGGGTCTTTAAAATTGATCGTATTCCACGTGACTAACTTGTACCCGATAGTTACTTACACAGATAATTGGCAGAACTGCGGCAACACGAAACGTACATCTAATTCTAAACGAGAAACAGAATATAAAATTCCAGAATTTCACCTGGGGTGGACTGTTTTGTTTGTTTCTGAAGTTGTCTGTACTTTCTATTTGTTGTTTTGTTTCTTTTCAGTTCTATTTTGCCTTTCGTTTAGCAAGAACCTTTCATTTTTATTTATAGTCTAAAAAATCGTCAGAAATTTCATGTACAGTCGCGAGCAATAAATTTTGATCGTCATCGTGATTGTCAAAGATTTGTACGTGACTCCTATTATATCAATGTAATTTTATATAAATTGACTTGTATGATTTTAAATACTGGCAATAATCTCATCATATTCCATTTATTGTCGACACTTTCTTGATGAAAGATTTGAAAATTTTTAATCTCTGGAATTAAAACTAACGTTTTAATTGAATGTGACGGCTAAAATATATTCGCGACTGTACATTTATTTCATATCTTTCGCATTTCTTTTTCAAACTGATTTATATTGAAATCAAACTGTAATCCCAGTTTCTGATTGTAAGCCATAAAAATTACTTCTAATTCTTATTTAACAGCAGAAAGTCTCAAGAGTACCTAGACATTTGAAAGTCACATTATTTATTGACATGAGTATACAACTTGCAATCTTTGAGGACCAACTTAAAGCGAATCACAACTAAAAACGGACAATTGAATCATAGCAAGATGATGCCGCTCTTTGAAACAAGTGACCTCAACTTGCTTGATGATTGCTGCTTATAATATCTATAAAAAAAAAACAATTGAGCAACTGCTGTGAAGCAAGCGAGAGATCACATGACTGCGCAAGATTAAAGAAGATTTATAAAAACATTGGAGTACCTAATAAAAGTGACCAAATCTTCGGAGCTTCATTAACTCTTCAAAATTATGACGGTTAGCAAAAAAAAAAATTCAAAATTATCTTACTGACCAGGAAAAACAATTGGAAATCTGGATGACGCTTCTTAAAACAAACGAACCTCATCTTCTTGCTGTTTGCTGACCACATAAAAAACAAACGAAAGTCATAAGTCTTCGGAGCTTCATTAACACTTCAAAATTATGACGATTAGCAATAAAAAATTCAAAATTATCTTGCTGATCATGAAAAACAATTGAAAATCTGGATGACGTTTCTTAAAACAAACGAACCTAATCTGCTTGCTGTTTGCTGACCATATAAAAAACAATTGAAAGTCGTAAGTCTTCGAGGCTTCATTAACACTTCAAAATTATGGCGATTAGCAAAAAAAAAATTGAAAATTATCTTGCTGATCATGAAAAACAATTGAAAATCTGGATGACGTTTCTTAAAACAAACGAACCTAATCTGCTTGCTGTTTGATGACCATATAAAAAACAATTGAAAGTCGTAAGTCTTCGGAGTTTCATTAACACTTCAAAATTATAGCGATTAGCAAAAAAAAAATTGAAAATTATCTTGCTGATCATGAAAAACAATTGAAAATCTAGATGACGCTTCTTAAAACAAACGAACCTAATCTGTTTGCTGATTGCTGACCATATAAAAAACAAATGAAAGTCGTAAGTCTTCTTGAACTTCATTGGCACTTCAAAATCATGACGATTAGCAAAAAAAAATCAAAATTATCTTGCTGATCATGAAAAACAATTGAAAATCTGGATGACGCTTCGTAAAACAAACGAACCTAACCTGCTTGCTCTTTGCTGACCATATAAAAAACAATTGAAAGTCGTAAGTCTTCAGAGCTTCATTAACACTTCAAAATTATGACGATTAGCAAAAAAAATTCTAAATTATCTTGCTGATCATGAAAAACAATTGAAAATCTGGATGACGCTTCTTGAAACGAAGGAACCTAATCTGCTTGCTGTTTGCTGAGCACATAAAAAAAAATGAAAGTCGTAAGTCTTCGGAACTTCATTAACACTTCAAAATTATGACGATTAGCAAAAAAAATTCAAAATTATCTTGCTGATCATGAAAAACAATTGAAAATCTGAATGAAGCTTCCTAAAATAAACGAACTTAATTTGCTTGCTATTTGCTGACCATAAAAAACAATTGAAAGTCGCAAGTACGAGAGACTGTTGTGAAATAAGCGACAAATCATAAAACAAAAATAATTAAAATCATCTAATTTTAGTAGCCTCTTTAACATCTCAAAATTACAATGTTTAGCAAAAGAAAATGAAAAATTCTAAATTAATCGTCTTGCCGATCACGAAAAACAATTGAAAAATCATCAGATAAGTAGTGAAGCCAATCTTCTCGTTCTTTGCTGACCATAAACAAAAACAATTGAAAATCGTAAGGTCGAGCGACTGTTGTGAAAAACAAGTAAAAGATCAAGTGGTTTCCAAATAATAAAAAAAATCGCAGAAGAAATAATGAAAATAATCACATCTTGAAAGTCTCATTTAAAAAAAAAAAACATTTCAAAGTTATGACGGCCAGCAAAAAAAAATTCTAAATTCTGATTAAGCTGTACTTGAAAATCCTGGTTACAAATAATTGAAAATTATGCCTAACAAAAAAAGAAGAAACAAGTGACAATCACGTGAATGTCAGCCAATTATTTTTTTCTGATTAAAAAACAACTGAAGTCATACGAACAAATACTGAGACCAGATGAAAAAACAATTGCAAATTATGACGTATCGCAAAAAAAAAAACAAATGTAAAGTTCTGAACCAATCTTCTTCCTTGTCTTTCGAAATAACTTTTTTTTTGTTTTTGAGACTTTCTCATTTAAGGTCGTTTAACATCATCGAATAATTTATTTTCTTAAGTATTCGTCTTTTATTCTTTTTTTACGACTTTTCAGTTTTATTTTTGCCTTTCGCAACAAATTAAAACAAGGACAAGCACAAAACACAAATAATAAGTATGAAATTAAATAAATTATTAATAAAATAAAACATGAAAAAATGTTAAAAAGCAGAAAGTATATGAAATAATTAAATTAATATTTTGTGAAATAAAATATTACATAAATTGTATACTGAAAAAATCACAATAGGTTTATTTAATTTCTTTTTCAATGTTTTATTTATTTGTATTAAATGAAACTTAAAAGCCCAGATTTTAATAGTAATTAAGGTTATGTTGTGTAAAGGATTTAAGCCAGAATTAAACTTAAGTCTATGTTAGAGTGTGTCAGACTTCTGACGTACAACATAGTACGTGTCACAATCTTAAGTTAAGCTCAAAGTTAAACCTAGCTTAAATCACTGTGGGTAGCTTGCGTGGTAATTATACCGGGTGATCAATGGAATTCATAATTAGAGGAGGCTGTGAGTGGTGCTATTTTATGCTGTGTGGTTTAATACAATGAGAAATAAATAATAAGTTGACATTTGTCATATTTGAGGTTATGCTTTATACAATCTTTATTTTGTTATTTTATGTTATACGGATGCTGGTTTGAACCCTTTTTCAGAATATTAGCGGGTGATTCCACAAGACAAATCCATTTATTGTCAATCACTAAAAAAAAAATAAATGTCACAATTCTGACATTTAAATTTTTTTAATTTCAAACTGTAAGCCTGTTGCCAACTTTTTGGAAAATATCACAGCCCGCTCTAATTATAAATTCCGTTGATCGCATGGTATTTCATTACATAAGATCCCCATCCATCTCAACTGTTTACTGAAGAGAGAAAAAATAGAGTGTAATTACTTCTGTAAAAAAGTTTAATACTCGAATGCTGCGGTGCGTGGTCACCTTAATTAATTCTTAATTAAATATTTCAGTAATCTACAGCGTGTCCCAACAGTGCGTTCTCGGGTTATGTTATATCTCGATAACTACCTACTTAAGATACAAAAAAAAAGTTTCAAGACATTTTTTATTTAAATTTTAAAATTCTGCAATATAAGATTTATTGTATAGACATACAGGGTTAAAACAGTTTGATGCAACTGTTTCATTTCAAACGGCACGTCCTGTATATGATGTCAAATTTGGATCGCTCATAAAATTCTATATATATTTTTTATATGCCATAATCTGTGCCCAAATCTAGCAGTTCTGGGGATATTTAACAATCTATCTAAAACTAGCACTACCACTGTTTTGATTGACCCTGTACAGGATAATGTAGAATAATTGTGTATTGCTGGACCTCTAAAAATTAAAACAAAAATGTATTGAAGCTTTTTTCTTTGAATCTTCAGTACTTATCGAGGTATAGCATGAGAACGCAGTGTTAGGACACCTTGTATATTAAATAAACATTTTTGAGTTTCTATTTTTCTTTGCTACTGTTACTGTAAAGTGGTTTGTTTTGGCTGCGGTCCGACTAGTTACAAAACTGGATTCTTATTGGCTCAGTTATGGACTGATTACTTTTCGACTTCGGTCCGCGTTTGCAGCGAAACTCATTCACTGGCTTTTAAAACCGAACAACTTCAAGCTGACCTATTTAGACCTCAGTTCGTGTATTGATAAAACGATGTTATTGGTTTATGCTTGCAATACGCGCGTTTTTTAAAACACAATCACCGCGTTATGTTCAGTGGCGGCTCGTTGGGGGTGGGCTATTCTATGAAGTTGCACGTGCCGGTTCCTAATCCGAAAAATAAATGTTTTGGAAAATGCAGCCATTTTCCCTTTTGCAGTTGTTGTCAATTCGTCGGTTGCTTTTTGGTGAAAGCGGCGATGGAAAGCTGAGGGAAAGCTCTGTAAATTCCTCATTTAAATTGAATTCAAAAATTACAAGCGCGATCGCGAGGGGAGGGAGAGACGTTCAGTTAATTGAGCAAATAAGAAACGCGTTGCTTTTTTGAATTTTGATTATAACTCAAGAACGCGTTCGTCGATTTTTTTTGGTAAAAGGCGCTGGAAAGCTAAGAAAAGGCTCCGTAAATCCCCCACTTAAATTGAATTCAAAAATTACAAACGCGATCGCGAGGGGAGGGAGAGACGATCAGTTAATTGAGCAAATAAGAAACGCGCTGCTTTTTTGAATTTTGATTATAACTCAAGAACGCGATCGCCGATTGTTTTTTGGTAAAAGGCGCTGGAGAGCTAAGAAAAGGCTCTATAAATCCCCCACTTAAATTGAATTCAAAAATTACAAACGTGATCGCGAGGGGAGGGAGAGACGATCAGTTAATTGAGCAAATAAGAAACGCGTTGCTTTTTTGAATTTTGATTATAACTCAAGAACGCGATCGCCGATTGTTTTTTGGTAAAAGGCGCTGGAGAGCTAAGAAAAGGCTCTATAAATCCCCCACTTAAATTGAATTCAAAAATTACAAGCGCAATCGCGAGGGGTGGGAGAGACGTTCAGTTAATTGAGCAAATAAGAAACGCGCTGCTTTTTTGAATTTTGATTATAACTCAAGAACGCGTTCGTCGATTGTTTTTTGGTAAAAGGCGCTGGAAAGCTAAGAAAAGGCTCCGTAAATCCCCCACTTAAATTGAATTCAAAAATTACAAACGCGATCGCGAGGGTTGGGAGAGACGTTCAGTTAATTGAGCAAATAAGAAACGCGTTGCTTTTTTGAATTTTGATTATAACTTAAGAACGCGTTCGTCGATTGTTTTTTGGTAAAAGGCGCTGGAAAGCAGAGAAAAAGCACAGTGAATTCCTTGCTTAAATTGAATTAGAAAATTACAATCACAATCGCAAGGGGAAGGAGAGACGTTCAGTTAACTGAGCAAGTACGAATTGCTTTTGCATTTTTGATTGTATCTCGAGAACGCGCTCGTCGATTGTTTTTTTGATAAAAGGCGTTTGAAAGTCGAGAAAAACTTCAGTAAATTTCACGCTTAAATTTAGTTCAAAATTACAAGCCCCGAAAAACAAATTAATTTGAAAAATGCACCCACTTTCCCTTTTGCAGTCGTTGCCCATCCGCAGTAAATCATCACGAGCCGCTACTGGTTACGTTAGAGCATTTTTCTGCAGTTAAAGAATCAATCGTACAAGTTTACGAATAAGTCACATTATTTGTTGGCATGAGTGTGCAACCTGCAGGTTTTGAGGGCCAATTTAAAAGAAAAATGTAGTTTTTCTGTCTATTAGTTCCAGTAGAGCCTTCAAGCATTTCTTTTTTTAGGAATCTAAGTTTAGCTCATTGACAAAACTTACGTTAAACATCGAACCGGTACTCACCTGTTATAGCTATGTTTACGGCGCCGCTGATTCTGAACACAAAGAACAAAACCACCGCAAATCTCTTCAAAATAACCATCATAATCCTGGGCCCCCGGCAGTTAATTAATTATTTAACAAACAAGTTCTCGTTAACAAAAAAAAAAAAACAACCAATTATTAACGCGCGCGGTTTATTTTTTGAAATAAATGTTCGTGGGTGAAGAAAACTCGGTCGCGCGTAATTCCCAGCAAAGTTGTAAGAGTAAATCGAAATTCGAAAACGCGAAAGAAACAAAACACTGCGAAATGTTGGCCGCCACAATTGCACAAGTTGTGTTGATGGTCTGGGCGCACTTCTCGCTCGTTCACCTTATTATCTCCGCAATGATAACGGAGAGTGTTGGGTGCAATCCGAGAAGGTGCGAGACGTGTGTATGTGGATGTGGATACGTCGACCTCCACGTAAACCGGCGGCATCATTTCGGATCATCAACTTTTAATCGAGTCGAACTAATTAACAAGAGCAGAGGACTTCGGGTACCACTTTAGGGAATCCCCAAATTGTCTGAAAGAAACTTTTTCAAGAGTTGCAATCATAAAAATTAGCTTCGATTTTTTTTTAATAATTTTTCGCTTAGACCCCCCCCCTCCCATAAATACGATTGCAAGGTGTAACTGAATTTAATGGGTAAATAATATACAGGGTCTCTCAAGTTGAGTGGCCTATTAAAAGTTCTCGGGGAAAGGAACATACAAACACTCTGAAAATTAACACACTGCCCTAGGAGGAAGTGATCTTTCAGAATAAAATATTTGCATTTTTATATCACTTTCGGTTATACCGTAAGTCGCCATTAACTTTTTTATTTTAAATGGAATGCTATACTTTTTATTGCAAATTCTGATTCTGCACGTTATTCCAAGCAAAAGTTGTTAAGGCTTCCCTAAACTTAAATGTAACGGTTTTTGAGATATCTTCGAATTTCTGAAAAAAATTATTTCGGTGGCCTTTCATTTAAGAGAATGTATTTTCAATACCTTCAAATTTCAAGATTCAAGCTGCCTGTCGTTTGAGAGAATCATGTTCAGTCTTTCAAATCATATCCTAGTTATCATTGAAAAATTCACAGGGTGGTCAAAATATGGTGTCGAACCTTGTTCTGTTCAACTGCCCAAAACTCAGTTTTCATAAATGGAGCACCCTGTATATTTTTGCATCATGAGATGCAGAATCAAATTCTACATCGATTAACAGTAGCATTCCCTATATCTATTTCCATTAGTTTTCTTGTTATCAATTATTGTTTCTTATAATGGCATATTTTGGTAAAATTATAGTAATTTTTCGCAGTAAGTGTCGACAAAACAAAAATATTTATTGAGTTACAAGCTATATTAACAGATATGTACAAATAAAAAACAAGGAAATTAATAAAATTAACAAAACAACTAAAATTTATTTGTACAATGCCAAACAAGATATTAAATACAGAAATATAATGTTGAGTCGTAAAGGCATGCACAAACCACAAGGCGAAGTTCAGAATATTGGGGAATACCCATCTGTTTTTCAACTTAACCTGGAGTGTTATAATTTAAACTAAATATGAGAAATTGCCTAAAATAAATTAAGAATGCGTAAATTTCTAAAACACTACTATGGTGTACCCAGATTAAATAGTAACAGGAGGAGTAAAAGAAAACTAATGTAAGGACAACAATTTACAATAATGTACAGCATTGCAAATTAAAATTAAATGTAGCGTAGAATAGAAATGTAGAAATGTAAGTGGCTTAGGAAACCTGAATTAAATACATTAGTAGTATAGCAAGCGGGATCCTAGGACACTTCGATGGCATGTTCCATCCGAAGAGACCACCGTTGAAATCCAACCCCAATTGTAGGGGGTGTTTTTATCGGTGAAGAAGTAACCCCTGTTGGTTCTTGTGCATGTCGTCAATGACCAGAGGGTGTAAGAAGTGGTCAATGACCAGAGGCTTTCAAGGTCGGGGCTTGTGGACAATGCTGGAGAGGCCTAAGAAGAAGAAGTCTTTCAAGGTCATCGTCAATGACCAGAGGCCTAAGAAGAAGAAGTGGAGGCTGGAGGAGCCTCGCCGCGGTTGCGCGCGAGCAGAGGCTTTCAAAGTCGCGCGCGCGCTGACCTTTGTACTGTCCTAGTACGAGCGGTATTTCTTGAACGCGTATCGTTTCGCAGGTTTGAACAGAATTTTTGCGCTACCTGTCACACACAGGTGACACTTGTTTGTGTCGGTTTTTTTTGGTTGCTTACTGATTGAAAAAAAAAAATGCAAAAATGTAGATTTTTAGGAATCTGTGTTCGAACGTCGCTAGGGGGATCAGACGAGCGGTTACGCAAAGACGATAAGAGACGCTAGGTCAAACGAGGGATCAGGAAACTGATAAGACGCTTCGTTAGAATGTAATATTTTATTTCAGACTTGTTCTAATATAATATTACAATTTTTACAAATAAAAAAAACTTTTAGTTATAATTTACAATTAAAATAATTAGGATTTGTTCGGTTGTGGTGTGGATGATGATGATGATGATGTTTGTGTATTAAGTTGTTGTCTTAATCTTCTGTTATTTTTTCGACAGGTATTAAGTGTTACACCCATTTTATTTCTTCGTTCCAAACAATCTTCTTCTCTGTCAATGCAATCGTTGATATTTTTATACATTTTGTTTTGATTCGCCTGTTGTTTCAATAGTTCATCAATTGTTATATGTAGTTTCTTGCTACAATTGTTGGAATCCGCTCCAATCATATACAATTCATGTGTCAATGTATCGATTTGATTTAATAAACGTGATACGTTTTTCTTGTATTCGTTAATTAGAGAATATGCTATGTTTATTTTTTCGTCTAAGACATGTAATTTTTCTGTTGAAGTTTTATTTAATACTTGCATAGATGATTCCAATAAAATATTTTCTTTAATTAGTTTAATTCTTTCTGTATTAACGACTTCTTCACTTAAGTTTGTGACCCTTTTTTCACAATTTTCAATTTGTTGAATGTACTTATCGTTTAAATCTATTTCGTTGGCATGTAATTGAATGTATTCATCGAGCTCCTTTGTACATTCTTGATATATGATAAAACTGCTATTATAAAGTGTGTCGTATTCAGCTTGAGCGGTTTCATAACTTTGTTTATAGTATTCACATGAGTCAGTGGTATTGCACTGAATGCGCGTAATGGTAATGAAAAGTAATGCGATTAAGGTTCTCATCTTGCCCGGTGCAATGATTAAAATATACTGAATCAGATGTGTAAAAAATTAAATAATAAGTTCTCCCCTTCCTACTGCCAATGTTTTTTTCCGTAGAGGTCTTTCTGTAATTGATCCATCAAACAAGATATACATTTGTGTTCTGGTATATCTGTCTCTCCTTTACATTTAGGGCACTTGTACTTCACCGGAACGGGCATCTTTTCGAGAATGAATGAATAAAATGACTACACAACACTTTATTTATAATTAATTTTTAAAACATTTTTACAGCATTTGTAAGTGGATTATATTTTACTAATCTATCATGCAAAATGAGACAAAAAGCGCAGGTGTTTCCGGGAATATTTTTATTAGTTTCAAATTCTAATCTTATGTCTACGGTCCCGGATTTGAGTGTTTCGTTTTGTCGGCTACAATCGATCACAACGAGCGGTGCTAAATCTTTAAATTTCGTAAAGCTAAGACACGGTTCGCCTGCGGTTTTATAATAATAGGATTGTTGAAATTGAGCGTACATTTCGTACAAGATTGCAAATTGATGTTTGTCAAAATTTAAATTTAAATTATCATAAGGATAGACTTCAGAATTTAAATATAGTTTCATGTTTGTTAAGTTACAATGATCAAATTGGCTAACATTTTTTGAAGCGTCATTTTTTCTACTAGTTTGAAAACCGACAATAACGAAACGAGGTTTCTCCAATTGGCTGCTAGCTTTAACGTTCCACGTGTGCCTCATCGTCTGCTGTAGGAGAGGTAGTTCGTGTAGTTCCCAGTTTCTGAACGCGATCTCGAGATCTCTTCCTTTATCGATATATCCGAGCAATTGTAATTTTTCAGCGTCGGCTACTCGAACGTGAGGAATTTTCCATAGAATTTTTAAAAGTTCTATTTTAGGTTTTTCCCCGTTCTTCGTGGTAATTGTCGCATTAAGATCTGAAGAACTTCGAATGAGCACTAATTCCTGTCGTACGTTCACTAAAATTTTTTTAAAATCTTCACAAAATCCGAGCAAAATCTTCAGCGGAACGCAAACGCTAAAATTTCCTGTCGTTAAGTCGGTGATTGTAGGATTTTCAAGATGATTCCAGCCGGCATTGTTGTATCGTGTGCAGTCGTTGTGCGTAAAAGAAATGTATCCTTTTATGGTTGACGTTATGCCAGGATTTCGAGCGCGATCTATGACCGATCCACCGAGTTCGTATCTGATTTCATCGAACAGAAAAGCAATACCGTTATTGATAAAGTTCAAAGTATTGCTGATTTTGTTGTCCTGATCGAGTATTTTCCCTTCGATGTACAGGTAACTTTGAGATGGTAACGTGTAGATGTCCTGCGTTTGAATCGGTAGTCGAATTTCATCTGATTTATTTAACGTGGTGTTTGCGTACGGTGGATGACTGTGTATTTCACAGTTTGTAATAGAATCGTCCGTGAAAACGTGCTCACCAATGTTTAACATACCGAAACTCATTTTTTTTTTTATCTTCTTTATAATAATTGAAAACCCAACGATAATAAAAACTGTTTATTTTCAGAAGTTAATTCCTTTAACTGCTTCTTTAAACTGAACCTCTTACATGTAAATTGTCTTTTTATATCCTTAAACGGAAAAATATTGTACTGAAACACCATTTTTTTTTTTTTTTACTTTAACTCTTTTAAATGAAGTCTTATTGTTCTGATTTCGTTTTGAAAATTGACTAAATTTCTATCTTGGTCTAGTATTTTAATGACGATTTCATCGATGTAGTTGGTATTGATTGGTAGATAAATGACGTTGTTTACTTTTTCTATTATTCTATAACCTGGAGGTGCTTGAGGAAAGAATATGTGTAGCACGTGATCTTGATTGTTATTATTATAAGAATTCGTAATTAGATTGCATTCGACGCAAATCGCATTGACTTTAGAAATATTAATAGCAAAATCGGATATGTGTTTTTTATTTGCGCTCAGTTTTCTTCTGTTAAATCCCAACAGAGGTGCAATAGAATTTGATTTTTCGAAATGTATAATCTTGTTACTTTTTAACTCATACTTCAATGTATTATGATTCGTATTTGCTTTTAGTACTATGACCTCATCATCATTAGCGGTTGTATTTATATTTCTGTCAGGGAACATAAATTTGGGTGTTATATAAGGATCCTCATTATCTTTATTGATAACGTTTCCATTTTTCTTTTTTGTAGACAATAATTTATTATTACTACTACTACCTTTTTGATTTTTGAAATTAATTTCAACCAATCGAGACTTTATGTAGTTTTCGATATCTTCGACTTCATAAGCGCCTTCTGGAATTTCTATAATGTGTTTGTCTATGTAAAATTTATTGTTTGTTTCATCGACGTTGGGAATGGCATTGTACGAATAAAAATCAATCAGTCCGAGAACGTACGTTTTCTTATTATCTAAAATAATCGGAGGATATATTTGTGCGGTTAAAACGGATTCCTTGCCCGATAACGTGAACGTATAGAAAGACATTTTTACTAGGTCAACGGTTATCAAGCGAATGAAACACTAAATATGATTTATTTTATTTTATTGCATTATTAAGAAAAGATAAGCACAATTGACCGCAGTTAGAACTGTTATAGGTTTGATATGCATTATGATTATAATTAATTCTACAAGGCTCTTTCGAAATAAAATACGCTACAACTTCTACAGGAGGCTTTAAGTTTCCAAAACTATCAAAATAAATAACTTGAGATCCCGTTTTCTTGTACGCCGTCCAATGTGTTCCCGGACCGTTTGCATTATCCAAGTTAATTATTCCTCTTTCGTTTCCTTTAATTTTTTTAGGTAACTCGTTTCTCATAAATACACCTCTAAAATGAGGAATTTTCAAAATTTTTGCATATTTTTCCAAATCAATATTAGTCATCGGTTTATTGTGAGGAATTTTTAAAATCTGGCTTTTTTTACGAGTCCTGGTCTTAAAAAAAGTCCAAGTCCGGTTTTATGCGGTTTCAAATATAATCCTTTGCCCATTGCTATCGCTTCCATAGATTTATTGTGACGTTGTGATTCTTTCAATTGTTCTTTTGCTGTTCTCGCTTCGTTTATCGCTTTCACTATGCCGGTAGCACCGCCGGTGAGGGCACCTAAAGCGCTCAAACCGGCGAAAATCGGTATTAAAGGTAACACTCCACCAGTTTTAGGTACTTTAATTATACGTTTTTTGGGTGATATTATCTTATTTTTAAACTTCTTGGATGAATTTACAGCTACTCTAACTGCTTTACTTAGAGTTTTTGGTTTTTTTTGAAGCACATGTTTCTGTATTTGCTTTATTACTTTTGAAAGGTTTTCTTTCTTCTTTGTTTTAGTTTTAACACGTAATTTTGTCATCCTCACTCGTTGAATTTTATTTACACACTGAAACATTATTTTTTTATTTGAAGAATTTATTTCAATATATTATCATATGATTTTGGTTTTTTCTTTTCAACATTGTCATCATCAACATCATCATCGATTGATAATTTTCTCTTCAAAGATGTATTTTGTTGTATAACGGGATCACTTGGATTTATTTTAATTTTTTTAAATTCAAAATCATCGTTATCGTCCGTTTTATCTAATTTTCGTTTTTCACGTCTGGACAGTTTCATTGGACAGTCCTCTACCAAACCTACATCTATTTTTTCAGTTTTATTTTTGTTCTTTCTTTTTTGATGTGTGATTGGATAGTCATCAATAATATCTACATCCATTTTTTCATCTTCTTCTTCAAGGTTAATTTTAGTTTTGTTCCTAAGTTTTCGTTTTACAGCCTTCTTTTTCTTCTGTACTAATTCGTTCTTTTTGGTTTCTTGGATTAATTTTTTTTTGTATTCAATATTATCGTTTTCATTTATTCTCTTTTCATTAATTTTATGCGGTTTCATTGAGAAGTTATCTGTAATATCTACATCTGTTTTATGATGTGCTCGTTCTTTAATGTTCTTTACATTAGGTTTAAGTACCATCTTCTTCTTCTTCTTATCCTTTTGTACTGTATCGTTTTGTGTTAAAACTTTTATACAATATTCAATGTTTTCAACCAGAGACTCTGCTGTTTTTCTTGTTTTTTCTAATTTTTTAAAACATTCATTAATAGACTTTTTCGTCGTTAATCCCATTCCCAATTTTAGTTTGGCTTTCATGGCTCCTGCTACTCCCAATGAAGCGGCTTTTTCACCCCACGAAGCATCCTTGGATCGAAATCTTTCCATTGCTTTCTTATATAATTTATTATCTGCCACGTGTCTACGTGCTAAATCTTTTTCTTGAGAATAAGCTTTGTCATGTTCCTTGCATGCCTCATCTAAATCGTTTATACCGATGTCACCGCGTGCCAAGCGTTTATGTAGTTTAGTACCGGGTCCGCAAAATCTATAAGTAGGTATGTGCATTTCAAAGGGTAAATTATTGATAGCTGAATTTAATAATCCGTCTCCTATATAACACTTCATTCTAATTTTTTTTTTTAACAAACGTGATTTCTTAAACGACAACTCTTTAACTGAATATAAATTTAAATATAAAACTATTTCATAACATTTCTCATGTGATGCTCCATCTGTCTAACAATATGAAATTAGTTAAACAAAAAATAACTTTAAAAATAGAAAATAATAGTTTTGAAGATGAACGTTTTAAAAGACACGGTGTACTATTTCCTGCGACCTTGAGATGTATTATCGTAGGTCCTTCGAATTGTGGAAAGACGAACCTTATCATTAACTTGATCGAACATGAAAACGGTTTGGCATTTGAAAACGTTTACGTGTACTCGAAATCATTAAATCAACCGAAGTATGTTTATTTACAACAGCTATCGAAGCCGATCAAAGGCATCGGTTATTTTGCGTACAGTGCAGGTGAGAACATACTTCCACCTTCACAAGCGAAACCTAATTCGATTTTTATTTTCGACGATGTTGCATGCAACAATCAAGACATAATTAGAGAATATTTTAGTATGGGTAGACATAATTACATAGATTCGTTTTATCTCTCTCAAACGTATGCCAAAGTGCAAAAACATTTGATTAGAGACAATGCTAATGCTCTCATACTTTTCAAGCAAGATGACCTAAATTTAAAACACGTTTACAACGATCACGTTGGCACTGACATGAATTTCGATAAATTTAAAAATATTTGTTCTCTCTGTTGGGGAAGCGGTCCGTACGAATTTGTAACTATTTTTAAAGATAATCGCATGGATGATGGAAGATACAGGAAAGGATTTGATCAGTATATATATCTCTGATGAACTTATATTGTAGTTATTAAGGTTTGAAATATCATACGAACCGTTACTTCTCAAGATGACCGATAAATGTATGAAACAAAAACTTTTGTTAAAACGTAAAAATATTCGAGACAAATTAAATTATTTAAAACATGGTGAATTAACCAAAGAAAAGACGTTTGAACCTATTACCAAACATTTGAAAAATATCGAAAGCAAATTACAACCAAGAAACGAAAATGAATTATCCAACATCCACGTAAAACCTTCAACCTCTCAGCAAGAACAACAACAACAACAACAACTACATGATTTTACGACTCCCAAACAATATGATTTTGCAACTCCAAAAAGATTTTCTTCTATAAGAAAACGTAAACCATCAGTGATGGATTTTAACGAAGATGAAGCTGACGAATCGGAAAGATTTAAAGAATCTATTTTAGAAAGTGTTGAATCGGATGAAGAGGAAGATTCACGATTTAAGGGTCTCGATGAGAAAGCCTATGTCGATTATTTAGATCAGTATCATCCCTTACCTAGAAAATACATCAATGATATGTACACAGACGATGAAAATAAAGAATTTGATCATAAATATGGAGTGAGACTCGATAAAAGTACTGAAAACTTAAGAATCGGTGACTCATCATTAAATCTCGATGGAGCTGACATAATTGTTAAAAATAGAAGGTACAAAGGTACTCCAGGATTATATGAGTTACTGTTTAAAAAATTCCCCGAGAATTACACCAAAGAAGATACTAAAAATTATAAACAAATCATTCTTAGGACTAATACTCATCGACGACATTATAAATCGAATAAACAAGTAGATGGCAGTAAAATGCAAAAGTATAAAAATATTGTAGCTCCTTTAATTAACAACAGTAATAGTACAGGTAGTGGATTGTTGATGCAAGCAACCGATAATAAAATCGATTACGTACATTGGAATGATCCAAATGAGCTTGTTGAAAGGTTAAGATTATTGTTAGCATCACAAGCGGCCGGTAATACGAGCCACACGAATGAAATAAATTCAATAATAGAGGAACTAAGAGAAGCTCGTATCATCAGGTAAAAAAAAAGATGGTGAATCTAATTACAGACGCTAAAAAACAAGTAGTAGATGAAATTCACAAACCTGCAAGAATTAATTTTCAAAGGCGTAAAGTCATAATTAAATCTTTGAACGATCTGTATCAAGCCGACCTGGTGGAAATGATTCCTTACGCTAAGGAAAATAACGGTTATAAATACATATTGATCGTGATTAATTGCTTTTCAAAATACGTTTGGGCGTTCCCTTTGAAGAATAAATCCGGATCCGAAGTCAGCAATGCCATGGAAAAGGTATTTAACGAACAGTCACCTAATAATCTTCAGACGAACTTGGGAAAGGAGTTTTTTAATCAAGAATTCAAGAAATTAATGAAAAAATACAACGTTAACCATTATAATGTGTTCAGCGAGAAAAAGGCATCGATAGTAGAGCGAGTAAATCGAACAATCAAGAACGATATGTTTAAAAACTTTAACCTACAAGGCAACTACAAATGGATAAATTTATTAAAACGTGTCGTGGAAAAATACAACAACAAAAAGCACAGAACAATAGGCATGAAGCCGATCGAAGTCGGAAAGGAAAACGAACAAGAATTGTTGAATACCGTGTACAACAAAGTTAAATTAGTTGACTTTAAAAGTAAAAAATTGAATGTCGGTGATTACGTACGTATTTCTAAAATTAGAGGAATCTTCGATAAGACATATATGCCTAATTGGTCAACGGAGATTTTTTAGTTTTCGCTTGAAATTAGCCAATTCCAGATTTTTAAGATCATGAGGTAAACAATTGTATTTACTATATATACCAAAAGAAAAGGACCTCTCATATAAGGTCATTCTATGTGGTGGCGGTGAAATCAGACCGCGGAATCTTGTAGTGAGATTATGAATGTCAGATCTAAATCGAATTTTATTATATAAATAGGGGGGTGTTTTATGTAATATTATTTTATGAAACAATGTTAAGGTATGTAATTCCCGCCGATTTGTCATATTTAACCAACCAATGTCATTCAATTTATGTGAAATATGGAGGAGGACTTGTACTTTTTGGATGCGATTAAGTGTATATAAGTCAGAAGCTAAATGATAAATAGGAGAACAGTAAGAAAACTGGGATAGAACAAATGCTTCACACAATTGTTTTTTTATTTCGATATTGAAGACACCTCTATAGGGAAATAATTTTCTTAAATTCATATATGTGTTAATAATATATTTAGAAATTTGATCCCTGTAACGGAAGCTTTACTATGAATCGGTATGTTAATATTATTTATCTTAATATCTAAAATGTTGATAAGATTACTAATATCCTTTTCTTTACCAAATAATAATACCTGGGATTTAGTGGGATTGAGAGTTAAACAATGTTTAACAGCAACTCTATGTAATGTATCAGATTAGTGCTGGCAACCAAATCGATTTTTTGGATAACCGGTTAACCGGTTTTGGATTATCCGAGGTTTTAAACAAAACCGAAAACCAGATAACCGGTTATCCGGATAATCGGTTATTCGAATATCCAATTATTTGGATAATCGGATATTCGAGTATCTAAGTATTTGGATAACCGGATATTCGAATAATATCGGTTTTTGGATAATCGGATATTCGCATGACCGGTTATTCGAACGATGAAAAATATTCAAATAGCCTAACTACCTGAAATTCAAATAACTGTACACAATTACGTATTTATTTTTTTCACGCATTTAAAGATATTCTTAAGAATTTGAGACAGCAAATTTAAAACTCAAATAAAATTGAAAATGTTGGAAGTATTAAACAAAAAAAAATTAAGGTAAATCTTATCTGTTATGTTCACTACGTAAAAAAATATAAGTGTCAAGAGGTACATTCTAATGCACAGATTAGAAGAATTAAAATAATTTTAGTTTTTGTTGTGAGTAGCTTTTTCGACCGTACCCAACCGTTTTTCGGAGAATTCAAGAAAAGTTTATTGTAGATCAATACAATAATTTATGGTACATATGTTGTTCGGCACCATAATGAATTTTTACAACATAAAATATATGCATTACTTCTATGATTTGTTGAACATTGTTCATTAAATAGAACAAGAATAACTGACATTTATCTTATTTAACAAAAAGAAAACGAAAACTATTATTAGTGAGTTTGTGTCAAGTTTTAGATGTGTGAGTCCTTATAAATTAGAAATATAGTTAATACTTTAAAATGGAGATGAGAAGCACAAAATTGAAATGTTTGAAAACATCTTCATCTGAATAAAAACCAGAAACATTAGTGGAGTCTGTTTTTTTATAAATCAGTTGTTGTTAATACCTAATTAACCGATTTTCGAATAGTCGTTTTTTGAATATATTCAAGATAGTTTTTCAAATATCCGAATAATCGGTTTTTGGATATTCGAATAGTCGGTTTTAACCATTATTTGGATAACCGGTTTTATCCAAAACCGGTTTTTGGATATTCGAATAGTCGGTTTTAACCATTATTTGGATAACCGGTTTTATCCAAAACCGGTTTTTAAAGAAACCGATTATTCTGTTTCAATTTTTTCCGGTTTTTGCCAGCACTAATCCAGATCACTATTTATGTGTGACACAGCTTTACGCCAATCAGACGGATTAAAAGAATAATACAATTGCGTATCGTCTGCATAAATATGTGCACTGCAAGCTTTAATGTTTTGTAAAAATTGTGAGGTGTAGATAGAAAATAGCAACGGTCCTATCGGTTTAATCTTCAAGAACTAGACAACGATGGTATTTTTTGTGCAAAATTTCTACAAAGTGAGAGAGACAGGTTACCATTGTAAATATTTATTAGTTGATTTGACTCTTGTGTCAGTTATTTGCAAATTTTATGCAGTATTTACGACCATATCATCGGGACTCGAGAATAATAAATAAAACTGTTTAATTATTTTTACTACTTTACCAATTGTAAGTTTTACTTTGCTTTTTTAAAACGAAAATGTTAGCCTGACAAAGAGAATTGTTTTCGAAAATAGGTCTGCTTATTTTTTTAAGACCTTTGTTTATGAAAGTAGTAAGTATTACGATAAGTTTTACCTATAGCTTTATTCTAAGATGTACGGCGAAATATTGTTGTGGTTAGCAATAATTTATTTCTTAAAGGTAAATACCTATCGAAATACTTACTATTTTCATAAACAAGATTCTTAAAAAAATAAATAGACCTATTTTCGAAAACAATTGTCTTTGTCAGGCTAACATTTTTGTTAAAAAAAAGCAAAAGTAAAACTTACAATTGGTAAAGTAGTAAAAATAATTTAACCGTTTTGTTTATTATTCTCGAGTCCCGATGATACGGTCGTAAATACTGTATAAAATTTGCAAATAACTGAGACAAGAGTCAAAACAACTATTAAATATTTACAATGGTAACCTATCTCTCTCACTTTGTAGAAATTTTGCACAAAAAATACCATCGTGTCTAGTTCTTGAAGATTAAACATTACGGTTCCTTTTTATTTGTTTTGTTAATTTTATTAATTTCTTTGTTTTCTATTTGTACATATCTGTTAATATAGCTTGTAACTCAATAAATATTTTTGTTTTGTCGACACTTACTGCGAAAAATTACCATAATTTTACCAAAATATGCCATTATAAGAAATAATAATTGATAATAAGAAAACTAATGGAAATAGGTATAGGGAATCCTACTATTAATCGATGTAGAAATTGATTCTGCATCTCATGATGCAAAAACATACAGGGTGTTCCAATTACGGAAACTGAGCTTTGGCCAGTTGAACAGAGCAAGGTTCGACACTATATTTTGACCAGCCTGTGAATTTTTCAATGATAACTAGGATATATGATTTGAAAGACTGAACATTATTCTCTCAAATGATAGGCAGCTTGATTGTTGAAATTTGAAAGTGTTGAAAATACATTCTCTTAAATGAAAGGCCAACGAAATAATTTTTTTCAGAAATTCGAAGATATCTCAAAAACCGTTACATTTAAGTATACGGAAGTCTTAACAACTTTTGCTTGGAATAACGTGTAGAATCAGAATTTGTAATAAAAAGTATAGCTTTCCATTTAAAATAAGAAAGTTAATGGCGACTTCCGGTATAACCGAAAGTGATATAAAAATGCAAATATTTTATTCTGAAAGATCACTTCCTCCTAGGGTAGTGCGTTAATTTTCAGAGTGTTTGTATGTTCCTTTCCCCGAGAACTTTTAATAGGCCACTCAACTTGGAAGACCCTGTATGGGTTGTTCCATTTAAAAAAACAAAAATTGTATTTTTCTCGCCAATTTGCGATGCGCTTTTTTTCTTCCGATAACTCTAAAAGATAATAGGCATAAAGCCCTACCACTTTTGCATTTAAAATGTTTCTCCAGCTCTAAAAATAAAGCCTCTAAATAGGGTGCAAAATATTTAGAAAAAAGAAACCTGTACGTATTTTCGCATTGGAACCCCCTTGCCCTCGGTGGTGGTGGTTAATAAAAAGCGGCCCCCTTACAAAGTGATATTAAAATAAAATTACTCACGTAGAATTGCTGGAACGAAGCAAACGCCATTCGTCAACATCGCTCCGCTTATCGCATTCAAGCTTGGTAAAACTTGAAACGCCAACATGGCCAGACCCACGGTCTGCCGAGATTCCGTAAAGACAATGGAGAGGACCTGCATTATTCCAGGACGATTCCACGAGTTAGAAATTAACCTTTCCCCGAGAACTTTTAATAGGCCACTCAACTTGGGAGACCCTGTATAAGGAAGAAAATTGTTATGTTTACCCATGTCTCTGTGTTTACTGAGATGTACGGAGGGCCTTGGCAAGGCCGTCTTGCCTTTAATTCTTTTAAACGCAGTTAACTTCGATACTAGACCACAAGAATCAATTTAAAATGAGACTACTATACAGGGTGCTAGGTTTTCAAACGCAACATAGGAAATTCTATGTTAATTTAAAGGTGCTCGAATATTGGCTTCCCTAATTATTTTACAGCAAAATTCCATTTAGGCTTTTTAAAGTGCTCTTCAAAATGAATCTGTCCCTGAAGTTTGAGAATTTTTCATTCGCTCAGTTTCGAGATATTTAAGAAAATCAGTACCGAAATTCAATTTATGCCAAACTATCAGCACGGCCGTGACCAGTAAATGTTACTCATAAAATAAATTACTAGTGAAGCTTTTTCTATCAATCTTTTTCAAAAACGAACTAGATTTATTAATTATTTGTTAAGTTTTCACTCTCATTGATCAAGGCTATGCTGATAGTTTGGTATAAACTGAATTTAGTTACAGAAACTTTTTTTTAAATATCTTAAAACTCAGCGTATGGAAAATTCTCAAACTTCACAGATAGGTTCACCTTGAAAAGTACTTTAAGAAACCTAAATGGAATTTTGCTGTAAAATAATTAGGGAAGCTAATATTCGAGCACCTTTAAATTAACATGGAATTTTCTTTGTTGCTTTTCAAAATTCTGTAGCCTGTATATACTACACGAAAGCCTGACTACTAATACTACAACTTCATTATGGCACTTCTGAAATTCCACACAGAAAAACATTCAAGCAAACAATGAACACAGTTATAACACGAGGAATCGATCAAGAAGCCGTCGGTATACCTTACCATCGCATTAAAAGAAAATAATCTTCTAAGTGTAAAGTTTTTCAATAAATTCCCCGTCACTGTTAAACAAATGTGAACGGTGGGTTAAATGTTTCTTATTAGCAGGGAAAAGAATTCGGCCCACTTAGTGTTGACACTTTTCCCCGAATGTACTACTTACTCCTGCCGCGGCTCCGATGCATTTAAATTGCCATTGAGTGGGAGGGGAAGGGTTACAGTGCGAGCGTTCGCCCTTCGCAGTAGGGATGCCGATTTTTTGTCAAAAGCATCGATCTTTGAATCGATTCAGATCGTGTATGTTAAATATTGTGGCGAGCCGCTCAGTGCTGCGTCACGCTGAGGGCGTCAGGAGGTCGGTTCGCTGTTGTGCGTCATCGGCCATCACGCCACCGGGGCCTACACCGGGGTCACATCGAACAGACTGGAATCTTCCCGCATAGAGAGTTCCAGACGGCGGCGAATGATATAAAATCGCCCCGGGTTGACTCACCAGTCAGTCGAATTCGAACAGCGAACGTCGAAGTTAGATTTTAGTGTGTAAATAAATTGTTACAAATAAATTAGTTTTTTTAAGCTTTATTAAATTACGGTTAAGTTTGTATCGAGTGTTTTATTCGTTTAAATAAATAAATTAAAACCCTAGAAACGTAACAATATCGATTCGAGTGAAAATCGAGCAAAAAAGAATCGATTTATCCAAGGTGGATTTATACAAGGTGATTTATTGACTGACAACCTTATACCATATGAAAGCTCATAATTTTAAGAAAGAAAAAAATCGTTGTTCCGATTTTATTCATTTTTAAGGAAGTAGGTAGAAAACTTCAAAGTTCTGATTCTACTTATGTTTCAAAATTATTTATATAAATTGCCCAAAATTCTAAATCATGTCCCCTTCCCGCTTCACTCCACGCTTTACAACGACGAACTAGAATTTTTTACCGAACAGACTGATTTATTTGTTCTTTTACACCTTCACAGTACACAGTATTAAAAGTATACATAAATGCAATGTATACATAATATCCATAAATACAGTGATGTTACGTCCTACGAATTTCACCTTTTTTTCTTGATTCTTCTACTTCTCTTTAGTTTCTATTATTTTTTTATTTCGAGTATAAAAATCAATCAAAATCAACCCCAGCCAATCTCAAAGTTAGCCCAAACAAAAAAAAAATGAAAGCTTGACGTTTTTAAAAAATCAACGAAAATTAGGATCAATCCATGAACGATCAACGTTAACTTCCATCCAAGGGAAAATGTTTTTAAGATTAAGCCCCCAAATCGTCGATATTCTTTTGTTTCTTTTTCGTTACATCCTGCGTATTTGGATAATTTTGGCTTCAATCTTCTATTTTTTTCCATTGATTTTTCCCAAAAATTAAGCCCAACTAATCTCGCGGTTAACACTGTCTGTTTGGACACTTCTGTTGTTTTGTAATTAGAAACAGTAATTTTGTTAAAAAATGCAGTAAGCATTTGAGAAAAATGTAACATACGTCTGTCATAAGAATTCTAAAAATGTAATATGTAAAGAAAATATTCGTTTTCAAAATAAAATACAATAAAAGCGAACCATTGACTTTCAGAATTCTCAACACAGTCCAACCCAATTTTTTTTAAATCAACGAGAATTAGGACCAACCCGCTTCAAAGGTCAACCCCTGCGGAAACAAAATGTTAAAACCAAGGAAATTTGTTTAAAAATGAAAGATATTTGGACTAAGCCCCCAAATCGTCGATATCTTTTTGTTTCTCGTTCATTATATTCCTTTTTTTTTTGAGAATCCGCCTTGTCTTCCATTTTTAGTTTGATTGGGTTTGGGGTTTCTTCTTTTTAATTAATGCGATCGTCTTTTGTTTCTGAAATATATTAATTTCTTGTTGCTTGCGCGCAAAAAAGAACATTCTGTGTTGTTGTTTTTTTTTTTTATTTTTTAATAAGATCGTTCGATCGTCTTTTGTTTTCACTATTTTATTATATTTTTAAAATTATCGATTTTAATTTGACTGACTTTGGGGTTTCTTCTTTTTAATTAATGCGATCATCTTTTGGTGCTGAAATGTATTAATTTTTTGTTGTTTTTGCTATTTTATTGTTTTAAAATTTGTTTTTTATTTTTATTTTTTAATTTACCCTTGTTTCTTTTAGGGTTAGGTTGTTTCTTTATTTTGACTGGTCTTTTGTCGTTTAAGTTTAAGCGATCGTTTTTGTTTCTAAAATTTGTTGCTGCTTTTTTTTTTCTCCAACTTTTCGAAAGAGAATCCTTCCCAAAGGTTGCGTCTTTTTATTATTTGTTTGATTTTCTTGACCGCGCCTTTTGTTTGTGAAATTTGTTTTTCTTTCTTCTTTATTTGTCGCTCGCGCAAAGAATTTTCTTTGTTCGTTTTTTCATTTTTTTATTTAAAAACATTGTGCATTTTTCGACTTTTTCTTAACAATTCGCCCGGTCTCAGTTAGGCTTATTTTTATTTTGACTATTTATATTTCGAGAAATTAACACAGCCAGGTGCCAACAGGGTTGGACTATTATTTGAATAATCACTTTTTACTTGTATGTTGGACATTAAATATTTTACAACTTTACCGAAATATTATTTTTATTAGTAATTTTCCGTAATTCAATTTTTCTTTCTGGAATGTTGGAATTTGACAAATCTCACTAAATTCAAAAGGAAGGCAGGCTTTACCTGTACAGATTTTATTTCTTCTTGCGTTAACTGCGCTTCCTTGAAGAAATTCAAGGTCAAATTTACACATTTATTTCGCGCTAAGCAAACCTGAACTTCAAGATAAGAAATTTGAATTCAAAAATTTATACAGGGTTTTCTTTTACTGTGTGCAAAAACCTGCAATATATCACCATAAATGGCAACAATTGAACTCATATGTTCTTAACATAATTGAAATAGTTTTCGAGAAAAATGCAGTGGCAGATTTTCACTAAACCGTTTGAGAACTCTTGGCATATCTAAAAGTGGAACGCGGGCGCCTCGTCAATTACAACCCGCAGCTGAAGTAGGCCAAGGTCAGTGCCCTACTGGATCTTGAGCAGGAACGACGCAAACAGCGCCGCTCCGCTCAGTTGATCCGTCAAAACGTTTACAATTTAAATTAACTTCACTGCGAGTAATTACAAAGTATAAGTATTTTAAATTGAAATCTAGTGCAATTCAAGAAGCTGCGGTTCGTAATTTCCGAACAAATTAAAAACGAAGTACTAACAAATTGTAATTTCCCATTCCATATTATTTTTAAAAGACTTATAAAAATTCTACATTTACTTTGTTTCCAAGGACCGTAAGTAGTAATATTTTCATAGCTAGCAGCGAGGTTGCAGCAAACGTTTATTTTCGTAAGAGGGAGAAGGAAGAACATTTTTTACGCGCTTGCCTAATTGGTGCATAATTTATTCGTCGATAGTTGATATCGTAAAACATATTACTTCGCTCAATTAATTAAAATTTTAAATAAACTAATTAATAAACGATATCAGTGATTGTTATTACGAAACTCTGCGTCGAACATCGAATGCGGTATCGGTGGGCGTGTTCATACCGAGAGGAAGGCGAAGTTGACCTTCCTATCTTTCTCGCACATTTCAGCAGTTCCAAACAAGTGGTCCATTCGAAACTTTTTGAATATGATACGGTAGCCATCAAAAAATACCCGCAAAAGGTAGCATTTCGTGTACTTACACTGAGGTTTTTTTTTATTTGCATACAGTAAAAGAACATCCTGTTCGTATCGCGGAGTCAATCCGGGGACACACTGTAGGCGTACGACTATTTCTTGCCCGACCTTCAACTGCGATTTTCTCGAAATGCATAAAACTTTTATTAATGACATGTAAGTTCTTTTTAAATCCTTCCAATCTATAGTTTAAACTTCTGTACTTATTTCACAAACACCCGGTATATTAAACGAAGACGAGGAATTTCATTTATTTTGTTGTAAAAAACAAATAGTTCAGTTCAGTGAAACAATATACTTTATTGGCACATTTTATATACAAATACCGTGTGTAATTACAAATATACAATACTTCAAAAAATACAGAGGTTTTCAAAAAAAAAAATAAATCTCGAAAAACACCTCTCCAATACACTAAGCGCATATAATAATATGTATTCGTCTATGGTTAATACTGTATGTACAACAAGTCTTTCGATTCCAGATCCACATAGCATCACAAACAAACGCAGCAAAATCGTTGTCCTAACGCAAAACATTATTGTCAGAGAAGCTAAGCTAATCATCATGATTATTATTATTATCTACTATTAAAACTGACTGAGAATCAATTATTACCAGATCAAATCAAATCACTGCAGCAGGAGATTCTATTTTGTACACAATAAAGCACATCATTCTCTTATTAAATTATTTACAATTAAAACTGATTATTACGACGTTAAAAAAATATATATAATACCTATAAAATTAATATAACTTTGCGCAGAATATCAATTTGTATAAAAAAAAGAACTCGACTAATATCACATTACTACCTGGACGGAAACAGGCTCTCGTAAGAAGGCGGCAGGTCCTTGTCTTCCTGGTTTTCAGTGCTGGAATGTGCTGCGCCCGGCAAGACGTTTTGGGACTGATTCGGGGATTCACTCATTTCTATCACTCTGGCCTGTCAAAAGAAGCAAGCGATTCATTTAAATTGTTATTCCTTTAGTTTGAACTGCTTTTTTACTTTCACTGTTTTCCTACACAGAAGATTATTTTCTACAAAGGAACATAAAACAAATATTTTTCATTCAGGAAATCAATTGAAGGAGTTTAACTTTCATCGGATGAAGCTTACGTTTTGAAGTTTTTTGTTTGAGCTTTTGCAATTAGTTAGTTTCCCCTGTAAACAGATCCTTTGGTGAACTTATGTTCGTGGATTGCTTATAAGGTAAGATCCTTTGGTGAACTTATGTTCTTGGATTGCTTATAAGGTAAAATCCTTTGGTGAACTTATGTTCTCGGATTGCTTATAAGGTAAGATCCTTAGGTGAACTTATGTTCTCGAATTGCCTGTTAATTTCAGTACTTCGTTGAGATTTAATAAATAAACGTCAGAGTGCCCTTTCTTTTTTCTTTATTTTGTTGAAATACGGCTCCCAACAGAAGTCATAAGCGTCAGTGCAGAAATCTCGAAAACCGTAAGCTTTAGGACAATACATTTTACATTTATTAGAAATAGAGAATTTAAAGAGCTACTCAAACGTGTCTTTATTTAATTCAATTTTTAATATAACCAATTGATCGACTTTTGTGTTTTCAGTTTTAATCGATTTCGTTTTGCTTTTATTTTTAACTTTTTTTTGTTTTCTCTTTTATTCGATTTGACTTTATTTTGTTTTTTAATTGTTAATTACTAATTTTCTTTTTTTTAATTTTTACAGATTAATTTTTGGGTCAAAATCAACAATTATTAAATCAATTTGACTCATTGTTTTATACAATTTCTATATCGGTCATCTTTTATTTTTTTATTCCTCACATGATTTTATTTTATTTAATTTTCTGTATTTTTTTCCTTTTTTTCTTTGACTCGATTTAAGTTTCTATTTATTATTGTTTTTTTTTCCTTTCATTTATTTTATTTATTAATTATTCATCGATCGTTTTTTTTTCTCTAATATTTACAAATTACATTTAATCAATTGATCGACATTCTTTCATTTAATCGATTTCATTTTTTTTTGTTTTCATTTTTAACTACCATTTTGTCGTCCTTTTTGTTTTTTTTTCTGTTTTACTTGACGTGATTTTGTTTTTTAATTATCAATTGATCGCCTTTTGTTTTTTTTTTCTTTTATTCGATTTGACGTTAATTTATTTTTTAATTACTCACCGATCGTCTTTTTTCTTAAATATTTACAGATTAGATGATCGACCTTTTTCTTATGATTTTATGATTTTTAACTAACTATCATAACTACCATTCTTAGTCTTTTGTTTTTTTTTTTTCGCTTACTCAATTTGACTGTTTCTTGGCACTTTAATCTCGATGATTGATCGCCATTTTTGTTTTCTCTTTTATTAAATTTGACTTCATTTCATTTTTTAATTATTAATAATTGATCGTCCTTTAGATTTACTGTCAGTTTTATACATTTTTTTTTTTAATTTTTGTCCTAACTTTATCATCATCATTTATTTTTTTATTCCCTATTTAACTTTATTTTCTCAATTTTTAATATATCAACTGATCGAACTGATCGACCTTTGTTTTTTTTTCTTTTAATCAATTTCATTTGTTTTGTTTTTATTTCTGACAATTAATTTATCATCTTGTTTTTGTCTTTTTTTGTTTGGTTTTATTTGACCTGATCTTGTTCTTTATTTCTCAAGCGACCGTCTTTTGTTTTTTTTTCGCTTATAGTTTATTTTACACTTTAATCTCGACGATTGATCGCCATTTTTGTTTGCTCTTTTATTATACTTGACTTCATTTCATTTCTTAATTAGGAATAATTGATCGTCCTTTTGATTTATTGTTAGTTTTACATATTCTTTTTTTTTTATTTTGGTCCTAACTTTAGCACCATTTATTTTTCCCCCCATTTGACTTTATTTTATTCAATTTTTAATATAATTAACTGCTCGACCTTTGTTTTTTTTTTAATCAATATCATTTGTTTTGTTTTTATTTCTATCAATTTATCACTTTATTTTGTTTTTTTTTTCTTGTTTGATTTTAATTGGCGTGGTTTCGTTCTTTATCAACTGATCGTCTTTTGTTTTTTTCTTCGCTTACTCGCTTACTCTTTTTAACTGTCAATTTATCATCTTATTTTTTTGGGTTTTCTCTTTTCTTTCATTTTATTTGACATCACTTTTGATTTTTTAGTTATCAACTGATCGTCTTTCGTTTGGTTTTCTTTTATTCGATTGTCGTCGATTCATTGCCTTTTCTTTCTTTTTCTTTTCCTTGATTTGACTTTACTCTAATTTTTTAATTATTAACTGATAGTCTTTTTTTCTTTAATAGTTACAGACCTGACTTACTAAATTTTACTTTTACTTTTTTTGTGCGACTCGACCATAATTTAGAAACTTTTCTATTTTGATAATCAATTGATCGTCTTTTTTCTTCTTCTTTTACTCAAGTTAACGAAATTTAATTATTATGTGATCAATGGCAACTTAATGTATGTGTGTTTATTATATTTATTTTTTAGACTTTTATTGGAGAACTGCCAATTAAATATACAATAAAAATAAGTATAAATTTAGTGAATAAGTCACTTCTGGAATGTGCTGTATATCTGAAAATAATTTTTGACCAACATACAACTTGTTATAGGCAACTCGATACAGGCAATAACTTTTGTCATTTTCTCTTAATAGTTAATAGTTAAGATGCTGTAGAAGAAATCAATACCAACGATGCACCCTATACATACAGTGTCACTAAAATAACTCACCGATTGTGGCTGTGCATTTGTGTTGGCAAATTGGGGCGCCCAACATAATTTTTGGTATTTCCTGCAAACGCAGAGACACCAAATGAACATGATGAATACTGCTAGCAGACTCGTGATAGAAGCAATTAGTACTTTATTTCCAACGGAAGGTTTCATATCCTCCGAATCCTGAAATTTTTTATTTTTTTTTAATTATTCAATGCCCCAAGTAGTTACATATCATTGAATCATAAGAACTCAAAAGTGAAGCTTCTTATTGAGTGCATACAACGAAATAAGTGATCTTTATTGTACACAGTCTAGCAGAGATTTACCACTTACTTTTTGGGCACATCCGCCCTCGTCGACGCAATCAACGTAAGGACAATTAAACACACCGTCTTCAAAGTACCCCTCATACAAACAAATATCGTCCCAGTGCTCTAAACACGGTTTATATGACAGTGGACTAAATTTACAAGCTGAAATCAAAAAAATTGATTTGTAGCAATTGAAGCAAGCAAATAATGTAATTAACTTACATTTATATGACGTGAAAACAATATAAAGGTCCAAGTCCTCGTCTTCACGCAAGGCCTCTTTCGATATGAAAACATAAGTGGTGAGATCGCCTTCTGAATCGACGAAGGTGTTGTTAACGGCCTCCTTTTTTGAGGCGACTCCGAAAATCGAGTCCATGATCAGTTCCGCGTTGAACCTTCCGCAAAATTTCTGACTCGTGCGACCGTTGCGCGCCTTGAACTGCACATAATCAATGCACTCGCCCGTGTTTTCGTTTTTCCGCAGCGATATGTACTGTAGGACGACGACGATGCCATCAGAGCGTCTGCTCGTCTCGACGGAGAAACGGCAATTAACGTGCGCGCTCCAGGGCAGGTGATGGTAGTTCAGGCGCCTCTGCTTCACCACCAACCCGGATTTTACCCCGTGGTCCAGTTTTAGCTTACGCTTGGTTATCTCAGAACACAAATCCGGTTCTTCGAGGTAAACTGAAACAGATAAAAAGGTGATTTAGGCGATTGGGAAGTGGAAATCCCGCGAGTGACGTGCACGAAAAAAAGTTAGTTGAGGTTAACTGCGGTGAAGTCCGTACTTACGTACTCTGTAGTAGGGCGTCGTGGTTAAGACTAAGTCTAAAATTATTATTAAAACGAAAATAAAGTATAATGTGTTCTCGAGGTATTTCATTTTCGGGCGTTTTCCAGCAACTAAATTGTAAACTTCTTACATGTTGCCTGAAATGTCAAAGTTGTCAAATTGCAAAACAATTAACTGTCAAGTACTGCCAACTCACGTCCTCCTAGTGAATTTTGAAATGTACCTCAGCCATAGCATAATCTCCACCCTGAATTGCCAGACTGGGCGAAATTCCGCCACGTTCCGCCATTTGGGCTACATTTTAGACATGTTTGGCGTGTAAAAATTTTATTTGGTGCCTGACGCCTGATTCGGGCTACTTTTGTTGTGATATGAGCTGAGTTCGGCAATGCTCACAATTTACTCTCTGATCTAAAATGTGAGCGAGAGTGACTGCGTTCTACTGTATGTATGAGTGAATAAACCGAACAATTCAAAGGTGATTGATGAAAAAGATTTCCGAACGCAGTTATGATAACGACAAAAATTGGCGCGTTCAGCGGACACAACTGTCGAGTATGTTGACTTGTTTTTGTTTTACTACGCTGAATGGTTAATGGTTACTTAAGTTGACTGACAACAGCTGTCGAATTTACTCACCAGAAATAATTTACGGTAAGTGCGGTGTCAGTTCGTTTCGTCATTTGTTTATTTCGACAACAGATTCTAACCTCTTTCGGATATAATTTTTATAATTATGACGAGTAATACTGACATGATGAAAATGTAATTATGTAAGAAAGTCTACATTCTGACCTTTCTTATTTCGATCTATTTTTGTAATTTGCTGTTGAACATCCAGGCACAATGACAACTAATATCAAAAATTTGCAATGACAATTTCAAATTTTAAACGTCAAATCGAAGCGAAAATCTTATTATCCGTGAAACCTGTGGCCAACCAATCAAAACTTGACCCTTGTACTTCCCAACTAGTGTTGTAAAGCCGAAACATTTCAACTGCAATATTTAACATAAATTTCATTTCAGTGAAATATTTCGTAGCATTGTGAGACATTTCATGAATCTGCCGCGCATGATTTGAATTTGGTAACATAAACATAAGCTGCCGGATACCCAGATTTACAGCTGAATTAAAAAAATCGGGAAATGTAAAAAAATATATACGATTTACTTATTTTTTTTCATAGTGTGAAAATGATTTATTACTAGAGATCGGAATCACATATTTTGACGTCATCATTGGGCGGCCCTTGTCATTCTGCAGCTCTGCAGCAACGTTGCCAACCGTATGACTAGTGTTGTTAAATTACCGGTAATTTATTTTTAATGTTACCTTACCGGTAATGTTACCGAAATATTACTAGTTACACCTCAAGTGGCGACATCTCGCGCCGGCGTTACCAATTATACTTTTAGCTAAAAATGTGATTTTTACTCAATTTTCTGATTAGTTTGACACCGAACACGCATTATATTTTTGGCTTTTGTTAAAAATAATGAAAATAAGCGAAAAAACTAAATTGATTAATAATTCAAAACTGCTCAGAAGTATTCTAATCGATAAAAAAGATCGCATTACGTTTGAAAAAAAATAATAATAAATAAATTGAAAAAAAAGTAACTATTTAATAATCTCGCTGTTTCTAATCATGCTTGATAATACGATTTTTAATGACAAAATACAACTTTTTTCTACGAAAAAATCGCCCCCCCCTTCCCGAATTATTCCGGAAAAGATTACGTAATAAAAATGTATTAAAAATAAGTTTTTACGCAAACCCATACTCCTATTAAAAATTTTTTGTTGCAAATCGCTTTTGATTGCAGTGAAAACCTCGAACAGCCTCTGTACAGCTGTTTCAGCCCTGCTTGAGGCTTCGTCAGCAGAGACATAGCTCGACATTTCCACTGCAAACAAAAACGACTTGTCCAATTTATCCGCAATTGCGATGTAAGAGTGGTGAACAGATAAAATAGCGACATCTTATGATCGCTTTTTGACCCGACATTGCAGTAGGATAGACAAACTGAAGCGGAAATATCTTTTAAGTCCCACATGGCATGGCCGCCTTGCATGGGGGACTTATTAGTAGCAAATCCGCTTCAATTTGTCTATCCTACTGCAATGTTTGGTCAAAAAGCGATCGTAAGATGTCGCTATTTTATCTGTTCAAATTCCTATTGATGACGTCAAAATATGTGATTCCGATCTCTATTTATTAGAAATAGGCGGAAATTGGTTAGTATTATTTGACGATGGTAGGTGGAAATTTACATTTGGAAAAATTTGATTTCCCTTTTTTTGGATTCGAAGAGTTGATGATTCTCAGTCTACTCTTCAATTTTTATTCCTCGCTGTTGCGTGCACTAAAACACATTTGTTCTCGTTCACATTTTTGCTCTCACCGTACATGGAGCATAAATGTTGAAATGCAGGATGCCAATTTTGAAATTTTAGAAACTAATGACAATGAAAAACTGAGATTACAATATATTTCATTGAAGGTGAAACATTTCATGAAAGTTTTCATGACAGAAAATATGTTTCATGAAATGTTTATATCACTAGTCCCAACTCTACCACACGCGGACTTTACCACACACATCTCTAGTTGGTTATTTCACAGTTTTGGCAGCAAAGGTTGGTAGCACAATCAAACGAACGTCAAAAGATAATGGCGTCCAATTCTGTTTTCAAAATATAAGCAAAATGTGTGCACTTCTCATCAACAAAACTACATAAGCAGCACAGTTTAGAGCAAATTAAACTGGTTTCAGATATAATGATTTCATCGGAGTTTCGCGCTCATGAAGAAACCGACTTTAAAAGGTATCTACCCTAATTGAATTAATAAAGCAGGTAATTTCAAGCGTTGCCCATTTTTTCAGGGAAAGCACGTCCATATCAGTTCCTACTCGCTTAAGTTTCAACCCGCTGCCTTTAAGTGCCTTTCAGAAAGAGTTGGAAGAGGCTAGGAATGAACCGCTGCCTACCTTCAACATATCCAACAGCGAGAGCGAAACCGATGACACGGAGCAGGATGTCGAATTTCAGACAGACTTGCAAGAAGAAGACGAGAACGAGAACGAGTCCACCTTCCTCAAGCATCAAAATTCCTGCGATTCCTTACCGAGTATACCCGAGGAAGAAGTGGTCGACACGAAAGAGAAAGAGAACATTTTTGTTAAACCTGCTAACAATCAGCTCGATAAATTCAGGACGCCTGCGAAATCCGGTAATCAGTTCGATAAATTCAGAACACCTGCGAAAGCTGGCAATTATTTAACCCCGAGTTCGCTCAAGCACGACAAGTTTGCAAGAACCCCCAGGTTTGGGTTGAAAACCACGACGAAATCTCTGGAGCTGCCGAAAATACAGTATACCATCAGCACGGACTCGTATTTGAACACGCCGTTAACGAAGATGTCGATGCTGAAGCGAACGCCAGAGCAAGCCTCGAAGCCGAGCCTTTACAGGCCGATGAGTACGCAGAGGCCTCTTGTGAAGCGAAGCAGTGTTTTGCAGGAGAGGAATCTCGATAACGAGTTTGAGAACGCCAAGACTGCTGAAATGGATGCGCTGCATGAAAAGAAACAACAAGAAAGTAAGCGGGTTAAATTGCAGGACGACGCAGATTTTAATGTAATAACCGTGAAAGGGGTTGATTACATTGCGCTCAGTCAGTTGGGAACGGGCGGCAGCTCTGTGGTTTGGAACTGCTTCAATCCGACTACGAAAACCATGTGTGCCATCAAGCGAGTCAACTTAACAGGCGATAAAACCCTAGTGACTGGATACATAAACGAGGTGAAGCTCCTGGAAAAGCTGCAGAAATGCGACCGCATTATCCGTCTCTTTTCTTAGTAAGTATTGAGTTTCCTTTTTTTTAATTGAAACGAAAAGCATAGCGCAAATTAATTTAGTGAGATCATCGAGTCGGAAAAGGTGTTGCTGATGGTGCTGGAAAAGGGCGACGCGGACCTTTCCAAGATTTTAAAAGACCTGTCGAGCAGGGGCAATCGCCTTCCCACCTTCAAGCTTGTTTACTACTGGATGGAAATGTTGTACGCGGTCAAGGAAATCCACGAGAATGGTATTATTTATTAAAATTGTTGCAAAGTGTGAAACGGGGGTGAGACGCAAAGATTTCAGATGTGATACACTCGGATCTTAAACCGGCGAACTTCCTGCAGATATCCTCGGGGTTGAAGCTCATCGATTTCGGCATCGCCTCCTGCATACAAAGCGACATGACTTCGGTGATTAAAAACGTCCCGGTTGGTTCGTTCAATTACATTAGCCCGGAAGCTTTAAGCAGTGATAATAGTGGCGGCGCAAGCTCACCCAGATACAAAGTAACAAGCGACGACGTGCTTTTGATTCATTTCAATTTATGAAGCGCTTTTTTTTTGATTCAGGTTAGCTTTAAGTCAGACGTCTGGTCTTTGGGGTGCATACTCTACCAACTCGTCTACAGAAGAACACCCTTCCAACACATAGGCCACCCATATGCGAAAATGATGGCAATCGCTGATCCAAAGCAGCAGATTAATTACCCCGAAGCCGAGGGGGTTCCCACGTTTATCATAAACACAATTAAATTGTGCTTGCAGCATGATATGAAATCTAGGCCTTCGGTGCAAGACCTCATCAAGCAAATGGAGGAGGTCTTTCAGTTTAAATGACCTGCATCATACAGGCGGTGTTTAAGTGCCTTTATTAAATTAATTCTGTGAATTAGTTCAGTTAACTGATGTGTTCCGATCACGAGTCGTCTTCAGGTGATAATTCATCGTTTAGCTTAGGTCAAAATATTAATTTATATTTTATTAGTTACTCCTTTTTATCGAATTTTAAGTGTTTTTATTAAATACCCCACATTATTTCTGTTATTAAAAAAAAAAAAGAAACGATTCGCTTCATCTTTTTCTATACTTACCTAATTTTTTATTTATTTTTTTCTCAATCTAACTCTAAATTCTTCTTGACCAACTTTGCTGCTACGCATGTAAAGTTGTTGTAATTTATTGAAAGTGATTTCTGCGGCTGAGCTGCCTTGAGCCAGTCAAGAAAATTAAATCCCTTACAGGATCAATATATCACCAAGCAAACATAAGAAATGGAGGTTTTTTTTTCTCTTAAACTCAAATCGATTCAGTTTTATTCATTAAACGATTTTTTTTAGGAATAAATGGACAAGTTTATTATTTTTTTTTGTTAAAAATATACACGGTGTCAATTTTATTAAATCGTGAACACTGAAATTTTTGGAATGTAGGCAACCCATTAATCAAACTCGAGGCTAACTATAATGTTGCAACGTTTGAGATATAGAATGGGTTGCCAGTTTCCCAATTTTAAGGCGTCGTGATTTGCATAGAATTTTGACACTATTCTCGTTTGTTTATATTTTTATTTTTTATTTATGAATTTATAAATTTATAGGAAAAATAAAATCGTATTTGTGTCCTGAGTTCTTTATTGTTTTCATTCAGAAGTTTAACATTCCTTTTGTGAAACTTTTTTAAGTTACCGAGTGTTGTTTAAAATCGTTCTTTATCCTTTGTATTCTTTTTTATTCACCTCGCTTTATTTTATGCAATTTTTTATGAGCGTAATTAAATTCAATTTTGAAGAAATTCATTTGTAACGGGAAGTAAATCGGCAAAATGTAATTCAGCCTTTAGATTGATCCTGATTTTTTCTCCTTTAAATTATTTTTTTTTTTTGACAGGGCTGTCTAAAACTGCATCTTAAAACTTAATTAAAATTCAGCCAAACCCATCCAGGTCAAAGCAACCCAAGCTACATTCTAGCTTTGCTCAAGGCAAACTAAATTATAAAAACTTTAAAATGTCAAATTTTGTTAATTGTTAAAAGTTGTGTTGAATTGGGTTGATCTCCACAGAGGTTAGACGCAAGCCTTTAATTTGTTTTCGTCTTCAATTGGATGGAGTTAGGTTGAGTTTAGTTGTGGGTCGACCTTGATATAGGTTGCACCAAACTCAACCTAACTGCATCCAAACGAAAAAGAAAACAAATTAGATTAAGGCCCGATCTTTCCATCTTCTAATAAATTTATTTGACGAATAATTCGACGAATCACCATGACGAACGATCATTCATAAAATTCAATTCTTATTTGGTAAATAATAACAATTATAATTATAATCTGTTCGCAAATAATAACGTTATGGGGAACTTTATTAGCAAGTGGAAAGATCGGGCTTAAATGAAATTAAAAAAATTTGGAAATTAGAAAAAAAGAATTAAAATTGGTCGGTGTCACAAGTGCTACGTAGATGGCGCCACTTAATTGCGATTTTCAAGTTGATTTTATTGCCTCTTTTTCTAAGACGGTTTCAATACGATAAAATGAATGGAAAATACAGGACCGCCGTCGAGTCTTCGTGTTTCTCTTCTTCCTGAAAATCAATAAGAAAATAACAATTTGAACAAACAACGACGTAATTGACTTCGAATTTCGCGCCACAAAAAATTAGTTTCGCAGGTTTTACAGAGACGGCGACACTTAATTTCGTTTGTTCCGTTGTTCGTACTTATTCTATAAATGAACGAAAAACAAAAGAAAAGAATATCACAAATTAGATTAAATGAAGGCAAAAAAAATTTGTAAATTAGAAAAAAGAATTAAAATAAAGTCAAGGTGAACTCAACTCGGCTAATCTCAATCTGACTCCCCGATTGTTTCTCGTTCATTTCATTCTTTGCATTTCAATTGCAGTTCCTAGTTTTTGTCGATCGTTTTTTGAAAATAAATTTTCAGTTTATTCCATTTAAGTTAACGTAATCGTTAACCGGTAAATGGAACACCTGTATATTTTTGCATCAGACTTGTTTATTATATTGTGTTAATTAATGGCATTTATACATTTATTCGTACCTAATTTTGAAAAAAAAGCAAATATCGAATTCCTATTTTTCTTAAGAAATAAATAATTACTAACAATAGTATTTTTTCGCCGTACATCTCGGAATAAAGCTATAGGTAAATACCTATCGTAATACTTACTACTTTCATAAACAAAGGTCTTAAAAAAATAAGTAGACCTATTTTCGAGAACAATTCTCTTTGTCAGGCTAACATTTTTGTTTAAAAAAAGCAAAAGTAAAACTTACAAGTGGTAAAGTGGTAAAAATAATTAAACAGTTTTATTTATTATTCTCGAGTCTCTGTGATACGGTCGTAAATACTGTATAAAATTTGCAAATAACTGAGGCAAGAGTCAAATCAACTGATAAATATTTATAATGGTAACCTATCACTCTCATTTTGTAGAAATTTTGCACAAAAAATACCATCGTGTCATAGTTCTTGAAGATTAAACATTACGGTTCCTTTTTATTTGTTTTGTTAATTTTATTAATTTCTTTGTTTTCTATTTGTACATATCTGTTAATATAGCTTGTAACTCAATAAATATTTTTGTTTTGTCGACACTTACTGCGAAAAATTACCATAATTTTACCAAAATATGCCATTATAAGAAACAATAATAGATAACAAGAAAACTAATGGAAATAGGTATAGGGAATGCTACTGTTAATCGATGCAGAAATTGATTCTGCATCTCATGATGCAAAAATATAAAGATGTTAAATTTACGTAAACTGAGTTTTGAGCAGTTGAACAGAACAAGGTTTGACACCATATTTTGACCACCCTGTGAACTTTTCACTGATAACTAGGATATGATTTGAAAGACTGAACATGATTCTCTCAAACGACAGGCAGCTTGAATCTTGAAATTTGAAGGTATTGAAAATACATTCTCTTAAATGAAAGGCCACCGAAATAATTTTTTTCAGAAATTCGAAGATATCTCAAAAACCGTTACATTTAAGTATACGGAAGTCTTAACAACTTTTGCTTGGAATAACGTGTAGAATCAGAATTTGTAATAAAAAGTATAGCTTTCCATTTAAAATAAGAAAGTTAATGGCGACTTCCGGTATAACCGAAATTGATGTAAAAGAGAAAATATTTTATTCTGAAAGATCACTTCCTCCTAGGGCAGTGCGTTAATTTTCAGAGTGTTTGTATGTTCCTTTCCCCGAGAACTTTTAATAGGCCACTCAACTTGGAAGACCCTGTATGGGGTGTTCCATTTAAAAAAACAAAAATTGTATTTTTTTCGCCAACTTGCGATGCGCTTTTTTTCTTCCGATAACTCTAAAAGATAATAGGCATAAAGCCCTATCACTTTTGCATTTAAAATGTTTCTCCAGCTCTAAAAATAAAGCCTCTAAATAGGGTGCAAAATATATAGAAAAAAAAAACCCGTACGTATTTTCGCATTGGAACCCCCTTGCCCTCGGTGGTGGTGGTTAATAAAAAGCGGCCCCCTTACAAAGTGATATTAAAATAAAATTACTCCCGTAGAATTGCTGGAACGAAGCAAACGCCATTCGTCAACATCGCTCCGCTTATCGCATTCAAGCTTGGTAAAACTTGAAACGCCAACATGGCCAGGCCCACGGTCTGCAGAGATTCCGTAAAAACAATGGAGAGGACCTCCGTTATTCCAGGACGATTCCACGAGTTAGAAATTAAGGCGCTGAAAGACCTCAGAAACCAAACGACCTGGGGCACGAAGTACACGAACATTATCGTCCAAATCCCGGCGATCTTCTGCCTGGGTCCAAGAGACACTTCATGCCGATCGTATGGTCCTAAAGAAATACATAAAAAAAGTGAATTGGTCAAGTGAGAACGAATTGGGAGTTGCTTTTTACCGTTAGGTCTTTCGCAGACGGGTCTTGTTACGTCATCGGCGATCTGCGATGTCATAAACAGAAGCGTTCCTTTGGACAAAGCTGCGCAACCAAGGACCATCGTGAACATGAAGACGGAAGTCAGAATTTTGGCCGGCACCACCATGGAATCGAGAAAATCGCGTGCGGCCGTCTCCTCCCTTTGCGGGGGATTTCTGAAGGCGTTTGTTTTGCCTCTTCTCTTTCAAGTCTGCACGTGAAAGAATTTATTTTTGTTGTATTTTTTTTTAATATCGAACAGCCGTAATGGGAATGAGTCGTGGCGAAAGAGTGGGAGCGAACTCGAATAAGAGAAAAGCTGGATCGTCACAGAAGATCGTCGCAGAAAGTACTTAAACAACTTAAACTCAAAACTTAAAGTGAGCTTCTTAAAACCTGTACATTACGTAAAGCCTGTAAGGGAAGAAGAGCACAACAATAATAATTTGCAATCGCAAACATAACTGTCCATAACTACGGGGACAAGCTGGGACAAACTCGGATGAGTTTTCAATCCACCAGGGCACCAAGTCTACAGCCGACCGAATAATTGCAACCAAGGACCACACAAAACGTGCATCCGTGCCCTGGAGATATCACACCGATGATTGCTTGTTGCGCACACGTCACAAATTAATAAAGCCAAACCTGGTTTCGCTTATAACTATGAAAAGAAAGGCTTAGACGAATCAAAATCAACGTGATACAAACAGAAGTCAACCGTGCATAGGATGATCAAGTGGACGAAAAACGTAAGTCGCAGGAACAAGATGACACAAAAGCGCTAAAGCAGGCCGATTTTTACGACCAGTCTTGACGTTCAGAAAAAAAGTATAGCTTTTCATTTAAATTTAGAAAGTTAATGATGATTTCCGGTAAAACCAGAAGTGATATAGAAGTGAAAATATCTTATTCTGAAAGATCACTTCCTTCTTGGGCAGTGCGTTAATTTTCAGAATGTTTGTATGTTCCTTTCAGTGTTGTTAAGTATCTAGATGCAAGTATCTAAATACTTGTTGAGTATCTAGATACATATCTCAGATAATACTAAAAAAATGTAACTATATCTGCATCTAGATACAATTACAGTGCATCTATTCATTTGAGATACTAAGATACATTTTAGATACATTTTGAACTTCCATAAAAACAGCAGACCTTGGCGGAAATGCAACCTCCAATTTTACAGTCTCTTTCTTTTGATATTCCCCTCTTGTTAATTGTGTTTTCCAGTTTGTCAAATGGCTGTTCTATTTAAAATGTGATTCGATAGTTCAGAAACTTGAAAATTATTTTAAAAATTGGGAAAAATAATTGACTAAAGGAGAAAATCAAAAGGGAAAGACTATATTCTTGATTTTATCAACTTTTCTTGATTATGGGAACGCTCTCTTAGCTACAACAAGGTTGCAACTAAGGATCCTAGATTTATTTGACATTTAACTTGTCTGATACGGAAGTAGAGTCATTTCTCTTGATAACTTTATATTTTACGTTGACTTGACTTGGTTTCATACAAAGCCAGGTAATTACTTATCAGCTTATTGATCAACTTAATTACAAAGATAAATTTTCTATTTAAAAAGACATACCTACTGCTGAAAAAAATTGTGAAAATTATCACAGATTTTAGTGTGTACATTATTCACATATTCATACGAAAACTTTTGATTGACTCTTACTGTTTTTTTGTTTGTTTAATTGACTTTATTTCATCTTACATTTTAATACGATTTGACTAAGTGACCCATCGCATTTTGTTTTATTTTTTAATTTCCTTATTTCACTTCTTTTAATACAATTTTTAATATAATGAATTTATCAGCAGTTGTTTTTCATTTAATTTATTTTTTAACTGATTCGATTTGACTTTCGTTTGTATTTGATTAATCAGTTTGATTCCCTTTTGTTTTTCTTTAGTGCTCTTAATTCGATTTGACTAAGTGATCGATAGCCTTTTGTTTTTTTTTTAATTTCTTATTTGACTTCATTTAATTCAATTTTTAATATGATGAATTAATCGACGTTTGCTATTCCTTTCATTCGATTTGCTAATATCCTTTATTCGATATGATTTTATTTTTTAATCAATTAAGCATCCCTTTGTTTGATTTTATTTGGTACCTTTTTTATTTTTTAGTTATCGATTGATTTACTTTTGCTGTCTTTTTTCGATTTCATTTATTTTTATTTTTTAACCATAAGTTTATCATATAAAATAGCGACATCTTACTATCGCTTTTTGACCTGACATTGCAGTAGGATAGACAAATTGAAGCGGGATTTGCTCCTAATATGTCCTCCATGCAAGGCGGCCATGCTTGCTGTCAAAGCATAATGAAAGATTTTAGAAAATTTTTTTGTGCAAATCGTTTTTGATTGCATTGAGAACCTCGAGCAGCCTCTGGACAGCTGTATCAGCCCTGCTTGGGGCTTCTTCAGCAGAGACGTCGAGATGTCGAGATGTCGAGCTACGTCTCTGCTGAAGAAGCCCCAAGCAGGGCTGATACAGCTGTCCAAAGGCTGCTCGAGGTTCTCACTGCAATCAAAAACGATTTGCACAAAAATTTTTCATAAGTTTATCCTTTATTCGATATGACCAAATTTTTTAATCAATTAATCCTGTTTTTCTATTGTTTTATTTTATTCGATACGGTTTTTTATTTTTTAATTATCGATTGATTGAGTTTTGCTGTTCTTTTTGTTTACTCAATTTGAGTTTATTTCATTTTATATTTTAATTCGATTTGACTAAGTGACCGATCGCCTTTTCTTTTCTTTTTTAATTTCCTTATCTCACTTTTTTAATATAATGAATCGATCAACCTTTGCTTTTCATTTAATTTATTTTTTCACTGATTCGATTTGACTTTCTTTTGTATTTGATTATTCCCTTTTGTTTTTCTTTAGTGCTGTTAATTCGATTTGACTAAGTGATCAATAGTCTTTTGTTTTTTTTTTATAATTTCCTTATTTGACTTTTTTTTATTTAATTCAATTTTAAATAATTTTAAATATAATGAATGAATCGACCTTTGCGTTTTCTTTTATTCGATTTAATTTAATTTATTTTTTATTTTTTAATCATCAGTTATCCCTTATTCGATATGATTTTATTTTTTAATCAATTAAGCAACCTTTGTTTTTTTCTTTTATTTGATTTTATTCGATACGATTTTTTATTTTTTAATTATCGATTGATTGACTTTTGGTGTTTGTCAATGTTCACAAAAAAAGTCGATTTGGATCGCAAATAATATCCTACCTCCACTACTGCATAGGTTATTGACTTTTACACTTGCAAGTATCTTGATAAACCGCAGATACTTTTTTTTTGTATCTGTATCTGTATCTAGATATTTTCCGGAAAAAGTAACTGTATCTGCATCTAGATACATATTTGTGAAAGTATCTGCATCTGTATTTAGATACTATTAGAAATGTATCAACACTGGTTCCTTTCCCCGAGAACTTTTAATAGGCCACTCAACTTGGGAGACCCTGTATACCAAATTAAATGTATTAGTTTCAAATTTCTATTAAAAAGTAAGGAAGGCATCATCTATGTCGCTCGGACATCACGGACTGACTTATTATTAATTATTACACTTACGAAACCTCCAAAGCAAGTTATCAATGCGCGATAAGTCCATAAGATTGCACCTGTAAACATTTTTTGCCATGATCGTTTCTGTGAATTTATCTAATCAAGAATCTCGTTGTACATGTTTCCTTCGATACCTAATCGCTTTAAGACTTCGATTAGTAATCGAGTGCGGATGAGGCAAAGATGGTGCCGTGCTTCCTCATCCAAATTTCAGAGTGAAAAAACATTCCCATTCACCAAGTAAGTAAAGTCTCTGTATATTCGTATTTGTTTGTTTTTTATGTTTTGTTATGCACAGCTAAAATACCGACCTTTTTTTTTAATCTAAGCCACAAACGAATCCCTTAATCCCAAATTGATTGACTTGCATGGGATTATGTTGCATTAAGAAACGGCGCGTTCGTTTTTGTTAATCGATTTTTTTTCTGGAAATTTAATTTAAATGGGACTAACGTAAATCTGCGACTTATTCCTTGCATTCTTTATGTTTATGATGACGTGTTGAGCAGGTAGGTATTTATTATGATTGTCGAAGTGAATAAGAGGCTATTTCCGGTTTCACTTCCACACTATCACATCTACAGTTCAGATACGTGGATAATGAGCAAAACATTTTCGTGGGAAATCGTTTGGAAAGGCCCTTGAAATTATTAAATGTTGGTTCATTTTTGTTTTGTCCGAGTCACGGTATCTTTATCAACAGTTATCTACGTAATTGTGATTGACGCAGAAATTGCGCAGAATTGTGAATGCGATTTCAAATCACAAAAGAAGGGAAAAGAAAGACAAATGTTTGTATGAAAAAAAAGAAGAAAAAACGATTTCCATCGTGAGAACAGTTTTTTGCGTCCACTTCCATAAAATTAATTTCTGAAGGACAAAGCATTTGGAAAGTTTCTTATCAAAAATAATGATAATGATTTTTCTTTTGGTTTTCCCCTATTGCCAACTACGTTTCCCAATTTGTCAAATCCTTTTCCAAACGTTTCGAAATTATTTATTTCAAGTATTATCATCTGAATGAATTTATTTTATCTCTAGAGTAATTAACGAAAAACGGTAGCAAATTAGCGCTGAAGAAGAAAATCAGCTGTCCCGAGCTAGTTCTCAGAGGGAGACCGCCGAGGCCGAAGGACAAGGGCACCAAGAGGAGTGTTTCATTGAGGATATTTCCTGAAATTTCAACACTTTTCGAAACTACCAAAAGAGTGGAAATTTCTAGGCTTTTGAAATTTCAGTGAAATTTCCTTTGTCGTCGAAAATTTCTTTTTGTGAAATTTCCAAATATCGATCGTTGCGTTTTGGAAAAGGAATACTTTTGATGCTTGTTAAGCTTTTTGCAGTTAACAAATCGCCATAGAATATGTAGAATGGACCGTATTTGACATATGCAATGCTGCAATCTACCAACCCGACTGATTTATCGTGAAAAAGTGTTGCCAACTATCGGTAACCGTTTTACACTGGACGTTTTATAAAAATACACAATAGTTCCTCCAGATCCTCCTTCCAGAACCTACGCATAGTGATGTAAAAATTTCACGAAACATATTTTTTGAAATATTTCATGAAAAATTTCATAAAATGTTTCACCTTCAGTGAAATATAGTGTAATCTCATTTTTCTGTTGTCATTAATTTGTAAAATTTCCAAATTGACATTCTGCATTTCAACTTTCGTGCTCCATGTACGGTGAGAGCAAAAATGTTGTGAACGAGACCGATTTGACCTATTTCCGCCTATTTCTAATAAATAGAGATCGGAATCACATATTTTGACGTCATCAATAGGAGTTTCAATAGAAAATTATTTTTAATAGATACGTTTTTATTACATAATCCTTTCTGGAATAATTCGGGAGAGGAGGAGGGACGTCCTACAATTTATTTGCGGAATTCTTCATAATTCATCAAGTTTCAAATTCGATTTTTTCGTATTTTGTCGTTAAATTTACATAATATTATCAAGCGTTTGTGTTTTTTTCTGTTTTGATATGTCACAATCTGTATATGTTTTTTCGTTGTAGCAAGTGACTAATAAATACATTACATTACATTACATTACATTACGTTACATTACATTACATTACATTACATTACATTACGTTACGTTACATTACATTACATGATTAAAAACAGCGAGATTAATAAATAGCTACGTTTTCTTCTTTTCAATTTATTTATTGTTTTGTTTTCTTTCTTTTTCAAACATAATGCGATCTTTTTTTTTTATCGATTATCGAGAATAACTGCCAGCAGTTTTGAATTATTAATCAATTTAGTCTTTTCGCTTATTTTCTATATTTTCTGAAATTGTTTCTTTCCTTTTTCATTTCTCTTCTGGTCGTAAAATGTACGATCGTCATTTGTTTTTATTTCTCTTCATTTCTCCTTGGAGTTATTTATTTATTTTTTTCAATCTCCGTTTCGATTATTTTTTTCCAAAAGACGAAAATGTTCTTCCTTTTTCTTCTTGTTTTATTTGCCATAAATTTTTGAATAAAATAGAAACTTTCTGCACTCTGCAAACCTGATGCAATCGTCTTTTGTTTTTGTTGCTTTTGTGTTTTGATTGTGATTTTCTTTCTTTGTGTTTTCTTTTTTTTGTACGTTTCATTTCGATTTTTTTTTTGTAAAATTTTGTTTTACTATTTCGTGACTGTTAAAATATTCTTGAAGTTTTTTTTATTTATTTCAATTGTTTACCATTTTTCATAAATTAAATAATTATAATTTCTTTAGAAATTTTATTTTTTATTAGAGTTTCTTTAGAAATTTCCCATTTCTGATTGTGTTTCTCGCTTTTTACTTGTTTCTCATTGTGTAACTTTTTCTTTTCTTGCATCTTTTTCTTGCAAACTGTTTCGATTGTCTCCTATTTCCTTTTTCCTTTCCTTAATCCGTCAATTTCATTTTGAATGTTTAGCTGTTAATTACCGTCTTGAGAATTTTTAAATCGGCACGTTTTGAGTTCCATCGCGCACGACTAAACGGAAAAGGAAGAGAAATTTCATCTTTGTTCTCAAAATCCAAAATCCACCGCAAGCATACGCACGATTGTCAGGATGAAATCGTTCATAGTACCAACTACTAAAATAATCATACGGTTGGCAACGTTGCTGCAGAGCTGCAGCATCACAAGCGCCGCCCAATGATAACGTCAAAATATGAGATTCCGATCTCTACTAATAAATCATTTTAACACAATGAATAAACTAAGAAAATCATGTATTTTTTTAGATTTCCCGATTTTTTGAATTCAGCTGTAAATATGTGTATCCGGCAACTTATGATTATGTTACCATCCAAATTCAAATCACGCGCAGACATTCTGCGCGGCAAATTTAAAATAAGTTTCATGAAATTTCTGTATGCTACGAAATATTTCAATGAAATGAAATTTATGTGAAATGTTTCGAGTTTACAACACTAATTACGCATAGTGATTCTAATGAATGTTTTATTTTTACCACCAAGTGATTGTTAAACGCATCAAATCTGAAGTAAAATACACCACGTTGACAATACTGGCTCGGCCTGCATGTTTCTTGAAATTACACTTCTATAATTAATCTCCTAGAAGCAACAAGAATTACAAAATTTGTTAGTTTAGTTAGTTTTTAAAACTTTAACCGGACACTGTTTAAATTAGAAGAGGCACTCCACGTTTCACTAACGCATTATAAATTTAATTTACTTACAAATTTCATTGGACAAGAATCGACTTCGATTCAAAATTTGATAATTTGAGAAATTTTTTTAATCTCTTCGAGTTACCTTTTCTTATCTTATTTTATTTCATTTTCCTAATGAAGACAATAATAACTGGAAGCTTAATGTATTTTGAGGTTAAGTTCCTTTCCAGTCGATCGTGTTTTGTTTTTCAATAATTTAAATGTTTTATTGGACGTAATTGAAGATCATTATTTTGAAATTTTTGGTGTTGCTTGTTTCTTAATCTCTTCGAGTTGCTTTCTGTTTTTTGTTTAATTTATTTTTTTTACTATTAAGGCCCGATCTTACCTTATCTGTTGATAAATTTAACCGTCGGTTAATGTCCTTGGAAACCTTTGTGCTGATAATGGTTTCCTAGGATATTAACCCAACGGTTAAATTTATCAGGAGGTGGTAAGATCGAACCTCAATGTGCCAATAATGAAAGTTCCATTATTTTTGAAAGTCGATTGCCTATTATTTCTAAATTAATTTCACTATTTTGTTTTCTTTTATGTAATTATTATTGAAATTGATTATCATTTTTAAAATTAATTTTCAGTTTCTAGTAGAACGAACTATTTTGAGGTTGAGTCAACTTCTTCTTATAATCGATCGTCTTTTGTTTTTCGTTGGTTATTATTTTTCCGGTGATTATTTATTTCGAAAATTACCCAATTATGTCAACGAATTTTTTTTGTTATTTTGTTTTTTTTTTAATTTTTAGTTTAATTTTTTAAACCTATGTTTTCATAGTTTAATTCATTCAAGCTTCTTGATTTTAATCATTCAATTCAAATCGTCTTTAAACCGTATTGAAGATTGAAGTTTGAATTTGGCGCATTCGCGTTATGTTTACAAAAGTGTAATTACGACGAAGGCAAAACTGAGTCTTGCCAACGTAATAGTGATTTAATATGTCATCAAATCAACTTTTTTTTAATGTTTAGTGATTTCCTATTTTCAGTTGAAACCAAAACGTCATTTTTTCTTATAGAAAAAAAGATGCAATTTTACTTCTGCGCACACTTCGTGAAATTGATTTAATTGTCATTTTTTTATTGAGTAAGTTTATGGTAAATTTACATAACCTCAAATGTATTCTTCAATGAACGTATTCAACAAAAGCAAGGTTATGCAAAGCTACTGCGTGGAAAAGAAATGGGGCATTGTTTTCTTCGTCTGGAATAAGAAACGCAAAAAACATTGTACAAATTATTATTTTATGTAATTGTTGAAAATTCTTAATCGTAAATAATGATTATATGTGTAGTCTTACGTATTTTTTTAATTATTTTGGCAGCAGCTTATTTTTATTTATACATTTTTTCTTTAAAATTTTTATTTTTTTTTAAATGTGTATACAAGTGCCGGTATATCTGCGTTAGGTTTAAACATGCATTAAATCCATAACATAATTAAAATAATACGTTACGTTTGGCGAAGGTCGTAAGGGTTGCTCGCACGTATATGTAAAACGTCATTCAGCTGTCACGTAGTGTCGCCACCTCACGTTGGTACGTCGAGTTGCGTGTGTGTCGATGGTTGCCAACTGCCGGACGTCCGTGACCTTAGCGATGCCCTCACGTATTCGATCTTCATTGCTCTTGATTTGCCTCCTGGATACGATAAGCAATGGAGAAGTATCGACGAAATACAACAGAGCCAGAAGAAAAGCCCAAAACGAGTTGAAACAAAAAAATCGTAGAAAAACATGGATAGCCAAAATGGAGTCTCAAATTACCTTTTAATTTATTGTCATTAACAAAAAATTCCGGTAACGGAAGCCCACGCGAAAGAAAATAAAAAGAATAAGAAAATTTGAGCCATTTATTAAATGAGAGAGGGAGAGAGAGAAAGAGTAAGAAAAAAGTAGCCAAAGGAGATTTCTTTATTTTTTTCTTTAATCATCATCATAATTATTTCAACCCGTCCGTATGCTACAGCTTGGATTTAATTGTTTTTTAATGTTTATAAATTATATCTACTTTTTTCTTTGAGTAAGAGATAAACATTTTTAATAATAGTTGACGTTTCACAAGTTGTTTGACAGCTTTCCGTCGTAGTGCAGACGTGCATTTTATGGCACTGATTGATTCTTACGGTTTCGGTCTATTTTGTATTGCAATTCGTAGACAGTTTTTTTTATACATCTCATGGGCACTCTTGCAATAAATTCTTACGACCTCGCTATTTCGGGGTTATTATTGCTTCAATACAAAAATAAAGAAGGAAACTTGGTTATTTACTATACACAAAAATCACTACGGGGTCATTCATTGGACGCGCAGATCACCACATAGGGTTGGGCAGAGTTAGTAGATTTCTTTATTTTTTTTCTTTAGTCATCTTCATCATCATCATCATTTCAACCCGTCCGTATGTCACAATTTTTTATTTATTTGTTTTTAATGTTTATACATTATAACTTCGTTTTTCTTTTTGAGTGAGAGTCCAACATTTTTAATAATACTTGACGTTTCACAAGTTGTTTCGCAGCTTTACCAAAATTATTCGATTCTTTTCGCACCCTAAAGTCAAAAAGACCTAAATTTCATTCGACCTAGATATTGTGTTAATGTCTTGCGTCGCCTTCATTTATTGCGTCGGAAATAACTTTTTACATCGGAATTTTCGTCGTAGTGCAAATGTGCATTTTATGGCGTTGATTGCTTCTCGCGGTTTCGGTGTCTCTTTTGTTTTGCAACTCTTAGGCAGTTGTCTTATACATCTCATGGACACTTTTGGAAACATTTTTAATAATAATTGACGTTTCGAAAATTGTTTGGTAGTTCTATCAAAAATTATTCGATCGTTTTTGCATTCCAAAGTCAGCAAGACCTCGTAAATTTCATTTGATATAGATATTGTGTGAACGTCTGGCGTTGTATTTGCCTCGCCTTCATTTATTGCGTCGGAAATTACTATTTGTATCGCAATTTTCATTGTAGTGCAAACGTGCATTTTATGGCGCTGATTACTTCTCGCGGTTTCGGTGTATTTTGTTTCGCAATTCGTTTGCTATTTCGTCCTTTATTAGACATGGAAATCATGTCATTTACTAGTCAAAATGATCACAGTGGCTTTGTCAACGGCGAATTCTCCTCACAATCATTGTACTAATTGTTTGTGACAGGGTTATTTTAGAGATAGAGTTTATAAGTGTGTTCATTGTTTCGTTATTCGATAAACTTAGAAGTAACTAATTGGAAATTGAAATTAAAAGTAGGCTTTTGTGTTTCTTCCAGAAATGGCGCATCGACGGATGAGTTACCACTCATCCGAAACCGAACCAATTTACCAAGAAACAAACATGTAAGTCCTCTTTGAACGCGTCCTTGCGCTCCCTTCAATTTCGATTAATTTCTAGACGGAGAGAACAAGAGACGAAAAAATGGGACGTCTTCAGGGATCCCCCGAAGAAAGTCGCGACGGGCTCCATGGTCGAGCACAAGTATGTCAACCTAGGCGAAAAGGCAGCCAAAGTCTTGGCCTACATCGTTACCTTCATCGTGGTACTCGGATGCGCGGCCCTCTCCAAAGGCACGCTCCTGTTCATGACATCGCAGATATCAGACACCGTCACGAGACCCGTCTGCGAAGGACCCAACGGTAATCGGGATCTCCCATCCCAGCACACCTTTAACTTTTCTTTTTAGGTCCGTACGATCGATACACCGTGACTCTCTCCTCCCGACAGAAAATAGCCTGGATGTGGGTGATACTCTTCACGTTCTTCGTGCCCCAACTCGGAACCCTCTTCAGATCCGTGAGGATCATAGCGTTTAAATCCTGGGAGAAACCGACGGTCTTGGACTTCCTATCCATTTTCTTGACCGAGTCCCTACCGACCATGGGGCTGGCCCTTTTGGTCTTTAAGATTTTGCCGAGCTTGGACGTCGTCAGGGGGGCCATGTTGACAAATTCCGTCTGCTTAGTTCCCGCAGTTTTAAGTGAGTTTTGCTAGTCTCTACTTAAATTTTGTAATCATCTTATCCCTACAGATCTTATCTCAAGATATCGAACGGTTATCGACGATGACGACGTGAAAACCAAAGATCCGAACGCCTTCATGAAAATCGTCTTGGACGTGGTCTCCATCATCGGCCAGGCTTCGGCTCTTATAATTTGGCCGGTTATCTATAGCGATAGGGTCGAGAGCTGGTCCAACATCTACTTGATCCCGCTTTCGGTCTTCCTCATTTCTTTCGGCTGGTGGGAAAACTACGTGTCCGACGATTCCAATTTCGCCATCATCCGCGTGATCGCCGAAAGCAAAAAGAAGTTCAAACACAGTCGGTATTACGTCTACATTTTCGTGTCGATTTGGAAATGCCTCCTGTTCTTTGGGTTCATGTTCATTTCTCCACCGGAGGGCGTCGCTCGAGATGCTCTCTTCGAAAATTTCGTGGAGGCGTTCTCCAATCATCACTTGATCAGAATTCCAGTGGTGAGTTCTTTATTTTCGGATGTTGTGACCATCAAGGTGGTTGTTTTGCTTCCTTAGGAAAACCCAAACCAATCGACTGTCATCATGGAAACCTATGGGGAAGTTGTTGATGTAATTGGGCTGGCGCCCGTGTGGGTCTTCCTCATCAATATAGCCGCAACGTACGTGTGTTACGCCTTTGGAAAATTCGCTTGCAAAATCTACATCCAAGGCTTCTCCTACGCTTTCCCCATAAACCTTGCGGTCCCAGTAACCGTAACCGTCCTGATCGCCATGTGCGGTGAATACGTCGGAAACCCCTGCGTTTATTTCGGCCACATCCCCGTTTACCTCTTCTACAACGTGCCCGACGTAAACTACCTGGGCAATTTCCTTTCCGAGGACCACGTTTGGGTCTGGCTGCTTTGGTTGTTGTCGCAGGCCTGGATCACCGCCCACATTTGGAGCCCGACGTGCGAGAAACTGGCCAGCACGGAAAGGTTGTACGTCCGGCCGATGTTCGACCCGTTCTTGATAGACCAAGACATAGCTATGAACCGACGGCGGAACGATAAGCCCATCAAGGTAGAAGACGAGGATGTCAGCGATGGCTTTATCGAAGACATACGTCACGTGGACCACAAGAACGTGGACGAGAATGATAGCACGACGAGGATCTACGCGTGCGGTACCATGTGGCACGAAACCAGAGAGGAGATGATGGAGTTTTTAAAATCGATCATGCGACTCGACGAGGACCAATCCGCAAGGAGGATCGTCAAGGAGTATCTGAGAATCGACATTCCTGACTATTACGAATTCGAAAGTACCTCTCTCCCCTGATGCGCCCCCCTCAACTTTATTTTACTTTGACTTTTTAGCTCACATATTCTTCGATGACGCTTTCGTCCGCCTTACCCAGGATGACCCGGACCCCCAAATTAACGACTGGGTGAAGACACTGGTCCAGGCTGTAGATGACGCAGCTTCTGAGGTACACGAGACCGTGATTCGGGTGCGCCCTCCTAAGAAATGCACCACTCCTTACGGTGGCAGACTAGTTTGGACCTTGCCGGGAAAGACCAAAATGATCGCTCATTTGAAGGACAAGAAGAAGATACGAGCGAAGAAACGCTGGTCGCAAGTCATGTACATGTACTACTTGCTGGGGCACAGGTATGAATGCGCGAGCAGTTTGGGGGTACGTAGTTTTAAATGAAATTGTAGATTGATGGAGCTCGATATTTCGGTGCCGCGGAAGGAACTGCGCGCGGAAAATACGTACATCCTCGCGTTGGACGGTGACATCGATTTCCAGCCGAAAGCCGTGCACTTACTCGTGGATTTGATGAAGAAGAACAAGACTTTGGGCGCGGCTTGCGGCCGCATACACCCCATGGGGTCAGGTCCAATGGTATGGTACCAGATGTTTGAATACAGCATCGGCCATTGGCTGCAGAAGGCAACGGAGCACGTGATTGGCTGCGTATTGTGTAGTCCTGGCTGTTTCTCTTTGTTTAGAGGCAGGGCCCTCATGGATGATAGTGTTATGAGGAAGTACGCGATGAAGTCCTCGGAGGCAAGGCATTATGTTCAATACGATCAAGGTTAGGAGTTTTTCCCTTATTCTCGTGAAATTCTGGCTTTGATTCCATCCTAACAGCCAACTGCTTTCATTCTTCCTCAACTCCTTGTCAATTTTAAAGATTTTTTCATATCTGTATTCTTCTCCATGGCCTTTAATTTCTTCAGGTTCGTGTTCATGATTGGGGTTGGTCTCTCATCCTCATCTCAATTCCTTAATTCTTAGCCAATTCTACAGATTTTTTTATATTTTTCTCCTTATCCAAGTCCTTCGTTTGTTCCAGTCTCCTCCCCCTTCCTTTCAAAGTTCAACTTCATTTTTTCTTTCTTTCTTCTCACAGGTCTTCATTTTTGAGTTTCCTTCTCCTATCTCGTCTCAGTTTTCCTTCCAAATTACTTGGTTTCTCCGATCTCCCATCTTGACCAACACCCATCGTTTTCCTTGTTTCTGATTCACATCAATTTGCAGGCGAAGACCGTTGGCTTTGCACCTTACTGCTTCAAAGAGGCTATCGCGTTGAATATTCGGCCGCTTCGGATTCTTACACGCATTGTCCGGAAGGGTTCAATGAGTTTTACAATCAGCGCCGTCGATGGATGCCGTCGACCACGGCCAACATCCTCGATTTGCTCGCAGCTTCCAAGGAGACCGTGAAAGTCAACGACAACATTTCGTTTGCGTACATCATGTATCAGGTAAAGACGGTTTCCTGAACGCAAATATACTTTCGGGGAAGCGGGCGTAACTACGTCACGTCCGTCGGACGTACATGTGTTGCTCGGTCTAAAGTAGCAGGGTTGGAAAGACAAAAAACTCGAGTCAGTGGAGACGGTCGTGGGGAAAACAATCTCCGCTCGGTTTAAGATGGCGGGGTTGCAACGACAAATGACCACCGAGTCAGTGGAGAGAGAGTCATGAGGAAAACAATCTCTGCACCGGAAACTAGTCGGAACAAGAGTTGAAGGCGCGCCACCTGGTGATAGTCGTACCGTTTGAATTCGCGAATTCACCGCCAGAAGCAATGTAATTGTAATCGTTCCAATACTAATCCCATATAAATCCCATATAAACGTATGAAGGGGAAAAACTAGAACGTAAAACAAAGATTCGCAGTCTCTATTGTCGACTGGGGGGAAAAATCGAGTTAAATCAAGGCAAAAGTTAAATTCGCGTGTTGCAAAAATAAGGATTACTAGATTTAAAATTCGGCACGGCCACAAATCGAGAAAAACTACGTAATCTCACGATTGTAGATCCGAAAAGTGTGGAACAGGCTCGTTGGACAAATGTTAAACTAAATGAAGAAGGTAACGATACCGGCGGCCCCTGAATGTTGCGGCGTCACAACCCTCAAGATCGTCGGCGGGGCGAAAGAAATTCCTTCGGTTGGACGGTCGAAAGGTCATGCTTGCGTGCTTTGGGTTGAACAGGGAATCTTCCGGAGAGCATGAAGGATATCGGAAGACCTTGGCGGGTGTTTCGTACGTAGTAACTCGAGCGCAACAAAAAAGCTTCCGCAGCGGTACGTGAAATTCGCCAGATCCAATCCTCGCGTTGCGGAAAAAATGTAGCCCTCCACAAGGAGCTAAATTTTCAAAACGAGAATTACGGTGTAAGCGAAACGAAAGAGGAATAAAGAATTACAACGCGGTTTCTTGCCCTGGGCTATCAACAGGGCAGCAATAGAAACGAATGTGTACGGCAAAAAAAATGAATCCGTTGTACGGAACATCCACCACAATCTGATCCAAAACCACGAAGCAACGTAGAGAAATATAAACCCTTCAATAGGGGTGGTATTGACAGGAATTCAAATTAAATTGCAAAATCCTACACGATTATTTGCTCAAAAATACGGCGAAAGTCAAACCGATGTGCGTTGCAAACGTGCCGTAACGTAAATTCGTTGCTGAAATTTTCCAATTGTTGCAATTTAACAACGCTAAACAGTATAAAGCAAAAAGAGGATTGATTACGGGGGTTTCAACATTCTATCAATGTAACAGCGTCAACTAAAAAAAAAAAAAATGAAGCGTCGTGCTGGGTTTCCACCCCTCCGGCGTACGGCACCCGGCGTACGGAATTCTCTTTGTGATTGGATGTTCCACCGGTCGCAAATTTCAAATCAACCAATCACGAAAAGGATTCTGAGTGCCAGATGACATATGCCGGAGGCGGGGAAACCCAGCATCAGTCCCCGTCGGTGCAGCAATGAGTTAACCCAAAAAGTAGTGACGCGAAAAACAACATAAAGCGATTCTAAACTCTTCTGAACTTCGTAATCAACGACGGTACCAACAGGGTTGGAAAAAATGCGCTAAAGGTCCCCGACAACGACCCTGAAATAACGGTAACTGACGGTCTATCCATCGCGCTAGCGTCAACGCAGCTTAGATTGCGGGGAGGTTGAACGGAATTTATACGTCTCTGTGATCCAAGTCCGGCTTCGTGGAAAGCGAAAGAAAAACCTTGATAGTGGTGGTATTGGCGCTATTCACTTTAATTACTGATACTAACACTAAGGCGAGTGAGAGACTAACTCAAAGTTAGTATATGGGAAATTGTCTCATACAGTATCGGACTGATTCGACATTTGTCGCATGGGTATCAGGTATACGTCACTAGTCCAAGCTGTAGCTCCATATATAATAGTTGCGTTGTTATGGTAACGGCACCGATTGTACATGCGTCGTGGATCGACAAAGTTAATAGGTGCCTTCGTTTTACTTTCGACTCAGATCACTAAATATCAGATGTGAGGTAAGTTTTGCTGAGTTGAAACCTTCTTAAAAAAACAAGTTAATTCACTGACTTCGCTCAAATGTTAAACGAGACATTCGGCCATTACATACACATGCATTCTAACCTAAATCCCTATTTGATTGATTCGGAGGTAGCTCACAAAATCTCACCAACGGGCGTGTAAAAAAATATATATAAATTTCCAAGGTTACTGAGTGCCGCTGAGTTTTGCGGTAAAAAGAACATACCTTATATGAGACATTGTCTCATAAGCTTGGATTTACATGCGTAAAGCCGAATGCCGGGTCGCGCAGGTGAGGGTGTCCGTGGGGTATCTTGTGACGTCAGACTAGACTGTTTCGATTTCGATTTGTCGCGATCCACAGCGCATGCACACTCGGTGCCGTTGCCATAACAACGCAACTATTCTGATGATTTTAAATGGAGCTTCAGCTTGGGCGAGTGACATAGTCCTGAGGCCCATACGAAAAATTTCGAATCCGTCCGATATTGCATGAGGCAACTTCCCATATACTAACTTTGGTGGATCGTGACCAATTAAAATCGCCCAGAGTATGGTCTGACATCACCGGAAACCGCACGGACACTCCCATCAGCCAGGCGTTCCGCTTTAAGCCGGACGGCCACTTCGAGCGAAGCTAAGCTGTGCGAAGCTAAGCTTTTTGAAAATTAGTTCCTACGTACTCTTATATAGACGCGGCAACTAAAAGCTAAGCGAAACGAAGTTTGGCTAACGATTGTTTCCATGAGATCACATTGTAGGACAACTTAGTTTCTCTTAGCTTAACTTAGCTTTGCTCGCAGTGGCCGCCAGGCTTTACGCATGTGTTGTAAATTCTAGTGGATGAGACAACTTTCCATATACTAACTTACCTTTTCTGAAACCGTTTTTGTTTTTCTTATTGAGGGAGTGTTGATGGTTGGTACCGTGCTCGGTCCCGGTACGATCTTCCTCATGTTGGTGGGTGCGTTCGTGGCAGCCTTCCAGCTCGATCAGTGGTCCAGCTTCATTTGGAACGTCGTCCCGATTTTGCTCTTCGTCTTGGTCTGCACCTTCTTCACCAACGACAAAATCCAGCTGTTCGTGGCGGGAATCCTCAGCGGTGTGTACGGCCTCATCATGATGGCGGTGTTGGTGGGGGTGGCCCTGCAAATCAGCAGCGACGGTTTCCTAGCGCCCTCCTCGCTCTTCTTCTTCTGCGTCGCCGCCCAACTGATCCTGACGGCCTTCCTACATCCCAAAGAGCTCAACTGCCTCAAGTACGGCCTCGTCTACTACGTCACCATCCCCAGCATGTACATGTTGCTGGTGATCTATTCGGTGTTCAACATGAACAACGTCTCTTGGGGGACGAGGGAGGTCACCGTCGTGCAAAAACAGGCTCAGGTAAGATAAGCTGCCGCGCACCACGAAACGAACGATTTCAAGCAGCGGCGAGTGCGTTTGGTTCTAGGCTGCGGAAGATGCGGAGAAAGCCGATGGGGGAGCGAAAGCCAAGCAAGAGAAAACCAAGAGCAAATCGCGCGTGTTTCGCTTCTTGGGGGGCAAGGACGAGGACAACGCCGGAAGTCTAACGTGCTCCATGGCCAGCTTGTTTAAGTGCATGTGTTGCACTCATAAGGACGAGAAAGAAGAGACCCAGTTGGAGCAGATCAACGCGAAAATTGCGGCGCTCATGAAAAAGCTGGAGGACATGGAGCGAGGGGAGATTTCGGACTTCGACCCTAGGATGAGTCAAATGCCCAGGATGAGTCAGATGCCGAGGATGAGTCAGATGCCTAGGACTAGCAAAATGCCTAGGTCCAGTCAGATGCCGAGGGCAAGCCGAAGAATGACGACGACTTTACTAACCGGCCTAGCCTTGCAGCCTGCGCTTGATGCGGCAAACAGCGATACGCAGAGCATTTCCGAGTCGGCCGTTTCCGAAGAAGTCCCTGAGGATACATGGTTGGATGATCCGGTGTTGCAAAGGGGGGAGGTCGCTCACATCGACGGCGAAGAGATCAATTTTTTCAATGGGTTATTAGACAAGTACTTGTATCCGATCGACGACACTGAGAACAAGGTAAGTTCGGGACAAACCAAAATGTTGAAATAACGGTGGGGGAGACTTCGAAGGCGATTTCAGGCGCGCATCCAACAAGAGTTGAAAGACCTTCGAGACAAAGTGGTGCTGGCCTTCTTCATGATCAACGCGCTGTTCATCTTAGTGGTTTTCCTCTTGACCCTTAAGAAAGACGAGCTCCACATTAAGTGGCCGTTGGAAGTCAAAATCAATTTCACCTACGTCGATGACCTCCAAGAGGTGAGTGAGATGGTGGTTGCTTGCAATGTTCCCAAACTGTTCGAAATCATTTCAGATCTTGATTTATAAAGAGTACCTGCAATTGGAGCCGATTGGTATAGTCTTCTTGTTTGGCTTCGCCGCGCTGCTGGTCGTCCAATTCTGCGCGATGCTCGTCCATCGTTTCCAAACCCTATCGCAGATTTTGTCCAATACGGTCCTCAACTTCTCCTGCTTCAACACTTCGGTAAACACTCGCGCTCTATTTTTTTTTTTTTGGGAGGGGAAGTTGTATCTATGGCGTGTGTGTTTCAGTCGAAAAACCTAACCGATGATGAGATTCTGGAAATGGACGCCGTAGCCGTCTCCAAACACCTGCAGAAGCTGAAAGGCGCCGACAGTGATGATGAAGAGCACGTGGAGGCGGAGGTGGGGCGGAGAAAGACGGTGCGCAACTTGGCCGAGAAGGGGCGGAAGAACTTCCAGGCGACCACCGACTTGGAACTGGCGTTCAAGAGGCGTTTGGGGAAAATGAAGATTGCAGAACGTAAGGGTCGCGCGCCTACACTCCCCCCTCTCCCTTCCTAAAAATGATTTGCTTTGCGTTTCAGAGAAAGAGAAGGAGAAGGAGAAGAGCGGTTCAAAGCAAAAGGGCCCAATTCCACGGCGGACTCTCAACGCACTCAACGCTCGGATGTCACGCGTCGAAAGACAATCCGTGTTGAACCTCCGACGTCCAACCATAGGGGGTGGCCACACCAATTCCGGTTTTGAAATGGACGTGTAGTTTTACTTTCAATATTTATTATTACGTATGTATTATTACTCAATTATGTAAATAAATTAAAAAAAAAAAAACTATCCTAAGTGTACTTACCATTATTCTTGCGTAACGTCGAGTTTTTGGCATGCGGACGAGTTCGATTTCGCGCACGGACTGATTCACGAATTTCTCGTAAACTTTTTTTTTTAATACCGTTAAGCCCCCCCGAAAGCTCAAGATTAGATTGCAGGCGGCGTTAAATTAGTTTTGCGTCGGGCAGTTTTAATTTAATCCGTGCGCGATGGCAAGATGTTCTTGCGCCTTATCCAAGTTTGAGTCAGCGTCGTTTTAGTTGACAAGTAAGTAAAAGTTTTCTTTTTTCTTCTTGTTGCGTTTGATAGGCGAGAGTGACCAATGATATACGAACGACAAAAAGAAAAGGCAACTTGTTTATTTAAATATATTTTTTTTTATTCTGCGTATTAGACGGCGGTACGGCTCTGTTGTATTGTGGAGGGTGTGTTGCTAAAGAAAGTTAAGCAAGCGATGTTTGTGCCGGGTCTTGGATGGGTGACCATCAAGTAACACGTTGTGATCGGCGGCGGCCTCAGTTACTATTAAAAACTCCTTCAAGATTATTTAAAACTTAAAACGACTTCAAGATTATGAGTGTGCGTGTATGAAAGACAATTAACATGATTGGTGGTTGAAATAAAAGGAGGAAATCCCTGTCAAGTTCCGTTCAACAAAGGTTCACAAGCTTGCAGTGTAATTGCAATTGTCTCTGACCACTTTATCTCTTCTTAAATCGTTCGTTTCTATTACATGCAGTGCCGTAGCTAGCGTTTCTGGCGTCCAGGGCAAGATTCTCACTGATTCTCACTCTGTGCCCACGAGAAATTCATCAAACTTATCGCAGTTAAACAATCATGTTCATCACTCTTACAGAATATCATTTCACCTCTACGGACATTTATGAAAATCTAAAATATAATATACAGCGTGGAAACTAAGTAGCGGATAAAATCCATAACTACGTTAATATTTGTAATAAAGCAAAAATTTAAAAGGGGTATAGCGATTCAAATTACAGTGCATAAGAAGAAGTATATTTTGAGATATTTTCATGATTTTTTTTTTAAGTTATGACGTCATCAAGATTTTTTTTAAATGACAACCTATACTTTTTATTTTTTATTTCGGTGGGATTCTTTAACCTGCTTTCAACAGTATAAAATTTTGGATCGATTACATAACAAAAAATTCAAGAAAAACGCCCATAAAAGTTTAATTGTAAAGTTGAAGAAATAAACAGAACATCTAGTTAGCTAGGTTTAAAACGAAACAAAATTAAGGTGTAAATAAGCAAAATTTGATTTTGACAGTCATTGAAATCACAATAAATGTTCAAACTGACGACCATGCACCAACTGACAATACCCAAGACGCTCATAAAATTCATTTATTACATTTTGAATAGTTTGAGGTGTTATTAACCTACACTCCTGTCGAATTCTTTCTTTAAGATCGTTTGAGTTTTTAGGTCTATTTTTATACACCTTGCTTTTTAAGTACCCCCATAGAAAAAAGTCTAATGGCGTTAGATCAGGGGATCTAGCTGGCCATTCCATTGGACCTCTTCTTCCTATCCATCTACCTGGGAACATCTCGTCCAAATAACGTCGCACATCAACGGCGTAGTGTGGCGGAGCACCGTCGTGTTGCATCCAAATGTTATTGTTTGGTACGTCACAGTCATTTTCATTAGGAAATAATATCGCCAATGCAGGTACTAATTCGAATTGTAAGAAGTGTAGATATTTCTCACCAGTTAAATTACCTTCGATAAAGAATGGACCTAAAATTCTGTCACCGACAATTCCTGTCCATACGTTGAGCTTCTGGGGATGTTGAGTATGAGCTTCTTGCATCCAGTGGGGATTTTCCCTAGACCAATATCGACAATTATGTCTGTTAACAGTTCCATGTAAAGTAAAACTTGCCTCATCAGAAAAAATTATACGCTGCGAGAACATTGGATCACGATTGCAAATTTCCAACATTTCTTCACAAAATTCTTGTCTATGATCATAGTCAGTTTCTGCTAACTCATGGACTAATTTTACTTTATACGGATGAAACTTTTGCATTTTTAAAAATTTCAGTACCGAGGTATGGCTCAGGTTGTGCTCTAAAGCAATGTCTCGACTAGTCGAATGCGGATTATTTTCTATTTCTAGTAAAATATCAAGCTGCACATCGTCAATTGATTTTGTCTTAGGGAGGCCAGTTTTTAGAAGGTCTTTCACAATACCGTAATTTCGAAATTTATTTTCTATTCTGCTGACTGTGGATTGACTTATTTGCTGATCAGGATATTTGTCTATAAAAAGTCGACACACCTCTTGATGAGTTCTAATTCGATCGCCATACCCAATCATCATTAGAACTTCAATTCTTTGTTTTTCAGTCAGCAACACCATTTTGGTAAAAGGTTTTTAATAATTAGTGTAACTCCTACTATCCACAGGGAATAAAAATACTCACTTTATTGTGATAGGTATTTACAAGTTCTTGTCAATCAAACAAATTTTGTTTGTTTCACACCTAGCTAACTAGATATTCTGTTAATTTCTTCAACTTTACAATTAAACTTTTATAGCCGTTTTTCTTGAATTTTTTGTTATGTAATCGATTCAAAATTTTATACTGTTGAAAGTAGGTTAAAAAAAACCCACCGAAATCAAAAATAAAAAATATAGGTTGTCATTTAAAAAAAATCTTGATGACGTCATAACTTAAAAAAAAATCATGAAAATATCTCAAAATATACTTCTTCTTATGCGCTGTAATTTAAATCGCTACACCCCTTTTAGATTTTTGCTTTATTACAAATATTAACGGAGTTATGGATTTTATCCGCTACTTAGTTTCCACGCTGTATAATATAAATTTACAATCAAAGATACGAATCGCAAAGTATATTGAATTACTGAATTGTTAAGTCGGGACGGGGCGGGACATTCCCGGATTGTCTTGGCCGTTACGTAAATTATTTTCTTTAATTATTATGTCTTACGTGTACCTGAAATTTGTAGATGGGCTAAAGTATCTTCAGTTTACATAATATTTTCACACTGATGAAAATTCTCGGATGAAATATTATACGTACTCAAAAGCAAGGTATTTATAATAAAAAGAATCTGAATACGTAGAACTGTTCTTTCGTAGTCAAACAGCTTGGAAATAAATCATTGATTATCAACAAGTTAGGATTAATACACTTAAAGAACATATGTATGTTCGATCTAGCTTGAGTAGAAATTGGTTACCAAAAAGGCTTAGATTTGATATTTATAAGGCCAGACCTATATGCTTAATAGATTTTAAATAGTAAATAACTCTGGGAAAGAAGATTTTGTGAAATTGTAAAAAAATGATCGTTGAAAAACCCTAGGCAATTTTTTTTTTAATTCGGTATTGATTTGCGGTGATCGACAGAATATAATTCGAAATTTAATAATAATTTCTCTACATCTGTTTAAAAGTAAGATCCTGGCCACAATAAATGCACTTAATTTACTGTGACCTTGGAAGAGGACACAGGAAATACACTTAGAATATTATGTTGCAGAATAAATAAGATTTGCTTAATGAGAGGGAAGACACCTTACCGGCAATAATACTTGCTTAAGATAATTCTATTTATTTGAATAAAGAAATGTATGTCGGTTGACATGAAACAAAAAAATGACTCGGATGGATATTTTGCAAAATATAACTCTACAATTGCAAAAACTTTAGCACAAAGAAAACAGTAAAATAAATCGAGAGATAAGAACGAATTTTCCTTTTAGAACAAATTACGCCAGCTTTTGCTTAGTGTTTCAAGTTTCATCAACACATTTGCCGACAGTTGTGTAATTAACACTTCCCTTATCCTTTTATCATCGAAACACAAATAATTTTATAATTGCAAAATAAAGAAAAATGTAGATCGATCGGTTTAAATAAAACACAGCACACAGAGGAGAATCAATTGCTTTCCTCTGCGAATATTACACTTGGAAACAAACGATAAAAACGAGGATGAAGAAAAGCATGACGGGTTTGAAAATAAAGTGGAATGTTAAGAAACCACAATTGCGGAAATGAATAAAAAGAAGATAATTAACTAAGACCGGGATTAAAAAGAAGATGGAGTCGAACAGCGAGAGGTATAAAAGTGACGACGTCGACAGTTATCTGAGCAGAATAAGAAGAGGAGACTTAAGAGAAAGAAGAAAAATGCAAACATGACTAAGCATTAAAAAAAAAGAAAATATTGGAACAATACGCTGAAAGTATGCAAGACATTATGAAAGAATGAGCTGAATGAAACACTTGAAAGAATAAGCACAAGAAAACGGCCTCGAAGAGGTGAAAGGATTGTCTTAGATCAACTTCAGATTTTAGAACTATACAAATGAATGCAAAAACACAAATTAGTGACGCGTTGGATATCATCATCATCAATCAAAAAGATTTACAAGCGTAAATTAGGAATATAATCTATAACTAGAAACCAGAAAACCAGAAACAAAACAAAACAGATAAATCCTAAGAAAAAAGCACGTTGTGATGAAAGTTGCTTTCACAAAGTCACGCAAAAGTTTCCATCATGGACGTCATGACGTTGGGGGCTTTAGAGGCATAGGTAGAGCTTGAAACAATCTAATTAATTTATTATTTATTGGCTAATTTATTCACTAGGTTGAAGGTTGGGGTTTGGCAGTCCTCAGGTTTCTCTTGGTCCTCGTCGCAGTCCTTTGCAGGTTGTTGAGAACGTTGCGTTGAAACGGGTGGATCTGTTGGAGGCGTCTTATCGAGGTTTTGATGCTTTGGGGTTGTAGAGACGTCTTTAGTTTTTTTCGGCATTGCAGATCTTGCACTCCAGAAATGGTGACACTGGCGACATCCGTCGTTCGAGGGAAAATGACAAACCTCTGACGTGTATCGTTTTACTGATTGATTTTCGAGATTCTCCTCAGATTATTTCTACCAATAGTGTTTACAAACATATACAGGAATTTGTCGACGTATGCTCGCTTAATCGGGTCCCGTTATAATTACAGCAATAATGCTGCGTTGATTGCGTATATCTTCGACCTCAATTCCTAATCCGTGCGACGTGACGTCTTTGCTGACCTTATGGTTTCATATGCGCAATGCAATTACATAATTGTGTAAAGTTCTAAATCATTTCTGATTTTTTCTTTTGAATTGTTCTATCTACCCTACAAATCCAACGTGACACTCAACCGAAAATGGGTTGTTATATGTATAAATATGTTACGGTTTGGGAAGCCACTTCTCAGGGAACAACCTGTGTATTAAGTTTGACTTACATTTATCCTCGATTGCAAAATCATAGGAAACCGCGTACGTGAGAAAGTGCTTCATGCCACACCTATTTCGGCGGATTTTATTGCGTTTAGAAGCAGTTTTTTTTTACCATCGTCTTCGTCGCTGCAATATTTAAATTCATAAAACTTCAAGTGATTTCACGTTTTGTGTTTTACACCAACACTTTCGTGCATTCGTTTTAAAGTACTCCGGCCATGAAATGGTGTAAAATTCTCGACGCATCGTCGTCTTGATTAAATAATTTCGGAGTTTCCATTTTTAGACCGAACTGCATCATCTTTTGTAAAGTGTCCAAGCGCATTTTGGAAGAACCGTTCAAAACTAATATTCCACGCGGTTAGACAGTTATAAAAAAGTTGGAAAGCATGGAATGGCCGTTTTTTGAACACAATTGATACAGTCTGAAACATGTACATTTTACGTTTCTGAAAAACTAAACAGGGATTTGCTCGTCGTCTTGCATACTGTTAAGTAAGTGACCAGAACCTTGAACAGCTAAAATAAGTAATGGTATTCCTTTTTTTCTTTTCTTAACAGTACATAAAACATTGCAAATACAAAATAAAAAAATAAATTAACGCATTACTATGAGAGCTTATGATTAAGTGGTAACAGACTTGATACTGACGGATGCAACAAAAAGAAGTCTATTAAAATATGTAAAAATATATACATAATGTTCTATTTACAACCTACTTCCAAGATATTTCCGTAGATTCATATTTTATCTTAAGGGGAAGCGACGATTCACCGTCGCCAACTCGCCTTCACCGATTCACTGTCGCCAATTCGTCTTAGAACCAATTCGCCGTGGACCCAATTTATCGTCCACCAAATTCGCCGTCGCATGTTACTGCTTTATTTAGCTTGATGAGCTTTAAAACACTTTCTGACTATTTTAGGTATCCAACTTATACCTACGAGTTGAATAAAAATAACTATAATTTCAGTACGTTTAAAGTAAATGAAAACGGACTGCACTATCAAGTTTCTGTTTCACACCAAAGTAAATGCTTAATTACAGCACGATCATCGTAATACAAATTGGTGCCATTAGCACATAATTATAATTATAATTTTAATGGAAGCCCCATTTTTTTAATTTTCATTTTAAATGACGAGTTTTCACGAACCAATATCGTCGTCGTATTCAAAAATTATTTCTGCACCACGTTTTATGAATATCTGTGGTAGCGTCCATAAGAAAAGAAACAGTTGACAGTCGTATCTACGAATTAAAGAAGATATTCGAGATTTTCGAAAAGGAGAATTTTCAGTTTTTTGAAGATATTTCAAAACCGACTTTTTTGCATATTTTTTTAGACCTCAAGGTAGCGCAACTTTTCTATAATTTAACCATCTTTGTATCTCTTATAGTTTACGAGAGATCCCCCTTTAATTAGTTGTAACCCTGTATACTTTTAGGATTGTTGAAATTGTTCCTCTACTTCTTTTTTTTTAATCGCCTTCCTTTCAAACAGAAGATAAAACTAACAATAAATCTGCAAACTTTGATCAAACCAAACCAAACAAATACCAAACAATTCAATATCTCGAAAACAGTCGACTTTTGATGTGTAGTGATTTTGATTTATGTGAAAATGAATATAATTTTGAGCAGAACCTGAAAATATTAAAAAAAAATGCAGGGATTTTGCGCAAACACCCTGCGGAATAAGAAAATACTTCCTGGAAACGTAAAATTTTTTATCTGTTTCTTTATCTATGTATCATATTTATTTAATGACAAATTATTTTATTTTCCATTAGCTTTTTTTTATTAATAATAATCGTATATTATTATTTGGATATGTACCTGCATTTAAAACTTGTAAAAATCGTTCACGGCGAATTTACCGACGGCGAGTTTGCCGACGACGAATTGTACCTACGGCGAAACGGCGATGGTAAATTGACGATGGTAAATCGGCGACGGCGAATTGTCCTAGACCCTTATCTTAACCCTGTATACGGCGGCAACTACGTATGTACACAATTGAAATCAAATTTTTTACATAAATGTAACTTGACTACATAAATATAATTAAATACAATATGAAAAAGGGAACACTTTATTTCGTGCCAAAAATATAACGTCTATCATCCTTTCACGTAACTATTTGCTGGATTTATCAAACAGTTCCGCAAAATGTTAAGGAAGGTAAAAAAAATGCCTATAGTTTCAATTCTACTAAAAGTAGACTAACCGGGATGTGTTACCATTATTAATACAGCGCAGTTTTAATTTCTGTTCTTTTTTTAATTCTAACATCTGAAATAACTTCATTAAAAATATAAATATACTGTTACAGCCGTGACGCGCAAATAGATCTATTTTTAGCATCAGTCACGTCATCTTACGCGCGTCGCGTCACAGAATGTTACTGATATTTCTCCATGGTTCGCGTTCATTCTAGTAAGTTCGAGCACAAAGATCTACTATAAAAGTCGTAACGGTCCGCCAGGAATTTAGTTATTAAATTAGCAAGCGAAGGGTTCGTACCTCGACTAAATAGAAAGTACATTTGGTAGAAGTGTTATTTGACATACAAGCTCATTGCTATTGCGTTGTTAATTGTGTAAAGCGACAGCTTGTAATTAAAGTGTTCTGAATTTTAACGACTATAATTTGTGAACCCCCAAATTCGTAAAAATAGTGTATGTCCACGGAAATTTTCAAATATCAAAACGCCGTTTAGTAGTTAATCCTTGCTTGCTTCTGAATTAAGGGAAATGACAAATACCTCACATCCGTTTTGTGTCTGAGAAAACAGTAATAAAAAAGTTTTTCTTCTTGTATCACCTATCCGTGGATGTATTACATATCGGGTGTTCGTTTTTCGAGTTTAAGCATGGGGATTTTATTTATCTTAAAAGATTAGAGACAAATAATCTAAAAAAGTGAAAAAAACCTTATCTGTATTTTTATTTTTTATTTATTTTTTTAAAATTTTCTGCAATATTTTTTTAGTAATTTGATTATAAAAATTAAAATTAGAGATTTTTCCAAGTGCACCCATTGCTTGCATACAATCATGTTAGCGCTCTCTCTTTTCCTGTGTTATATTTTTATTATTTATTAAAAATCCGCTCAATATTAAAAATTGCTTGCTGATTGTTGCGCCCTTTCAGATCTGCGCCCCTCTTGCCAGGCCCTAGCTACGATGATGATTACATGCAAGATGAATGACTAATTGTGGTTAAAACAAAGGGTGTGATTGAAACGGGAAGAGGGGGGAAATCTCCGATATTGCCAAATTGAAGCCACTTTGCTATACTCGTATAATAAGTCTCCCAAGCAAGGCGGCCATGCTTGCTGTCAAAGCATAAAGAAAGTTTTCAAAAAATGTTGTTGCAAATCGTTTTTCTTTTCTTCTTTTGCTGAAGAAGCCCCAAACAGGGCCGACATAGCTATACAGAGGCTGCTCGAGGGATTCACTTCAATGAAAAACGATTTGCAATAAATTTGTTTCATACGATTTACAATAATCAAACGTCCCGGCTCCTCACTAGTCAGAAACGAGCGGTGTTTAAATGATTTGGGTGACTTAATTTCCGCGAGATCACGCAGATGTTCTTCATTTTGGCTTATGCAATGCAAGGCTTCTTTATGACTCATCTCGTACTGGTAGCTGTCGTTGCGTATTGCCAAGTATGGCAAGGTTGTTAAAAGACAATAGTTGAAGATCAAATCAAAACGAAGCACGTTGAATTATTCAAAAAACCACAATATATAATAAAAGATTAAGAGAAGACTTGTCGATGAGGTAGATGTCTTCAAGGCAAGATCAAAATTAGAGATCGAGAACGAAAAAAAAAAGATAAAACTAAAAAGTGCAAGAAGAAGTGCGTCTAGGAATAAAGACTAAACAAAATGAGGAAAGAAATTCTGTAGAAAGCGTAAAGACAAAATTTAGAAAAAAGTAGAGAAAAAACACATTTGTGGAATAGAAAACGAAGCAGACACGCTGTTAAGGCAAGATCAAATAATACAAACCAGGAAGAAAGAAAGAAGAAAACAGCGAAGACAAAAATCCTAAAGCAAAGATCTCGAAAAATTTAGGAAATAGGATGAAAGATGAAGCAGGGCTCCGATCGAACTAAAAAGAAGAAGGAAAACATTGAGGAAATTCTAAGAAACAACAGTACTAATGGAACTTAATGAAATGAAGAGAAGACCAGGTCCTGACAACCTAACCAGGTTAGAAGGTAAAAGATGAATGATGAAGACAAAAGAGAAGATCGGGAAAGATGATCAAATCAAAAAGAAAGTAAGAACATGTAGGGGAAATTCAGAAACGGTCATATTAACTGAATAGAAGATGGCTTATACAGGGTGCAAATGGAAAGTTTCTGAACCCCACTTCCTTCTTTTTATTCTTCACATTTCCTTGTACCTTCTTCATGAGTACGTCTTCCTGTCATCCATCACACCATCGTCAATGGTATTTGATTCATCTTTTGTCTCCGGACATTTTCCTTCTTCCTCTTCGCGGTTTGGTCTTTAGAAAACTTTCTGTTTTTGACGTCGTTTCCATTTTTTTTTTTTAAATTAGATTAGATCTTATAACTTTTATCTTCCATGTTATAGGCATACTTTCTTTCTTTAATATTTTCACCTGAATTTGATTTCTTTCTTCTTCCGCGTCTCTTCTCGGATTTCTTCCACTGCCGACGTTTCGATCTCCATTGCAGATCAACTACCTCAGTGCTGCTTGTGGTGGTGGTGGTGCTGCTGCTGCTGCAGGTGGTCTTGCTGCTGCTTCTTGTAAGTCGTTGAAACTGAAGTCAGCAGTAGCCCTGAGGATATTTTTCTGCAATGGAGAACGAAACGTCGGCAGTAGAAGAAATCCGAGGAGAGACGCGGTTCCAACCGGAAGCCAGGAATTCTCGATTATCTTCCTTTTTTTTAAATTAAATCATGAAATTCGATTTTTTTTAACTTGTCTTCACTTCTGACCTGCTTTCCTTATCATGGTTTGAAAACCCTTGCGCCATCTTATTCTCCAATTTTCTTTACCATGACCTCCTCCTATCCATGAGGGTTAGCTCTCCTTTTGCGAATATTTTACTTTCATTTCCTCAACAGTTTCTGTTTTCTTATTTTCGATTTAGTCTATGAGAAAAAAACTGATGTTGAGAGTGAACAATCCGAACTCAATCTTTTAACTTTCTTGTAAATTTATCTGCCTGCTTGGAAACCACGATTCACTTTTGATAAAGCAAACCATCCACTTTGCGGAACGTCAAGTAAGTAATAAAAAATTACGTTCCTAGCTCGTTTTAAAGTGTTTTATTTGTTCCATTTCTGGAATTCTCACGAGCAAGAATTGTACGAAAATAATAATAATAATAATAATAATAATAATAATAATAAATTGTTTTTATTGCACTCCCAAGGCATAAGTACAACAAAAAAAAGAGAAATGACAAGTAAATAAATAAATCTTAATACCAGAATTAGTACAATAATTAGCAGTGAAAAAAAAAGAAATTATGTAATGAGAGTACAATCCCAAGGTGAGATTCAGAGTTGTAGGAAAGTCCTACTTCTGTTCTACCATCTAAACCTTGAATTATCAAACGTAAATGATAAATAAAAAAAAATAAACTTAGAAGCCATAGTTCGATTCAATTATTGTTTTCAAGGACTTCATTGAGTACATAATTTTGAAAGGAAATAAAAAGATTGGATCTAACTCTGCAGACGAAAGCATACCATAATTAGACTATATTATACAGGATGTCTAGAAAGTAGGGCACGTGCTTCTGGTGTTTGGTTAAAGAAGCTAACTAAAAAAAATCTAAGCGAACGTCCGACGTGTCTTCGTTAATGAGTTGTTCGAGAAAATAGAGAACAATATTTTTATTTATAAAACATGCGAGAAAATAGTGTCACGATGAATCATATCCAAATTATTTTAATTACGTGCATTATAAAAGTGTGCGGCATTAGCATCCATTGAGCGTTTCAGTTGGTCAACCGCGTTAGGCACGCTCACATTCCGCATTGTATAAAAAAGTGCAAACTCAGCACAATCCAAGCGTGTCATGTTTACATGTGCCAATTAAGAATGACATGAAGGCAAATAGAACGTTCTTGCAGAGAACAGATTAATTAATTTCATTAATATAGATTTAATTAAACTAAAGTGTTTAAAGGCGGACATTTTATTGACGGTTTCTGTATTTGGTTTGGTTTTTTTGGGACGACGATCGCAAAGTTTTCAGCTCAACACAGAAAAGTAACCTTGCAGCTTCACATTCTAAAAATAAATAAGATCTTTGGTTACTTACAATTAGTGTATTCATTACTTAGCTTACAGAAATTTGGTTGGCCGTTTAGAACATTTTATTTTTCAAATCAATCACTCTTTGCGAATCTTATTCCTCGTCTCAAATTTCGCGCTAATGATTTATGCGCAGAAAATTAAATTAATTTGTCGGAAATAAATCTAAACGTTTCCGAATTAATAAAATTTAGTGTATCAAATAAATTTAATTTTTTCTAGGCCCCCTTCAAAAAAAAAAAAAAATGTCACAGCGTTGGATGAGTCACCAGCCGCCCGAATCAGAACCCATTTACGAGAGCAGCATGTAAGTGTAATCCTGACTTTATTTTCTGTACTTTGCAAGCGAAATAACTCATATGAGACAACTTAACGATAAAGTCTTTGCTATCTTAAACCCCGAGTATTAACAGTGCAATTTTTTTTTTGCGGCGTACTTAGATAAGATCTGGTCCCTTTGATTAATAATTTTTTTTTATCGGATCTGATCTCATTTTTTTTTAATCGCAATCCAACAGGAATCGCAATTATTTCGTATTTAAATATTGTCGCGCGAAAACTCTTCTGCGCCTTCACCATGTCACGCAGAAGCTTGCGGGGTTGTAGGGGCGTAGGTGGAGCGTTCGTTTAACTGAACTGGGATCCTATTCTCAAGTCAGTCGACTAAAGTTGTACGCGAAAAATGACGTCAAAATAGATTCTTATACAATATAAAACTTCTTCCTTCGAGAACTACGTCATTTTTACGTCATTTCCGCATATGACTTCAGTCAAGTGACTTGAGAATAGGGGCCCTGGGCGATTAGGGGGTGTACTGATGCTTCGGGATTGCTGGGATGTCTTGATCTCCTTTAGCGGCGAGGCGGCGACAATCCCTGTGGCGGCGGCAACGTTCCTGTGGCGACGGAGCACCTTTTGAGTTGAGGGGCGATGACGACATCCGTCGTTCGATGTAAGACGGCAGCGGTTTCCCAGTTTCTCCTCGGATTATTTATACTAACATACGCAAAAATTTGTCGGTGCATGTTTGCTTAATTAGGTCCGGTTACGGTTTTAAAAATTAAAATAATAACACCGACCGCGCGGAAATGATTGCAATACTCGCCAACATTCCGTCGGTCGTAGTTTTAATTTGTATAAACAAAATTAGGAAATTAGAGATATTTATTATTATTTATTATTTTATTTAAGATATGTCTAAAAATGTATAGCGCAACGGTTCATTGCAAGGTACTGATAAGTATTTTCTAATTTAAATCCACATAGACGCAGACCGGAAGAGACAACGAAATGGGACGTCTTCAGAGATCCCCCGCAGAAGGTCGCGACGGGGGCGATGGCCGAGCACAATGTCGTCAGCTTCCTGGAGTCACTGGGCAAAGTTCTCACTTACATCTTCACGTTCGCGATGGTCGTTGGCTGCGCAGCTTTATCCAAAGGAACGCTCCTATTTATGACGTCGCAGCTCGCCGTTAACATAACAAGACCCGTTTGCCAAGAGGCTGAAGGTAAAAACCAACCTCCAATTCCTCCCTGGGCCAACTCACTTTCTTTTTCTTTTTCTTTAGGAATACACATTCGGTACGAAGTGACACTGGGACCCGAGCAGAAGATCCCCTGGCTCTGGATGATAATGTTCATCTTCTTCGTGCCTCAGGTCTTTACGTTCCGGAGGTCCTTGTGGGTCTTGCTTTTGAAAACGTGGAAGAGGCCCACGTTTCTGGAGTTTCTTTCGATTTTCATCACGGAAACGCTGCAGACCGTCGGCCTGGCCCTGCTGGTGTTTCTGGTTTTGCCGAACTTGGACGTGATCAGAGGAGCCATGTTGATGAACGCGGTCTGTTTAGTTCCGGCCGTTTTAAGTGAGTCGCTTCGATCGCTTCTATTTGAATTTACCTGAATATTGCCACGAAAAAAAGTCGCTACGATAACTATTGGAAAAATGTAGTGGAAACAGACAAAACATAATACGTTACTGCCATAAGAAGTTGTTATGGTAGTAGGATTTTAGATTTTGTCGTGGCATAAATGCTATAGTTATCGTACCCTTGTCCGAAATTATTTTCATTACTATCTTTGGTCATTGTCGACGATGACACTTCTTACCCGACCTTAAGTAATTTCAGGACTTAATATAAAGTTTTTAATTGTTGGGGGGTTTTTCGTGGGTCAAAACGGGGTGGTTGCGGTCCTGGTCGTCCGTGCGGCGCATGCGTTTGGCGTTGGCCTGGCTCAGGTGGCGACGTACTTTGCGTCTGGGCTGCAGTTGTAGTTGCGATGGTCAAGGTCGGCTCGTTGCGACGTTTATACTATCGGTGGCGGATGATTGTGGTCGGTCTTGTGGTCCTGGACGAAGTGGCGTGTCCTTGATGCGGAAAGCAGGGGTGCGGTGGTGGATTCAGCTGGACAGGCTCACCGGGATTGTGGTTGACCGGGGTTGAAGTTGGCAGCTCTCTGGCTGGAGGTTAACAATCGGCCTCAGGATGATGGTGATCGCGGGAACAGCGTCCTTGGTGGCAGGGATTGTTCCGGGCTCCCTTTCTTTGAGTTGGCGCACTTTTTATAAGCAATTTTTGTTTATTCGCGCACTGCGTTATTCGTAATATGTCTGGTGTTTTTTGTATCACTTGTAATCGCTTCGGCCTCAGGATGATGGTGATCGTGGGAACAGCTTCCTTGGTGGCAGGGATGATTCTGGGCGGCTCCCCTTCTTTGAGTTGGCGCACTTTCTATAGGCAATTTTTTATTATTCGCGCATTGCGTTATTCGTAATATGTCCTGTGTTCTTTCACTTGATGTAATCGCTTGTCCCAGTTGCTGCGATTCTGCCAATGTTTTAGTATGAAATATGAACTGTGTTTCATCGGGTTTTCTCACTTATTGTTATTACATTCCGACATTGTTGAAATTGCCATCGATTTCACAAGCCCGTGCTTTATTAATTTCTTTTTATTACTTTTTACAAAAAAACTCCCATCGTGACAGTATGACCTTGGACCAGTTTTGTGACATGTCGTGCAGGTCATACCTTCGTCAACGTGATCGTCGTAATGACGATGGTAGGTCGGTGAAGATTTTTTTGACGCCCCACCCACTTGCAGCATATTATAACAGGCAATTGTCAACCAATACGAGAACCAGCGTGCCAAAAAGAAATCTTCAGTGGTCACCCATTGTCATTATGACGATTACGTTAGCGGAGATATTATTTTGAACCAGTTTTGTGATATCCATATGCTGCAAGTGAATATGGCCGCTTTGTTTTTCGAGAGCGCTGTTAACGAGAGTGTACTTAATGAAAAAGAATTGGAAATCGACAAGCAGTTCCCAACGACCTTCTCTACTACCCTATAAAGGGGTTACTTTTTCAACACGAAACGAAACCGTGAAGAAAAGGATGGCCATGAATAACAGCCACTTCGAATTGACAGTATTTGTATTGTAGTTGGGGTCCCGTCCCTTCTTCACATGAAAAGAAACTCTGAAGATGACCTTGAATGACAGCCACTTAACTTGTATTGTAAAGAATTCATTTCTTCAACTGCCACCTATTTTACGTGATAACCAGGGAAAAGAATTCAGGCCACCTGTTCTGAGAACAGTACGAAAGTTTGGTACTCAGATTGTATCAGCCTCGTCCACAATAATTTCTGTGAAGTGCGAACGCTCGCATTGCACTCCTTCCTCCTTCCACTAAATAACAATTTCATGCATAGAAGTTGCGGAAAGGTGAGAGTATATTCAACGTAAAAATCGTCTCCAACACTAAGTGGCCTGAATTCTTTTCCCCGATGATAACAAACTTTTTGCAACAAATCTCCCCCGTAATATAATCGCTTACCAAGTTATCTGATCATCAAAGCGTTTACCGAAACCTAAATCAATCGTTTGTTCTTATCTTATCAACAAAAAGAATGCCGGAAACCTTAATCACCACAGAACTATTCCAAAAGCTTGAATATTTAATGCAATCTTGCATTATTTTAGGTCTTGTTTCGAGGTACAAAGAAGAAGACGACGAGAGACCCCCCGATCCATATGCGCCCCTGAAGATCACCTTAGACGTCGTGTCCATAGTATTTCAGATTTCGGCTCTCGTGATTTGGCCTGTTTTGTACAGCACCGGAACCCTCGGTTATTGGTCGGACTTCTACCTAATTCCAGTCTCGGTGGTGCTGATTTCCGTCGGTTGGTGGGAGAACTACGTCAGGGACGACTCGGCCTTCTCCATCATTCGAAGGATCGCCGAACCTTTAAGGAGCTTCGAGAACAGCCGCTACTACACCTACTTGTTCACGTCGGTTTGGAAGTGCGCCCTTTTTTTCGGATTGATGATCATATTGCTTCAGGATGAGGACCAACAGTACGCAATGTTCTACAACTTCCTTGACGCCTTTTCCGATCAACGGTTGAACACGACGCCTACCGTAAGTCAAATTAGTCAAAAAGAGAGTCACCCTATTTAGCACACTTGATTGGTGCTTTTTTTTAGGATATTCATCAGAGTGATGGGGGGTACGTGGATGTTTATGGTCTCACGCCCATTTGGATCTTCCTCATCAACATAGGCGCCACGTACTTCTGCTACGTCTTTGCAAAATTCGCCTGCCAAATCCACATTCAAGGATTTTCCTTTGCGCTTCCGATTAACCTCGCCATGCCTGTGACCGTAACGTTCTTGATCGTAATGTGCGGGGAATACGTTCAAAATCCGTGCACGTACTACGGCCACATACCAGTCTATCTCTTCTATAAAGTACCCGACAGGGAATACCTGGTGGACATCCTCTTCAAAGATCACGTCTGGATTTGGGTGCTCTGGTTGCTGTCGCAAGCCTGGATCACCGTGCACATTTGGACACCAACCAGCGAGAAACTAGCCACCAGAGAGCGATTATTCATATACCCGATGTACAATTCGTTTTTGATAGACCAGGATGTGGCTTTGAATAGACGACGGGATGACAGACCGCTGAAAATAAGCGATGATGAAGCTGAGGACGACGTCGACCTGATCTACGAAGAGCATAAAGCTGCGAACGACGACGACAACATAACAACCATCTTCGTTTGCGGTACCATGTGGCATGAATCCAGAGATGAGATGATGATATTTTTGAAGTCGATCATGCGACTCGACGAAGACCAATCAGCGAGGAGGATGGTCAGGGAATACCTGCAATACGACATCCCCGACTACTACGAAATCGAAAGTAGGTGTTCAAGCATAAACCTGGACGTCCAGCTTGATTTACTTTACCTTGTTCCAGCGCACATCTTTTTCGACGACGCTTTCGTCCGCGTCTCCCAGGACGACCCCGATCCTCAAATCAACGACTTCGTGAAGGATATGGTCGAAGCTGTGGATGAGGCAGCTTCCGAGGTGCACCAAACTACAATGAGGGTGAGACCGCCGAAGAAATACATCATGCCTTATGGGGGCAAGCTCGTTTGGACCTTGCCGGGAAAAACGTCGATGGTCGTACACCTCAAAGACAAAAAGAAAATCCGGGCTAAAAAACGTTGGTCTCAAATTATGTACATGTATTATTTACTTGGGCACAGGTATGCATGCATGCTTCTTGGGGGGTTTGAGGTGGTGGTTATAATCAGAGACGCAAAAAAAAACGGCATCGTCCCAATTCGGTCGGTGCCTACTAGAGCGATTGGGGACCTAAACCTGTCTTTAGTAGGCTCTAATGGGTCGGTTGTTCAGGGTTATACAATCATATTACAATTGTGTTAACACGTAATAATAATTGTAGGTTGATGGAAAAGGAAATATCGGTGGTGCGAAAGGCGGTACGCGCTGAAAACACTTACCTTCTCGCTTTGGACGGCGACATTGATTTTCAACCCAAAGCGGTGCACTTGCTGGTGGAATTGATGAAGAAGAATAAGAATTTGGGGGCGGCGTGCGGTCGCATACATCCGACGGGCACAGGTCCTATGGTGTGGTATCAGAAATTCGAGTACGGGTTGGGGCACTGGCTCCAGAAAGCGACCGAACACGAAATCGGCTGTGTCCTGTGCAGCCCCGGCTGCTTCTCCTTGTTCAGAGGGAAGGCGCTCATGGACGACTGCGTTATGAGAAAATACGCGTCGAAATCCAGCAAGGCCAGACACTACGTGCAATACGACCAGGGTAAGTTAAAATCGTCCAAACTAGCCTTTAAAAAAAGGGGAACCGAAGTTTTTTACTTGACAATGGAACATGTGGCGAGCTTCAACCAAATTCAGTAGATTTATGGTTGGATTTAGAAATTTTAAAATGAGGATGGCATTGTACAACCATGGAGAAAATGGACGATGGAGAAGATGGTTCTCAAGCATGCGCTGTTCTTAGTTCAGATTTGGTAGTGACATCGCGCGGCCGTCTTTTGACATTTTCTACGTTCTTGGCTTGGTTCTGTGATGTTAGTCGACGGTGACAACGTACTGTTCTGATTGAAACTGGTTTCAGGTGAGGACCGTTGGCTGTGCACATTGCTGCTACAAAGAGGCTACCGCGTCGAGTACTGCGCTGCTTCTGATTCTTATACACATTGTCCGGAAGGTTTCGGCGAGTTCTATAATCAACGCCGTCGATGGATACCCTCAACGGTGGCAAACGTTCTCGATTTGCTCTCATCTTCCGGACAAACCCGGAAAGTAAACGATAACATCTCGTTGCTGTACGTGATTTACCAGGTAAACAAACAAAACGAACCAGCTCTACAAGGAATACCTTGTGAGCGCTTTTCTGTTTTCAGTGGGCCTTAATGGTCGGTACGATACTCGGTCCAGGAATGATCTTCCTTATGTTGGTGGGGGCTTTCGTAGCGGCCTTCAATTTCGACCAGTGGACCAGCTTGTTGTGGAATTTGATTCCGATTTTGTTCTTCGTAATAATCTGCACGTTTGTTTCCAATAGTAAAATCCAGCTACTGGTGGCGGGTATTCTCAGCGGCGTGTACGCCCTCATAATGATGGCGGTGCTGGTGGGGTTGCTGCTCCAAATCACTTACGACGGCGTTCTGGCTCCGTCTTCGCTCTTCATCTTCATCATCGCCGGACAAATGATCTTCACCGCTCTCTTACACCCGATGGAATTCGACCGACTGCTTTGCGCTCCCATCTACTACGTCGCCATACCCAGCATGTTCATGATACTAATTATTTATTCGGTGTTCAACATGAACAACGTCTCTTGGGGAACGAGGGAAGTTACCGTCGTGGCAAAGACCCCAACGGTAAATTCTTAATCAGTGGATTGTTCAGAAGTCAATAGATTTGATTGCAGGCCGAGACTTCTTCCAAGAAGGACAGCAAGAAGAAACGACGCGTGTTTCGCTTGTTTGGAACAGAAAAGGATGACGTCGACGACGCAGGTGGTTTCACGTGTTCCGTGGCGAGATTGTTTAAGTGCATGTGTTGCACGCATAAGGATGATAAGGAAGAGACCCAATTGCAACAGGTCAACAGTAGAATTGAAAGCATCTTGAAGAAACTGGAGGATTTGGAAAGAGATGGGAACGAGCCTAGGAGAAGCCAAATGCCGCGACAGAGTCAAATGCCGCGGCAGAGTCAAATGCCCAGGGCTAGCCAGATGTCTAGGTCAAGTCACAGACCAACCACGACTTTATTGACCGGCCTGGCCATGCAGCCTACTTTTGAAGTGACGAGCGAAAGTGAAACCCAGAGCTCATCGGATTCGGCCGTTTTCGAGGAGGTCGCGGAGAACACCTGGTTGGACGACCCGGTTTTGCAAAAGGGCGAGGTGGACTTTATCAGTGGTAACGAACTCAACTTTTTCAATGGATTGATAGACAAGTACTTATTTCCAATCGATGACACTGAGGATAAGGTAAGGCTTTTAGCAAAATACACGTAAACCAATTTGGAACCCGTTTCTAAATGGGCGCGCTCGAATTTTTATTTTTAAATCACTGCAACCGTGTCAACCTAACTTTGAATAAAATTTCAGGAACGCATTCAAAAGAATTTGAAAGACTTAAGAGACAAGGTGGTTCTGGCTTTCTTCATGTTGAACGCCTTACTCGTCGTCGTTCTGTTCCTGCTGACTTTATCGAGAGATCAGATTCACCTCAAATGGCCCTTGGCGGTTCGCATAAACTTCACCTTCATCGATAACATCCAAGAGGTAGATCACATTCTTTCCAGCCGATTGAGTTTTATCCGGCAATCTGCATTTACAGGTGGTCATATACAAAGAGCATCTCCAACTGGAACCTATTGGCATCGTCTTCTTAGTTGGCTTCGCAATCATACTCATCCTTCAATTCCTCGCGATGCTGAAACACCGTCTGCGAACGTTTTCCCAAATAATGGCGAACACGTCCGTTGATTTGCCTTGCTTCAGTTCGTCGGTAAGTACTTGTAAAATGGTCTTCTTTAGATGGCACTGCAGGTTTAATTCCAGACGCGAAATCTAACTGAGGAAGAGATCCTGGCGAGGAATCCGGTGCATGTGGCTCGAGATCTCCAGAAACTGAAGGGACTGGAAAACGACGATGATGACCCCATAAAAGGTCAACCGGCGCGGCGGAAGACGGTGTTTCACCTGGACAAGACCGGAAGGAGAAACGTCGAGAAGGTCATCGACTTGGAAAGCGCGTTCAAGAGGCGTTGGGGGAAAATCCAAACCAAGGGCCCGAATAGTACGCAACTTAACGTGGTTTCAATCTAAAATTATTACTCTTATTATTTGTTGTTTCAGGTTACGAAGGTCCAGTTCGAAAGGAAACTATTGAGGTTCTTCATGCCAGGATGTCTCGATTACCCCCTCGGCCGATGATGTACCTCAGGCGTTCCACAGTCGGCGCTCATATGAACCCCTCTTATGAAGAGGACGTGTAGATTTATCACATCATATTACTTTATGTATCTTGCAACAATATTTTAAATAGATTTATTTTATTGTACCGTGATTTGCCTGATTTCACTCCCGGGAAGTTCTACGAAGTGATCAATGCGCCTGATGAATACAAAGTGTAAGCAATTGCTTTAAGCTGCGGCTGATTAGGAAAAGCAAAAGCTGTACAGAAGTTGCTTTAAGAAAAAGCAGTTGCTGAATTATTATACGAATAAAAATTCCAAGCATTTGCTAGCTTTCCGAAGCAATTGCTAGAACGACTTGTTGGACTTACGTATTTAAAATATCTTAAGTTATTTATCGAAGCTCATTTTTAATAAAATATCCAATACTAGTGATCGAGATAGTTGATAATGAAGCTGACCTAGACGAAAATTATTTTATTTGCCTGAAAATTTAAAGAAAATAAAATTATTTTTAATAAATCATGTAGAAAAAGAAAAAGTCTTACAAGTAAAAACTGAAAATTACATCAAAATTTTCAAAATGTTTCATTTTCAACTAAACAAAAGTGTACACGTATTTTTCCGGTCGCTTGCCCTTAGAAGCAAAGTAAGTTGCCTACCTTACAATGCCAACGATTATTTCTACGGTTAAAATCAAATGCTAGAAATGGAAATAGTTTGATTCTTGATAAAACGTAACATAATCCATGGAAACTGATGTTGATTGTGTCTAATAAGTAAAGAACAGTTCCATTAGTTACGCCTAGCCCTAATTTTTTTACCGTCGCGTAAACTCAAAACTGCCCTTGAATTAATTGCGAAAATGCGGAAAGCCGCTGTTTACGCAACCTTTGTAACGCCTGGGGCCTTATTCTCGAATTCAGGGAATGAACTCGTAAGAGAACGTGGCGTCAAAATGACGTAGGTTCTCACATAAAACAAGTCACGCCATTTTGACGTCAGGTTCAAGTTTTATGTGGAAACCTACGTCATTTAAACGTCACGTTATGTACGATTAAGACTAATATTATGAATCAGTGATATGAGTCAGGCGAGATTTAGGTCATGAACAAAGAGTTAGTCATAGCAGTTTAGCTGTTGTCGTCACCAAAGGGCACAGCGGGACCATCGGCAGCTTTCTAGAGTCGGAGAGCGGTCGTGGAGTAAAAGACGGAAATCCACAAAAAATAGTATATGTATTTGAGAAAAACAACAAGACCGCCAACTGGAGTACATAAATACCTGTATTGTATCTGACACAATTCCAATCCAAGATTAACTCCAGTTTTAATAATGGCGGAAAGTGTCCAAGGCCACAATTCAGTAGCAAAAAAGTATAAACTTACGGTAAATATCAATTAACTTAAATATTTCAAAATACAAATAAAGTTCGTACGGTTGGAAGTTTCCTGTCGTATCACAATGTCTCATGTAACATAAACATTGCACTCAACTTCTTGAATCGACTCGAATGTTAAGAAGAATATAATAATTAAGGTTATTAAAATTACCGGGCAAACGAAATTTAAATATTGACTTTAATAACATAAAACAAATTGTAACAATTGAATTGCCTTGACTGATGCAGAGCTAAACATAAGTTAGGCAACCAAAGTTGCCGTTCATTTGATAAAAAAAATTACAAAGACGCGGTTAAAATGGAAAGTGAAACTCGCTCGGTGTAAGTAGTAAGACAGTTACAGCCTAAACTAAGTAACCAGAAATCTGTGTCGGCAATGGTAACAAAAAACCCAAGAGAGGAATGAACGGGTTTAGGTGACCAAAGCGACCAGTGTCAAGTAGCTGAAGAAAACTGGGCCCGTAACACCACTCAGTGGAGACGGCGTGCGAAAACACTAGAGATGTTGTGGAAAAGGGCGCCACCCAGCGGTGGTTACGTAACTCAAATGTGACAAGAACACATGGCCGGGAAGACATTTTCTCAGACGTTCTCGTGAAGGGCAACCCTCTTGGACCCGCTTCCTCAACAGCGTACCATAAAAGGAGATGAAGGAACCTCCCACCCCAAGGATAGAGAAACCCAAAATTGTAAAAATGATGCCCCAAAAATGAACAGAATTCGTTACGGTGGAAAAGCAGTTTATTCACCAAGACAATCGTCAAAAAAAAAAATCACAACAACAAACAGACACCCAGAAGGGATGCTCGGCCGCTTTCTTAATTGAAAAAACGGGTCAAAACAGGGCAAACGTTGCTTCTTCGAGAGTACTCTAGCGTCTGCGCACAATAACTTAACTTTTAATATCCTGTAGAAAATTTTAACAACCGCACGCAAAAACGCAAAACAAACAAAATTACGCGAGACGCGAGAAGCGTGACAAAAAAAACGTTCAAAAAATTATTAACAAATAAAACAACTACTCTGAAGGAGCCACGAATAAAAAAAAAACTGGACAAGGTAAACAATCAAAATAAACACGTGTAAGAGGGTATTAAAAAAAAAAAAAAATTATCCGGAAACCCCCAAAAAATTTGAGTAAGCGGGGCGGCAAAATCAATTTAAGTTCACCGCCGGAGAAATTCAAAAGCCGCGCCGCGCCGTTCGGTGGGAAGGCACGTCAATCACGTGCCAACGCGACGTTCCACACAACGCCGGGAATTGAATGGAGAGAAAAAAAGAGAGAGATTAGAACACGCTTATGTCGTGGGAAAATTGCTTTCTTCACAGCGTATCTCGTCTGCGATGTTTTCAGGATGACAGATAACGAGTCTTCTCCCCTCGGGCGTTGGGTTGTTCTCGAAGCGTCAACGACTCAACGTCTGGGTGCGCGAGTCGCAAACTTGCCCCAAAATGGAGATCCGCACGCAACCTAACGGCTGAGAGCTTAAGTCACACCGAAGATTGTAATCACGCTCCACCGGCACGAAAAAAAACGTACAGCATCTCTCGAAAAGCCAGTCAAAGGAAAGAAACTGAGTAATTACATTAGAATAGAATTTCTAGTTCCTTTGAATTGTTAAATTAATGCATCGGTGGTGGCAGCGTACAAGGCAGGTTTTCCTTAATTGTCTGAATTTGAACGCTTTGAAAAGCAGTTTTTACAAAATTGTTGGCGACCTCGGGACCAGCCTTCAACGCGCGGACTGTCACTTGACTCACTTTATCACAACTATCACTATTTTTACTGTTCGCGTCCACTTTCTCCACCATCTCCATTTTTTTACCCTATTTATACATACATCTACGAATTCCACGTCACAATCGGTTTATGTCTTAATCACTGAGGGTCCTGTACAAAGCTCAAAGTTTTCAAGGTGTCAAGATGCATCAATTTTCTCTTGCTAAATTTGTTCTTTGCAAAAGCACTTAAAAAATTGCCTCATTCTTAATTGGCACTTCGGTTGATCGTCACAACATACATCCGGACTTATCTTGCAGGATACCTTTTTTGTCTTTCCAACTTCTAGTTTATGTCTCACCCTTGCTTCAGGCAATTTAATTCAATCAACACAATTCTTTTTTTTTTATTAAAGTCACTAATTAATTTTTGTTCGATAACTATTGTCAATGGTATTAAGCTTATGAAGAGGACGTGTGTAAAAATATTTTAAATAGATTTATTTTATTGTGTCATAATTTACATGATTTCATGCACTCCCGAGAAATTCTACGAAGTTATCAATATCTTAATGGTGATGATGATGAAGCTTGGGGATTGCAGATTAGATTTCGGCTATAAATTAACTTTGCGTTGAACTGTTCCAATTTGAAAGAAACCTGACCGGAGTGCAGTATTGAAGAAGTTTTCGTGTTGTAAAGTTTGGTTCACACTTTAGTGGATGTTTCTTATGGGACTAAAAAATAAAATAAAAAAAATTAAAGTAAAGTGATTAAAAATTGTAAACAAAGTAAGTGTCATTTAGGTATTCTCATTTAGGAAGACGAGGCACTTGTAATATTGTGGATGTAATACTTATTTTAAAGGCCTGGTTTCTTCACATCATATTCTAAATGTATGCGTCGCCATAAAATCCTTGGAGGCAATTGTAACGACAGTGGTTTCTGAAAATATTATTTACAGAAAGTTAAAAGATCGGACCCGAAGCTAATTATTTATGTTTCTTTTTGTGTAGAGATCCAATCCTCATCATTTTGAACGTTCTTCAAAAAATGTCGCAACCCGTCCAAGATGCAAACGCGTAAGTACAGTTTTCCTTCCTTCTTTCTTTTATTTGCTTTTGAAAGTGTACCTTTTCACAGACGCTGCATTCAACTTAAGAAAGAAAGCACTCGGACATAACGTGATGAAAAAAGTTAATCACATGTATTATCTTAAATCCCGAGGATTACTTTATGTATCTCTAGAAGAACTGTATTATAGCATTTTGGTAGATAAGATTTGTTGCCTGTAACTAATTAATGTTGCAGGTCCTTATTTTGATCGTAAGCCGCATAAAGTATTTACGGCTTATATGTTTAAATTCTCCGATAAATTGTTACGGTTTGGAAAATCGCTTTCGAAAAACACCCTGTACATATTCAGTTTTAAATCTCATTTATTCTCAAATATTCAAAAGCAGGCATAGTTATCGGCGGAGTTGCTTGCTTGCTTTTATTACGTTGAAATAAATGTTTATTTGCTGTATAATTGTGTATTTTTATAATGCTAATTCCGTCTTATATTTTCGATATAAGTTTGTGGTACAATTCGCAGTTTATCTCAGAATACTCCGGCAATAAATCCTTTTACGATTTCGCTGCCTCGGCACGATGTTAATTTACTGTCGGCCCAAACTCCGTATTTTCTGCACTGAATTCGCATTTATTCGTAACATTTGCAGCTGCGTTTTCCGACTTATTTCGTGGGAATTAAATTGAATGTTTTTTTTCTAACGTCGAGACTGATTGTAAAACTCGGCGACGCTTTAGATTAATGGCGATTTACGTTTTCTATCCACTTGATATTTCGTGGGAATTAAGTTGAATGTTTTTATAAGAAAATCCAGACTGACCGTAAGATTCGGCGACGCTTTAGCTTTAGTTTATTGTGTGATCTTGTACTTGCGATTTACGTTTTTTGTCCACTTGATATTTCGTAGAAATTAAATTGAATGTTTTTTTTTCTGAACGTCGAGACTGGTCGTAAAACTCCGCGACCAAATTGAATGTTTTTTCTGAACGTCAAGACTGGTCGTAAAAATCGGCCTGCTTTAGTGCTTTGGTGTCATCTTGTTCCTGCGACTTACGTTTTTCGTACACTTGATCATCCTATGCACAGTTGACTTCTGTTTGTGTCATGTTGATTTTGATTCGTCTAAGCCCTTCTTTTCATAGTTATAAGCGAAACCAGGTTTGGGTTTCTTAATTTGTGACGTGCTTGCAACAAGCAATCATCGGTGTGATATCTACAGGGCACGAAGGTATGTTTTGTGTGTCCTTGGTTGCAATTATTCGGTCGGCTGTAGACTTGGTGCGCTGGAGGATTGAAAACTCTTCCGAGTTTGTCCCAGCTTGTCCCCGTAGTTATGGACAGGTATGTTTGCGATTGCAAATTATTGTTATTGTACTCTTCTTCCCTTACAGGCTTTACGTAATGTACAGGTTTTAAGAAGCTCACTTTAAATTTTGAGTTTAAGTACTTTCTGCGACGATCTTCTGTGAAGATCCAGCTTTTCTCTTATTCGAGCTCGCTCCCACACTTTCGCCACGACTCATTCCCATTCCGGCAGTTCGTTATTAAAAAAAATACAATAAAAATAAATTCTTTCACGTGCAGACCTGAAAGAGAAGAGGCAAAAAAATGGAACGCCTTCAGAAATCCCCCGCAAAGGGAGGAGACGGCCGCACGCGATTTTCTCGACTCCATGGTGGTACCGGCGAAAATTCTGACTTCCGTCTTCATGTTCACGATGGTCCTTGGCTGCGCAGCTTTGTCCAAAGGAACGCTCCTGTTTATGACATCGCAGATCGCCGATGACGTAACAAGACCCGTCTGCGAAGGACCTAACGGTGAAAAGCAACCCCCAATCCGTCCTCACTTGACCAATTCACTTTTTTTTGTGTATTTCATTAGGACCATACGATCGGCATGAAGTGTCTCTTGGACCCAGGCAGAAAATCGCCTGGATTTGGACGATAATATTCGTGTACTTCGTGCCACAGGTCGTTTTGATTCTGAAGTCTCTCAGCGCCTTAATTTCTAACTCGTGGAATCGTCTTGAAATAAAGGAAGTCCTCTCCATTGTCTTTACAGAATCTCTGCAGACCGTGGGCCTGGCCATGTTGGCGTTTCAAGTTTTGCCGAGCTTGAATGCGATTAGCGGAGCGATGTTGACGAATGGCGTTTGCTTCATTCCAGCAATTCTACGTGAGTAATTTTATTTTAATATCACTTTTTAAGGGGGCCGATTTTTATTAACAACCATCACCGAGGGCGGGGGATTCCAATGCGAAAATACGTACAGGGTTTTTTTTTTCTAAATATTTTGCACCCTGTTTAGAGGCTTTATTTTTAGAGCTGGAGAAAAATTTTAAATGCAAAAGTTGTAGGGCTTTATGCCTATTATCTTTTAGAGTTATCGGAAGAAAAATTTGCAAATTGGCGAAAAAAATACAATTTTTGTTTTTTTAAATGGAACACCCTATACAGGGTCTCCCAAGTTGAGTGGCCTATTAAAAGTTCTCAAGGAAAGGAGCACACAAATATTCTGAAAATGAGCACACTGCCCTTGAAGGAAATAATCTTTCAGAATAAAATATTTTCGCTTTTATATCACTTCGAGTTATACCGGAAGTAGCCATTAACTTTCTTATTTAAACGGAATGCTATACTTTTTATTGCAAATCCTGAATCAACACGTTATTCCAAGCGAAAGGTGCTAAGGCTTCTTTATACTTAAATGTTACGGTTTTTGAGATGTCTTTAAATTTCTGAAAAAAAAAATATTTCGGTGGCCTTTCATTTAAGAGAATGTATTTACGACACTTTCAAATTTCAAGATTCAAGCTGCCTGTCGTTTGAAGGAATAACGTTTAGCCTTTCAAATCATATCCAAGTCATCATTGAAAAATTCACAGGGTGGTCAAAATATGGTATCGAACCTTGTTCTGTTCAACTGCCCTAAACTCAGTTTTCGTAAATGGAACACTCTGTATATTTTTGCATCATGAGATGCAGAATCAAATTCTACATCGATTAAAAGTAGCATTCCCTATACCTATTTTAATTAGTTTTCTTGTTTTCAAGAATTGTTTATTTTATTGTGTTAATTAATGGCATTTACACCCAAATTCGTATCTAACTTTGAAAAAAAAGCAAATATCGAATTCCTATTTTTTTAAGAAATAAATAACTGCTAACCCTAGCATTATTTCGCCATACATCTCATAATTTTCCTTGCAGGAAAAGCAGCTTAACATTTGTCAAAATTAGCTTTTAAATACAAATTTTGGAAAAATGGATATATTGAAATTTAAAAAAAAAAAACTGACAAGTATACTATATATTATTAACGAAATTAATGTCAATTGTTGATTTCTGTATCACATAAAATTTACACTTTCAGTACCTTCTTTAAACTACCGTACAAGATGTGACAAAAAGCATTTTCTAAAATTCCGGGTTCAAAAAGTCGAGGTATCAAAAGTGTCAGCGTCTCGTCTAAACATAATTAACGAGCGAGCGCGCTAATTGTTTCGAATGACGACACGATTTGCTGGTGCAGCCTTACAAGTAACTTCAACAGCTTGAATTTCAATTGTCAGCGTGGAATCCCCTCATTTAAAACGTTAAGTTTGACTACTACGTTACAAGGACCGAAAAGGACAGAGTTTTGTGTAAAACCAAAAGTTAACAATTTTGACACAAATGTGACAGTATTAATCTAGCGAAATGTAAAATAACTGTGGTAATAACTTCTCAAATTCTTTACGAGAGCGTTCCGTCTCCTTAATGCTTGAAATTAAATTAATCAGTTGAACCAACGAGATTTACATTGTTTTTATTGATTTGCGCTTTAGAACAATAAGTTTAATAGTGTTTACGCAGTGTTTTCATTGGAATGTTACAACAGTGACGCGAAAATAGATCTATTTTTAGTACGAGTCACCCCATCTTGCGTCACAGAATGTTTATCGCAATTTTTCGTTTTCCGCAGAAACATTTATATTAACGATTTTGACAAAACGTCTTACGTAAATTAGGGCCGAAGGACGTCTGCTTAAGCACTCATTATCTTCCTTCTACTTCTCGCCGGGAGATTTGTTTAACTATCCCCCCTCCGATCCCTGCACTTCAAAACTGTTCGGAAACTGGCGCCACCACTCAATCGTGCCGCTTCGGAACTACGATTTTTGCGTGGGCGTGGAACGTTTCCCACTCAATCAGCAAAAGAAACGTGCTTATCAAAACGGATGTTTAGTCTTTAAGCTCGCTTGGAGTTTGATGATAATTTTGAATTCGCGACTTGAATTGCTTTACGCGCAGTTAAAACTAGATCATTTAATACTTGAAGGAAAATAACTTATGCTAGAGATTTCGGCTGTTTACATGTCAAAAATCATTTTCCAGTTTCTGTACTATCAAGTCATATATCATATTCACGTATCAGAAATAATTATAAAAATACCTCATCCCTGGCTCATCCGTGGCTTACACCTACTATTAGAGAAACGATGCAGTTACGAAATAACCCCTTAAAAAGATTCAAAAAAACTAGAAAATTAGAACATCAACTTTATTACAAAACTTTGCGTAATTACGTTACATATGCTATCAAAAAAGAGCAAAAAAACATATTTGAATTCTTGGTTTTAATTATAACAACTCTAACAAATTGTGGAAATATTTTAATAACCTTTTAAACATCAGAAAGCCGAAATACTGCACACCGGATAATTTTACGGTGGACGACCTTAATAACTATTTTATGGATAATGTATCAACTGTACCTATTGATACCAACTTAATTAATTTTTATAATTCTAATACAAAAACTGATTCTGAAAGGTTAATTTTTACGCCTGTGTCTACTGAGGAAATTTTAAAAATCATTTGCAGTATACACTCTGAGGCAGTTGGCACGGATAAACTTCCCCTTCGTTTCTTTAAGTTATGTTGTCCTTTTCTCCTGAAATATATTACATATATTGTCAATGTCTGTTTAACTGAAAATGTTTATCCTGCTTGCTGGAAAGAAGCAATTATAGTCCCAGTTCTTAAAACATCACATCCGTCTGAATTTAAAGACTTAAGACCAATAAGCATACTTCCGGTTTTATCTAAAGTTCTGGAAAAAGTTATTGATAAACAATTACGTCACCATTTGGAATGTTACAGTATATTGCCTAATGCCCAGTCTCGATTTAGACCTGGCTATAATTGTAACACTGTTTATACTGTTTTAATATTGCTTGATTATTCCAAGGCTTTTGATATGATTCATCATAGTTTATTACTGGCAATTTTACATTACATTGGATTAAGTAACGGAGCAATCGAGTTTTTTAGGCAGTATCTAACTGGGAGATCTCAATGCGTAACTATGAATGGTCTAACCTCAGATTTTCGAACTCTAACTTCGGGTGTACCTCAGGGCAGTATATGTGGACCTTTACTTTATATTATTTACACTTTAAGATTTAGTAACTGCCTCCGACACTGCAAGCTTCACACCTACGCTGATGATAGCCAGCTCTATTATCATTGCCAAGCTCAGGGTGTAGATCAGGTTAACATCAATGTAAATTTAAATATACAGTCGATTGTTGATTTTTCAAGACGTCATGGCCTAAAAATTAATGCTGAGAAATCATTTATAATGTTTTTTGGCAATAAATACAAATCTTTTCTAAGTGACCATCTAGACCTAAAAAAAATTGACGACACAATAATGCAATTTTCTCAGTCAGTCAAGAATCTTGACTTATGGATTGACAACGAACTAAAATTCAAAACACATGTAAATAACTTACTGCATAAATCGTTTTCAATTTTAAAAATTTTATATTCCAATCCTTTTATTCTTAGCAAAAAAAGTAAATTACTCTTAACCAATTCTTTAATCCTTTCACGATTTGACCACTGTGATTCCGTATATGGTCCATGTTTAGATTCAGTTGACATTTTGCGTATCCAGCTTATTCAAAATTCTTGTCTAAGATTCATATACGGAATTAGAAAATTTGAGCGCGTTTCACACTGTTTAAGGGACTGCAAGTGGTTGAACATGTCTAACTGTCGACTATTCATTCCATCGTGCTAATTTGTATTACAAAATTATTAAGGAAAAAACACCACCTTATTTATATAATAAAATTACCTTTCGTACGGATATCCATAACATCAATATACGTCACAAAAATGTAACTACTATTCCTGCACCTAAAACTACCAAATTTATGAGGTCTTTTTCGTATTGCATCGCAGCCTTCTGGAATTCCGTACCAGAAAAATTTAAAACAATTTCGGTTTCCGCTTTTAAACGTACACTTAAAGTTTTTAGAAAAATTCTGTGCAAATCGTTTTTGATTGCAGTGAAAACCTCGAGCAGCCTCTGTTCAGCTGTTTCAGCCCTGCTTGGGGCTTCTTCAGCAGAGACGTAGCTCGACATTCCCACTGCAAACAAAAACGACTTGTCCAATTTATTCGCAATTGCGATGTAAGAGTGATGAACAGATAAAATAGCGACTTCTTACGATCTCTTTTTGACCTGACATTGCAGTAGAATAGACAAATTGAAGCGGGATTTATTAGGAGCAAATCCCGCTTCAATTTGTCTATCCTACTGCAATGTCAGGACAAAAAGCGATCGTAAGATGTCGCTATTTTATCTGTACATTTAAAGCGTATATGCGTGAGCAGCAGATGGGCAGTTTCAACAGTTAACATAATTTTTTTTCCCTTGTCTTCCTTTCCACTTTCTTCTTTCTTTCAACTTTATTTTATTTCTTCTTAGTATAAGTAATTGCGTCATGTATTTATTTATTTTGTATTTATTATATATATATATATATATATATATATATATAGTCTAAGTCAAAACCATTTAATCCTTTACATACATATATATTAAATATTGTATACCTCATTATAGTTTTTTTAAAGGGTTAATAAACGCCTAATATTATTATTATTATTATTATTATATAGGAAAGTCATTTGATAGATTGGAAAATATGGCTGGCAAAAGGGGAAAACCAAAAGAAAAAGAGTAAAATCGAAAGTTACTGTAGCGCATGTTAGGACTTCTGTTTTTATGGAAGTTTAAAATGTATTTAGATTGTATCTTAGTAATATCTCAGATGAATAGATACTTCTATAATTGTATCTAGATACAGATACCGGTATGACTTTTTAGTAGTATCTTAGATACGTATACAGATTTCGACAATAACTCATCTAGATTTCGGCAATAACTCATCTACAAAGAAAGTTGCACGAAATCTGAAATGAATGCTTAATCGCTGACTTGTGCAAAACTAAACCAAGATTGTAACGTTTTAGGTCTCGTATCGAGGTTCAAAACGGAAGACGGCCAGAGAAACACCGATTCAAAGTGGCTTCTAAAAATCACCATAGACATTCTAACGATACTATTTCAGGCGACGGCTCTCATAATTTGGCCAGTTTTATACAGTGTCGAGGTCGATAATTGGTCGCACTTCTACTGGATTCTACTATCGCTGACGTTGATATCATTCGGCTGGTGGGGAAACTACATACCCGAAGATTTCCCCTTCACATTCATTCGAAACCTGGCCAAATCTCTAAAGACATTCGAAAATAGTCAATGTTTGACTTACTTAGTCGTATCGATTTGTAAGTGCGTCATATTTTTGATGTTCGTGTCCATATGGCCTCCTGGTGGTGTAGATCGAAACACGCTGTTCCGTGATTTTGGAAGCGCGTTCGCTGATCACTACTTGAATACAACGCCTGGTGTAAGTCAAAACGTAAATATCATTTCTTTTTTTTTTTAATGAAACCCCTGCAATTTTCAGGAAGTTGATCAACCGCTTAAGGTTTACGGTTTTACACCTGTATGGGTCTTTTTGATAAACATAGTAGCTTCGTACCTGTGCTATACCTTTTCAAAATTCGCTTATGAAATTTGTAGGCATTGGTGTTCCTGCGCCCTCCCAATAATTTTGGCAACGCCTGTTACCATAACGGCTATAAGTAGAATGAGTGTGTTGTACGCGCAGAATCCTTGCACGTACTACGGTCACATACCAGTTCACCTTTTCTACAGCGTACCTCAAGAAGGTTTTCTGCAGTTTCTCGTCAAAGATCACGTTTGGATATGGCTGTTGTGGTGGGCGTCTCAAATCTCTATCACCGACCACATTTGGACACCCGTCAGTGAAAGTCTGGCAAGCACAGGGCGGCTGTTCGTGCGCCCGATGTACGACCCGTTCCTAATCGATCAAGATATAGCTTTGAACAGACGACGACATGATGACAAGTCCGGTTCAAATCGAGAACACGCAAGTTCGAACGAGACCAGGATTTACGTGTGTGGTACCATGTGGCACGAAAACAAGGACGAGATGAAGCAGTTTCTAAAGTCGATCATGAGACTTGACGAAGACCAGTGCGCCAGAAAAATCGCCAAGCAACATGCGTCAAACCGTGACGTTTCCAATTACTATGAGCTTGAGAGTGAGCAATGATAAACCTGATATTCCTCCAAAAATTATTTTACTCCTTCATTTTAGCCCACGTCTTTTTCGATGATGCTTTCGTGTACGCCTCTCAAGGTGATCTCCCCCCTCAAATCAACAGTTACGTGAAGGATCTAATCCAGGCGGTCAATGAAGCGGCCGTCGAAGTTCACGAGGCTCTAATTGAGGTACCGCCCCCTACGAAATACGACACGCCTTATGGGGAAAGACTCGTGTGGATTCTGCCCGGGAAAACCCAAATGATCGTTCATCTGAAGGACAAAACGAAGATTCGCAGCAAGAAACGTTGGTCACAAATCTTCTACATGTATTATTTATTGGGGCACAAGTACGAGTTCCTCTTTGAATTTGAGGCTTGAAGTGATTATACCCTATTTGCATTTGTAGATTAATGGATTTGAATTTAGATATGCATCAGAAGCAAGAACTGGCGGAGAAAACCTATATTCTTGCGCTGGATGGGGATATCGATTTTCAGCCTAATGCAGTGCATTTACTGATGGAATTGATGAGGAAGAATCCTAATTTGGGAGCGGCATGCGGACGCATTCATCCAGTAGGCTCTGGTCCGTTAGTGTGGTATCAAAAATTTGAATACTGCATCAGCCACTGGCTGCAGAAAACAACGGAACACGTCATCGGCTGCATCTTATGCAGTCCCGGATGCTTCTCTTTGTTTAAAGCCACAGCCCTTATGGACGATCGAGTTATGAAAAAATACGCATCGAAATCTACCAATGCCATGCACTATGTCCAATACGATCAAGGTACCTACAACTTCATAATTTCCGTTTAACTAGTCACTTGTCTAACGTCATTTCCCTAATTACGTGAACCTTCACCTTCTTAACTCAGTGTTCGATAACTCAGCTTAATGTGCGTAAGGTACTGTACAACGAAATGATTTTTTGACAGGTGAAGACCGCTGGCTGTGCACATTACTACTACAAAGGGGCTACCACGTGGAATATTCACCCATGTCAGATTCCTTCACGCATTGTCCCGAACGTTTCGGCGAGTTCTGCAACCAGCGTCGCCGATGGATAATTTCAACGGTGGCAAACATCTTCGATTTGCTCTCAACGTCTAAGCAAACCGTCAAAGACAATGATTACATTTCCTCATCGTATCTTTTCTACCACGTAAGCTCGTTGACTATAAACAGGTTGAAGGTTTTTTAAAAATACTTGTACTCAGGAAACAAAAAAAGAGCAAAGTTAGTTATACCGCATTGATTATAAGAAGTTAACACAATATGATACAATCTTGGGGTTGGTATGGTTTTAAGAATTAACGCAAAAGGGAAGGCAGAAAGGGAGTGTTCTCTACACATACTACCTTCTTACAATGAATAAAGTATAATCCACGTTACTTTTTGGCATTGGTCGGCGTCACGACCAATCGTATTTTCGATGGCCTCCACCAATGTCACCCGAACAGCAGAAAGTTTGGTTTTGGTGACCGTAACACGTTTGAAAAATTATCTAATCTAAATTCGTTTTTTTTTTTGCTTTCGGAGTTGTACAAAACTCAACGCGCGTGCTTTTAGGTTTAATTGACAAAATTGTTGTTAGCATTTCGGAAGTACGGTCATCGACACGGGCTGTGGAAGTTTGCCACATACCTGTCCGGGTAAATAGCAAAGGTTTGCACTGTGACGAAGGATTTCGGTGTCGCCAGCAGCCGCAGTGGGACGGGTCGGGATCTTTATCAAACCAACGCGATAACTAATCCAAAAGGGCGCCATTCAATTTTTTGGGATCGCCGGAAAAACTAAGAAAAACGCGGTACGTCCAAAGTTTCTCAAACAAATTTCAAAAATTCAACAAATAAGTAGGGTTACACAATCAATAATTGTCAAAATGAAGCGCAAGGAAAAGGCGAAAGATCTCAGTTCGCGTCCGAACGACGCACAAAAAGGAAGGAGGCGGAAGGCCTGAAATTACATTAAGATAAACCTGTTTGGATCCGCAAGACAATACTACACTTATGGCCAGTTGCACCAAACACTTAAGGTCAGCTTAACTTTAAGCACCGCTTAGAATGTGATCTACTTAATGTTGTTTAGCCTCAAATGTCACATTATAAGCAGTACTTAAATTTAAGCTCGACTTAAGTTCTTGGTGCAACCGGCCATTAATCTACAGGTAAAGAGTACGTAATTATCGCTAAACTATGGGCGGGGAATCCTGAAGGAACTGGCGTTTCAACTAAACCAAATCCGATCAAACAGGTCACCCAAAACGATGCCAAACTAAGCCCAAAATTACGGCCAACACGTATTTAAAATTAAAGGCATCAATTTTCGAGGGAATCAACTGGTCAGAAAAATAAATCCGACCTTTAGCAGAGTGATGAGAACCAAAGCGGCTTTCGCTTTCTATCTCATAATTGTCCAAGTCGAAAAGGACAGGAGCGATGCGTCACAGCTGAACTTCCTAAGACAAGGCCAAGACACAATCGGGGCAAGAGCGTAGATGTTCAGCTCCTCCAGTTTAGCCTAAATGGAGGAAACAAAGAAGAAACATAAAACACGGAACGTGTTGGCAGCAGACAAATCAAACTCACCTGGAGGAAATCGCCAAGTTGGCGCAAGCGCGTACGAACACGGCTTTAACCGGAGCAAACCTTCAAACCCGGCTCTAAACCATGACTTTCATTTCAATGTCCCTGAGGGAAATGCCTTTGAACACACAAACGGGATACCAAACATGAACGCAAGTGGTTCACTCGATTTTCAGATGAAAAGAAAAATGGAAAGAGATCGAAAAGAGGGGACAGAGTGGGCAGTAGGGCTTATCTGGTCTTCAAAGCTGCGCTAAGGAAAGCAAAGAAAAATACAGTAGACGATAGGGAATCTGGACGCGCCCATGGTAGTCAATAGCCAGGTAAGGAAGAGTCCACGAGCTGGCAGGATAGGTTCACAAATCCAGGCACGGACCCCAGAACAAACAAGTACTGAAAATGGCATATTGTCACGATAAGGATTTAATTTTTAGCCTAAAATTAATAATTATAAAATGTAAAGGTATCGCGACGAAAAATTTCCGCGAGGAATAAAGTAGAACAATTAAGACAGCAATCTTGCGAAATCTAAGCTACAAGCGGTTCACGTTTCATAACAAAACACGCGCTATATGTGGGACAAATTAATACAACAGGTGACGAAAGGAGAACACAGAAACATGTCATAACAGTCGAATAGACAGATTTTCGCCTATATAACGTACGGAAGAAGATGGGAAGGCAGTCGAACCCGACTCCGGTAGGCTTAGTGCCTACTGTAAGAAGGGCAGTCGCCCTCGCAGTCGAACCAGCCGTCGACTCAAGTAGGCCTAGTGCCAACTTCCCCAGGAGGACCTTCCTCACCGACGCCGTGCAACCGCCACCCGCATCAGGACGCTGCCGTTTCCAAGAAGGATCATCATCACCGACGCCTTGTTACCGCCACCCTCATCAGGACGCTGCCCGTTCCACGGAGGCATCCTCACCGACGCCTTGCCGCCGCCACCCTCATCAGGACGCTGCCCGTTCCACGGAGGCATCATCATCGACGCCTTGCCGCCGCCACCCTCATCAGGACGCTGCCATTTCCAAGAAGGATCATCCTCACCGACGCCTTGTTGCCGCCACCCTCATCAGGACATCTCATCGCAATTGCTGCAGCCCTCGAGATTACCCTGGATCCGGTTAGCCGAATCGTCGGGTCTCTTCAACCCCAGCACAGTGGGATTCCTCATCCTCGCTGTCGCAGCCGACCCGTCGCGATTACGAGAATCACGAAAACGCACCCCCGCACATTTAAAGATCGTCCGCCGATAAATAATAATATTCATTAAATAAAGGTATACATTGTTTTGGTAAACTGTGTTTTCAAGCTCTACCACTGAGAACCCGCTACCTACCCCTAACCACGTGACAATATAGTCAACCAATAATAACGGATCCCCAGACAAGTGGTGAGAGTGTTCCTGCGGCAATCACGATTAAGCTCAGACCAATACAGGCAGGCATCCGGAAGCCATAGACCTCGCCAGGCAAACTGTCTACGAAGCGGACGTAGACGTGGTTCTACGGCAGGAACCCAACCGCAGGAGACTAAATAGCCTTATGTGTGATAATTACTGTGACATTTTTGTTCTTTTGAATCCTGGCATTAGAGTAAACGTGTGTGAAAAGTCCAATGGTTTCATCTGTATTAGTATTTATTATAATTGTGTGTCCTTGTCCTTTTATAATTGATATTTCTCTCCCTCCGGATAAACCCACTGAACAGTTTAGGGAGTTTTTAACCACCTTAGACAGGCATATGAGAGGCAGAAATGAAGAGTTTTGCGTAGCGAGCGATTTTAACGTTAAGATGGCGGCAACTCCAAATCGGACAGTAAACGGGCGAGACAGAATTATGGAAGAATGGATTTCTGCAAATAACCTAATATTGATGAACACACGCTATGCCTCTACTTTCGTAAATAAAAGGGGAGCATCGCATATAGCTCTGACTAGGGCGACTCCCGGTCTGGCCAGGCGGATAAAGAATTGGGGGGCGGAAGCGGAAGCTGAAGGCCTCAGTGACCACGGGAATGTGAGATTCGATATAGATTTGAACACAACATCCCGTGATGGACACTCTATGGAATCGAGAAAAACAAGTGGCTGAAGGATATTCCGGGATAGAGTCGTGATGATTGCAGAGGAGTTCAAAGCTCGAAACCCAGCATGGATAAAAAAAAACCGGCGGACCTAGTCAAGAGCCCTTCAAATTTAGCTTAAATGGGGGAAACAAATAAGAAACACGGAACGTGTTGGCAGCAGACAAATCAAACTCACCTGGAGGCAATCGCCAAGTTGGCACAAGCGCATATGAACACGGCTTTAACCGGAGCAAACCTTCAAACACGGCTCTAAGCCATTCCTTTCATTTCAATCTCCCTGAGGGAAATTCTTTTGAACACACAAATGGGACACCAAACATGAACGCAAGTGGTTCACTCGATTTTCAAATTAAAAGAAAAATAGAAAGAGATCGCGAAGAGTAAGCCAATTCGGTGAAATGTGTCATCAGTCTCATTGTATGAGCTTTACATATCAGGGGTTACGGACGCGTACAAGAACGAACGAAATATGTCGAAACTCACTAAGAGCGGAAAGCAACAAAAAGAATGCCGCGTCACCCGGAATAAACAGCAATAGAATGAAATTCCCTCAGATTTTACGAGAATCAAACGAACGTATTTCTGACTCGAAGTGCATTTGTAGGAAATATATACAAAAAATAAACTGAAGGAGGTCCGATATTATAAAGGTAAAATAAATTTACTATACAGTTTAATGCCTTAGTAACCATTGTTTTTACAATTGTTACTAAGGCAATAAACTATAGAGTAAATTTAATTTGCGTTTATAATACCGGGCCTAAGGCTCCGGGCAATAATCAATTCAATTAGCTATGTTCCCAGCCCGAGGCGATCACAAAAAAAACACGTTCCGCTCGGCAAGAGCGCAGCGACACACCCTTTTCCAGCGTAATAAAAAATAAAATAACCCGTCGATAAAAGAAAGATTCGACTCCGGTAAATTTTATTATACAGGGAGCCCCAAATTAATAAAATGATTTAAAACTGTAACATGTTGTGTAGCATTATCAAATTGAAAGCAAATCAATTGTTTTGTTTTCAGACCGTCTTGATGGTTGGCACCGTAATCGGTCCCGGTATGATATTCTTCGTACTGATGGGGGCTTTCGTGACAGTCTTCGAGTGTGAACCCTGGACAGGCTTAACGCTGAACTTGATTCCGATTTTAATTTTCGTCTTGGTCTGCATCCTCTCTTCGAACGGCAAAGTCCAGCTGGCGGTCTTGGCTATTCTCAGCTTCCTGTACATTTTTATTATGGTAGCGGTGATAATAAGTATAATGATTCAAATCGTTACCTACGGACCTTTGAACCCGGCCGCCCTATTTACTTACTGCATCGCCGGACAAATGTTCTTGGCCGCGCTTTTACATCCGAGGGAAACCAAGCTGCTATTATGCGCTCCTGTCTTTTACGTCGCCATACCCTGCATGTACATGTTGCTGATCATATATTCAGTGTTGAACATGAACAATGTCTCTTGGGGGACCAGGGAAGTCGCCGTCGCGGAAAATTCTACCCAACCCAAAAGAGGAGAAAATATACCAGAAGGATCGAATAATTTATGCGCAGACTCTACAGCAAATCAAAGAACGGTGAGTGTGCAATCAAGCTCAGCAGAAGTGGCGAGCGGAAGTCGTACTCAAAACACATCGGAAACGGATATTACTGAAGAGTTTGGCTCGATGTGTGACCCGATTTTACCAACGAGTGAAGGCTGTTCCATTAGCGAAGAAGAAAAAAGATTCTTCAAAGGGGTAATAGGTAAATATTTGGATCCCAGCGATGACAATAAGGAGGAGGAAAAGGTAAGATTAGCATTTGGCCTTTCTGATGAGTATGTTCAAGTAGAAATTTCAGGATCGCATTCAACAAGGCCTAAAAGAGCTGAGAGACAAAGTCGTCGTGGTTTTCTTCGCGACCAACGCCATATTCATAACAGTAGTGTTCCTTTTGACTTTATCGAGAGATTTGATTTACATCAAATGGCCGTGGTGCGTCAGGATAAGCTTCACGTACATCGACAATATACGTGAGGTAAATCACATTCATGCAAACCAATTATATATTTCAGTTGACAATCCGCTTTCAGGTAGTCGTATACAAAGAATTCCTCAAATTAGAACCTATTGGTGTGGTCTTGTTTCTTGGTTTCGTGGTGATACTCCTGGTTCAATTCCTCGCGATGCTCAAGCATCGCTTTCGAATTTTCTCGCAAATAATGTCCAATACGTCCATTAGATTGCCATGGGCAAGTGTTAGAATGCGTGTCGTGTTTCATTTTTCAATCTGAGGTATTTCACAATTTCAGAAGAGCTCTTCAACTGACAGCGAGAATCTCAATAGTAATTGCTTGTCCGTAATCCGACAGCTTCTGAGAGAGGGACTGAATAACAACGTTGACCAGACCAAAAACATTAAGCCGGCAGAAAGAAACATCGTGCAAGTTCTGGAAACGGACTTGCGGAAAAACGTTGAAAAAATCAACTACTTGGAAACAGCGTTTGACAGGGGTGTGAGGAAAATCCAAGACAGCGCCGTCGACGGTACGAAACGCACACGCTTTTTTTTTTGGCCGAAATCAATTAATTACCGGTTTTCAGATTACCATGGGTCGGTCCCTAAGAAAACGCTTGAGGATTTTATTGCAAAAATTCAGTCTGCAGAGAATGTGTCTGCCATAGACATCACTGGGGCCCCCACGAACTCTTCCGACGCATAGATTTAAATAATTTTATAGTAAAAGATAAATAAATTTTGTTTTGTTGTACTCTGTTTCGTTTCGTTATTTTAAACATTCTTCCTTTCGGATTTGAAGCATTCTAAAATCATTCGGCGATGTTTATTATTATTGTGTTTAAAGACATTCAAGGTAATAAATAATACATCGTTGTTCCGAAATTAACAAACATTTGCAAATACTGAAGTAAAAAAGAAAACCTAAACGTGTCTGGGGAAATCCTACGGCCCAATAATAATACAGTTAGGTATGTGTTGCCTAAACTTGACGAATAAATCAAACGCAAAAAACATTTCCGAAACTAAACGAATGTAGCGACATGTTACTTGTTAACAAAAACAAAGAGGCGTTGCACGTTGAGAGGGAGGGGGTCGAACCTACCTATTGTCACGTGGTATATCAAAAAGAGCGCTTAGCGCGTTTCGATCCAAACCGAAAAACAAGGAAAAGTCGTTCTCTCGAAGACTGCGATGTAGACAGGAGTAGCGTAACGATGTCAACTCAGTGGAGAGGCGTGGGAAAACTCGAAAGGTGTTGCAGGAAAAAGCGCCACCCAAGGGTGGTTACGCCAATTAATAGTATCGAAGATACTCAGCAGAGAGAATGTATCTTGGTCCGACCTCGAAAAGCCCAACATCCTGGTATCCGCTTCGTCGCCGGCATACCCCCAACTATCGTACGTAAGGGAAACTGTGAGTAAGGAAAACCCAACAGGAAAAATAAATTCTCTGAAACTCTTCCTACCAAGACGTGTATGTAACCCAAACGGTAACGGTATTCCCAAAACAAACTCTGGTTCCGCCCCTTTATTGAGGCAAACACCACAACACAACTTGGTATTAGTGTTAAACCCTTAAAGGTGTGATAGGGCGTAAAATGTTCAATAAAATCAATGAAACAGAGTCCAAAACGAGGGCAAAAAGCGCTTCTATGAGAGTACTCTGTCACGTTCCCCTCATTTGGGAACCCGAAACAGAAATCAAGTCGGTCGTCCTGTCGAAAACAAGAAGGAAAATTGGGGTAGCCTAACGGTGCCGACTGAGTGGAGACGGCGTGGGATATCTCTTGAGATGTGGCGGAAAAGGGCGCCGCCCAGCGGTGGTTACGCAACCCGATGGAAGGAGAGTTGCTAGGTGTTCCAGACAAGGGCAACGCAACCGTTCCCTCGATGACGCACCCCTGAAGATTGCGAAGGGAAGGCCCTTTCCGAAGGTAAAACAGCCCAAGGTTGTTGAACAGTAGCCCAATAAATGAAACAAGCACGTTACGCCAAACAACTATTTATTTGAGCGGACAAAACTCGAAATACAGCACACAAAATTCACGCAGACACCCTGACAGGGTGCGCGGCCGACTTTTAATTATTAAACTAGTAATAAATAGCTTTACAAGACCCAGAAAAGGGTAACCTTTGCTTCTGCAAGAGTACTCTGGCGTCTGCGCATAACAACGTACTGTCGCGATGGGAGTTTTTCGAGTTTTTCATAAAAAATAATATAAAGAAATTATTAAAGCACGGGTTTGTGAAATCGAGGGCAACGTTCTCATAACAATGCGTGTGGTAACCCGATATAACACGGTTCTTGTTTCAAAACAAAAATCGGCAGAATCGCGACAACTAGGGCAAACGATTTCATCAAGTAGGCAATACGATTGAACTCCGGGCATGTTACCAATAACGCAATGCACGAATCAACAAAAACTGCGTATAAAATGTGCGAATTAAAATTTGTACACCAGTCGAACTAGACTCAGATAGGCTTAGTGCCTACTATAAGAAGGGCAGCCGCCCTCGCAGTCGGCCTAGAGACGACTCCAAATTGGCAACATCTGCCATCTTGAAGAAAAGGAGCCACCCGGATCGGTGATTCCAAGATCATCAGCATCCTGACGCCGATCGGAGGACGCCCTCTGCCACCACCGTCCACGCCCAGCCAGAAGCTCCCGATCTCATCCCGATCAACTCCAGGTCCGGAGAGCCGCGCCAGTCTGCCAGCTGAAGCCATCGTCGAACTCCTGTTTGCAGTCGCCACCTCATCCGGCCCCACAATGGTCATCGCTGCTGCCCCTAGATTTAGCATCTGCTCCGTCGAAGCCATCGCAAGCGCCTAGATACCGGAATCGACCCCCTTAGCGTAACATGGTAAACGAAACCGTCGTCACCAGACCAAGCCAGCCGCGCACAGACGACCCGAATAGCAGCCACCAGTCTTGAATTAATAACAAACCCCACCATATTAAATTTTATATAAATAAAAGGTATCCGCTTTTATAAAATGACTGTGTTTCAAACTCTACCCTACGCTACCCCTTACCTCGACAGGGTGGAGGCAACACCCTAGCGTGACAGTATCCTAAAACCGAAGGTGACTGACTTTCAAACAGTAAAACCGCAAAAGCGCATGTAACGCAAGACAAAATACAAATGCATGATGCATGAAGCGTGGCAAAGCGAAAACCGTTAAACAAAAAGTTTAACGGTTTTCGCTTTGCCACGCTAACTGATGTTAATAACAAAAAAAAATACTGTCTGAAGAAGTCTCTAAATTTTATGAAGTGAAAAGGGCGGTACAAAAACAAGTAAACAAAATGTATACGGGACAACAACGGTAAACGAAACTGCTTGGAGAACTCTAAATAAAATTACAAAAACAGGCCAAACGGGAAAAAGGCCACGTAGTGCCGTTGCCGTCGTAAAAAACATCAACTTAGATCAGAGCTGCTCAAGCTGACGCCACTTGGTCCACACGAATCCCACCTGCGTCGATTCTCGGATGATCGAGTTTTCCCCACTCTAGGCGTTGAAAGTGTAGTCGTTAGGAACAAAAGGCAAAAAAAACGACGTGCCAACAATAGACTGAGCTACGATGTCGGATTACTCCCTTGGAGTCGAACGGCTCCGCGCGAACGGGAGGGAGGTGGGAACATTGTGACGGCCCCATCCAAGTTGCTTAAATAAAAGAAGAAACAGCGGCAAATTAATAAAATGTCACTAACGACAAAATGGCGATCGTACAGCGACGGAGAAAAGGAAAAAATAACTCACCTCATCCGATTCATGAGCAAACGACGCGCGTCGTTAAACAAATCTGCAATTTCAGCGGCTCTAACAACGACGGGGCCAACTCCTTTACAGTGCCAAGGCCCGAAGAAAACGGGGGTCCAAATAATGTTTCAAAACAACATCAACGAGACCTATACTGCAGGCAGCGTGCATCAACCGAGTGAAAACGGCGCGCGCCTTACCAAGCACACTTAGATCCTACTCAAACCGAAAGTATCCCATGATCTATCGGACAACGACCGGACACAAAACTAGAAATTAGAGACACCTTCTCTTAACGCAAAAACGAAACTGTAACAACTCTCTTGCCGGCTTACAAAAACCAACGTAAATCTTTGTAAAGCAGGAAAAATGAAAGTAGCAACTCAAATGTCGGGCGTGAAGCGCATTAACAAGAGTTAAAACAAATTAATACATTTATGCTCTGAAGGAGCCAAGAGTCAAAACATCAGACACCCAATGAAGGTATAAATTTTAAAATTGCCAAAAGGCAATAACATGAATAGTAGACAAAAAAAGAATCCAAAGTGAATGATGGGGACGTACGTAACAGTAGCTCTCTCTCCTTCCCTGGACACGTTGCCCAACCAAATGACGTTTCCCTCACCCTAGAACCCGCTGACGGCACTTTCGCAGCCTAAACGCAACGCCCATGGTGACTTCGACGTCACACACCGCACCCCAGGTGGCCGATAAAGAAAAATTAAGAACTTTCTTACTTGGAAATCGTTATGGTCCGAAAGAACGTGCGGGGCTGCGATGCAAACCAATCAGGGCGGCGAAAGCTTAAACTCCTGGTCGTTTGGTTCTTAACGAAGAAAGGCAAGGGGAAATCACTTCAAACGTTTATACGTGATTGGACAGATTAGGTCGGCAAGACCGGCAAAATTATTGCCTCCTACCAGTTGTTTACTTACTCTATTAAGAGCAAGCATTGCAAAACTTCCATATTCGCTCTTAATCCGAGTTACAAAGAACCCTCAACAACGGGGTAACTTTTGACGAAGTGGCCAATCCAAATTTACCGAATATTCAGGAACGTCGCCAACCCATTTTGTCGTCTAACGAACACTGCCCATTCTGCCGAAAACGACTCAAACGTCATGCGCTAGATGCTGGCATTCCGACCACTTGCGTGGACCAATCCGTCACCTAGCGACAGCTAACCGAACTCAAACAAAGGTGGCACGAAAAGATGTCTACACGCTTCCAAACCAGCAATTCGAAATAAATAAAAACGTAACACTGTTTAAGACGATGAAAAGCGTGATTCCGTGCCAGTGGAGAAGCTCGTGGACAAAAGAGATGCTTCACGCAGGTAACTGTCAACGTTGACCAGTGGTTCGTACTGTACTGATTGAAACTGGTTTCAGGTGAGGACCGTTGGCTGTGTACGTTGCTACTATAAAGAGGCTATCGCGTCGAGTACTGCGCTGCTTCTGATTCTTATACGCATTGTCCGGAAGGTTTCGGCGAGTTTTATAATCAGCGCCGTCGATGGATACCCTCAACGGTGGCAAACGTTCTCGATTTGCTCTCATCATCCGGGCAAACCCAGAAAGTAAACGATAACATCTCGTTGCTGTACGTGATTTACCAGGTAAACAAACAAAACGAACCAACTCTACAAGAAATACCTTTTGAGCGCTTTTCTGTTTTCAGTGGGCCTTAATGGTCGGTACGATATTTGGTCCAGGAATGATCTTCCTCATATTGGTGGGGGCTTTCGTAACAGCCTTTAATTTCGACCAGTGGACCAGCTTCTTGTGGAATTTGATTCCGATTTTGTTCTTCGTAATAATCTGCACGTTCGTTTCCAATAGTAAAATCCAACTAATGGTGGCGGGTATTCTCAGCGGCGTGTACGCCCTCATAATGATGGCGGTGCTGGTGGGGTTGCTGCTCCGAATACTTACGACGGCGTTCTGGCTCCGTCCTCGCTCTTCATCTTCATCATCGCCGGACAAATGATCTTCACCGCTCTCTTACACCCGATGGAATTCGACCGACTGCTTTGCGCTCCCATCTATTACGTCGCCATACCCAGCATGTTCATGATACTAATTATTTATTCGGGTGTTCAACATGAACAACGTCTCTTGGGGGACGACGGAAGTCACCGTCGTGGCAAAGACCCCAACGGTAAATCCTTAATCGGTGGATTGTTCATCAGAAGTCAATAGATTTGATTGCAGGCCGAGACTCCTTCCAAGAAGGACAGCAAGAAGAAACGACGCGTGTTTCGCTTGTTTGGAACGGAAAAGGATGACGTCGACGATGCAGGTGGTTTCACGTGTTCCGTGGAGAGATTGTTTAAGTGCATGTATTGCACGCATAAGGATGATAAGGAGGAGACTCAACTGCAACAGGTCAATAGTAGAATTGAAAGCATCTTGAAGAAACTGGAGGACTTGGAAAGGGATGGGAACGAGCCTAGGAGAAGCCAAATGCCGCGACAGAGTCAAATGCCGCGGCAGAGTCAAATGCCCAGGGCTAGCCAGATGTCTAGGTCAAGTCACAGACCAACCACGACTTTATTGACCGGCCTGGCCATGCAGCCTACTTTTGAAGTGACGAGCGAAAGTGACACCCAGAGCTCATCGGATTCGGCCGTTTTCGAGGAGGTCGCGGAGAATACCTGGTTGGACGACCCGGTTTTGCAAAAGGGCGAGGTGGACTTTATCAGCGGTAACGAACTCAACTTTTTCAATGGATTGATAGACAAGTACTTATTTCCAATCGATGACACTGAGGATAAGGTAAGGCTTTTAGCAAAATACACGTAAACCAATTTGGAACCCGTTTTTAAATGGGCACGCGAATTTTTATTTTTAAATCACAGCAACCGTGTCAACCTTTGAATAAAATTTCAGGAACGCATTCAAAAGAATTTGAAAGACTTAAGAGACAAGGTGGTTCTGGCCTTCCTCATGTTGAACGCCTTACTCGTCGTCGTTCTGTTCCTGCTGACTTTATCGAGAGATCAGATTCACCTCAAATGGCCCTTGGCGGTTCGCATAAACTTCACCTTCATCGATAACATCCAAGAGGTAGATCACATTCTTTCCAGCCGATTGGGTGTTATTCGGCAATCTGCATTTACAGGTGGTCATATACAAAGAGCATTTCCAACTGGAACCTATTGGCATCGTTTTCTTACTTGGCTTCGTAATCATACTCATTCTTCAATTCCTCACGATGCTGAAACACCGTCTGCGAACGTTTTCCCAAATAATGGCGAACACGTCCGTTGAATTGCCTTGCTTCAATTCGTCGGTAAGTACTTGCAAAATGGTCTTCTTTAGATGGCACTGCAGGTTTAATTCCAGACGCGAAATCTAACTGGGGAAGAGATCCTGGCGAGGAATCCGGTGCATGTGGCTCGAGATCTCCAGAAACTGAAGGGACTGGAAAACGACGATGATGACCCCATAAAAGGTCAACCGGCGCGGCGGAAGACGGTGTTTCACCTGGACAAGACCGGAAGGAGAAACGTCGAGAAGGTCATCGACTTGGAAAGCGCGTTCAAGAGGCGTTGGGGGAAAATCAAAACCAAGGGCCCGAATAGTACGCAACTTAACGGGGTTTCAATCTAAAATTATTACTCTTATTATTATTTTTTTTTTTCAGGTTACGAAGGTCCAGTTCGAAAGGAAACTATTGCGGTTCTTCATGCCAGGATGTCTCGATTACCCCCTCGGCCGATGATGTACCTCAGGCGTTCCACAGTCGGCGCTCATATGAACCCCTCTTATGAAGAGGACGTGTAGATTTATCACATCATATTACTCTATGTATCTTGCAAAAATATTTTGAATAGATTTATTTTGCATATGTTGAAGCTTTGGAAATGAAATGAAAATATTAGATTTCGGATACGAATCACCTTTGTATCGAATGCTTCAAATCAATGGGACTACCTGGTCGTAGTGCAGTGTTGAAGATGTCTGTGTGTTATAAAATTTGAAGAGTTGACAGAACATCGGCTACACCTAACCTCTAAAGTAGAGTACTTGCCTGACTTGTCTATTTAATTGGGAATAAAATCGACATCACCGACGCGGTGCGTAAATAATTTAAGAAGAATAATAAAAGTTATGCTGCAATTCTGAGCACTATCGTAACATATTTACGGTCCATGTATTTAAATGGCTTTGCAACACCTTACAGGCTTACGATCGGGCTCAGAATTGCAGCATTAATTGCGTTATTCAATTTAAACAGCTCATAAATTCCGTATCGCCCTTCTAGACACAAATGACGTTGTTTTGTGACCGCTTATGTTTAGTTTGTTATAGTGTTAACGTTTAAGATAATAGCTTTTGCTTTTACGACAGTTGTGTTGTATTATTGTCCACTTCCTACTTTGAACGCACAAATTATTGAAAATCCACCCGAGAGATAAAGAATACCATCGTACGCTGTTGGCACTTTTTTCGTTCAGCAATGACGTTTGCCGCATTAGAGGAGGTCACGTAGACTTATATTGCACATCACTCAAAAAGTATTTTAAATAAACTTATTTCATTGCACCGGCTGTATATTTTGCTCGGTTTCACTTTTACGCTTCTAAATTTCGACGCGGTGGACCTGAGGAAGTTCTAAGAAATCATCAATATCTCTGTTAAGCTCGGGAGCTTAAGATTAGATTTCAGGTGTAAATTACTTTTGCGTCGAACTGTTTCAATTAGGTACCTGATCGGAGTGCGATATTGAAGATGTCTTTGTCGCGTTTCTTTTCGAACTAAAAAAATCAAAAATAAAGGAATCGTTTACCTCAAGACAAGTTCGATGGTGTTAAGTGATTAAAAAATTGCTAAGACATTTTGATTTAGGAGGAACATTCTCACTTTGCCTGTGAGATTGTGGGTGAAAATTGTTTTGAAGACCAGGACAGCCCTTAAACTTCTAATCTTCTTCCAAAAATGTCGCAGTCTGTCCAGAACGCAAACGCGTAAGTACAGCTTTCCTTTCTTTCTTCTTTTATTCGTTTTTGTTGAGTTAAGTCGATGGGCAAACTGGTCGAAATCGTCAAGACCAAACCAACCAGCGGTGGTTTAATTCGACCTTTCACTTTGAAATTGTACGCAAGTATTGAATTCAACTCTTAAATGCAGGATGTGATAAAAAAAGTTAATACCAAAGAGTTTTATCTTAAATCCCGAGGATTATTTTAAAATCTCTCTTTAAGAATACCAAAATATTTCGGCAGATAAAATCTGTTTCCTGCAGCTAATTAAATCGCATTCCAATAATACCTATAAAGTGCGTTGCGGCCGCAACGAGTCGTTAGTCGCATGGTAACATAGAATGAGTACAATCAAGAACACAGGGAACGCTCTTCACATCCAAGGTCACATCCAATGTTCAATACTTTTTACCATGACTTGCAAATTTAAAAATCATGGAAAATGAAACTCACCTACGTTCCTTTAGCATGGCTTATTCAAGCTGCCTCTTAATTTGAAAAAAAAAAAAACTCCCTTTTGCATAGACCTGTAATACAAGAGACGAAAAAATGGGACGCCTTCATCGATCCACCGGACAAGATTGCAACGGGGGCGATGGCCAAGCACAATTTCCTCGACTTCTTGGAGAGACTGGCGAAAGCTCTGACTTACATCGTCACGTTCGCGATGGTTCTTGGCGGCGCAGCTTTGTCCAAAGGAACGCTCCTATTTATGACGTCGCAGATCGCCGACAACGTGACAAGACCCGTCTGCGAAGGACCCGACGGTAAAAAGCAACCCCTAATTCGTCCAGTTCATTTGACCAACTAATTCACTTTTCCCATTTCTTTAGGACCGTACGATCGGTATGAAGCGTCTCTGGAATCGAGGCAGAAGATCGCCTGGATTTGGATGATAACGTTCGTCTTCTTCGTACCTCAGGTCGTTTTGTTTCTGAGGTCTTTAAGGATCTTAATTTTCAAGTCGTGGGAATTGCCTAAAGCAACGGAGGTCTTCTCAATTTTCATTACGGAAACGCTGCAGACCGTGGGCCTGGCCTTGCTGGTGTTTGAAATTTTGCCCAGCTTGGATGTGATCAAGGGAGCCATGTTGACGAATGGCGTTTGTTTAATTCCAGCGATTCTGTGTGAGTAGCTTTGTATTATAATCGTTTCTCCTGTAGACTGGCCAATGCTTTAAATACGTGCGATTTAAATATCGATAATAACGATGATTTAAATAATTCTAACGACAGTACGGACACCGTTATTAACGTCAAACAAAATAGTAATAATGTGGTTAAAAATAAAAGATTCTTTAGACTCGTTAATCAAATAAAATTGTTAGAACGTAAAATATGCGCATTGGAAGCTGCGTTATCCAGCCTTAGAAAATCTACGATTAAATATCATACAACGGTGAAAAGCATCGCAGATAATACAAACAATTTGTTAAAATCTGACAAATATAACGATTGTGCTTTCAACACCAGGAAGAATACACTGAATGATGAAATCTCAAATTCTGTTTCTTGCGGACAGTCACGGTCGCTCCTGGGCAGAAATGCTTCGACAATTACTTCCTGGTGATAAATTTGATATATGTAGCATTTTCAAACCAAATGCGACTTTTGAACAGGTTACATCTGACATTGGTAATCTTACAAAAGACTTTTCTCATAATGATTTTGTTATTATCTGTACGGGTACTAATAATGCTCTCAAAGGATCCAGTTTAGTGTCGGCAACTTTAAAAAATGTGCTACACATATGCAACCGATTTCAGACAATTTTTCTGGCGGTGCCCTACTGGCACAATAGATCTGTACTAAATAATTTTATCTTTGATTTTAATTTACAATTGTATAGTGAAATAATTCTTTCGTGTCCATCGTCTATATTTATTAGTACTAACGCACTAGTCAATAAATCGGACTTTACGAACCATGGTTTACATTTTAAGAAACGTGGGAAGCTCACTCTTATTAATTATATATCTAATATTATATGTTCGAAGTATCAAAAAAAATGTGGGACTGAATATTTCGCCAACACTAATTTCTACTCCAACTGTGCTGACAAAAGTGTCTCTCAACGCACAAGTGAAGCTCAACAAATCGAACTTCCATCTGCAGTACACTCATCTGTCCCGAAAGAGTCGATTACTGCAGCCACTTCAAATGTGGATGATTTCTCCAATCAAACTAAGTGTGCAGTGAAGCAGTCTTTTCATACAAGAAGGATATCCAGGGCTCGCAAATAAAAGTTTTACACCAAAACATTCAATATCTTTCGAATAAAATCTCGTCACTGAAGGTCTTTCTAGGTGAGGAAAAAAACTAATGATGGTATTATCAATATAGCCCTCTATAATTACTGTTTATCTGCTTTTTATTCCCGTTTAAATAAAAAACATGGCGGAGTAGCGATATATAGTAAAACTTAAATCTCTTGCCGAAACCTCAGCAGCATATCTGATTTATCTATTGAAGGCGTTATTGAATGTTGTGGTGTAGAACTACCGAAAAATAATCTAGTCATAGTAGCTATTTACCGTCCTCCATTAAGGAGCTTTAAACAATTTTTATCTGTTTTTAGGAATTTATTAGATCTAACGGTGCAAACTGACAGCAAATGTATATTTGCAGGAGATTTTAATATAATTTTTTTAACGCATAATTATGACACTATACAATTTTGCGACTTGTTAGAATGTTATGGTCTTAAATGTTTAATACGATCACCGACGAGAGTGACGGGTTCATCTGGAACATGTATTGACAATATACTGATCAATTCAAACTTTGCGACTATTATCTCTCAGGGTGTAATTAAGTCACAATTGTCAGATCATTTTGCGCAATACTTGGTTTTTGATTCTAAGCATGTTCTTAATCATGAGACTGCAAATATTCGAAGAATCTTCAGTGATGAAAGCTTGAATGAATTCTCGTTATACCTATCTCGTGAAAAACGGTTAGAAGTTTTCAGTCAAAACTGTCCGAACTCTGCCTTTGAAAGTTTCCTCTCTATATTTTTACATTTTTTCGAAATATCGTTTCCATTTAAGAAAACTCGCATAAAAACAATTGTACGGCAAAGTGGATTACACCAGAAATAAAACACCTAAAAAATACTCTTACGCTAGTGAATGATATGACTACTAATAATCCAGATTTCAAGCGGCTTCGGAAAAGTATCAATATCGAATATAAAAATTTGTTAAATAAGTCTAAATGCACCTACTTTGATAGTGTTATCTCTAAAACGTATAATAAGAGCAAAGCTATGTGGAGTGTAATTGAAAGTGTTACAGGCAAACAAAAAAAGATGAAAAGTAATATTATCATCAAAGAGGACGGCTCAGTACTGCCTGACAATATCGTAGCAAATAAATTTTGTGAACATTTTGCATCTGTGGTTGAAAGTACCCTATGTGGCACCGATGATTCCATTGATTACGATTTCTTGTCAGCTAATATTCCCATGCAGAATCGGTCGATCTTTTTATTTCCAGTTGTTGAAAGTGAAGTTTTAGAAGCCATCACTAAATTAAAAAACTCGTACTCGTCTAGTGTCGGCGAAATATCGAATATTCTCCTTAAACATAGTCAACATTTCATGATAAATCCTATAACTTATATTATAAATCTATCTTTTCAAACTGGCATTTTTCCCTGCCGTTTAAAAACAGCTTTGATTAAACCACTGTATAAGAAGGGTGACTCAAATATATTTTCTAATTACAGACCAATTAGTATTTTGTCCTCGTTTTCAAAATTGTTTGAATATATTTTAAATAACAGATTAATTAACTTCTTGAAAGCAAATGAGACTTTTCTTCCCTTCCAGCATGGCTTTACAAAAAATAAAGATATAGATTCCGCATTATTTCAATTTATCGACAAAATTGTTAGCGCCATAGATCAAAAGAATTCTGCACTTGGTCTTTTCATAGATCCCTCCAAGGCATTTGACTGTGTTAATCACAAGCTCTTACTAGAGAAACTAAGACGCTACGGCATCAGGGGAAACACCCTAAATCTTCTTTCCTCTTATTTAACAGGCAAAACGCAGACAGTAGTAATTAATAATAATCATTCGAAACCTGCTGATATTGTATTTGGTGTACCGCAGGGGTCTATCTTGGGACCAACCTTATTTATTACATTTATTAATGATCTCGGTTTTTTTTCTGCGAAATAGTGATTGTACCTTAGTTTGTTATGCCAAAATGATCTATGATATCATTGAAGTGTGGATGCTCAAGAACAAATTGTCTATTAATCGCGATAAAACGTCAGTGATCCTATTTAGAAATATTAGATCTAATTATGATGTCAATTTAGTAAATTTACAGGGGACGGACATTCGAATCGTTAGTAATAATAAACTACTAGGGTTGACTTTAGACTCTCATCTGCAATGGTCTCCCCACATAAGCTCACTCTGCTCTAAACTAAACAGTTCGCGTTTTGCATTAAGACTTGTTTCTCAGCACTGTAATTATACCAACGTTACGTACTTTATATTTTGCTAATTTTCATAGTCACTTGAGATTTGGTATTATTCACTGGGGATTAAGCGGTGATTGTAGCAGGGTTTTTACTATACAAAAATACGCAATACGTATAATTGCTGGCCTTAAACGGCGTGATTCCTGTAAGGAAGCATTTAAAACCCATCGCATTTTAACAGTACCTTCTATCTATATTTTTGAGTTGTGCTGTTTTGTTTATAAACATTCGGAGTTTTTCACACCAAATAATGCCAATCATACCTATCACACTAGGTTTAAATCAAATCTTAGACCCTTCTCTCACTCTACTGCTTTATATCAAAAAGGTGTTTTCTTTAATGGATGTAAATTTTTTAACGCCCTCCCGGAGCATGTTAAAAATGCACCTAAAATCAGCACTTTCAAACGAGAGTTGAAACTAATTTTGTTCCAGAAGTGCTGTTACTCCGTCGATGATTTTCTCGTGTAACATTCATGCTATCTGTATACCCTCTCTATTTTATTTTGACGTTTATCAATATCATTTGATCTATGTGTATGTGATATTTGATAATAAACAATATTATTATTATTATTATTATTATTATTATTACTATGCTCGCCAAAAAAATCTGGGACAACTCTCTGCATACATTTTCGAGTTATTTTATTAGTTTGAATGCAGCTTTGGACCGTTCATCTTGCTATTGAAAACTTGTTTTTATGGAAACGTAAAAAGCACTTCATCATATTTACAGTAGAACATGTTACATGTCCCAGATTTTTTTGGCGGGCATAGTACATCCGGTAGTTCACGAAATTTGACTGCACGTTTATTGAATTTAACATAATGAAATCTTCAAGTAATTATGTCCTACGTCAAAATAGTATAAAAAATAATATAGAATTTCCAGAATGTAAAAAATGTCTGGAAATTACTCGTACATACAAGCTAGTGCTGCTTCATAGTCTAATGACTAGGGAAAAGAATTCGGGACACTTGTTCCGCGAACGGTACGAAAATTTAGTACTCGGACTGTATCAGCCTCGCCCAGAATAATTTCTTGCGAAGTGCAAACGCTCCTCTCTCCTCCCCCTCTCACTCAATAGCATTCGATGCGTTGAAGTCGCGGGAATATGACAGGAGTAAACAGTACATTCGCCGTAAAAAACGTCCAACACTAAGTGGTCTGAATTCTTTTCCCTGGACTAATGATCCTACCGACACTGGCCAGTGCTAGTGATGGGAAGAATCGAATTAAATAATTCGATGATCAGATGAATCGAATTATTTCGATTAATTTCAAAATAATTCGAGATAATTTAGTAATATTGTTACGTTTCTAGGGTTTAAATTAATTTATTTAATCGAATAAAACACTCGGTAAAAACTTAACCATAATTTAATAATGCTTACAATCTAATTTATTTGTAACAAGTTATTTGCACACTAAATCTAACTTCCACGATCGCTAATTAGAACTCGACTGACTCCTGAGTTCACCCCGGCCGATTTTATATTCTACGCTGCATTCTCGTTTGTTCCATCTTCAAAGATGCCGGAAAAGTCGAGTTTGTTCGGTATAGACAACGCGGCGGCTGATGACGCACAATAACGAACCGATTTCTTGACGCCTTCAGTGTGACGTAGTGCTGAGTAGCGCGCCACAATATTTATTTCTAAATACTCAGATTTGGTTCGAGCGCTCTCAGAGGTAACGCAGCCTACTTATTAGTAGTATCAAAGAGAGATATAATACGACTAATACGAGACATTTGCTTGTGCTGAAAAACACAAGCGCCGCCGTGCCATGTTGTTTTGACGACGTACAACCGCCGGCATATTTTTTTTTTTAAATATAAAACTTAATTATTGTTTCCAATTTATACACATTTTTATATATTTCTTATATTTAATGTTATTTATTCCAACTAAGTAATTTCATAACTCCGGTTGTACCTAGATAGTTTTAAGATTAAAAATATATTTTTTCGAAACCTTTTTCATTCGAATTCATAAAACATAAAATAAATTACCTTCTACTGTTTGATTTGAGTGTCCAAGAATGAAAGACAATTTCATAATTTTGAACTATCAAAGATTTCTGTGAGACTAAGGAGATTTCCCAAGTACGCACAGATTAATATTTATGAAATATTTTAAGATATTTTTAAATCTTGTAATGTATGAAACTTTGAGTTTAACTTAACTGCTCATTACTGAATCGTTATCTTGGACAAGTCCACCTTCTTAAGATTGACGTTATTTATACCTCTGATGGTTGGCGCCTGCCGGTAATACTTTTCATTTATAAAAATGTATTTTTTCGAAACCTTTTTCATTCGAATTCATAAAACATAAAATAAATTAACTTCGACTGTTTGATTTGAGTGTCCAAGAATGTCCAAATTGAATTTGAGGTTTCCGTATCATCATTACCGGCGGACGCAGCTGGCATCTCTTCTTCACTTTGCATCGATACCATCGAAACTGATTCTTCTTGAATCCATGTTTGTGCATTTGTGCATTGTTAGCATTTCCCAAAACACTAAATGCCAATTTTTTAAAACGTGGATCTAGTTTTTGCCACAATTTTGTTGGTCTCAAGATTTCCCTCATCTGTGGCTACTACCATACCTTAGAGAAATTTGTATGCCCCTAATTAAAGGAGGTATCATGGATAGAGTAGGATATTTCTCACCTGATAAAACCGTAGTTATATCTTCAATTGGCTTTAATACTAATACGCGGTCTGTTATTATTTGCCATTTCGGAGCATCCAAAAATGCAGATGCTTGAGGTGCAAACGTTATGGCAGCTTACAATGGTGATTTATCTTTAAAAGTCTCTCCATCATAATCAAACATGAGTTCCATCTTGTTCTTACATCTTGTTTTACTTCGAGAACAGGAAGATTCATTTGAATTTGCATTTCCTTTAAAGTTGGAGACGCAACGACGCTACGTTTGAAATGTCCAACCAGTGAACGGCATTATTTTATAACTGTGTCTAACGAGGGAATGTTGTCTAAACTTTCACTTACCGTTAGATTTAATGTGTGCGCGACATGTTTGTTCATCTGACGTAGAGCACTTTTAATATTGGCACCATTATCAGACGCCAAATCAAAACAATTTAAATTACTACCCGACGTACGTGATTCATTAGGCTGACTTTCACACAGAACTTTTTAACGCTCTTGGGTGGTAGAATACTTTGCACACGGTCTTGCGTTTTTGCGGAACAAAAGAATTCAAAACAATGCAAATCACTGCCCGGCGTACGTGATTCATTAGGGTGACATTCACACAGAACTTTTTAACGCTCTTGGTTGGTAGAATACTTTGGACACAGACTTGCGTTTTTGCGGAACAAAAGAAATCAAAACAATGCAAATCACTGCCCGGCGTACGTGATTCATTAGGCTGACTTTCGCACAGAACATTTTAACGCTCTTGGGTGGTAGTATACTTGGCACACGAACTTGCGTTTTTGCTGGTCAAAAGAAATCAAAACAATGCAAATCACTACCCGACGTACGTGATTCATTAGGCTGACTTTCAAACAGAAGTTTTTAACGCTCCTGGGTGGTAGTATACTTGGCACACGGACTTGCGTTTTTGCTGATCAAAAGAAATCAAAACAATGCGAATCACTACCCGACGTGCGTGATTCATTAGGCTGACATTCACACAGAACTTTTGAATACTCTTGGGTGGTAGCATACTTGACACGCAGACTTGCTCGTGCAAAGAGGAAAAATCTAGCGCTTCAAGTACGTCGAGACAAGACATGCATCCAAAAGTAATTGCAGTTTTAATAAATTAAATAATAAGCTAAATTTGGCCGAATAAGTCAGCCCTAAGACACTTTTCTTGACGTAAATTAACGGTGTTAAAACTTTTGCTGGGGTGGCTGTAATTATGAACAGTCATCTACGAATTAATTTTTTTTTTAAGATAAATTCAATTTCCATTTTTGCCTTATCTGTATGGCTAAAATGAGCCAAACTAAAATAATGACTAATTATTGTCTGTCATCCGTAAGTGTCGGTTCATAACAGCCACCCAGCAAAATTTTTAGCATCATTAAATTTACGTCAAAGACAATTTTTTTCGCAGTGATAGTTACAAAAATCGTAAATTACATCACGTAACACTTACTTTTGTTCACACAATGACGCAGCTTCTAAAACATAAACAGTTAGTCAATCCTATTTTAAAAACACATTACGCATCACATTCCTATAGTTAACGATGCTACTCGAACGATTTCTATTTGGGGCACAAAAGACGTTGATTTTCGAAATGTCTCCGGTAATTTTTTTTCCGCAATTTGGGACTTGCATGTCCTTAGTAAATACGCCCCTAACGGGTCGGACACTTATTATGAATCACCCTGTATACAGTTACCTCGAGATAAACTTCACTTTTATCGTCTTTCTCGTTGCGAATCGTATATTGCAATACATTTTTAGTTCTACTCAACTACCAAATTTAAGTCACATTTTCTGTAATTTATTCTTAATTTAATTTTGCAATTGCGTTACGTTAATTTAAGACAATTTTAATTTAATTTAATCATTGTTGTTTGCTGGCTTTTGAGATAATTTGGAAATATTAAGGTTAACTTTCATAATTTTAAGCTACTAAAGATTTCTGTGAGACTAAGGAGATTTCCCAAGTACGCACAGATTAAAATTTATGAAATATTTTAAGATATTTTTAAATCTTGTAATGTATGAAACTTTGAGTTTAACTTAACTGCTCATTGCTGAATCGTTATCGTGGACAAGTTCACCTTTTTAAGATTGACGTTATTTATACCTCTGATGGTTGGCGCCTACCGGTAATGTTTTTTATTTATTGTTATCATCTTTAGAACTTCAAACGATTTCAAATTTGTAACGTCATGCTTTAAAATGACCGAACAACCACAATTGCATTTTGCCAATCGGCTGCACTCTATGCCCTTTTACGTCACGAATCAACTCCCAACACCGACTCCTCTCTTCACAATGATATTGTTACAGCCGTGACGCGCAAACAGATGTATTTTTAGCATCAGTCACGCCACCTTGCGTCAGAGAACGTTACCGAAGCTACGTGGTCATTCTAGTAAATTCGAGCAAAAGAGGGCTCTGCTATAAAAGCCGTACGATTGGCCAGGAGTTTAGTCAGTAGTTGGCAAGCGAAGGGTTCATACCTCGAATAAATAGAAAGTACATTTTGTAAAAGTGTTATTTGAGAAACAAGCTCGTTACTATTGCGTTGTTACTTGTGTAAAGCGATAGCTTGTAATTAAAGTGTTCTGAAATTTAACGTCTATCAGGCATTGATAATTTAACAGCTGAAATTTTACAAATTGGAGGTTATCACGTATCTAAATATTTAACGCATCTGTTTCAAATTAGCATTAATAATAGTATTTTACCAAATGACTGGAAGATATCACTAGTTCTGCCTGTTTATAAATCTGGTGTGAAGTCTGATTGCAATAATTATCGTCCAATTAGTTTAACATGTATTGTTTGTAAAATTTTAGAAAAACTTCTGACAAACTACCTACAATATTTTTGTGATAAGCACAACATAATCAGTAGGAATCAACATGGTTTTAGAAAACATTTCTCCTGTGTTACTCAACCGTTAAATTTTCACAATGAATTGGTAGAAATTGTTGACGATAAGGGGCAGGTAGATGCCATCTTTATTGATTTTACTAAAGCTTTCGATAAAGTTCCACATGATATTATTATAAGAAAATTAGAAAATTTGAAGTGTGACATGCGTGTCATCAAATGAATAAATGAATACCTGACGGATAGGAAGCAAAAAGTGAGAATAAATAATATTTTTTCATCTGAGCTAATAGTTACTTCTGGTGTGCCTCAAGGTAGTATGATCAGTCCTATATTATTCATTATTTTTATAAATGACATTACACAAAATTTGATTTGTGAAACAAAATTATTTGCCGATGACTGCGTTATTTACAATCAAAGGAAGAATGCAGAAGATTGGATTTTGCTCCAAGGAAATTTAGACAAAATTCAGATGTGGTGTAATGAAAATAAGATGGAAATTAATACAAAAAAAATGTGTTGCAATGTCTTTTGGTGCCACAATGTTGTTCCAGGCTCATCCATATAAATTAGGAAATGACTTGATAAAATATGATGATACATGCAAATACCTAGGAGTTACTTTTCGAAATGATTTAAATTGGAATAATCACATTCAGAATATTTTAAAAAAAGCTTATAAATCTTTGTATTTCATAACAAGAAATCTTAAAGGCTCTGGTAAACCAGTACTTCAAAAAGCTTACATCACATATGTTCGTCCTAAGATTGAATACGATTGAAGAAGTCTGGGACCCATACCAATATTATTTAATTCAAGATCTGGAAATGTTACAGCATAAAGCAGCTCGGTATGTTTGTAACGACCACAGAACAACTGCGTCTGTATCACATATGCTCAAGGAACTAAATTGGCATAGTCTATCTTCTAGAAGAAAAACAGCAAGATTAAAATTATTTTGTTATATTCATTTTCAACACGATTTGATGCACAATTTTCTATCTATATTAAAAGTAAATGATTCTTGTACTAGAAAAAAAACATAACTTCACTTATAAAATACCCTTTTCGAAGTCTAATCTTCATAAATTTTCCTTTTTTCCTAAAACTGTACAAGAATGGAATAATTTAAATGAAAAAGATTTGATTAAATTATTAGAAAATTGTGTAAACAAAATTAAAAATTAAGATGTAAATAATTATGTTTGATTATTAGGCCACCAAGTATATTATACTATACGCCTAATTTGTAACAATAAACAATAAATTGTCTATAATTTGTGAACTTCCAAATTCGTAACAATATTATCGTGCCCTCATTTATTATGTTTACTATTTCAGGCAAGTTGTTTGAAGGTTCACATTATTACAGAAACGCAGAATAAAACCCGAATTATTCATACGTAACAACCTTTCCATAATAATCAGAATCTTCCGGATTTAAAATATAATCGCTTGCTAAATCTGTGATCACCGAAGCTTTTCCCGAAATCTGAACTCCGTTTCAGCAATATCTTATCTAGTCACGTAGCTACAACGAAAGATGCAGGAAATCCGAGATGAACTCTTAATCGTCGACTTATGCAAAAATAAATCAAACTCGTAACGTTTTAGGTCTCGTCTCGAGGTACAAGGAAGAAGACGACCGGGCAAAATCCGAGTCGAATTGGTTTTTGAAGGTCACCTTGGACGTCCTGTCGGTGGTATTTCAGGCGACGGCCCTCATAATTTGGCCAGTTTTGTACAGTAATAAGTCCAATACTTGGTCGCACGTCTGCCTAATTCCACTCTCGGTGGTCCTGATTTCTTTCGGCTGGTGGGAAAACTACGTGTCCGATGATTCGGGCTTCACGCTCATCCAAAACCTAGCCAAACCTATAAAGACATTCAACAATAGTCGCTATCTCACTTACTTATTCGTATCGATTTGGAAGTGCGCCTTGTTTTTTGGGTTCATGTTCATATCGCCTCCTGATGGTGTCGATCGAAACGCATTGTTCTACGATTTTGAAAACGCTTTCGCCGATCACTATATGATTACGACACCTACTGTAAGTCAAAAAGCGATTTTGTTTCTTGATGGTAGGCACTGAAGGTATTTGAATTTTCAGGAAATTGGGGGGCTTGAGGGGCAGCTAGAAGTTTACGGTCTCACACCAGTATGGATCTTCCTCATAAACATAGGTGCCTCGTATCTATGCTATGCCTTTGCGAAATTCGCTTGCAAAATCTACATCCATCGGTTTTCCTATGCTTTCCCAACAAATTTGGCGATGCCTGTTACCATAACTGTTTTAATCGTAATGGGCGTGTTGTACGCTCAAAATCCTTGCACATACTACGGTCACATACCTGTTCATCTGTTCTACAACGTACCTCCGGAAGAGTATTTCAAGAACTTGCTCACTGAATACCACGTTTGGATATGGTTGCTGTGGTTTCTGTCTCAAATCTGGATTACCATCCACATCTGGACGCAGACCAACGAAAAACTGGCAATCACAGAGCGTCTGTTCGTACGCCCGATGTACGACCCGTTTCTAATAGACCAACACGTGGCGTTAAACAGACGACGAAATGATAAAATGGACGATTCATTCCAATCACAAGATGATGCTCAAGAAGAACAAGCACCTACGATTAACTACGACACCGTAACAAGGATTTACGTGTGCGGTACCATGTGGCACGAAACCAGGGACGAGATGATGCAGTTTCTAAAGTCGATCATGAGACTTGACGCGGATCAGTCCGCGAGGAAAATGGCCTTGCAACATACAAAACGCCGCACGTCCAATTACTACGAGCTTCAGAGTGGGTAACGATAAACCTGGTATTCCCCCCCAAAATTAATTCAATCCTTCATTTTAGCCCATGTCTTTTTCGATGACGCTTTCGTGTACGCCTCTCAAGGTGATCTCCCCCCTCAAATCAACAGTTACGTGAAGGATCTAATCCAGGCTGTCAATGAAGCGGCCGTCGAAGTTCACGAGGCTCTAATTGAGGTACCGCCACCTACGAAATACCGCACGCCTTATGGGGGGAAACTCGTGTGGACTTTGCCGGGGAAAACCCAAATGATCGCCCATCTGAAGGACAAAAAGAAGATTCGCGTCAAGAAACGCTGGTCACAAGTCATGTACATGTATTATTTATTGGGGCACAAGTACGAGTTCCTCCTTGAACTCCTTGGGGCTTGAAGTGATTGTACCCTACTTGCATTTGTAGATTAATGGATTTGGATTTGGATGTGAATCGAAGGGAAGAGCGGGCCAAGAACACCTACATTCTTGCCCTGGATGGGGATATCGACTTTCGGCCCAAGGCAATGCATTTACTGGTGGAATTGATGAAGAAGAATCCTAATTTGGGAGCGGCGTGCGGACGCATTCATCCAATAGGCTCTGGTCCGATGGTGTGGTATCAAATGTTCGAATACAGCATCAGCCATTGGCTGCAGAAAGCAACGGAGCACGAGATCGGCTGCGTCTTATGCAGTCCTGGTTGTTTCTCTTTGTTCAGAGGCAGAGCTCTCATGGACGATAGTGTTATGAGGAAGTACGCGTCGAAATCCACCAAGGCCATGCACTGTGTCCAATACGATCAAGGTAAATCCTCATCTTCAAAACATCTATCTTTCATTTCCATTTGACTACTTGTCCTGAAACTTCACCTTCTTGGCTCCGTGTTCCATCATTCGGTTTAATTCGCTTGATTTACCGAACGTAATGATTTTTTACAGGCGAAGACCGCTGGCTGTGCACGTTATTGCTGAAACAACGCTACCGCGTAGAATATTCGGCCGCCTCGGATTCTTTCACGCATTGCCCCGAAGGTTTCGGCGAGTTCTACAACCAGCGCCGCAGGTGGATACCGGCAACCGTAGCAAACATATTCGATTTGCTCTTATCCCACCAAACCGTCAAAAAGAACGAAAATATTTCGTCTCTATATCTGCTTTACCACGTAAGCTCAATGACTTAACGCTTAAGGCTGCGTTTTTTTTTTTCGTTGGCCAGCGTAATGACGAATCATATTGTCACGCTTAACGTGGTTGGTCCCCTTAGTAAGCTGCGCTAACAGGGTAGCGTCTATACCATGTCACGTGAGTGGAGGAATGGCGTAGGTTAGCAGAGGGTAGAGCTATAAACACAAGTGTTGGTACCTTTTATTCAATATTAAGTTTTAAATTGTTGGGGGTTTTCGTGGTCCAGAATGGGGTGGTGTGGGTCCTGGTCGTCCGTGCGGGCGGCTGCGGTTAGCGTTGGCCTGGCCCTGGTGGGCTACGGCTGTAGCTGCGATGTTAAGGTCGGGCTCGTTACGTTATCTGACGATAGATGGCGGATGACTACGGTCGATCATTTGGTTACGGGCGAAGTGGAGTGTCCTTGATGCGGCAAGCAGGGGTACGGTGGTGGCTTCAGCTGGGTAAGCTAGTTCGGCTCATCGGGATTGTGGTTGACCGGGGGTAAAATTGGCTGCTGGTCGCTGGAGTTAATGTGGGGTGGCAGGGAGGCGTCCTAAAATCACCCTTAGGAAGATGGTGTCCGCGAGAACAGGTCCTTGGTGGCTGGGATGGTTCCGGGCTGCTCCCCTTCGTCGAGATGTTATGAATAACGTAATGTCCGAATAAACAAAAATTGCGTGTAGAAAGTGGGGGTTAAAATTTGTACGGCTGTCGAGCAAAGTATCGACTCGGTGGACATTATTGGCACTAATGTCCACCGAGTCGATACTTTGCTCGACTGCTGTACAAATTTTAACCCCCACTTTCTACACGCAATTTTTATTTATTCGAACATTACGTTATTCATAACGAGTAATTAATGAAATGACGTCCTTAGTAAGAACTTGTTAAAAGTAAACTTGATCGGTTTTAGGAGGGAAAAAAAATGATTTTAATCAGTCAGCTGACAGTTTCGGATTTATTCAAAACCTTCTTCAGAGCCTCTGATTAAAATGTTTATAGCTACAACCCATAGTGGTCTGTGGTGAAAAGAAGGGAAACTGCAAGGTTTTTTTTTCTAAATTCATAAACGTCGCTGGGCAAAGTCAAAACAGCCGGAGAACAAATAACAATTAACGATCAAAACTAATTTTTCACAAATTAAAACCAAATTAAAATTATAGTTGGAAACGTGCTGCAAAATGACCACTATGAGTTATAGCTATAAACATTTTAATCAAAGGCTCTGAAGAAGGTTCTGAATAAATCCGAAACTGTCAATAGAGCAAGTATGTATTTCCTTATTCGTCCTTATTCGTGAGCATCTGCTTACAACTGTATTTCAAGGTTCATCTAAAGCAATTTGACTGGAATGAAACAAAGTCTATGTGTCTTTTGAGGTGCATTTAAGCAGCCTTGCTAAAGGATTGACAAGATTTGTAAAAGTCTATAAAGGTATGTGGTACCATCGTTAAGCGTGAACACTAGGATTCATTTTCCTATTTCTTTCTGACTGCAAAAGGCGAGGGTATATTTTCGAGTACTCTGGGAACCGTTACAAGTGCGGTGAATCACGTCTTTTGGCTGTAACTGTTCGTGGGAGTTACCGGCCGTCCGTCCAGCGAATCTGTGTAGGAGAACGCCGTCATATTCACGGCCGTCACTCTGGAACTGAAATGCCAGAAACGCCACATTATGTATTAGCTCGCCATGTTACATAGAAAACGAAGTGCGACCGCTACCACGGACGCTTCGTTTTACTTCGCGGCACACGACAGAGCAAGCACGTATTTCGTTGTTCGTAAGAATCTGCGTACGACTGAATTTCAAGGTTCATTTAAAGCAATTTGACTGGAATGAAATAAGCTCTACGTGTCTTTTGAGGTGCATTTAAGCAGCCTGGCTAACGGATTGACAAGATTCGTGAAAATCTACAGATCTGTGTCACGACCGTTAAGCACGAACAATAGAATTCATTTTTCTGTTTCTTTCTGATTGCATTAGATCGAGGGTATATTTTCGAGTACTCCGGGAACCGTTACAAGTGCGGTGAATTACGTCTTTTGACTGTAACAGATCGTGGGAGTTGCCGGCTATTCATCCAGCGAATCTGTGCAGGAGGCCTCCGCCAAATTCACGGCTGTCACTCTGGAACCGGAATGCCAGAAACGCCATATTCTGCATTGGCTCGCAGCTGAATGATTAAAATCATTTTTTTTCCTCCTAAACCCGATCAAGATTATTAATAATATTACGGTTCCGGGCGGCTCCCTTTCTTTGAATTAGCGCACTTTTTATACGCAATTTTTGTTTATTCGCGCATTGCGTTATTCATAATATGAATGGTGTTGTTTGTATCACTTGATATAATCGCTTGCCCCAGTTGCAGCGATTCTGCCGATGTTTTATTATGAATAATGAACCGTGTTATATCGAGTTACCTCAACTATTGTTTTTAAATTCCGACACTGTTGAAATTGTCGTCGATTTCACAAGACCGTGATTTTTAATTATTTCTCATGAAAAACTCCCATCGTGATGGCCTTCACCGTCGTCACTTATAATTTATATTACGAACGATCTAGAAAGATTCGTTCTTTAAATATGAATCCCGAATGAGCGAATCTTTCGAGTCAGTGAACGAGGTGAACCAAACGACCGGATCGGACGTCGCGCCATACATGTTTCAAGAATGTCGAATACGCAATTGTACACTTATTTAAAATTAATCGTTTCAAGTTTAAGTATCTTACACAGCGAAGAAAAAGTACTTCGAAAACGTTGACGGCGCGCTACGAATAAAACGGGAACGTTACGGCGCCGAGCCGCGCCGGCGCGATTGAATCATGTTGTCCAAAAAAAAATTCGTTCGTCCGCGAACGACTTTAAAATGAACGAATATTTACTCAAAAGATTCGTTGAGATTGATTTAAATATTCGTTCGTGAAAGGCGCAACTTTTCCAGGGGCGTTTGAGTCATGGAAGAGGCGTTAAAATCGCTCTGTACATACCGTACATGCACAAAGAGACGGCAGCTAATTTTAAATAAAGCTCACCTAGACCCTAATCTGGGGGTTTCCGATACCACCTAGTAATACATATACTACGTAGATGAGAGGGAACGCTGCCATTAGACTGCATGGATCAAAACACTCCACGTTGTACAGAAATTATTATCAGTTGGGTTGCTCATTCCTTTGAATGCGTATTGTTAGGTGGGACCGACCAGTCTCTGGGGTCCCATGTTGGGCGCCAAATATTAACAACCAGGTTGCTCGCGCTTCCGCCTCGGTTTTAAGTGTCGAGTGGCAGTAGTGATGTTGATTGGTCGTGATGTTTGGCCAATGGAAAAACGCAACGAAGAAAAGGTACTTCGAAAACGTTGACGGCGCGTTACGAATAAAACTGGAACGTTACGGCGCCGAGCCGCGCCGGCGCGATTGAGTCATGTCGTCCAAAAAAAAAAGTTCGTCCGCGAACAACTTTAAAATGAACGAATATTTACTCAAAAGATTCGTTGAGATTGATTTAAATATTCGTTCGTGAAAGGCGCAAGTCTTCTAGGGGGCGTTTGAGTCATGGAAGAGGCGTTAAGATCGCTCTGTACATACTGTACATGCACAAAGAGATGGCAGCTAATTTTAAATAAAGCTCACCTAGACCCTAATCCGGGGGTTTCCGATACCACCTAGTAATACATATACTACGTAGATGAGAGGGAACGCTGCCATTAGACTGCATGGATCAAAACACTCCACGTTGTACAGAAATTATTATCAGTTGGGTTGCTCATTCCTTTGAATGCGTATTGTTAGGTGGGACCGACCAGTCTCTGGGGTCCCATGTTGGGCGCCAAATATTAACAACCAGGTTGCTCGCGCTTCCGCCTCGGTTTTAAGTGTCGAGTGGCAGTAGTGATGTTGATTGGTCGTGATGTTTGGCCAATGGAAAAACGCAACGTTAGTTTTGCTTTGCTTGCAAATTAATTCTTTCGTTTCCAGTCCGTCTTGATGGTTGGTACGGTGCTCGGTCCAGGCATGATCTTCCTTATATTGCTGGGGGCTTTCGTGGCGGTCTTCAACATCGACCCCTGGTTAAGCTTGGTGCTGAACTTGATTCCCATTTTAATCTTCATCTTGGTCTGCACCTTCTCCTCGAACGATAACCTCCAGATAGCGGTCGCGGGTATCTTCAGCGCCGTGTACGCCCTTATCATGTTGGCGGTGATCATAGGCGTGCTGCTTCAAATCACCACCTACGGACCTTTGAACCCGTCCGCCCTGTTCATTTTCTGCGTCGCCGGACAAATGATCTTAGCCGCGCTTTTACATCCGAAGGAAACCAATCGACTGCTATGTGGTCTCATCTACTTCGTCGCCATACCCAGCATGTTCATGTTGCTAATCATATATTCAGTGTTCAATATGAACAACGTCTCCTGGGGGACCAGAGAAACGACCGTCGCGGAAAATCCTGCTCAGGTAAAACGTTATTTAATTACTTGACAGGGGGGCAAGAATGAATAAAGGTAAGGGTTGATTTTAGGCAGGTTCGTCTGGCCAAGGGAGCAAGACCAAAACACGAAGCGCGTTTGACTTCTTCAAAGGTAATAAAGGTGGCGGTTCCATATGTTCGAGCTCGATTAAGTGCGTATGCTGTGCTGGTGGGGGTGATAAAGAAGAAACCCAATGGAAACAGATCAATGGAAATGTGCCGAAAGCGTCGGAGAATACGGAACCTACCGCAAACCAAACAGCGGTGACGGTACAACCAAATCCGGAAGTGGCGGGCGGAAGTCGCACGCAAAACCCACCAGGAATCGTTGAGTGGTTTCATGATCCAGTTTTGCAGAAGAGCGAAGACGGATCCATCAGCAACAACGAAGAGACCTTCTTCAAAGAGCTAATAAGCAAGTATTTGGACCCCAAAGAAGACAGTGAAGTTAAGGTAAGGAAGAAGTACTCGGCCCAGGTGAGTATGCACAAGTAGACATTTCAGAAACGCCTTCAAGAAGATCTGAAAATCCTGAGGGACAAAATCCTTTGGATTTTCTTCATGTCCAACGCCATATTCGTGACTATTTTGTTTCTCTTGACCTTATCGAGAGACCAGATGCACCTTAAATGGCCATGGGGCGCCAGAATAAACTTCACGTACATCGAAGCCGTCGAGGAGGTAAATCACACTCATCGTCAGACCAATTGTTTTCAGTTTACAGTTGGTAGTCTATTTTCAGGTGGTCATATACAAAGAATTCCTCCAGTTAGAACCTATTGGTATGGTCTTCCTGCTCGGCTTCGTAGTGATACTCCTCCTGCAATTCCTCGCGATGCTCAAGCATCGCTTCCGAACGTTTTCGCAAATTATGTCCAACACATCCATTAACTTGCACTGTTTTAATTCGTCGGTAAGTGTTAGAGCACACGTCGTTTCGTTTTTCATACTGAGGCGTTTCACAATTCCAGAAGGGCTCTTTAACTGATAACGAGCATATCAAGAACAACCACGTAACCGTAATCCAACAGCTTCAGAGAGAGGGACTGAACAACAACGATGACCAGGCCATAGAAATTCCGCCGGCAAGGAGAAAGACCGTCAATCGCCTGGAAACAAACTTACGGAGAAACGTCGAGAACGTCAACGATTTGGAGAACGCGTTTAAGAGGCGTTTGGGTCAACTCCGGAACAACGGCGTCGAAGGTACCGCGGACCGCATGTTTCCTTACTTTCAGGGCCGTAGCCAGAATAAATGTTCAGGGGAGGCTTATCGTATTGTAGGGCAGGCTCTATACATTTTTATTATAATGCATTTTACGAATTTCTAAAATATCTTATACAGGGTGGTCCAACAGTGCGTGGGCAGAAGATTGTAGCGTTAATATTGAAAATTTTTGAAATCTGTGTGCACAATAACATACACATTGGTTAGGTGCACAATCTAAAATTATTTAGACTTATACAGAGTGTTCCGTAAGAGTGTGACGATCCTGACATATGTTTTCTTTTAAATGGAACACTCTATATATTATTGCACTATTAGATGTCTCATTATCTGTGGATGAAAATAATATAAGGTCTTACTGACCTAAAGTTTATCGTTTTCGAGATACTGGCAATTTACTGGTAAAAAATGGCAAAATTTGTTATTCCATGAATTAGTTATTTTTAAATATTTTGCTTTGAATTTTGGTGGATACATTATTTAACTATTCGAAAAGAGAAATGTATGATCAACTCAATTTTTTTCCAGGTACTTTACACAGGGTGATTCACAACGCATATTACCATTTTTCTAAAAAAAATTAAATGGAACGCCCTGTATATGAACACAGTTTAAAACATCCCTTACTAAGGTTTCCAATCGTATAAGACTTTTTACATATAGCTCTTAAACTTTGAACGTATAATTTTTTTTAATATATTTCTTTAAAATCTTAGTTATAATTGTAATTTAATAAACAAAATTAATTTTTTTGTGTTTCTACTTGTAGAATTTCAACTTGTAATGACATTGGATGTTCTGTAGTATTTTAATTGGCATTTAAGATCTAGTAACCTGTTTTATTGTATTAAAAACTTTCCATTCTGTTTATTAGGAATAAAGAAATTTTTAGCAAACAGAATTTACAATATTATGGTGGCGGAAATCCACATTTTCTAGAAATATTTCACACAACTAACGGTCTTTTAATAAATGCTTTCATGTGTCATCACTCTAGCCATTTTTTTTCTAAAAAAAAATTAAATGGAACGCCCTGTATATGAACACATAGTTTAAAACATCTCTTACTAAGGTTTCCAATTGTATAAGATGTTTTACGTATAGCTCCTAAACTTTGAACGTAGAAATTTTTTTAATTTGTATCTTTAAAATCTCAACTGTATTGTAATTTAATAAATAAAATTGGATTTTGTTTTGTTTCTAATGCACATACATTTGGGAATAACATTGTTAATAACCTTGAAAATAATAACAGTAGATGTATTTTAATGTTTGAATGAACCTTTAGAACACACTGATTTTATTTAAATTAAAAAAACTATTAAATTGAAATAAATTTAATTTCTTTAAAATCATATCATTGTTCAATTGTTTTGCATTGTATTCATAGTACGAAATATACAAAATACCACAAAAGCTATAACATAAATCTTAGTTAACAAAAGAAAATATAGATTTAACAAACATGCTCAAAATGTAATCCAATTTATTTTATACATTTTAATTTGGCCATTAAAAATATATTAAAATTTATTAATAGTGCAGACATAATACGTACAAATGCAATTCTGAATAATTCTGTTTCATGATCTCGACATCCATAGGAGATTCACTAAACCCATTTATATTCTGGCGTAAAAAAATTGTGAAATCAGATGGAAGTTTGGGTACTCAACTCAAAATTCTTCCGCATTTTATTTATTGAATTAACTATTTAGTTAAATCATTTTCTAGTGTCTTTGTTGTAATATGATGGTACTTCATCATGCTTAAACCACATATTTTAATCACTATTTCGGCGATTCAAAACTCATCAAAAATTACAAGGAATAATTCTAAATCGGAAACAGAAGGTAAGAATCGTCTCACAAAATACACACTTATAATAAAACATGGCTAGAGTGATGACACATGAAAGCATTTATTAAAAGACCGTTAGTTGTGTGAAAAAGTTGTAGAAAATGTGGATTTCCGCCACCATAATATTGTAAATTCTGTTTGCTAGAAATTTCTTTATTCCTAATAAACAGAATGGAAAGTTTTTAATACAATAACAGGTTACTAGATCTTAAATGCCAATTAAAATACTACAGAACATCCAAAGTCATTACAAGTTGAAATTCTACAAGTAGAAACACAAAAAAATTAATTTTGTTTATTAAATTACAATTATAACTAAGATTTTAAAGAAATAAATTAAAAAAATTTATACGTTCAAAGTTTAAGAGCTATATGTAAAAAGTCTTATACGATTGGAAACCTTAGTAAGGGATGTTTTAAACTGTGTTCATATACAGGGCGTTCCATTTAATTTTTTTTAGAAAAATGGTAATATGCGTTGTGAATCACCCTGTGTAAAGTACCTGGAAAAAAATTGAGTTGATCATACATTTCTCTTTTCGAATAGTTAAATAATGTATCCACCAAAATTCAAAGCAAAATATTTTAAAGTAACTAATTTATGGAGTAACAAATTTTGCCATTTTATACCGGTAAATTGTCAATATCTCGAAAACGATAAACTTTAGATCAATAGAACCTTATACCGCTGATAATGAGACATCTAATAATGCAAAAATATATAGGGTGTTCCATTTAAAGAAACATATGTTAGGGTCGTCACACTCTTACGGAACACTCTGTATAAGTCTAAATAATTTTAGATTGTGCACCTAACCAATGTGTATGTTATTGTGCACACAGATTTCAAAAATTTTCAATAATAACGCCACAATCTTCCACCCACACACTCTTGGTCCAGCCTGTATATGAAAAACGCAACAAAGATAAATTATTATTGCATGAAATAATAATCAAAACAGAGGATGTGAAACAAATAAGAAAGCTTTTTAAAAACGAGCTAAAACAGTAATTTATTGACTTACTTGACGTTTCGCATATATAATTATCTCTTGCATCCTCTGCAACTCTCACGAGCAGGAACTATCCAAAAATTAAATAATCCAAACATTCAAAATAATTGAATCGATGAGTGCATAAACGTGTTCAGTCCAAATTTACTGTGTTGAGAAAACAACAAATAACTTTCTCTAGATTTTTATTTTAGGTAATTATTGGCTTCAGGAGGCTTCAGATATCCTTATCTGACACAGTAAATTTGGGCTGAACACGATTATGCACTCGTCGATTCAATTGAATCGCTGATTGCAAAAAAGATACATGTCGATGGAACTTAGTTTTGAGAAAAAAGCAAGCCTGCAGAAAGGGTACATAACTCATTGACAAAGGGCATAAGTCACTGGGTTCGCACATCTATCGAAATTATCGACTCTAAAGGAAGTACTTAGAGCGTAGATGGTCACGTCGTCTTGGTAATGAGTAATGGTACTTTTTCCCCAAAAAAAGAATGTAAACAGGGCCTTACATAATTGCGATTATGTTGTCCTCTTTTAATGAAGAAGAATAAAGAAAGTCCTTCATGTTCTTTATTCCCCGAAAGAAAACGGACACGACTACCTTTTCTAATATCTTCTTTTTATTTCTATATTCCTCCAAATAAAACGGATAAAAGTATCTTCTTTAAGCCCGGTTTTTCAATCACAGGTTAACTCTAACTCTTGGTTTATTTCCATGGTAACAAGTACGAAGACAATTGTTTCCATGGCAATAAACTGAAGGTTAAAGTTAACTTTTGATTGAAAAATCGGCCCTTAATGTCTATTTTTTATTCTTTATTCAGGGAATGAAAAAAAAACTATCTTCTATAGTGTCTTTTTTCTTTGTCGAACGCCAAACAAATGTATTGCTTTCTGCCAATTAGAATTATGTCTCGAGAAACTTGACGCTTTTCGAAAAACGATTACCTATATTGCTCAACAAATCAGTAATTATAATGAAAAGAACGGCGGGCGGACCGAAACGAAAGCAACCGATTTCTAGAAAAGCAAAAGACTACCGGCCAAACTAAAAGTAACCGATAAACAAAAGAAAGAAAAACACTGGAAGAAAAGGCTCGGTCAATGCAAAAGAATAGAATCCGAAACCAAAATGAGCAGACTAAAATAAAAACAACAAATGATTTCCATTTTGGTCATACTAGAAGTAGTTGATAAAAGGAGGCGGGGGGAGGGAGGATAATAATTATTATCTAAAAACAAATGCAATAAGCCAATACCAAAGAACATATTTCTAATATTAAAAAAAAGGGCAGAGCGCAAGATAAACGCAATCATTTTTTTAGAAGAAAAAAATAATAATAGCAAAAAGCGATTGGCCAAACGAAAAACATCGTATTCTGAAAACTAGAGAAAAAGAGAGGGACAAAATAAAGCCAACAGATTCCTAGAAAAACAAAAGCGATCAGTCAAAAAAAAAAACAGATTTCTGAAAAAGAAAATAAAGGAGTCGGGCAAGATAAAAACAATCGATTTCTGGAAAAAACAAAACAAAAAGAAAAACAGATACTATTACAAATGTGATCGGCAAAACCAAAATATTTTTTTAAACTAATAAAAGTCGGTGATTTGTGGAAAAGCAAAACGCGATCGTCCGAAAGAAAAACTCTTCTGATTTCTGAAAAACAACAAAAAAAAGAAGAAACGAGCGAAGCCGAAATAAGTACAATCGGTTTCTGAAGAAATAAAAGGCGATAGGTCAAAAGAGAAATTATTTTTTCTTTTTGAAAAGCGCGCGCGCCAAAATAAAAACAATCGATTTAAGCGTAAATAAAACGCAATTGCAAAAGAAAAACTAAGAAGAAACAAGAAGCAATGGCGACTAAAAGAAGTTCTTGTAAAAAATTAAATCTTCTCATTAAATTACTCCTTATGTTATAATTATAATTAGATCAAGGTCAGAATAAAATGAGTCATGCTATTTTCTAACACAAGCTTTATTTTTGGATTTTTTTCCTGAATATTTGCCTTTCTCTCCCTAGTTGTTTTTTTTTTGTTTCGTTTAACGCTATAATTTAAGTAAAATTATTTTTGGTTATTTGTAAAATTTTTTTGTTTGATATTTTCATTTCATTCGATCTTAATTAAAGCAAAAAACTGTTTGTATTAAAATCAATTTTCTTTTTAAGTGATTAAATTGTAATCTGAGTTTTTCAGTTTTGTTGGTTATGTTTTTGTATTTTAAATTTTCCTAAATTGTATTGTATTCCTAAATTTTACGAATTTTTTAAAGTATTGTTGTATTTATTTAAAAATTTCGACATTTTTGTTTGAGATATTCAAGTAAAGTTTTTATTTGAGAAGTTAAATCAGAGAGAAAGGGAGAGAAAAGGGCGAAGCATTTTCAACAATTCTGAAAATACGCCATTCGAGCAACCGCAGAAAACAAATTGAAAAATCGACTTTTAATACGAAGAGTAGATGTCTGTTTCCGTTCCGAGGGAACGGAGATGTCTGTTTCCGTTCCCTCTTCGTATTAAAAATCGATTTTTCAATTTGTTTTCTGCGGTTGCTCGAATCGCGTATTTTCAGAATTGTTGAAAATGCTTCGCCCTTTTCTTTCTCTTTCTCTCTGATTTACCTACTCAGATAAAAACTTTACTTGAATATCTCAAATAAAAATGTCGAATTTTTTAAATAAATATAACAATACTTTAAAAAATTCGTAAAATTTGTTTACAATACAATTTAGGAAAATTTGAAATACAAAAACATAACCAACAAAACTGAGAAACTCTTCGTATTAGCGCCCCCTCCTCTCCCCTAGCTACGGCCCCGCTTCCTTTGAACTGAAACGAACCGCCGAGTTACGGACCACATGTTTCCTTCTTCTGAATTGAAATTTTCGTGTTTCAGGTTACAATGGGCCGATTCCTAGGGAAATGCTGGTGGCTTTCATTGCGGAAATGTCTCGGGCAGAAAATCGGTCTGCGAGGAACGGTGCCGTTGTACATTTCGGCGAAGATCCTGCGAACCCCTCCGACGCATAGATTTCAATTGTTTTCAGGAAAAAGATACCAAATAAATTTTGTTTTGTTGCACAAAAATAGCAGTCTGTTTTATTTCTATCACATATTTCCTTTATAATTTGAAGAAACGTCAGCAAACATTCTAGCTCATGGTTATTATCGAGTTGACGTGTAGGTTTGGGCGTTCGGAGAAGTCCGTTTGGAAAATTTTAAGGGCATTCATGGAAATATATCGTTGATTCAAACAAAAAATCATTTACTATTGGCTGATGTAAAAAGAGAACCTGAACGTGTCCGGGGAAATTCTGCTACAACTTACCTGTCGGAGTCAGTGAGTAAAGTACAGCTAAAGTTGCACTGCGCTGGTCAACTTAGTGGAAAAGGAGGTGGGCCCTAGATGTTAAAATAAATCGGAGCAAGGACAAATTGTTTTATAACATAGGAGAACTCTTTATGAAACATCACTATGCGTATTATCTTGATTTAGTCCAGGAAGGTGGGGGTAGGAGCTTATTATAATTGGATGAGTTTTGATTGCACCAAATTGCACCAAAAAATTTGAATAGGTTTTACTTTATTCCAAGTTCTTTTACAGTAATGTAGCGGATGCGATTTATTTAATAATAATAATAATAATAATAATATTTATTAGTTCTGTTATCAGGAGAACACGTCTTTTGCATTTACAAAATTCATAAAATACACTGGGCACAATTACAAAAAAAAAAAAAGAAAATACGTAAAAGTTTACTGGACATAATTACAATTCGTTAATCAAATATTTTTTTAATTCCTTTTTATAGGTTATGTCACTGATAATTTTTTTCAAGTAATTAGGTTGTGCATTAAAGGCTAATATTGCACGATAATAAGAACCTCGTTCAAAAAGTGCAGAAGTGTGAAATGCAATTCCTAGTTATCATTGTATTCGATATATCAGAATTTCTTGTGAATAAATTTTTATTATTCCTTTGGAATAATAACAGTTTATATATATAAATACAAGGAACTGCCAACAACTTAAGATTCTTAAAATGTTCTTGACATAATGTTCAACCTGGTAAATTTAACATACATTTTAAAATTCTTTTTTGGTTAATAAATACCCTCTTTGCCGAAGAACTCATTGACCAGAACAAGATACTATATGATATGTAAGATTGAACATAAGCATAATAAATTGTTAACAATGTCTCAATATTTACACTATTTCTGATATTGTACATTAGATAAAATGATTTGTTTAGTTGATTGCTAAATATATTTATTTATTCTTCGAACTCGAAGAGTATCATCAATATTCACACCTAAAAATTTTATGGAATTCTGTTGAGGTAATGATTTATTAGAAAACTTCATATATAAGGATTCAAATTTTGATTTATTAGTAAATATAATCATTTTGGCTTTTTTGCTATTTAAAATCAGGGAGTTCAAGCTACACCAATCTGCCATCATTTTGACTGTATTTGTATTGTATTGTATATTGTATAATACATGATGTGTCATCAGCAAATTGATACAGGGATTGCGCCTTCATATAAAGGTTCAAGTCATTTACGTATATTAAAAATAGCAAAAGACCTAATATTGATCCTTGAGGTATTCCTTGTGTGATTTGTTCCGCTGATGAATATATGTTTTCACGACTTCCGTTTTTAACATCGGTAACACAAACTCGCTGAGTTCTAAGAGTGATGATGATTTATGATTTTATAAGTGACAATGCCTTTCCCCTTAATCTGTATTTGTGTAGTTTATCTAATAATATTTCATGGTGCACTGTATCAAATACCTGTGACAAGTCAAAATATATTCCAGCTACTTTCTGATTATTGTCAAGGTTTTCTAAAATATAAGTTATTGATTGATATATCGCTTGTTCACACGATTTACCGGGGAGATTTACCGGCCGTATTGACAATTTTTTATTATGTTATGCTTATGAAAAAAATTTTGGAGTCTTGCATGAATTATTTTTTCAAAAATTTTTGAAAAGGAAGACAAAAGAGAGACAGGTCTATAATTACGAATATCATTCCTTGAACCATTTTTGAAAATGGGAATAACTTTAGCTTCTTTTAATAGAGTTGGAAATTGCGCACTATCAAACATCAAATTAATTACATCTGTAAGAGGTTTAACAATATACTGAGCGCATTTTGTAATAATAAAGCTTGGACCTTCATCCAAGCCACTGGATGTTTTGGACCGAATTTGTTTAATTATTTTACATACTTCGTCTTCATCAGCTGGAAAGAAGTAGATATGTTGAATGCTATCAATGGCACTAGAAGCACAGGGATTGCATGGAGCTGTTGTATTTTGATTGAGAAATGATTTGTTAAAAAGATAAACAATTTCTTTAGGGTTTTCATAAGCCACATTATTACAAATTAAAGAAATTTCTTTTGTTGATTTCACTTTTACATTTTTGTTTATTTTATAGACTTATTCCCTGAATTTAATATCTTTTGATCATTATAAGTTTTTCTGGTTGTTGTCAAATGTTCTTTCAATTCTTGTTTTCTTAATTTATAATAATTCCATAATACATCATCATTGAAACGTTTGCATAGAGCTAATAAATCTCTCAGATTAGATTGCATAATTCTTATTTCCTGGGAAATCCAGTTTTGTTTTTCATGTGAAGTGTTCTTAATTTTTACTACCGGGAAGAATAAATTAAAATAATATGTGAATATTTTAAGAAATTTTTCGTAATTGGAATCAATTTCTTCCTCTTGCAAGACTGTGTCCCAAGTTTCTGTCTTAATATATTCTATGAATTCATTAATGTTTGTATTGCTAAATATTTTTTTGTAAAGCACTGTATCAGTATTCTTAACAGAAAAATCCTTCTCTTGAGGCTCAATATCAAAATCAATTTTACTCATTTTATAATTGCTTTTTACAAATATTGCGCAACCGCCGCCCTCTTGACTTTTCCTAGTAAAAGAAGATATTAACAAATAATTGGATATAAAAAATTTCTCTAAGCCAATGCTCTGTAAAGCAAATGAATGTCGGTTGCTCCTCACATGATAATAAATCCACCACATTTTTAATGTGTTTCGATTCTGATAAAAAAATTTTAAACTAGAATTCACTGGACTAGAATCTCTTTTTGTTTGATATGAACAAGTTATTTTTTTACTGGTTTTAGGAGTGGTCAGCTTGAATACTCACCTGAAACTCCCTTACCCTGATCATCGCGAAACCACCCCCTTTTTTACAGATATCCCAATCTGCTACTCTTTTGACCAACGAGCCACTGCTGGAAAACGATTTCCTTGTTTGGTAGCTAGTTTGAGTCTATCGTCCCTTAAGCCTAGGTTACCTAGAATAGCGGCACCGTAATATAGCGGCCGTAATATGACGGTGAATAACGTCACATAAAACGTACTAAGGTCATCAAGTACATTTCGTTTCCTAGAAAACGGCAAACGTCACCGTCATCTAAAAATATGTAATAGGTTTATTTAAACGTTTGGAATCCCCTTTTGATGACCCTTCTTTTCTAAATACATATGTTAGTAACGACTGATCGAAATGGACCATTACGAAATATATAAAATAAATTCACATCGTCGCTTTTTCCTGCTTACTTTATGTCACAGTATTCATTCAGTCATTTTTCAAAGTTACATGACGTCATTTACAGTCATATTACGGCCACCATATTACGGTGGCGTTATCCTAAGAAACCGAGGCACTTAGTTTATACGGACCGTCGATTTTACAAAATTACATCTGACAGTCAACTACTAACTACCCTGGGAATAAATACCCAAAACAAAAAGAAACCGAGCACTTGTTTTTTAATTTTCTTCAACGTTTTTAATGAAGGACCACCAGAGACGAAAAGCAAATATTCTGGTGGACTAATTACGGTTCCGTTCCTCGTTAAAGTTTACTTTTTTAAACGAATTTAACGTCAAGAAATTCCGTTATCCAGATGCCGACAGGGTCGTATACTACAATAACTTTTTGGCAATTTATAAAAAAATATCTGCAATATGTTTGAAAATGTTGTGTACTACAAAAGAACTAGATTGATTCAGGCAATATACGCGGATTTCGTATGAGGTGTTTGCGGATAACGATAAAGAATTATGCGGGAGTATGACTGAAACAGAATCAGCATTTATCGGTCATAAACTATTGCTTTTGTTTGTTTGGGTGTGATGATGTACGTCGCCGTTAGACGTAACATTGTGAAACTGTAGAAAAACAGAAAAAAAAATTGTTTCCAAACCAATACAGGAACATAATGTATGTCGGTAATAGTTGGAATGAGTTTTCAAACGCCAACCGTAAAGGCGTTCTGTTCATATTACTTTCAGAAATAATATCATCTAATTTACCTTGACGCAAACAGAAAATGAAAAGGGTAATCGGTCGAATTGATTCAAGCTTTCTTCATTGAAATCTATTATCAAAAAAAAAAAAAAAATAAAGCAATTGCAATTATCTTACACTGTTTCATTTTGCACAATCGCATTTAAAACATGAAATAGAACAAATGATTTAAAACATTCTATTCCAGTTAAAAATGCCGATGGAAAATATTGAAGTGATCGTTTTTGTAAAATATGTAAAACACTTGCGTTTCTATTAATATAATCATTCAATACTATATTCTGCAATCATTCCAAGATAAGCTGTTCTCGTTATCATTGATGCAACAATGTAAGTCATTCTAGTAATAAGAGAACACTTTATAGTTTTTTCATGACTTGAGCAAAACGAGCCATAATTTTGAACTAGTCGCCGGTTTTAATTCTAACTTCTTCAAGTACGGCCTTTTATGTTGCCTCAATTAAATCATAAAATCAATAAGATCCATTTTTTCTGCAGGTTCACAAAACTGTTCAGCTGAGAGCGGTCACTTTAAAGGGGTGGTCCTGGGACCATAAGGTCTTCTATTTTAGAAACTTATAATACTTCATTTTACTGAAAAAGTACTTGAAAAAGTGCAACGAGAACAGAACGAAGAATTACTTCTGTTTTTGCAAAGTTTCATAAATTTGTTGCATCGACGCGCGATGTCGTTGTTAACTACTCCTTGAATTCCGTAACAGAAATTACAACTAATTTGCCCAACTCGATGGAATCCTGTAGTGTCTATTTAAATAATATTCACGTGAATAATAAAAGCATGTTTTTCCGAACAACCACAAAGGAAGAAGTAAAATGCATAATAAGCAGGCCTAAGCTCATTTTAGGCGGAAGGTTTCGTTAAATATACGAGGAACTACTAATATGCTGAAGCGATCATCGTCGGATAAAGTTCTAATCTTTAACGCGTCTACCCTGTAAAAACAAAACAATAAATAAGTCGAAGCTCGAGAAGTCTATGCGGCAAGCAGTAACCACTACAGTTCTGGTCGACTGGATATAAAAACTTGTTTACATAACCGATTCATTCCGAAATAAACTCGCATTGTTTTTGCAGTGACGGCGCTATAATTGATATGAATTAAATGTATTATGCCAGTCTTTTTAAAAGCTACATTAAATATTTATAACGTTTTCATAATTATTAATTTGAAAGAATCTCTAAAGGCAATTATGTTACACAGGTAATTTACATCAAACGGTTGCTTCTGATGCAATGAGCGCGAGGGTGAGGGTACCTCGGGCATATAAGCCGTTCAGCGGCGACGTTGAAATCTACGCCGCTGCTTTGTTTATCTTTATACTGGTTTTTACCAGGTATCCTAGGAATGACCCTTAATAATAAAAAATATTAGATCGAAAAACACACTTGTTTGTCATGACATAAGCACCAAATTAATTAAAGAATTCTCAGATGCTCTTGTTGAACCGTTGACGGAAATAAAATAAATTCTGTACGGGGGTATATCCAGACTGTCTGAAGATTTCCAAAATTATACCTATTCTAAAGAAAGGAGATTCCGTTAACTCCACCAATTACAGACCCATAGCGAGACTTCCGGCATTTTCAAAAATATTTGAAAAACTTATTGCAAAACAAATAACTTTGTATTTTGTATTTCGAAAGGAATGATTATTTCACAAGCGAGCAATTTGGTTTTAGATAAAACTTAAGTACACGCGATGCTATAAGGTCTCTAGTAAATTTCATTATGGAAAATATGGAAAATAACACAATCACGAAAACAGTGTTTTACGATTTAACGAAAGCCTTTGACTGGATATCCCACACACTATTATTAGAAAAACTTGAATATTATGGATTCAGAGGCATTGTGCATAAATTAATGGCATCCTATCTTATAAATCGAGAAAACAGTATGTTCAGCTTAAAATGGAGAAAAGTGAAACTGTAAATGTGAATGAAGTTGTCCCTCAAGGCTCGATATTAGGACCGTTATTTTTCATAATTTTTGTAAATGAGTTGTTTACCATGTCATACTACCTTATATGCGAACGATACAACATTAGCAGAAAAAGCTGAAAGATCAAAATATATAAAACATATAGCAGAAAAGTGATTCAACGCGATGGTTTAGCTTTAAATAAAGAGAAGACTGTTGAAATGAACTTGGAAACAATACATTGACAATTTGTGCAATAAACTTTCAAAAACAATTCAGGCCGCAAGAAGAATAAAATCTATAACCGACAAACTAACAGCGAGAACAGCATACCATGCTTTATTTTATTCCAAGATGTCATATGCCATTGAAGTATGGGGCCACTCTGCGCATGTCAGTAAAGTGTTAATATTGCAAAAGAAAGTGTTAAGGATTCCAGAGGGCGTTCCCCCAAACACGCATTGTAAGCCACTATTTATAAAAAATTACTTTTTTACTGCACCTGGTTTATATATATATATATATATATCGACAAATGCTACGAGTAAAACAAAACTCTTCCTCTTATGTAACTAGAGCTGAAAAACATGGACAGAATTTGCGTACCGAGGATCAATTGCATATAAGTCGGTATAGAATTCAAAGTACTGCATCTCTTCGTTTGGGTCTGCAACTCTATAATAATTACCTGAAGAACTGAAATCCTTAAATATTGCAATGTTTAAATCCAAAGTGAAGTCATATATTATAAAAAAAAAATGTTACTATTCTATTAATGACTTCTTAGACGACACAGGCAGTTACCCCTGAGAACTTTTGTGTGAGTGATTTTATTTTTTTGTACTTGTATGTTTTCTTGTACACCTACAGGTGTTACCAATATTTTTTGGTTTAATTTTTGACTTAACCTAGCATTATGCAAACAAATAGGCAATAAATATTATTATTAGTGAACATATAAAATAGCGACATCTTACTATCGCTTTTTTGACCTAACATTGCAGTAGGATAGACGAAGTCGAAGAAGGGGAGCCGCCGGGAACCATCCCAGCCACCAAGGACGCTATTCCCGAGATCACCATCATCCTGAGGCTGATTGTAGGACGCCTCCCTGCCACCCCATATCATGTCAATTCCAGCCAAAAGCTGCCAACTTTACCCCCGGTTAATCACAGTCCTGGTGAGCCGAACTAGCCTGTCCAGCTGAGACCACCACCGCACCCCTGCTTGCCATATCAAGGACACGCCACTTTGTCCATGACCAAAAGTTCGTTTTTGATTGCAATCAAAAACGATTTGCACAAAATTTTTCTAAAATCTTTCATTATGCTTTGACAGCAAGCATGGCCGCCTTGCATGGGGGACTTATTAGGAGCAAATCCCGCTTCAATTTGTCTATCCTACTGCAATGTCAGGTCAAAAAGCGATAGTAAGATGTCGCTATTTTATATGTTCATCATTCTTACATCGCAATTGCGAATAAGTTGGGCAAGTCGTTTTTGGTCTGCAGTGGGAATGTCGAGCTACGTCTCTGCTGAAGAAGCCCCAAGCAGGGCTGAAACAGCTGTCCAGAGGCTGCTCGAGGTTCTCACTGCAATCAAAAACGATTTGCACAAAATTTTTCTAAAATCTTATTGTTATTGTTAGTAAGTAGTGGTAGGTTCATAAATTGTAGTAGGGGGCGATGCTAGTTTTTAAAACCGCGGAAAACTGACCGCGGGCGGAGAGTTCCTGGAAAGAGTTGCCTTGGGGGTGCTTCGGGGACGCATCTACAGAAAACGACGAAGAGGAGCCCCGAAGGATAGCAGCTCTCGGGCAACTAGTGAGCCCGTAGCAAGCCCCCTGCAATTATGGCAGTTGAATAAAAATATTTTGAACATATAAAATAGCGACATCTTACTATCGCTTTTTGACCTAACATTGCAGTAGGATAGACAAATTGAAGCGGGATTTGCTCCTAATGAGTCCCCCATGCAAGGCGGCCATGCTTGCTGTCAAAGCATAATGAAAGATTTTAGAAAAATTTTGTGCAAATCGTTTTTGATTGCAGTGAGAACCTCGAGCAGCCTCTGGACAGCTGTTTCTGCTGAAGAAGCCCCAAGCAGGGCTGAAACAGCTGTCCAGAGGCTGCTCGAGGTTCTCACTGCAATCAAAAACGATTTGCACAAAATTTTTCTAAAATTATTATTAGTATTATTATTATTGATTAAACATAGGACTTTCTGCGCTTTAATTCAAGATTAACTTTAATCAACGTCGCTGATGCAACTTGGACTTTATAGCGCATTAACTCGTCTTAAATGACAAATAATGATTTTTCCCCGAATTCAAACAAGATTTTCGCTTCAAAGAATACGCAATTAAACCGTTTCGTTTTCTCTCTCCCTCGCAATTTCAAAATAACTAATAATAATTTACGACAAAACAGGACAAAATACAACAAATTTTTCTTTTGCCATTCCTTAGAACTTTTTTTCTAACAAATCGTCAATTTTAAATCCCACCGCTGCCTGCCACCATTTGTAAAGTTCGCAGGTGGAAGTTAAGAAGGGTGGACAGGCATATGTTATACTCACCCTAAAACTTTTTACTCTGACCAAAATACAACCACCCACGAAGAGATCTTCTGTTTGTAGTCTGGTTTAAGGGTAGAGCCGAAAATGCGTCTCCTAGAAGTTTTCCACACGAATGCCAAATTAGGGTCTCTCCTCTCCCAATGCAAATGCAAAAACTATAATTAGCATCCAGAAAGTGGGTATCTAACAAAGAAAATTATAAGAATCTGCGATGTTGTTTATGTAAGATGGCGTCGCAAGTCTGAATGAAAGTTTTATTTCAGATTGGAATTCAATTTTTGTACAAAGATAAATTCGAATCCTCGAAGTGTCATCGACAATCACTAGAAGTTTTTGAATGGTTATTGTTATTAAAGCGTTATCTGTTGAACAAGTGCTGCAACTCGTTACTTCCTTTCGTTTTTTTTTCTTCTTCTTTTTAATTGCATCGAGGACGTTAAAGTGATTTGAAATTGAGCGACCATGATTTCTGCGATCCCCGAAATCGTGACAATACGATAAGCATAGGAACTTAAGATTAGATTGCAACAGTAAATTAAATTTGAATGGAACAAGTGCAATTATTAGTTAGTTGCTTGGCGGGAGAGCGGAAATGAAGATGCCTTTGCGTCCTAAAATTCAAGTCGTCAGATTGTAGTAAGGTGAGTTATAGGCCAGCATAAGTCAATTATTTTAATAATTAACGAAAGTAACCACCATGTCTTGTACGTCTAACTCATAACGACATCGTTAAATAACGAAAACCGTCATATTTTGACCAATCAGGATTTGGATACAACGCGTTTCTATGCGTTGATTGGTCGATTTTCGTTATAAATGAGTTAGTGAGCCTTAATTTTTTTTTGTCTTTTTTAAAATCGGGGCAGCGAACATTATTATTTTTATAAACCTGTGAGGGTTTGGGTGTTGTGGTACGATTTCTGTACTTGCTTTTTTAAGGCCCGACCTTTCACCTCCCTATAAATTTATCTGCCCCATAACACAAAATTCCTGAAGACAATGGTTATCTGCATAAATAAATAATTTTTTAAGGAATGAAGTGGAAATATCGAACCTGTAACATTTTTTTCTGTATAGGTCAAGCCTTAATCTTCTTTCCGAAATGAGTGACGACCTTGAAACACGGCCCGTCGAAAACGCAAACCCGTAAGTGCAGTTTTCTTTCCTTCCTTCTTGTCGTTCGTTAGGGAAATTGTAAATTCCCGTACGCTGATTGAAATTGGATTTAAAGCTGCCTTATGATAAAATAGATTAATAGCCTTTTAAGACACCTTCCTGTTAATCTCTTTAATCACAAGGAAATAAAAATTTAAGATAATTTTTAAATTCTGAAATTTAAGATAAATCTTAAGTCCTGAGGATTAATATAATATCTTTTTTAATCATCCGATCCCTTAGAAGATAAGAAACTTTTCATCGAACTCCCTCCCCCCCCCCTCTCTTGCCTATGAAACTTGAAGTTTAATCAGAATAATCAGCTTCGTGCTTTAACAAGGTCATGACGTTGCTATTACCGTTAACAAACTCCTTATTTACTATTTCGTAAACGAATTGAACGTCTTAAAGATCATAATGAAAATTTGAAAATAACTATTTAATAGAAAAATTTAATAACACGCTTAGTTGTAATTGTATTCAACGTCATCTGTGAGCCAATTAAGAAGTTAATTTTTAGTAAAATTATTAGTTATTATAAGTTTATACTGCTTTTAGTTCAAGTTGGACAAAAGATTATTCGGCGCGTCATATTGAATTGGATAGAGTTCCTGTATATTATAATATACAGGGATTCTAGATTGGACTACTCGCAGTGCCATCTATTGTCCTAAAATGAGAACTAATTTAATCGAATATCGATAATACTTCCGTCTTTATATTCTCAGTAAAAATATAGGAGTATTAAGTGGAAAATATAAGATCTAGACACGTAAAAGTCATTCCGAACGCTACCATTTGTTATCCAAAAGTGAAAACTGTTTTATTAGAATTTCCTAATACCCAATTAAAGAACCAACTAAACTCTCTCCTTCTCCTTTTCTGCTTACTCGAACCAGTGTTGCCAAAACGGGAAAGAAGTCGCTAAATCTAGGGATAATTTCAAATGAAAGGGGAAAAGGGAAAATTGCAAACATTAAAATTAAGGGAATTTTTCAATTTCTTAATTAAAATTGTTCGAAGGAAATTACTTAAAATATTTTTTGTTTTGGAGTTTTCATTTCTTAATGTTGGTGATTATGTCAAGTCAAACCGCCAAGTGTTGGAAGGATTCGTGCTGGTTTTCGTTCCGTCGATTCAGTTCCATGTTGCCAACCGTACGATTGTAGTCGTTTTAGAACGATTATTTGGCAGTTGGTACGATGTACAATTTCGGCGATGTACAAAAAAAATTATAATAAATAGTTTAAATAGCGACACCTCACGATTGCTTTTTGACCTAACACTACCCTAGGGCTGACAAATTGAAGCTAATTTGCTACATAATAAGTATTCTCATGCAAGGCGGCCGTGCTTAGTTTGCAGTGGAACTCTCGAGAAACCCCAAATAGGGCTGAAACAGCTGTACAGAGGCTGCTCGAGGGATTCACTACAATAGAAAACGATTTGCAACAATATTTTCTTTTAATTAAAATTATCTAATTTCTGAACAATTGTAAGCAATTAAAAAAGAACGAGAAACGTTTTTGATAATCGAGAAACCCAGTACAAATGAAAGAAAAACAAATTAAAATTCCTGACGAAAGTAAGTAAAACAAATCATCGATCATAGGTATAAAAGATCTCAAAAAGAATTGTAGATTTAGAATTAGAAAAACAACAACGAATATGTTCTAGGTTAATAATAATTCGAACTTCAACAAATCACTTTCATATAGTACTTATTTACGAAATTAAAATTTCTGAAGAAAGCGGAAAAAAAAACAAATGTCGATCGTAATTATTCGCGAAGGAGAAAGAAGTGCAAAAGAAATCTGATTAATTAATTTCAGAACGGAAAGTAAGAAGAAATGACGATTGTAAATTTCACAAAGAAAAAGCAAATAACGATCGTAATATTTACGAAAGTAAAAGAAATAATTTGAGAAAATAAACAAAACAAAAAGGAAAGAAAAATAAATTATTAATTGCGTGGCAGCTGTCTTCTTTCGAACGATAACGGCAGCAACGACAATTAAATCAGATAACGATAGAAATATTTCAAGATGGAAGATGATTGCAAGAAAAAATTCAAAAAGGGACGGAAATGCAATTATAAAAGCAACAGTCCATCGCAACAAGTGACAACATCTCTCTGGCTTCTAACTTTGCATTGATTTTAATTTCAAATTAAATTTCAAAATAAAAAGTCATTCCCGTGACGGGAATCTAGAGACCCTTTACTTAGAGTCTGGACAATACCGCCATGTTATATCACAACAATTAGCTAGGATTGGGAGGGAAGGAAAGTAAGCGTTACCTTCTCGCCCGTAACGTTTGACAGTTGTCAAATTTCAATTTGTGATATAACAAGGCGGAGCCAATCAAAACTTAGTTACGCTTTGTCCAGACTCTTATTATAGGGTCTCTACGGGAATCATTCTCAAAGCGCCATCTCTTGATCTAAACTGAGAAAAAAAGATAATTTTAATGGAGTCCTGTAACAGTATTTCATTCCTGCTGTCCCAGTCAATGATTTTAATTGCAAAATTAAATTGAAAATATCTAAAATCTTGGGGTGGGATATAGATCTACTTAGAGTCTGGCAGAGTCAGCCATTTTTCAGCGGGAAAACTCTCGTCAGTATCAAATTGACAATACTTTCTAACCTTGCTTGTTCATTTTCAATGTAAAATTCAAATACTGGCGCCAAACTGCACTTCCATTCTTTCTTATGATTGGTTGAAGTAAATTTTGCTGAAATATGGCGAAACCAATTAAAAATCCAGGCCATTTTGCCAGATTCTTACTAGAGGACGCTGTATTACTATAATTTGAAACAAACGTAACACTTAAATACACCAATTTCTTTTAACGAAAAAAAATTCTATTTTATCTAAGAACAACGAAAAAAATTGTAAAAAGTATAGATCACTAATTTTTCTAAATATTTTCGTAAATATTTTATAAAAACTGAATGTTGCAGTATCCATGCACTTTAAAAATGAATATATAACTAATTAATTCGCCTTCACACGCAACCTATTTATGTATCAGTGACGTAGCTATGCAGGGGTGCAGGGAATGCAAAACAACCCGTTGCCAGGACGCCACAGGCGCCTGTTCCTAAAACCTAAATTAAGAAACCAAAACTGTTATTAGCAAGCATAACAATTACAGACGATTTCACATTTTCATGATTTCTAAAAAAAATCACAGACGTGGAAAAATGAAAACTTTTATTTCCAAGATTTGTGATGAGCGCACGCAAGAAAATGAAAAAAAAAACAAGAAATTTACCGAAACGTCTCTAAATTAAAACCGGGAGGATTCAAACTAAAATTCAAAGCAACTGAAAAAGAACTCAATGAATACGTTTCAAACGTTAATTTACAACGTGGCGCCATCTGGTAACCCGCACCTTACGTTCGTAATTCGCCGGGAAAACATTAGAAAAAAATTGAAAACGTTACGAAAGTTCAAGAACAACGTTCCCAAAAAACAACTTCTAATAAATTAATGAAATTTAAACGCTAAGTGGAAAAATTTATTATCTACCATTTGTAGCGTCATCTGTTACCCTGGATCGTAACTTCATTTTGTTTATTCGGGGTGGAAGCCATTGTCGAAAAACACTAAGAAAAATTCAAGAAATAACATTACTAAAAAAAATTTATACTTTCGAATAAGTAAAGTTGAACAGAAATGGGAAGTTTCAAATAAAAGTGGCGCCATCTGTTAATCTGTATACAGTCGTAATTAATTTTGCTCCGTGCAATTTCCGGGAGACAGTTTTCCAACACAATCGAAAACAAATTTCTTCTTCGAGAAAGCGTTTGAGAAACAATTGAAGCGATACTTCCGCTAGTTGTCGGGAGCTTTTCTAATGAACAACAAACATATACGGCGCCATCTGTGACCACAAGTCGTAACTTTGTGCCCCTCATTTGCGCGAAAGCAATTTCAAAGAAGTAACTGATAACTCCGAATAAAGATTTAAACGCAAAGCGAAAAAAATCATTAGTGCTTGTAGCGCCATCTGTTACCATGGGTTCTAACTGAAAATATTCAAGAAATAACGTTGCAAAAAACAATTTCGAATTAACTTGATTCATTACAATCAAAAACGATTTGCAACAAAAAAGTTTTAAAAAATTATAATTATATGTTTAAACAATTGTAAACAATTAAAAAAGAACGGAAAACGTTTTTGATAATCGAAAAACCCACTACAAACGAAAAAACAAACAAAAATTCCTGACAAAAGTAAGTAAAACAAATCATCGATCATACGTATAAAAGATCTCAAAATGAGTTGTAGATTTAGAATTAGAAAAACAACAACGAATATGTTCTAGGTTAATAATAATTCGAGCTTCAACAAATCACTTTCATATAGTACTTATTTACGAAATGAAAATTTCTGAAGAAAGCGAAAAAAAAAAACAAATGTCGACCGTATTATTCGCGAAGGAGAAAGAAGTACAACAGAAATCTGATTAATTAATTTCAGAACGAAAAGTAAGAAGAAATGACGATTGTAAATTTCACAAAGAAAAAGCAAATTACGATCGTAATATTTACGAAAGTAAAAGAAATAATTTGAGAAAATAAACAAAACAAAAAGGAAAGAAAAATAAATTATTAATTGCGTGGCAGCTGTCTTCTTTCAAACGATAACGGCAGCAACGACAATTAAATCAGATAACGATAGAAATATTTCAAGATGGAAGGCGATTGCAAGAAAAAATTCAAAAAGGGACGGAAATGCAATTATAAAAGCAATAGTCCATCGCAACAAGTGACAAAATTTGAAAAATCCAACCAAATATTTCATTCATTTTTTTTTTCTTATTCTTATTATGCGCTATTTCGAGATATCACGATCTTTGTTGTTAAAATACGATTTTTTCGAATTTGATGAGTTGGCAACACTATTTATGATTGCTGCAAAGTGCAAGGTTAGATTGGTTTGATATTCCTTTTTCGTTTGTCAGTGGGAGAAAAATTTATAAATTTACTTGTTTACGTGCGTTAATAAAAAAAATATGAAACACATAAAAATAGAGAAAATAGAGTTTTCATCGAACCCCTCTCTCCCCTACTTGAAGCTTAAAGCTTAATCAGCTTCGAGCTTTAAGAAGGTCACAACTTTCAACTACCGTTAACAAACAAACATCTTTTTATAAACGAATTGAACATCTTGAAGGTGATAATGAAAAGTATAAAGTAACTACTTAATAAAAAAATTTAAAAACACGCTTAGTTGTTATTGTAATTCTATTCAGCGTCATCTAGGAGCCAAAAAGGAAATTAGTTTTTAGTAAAATTATTAGTTATTATAAGTTTATACTGTTCTCAATTCAAGTTGGCCAAAAAAATAATTCGGTGCTTCATATTGGATTGGATAAAGTTCCTGTATATTATAATATGCAGGAACTCTAGGTTGGACTACTCGCAGTGCCACCTGTTGTCCCAAAATGAGAACTAATTTAATCGAATATCGATAATACTTCCGTCTTTATATTCTCAGTAAAAATATAGGAGTATTTTTTTAATTAAGCCGAAAATATAAGATCTAGACATGTAAAAGACATTCAGAGCGCTACCATCTGTTGTCCAAAAGTGAAAACTATTTTATTAGAATTTCCTAAAACGACATTTCATCTTCACGCCACCTTGAAGTTCTCAGTAAAATCTCTCTGGCTTCTAACTTTGCATTGATTTTAATTTCAAATTAAATTTCAAAATAAAAAGTCATTCCCGTGACGGGAATCTAGAGACCCTTTACTTAGAGTCTGGACAATACCGCCATGTTATATCACAACAATTAGCTAGGATTGGGAGGGAAGGAAAGTAAGCGTTACCTTCTCGCCCGTAACGTTTGACAGTTGTCAAATTTCAATTTGTGATATAACAAGGCGGAGCCAATCAAAACTTAGTTACGCTTTGTCCAGACTCTTATTATAGGGTCTCTACGGGAATCATTCTCAAAACGCCATCTCTTGATCAAAACTATGAAAAAAAGATAATTTTAGTTTCTTCGTTTGTTAATTGGAGAAAAATTTATAAATTTGCTTGTTTACATATGTTAATAAGAAAAATATGAAACAAATAAAAATACTTTTAAAAACGAGCTAAAAATTTAATTTATGAACTTATTTGACGTTTCGCAAATATAATTATTTGCTTTATTACAAGCAATTTATTAACGTACTTGACGTTTTGCTTTATCGAAAGCAAATAATTATGTTTGCGAAACGTCAAATAAGTTCATAAATTGATTTTGTTAGCTCGTTTTTAAAAAAGTGCTTTTATTTGTTACATATCTTTCTGCAATTCTCACGTGCAAGAACTATACGAATAAGAAAAGTTTATAAACAAATTTTATTGTTTTATTGTAATCGTGTTTTTAACTTCAACGTCCTCTTTAAATTTCCCTAATTAATTTAGGGAATTTTTGGGGAAACACTGCTTGTCGAAAAAGTAACTTTTGGTCGATTTCATTGGCAACACTGACTTGAACCCGCCTCTACACCCGTGCCACCATTTCCTCATTCTTCCTCTTGGTTAATTTTTTTCTTTTTTAATTATTTCACGGGCAGACCTGACACCCAGGAAACAAGAAAATGGGACGTCTTCAAAGATACGCCGGAAAAAGTTGCAACAGGGACTGAACACAATTTCTTCGACTTTTTAGAGAAACTGGCCAAAATGTTGACTTACATCATCACGTTCATGATGGTCCTTGGTTGCGCAGCTTTGTCCAAAGGAACGCTCCTGTTTATGACGTCGCAGATCGCCGATGACGTAACAAGACCCGTCTGCGAAGGACCTGACGGTAAAAAGCAACCCCCAATTGGTCCTGATCATTTGACCACTTCACTGTTTTTTTTTTAGGACCATACGATCGGTATGAAGTGTCACTGGAACCCAGACAGAAGATCGCCTGGATTTGGATGATAACGTTCGTGTTCTTCGTACCCCAAGTCGTTTTATTCCTCAGGTCTTTAAGGATCTTAATTTTCAAGACGTGGGAGTGGCCCAGGATAATGGAAGTCTTCTCAATTTTCATTACGGAATCGCTGCAGACCGTGGGACTTGCCTTGCTGGCGTTTCAAATTTTGCCGAACTTGGACGCGATCAAAGGGGCGATGTTGACGAATGCCGTTTGCTTAATTCCAGCGATTCTCTGTGAGTAATCTTGATGATTCAATTATTTTTCATTTCCTGAACTATGTTAGATAGATTTGTCTGATTCAAAAGAATTCGGAATTAGTGCCCCACGCTAAAAAAAAAGGAAAAACATAAGAAATAATAAAACGATGATGAATTCGGTATTAGTAGGGAGAGAAAGAAACGCGCGGCTAAGCTTGAAAAGCTTCAGGCGAACATTGCACCTTTTTTCACTCTCTCAGTAGTCGACGGCTTGAATCTTGTCATAATGTCACGCTAAGGGTGCGCCTCCACCCTGTCGCGGTAAGGGGGTAGCGTAGGGTTTTTAGAGGGTAGAGCTTTAAACACAATTATTTTAAGAAAATTGATACCTTTTATTAATGTTAAATGAAGTGGGGATTTTTCGTAATTGAAGACGGGGTGGTTGCGATTCGGGTCGTCTGTGGTTAGCTCTGGCCTGGCCTGAAGACGTACTTCGCGTCCGGGCTGTAGCTGCGGTGCTTAGGTCGGCTCGTTGCGGCGTTTACGCTATCAGGGACGAATGACCTCAGACGATCTTGTGGCCCTGGGCGAAGTGGCGCGGCAAGCAAGAGTGCGGTGATGGCTCCTCGTAACTGGAGTTGACCGGGTTGAAATCGACAGCTTCTGGCTGGAGGTTGACGGCGGTGGCAGAGAGTCATCCTAAGATCGACGTCAAGTTGCTGGTGATTTTGGGATCAGCATCCTAGGTCTTGGAATGGTTCCGGGTGGCTCCCCTTCTTCGAGATGGCAGATGATACCAAATCGGAGTCGACTGCCTGTCTAAATTTTACTCGCACTTTTTATACGCAATTTTTTATTGATTGCGTTATTCGTAACATACCCGACGTTCAATTGTATTGCCTACTTGATGAAATCGTTTGCCCTAGAAACAAGAACTGTGTTATATCGGTTTACCTCACGCATTGTTATGACACTGTTGAAGTTGCCCTCGATTTCATAAGCCCGTGCGTTAAATAATTTCTTTATATTATTTTTTTAACGGAAAACTCCCATCGTGACAATAATTTATCGTGACTATATGGCCTTGTCCGCTTCTGCCACTTTGGGATTCTATCAAAGTTACTTCTATGATATTTTATAGTTTCGTGGTTAGGTTTTGTCAATACAGCTTCATTCCTGGGTTTAATAATATTATAATATTTTCTACAATAATTGTTTATGTTCTTTGTGATTTCCCTTCTTTTTTAATTGGCAAGGTCATTCCTTTTTCCTAGTCATCCATCTGGGCTTCATTCATAATTTATAGTGACACTTGTTTTCCTGTTTTTCTCATACATTTCATCATTTCGGTCGGTCGTTATTCTATTTCGTCTATATGGTTTACCGTTTTTCAATTTTCGTAAAGCTCCTTTTACTTCTCGCATTGTTATTGCCTCTTCGTTGTTTATTATCTAAACTGACCAGATTTTAGTTTGGGTAAACCCAATCCAAGCAAACCATCAAAATAACTGCATTTAAATCAGGGGTTCCCAACGTTTTTTTAAAGCTTAAACAGCGACATCCTACGATCGTTTTTTGAACAAAAAGCGATTTTTGTTCAAAAAACGATCATAGGATATCACTGTTTAAGTGAATATCCTTAATCAAGAAGTCGTATTGGTTTGCATTGGAACTCTCGAGCTAGGCTTCTGCTGATGAAGCTCTAAATATCTTCATTTTCTAAAAAAGAAACTTGCCCTATTCGAACTTCTGAACCGCGATTTCGTCCTGATATTCTCAGTAAAACCTTTTTCTTTTTTTCTAAATCAAATTGAAAACAGTATTAATTTAGACAGAAATCATTCAGGGTACCATCTCTTGGCCAAAAGAAAAAAATCATTTTAATCGAGTAATATTTCATCGCTGCGTACGCATCAATAGCTTTGTCTTCTATCTTTGTTATAGCTATTTCTGTTCAACATTGTTTCATGAGATTTTTTTGCGTTTTTCAGTCGTTTTGAAACGGTTTGCGCACGAATGACTAGGACAAAGTTGCGGCTCGTGGTAACAGATGGCGCCATAAATGTTTATTAGAAAATATCCTGAAAACTCCACGTTAAGCGAAAGTACGCTTCAAATGTTTCTCGGAAGAAAAAATATATTTTCAGCTGGTTTGAAACTTTCTGAGAAATTAAAGAGAACAAATTTAATTGCGTATACAAATTAACAGATGGCGCTACTTATATCCAAAATTTCTCGTGTTCCAGCTATACTATACCTTTCAACTTTACTTATTTGATATTGTTTCTTTCGTAACGATATTTCTTTAATTTTCTTAGTGCTTTCCAGTTTCGAAATTGTTCCCCCCACAAATAAAGAGAACCAAGTTACGACTCGGGGTAACAGATGGCGCCACAGAGACTCGTAAATCCTTTCGCTTTGCGCCTAGAAATTTATTTATCCGAAGTTGTTTTCAGAACATTGTTTTTGAACGTTCGTAACCTAACGTTTCTCCTTTTTTTCAATCTTTTCCTTGCAAATAATAACAGATGGCGCCACATGTGTCATTCGAAATTAACGCCTGAAACATATTCTTCGAGTTTTTTTTAGCGTTTTCAGCTGTTTTCCGGCAATAATATTTCCAATAATTAATTCTCCCATATTTTAGGTATTTAAAGATGTTTCAGTAAATTTCTTTTTTTAATTTTCTTTCTTTTTTCATTTCCTTTCTTTTTTTTGCTTATTTCGTACGTGCCTACATACATATATTCTATATTTGAAAATATATTCTTATCACTATCAAGATCTTTGAGAGATATAAGTTTTCCGCGCTTGTGGATCTTTTCTTTTCAGAGATTTTGATTTTTCTTTAGCCTTCGGTCAGGCGCCTGTGCCCCTATAGCTACGCCACTGTAATCAATTCCAGAACGTCTGATATACAAAAGGTACATTGTTTCCGAAAAGCGGGATTTTTTTAAAACTCTGCGGGATGTGGGACAAAATGTTATAAATCGGGACTGTTCCGCCAAAATCAGGACATATGGTCACCTTATTATTATACTTTTTCTGTTTGTAATTATTTCTTCTTCTTCTTCTACCTCTGCCCAGAAACTTCTTGACATTTCTCACCATCTTTTCATTATTTCTGTTAATGCATTTCCTTTTGAGTCTTTTATGTGCATTGGTTTGTTTTTTCTTCTTCTTCATATTTTCCTGTTAGTTTAAAGAACTGTTTCCGGTTGCTTTTACTGTCTTCGTCTCGTTTTGTTCCATGTTTTCTTTTTTGCTTCAAGTATCTTCCTGCTTACGATTTCTCTTTGTCTAATTGCCTAATTTTTCATAAATATTTAGTAAAAATGTTAAATTTCAATGTTCTGTCTTTATTTACCTTTAATAGTGTCCATAACAAATTATAATGAATTTGGATTAAACCTCCTAACCAAAAAAGTTTTTTTAAAACTATACATATACGTATTTCGGCAGCTGTGCTGCCATCTTCAATAGATGACTTCTTGATTACAAGAAAAGTGACCACTTCTCTTTTCAGACAGTTTCTCCTTTCGTACATGTTGGTGTTTATTTTCACATTATGCTTTTGTTTCTTGCTCACCATGTGCTTCACGTTTCAATTTTGTCTGTTTGTCCTCTTTTGTTTTTTTTTTTACTTTCCGCCGGAAAATTGTCGATCATCTTTCACTTCATGTTTTGATTTTATCTCTTTGTTCTCCTTTACTTCTTTTTGTTCAAATATTGTTTTCTTTTTAATTTCACGTCCAGAGGGCTGTGACTGGCACGCTTAAATCTGCAATAGTATACACGAACGTCAAATTAAAATGAAAAAAAAAAAACATAAGTTATACTGTTGATGTTATTTTTAGTTTCAGTTTTTTCTTGACTTTTTTTGAAATAACTTTCAAGCAGTTCACTGCGCTTCTTTTTCTCTTCTTTCCTGCGTATGCCATGGTATAGTTTTTACCGTATTTGTTCTTGCAGACATTCTTAATTTTTTGTTAGTGTTTTTTTTTCTATTCGTTTTCTTTAGCCGAAAAATCGTTGATAATGTTTTGTCGTATTTGTCGTGTGCCTTATAATTTTTATCCTTCATTTTGTTTGTTTATTCACTTTTGTTTTTTTTTCTTTTGTCAAGTTTACGTTTTATGCCCCATTAAGCTATTTGCAATATCATTTCTTGATCGTATTAGTTTTTCATAACTTTTAAAGAGCGCCCCACGTAATCATTATTTTCTTTGTTTCTCGTTGTAATTTTTATTCCTTCATTTATTCCTCCTGCAAGTTTTCTTTGCTTTTCGTTAGTATTTTTATTTTATGTTTCCTGGAATGGTTGATCTTATTTTGTTTATCGTTTCCGTATTCTACTTTATTTCCATTTAGTTCGTACTCGAAAACTTTAATTGCAAAAGTTATGGGGTTTTATGCCCATTAGCTTTTAGAGTTATCACAAGAAACAAAAAGGGTACCGCAAATTGCAAACAAATTTACTGTTTTATTTTAGCTACAAATAATATCAACTTATAATTTCTGAATTATTATTGATCATTGTTGTAAAAAAAAAATCGTAGAAAATAAAAGCAACCTGTGGAAAAGTCAATAGTGCGATGAGAAGAACGAAAGAAATAAATTAACGATAAAATGCAGTTCGTAAAACAAAAGATCACAAAACAAAATGAATGAAAAACGACGAACTACAATGTACTTTAATTACTAATCATACATTTTACGTTTACCTTGACCTTGAGCGTCTGTATTGTACACGATGCTTAAATAAATGATTTGATTGAATGATTGATTGATTGATTGATTGATTGATTGATTGGAAAAAGCGTCAATAAAATGCGAAAAATCAATTCAATTCAGACTGAATACAGAATTCAACTCGGTTCAGAACTGAACTAAACTGAGAAATCAATATTCGATAAGAGAAGCAACAGATAAATAATATACATAGTACGAGAGCATAAAGAAAAGAAAAAGAAACAAAAGAAGATTGACAGTCAAGCTGAACAAAAAAAGCAAATGAATATCCAGACGGAAAAGTAAAAAAAAAATACTAGAAATAAAAGACAATCGTAAAGAAGCGTCAATCAATAAAGTGATAAAAAACAATTTGATAAAAATCTATTTGGTAAAACTAAACATAAGATAAATATAAAAGCATAAAATGAAGAAAAAAAAAGGAACTACCTACCACGATGCTAAGATGCAAATAAAAGCAAACCCCGCATTAAACAAAAGAGAACTGTAAAAATATGTCTACAAAAAACCAAAAATTATTTGATTAAAAAGTAGAAAATGTCAAAGAAGAGAAGAAAACAGAAGAAGAATGGATAGACAAAAGTAATAAATAAATGAAAAAACGGCCGAAAACTCAAGAAATTGGCAGGAAATATAAGATCGAAATACAACAAACGAACAGTGAATAAAACACAAATTGTCAATTATAAAATAAAATAAAAAAAAAAAACAAAAGAATATGTATAATATTAGATCTAGATGCATGTCGTTATGTGAACACACTAACAAAAGTAGCGCAAAATAAAATTTTTAAAGGCTAAAAAATCTAAAATGTAGCCCAAATAGCGAAATTTAGGCTACATTTTAACCCTGGTTCGGATAAATTATAATTTATGCTTAAATAGTTAAAATAAAAGAAATTAAATGCACATGTGGCGTCATCTGTTACCCTGAGTCACAACATTGTACTCCTGTTTTACCGGAAAACGACTGTAAACCCTAAGAACGTTCTGGAAACTACTTTGTATAAAAAATAACATCTGTGGCGCCATCTTCTACCATGAGTCGTAACTTTGTTCTCTTTATTTGCGGGGAAACAATTTGCAGGCTACTGAAAATGGCTAAAATAAAAAAAAATAAGAAATAATGTTACCAGAAAAGTTATTTTAAGCATGGGCAGCGCCATCTGTTCATCCGTCGCCGCAATTGGTTTTGATTCCTTTAAATTTTGGTACACGGTTTCAAAACAGTTGTAAACAAATTTCTTCAAGCAAGGAAATAGTAAAAAGCGCTAGTTTTCGGAAGAGCTTCTCTAACCTATAATTTTGACAGCTCTTGTCATTTTTTTAGAAACAGGATAATCCAAAAGATATTAAGCACTCTTGATTTATTTAGCATTAGCAATTTTCTTTTTTGTTTTACTTTCTTGGACTCGAAATAAATATTTCCTCCTCTTTATAATTCTTTAACCTGTGCTTATTTGTCATAATTTTAGATTTTTTTTGTTCAATTTCATTGCTGGCCTTTTTTTTATCTGAGCTATGACGTTGACTGTTGACTGTTCCTTAATTTATTTATATCATTTCGTGCTTGCTTTTGTGTTCGCGTAATAAAAATTTATTTCACACCACTATTTGAATGTCTTTATGCAACGCTAAAAAGGTCTGATATTGAAAAGCTGCAATGTCCCGCTCTGAATTAGAACTCTCGTCATTATTTCGTTTTATTATCATTTATTATTCATTTGTTTATCTCTATCTTTCACTCTTTCACTCTCTATCTTTCGCCGCTGATTACAATCTGTTAGTGTTTCATTAATAATAAATCCTTTAAATAAAAATGCGGATTTTCCGGATTTAAAACACGATCGACTGCTGAATATCTTATCGCCAAAGTATTTCCAGGAGCCTATCTGTTTCGGCAATACCTTATCTACAGAGGAGAGAAATTTGTATCAACAATTGATGATTGATAATTCGTAAAACTAACAATTCAAATGATGTACATACTTCAAAGCGGCGAAACTTCGACGTTTAAATTGATTTTCGGAACTCTTCGATCAATTACAGAGTTGTTGTTTTTTTTGATTATGTGACGATCGAATCAATCTGGATTACGAATATATCGGGCTGCATTAGGTAATAGCGTTGTCAAATCTATCCAAACAATAGTCGACAACTGTCCACAGAAAAAAGAATCGCCCATAATCGTCAATTTCCTACAAATTGAATTTATTTTTTTAATCACAATTTTATGATCACAAAAAAAAACAAAACAAAATACGTAAAAATCGATGTACAGCGAGACTTCTGAATCGACTGTAATTATAAAAGTTTTAAAGTAAAAAAGTCGACTGAAGCCAATCTAACTGTAAACAATGAAAGCAACAGTTTTAAAACCCAAAAAGTAAAAAGTAAAATATTATGTTAATTAAGGAACGAATAAAGCGCAGCTCGAACAAGCTCAAGGTCAACCAAACTCGATCCAACAACGAAACGTAACTCTCTATTTAACCCAAGCAAAAGTTAAAGAAACACAATAAAAAAATTAAAATAAAAAAAAAGTAGACAGGAATTTTTTTTTTAATTTCAATGTTCCCCCTATCCAACTGAATCCAACCTACTATCGAAGGCAAAAACTTGTAGACAAATACAGATTCCTGTAATTCTTCTTCCTCAAAATGGCGATGTTTAAATACGACTTCAACGATTTTACAAAAGTTTTAAGCCTGTCAAGGCTGAAAGCTTTCAAAATTCTTAAATGTCGTCTGCAAAGAATTTACTGTCAAACAAAGAAAAGAAGAAAGAATAATTACGTAGGAATCTACTATTTTTTTGTTTTAGTCTGTAAATCCATTCAAACCAAGTAAAAAATTAAGGAAAAAGAATATTTAAAAAAATTAATAGCAAAAACAATGTTAAAATGAAGCCCAACAAATCTGAAGGTCAACCCAACTCAGCTGAACTCAACCTAAGTGAATTGAATTGGAGCAAAATATTTAAAATGCCAAAAATTTAATTGAATTAAAGTGCAAGAAATTTGAAATTAAAAAATTTAAAAAAACGATTGAAGCGAAGTTCGACCAATAATTTTTTGGGAACCGCAGGATTCGTTCAATTCGACGAAACACCCCCCAGTGGTGGAGTTTCAAAACCAGAGCACAGCACGGGGCCTAGAGGCGAAAACTCGGCCCAATAGGAAAAGCCTAAAGGAGAGCAACACGAAAGAACGCGAAACACGAATTTAATTAGCGAACGACAGCAATAACTCACCTGGAGAATCTACTAATTGCCAGGAAGGAAAAAGCGCGTGAACACATTGGGGTTAACCACTTCAAAATCGTCCAAAGGCCGTGAGTTATATTTCTCCTTCATAAGGAAAATATTCCGCAAACTCAATGAAAGACACGCAGAACACGTGTGGTTTATCCAAAACCTAAATAAGTAATAAAGTGTCACTAATTCGATTCGGAAAGCGGGGGAGACGAGAAACAAACGTAAAGAAAGAGGGATCCAGAAAAGTCGAGCAATCCGACGAAATGTGACCTAACAATTAACGTATTGTCACGATGGGGGTTTTTCGTGATAAATATTAAAAAAAATTATTAAAACACGGGCTTGTGAAATCGAGAGCAACTTCAACAGTGTCGGAATTTAAAAACAATAAATAACACGGGTCATGTTTCATAATAAAACATCGGTAGAATCGCTGCAACTGGGGCAAGCGATTACATCAAGTGATACAGAGAACACAGGGCATATTAGGAATAATACAATGCGCGAATAAACGAAAATTGCGCATAAAAAGTGCCGTTTAAAATTTAGACGGCAGTCGAGCCAAGCGCGACTCGGTGGGCATTAGTCCAAAGTCGAAGAAGGGGAGCCGCCGGGAACCATCCCAGCCACCAAGGACGCTGTTCCCGAGATCACCATCATCCTGAGGCTGATTGTAGGACGCCTCCCTGCCACCCCATATCATGTCAATTCCAGCCAAAAGCTGCCAACTTTACCCCCGGTTAATCACAGTCCTGGTGAGCCGAACTAGCCTGTCCAGCTGAGACCACCACCGCACCCCTGCTTGCCATATCAAGGACACGCCACTTTGTCCATGACCAAAAGTTCAATCAATCAAAAACGATTTGCACAAAATTTTTCTAAAAAATATTTTGGTAGAAGACGGTGTTTCCTTTAAATTAGTTGGGTAAGTTGCCTTTTTTTTTATTCTGGGTCGCCCTCGAAGGTACCTCAAGCGACTGCTCTACCCGAGCTACCCCCTAGCGGTGCTCCATTACTCAGTATCTATTTTTATGAACACTTGTGTTTTGAAGCTCTACCATCTGCCACCCTACGCCATTCCTCCACTTACTTGACACGATGGAGGCGGTACTCTGTCAGCGCAGCTTGCTAAGGGGACCAACCTCGGTACGCGTGACAATATCAAATTAAATGTCAGAGGTGAGGGAAGCTTTCGAAATTTGAGTGAGCAAAGATAGCAAAAACTTTTGGAAATGCAGCAACAAAAAAAAGGTGCAGCCGATATCACGCCGACCGGAGGAAAATAAAACGCAATTTACTTGTTGAAACCCACGAGAATAAACGATTCGATTCTCAACGTTTCTTTCATTTGTACATCAAAATCTATTTTTAAAAAAGAATCTAAGTTTCAATGAGAGACGATCCGGGCAATTACGATTATAAATGTTTACGTTTCCACCCCCTAACAGCAATTAAAAGCGTTTTCGCTTGACCTGAGGATCCGGCAGTCCTTAAACTCGAGCGCGATTTTATTACCCGTCGGTAGAGGAAAAGACTCGACTCCGGTAAATACACTATACAGAGCGTCCCAAAATAACAGATTAATGTAGGATAGCACTGCTGTTTTTACTTTTAAAACCAGGGTTTCTAATTTGGAAACAAGAACAAGAAGTTTTATTAAAATATTCCTGGTTGCAGCACCACCTACCGTAGAGGGCCGATTTAAGGCAAATAAAAATAATAATTTTGAACAATGAGTAACGTATTTTTTTAAGTACCAAAAGGAATTTTGTATTACACGAAACTTTGGTATTTTCGCTGCCACCAAGCATCTGATTTTAGGACTCTGATTAAAATCTTTAAAAAGGTCAGAGGCTTTAGAGTTCTTCAGGCTTTAGAACTGTGCACAGTCGTCTTGCAGTACTGAAAATAATAAAATTAAGGAAAAGATATTGTTACTAACTAAAAAAAAAAAGAATTCATTGAAACAAAACTGTATATATTATTATTAGAACTTCCGCTTATACAAAAAGGGGGTGGGCAAATTATACCTGATATTCAGCGCGAAGCCACCTTTAATCTAAGGTAGGACTCCGCAGCAGATTCTTTCTGGTGTCGCTCTTCGGTTTGGATCTCCGCCTCTCCTGATTATGCACTACACGCTCGCACAAATTAACTTTGTTTTTAAAATTAAAAAAAAATTGACAAAGGAAATATTAAATTGAACGGAACGAACCACAGAACATTTCAGTCAAGGGGGAACTTAGTTAAATCAAGGATGAGAAACTAGTCCATACTTGAAGAGTGATGAACGAACATTAATTAATTTGCTGTCTCCTCTCCCAGGGGGCCATACAGCCTGAATCTTATCTCAAAATTAACCCAGTGGCCGTTGCCACCTGACGTATCCCGTCTGAACTACTCTTTCTGCGTGGGTGGAATTACATTCCTCTCGGTTTATTTCCCACGCGACAGTAAGAGAAAAAAATGTTATTACAATAATGTTTAGTTTCAGGCACGGCAAGTCCTTGACAAAAAGAATTTAGACATTCGCAATTTAGATTCTTTTACAAGCAATTAAAAAGGAATACGCCAGACTTATTTAATAATTACGAAATATACATTAGGAGTAAAATTTCGGCCATTTACATGAATTTAAAACTGCAACATAGTTTACTCTAATGTAACCTGTAAATTCTAAAGTATCTGATTTGCTTCGTCAACGTTACTCATGCACACCTAATAGGTTGGTTGAGGTTTCCATTCGGGAGAAGTATATCTGTGGAAGACTGCTTGTGTAAAATATTAAATGTCCTAAGTTCTTTACACTGTAATGTTCGATTTTACAAATTCAATGTTAAATGACTCAAAATTTGCTTTGCAATGTAAATATAACTATATTTTTAGGTTTTTTCTTTTTTCCTTGTTGAAATGACATGTCATATCCACTCACTAAATAGTGGCCTCAATGACCAATAAATATATTATTATTATTATTATTATTATATTATTATTACTGTATTATAATAATGTTGTAGGTCTTGTCTCGAGGTACAAGGAAGAAGAGCTCCTTTCAAATAGGCTCCTGGAAATCACCTTAGACGTCCTGTCTATTGTATTTCAGGCAACAGCACTCATAATTTGGCCGGTTTTATACAGCAGCAAGATCGCCGATTGGACACACGTCTACCTAATTCCACTATCGGCGATACTGATTTCTTTCGGCTGGTGGGAAAATTACGTCTTGGAAGATTCGGCCTTCGCGTTCATCCGAAACCTCGCCAAACCTATTAAGACCTTCGAAAATGGTCGCTATTTTACTTACTTATTTACATCGGTTTGGAAATGCGCCCTGTTTTTTGGATTCATGTTCGTATCGCCTCCTGATGGTGTAGACCGACAGGCAATGTTCTACGATTTTGGAAGCGCGTTCGCTGATCACTTCCTGAGTACGACGCCTACTGTAAGTCAAAACGTAATAGTATTTCTTGATTGGTACCTACTGAAAAATGGAATTTTTAGGATCTGCAACAGAATCAAGGAGGACAGATTGACGCTTACAGTCTCACACCCGTCTGGGTCTTCCTCATAAACATAGGGGCTTCGTATCTGTGCTACGCCTTTGCAAAATTCGCTTGCAAAATCCACATCCATCGGTTTTCTTACGCTTTCCCAACAATTCTGGCGATGCCTGCGACTGTAACGGTTCTAATCATAATGAGCGCGGTGTACGTGCAAAATCCTTGCACGTATTATGGTCACATACCAGTTCATCTGTTCTACAACGTACCTCGAGAAGGCCATTTGAGCTTACTCACCGAAGACCACGTTTGGATATGGCTGCTGTGGTTCCTGTCTCAAATCTGGATCACCATCCACATTTGGACGCCCACCTGCGAAAAGCTAGCATCCACAGAGCGTCTGTTCGTGCGACCGTCGTACGACCCCTTTCTAATAGATCAACACTTGGCGTTGAACAGGCGACGACATGACAAGTCCGATCCAAAACCACGCGATGACGACCAAATATACCAAGAGGAGACAACTATGATTAACGACAACACCGTAACAAGGATTTACGTGTGCGGTACCATGTGGCACGAAACCAAAGACGAGATGATGCAATTTTTAAAGTCGATCATGAGGCTCGATGAAGACCACTCTGTTAGGAAAGTGACAAAATATGGCACATCCGATTATTACGAGCTTGAGAGTACTAGGCAAAGACAACCCTGATATACCTCCAGATTTATTTATCCTGCTCTTATTTTAGCTCACATATTTTTCGACGATGCTTTCGTGCGCACCTCTCAAGATGATCCCGATCCTCAAATCAATGCTTACGTGAAGGATTTAATCCGGGCTGTCAGTGAAGTTCACGCGGACGAAACTGAGGTTTTGCCCCCTGAAGTATACATGATGCCTTATGGGGGTAGAATCGCGTGGACTTTGCCCGGGAAAACCCAAGTGATCGCTCATCTGAAGGATAAAAAGAAGATCCGGGCCAAAAAGCGTTGGTCCCAAGTCATGTACATGTATTACATCCTCGGGCATAAGTATAGAATAATTCTCTTTTTAAGATTGAGGCGCTCGGCGTTTACGCTAGCATTTGTAGATTGATGGAAGCGGATTTGGAATTGCATCAAAAAGAACTGCGCGCGAAGAACACCTACATTCTCGCTTTGGACGGCGATAGTGATTTCCAGCCCAAAGCAGTGCACTTACTGGTGGAGTTGATGAAAAAGAACGAAAATTTGGCGGCGGCATGCGGACGCATTCATCCTAGAGGCTTCGGCCCCATGGTATGGCACCAAAAGTTCGAGTACAGCATCAGCCACTGGCTGCTGAAAGCAACGGAACACATCATCGGTTGTGTATTATGCAGTCCGGGTTGCTTTTCTTTGTTTAGGGGCAAAGCGCTTATGGATGATGGCATTATGAAGAAATTCACGTTGAAATCTACTAAGGCCATGCAATGTATCCAACAAGATCAAGGTAAGCCCTTATTTTTTTTTTCTGATCAGTTTAATGCACATGATTTACAGGTGAAGACGGTTGGCTATGCATACTATTGCTAAAAAGAGGTTTTCGCGTAGAATACTCGGCCGCTTCCGATTCTTACACGTACTGTCCGGAAGGTTTCGGCGAATTCTACCATCAGCGCCGCAGGTGGATTTCGGCGACGGTGGCAAACATTTTTGACTTACTCTCAACTTCCGGGCAAACCAGACGAATGAACGACGACATATCTTTGACGTACGTGGTTTATCAGGTAAATAATCGATTATACCACAGGAAATCCTATGGATTCTTTTTTTTTTTTCGTTCCAGTGGATCATAATAACTGGAACTATACTCGGTCCCGGATTGATCTTCCTCCTGCTGATGCGGTCGTTCGTGTTGATTTTCAACATCGGCTTCTGGTTAAGCCTGTCGTTGAATTTGCTCATTGTTTTAATCTTCATCATGGTCTGCATCTTCTCTTCGAACGACAAGCTTCAGATATTAGTGGCGGGTGTCCTCAGTGGAATTTATGGTATTATTATGATTATGATACTGGTGGTAATACTGCTTCAAATGCCTACCCTTGGACCCCTGGCCCCGACTACGCTATTCATGTTGTGCGTCGTTGGGCAAGTCGTTTTAGCTGCGCTTTTACATCCGAGGGAAATCACACGACTGGTGTATGGCCTTGTTTATTACGCCGCCACCCCCAGCATGTTCATGTTGCTAATCATCTACACTGTGTTCAACATGAACAACATCTCTTGGGGGACGAGAGAAGTCACCGTCACTGCTTCGGTAAGCCATTTATTAATTGTTTTGGCAAGGTCAAATAGACGATCGAGCTGGTTTTAGGTAACGTCCAACCAAACGAGAAGCAAAGCAAAAACACGTATGCTTAGCTTCTTTAGAAGAAACAAAAATGATGAAGACACGGGTCCAATTAACTGCGCTTATAGAGGGGAAGACCAAGGCAAACGGATAAACATCGGTGAAGAAAATCTACCGGAAGCGACTCGGCAACCAACCGGTGGAGATGATGCACCAATCACACCAGAAATGGGCGCCATCGAAGAAGTTGATCGGACAATGTGGTTTGAGGACCCGGTTTTGCAGAAGAGTAAACTTGGTTTCATTACCTGTAACGAAGAAAATTTTTTCAAAGGGCTAATAGAAAAGTACCTGCATCCCAACGATGACAGTGAGGATAAGGTAAAAGATGCATTTCGCCCAGGCAAGCAGATACGAATAAAAATTTCAGGCACGCATTAAACAAGAACTGAAAAACCTGAGAGACAAAATCGTTTTGATTTTCTTCATGTTCAACGCCGCGTTCGTCACCGTTTTGTTCCTGCTGACCTTGTGGAGAGATCAGGTTCACATCAAATGGCCGTGGGGCGCCAGAATAAACTTCACGTACATCCACGACGCGCAAGAGGTGAATTACACTCGTGCAAACCATTTGGTTCGATTGATAATCTTCTGATTTCAGGTAGTCGTATACAAGGAATTTCACCAATTAGAATCCATTGGCATAATCTTCTTGTTCGGCCTCTCCGTGGTACTCCTCCAGTTTCTCGCTATGCTCAAGCATCGCATCCGAACGTTCTCACAAATAATGTCCAACACATCCATTAGTTGGCCCTGCTTTAATTCACCAGTAAGTACCAGAACACTCTTCATTCGCATTTTTGATTCTGAGCTATTTCAAAATTTCAGAAGCGAAAACTAACTCACGAGGAGCATCCGAAGGATAAAAGTCCTGGGATTCAACAAGTTCAAGGAGGAGAAGGGCTGAAGTACGACGATCTCGAGGTTGAATTCACGCGGGTCCAGTCGCAAAGAAGAACGACCGTGCATCATCCGGAAGGGAATCTTGAAAATACCAACGCCGCCGAAGGTATGGCACGTGTATTATCGCTCGGATCGGAAACTAACTCCTGCATTTCAGGTTATAACGGACCAATTCCTACGGACATGTCTCTCGGGAAGAATGAGCCTGTTGTAACCTTCAACGGAACTCCTACGAACCTCTCTTACGCATAAATTAAATTATTTAAAAAAAAATAAAATAAAATTGTTTTATTGTAGCAAAACCACAATCCTTTTTAGTTTAATACTTTGCAACTTCCTTCAGTGCTTTCGGGTGTAACTCGGTGGATGACCAACAGAATAGTTGCCAAGGTGGAAACGGTTAATATCCTGCGGCTGACTACCAGAATACTAGAGGGGAGCGATTCATACCCTGTGAATAACCATCCAAGAATACTTGCCAGGGTGAAACGGTTAATATCTTGCGTTTGACCAGCTACGAAGGAATTGCGGGTTTTCCACACCAAATGGGTTATGACTCCGCGGGGGACCAGCAGAGTGATCGTTTCGTCTTTCCCCTTTTATAACGATTTGCACCTCCCATCTGTGAGGTCGCTTGAGACGGGGCAGCGCAGTCGATGCATGCTGGAGCGAGCCGGGTCAAACAATCGGTGAAAGATCACGCGTAATTACCTCTTCATTACAATTTTACAAGATCATTGTTCCGAAACAAAACAAAAACTTACAGAAAACAAAAGAACATTGTAATCCAGAAATATAGAATTAAATGATCAGAAAACTAGAGAAGATTGACGGTTCTCTTTTAACAGAGAACAAAGGAATTATAAACGAAGTGCAACTAAAAATAGTAGACTAAAGAAAAAACAAAAGAAAATTAGAGGGACAACATTGAAACGCAAAGAACAACAAAAGCACTTCAACGATTGATTGGTGGAATGATCGAAAATCGGAATTATTTGATTTTGTTTTGTAGGAACATCAGTGCTGCTTTTCAAATCATTCAGCGACTCTCTCTGGTGATGTTGACGTGTCGAAGGGAAAGAACCTGCAAGAATTGTTTGAAATACAAACAGCTGCACTGGTTGTTTCAGTTGCGTTTAGCTTTGGTATGGTTTGGAAAACCGTTTTCCAAAAGGCACTCTGTGTATTATTGAGTTTTGCATCGCATTTATTTCCGATGTTGCAATGATTGACCGGGCGACATGGATCTGTGTGAAAGTCTCGCGTTGTATTTTCTCGTTCGCTTTCCTTACGTCGAAGATAAGTTTTTACCATCGTTTTCGTCGCATTATGTACAATCGGATTTTTGATAAACAATTTGTACCACGCTTTGATTTAATTTTGCGGTGCAATTCGCAGATTGTTTCTTGCGTACGTCTCAGAAAACCCCGGTAATAAATCGTCCTACAAGTTTCATTCGCTGTCTCGGCATTCTTGATTATCTTAAGTATACTTAATCGGCCCGGAGTTTCTATTTTTAGCATCGATTTCACAATCGTTTGCAAGCATTTGCAACTGAATTTTCGAGTTTTGCGTGGGAACCAGATTGAATGTTCATTCTAAATGGCGGGACGATCATAAAATCAGGCGACGTCTCAGTTTTTGAGTTATACTGTCATGACCCTGAAGAATTTGAGGGTCGCTAGGGTTTGCTCAGAGGCAGCACTTGCTAGTTAGTAGCGGAGGTACCTTAAGAGAATAATAAAAAAAACATACGTACCTTACAGAATCTGTTTATTATAAAAACCTATGGAAAAGTCTCCTTCAGCAGGCAAGGTCCGTTTTTTCATAAGCGAGCCGCTGGATGCTTCTACGTTAGTTCTCTCTTACCGGCACCGATCTGTCTCTCTCCCAGTAGCGTTTTCCGAAGCGAATCGTTTTCCCATCAATTCTTACGACTGCAGAGTTATAACAGTAATTTATTTATTTACCTTAGGCATCGTTTGTGGCAATACGGTTCTGCGATTTTAAATTATTTTTTGTACACTTGTTATTTCGACGGAAAGATTAAATTGCGTTCACATTTGACATTTCATGCCATTGGTCTTCTTTACGTCACCTTATACTCGGTTGGCTTTTGTTCACGTCCAGATGATTTCGATTCGTTCAAATCCTCCCTTTCTTCGTTGGGTGTAAGGCCAGGTTTGGCTTTGTTAATTTTTAACGTGCCTGAAACAGGTAGTCATCGTTGTGATGTCCCCACAGAAATCTAGCAACCCTTTTAAAGTAGAGTTTGTCTTCTTTTGTCTCTTGTCATTTCCCTGCTTTCCATCCATGTTTTTCCATCTACTATTCATAATTATTCTGATGTGTTCTAGTTCCTTTTGGTCTTCAAATTCTTTTATTTATTTTTTTCACTTGTCGGTCATAGTCCATCCTGGACAGGTACCCAAAATATTTAGTTTAAAGGGCGGTAAATTTCTTTCTCAATTTATCGGATATTTTTACTCTCGAAATTCTTTTCAAGAATCTCATTTTTGCTTACCATCTTCGTTGTGGTTTAGAAATTTGTTAAGTTTTTCTTCTTCTTCTTCTTCTTCTTCCATCGTTCTTCGACTGTTAGTTGTTTGCTTACCATCTTCTTTATGATTAAGAAATTTCTATTGGTAAGTGATCGAAGTAATCTGCCTAATTCTGCTGTCAAGTTTTTCTTCTACTTCTTCTTTCATTGTTCCTCGACTGTTAGTTGTCTTCCTCAAGTATTTATAACTTTGTGATATGTTTGTTTGCTATTCATTCTGACTTATAAACCTTCTTCTTTCGCAATTTTATCGAAATTCACTCGTGATCTGTATGTAATTATTGCTTTTTAGCTTCAAATTCATTCCAGCTTTGTAAGCCTTGTAAACCCTGGGTTTCGAGTTCTTTCACTCTTCTTTGCCTCTTCTTTCCAGTCCATGACGCTTACTTCTCCTAGATCTTCTCTAACTTTCTCCGACCATGTCTTTCTTCATTTCTTCCTTTTTTCTCCACCCATTAAAGTTCTTCTAGCCCACTTATCCTCAAACATTCTTCAATTTCTATATTTGTTCTCCTTCTGAATTCGACATACAATTTAATTCCTTTGTAAATTCAATTCCTTCGTTCTCACACTCTGTGTGTTTTCATTTTTTTGTTCGTTCTTTACGTTTCACAAGCGTATTTATTATTGTTTGGCCTCGAACATGGTTCTGCAACTTTATTTCCTTTTGCTACTTGTTCTTTTTTTTATTTCTCTGGTCTCTTTTCCTTTGCATGTTAGTGTTAGGTACCTTTATAAATACATTAAATCTTTTTTTTTTTATTTTTGCTGCTAAGTTAGTTTCAACGGAACTACATATAATTTTTTGTAGTTGTTTCATGCTGTTTTATTCTCATTTTGCAAGGCTTGTTTAGACTTGTCATCAAACCAGAGATTTGTTCGTCATTTCCGTCGTTTCTCTGTGCTGTTGTGTGATCTGTGTCCACTCTTCCGTTGCTTGTTCTTTCTCGACAGTGTACCCCAAAAAGTGATGAAGGAATCTCTCTCCCCAAGGGTAGACCAACCCAAAATTGTTGAAAAGATGCTCAATAAATGAACAAAGTTCGTTACGGCCAAAAAAGCAATTTCCTCACACAGTCGAATGTCATATACGGTGTACAAATCCAAACAGACACCCTAAAGGAGTGTTCGGTCGATTTTTTATTGAACAAGAGAGTAGGAAAAAGAACAATGCCCAAAACAGGGCAACCTTTGCTTCTGCGAGTGGACTCTGGCGTCTGCGCGCAAAAGCGTAACATGAAACAATGTTGAATTTTAACATCCGCAAGAGCGCAAGTAAGCAAAACAAAAAAAAAGATAAAAATATAACATGTGACGCGTGAAGCGCAGAAACGTTCAAAAATGAAAGCTAAATACACTTCTGCAGGAGTCCGCCGCGCGCACAACCAGCACGACGCAACCCTGCCTTAAAACGGAACGTCATACGGGATTTCACGGCAAAAAGTCGAAATCGCAACAAATATTGGCGAACTCACTCCTTCATCACAAAAGAAAAACCATAATACTTGTTCAAAATGTTCTACAGACGTCCTGTCATAACTTTTCCGTTCTCTTGCCTTTCATTTTGTTCTTACTTTTGTCCATACCAATTCATCGGGCTTCCTAAAATAGGAAATTGAGAAATTAACAATTCCGTAAATCTAACCCAAGTCAAAACGAATCGAGGACACTGATGAATAATCGAATGTTTGAGCAGGTGAAAAGAGAATCAAACTGATAATTCAATTATTGTAAAATAAATTCAAATCGAATCAAGAAAAGAGAAAAAACGATCGCTTTATAATTGCAAAAAAGTGAAATAAAGTAAAATAGCATCAGAGATTGTAATTTTTAATAATAATAACATTTAATATATTTAATAATAAAAATTTACATTTGAAAGGGGGTCGATAGAAATTTTTATTTTCTTGTGGGGGGGTCTGTACTTAAAAAACGTTGGGTGTCCTTGAGCTAATACCTACAAACATGAAGAGGAAAGGACTTGAAGCTCGGCCCGCGCCCCTGTCTTACCCCTTTATTTGTTCGGAATGGTTTGGATATCATATTTTTCATTTTTGCTCGATTCTTTGGATTGCTTAAATAATTTTTAACCAAATCTTCCTTTCTTATACAGGCTGTTTCATATTTTTCTCTTTTCAAACTGTCAAATGTCGATCAATGAAACAGAAACAAGATACCTATCTTATTTGTAGCAATCAATTTTTCAATTATCTGTTGTAAAGTATTGAAGAAATTTCCTTGTATTTGTTGGTCCATTTGGAATCCATTATTAATTATCATTTAACAAATATAGTAGTTCGTGTGTATAATTCCATTGTTATGATGCTTGATTATATCCTTAATGATCCTTTTAGTGCATTCATTTCTACGAATTATTTAGACACAGGGCATTTTGTTTATAATTTTCTCTTTTTCACCCTTAGTTTGGCTTATGGCGTCGCGTCGGATCTTCTCTGGCTGATGGGTTCGGATTGGACTTGGCAACTTCGCAAAGTCCTCCTTCTGTTATTTCAAAACTGTTTTCCTCTTTTGTTAACCTCCTTCCATTTCTGTTTTTTATTTTGTGAAAAGACCTAGATCTTCCCCATGAGAATTTTTATTGTTGCACAAAATAAGTTTCTGATGCAGCAACTATTATTTTGGTAGTTTTTATTTACCCCTCCCCCCCTCCCTTCCTTGCGCATTCCTTAATCAATTATTAGAAAATGTTGTATGAGACACATTTGATAGAAGAGATTGAGGAGTAGATTCCACGACGAAATGTTCTTGGCTTCCAGGAGAAGATGCGTGAGTTTCAAGACGTCCAAGCGGATTATGTTAAGATGGGCCGTGGGCTAACATGGAGATGACACGAAGGAAGCGGAAGATAAGGCGAAACGATTTCTGCATGAGCGTAGTCTTAATGCTGACCAGTTTGCACACAACAGTTATCTTCACGGTAATTACAATTAATTAGCAACCGTAACGTTTTCGGGCGCTTAACACCGGAAATAGTTTTGCAATTGGTAAAGTCTTAAACATCTAAACCTAGTGACGGATCCACCATTTTTGATTTTGCTATAATATGTCCTATTTGTTAATATGTACTTTGATTTTAACAGTCATTCTTGATGCAGAATTAATACAGTTGAAGTTATAAGGTGCGCACACACCCTTCAGGTATGTTAAGGACCATACACACTTTGGTTTTACCCCTATGTCACACTGATATCGAAGTCGTTGCATAAATTGAGTCAATTCCTTCGATCCTCTTTTCGTCTTCTTAAGATTAGTTGGAGCTCCTTTGTTTTCACGTTTGAGTAACACCCACGCCCGTCACGACTGAAGCTGCTGGCTGTGTGTGGGTAGAAAACGCAGAAGGAACATCGGAATTCACGAAGCCGAGATCGCCGAAAGAATTGCTTATGGCTTAAAGTGTTAATTCGTTTCCGGAAGAAAAACTGCATTGTTACTGACTTCGAATCAAACAGAAAATCCAAGCAAGGAAAAAAACGTTGGTCTCAAATTATTATACACATAAAGACACATCCGGTTTTTTTCGGCATGGTCGTGGCCAGGTACGGGTGCTTCTTGGAATTTAGCCGGCACTTACACATATCTACGTGTAATCATAGCTTGGAGGAAATGGAGACATCGTGTTGTACGTAATATGTTATCTGATTCCACTTAGGACCCGCTTTAATCTGAGGATGTATTAATAAATCATTTGTATCTGACGTAATTCTAGGAAATTGAGATTACATTGCACCGATAAATTGATTTTGCAGTTAAACAACATCACTTAGGTGCCTGATTACCATGGAGTAAGGAAGGTACCTTTACCTACCTACCTACCAACTTACCCACAATTTGAGTCACATCCTAGTAGGTAAGTAAGTCTTCCTTTTATACGTAATAAGTAAAATTTGATAATATATATAAAATCTTGAACAAAGTGAGACAATCAGGCAATGAATGTCCTTTGGTTTATTCGGTACTTGTCGATTGTTACTTTGTGCGCAAGATTTTATACCTAATATTGCAAGATGTCAAACGGGCCTTACCCAAAATGAAAAAAGTACGGTTATGAATTGTTAAAAGACAAATCTTAGTGATTGCGAATAATTATTAACAAAAAAAGATGCAAATACTCTATATGCAAATGGCGCATGTGAATCGACAATGTTATAAGTACAGGACGGGATTATATATTTTGTTCAGTTTATTTCCAACGAGGCGGTGTGCATTCACGCGTCGCTGCAGCATTATACATTTGCCGTCTCGTTTGCATTTAATCGAACAAAATATACAATTCCGTTCCCTGGTTAAAAGCGTCTTTTGCTTTTTGATTGGGAGTAACTTTCTCATTGTGTCTTTAAAATAGACGACTTTTTGATGAACCTGTACTAGTTTAAGTGTGTATTTCCGTTATTATTAAAAAAAAATGTTTATCATGTACTTAAAACTATGTTTTTTGTTTGTACAGGCCAACCAAGAAAATGACTGGCGACCTTGAAATACAGTCCGTTCGGAACACAAGCTCGTAAGTGTCTCCTTCCTTCCGGTCTCTCATTTGTGAATGTTATCACTCGTAGATCACCGACTTATCCCCATTATCTATCACATGTAATGCTCATGCATTACGGGATCAATTAAATTAATCAATCAATCCATCAAGAAAGTACCTTTGATACTCAATTTGAAGTAGCTCTTATAAATACACTTGAAATCTTAAATTAAATTTGGGAGCCCGTCAACGTTAGTATTAGTATGAATCTAATCGGAGTATCTTATAATTGGTCATTAGTAACTATCCCTTAACATATCAACAAGTTTCTGGTTCTAAAATTTGTCAGCAAATCACTGACGCGCATGCCCACTTGCTGAAAGCAGAATGTAAAAAAGTAATTTTTTAAAAATCACCAGACCTATTGTACAAGAAACAGAAAATTGGGATGCCTTCAAAGAACCGCCGCAAAGAGTTGCCGAAGATAGTTTCTACGACTTCATGGAGAAACTGGCGAAAGTTCTCACTTACATCATCACGTTCACGATGGTTCTTGGCTGCGCAGTTTTGTCCAAAGGAACGTTCCTTTTTATGACGTCGCAGATCGCCGATGACGTAACAAGACCCGTCTGCGAAGGACCAGATGGTAAAAAGCAACCCCCAATTCGTCCTGCTCATTTGACCAATTCACTTTTTCTTTTCCTTTAGGACCATACGATCGGTATGAAGTGTCACTGGAACCCAGACAGAAGATCGCCTGGATTTGGATGATAACGTTCGCGTTCTTCGTACCCCAGATCGTTTTGTTTCTGAGGTCTTTAAGGATCTTAATTTTCAAGTCGTGGAGGATGCCCGGAGTAGCAGAGGTCTTCTCCGTTTTCATTACAGAATCTCTGCAGACCGTGGGCCTCGGCTTGCTGGCGTTTCAAGTTTTGCCGAGCTTGAATGCAATCAGCGGAGCAATGTTGACGAACGCCGTTTGCTTTATTCCAGGAATATTATGTGAGTAGCTTTAATCACTTCGGCACCGATAGCGGGCCGTTATTTCCGGAAATATAAGGGCCAGTTGTACAAAGGCGGTTTAAACTCAAGTTTAACTGAACCAGGTTAAAAGTAAATAAATTCGCATAGACGTAATAGACGCATAGACGGTAATTAATATATTAATAAATAAAATTTGATGCGATTTTGTTCGTATCTCACTTTGAACCTGGTTCAGTCAGTTTAAACCTCCTTTGTACAAGTGATCCTAAGAGCACGTTGCAAGGAGGTTTAAGCTGACGCTCAACTGAACGGGGTTTAAAGTGAGCAAAATTTTATTTATGAATACATTAATTGTCATGTTATGTCCTTAATATTTTATGCGATTTTTTTTTACTTTAAACTTGATTCAGTTGAGCGTCAGCTTAAACCTCCTTTCTACAACTGGCCCTATAAGTTGTAAGATACATCAATTAATTAATGAAGGAAATTAAGTAAGTCAGCTTTCTTGTATGTTTACTAGTAGGTCGCTTAGCTTTTCCTTTTCATCTTATTAATCTTCTTTACCCCTCATCTTATCCATTGAAATAATTTTCCAGTAATTACCTACGAACAAAGAAGTTTGTGATGAATTGTTCCAATTTGTAAAAGTAATTCGAATGCGAAATGTCTTTTAGGTCTTGTCGCGAGGTATAAGGAGGGAGACGACCAGAAAATCCCCGATTCGAACAGGTTTTTGAAAATTACCTTAGACGTCCTATCGATAGTATGTCAGGCATCGGCTCTCATACTTTGGCCAGTTTTATGCAGCACCAAGATCGCCAACTGGACACACATCTACCTACTTCCATTGTCGCTGATTCTTATTTCTTTCGGCTGGTGGGAAAACTACGTATCCGAAGATTCGGTCTTCACATTCATCCGAAACCTGGCCAAACCTGTCAAGACATTCAAAAATGGTCGCTATTTCATTTACTCATTCGTATCGATATGGAAGTGCGCCCTGTTTTTTGGGTTCATGTTCATATCGCTTCCCGATGGTGTAGAGCGACGCGCTATGTTCTACGATTTTGGAAATGCGTTCGTTGATCACTACTTGAATACAACGCCTACTGTAAGTCAAAACGTAATAGTATTTCACGATAGGTAGATACTGAAAAATGGAATTTTCAGGATCTGCAACAGGATCAAGGAGGACAGATAGATGCTTACAGGCTCACACCCGTATGGATCTTCCTCATTAACATAGGCGCTTCGTATCTGTGCTACGCCATTGCAAAATTCGCTTGCAAAATCTGTATCGATCGGTTTTCTTATGCTTTCCCAACAATTCTGGCGATGCCTGTAACTATAACGGTTCTAATCGTAATGAGCGTGGTATACGTGCAAAATCCTTGCGCGTATTATGGTGATATACCCGTTCATCTGTTCTTCAACGTTCCTCAAGAGGAGTATTTGAAGTTACTCACCGAAGATCACGTTTGGATTTGGCTGGTTTGGTTGCTATCTCAAACCTGGATCACCATCCACATCTGGACGCCTACCAACGAAAAATTGGCGACCACAGAGCGTTTGTTCGTGCGCCCAATGTACGATCCGATTTTAATAGATCAGCACTTGGCGTTGAACAAGCGACGACATGACAATTCCAATCCAAAACCACATGATCGTAAACAGTTATACCAAGAGCGGACAACTACGACTAACTGCGATACCGTCACAAGGATCTACGTGTGTGGTACCATGTGGCACGAAACCAAACATGAGATGATGCAATTTCTAAAGTCGATCATGAGGCTTGACGGAGACCACTCTGCTAGAACAACGGAACCAGCAAAATATAACACTTCTAATTTCTACGAGCTTGAGAGTAGGTTATGACGAGCCCGATTTTGCTTTAAATTTATTTACCCCTTTTTTTAGTTCACATCTTTTTCGATGATGCTTTCGAGCGCACATCGCAAGATGATCCCCATCCTCAAATCAATGGTTACGTGAAGGATTTAATACAGACCATCAATAAAGCGGCCAGTGAGGTTTACAAAACTGAAATGGAGCTGGCACCTCCTGAAAAATATCAGACGCCTTATGGAGGGAGACTCGTCTGGACCTTGCCCGGTAAAACCCAGATGATTACTCATTTGAAGGACAAAAAGAAAATTCGGGCTAAGAAACGATGGTCTATAATCATGTACATATATTATTTGCTCGGGCACAAGTAAATAGGTTTCCTGTTTTGATTGATTGGGGCGGTATTTACACTTGCGTTTGTAGGTTAATGGACTTGGATTTGAAAGTACAACAGAAAGAACAGCGCGCAAAAAACACCTTCATTCTTACCCTGGACGGGGATGTCGATTTTGAACCCAAAGCGCTGCATTCGCTGGTGGGGTTGATGAAGAAGAATGAGAATTTGGGGGCAGCGTGCGGACGCATTCACCCAGTGGGCTCTGGCCCTATGGTGTGGTATCAAATGTTTGAATATTGCATCAGCCACTGGCTGCAGAAAGCGACGGAACATATCATCGGTTGTGTATTATGTAGTCCTGGTTGCTTTTCTTTGTTTAGAGGCAAGGCTCTCATGGAAGATAGTATTTTGAAGAAGTTCACTTCGAAATCCACTAAGGCAATGCATTGTATTCAACAAGATCAAGGTATAATAGAAACGTTTATTCTTTTTTTTATCGATTTAAAATCTGCAGGACTTAGAGACGTATACCATCTATTATTTACAGGTGAAGACGGTTGGTTAAGCATATTGCTTCTAAAAAGAGGTTACCGCGTGGAATACTCGGCCGCTGCCGATTCTTATACGCAGAGTCCTGAAGGTTTCAGCGAATTCTACCATCAGCGCCGCAGATGGATATCGGCGACGGTGGCGAATATTTTTGATTTCATTTCAACTTCCGGGCACACCAGGCGAGTAAACGACGACGTATCTTTGTTGTACGTGTTATACCAGGTAAATAAATCCCACTCGATTAAATCAAGAAATCTTAAGTGACTCTGTTTTCAGTCGATCTTGATAAGTGGTACCATCCTCGGGCCCGGATTGATCTTCCTCATATTGCTGAGGGCGTTCGTGGCGATCTTCAACCTCGATCCTTGGTTAAGCTTGTTTTTGAATTTACTTCCTGTGTTCATCTTCATCATGGTCTGCGCCTTTTCTTCGAACGACAAGCTCCAGATATTAGTGGCGGGTATTCTCAGCGGTGTGTACGCCCTTGTTATGATCGCGGCGCTAATAGAGCTGTTGATTCAAATCCCTACCTACGGCCTCCTGGCTCCGTCTACGCTGTTTTTCATTTGCATCGCCGGACAAATCATTCTGGCTGGACTTCTCCATCCGAAGGAAACAGGTCGATTGTTGTGCGGTTTTGTTTACTACGTCGCCATACCCAACGTGTTCATGTTGCTTATCATATATGCCGTGTTCAACATAAACAGCGTCTCTTGGGGGACGAGAGAAGTTACCGTCGCCAAAAAACCCACCCTGGTAAGACGTTAATAATTTTTCAAAGTCAATTGGATTGGGAAAGTTGATTTCAGGGAGCGTCTTCTACGGAAAAAAGCTTGAAGCCTAAAACACGCGCGTTTAGCTTCGGAAGAGGAGGCAAAGTCGATGTTAGCTCTAGTGGATTCACGTGTTCGATTAAGTGCTCTTGTTGTACTGGCAGAGACAATGAAGAGGAAGACGTCCAAGGGAAACAGAACGACAACAGAGATGAAAATCTACCGGAAACGTTGAGTGCAGAATCTAGAATAAACCAAATGACACAAACCGACGTGACTACGCAACCAATAGCAGAAATGGCGAGCGGAGACGATGTACAAGTCACAACAGAAATGGCCGCCACTGAAGACGTTGGTCAGACAACGTGGTTTGATGACCCGGTTTTGCAGAAGAGTAATTGCGGTTTCATCAGCTGTAACGAAGAAAATTTTTTCAAAGGACTTATAGAAACGCACTTGCATCCCGATGATGACGCTGAGGATAAGGTAAGAGAAGCATTTCGCCTAGGCAAGCAGATACGAATAAAAATTTCAGGCACGCATTAAACAAGATCTGAAAAACCTGAGAGACAAAATCGTTCTGATGTTCCTCATGTTCAACACCGCATTCGTCACCATTTTATTCCTGCTGACCTTGTCGAGAGATCAGGTTCACATCAAATGGCCGTGGGCCGCCAGAATAAACTTCAAATACATCGATGACACGCAAGCGGTAAACTACACTCGTGCAAGCCGATTGGTTCAGTTGATAATCTACTAATTTCAGGTGGTCATACACAAAGAATATCTTCAATTAGAAGCTATTGGCATGATCTTCTTGTTTAGCTTCTCAGTGGTACTCTTGCAGTTCTTCGCTATGCTCAAGCATCGTATCCGAACGTTCTCACAAATAATGTCTAACACATCCATTAGTTGGCCCTGCTTTAATTCATCGGTAAGTTCCAAAGCACTCTTCACTTTTCAGTGTCTTTAATACTGAGCTATTTCAAAACTTCAGAAGCGAAATCTAACTCACGACGAGCGTCCGAGGAATAAAAAGCCCGTGATCCAACAGGTTCAGAGACAAGGACTGAATAACAATGATCTCGAGGTTGAAGTCACGGAGGTTCAGTCGCAAAGAAGAATGACTGTGCATCAAAAGGAAATGAATCTTGAAAATCTTAACGCCGCCAAAGGTTTGGGTTCTAGATTGTCGTTTGAATCGGAAATTAAACGCTCCGTTACAGGTTGCAGCGGACCAATTATTGCGGAAATGTCTCCTGTGGAGAACCGGCCTGTTGTAATCCTCGACGGAGCTCAAACGAACCTCTCTAATACGTAGATTAAATTATTTTAAAAAAGAAAATTGTTTTATTGTACCAAAATCACAATCCCTTTTAGTTCAATACTTTGTAATTTGCTTTAGTGCTTTCCTGTGTAACTCAGTGGATAACCAATAGAATAGTTGCTAGGATGGAATGCTTAATATCCTGCGGTTGATCAGCAGAATACTAGAAGGGAGCGATTCGTACCCCGTGAATAACCAACATAATATTTGCCAGGGCGAAACGGTTAATATCCTGCGGTTGACCAGCTAGAAAGTAACGGCGGGTTGGCCACGTCAGATAGGTTACGACTCCGCGGGGGACCAGCGCAGTGATTGTTTCGTCTTTCACCTTTTATAACTGTGTTTTATAACATCTGTGACGTTGCTTGAAGCAGGGCAGCGCAGTCGATGCAAACCGGAGCGAGCCGATTCAAACGATCGAAGAAAGATCACGCGGAATTACCATTTCATTACAACTTTACAGGATATGATCTTTCCTTTCTGTTTTGTGGGAACATCAGAGCTGCTTTCCAAATTATTCAGTGATTTATGCACCGACTTTTTCAGGAGTTTTTTTTTTATATCAATTTTTAATTTAATTATAAAAATAGGTATCCTTAATAAGAATTTACGATAATATGGTGTTGATGGCTGGTGTTGTCGCGTCGGGGAAGAACCTGTAAGAATTGCTTGAATCACAAATAGCTGCACTGGTTACTTCATGCGTTTAGCTTTGTTATGGTTTGGAAAAGTCAATCTTGGCACTTGTATTGAAATTGCCGCCCAGGCTTCCACAATTTCATTTATAATCGATGGCCCATGAATCAAGGACAGTCGCTTTCATAATATTGCCTCCTTTTTTCTCTCTTTATTTATTTATTTATTTTTTGATTAACCACTTCATATTTTACTGATGAAGCCGGCTTCGTTTCTTCTTTCGACTAATCATTCAAACATTAATTAAATTAATCAATCAATTAGAACGTTAATTTCAACTTTCCTCTTATTTATTATTCAACTTTTGACGCGGTTTCTCTTTTTTGAATTGTCCTGCTTCTTGTCTTTTTTGACTTATCAACTGCGCCCTATCTTATCGTTTCTTTTTTATTTAATTTTTATCAAATTTCAACTCCATCGTGATCGTTAAAAACTGTTTTCTTGTCATCTGTGCGTCTTGTCTTTTTAAATAATCAACATTGATCTTATTTATACATCTCTTTTTGATTAAGCAATTTTTATTTCAGCTCTCCTTTGCCTCTCTTTCTTTTCATCTTTTGATTATCAACTTTCTGTGTCTTTTTAATTAATCTACTTTTAAAGCGGCTTCTCTTTTTTGATTGATCAAGTTTGTCTTGTTTTTTTGTTCATAACTGCTTCCTTCACTTCTTTATTTGATTGATCAACTCGGTTTCGTTTCTTCTTTTGACTAATCAGCACTGATCTTAACACTACGTCTTTTTTAAGCCACCAACTTTTCTCTTTTTTAATTGGTCAAATTTGTCCTGCCTCTTCTTTTCTTTTCTGACCAATCAACACGAATCTTATTTTTTTTAATTAACCAATTCTTCTTCCAACTATTGCTTTTTTTGAATCGATCAAATTTGTCTTCTCTTTTTCTTTTCGACTTAACAACACCATTTCTCTTTTTCTTCTTAGTTTTGATTAAGTAACTATGTACATCCTATTTGACCGACCAACTCGATTTCGTTTCTACTTTTGAGTAATCAATCAACTTTCATCTCAACCGTTCCTTTTATTGAATAATCGACTTTCTCTCTTGATCAGCTAAGTTCGTTTTGCTTCTTCTTTTTTGACCAATCAACACTTAAATCCTCGTTTGTTTCTTCTTGACTAACATGCTTCCCCTCTTCTGTTTAGCTTAACTTACTTCCATTCAAATTTATCTACCTCGTAAACTCCAATTGTATCGACAATTAAGAAGTTAAAGTCTGGGCCTGAAACAATTTTATTTTTCTCTTCTTTGGACGTCAACTGAAATTGTAAACGTTTGGAATTTGGTAAATGTGACTTCTTTTCGTACTTTGGTTACCAAATAGATGTAGTAAAATCGTGTTCTACGTGCATTACACCCATGATTTCCGTGCGCCGTCAGGAAAAATAAGCGTCCGTTACTGATTCGACCGTGAAAAACGAATTGGATAACCGATTTCTGGCTTTCTTACCGAAAACCAGAAATGCTATTAATAAACAAAATCGAGATCCACCTTTGTACGGCCTATTAAATGAATGGGGGCGAAAGGGGATGAAAACTGGGTTTTCTAACCCACGTACGGACCTGCATCCATCCTATTTAAAATAAATGTTTTCCAAATTCACATCCGCCAGTGATGGTTTTTCCTACATCTTTGTAAACCATCGGCATCTTAATTAGTGGGATTGCAATGAATAATTATTGTGTGCTGGTCCATACACGCCTCGCCTATTGCATACCTCTGCTGAAATGCCGACGATTGCATGCGAGTTCAGCATCGACAGATCACGAACGCTTAGGATACGCATCAAAGATTCATCAATGTTCTTACCTGACATTGCTGACGAAGCCCCAAGCAGGGCTGAAACAGCTGTACAGAGGCTGTTCGAGGTTTTCGCTGCAATCAAGAAAGGTTTGCACAAAATTTTATAAAAAAAATTGCTTTATCCATATGTACTTGAGAATATAGGTCACGGAGATATCGTATTGTAGTTATCGTAATCCGTCTAATTCGACTTGGAAGCCGTTTTAATCTTGGGATGTTTTCATAAATCATCTCAGTCTGATATTTCTGGGAAATTAAGATTAGGTTGCACCAATAAATTGACCTTGCAGCTCACAATTTTACTCAGGTGCTCGATCACCATGCTGTAATGAAGGTGCTGCTACCCCCCAAAATTTGAATCACATTCTAATAGGTAAGTAAGCATTCATCTCGTGTTATTACGTGAGGTTTAAAAAAGAAGATGCAATCAGTGTAGTAGGTGAAAAATGTTCGTTGCTTTTCAATTGGCACCGTCTTTAAAATAACCGAAATAACTACTATGAATTTGAGAATTTTAAAAATAGTATATTAGGTAAAACTACGTTTCTTATTTGTACAGGCCAATCAAAAATGAGTGGCGACCTTGAAATAGAGTCCGTTCGAAACGCAAGCTCGTAAGTGTTTCCTTCCTTTCGGTTTTTCTCATTTGTGAATGTTATCATTCTCAGATCGCTGACTTATCACATGTAATGCTCATGGTAAAGCTAATACTACAGGATCAATAAAACCAATAAATCAATCAATCAATCACAAGAGTACCTTTGATACTCAATTTAAAATAGCGCTCGCAAATACATTTGAAATCTTTTAAATTTGCAAGCACGTCAACACTTTTATTAGTACGAACGAACCACGGTGAATGATATTAGGTGACGTCACAAGAGCACTCCGTGCCGTCCGTCGGTAGGTGCATGAAAGCGTGAGATCAAATGCGAGAGCGACAGCTGAAAGATGGGTTCAAATATCAATGCGCGAGAGAGAACGATGTTTAATCCTTCAGCATGAGATAACATTAAAATATTTCGCGCAGTTGCGTGCACGTTCCGAACCTCCGCTCTGCTACCTATTAATTCTTTACTGTGGTACGAACCCCTTCGGAGTGTCTTTGTTATTTGTCTGTCTTTATTGTATACGTCAACACCGCGATGGTGTTTTTGGTTTGGTGATTTGCGAACAAATCAATGATGCGCACGCTCACTTGCTAATAAAAACTAAAAAACGGATTTTTTTAAAAATTACCAGACCTATTGGACAAGAGCCCGAAAATTGGCATGCCTTTAAAGATCCACCCCAAGGAGTTACAACAGGGGGCGAACACAATTTCTACGACTTCATGGAGAGTCTGGCGAAAGTTTTGACTTACATCGTCACGTTCACGATGGTCCTTGGCGGTGCAGCTTTGTCCAAAGGAACGCTCCTCTTTATGACGTCGCAGATCGCCGATGACGTAACAAGACCCGTTTGCGAAGGACCTGACGGTAAAGAGCAACCCCCAATTCGTCCAGCTCATTTGACCAATTCACTTTTCTTATTTCTTTAGGACCGTTCGATCGGTATGAAGTGTCTCTGGAACCCAGGCAGAAGATCGCCTGGATTTGGATGATTACATTCGTGTTCTTCGTACCCCAAGTCGTTTTATTCCTCAGGTCTTTAAGGATCTTAATTTTCAAGTCGTGGAAGAGGCCTGGAGTAACGGAGGTCTTCTCCATTTTCATTACGGAATCGCTGCAGACCATGGGCCTGGCCTTGCTGGTGTTTCAAATCTTGCCCAGCTTGGATGTGATCAAGGGAGCCATGTTGACGAATGGCGTTTGTTTAATTCCAGCGATTCTATGTGAGTAATTTTTTAATCATTTGTCATCGAGCTGAATTTATGATATACGGGTGATTAGTCGTGCAGGTCCGCACGTCCGGTCGTTCACGAAACTCGTCCCAGATAAAGCGATATCAAAAGTACGTCGTTGTGAAACCCCGAGTGCAATCAGAAACGGTACTAAAGCTGGTACTGAAAGCTCGAGCCAAAATTGGAGATAAAAGCCTGTCGCAAAAGTAACTGTAGATAAAGATAAATCGTCGTCTGTAAGGAAAGGAAAGTATTGCAGTAATAATTTGCACGAAAAAGAGAGCAAAAGCGTGTCCGTACGTGTCCTTAACAACGAGGACGAGGCTGAAACAACTCGGATGAGTTTTCAGTCCACCAGGTGATACCGTTCTATTTTTGCCCGACCCCGAGACACCTTGTATAGTGAATTTCTTTCGATTAACCGCCCGAATGTAACTCTTTGCATCTCGTTTGTATGCTTTCAGAGTTTCCCTGGTATAGTAAATTTCCCTGTGAAATTAGTTTGAGGAAAGTGGGTTTTGAAAGTTAATTTAGGGCAAAGGTTTTCATTTAGAATTTTTAAGAGTGGTGTAATGTGGTGCAATAGGTTACAATCGTGGAAAGTTCACACGGCGTGACGATGCAGGAATTGACCCCTGATATTTGAAGCCCATTGGTTGATGTTGACGTAAGATTCTGCGGTGGTTGGCGTTCATATCTCGCCTCATTTTTTTCCCGTACCCCCTTTTATTTTCACGCGATATTCCTAGCGAAATCGAAGATTTATTCCCGCTATTCCCCTTGTAGTGACAGCACGCGTTAAGTGGGGTTTTTGAACCCGTTTCGAAAAGTGTGTTTTACCCCCAGTTAGTGGTGGTGTGAATTTAAGCGGCTTAGGCCGGATTAATCTGCTGCCTACGAGATATTCAATCCCCCGGCATTTTCCGTGCCTGCTCCCGAAGTAGAGCTTTGCGAATTCGTGTGTGATGAATCGCTTCGAACGGTCCTATTATGTAAATTTCTTTCCCTTTCAGGCTTCTTTTTTTCTGGCCCCCTTTATTTGCACCTTTAACGGCCTCTGTAATTGAACGTACACGTTTGTTTTTCGGAAACGTTCGTGTTCTTGCCCGAGCGGGCTTCCAATCGCCATTCTCCTCCTGATACCGTGCGAGCCGTGTGTCGTCTAGCACGCTCTGCAGACCCTTCCCCCCCCCCTTGTTGCAAGGCCCATCGAGGAATTTGAGCCGCGCCGACCCCGACAATTCGACGCGACCTGGACATGACGTGAAGGGCGGATTCTACAGAAACAGGTCGGACCAACCTTTTATTTAATTGTAATGTGCTTTTGCCCGCTTTTCTTTGGGAAATTTTTGTGATTTCGTTTGCAATTTAATACGTCGCACGTTTATCGAAGCACGTCTTTGTGCGATACGAAGCGCCCCTACGGACTCCCGCCTGTGAGCAAGTTTCACGCTAATTTTATTGCGATCTACAACCGCTTTGTTGGTCTCGTTTGTTATTAACTGTATTTTTTATTCAAACATTGCTTAAGATATTTCTTTTATTTGAACGTTCGTCTAGTTAAGTTGCGTAAAACGATTTACTCCGTACGTTTACGTCGCCTTAAGCGATCGAATATTTTTGTGTTTGCGACTTTTTGATGTATATATTTGGAAATTTGTTTAAGTCGCAATAAAGTTTCATTTTTGTAAATATTTTGGATAAGTCGCATTTTCTTGATTTTCCTCGCGGTTCCCTACAGACAAAAAAAATTAAGTGGTGCCTTATCTTTCCTCTCACGCAGAGTTTGAGAGTACCCACCCTATCCCACTAAACCTGGCTGGCGACGCCGGAACGTCCGTCACGGCGTGCACTTGCAAATACCTGAACAGGTAGGTAGCACAGATGCCACTTCAAAACCGGCAACAAGTCGTATACTGAGGAAACCTCCCCCGAGGTTCCTCAAAAATAACCAAAATTGTGTGCCGTACTTTAGACGAATGCACCTGGAAAATGGGACAAAGGCCTTGCAAACAACACCACCAAGCGCCGAGAACACCATAATGACGACTGACGTCCTCCAAGCACTTCAGTCGTCGTTATGGTGTTCAAGCACGTCGAAAATTCATAAAGCCGAAACTGGCAAAAACGCAATACCCAAGGAAAAGTTATAAGGATATTATCATTCATGATTGAGACAGGTTGCGTTCAATAATTTGTGGATTTGCTTTTGCTAGCTATCATCCATTTAGTTTGATTAGTCAATTTTAAAATCACTAAAACCTCATCTTTAAAAATTATGTCTTATTATAAGTAAAGTGTGTTAGATTTGTGTGTAATTAAGTTTCTTTGACACTTGTACTTAATCATCGCGTTCCTATCGAAATAAGGAGGGCTTTGCGCGAATCGAAAGCATCGCTCGCGGCAACATACCCAATCGAATAAAACTGACGTAAAGGAAGACCAATAACATGAAAGGTCAAATGGGAACGCAATTTAATCTTTCCGTCGAAATAACAAACGTTCGAAGAAATTGTAGCTCGCAGGATTACAGAACACAGAAAATGAGACGTCGATGGAAATTTATGGTCGGTCTCGCCGTGTAGAATAAACATTCAATCTGTTCAATGATGCAAACCTCGCAAAATTCGCTTACAGATGTTTGCGAAAAATTATGCAATTAAAGATAAAAATAGAAACTCCGGGTGATCTCGTTTATTTAAGGCAATAAAAGAAGTGCCGAAACAGTGAGAATCGTACGATAATTTGTTGTTTATTCTAAGATGTACGCAAAGAAAAACAGTCTGCGATTTGTACCACGAAGCTAAAGCGAGACGTGGGACAATTTGTGTCATAGAAATCGAATTATACTGCGACTTGTTTTTAACGCAATAAAAGCAGACGCGAAACTCCGTCGCTCATCATTCACACGTCACACTCTTATCTGCGGTCAATTATTGCCACATTATAAATAAAAGTGATTTGTACTAGTACTTCAACCTTGGACTTTCTACAACATCGTATTACAAATTATTTAATACACACGTTATTGTTCTGTTATGGAAAATAAAGTTTATTATTATAGAATAGATAAAACAGCGACACCTTTTTGACCTAACATTTGCAACAAAAAATTTTATTATTATTATTTAGAACTTAATGTACAGGTGACCTCTGGAAAACGATTTTCAAACCGTAACAAATTGTCGAAATTTCGTATTTAGTATAGTACTGATTCGTGCCCCAGATCAGCCTTTGTCATTGCTATCCGATGGTACTCAATAGTCTGGCAATTACTCACACTTAGGGATGCATATTTTAAACAAAGTATCGATACTTTGTATCAGCTGATGCGTTTTTTTAATAATATCGATACCATACAATATTTAATACACTGAATATCGTATCGTTGTGCTGTAACAGAATCTTTTATTGATTCATTATTAGTTTAAGAAGGAAAAATGTAGTCATTAAGTTATATCACAACGACGACTGAATGCTACATGCACGCCACAAATAAATAAAGCCAAACTTGGCTACGCGCATAACTAAGAAGAGAAGGGCTTCAACGATACTCGTACGCATACTTAACAAATAATACATAACATAGTATTATATACGACAAGAAATATTCCTTGTGATAGCTTTGGGTTACTGCTGACGCTGAGGGGCGATGTAGACGGACGAGGTGGGCCACCACGAACCATAAAAGGGGAAAGGCGGGCAGACCACACCAAGGGCCTTATTCTCGAATCGAAGGAGTAGATTCACAAGAGAACGTGACGTCAAAATGACGTAGACTCTGATACAAACCTATGCAAATCGTAGAAAAATTACGTCATTTTGACGTCACGTTCTCTTTTGAATCTACTCCCTCGATTCGAGAATAAGGCCCCAGGGGACAACGTACTAGTGATAGCGGGAATACCACGCCACAAGGGAACGCACCCTGTAAGTTTTTCAAAGCTCCCCAAAATTGGAGCAACGCAGAATAGAAACTGAATGATTCATTCGTTTAATTTATATTTGCTTTTGGATTGCAATAAACTTTCCATAATAATGAGAGACTTGCGGAACTTAAATATAATTGCCTGCTAGGTTATCTGTGATAATAATCGAAGTTTTTCCCGAAACCTGAATAAATCAGCAATATCTTATCTGCGTACAGAGAAAAAGCTGAGCGAGGTTGGTCAATGACGTTTGCATAATTTCAGGAATTCTGTGTGACTAACTTTAATAATTTCATCACCGTCAGCGGCCTTTTAGTTTTATGAGCATATAAGATGTGAGATGCGGGTATTAATTAAGGAAATAGTGGACGCTTGTAAGCTTTCTTTTACGTTTAGTAGTGGGTCACTTCCCTTTTTCACGGTATCTTAAAAATCTTCTTTACCTCTCTGATGTAAATTTCAAATCATACTCAACGGACAAAGAAGTTTGTGATGAATTATTGCAATTTGCAAGAATAATTCAAATGTCAAATGTCTTTTAGGTCTTATCGCGAGGTATAAGGATGGAGAAGACCATAGAATCCCCGATTCGAACAGGTTTCTGAAAATCACCTTAGACGTCCTGTCGATAGTATGTCAGGCATCGGCTCTCATAATCTGGCCAGTTTTATACAGCAGCAAGATCGTCAATTGGACACACGTCTACCTAATTCCATTGTCGCTGATTCTAATTTCTTTCGGCTGGTGGGAAAACTACGTGTCCGAAGATTCGGTCTTCACATTCATCCGAAACTTGGTCAAACCTGTCAAGACCTTCGAAAATGGTCGCTATTTCATTTACTCATTCGTATCGATATGGAAGTGCGCCCTGTTTTTTGGGTTCATGTTCATATCGCTACCTAATGGTGTAGAACGACGCGCTATGTTCTATGATTTTGGAAATGCGTTCGCTGATCACTGCTTGAATGCAACGCCTACTGTAAGTCAAAACGTAATAGTATTTCACGATAGGTAGATACTGAAAAATGGAATTTTCAGGATCTGCAACAAGGTCAAGGAGGACAGATAGATGCTTACGGGCTCACACCCGTATGGATCTTCCTCATTAACATAAGCGCTTCGTATCTGTGCTACGCCATTGCAAAATTCGCTTGCAAAATCTGTATCGATCGGTTTTCTTACGCTTTCCCAACAATTCTGGCGATGCCTGTAACTATAACGGTTCTAATCGTAATGAGCGTGGTATACGTGCAGAATCCTTGCGCGTATTATGGTGATATCCCCGTTCATCTGTTCTTCAACGTTCCTCAAGAGGAGTATTTGAAGTTACTCACCGAAGATCACGTTTGGATTTGGCTGGTTTGGTTGCTATCTCAAACCTGGATCACCATCCACATCTGGACGCCTACCAACAAAAAACTGGCGACCACAGAGCGTCTGTTCGTGCGCCCAATGTACGATCCGATTTTAATAGATCAACACTTGGCGTTGAACAAGCGACGATACGACAAGTCCAATCCGAAACTACACGATCATAAACAGATGTACCAAGAGCGGACAACTACGCATAACTGCGATACCGTAACAAGAATCTACGTGTGTGGTACCATGTGGCACGAAACCAAACACGAGATGTTGCAATTTTTAAAATCGATCATGAGGCTTGACGGAGACCACTCCGCTAGGACAACGGAACGAGCAAAATATAACACCTCCAATTTCTACGAGCTTGAGAGTAGGTTATGACGAACCCGATTTTTCTTCAAATTTATTAATACCCCTTTTTTTAGTTCACATCTATTTCGATGATGCTTTCGAGCGCACCTCCCAAGATGATCCCCTTCCTCAAATCAATGGTTACGTGAAGGATTTAATACAGACCATCAATGACGCGGCCAGTGAGGTTCACGAAACCGAAATGGAGGTGGCACCTCCTAAAAAATATCAAACACCTTATGGAGGGAGACTCGTCTGGACCTTGCCCGGTAAAACACAGATGATTGCTCATCTGAAGGACAAAAAGAAAATTCGGGTTAAGAAACGTTGGTCTATAATCATGTACATATATTATTTGCTCGGGCACAAGTATATAGGAATCCTTTTTGAGATTGGGGCGGTATTTACGCTTGCGTTTGTAGGTTAATGGACCTGGATTTGAAAGTGCAACAGAAAGAACTGCGCGCAAAAAACACCTTCATTCTTACCCTGGACGGGGATGTCGATTTTGAACCCAAAGCGCTGCATTCGCTGGTGGGGTTGATGAAGAAGAATGAGAATTTGGGGGCAGCGTGCGGACGCATTCACCCAGTGGGCTCTGGCCCTATGGTGTGGTATCAAATGTTTGAATACTGCATCAGCCACTGGCTGCAGAAAGCGACGGAACACGTCATCGGTTGTGTATTATGTAGTCCTGGTTGTTTTTCTTTGTTTAGAGGCAAGGCGCTCATGGAAGATAGTATTTTGAAGAAGTTCACGTCGAAATCCACTAAGGCAATGCATTGTATTCAACAAGATCAAGGTACAATAGAAATGTTTATTCTTTTTTCGATCAATTCAAAATCTGCAGGATTTACAGGCGTATACCATCTATTATTTACAGGTGAAGACGGTTGGTTAAGCATATTGCTTCTAAAAAGGGGCTACCGCGTGGAATACTCGGCCGCTGCCGATTCCTATGCGCAGAGTCCTGAAGGCTTCAGCGAATTCTACCATCAGCGCCGCAGATGGATATCGGCGACGGTGGCGAATATCTTTGATTTCATTTCAACTTCCGGGCACACCAGGCGAGTAAACGACGACATATCTTTGTTGTACGTGTTATACCAGGTAAATAAACCTAACACGATTAAATCAAGAATGCTTAAGTGACTCTGCTTTCAGTCGATCTTGATAACTGGTACCATCCTCGCTCCTGGATTGATCTTCGTCATGCTGTTGCGGGCGTTCGTGGCGATCTTCAACCTCGATCCTTGGTTAAGCTTGTTCTTGAATTTGCTTCCTGTGTTAATCTTCATCATGGTCTGCGCCTTCTCGCCAAACGACAACCTCCAGATATTAGTGGCGGGTATCCTCAGTTGCGTATACGTTTTCGTTATGATAGCGACGCTAATAGAATTGTTGCTTCAAATCCCTACCTACGGCCTCCTGGCTCCGTCTACGCTGTTTTTCTTTTGCATCGCCGGACAAATCATTCTGGCTGGACTTCTCCATCCGAAGGAAACCGGTCGATTGTTGTGCGGGTTTGTTTACTACGTCGCCATACCCAACGTATTCATGTTGCTTATCATATATGCCGTGTTCAACATAAACAGCGTCTCTTGGGGGACGAGAGAAGTTACCGTCGCCAAAAAACCTGCCCTGGTAAGACGTTAATATTTTTCAACGTCAATTGAATTAGGAAAGTTGATTTCAGGGAGCGTCTTCTACGGAAAAAAGCCTGAAGCCTAAAACACGCGTGTTTAGCTTCGGAAGAGGAGGCAAAGTCGATGTTAGCTCTAGTGGATTCACGTGTTCGATTAAGTGCTCTTGTTGTACTGGTAAAGACAATGAAGAGGAAGACGGCCAAGGGCAACAGAAAGGCAACAGAGATGAAAATCAACCGGAATCGTTGAGTGCAGAATTTAGAATAAACCAAATGAAACAAACCGACGTGACTACGCAGCCAATAGCAGAAATGGCGAGCGGAGATGATGTACAAGTCGCAACAGAAATGGCCGCCAGTGAAGATGTTGGTCAGACAACGTGGTTTGATGATCCGGTTTTGCAGAAGAGTAAATGCGGTATCATCACCTGTAACGAAGAAAATTTTTTCAAAGGGCTTATAGAAACGCACTTGCATCCCGACGATGACACTGAGGATAAGGTAAGAGAAACATGTCGCCCAAATAAGCAGATGCGAACAGAAATTTCAGGCACGCGTTAAACAAGATCTGAAAAACCTGCGAGACAAAATCGTTTTGATTTTCCTCATGTTCAACGCCGTATTCGTCACTGTTGTATTCCTACTGACTCTGTCGAGGGATCAGGTTCACATCAAATGGCCGTGGGCCGCCAGAATAAACTTCACGTACATCGATGAGAGGCAAGAGGTAACTTACATTCTTGCAAACCAATTGGTTCGATTGATAATCTGCTAATTACAGGTAGTCATATACAAAGAATATCTCCAATTAGAACCTGTCGGCATGCTCTTCTTGTTTGGCTTCTCCGTTGTACTGCTCCAGTTCCTCGCTATGCTTACGCATCGCATCCGTACGTTCTCACAAATAATGTCCAACACATCCATTAGTTGGCCCTGCTTTAATTCATCGGTAAGTACCAGGACACCCTTCAGTAGCATTCTTGGTGCTGAGCTATTTGAAAATTTCAGAAGCGAACTCTAACTCACGAGGAGCGTTTGAAAAATAAAAGCCCTATGATTCAACAAGTTCCGAGAGAAGGACTGAATAACGACGATCTCGAGGTTTAGCCGCAGAGAAGAACGACTGCGCTTCATCCGGAAAGAAATCTTGAAAATACCAACGCCCCCAAAGGTATGGGACCTTCGTTGTCATTTGGATCGGAAACTAATTGCTGCATTTCAGGTTACAACAGACCAAGTGCTAAGGACATGTCTCTCTTGAAGAACGAGCCTATTGTGATCCTCAACGGAGCTCCTACGAACCTCTCTGACACATAGATTAAATTATTTACAAAAGAAAAAAAACCTAATTTGTTTTATTGTACAAGAATCACAATCCCATTCAGTTCAATATTTCACACGATCAGATCTTTCCTTTCTGACTTGTAGGAACATCAGTGCTGCTTTCCAGATCGTTCAGCGGCTTGTCCACCGACTCTTCGCCGGTATTGTCGGGGAAGAACCTGCAAGAACTGCTTGAAACACAAGCGAAACGCAAACACACGTTTACCTTCTCTTGACTTTAAGGCATACGTAAAGCAGCATCAGAGGAAACGGCGTCATCGTAGCGACGGAGACTGGCATCACTGTTGAACAGAAAAAAAAAACACCGCGTAAAGGTTTTCTGGCATTCAGTCGTCAAACTTACCCGTGGTTATGTCGGCTTCAGGTTGGGGTAAAGTAAAGCGCAGAAGGAATATTGAAATTCCCGTGTTTTGTATGCCGGTTTCTATGGCGATGGTGAGCGAGTTCTTGTATGACTGCCTACACACCCTGGCTAGAATATAAGCCAGCACGTACCCCAACCATGGCAACCCCATGCCCGCTACCACTATCTAAAATTATCCCTCGTCATTTTACGTACTTAGGCCACGATACGATCGAAACCGTCTATCCTTCAGAAGGCTCCAGAAGAATTTCCTCTTTCCTTCTAGATGATGAAGGTATTCGATCGTATGGTACATGCTACAAGATTGCTTAGGCCAAACTGACCTTCCATGAAAATAACTCGAACAAGTAGAGGTTGGTGGCAATGGCGAATATCACAATGAACAAAATCAAGACGGCGGAGAATCCTTTGAGTATCCTCGCCATGAACTGGGCGATCTTCTTGAGGTACCTCTGGATGAGGAAGCCGATAAAAAGCGGCACCACCAACGCGACCACGTAGACGGTGATGTCCCTATAGGGAATGGACATGTTGCCCTCATCGAAAATCACCCTTCCCAACGTGAAAATCCAAAAGGGCATCATGAAAAACGCCGCCAGATTACTGACGGCGGTCATCGTAATCGAAAGCTGCATGTTGCCCTCGAGTAGCACCGTCCACATGTTTGAGGCGCCCCCTCCCGGGGAAACTCCCGCGAAGAACATTCCCAGCTGCAACTCGGGACTGTCCGGGAAGAGGATTTTGCCAATACCAAAACTGAGCTGCAAGGTTACCAAAATCATCAAATGCGTACGTATATTAGACTTGGTTGAATTCTTGGTTTCCGATTGGACACTCGAATTTCTTTTTCTTCAGTCTCATCGACTTACAAGAAACAGCAGCAATACCATCAGCAGCAGTACCACCACCAGCAGCAAAAGCCTTGAGGAATTTCTTCTGCAATGAAAAACGAAACGACGCGTCGGTAGCAGAAGAAATTCGAGAGACACAGTTCCAACCGGAAGCCAAGAATTCATCAACCATGGACGACGGCCGCAGAAGCCTTCAAGTTAAACTAATATACTAGGCTTGTTCCGGTTCATGTAAGACCATCCAGAACCGTCATCAAGAGCATGCGCACAACAAAAACAATATTTCTGCGACTGTTCGTGCCTAGACAACCCTATTATTCTAAATTGTGAGATAGATACCAAAGGCATGAAGACGAATTGCCCTACGAACCCGATGACTGGTCCGAAGGGTCTCTTCAAGCTCGTCAGCAGCTCCCCCCAATTCAGCGCGCAGCCGAAATTGATGTAAATCAGGCTGGCCAAAGTGGCCACCGATATGGTGAAGATCGTGTCGACCACTCTTTGCTGTCGGACCACCCTTACGCGTAGGTATTCCTCGAGGGCGAAGCCATTTTGATTTGCTTCTTTGACCTCGAACGTGACGTTCACCTTGCCTGAAATCAACTTTGATCTTATTACCAACGCAGCAGTGAAGGCGGAGGAGAGGAGGGGGAGAAAGGGTTACTTTTGTTGAATAAATATCTGAGATGACAGGTCTCGACGAGTGGAGGTCGAAAATCGTATCGGTTCCAAATCTGCGCGCGTTCGTATCCAAAATTAGATGCAACCACCGGATTCATTTATTTTTTTTTACTCACGCGAAAGTGGCAGTTTCGCGTTCTGACGCCGTTTAGGGGTAGAAAAAATTCGCGCGGAGTTTGCTTCGCGCGTATCAAATGAAACGTCTCGACGAGTGGAAATCGAAAATCGTGTCGGTTCAACTTTTCGATCCTAGATGACGTGGTATAATTCCGGTGGATTATTATAGAGGTCGAAGACGCATCTACTTCTTTTTTAATCGGGATCTGCGTGCGTTCGCATCCAGAAATCGTTTCTTTTTGTTTTCTTTTGAAGGACGGGGAGACGCAAATTAGATATTTGATCCCAGCCGTAAGATTTCCTTACTATGGCATTGCTTATCACTTTAATACTATTTCTTTTTTGATGTTGGATGTACAGTATGTACAGTCACTTCTGTATAAGGCCTGAAGGGTCAGATTTGCGTGTGTTTTCTTGCGGATGACTGTATAAGACATACCTAGAAAGACGCCCTTGATGTTGAAACGGCCGGAATAAACTCGCCTGGAACCGCCGGGTTGCAACACGAGCTCCTTTGTTGTTTCCAATATATCAGTGTCCTGACTTCTAATATACAGGGTTAACTGATTGTTGGTGTTGCCTCCTCCTCCTCCTGAAAAGTGATGGTGATTACTGGATGGTAGAAGATGACTTCGAATATTTAGAAACCTGTTAAATTGAAATGAATCGGAAATGTTTCTTCCATTGTCACTTCCGGTTCAACCGGATCTAAAGACATCGACCATGCATTTTGTGCTTGCGCCTTGTATACCTCGGCCAAGGTCAGGATTAAAAGGAACAGTGTTATTCTAGAAGTCATCTGCAAGGAAGATTAGCAGATTTAAATCTAATATTGTTACGAAACTTCCGTCTTAAGCATTAACGTATTAAAGCATTTGCTTATGAGGATTAAAAGAGAGAGCATGAAACAATTTATTTTTAAACAGATTTATATTTAATCTCGAGATAGTGTCTGTCGGTGAATAGTGAATAGTGAATATTTATTTAGTCAACGATTACAAAAATAATCATGAGACTTAGTCAATACAACTAAATAAAAATAAAAGTAAGTATCACAACAATTTTAGGTAAAAATAATGAAAAACAAAAATAAATTAAAAATTAAATGTAATACCAAGATTAAAGCAATTCCAGGGTTGGATCGATGCGATGTGCGAAGCACTTCTCGAAGGAGAAACCATATAAACCACGGTTGCAGATATATGAGGAAAATTTATGTATTTTTCTTAATAAGCAATGAAATTGGTAGTTTATCTCTTAATTCAAAAGTAAAACGAAACAGTGAATATGATTCCGACCCACCGGAAAAACGTGGAAAACCGAGAAATGTCAGGGAATTGAAAGCGGGTTCATAATGCCAGGGAAAAGGAAATTTCATGATTTTCTGCATTAATAACGTGGCTGACTTTTTTTATTAAAAATTTTGTGCACACATTAAAGTGCCAATATGTTTTCTGAAATTAAGAAGAAAAAGAATTGAACAATTGTTTTGTATTAAAAAAAAAAATTGAAGAATTGCATAATTTCAGTGATTCGTTAAAAAAGATCAAAATTTTAAGAAAAAAAATTGATCTTGGCGCCTTCGGTATAGGCGACCACACAAATGGCCGTGTTCTGTGGGTTGCCGTCACCAAGGCGTATTGCTTGCGAGGATTTTCACCGTTAATACAAGTGTAAATTATTTTTTACTGTTACTGTTTACTGTTATTTCTTTTTTGAAGCCAAGAACAATCTAAAAATTCAATTTCAAAAGCAGGAAGCTACATAATAGCTTTCAATTTATTAGAAAATTATTTCTGACAAAATTTCAGAGAAAACCCAGGAAGGTCGGCGAATAAAATGAAATAGGAATGGAAAAAAAGAAAAGAAAAAAATCTAGGACGATCTAAATAAAAAACTAATAAAAAAATTTGCTGCAAATCGTTTTTGATTGCAATGTTAGGTCAAAAAGCGATCGCAGCGCTGTTTTCGTTAAAAAAAAATAATAAAATAAAAATAGGGCTGTTGATCAAAGAGATGGCGCCGAGCCAAAATTAAAACCAAGTGCATTTAGTTCAAAATACTCTTGGAGATTAGAAGAAAAAAGAAAAATAAGAATTAGAAAACTGCAACATTTAAAACGGGATTTTCTTACTAATCAATAGATGGCGCCACTAAAGTTTCTTTTTTTTTTAGTTTTTGAACAGTGGATCCTCTCAGAGATTAGAAAATCATCCTTTGCTGAATTAAATTGAATATGTAGAATTAAAGCATTAAAGCGCGACAGGAATCAGAAATTATTCGAAGCGCCATCTCTTGACCGAAAAAGGAAACTATTTTAATCTAATTTTAATAATATTTCATCACGGACGTTCTTTCTCATCAAGAATTTATTTCTTTTTTTGTTAAAAAGATTATTGAGTATTCACGGTATAAAGCGTGGAAGAAAAATAATATTAATATTACAACATTTAGAACAGGCTTTTCTCAATGGCCAGTAGATGGCGCCACTAAAGAGTGCTCTTTTTAATTTTTGTCAAAAGTAGCTCCTCTCAGAGATCAGAAAACCATTCTTTGCTGAACATTAGAGTCAAAGTGCGACAGGAATCAGGAATCATTCGGAAAAATAAAATAAAATACGTTCAATGGTCTGAAACAAAAATAGGAAAAAACTTTCAACAGCCGTATTAAACACACCTAAATTTGTTTTATTAGTAAAATATAATCGTTAACGAAATGTAAACAGCAAAGTCAGATTATAAGAACAAATTTATGACATTCCTTTCAAAAATAAAATAAAGCAAAAATAAAAACAAAAAAATAGATGTTTAATGACTTGAACATAAAAGTGAAAATAATAATTCATCTACAAGCGAGAAAATAATGTTTTGGTTCGTAATAAAATTAAAAAAAAAAAAAAACAAAATACGTCGGAGTGTCCGAATTAAAAGTAGAAAGAGAAAGCGAATTCACAGCAGTTCTTTCAAAGATTAAGTCTATAAAAATGAACACAAAATACAAAATCGACGATAAAACATGTGACGTAAAAGCAAAAAAACAAACAATTTACTTCGATGCAAAAGTAATCAAAATTTAAGAAATAACAAAAAATAAAAAAAAATGAAAATGATAAATTCCATATTTGTAATTCATTCCGGCAAGAAATAAATAAAATATGGTGATATAAAAATGGAAAAAAATTTGAACTTACAGTAGCTGTAAGCTGTATGAAACATGTATTTTTATTTTATATAAAATCTAGCCGCTAATGAAGTGAAAGCTAAAGCGAAATGTAAAACTAAAATTATAACAATTTGATTTTTAAAAGGAATAAAAAACAAAAGAAAACGAAAGATGTTGAACGGTCTGAAATAAGAACAAACAGGAAAGTGAACTGCACTTTTCGATGGTTCATAATAAAATATACGAAAAAGTGAAAATAAAAAACAAAAAAATACGATCGATTGTCCGGAACAAAAAGCAGAAAGAAAAAGTGAAGCAAAAGCGACAGTAAAACGTGTAAATGTAAACAAAAAAATAAACAATTTATTACAAGAAAAGCGAGATTAAAATAAACAAAAAAAAGCGAAAATAGCAATTTATTTCGGAAAAAATAAAATAAAACAGGTTCAATGGTCTGAAACAAAAGCAGAAAAAAAAACGTATATTTTTATTTGAAACAAAATCTAATCGTTAATAAAATCTACAGGGTGAAGTCGAAATGTAAAACATAAATTCATCACATTTTAAAACAAAAAAGCGAAAGATTCTAAACGGTCAAAAATAATAAGAATAAATAGAAAAGTGAAAAGCAATGTTTGTTATAAAATTAACGAAAAAAATTAAAATACAAAGAAAAAAGAACATATTCGATGACCGATGACCTCGATCGAGAAAAAATTGAAGCGAAAGTTATCTTATTATGACAGTTGTTTGGAAAACCATTTTTCAATAAAAAAATTTGGGCCGCGTTCAGAAACTGCATCGTGAGAGCTATTTGTATACATATTGTTATAAACAAAAGATAGGTAGCCATCGAAATCAGTTCGAAAACAATTGCGAATTGTCAACTGCAGTCGCTGTATCATGAAACTTTCAGAAATATTATAAGTAAAGAGTCAACAAGAAGCAAAAGACGGCCGTTATCACAAAACAAGAAAAAAAAAAACAAAATACTGAATCGTTAGAACTGTATTTGAAAATGAAAAGTTATGAAAACGTAAGAAAAAAGCAAATCAGAAGAAAAACTGAAACAAAACAATTGAATAAAAAATGTATGAATGTAGAAAACATATTAATAGAAATTTCCTTTGGTAGCTCAAGCGTCAAGTATCTTTTTTGTTATTGGCAAAAAAATAATTATTATTTAGTTAATTACTGGGACTACAAATAAAAAATGAATGATTTACATACATATGTTCAAACAAATTAATTTTGGCAAAAGGAGAAATAATAGATATTTTGCTAAACAAACAATTTATAACAATAAAACAATTATTAATTAAAGACCTAATATGCACGTATAGCTTTTGATAGTTTTTTTCGATTATCTATGGCTTACCTTGATTGACAGGTCCGGATTTGCAAAATTTTGCAGACGATCTCGTTTTTTTCTGCGGCGAGGACTGACAATAATTAAATACATTGCAGAAAATCGAGTCATTATCAGTTCAATTTTTATTGTTGGACGCAAGATAATGCCTGCGTCAGGAAGAAATGAATTTTAATCGACTCTTTATCTTTGTACGTGTTTGTTGATAAAATAAATTTATAATTAAATGTGCGGGGGACGTAATCAGATATTTTCTAACTAATCTAATATTGAAGTTAAAGTCGTGCTAAAATAAGTCACTTTTTTGCTTTAAAAAGTGAAAAATAGCTGATGATGATACAACGAAAATTAATATAAAAAAAATTGGTTAATGAAAAATTAAAAAGAAAAAAGTACACACGAGGCAGACATGAGCATCGAAATAAATAATAAGCCAGGCAGGTATATTTATCAATCATTGTATTACATTCCAAACATTTTAAAATGAATTACTGATAGTGATTGATAACTTACTGCGTTATAATAATTATAACACATTTTCAATGTCAAATGCAAACTACGAAAGATAAAATAAAAAGATGGCTATCTACAAGTTAGTTTTAATAAAACATTAAAGGCAGCTGTAAATGAAAATTCTTTGCTAAATTACTGAATTTGGTAAGTAACTAAAATAAAAAGATTATTTTTTATTATTTTAATATTTATAAAAAGTGAATCGTTGCTAAATCTCCAAAAATAAAATCATGTTAACAGACTTTGTAAAATCTGTAAACTTTTCAACACATAGAAGTTGATAAAGTTTAGGGACCCCAGTCAATAATATGTATAACAACAGACGTTTAAAGTGATTACCACAGTCCGGAAAATTCCGGACATTCCTGGAAAGTATACGTTTTTTTTACAACATTCGGCAATTGACTGTACACGTTAAATCGAACAAAATGCACGCTGCAGGCTAAATGTTTGTTACAGTCAGAATCTATCAAGTCGGTTTCGGCAACAACACCTCCGCGTTGGTTTGCATGTAGACGTGGCAACGTCGCTTTATATACCTCAAGCGATCTTTAAGCATCGTTTGATATGCTATCCTCCCTATTTGTCTTTTAGTTCAAAAACAAAAAAAAAAGAAAGACAGAAATGCGCTTTGGCATGGCATCATTTCGCCATTAACGTCATCGTCACGTTCGAAGCAAGTTGTGTACGTGTATTGTCCTCTAAACCTGTGCAATTATTGTTGCAAATTTCAACTGAAAAGGACCATCCGGAATTGAGTAACCTGTCGATGCCGACGTCTTCTTTGAATTGATTGTACTAAATTGCATCTTAATCCACACAGACTTTTTAATTTGAACGTATATATGTTTAACTTTGTAATTAACAGCACTATTTGACGTTATCTCTCTCTCCCTCTCTGTCTCTTTCGCTTAGATTATATTTTTTATTGGGGCTATTTTTAATTGGAGCTACTTTTATTGAATCCATTCCTGCCAAATAAGTATTTCATTCGGTTTCTTCCTACTGGCTGTAAACTGTGCGCGTACATCGGATTCCATGAACGTCGCGGTTACTAAGCGACCTCTACCAACGTAACCTTGAACCCGATGGCGAGACAACAGCTGCACCTAACCTGTAAAGTATATCTTACCTGTCTATTTCATTGTTAACATATCGCCAAAAAGCGATGCGCCATTTGAAGAAGAATAATAAAGAGTTAATTACGTTATTTAATGGAAATAGTTCATACATTTTGTATCTCATTTAGGAACAAAATCCATCTATTCGATCAGATCTGATCCCTTGGCGTTAATTAGTTTTGTGGCCATTTAAGTTTTGATTTAATTGCATTATTGTCTAACCATACGCTGAACGCACGAGTCTATGAAAATCTCCTCGGGGTTCGTACGCTATCGACGCTTTGGGAACTGCTTCACAGTGTATCCTTCAGCTGGTTCAATTTCCCTGGCGCTTTTAGTTTTTACGTCTTTTAATGATCCACCCCGTCTCCGTCGAGCTGATATCGGTAAAACTGATGAATAAACAACGCGAACTTGTCACCAGGCCGCTTTGCCTATTTATTTCATTGTTAACATACCGCCACAAAGCGGTACGCCATTTGAAGAAGAATAATAAAGAGTTAATTACGTTATTTACTAGAAATAGTTCGTACACTTTGTAACTCATTTTGGGACAAAAATCTATCTGTTCGAGCAGATCTGATCCCTTGGCGTTAATTTGTTTTGTGACCATTTAAGTTTTCATTGGTTAGACTTAAACATCTGTGTGCTTCACCGAGCCACGCATATTTGGTGTATTGTAAGGTATAAACAACGCGAACTTGTCACCAGGTTGCTTCACCTGCTTATTTCATTATTAACATATCGCCACAAAACGGTGCACCGTTTGAAGAAGAATAATAATAAAGAGTTAATTACGTTATTTACTAGAAATAGTTCATAAATTTTGTATCTCATTTACGGACAAAATCCATCTGTTCGATCAGATCTGATCCCTTCGTTTAATTAGTTTTCATTGGTTATACTTAAACATTTGTGTGAGTCACCGAGCCACGCATGTTGTTATATTGTAAAGTTTAAGTTAATAAATATTTCTTTTCTACGTCAACTATGTTGTGTTATTGTCTATCCCTACGCTGAACGCATCAGTGTATGAAAATCTCCTGGAGATTCAGGAATACCACCGCGTGCTGCCGATGCTTTGGGAACTGCTTCACAGTGTATCCTTCGGCTACGTCAATTTCCCTCGTAGTTTAATAATCCACCCCTTCTCCATCGAGCTAGTATCGATAAAACTGTTGAATAAACAACACGAACTTGTCACCAGGTAACTTTTGTGTCGAGGAGTTTAACGTAGAAGCTTTAAATAGTAGCATGTGGGTTTCACAAAAAAAATGTTAATCAGCGACTCATTTAATTGCCTGATTAAGGAAGGTCATTTGACGAAATTAACAATAGATTTGAAACAACCAATAATATTGTTTATTCACTTTGTTAAACTAATCAGAGATGAAATAATTCTTGTGAAACTGGGGGTGAGACTGCCTCCTCTAATCAAAGGAAATTTACGAGATTTATTGCCGAGTGAACGTTTCTTTTTTACAGCAGCAAAAAAATTTAAAAATTAAATCCGTTTAGGGCTGGTCTCATAATTAAAGCATCGAGCAAAATAGCCCGTCCAGTCTCCCAGATGCCGTTTACGCATCGTAACAGCCCCGGTGTAGCGTAGATCTGAATAGTTCGATTGTCTGGTTTAACAGAGAGAAAATATTAAAATTTCTCATCTTTTAATTGTTATTAAAATTAATTATTAAATAACATTCCAATTTTTCTTCAGTAACACTCGTTCATTTTGCCATTTTCTATTCCATTTTCTAGGTAAACTTTGAACTCAAATTCGGAGTCATCGGACGTGCAAATTATATTTAATAATTTAGGTAAATCCGGATTTCTTTGTAGTACAGCATCAATTTTAATTTTCACTTTACTACCAAAATCACCATCTATAGCTTGTAAACATTTATGATTTAGTTTTGTCCATGATTCTTTTACTGAAATATGTTGCTGTAAAATAAAATACTAACATAAATAAGATAAATGATAAAAGGTACACTCAAAAAAAATTACAGCATTCAACAATGAAATATTACAATATTTACAGAGAAACCGAGCAATCGAATAAATGTCGAATCACCAAAACCAAAATTAATGAAACGCAGACGTCGATGGTGGAATCTAGAATCCCCGTGCCTATCGAAAGTGCAGCGAGATTTGAGCCCCGCCGGGCGCGGAATTCAACGCCTCTGAGTTTAGACCCTCGGATTCGAGGCCTTAGTTATTACTAAAGCATCGAGCAAAATAGCCCGTCCAGTCTCCCAGATGCGGATTACGCATCGTAACACCCCCGGTGTAGCGCAGATCTAAATCGTTCGATTGCCCAGTTTAACAGAGACGTGCGTGATTGAATATTCTCAGATATTCGAAATTCGAATAGGGAACAAAATACTAAAATTTCTTATCTACTAATTGTTATTAAAATTAATTCCAAATTTACGTTTGTTCGTTCGTTCGTTTCGTTTTGCGGTGAGAATGACTTTTAAAACGAGAAAAAGATCTCTCAACATCATAGGTTGTGAGAGACGCTTTCTCTAGGTAAATTTGGAACTCCTCAATATTTACGGAGAAACTGAGCAATCAAACAAAATGTCGAATCATTAAAATGAAAATTAATGAGACGTAGAATTCGGTCGTAGAATCTAGAATCCTCGTGCCTATCGGAATTGAAGCGAGATACCGAGACCCGCCGCGCGCGACATACAACGCCTCTGAGTTTGGACCTTCAGATTCGAGGCCTTACTCATACTCGAAGTTAGGAAAATTTAAAATGAAAGTTACAGTCAGATGTCAAAGCTAATATAAAAAAGTATTTGTTTACATATCAGAATGTGACTTTTACTTTAACGTCTGGATCAGTTCGATTGTGAAAACCGATCCTTAAAAACAGATTTGATGAGCGTCGCATGGGGAAATATTAAGTAGGTTTGTACATTTAAATAATAAATTTTAAGCTAAATTCATCACGTAAACTAATTAAAAAATTTTAAACGTAAATTTTTGTACAGATTAAACAAATAGGCATGATCCAGTAGAACTTAGCGCTAGAAATTTTACAAAGTTCGTGTAATGCCCGTCTGGAATGTGCCTAGCTTTGGTAATGAGTTGCTGCATATTCCTCTTGTTTGTTGCCCACATTTTTTTTTTAATAACGGCCAGCCAGTTCAAAGGTGAACGAAAATCAAAACAAACTCGTGAGAAAAAATGTGAATGAAGCGCTCACACACATAAGCTACGTAACTACGTACTACGTGCGTACCTACGCATATTGTACATAAATCGCACTACTTCACAGCATGTAATTTAATCTAAATAAATTATCAAAGTAGGCAACAGCAAAATTTACTCACCTTAAGTGGACTTTTGAACGAGTTGTTTCTTCTATTTTTCTTTCAATTGGATTCATGATTTGGGCGAAAATACGTTCAACATCGCGAACAGAACGTTACTAATCAACTTTTACGTAAAATTACACACTATCGCGGACAAGTTTCGTTGGCTAACTATCTTGTCGGATCTACTGCGCATCTGGGTTTTCAGAGAGATATCGGTTTCACTTGGTTTCATCATACTTTAAGGTTTCCACACACCAGCGCGAGGCGGCGGGGTCGTGTCTGGGTCGTCCCTCGTTAATTCGCGAAACCCTTAGTTTTTTTTTTAATTAAAAAAAAAACAACATTGCAAACCGTTTATTTCCATCGAAAATAATGTTTTAAATTGCGTGTTTGAAAATGAGTTTTTGGACGTTTCTTGATCGTTATAATCTAAGCTATCAACATGTCGGATCTATTACACTCGGTGAGTCCTTGACACCCTGTACCTACAGTATTTCATTGGATGGTTTATTATTATTTTTTCAATTCTTTGGTGGAATTTAAGATACCGGGTGTGTCAAGAGCGGCGGCGACCGGCGGGATACAGGGTTAAAACTAATTAAAGGGTCACCTTTGGGATCTCGTAAACCATACAAAGATGATTAAATTACAAAAAAGTTGCAAAAAAGTTATTTATTAAAATAGAATCATCAAGGTCGATATTTTTATGTTAAATTCGACAAGTAATCTAATAGAGTCCGAAGAAATAGGTTAGGATTGACAGTTTCGCAGATACGACTGTCAACTGTTTTTTTTTTTCTAATGGTTACTTACCACACACACTTATGCTTTTGTTTTAAAACAAAATATTAAGATACTACAAAAGGAATCAGAAATTATTCGAAGCGCCATCTCTTGACCGAAAAAGGAAACTATTTCAACCTAATTTAATAATATTTCATCGTGGACGTTCCTTCTCATCAAAAATTTATTTTTTTTATGAAAAACATTATTGAGTATTCACTATATAAAGCGCGGAAGAAAAATAATATTAATATTACAACATTTAAAACAGATTTTTCTCAATGGCCAGTAGATGGCGCCACTAAAGAGTGCTCTTTTTAATTTTTATCAAAAGTAGCTCCTCTCAGAAATCAGAAAATCATCCTTTCCTGAACTAAATTGAACATTTGCTAAGAAAAAAATATTGCGTATTCTGAGTATAAACAGAAGAAGAAAAAATAATGTTAATACTGAATAATAACAAACATAACAAGTCATTTAAAAAAAATTCATTTAAAAACAAGCATAAATACAAAATGCGTTCGACGGTTCGAAACAAAAATTCAAAAGTTAAAGTCAACTCACAACAGTTGTGTGAAAAATATGTTTCTATAAAATTAACAGAAAATAAAAAAAAACGACATACAAAAATTTAAAGCAAACCATCGTGGAAGCAAAAGACGAAACGACAATTTATTGCAAAGCACAAAAGTGATGGAAATTAAAGAAAAAAAAACAAAGCGCGATCTAAAATAAAGAAAAACAAAAAAGTGAAAATAACAATTCATTTCGGAAAAATAAAATGAAATACATTCAATGGTCCGATGTAAAAATAGAAAAAATACTTTCAACAGCCGTATTAAACACACTTAATTTTTTTTAATTTTTTTTAATTAGTAAAATATAATCGTTAGCGAAATGTAAACAGCAAAGTCAGATTATAAGAACAAATTTATAACATTCCTTTCAGAAATAAAATAAAACAAAAAATAGATGTTTAATGGCTTGAACATAAAAGTGAAAATAATAATTCATCTATAAGCAAGAAAATAATGTATTGGTTCGTAATAAAATAAACAAAAACTGAAAAAAAAACAAAATGCGTCGGAGTGTCCGAATCAAAAATAGAAAGAGAAAGTAAATTCACAGCAGTTGTTTCAAAAATTAAGTCTCTACAAAAATGAACACAAAATACAAAAACGATGGTAAGACATGTGACGTAAAACCAAAAAAAAACAAAAATTTACTTCAAAGCAAACGTAATAAAAATTTTAAAAATAACAAAAAATAAAAAAAGTGAAAAAAAATGATAAATTCCATATTTGTAATTCATTCCAGCAATAAATAAATAAAATATGGTCTGAAATAAAAATAGAAAAAAAATTGGACTTACAGTAGCTGCAAGCTGTACGAAATGTAATTTCCTTGGTGGAATTTAACATACCGGGTGCCTCAAGATCGGCGACGACCGGCGGGATACAGGGTTACAACTAACTAAAGGGTCACCTAGGGGATCTCGTAAACTATAAGAGATACAAAGATGATTAAATTACAAAAACGTTATTTATTAAAATAGAATCATGAAGTTCGATATTTTTATGTTAAATTCGATAAGCAATCTAATAAAGTCGGAAGAAATAGGTTAGGATTGACAGTCTCGCAGATACTGTAAAATAGCGCGAAATATTAAAAATTTTGTTGCAGATCGTTCTTGATTGCAGTGAAAACCTCGAGCAGCCTCTGTACAGCTGTTTCATCCCTGTTTGGGACTTGTAGCTCGACATTCCCACACAGGGCTGAAACAGCTGTACAGAGGTTGTTCGAGGTTTTCACTGCAATCAAAAACGATTTGCACAAAATTTTTAAAAAACTTTCATTATGCTTTGACGGCAAGCTTGGCCGCCTTGCATGGGGGACTTATTATGTAGCAAATCTGCTTCAATTTGTCTATCCTACTGCAATGTCAGGTCAAAAAGCGATCGTAAGGTGTCGCTGTTTTATCTGTTTAAAATACTAAAAAAAAAAAAAATTGGCAACTCTAACATAAATCAGTTTTGTTTCAATTTTAAGTTCATTTAAAAAGTTTTAGATTATCGCTTTTTTTTTAATTTGACAGTCGGTCGGTAGAGAGAAAAAAAAAATGAACTGATGATGCTTAATTTGAAACGTCGATTTGTTGTTATTCTTGTTTTGTTTTGCTTTTCTGTTTTTTGTTTACCTTTTTCCCTGAAAACGAATGGACTGAAAATTAGCGGGAAATTCAACCAACGTCTTCACAAAAAAAAAAACACACACACACAAAATAATAACGATTTTAAAATAATTCATTTTCACTTCAGTTTAAATTTTAACCAACCTTTGTTTCACGTGTTTTTGTTTTACCAATACAGGGTGATTTAAAATAAATGTTCGACGAGTCTATTGCATACGTATATAACGGGTGATTCAAAATTTGATGTCTTTCACTTTAAACATCGTAAGTCTTAACCTAGTTCTTTTTTTTATTATTTTCTCTTTTTATTTACAAATACAAAATCTTGACTTAGAAACATTTCCTTCTAGATACGGGTGGAACTATATTTATTTCGACTGTTTTTTTTTTTAAATAAGAGACGAACAAAACGCTGCAAGTAATTTATATTCCCCGCCTCGCATCAAGCATGTCATCGTCAAACAAGTAATCAAACATCACCTCAAACTTTCCAGCCTAATTTGAATCAATCAAGTTTAATTTAGAACAAAGCAACAATAATAATTAGAGGAAATTTAAAACAATGAATTTATTATGCTAATATCACAGTCGCATTATGTACACCTATATACAAAAATTATTGCTACTTCCAATTGCCTTCTTTACCAAGGCCTCCATACATTCTGCCCAGCATCAATCTCCTCCCGCAGGACATTCTTCTTGGCCTTCAGGACCCCCGAAGGCACGACGAACGCTATTTCCCCGTTTTCAAGTTTCGTGGGGACCAGAGCCACGTGCGCTATCTTCAGGCCATCGCAGCTACTATCGGCGGCCCTCACGCGCACCTCTTCCTTGCCACCCTTGGGTTCGCGGGGCGCGTTCTGGACGTTGATTTTATTCCTGAGGTGTTGGAGGTAGCGCACCGTCATTTCTAGAATGTCCGCCTTCTCCAGCTTGGCGCTTCTCTGTCCGCTCTTTTTCGCGCTGGACTCCTTCAGCGTCGCCTTCGATTCCAGGAGGATTTGCTTCAGGGTCTCTAGACTGTCGTTGATTCTGGCCCTGCGTTTTTTCTCCATCAAGGGTTTCCTTATCTGGAAAGAAGTGCAAAATGTTCAGTCATAGAAGTAACGGGTGTTTCATTGACAAGTTGCTTTTGGTTTTGTGAAGAAAAAAGGCGTGGCTTTCTAAACAATGTCAAAATTCACGTTTGACACATGACAGTTGTCAAACCATTTGCTTATAACCTAACGTGACGTAACCTAAAGTGACATGCTTATGTAAAATTTAAAACACGTGAGCACTCGATGCTTATTGTATTACTGAAGGAAGGAAAGAAAATAAGAGAGAGAAGAAAGTACGTAGGTACAGAAGTATTTAAAACACGTGAGCACTCGATGTTTATTGTATTTTTGTATATTTTTGTTTATTTGTATTGATTTGACATTTTTGAGATTAAAAAAAAATGGAGCAATAAAATTGCTAGCACAACAAAGAAGGAAAAAGGCAATGGAGGGAATGGAAAGAAAAGGAAACAGGAATTTAAAAAAAGGTATTAAGTTTGTGAACTTTTTTTTAGATATACAAATGTATTGGAGACTGTGGTTTGCAGTACAATAAAAATTGGATTGAATCTCCTAATCACAAAACGACATTTTTATACTATATACGTATTTCGGCAGTTAAGCTGCCACCTTCAGTAGTTGACTTCTTTGTTTCTTAGAGAAAAGAAAGTAAGTTCTTGTACTTCTCTTGTGATTGATTAAGAAACAAAGAAGTCAACCACTGAAGATGGCTTAACTACCGAAATACGTATAGGTATAGTATAAAAAACATTTTGTTTTTAGGATATCCAATCCAATTTTTATTTATTTTTTTTTAGAATCAAAGAAAATTGAGGTAGCCATAAAGAAAATAGACGATTTTCACAAACATTCAATTGTTTTATTTTAATATGATTGCCAAATTTCTTTAATCGAATTCAAGTTCGAAAGGGCAACCAAAAATTCAAAAGAAAAAAACAATACGTTAAATTTTGTAGATTTTTAAAAAAATTAATTTTTTAAAAAATTTTTGTTATAAATTTGGCCTTTGCTGTTAAATCGGATATAAACTAACCCCCCTCCTCCCCCTCCCCCCGTGAATTAACAATATCGATAATTTTCTTACCTCGAGTTACGATAAAATAAGGCGATATTCAATTTCAACGTTTTTTTTAGAAAAAAAAATCTTTCACAAAACTTTCTTTTATTGGACGATAACCAGAATGTTTTTGGCGTTGCTATGGTTACGCAGTATCAAGGCCACTGAGTACAAGGTCAGTCAGTACGCGGACCAATCAGTAACGTGCATTGTTTGCCCAACGATGGCAAGGCCCAAAAATCCCAACTCTGATGATAACTTATCTCCAGGGCCGGAGGGAGGAAGGGTAGTCGGCGCCCTTACGCAAAACAATAACTGGCGCCCTCTTCCAAAAAAAGAAACAAATTCACTTGAATTTATAAAGTTGTCTCAAAAAAGAAAGAGTGCCTAGTTTATAAGCTTAATTATTAGTCCTTATAGAGCAACCTCTTTTAAGCATCAACCCTCTTATAAGAAAATAAAAATGTCCATCGACCCCCTTTTACATGTAAATAAGCATTAAATCAAAATTTTGTTAACTTGCAATTTATGATTCCATTCGCCCTTATTTCGTGTTTTTTTTGTTCTTGTTAAATTATAAACCGACTCGATTTTATATTTGCATTATAAAATTCTCTTCCGTTTTCTTTTTTCTTTTGTTCCAAAAACTTTCTCTCCTGATTCCACCTGGCTTTGTAGAATTTTTATTTCCGTTTTGTCTTCATCGCCGATCGTCTTTTTGTTTGTCTGTTTTCTTTTTAATATTACTATTTCGATTTTATTTAATTTAATTTTTAATTTAATCAGTTGGTCAACCTTTGCTTTTTTTCTTTGATTCGATTTCTTTTCATTTGTTGACTTGTCACCTTTTCTCTGTTTCCTTTTGTTTAATTTTATTTAACATTAATTTATTTTTTTGTAACTATCAGGCGATCGTCTTTTGTTTTGTTTTATTTTCTTTTAGTAGATTGGAGTTCATTTTATTTGACATTTTAATTCCGTCTTTATTTTATTTTATTAATTTATTTTTTATTACTAACTGTCTTTTTCCTTTAATACTTTACACCTTTGCGGACTAAATTTTTGATCGCGTTCGTTATTTTTTATATCGATTTGTCTTATTGTTAGTTTTGTACAATTTTTTTTTTATTTTCATCCTCATCACATCGTACGATCTTCTTTTTCTTTAATTTTTGTACGATTTAACTGTATTTTATTTTTATTTTGATAATAATAATAACACTCTTTATTTCAAAGCGGTATTGTAACAGAAAATTACAAACGGCCTGAAAACGTCAAATACCTACAAACAAAAAGATATTGATCGATCGATTTTCTTTTTTATATATTTTTTAATTTGTTTTAAATTTTGTGAGTTGAGTGCAGTTAGATTGGGTTGGCATTGAAAATCTTTTCTCACTTAATTTCTTTACTACTGTTTCTATTTGTTTTTTATTAAATTTTTTTTTTTTGCTTAGGGTGAATAAAATCGAGTTTAGCTGTTGGGATGAGTTTGGTTGACTCTGACATTGGTTGAACTTCGCTTTAATCGTTTTTCATTTGTTTTTCTTTTTGCTTTTAACTTTTTGGATTTGAATCTTTTTACTTCAGTTGAATACAGTCAGGTTGAACTCAATTGAGTTGGGTTGACCTTAAAATTTGTCGAGTTTTAATTAACATTTTTCTTTTACATTTAATTTTTTAGTATGTCTTGTTCTTAATTTTTTACTTGGGTTGAATGGAATTAGGGTTCAGCCGGAATGAGTGGACAAAAGAACATTTTAATTTTTTTATTTGTTTTAATATTTTGTTATTGTTTTTCTATTTTCATTTTTTGGGTAAGTAGAGTTGAGTTCAGTTGTTGAATCGAGTTTAGTTGACCTTGAGATCGTTCGAGCTGCTGAACACATTTTGGCGCCCCTTTTGCAATGGCGCCCTCATGCCTTGCTTACCTTGCTTAGAGCCTTCGGTTTCCTCTTTTATTCAATTTGACTTTATTTTGTTTTTGTTTTTAAATTATTAACTGTTTCGTTATTATTTACAGAATATTCTTTGGATCGTGATTGGTCAATTTTGAAAACAATTTGACTTATTGTTAGTTTTATATGTATAATTTTCATTTTCGTCCTAACTTTATCAACATCCTTTACTTTTATACATTCCTAATTTGACTTTATTTTATTTAATTTTTAATATAATGAGTTGATGGACCTTTGTTGTTTCTTTTAATCGATTTCATTCGTTTTGTCTTTTACTTTTAAATTAACAACTTTTCGGTTTGATTTTATTGGACATGACCTTTGATTTTTTTTAATTATAAATTGATCGTATTTTTTTTCTTTTTTTTACACGATTTAAGATTATTTTATTTTACATTTTAATTTCGCCGATTAATCGCCATTTTTGGCTTTGAATTTATTTTATTTTTTGATTATTAAGTTGAATTAAATTTTTGATTCTGATGAAAGTCAATTTATATCGATTTGACTCAATTAGTTTCACAAAATTTTTATTTTCGCCCTTCTTCTTTGACGATCGTTTTCTGTTTTTGCTTTATTCAATTTTATTCGTATTTTAGAAGTGTTTTGATTTTGAAAATCAATTGAACGTCTTTTTTTCTCTTTTAATCGAGTTGATTCGAATTTATTTAAAATTATTTGTAAATCTTTTACTCTTTTTTGAAAACTATTCCGTTAGTGGACCCCTAAAGGTTCATCGACCTCCAAGGGGGAGATACCGACCTCGTTGGGAAAAATCGTTTCGTAGAAAAAAATAGGATTTAATTAAACAAAGTTTTAAAATATAAAATTTGATTTTAAGAAAACGGAAGGTGATTATTATTTAAGATTTCAAATTTGCATAAAAATACAATGTCAGGTCAAAAAGCGATCGTAAGATGTCGCTATTTTATCTGTTTAAAAATACAAAGTTTAAAATTTTAAAATTCAGTTTATATTTCAGTAATACCATGTTCATTTGTTTTTCTGTCAACATCACATCAGCAAAACCTATCCATCAGTCTACATAAGTTTTATTATGAACATTTCTTTCTAAATTCAAAAATAAAGAAGTTAAAGGAGGTGGGAATTTTCGCGTACTCACCCTGTACATATTTCTAAATTTATTACTTTTGTTCTCACTGAGTTTACATTTTTACTGCTGTACGGTAAATAGTTTCCACTTAAAACTGTCAACGTCAATCTCTTTAACCTTTTAATATATTTTTTATTTGAATTAATTTAATTTTGATTTAAATTTCAAAACTTTTCAACATTTCCTTTTTTTTAATCTGTGATTAAAATTTCCAACGACTTTGACAATCAATATTCATTCCGAATTTCATGGAGTGCCTCAAGGTACCATTTTCGGACCTCGTCAATTCTTACATTATTAAATACGTTTTCTTTCGAATTTGACAAATCTCATGTTAATTCCACTCACTCACTTTTATTTTTTACAGTTCTTTGAATTAGTTTGCTATTAAATTTATTTCTACTTTGCCATAAATTTCTGATTATTAATTTTTCTAATTTAATTCTACTATATTTTATTATTTTTTAATTTTGTTATTGAATGTTTTCGCTTCATCAAAAAAAGAAAAAACTGCAACAAATCAATTTACCTTTCTGCTCTCGGACACGAACGCGCTGCTCATCTTCTTGCCCTCACTTCTCATGACCTCGCGCACCACCTGAAGACGCACCTATCGAAACGAAACCACCCTCTCCGATTGCTAGTCAAGATTACGAAAAGCTCTGGGCCTGAAGAAGTTGCGAGCTGCTTAAGTGATTTGTATCGGCCCCCACCCCTAACGTGTCTCCCACTTTACCTGTCAATGTGTATTTATCCTTTACCTTGCCGCCGTTTTGAACGAACTGCCCATATTCAATAGGTCACAAGAAAAATCCAGTGGCGTAGAAGAATAATATTTCTCGCACGGAAACACATTAACGCCGATTTAAATTATCGAGTGTGCCTCAAGGTACTGCTTTTAGGACCTCTTTTATTTGCCTAACCGACTCAGTTCATTATTGTAAAGAATTTTCGATATATCAGACGTTTTAATTTAGAGTTCTCGTTTTAATTATTAATTAATTTTTCTTTGTGATTTTATTATCAATAAATCTGAATTATATTTTTTTAAATCGCTTTTTCAAGTCTAATTTTCAAAATTATTATTTTTATTAATTATACGTTTTATTGTTTTTTTTTTTAATTTAATTTTCTATGTCGGTACTTATATTTTAAAATTTACTTTTACTTTATTAATTCCTTCTTTCTCAAGTTACGTATTTGTTTTTGAACCGAGTGCCTCAAGGTACTGTTTTGAGACCTCTCCGATTTTCTTACCAACAAATAATTTGTTGTAATGCTACCTCAACGTTCGGAGTTTCGCCTTAATTCTTTTACAAAATATTTACTGTTTTTACCTTGTGCCATTCGAACTGGCCACATTCAAGAAAGCGCTTGAGTTATCGTGTGTCTCAAGGTACTATTTTAAAACCGTTTGGATTTTCTTCAATTCATTTTGACAGCTTTTATTGCAAATTTTCCTGTCGCCACTATTTAGATTTTTTCTATTTTTGTTTGTTTGTTTGAATTATGTGTGACATTTGTCACAATCAATGCATTACTCTTAAACTTCTTCTGATTTATGACAGGTACAATTTTATAACCTATCAGAATTTGATTTGCTGCCTCAGGGTTCCTCTGTAGGACCACTTCGTTTTCTTTTAATATTTTTGACGTTTAGTTAAAATTTTCAGTTAAAAATTCAGTAGCGTAAAATAAATCATTGCACGTCAGATTTCACTTGAAAATAAAATTCATTTGATTTGTTGTTGGTACATCAATGAGTGCTCTGATTTGCGGTCGGGGAGTCCCTCGGGGCGGGACTTCTAATTGGCGACTTCCAAACTATTTTTTTACTGTTTATTTTCTTAGCCCCATTTTGTTCTTAAATTTTCAGAAGAAGTCACCTTTAACTGAACCTTTCTCAGAAACAATTTTCTTTAATTCCGGTCGTTTCTCATTCGGGATGCCACGTCGATAGATGGCGCCAATAAATAAAAGAATGTAGACAACAGAAAACAAAAGTATCTGCATAAAATTTATTGTAACAAGAAAAGTTAATGCAACAAAAGAAAAAAAAATAATTAAATGGAGAGAAACAAAATCTTGACTTGATTTTCAAAAGCATCGTTGATTTTCCGTTTGTTATATTTTTACTTACAAAAAGAAAAAATAAAATTAAAAAAATAGAAAAATAATGAAGTGTAAAGAAGTAAACAAGAGATTGAATTATTTACAAAAATTTTTCATCGAAAATCGTCGATTTTCTGGTGTACTAAAAGAAATAAATAAATAAATAAATAACGAAATACAAAGAAACAAATGAGAAACTTTTATTTATTCTCGAAAAGTTTCTTTTTTGATTTCGTCTATTTTTTTTTAATTCCAGAAAGGTTTAGGTATACTCAAGATGGTGAAATGAAAACAAACCAAAAATTTTTCTGATTTTTGAAAGCTTCTCTCCGCAATTTCGCTTTTTCATTTATTTATCATTTGTTCCCGTGAAAATCGGCGATGGTCTTTTGTTTACTAATCATCCTATTCTTCATTTCATATTTTTTGTTTTTCAAGTTGTTCTTTTTTGACGAATTATTATCCTTTCTGATAATTTGGAAAAATTGGAATTTTTTTAATTGGTTGACACCCGCGCCTGCCCATTTTTCGTGCAGCTTTCTGAAGTTTTTGCCTTTCGAGACACAACGCTGGGGTATTGTTTTAGGACCTCTTCGATTTTTTTTTTGTAATTTTATGGTGCTACCAAAATTTAATGCAATTTTTCTTGACTAGATATTTTAGAATCTTTTAATATAACAATTTAGGCTTCTCTTCCTCGACAAATTATTTTTAAGAATTTCGTTTTAATACCGTCATACTGCATTTTTTTTTATTTATATATTTTTTAATCAAAATTTACAACAGGAGTTTTATTTGATGCCTCGGAGTTCTTCTCCTCTATATTTATTTTCTTTAAGGATTTTTGTCAAGAACCATCTTCTACAATGGACACATTTTTCAGTTCTAAATTCAGTAGCGCAGAATAAATCATTGTACGTCAGACATCACCAGTAAATACAAATTGACTCGAGTTATCGAATGCCTCTACGTGCTACTTTAGGCCCTTTTCGATTTGCTTATAATTAATAAAAAAAAAAACCTCAAGGAACCGAATCCAATTGCTATTATTATTATACATTTTCAGAGACTCATAAAACAATCAAATCAAAAAAGTTAAAAAGATTATGACGAACACCAGAAATTAAAAAAAAAAACATTTTTCATAAAAACTCTTAAAAGTTTCTGAAATACAGAAGTAACAAAATTATATTAAATTTTTATAATAATAATAATAATAATTAAATAAATGTTTTAGAATCTTTTAAGATTTCTTTATGAAAAATGTTTAGTTTTTAATTTCTGGTGTTCGGCATAATCATTTTTTTTACTTTTTTGATTGATGTTTTATGAGTCTCTCAAAACGTATAATGGTAGCAATTTGATTTGGTTCCTCGAGGTTCTTCTGCAGGACCTCTTCAATTCGTTTTTTTTTTTTAATATTCCTAACGAGAATGTCACCGTCACGTAAGAAACCCTTTGGAATCCTCTTTTGGGGAATCTTTCTTTTCTAAATTTGTTAATCAAGTCAAATCAAACTGGGCTATTATGGAATGTATAAAATAAATACAGATCGTTGGTTTTGCTTTTGTTTATTTTACGTCAATGTGCGTCACTTTTTCAATGCTACGTGACGTCATTCGCAGTCATATAACAACAGCTGCATTACGGTACCGCTGTCCTAGGAAGCCAAAGTTTTGTTGATTGTGAGTTCAGTTTGCATTGAAATTTATATTTTCCACCTTTTGCTCAATAATCCGAACATTTCGAAAATTCGAGTGCAATTATTAATTCGGATTAAAGAGGTTGTACTGTATTTTCCTTGCAACTGGGGGCCGCCCATGGTGGAATATGTGAGAGCGTATACAGACCAGTTACGCTTTACGGTTGCGTGAACAAATAACAAAAAGACCAACTCAATGAAGGCTCGATGGATGATGGTTCTCGAAGAATGCACGCACGCATAAAGGGCCGGCTTCGGGACAATTAGTAAAAGATTTTTCGTCGTTTAGCAAAAGTGATATACGACGTCGGGTCACACCAGATGTTCCACCGCCAATCAATGGCTCTTAACACTGCCAAATTGCTTTAAAATATGGATAAATGTATGTCCTTTGAGGATATCGATGATGCACGCCGATTTACCAATTATTATCATTATTATTAAGGAGAGCCCCCATTTCTTTAATTTAATGATTTTAGTAAATTAGTCATTTCCTGAGGCGGGGGTGTGTTGCTTATTATGATGCATGTCGATTTATTTTCATTATTATTATTAAGGAGAGCCTCCCCCCTTCTTTTTCTTTTAAAGATTTTCGTAATTTCGTAATTTCCTGAACCGGGGGTGTGTTGATTATTATTATTTTTTTTCTTGGGAACGTGTTAAATCTCTTGGTCGTTTCGGGGGGTGAAAATAAGTCCATCCTTTCGCACCTTACAGAAGGCTTATGACGGCCTGGGTGAGGATGATACAGATAATCTGGGAAAGCGGCATCGTTCTCTCAAAGAACTAAATCGGCCAGAAATGTTTCATCTTGCACGAACGCTCTTTTTGTGGGGGATTTTTGCCGCACCTGACGGCTTATTTGTCGGCCAGCGCTTTTGGTATTTATTGCTGCCTCGAGATTGTACCCTAGAAATAAAAAAATATATATTTATACGTTTGCACCCCACAGTCAAAGTATGTAGGTATAAGCCTAGTATTTCTGTTTCAATCAGGGTAGTTTTCAATTCAATTTTTTTTTTTTTTAATTTTTTTACACTTATCTTTTTATGTTTAATGTATTGGAGACTGTGGCTTGTCTAACAATAAATTTAGTTTTGACTCCTAACCACAATATGTTTTTTTTTTAAACTAAATACGTATTTCGGCAGCTATGCTGCCATCTTCAGTAGTTGCGACTTCTATCCTACGAAATCACTTCTCCTGTGATTTAGTAGGATAGAAGTCGCAATACTGAAGATGGCAGCATAGCTGCCGAAATACGTATTTAGTTTAAAAAAAACATATTGTGGTTAGGAGTCAAATCCAAATTTATTGTTATCTTTTTATGAAGTAAAAAATCTAAAGACAAAGTTAAGAAACATTAAAACTATTTCATTTACTGAAGAGTTTAAACAGCGACATCCTACGATCGCTTTTTGACCTGACATTGCATTGGGATTGACAAATTGAAGCCCGTTTGTTACATAATAAGTCATCCCATACAAGGCGGGCATGCTTGCTGTGTCAAAGCACAATGAAAGTAATTTTTTTTTGTTGCAAATCGTTTTTGATTGCGGTTTCTGTACAGCATTTTCAGCCCTATTTGGGGCTCCATCAACAGAAGCAATTGCGATTAACCTTGATCAAATCGTTTTGACTTGCAGTGGAACTCTCGAGCTACGCTTCTGCTGATGAAGCCCCAAATAGGGCTGAAAATGCTGTACAGAAGCCACTCGAGGAAAAAACGATTTGCAACAAAATTTATTATTATTTTTGTTTGATTGTATTCAGTTTCCAACATTTTGTTGTTTTTACGTTATCTTCAAAATTTATTTTTTTTTATTTAGAATAAATTTAATTTCGATCGTTTTCTCCTGTTCCATCCTTTATTTTATTTTTTTCGTGAGCGACTAAATTCAACATGAGATTCGTCAAATTCGAAAGAAAACGTATTTAATAATGTAAGAATTGAAAAGGTCCCAAAATAGTGCATTGAGGCACTCGATGAAATTCGAAATAAATATGTAGATTGGAAAAGTCGTTGGAAATTTTAATCACAAATTTAAAAAAAATGAAGAAAAGTTTCGAAGATTAAATCAAAATTATATTAATGTAAATAAAAATATATTTAAAAGGTTAAAGAAATTGAAGTCGACAGTTTTAAAGAGAAACTAATTTAAAGTAAAACAGTAAAAGGCATACTTCAATCAAATTAAAAAGAAAAGTTAAAAGCTTTCAGCAAAATAAAAAATTGGAAAATGCAAACTAAATACAAATAAGAAATGTAAATGTTCCAAGTGAATATTTTTAGGGAAAACTCAAACTAAATAAAAATAAGAAAAGTGGATGTTCCAAGTGAATATTTATGGGGTGAAAACCAAGTCGAAATTGTATAATCTTCATTTTTCAAAGCTCTTTGTTTTATTTTCTCCTTTTTTTTTCTGCCAGCTTCTTAACTTCAAAAGTTTTCCGCCGGAGAATCGTGGTTTCTTCATTTGTCTTTTCATTTATTTTCCGCATTTATCTTGTTTCTAATCAAATCGAAATCCGGCATTTTACTAACTCCATTCTACAGTTCTCTTTTGTTTGTCATGAGTTTATATTTATTTGCAAAAACTTCCGTCAATTTTCATATTTTTGTCCATCATAACATGGAGATGTTTCCGTTTTTCTCTTTTTTAATTTATTTTATACTTTGTATTTCTCTTTTGTTTATTTTTATATAATTGATTTTTTCACATTTTATTGGTTGACGCTTTTTGTACAGCGGACTTTTGTTTTCTATTCGTTTTTTCGTCTGGAGATTCGTCTGTTTCTGGTTCATTCATCTAAGCAGCCGATCTTCTTTTGTTTCTTTCTGTTCTTTATGCTTTTGCACTATGCATTTCTCTTTTGTTTTTGACTCCTTTTTACAGCTTCTTTTTATTTGCCAAATCTTTCAACGATTTTCATTTTCTTGGTCATCTTAGTATCCTAGTACTTCTGTTTTCTTTTTTAAATTCCTTTTATGCTGTCGTATTTCTCTTTTGTGTATATTTATGAAATTGATTTTTGTCGATTCACGCCTTTTTACAGTTATCTTTTTTTTCTAGTAGATTTTTTTTTTATTTTTCGTTAAGAAATTGCTTCATTTGGTTTTTGTTCATCTTAGTCGTCAATCTTCGTTTTTTTTTTTGTGCTTTCATACTTTGTTGTAACTTTTTTTTCTTACAGAATTTTATGTAGAATTGATTTTGCGCATTTTATTGACGCTTGTTTGTAGTTCGTCGTTTTTCATTTGTTTTTAGTCTCATATTTCGTTTTCTTTTTGTTTTTTTAATCGTGTTATTGACTTTTCTCCAGTTTACTCTTTAATTTTCTGTGAATTAGTGTTGTCTATCTTCCCTTGTTTCTTTTTTTGGCAACCCTGTCTACCATGACATAGAGAGATAGGTTAAATTACGAAAAACTTGCGCTACGTTGAACTGAATACATAACGGTATTGAAAAAAAAAATGTAATGTAACCAAACTTTGCGCCCTCCGAATTTTACGCCTGCGTGGCGGGCACTTCATGCACGCTCGTCAGAACCGTCCCTGGAAAATTCTAATAAAGAACAAAAATAAAAAACAAGAAAAATCGAAAAGAAAACAAAAATAAAGGACGAAGTAGGTGAAAACAAAACGAAAAATTAATTTAACAAAACAAAAAAAAAACGAAACAATGGACAGACGGAAGAAAGTCCGAAGATAACTAAATAAAAATATACTTGCATTTTAAAATAGAAATAGTAAAACGTAAACCGTGTGAAACACAAAATTAAAATAATGTTCCTATTGGAAAAAGTAAATAAAAACAAAAAAAATGAAAAGTAAATAAAAATAATAACGGCTGACATTCTCTCTCATAATTAAAGTCGCCTTGAACTAAAGCTATGATTAAATAAACAAGGAAGGATGCAGTTTTATGCCACTTATGGGTTAGAGAGAGTGACCAATGAACTTTGGCGTGGGAAATAAACGTGTCGCTTTCTTACACATTAAATTGACATAAACCTCTTTCGTTTCTTGTTTATTTTAATTATAACTTTAGTTAAAGACAACTTTAATCATAAGATGAGAAGACAGGCCAATAACTTTTAGACATGTAAAAGGTCACCTTCGATCTCACTGGGTTTCCCAAGCATCTCCCGGACAGCTGCTTCGGTACTACTTGGAACCTCCGCAGCAAGGAAGTAACTCGAGAACTCCATTGCAATCTAATTGATCGGTGCTAGTTATCTCGGAATCAAGTGCAAATGTTGACAACAGTTTAGGTCGCGAGGGCGCGCGACCAATTTTTTACTTAAAAATATGTCAGAGTGTCAAAAGTTAGCTCGCAACGTCCTGCGGCCAATTTTTGACTTAAAACTGTATCAGAATGTCACAACTTGGTGGCTCGATAACGTGACTATTTTAGTCGAATTTTAAATAACATATTACTGTTGACGTTTCCATCTTGGAATTTTATTTAGAAAAAGTGTTTTTTGATAACTATTTTTTTTTCTCAACGAAAACGAAAGGAGGCTCGTCCCCCTGTATCATATAAGATGTAGAAATAGAACAATAAAAAGTAGGTCTTCTCAGTCGACTGATAATAGTTCATCGACCACCAAATGATTCCTAGAAGTTAGAACTCACCCCCAACCGACTCATACGCAGGTTCATCGACTCTTTTTAACTTATCGTCGACCCTTTGGGGGTCAATATCGACTCGCTAATAGTTCATCGACCACCAAATTACCTCAGAAGTTGACATTCACCCGCAATCGACTCATATATAGGTTCAACGATCCTTTCTAATGAACACATAAAATAGCGACATCTTACTATCGCTTTTTGACCTAACATTGCAGTAGGATAGACAAATTGAAGCGGGATTTGCTCCTAATGAGTCCCCCATGCAAGGCGGCCATCGTAATTGCGAATAAATTGGGCAAGTCGTTTTTGGTCTGCAGTGGGAATGTCGAGCTACGTTTCTGCTGAAGAAGCCCCAAGCAGGGCTGAAACAGCTGTCCAGAGGCTGCTCGAGGTTCTCACTGCAATCAAAAACGATTTGCACAAAATTTTTCTAAGATCCTTTCTAAGTTATAATCGACCCTTTTGGGGTCATTATCGACTCGCAAATAGATCATCGACCACCAAATGACCCCTAGAAGTTGAAACTCATCCCCAACCGACTCCTACAGGTTCATCGACCCTTTTCAAGTTATCATCGACCCTTTGGGGGTCAATATCACTCCGTTGGGATACCCTGAATAATGCCAGCAAGTGTTTCCAAGTACTATTTAGGGATTCTTCCTCATTTTGTTCATTTTGCTCACATCATCTTGTCATGTTGAAAATAAATCTGAATTGGAATTTTATCTTCATTTGCTGTAATTTGAATTGACTTTCTCCTGAAACTTACAATTACAATTTCTAATCAAATTCCCTATTTTATTTCCAATTTTCAGTTCAATAGGTTCGCTTCTTTTTTTTATTATTTTTAGCATTATTATTATTTGGTTATTTTTATTATATTTCTATTTCTAACTCAATTTTGATGACTTAAAATAAAAAAATTAAATTAAAAAATTGAAGAAATCAAGCGACAATAAAATTCAATGAAAACTATGAAGATTTGATGTTATATCCGATAAATTACTATTATCTCTTTCTACCTGAAAATTTTGCCGCCTTCCCCCGCCGAAATCCGTTAAAATAATTTTGAAGGAAGGCGCTCGATACGCACACATGTAAATGCGAAACGAATAAAAAGCGCAATTCGTTGGAGATAAGGCGCTATTAGAATATACTGTCGCTCTCGATGCAAAGAGGATTTAACGAACTTCGGACAAAGCACAGGAAGGAGGAGGTGCCGGGTAACCCGAGAACGAGACAAGTGAACGTTGCTCCAATTTAAGCCCAAAATTCCCAGGACGAGGGCATAACTGCAAAAAAAAATATGAAAAAAAATAACAGCTGACGGATTTTTTTTGTTAAGTCGAGCTTATGGTCAAGCTTTCGTGCAAATTTAATCTTATTTTTTAGAAGATTTTCAATACAATATTAAAAATAGAAACTAAAATACGAGAATTACAAAAATGATAAAGAAGTGCCTCAAGGATCTATTATAGGACCTCGACTGTTTTATAAGTTTGTAATTTCTTTCTTTCTTATACTCGTCAAATTATTGATCAAAAAGAAAGAACTGACCTTTTTTATTTAAAAATTTTTATTTTTATTATATCTTTTACTTTTAGTTTTTATAGTTTTTTTATTTTCGCTTCTTGTTTGTTCTTTATTCGACTTTCTCCTTCAGTAGTTCTCGTTTTTTTTTTATTTTTAACTTTTTTCCATTGGCAGTTGTTTTCACAAATGCACAAACATTTTTGTTTTTTCTACGCTTTTCAGTTGTCTTTTTTCTGTTTCTTATCTCTGTGTTTCATAATTTTTCTTTGCTTTCGCTTTTTTTTTTTGATTTTTCTTTCTTCTCTTTTAGATTCTATTGTTCTTATTTAATCTGTTCATCAGTTTTTTTTTTCGTCTTTCGATTGTTCTTTTTTCTATTTTCTAGATTTTTGCGTATTTTTGTCTTTTTAATTTCGTTCGTTTTCATATTTTATAATTTTTATCGCCTTGGCTTTTTAAATTTTTGTTTTGTTAGTCTGCCCCTTAAATTATACCGTTTTTCTTTTAATTAATCAGGTTTCTTAAATTATATTAATTATTTTTTAATCTTATCTGTTCGATTGTCATTTTTCTCTTTTTGACTGCTTACTTTTATTATGTTAATTAATTTCTTTTTTTTTTTTAATTATTTACGCCTTTAATTGTTTCTTTATGCTGTCGCTGATTTTGGAATTTATTTTTTTTCTACTGCATTTGTTTTCATATTTTATAATTTCAGTGTCTTTCTTGAACTTGATAGCTCCATCAGGAGTGAAACGTTGAGTGTTCTTTCTGATTTTACAGTGTCCGTCTAAAGTTTAAAAACTTGTTTCTCACAAATTTCCCGTCGATTTCAATTATAATTTCTTTGTGTTATTGATTATTTTTATGCTTTTTCTCTTGTCTACACGCTTTATTTTTGTTCTTACTTTTCAATTGCTTTTCTGATCTTTGTTGTGTATTTCATAATTTTTATTTGCGTATTTTGCTTTTCGAATTCTTGTTTTTTGTATGCATTCTCTTTTAGATTATATTGTTTTTGTTCTATTTATTTTTAACTTCGTATATTTTCCGTTTGTCACTTGTTTTATTAAATTGTTTTTTTTTTAATTACATTTCTCAGTTTGTCTTTGCTTCTAGATTGTCTTTTTTTCTGTTGCTGTAAGATTTTACAAATTTTTTTTGTTTTTTTAACAGCGTTCCTTTTCGTATTTTATATCTCTTCGATTTTGCTTATTAAATTCTTGTTTTTTAAATCTGCTCCATTAGATTATGCTTTTTGAAAAATAAATTTTGCATTTTAAGTTCATTTTAAATAATTTTTTAATCTTATAGTTTCTTCTATTTTTTGGTCGATTTCGCATTTCTATTGCTTTTTGTTCTGTTTTACTATCTTCTTATTTTCATTATTTTTGTTTCTTTTTTTTTAGTAATTTTTTGCGCTTTTCGGTTGTTTTTTCTATTGTCGATTTTTGAAATTATTTTTTCTTTTTTCTAATGCATTCGATTTCATAATTTTTAATAATTCGATTTATTCATTACTAATGCTATTATTCTTTAATAATTATTTTCACAAATGCGCAATTATTTTTTGTTTTTTCTGTTGTTCGCACGTTCTATTTTTGTTTACGCTTTACAGTTGTTTTCTTTTTCTATTTCTTATCTCTGTATTTCATAATTTTTATTGGCTTTCGTTTTTTCTATTTTTTGTTGTTTCAAGTCTTCTCTTTTACATTCTATTGTTATTGTTTAACTTTTTAATTTATTTATCCGTTCATCCTTTTTTTTTTTCGTTTTTCGATTGTTCTTTTTCTATTGCTCTAAGTTATTGCGTGTTTTTGGTTTTTAACTGCATTCGTTTTCATATTTTATAATTTTTATTCGCCTTGGCTTTTTAAACTTTTGTTTTGTTAGTCTGCTCCATTGTAAAATTATCAATTACCAATTAACAAATTTGTTAAATTAATTTTTAATAATTTTTTTAATCCTATCTGTTCGATTGTCATTTGTTTCGTTTATAGTCTTTCGTATATCCATTACTTTTTTGGGTTGTCTTCTCTTTTCGACTGCTTATTTTTATTATGTTGTTTCTACTGTCGCTGATTTTGGATTTTTTTTGTACTGCATGTGTTTTCATATTTTATAATTTTTACTAGCTTCGCTTTTTACTTACATTTTTGGGTTTTAAAGGTCCTATTTAGTTTATAATCTATTTTATTTCTTTTAAATTAATTTTTAACCCCGTCTGTTTTTCGCTTATCATTTGTTTTTTTAATTTTTTTTCTTTCTTGTTTCTTTTGTACTGTAGTTCACAGTTTAATTATTTTTATTATTATTTTTAAATAAGTGTTTACGCTTCTCGGCTCTTTTTTCGTTGATTTTTGAATATTTTTTGATTGGTTTTAAAACTCTTCCATTTTCCAGTTTTTCCAGTTTTTATTTGGTTTGGCGTTTTAAATTGTTGTTTATTTTTAAAGCCTTCTATAATTTTTAATGATTTTTTTTATCTTATCTGTTCGATTGTCATTTGTTTCTTTTATATTTTTTCGTATTTTCATAACTTTTTTGGGTTGTCTTCTCTTTTCGACTGCTTATTTTTTTTATGTTAATTAATTTTATTTTTTTGTAATTGTTTACGATTTTAATTGTACCTTTCTACTGTGGCTGATTTTGGAATTTCTTTTCTACTGCATTTGTTTTCATATTTTATAATTCTTATTCGGTTCGTTTTTTACATTTTTGAGTTTTAAAAGTCCTATTTAGTTTATAATCTGTTTTATTTCTTTTAAATTAATTTTTAACCCCGTCTGTTCTACGCTTGCAATTTATTTTTTCATTTTCTTTTTCATTGTTTCTTTTCTATTGTAGTCATACTTTGATTATCATCATTATTTTAAATAACTCTTACATTTTTCGGCTCTTTTGTCCCTGATTTTTGAATATTTTTTTGATTGGTTTTAAAACTCATCCACTTTCCACTTTTTTCAGTTTTTATTTGGTTTGGCGTTTTAAATTGTTGTTTATTTTTAAAGTCTTCTATAATTCTTAATGATTTTTTTTTAATCTTCTCCGTGCGATTGTCATTTGTTTCTTTTATAGTTTTTCGTATTTTCATTACTTTTTTTGGGTTGTCTTCTCTTTTCGACTGCTTATTTTTATTACGTTCAGTAATTTGATTTTTTCTTGTAACTGTTTACGCTTTTAATTGTTGCTTTCTACTTATTTTTTTTTTAATTGTAGTTGGTTCTTGTCCGATGAAAATTGTAAGTACAAGGTTTTTTTAATCTCGAACCGGACAAAATTATGAAGGGAAAACACTCAACGTTTTTATAGCTTCAGGAGTGACCAAGCTATAAATCTATAGCGAAACGTTGAGTGTTTCCCTTCATAATTCTGACCGGTTCGAGATTAAAAAAAAACTTTGTACTTATTTTTTTTTTAATTTTTCAATTTTTTTATCAAAATTTTAAATTTCCTGAAGACATTTTATTTAATTTAACACCAAATATTATTTACTCGAATAGGAACTCGTTAGTTAACCGTACCTACGCAGGTTTAATTTCTTTTTCTTCGCCGAAAGCACAAACGTCGTTTTGAAACCCGACACACCAAATTGACCGATGCGTATTGTGTAACACGCACTGCCCAAAAGAGGACCTCTTCATGTCGGACATCATTAGTGTATGTACACATAACGTGACCTTTCGAATCCCTTCTCGGTCATTAGCAATTGAATGTCCGCAGACTTCCGGTCAAACTAATCAGCCATCAAGATTTACATACGTAGATATTCTCTATTCATAAGTTGAAGTGATTTTCGTTTCGTAACAGAAGGATAAAAAAACGTTCTCAAGCTTTACAATTACAAAAAAAATTGTTGCAAGTCGTTCTTTTTGCAATGTCAGGTCAAAAAGCGATCGTAGGGTGTCGCTGTTTTATCTGTTTTACAATTAGTATTACAAAATATACAGGGTGTTGAAAAATTCGTTTGCCAAATTTCTAGGGCAAGTAAAAGAGGCCAAAATAAGACTTTTTTGTTGTATAACATATAGTCGGAAATTAATAATTACTTTTCAAGACTGTAAAAATGACTTAATATGACAGAATACTGAAGAAATTATTAACATACCAAAACGCGGTGATTAAATGAATAAAATTTTTGTTATACAGGGAGTCAAAAAAGTTTCTGGGATGTGGTTCACACATAATTTTTTGATATTTTTTGAGGAACATATATTAAAAAAACAGGTAATTGTATTGAATTTCCCATCAAATACTAATCTAGAATGTGTTTGTTTAATTCTATTTTTATTTTGAGCTATAGAACTGTGAATCATCAAAATAAACGTGCCACAATTACATAAGGTTCGGGGCCAATTGAAGGACTCACTGTCGCAAGCAAAAAATGGTAGACAAAACAGTTTCCTGCAATTATTCTTTCTCAAAATGGTATCGATTAAGAATGACTTTAGAGGTAACATTTAAAAGAATGGAAAGATTTCAGATTTAACAATCTTAAGGCTTCGGTAAAATTTATTAATTCGTCTTTAACCAATACCATTTTGAAAAAAAAAATACAGGAAACTGTTTTTTGCTTTCAACTGTAGCTCATTCGACACCAGTACCAAAAAGAAATGGAACTGATCCTAATGTTGAAACCGCCGGTGAGATACGAGCGAATCTTGGAACTTTTGAACGCACAAGACAATTGTTGATACATCATTGTCAGATGTGTGTGCAAATTAAGGGCAACATTTTTGAACATACGTTGCAAAATAATCTGAAATTCACTAAAAAAGCATTTATATTTCGTTTTAGAATGTTAATAATTTTTTATTTCCAACTTCTTATTAAATGAAATTTTACGGGTTAATTTTCTTGTTTATGGTAACCAAGTAAACGATAAATTACGGGAACAGACCTGTAATATTTTACGGACTGGTATGAAAGACCTGTAAAATATTACAGGGTTGTAGAGAAGGAGATTGTCTGTTTATATCGCCATGACTACGTGTAGCTAGAAATTACGTCTTCAATAAAAAGGAAACGTTTTCATCAAAAACTTAAAATAAATTAATTAAAAATCGCCATGTGAAGGTGAAAATAAAAGTTTTACGCTTTGAAATTAATATTTACTAGGCTCATTGGATTATGGGGTTCACATGGTTTCTGCAATATTATGTAGCTTTTACAGATCGTGATCCGCGATTCAAACAGTCTCCCTGAATCACTGTTTCACGGTGTCATAGACAACAGATTTCTTAAAACCCGTCGTACGAACAATGTCGATCATCTTCATTACTATCAGGTGTAGTTGTGACTCGTTTATGTTGATGATTCACAGTTCTCTTAACTCAAAATTAACAAGAAATTGAACAAATAATTCTAGATTTGATCGAAAATTCAATACAATTAGCAATTCTTTTTTGGAATTTAGAATCCATAAAAAACATCAGAAAATTATCTATGAACAAATTGCGACAACTTTTACAACACCTTGTATAATGAAAATTTTATTCATTTAATTATCTCGTTTTGGTACGTTAATCATTTCTTCGGTAGTCTGTCATGTTAAGTCATTTCTAAAATATTAAAAAGTAATTATTAATTTCTGATCCTATGTTATACCGGGTGTCCCGCGCCATGTGCTCACCTTTCTAGAATCTTTATTTATTAATCGATTAACCTGAATCTTGGACATGATAAACTAAACAAAAAATGGAATTTTTCGACATACTGATAGTCGTCATAGCACTTCCGGTTTCGCCGGAAGTGATATCAACTTTCTTATTTTAAATGGAATACCCTATATGTTTTTACATATTTAAAATCTTCGGAGCATTACGAGTCCGAATGCGTATCAATTGTTAATTTTGGTTTCCATGACAACGAAAAAATACTTTTTTATTTTTCAATCTAAAAAGCTATGAATCGCATTTTTTCGATCTAATGCGATCAAGTGTTTCGAGAAAATCATTCCTTTGATTGTATTTTGATTTTTAACATATTTACAGTATTTGAAATTTTCATTAGCTCTTAACTCATTTTTTTCGATAGAACCTCATATGTTTCTTAGTTTAGTTCAACAGAACATTTTTATCTGAGAACGCTGATACCAAATACGTCATATTTTCTTTGAAAGTCATTTGAAATAAAGGGAGTGTAAAATTTCAATAAGACATGCTCTATTTTAAATTATTTTCGAAGAAAATATGACGTATTTGGTATCAGCGTTCTCAGATAAAAATGTTCTGTTGAACTAAACTAAGAAACATATGAGGTTCTATCGAAAAAAATGAGTTAAGAGCTAGTGAAAATTTCAAACACTGTAAAAATGTTAAAAATCAAAATACCATCAAGGGAGTGATTTTCTCGAAACACTTGATCGCATTAGATCGAAAAAATGCGATTCGTAGCTTTCTAGATTGAAAAATAAAAAAGTTTTTTTTTCGTTGTCATGGAAACCAAAACTAACAATTGATACGTATTCGGACTCGTAATGCTCCGTAGATTTTAAATATGTAAAAATATATAGGGTGTTCCATTTAAAATAAGAAAGTTGATATCACTTCCGGCGAAACCGGAAGTCCTATGACGACTATCGGTATGTCGAAAATTTCCATTTTTTGTTTAGTTTATCATCTCCAAAATTCAGGTTAATCGATTAATAAATAAAGATTCTAGAAAGGTGAGCACATGGCGCGGGACACCCGGTATAATAAAGAAAGGGAAAGGGAGGCGTGAATCATAACACAGCTCAAAAGGGGATCGCGAAACCTAAAAGTTTTGTATAACAAAAAAGTCTTATTTTGGCCTCCTTTATCTGCCCTGGAAATTTGGAAAACGAATTTTTCAACACCCTGTGTAAATAAATATGTATACAGGGTTTGAATGTACCTTCCTTCGGTTCATTTTCTTTTCGGTTTAAAAGCGCAACGTACGCAGAGAGCAAGAACGACAAAAGTATGTATAGGAAGGTCGACGAGAAGTGTATTGAAGCGAGTACTTTAAACAGTCAATAATAGGCCACTTCCTGCCTGCAACAAGTAAACTCCGGGGCCCGTTCGAAAATCACAACAATGCGATTGTATTTCTCTCTCTCAGGAGTTGTTCCCATTGAGATCATCGAGTGGACCGGCCCACACCATTTATGTGATGGCGCGTAAATGAACTCGCGATTTACTATGGCCCTTACTATTCGGGGGGGACAAAGGAGCAGAAGTCATTTTTGATGAACAGGTGATGGTAGAAGCAAGGTTACAAGAACTCTTGGAATTTATTTTTTTTATACCATCATTACAATAGATCTCTGCGTTTGCAGGTTTGGAAATTATTGACGTCAATCAAACTATACCGCGTTCGTTTCCTGTTGACAGTAGCGCTAATAAAAATTACGTCATTAGAGTCTGAAGTTCATTCATAAACTCTAGCACTTTATTCATAAACCCCCCTCCCCCCAATTTCGTAATTTTGATTATTGGGTACTAACAACAGAAAACAAACACAGTATAGTATTTAAAAAAATGATTGATATTTTTGGTATAACCAAATTGACCATACGTCGCGTTAATCCCGTTTTCAACGGGACCGTACCGTTTTTGAAGACGTTGTCCCGTTGTCCCCAAGAGATTACTTTGGACGCAAAAATGTCCCGTTTTGAAAATCTTAGCTGTATATGTCCCACTGTAAAGAACTTAGTCGTAATTAAACGGTATTTTCAGTTTCATCCAGTGATGCCAAACCAATTGTTTTAACAGCAGTGTTGCGAACTACAACAAACCAAATTAATGCGCCAGATAGAGCTTGAAATTCCGCCAAATTAAAAAAAAATAAGCCGTTAAGGGACATTTGCACCACTTCTTGTTAAAACAATTTAAACTCCAGTTAACTCCATAGAAACAATTGTTACAGTAATTGATTCTATCGGAAATAACCGCCGGTTAAAGCTAATCGAGTGTGGTTAATGCCCGATTTCTTCACATCCTGATAAATTTATCTGCCAGGTATTATTCTTAGACACCATTGTATCAATAATAGTATCCGAGGATACTACCTGGCAGATAAATTTATCCATAGGTGAAGAAATCGGGTCTTAGGCCCGATCTTTCCACCTCTCAATAAATTTATTTGACGAATAAGGCCCGATTTTACCATCTGCTGATAACTTCAACCGTCGGTTAATATCCTTAGAAACTATTGTGCCGACAATGGTTACCCAGGATATTAACCGACGGTTAAATTTATCAGGAGGTGGTAAGATCGAGCCTAATTCGACGAATCACCATGACAACTATTCATAAAATTCAACTTATTTGTCGGATAACGTTAACGGGAACTTTATTGAGAGGTGGAAAGATCGGACCTTACGGCCATTTTCATAATCAGACTTTAAATTTAAAGTTACTTTAACCTAAAAAATACATTTGTTTCCCTATACTTAAAGTGAATTTAAATTAAAGCTTCCTTAAAGCCTAATTATGAAAGTGGCCGTTAGTCATTTAATATTTAGTTGTTAACAACACACATCATGATCAGTAGGTGTTTATTTAATTTCTAGAAGTCTAGTTACTGTGAACAAATTTATTTAATGAAAAATTTCGAAAGCTTAAGAAGCGACATCCTGCGATCGCCTTTTGACCTGAAAGAGCTGTACAGAGGATGCTTCGAGCGTTCCGCTGCAATCAAAAACGATTTTTAGCAAAATTTCAATTCGACAAAATTCTCGGTCAAGTTTTGTAAACAGCTGTACTTCGCACGTGCCTCATTTAACGTAAGAGGTTAAAATCGATAATTTTTGAGGTAAATTCGCCAAGGCGGCAACACTGCCTGTGAGTCATGATACATATAAATACCTACCATTACAGGGTCTAACTTGTCTAGTTTCTAATGTTCTAGGATAGTTTCTAATTTTCTAAGATAGTTTCTAATTTTCTAGGATAGTTCCTAATTTTCTAGCATAGTCTCTAACGTTCTAGGATAGTTTCTAATTTTCCATTCCATTCTAAGACAATTTCTATATTTGTAGGGTATCACAATTTAAATTAGATAGGTCATTGCGTGTCAATTCTAACTTCGTTACTATCATTTGATTCTATTTTACAAATTTCATAAGTATTATTTCCGTTGAACAAAACACCTAAATAACCCAGGAAATCCCCTAGCAGTTAGATGGAAAATTCCGACTCAAGAATGATGTACTTTCAACTAATTGTAAACTAGAACTGGCGGGAAATACAATAACCTGGCAAATCTTTAACAGCAAGTTTTTCGAATTTCGCGCTAAATTCAGAAGTCTCTCTTTCTTTTGCACTTTTTTGATAGGCGCAATAAAACTAAAAACAATTGCGGACCTAAAATTTTTCAAAAAAGTACATAATTAGTAAAGAAAAGGAAAACAAATCGCGATCGAACGTCTACAGTGAAAAAAGAAACGAAAAACAAAAACAACAAAGGCAAACTGAAACAAAATCGAATACGACAAAAAATAAAAAATATCGGCCGTCGGCTAATGTCGGAATATAATTTCTGAAAAATCAAAAAAAATGCAGGAGATTAAAAAAGCAAATGACGAAGGAACGTAATATTCAATAAAAAAATGTGTATCAAACCTTATAATAAATGGAACATTTTTTGGCTTTCTGGAAAAAAGCGACGTAATCGGAATGGAAGAGAAAAATTAAACGACTACTTCAAAAGGAAAAGAAGGAAAAAGACAGTAAAACGGTAAATGAGGATCGTTTGAAATTTGAAAAAGGCAGAGAAACAAATGACAAATCAGTAATGTGTGTGAAAAGAAAAAATAATTTGAAACTATGAGACAATAACAATAAATACTTGAAAATCGAAAACAAAAACAGAACGGTGTAGACAATAAAAAAAGCAACCGAAAGCGAAAACAATTGTTTAAAAAAATAATAGAAACAATAATTAAAAGGCAGCAAAAGCGATTTAAAAAAATCAAAATATAGTTTGAAAACGACCGACAATGAAAAACAAAACAGTAACAAAGCAAAAAATCGAGAACAACTGAAAGAGAGAGTCGATGAGAAAAAAAAGATAACCCGAAAAGAAGAAATGAAATCGAGAAATGAATGCAATTAAAAAATCGTAAAAAAATAAAAAATGTAATCAAAAATCGATGAGAATAGAAAATCATTTAACAAATTCGAATTGTCGACAGGAGGAAAGCAAAAAAAAATCATGTTATTAAAAAAATTCAGGATAAAATTAGTTTTGGGCAGTGGCGGGCTTAGGAGCGGGCGAAGAGGGCAACCGCTCGGGGCGTCGCGCCTTCAGTGGCCCTGCGCCCTCCGAAATATGTGAATTTGTCAATTTTGTAACCCACAACAGTTCAATCAGAATTAAGATTATCGAATGTTTGCTTAAATCATATAAATACGAAAATATTTGCGGATCTGTGACAACTGAATGTATTAGAAGCCCTATTTAGTCATAAAGAAAAATAAAAATGTTACCTACAAACAAGCAATACAGATGAACAAATAAATATCCTTGATACTTCCTTAATAAATCGTACTTTTATAGAAACAACATTTTCGAGCAGCTCTTAATCGGCAATAATTTTTTGCCACTTCCTAGAATTCAAGTTGTTTGTAAATAATTGCATTTTACTTTGAAATATACATATTTAAGATTAAGTTTATAACTAATTCAAGTTTTTAAACTCTTGATAACCTAATTAGTTAGGTCGGTGGACCCCTTTCAAATTTTGTTAATGTTCTTAAAACATTATTGATTCTATTTGACTTGATTTATTTTTTTTTGTTTTAAACCGATCGTATTTTGTCTTTACTTAATTGACTTTGACTTTATTTTATATTTGAATTATCAGGTTGATTCCCTTTTATTTTCTCTTCAATACTCTTTATTCGATTTGACTAATTGTAATTGTAAGTGTTTATGTCTTTTATTTTGCGTTTTTATTATTCAATTATTTAATTAAATTTTTGGAAACTAATCAGTTGATAAATGCTACGATATTTTCAAGACGATCGATTTTTTCAAGAAACGTTCGGGTCCATCAATATCGTCTAATTTTTTGCCCTTTCCAGAAACTATTTTTATGACTACAGGGTGTTTGCAAAAAGCTGGACGAGTGTTAACTTTTTTTTAATGCCTTAATTAGACAAAATGCACGGGTCCGAACGTTTTCTTTTTTCTTCAATTAATCGTCTTGAAAATATCGAATTTATCCGCTACTTAGTATAATTAATTGATTCGCCTTTGTTTTTTTCTTTTATTGGATTTAATTTATTTTTATTTTTTAACTATCCGTTCATCTTTCATTCGATACTATCTTAGTTTTTAATTGTCAATTCACAGTCTTTCGTTTTTTCTTTTGTTTACTCGATTTGAATTTGATCATCTTTTGATTGTTTTTGTTTTATTTACTCGATTTGAATTTATTTTATATTTTGATCCTTTCTATCACTCGCCATTTCTGTTTTCTCTTTCACGCGATTCGATTTTATTTATCGATCATCAATTGATCGTCTTTTGTTTTTTCGTTTTCTTTACTCTTTTGAATTTGTTTTACATTTTGATCCCTTCCATCAATCGCCATTTTTGTTTTCTCTTTCACGCGATTCGATTTTATTTATCGATTAGCAATTGATCGTCTTTTGTTTTTTCGTTTTCTTTACTTGTTTTTAATTTATATTACATTTTTTGATCCCTTGGATTAATCGCCATTTTTGTTTTCTCTTTCCCGCGATTCAATTTTATTATTATTTTTATCAATTGATCGTGTTTTGTTTCTTTTTTGTTCTGTTTACTCGATTTGAATTTATTTTATATTTTGATCCCTTCAATCGATCGCCATTTTTGTTTTCCCTTTCACGCGATTCAATTGTATTATTATTTTTATCAATTGATCGTCTTCTGTTTTTTTCTTGTTCTGTTTACTCGATTTGAATTTATTTAACATTTTGATCCCTTCATCGATCGCAATTTGTCATTTGTGTTTTGCTCTTTCACGCGATTCGATTTTATTTATCGATCATCGATTGATCGTCTTTTGTTTTTTCGTTTTGTTTACTTGTTTTGAATTTGTTTTACATTTTGATCCCTTCGATCGATCTCCATTTTTGTTTTCTCTTTCACGCGACTCAATTTTATTACTACTTTTATCAATTGATCGTCTTTTGTTTTTTTTTTGTTCTGTTTACTCGATTTGAATTTATTTTACATTTTGATCCCTTCGATCGATCGCCATAATAAATAAAATCAAATCACGTGAAAGAGAAAACACAAATGTTGTCATTTGTTTTCTCTTTCACGTGATTTGATTTTATTTATTGGTTATCATTTGATCGTTTTTTGTTTTTCTTTCTTGTTTTGTTTACCCCATTTGAATTTATTTTACATTTTGATTCCTTCGATCGATCGAGCCATTTGTGTTTTCTCTTTCACGCGTTTCGATTTTATTTTTTGGTTATCAGTTGATCGTCTTTTGTTTACTCGATTTTAATTTATTTTATATTTTAATCCCTTCGACCGATTTTTGTTTTCTGTTTCACGTGATTTGATTTTAATCGATCATCAGTTGTTTTTAATTACTCGTTTTGAATTTTTTTTTTTTTGTTTACTCGATTTAAATTTGTTTTAGATGTTGATCCATTCGATCGATCGATTTCTCTTTTTCACGCGATTTGATTTGTTTTTTTAATAATTATATTTTTTCTTTAACATTTAACCATTAATTTATTTTGTATAATTTTTATTTTCTTCTGTCATCTTTTGTTTTCTCTTTCTTTCTTTTTTTATTTTATTTGATTTTTAATATTTACAGATTAAATTTTTTGTTGTCATTGTTTACATCGATTTGACGACTTATTCTTAGTATTATATGTTCTTTTTTTTAGTCCTATCTTCATCTACGATTGTCTTTTGTTTTTTGTTTCTTTTATTATATCCGAAATTTTTTATTTTTTATTTTGATTAAATCAATTAATCGTCTTTTTTCTTTTCTTTTTTTCTATTTTATAGTCAGCTTTTTATATTTTTATTTCACAATTTTACCCCTTTTGCTTTTCTACTGTTACTTCTTTCATACTTTCAAATAATGACACATTTTAAAAATCGAAATATGTCAAATAACATTCACTTGCAATTATTTTACCTACTTTTTTAAATTTATTTCAAAATAGTGTTTTTTGCTCTTATAATGGAAAGAGGACGAACTTTTTCTCCTACCCCAATGTCCCCACAAAAATTTCTCGCACGGGGCCTCGCAACCGTTAAAGCCGGCTCTGGCTTTGGAAAATATATAATTAGTTTCATGCGAATAAAAAACATTTCACGAAAAATCTTAATGACTGAGTAAAATTTAACTGATAGATAAATTAAAAATAGAAACTTCTTTTCTTTATCGGATCCGTTCGAGTAACATGGATTTTTTTATTTATTTATTTTTTTCAAAAAAGACAATCCTTTAACGATTTTAGTGAAACACGAGACAGCAGGTGTTGCCTTGTGAATTCACCCCGAATCCCTTTCGTTTCTCTTAAGTTCGCAAGCGACCTTGACCCACCTCTTCCACTTAACCCCCCTAATCGATTATATCGATCAGAAATTCCATGCCCACATTTTTTCTTTTTACCTTTTCCTACCTGTCGCGTTCCACTTTCTCTTCTGATGGCGGCGCGACCCAACAAAAAAGACCATCAATTAAAACGAGCTCTCGCTCACAAAATAATAATAAGAAGTTCGAGTTTCATCTTGACATGTGAAAGGACGAAAGAAAAAACAAAAGGGAAAAAGCGTTTTTAATCAAACGTCACAGTAATTTATCAATGCGCTATCCAGCTTCTGCTTGAGCCGCAAGTCGATCGGAGGAGGCTCTATGACTTTTCTCAGGAACTTCTGGAACTCGGGGGATTCACTGATGCGCCTTTGGGGCTCGAAGTCCTCGCCCGATTCTTCCCCGGCCGTCGTCAATCGCTCGCTGATCACCGACAATCGATCGTCGGAGATCGAGCTTTTGATGTACTTGATCGGGCGCTTTCTCGTACTGACGTTTTCCTGAGGCTGCAAAAGTTAGTTTCCTTCCAGTAGTAGGAGGTTTATGATCACCTAGAAAATCCGAACCTTTTCCGCTTTCCTATAATAGGGCTTGCAGGAATACATCGATTCGTCACCGCTGGAGAAATCCGTGTTCTCTTCCAAGTGCAACTTGTGGTCCATGTTTTTCAGGTAGCATTCCGTGCTGGTGCACTCCCTATGCTCCAGGGTGCAACCTGGTTCGGTGCAGATGCTGTTGGTGGAGGGTTCTTCGTCGATGGTACTCTTGCTTTCGCCCTGATGCAACAAATTTACTTTCGCCTAAAAAAAAACCTATTATGCCCTTCTCATATACCAATGAAATCCCCTCACAGTAACCAAATTACCCCCAAATTAATTAATTGAATTTGCTACAATTCGTACGGACCCCCGGGGATCTGTATAAACCACTTTGGAGACCATTGGCCTAAAGCAAAATAATTTTTGAACGTTTGGTGATTGTCATCGAAAGAAATTACTTGGGTTTCATCGGTTTGGTTTTCGTTGGGGAGGTCCTTTTCTGCTTCTTCCCCACCGTCGACTTCCTTATCTTCATCTTTGGTTGGCATGGCCTGCCGAAATTTGAAGTTCTCCAGGCTCTTCTCCAGGTTCATCAGTTTCTGTTGCATCTTCTTCATGTCGTCTTCGGTTTGCGACATGTTAAAGTCGCCGGTTTCTTTCTAAAAATGCAACAGTGAAGGTGATTGCGTTTATGGGTGCGTTACACACTTGAGGTTTCGCGTCTTCCACCTCCAAGTCTCCGAGATCTTCTTCTTTGAAGACATCGATGACGTGCTCCTTCTCCTCCTCGCTTTCCGTTAAGTTCCGAAATTGGCTGTCGCTGCTCTCATGGTGCAATTTCAGTTCTTCCTTGAGCCTGGCGTACTCGGCGTTCAGGAGTATCAATTTGTTTTCTAACACCAGCTTGTCCTTGCTGATCTGTTCCAGGTTGGACTTGAGCATCTCGGCGTTAGCCAAGGCCTCCTCGAGCTTCATCATCGTCGTCTTCTTCGATTTGGTGTTGATCCGGATTTCTTTGGTCGCGCAGTCCAGTCGCTGGATCAACAGCGACCTTTCCTCCAGCATCTCCTCGACCTTCTGCTTGAGCGCCCTGTTCTCCTTGTGCATGGTGTTGAGCTGCCGGATGAACTCGCGTTTCTCTTTGCTCAAGGCGTCCATCTTCTTCGAAATCGACGAGTGCTCCTTCAAGGAGCTCGCCTGCAAGTTGATCATTTCTTCGCGGAGCTTGGCGCAGTGCTTTTCCATGTTGCGAATCGACCAGACCCTATTAAGCTGCAAATTAAAATAAAAGAGAGAGCGTATTCGGGGGTGATTTGGGAGGGGGCAAGGGAGGAGCTAACCTTGTTGACGTCGACGTTTTCTCTATTATTATTTTTTTCTGCGTCGCTGCATTCGTTCGCCCTTAAATTCGGGCAACTCTTGTTGTTGTCGTCGTTCGAACTGAGGATGACGCTCACGCCGTCTACGTGTATGTCAGTGGAGGAAGATTTCCCTGTAATGGGGATGGGGATTTTGCTCGAGTGGTTTTTCTTCAAGGGAATGGCCCCATCTTCGAGGGCGTTCCCCAAAATATTCGTGCCTTTTGACCACCATCTAAAACCCAATACCTATCTTCTCCAGGCCAAAAAATAGAGGGGGTGAAATACTTACAATTTGGCCAACGACTTCAAGGTGAAGCAGACGCTCAAAGTCGAAACGAAGGCCAGGAAATTCCAGAAGACAATTTTGACAACGTTCACCGCCTCTTCCTTGGGCTCGAGGATGTTTTTGAGTTTGGGCTCAAAGTCCTCGGCTTCAAATTTAACGATCGGGTGCGATTTTTCTGCAAAACGGAATGGGGTGAATGGGGGAAAGATTACCTGGGGGGTTATTCTTGAATCGAGAGGAATTCGTGTGCGAAAATGACGTCAAAATGACGTACACAATTATGCAAATTGTGGAAGTACAGCGTACTTTTCTGTCTCTCTTGATTCAAGAATAACTCTCCTGGGGGGTGCGATTTTTTTGCAAAACGGTGAAGGTGAATGGGGGAAAGATCATTTGGGGGGCTATTCTTGAATTGAGAGAAAAGTTCCGTGTGCGAAAATCACGTCAAAATGACATACAAGAATATGCAAATTGTAGAAGTACAGCGTACGTTCTGTCTCTCGAGTCAAGAATAACTTTCCTGGGGAGTACGATTTTTCTGCAAAACGGAAAGGAAATGAATGGGGAAAGATCATTTGGGGGGTTATTCTTGAATTGAGAGAAAATGATGTCAAAATGACATACAAAATTATGCAAATCGTAGAAGTACGGCGTACACTTTTTTTGTTTCTCGATTCAAGAATAACCCCCTTGGGGGGGTCCTCACCTAAGACCAAGGAAGTTTCAGTTTTCGGAACCCAAAAGTACTCCCTCAGACAGGACAAGCACCAAAAAACAACGCCCAAACTGATCAGTATTTTCCATCGCACGTACATCTTAAATTTTCTTTCGGTTTCGCCCGCTCATAACACACACACACACAAAATATCTTGGCCGAGCACACAACATAAAGTATTTTTACGTGACATTTAAACAAAAAAAAAAAAAATTAAAAATTAGTCGGGTTGACAGCGAAAATAATTCGCTCTCTTCAAATTTTACCGCCCCCACTATCTAGATTTTTTTTTTTGGGGCAAAAGAAAATTATTTCCGCCGAGTTTCCAAAACGCTGAGGAAAAAAGAATGTTGTGACAACAATAGAAGAGAATCACGTGTGCAGCCGACGGTATAAATTCCTCTTAAGTATGAAATTATGGGCCCATTTCAGACTTTTATGGCCAACTAATTTCTCTGTAAGGTCTCCTCTGTATTATGAAATGATGAAATGACAAAAGAATCATAACAGATAATAAAAGCTCACGTGACAGATTCAGCTGTGCATTAGGTTGGCCCAGGCAATTTTTTTTCCTTCGGGTTTAAGTAATCGGGGCTCTGGCGTTCGATGGGGGACTACCCTGTCTGCCTGTTATTTTGTGAAATCAAGTCAATAATAGACCAATATACAAGAAAACGTGACTTCAGTTTGTACCTGGCTTTGACATATTAGGATTTGCTCGGGCGTAAAAATATTAAGCGAATTTATTTTTCTGTCACAATTGCTAACTATAAGAAGAAATAAAAAGTAAATGACGAGGTTATTATTTATTGTAAAGTTTTGGTAGCTTAATGTTCTAAGAAAAAATTTTCACACCAACGCAATACAAAAAATAAATAAAAAATAGAGACATGCTAAAGGATTCTTTAATAGCAAGCTAGCAATTTTTTTTATATTAATTTGTACATTACATTTTTAATTTAATAATAAAGTGAGTTTTATAAAGTGAATAATTAAAAAATAAATAAATAGTGACGTTACACAATGATTAATAAAAATGTATACCGGGTGTCTCAATATGGGCGGCGACCGGCGATGTACCGGGTGTATCACGCAACGGAGTTTCTTCAATAGCGTCTCTCCTGTTGAATATATGAAAAAGTGTTTTTATACAAAAGTTTAATCTTCTGAAGCCCCGCATGATTTAAAATTATTGTCATACACACAGGCTGTCTCAATTTGTCTGTACTATATGGAACTTCGTTATTTTAAATAGAATACCCTATATTTTATAACTAATTTGAGTTTAAAAGGTCATTTTAAATTACGTTTAAAAAGGGTTTCCTATACCCAAGACAAATTGTTTTTGAGATATGGTTATATATTATATTTATGGTTTAAAAAAAATACAGATATAACTTTTACAATTATTATCTCATTAACGAAGAACGTCAGGAAGTGGAAGGTGACTACCGCAGTAATAAATTTTGCTTTTCATTCATCAATTAGGATTGTGGTAAAACTATCTCCATCTTGACAACAATTGAAGGGCAAAAACTTTTGCTTTTTAAATAGAACAGTATTACTTTTTTGTCGTCGTTAGTGCTCCATAAAATTATCTTTCATCTGATTATACACTTCCCTGTGCCAATTATTGACGGTTAAGGAGATATTTAATATTATGGATACCTTCCACTTTATTTAGCTTGTAAGGGCACACACTTTGTAATTTTCTTCGTTCATGAAATAATAATTATAAAAGTAACGCCCGGTTTCTAGAAACTTTTATCATTAGATAAGTTAAAAAGTTCCTATAGTTCTAACATGGATAACTACGGCAATATGTACTTTATCTATTGATAAATAATAATAATAATAATAATAATAATAACCTTTGTTAGTCCCGTTTTTACAAAAGTAATGGGATAAGTCAAAAATACATGTATGTAGAAAAGCACATATACACAGACAGTCACAGTAATTAAAACTAAACCTGAGATGTCATAAAAGATTTAAATTTCTCAGTAGAGTAAATGCATTTGTTTATCAAAATGACTTTTATTTTTGATTTAAATTCATTAGTATCTTTTATATTTCTTAGTTGCGGAGGCAGCAAATTAAATAATTTCAGACCAATAGTTGATGAACTTTTACAAGTTACATTATAGATATTTAAAGGAGTTCTATAATTATAGCTCTGACGGGTTTCATAATTGTGAATATCCAAATTTCGCACAAAAGTCTTTTGATTGGCATGTACATATACTAATTAGGGATACCGATACCCGATAAGTTTACTACCCGGGTACTCGTTATTGATACCCGGGTAGTTACCCGTTACCCGATAAGTACCCGTTACCCGATAAGTCCCCGGGTATCCGATAAGTACCCGATATCTGACAACTACTTGGCTATCCGATAAGTATCAACTAACAATTTAAAAACCAGTACAGAATTATCTGAATTAATTAATGCTCATTCGAGCAAAATGTTAATTAGGCAAAATGAAATGAAGACTACTTGGTTGTTCGGCAATTTCAGAATATCGGGTTACGGGAAAATTATCGGGTAACGGGTATTCAAAAAGAGGAACCGGTTCCATCTAAGTAAACGGGTACCCGGGTACCCGGTACCCGTCATCCCTAATACTAATAATTCAAGAATAAATATAGACGCCAGTGGTAATATTTTATATGAAGTAAAGTATGGTCTGCATGAGTCCGTAGATTTTATATAGGCGATACAGCGTACTATCCGCTTTTGAGCCAAAAATACATCAGCAGATGATACGGAATCGCCCCAGAAACAGATACCGTATAGCAACCTTGAATGTACCTGAGAATAATAGTACGATAATAAAAAATTATGACTTAAAACATATTTAAGGTTTCGAATTTGAAAGCAAATGGTATTTAATTTTTTTATTAGTTTTATACAGTGTGACTTCCAATTTAAGTTTTCATCAATGTGGACTCCAAGGAAATTTACACAGGATTCTTGTTTAAGATTCATATTATTTAAATGTAGATTAATATTTAAGTCGTTAGAATTATAAGAAGGCCGGAAGATAACAAAAGTTGTTTTAGTAGGATTCATAAATAATTTATTCATATTGAACCACTGATTTAGTTGGTTTAGTAATATATTGCCTTTTTCAGTTAAAGGAGCCAAGTTAGTCCCAGAAAAAATCCCCGAAGTATTATCCGCATACATTACCAGTGTATAACTAACAAATCGAACAATATCATTAACAAAAAGTAAAAATAGAATCGGACCCAGGATTGAACCCTGGGGAACACCGATAGTTATAGGTAATAGACATGATTTGACAGTAGATATCATGTTGTTTTTCAGAAATTTTATTTTGACATACTGATTGCGGCAAACCAATCAGATACAGTACCGCGAATGCCATATGATTCAAGTTTAGAGATTAACAAAGAATGATCTACACAATCAAAAGCGCGGCTAAGGTCGCAGAAAAGACCTATCGGTTTTTCACCTTTATTAAGAGCAGAAGTTATTTCGTCCATAAAGGCATGAAGAGCTGTAATGGTTGAGTAGCCTTTTCTAAAACCATGCTGTTTATTAGTGATAATGTTATGCTTATTTAGATGATCTAGCAGTCTATTGAGCATCGCATATTCGAACACTTTGGAGAACGCAGAATTTAAAGAAATTGGTCGATAATTTTCAACCAATTCCGTGGAATTTTTCTTATGTACCCGTACAACAGCAGCAGTTTTTAAAATTTATGGAAAGTCGCCTTTGGTGAAAGAAAGGTTTACTAATTGAGTAATAGGAGTTATAAAGGAAGGACAAGTTTTACGCAATAGAGTACAAGGAATATCATCAGGTCCTGAAGAAAAATTATTTTTTAAATTGTTAAAAATTTTAAGCAGTTCTTGTTCAGTAAAAGGAAAAATAAACATATTAGAATTTATAACTCTATTAAGTGTAAACGAAAAGTCACCTGCGGTAATGTTTTTCATAGTGTCGTATGGAATATCACGAAAGAAATTATTAAATATATTTGCAACAACCGCAGGATTGTCAGTTAAGGAATTGTTTATTGATAAAGATGTATTTCTGTGTAAAGGTTTATTCCTTGTTAATTCCGATATAATTTTCCAAGATTCACGATTTTTATTATTCGAAGAACTGATTCTATTTTCATAGTGCAGTCTTTTCGTTTCTTTAAGTAGGACATAATGTCTTTTTTTATGTTGAAGATACATATCTTTTAAATTTGGATGTGTTAACTGAAGATTATACCAGTTTCTGAGGGTTGCACTGGAAGATTTTAATTCATCCGTAACCCAAGTTCGTCTCTGCAGCGTGTCATTGGTTTTAACCATTTTCTCTGGAAAAAAAAGCTTAAAGTTACGGATAAAGATATCGTAGAAGCTATTAAATGCGTCATTAAAGTTTTGAAACTGATTAAAATCAGGCCAAATTGTATCTGAGAGTGCTGCTTGAAAAGCAGCGTAAGACTTTTCGTTGAAAGAACGCGTAAAAGAAATATAAGACGTGATGGTGTTTTTAGATAAATTAATTTTCGGGAGTTGACATAACGTAGCAATGATCCGAAACCGGACATGAAAGAACATTATAGTACGGAAATTTAACATTCGAGAAAATATTATCAATTATATTCGAGTTACGTGTAGGCATAAACACACTTTCGTGCATATCAAAAGTTTGGAACAGATGTTTTAAACGATTTGCGTTTTCATTGCTATATACGTTAAAATGTACATTGAAGTCACCCAAGATTACTATACGGGTGTTTCGATGATAAATATAACTTAAAACGTCAGACATGATTCGCACGAAATTTAGGACATTTCCTGACGGTGATCTGTAACACGTAATAATAATATATTTATCTTCGTTAGAAAATTGTAGTTCTATTCCACAAACCTCACAGTCAAATTCAAAACAAAAATTACCAAGTTCTAAATTTTTAGATCGAATTCCATTTTTTACCCAAATCGCCACACCTCCGCATCTATGATTTACTCTACAAAAATTAGAAATTAATTGATAGTTAGAAAAATGAATAGAATTAATAGTATCTACATTTGTCCAGGTTTCTGTTAAACATAAAATATTGACATCAACATTGGAAAAGTCTACTTCGATTTGAGCAATTTTGTAAGGAGTGACACCTTGAATATTTATTAAAACTATATCTAAGAAGTCTACATTTATAAAACCTGTCTCGATGAACGCACTTTTCCCGACACAGATGAATTTTCAAGTTTGGCAGTCCAAGAACACGATGGAGGTTCGGCACAACAGTCAGTTTTTAAGACACACTGCTTTTTTGTTGCTGGGTTCGAAGCAATAGGAACCAGAGAATTGATAAGAGGTACTTCTATTACAGTTTTCTTAAGGAAGCTGGTGCGAACTTGATTGGCAATTAGTCCAAAAAGCTTATTTTTTCCCTTCATGTTGAAATTTGGCCATGTGTGCAGTAATCGTCAGGACAAAGAATATAAAAAAAATAAAAGTTTCTAGAAACCGGGCATTACATCTGTATTTTCTGAACACCATAAATAAAGCTTAATATCTCAAAAACTGTTGGACTTTGGTACAGGGAGCCCTTATTAAACTTACTTTATAATAACCCTTTAAAATCAAATTCGTTATAAAATATTTAATGGCCTCATCGTTTGCAGTCATCTGTAGGCTAGACAGTCATAAACTTTACAAATGTAAAATTAAAACTCCGGACGATATTCAGGGCTATTCTGTAACTTTGATACGCATATCAATTGATACGGGGGTCTATTCTGTAACATTGATATGGACTTGAAACGTAACAATTATTGATATGGGACGTGACCTTGCAAAGTCACTTGCTAAGCATATCAATTAATTGAAGAGGCCGTGCTGTCTACTAAATTGAAACGCTGTGAAAAAAATAATCACTGTTTTTACGTATGCAGAAATATCATTTTCCGGGCGTCAAAGTAAATGCATTTTCAAACCACCTGCCAAAAAATACAGCGTTCAGGATTAAAAAATAAAAATTTGTCCATAATTAGTCGTCGGGTTGTCGTCAAGCGAAAGGTTAAAAGAATCGTGGATTTGGAAGGTGAAATTGTTAGTCGTTTTTCTATTTCTCGCTGTAAGTATAAATAAATCACGATAACCTTAAAATTGGCAACGCACGCGCAACCCATAAGTTGTGCCTCTCTTCAATTCGCGTTCAAGTTCTCTTCAATTGAAGACCTTGAAGACGCGTAACAATTGATATGCATATTAATGTTACAGAATAGTCTTCAATACCATAATCAATAATTGAAGAGAACTTGACAAGATTTCATAACAATTCATGTGGATTGCCGACCGCTAATTGAAGAGAGATGCATATTAACTCGATATCACGCTTAATAGGGATTGCAAGTTGTTACGAAATTGTTTAGAGAATACCGATTTTGCAAGGTCACTTGATTCATAGCAATAATTTTTACGTATCAATTCCATATCAATACTACAGAATAGTATTGCCGACACATCGAGAATGTTTTACGGCCGTGGCATTTTGAAACGAATGCAAAAAATTGTCTGACGTGAGTTGCGCCACGTAGCGTGAAACCATTTATGTTTTACGAATCCAATTAATCTTAGCGATGAAGAAATGATGGTAATAAAAACTGTTTTTAACGCAATAAAATCCGATGAGAGAGGCGCGGCATAAAGCGTTTCCCACACACACAATTTTTCAATATTGCGCAATCAGAATAAATGTGATCTTCAACTCAATGTACAAGATGATTTCTGAAAAGTGCTTTTCCAAACCGGAACAATTGTGCTGCAATGTCCAACAGGAGAAATTATAAGCAGCACTTTCAGTCTCTACACCCCAATGTAAGGGATTCCGAAGGGGCCAATCTTAGACCCTGCTTCGTTTGCTGACTGTACGAATGCTCTACTCATAAGCGTGGAGTATCACAAAACGTTTTTACTTAAACGTATGTATATTTATACGTGTGTTTAAAAAATAGATAATTTCTTTTGTTTTTGCCTTGCACCTTACGAATCTGGTGAAAGGGGTGTGGTATTTTTCAAATGCATCAAAAATAGGTTTTTCTCTTTGACTAGTGAGGTTAACGACATCACTAATTTTTAAAATCTGTTTCGTAACTTCAACTTCTTTGTAAAAAGAAGACCGACAATAAGATTTCTCGACTGTTTACTTTGCAACTCCTCTTTTAAGATTAACAAAGTAAACTTCTTGTTGAATGTGTGGCATTAATACTTTACAGGATAGGACGATTAAACGACTCGAATCCGTTGAATCCAGGCCGGAATTCGAGGAATTCAACGCATTTTCATTCCAGCAGTTAGTTGAGTTGAGTCGAACCGCAATTGCACGAATCCCTAAAAGGGAGATTGTATTCGGTATTCCTGGACAATTGGTTTACGCTCTGCCATTATTAAATTTATAATATAATCACGCATGAAAAAGGTCGTTTTAATAGCCATTTTGGTTGTCTGTTCACAATTTGGTCCAATTTGCTAGATCATCAAATTACATTGAATCGAAAGATAATTACCAGCGACGTGGTAAGATTTGATTATTGAGCGGAGAAATAAGAAATTGATTACTCTAATAAGGTCAACAGTTTTATAATAAAAAAATAAGAATGAGAAACGATCATATTTTAATCTATCATTCGAGATTGGAAAACCCCCCACGAAACAATGAAGGTAAAGCAATTTTAATCAAGTCCAAAGGCTTGCACTTACGTGTTCCATTTAAAAGAGGGAAGCTCTATATCGTATAAACAAATTGACACACCCTGTACATACGAAAATAATTTTAAGTTATGCAGAGTTTCAGAAGATTAAACTTTTGTATAAAAGATTTTTTTCATATATCCAACAGGAAAAACGATATTGAAGAAACTCCGTTGCATGGCACACCCGGTATATGTACAGCAAACCGTAATACCTACAGCGCTATAGCTTCAGGAGAGAAAAAGTTACAATCGCAGTGACCAAGAGAAATTCAAAGAATATGTTTTTAAATATGTGAGTTGAATGAAAAGGGGCGCAGTCAATGGGCTCAGCAATAAAAAATAAATTTACTAACAAAAGGTTCAGAATAAGGTGCAGCTTTGATTGTGCCATTAGAAAGCTGAATTAATTCCGCACAGCTTTGATTTCAGACTTATTATCGCATCACCATTAATAAGGTTGGAGGAAACAGTTGAATTATTTATTTAGAAAAAATTCATGACTTCTGTACTCTTTATCAGAAATTAACGAACTTCAGCTCATTTGAGAGGAAATTCTCAGCTAATTTAAAGTTTCTGTTCAACAACGCTGGCTAATTTATTATAGCTAGAGGGCGTTATTTCTGTCCGGTTCAAGATTAAAAAAAACTTTGCACTTGCAAAAATAAAAGTTTTTCAGTTTTCCAAAAAAATAAAAATAAATGGAAAGTGTGTTTCTTTTGCCACTATTACGAAACTTACAAAATGGTGAACGTTATGGTGAAAACCGGAAATGATTATCTTTTTTCCGTTCTCGAGTTATTATCAAATACGTCTATTAATTGATGATATCAGGGAAAGATAAAGATCAAACAATTGTAAATATTAATTTAAATTAAATGTTACATTTAAATTCTTTTCCCACATATAAAAAAAAGAATTCTACATTACTGATTTAAATGATAGCTTGTGGATAAGATCAAACGTTCCGCCCCGAATCATACTTCCGTTTAGATAATTAGCATTCAGTGATATTACTTTGCAATTAAAAATATTGTGATGATTCATCAACGTTAATTGGCGCAGGCTGCACGCGCCCCAGTCTGACACGTCATAATCCCGAAGCTTCCGCGACAGTCTGTCTGTTTCCACAATGGAATTTTCTGGGGAATTCGAACATTCGGCGACAGAATTCTCCAGATTAAAAGCTCCGAGAAAAACAGCCCGGCTATAAAAAGACGCGTGCGGAGAATGGAGTCAGTGATCGACAGTTCAAAGTAGACATTTTAACTAATCAATCGCTCGGCTTTTGTTAAGATAAGTTCGTTTTTAATTGTGTATTAAATAAAATAGTGTTAAATGTTAAAGTCATTAATAAATTAGTTTTAGTTTCATCTAGTACTGTTTTAAAATAAATTAAAAACGAACCTTAAAATCGTAACAATATAGCTAAGATTAAAAAAACATATTTTTTTAAAATAATATTCAAGATCTCTTTGAAATTAAAAAAGAAAATACATTTATTTCAAAATTATTCTTGTGGTCTGCTTATTACTAATAATTTATAGAAGACAGGTCGATCGTCTTTTGTTTCGAAAAGGAAACAATATTTTCGTATTATGTACTAGATATTAATTTAAAAAAACAATTAAAAGTTAACTGAAGCCTTTTTATTAGAAATTATTTATTTATTTATTTATTTATTTTTTGATAGATCACTACTTATTTGTTTTCGTATGCTTTTATGTAATTTTTCACAGTTTCTTTCTCTTATAACACTAAGAAAACAAATTTCAAAAGATTTTTAATGTTTTTTTGTCAATGTAACAACATAATTGCAGTGCATTAATTTATAAATATGAAACATAATAATAAGGATTAATTGGTGTTAATTAAGCCCTGTAAAATAAATAATTTTCATCGAAATGGACAGAAAAAGAAATAGGAAAAATTTAATTTATAGCGCCTGAGTACAAGCAATTTGCATACGCATATGTTAAAAGAGTTGCCTAACAATATGCAAAACATTCTATAGTAAATCAATGCAAAAAGCTATTTTACTGATTTTTTTTAATAATTTATGAAATTAAAGGCAAACAACATGATTTAAATATTAGGTCCGCTGATATAGAATGATTCCTATAGTAAAGTTAAATGACACTTTTCGCCACAAGCACAGAATACATTTCTTAATCTGTGCCACAAGTTAGTTTGACTTGTTTCCAAAGTTTATAAATCTTATCTTCCGTATAGCAAGCGTTGCTTTTTACAGCTTTAAATACTGACGAAACTGCCTTTTGATTTATCTAATTAATTAATTATTTACATTTTAAAATTTCGAACCGAAAAATGAAAAATTTAAATTACTATTTCCGGAAACCCATGAACAATGACCCGTATTCTCATTTCTTGATTTAAAATGGTCTTCAACTAAAGTTGTGATTAAAATAAACAAGTAATGATATAACTATTTACATGCGAATTTCATGAGCATGAGTTGCTGTACATCCGGATTTCCCCGGACATTTCCGGGTTTTACGCCGTCCGGGGACGTCCAGGCAGGTTTTCAAGACCGGTCCGGATTTTAGCAAGGTCTTAAACCCAAAAATTGATTAGCAAGATAGAAGTCAGAATCTGCCTAGTCAATTGAAATTTACAGCACCATTTAATTAAAAAGAGTTAGGGTTGCAATTAAAAAAAGAAAAAATGACGTTGACGTTACAGCGGAAAACCAAGAAGAAAATAAAAAAAATATTTAAAATTAAAAACTTACCTACAGTCGGAAGCAAAAAAGTAGACAAAAACTACAGTTTCCTGTAATTATTTTTTCTGAAAATGGTAGTTATTGAAAACAACAAGCAATTTATTTATGTCATAGCCAACTACAGTTTCCATTTAAAATTAAAAAGTCTGTTTTGCAGAATTGGTGCAATTTCTACAAAAGATAATAATGTCAGTTAAATCAACGTTAATTTCTGAATAAAATAGTTTTTGAATTTTCAAAATATCTTTTCAAACAACTGAGATATTTGAGAAATAATTTTTCGGAAAAATTCGTTTTCGGCCGATATTTCCCAAACGAATCGAGATAGGTAACTTGTAACTGTTTTCTCCAATGAGTTTTTCTTGAAAAAGTAGCGTTGGGTCGCGAAAACGGTTTTTTTCTATTCCTATAAATAACTGTGAAACCCTGTAAAACCATCTAAAACGGACCACTCTGTACATAAGGCAGGCACGATGACGCGTCTTGAAGTGACCTTGAATAGTTACGAGGCTACCTTGAACCGTGCCTTTGGTTGACGCTGGCAATTAAGGGTTACAGAATTGTCAGTCAAATATTGGATATCATAACATAAAATAAATAGCGTCTCCTTTTCCGTGTTCATCATTGTACACAAATCTGTTTGATTTGTAATACCAACTGTCAACACCGTTGACGTATGTAAGTTTAATGTTGGCACTTACTTGTTTTCAGACTTGTTATTTCAAATTGAACGAAGTGCCGTAAATTTCGATTTATTTCCTTTCCCCTTCGACGAATCGACTCTCAGCGTCGATCAGCCTTGCAACTTTGTTAAAAGTGTTTCCGTATTTCGCGAGGAGTTCCCGGAGAAGACGTTCCGCGTTTGAATTTTGGCGCCGGCGCAAAAAACCGTTTTTACCCACCGGGCGGTCATTCATTTTCGTTTTGCGCTTTTTGTGATTGCGATCGTGCAAGTGAAACCGAGTTTGTGTTTTGTACGCCGAAGACGCAAAATTCGACGTAAGTAAATCAACAGGGTGAAAGCCCCCTCACGTCCTGTCACCTTGCGAAACGTCCCCGTCACTTTACCCCTCTTCCACCAAGTAAGCCCGCATTTTGGGGTTACAATTTGCTTTGCGAAGGGTGTGTGTGTGTGCGTGCTTGTGGAAAAAAGCTCCTCGGAACTTGCTGCACGTTTCCACAGGTGCATGTGCTTTTGCCGCTCGTTTCCGCTTAATTTTCACTTCCCGGTTTTGAGCGTATTTGGATTGTAAAGAAGGTTAGGTTTCCCCACTGTAATTAATTACATCGTTTTAGTTGGCGAGATTGATGGAATGACTGAGTATTTCCGGAGCTGTGTGTGAAGAGATCGGAAGAAAATGGCCACACTAGCCCACCAAGCGGCTGCACTCCTGGATTTCAACAGGAAATTGGACATCGGCTTGCTTGACAGCATCGTTGTGAGCATGTACGCTGGGAATGGTGAGACCCAGCGAATGGCCCAGGAAGTCTTAACCACGTTAAAAGAACACCCCGATGCTTGGACACGAGTCGATACCATCCTCGAGTATTCCACCAATCAACAGACGAAATACTACGCGTTACAAATCCTCGAGCAAGTTATAAAGACTCGCTGGAAAGTCCTACCCCGAAACCAATGCGAGGGCATCAAGAAATACATCGTCGCTTTGATAATCAAGACGAGCTCGGATCCGGAATCGCTGGAGGCCAACAAGACTTACCTGAACAAACTCAACATGATCTTAGTTCAGGTTCTGAAGCGAGAGTGGCCGAAAAACTGGGAGTCCTTCATTCCTGACATCGTGGGGGCAAGCAAAACCAACGAGAGCCTCTGCCAGAACAACATGAGCATCCTAAAGCTCCTCAGTGAAGAACTTTTCGATTTCTCCTCGGGGCAGATCACACAGACGAAAGCAAAACACCTCAAAGACACAATGTGCTCAGAATTCTCGGGCATCTTCCACCTGTGCCAGTTCGTCCTGGAGAATTCCCAGAACCCCCCCTTGGTAAACGCAACGCTCGAAACTCTGTTGCGCTTCCTAAATTGGATCCCGCTCGGATATATCTTCGAAACGAAACTGATTAACACGTTAATTTTTAAATTCCTGCCTGTGCCGATGTTCAGGAACGTTACGTTGAAGTGTCTCACCGAAATCGCAGGGGTTAACGTCACCAATTACGACGACATGTTCGTGAATCTGTTCAATCAAACGATGGGTCAGCTCGAGATTATGTTACCGCTGCAGACGGACATACGCAGCGCGTACGCCTGCGGCCAAGACCAAGAGCAGAACTTCATTCAGAACCTCGCGCTGTTCCTGTGCACCTTCCTCAAGGAACACGGCACCCTGGCGGAAAGTTCCGTGCCCCTTCTCAGAAACGCCCTGCATTATTTAGTGTTAATATCTGAGGTGGACGAGGTCGAAATCTTCAAAATTTGCCTGGAGTACTGGAATAGCCTTTCCTCGGAGCTATACCGTGAAGTCCCCTATGCGGGGGCTCAACCTTTATTCTTTGCGAGCAACAGTCGACGAGTATTATACCAAGAAGTCCTGAACAAGGTGAGGTACATTATGATTTCACGCATGGCGAAACCCGAAGAAGTATTAGTCGTGGAGAATGACAATGGCGAAGTCGTTAGGGAATTTATGAAAGACACCGACTCGATTAATCTGTATAAAAACATGCGCGAGACGCTTGTCTATCTGACTCACTTAGATTATGCGGATACGGAGCGCATCATGACCGAGAAACTCCAGAATCAAGTGAACGGTTCCGAATGGTCTTGGAAGAATTTGAATACGCTTTGTTGGGCTATTGGGAGTATCTCGGGGGCCATGCATGAAGAAGATGAAAAGCGATTTCTCGTGACCGTCATCAAGGACCTCCTGGGTTTGTGCGAGCAGAAGCGGGGCAAGGACAACAAGGCCATCATCGCCTCTAATATCATGTACGTCGTCGGGCAGTACCCTCGTTTCTTGCGGGCGCACTGGAAGTTCTTGAAGACCGTCGTTAATAAGTTGTTCGAGTTTATGCACGAGACGCACGACGGCGTGCAGGACATGGCTTGTGATACGTTTATTAAAATCGCTTTGAAGTGCAGGCGACATTTTGTTACCACCCAGATTGGCGAGACCTGTCCCTTCATCGATGACATTCTCGCCTCGATTTCAACTATCATTTGTGACCTGCAAACTCAGCAGGTGCATACGTTTTATGAGGCTGTCGGCTATATGATTTCGGCTCAGGTTGATGGGGCTACGCAGGAGGCTTTGATTGAAAAATATATGCAGCTACCTAATCAGGTAAGTTTTTTGTTTGTTTCTTTTTAAATCTAGATTGAAGAATGGACTAATCTCTTGTGGAAGAATAAAAACAAATTTGTTTTCGAAGTATTTTTAATAGGCCCGATTTCATAATTGAAGTAAAGGAGACTTTAAAATAAAAGTCACAGTAATATGGAAAAAATTCGAAAACTTAGTTATATACACATTAGAATGTGGCTTTTATTTGAAAGTCTCCTTTAGTTCTATTATGAAGTCAGGTCATAGTGCTTTATTTTGTATTCAATTTGTTTAACACTACTGCATTTATGCTAATTAATGAAATGCAAATCTAAACAATAGATTTTCCTGTCTGTTTGCTGTTAGTATGTAGGTGGTTAGGTTTTTTGTAAGGTGGAAATTAGTGACCTTTTCACTGTCTTATTTTTTAAAAACATCTCAAGCACAAGGATTTGCTACAGCATAAACTATTGGTATATTTTTGAGAAAATATTATATACTATTATATTTAACGCAACAAAATACAGATTAATCAGTTGATAATTACACCTAATTGGCCTTGCATGTTGCCCAAAACAGTGTCGACTAAATGCTGTTACTTGCACATGCTAGGCTGTTAATCTCTATACAAAATTTGTTACAAAGTGAGAGAGACGGTCCACTATAGTGAATATTCATTATTTGATTGGATACTTCTCTCTTCTCTTCAACAAATTTTATATAAAAATTATCATTCCGTTAAATAGAATTTACAGGCAAAATAATAATAAATTAAAACAAAAATCTTAATATTGGTGTAATTTCTGATAAATTCTTTATTTTTTAAGCGTGGCAATAATTTAGTAAGAGTTTATCTTTCATCATTAATTTAATGCATACCTGTGCTCAAAAGCATGAAAAGTGCAAGCAAGTAGTTTGGCCCCCTTTTGGGATTAAGAAACTAAAGTAAACTCATGGAAGTTATAAAAACGTTTAGTATTTCATTGATTGTTGAGTTTAAGCTGCAGATAATATTGCGGAGGAATTAAAGCCATATATCCCTTAAGATATCCAGGCAGTGGCGTAGCTATAGGGGTTACAGGCATTGCAAAGCGACCCGGCGGCGCCAAGACGCGTCGGGCGCTTGATCGAAGTCACAAAAGAAACTTACAAATGCAGATAAGCGGAAGCGCTTTTGTAAGTCACACTTCAAGGATTTCTGAAAAATGCATATTTTCAAATGCAGAATAGTCTAAAATAAATAAAAAAGAGAAAGAAGAAAAATTATGAGGATTTATTTTTGGACGGAAAACAATTTCAAAACAGCTGGAAAACGCTCAAAAAAACTACGTTTTAAGCATCAATTTCGAATGAACGACATATGTAGCGCCCTCTGTTAATCTGACCCGCCGTAAAATTTTGTAATTTGCCGGAAAGAGATTCCAAAACAGCAGAGAAACGTTAGGAATGTTCAAGCAAAGTGTCCTGAAAAGAACTTCGAATAAATTAAAATTTTATGCTTAAAGAGGTAAAGCGAAAGAATTTTCATGCACATGTGGCGCCACCTGTTACTCTGAGCCATAACATTGTATTCTTTATTTACGAAAACATCTGAAAACCCTAAGAACATTGGCCCGTATTCTCACCTCGTCTTTAATTTAGCAACGCCGTGTTTAAATTCTCTCTCACTCTCTTACTTGTGAAATTCGCATAAAGCTATACTGTTTATGTTTATTTTAATCACGACTTTAGTTAGAGACGACTCTAATCGTGAGATGAGAATATGGGCCATTGTTCTTAAAACGATTTTGAATAAAAAAGAAATTGTGACGCCATCTGTTACGATAAGTCGTAATTTTGTTCCTTTTATTTGTAAAGGTTTATGGCGCCATCTGTTACCACGAGTAATAACTTTGTCATCTTTATCCTGCAGAGAAACAATTTCAAGGCTACTGAAAATCGTTGAAAAAATGTAAGAAATAACGTTACAAAAATTTAAGAAATAATGTTATAAAAATTTAAGAAATAATGTTACAAAAAACAATTTCAAATGAATAAAGATGGTTAAAAAAAGTTTGAAACATAAACAACGCCATCTATTAATCTGTAGAGCCGCCGCAATTAATTTTGTTTTCTCTAAATTCTGGAAGACCAGTTTCAAAACTGCTGAAAACATATTTCTTCGAAAAAGTTTGTTTAAGAGTGCTCCGCTTAGCGCTAGCTTTCGGTTTCTAACCTAAAATGTTGACAGCTCTTGTCACTTTTTAGAAACAGATTTTTATTTTATTTGTTTTACTTTCATAATATAAGTACAAAGTTTTTTTAATCTCAAACCGGACAGAAAAATGAAGAGAACACACTCAACGTTTCGCTATAGATTTGTAGCTCCTGACGAAGCTATAAATCTATAGCGAAACGTTGAGTGTGTTCTCTTCATTTTTCTGTCCGGTTTGAGATTAAAAAAACTTTGTACTTACAATTTTCATCGGACAAGAACAAACTTCAATTCTTTCATAATATAATAAATATTGTAATAATAAAAGGCGCTGGTAAAAATTTTGAAACCCGGCGACTTAGCTTCTAGTTACGCCACTGTGCCCAGGTCCGATTTAATTCAAATGTACAAAAGTTTTTTGTGTTGTTTATTTCCAAATAAATCAGCAAGTTTTTCTTTTTTTTTTGTTAAACCGTGCTCCTTGTTTTTAAATGCAAATATTGTTTGCCATTAAATAAAAATATTTAATATCTTCATTTGAATATTTTATTTATTGTTTATTTTAGGAGAATCTTTGTCACTGAGATTTTTTTCATAAAAATGAATAATATTAAAATTAATTTGTTTTATTTTTCTTCTTTGTTTAGTTATTTTGCCTTGTTGATGACATTTTAATGTCTTCTTTATTTTTATTTTTTCTGAAAGTAATACAATTATAAAATCTTTATTTTTTTTGTTACAAATTGTCTTTAAAATTTCCCTACACTAGTTTCGTCTTCAGAACTTTCTACGACTTCTAATAATTTTTTTTTTTAATTTTTAATGTCTGTGCTTCTTACTTCTTGTCGAGTAATTCAAACTTAGTACAAGTATAAAATTTTTGGATGTAGTTACTATTTGTACTTTCAAAAATAGTTTGGATTTTTCTGTGCTCTCTTTTTTTTCTTCCTTACACTCTTACAAGGATTATAAAGGCATTTGGCAATTACAATCGACTCGATACTGTTCTATTCTTATGTCGTGTTTCTATTACTTTTTTCTTGTTATGTCTGTTTTTCATCTTTCCAACTTTTTCCATCTTTTTCTTCAAACATTTCTGTGTCACTCTGTTATGCTCCGTTCATATTAAGTGTTTGTTTAATTACTTTCAATATTGATTCGTTTATGTTAATCAGTTTTTATATCTCTTCATTTTCACCTCCTCCTTTCCGTCGTCGTTTTAATTGAACTGTTCGGTAAATTCTGTGGATAGAGAAAGTTCTGTTATCTAAAAAAGTAAAAATTAAACTGATATTACGTGTTGACTGCTTCTACTGATGAAAGTTAAATAATTTAAAATTTTGAATCTTCCGCCATTAGTGAATTAGTTTCAAGTAGTGGCGCCATCCATACGCGGTTACTTCGATTATAATTTTAAGCGCTGAATTTGAAACGTGGAAAATCGAAATTTCTAGAAAAAAAGAATTTTTTTTTTTTAATTCTGAACACAGGTGGCGCCTCTAAAGTCAAATCCAGTATTCAGCGCCAAAATTAAAATTTCACTTTGAAATTATTATTATTATTATTATTTTGATAATTAGTGAATTAGAATTTTTTTGAGAGTCCTTCGAAAAATAAATTTTTAGATTTTTTTGTATCGTGGTTTTGAATTTGAAGTATACGGTTGTGTGTAGATGGTGCCACAGCAACTACAAGAAAAGTTCATTCAAAAAGTGCCAAAAAATATTTTTGAAATTAAAAAAATGAAAAGGGTAACGTTCTCTTAAAATACATCCAAATGATTTTAAATAAGTTTCCAACTTGAATTATTTTAAAGAAATTTGTTGTTTCCAAGGTTGGTAAAGTTTGGACTGTATTAGATGCAATATCAGTTTCACCAACCTTGGTTGTTTCAAGTAGTGGCGCCATATATCTCCGGACACTTCGATTATAATCTTAAGCGCCAAATTTGAATTATTGAAAATTGAAGTTCCCGCAAAAAAAGATTTTTGGTTTTAATTTCTGAAAGATTTAAAAGCTTCTGCACATATAGAACGTCCCATATAAAAGGCGAGCAATTCATTTGATTTTAATTTATTATCTTTATCTTTTATTTTAAAACTTTTCGATGAATTTAGGAGCGTATTCTGTAACTTTTTAACGGACTGTTAAAATTTAGAGGTCCTTTAAAATTTAAAATACAGTTCTATGATTGGTTGTTACTGTATCAACAAAAGTTAACAGCCCTTTAAATTTAACGTTTTTGATACAGAATAGGCCCCTTACTCATTTTAATTTTATCGAAACTAGACTTTTACACTTCCGTACTTATTGGCCCCTAGTTGAGTACACTCTGTGATTACTACGGTAGAAAAAAAAGTTGAGTACACCCTGTGATTACTATAGTAGAAAAAGGAGCTTTATATTGCCAATTCTTTTGATTGCCCGTGGACCCCGGTGATTACTATTTTATAGAAAACGACTAGAAGGATGTTTGCAGATCTTTTTTTTTAAGCGCTTGACGCTGTTATTTTTTTTATGATAAAAAGTGTAAGCAGTCCGTGAGTACTCCCGCTAATGCGCCGACGCCCCTTTTTCTGGCGCTTTGTAGCTTGCGATTTATTTACTTGCGTAGTTCTGGCAAAACAAAATTTATTAACCAAGAAGATAGTGTGTGTTCAATGAAATTAGTATTGAATACATAACACGCATTATCCATTCAAAATATCCAAGTACATTCACGCAATTTTTTTTTTTTTTTTTTCATTTTACAGGTATGGGACGACATCATATGCCAGGCCAGTAAAGACGTCAATTTCCTCAAAGAAATAGAAGTCGTGAAGCAATTGGCCAGCATTCTGAAAACAAACGTGCGAGCTTGCAAGGCCCTAAACCACGCCTACGTCATCCAACTTGGTCGCATATACCTAGACATGCTTAACGTTTATAAGGTAAGCTTCTCAATTGTTAACGAATGCAAGTTTCTTTACTTAAGTTTCATTTAAGGTAATGTCAGAAAATATTTCGGCTGCGATCACTTTGAATGGCGAGGCTGTAACGAAACAGCCCCTCATAAAAAGCATGAGGGTCGTGAAGAAAGAGACTTTAAAACTCATATCGGATTGGATTGCCCGGTCCAACGATCATGCGATGGTGCTGGAAAATTTCATCCCCCCTTTACTAGATGCGGTTCTACTGGATTATCAAAGGACGGTGATGAATTCGGCCAGGGAACCCGAGGTTCTTAGTGCAATGGCAACTATAGTCAACAAATTAGAAAGTCACATAACATCAGAGGTACATTTCTGTTTAGTTAATTTTATTGAAAGTTAACCGCGTCGAATCATTTAGGTTCCAAAAATATTCGACGCAGTCTTCGAGTGTACGTTAGGAATGATTAATAAAGATTTCGAGGAATACCCCGAGCACAGGACGAACTTCTTCTTGCTACTTCAGGCCGTCAACAATCATTGCTTCCCCGCTTTCCTGAGCATACCCCCGGCTCAATTCAAATTGGTCCTGGACAGCATAATCTGGGCGTTCAAGCATACGATGCGGAACGTCGCAGACACCGGCCTGCAGATCCTGCTCAAACTGCTGCAGAATGTGGAGCAACACGAGCAGGCGGCCCCCAGCTTCTACCAGACTTACCTCACCGATATCCTGCAGCATGTCTTCGCCGTCGTCACCGACACGTCACACACTGCAGGACTATCGATGCACGCGTCTATTTTGGCGTATATATTTTCGCTGGTGGAGGCTAACCGGGTGAATTGTCAGTTAGGCCCCACTCCGGATAACGTGATGTATATTCAGGAGTTCACTGCCACTTTGTTGAGATCCGCTTTCCCACATCTCACTGATAACCAGATTAAGATCACAGTGCAAGGGATGTTTAACCTAGATCAGGATATACCTGCCTTTAAGGAACATTTAAGAGATTTTCTAGTGCAGATTAGGGTAAGTTTTTATGGCTTATATACACATTTTCAAATTAATTGTAGGCTACGTCAACAAAAACTTGTTTCACAATCTTTACTTTCAATATTAAAACCTCAACTGAATTTGTAATTTATTTTTTGTTTGTCATGTTAAATTTCACGCTTAAAATTATAGTACAAACGTTTTTGCATAGATGACGCTAGTAGCCTAAAAAATCGCACAAAATAAACGAAAGTAAATCTGATTGAAAATTTCTGATCGTTTAAAACTACTTCAAAAAAGTAGTTGCGGTTTCATAGTTTATTTCTTGTTATAAAAAAAAATATATATTTACAATTCTTGACGGTTTGAATTTGGCGCTTAAAATTGCATTTTAAACAATTTTACACAGATGACGCTAGTATTCTAAACAATTTTACAAAATAAATGAAAGCAAGTTTAATTCAAGATTTTAGTTTGTTTAAAATTATTCAAAAAAATAGTTGCGGTTTCATAGCTGATTTCGTTTTATGAAAAAAAATATTTACAACTCTTGCCGGTTTAAATTTGGCGCTTAAAAATGTATTTCAAATAATTGTCACAGATGACGCTACTAATCTGAACAATTTGACAAATTAATTCAAAGCAAATGCAATTGTGAAAATTACAAATCGTTTAATAGTTGTGGTTTCATAGCTTATTTCTTGTTATAAAAAAATATTTATAATTCTTGTTCGGTTAAATTTAGCGCTTAAAATTGTATTTCATACAATTGTACACAGATGACGCTAGTAGTCTAAACAATTTCACAAAACAAAAGAAAGCAAATTTGATTGAAAATTTCAAATCGTTTAGAGCTACTTCAAAAAAGCAGTTGTGATTTCACAGCTCATTTCGGTTGTAAAAAAATATTTACAGTTCTTGCCGGTTTAAATTTGACGTTTAATATTTCGTAATTCAAACAATTGTGAATAGATGACGCTAGTAATCTAAACAATTTCACAAAGTAAACGAAAGCAAATTTGATTGTGAAAATTTCAAATCATTTAAAATTAATAAAAAAATATATTCATAACTTATTTCTTGTTATAAAAAAATATATATGTTTGCAGTTCTTGCCTGTTTAAATTTTGCGCTTAAAATTGTATTTCAAACAATCGTGCATAGATGGCGCTAGTAGTCTAAACGATTGGACAAAACAAACGAAAGCAAATGTGATTGGAAAATTTCAAATCGTTTAAAACTACTTTAGGAAAGTAGTTGTAGTTTCGTAGTTTATTTCTTGTTATAAGAAAAATATTTACAGCTCTTGCCGGTTTAAATTTGGCGCTTGAAATGGTATTTCAAACATTTGTTCGTAGATGACGCTAGTAGCCTTAAAAGTTCACAAAATAAATGAAAGTAAATTGCAGATTATTTAAAATTATTTCAAAAAACTATTCATTTCTTATTATAATACGCTAGAAACACGATATCGAGCTTAAGGAATGCAGTGTAGGATCAGGACAATCAATTTGACCGACTACTGGTCGGCGAGAAATCAATTAATTTTTTTAGTACAGTTGTTCAGTTTTCATTCAAATCAACAAGAACCGGAACTTTTATTAAATTTATTAAAAATAAAAACTTTTTTGTTTGTGGAAATATTCACACCGGTATGCAATGTTAATACCGGTGCGCCATCTGTCAACAAATACTACAATTATAATTTGGAATTTGTGAAACACTGAAATTATAAAATACATGAAACTTAGAATTACTATCAAATTTAAGAATTGAAAATCAAAGCAAAATTACTCCAAAGATGATTGAAAGAATTAATTTCGAATTTTCCTCCAGAAGCATCATTTGCAACTACAAACCGCTCCGATAAAAAAATGTATAGGAAAATATTAATTGGCAGAAGAAATTTGAATTTATACCGGGTGTTTGACTTAAGACGGCTTCCTTCACATCTCTCTAGTTACTCATTTTACAATAAGATATTTCACATGAAAGTTACTTGGTATCATGTGGAGCATATTTAGTAAAGTTAAAATCATAAAGATTTAAAGTTGAACATTTATTTATTTCTTGCATAGACGAAAATTTATGGAAATTTATGTGTAAACTTATTTCTTGCTGATCAAAAATAATCATATGTATCAATTGTGTAGTACTTTGCTATGATATCACTTACTGGTTCCTAATATTATGCTGCCAAGTTTGGTCCACACTTTTTATCCACATACAAGTTTACTGTTGTGGATTATCTATATTTATTACTTATTTTAGTCACAAGATTAATAATTTTAATTTTAAACACAAGATTACTTTTCTGGTTTAAGTATAAATTGCTACCCTTCTAAGTATTCATCTGTTGATTGCACTTCCTTAAATATTTAATGTTTCCTATAATTAAACATTGTTGTTGTATTATGCTACATAATAAGTCATGCAGCCATGCCTACTGTCAAAGCATAAGTTTAAAAAAAAATGTAAATCGTTTTTTTTTTTTTTCAAAAAGCGAGATCCTATTTATTAGGTGTAGAATTTGAAAAGCATTGTTATTAATTAAAATAATTTTTTTAAAGTTAATACTTTTCGAGCTCTCAGTAAATTCCAAGGAAGAATTATCCATCTTCTTATTGCTAAATAGCAAGTTGAATAAAATTCACTAAAACTCAATGCAAAAATCTACTAATTTAGAAATACGACATACTAGTTCAGAAGAACAATACAAGTATAGTGACGATTTGAAGATCTACAAATAAGCAATTGCATATTATATTATATGCGCGTATGCAATTAAAAGTTGTGGAAATAATTTCATTTAAAATTTGCAGAAATATAATTTACCAAAATGATCGAAGAATATATTAATGGTGGTGCAGCGGTAGAACGTAAATGCAAATGTAAAATTGCCGTCGTAAATTCTGAACTAAGATACTAAATACTCAGATATTTTAATTAAAAATACTTTATGTTGTTTTCCACCGATTGCATATAATAGATTTAAGAAATACATATTTTTTGGGAAAATTCTGTAACAAATTAAAAAAAAAACTGCCTTTTTATGTAATATGGAATAGTTAGTTAGGGTGATATGAAATAAGGAAAAATATGCAACAATTTGAATTAATAAGGTCTGTTGTACTAATCTACTCTATAACAAACCAACTTTGGTGTAAAAAAAAACACTTTTATTTTAAAAAATACGCCAAAATACATTTTTTTGGTACCGCAGGTAAACGTCCAATGCGATAAATTCAAAAAATCATGTATTGTAAAATTATGCAATCTTACCGGCCGAGAACTTCTGTAGTAATGACCTACAATACCGAAACTCTTGTTAATGCAACAGATGCCGACTTTACTACATTTACAACTAATTTTAAAATATGCTTTACATGATGCCAAGTAACTTTCATTTGAATCATTTTATTGTAAAATGAGTAACTAGAGAGGTATCAAGGAAGCCGCCTTAAGTAGAACACCCTGTAGAATATTCTATTAGATTGGGCAAATTAATTCCTGAAGAATTAGAATAATAAATAAAAAATCTTGAATTTCTCGGTCAATTTTTTTATTCTGGTAGCAAAATATTTTCAAACCCGGCCGGGTTCGTCTTCAGTGTACAAAAAATAAGTACTCCCAATCCTCGGAGGGCCTAGAATCACTTATTTTTTTGCACTGAGGCCGGGTTTGAAAATATTTTGCTACCAGAATAAAAAAATTGACCGAAAAGTTCAAGTTTTTTTATTTATTATTCTAAAACATATATTTATAATCACACCTAGGAATTTGAGATCTTAAAATTGCTATTGTCCATTGTTTTTTTGCCTTCTCTTTCTGTTTGCAAAAGACCCTTTCAGGATTGCTACATACTGAGAGTTTTCATTTAGTTCCCCCAGAGATTGTCCAAAAGCCTATCAGGATTTGATAGATTATTTTTTTTTATTATTTAATAATAATAATATGTCTTTATTTTTCCCTCAATTAAATTACAAAGGAATGTATACCGGGTGTCCCGCGCCATGTGCTCACCCTTCTAGAATCTTTATTTATTAATAGATTAACCTGAATTTTGGAAACGGTAAATTAAACAAAAAATGGAATTTTTCGACATACTGTTAGTCGTTATAGGACTTCCGGTTACGCCGAAAGTGATATCAACTTTCTTATTTTAAATGGAACACCCTATATATTTTTACAAATTTAAAATCTACGGATCATTGCCAGTGCGAATACGTCAATTGATAATTTTGGTTTCCGTGACAACGAAAAGGAAACTTTTATATTTTTCAATCTAGAAAGCTATGTTTCGAGAAAATCACTCCTCTGATTGTATTCTGTTTTTTAACATTTTTCCAGCATTTGAAATTTTCAATAGGTCGTAACTCATTTTTTTTCAATAATAACTCATATGTTTCTTGGCTTAGTTCAAGAGAACATTTCTTTCTGAGTACGTTGATACCAAATACATCATATTTTCTTTGAAAGTCAGTTGAAATAAAGGGAGCGTAAAATTTAAATAAGACATGCTCTATTTTAAATTAATTTTCAAAGAAGATATTTGACGTATTTGGTATTAGCGTACTCAGAAGAAAATGTTCTTTTGAACTAAGCTAAGAAACAGATGAGGTTCTATTTAAAAAAGTGAGTTACGACTTAATGAAAATTTCAAATGCTGTAAAAATGTTAAAAAGCAAAATACAATCAAAGGAGTGATTTTCTCGAAACACCTGATCGCATTAGATCGAAAAAATGCGATTCATAGCTTTCTAGATTGAAAAATAAAGTTTTTTTTTTCGTTGTCATGGAAACCAAAATTATTAATTGATACGTATTCGGACTCGCAATGATCCGTAGATTTTAAATATGAAAAAATATATAGGGTGTTCCATTGAAAATAAGAAAGTTGATATCACTTCCGGCAGGAAGTCCTATGACCATTTTTTTGTTTAATTCAGGTTAATCTATTAATAAATAAAGATTCTAGAAGGGTGAGCACATGGCACGGGACACCCGGTATATCAAATTAAATAATGTGAAGAGAGAAAATGGCGGAGTTCAGGTCGTTTTTTTTTTATTTTTTAGGAATACACCGGTGAGGATGATTCTGATTTGTTCTTGGATGAACGCGAGAAGGCGTTGCAGATGGCGCAAGCAGAGAAGCGACGAGTGCAGCTGTCCGTACCTGGTATTTTGAACCCGCACGAGGTTCCGGAGGAGATGCAGGACTAGCCCATACAGTGTCCTTTAACTAATCAGACTCCTGTCACAGACAGTAAATAATAATTAAATGAGAAATTCTGCTTTAGATGATAATGATATTTTTGTATTCTTATCAATTTTAATTGGAATAGTAACGTAACGTATGCAGTGCAGTTTTGTATGAATGTGTATTTTGTTTTATATTCGTCCTACTTTTTTTTTAACAAGTATGACAGGGTTGCATTTCGATTTTTGCGTTTCCTTTCCTCTTTGTAATTAAGTTGTTGAGTAGTTGATTATTAAAAACGTTTCCAAATTCGTGCGGGAATTTCTTTTCTCTTGTCTCCAATCCGAATTGCTTCTTATTTATTATTATTATGTAATATAGTACACAGAGTACGAGCTGTATTGCTTTGTTGTGAGCATCTAACGGTGTACTAAACATAAATTCCTAACAGTTGGTAGTGTGGAGTGTGAACTCGTGGTGTTTTAGAATGTGGATATGTTACGAGTATGGAGTATGAAAAGTGAATGTTCTAGTTATATAATGTGTAGATTCATAGTTAAGTTTGGTTTTTTTTTTTTTTAATTCTATCAACCACCCCCCAAAAATTCTCGTTTCTTTTTCTCTTTCTTTCACCGACCAACATCACCACCAACATTATATTATGAGGATGCACTGGTTACAAATATAAAAAAAAGAACAAAGTTAAATTGGCCAATCAAAAATGATTTGTTGTGCGTTTTGAAAATTAGAGGTCGTAAGTGTTAGTTGCACCCTCCTAGACACGTCAGTCAAAAATTGTCTCTCACACATGGGAAGAAGTTGGCTTCGCTTGATCTGATTAAAAAAAAATTAAAGGAATCCGTTGCATCCTGATACTTGTGCATTTCAAAAAATGTTTTAACTCGCATCATTCAGCTGTAAATATCACCTCCCTTTCATCTCGTCGGGTTGCAATGTAACGTAACGTATTGTAATGTAACATCCACCATTCGGTATCATCCATCATTGGGGCAAACACGTATGAAAGGAGTGTGCCGACCCTTTCGCAATAGCATGCACTCACACATACACATTGTACTTGCTTCTAACCTCTAGCGTTTTGTACAAAAAGCAAAAAACGAGATAAACAATCCCGAGAGCTTCTTTTTGCTTTGTCAAACGGTTTATAAAATAGTTAAAAAAAAAATAAAAATAAATAATGTGTATACAAATGCAGTGTTTGATGGGCAGTTGCATCTTGTAGAATATAAACTGTATTGGGCTGGTTCTAATTTCCGCGGTTCTACCCCTATAAATTCTAATTCAACAAAGCAAAATTTCTCTCTGGTAATAAGGAAGAACCCCCAGAGTTAGAACCGCTTTAATATTTATGAATATTTCATTAATAAAACAGTTGAAATAAAACTGAAGGCTGCATTTTATTTATTCGCTTTCGGGCGTCCCCCAAAAAAGTTTTGCCCGCTCAGATTAAAACACCGGGAGCTAGAATAAACGGTTAAATATATTTAATTAAAAATAGGTATGATTAATGCGATACAAAACTTAGGCCATACGTAATTAATTACTAATTTAGAATCGAATGCTGAAGCCTTTGAAGTCGGTTCTCGTCAGGTTTTCCCAGTTGGTAAGATCACAGTGGTCGATTTGGCTTCCTGGTGAACCCGTCTTGGTCAGCCATAAAATCCTAACAAACAAAAGAAAAGTCATCTATTCAATATGTTGCATATACATTAAAAAAAAATGTAAAAAATCTAAAATCAGTTTGAGATTTATTGCTTGGGTTCTTTTTTCTTTGCATTTGCTGCCAACTCGTGACCATCACATCACATTCGATAACATCGTTATGCAATTGACGATTTAAAAATATTTTGAAGTTTTGGCCTGACTATTGTTTGTTTGTTTGTTATTGTAATGGTATGACGTAGGACTTGCTTTCTTGCGTTAAATTATTTTTTTGCGTATCTTTGTTTTAGTTAGTAATAAATTTAAGAAAATGCTTTTGGATTCACATTATCATGATAACAGATAAATAATTAAAAATTGCGCCGTTTTTATTGCATAAAATTAGTTGCAGTCTTGAGTTATAGAAATTTGAATTTTCTATTTTTACGCGCGCTTTTTGAACATCGTGCGGGATTGGTTGGATGGTCGTGACGTATTTTTTGGCACTCAATTTGAAAACGCCCTTATGCCATATGTCACATGGTTTTGAATTTGAAGTGTTTGCATGAAGATGGCATTGCACGACTAAGTATTAATTACGTGAATAAAAAAAAAAACCTTGGAAGAAAACAAATGCAAACTAATATTTAAAATATTGTTGATGTTGAAATCGATTTAAATGGTTTAGCAACTTAAATCATTGGAAAAAAGATATTTTTGATCTAGTGGCGTCAGCTATCAAGAGGTTTAATGTTTAATTGAAGTATTCGTGTGTAGGTGGTGCCACTAGATCAATATTTTTAACGAACTCCAAATTTAGAACTTTCTGGAATTTCTTATTTAAAAAAAAATTAAATGTAAAATATTTAAAAAAAATATTTAAGGTAGGTTTATAAATATTAATATGGGACATATTTAATTAAAAAAAAAAAGTAAAAGATTTTAATCTAGCAAAATATACAGGATGAAGCGAAAAAGATGTGACAAATTAGGTTATCGCCTTGCAAGTCGGATTGTAAAGCGCTGCTTTTAGTCATTGTAATTTAGGCGTTGATGACGTCAGAGTAAATTGATGACGTATGTTTTCTTGACATTCACAATTAAGAGATTTTATTTTATCAATGAATTTTTTTAACATTATTTTTAGAAAATATTTTTATTTTGTTTTTCAACTTTTAAATTTGTGATTAATTCAAATTATTTTGAAATTTATTTGAAGTTTTTGAGGACGATTTTCTTCATCTTAACAAATTTTATCTTATTTAATTTTAAAGACATTTTATTTTTTAAATTTTACTTGGTTATTTTTTCAAAACAAAATTTCATTGCCATTGGTATTGTCAACTCTCAAATTTGTTTTCGATTAATTATGATTATTATGAGTTTTATTAAATTGTTAGGCAGATAGATTTCCTTCACCTTGAAATTAAAAATAGTTCAAAGCGGTTTTATTTATTTTTTTTTTAATTTTTACATCTGGTTATATTTCTTAAGTTGAATCTCACATTTGTTAAATTTGTTTTCGATTAATAATAATTATCTTGAATTTTAGTTATAATTGTCATAGGCAAAATTAATTTTATAATTTTTTGCTTTTAATTATTTTTTAAAATTAAAATTCATTATTGCATTTATCAGCTCTCAAATTTATTTTTGATTAATTATCATAATTTATTCTTATTTTTTTAACTGTCAAATTTCTCAACTAGTTATACTTTTAATATTATTTTTTTAAATTATTATTGTGTTTATCAGCTGACAAATTTGTATTTGATTCATTATAAAAATTTATTCTTATTTTTTAATTGTCAAATTTCTCAATTATTTTTGTTTTTAATTACTTTTTTTTTAATTAACATTCATTATTGCATCATTATTACATTTATCTACTGTCAAATTTATTTTTGATTAATTATAATAATATTGAATATGATTAAATTTTTGGAGAGACATAAATATTTTCTTGACATTGAAAATAAACGTTGTTTAAGGCGACTTCTTTTTTTTTAACTTTGACGTCTAGTTATTTAGTTAGTTTTTTTTTTAATTAAATGTCTTTGTTTTTGTCAACTGTGAAATTTGTTTTTCATTAATTTTAAATATTTTGAATTTTTTTCGATTTTTTTCTGAACGATTTACTTTGTTTAAAACGATTTTAATAATTATTTCATTTTTATTTCGATTTTTCTTTTGGTTATATCTCATTTTATGTCAGCCGTCAAATTTGTCTTTAAATTGTCGGGGCGAGTGATTTCCTTGATCTTGACAATCTATTAGTTTTTTATTTATTTATTTATTCTTTTAATTTTACATGTAATTATTTTTTAAAAATAACTATTAACAATGCCACATTTGTCAATTATCAACATTTATTTTTGATTAATTATAATTGACGATTAACATAGCTTAAAGCGATTTCAAATTTTCAGTAATTTTTACGTCCAGTTATTTATTTAAATTAATGTCATTGTATATATCAACTGTCAAATTTGTTTTTAATTAATTATATTCATTATGAGTTTTATTAAATATTTAGCCTGAGAGATTTCTTTGTTTTTGCCGGGTTTAACATTCTTTCAAGCGATTTTATTTATTTTTAATTTTATGCCTAACTACATTTCTTAAAATTAAATGTCTAACCTGTCAACTGTCATTTTTGTTTACCATTAATTGCAATCGTTTTGAATTTTTCCTTGACATTATTTGCAGTGATTTCTTGATTTTTTTTTTAATATTGACGTTATTTTTTCAAATTAAAGGTCATTGTATTTGTCAACTGTCAAATTTATTTTGTTTGACTATGATCATTATTAATTGTATGGGATTTGAGATTTCCTTGACCTTGAGAATTAACATTAATAATTATTTTATTTTTACTTTCAATTACTTTTTTAAATTAAATATTTGTCATATTCGTCAACTGTCAAATTTGTTTTTAATTAATTATAATAATTTGAAACTTTATTAAATTTCTCTCTGGAGGGGGGGGGGTCAAACTTCCTTTACTTTCTGGCTTTAAAGGATTAATTTTTTTTTTTCATTTTCACATCTAGTTAGCTTTTCAATTCATAAAGTTTTATTCTAATTATCAACTGTCAAATGTCTCAACTTCATTGTTTTTTTTTTGTTTTGAATTTCTTTTTTTTTTTCTTTTTAATGTTCTTGTTCTTAGGAGGCAATGTTGTTTCAACGCATTTGTTTCGTGTTTCATTTTTCAACTGTCAAATCGGCCTATGAAATACTGCAACGTTTAGAAATTCGTTTTGCTTAAATGCGACGTAATAAAAAAAAACGGATAAAAGGAGAACTTACAAGAATTACAATATATAAATATTAAAAAAAGAAACAAACAAAATAACAAAGTAAAAATAAATAAATAAATGAGAACTACCGAAATAATAATAATAATAAAAATAGTAATTCATTTTATTGACTGCTAAGGTAGATAACAGATAAATTATAAACAACAAATATATAAATTAATATAAAAAATAACAATAATTAAGAAAAACAAATAAAATGAAATTGAAATTGGAATTTCATTTATTTATTGTCTTTGTTAATCATGTTTTTCTTTCTTTCATAATGAACGGGTTCTGAAAACGTGTGAAAACGCTTTTGTTTCTTAATAAAAAAAAAATAGTTTTGCCTATAATACTTTGAAGCTGAATTAAAAATTAATTGATAATAATTTTTTTATTTCGTGTGTGTTAATTCGAAGGCTCGATCGAAATCGGGGCGCGCCAAACTCCCCGATAATTTTAGCAAAATCATTCGCACTTGCCAGAACCTTCCATCAATCAATAATTAGATCGACATTAGAGCACAGCTCGAGTGATGCAGTTAAAAATAATTTCTCTGGCAGCAGATCAATGTTGATGTTTCATTTTAGTCTTAACATAATTTATTATCTTTCATTTTATTACGGTTAATCACACCCGAAGAATAATAACTAATTTAAAACCGTCTGGAATGTTTCATTTATAAATTGTATTTATTTTTTTCTATTTTAGTTTTTTTAACATACAACCCCTAATTGAAGTCCGATGAAATTTGTAACAAAATGATTTTTAACCTTTAACCGGACACTATTAAAATTGAGAACTCTCGACGTTTCACTAACGCTTGATGGCTTCGTGAAACGTTGAGTGTTCTTTTCAATTCTAATAGTGTCCGGTTAAAGGTTAAAGACCATTTTCATACACCACCTCGTTTTAAAATAGCTTTAAAAAATTATTTCTAAATGAATTTGCAAAGTAACGAAAACAAAATTTACTTACACTTGTTCAACATCACTGCGCCGCCCCTGGACTTTCCCTATGATGGTGCCCTTCTTCGAGTTCTTCACCCAACCGGCAAGGTCAAACTGTTCGCAGATTTCCTTGCAGTATTTAGTAAAGTAAACACCTGAAGACCAACCAATCACATTGTACGTAATACACATTTCTTTAGCAAGTCGACCACCACCCATGCAACTCTTACCTTGAACGTTCCCATAAACCTCGAAGTCCACGGAAACCGTCGGTTCCGTTCCTCCACCCATCTCCTGGGAATTTCTCGTGAGCGTCGCCGAATAGGTACGTGCGGACGGTGCCGGCGTCGGTTTTTATTTGCGATTGCGACGCCGCGCTCGTCTATTTAAAACTGAACGGACGCCGCCGTCCGGCGTCGCTTCCTTATCGTGTTATGCAATTTATTATTAGAGGCGCCTTAACCTGCCAGGAGGTTGAATACGTGCGAAAATTGTTAAGTGTCATAAATTAAAATAAAATAAAAATTGTAATTAAATAAGGATAAAAATGGAAAGTACAAAGTTTTTTTAATCTCAAACCGGACAGAAAAATGAAGGGAAACACACTCAACGTTTCGCTATAGATTTATAGCTTCGTCAGGAGTGACGAAGCTATAAATCTATAGCGAAACGTTGAGTGTGTTTCCCTTCATTTTTCTGTCCGGTTTGAGATTAAAAAAACTTTGTACTTACTATTTTCATCGGACAAGAACAAACTTCAATGATAAAAATGGATAAAATAAGTTAGAAAGAAGTTAACACTTCCACACTTACAGAAGTAAGAATAATGAGGCATTATACTTCCTAGGGGTCGTTATTAACGACGTCTCAATTTTGGTTATTTTGGTTTTGGCTGATCAAGAAAGAGAAGCCGCGAAAATTATTATTTAATAATAGGAACGGTTGAGATGGAAGTTGATTGATCAATCAAAAGAAGTAACGAAATCGGTCAAATAGAATGCGGTCACTTATTCAAAACTAAAAATTAAAAGACATATGACATTGCTATAAGTCGAGAAGAAAAAGGGAAATGATGTTGCTAAGTCGAAAAGAAAAAGAGAAGACAAATTTGATCGATTAAAAAGAAGCAATAGTTGGCAGAAAAATTGATTAATTAAAAGAAAAATAAGATTTGTGTTGATTGGTCAAAAGACAAAAGAAGAGACAAGACAAATTTGGCCAATTAAAAAAGAAAAACCGTAACAAAAGTTGGTGGCTTAAAAAAGACAGAGCGTTAAGATCAGTGTTGATTAGTCAAAAGAAGAAACGAAATCCGGTTGATGAAAGTTTATGAGAAAAGAAGAAGAGAAATTCAGGCAAAAGTTGATCAATTAAAATGATTACTCAAAAGAAGAAACGAAACCGATTTGATCAATCAAATAGCATGTTAATGAAAAAGAAACGAAAAAAGAAAGCAGTTATGAACAAAAAAACTAGGCAAACTTGATCAACCAAAAAAAAGAGAAACCGCTTTTAAAAGTTGAATAATTAAAAGGCGTAGAATTGAGATTATAAAGTTGGTAATCATAACATGAAACGAAATCAAGTCGATGAAAGTTTCGAAAAAGGAGAAACGAGATGTAAGTTACAATTAGTTGAAAAGAAAGAGAGTCAGGGGAGAGCTGAAATAAAAATTGCTTAATCAAACAGAGATGTATAAATAAGATCAATGTTGAATACTCAAAAACAAAATGCACAGATGACAAAAAAAAAAACAGTTTTTAACGATTACGAAGTAGTTGAACTTTGATAAAAATTAAATAAAAAAAAGAAAGTTCAGTTGATGAGTCAAAAAAGACAAAAAGCGAAGCAAACTCAATCAAAAAAGAGAAACCGCGTCAAAAGCGGATTAATTAAAAAGAGAAGAGTTGAAATTAACGTTCTAATTGATTGATTAAATTTAATGAATGTTTGAATGATTAGTCAAAAGAAGAAACGAAGCCGACTTGATCAGTAAAATATGAAGTGGTTAATAAAAAAATAATAATAAGGAGGCAATTAAATAATAATAAGGAGGCAATTAATTAGTCAAGAAAGAATATGACAAAGATAAACTTGATCATAACTCTGACAGTAAAGTTTTAGGTATAATAATAATAATAATAATAATAATAATATTGAATGATATATGAAATAAAATAAAAACAGATGTAAACAGCGACAGAAAATTAAAACGTAGAAAAGATTAATTAAAAAGACGTAAAGTTAAGATTAATGTTGATCTTGATTAAACAACAACACAGATGACAAGAAAACAAATTTTAACGATCGCAAAGGAGTTGAACTAAAAATTTGATAAAGAGAAGAAAAAGGAAAATTAAAATTATAAGAAAAAAAAGAAACTGCGACAAAAGTTGAAATGAATTCTAAAAAGATGGAGAGTTGATAAAAAAAAACAAGGAAGTAGCTAGTTACCTAATCGAAATCAAACAGAAATTTGAACGATCAAGAAAGAATAGTTAAAATTAAAGCAAGGTTAATCAAAAGAACAAAGAAAAATAAGGTCAGTGTTGATTAGTCAAAAAGGGAAAAATGAGAGAGATAAGGAAAAAGGAGAAATGAGATGTACAATTACGATTAAATGATAAAGAAAGAGAAAAACAAATTTGAACGGTCAAAAGAAGGAGGGGTTGAAATAAAAGTTGGACAATCAAAAATAAATAAAAAGACAATTTGAACGATCACGAAGAATCAGTTGAAACAAAAGCAAGATTAATCAAAAGAACAGAAAAATTAAACGTTGATTAGCCAAGTAGGAAAAGATGAGAGAGATAAAGAAAAAAAAATGAGATGTAAGTTGCTTACAATTAATGTAAAAGAAACAGAGAAAGAAATTTCAATGGCCAAAAGAATCAGGGGTTGAAATAAAAGTCGATCAGTCAGATTAATGTTGATTAGTCAAAAAGATAAAGAAAAAATGAGAGATGCAGTTGATTAGTCAAAAAATGAAACGAGACAGCAAGAACATAGAAGTAAAGACAAAAGTTTATTATTTAGTGTTAATGAAGAAGTTAATATTTGATTAGTTAAATAAAAAGAAACTAAACCGATTAGATCGGTTAATACGAGGTGGTTAGTCAAGCATAAGAGTGAAACCAAGAAATGAGTCGTAATTATTCGAAAAAGAAGAAAGAAAAAAGCAAATTTCAGCGATCGAGATTGAGGAAATGAAATAAAAGTTGATTAATCACAAAGAAAAGATGAGAGGCAGTTGATTAGTCAAAAAGAATGTGATTTAGTTAAAATAATAAGAGAGAGAAAAAAGAAGAAGAATCAGGACTTAAGCAAAAAAATAAAAGAAAGGGCAAGAGATCAAAAAATGGCTGAAAGGTAGAAATGGGGTTAAAGACAACTAGTCAAAGTAAGGAAGAAAAAACGGAATCCAATTAATCAAGATGTCATTGCAGACAGAACTGAATTTTGAATCGGATCTTAAAGACTATAATTTATTTCTCCTTTCCGTTTAAACACGAATGGGTCAAAAAACGGAAGGGCCAGAAAGAAACAAATAAGATTAAAGTTGATTATTGAATTTTTGGTTTCATGTTGGAACCGCGTGTGTCGGATTCCTTCTATTGTCTACGTTTCGTTCTCCATTGCAGAAGAACTTCCTCAGAGCTGCTGCTGCTGGTGGTCTTGTTGCTCAAATGTGAGAGTCAAGTTGATAAGCCAAAAAATCGCGTCAAAAGGAAAGGAGATTAAAATTGATCAATAAAGAAGGGAGGATTATAACATAAGTTAATGGATAAAAAGAGAAAGAGATTAATCAAAAACGAAGTCAGGATGTTAAACTTGGTTAGAACTCTCCAAATCCATGCAAAACAGATGAGGCTTTGAGAAGTAGTATTAAACCATCCATGGACACCATAAAATTGCATCTGGAAGCTCTCCTCATGGGACTGACATGTGTGGCCTTTGATGTTGATTTTTACCTACACTTCTTTGGAGTTTCACATTTCTTTAGGAAGGGTTTCTATGGGCTAACATCTTGTGTTGTAAGAAGAAGTTCTTTGTTTATCTGGACATTTCTTTAATACAATTTTGAACCATTCTACAAAGCCTTAACACCCAAGAAGTTTCAACGGTGATTTTGGGCAATCCAAAATCCTTTACCATTCATTGTTAAAACAGTTTTTTTTCGTAGGTTCTCATACGTTCCAACTGAAGATGTGTCTGCTGTATTAGAAGCTGTAAAGTCCCTAGATAGCTAAAGTACCGCAAATACACCATTTTAGGTCAAAATAAGCGCGCCAAAATTTAAAATTATTTTACGCATAAATAAGAAAATTATACACTTATCTGATTGGGCTGGATCTAGGATCATCATGAAATGCAATTGTACGTCATACGTGTTGACATATTTAATTTTATCAATTTTGATGAACATGTGAACAAAGTTAAGTGGACGATCAAACGAAATGCACAAAACCATCAGATCAACTGCCAGATTACACCGCTTGACCAATCATCGATTGAGAAAATTGGGCACGTGGTTTAGCTTCACCGTTACCGTGGTCTAATTTAGGTTACAAAATGGAATCTGTCAAGCAATAATGTGCCAATGATTTCAAGCAAACTCTTGCTGCTTTTGGTTGTACCTGGACGGTTCAATCTTTGCTGCGCGAGATTGTTCAGGACTTCCCCTACAAAGTCTCGTCCGAGTCTGACGATGGATACCATCAATCCGTGCATCAAGAAAATGGAATACGCTTTGCGCGGACGACTGCCCATGCGAGCGAGAGAACTAGAAGTAGAACTCGAGAAAGTATAACCCCCAACGCAATGTCTCCCCAGTCACAGGTTTGAACCATTCATTTGAAGGGCGCCGAAAAACCGTTCAAGACCGTCACGAAAACTCACTTGGGCGACGGCCAAGCCGTAGGTCAGAAGCCTTTGACGTTCGTACGGCAGGTGGTCGCGTTGGTCACGCACCCGCGCCTTTTGGACGACCCCCATTTTCCCGAGGACATCAAACGCAGAGCCGAAGCCGTGCTGAAAAACTGCAAGAGCGGTACCGTCGGGGCCTACTCCGAAACGTACGGGATTCAAATGATTCGGGAAAAAGTTGCCGCGTTCATCCAACACAGGGACGGCCACGGCTCTAACTGGAGCAACGTTGTTTTAACCTCAGGTCAGGTCAACCGCAGATCTTTGCTTTCGATCCGTCCCAATTGGATTGGTTGGTTTCAGGCGCGAGCATTGGGATTAAGACGTTTCTCCACTTGTTCGCTTGCGAGGTGGGGGGGAAAAAGCCGGGGATTATGATTCCTATACCTCAGTTTCCCCTGTATTCCGCCACCTTGAATTTGTACGACCTCCAAATTATTGAATATTACTTGGCGGAAGAGAAGGAGTGGGCTTTGGATTTGGAGGAATTGAAGGTAGGCAAGCTAGCTTCTGGATGGGTTTAGAATTATAATATAGGAATTCGTCTGTCTTAGAGGGCGCATGATGAGGCGTCGAAAACTTGCTTGCCGAGGGCCATTGTGGTTATAAACCCTGGCAATCCAACGGGGCAGGTGCTCTCGAGGGAGAACATCGAAACGGTAATCAAGTTCGCCCACGACCACAACCTCTTCATTTTGGCCGACGAGGTCTACCAGGATAATATTTACGCGGAAGGCGCGCGGTTTCACTCTTTTAAAAAGGCAAGTGCACCAAAACGAGTCCTTGGGGAAACCACTTCGTTGATTTACAGGTTTTGTTGGAAATGGAGGACGCCTCTTACCGCTCGGTGGAGCTGGTTAGTTTCCATTCCAGCTCGAAAGGCGTTCTGGGGGAGTGCGGATTTCGCGGTGGTTACCTTGAGATCCACAACATGAACCGCGAGTGCCAGGCCGATTATTACAAATCACTCACGCTCAGCCCTTGCCCAACCGTCATCGGTCAGGTCGTCACTTCCTGCCTGGTTAACCCTCCTAGAGAAGGAGATCCTAGCTACGAGGTATACTCAAAAGAGAGGCGCGAAATTTTGAATTCGTTGAAGGTAAAATTAGAAATACGCAAAACGGAACCATAACTCTAACCGTTAAAAACCGACCAAAGCCTACTAGAAACGGTAGGCCGACGTTTGGAGTGGGGAGCAGCGCAGCTCAATTTCCGTATCCGACATTTAGCTGCTCGTCACTCTCAACTATAGTCTTTAGTAGACTCTGCCGGGTCGGTTTTGGTTACGGTTCACAATTTCGTACAATCTCGAACTAATGCCTTTCTCAGGCTAAAGCAAAAATGGTGACGGAAACCTTCAATACCTTCAAGGGGATGACGTGCAACCCCGTGCAGGGCGCCATGTACGCTTTTCCACGAATCGCGTTGCCGGAGAAAGCGGTGAAAGCGGCGCAAGCCGCGGGGCAGGCCCCGGACTTGTTCTACGCGTTTCAGCTGCTGGAAAATGCCGGAATCGTCGTGATCCCGGGCTCCGGGTTCGGGCAGGCACCCGGAACGTACCACATTCGAACTACCATACTTCCCCAGCAGAAGGAGCTGGAGGCTATGCTGGGGAGGTTTCGCGAGTTTCACGAGCATTTCATGAAAACGTACGAATGATTCATGTACTTAATAAAAATAGTTTCATTTTACGAGTTACGTTCATCTTCGAAATAACAAAAAAAAATAATTTAATTTTTAGGATCTTACAACTCCTGGCGATATTGTTTACTTAAGACAGTAAAAGAAATGCCGAAACAGCATGATTCAAGCGAAAATGGGTGCTTTATTTCGCTTACAAATTTGAATCGAGATTCGAATAACTTGAATTCGAATTCCGTAATAGTTGTAACAAAACACCTCAAATTTGAATTATTGATTGATAGATCAGCTGTAAATACCTACAGTTCAATCCAAATGAAACATAAAAACATAAAGATTCGAAGGAGAAAGGGGCCTGCCGATCAAGATTGTGATTTCACGGTAAGTAGGGATTAATCCCTTTGAATCTAAACGCGATATGTTGCGTTTGGATCGAAAGAAATCACGTAATGTATGCAAGAACCTGTCTGCGAATTGCACCACAAAGCTAGAAAGTTAGAGGCGTGAGACAATTTGCGTTATAAAAATCCAATCATTAATGTTGAGACGGAAACGATAGTAAAAATTTATTTTACTTTTTATTTTTAAAGTTAGTAACATTTATTTTTTGTTCACTGTTTCAAGCACCGGTGCCATTCAGTGATTTTCATCAGCTCTGGTGATGTTTTAGTGATTCCATTTGAAGTTATTTTGACTGAACTCCTTAATAGTTCTTACAAAAGAAAACGTTTCAGTTGAATCTGATTCATTTTCTGATAGTTTTATCAGTCAACATCTGTTGACTTTCAATTGCTTTTTTTTCTAAATTAGCCATTCGCTATGATTACTTTGAAACTGTTAAAAGCGCATGCAATCATCGAAGTTTTGAGAGTTCGGAAGTAGTCGGAAACTGTCGTCGGAACAAGCCTGTCCTTTTTTAATTTTCAATTTTTTATTTGGGTTCGGTAGAGTTAGTCTGACTTGAGTTGGGGGCAGCACAAAACTACTGACTCGCTCAAGGTGCGTCGCAAATTAGTAAAGCCAAATCTGGCCCTACTCTTAGGTCCAGTTTTACAAATGGGGCTCAACTTTGAGCTGAGGCTTAAACCCTTAGCAACGATTATTTCAACAATTGTTGTGAAGGGTTTAAGCTTCGGCTCAAAGTTAAACCGTCATTGTAAAACTGGGCCTTAAAGTACAAAGGATGGGTTGGCACGAATCGAAATCATAGTGACAGCATTAAGAACCGACAGAATCAATGCCGAGGTGGGGAAGACCAATGATGGGAAAGGTCAAATGTGAACGCAATTTAATCTCTCCGTCGCGTCGTACAAAAAATTATAATATGCTGGACCGGATATAGCAATAAAATTAGGAATGTGAACAAACCGTCATGAATAGACGCGAGGCGGCCTGTTTGAAGTTTCTGCAGGTGGACACTCAAAGAAAGTAGACGCCTAGATTGTGTAAACAAAGCCGGGGTTATTGGCATTTATGACATGGCGGTAGCCTTTGATCGTACGAACTCGTATCACCACACATTAATTTTAAGAAAAGCCATGCCCCTTTAGCAATGTCAACAAGATGCGGCAAATGCGCTGTGCGTTTGTTTGTGCAACGTCACAAGCAAGTGTTTACTATTGTAGTCATTAATCATGCCCATAGGCGTCAACTTGTTTTCTTTTTTTTCCTTCTCGAATTCTGGACGCCTGTTTTATTATTTCAGTCGTTCAGTTCACGAACCACTCCTTGTTGCTGAGGAGGCCCCAACTATAGCTGAAACAGCTATCCAGGAAATTCTCGAAACTGACCTGCAATTATTTATTACATTTCAAAACACTTTCAGTAACAAAAGAAGAAGAAGAAGTTATTAAAGTAAAGTAGAAAACTAAAGATAATTCAAATATTTAAAATAGAAAAATCAAAGACAAATTAAAAACAAAAGAAAATCAAACTTCTCTCTTTATTAACTATTACATATTAGCAGTCTTGTTTGATTTTGTTGTGGTGACTTTCAAACATTTCAAATTGAGATAATATCTATACTCTTTTGTTTTTGTTTTAGTTCGCCACATTTTGGTCGTTTATTTTATTTGTTTTCACGGAAATTAAATTTATTTCGCCATTTTCGAGGTTCTTTCTGCCAGGCTTCGGTTTCTTCTATTACTTTTCATTTATTTTTTTTTTTAATTTTTTATTCCTCATGTAGTTCTTCTATTTTATTTTTGTTTCTTTTGCTTTTCGTTCTCACTTCATTCCTTTTACGTTTTTATAATTCTTTTCGTTTGCTTTTGCGCAAAAATTATAACATGCCAGACCGGATATGGCAATAAAATTAGGAATGTAAACAAACTGACAAGAATAGGCGCGGTGTGTTTGTAGTTTCTGCAGGTGGGCACTCAAAAAATAAAAATAAACAAACGTCTAAGGCCCGATTTCTTCATCGCCTAATGATAAATTTATCTGCCAGGTAGTATCCTTGGAACCTATTATCGATACAATGGTTTCCAAGGATAATACCTGATAAATAAACTTATCAGGAAGTCAAGAAATTGGGCATAGGTTGTGTAAACAATGCCGGGATGATTGACACTTACACCGCGGTAGCTTTTGATCGTACGCACCCGCATTTTAAGAAAAGCCACGCCCCTTCAGTAATGTCAACAAGAAGCGGTCCAAGGACAAAAAATTAGGAGATTCAATTCATTATATTCAATATCTTCCTGAAACTGTCATCCCAAAATATTATTCGTTCTTCTTCGCTCCTCTCCCTCCCCCCCAAAATCACTAGCAAAGTGGTGGAATCCGGTGGAAATTGAACGGAACAAAGTAGATGGCACATTTACTATTAAAGTCGTGCCCATAGGCGTCAACTTTATTTTTTCGACATCTTTTTTTTATTTTAATTAGTTCTGTACCTGCAGCCCTTTCTGATGACCATTTCACCATGAAGTTGTCAAGAGCGCATGCAATCATCGATGTTTTGAGTGTTCGGAAGTAGTCAGTAACTGTCGTCGGAACAGGCATATTATTTTTGATTTTCAATTTTTTGTTTGGGTTCAGTAGAGTTAGTTTGAGTTGAGTAGGATTAACCTTGACTTTTAATTTCTAAAAGAGTTAATTTCAAACAATATTTTCAGTATTCTCTAATCGTAGTTAAAGATACCATAGAGCAACTGTGGATATCCCTTAAATTTCGTTATGAAAATTTTGTAATAGGAGTAGTATATAAAGCGCCACAGTTGGATTATAATTTTTTTCTAAGCGAATTAGAGGACTCTCTTACTGAAGCGCTAATCTACTCACCGAAAATACTCTGTGGGGGAGATTTTAATATTGATCTCCTAAAAGTTAATAATGTGTCTACTCAATATCTCTTAATTTTTTTTGATTCTCTTAATTATAAACAAATTATTAATCAACCTACTCGTCTCACCCATAACACTGCTACACTTATTGACTTATTGTTTACCTCTGATGAAGTGGAACCTACAGATTCAGGTGTTATTGATTGTAATTTTTCTGATCATGATTTTATGTGGTGTAAGGTTCCAGTTCTTCAGGCTAAAATAACACCTATCATTAGGGAATACCGAAATTTTAATAATATAGATTGGGAGTTATTTGAACAAGACTTATCCTCCATTCCTTTTCAACATATATTCATGCTCACCGATGTAAATGACAAAACTCATTTCTTTAATAATCATATCGTCAGTTTGTTCGACAAACATGCTCCATTAGCGACACATCGATTAACCAAAAAGCGTCTTCCTTGGCTGACAGATAATTTAAAATTATTAATGGACTTGAGAAATAAGGCTAAAGCAAGATATCGTCGCACTAAAAGAAATGCACATTGGGATACTATAAAACTCTAATGCCCGTTTGCACCACTTTCACTTAAAACTTTAAGTCCCACTTAGAAAGTTAAGTGACACTTTTTCCATAACAGAAAGTGTCACTTAACCTCTTAAGTAGGACTTAAAAGTTTAAGTGAAAGTGGTGCAAACGGGCATAAGAAATTTGACTAATAAAACTTTCAAACTCGAAAAGAAAGCCTACTTTGATTATATCTCAAGTACTATGATCCTAAAAGTCTATGGAAAAATTTAAATTATTTAGATATTAATAAAAGACAGTCTGTTGAAATACCTCCTCATTTAGCTGAACCTAATCAAATAAACAAATTTTTAATAAATAATTTACTTCGAATAATAATTCCCAACAATTGCAATTAACGTACAATAACGAAAAAATATTTGAACATAATTTTGCTTTTAAAACCGTTAATGTGGACAAAATCATTTCTCTCTTACGTCGTTTTAAATCTACAGCAATCGGAATAGATGGAATTAATACTATTATGATAAAAATGTGTTGCCCATTAGTACTCCCTTATCTTACTCGTATAATTAATTCTTGTATTGTGGATAATGTCGTCCCCGATTGCTGGAAGCATGCCTTAGTCCGTCCTGTGCCAAAAATAAAAGATCCAAGTAATATAAGAGATCTACGACCAATTAGTTTATTACCGTTGTTATCCAAACTCTTCGAGAGTGTTATCACAGAACAACTTACAGATTACCTTAATTTTGCTGGTATTATGCCAGATACTCAATCCGGTTTTCGAAAAGGCCTGTGCGACTGCTTTGCTGAAAGTAACTGATGATATATTTCAAGCAACTGACAAAGGACTTATCACGGTACTTACCTTATTAGATTTCAGCAGGGCATTCGATACAGTACAGCATGACATACTACATTCAATTTTATTGCATGTTGGCTTAAGTAATAATGCTGCTAATTTAATCAAGTCATATCTCTTTGCACGTAAACAAACTGTTATTATTGGTAACTAACGTTCCTCTCCTTTAGCGGTTTTACAAGGAGTACCACAAGGCTCTATTATTGGACCTATCTTATTTTGTTGTTATACATTTAAATTTCTGTCTGCACTAAAACATTGTACTGCTCATGTCTACGCGGACGATACTCAGCTGTACTACTCCTTTGAACCTGCTGACTGCAAGGCTGCAACTCTGAAAATCAACACAGATCTTGGGGCTTTGTTTTCGATTACTCAGGATCATTCTCTGAAACTTAATCCAAATAAATCTAAAGTCATCCTTTTTGGTAAAAAGAAATCCTGTGATAATCTCTCAAATATCATTCAGATTTGTATTAATGGCGTTAAGATTCCGTTTGTAACAAAAGTCAAGAATCTGGGTTTAATAATGGACAATAGTTTCCGGTACCACAGTCAGATCGCTAAAAACATTAGTAATGCTTATCTTTTTTTAAAGAAAAATTTTCCTTTTAGATCTGTCTTAAACAGGGATATAAAAAAACGCTTATGTGAAGCATTTGCCCTTTCCCAATTTACTTATTGCACTCCAGTATATCATACAGCCTTGGATTCCATAACTATCTACCGTATTCAGAAAATACAAAATTCCTGTTTAAGGTTAATTTATGGAATCAGAAAATATGATCATATTTCTCATAAACTCAAGGAAATGGCTGAACATGAAAAACCGGAGAGAACTTCAAACTTTAAATCTATTTCACAAAATTATATTGTACAAAAGTCCCCCATATTTGTACAATAAAATACGTTTTCGATCTGATATTCATAATATAACCACCAGGTTCCGGGGGCTTATATCACCACCACCACATAGGACATCACTTTATGAAAGATCATTTACATATGCCATTTTCTGCAAGTACAATGACTTACCTCATGAATTTAAACTTTTAAATCCAGCCGCTTTCAAATTACATTTAAAAAATATGCTATTCGTGTCGCAGTAAAATTAATTGACACAGATTGCTACTTAAAATAATTATTTTTCTTACTGGCTGTTCTCTTCCCTTCGTAATTTCGCTGTTTGTACACAAATGTCAATATTATTTTTTTTATAGTTTTTTTAGCTTTAATAAGCTTAATTTAAATTAAATTTAAGTTTTCTTAATTTAGGCATTTTCATATATCTTATTTATCTTTATTACTCAAGGTTAAATTTAAAAGCATAGAAGCTTGCGCTGAATCTGAATTTCGCCTTGCGGTTCTGTATATTCTTTGTTTCTTTATAGCTGTTTTCTAATGTAATTAATTTATATAGGGAGTACCATACAGTATTTATTTGTATGTTTTTATGATCTGCACAATAGTCATTTATTATTATTATTATTATTATTATTAAAATTTTCTTTTGAGTTTCACTTTTGATTTTTGAAGTATCTTTTTCGAGATGATTTAATTTTAATATTTAAGGTAGTCATTTTTTTCGTGCATTAATTCCTTCTCCACTGAGTTTGAATTTTTTTGTTTTTTTTTTCAATTGGTTTTATTTTTTTTTTGTGTTCTGGCTCGAGTGGTTTTAACTTGGTCTTGCTTGAGTTCGACTTAATTCTACTTGAGTTTCGTTTTGAGTAACTTTCTACTTTTAATTATTTTCATTTGAAATTTTTTGCTTGGGCCAGGCGCAGTTAGGAGTTAGGTTCGGTGGAGACGTTTTAATCTCGACTGAGTTTTTATTGTTTTGAGTTTGAAGTTATAGTTTTGAAATAAAAACATTGACCTTGTAATAAGGCTGCGTTGTTGCAAAAGCACCCCGATCTCTTTCCTTAATCTGTGCAAAGTCTTTGCTGACTTTGGAGTTCCATAAGTGGAATGCGATTACTACGGAACGGAAATATATTCGCTGCAGCTTTGTACATATGTTTGTAGTTGTTTAATCGAACAAAGTATATAATTCCGTCCTCTGGCGATTACACATAACTTTCAAGTGTTCTAAATTATTTCCGATATTTTAGAAATTGCAAAAAATCTAAGGTGACATTAATTTAAAAGAGAAAAGAAAAACAGCAATAAGAATACTTTGCTTTTATTTGATGAAATCGTGTCTATCAATATGATAAAACGAAACTTGGGAATGTATGTCCTGTTTAGTCGTCGTCCTCTTCGGAGATTCCGAATCTGCAGTCGTTGGAGTTGCTCCTCCTGCTTCCGGGCGGGCAGGGGTTGCGGGGGACCTTGATAAGCGCGAGGGGTTCGGGTCCGGCGACGCACCTCAGTTCCAGGGTGCTCTTCACCACGTACAAGATTTTGATGGTGTCGTTGGCGTTCTTGGGCTGGCAGGGCCCTCCGGGTTTGTTCAGTTCGTGGCAGATGCCTTTGTACCTGAAATCAAACAAAAAAGATGTAAATTTAAGAGACCAAATTACTGGCTTTAAAACTGTAATATTTGGTTAAGCAAGATAAGAGGCCTCTGATTGCGTGTGAATTCAGGCGACACATTTCATTGAACTTAAATTATTTTATCTTTTATACGCAACTTAAATCACTCTGGTGACCAAAAATTTGTTAGCCAAACCGACATCTTGTCCGAGCGAGACAACTCTTGGATAGACTTGCGATAAATTCTGAATGTAAACAAAGTATTTTGGCGGTGAATGGAATTCAGAATTAATTAATATTTTCCATATCTTAGCATAGTGTAGGCGTGGCTTTTGTTGTCTTCTGTGTCCTTTCGTGAAATATTAAATCCGCAGCGAAGGAAGTGCATTCAAGGTTCCGCAATGAGCTTTACCAAGAGATCCTCTGTCGTTGCTTTCTGTCTTCCTTACCGAGTAGATAATAGTTTTAGTTTTAACCCTTTCTTTATTGATTTGAAACCACTCACTGGGCCACTAATGTGCTCTAATAAATTCATTGTAGGTAAGATGTCTTGGAGTTTTTTCATTGTACAGTTTCAAATCCGAGAACTGTGTAAATTCATTGTAGGTAACATGTCTTGGAGTTTTTTTCATTATACAGTTTCAAAGCTCGAGAACTGTGCAACCGAATTTCTTATAAAGTGATCGTGTAATCTACCGTAATATCGAAGGGTCCGGAATCCCTCTATCTTCGATGGGGGCAGCACACTCATAAATAAAAAAATAATAATAATTTTCTATCCAACCTTTTCAATTTAACAAAAATTAATCTGTTGCTTTCAGTCAGTAGATTTTTTTTTTTTTTTAATTTTGTTTCATGAAGACCGCGGCCACAAGAAGAAGAGGGTAGTGGCGGGTAAATTGGCATCTTTTACCCCGCACCCTTTTAGAGTACGAAGATGCCTCGCTGTTCACATTCAATGTTTAGGTCGCGGACACCTCGACATCATCCCCATATCAGAACCTTAGTGACTTCAAAGTGAACTTTCATTTTTGGTCTCCGCACCACAACTGAAGTCGATTAACTTCTTCCTTCTTCAATCTCCTTTCCTTGATTCCTCTATCACCATCCCCAAACGTACAGTTTTAAATAAATAATAATAATAATAATAATAATAATTTATTAGGACTTTTTCCATTCCATTCCATGGGTGCCTTTGTCAGACAAAATATAAAAATATAAAATATATCACAATATATCACAATTCATAGTATTAACTATGTCGTCATTACATAACATGCAAACAAAGAACATGTAAAACAAACATATTAAAATATTATTGGCAGAATTCTTTTATATTATAAAGTTTATTAGGTATTTTTTTAATTTATATTTAAACAAGGTCAGTGTTCTCGATTCTCTCAGATCCTTAGAAAGTTTATTATAATAATAAATTCCTGCATATGACGGTGATTTTTGATATTGAGAAGTATTCGGATGCTCAGGACGTAGACATTCTTTATAACGAGTGTTGTGTGCATGGATATTTTCGGCCTTATTGAATTGATTGGAATGTACGTGTACATACGTAAGTAATTTTTACAGGTATATTGAAGGGACAGTTAAGATATTTTCTTCTTTAAAAGTTTCTTTACAGGACGAGCGTGGAGAGAGATTAAATATAAGTCTAATAATTCTTTTTTGAATTATAAATATTCTATTTAGATCGACAGCTTGGCCCCAAACACAAATCATGTAATTAATGTAGGGATAGACTGTGCTGAAATAAATGTTTAGAAGATCTTTAGTTACAACAATGTTTTTTAGGTTTAAGATCAAATAATAACTTCTATTCAACTTCGAAGCTATGTCGTTAATATGATTGGCCCAACATAAGTGTTTGTCAATTATGAGTCCTAAGAATCTGGTGTATTATTTCATTTCAATTTTTTTATAACTAAATTTATTGGTACTGTTCGTCATTTTGTAATAGAAATCGATGCAGACTGTTTTTTCATAGTTAATGATCAGTCTGTTCTTGGTACACAATTCGTTAAATTGATTAGTGACAATATTTAATTTTTCTTCCAAAATACAATGATTTGATGCTGTAACCAAAATCGTAGTGTCATCTGCAAACATATATACCTGACCTTCGGTAATATGATTAGGTAGATCATTTATAAATACTAAGAAGATTAAGGGACCTAGAACACTTCCTTGGGGTACGCCCATAAGAAGATCGAAGCTATTTGAGTAATGTTCATTAATTTTTACAGATAGTTGACGTTTGGATAAATATGATTCAAGCCATTTTCCAGCTGTACCTCTAAGTCCTAAGTTATTTAGTTTATGTAGTATTAGGTTAAGATTTAGACTGTCAAAGGCTTTCATTAAATCATAGAAGATACCAGCCACTTTAAGCCTAGAATTAAGAGCGTTTTGTACGGATTGAACATAATCAATGGCGGCAGTTTCTGTAGAATAACCTACGCGAAAACCGTATTGATTAGGAGATAGTATGTTGTATTTGTTTAAGTAATCTGTTATTCTGTTATACGCTGCTTTTTCTATAATTTTAGAGAATGAATTTAATAAAGATATAGGTCTGTAGTTTTCGATGTCGGTTGGATTACGTTTCTTGTGAATGGGAATTACTGTTGATTGCTTCAACAAATTCGGAAATTGACCTGATGAAAAAGATAAGTTAATTATTTCACTTAACGTGGGAGAAATGTATGAACTGCATTTTTTTAGTACATGAACTGATGTGCCATCAGGCCCCATTGTGTTTTTTAAGTTTAATATTAATCTATTTATTTCAGTTTCAGATGTAGGCATGAAAAACATAGTTGAATTACTATAAGAAGATGTAAAATTACTGTTAGTATTATTTTTAAAGTGATCGTTAATTTTTGTAGGTATTTGTTTAGCGAAATATTCACCAAATAAGTTTGCTACTTCTGTAGGATTAGTATATTTAATATTATTTTGTTCGGGGGTAATATTTAATGGTAATTTGGCGGATTGATTAGTCTGTGATTTCAGAATCTCCCATAGAGTCTTATTTTTATTTTTGGCATTATTAATTTTATTGGAAAAAAATGTTTTCTTTTTTAAACTTATTTGGTTGCGGTATTTCTTTCTTTGAATTTTATAGTTGGATTCTATATTGACGTCTGGGATAAGTTTTCTTAACCAGTTTAGTTGTTTTAAATTTTCTTTTAAGTTTTTTAAGTCGTTGTCACACCAGGGCACTTTATTGCTGTGCATGGTATTGAATTTTCTTTTGGTTGAAAAGCATAATTCATAATAATATTTAAATTCAGACCAAAATTGACAAAAAATTAGATTTACATTGGAAGTTTTACTTATCAAACTTAAATTTGAAAGATATTTCATAAATTTATTTATATTTCTTTCACTAAGATTTTGTGTAAAACGAAACTGATGGTTTTGATCTGGTTGAGATCTATTTGATTCCGTATATACAGTAATTATTTGAGCGGTATGATCTGCAATGTTAGGTTCGATAACTTTGTGGTTCAAAACATTTGCATTTGTTATGATGTAGTCCAAACTGCTTTGGCTGTTTCTAGTTATACGTGTTGGCTCATTTATTAATGAGCGTGATTGAAAAGATTCAATTAGATCAAACAGTAGTTTTTTGTTTGAAGTTTCAGTTAAACAGTCGATATTAAGATCTCCTAAGATTATAACATTGGTGTATATATTTAATATGTTATTTAATGAGCCAAAAAGTTGTTTTAAGAATTCAGAAAAATTTGAATTTGGTGATCTATATAAAGTAATTAAGCATAAATTTTTGTTAATTTCAATTCCTGAACACTCGAATGACAACTCAATAGGGTCAGCTAATAAATTTAAAATATTTTTGAATTTAAATTTTTGAGAAGAAGAGTTATTGATGAAAATTGCAGTTCCACCGTTTTTTTGTTTATCTCGACAAAAATACGATATTAAAGTGTAGTTAGTTAAACTTTGCGTATCGAAGATGAATGGTTTTGCGCATCTTCGATATGCACGATTTCATTTAAAACTATGCATTCGAGCGCGACCTAAACATCGAGGGTGAACAGTGAGACATGTTTGTACTACATTATTAAGTGTTTCTTTTCTCCTGTCGGCTTTCGTAACTTCATCCAAAAGAACTTTTTAATATTCATTTCTCAAAGATTCGAGAAGTTATTTGCCAAGAATTAAACAAACGTAAAATATAACGGCGAAGAAAAAGAATTTATAAAAAAAAACAAATTTTCTAAGAGAAACAGTATTAAAAAAATTAAAAAAAAAAATTATTCAAACATAAATATTATTCGTATTGAATAATAAAAATATAAATGGTTGATTTAAATATAAATGTTGTTCGTATTGATCAATAAAAACATAAATGGTTGATTTATCATTTTCGTACGAATAGACTCGAATAATAAAACGTCATGCTGCAAAATTACTTATTTACTCTTCCATCTTACATCTCTTTTGCTTGGACAACCGTCTCCTTTTATTCAGATCTTTTTGTTTTGAATAATTTTTTAGCTTTTTTGATTTAACTTTGATTGAAAAGCCCACGCCGTAACATTTAATTGAACTCTGGTTTTGTTCGTGATGGATTTCCTCGAGAATAAAAGGCAATGAATTTAAAAAGTTCAATCGAATCACTTCCTCGCTTGTCCAAGTTTATTAAAACAAAAGTCAAAATAAATTGAAAAGTACTTTTGAGTAGATATTAATCAGTGGGTGAGTTGGTTTCACTTTCCTTCATTTCTTCGGATTTCTTTTCATTCAGATAAATTTTTAGATCTTTTGGATTTAATTTTTTTCGAAAATTAGATTTTTCAAAAAATAAGCCTTTCAGTAAAGGAAATCCAACGAACACAGCAGCTTGTATGGTTGCCTATATTGGAGATCTCAGTAACCTTTTTTTTTTATTGAAAACGTGATAAACTTTTCCATAATTCACTTAGATTATGCAATTCCCCTATTTCTATTAGATATTATTTAAAATAATCTGTCACTTGGATTTATTAAAAGTCTTTATTTCCAAAAGTTTTGGTTCATTCTTCCGTTCCCGGCCGTGAATAAAATAGTATAAATACCTGACGAGAAGGCGCATCATGCATTTCTTTCTCTCCAAGTACCAAATTCTAAGATTTCTTTTGCCGCTTCTATTATTTTCAGACCATTTTCGTCGTTTTTCTTGTTTTGTTTTGACTGATTTTTAGCCTTCTCTTCCTTGCTGTCTCTATTAGCCGTTTTATTATGCTTCTCGTTCTTTGGCAATTATACAAAACTGTCCCTATACGCAAGACACTGATGAATTATTATTACTATTGAATATTGATCATCGAAAGGAAAAACAAAAGATAATAATCGAAAGGTAATCCATGCGAATTTCAATTTAAAAAAAATAGAAGAAACAAAGCACGATAGATAAATTTAATTGCGTCAATCAGAGCGATCAACAAAAAAAAAACATACGACAAGAAATCTAGAAACAGAAAGAAAGAAATCGGTTCATAAAATGTTAATAAAATTGACGAGTTAATCAAAGCAAGTCTCGATTTAAAAAACTTAAAAAATATTTACGTGATGAGAAAAATTCAAGAAATGCACAACAAAATCAAAAACGAAAACAAGACGATTGACATAAATTCATTTAAAAAAATGACAAGTAAATCAAGAAACAAGCAAACAGAAGACAATAAAATTGATATAATTTTATAGAAAAAAGTCGAAATTTTTTGACCAGTTATTATTTACTTTAATTCATTTATAATTAAAAAAAATGAAAAATTGTTTAAATAATAATAAAAATAGGGGAATTGCATAATCTAAGTGAATTGCATAGAAAAAAATGGTTACTGAGATCTTGAATATAGGCAACCACACAAACGGCTGTGTTCGTTGGATTTCCTATACTAAGAGGCTTATTTTTTTTTGAAAAATTTAATTTCTTATTTTTTAACGAACAGTCCTTTTTAAAATTGACGCGTTAATCAAAGCGAGTCTCGATATAAAAAACTTAAAATATTTACTTGTCCAAGTTTATTAAAACGAAAGTCAAAATAAATTGAAAAGTACTTTTGACTAGATATTGATCAGTGGGTGAGTTGGTTTCACTTTCCTCCATTTCTTCGGACTTCTTTTGATTGAGATAAATTTTTAGATCTTTTGGATTTAATTTTTTTCGAATCAATAGACCACAGCAGGATATTTAATTGAATTGCTTACTTTTTATCAGATTTTGCTCAAAACCTGAATGGGTTCAAAGTGAACATTACTGAAATCGATTCAAAAGAGAAGAGGAAAGAAGAAATTTAGAAAGTACTTTTGATTTTGATTTAAAATTTTAATCTTGTATTTTTCAGTTTTCTATCCTTGTCATCCCAACTGAAGAGGAACAACCCCTTCCTTCTTCCATCTCTTTTCCTTGGACCACCGCCCTCATTTACTCACATTTTTTATTTTGAATATATTTTTTTAATTTTTTGATTTAATTTTAATTCAAAAGACCACACCGTAACATTTAATTGAACTCTGTTTTTCGTCATGATGGATATCCTCGAGAATAAAAGGCAATGAATTTAAAAGGTTCAATCGAATCACTTCCTCGCTTATCCAAATTTATTAAATCCAAAATCCAAATAAATTGAAAAGTACTTTTGACTAGATATTGATCAGTGGGTGAGTTGGTTTCGAATGAACTTTCATTTTACTCTGCACTAGAATAACCCCTTCCTTCTTCCATCTGTTTTCTTTGAAGTATCCGCCACTTTCCTTCATTTATTCGAATTTCTTTTGATTGAGATAAATTTTTAGATCTTTTGGATTTAACTTTTTTCCAGTCAATAGACCACAGCAGGATATTTAATTGAATTGCTTACTTTTGATTGGACTTTGCTCAAAACCTGAATGGGTTCCAAAGTGAACTTTTAGTTTTAGTCTTTAGTCCTTCCTATCACAACTGAAGTCGATTCAAAAGTGAAGAGGAAGGAAGAAATTTGGAAAGTACTTGTGATTGGATTTTAAATTTTAATCTTGTATTTTTTAGTTTTCTATCCTTATCATCCCAACTGAAAGAGGAGCAACGCCTTCCTTCTTCCATCTCTTTTCCTTGAACCACCGTCCTCATTTACTCACATTTTTTGTTTTGAATAATTTTTTAAAATCTATTTGATTTAATTTTGATTCAAAAGACCACACCGTAACATTTAATTAAAATCTGTTTTTGTACATGATGGATACCCTCGAGAATAAAAGGGAAAGTTCAACTGAATCACTTCCTCGCTTGTCCAAATTTATTAAAACAAAAGTCAAAATAAATTGAAAAGTGGTTTTGAATAAATATTGATCACTGTATGTGAGGTGAGTGATTTAAAGTGAAGTTTCATTTTAGTTTTCACTAGAACAACCATCTCTTTTCTTTGAAGTATACGCCATCGCCTCTCATTTACGCAGATATTTTTGATTTGAATAAGTTTTTATATCTTTTTGATGACTTTTTTGACTTAATGGACACTTGATTGAATTACTTTCATTAATGATGGATACCTTCAATAAGAAGACTTCCTTGCTTTTCGAGACTCATTAAAGCAAAGTCAAAAGTGTACTTTTGTTCGAATTTTGATCAGAACCTGAGTCATCAGTCCTTTTCACCACAACTGAATTCCTTTTAAATTTTAATCTTGTATTTTTTTAGTTTTTTATCCTTGTCATGCCAACTGAAGAGGAACAACCCCTTCTCTCTTCTTCCATCTCCTTTCCTTGAAGTATCTATCACCATCCCCATTTATTTATTTTTTTAATAAATTTTTTAGAGCATTTCGATTTATTTCAATTACTATTAACGATGAACAGATATAAAGAGAAGGGGGCAGAACTTTGAAAGTTCAATTCAAACGTCCTTCTTAAAAAAAGTCAAAAAACGCATGCGTTATGTTCGATTTAATTTTGATTCAAAACTTCACTGGACTTATTATTTTTAATCCTGAATCCTTCTCATCACAATTAAAGCAGATGGAACCCTTCCTTTGTCCATTGTCGTTCCTCAGCGTATCCACCACCATCTACATTAATTATTAATAACTCAAACTGTTCATTCTTACGGAGTTGATAATAATATTGCTTATCTCTTTCCATCGCCCTTCCTCGTCTAAAGACAAGCACTTTAATTTTATGGCAGATTGTGATACACGCAAAAAGTAAATTTCTTTTATTTCTGGGCAATATGGAGGATTTTTATATATGCGAGTCCATGAAGAAATACAAAGAGGATGATTGAAATGAATGAAGAAGGAAGAAGGGAAAGGGGTCAATCACAAATCAGTGGAAAGAAACTAACATCAACACAGAGACCTAACAAAAGTTAGAAGAGAATTCACTTTTCGATATTTCTAGACGATGAAAAGCTTTTATCAAAACAGAGAAAGAGAGAATTAGAGTATCCATTACGATTTGAACTAACTCAAACAGTCCGAAATTAGCAGCGCTCATAGGAACGTTGTTTATCTTTCTTTGGGGCCTATTCTGTATCAAAAGCGTTAAATTTAAAGGACTGTTAAATTTGGTTGCTACAGTAACAACCAATCATAGAACTGTATTTTAAATTTTAGAGGACCTCTAAATTTTAACAGCCTTTAATAAGTTGCAGAATACATCCCTAAGTCGCCTTCACTTGCGCAATGACAAGTTGGACAGGCGCAAAAAAGGAATTTCCTTTGTTTCTTAGTGTTGTGGAATCTTATGGGCATGAGTTCCTGAAGAAACCTGAAGAAGATCTTTGAAAAGGGAGAGGAAAGGAAAAGAAGAAAAACCCGACGCCGTCAGAGATCTAGCAAAACGGATGGTTTCAAGTACCCCAAAATAACTTTCCATTATAATATACAACATCAATGCTGAAGCTGATGGTTCTATATATCTCAAAATAATTTCGGAATGAAAAAAATTATCTTGAAATAAAAATTCGCTATACTTAACAAACTACGCCACGCTAATTTATTTAACGCGGAATACAAACTAATTTATTTAAACGTAAGCAAAACGATCAGTTGTAAAGTTTAATGCGAACTGTCGCGTATTTCCCCGGCGATCACTTAAATATGCCGCGGGCTGGTTTGCAAGATTGTTTCGGTCTGGCGAATATTCCAGGCCACGCGCGAGCGACCGACTGTCTATCGAAGGTTCTTTGCCTTCGCCTAGAAAATTCCGTCGTGAAAGCAGACAAACGTCTGCCGAAGTTTCGAGAGTCTGTCGTGGCAGGCTCTGACGCATATAGCCTCCGACAAATGTCGCTGAATTATCACAATATTTTTTAAAATGAATTTAAACTGAAAGCGACTTAACCAAATGATTTGGAGGGAAACTTCTTAAATTGACATTGCTTATGAAGCTGTTGTTTTTTTTTTAATCTACGTGGATTGTTTCGTTGTTTTTATCCGCTTAGACGTTTTTCAACAGGGCGTTTCATATGTATTAAAATAACGATTTGTTTAATTACCTAAATTAATATTATTACTTACTGAACTACCCCATCAACACCGCAGGGATTCTCCTCGCATCTCGGCAGATATTCTCCGGCCTTCAAGTCCAACCTAAGATACTCGCCAACCTTACAAGGTCCTTGCCTGTAAGTCGCGAAGCATCCGTCCTTCTCCGGGTAATATACGTAACCTGAAACAAGAAGCTCAAGTTTTTCTTTTTTGATTTTTCTTGCAATTCGATGTTATCTACTAACCCGGCGCGCAATCACATATCCAATCACTCTCCTGGCTTCCGGGATAGAGCAGGTGATTTACGGGACACCTCGATGGTGCATACAGGGGTTCCCTTCTCTGAAACACCAAGAAACACTCCGTTTTTCTCCGAAAGAAAAAGAAACTTATAAAAAGCGGCGTTTTCGATTTATTTTATTTGTACCGATTGCACTCATGTCAGAATAGTTGCAACTTTTTTTATAACCCCCCGGGTAAAAGTACGAGACAAAAATCGATAATTTGGATGCAGACTATTACAGTCAATCGAAAAGGTTTTAAGTACAGGGTGATTACGCGAGAATTGAGAATTCCCACCCCCTTCAACTTTTTTTTTATTTTTGAACTCGGAAAGAAATGTTTGATATAAAACTGATACAGAGTAACTCAAAGTTTTTAGTGACGTTTAACAAATACACATCGAATAACCGATATATTTTGACATTTTGTTTTCTGAAATGGAACACCCGGTATGTCTGTACATACTTGGATCTCAAATTAAATTCTGATAACAATATTTTTTAAGTAAAACGAATAGTTGTGGAGATATTTGTATTTAACAGTATAAGTTCTGATGCGTGCCTTCAAAACAGGGACTTCCAACCTTTTTTTTTTAAAAAAAAAAAAACCATCCACCCCTTAAAAGAAAATAATAATTTCCATCGACCCCATTCAGATTTAAATATTTCTAAAAAAATCTAAAAGTGTAGATATACTAATAATGTTTTATGCAAATTTAAGATTTTATTAAATCGTTACAATTTATTATACTATTTGTCTTTATTTTATTTTTGTAATTATACGTCGATCGTCTTTTTTCTTTTCTTTTCTTCATTCGACTTTATTTCATTTAATTATCAATGTAATCAATTGATCGAGCTTTATCTTTATTTTTAAATATATTTCGTTCGTTTTGTGTTTATTTTTTTTTAAGTATCGTTTTACCATCATTTGTTCGATTTTAATTGACTTGGTTTTGTTTTTAATTATCAACTGAATGTGAATTTATGATTTATTTATGATGATGGATCTGTGATGTCATCTGATTAAAACCAACTAGAATAAAAGAACGACTGTTGGTGAATCTGAGTAATTCATCACATAATAATAAAGGAACGGAATTTATGGAACTGAGGCCAACAAGCGGGCTTTTTGATGAAATAAAAAATAAAGAACGCGCCTTATCTAAACACGCGTACCTTGAAACGTACCTCGGCCACGACATGCAAACTTGAAACTTACCTCAGTCACAGAATAAGCGCTGTTCCTTGTCAGATATATACAAAAAAAACTTGTGTTAATTGGATAGGCCCCCTGATAGTGTTAGTCCGTGGCCTTCAAAGCTAAAGATCCGTCCCTGGATTTGACTTTATTTTGTTTCTTAATTATTAACTGGTCGCCCAGTTTCGTTAATATTTACAAATTATTCTTTGGATCGTGACAAAATTTGTCAATTTTTAAATCGATGTGACTTTATTTATTTATTTATTTGACTTTATTTTGGTTAATTTTTATAAACAATTGATGGACCTTTATTTTTTATTTTAATCGATTTCATTCGTTTTGTTCTTAACTTTTAAATTAACAACTAATTATGTTTGTTTTTTGTTTTCTCCCTGGTTTGATTTGTTTATTTATTTTGACATAACTTTTGATTTTTTTTTAATTTATCAGTTGATCGTCTTTTGTTTTCTTTTTTACACGATTTAAGATTATTTTATTTTACATTTTAATTTCGCCGATTGATCGCCATTTTTGGCTTAGAATTAATTTTATTTTATTTTTCGATTGTTAAATTAAATTTCTGATTAGAGATGAAAATCAGTTTATATCGATTTGACTTAATGAATTTCACGCAATTTTTTTTTCGTAATGTCCAGTTTGACAAACGTCTTTTGTTTTTCTTTTATTCAATTTTATTCGTTTTTTTACGAATGTTTTGATTTTGTTAATCAATTGAACGTCTTTTTGTCTTTTATTCGAGGCGATTCAAGCTCATTTTATATTATTTGTAAACCTTTTACTTTTTTTTTATAAACTATTATAAAAGAAAGGGGTTATTGTTCGAGCTGATTCAAATTCATTCGTATTTTAGGAGTGTTTTGAATTTGAAGATCAATTGTACGTCTTTTTTTCTCTTTTATTCGAGCTGACTCAAATTTATTTTATATTATTTGTTCTTTTTATAAACTATTCAGCTAGGCCTCCGTTAAACAAGAATTAACAATTTAAACCCCCCCGAAAGACCCTAGCGGACTCCCTAAAGGTTCATCGACCTCTTTCAAGTCTTCATCGACCTTCAAGAGGTAGATACCGACCCCGTTGGGAATAATCATCTCTTAGACAAAACGTTAGGATTCAAGGAGACAAAAAAATAAAATTTGTTTAAGAAAAAGAAACGCGATTATTATTTAAGATTTCAAATGCGTATAGAAATACCAAGGGTTCCATTTAAAAAAATTAAATTTAAAATTAAATCCCAGTTATGCGATGTTAATTCGTTAAATATATAAAATTTAAATTGAGATGGGAATCACATATTTTGACGTCATCAATAATCAGTAATTATTTTTATTAAGTTATTACTTTGAGAAATAATTCATAATTCGGGGAGTCTTACGATTGGTTTGCGGTAATTCTTCATAACAAGGCGGCACAGTATTGCCAACTCACTCACAAGTTTCAAATTCGATTAATAATAATAAATTAAACTCGACTAACTGAAACAGCGAGATTGTTGAATTTAATAGTAACGTTTCGTTTTTTTTTTCAATTCATTTGTTGTTTTGTTTGATCGTCATTTGTTTCTGTGTCTCTTTTTTTCTCGTTGAAGCTATCCAGTGTTTTTTTTTTCAATTTACGTTCTGATTACATTTGTTTTTGTTGCTTTTGTACTATGATTATGATTCGCCTTTTTTATGTGCTCTTTTTTTTAGTAAATTTCGAATTAATCATGTCTTGAATACATAATGCTTTTTAATGTAATAATAATTGCCGTTAGGAATTTCCATTTTACTTTTTCTGTGACTGTTAAAAAGTTCTTCATGTTTTTTTTTTCTTAATTTTCACTTGTTTTCTATTTTTCACAAATTAAATTCCAATTTCCTTACAACTATGACTTTTTCCCGTTATGATTGCGTTTGTCGATTATCAAAAAGATTTTCACATTTTTTTTTTTTTGTTTCTGATAGTGTTCCTTTTCCTTTTCTTGTACCTTTTTTCTTGCAAATTGTTTCGATTGTCTCTTGTCACCACTTTCCAATCTATCAATGTCATTTTGAATATTTGCTATTAACTGCGACCTTGAGAATTTTAAAATTGGCAGTTTTTTAGTTTTATCGCGCATGACTAAATGTAAAAGGAAACGAAATTTAATCTTCGTTTACAAAATCCAAAATCCACCCCGTGCAACCCCCAAGCAACTACCAAAACAATGATACGTTGGCAACATTGCTGCAGAGCTGCAGTATAAACAAGCGCCGCCCAATGATGACGTCAAAATATGTGATTCCGAACTCTACTGATAAATCATTTTCCATATTACGAAAAAACTGAAAAAATCGAGTGATTTTTTTGATAGTTTCCAATTTTTTGAATTCAGCTTGTGTGTTAGGGCAGTATGTGTTCAACGCGACCGTTCTCATGTTTATTTTATGTTACCATCCAAGTTCAGACACTTTCTGCGCGGGAAATTTAAAATAAGTTTCATGAAATTTCTGAATGCTATGAAATACTTCAATGAAATGAAATTTATGTGAAATATTTCGCACATTTCGCTTTCCAACACTATTGTACGCAGAGTATTTGCATCTTGTTTTAATCTCGTGTAATAAAATGAGATGAAGATACTTTGGATGCACATGAGGCAGATGAATCAAAAACACTAAGAAGTAACAATATTTTCGATTCACCTGCGGTGGTTGTACGCAGTGTATTTGCATCTTGCTTTAACCGGATGTAATAAAATGAAATGAAGATACTTTGGATGCACATGAAGCAGGTGAATCAAAAAAGAAAAAAGTAACAGCGTTTTCTATTCACCTGCCGTGCTTGTACGCAGAGTATTTGCATCTTGCTTTAACCTCATGTAATAAAATGAGGTGAAGATACTTCGGATGTACATGAGCGCGGATGAATTGAAAACGCCGTTACGTTTTAGCATTTTCGAGTCATCCGCGCTCATGTACATCCGAAGTATCTTCACCTCGTTTTATTACATGAGGTTAAAGCAAGATGCAAATACTCTGCTTACAAGCACGGCAGGTGAATAGAAAACGCTGTTACTTTTTACTGTTTTTGATCATTTTGATCATCGAAAATGTTAAAACGTAACAACGTTTTCGATTCACCTGCACCGATTGTATTTGCATCTTGTTTTAGCCTCATACAATAAAATGAGATGAAGATACTTTGGATACGCTAGTGTAGATTAATCGTAAACGCCTGAGAAAAAAAAAAAAACAAAAGCAAACCTTGTTTCCTTCCGCATCGTGAGAATTGTGTGGAAAAACAAGTTCCGTTTGGGATCGCACGCAAACGCAAAGTCCAGCGGTGCAGAAGAACAAAACCATCCAAAACATGTTTTTGTTGACGACGCGACGGCCCTGAAACATCGAATTTAACTTATTAAGCACTTCCGGTCGACGTTTTTTAAAATCCCGAATACTCACGCGCGATTTATTTATTGACTTTGTTAAAAAAAAAAGATCGAAGCAGATCAAGTCTTCATGTTTGCTGTGAAGTGTTTTCGAGTTCCGGACGAAGAGCAAGACGAAGACGACGTAGACTGATCGTTGCGAGTGCAGTCCGTCCGTCGTCCGTCGGTCGGGCAGAGGATGAAAACAAGTTTCGCCTTGAAGAACTGGATGTATTGGTTGTTTTACCACACTCTTGTGGTAGGAAATTCCAATTATTCTGATTTGCAAGGTTGCACCGGGCCCATTCATGCACATTGACATGAGTTACGACACGAACCACAAGTGCCATGTATTTTTTTGGGCGTAATCATTGTTTGATTTGATTATATAACGAAAGGTCGAAACGTGTTTTACTTAATTTTGGCTTGTCATTGTTAAAGGCGTCCATACACTTAACGGACTGCCGGCTGACATTATGCGAACGGCAAGCCTGTACGTGTATGCCCCCGCATATTATTACCTTAAGACCGCGCAATAGACGATCATAAATTTAATGTAATTCACGTCAAATTTTTGATAAAACGTAAATTTATACATGGATAGCGACGAAATAAAAGTTCCAAAAGTTTCAAATCTTACATATGAAAACTCATGGAAGTTCTTTTTTATCGGAATTTACGTTTCATCAAAAATTTGACATAAATTACATGAAATTTATGATCGTCTATTACCGGTCACACAAAATAGCGATTTCCTTTTCTTTAAAATCGAAGAGAGATGAGAGACTTTAGTTGACAATTCGTTTTCATACTGTTTTTTTATCATCAGCGTTAGGATACTTAGGCGTTCCAGTAGAATGCATGGCTATTGAATAGTCCTCGCCTTGCCTAAGGTGACCATACGTCCCGGTTTTGGCGGGACAGTTCCGGTTTTTAACAATTTGTATCGTGTCCCGTAGGGTTTAAAAAAGTCGCACTTTTTGAAAGTATTGTGGCGAGCCACTCAGCACTACGTCACACTGAAGGCGTCAAGAAGTCGGTTCGTTATTATGCGTCATCGGCCGTCACGCCACCATCGAACAAACTCGAATTTCCAGCGTTGGAATAAATGAGAAGGCAGCAAAGGATATAAAATCGGCCGGGGTGGACTCAGCAGTCAGTCGAGTTCTAAATAGTGATCGTCGAAGTTAGATTTAGTGTGTAAATAAATTGTTACAAATAAATTAGATTTTAAGCATTATTAAATTACGATTAAGTTTTTACCGAGTGTTTTTTTATTCAATTAAATAAATTAATTTAAACCCTAGAAACGTAACAGTATGTACAGTCACGATCAAGCTAATCTAGACCGATTGACAGTTCTGTCACCTATATTACCAGCGTCAATAAAGGCGCAGTTGGCTTACAGCGGTCTCGATTATGATGATCGCGACTGTACCTTATTAACTAGGGTCTTTTGGGTCTATTAATAAGATCTGTTTTATATTATTCATTACATCAGGTTTCCATTAAAAAAAATGAAGTTGTTTTAGTACGCCACTGTGCAAATAAATGAACTGAAATGTAGATTTATAATAATAACTTTTCTCTCCGAGCATTTTTGCAAAAAAAAAAATATTTTCGGAAATATTTACTTTACCAGACTTTTTCTTCACATTTTATGTATTGTCTTATCGTTCCTAAAACGAAAAATTACTTTTCGAATTTTTATATTTTTCATGTATATTTCAACGTAATATAACTATTTTTAATGAAAAAAAAATTTAAATAATTTTGTCCAATTTTTTATTAGTACTCAGCAACACTGTGCGGCGCCCTCTTTGAAAACCTTTTTATTTCCGTCGAAAATAATTATTAATTGTTAAAAAATACTCATTTTTTTTAAGACAACGGTAGAAGAAAAAGCTGTTCATGAGTAAATACGTAGCGATGAAATATTATTCGATGAAAATAGTTTCACGTTTTGGTCAAGAGATGGTGCTTTAATGATTTTTGTCTTTCCCGTCGCGCTTTGGATTCTGTTCTCAATTTAATTTTGAAAAAGTAAAAGGTTTTACTGATTTCACTTTTTTAGGTTTTGTCTGCACAGTTTTTAAACTGCAAGCAAAACGGAGCGAAGGTCATATCTATCATTTTAAGCTCACAAAAGTTTCATTTCGCTTGATTTCTAAAAACTGTGCAGACAAAACGTAAGGTAAAATGCATCGTGTGTGGTGGCCTTAAGAACATTTATATTAAAAAAATGTGATAGATTCCTTCATGGTGTTCCACCAATGTTATGCAATTTTTCTAATTTTTTAAAAACTTAAATCAGTTTTTCATTTCATTTTTCTTTCTAATTTCTGAAAGCAACTCATACTAAAAAATAATTAATTTCGTTTTTGAAAAAACAAGAAACCTTATTACAGGCAGCCCGAAGAGTTAGCCGTTCGTGCGGTTGCCTAAACTGCAGGCTCCAGACTATTTTTATTCAAAGTGGTGCTATACTGCTTACGATTCACCAAAATTATGCAATTGTCATAATTAAAAACAAAAAAAAAACTTGAAATAATTCTCCGTTTATTTTATTTATTCAGAAAACAAATTTCGTTTTCAAAAAGAAGTCTCGGTGTAGGCAACCCAATGAACACAGTCGTTTCTGCGTTCGCCTAAACCAAGGACTCTTAAAAACACAAATATTTGAACATTTAAAAAATGTGACGTGATGGGTTCACGGTACATCAAGATTATGCATTTTTCCTAATTTTTTCAAAACAGTTTTCCATTTTTTTTTTCTAATTACAGAAAACTAATTATATTAAAAAATCATAAATTTCGTTTTCAAAAAACAAGAAGCTTTAGTATAGGCAACTTAAAGAATACAGGCGTTATTCCGGTTGCCTAAACTGTAGGATTTAAAAACATTTATTAAGAAACGTGACACTTTCTTACGATACACGGAAATCAAGCAATTTTTCTATTATTTTTTTTTAACTTGAAACAATTTTTCAATCTCGTTCTAAGCTCAGAAAACAAATTGTATCTATTAAAAAATAATAAACTTTGTTTTCAAGAAACAAAAAGCCTTTACAGAAGCAGACTAAAAAAAATTATGAATTTCCTTTTCGTTTTTAGGATTACAAAAGATTAAACTTATTGGTTGTTTTTCTAATTTTGTGCCCACCAACCAATAATAGGGAATAATTTTAACTGTTTTGTTTTGAAAAAATTAGGAAAAACGCATAATCTTGGTATACCGTGAACAAATTTATTACATTTTTAAAATGTTTATATATTTTTAAGTGTTCTTAAGAGTCCTTAGCATAGGCAAACGCACAAACGGCTGTGTTCACTGGGTTGCCTACACTGAGATATTTTTTTTAAAACGAAATTTGATTTTCTAATACAATTTGTTTTCTGAAATAAAATAAACGGAGAATTATTTTAAGCTTTTTTTGTTTTGTTTTTAATTAGGACAATTGCATAATTTCGGTCATTCGTAAGCAAGTATAGCACACTTTGAATAAAAATATTCTCAGAGCCTGCATTTTAGGCAACCGCACGAACGCCTAACTCTTCGGCTTGCCTGTAATAAGGTTTCTTGTTTTTTGAAAGCGAAATTTAATATTTTTTAAGCACGATTTGCTTTCAGAAATTAGAAAGAAAAATGGAAAACTGATTTAAGTTTTTAAAAAATTTGAAAAATTGCATAACATTGGTGGAACACCATGAACAAATCTATCACTTTTTGTAATATAAATGTTCTTAAGGCCATCACACACGATGCATTTTACCTTACGTTTTGCCTGCACAGTTTTTAGACGTGAAGCAAAATGGAGCGTTTTGTGAGCTTAAAACGATAGATGCGACCTTCTTTGTCTATCGTTTTAAACACACATACGCTTCGTTTTGCTTGAAGTTTAAAAACTGTGCAGGCATAACCTAAGGTAAAATCAGTAAAACCTTTTATTTTTTCAAAATTAAATTGAAAACAGAATCCAAAGCGCGACAGGGAGGACAGAAATCATTAAAGCGCCATCTCTTGACCAAAAGAGAAATTATTTTCATCGAATAATACTTCATAGCGACGTATCTACTCATGAACAGCTTTGTCTTCTACCATTGTCTTAAAAAAAAGAATATTTTTTTAACAACTAATGATCATTTTCCACGGGAATAAAATGGTTTTCAAAGAGGGCGCCCTCCCTCCATAATATACATAAAATCAAATTGAATAATATAAAACAGGTCTTATTAATAGACTCATCACAGTCGACCCAGAAGATCCCTAGTTAATAATTGGTATAAAAGGTACATACTCTCAAAAAGTGGGACTTTTTTTTAAATCCTGCGGGGCACGGGACAAATTGTTAAAAACCGGGACTCTCCCGCCAAAATCGGGACGTATGATCACCTTAGACAATGCGAGAACTATCCAATAGCATGCATTCCATAGGAACGCCTGAGTATCCTAACGCTGACAATCGCTATTTCTTAATAGTCTCTTAAACCCCATACACGGGGTCGCTGTTTAAAACAAGTTTGGGCATCCCTGATTTGCGATGCAAAGTTATTTTGTTGATTGTGTTTGCGCCTCACCCAAATTAAAATCTGGTCACTTTAAATAGCATTGCCTAAACAAACACTCAATTTTGGCTTTCGTACTGAGTAACCATAGCAACGCCTGAAACATCCTAAGCTTGATTATGATTAATGCAAGTGCATTTCACAAGTCGCCTTGCGTGATCTATTTGTGTTCAACTTGACTTAGTGAGAAATGACATGTGATTACTTGTGTAGATCTCAATCTCCGTGATTAGATGTATAAAACATGATTATACACTCCTTCTTCTTTGAAAATTGAAAAGTTGCTCGTTGATATTTAATGGTAACTGAAATTGTGTACTGTGCATGTACATACATTAAAAAAAAAGCTGAGTTGTACTGATTTGCGTAAGGAAATCTTGATGTACAGTCATCCGCAACTAAAATGCATCTAGTGTCATGCAAATCTCGCTTTTAAAAAGTTGAGCTACAAGACAAGCCTCACAGAACTGTCAAATTATAGCGCTTAAGGTGCGCACGACTGTACCTACAAATATAAGTATATAAATGAATCCTTTCGAACTTATACGTACTGTTACAGCAGTGATACGCAAATAGATCTATTTTTAGTACGAGTCACTCCATCTTATGTCATAGAATGCACATTGCACGTTGCTTGAAATACTTTTTCTAACCACTCTGGAAACAAATATGAAACGTCGATATGTCGTAAAAGAAAAAAAAATACAGATAACTAGAGAATATCAGAAAAGTTTTCGATAGGAAACAGGGTGGAACAGGGGCCATTGTGCCAAGGCCAGTATTGTTTATAGTCGGCGCGAAGAGTCTTTCAAAAAATTAAAAAAAAATGTTTGCCTGAATTAATTTACTGCAAAAGTTAGCAAAATTTTGATTGAAGAATTAGAAATTTGATTTAATATTTTTTGTGCGCTAAGTTTCATAAATGCGGATATCAAAAAAAAAAGAATCAATTTGCTACGTCAAAGTTTGCTAAGTTTCATAAATGTGGATATCAAAAAAATAATCCATTTGCTACGTCAAAGGTTGAGAGGAAACGCCTCGAATTTTACAACATTTCATGGCCGGAGTATTTTGAAACGAATGCACGAAAAAGTTTATGCCAAACACAAAGAGTGAGATCATTTCAATCTGCCAAAAATATTTAATTAAAACCACAAAATAAAAGTACCGACGCATCGAAAATTCTACATAATTTCGTGGTCGGTGTATTTAAAAAAAAAAAAGAAAAGCCGAGAAATGTATCAAAATCAACATACTCCAAGAAAATCCGATTTAAGTGTATCCAACCCAAGGGAACACAACTAAGCGACTCCATCCCAAGAAAAGAATTAAAAAAAAGGAAATCAATATGAAAAGGCTATAAAGTTAAAAATTTCTGAAAAATTCCGAATGAAAAAATTAAGTACATTATGTATTTAAAAAAATTGGAAAAAATTGCAGATTATAGAACTATTAAAAAAATAACGAAAGTTTTGAAAAATTGAAAAAGAAAAGAAAAACATTTCCAATAAATTTGAAGAAAAAATTAAAATTAAAAAATTTGAAAGCAGAAAAATATTTAAAAATCAACGTATCCTAAGAAAATCAAATCTAAGTTAAATTAACTCACGGGAACGGAACCTAAACGAACCCAACCCAAGGAAAGAATAAAAAAAAAAAATTAATATAAAATAAGGTTAAAAATTAAAGATTTCTAAAAAAATCGAAGAAAAAGTTAAGTACATATTTTAGAAAAATTAGAAAAAAATTGTAGATTGAAGAACTCAAAAAGATATTAAGTTTGAAAAAAATGGGAAAAGAATTAAAAACTAAGCGAACCTAATCTAACGAAAGAATTTATAAAAAAGATAAATAAGATTAAAAATTAAAAAAGTCTAAAAACTTCGAAGAAAAATTTAAATTAAATAAAATGAAAGCAGACAAATATTTCAAAATCACCTCAAGAAAAGTCAAACCAACCGACGGGAATAGAACTTAAGCGAACCAACCCAAAGAAAGAATTAAAAAGAAGAAATTATTATACAAAAAGGTTAAAAATTAAAAATTTCTGTAAGACAACGAAGAAAAGAGTTAAGTACGTATTAGGAAAAAGTGCAGATTGTAGAACTGAAAAAGTTCTAAAAGGTTTTAAAAAATCAAAAAAAAAATATTAAAACAAAAGAAATATGAAAATTTTTTTAAATTCTAAGAAAAAACTAACTTAAGTGAAATGAATCCGAGGTAAATGAACCTAAGCAAATCCAACCCTATTTAAAATTTAAACATTTAATTGAAAAAGATTTGATTAAATTATTAGAAAATTGTGTATTAAATTAATAAATTAAGTTAAAAGATGTAATTTCTATTAATTATTCAGTGTATGTTTGACTATTAGGTTACCAAGTATATTATACTACACTCCTAATTTATAAGAATAAATTAATTAATTGAAAAATGAAAAACGCAAACATTAAGAAACATAAAAATTGATGATTAATTTAAATTAATTAAAATTAAGCAAGACGAAGTCCAAGATCATATCAACCCGAACGAACTCTGTCAGTTTACCAAGTATGACATCATAAATTAAAAAAATTAATAATTATTAAAAAAAAATTAATATACAGATATAGAAGATTTAAGCTTCGAAGTGCCGCAAACCCTCCAAACGGCGAGCAACGCTTCCAGTTTTTCTTACACAGGGAAAGATAACGGAATGAATAGTTGACGTGCTTCTTAAAAATGAAAGGAAAAAGTGATAATCAAATGTCAATTTAACAGATGACGGTACAACAAAAGCGTTTGTGTCATAACATAAAGAGTGAGATCATTTGAAGTTTGACGAAAAAGAAGAAGACGTTGGCGAACTTTTCTATGACTGACTAACCACGTGGAATAACAAGAAATAATAATTTCGAACGCTTCTCCCGAAACAGATGAAATGCGCTTACAAACGTTTACAAAAGATGAGGCAATTCTATCTAAAAATAGAAACTCCCAAGGTTATTTAGTAATTAAAACTACAAAATAAAAGTGCCAATGCGTCGAGTATTTTACACCATTTCATGGCCGGAGTATTTTAAAACGAGAATGCACAAAAGCGTTTGTGCCAAACACAAAAAGAGTGAGACCGTTTGAAGTTTGACGAATTTAAATATTCCTACGACGAAGACGATGCGACGGTAAAAAAACTGCTTCTACACGCACAAAATCCGACGAAATAGGTGCGGTATGAAGCGCTTTTCCACACACGCGGTTTCATAGTATTATACAATCGAGAATAAATTCGAATCAAACTTAGTATACAGGTTGTTTTCTGAGAAGCGGTCTTTCAAACCGTAACAGTGGGTGACATCACTGGATCAATCTCCTCAACAAGCGCCAAATTTAAAACTAACAAAAATCTAAGGAAAATGCTTCTTTAAAAAAAAAAAATGAACGTACCTAAAATATTTTGAAAATTTATTTAAGTTAACCAGTTTTATAAATACTAATACGAGACATATTTAATTAAAAAGGCGCTGTTTTTTTTTTGTAATTTAAACGTTTATGACGTCAGAATAAATTGATGACGTAGGTTTTCTTAACATTACTAGGAGGGTCTCTTCAGCACACAACACTTTTTTTTAAGGATTTTGCCCTGTTTTTCAAGGTACTCTTCCAGAAAATTTTGAAAAAAAGAGCGACAAAATTTTTATTTTAAGTAAAATCAGAGATTTTGAGTGGGCTTCTTGCAATACCCAGACGAAATTTAATTATCATTCGTCTGAAGCTTTTCAAACTTGAACGTGTGTCCCTCTTTCCGAAATTTTCAAATTGATTTAATGGCTTCGACTATTTTAAATAATTAAGAAAAGAAATCCCCTGTTTTAAAAAGCAAAATAACTTATGTCGCGGTTGGTCCAGGTCCTAGAAATGACGGTTCCTGCGGTTGCTCAAGATTCCCAGACGAAATTTAATGGTTGTTCGTCTGAAGCTTTTCAATCTTGAACGTGTGTCCCTCTTTCCGAAATTTTCAAATTGATTTAATCGCTTCGACTATTTAAATAATTAAAAAAAAATCCCCTGTTTTAAAAAGCAAAATAAATTATATCGCGGTTGGTCCAGGTCCTAAAAATGACGGTTCCTGCGGCTGAATCCTCGGTTACTCAAGATGGCATTTTTAAATCGTGTTTTTGATATTTCATCTGCGATCTCTTTATGTAAACTTAATAAATTGCATAAAATTAATTAAATTAAGCTACGTTGAGGCAATACATTTACGTACACAGTTCCAAAGCTGGAAGGAATTCCACAGCCTCCGTTCATTTGTCATGAAACTCATTCTATTTTATTTTTTATTGTTGTCGGGGATTTTGAGTGGGCTCTTGCTATTCCCAGACGAAATTTAATTATCGTTCGTCTGAAGCTTTTCAAACTTGGATGTGTGTCCTCTCTTCTCCTAATTTCAAAACTGATTAAATCGCTTCGACTGTTTTAAATAATTTTAAAAAAACTTCTCCAATTTTAAAATGCAAAATAAATTGTGTCGCGGTTGCTCCAAATCCTAGAGATGACATGACGGTCTCTGTGGCTGAATTCTCGGTTGCCCAAGATGGCACTTTTAAATCGTGTTATTGATATCTCATCTACGAACTCTTTATGTAAACTTAATAAATTGCTTAATTGAAGTTTGTTCTTGTCCGATGAAAATAGTAAGTAGAAAGTTTTTTTAATCTCAAACCGGACAGAAAAATGAAGGGAAACACACTCAACGTTTCGCTATAGATTTATAGCTTCGTCAGGAGTGAAAAAAAAAAAAAAAGTAAATAAACAAGTTGTCAAGAGAAACAAGTCGTCAAGAGAAACGAAAAGGTAACATGATTTTTAAACTAAACTACGAGTTGTTCGGAATAAAAGTAACTAGAACTAATTAAAGCTACTTTTTTTTTTTTTTTTTTTTTTTTTTTAAATATATATATAATTAAATAATTAATTGACAGATCTATATCTTGTTTAAAGAGTCCAGAAAACTACAAAATATGTCATTTAAATTTTCAAAGTCCGTACGTTTATTAATAGAATTTCCAGACATTTTAATTTTACACATTTCTATGAAACGTCTTTTAAAAATATTAGATTCACTGTACAAAATATCAGTATTATCAAAATCAAAATTATGATTATTTACTAATGAATGCTCTACAAGCATTGAATGATTTTGATTATTTTTTTGAATATGATATTTATGTTGGTCTAAACGTTTTTTTAAATTTTGGCTCGTTTCACCTATATAAACAGAATTACAATTTGAACATTTGATTTCATAAACCACGTTAGGTTGTTTTAATTTCGGTGTTTTGGTTTTTAAATTCGAAAAAATTAAATTTAAATTATTCACAGATTTACTGGCTAAAATTAAATTATGTTTTTTGAAAATGTGTTTAAATGTATTGTGTAAGCAATGTAACTGTTTTAATTGATAAAACTGATTATTTTTCAAAAGTTCAAACTATGCTGTCTGATAATAATACATATGTAGAATTAGCTAACGATCCCACCGAATCTTATCAACGTAAAACTTTCAGTATTATTAATAAGATAGAGAAATCTGTTGAAATTAGTAATATTGTTGCTAAATCTCTTAAAGTACAACATCCCATATTTCCTAAATTATACTGCATTCCAAAAATTCATAAACCTAATACACCTCTTCGTCCTATAGTTTCCACTATTGGTTCTTCTCCATATTTCTTATCTAAATTTATTTCAAAAATCATTACTCAGGTTACTAGTAAATCAGAATATTTTATAAAAAATTCTTTTGAACTCGTAGAAAAATTAAAACAAATAACTGTACCAAATAATTGCATTATAATTTCTTTAGATGTTATTTCTTTATTTACTAACATTCCTAAAGATTTAGCTTTAAAAAGTATAAATGATAGGTGGTTAGAGATTAAAGATTTTACTGATATTTCCAAAGGTAACTTTTTAGAAATAGTTGATTTATGTTTTGAAACATCTTATTTTGCTTTCAATGATAAATTTTATAAACAGATTTTTGGTACAGCAATGGGTTCTCCTTTATCTCCGGCTTTAGCTGAAATTGTTATGCAAGAACTAGAAAAATCTGTTATTAACTCTTTATCATTCGATTTAACGTTATATTTTCGTTATGTAGATGACATTTTATTGATTTTGCCTTCTGATAAGGTAGATTTTGTTTTAAATAAATTTAATTCTTTTCATAATAGATTACAATTTACAGTAGAAAAAGAAAATAATAATTCATTGAGTTTTCTTGATGTAAATATTATCAGACAGAATGATAAATTAATTACTAATTGGTTTCATAAACCTACCTGGTCAGGTAGGTACATAAATTTTCACTCGTACACACCTAAAAATTATAAAATTGCAACTATTATTTCATTAACTGATCGAGCTATTTTACTTTCTGATAAAGTTTACATTTATGATAACTTAAATTTAATAAAGAAAACTCTTATTCAAAATTCTTATCCAATAAATCTTATTGAATCAGTAATTAAAAATCGTATTAAATACTTACAAAATTCAAATGTCTCTAAAAACATTAGACAAACTTCGAATCATAAATACATATCTTTGCCTTATATTGAACCATTACACAATACATTTAAACACATTTTCAAAAAACATAATTTAATTTTAGCCAGTAAATCTGTGAATAATTTAAATTTAATTTTTTCGAATTTAAAAACCAAAACACCGAAATTAAAACAACCTAACGTGGTTTATGAAATCAAATGTTCAAATTGTAATTCTGTTTATATAGGTGAAACGAGCCAAAATTTAAAAAAACGTTTAGACCAACATAAATATCATATTCAAAAAAATAATCAAAATCATTCAATGCTTGTAGAGCATTCATTAGTAAATAATCATAATTTTGATTTTGATAATACTGATATTTTGTACAGTGAATCTAATATTTTTAAAAGACGTTTCATAGAAATGTGTAAAATTAAAATGTCTGGAAATTCTATTAATAAACGTACGGACTTTGAAAATTTAAATGACATATTTTGTAGTTTTCTGGACTCTTTAAACAAGATATAGATCTGTCAATTAATTATTTAATTATATATATATTTAAAAAAAAAAAAAAAAAAAAAAAAAAAAAAAAAAAAAAAAAAAAAAAAGTAGCTTTAATTAGTTCTAGTTACTTTTATTCCGAACAACTCGTAGTTTAGTTTAAAAATCATGTTACCTTTTCGTTTCTCTTGACGACTTGTTTCTCTTGACAACTTGTTTATTTACTTTTTTTTTTTTTTTCACTCCTGACGAAGCTATAAATCTATAGCGAAACGTTGAGTGTGTTTCCCTTCATTTTTCTGTCCGGTTTGAGATTAAAAAAACTTTCTACTTAATAAATTGCATAAAATTACATTTACGTGCACAGTTCCAAGCCTGGAATAATCACTTAATTTTAATATGATTTTTGTTTTAAGAATAATCAGAGATTTTGAGTGGACTTTTTGCGATTCCCAGATGAAATTTAATGGTTGTTCGTCTGAAGCTTTTCAATCTTGAACGTGTGTCCCTCTTTCCGAAATTTTCAAATTGATTTAATCGCTTTGACTATTTAAATAATTAAGAAAAGAAAATCCTCTGTTTTAAAAAGCAAAATAACTTATGTCGCGGTTGGTCCAGGTCCTAGAAATGACGGTTCCTGCGGCTGAATCCTCGGTTGCTAAAGATAGAATTTTTAAATCGTGTTTTTGATATTTCATCTGCGATCTCTTTATGTAAACTTAATAAATTGCATAAAATTAATTAAATTAAGCTACGTTGAGGCAATAAATACATTTACGTACACAGTTCCAAAGCTGGAAGGATTTCCACAGCCTCCGTTCATTTGTCATGAAACTCATTCTATTTTATTTTTTATTGTTGTCGGGGATTTTGAGTGGGCTCTTGCTATTCCCAGACGAAATTTACTTATCGTTTGTCTGAAGCTTTTCAAACTTGGATGCGTGTCTCTCTTCTCCTAATTTCAAAATTGATTAAATCGCTTCGACTATTTTAAATCAATTTAAAAAATTTCTCCGATTTTTAAATGCAAAATAAATTGTGTCGCGGTTGGTCCAAATTCTAGAGATGACATAACGGTCACTGCGGCTGAATTCTAGGTTGCCCAAGATGGCATTTTTAAATCGTGTTTTTGATATTTCATCTGCGATCTCTTTATGTAAACTTAATAAATTGCTTAAAATTACATTTACGTGCACAGTTCCAAGCCTGGAATAATCGCTTAATTTTGATATGATATTTGTTTTAAGTAAAATCAGAGATTTTGAGTGGACTTCTTGCGATTCCCAGACGAAATTTACTGGTTGTTCGTCTGAAGCTTTTCAATCTTGAACGTGTGTCTCTCTTTCTGGAATTTTCAAATTGATTTAATCGCTTCGACTATTTAAATAATTAAAAAAAAATTCCCCTGTTTTAAAAATCAAAATAAATTATGTCGCTGTTGGTCCAGGTCCTAGAAATGGCGGTTCCTGCGGCTGAAACCTCGGTTGCGCAAGCATTTTTAAATCGTGTTTTTGATATTTCATCTGCAATCTCTTTATGTAAACTTAATAAATTGCATAAAATTAATTAAATTAAGCTACGTTGAGGCAATAAATACATTTACGTACACAGTTCCAAAGCTGGAAGGATTTCCACAGCCTCCGTTCATTTGTCATGAAACTCATCCTATTTTTTTATTGTTGTCGGTTTGGTGTTTAATTAATTGGCTTTATAGAGTTGGGATTCTTTCTTCTTTTGTTTTCTTTATTATTCAGAAAAATTAATGATGGGTATTATTTTTCACCTCTTCTTCCGCAACATCATTCTGAGCGCCTAATTGTAAGTCAATGTCGCTTTGAAATTATGTAAACCAGTGGGCCTTCTGCTCATAGCTCAGCTGAAAATTAATCTCGGCGTGATTGAATTAGAGGAATTATGAACATCCTGACCTAAATAGCCCCAATAATAATAATAAATTCGCCAAATGCGGATGTACGCATAAAAATCGCTAATTGCACTCCGTGCTTGCGGCCGACCCACCGAAACGTAAGAACCCTCCCTAATCCGATTAATAAACTCCCGACTTTTCCGATGATTCTGGTTTCGTCAATGAAACCCACCCGCGCACTTTTCTTAATTCAAATTTACGGCCCGCCGTGGGAAGAAGGATGCGATAATTTTCCAGTTTGTGCATTAATTGGGGGAACCACAAGAGACGCCCGACAGCCTCGAACTTGAATCCGAATTAAGTTATTATTCGCAAGGTTAAAGCAAACACGCGCTGAATGCGCTCGGAGATTGGCCCCTTGATTGAGAGATGGATGACTGTGGAAAACGGCCAAACGAAATTGGGCGGGCTTTTCGCAATCGGAAGTTTCAACGAGGGCACAATGGTGACGATGACGTCTCTGGAATTAACAAATTCGATCATATCAAACGCTCTAAGCGTAATAAATAAATTACGTATAACAATCGAGTGATAAAAGAAAATGCAAATCACCGTCAAACCACAAACATAACACGTAGGTGCATGGTCAGTTTTATTATTTTTATCCTAAAGTTAACTAAACATTCAAACAAAAGCAGTAAATTAGGTATTATAAATTCCAATCATCGAATGTCACGTAAAATTGTAACTCAAGAATCACTCTACCAATGTTTAAACCAATTGAATCACTGAATGCGAATTGATCAGTTTTAGATCTTAGTTTAGTATAATTTAATTCCATTGAATATTAATCGACGGCCATCTCGAAGTCTTCAAATCTTATTCGAAAACAAATCACGCTCTCGAAAGCTAATAAGTATAATTGAAGTCGAATTGATCGCTTTTAGATCCCGGCTCAGCACGATGCAAATTACCCGAATTTAAATCGACAGTAGCCTCGGAGTCCAACTTTTATTCGCTGAACGTCATTAGAAGTTAATATCGAGCGACCATTTAACTTAAAATGAATCATCGCACGCGAATTGATCAGTTTTAGATCTTAGTTTAGTATAATTTAATTCCGTTGAATATTAATCGACGACCATCTCGAAGTCTTCAAATCTTATTCGAAAACAAATCACGCTCTCGAAAGCTAATAAGTAACATTGAAGTCGAATTGATCGCTTTTAGATCTTGGCTCAGCACGATGCAAATTGCCCGAATTTAAATCGACAATGACCTCGGAGTCTTCAACTTTTATTCGCGGAACGTCATTAGAAGGTAATATCGAACGATTGTTTAATTCAAAATGAATCACGGACAAGAATTGATCAGTTTTAGATCTTAGTGTAGTATTATTTAGATCCATGGAATATTAATTGACGGTCATGTAGAAGTCTTCGAATCTTATTCGAAAACCAATCACGCTCTCGACAGCCAATAAATATCATTCAAGTCGAATCGATCGGTTTTAGATCCTGGTTTAGCACGATGCAAATCATCCGAATTTAAATCGACCATTACCTCGTAGTCTTTAACTTTTATTCGCGGAACGTCATTCGAAGCTAATATCGAACGATTGTTTAATTTAAAATGAATCACTGAACACGAATTGATTAGTTTTAGATCTTAGTGGAGTATTTTTTAGTTCCACAGAATATTAATTGACGGCTATCTCGAAGTCTTCTAATCTTATTCGAAAACCAATCACGCTCTCGAAAGCCAATAAATATCATTCAAGTCGAATCGATCGGTTTTTAGATCCTGGTTTAGCACGATGTAAATCATCCGAATTTAAATTGACCATTACCTCGTAGTCTTTAATTTTTATTAGCGGAACGTCATTAGAAGCTAATATCGAACGATTGTTTAATTTAAAATGAACCACTGAACACGAATTGATCAGTTTTAGATCTTAGGGGAGTATTATTTAGTTCCATAGAATATTAATTGACGGTTATCTCGAAGTCTTCTAATTTTATTCGAAAACCAATCACGCTCTCGAAAGCTAATAAATAACATTGAAGACGAATTGATCGCTTTTAGATCCTGGCTTAGCACGATGCAAATTGCTCGAATTTAAATCGGCAGTGGCCTTGAAGTCTTTAACTTTTATTCGCCGAACGTCATTAGCAGCTAATATCGAACGATTGTTTAATTTAAAATGAATCACTGAACGCGAATTGATCAGTTTTAGATCTTAGTTTAGTGTTATTTAATTCGCCGGTATTTGAATTGACAATTCTTTCGAAATCTTCAAATTGTATTCGGCGAACGTCAACGTCATTTTCAAACTAATGCGCCTTTATTTAATCTGAATCGAACTTGAGGCATTGAAGACGAACTGATCGGTTTTAGATCTTAATTTAGTATTATTGAATTCAATGAATTTGCATCTTCAAATTTTATTTGAGAAGCACAATATCCGACATTAATTTAATCAAGAACGAAATTGGATCGTTGAATCGAGCTGATCAGTTTTAGAACCTGGCTTCGCACGATTCAAATCGAAATTTCTAGAATAGCATGTAACCTTTCATATTTTATTTTTGGAAGGTTTATGTCATTAGAAGCTACTATTAGGTGAAAGTTTAGTTAAAAATGCCCTTCAAAGTACTGTTATATTTATTTGATCGAATTTGAATCACTCTCTTGCTATCATGCGCCGCATGTTGTTCTTACTGCAATCGGCTTCCGAGTTCTAATATAAGAATAACACTGACAGTTCTAGCACCATGAGTATATATTCTGAAGACATGTTTAGATTATATTGGCGTTTTAGTCTTCGATGATGAATTGGTCCGCTTTAGATCTTATTTAGGCACGCTATAATTCAAACAAATTTAGATCGATAATAATTCCACGATCTTCAAATTTTATTCATCGAACGTTCGCGTCATTCTCAAAGTAATATTGAGCCTCCATCTAATTTGAGTCGAACTTGAAAATGAATTGATCAGTTTTAGAACTTGACTGAACAATTGGCAATCGGCCGAATATTCGGGTTTCCGCGTCAATTTTGCCACATGAACTGACTTCATGTGGCGCATGTTGGGCTTAATGTAATCGGCTTTCCGAGTTCTAAAATTAGAACAACATTGACAGTTCTAGCACCGTCCACGTTAAATCCATGAGTATATATAGTGAAGACATGTTTAGATTATATTGACGTTTTAGTTTTTGATGATGAAATGATCAGTTTTAGATCTTATTTTGGCACGCTCTAATTCAAACAAATTTACTTCGACGATATCTCCACGATCTTCAAATTTTATTCATCATCGAACGTCCACATCATTTTCAAACTAACATTGAGCTCAATTTATTGAATGAATTGAACTTGAAGACGAATTGATCAGTTTTAGATCTTGACATTACAATTGACAATCAACCGAACATTTAGGTTTCAGAGTCAATTTTAACCTGATTTCATGTGTTGCATGATGGGCGTAATGCAATCGCTTTCCGAGTTCTAAAATTAGAACAGATCAGGAACCTTTCATTTCAGACCCATGATGCGACACATGATTTCGGGCTAGAATTTCCCGGGGAATTCAAAAATGCTATAAAATTTGGGGGTTTTCATCGAAAGAAAACAGAATTTTTTGGTTTAACCCGAGTAAAACTCAAAGAAAGAAAGAATAAATTGACGTTTTAGTCTTTGATGATGAAAAGGTCAGTTTTAGGTCTTATTTTAGCACGGTCTAATTCAAACAAATTTAGATCGACGATGATTCCTCGATCTTCACATTTCAGCAAACGTTCACGTCATTTTCTAATACTGAGCTTCCATTTAATTTGAGTCGATCTTGAAGACGAATTAATTAGTTTTAGATTGTGTCTTATTAATTGGCAATCGACCGCATATTCGAGTTTCCGAGTCAATTTTAACCTGATTTCATGTGTCACATGTTGGGCCTAATGCAATCGGCTTCCGAGTTCTAAAATTAGAACATTGACAGTTCGAGTACCGTTCATTTCAGACCCATCATGCGACACATGATTTCGGGCTAGAATTTTCCCGGAAATTCAAAAATGCAATAAAACTTGGGGGTTCTCATCGAAAATTTTTGATTTTAACGCAAATAAATGGTTGATAATGTGAAAAAGGGCAAACGCTTTTTTCTTGATATAATCAACATTTATTCAATTTGTATTACAATTTTAAAATAAATAACTAAAATTACTATTTACAGCATGCACGTTTCTTCTTATAGTAGGCGGCTATAGGAGCAAACGTCGCTTATTCAACAAGTAGGCTTATATTATTAAAAATCTCAAACAAGCTTAACAACTTTCTTTGTACACCTATTGAGCACTATTAGCCATATCACCACGAAAGTTACTTACGGGAAGAAAACTCACATCAGTTTCTGGAAGAGTCGCCTAAATACACCTAATAGGAAGAAGAAGAAGAAGAAGTTATCCTTTTGTATCTATATGCCGTGCAACGCAAGCACGCTCCTAAATACTAAGGGAAAATATCACGACTTCGTATTGTGTATTTTGAAAGCTGTGAAAATCACGATCTGTATATTAAATAATTAAATTTAAAAAAAAAAATTGATATGTATTTGGACGAAGTGAATGTCTAGTTTCTACTAATAATATTTTGATAAAGATTTCTTTTTTTTTTTGGTTAAATTCGGTTGACTTTCCACGCTTCAAATATTTAGAACCAACCGGCTTCGATGTAAACAGTTTTTTTTTTAGACCGTTCTTCTCACTCACTCTTTACACTGCAGAAAGAATAAAATTATGTTTTAATGGCAAGTGACTGCTGTTAACTATTTTTTGACTTTTTTCATTTTCTTTTCTTTGTTTTTTGAGGGGGGGGAGAGGGGCGCATACGTCTTGGCCTTTTTTGATTTGAATAAACTTTAATAGATCTTTTTGATACGCGAAAAATACTCCGCAGAGCAACGTTTGAACTGAACCGCTTCTAGTAAAGTGAATGATGCTGGATGGTATGTTCAAGGAGAGAAAGAGAGGAATTTGAATGTATTTTTGATTGGATTTTGAACTTTGAACTTTCGTTTTTAGTCCTCAAACCTTCTCATCGCAACTGAAGTCAATTCCTTCTTCCTAAAAGAAAAGAGAAGAAGAGAAAGGAAGGAATTTGAAAAATATTTTTGATTGGACTTTGAATTTTGAACTTTCATTTTCAGTTTTCAATCCTTCTCATCACTACTGAGGAGGATTAACTCCTTCCTCCTTGCATCTCCTCACCGTCCCCACTTACTCAGACCTTTTTTTGTTTTGAATATTTTTTTTAGATCTTTTTGATTTAATCACAAAGCAACACAAAACCTGTGGCTGTAATCCAAATAAATAGTGAGAAAACCCCTCGACCACATTAATGTGGTCGAGGGGTTTTCTCACTACTTTTTGATTTAACTTTGACTCAAAAGACAACACCATAACGTTTAGTTGAATTCTTCTGTTTTTGTTAATGATGGATATCTCCGAGAAGAAAAGGGAAAGCATGTGAAAAGTTTCAACGAATCACTTCCTGGCTTGTCCAAATTTATTAAAACAAAAGTCAAAATAAATTGTAAAGTATTTTTGACTAAATATTGATCGGTGCGTGGATGGGTTTCAAGTGAACCTTCATTTTTAGTCTTCACTAGAATAAGTCCTTCCTTTTTCCATCTCTTTTCTTTGAAGTATCCGCCACCGCCCCTCATTTACGCAGATATTTTTGATTTGAAAAGTTTTTAGATCTTTTTGATGACTTTTTCGACTTAATTGACACTTACTTGAATTACTTTCATTAATGATGGATACCTTCAATAAGAAAACTTCCTTGCTTGTCGAGACTCATTTAAGCATAGTCAAAAATGTGTACTTTTGATTGGATTTTGCTCAGGACCTGAGTGACTTCAAAGTGAACTTTCATTTTTGGTCATCAGTCCTTCTCATCACATCTGAAGTCGATTCACTTCTTCCTTCTTCCATCTCCTTTCCTTGATTGCTCTATCACCATCCCAATTGATTTAGATGTTTTTTTTCGAATAAATTTTTTAGAGCTTCTCGATTTATTTCGATTACTGGATACAAGGAGAAGGGGGAAGAACACTGAAAGTTCAATTCAAACATCCTTTTTAAACTAAGTCAAAAAATGCATGCGTTATGTTCGATTTGATTTTGATTCAAAACTTGACTGGACTTTCTCCTTTCCTTGAAGTATCTATCACCATCCCCATTTATTTATTTATTTTTATTTTTCGAATAAATTCTTTAGAGCTTTTCGACTTATTTCGATTACTATTAATGATGAACAGATTCGAGGAGAAAGGGGAAGAACTTTGAAAGCTCAATTTAAACATCATTTTTAAAAGAAGTCAAAAAATTACGCGTTATTTTCGATTTGATTTTGACCAAAACTTCATTGGACTTATTATTTTTAACCCTGAACCCTTCTCATCGCAACTAAAGCAGATTAAACCCTTCCTTTGTCCATTCCTTGGCGTATCCACCACCATCTACATTATCAATTCAAACAGTTCAGTCTTACGAAGATGATAATAATATTGCTTATCTCTTTCTATCGCCCTTCCTCGTCTACAGATAAACACTTTAATTTCATTGCAGACTGTGGTAAACGCAAGAAGTAAATTTCTTTTGTTTCTGGGTAACGTGGAGGATTTTTATAATCGTGATTCCATGAAGAAACACAAAGAGAATGATTGAGGAAGTGAATGAAGAAGAAAGAAGGAAAAGGGGCCAACCACAAAACTGTAGAAAGAAACTAATATCAGAGACCCGGCAAGAGTTAGAAAAAAAAAACACTTTAGAAGGTTTCAACTGGACTTTGATTTTGGTTTTCGATCTTTCTGGACGATGACTTTCAACAAAAAAAAAGAAAAAGATGTACCTCTATCTTCTTCCATTTCTGTCAATTCAAGAGGCTCCATTACGATTTGAACTAACTCAAAAAGTTTGATCTGAGCGTTCATAAAAATGTCGTTTATTTTTCTTTGTCACCTTCACTGGCGCAATGACAACGAAGTTGACAGGCGCAGGAAAGAAATTTCCTTTGTTTCTTAGTGTTGTGAAATCTTATGGGCATGAGTTCGCGAAGCAACCTAAAGAAGATCTTTGAAATGGTAAAGGAAAGAAAAAGAAGAAAAACCCGACGCCGACGCCAGAGACCTAACAAAACCGATGGTTTCAAGTACCCCAAAATAATTTTCCATTATAATATACATGGCCAAGGCTGAAGCTGATGGTTCCGTATGTAATTCACAAAACCAAGACACGTTCTTTCCCCATCTTGGAAATCCAAGGACAAAAAGAATAAAGCAGTATTGGGGCTAGCAAGCAATAACAATATTAGAGGAATCAGGCCATATAAATTCGATGGAAAAGGCCAGTCCATAAATGGATCAAGGAAACTCAAAGACTTAGAAATTTCATTTTCAACGATTTTTGAGGGAATTGCAACTTTGGTCCATTGAGAAAACCTGAAGAACCTTGAACCTTTTCGAATTATCGTTGCATATTCAAGCGTAAATCCAGAACTTATTGAAGGTCAAGCATTCTTTCCGTTATGCACAGTTGAACCCGAATGACCGAAAACTAAATTGCCAATAAATTAAAAAAGATTGCGTTTCCTGCAGATTAAAACTTCAAAAAAAAAAGCAATAGTTTTGAGATTGCTATACTAATTCCTCAGGAAAAATGAACTCCAACGAAAGGAATAACGCTTACGTAGCATTGCATTTTCTGCAGATCAAAACTTCAAAAAAAAAACAATAGTTTCGAGATTGCTGTACTAATTCCGGAGGAAAAATGAAACCCAGCGAAAGGACTGACGCTTACGTAGCAATATCATCAGACGTTCCGAAAGAAGGGACAGTATGGGATAGGAAAATGAAGCCCAACTATGGGAATTTGGCTTAAAAATTAATATCATCATGCGTTCCGAAAGAAGGGATGGCGAGGGATAGGATAAGTGAAGACCAACAATGAGACTGGAGCTTAGAAGTTAATACCAACATTCGTTTCGAAAGAAGGGATGGCTAGGGATAAGATAAATGAAGACCAACAATGAGAATGAAGCTTAGAAGTCAATATCATCATTCGTTTCGAAAGAAGGAATGGCAAAAGTGAAGCCCAACGAAGAGAATGGAAATGAATCTTGCATATCACCATCATCATACGGAAGAGATGGCATGGTATAGGAAAAATGAAGCTCAACCAAGTGAATGGAACTTACATATCGATATCACCACAAGTTCCGAAAGAAGGGATGGTGAAATGAAGCCCATCGAAGACACGACAGGAGAGTATCAAAGAGGAAGAGGAGGGAGACAATGGACGATAGTTGGGAATAAAGTCAGAGGCATCATGCAAAGTCTTGGTATTTTCTGAAAGATTTTGAAATTGAGTCCCAAACTTCCTCCTGTCGGGTTTCTCCAGTATTACAAAAAAAAACTGCTGCAGAAGATGAATGGAAGAACGAGTGCACGGAAGCCTTTGCATTGATCCAATTGTTTTGGATAATTTGTTGGGGGCAAGTCAAGCTTGTGAAATATTTTTCTTTGATCGTCGTCAGAAAGAAGAGGAAAGAGAAGACCAGCTCGAACCTTTAAAATTCCGCGACTTCGCCGTAGGTTGATGGAGGAAAAGAAAGCAAGATTGGCGAGATCCATCGTTGATGAAAGAATTCTGGGGAAATTGATTTTTCAAAACTATTTGCAGAACGAATTGATTAGTTTCATCTACACGGAGGAGTGACTGAAAGAGGAGAAAAAAGAAGAGGCCTGAAAGTGGAGCAGATTGAAGAAGACAGAAAAGACGAAGAAGAGCAGGAAGGAAGAGATGAGAGGAAAAAAATGTTAACTCAAACATCACAAATCGAAATTTCAAACGTCGCGCATCGTCCAAAACGAATTTCTTATGCCGTCTTAAACCACCTTATTTCAGAAGAGAGAAGAGGAACGAACAAAAAAAAAGGACCAGAGAAAAGAAGAGAGGAAAAGAGAAAAGGAAAAGCGAGATGAGAAAATATATTAACCATAATCCTAGTCGTCCTAAACAAACTTCTTAGTTCATCTTACCCCGGGGTGGGAACAGGACAAGAACAAAAAAAGGGACCAGAAAAACCTAAAGTCAAAATTCCAAAACATCATCATAGGTTTTGGAAAAAGAATAGTTTCCGAGAGAAGCAAAATTGATTGAAATTCTTGGAGACCTAATTCCACAGAGCAGATGGAAAAGAAGGCCAACCAAAATGTCCAAAAACCCAGTTTAACAAAAGTATTACCAAATCATTTGTCAAAAAAAAAGAGAAAGAAAAGTTTTGCGCAAGCTCATGCCCCTTATTGGTAGGGTTAACCTCATTACGTCTTTCTCTACGTCAGTCTCGTCAATGTAGATAGAGAATAATTTTGGGGCAAACAAATTCAGCCCCCCGATGGAAAACCGTGAGGTTTTGAGGGATTTGGGGGCAGTCAAAACCTCATGCAAAAAAATCCTTGCTCAGCTCCACAGATAAGATGATAAAGAAGGCAAAAGGATAATTTCCACCACCCCAAAAGTGTTACCGCCAGATCACTTGCCAGGAAGAAAAAATATTTTGCCCCAAAAATTCAAAATTTTTGCACGTAACTAAAAGCCTAGGCTCTTGCTGGAAGGAAACAAAATAAATTCGCTTAAACACATCACCACACCATTTTCAGCGTCGCAAACCTTTTCCCATTGGGGTAAAAAATAAATTTACTAAGCCTCTCGACCCCCCAGACGTAAAATTTCTTTAACGATCACGAAGCGCACTTTCCGTCGTAACCTGCTGGGTTTCGTCAAACCACGTGATTGTTGGTCTCTTTCTCGGCGAGCTGATTGATCGTGGTGACGTGATTGATCTCGGGGGGTGGCGGTGCGCCCCCGTCGATCTCCTGCTTCCTCTTGGTCATGACGTCCAGCTGGAGGCGCTTCGCGATTTTCTTCGCCCGCTCCTGCTGGAAGATCAGTCGCAGGTAGTAGCAAGGGAAGACGACGCATTTCCCCGCCGGCTCCTCCGCGTCTATGTACACTCCGCGTACCAGCAGCGAATTCGAGCAACCCAGAAGGATGAGGAGGATGAGGCAGAGCCAATGGGTAATCCAACAGCTGAGCTCCAGGTTATCTGGAACAACGGCTTCGATAAACACCGTCTTCAATAACAGGCCTGAGTCATCGCGTAGGAATACCAGACGCCAGTCAGGGTATTATTCAGTTTTTAGATATAGCAACGCAACAAGCGTTTCACTGTTGAATCGCGAAGATCTTACTAATAAGGACGGAAAGATTGTGAACTTCTATGCAGATGAATCAATTGTCAAGTTGGGGAATTCTCCCACCTAATGAATCAGGCCTGTATGAAGTGGGCGTTGGTTTGATGGAATTGGTTCAAATTGGAGGGGCGCGGGCGGGGGCGATCTTACCTGGAAGGAAGTAGAGGTTTAGCAGCATCCAAATCCCCCGCCAGACGTTGACGGTTCCTAGGAGGGAGAAGATGAGGAACATGTCCGCGGCGAAGAGCCGGAGGGCTCCTTGGAGGCGGTCGCAGACCCACCGCATAGCCGGCTGCATTAGGAAAGCCAGGCCTACGGCTGTGTAGCCCAATATCTGGAAGAAGCCAAAAAGTTCTTTTGGTGCGCAGGAGATAAAGCAGTGTTAGGTAGGTCGAATCAAAGTTACGACATCGAGCACACTACAGTCCGTAGTAATCGGCGACTTCCGTCCTAAGATACTGCGCTTCGAACGAGCACGTCCCCAGCTAAATAATTCTATTATCTCATCGTTTAAATTTTGTTATGTCCTACTAGTGCATTACAGTTTAATAAATAACTTGGATAGGAGGCACGTTATGAGGGCTGTAACGCCCTTGGGGATTAAAAAAGAAACTATTTTCGAAAACGTCCTGGACAGCACAGTTTTGAACTACTCCGAACTTTTCTTCCATTGCTTTTTAACAATGTGTAATTATTAGGAAACACTAGTAAGACAAAGACGTTTACAGCCCTCATACGACTTACAAAGTCCCGGACCGAGGGCTCTCGTCTTTTAAATTTATTGCCCTTGAAAGACATAATTTATCCAAGGATCGATTTCTACAACGTGGAATTAAGAAATTTGTATTTTTGACAGACCACAGATCAAAATTTAAATTTCAATATCGTTTCTCGAGTTTCTTGACAAACAGAAATTTTTTGTAAAGAATAACTTTTTTGCGTAATGTTGATGTTAAAGAAGTTTTTCCTCTTGTCAAGTCGATCCATGGACGCGCTGTATATGAAAGAATGGTTTCAGGTTTAAGTCTCGGGGGTACGTTAAAGTTGCTCACCAGGCTGGACCAGGCGGACCAAACTTCGCTCTCCGGGAACAGGAATATGTCCAGGAGGACCCACGCACCCCTCCACACGAATACCACCAGGGTGCCAACTATTAATACTGAAAAGATGCAGTCAAGCACGTAGAGCGACGTCTTCTCGACCATCTGCAACAAAACGGAAATTTATTGCAGATGTGGGTACACTCGTCGACAGCTAAAATAAAATTACTTTCCTCATAAAACGCTGAAGTTCCTAATCTCTTCAACTTTCTTTTTCAAAATCGAAAAATTAAAAACGCAGTCGCACAGTATTCTTTTGCAACCTAAATTAAATTCCAGATGTAAGAATTCTAGTTTACCTGTCAGTAGAAAAATTGAATTTAGTTATTACTTCGGTCTGAAATAAAGCTTTCTTTCAGACTTGCGACGACGCCAGAGCTGACGCACACAACATCTCAAATTACTACTCCTACAAAAGTTTCTGTTAAATATCAAGCACCGGACGTAATATACGTAAGCTTTTAAAATCTCCTGCCGAACTTGATAAGATAGAAATCTAACTTTCGAAGATTGCAGTTTCTGTGAGAAAAAAAGGCAGTGTTATTCAGTGTTTCCGTAGGCGAACAATGAAATTGCGTTAAAAAAATGATGCATATCTGCAAGGTTGGCAGAGCTGGATTGTGTATTAAGAGGTTGCCTTGATCTAGAAAGGAAGGTTTGGGTACGTAAGTCGTTACATCAAATGGTCAATAGGACCACAGAACTGATTCCATTTTTAGTGTGGATTAGATTAAGCTTAAGTGAATTTCAATATGCCTCCTAATGCCCGATCTTACCACCTCCTGATAAACTTAACCGTCGGTTAATATCCCTGGAAACCTTTGTGCCGATAATGGTTTCCTAGGATATTAACCGACGGTTAAATTTATCAGGAGGTAGTAAGATCGGGGCTAAGTAGTCATATTTATGATCACAATTCATTGTATTTACCTGACTTTGACGGATAGAAGTTTCGTGTTACGTCACGAGTTATTTATGCGGGGGAGGGGGAGGTTTCAAACTGCAGATTTAAATGGGAACGAGGCAACCTGCTAGATGCAATATCAGTAGTGATGTAAGTTCCTTAAATGACACCGGTCATTACACTGATCACAATAAAAATGATTGGTCATCTTAAAAATAACACAGCGAACGATACACGACCATCATTTTAATAAATGACCGTCATTTCAATAAATGACCGTCATTTCAATAAATGACAGACACAGACACGTGCAAATAGGCCGTGTGTGCGCTGAAGGAAAAATTCTTCACATAAAGTCCTTCAGTGCTTATGGCAATATTCTCAGAAAAAAAAGGAAGCAAGTTAACTGTAAAACTTATTTTCAATTTTCATTGTTCTTTATGTGTATAGTTACTTGTTCATAGTTTTTTTTTTTTTGATCTGTGGTAGATATCCGACGAGTATTAAGTCATCGATTAGGTGTCGAATTGTATCCCTAGCACTAAACGAGTACCTGAAGTTAATGCCGACCATCCCCGAGAATTAATTCGAGAGTCGTTCGAACCCACGACCCTGCGATTGCAAGGCCCCCTTACCACTTGGACCGTTCTAGCCTTGATAAATTTTAATAACTTTGTTTAGATACAAGATTTTAATTTCAATTGCGGGTATGCTGTATGTCGCATGCCTCATCTGTAAACTGTAAGAATTTATTAAACTGTTTAAGGCCCGATCTTACCACCTCCTGATAAATTTAACCGACGGTTAATATCCTTGGAAACCTTTATGCCGATAATGGTTTCCTAGGATATTAACCGACGGTTAGATTTATCAGGAGGTGGTAAAATCGGGCCTAAGAAGCAGTTTTTTCAATTCGGGTTTAACTTTAAACTCCATCTTATTCCTATGGAAACAATAATTGCTCTCATGCCTAAGGGTATTTATTACCTTTGTTGTTTTGATTTAAAGTTCGTTTCGTAAATTTTTTTTTAATTTATTTTTTTCTGATATGCAATTGATGATGTCGACAAAATGACCGTCATTTATTCTTAAATGACCAAAATGACGTCATAATTTTAAATGACCGTCATTTTACCTCACTAAATATCACCCTTGGCATATTTGAACGGGGACGCCTTCTAGCGAAGAAAAGTGTTTTAAAAGGACGCCCGTTGTATGGCGTGGAAATGTCACGTGACTGTAGTTTTTATAACTAGCAGACAGTGGCGCAAAACTCGGTGAGTTTTGGCTTATTGAAAAGCTCGAGGTTTATCTCGTCGCCGAATTAATTTATTTTGAAATCAATTCATACTTTCAGTTTAATTTTATTCAGTTGCCTTTCCCCAAGTTTGATATTTGCGAAGAAAAGCAAAACTACTGCCTTTCTCTGTATGCTGCGAAAACTGTTAAACCGATTCGAAAATATATGTATGTAATATACCTACGCAATGTATGTATACGTTACACATTTTCTTTTCATTCATTCTGGGATAGGATGGGGAAGAATTTGGTTAAACCACTGTCGGTAAGCTGAACGTAAAGTTATTGCTTAAAAAGATTGAGAGAACTAATTAAAAGCGGGCGTAATTTGTACAGAAGAAAATCCGCCCTGTCTCTTCACTTGTGCTTGTATCATTTCTTTTGTTTAACGAGATTGCAATCGTCGAGTCAAATTTAGTAAAAAGTATCATGTAGAGTCGATTTTTAAGCTGTGTTTCATTATACACAAAATGATATTTTAAATAAAATTGATTCCACAACTACTACTTACTACTACTTTTTCGTTAAAATCATTATTAAAATTAATACTTTGTTATTGTGTTATTCTTTTCCATTGATTGAACGGACTCTTCTCGATCGGGATATCGACCTCTAAAAGCTGAACGAGTTGAAGGACATCATCGACACCTGTACGTCTGCTCATCCCTCGTGGAGATCTGAGCCGCTTTCCAATTGCCAAAATGAGCTACTCAGAACTCCTCCGAACTGATCCAACATGTTTCAATTGCAGGGTGCGGAACGCAGTCGTACTGATCTTTTTTATTTTTTCCCATCACCTGTTTCTATGACTACCCATATATCAACGCATGTATGACTTATGCAACGTTCCCATTGAAATCTCGGAACTGTAGTTCAGATGAAATCAGACTATGACTATATGGATAGTCATAGTCTGATTTGATTATCCATACAGTCATAGTCTGATTTGATCCGAACTACGGTTCCGAGATTTCAATGGGAACGTTGCATAAGTCATACATGCGTTGATATATGGGTAGTCATAGAAACAGGTGATGGGAAAAAATAAAAAAGATCAGTTCGACTGCGTTCCGCACCCTACAATTGAAACATGTTGGATCAGTTCAGAGGAGTAGTTTAGTAGTTTAATGAGTAGGTCATTTTGGCAATTGGAAAGCGGCTCAGATCTCCACGAAGGATGAGCAGACGTACAGGTGTCGATGATGTCCTTCCACTCGTTCAGCTTTTAGAGGTCGACGTGATATATGGATATCATGGCATGTATAACTTATGCAGCGTTCCCATTGAAATCTTGAAAGTGTAGTTCGGATCAAATCAGTTTAGATCATGTCAGGTGCTTGAACAGTTTCCCCTTCCCAAGGTCAGGGAAGAGGAAACTGTTGGCGAAAGTGGTCTCCTCTATCATACTGTATGCGGCATCAGTATGGACGAACGCATTGAAATACGCGTATTTAGTACGAATGATGGAGAGAGTAAACAGGTTGGCAGCCGTGAGGGTGGCGTCAGCTTACAGGACGGTCTCTACGGATGCCGTTCTGGTCGTGGCTGGTATCCCCCCCATAAGACTGCAGAAGGGCACGGCGCGAAGGCCTTGGCCAGGAGTGAACTTTTCCAGCGCTGGCAAGAAAGCTGGAAAGATTACCAGGGCTGGGCCAAGGTATTCATCAAAGATGTGGCCAAGTGGTGCAGTCTGAAAGAGGAAGTGGATTATTATGGGACGCAGGCGCTCACAGAACACCTAAACGAGTACAAAAAACTGGACTCGGCGAAGTGTTGGTTCTGTGAGGAAGAGAACGACACCCCAGAACACACTTTGTTCATTTGCCCGAGGTGGCAAAAGGAGCGCAGCAGAAAATAGGGGCGGTAAACAAAGAAAATGTGGCCGACCATTTATTAGAAGGAAATGAGCAATTCGAAACCATTATGGAAATGCTGAGGAGTGTAATGAAAGGTAAATGCCAAGAAGAATGCAGAAGGCAGTTAGAACCAATGTAGTAAGAGGAAGGAGGCACTTGGGGCAAGGGAAGACGACAAGGAGGAGGAAAAAGAGCGAAGAGGATGAGGAGGAAGAAGAGGTGAGAAGAAGATGGAGGATGGGACGAAGACTCGAAGAAGATGGGTGAGAAAAGGAAAGAAGAGGATGGGATGAAGATACGAAGAGGATGGGGAAAAGAGGAGGAGGAACTACAAGACACATGCGGAGGGAGAAGAAATGCCGATAGGCGGTCCCTCCCTCCGCAGAACGGCAAAAGAGGAAAGGAGTTTAGTTGGTAGGCGCCACGTACAGAAATGGCGGGTGAATCCAACGCGCTTCTGGTGTAGATGAAACCGAAGGTGTCTTTCGAAGATTCTCTAAACCTCTATAAAAATAAAAGGTGCTTTAAATTAGTAATTGGAAAGCGGCTCTGGACGTTCCTTTTTGACAGGTGTCTAAGAAGACTAGCTGACACGAGGTAGAAATTTATTGCTTATTTGATTCTTACGTGGCCTTAGGCCAATTAAGACCAAATAGCGAATTCTGACAGATTGGCGCCTAATTTTAATTAGTTTAAAAATATTGAGTCAATTGGAAATCAAATTGTGCCGTTTAAGTTCGTTGGATTCGATGATACTTGTTTGTATCACTGCCATGTTTTTATTTTTAAATTTAGTTGCGTGATTAAAACGCAATCACTATAACATTTGTGTCACATTTTTGTTGAATGATCCTCTATCATGAACGTACGTGAGGGAGTGAATACATTGCAATTTTAAATCAAAACCTTTATAGGAAAAAATGATTTGTGGAAAAGCAAAAAACGATCAGCCGAAATAAAAGTAACCGATCAATAAAAGAACGAAGCCAAAACAAAAACTCTGATGTCTCAAAAATAAAAATAAAAAACAACGGAATCGAAAGAAAAACAATCGATTCCGAGAACAATAATAAAAGTTGGACAAAAACAGGCGGTTTCTGGAAAAGGAAAAAGCGACGGCCAAAATAAAAGTAGATAACTGATAAAAAAGAAGAAAAAAACTAGAAAAATAAACTCGATCGGCAAAAACAAAAACAATTCTGAAAAACAAAAAATGAGGAGAGCCAAAATAAAAACAATCTATTTCTATTAATCCAAAGAACGATCGACGAAAAGAGAAGATTTCTGGAAAAACAAAAACGATCGGAAGTAACTGATAAACAAAGAATATTCTGGACAAAAAATCGTTTAAAAAAATACAAAACAGCGACCGACCAGTTCGATTATTTCGCATTTTTTAATTAAATTCCAGTAGCGTAACGTGTACACGTTGTTGTGGTGATGATGATGATGGCGATGTTAGGTCCCAAATTGGGCGCCATTTATGGTGGTTTTATAGCGATGATGTCAGTACCCTAGGTTAGGTACTATTTATATTAGAATTGATCATGTTAGACATCATCTTATATTTATACGTAATTTATACGTAACTTTATGTTAGATCAGCTAATTAATCGAATCCATCGTTATCTCCAGTGTTTTGTTAAAAAAAAACTTCCAATTGGCAGCCGTGATATAATGTTGACGATTGAATTACATCGATTGAGATTTTGTTATCTTTTCATTTTATTTTTATTTTGTTTCATTTTCTCTCGGAATTTGTTTTCGTCAGCGTCAGTTTTTAAAATCTTGTTGTTTGTATGTTTGGATGTAGAATTGTTTGTCTTTTCTCAACGTGGGCCACTTGCCGGCCAGTTTTATCACTAGAGAGCGGATTTATATGCGAGTAATTTTGATGAAATATGCGCATATATATGCACTAAAAAATGATGAAATATGCACATATATATGCACTAAAAATGGCGAAATATGTGCAAGATAGGCCGAACACTTCAAATAATGTAATAACTGGTCTACTGTGTTTTATGGGCATTCTTATTCAAATAAAAAACATTATATTTTATACAATTTATTTACATTTATTTGTAAACGCTTATATGAAGGAAGTATGTATATTATGTATGTACATTATTAAGTAAATATTATAACGACTAAAAAAATCTTCGATTATAATTTACAACAATGTGTTTCTCCAAGTTCTCTACCAGGAAATTTTGCCTTTTATCTGACAAAATATTTTTATAAATTGAAAAACTCCTTTCAACATCCACGTAGGTAATTGGGGCATATTTAAAGTGACTCATAGCTGAAAATTCTACACTTAAGTCACTTTCAAAGTTTCCATTCAAAATTTCGTAAATTTCCTCAAGGGTTTTGAAGCCGCTATTTTTATCTAAAACGGATAAACATTTTTTATTTACTGAACTGCCGATTTTACCTGGAACTTTTGAAATATTCTCTTTAAATTCTTTAACAATTTTAACGGATTCTATTAAAGACATTTTCGGTTTTACTAAATTGTTTATAGTTTGTATTACAAAACTGTAATGCATTTTGATGAAGTTCAGTTGATTTGCCAATGAAGTTTTTGTTACAATATTTTGTGCCTTTGCAATAGCAGCACTATCTTGGGCATTAAACTCTACAACCAATTCCTTAATTGCTACAAAATGTTCAGCATAAAACATTGCCGCTTCCAACCAAGTTCCCCACCTAGTCAACACTGGTTCGGGAGGTAAAGGTACATTCGGCAATTTTTCCCTGTACAACTGAACTCGTAGGGGACTTTTGACAAATATTTTTTTAATTGTACTAATTAGTAGATTTACATCAGAAAATTCACATCTAATATGTTCAGCTACTCTGTTACATCCATGAGCTAAACAACTCACGTGAACTAAATTTTTATAAATTGTTTTAAATTGCTGCCCGGCTTTAACCATGTAAGGGGCAGCATCTGATACCATAAGTAAAATTTTTTCAGTAGGAACTACATTAGGTGAGAAAAATTTCATAAAACATTCATTAACAGATCTTAAAATACTTAAATGATTAGTTTTGTCTAACTGTGCACAGGCTATTAAATAAGATTCACTAGGTTTATCTTCCCGCAAAGACCCTATTAACAAATTTACAATGTAACGCCCACAAGAATCAGTAGTTTCATCCACAATAAAATAAATATATTGATTTTCTACGATTTTCTTGACTTCTTTTAGAGTATCGTTGTAGATGCGAGGCACGTAATTTTTTCTTAACGTACTTTCATCGGGAACATTTTTCTTGGTATATTTTTCCAAAAAACTTTTAAAAATAGAATTTTGCAGTTTTTTCAAAGGTATGTTTGCACAAATCATCGCCTCGCATAAATTAGCATTAAATTCTTGTTGTTCATTAGATGAAGTCATCAACGACGGTCCACTGTCTAAGGGTAATTGAAATGTTTTCGATTCATTCATCTTCTTGCATTTTGACTTGTGTAGTTCTGTCCCGACATGTTGTGTGACCGAAAATTTTCGTTGGGTTGGTATCTACAAGAACTTGAATTTTTTTAAACTGTCTGAACTTTCAATATTCAAGAACCAAGCAAATATTTACCTAAGGAGGAAGAAAACAAACTTAAAACTTACCATTTTACTACAGGCTTTACAGAATACGCTTCCATTGGTGTAAGCAAGCTCGGGATAGCTTCTGATCCAGGAATTAACCAGGCTCGAATTGTCTTTCGGCATATTGCACTTCTCACAAACAAAAATACTTTTACGGAAGAACTAAACGTTCGCAGCAATAACCGACTAATAATCCGTGAAGAAGTGATGAAACAATATTGCAAACATGAACGCCCCACCGCATCGTTAAGAAAGTACTTGGAAATCCCTAATTCACTACTTGGAAAATTTTGCCTGCTTAAGCCCAAGAAGGGTGCAAACTAGACCCTAATTAATGCAACAACATGTTCTGACGAATTAAGAATTCAGGAAAAAATTTACTCACTTCGACACAAATTCTTTCAAATATGCATATATATGCACGTTTTTAAGAAATATGCGAAAATTGAACAAAATGCTCAAATATGCAAAATATGCATGCAATATGCATTTAGCATAGAATCCGCTCTTTATTTATCACGTTTTCGCTTTCGTCATCGCTGGAAATTAATTAAAAAAATTTCACCCTTTCCGTTTGGGCATCCGTTTTAAAATACTCCGGTCATGAAATAGTGCAAATTATCGATGCATCGGCACTTTTTTCGTGGTTTTAATTAAATAATATCTTTCAGAGATTCTATTTTTAGATAGGATGGCTTCATCTTTTATAAACGATTGCAAGCGTATTTCATCTGTTTCGCGAGAACCGTTCGAAATTATTATTTCGCGCCGTTTTGGAGAGTAGTAAAATTTCCGTCGGCGCTTGTTTCTTTTTATTGAATCAGTTGATGTGAAATACAGGTTTTTGCGAGCTAATATTTCGACGGATAGTTTAATTAATCTCACCCCTGACCTTTGACGCCATTGGAGTCTTCTTACGTCAGATTAGTACACGTTGGTCCCTGCTGATGTCACGATGGTTATGATTGTTTGCCGCCTTTCGAACATTTGTATGCACAATCCCTTTGTTAATTTGCGACGCACTTCACTGCAACCTTGGGACGTTTCCTCTGTGAACGACGTTTCGTCGGCTAATAATATGATCTCAGTCTAGTTCCTGACGTGCAGGACAAGTATGTTGTTGGTTTCTTTCCAGAATATTCTTTGTTTATCAGTTACTTCCGATCGTTTTTGTTTTTCCAGAAATCTCTTTTCGTCGGTCGTTCTTTGGCTTATTAGAAATAGATTGTTTTTATTTTGGCTCTCCTTATTTTTCTTCTTTTTCAGGAATTAGAGTATTTGTTATCTGAAGGAGCAGCGCAACGTTAATGTGGACCCGGCATTCGGAAATGCTGTCTAAATCCGGTATTATTTGCATTAGGACGTCGACATACGTCTTCACTTGCGGCTTTGGCGGCCTTTGGCTAAATTTTTGTATTGTTTAAGGCGCCTCACGCCCATATTTAACGTTTTGCTTGGACGCTTCACGCCGCCGGTAACATAGGTTTTCTTTGTTGATTAATGTACGGCTTTTTGACGGATCGCCAACAAGTTATCTTTTGTTTATTGTCAAGTTTGATTGCAACTAATATTCCGTAGCGTTTGAACATCTCTTATTAGTGATTACAAGTAAATTTTAGTTAAGCTATTTTAAAGCGCATACATATTTGATGGCATTAAGCCTGGTAGGTACATACTATAAATTTGAATTTACTCACCTTTTTCAAATCATACAGTCACAGCCGTGACGGGTAAACAGATCTCTTTTAGCATTAGTCACGCCACCTTGCGTCACAGAACGTTCCCCAAGCTACGCGATCATTCTAGTCAGTTCGAGCAAAAGAGGGCTCTGCTGTATAAGCCGTACGATCCCCCAGAAGCAGAGTTGTGAAGTTAGCGAGCAAAAGGTTCGTACCTCGAATAAATAGAAAGTACATTTTGTAAAAGTGTTATTTGATATTCAAGCTCATTACTACTGTGTTGTTTTTTTTTTAATTGTGTAAAGCGACAGCTTATAATTAAAGTATTCTGAAATTTAAACGACCATAATTAATGAAACCCCAAATTCGTAAGAATATTTTTGGTTTACTGCTTTTGATTTTGAGCTGTCGGATATTTCTTGCTGATCAATATTTGTAATTAAATTATTGTTGCATAATTTGATTAATTTCCATTTTCCTTTACCTTGATTTTCTTCTCGTCTCTGGGTAAGATTAGGTGGTGCTCGTTTTCGTCGCGTTTATTTAACTACCCCACGCCATTAATCTTGCTTCTCCTGAGGTACGTAGCAACATTTACGGATCGATCACAGTACACCGATAAAAGCAATTCACCTTTCTTCGTGAATAACAAACTCGGAGGAAAATTAACTGAATAAAATGAAATAGAAAATAAGATTGATTCCAAGAAAAATTAACTCAGCGACGAGATAAAACGCGAGCTTTTCAGTAAGCTAAAACCCACGAACTTTTGTAAAACTGTCAGCTAGAAAAGAATACAAGAATACTCAGCGATGAAATAGAACCTGAGCTTTTCAATAAGCTAAAACCTACGAACTTTTGTACAACTGTCAGCTAGAAAAGTATGAAATTCAGCGACGTGATAAAACGCTAGCTTTTCAATAAGCTAAAACCCACGAACTTTTGTAAAACTGTCAGCTAGAAAAGAATACAAGAATACTCAGCGATGGAATAGAACCTGAGCTTTTCAATAAGCTAAAACCTACGAACTTTTGTACAACTGTCAGCTAGAAAAGTATGAAATTCAGCGACGTGATAAAACGCTAGCTTTTCAATAAGCTAAAACCCACGAACTTTTGTAAAACTGTCAGCTAGAAAAGAATACAAGAATACTCAGCGATGGAATAGAACCTGAGCTTTTCAATAAGCTAAAACCTACGAACTTTTGTACAACTGTCAGCTAGAAAAGTATGAAATTCAGCGACGTGATAAAACGCTAGCTTTTCAATAAGCTAAAACCCACGAACTTTTGTAAAACTGTCAGCTAGAAAAGAATACAAGAATACTCAGCGATGAAATAGAACGCGAGCTTTTCAATAAGATAAAACCCACGAACTTTTACACAACTGTCAGTTAGAAAATTATAAGAATCTGAGATATCGCTTATGTAAGCTGGCGTCGCAAGTCTGAATGAAAGCTAATATTTCAAACTGAAATAATTAATAAATCCGATTTGCGTGCAGATATAAATCCGAATTCTACATCACTAAGGCCCGTTTTTTTTCACCTACGGATAAATATATCTGCCAGGTAGTATTCTTGGAAACTATTACAATGGTTTCCAAGGATAGTACTTGGTAGATAAATTTATCAGGAGGTGAAGAAATCGGGCATTGGTGTAACTAAATTTTTGATAACCATCGCGTCTTCCTTGAATTATTTCCACGGTTATTAACCGCAGCCAATTAAAAAAAAAAGAATAGAGAAAATTGATACTTCACTTTATTACCCAGCTTTGTTTAATTTTTATTGTTGTTTTTTAAATTATGGTAAGTAATGACGGCCATTACTATAAATTTACGGGCAATTTCCGCACGAGTTCCGTACAAAACCGCGTTTACGTAACCTTTGATGGTGTTTTGTTCGTTTTGATTCAAAATCGCAGGAAGTTAGTTGCGTTAGGTAACGAACCGGCGCACGGCGGATGGTTTTATTTGCGACTCGTTTCGCTGTTATTAAACTTTTTTGGGCGATGACGAAGACGAAGAAGAAGAAGAAGAAGAAGAAGAAGAAGAGTAATTGGGCCCCTAAATAAAATAATGCGCGCCCGCCCGTGAGGTTCTCGACCTTAGACACCACTGGCAATTTTCTTTGCGACTTATTAATTAAACCGTAGGTACGTGAACGAGTTTAAAAAAAAAACAAGAAAGATTTATTTAATAAATTAACACGTTTTATTAAATTTCGGGGAAGAGCGCATGGATCGTCTTTTCGATGACGAAACCCGAAAATGCGAGAAAGTTAATTGGAAATAAAATGAGATGTTCTTAGCTCCATCTTGGGAGCAGAGCAGGTGGAAGAGTAGTTGGCGCCCTTATGCAAAACAGTAATTGACGCCCTTTAAAAAAAAACAAATTTTCGTGAATTTATAAAGTTGTCTCAAACATATTAGTTCTTATAGAATGTGAAATCCATTGCAGAAAAAAAGTATTGTAAGTAATTCCATAGTTGCCAGATATTTTTTTTTAATTAATTTTGACAAACTTTGAACCGCTTTGAAAGATTGCTACCGATAGTAGCTCGTAACTTAAAAAATAACCATCATAGGAAAATTTCTATGTGGTTTTAGAGTCAGACAGTGTTGCCAACCGTGGCGATTTATCACCAAATGGGCGATAAACCGTAGCCACCGTTTGTTTGGTTTACTTTTTTCTACAATTCTTTTTTACTTGGCTGTGAGTAACAATTCTAAAATATGCAAAAATTAAATTTGAGAATTGACGGATTTTTTTGTTTATTTTTGCTTAAATTCAATGAGGTACGTTGACGTTTAGATAAATTTGAGCTTCAATCTAATTAATTTTTAATTTTTAACAATTTATTCATTTAATTTTTGCGCAGTTTTAAATTCTTATTTGTGTTAAATGGAGATAGGTAGAGATCACTTGGATTGGGTTGACCATTACGTTAGCTGAACTTCATTTTAATTGATTTGTAATTTTTTTTAAATATTTTCTTTCAATTTTTAATCTTCTATTTGTGTTATATGAAGTTTATTTCATGTATAAATTTTAATCTTTTTATTAAGTATTTTAAAAAATTACTTGTGCAGAATGGAGTGCAATACGCTGCAGTAATTTGAGTGAGTTCAGTTGGCCTTGAGATTTGTTAATGTTCATTTAATCCTCGTATAATATTTTTTTTACTTTTAATTTTTTTTAATGTTATTTTTAACTTGGGTTGAAGTTAGTTTGAGTACGGTTAGTTTGAGTTGACATTGAAAATCTTTTTTCGTTTAATATCTTCATTGTTTTCTTGATTTTTGTTTTTTGCTTGAGTTGAATAGTCTCGAGTTTAATTGTTGGGTCGAGTTTGCTTGATCTTCTTAATTGATCGTACTTCACTGTAATCGGTTTTTAATTATAATAGTTTTAATTCTTTGCATTTTTAATTAATAAGTAACAGGCGATAAAAATGTATTCTCACGTACAGAATTTTCTTTTAAGTTAGAACGAAAGAATAAAAAAAATACAAATTTTGCTTAGTTTCCGAGTTATCTGATTTCGAAAATAGAAACTGAAATAATTTATTATTTTAATGTAATAAGGTCTGATTTGAAAAAAAATGATGTTTAATTGATTTTTAATTTTTTCATATTTAGGTTTAATTTTTCTTATAATTTTTAATTTGTTCATTTGTGTTAGATCAAATTAGGTTGATGTAAGTTGGCTTGAGATTTGTTGAGCTTAACTCTAAATCTATAAATTTTAACATTTTTCTTGCTTTTAATTTTTTTAAATATTTTTTTAAATTTTTTTTCTTGTGTATAATGAAGAATGCGATAACATATAATAAGTTGGGCAAGTTCAGTTGACCTTGAGATGTGTTGAGATTCATTTCGTGTATAAATTTTAGATTGTTCAGATTTAAATAATTTTTTATTCGTTTTTTGATTTTTTTTTGTTTAGGTTGAATAGAATCGAATTCAGTTGTTGTTCCGTGTTTGGTTGACCTTGATATTGGTCGTTTTTATTTTTTTACATTTTTTTGCTTTTAATTTTTTGCTTCAGTTGAATACAAAATAGAGTTCAGAATGAGTTTCATTGTTCAGTTTGATTTTAACATTTTTTAATTTTTAATTTTATTTAATATATTTTTTCTTAATTTTTTACTTAGGCTGAATGGAGTTAGGTTGGGTTTACGTTGGGTGGACGCTGAATTTTTTTTTTATTTATTATCTTTAATCTTGCCGATCGTCTTTGCAACGTATTTTCTCCTTTGATTAAAATTTTTCAACTTCTGCCGATTTTTTCGAATCTCAAATCTAGCGATCTTCTTTTGTTTTTGTTTTATCGTATATTTTATCTATTTTTTTTAACTCGACGTTTTCGTCAATTGCTTTCAAATATAAATCGTTTCGTACTTGCACTTGAATCTGTCGATCTTCATTTGTTCGTACTTATTTTTTAACTTTTTGTTATTTTTTTCTTAACTGCTTAATCGTTTTTTTTTTCAATTTTTTTTACATTTTCTTACTTTAAATTTTTTGCTTCAATTGAATAAAGTTAGGTAGAGTTCAGTTTGAGTTGGATTGACTTTGAGATTTGTTTTTTTTGCTTTTAATCTTTTTTAATCTCTAATATCTCTTTTTCTAATTTTTTTTACTTAAGTCGAATGGAGTTAGGTTTACGTTTACTTCTTTTATTTTTGTTTTATCGTTTCTTTTATCGATGTTTTTGCAACGCGACGTTTTCTTCAATTGTCTTGAAATTTAAAACGTCTCGCATTTTCACTCGAATCTGTCGATCTTCTTTTGTTCGTACCTATTTTTTAAATTTTTGTTAATTTTTTTCCAAACTGCTGTTTTTAGAATTCCTGTATCTCTGTCGATCATCTTTTGTTCTGAGTTGGATTTTCAGCTTTCATAATTTTTTTCAAATTTTTATTTAAATCTGACCGTCTTCTTTTTGTTTTTATTTTTTCGTTCTCATTGTTTTTTCCCAAACTGTTTTCTGAAATTTTGTTTTCATAAAAAAAAGAAACCCATCGAGTCTTGCGTTTTTAAATCAATTTTCGAATCTGTCGTTATTCTTATATTCGTAACTATTTTTTCATTTTTGTTGATTTTTCTTAGAATTCCTGTATCTTTGTCGATCATCTTTTGTTCTTGCGCGTTTTTTCTTCAAATCGTATATACAGCTTTCGTCAATTTTTCAAATTTTTAGTCAAATCCGTCGGTCTTCTTTTGTTTTTGTTTTTTTTTTCAAAACTGTTTTCTAAAATTTAATTTTCATTAAAAAGACGCATCGTCGAGTCTTGAGTTTTTTCAAAAAATCAATTTTCGAATCTGTCGATCTTCTTTTGTTTTGATTCTATCGTTTTCATAGTTTTTTCACAAACGGTTTTGTTTTTAAGCCGAATCTCTCATTTTACTTCGAAATCTCGCGTATTTTCCGAGTTCATTTCTCATTTCTTCTTTTTAAGTTGTTTTACTATTGTTTTTACTAATATTTACTAATATTTCTTTTTCTTAATTTTTTACTTTTGATAAAGCAAATAATTATATTTGCGAAACAAGTCAAGTAAGTCAATAAATTACTCTTTTAGCTCGTTATAAAAAGTTTTTTTTTTTTTTTATTTATTTATTTCATATTCTCTTAATTTTTACTTAGGTTGAAAAAAGTTAGGTTGGGTTGACGTTGAATTTTTTTCTTTTTAATTTCTTTATTTGCTTGAGGTTTCTTTATTATTTTAATTTTTTTTTTTTGCTTGGGATAAGTAGAGTTGAGTTCAGATGTTCAGGATCGAATTTGGTTGACCTTGAGATTGATCGGGCTGCCCTTTAATTGTTTCTTTTTTTAATTAACATAATATTTTCGCGCCTCTCTTGCATCGGCGCCCTCGTGCCTTGCTTACCGCCTTCCGCCGTCGGTCCTGCTTGGGAGTGTTGCGCCAAAGAAAATTTATGATTAATTAATAATCAAAGGCGAATTCAACAAAATTTTACCTTTAAATGTACATGGAAACAACAAAAGCAGGTACATTATTGAACAAAAATTTGAACCGACAGAATTCAAAAAATAAAACGTGAAAAAGTTTCGCGCGTTTGAAAATTTTAAGGGTGTCTTCAATGTAGGCAGCCATATAAGCAGCTGTGCTCATTGAGTTGCCTATACTAAGACCACTTTTCCTCCACATCTCTATCCAATACGAACTCGTTTATACTGATAGGGGCGTCGTCTAATTGGATTTGACGCGCAGGCGCACTCGCTGGCGACTAACGAACGTGGAGGAAAACCGACCTTCCAGTCAATTTGATCCGTGCGGTGTACTTGTAACTAAAGTTAAAGCAAAACAATTCAGCGGTACGCAGAATCAAGAGTCATCTTATTATACTCTTTAAGCTGTTAAGCGAAATATATTCTGCGATTGCGATATTATTATTAAATTGACTCTCTTGAGTTGACGATGACTTCTCTTTTCCACTCGCTATTTTTAGAGGCGTGTTTACGTTCGCCTCATTGCGGCATGTATTTTTACACTGACGGCGCAGTTCTTATCGCCGAAGAAAACAAGAGGCCGCGGCGATATCGCGTTTTGAGAATCGCCAGGAGCAGATTTTACCGGATACTGTAATAATGAACTTGTGAACTTTCGAGTGCATCGCGATTTTTGTCTATCATCAGCTCTCTCGCTGCCTCGTGTTATCATCGCTGTTCATTCAGTTTCTCGGAAATATTTATTCCATGCAACGGACGTTTTGGTTATGGTCTGACGAGAAATGCGTGCCATCAAGTTCTCAATAAGAGACAATTGGAATTTAACTATGTATTCACACAGGCTTTTATGCATGTTTTCTAGGAAAATCGCGTGCATTCGTGAGTCACTCTGCATCTGGCGATCGGTCTTGCAGAGTCCTCGAAGAATTCTACTTTGTTTACATTAGCCCCGTGACTCGGTGCATCCTACAATTTCCTCGTGATGAAGAATAAATTAATTCTGCATGCAAATGGCAGTTTTTTACACTGCTATCAACAAGCGTAGCGAAATTTAGGGCAGACAGAAATCGTTTTTAGTGGACGAAGCAGAGGGGAAAAAATAATCCGTACGAAAAGAAATCGCGTTTCTAAGATTATAGGAAACCAAAGAAAAATCGAATAAAGAAGAACGAAACTTGAAAAGAAGACGAACACAAAACAAAACAAGGAAAAGACAAAAACAAGGAAAGATTGATGATCATCGTGATGATACAAAATCGAAAACTGAAAGAAAAAGAAAAGCTGTGATAATTCGTGGAAAAAAAAACAAACAGCGCGGTTACCAGATGAAACAATATTTATTTGCAACATTTTATTCTAAATTTTTTGTTTTCTTTTTAGTTTTTCTGTTTTATTGCTAGTTTCGAATGTTGCAAATATGTTTTCACGGAATTGCCAAACAAAATATTTCATTTAGAGAATGGCTGAAACCCGAAAGCTTCTTCACCTTTAATTAACGATCGCAAGGTAGCTCAAAGTCTTAAGTTTAAAAGCACGAAAGGTGGCCGGCCTTCAGCATTGCAAGGATTTCTAAGTAATTTAAATCGAAGACCCTCAAGTTTTCGCTTGGGCATTTTAAGGAGGTGAAAAAAAAAAATACAATCTCCACCATGTCAACTGAAATATAATGTTGAGATCCTGACGTAACGTAAGGATCGGAAAATTACTTTTAACATCTTAATCGAAAGCTGGGAGCGATCTTTAAATAATTTCTGAATGACAAGTCGCAAGTTTTCGCCAGAACTTTATACGGAGAACGAAATGGGGATTTTAGAACAGCATAAGTATCGGGAAATAACGTTTAATATCTTAATAAAAACCTGAGAGCGTTGTAAGGTTCTCTAAAGTAATTCTGAACTAATTAAAATCTGCAAGTTCTCGCTTAAACATTTTGAGGATTCCATTTACCGTGATAATAAGCAACGTCAGGATCGGGAAGAAAGCGTTGCTTTCATCAATGTAAAAATCTTTGAGTAATTTGTGATTGAGACCTTCAAATTTTCGATTGAACGTCTTAAAGGAGAGCAAAATAATCTGAAAGAAGTCTGGTTTTTAGCACAACATGAGGATCGGGAAAGAACTTGAAAAAAGTTTGAAAGCCGAGAACGTCACTTTCACTACTGTAAGGATCTTTAAGTAATTTTGATTATGCCCTATTGTAAGGATCTTTCAGTAATTTTGATTATTCCCTATTGTAAGGATCTTTAGGTAATTTTTGATAGAGACATTTTTCCCTTGAACTTTTGATGGAAAACAAAATAATCTGAAGTCTGAGTCAGAACAACATAAGCATCGGGAAATGCGTTTTAAGATCATAACAAAAAGCCAAAGTCATTTTTAACACGGTAATTTTCTTTGAGTAATTTTTAATTGATAGTTGCAAGCAAGTTTTCCCTTGAAAATTATGATGATTCCGTTTACCACGATACTGAACAACGTAAGGATAGGGAAATAGCTTTTAACATTTTAATAAAAAGCTGAGTTGTCACTATCAATATTGTAAGGTAGTTTAACTTTAATTTTAAACTGAGAGCTGCAAGTTTTCGCTTGAAAATTTTAACGATTCTCTTTAGCGCGATGATATTAAACTACGTAAGGATCGGAAAACAGTTTTTAACATTTTAACATCGAAAGCCAAGAGCGTCACTTTCACCATTTTAAGAATCTTCAAGTACTCTTTGATTGAGAACTGCAAGGTTGCCCTTTCACTGTTTAAAGAAAACAAAGTACTCTGAAGGAAGTCAGGATTTTAGAACAACATAAGGATCAGGAAATAACTTTTATTATCTTAATCAAAGGCTGAGAGCGTCACCTTCAACATGGTAAGGTTCTTGAAGTAATTTTTAATTGAGAGCTGCAAGTTTTCGCTTGAATATTTTATGGACTCCATTTACCGCGATACCGAACAACGTAAGTATCGGGAAACAACTTTTAACATCTTACTGAGACCTTTTCTGCTTGAACTTTTTAAGGTGAATAAAATATTCTTCACCATGTCAAATGTAAAAAGTCAGAGTTCTTTCTGCCGTGATCCTGAACAACGTAAGGATCGGGAAATAACATTTGAGAGCGTCGCTTTCAACTTTGAAAGGATCTTTGAGTAATTTTTGATTGAGATCTGGAATTTTATGAAAAGAGCAAACTCACCTTTTCCATGTCAACTGGAGGAAGTTAAGATTCCATTTACAGTAATCCTGAATAACGTAAGGATCGGAAAATAACATCTGAGAACGACGCTTCCAACATTGTAAGGATCTTTAAGAAGTTTTTGATTGGGAGCTGCAAGAATTTTATAGAGAAGAAAATAAGCTTTTCCAAGAAGCCAAGATTACATTTACGGCGATCCTGAATAACGTAAGGATCGGGAGTTAACTTTTAAGATCTTAATCAATTAAGTTCAGAGCGCCGCTTTCAATTTTGTGAAGGTTTTTGAGATGCAAGTTGTCGCTTGAACTTTTTAAGAATTCCGTTTACCGTGATACTGAGCAATGTACGTATCGAGAAAATAACCTCCAATAATCCTGAATAATGTAAGGATCGGAAAATAACGTCCAAGAGCGTCGCTTTCAACTTTGAAAGAATGTTTAAGTAATTGTTGATCGAGTGCTGCAAGTTTTCGCTAGAATTTTATAAAGAGGACAAAATAACCTCTTCCAGGAAGTCAAAAAGTCCCTTTACTGCGATCCTGAATAACGTAGGTATGTGGAAAAACTTTTAACGTCTTATTTGAAAGCCGAGATCGTCAATTTCACGATCTTTTTGCTCGAACTTTTTAGGGGGTACAATATAATCTTCACCATATCAACTGAAAGAAGTCGGCATTCTATTTACTGTGATCCTGAACAAGATAACAGTCGGGAAATAACTTCTGAGAGCGTCGCTTTCAACATTGTAAGGATCTTTAAATAATTTTTGATCGAGAGCTGCAAGTTTTCGCTGGCATTTTATGAACAGAACAAAATAGCCTTTTCCAGGAAGTCAAGATTCCATTTACTGCGATCTTGAATAACGTAAAGATCGGGAGTTCACTTTTAATATCTTAATTTAAAGCTGAGGGCGTCACTTTGAATATTGTAAAGATCATTGAGTAATTTTTCACTGAGAGCTGCTGAGCATTTTAAGAAATCCATTTACCGTGATACTGAGCAACGTAAGTATCGGGAAACAACTTTTAGCATCTTAATCGAAAGCCAAGAACGTTAATTTCGCGATCTTTTCGCTCGAACCTTTCAGGAGGAACAAAATAATCTACACCACGTCAACTGAAAGCTTTCGAGATTGTATTTCCGCGACCCTGAACAACGTAAGGATCGGGAAACAATATCTGAAAGTCCTCGCTAGAATTTTATAAAGTGAACAAAATAGCCTATTTAATGTCAATTGAAAGAAGTCAAGACTCCATTTACTGCGAGTCTGAATAACGTCGTAAAGATCGGGAGGCAACTTTCAATATCTTAATCAAAAACTCAAAGCGTCACTTTTAATATTTAAAGATCTTCGAGTAGCTTGAATGTTTTAAGGAATCCGTGTACCGTGATACCGAGCAACGTAAGTATCGGGAAAGAACTTTTAACATCTTATTGGAAAGCCGCGAGCGTCAGTTATTTTAACTCGAATTTTTAGGGGGAACAAAATAATCTTCATCAACTGAAAGAAGTTGCGATTCCATTTGTGATACTGAGCAACGTAAGTATAGGGAAACAACTTTTAACATCTTAATCGAAAACTGAGAGATCTTTGCGCTCGAACCTTTTAGGGGAAACAAAATAATCTTCGCCATGTCAAGTGAAAGAAGTGGCGACTCCATCTGCCGTGATGTGAAGCAACGTAAGTATCGGGAAACGACTTGTAATATCTTAATCGAAAGCCGAGGGCGTCAGTTTCATAATCTTTTCGCTTAAACTTTTTAAGGGAAACAAAATAATCTTCGCCATGTCAACTGAAAGAAGTCAGGAGTGTATTCACCGTGATCCTGAACAAAGTTATGATCGGGAAACAACTTTTAACATCTCAGTCGAAAGCTGAGGGCATCAATTTCACAATCTTTTCGCTCGATATGTTTAGGAGGAGCAAAATCATTTTCGCCATGTCATCTAAAAGAAGTCGGGATTCTATTTACAATGATGTTTAGCAACGTAAGTGTCGGGAAGCAACCTGCATCATCTTAATCGAAATGTGAGAATGTCAATAACACGATGTTTTCTCTCGAATTTCTTACTTGGAACAAAATAATCTTCGCCATGTCAACTGAAAGAAGTCAGGAATGTATTTACCGTGATCCTGAACAAAGTAAGGATCGGGAAACAACTTTTAACATCTCAGTCGAAACCTGAGGGCGTCAATTTCACGTTCTTTTCGCTCGGTATGTTTAGGAGGAGCAAAATAATCTTCGCCATGTAAAACTAAAAGAAGTCGGGATTCTATTTACCGTGATGTTGAGCAACGTAAGTGTCGGGAAGCAACCTGTAACATCTTAATCGAAAGCTGAGAGTGTCAATTACACAGTCTTTTCTCTCGAACTTCTTATGGGGAACAAAGTAAGCTTTCCCATGTCAACTGAAAGTAAAGTAAGGATCGGGAAACAACTTTTAACATCTTAGTCGAAAGCTGAGGGCGCCAATTTCTCGATCTTTTCGCTCGATATGTTTAGGGGGAACAAAATAATCTTTGCCATGTCAACTGAAAGAAGTCGGGAGTTTATGTGATGGTAAGCAATATAAATATCGGGAAACAACTTGTAACATCTTAATCAAAGCTAAGAGCGTCAATTTTACGATTCTTAGATCTGAAGATCCGAAAGATCTGTTTTGAAAGAAGTCGAGATTCTATTTAGCGTGATCCTGAAGAACGTAAGGATCGGGAAATAACATCTGAGAGTGTCATTTTTGATATTGTAAGAATCTCCGAGTATTTCTTTGACTCACCGTGATCCTGAACATTGTAAGGACCGCAAAGTAATTTTTAACATTGTCGGTGGCGATGGAAAACGGGGGTGCGGAAACGTTCCTCAGCGTCCTCATGACCGCGAGGGCGACGGTCCCGACGACCATGACGGCGACGACTATCGTCAGCTCTAGTTTGGTGTACATCGAAAGCCGAGGGCGTCAGTTTCATAATCTTTTCGCTTAAACTTTTTAGGGGCAACAAAATAATCTTCGCCATGTCAACTGAAAGAAGTCAGGAGTGTATTCACCGTGATCCTGAACAAAGTTAGGATCGGGAAACAACTTTTAACATCTCAGTCGAAACCTAAGGGCGTCAGTTTCACGTTCTTTTCGCTCGGTATGTTTAGGAGGAGCAAAATAATCTTCGCCATGTCAACTAAAAGAAGTCGGGATTCTATTTATCGTGATATTGAGCAACGTAAGTGTCGGGAAGCAACCTATAACATCTTAACCGAAAGCTGAGAGTGTCAATTACACAGTCTTTTCTCTCGAACTTCTTATGGGGAACAAATTAAGCTTTCCCATGTCAACTGAAAGTAAAGTAAGGATCGGGAAACAACTTTTAACATCTTAGTCGAAAGCTGAGGGCGCCAATTTCTCGATCTTTTCGCTCGATATGTTTAGGGGGAACAAAATAATCTTTGCCATGTCAACTGAAAGAAGTCGGGGGTTTATGTGATGGTGAGCAACGTAAGTATCGGGAAACAACTTGTAACATCTTAATCAAAGCTAAGAGCGTCAATTTTACGATTCTTAGATCTGAAGATCCGAAAGATCTGTTTTGAAAGAAGTCGAGATTCTATTTAGCGTGATCCTGAAGAACGTAAGGATCGGGAAATAACATCTGAGAGTGTCATTTTTGATATTGTAAGAATCTCCGATTATTTCTTTGACTCACCGTGATCCTGAACATTGTAAGGACCGCAAAGTAATCTTTAACATTGTCGGTGGCGATGGAAAACGGGGGTGCGGAAACGTTCCTCAGCGTTCTCATGACCGCGAGGGCGACGGTCCCGACGACCATGACGGCGACGACCGTCGTCAGCTCTAGTTTGGTGTACATGTCCAAAATATTCCAGGGGCCTCTCCAACCGTTCACGCACACAAACGCGAAGCAAATCGTGTAGAGGCGCGAGACGACGTAGTAGATGAGCCTGCTCCTGTCCGGATGCAGGTACTTTTCGAAACCGTGCTGACACAGGGCGAAAATTAAGTGTCCCGCCACGCCAATCACCGACGAAATAACCGCACTCAACAGTTTGTCGGTCGGGTAAACGTACATACCCATCAATTCCCAGACGCTCCTCCAGTAACCGACGACGGCCGGCGCGACGACCAGCGACGAGAACACGCTGTCCAAGACGCACAAAAAGGCATAATGCGTCGGGCTTCCCCCCTTGAGCGTGTCGGTGATTCCCACCGTGCTGCCCCGCATTTTTTTTCCGCCGAAAACTCGGCGGGTGAGTTTTCCTTTTTCCGCGCGCGCGCCCGCGATTTACATAGTAGCTGGACGAAAACTATTAAGCACTATGTTGTTGGCCGTGTACTGTCCTCCTCCATTATTAGCGCGATATATGGACACCCTCGCCGTAGAGGGGACACCACGTGATTCACGTCAAATAAGATGTTGACAAACTATTACCGCCGCCGCCGCCGCCGCCGCCTTATCATGCATTCAGCAGACAGTTCTTCTTCGGGTTTATCAGTGCTGCTATGTACATACATGTGAATGGAATGTTTATAATAAATTCAATGCACTTTGGCGACGACGCGAAAAAGATTCCACGCATTCGGCGTACAATCGTAATCATCGTCGAAAATAATTCATCATAAATTAATCATAATGTGCCGGCTGCTAATTGTGAGATTCCTTTTTTTTTTCGTCAAGGATGCCGTTTGATTAATTCGACACGCACGATTTGGTTCGCCTCAAGAAACGCGAAGGCCTTTATTAAAGTTTTACACCTTGGAAGATTTTTCTTTCTTTCGAGGCAAGGCGACTTCAAAAACTTCCGACGAGGAACCGATTCGTACCAGCAGCCTTGCGAATAAGGCAATTTAAAAAATTTATTACGCGTTCGATTTTATCAAGATTTCGTTTTCAATTATTATATTTGTTTATTCGAACTGAGAATACGTGTGGTTCGCTTTTGATCCAAAAGCAGAATCATAGCGGGCGCTCGTGCAGGGAGTTCTCGAAAAAGAAAAATCGGGAAATTTTTGGAATGTCAGGTTATCAATAAACTTGTGGAACTCAGAGTCCTGTTTGGCATTGGAAAAGAAAATGTATGGTAGAAATTTTAAGTGATTACTGAAAAGAATTTGTCGGCCATAAAAAGTCGCTTTAAAAACGAACGCAAAATTCAATCTCTTCAACTAATTTATTTTTAAATGAAAGTGAATTTAAAACATCCTCAGAGAGAAAAGTTTCCTTTAACACCTTTTTTTTTTTTGTAAATTCTACAAATATAAAAATAATGTGACACAAAAATATTTAATGAAGAAAAGAATTCTACACTGGCTCTGAGAAACTTCGGCCTTCAGATTGATCTGCAATTTGAATTAATTACGAAAAAGAAAACCTAAAATGTATTTAACATATCAACTGAAAGTATTTGGGATTTTATTTGGGGGTAATTTTGAACAACATAAGGAACTCTAGTTTGTGAGAGATTTTTTGAAAACAAGAAAATATTTGAAATTTCGTTTCACTTCTAAGATGTTTTTCTATTAATTTTTGCTTTTTTAATGCGTTTCATTGAAGACTATGATTGAAGAAAATACGTGGAGCCATCTGTGAGCCTTCTAACGAACTAGACCGACAGATTTCTGGCCCTGTAAATCGAATCGAATAATTTGAATCGATTCAGATCCTGTGTGTTAAATATCGATTCGTGTCCAGCAAAAAAAGAATCGATTTATACAAGGTGATTTATTAGCTCGCTGACAAACTTTGCCAAATTAAAGCTCATAATTAAAAAAAAATCGTTGGTTAGATTTTATTCATTTAAGGAAATAGAAGACTTTACTTTTAATTTTCAAAATCACTTAAATATACAGGGAGATTCAGGCAACACTTTCATTAGAAGTTTACAGACTTCCTCTTTGAATTTCTATTTCATATTTTGCGGTTATAAGTTAGCGATAATGATCTATTAAAATATAATATTTCCAACTTTCGGACACTTACACTTGTACCGGAAGTTGCTGTCAACTTTCTTATTTTAAATGAAATACCCCATTTTTTATTGCATTTCTGAAATCTTCATGAAATTCTAAAAAGATTTTGTGTAACATGTGATACAAGAAAAATTAGCCGTTTTAGAGATATTTCCATTTTTTAAAAAAAGTTCAAAGTTGCATTACCTTGTTTATGATGCTGCCATCTTTGTGTAACAAAAGCCCTAATTTCAACTTTTGGCCTGTAGTAGGCTGTGCTGATAAGCTTTCATGTCATACCTAATTTTACACAAAATCGTTTACGGGCTGGTTAAAAAGTAACTTCTATTCAAACTGATTTCAACTGTCGAAAAGTCATGTTCCTTAAATAGAACACCCAGTATTTTTTATACTATAAGAATCAGAATTAAATGTTCTTTCGAACTGTATTAGCATTCCCTATACCCATCTCTTACCTTTCTCTTTCTATTCATGATTTTCTCTTTGACACATCAATTTTTTCACTTTTCAGTATTATTCCTGAATGGTGTGCTATGAAAATTTAACAAACAGGTTTTTTAAATTAATTTCTGACTGTAATTTCAATTTCATTTTAAAAACCGACAAATAATATTTAAATACACATCTATCATCTGAACTTTTTGTTTACATATGTCGCATGTATTAGAATTCTTGGTATGACTATTTACACATTTACAAGGAGAAATTTACACTTACAATACAACATTTTATGAAAACTAATAAATAAATCAGAAATATTAAAAATAATACTCAAATTGTTGGTCATAATATTGGCTCTAAGTTTTCCTCAGCTATTATTTATTAGTAATAACTTTCTACTGTATCTAAGTAATAACGCATTTTCCTCGATATAACAACTTTTTTTTCTTAACTTCTTGAATTGTTTATCATTAAATATCTTTAATATGTCTGTGTTTGATTAATCATTTTTTGGTTCTTCGTAGCGATTAAATTGTTTTTTTTAATTCCTACTAGACGGATGATTTCAAAATTATAATTTCTCTAGTTTTCATATTTAAAAATAATACCGAAAAATGGAAAAAAAATACGTGTTAAAAAGAAATCATCGATAACGAGTGAACTATAAGAGATAGGTATAGGGAATGCTAATACAGGACGAAAGAACATTTAATCCTGAGTCATATGGTATAAAAATATACTAGGTGTTCCATTTAAAAAACATGACTTTTCGACAGTTGAAATTAGTTCGAATAGAAGTTACTTTTCAACCAGCCTGTAAGTAATCAAGTGCAAAACAGGACACGATCTGAAAGAATGTTACTGTAGCCTACTACAGGCCAAAAATGGGCATCATGGTTTTTGTTGCACAAAGATGGCAGTATCATAACCAAGGTTCTGCAAGTCTGAGTTATTTTTAAAAAATTTAAATATCTCGGAAATGGTTAATTTTTCTTGAATGACATGTTGCACAAAATATTTTTAGATTTTTATGAAGATTTCAAAGATGCATTAAAAATTGGGGTAATCCATTTAAAATAAGAAAGTTAACAGCAACGTCCGGTATAAGCGGAAGTGTGCGAAATTTGAAAATATTATATTTTGATAGATCCATATCGTTAACTTATAACCGCAAAATATGAAACAGAAATTCAAAGGAGAAGTCCGTAAACTTTTAATGAAAGGGTTGCCTGAATCTCCCTGTATAAATTGCTCAAAATTCAAAATCACATTCGCCTCCAGCTTTAGTGAAAAAATCTAGTTCATCATTATAAGATGAACTAGATTTTTGCACTTGAACAAAGAGGTTCAGACTTATTTATTTGTTCTTTTACACCTTTACAGTATGCAGTAATAAAAGTATAGGTACATAAATTCAATGTATACATAATATTCATAAATACAGTGATGTTATGTTCTAGGTATTTCAATTTTTTTTTGGTCTTTTAAGTCTCTTTAGCTTTTCTATTATTTTTCAAAATCAAAATCAATCAAAATTAAGCCCAACCAATCTCAAAGTCAACCCAAACAAGAAAAAGTGAAAGCCGAACATTTTTAAAAAAATCAACGAAAATTACGACCAATCCAACGATCAACCCAAGAAAAAATGTATTAAGATTAAGCCCCCAACTCGTCGATATTCTTTTGGTTCTTGTTCGTTACGTCGTGCGTATTTCGATAACTTTTGTGTCAGTCCTCTACAAAAAAATAAATAAAAAAATCAACGAATATTTTAGGCATGCTGAGATATTTTGTAAAAAGATGCATATTAGTGCATTTATCTGCAATTTTTCAGATCTATTTCTTTTTAATTTACTTTCAGGCTGAAATCTTGAAAGTCTACGTAGAATATTTGCAGATAATAAACTAAACACTTTTTTACAAAACCTACATTCGATTTGCGCTTTAATTCAATTCGTTTGAAGCTCTTCAAAATTTTGAATTTACGTGAACTTCGAGAAAGAAACGAAGCATTTCATATTTCATTTTTATGTTTACAGCCCGACCGGATCTAGGGTTTTTATAATACGATAATATATACTATATGTACAGATTGCACATATTTAAATTCATAGGTACTATCGTTAACTTTGTTTATGAAAGCTAAAAATTCTGTTAAAATAGTAAACTAGTAGCGTTTTTCAGGCAGACTGTGATGATACAATCAGAAAAGCAACTGAACATCTCATTTAAAAGATAAACTTTAGGAAGAAAAAAAAACATTTTCATATCGTCGTACCAAATTATTATTCTATTAACAGTTCGTGATTTATATTTTGTTAGAAATTTTTTTATAAGAAAGTTGTCTTTATTGCTCGCGGACTTTATAGTACATACTTTAATTTACAAGATATCGTTGTCATAATCAAAACATCATCTTCAATTTTGGATTTATCGAGATCATTCAATAACAGCCTTTTATTGTAAAATTCATTTGTATAGGGTGTCCCAAATCTCTGGAAAAGTCCAAAAATGCCTTCTTAAATACATTTTATCAAGAAAAGGTCTTAACAAAAGCTGTGTAGGTTTTCATTCCGCATAATGTACAATTATTTTCAAATATACAGGTTGTTCATTTAATAAGTTACAAACCTAACTTATTATTTTTTAAATGAAACACTATATATTTTATTGCAGTTTCGGTTAGCACTTGAAGAGATGATAAAAATGATATAACATTATACTTACTTATTTTTAGTATTTACAGAGTTATTTTTAATTTCATGCAAAAAATGGGTCAAAATATTTCTAAATCTCTCTACTTTATAATATTCATCATTTTCATAAACCTAGCGACTATCAACAACACTACGATTTTTTTCAAATGGAACACCTATATATTATAGTATATTTGGATATATGGTCTGAAGATTGATAACTTGTGAGTTATTATCATTTCTCTACAATCAAATGAAGAAACGTGCTGTATAATATTTTTATTTGTCTCAGAAATATTTTATCTGCTGTATCATTCAAGATATTTACCTAAACACTTTAGTTTTGTTCAAATTAACAATTTCTTTGTCATTGTTGTAGCGGTTACAATAAAATTTGGAATAAATACAGGAACTGAACAATTTTCACTACATAATTTCAATTACACTATGAAAATGAATGGAAAGAATCTATTTACAGTGTAAAAAATTCTATTATTTTGAAGCTGCATATCAAAGAAACAAATTGAATCTTACCACTTTTTACACATTAACTAAGAAAAGCAAAATGTCACAAATAGGTTTAAAAAATCATAAAACTTTAAACTATTGAAAAAAAATTTAAAAGAAACTCTGCCATATTGCTAAACACGCATTTTCTTCTCATTGCATGTGCCGAGTACATCTGTATATTCTTGTTTCTTTACATATCCCCATAAATTAAGAATAGTACAGGTGAAAACAGTTTAGTAATAGTTTTTTGAAATTTATTTCATACTAATATTAGATTATATCTTTTTATGCGTATTTCAACAGGTATGCTGCTATTTTCAATCATCCACACGCGCACACTCTTTGGTTGGTATTAGCCAGAGGATATTCTCATTGAATCTCCAATAGAAATGAAGATGGTGGCGTGGCTGTCGAAATACATATCTACGATTATAAACAAATTATATTAATTAATATTTTTTCATTTGTTTGCTCGTATCCCCATAAAAGAAGTCGAGAGACAAATCTGGTAACCATGGAGATCACTTCAAAGCATTACCACGTTCTAACCAGCGATTATCCAACCGATACTTAATGTGTTCTTACATGACAGGAATTATCTGAAAAGAACCGTTCTGTTACTGATTTTATTTATTTATTTTCATTTAAATCACTAAAAGTACGATAAACTGTATGGATAAATATCTTAAATGATTCTGGGGCGAATGAAAATATTATACAGCACGTTCCATAAGTTGATTATAAAGAAGTGACAATAACTCACGAGTTATAATCCTAAGACCGTAGAATATGGTATGGTTGGAAAGCTCGTAGAAAGCACTATCCAAATATACTATAATATATAGGGTGTTCCATTTGAAGAAATGACTAATTTTACAATACGCGAACTGAAGTTGTTGATAGTCGCTATGATTTTAAATATATAATGAAATATATAGTGTTCCATTTAAAAAATAATAAGTTAGGTTTGTAACTTAATAAATGAACAACCTGTATATTTGAAAATAATTTTAGATTATGAGCAATGAAAATCTACACAACTTTTGTTAAGACCTTTTCTTGATAATAAGAATTTAAAGAGGCATTTTTGGACTTTACCAGAGTTTTGAGACACCTTGTACTGTCCAGTCGTGAACTGCAACTGCAACAACTAGATTTCTGTGAACTTTAATAAGGTTTTAAGGGCAAGGTTTGCATGTAGGGGATGCATCTTAACGTAGATGAGTATTTACACGTTTCACAGCTTCTTTTGTTGCTTCTTCCGTGCAGAATTACGATCTAAAGTAGTAAATAAGTGCATTTTTATTGCACGAAGCAAGGTGCGCAAATATAGTTCGCTTACAGACGAACAAAAAATTATAAGTTCAACTTGTTTGGCGCAGAAATTTAAATATGTAAATATAAATTCACTGTTTTATTATAAAAATAATCAGTAGCATCAATTATATTTTCTAAAAATACTATTCATAAAAATATTCTAATTCGGCGCCCCTCGAAATTCTAAAAGTTGAATTTAATATTAAATTAATAAATTCAGCAATTTTTTTAAATCAATTTTCAGAATTTAAGTTTATCGAAGCTGATAGACTCGAAATAATTTAGAAAACATTAATGGGTTCAATGTTAGTGGGGTTAATTGATCTTGAACGAAACGAACGCGTAAATTCCTTTTAAAATCGTTCCAAATCATGTGTAAATAGAAAACAAAATTGTTACCTCTGTTATTTAATTAAAAGATAATTGTAGGATTTGTTTCGTATTCAAATTCGAATATTTTATTTTCTACTTTTTACAAATATCATTGCAATTCTTAACAATATTTTTTATCATGACCGCCTTATAACTAATCCAATAAACGCGAACTTAATATCTAATTGTAGGTATATGTATTCAAAATCCTATGTTAGTAATTTTTTTTAAATTTATAATGCATGTACGCTTATCTATGCATAATTTTTTGCATATTCGTGCATATGTTAAGGCATATTCTAGTCAAAAAGACTTGCATACAGATGTGAATATTTTCTTCATTTCGGCTTCCACCTAATCCCAGTTTTAGTTATAATACATACAAATGCAATTCTAAATATGATTTTTCATGGTCTCGACATCCATAGGAGACTCACTAAACACATCTCTACTCTGACGTAAAAAAAAAATAATGAAATCAGACGGAAGATTTAGCTAGCAATTCAAAATGCCTCGTCATTCTGTTTATTGAAATATTTATTAAAAAGCAAACGTGTTTAATTAAAGTTTAAATTGCAATGAAATGTTAAACACGTAAACAATAATTTATTTGTTATTTACTATTTGCGCCAAGGGAGGCTGAGCCTGCCCTGGAAAGTTTAATGATAGAACGTACAGCCGCTTGTCCTGCTAGAAGCGCTTCTGGAAGTACTTTTGTACAGAGACGATGTCCTGCTGGCAAGACAATATCTTGTATATGACTGTATCCTTCTGGAAGGAAGGTTTTTTCTTCTGGCAGTACCGAGTCAAAATGGCGATCGATACAGCGACATCTTACTATCGCTTTTTGACCTAACATTGCAGTAGGATAGACAAATTGAAGCGGGATTTGCTCCTAATGAGTCCCCCATGCAAGGCGGCCATGCTTGCTGTCATCATTCTTACATCGCATTTGCGAATAAATTGGGCAAGTCGTTTTTGGTCTGCAGTGGGAATGTCGAGCTACGTTTCTGCTGAAGAAGCCCCAAGCAGGGCTGAAACAGCTGTCCAGAGGCTGCTCGAGGTTCTCACTGCAATCAAAAACGATTTGCACAAATTTTTTCTACAAATTTTATTGTTCATAATAAGTACAAAAACGTGAAATTAACAAACGAGATGAAGTTACTGATATAAGATGTAACAATGTATTATTTTTACATATAATTTTTAAGCAGGAATCCCATGCTGAATATGGTACGTGAAACAATTTCTTCCCGTGGTTGGTGCGCACATAACTGACCGATCTCCACAAGAACTGCACCTATAGCTTGCTTTTTGTTGTCTTTTGTGAATGCGGCTGCAAATAATGCATTTTCTTTGGACTCTCACCCTCTCATCATCTCGACTCAAAGGAATAAGTACATGGTCCCCATTAAGTAACTCTTGCTGAAGACAAACTTGTTGAGGCTACCTCGTCACCTAAATTAGCAACTTGTCTGTTATTATCCCAAGTATTGTGGATTAACTGCAATGCTAGCGACTCAGTGAAATGTGAATGCTTGATAGTGGCATCTTTTCTGAAATATTTAAATGCCAGGTAGGTATTAGTTTCAATAATCCAAATAGACTCGCAAACATACGATGGTGCCACTTTTGAGTATTCCATATTTCCTCTAGAACTAGACCGCTTTGACGTCTGTGATTGTGTACATCAATGGAAGGTGCTCCGTCAAAATATTCCTCGACGATTTTAAGTCTAGGAACTTCTTTTATAATAATTCTACCTGATTCGTCAGTTCTACGTTTCTTTACTGGTAGCCCTTCTAATATAGTACTGCATGAACCAATAAAGGTATGCACTTTCTTGTCTCTCCATGCAACGCATGTCAGATTCACATCATCAATTTTTGCTGTAGCAATTGCACATTTACCTCGTTCAGAGGGACACCGTCTTCAAGCTTCTGCTATTGGATAATTTTTTGTAGCGGTTTTGATGATACCAAGAAAATACAGTCCTGTCTTATGAAGCTGGATGGCTGTTTTTGCGGATGCAAACCAGGAGTCACCCACGACTATCCTACCAGAACCATGCCAAGGACGTGTCATCCGTAATGTAGTTGCAGTGCCTGCACCAAACTCTTGTTGGAATTCCTTTTGTTGCATTGCTGTTTTGCCTTCGTTAATTTCAATTGCTATCATAATGCCAGATTGAACGTCGGCCAAAGTCTTGCATTCGCACCCAACGCCTTTTGGTTTGCGTTTTATTTTTATCACGGCAGGCATGCCATCCTTTTCATTATGGAGTCCTTTGCCGTATCATGCGAACATAGATTCGTCTGTGGTAAGTTTGTATCCTGGAGTGAAAATATCTCTCCACTTTGACGTGGTCATATCAAAAAATGGACGAACATGGTATCATTTATCGTCCGGTTCTTCGTTAGCAGGCATTGCAAACGCCATGCATCCCAGTATCTCTTCAAAGCGATGAAGGCCCATTCCAAATCTTTAGCCGAACGCTGGAGCTGGGAAGAGACCCGATTCAGTCGACCAATAGTCGCGGCGGCTATGAAGAACATTGATCGTCATTGCATACATGATTCCTATTGCTTTAAAAAATTCGCCTTTGGTTATTAGTCTTCGGCGTTCTCTAAGATGCGCGTTTGTGCATTGTAAAATGAGATCTAAATCTTCAGAGGGAAAAAATGCCATCCAAAACTCATGTTCTTTCATGGACTGAATATTCCTTACCTGAAGTTCAGGCTTGAAATGGGTATCCTTATAAGTACTGATTTCGACAGAGCTACCAAATTCCCACAAACTACCATGTACTGTTACAGTATTTGTATATTGATTTTGGTGCTTGCTGTCTCTGCTAATATCATCGTCCCTCGTTTGGATAAGAGAACTATTTATATTTTGATCCTCCGTGTCACTTTCTGATTCACTTGTCGATAAGTCACTGTCAGAAGAGTTTAATTCAGCTACTGGGCTAGAAGCAGATAAAAGAGCTTGACTGTATTTGCGTTTCCCGTTGTTTTTATTCCTTCGTGAAACGTCACCATCAGAACCTAAAATTATTTTTTATAATTTTTTTGGTAGTATTATATACATTTCATATAATTTCATACAATTTATATAAAAACAGTACTTTTCATATAAATAAATCTACCTGTACTACATGCTGCAGAATTTTCAATTCGCAGTACACTGCAGGCAACTTTGGTTGTGTGACTGTCTATATCCCATTTCACTGAAGCACACATAGACGCTTTAAATACTTTTTGGCAAGTTCCATAACATCTTGCACTATTCCAGTTTTCCCCAAATTCACTTTGACTCCAAGGATGATCATTTTTCTGATCAAAAATTGTGGCTAATGCCGATACACGATCGCCAACGGACACCATTTTGCAAGATCTGACTAGACAAACTGTACAGCTTGCACAATACATAACTTTCCGAAGAAAACACATAGAAACTTCATTCAAAAATGCGCTGATTCCTTATTTCTTTACCTACATAACAAGCTGTAATGCCGTCCTGCTGGCAGTACGCAAAGTACTCAAACATCTCGATTTCTAGCGTCCTCAAATGAGTCGATCCGGTCCTTCTGGAAGGACGCTGTACGCTCTATCATTAAAGCCTGCCCTAGGACGCGACGGGCCAACCTGACATGAAATAACACATACTGTTACGACTCCGGTGTTCAGAAATAATAGTCGTTAATTATTTCAAACATTTTAATAAAACAGTCACGCTCTCCCCACTCTCGATTTCTTGGAAGAATCGTAATTTCATTGATAGTCCGGCAAATAAATACAACTGTTGCAGCTGGGTGGTGGGAGTACGCTTTCCCGCTGGTGCGTGTCCTTGGTGTAAGCTATGCGTGAGTACTCCCGCTAACGCACCGACGCCAGTAATCATTTTATTAAAATTATTTTTATGGAATCTTGTAAGTAAATTTATTGTATATTATATATACATTCATTCAAAGACTTATAAGCTCTCGGGCAATGCAAATCGCCTCCATTCTTCATCAAAAACCTCAATTTCGCCGTTCACTGGTTATAATACATACAAATGCAATCCTAAATATGATTTTTCATGGTCTCGACGTCCATAGGAGACTCACTAAACACATCTCTATTCTGACGTAAAAAAAAAATAATGAAATCAGGCGGAAGATTTAGCTAGCAATTCAAAACGCCTCGTCATTCTGTTTATTGAAATAACTATTAACAAGCAAACGTGTTTAATTAAAGTTTAAATTGCAATGAAATGTTAAACACGTAAACAATAATTTATTTGTTATTTGCTATTTGCGCTAAGGGAGGCCGAGCCCGCCCTGGAAAGTTTGAAGCCTGCCCTAGGACGCGACGGGCCAACCTGACATGAAATAACACATACTGTTACGACTCCGGTGTTCAGAAATAATAGTGGTTAATTATTTCAAACATTTTAATAAAACAGTCACGCTCTCCCCACTCTCGATTTCTTGGAAGAATCGTAATTTCATTGATAGACCGGCAAATAAATACAACTGTCGCAGCTAGGTGGTTGGAGTACGCTTGGTGTAAGCTATGCGTGAGTACTCCCGCTAACGCACCGACGCCAGTTATCTCAAACTTTGTAGACTGTTGCAAATATGTATTTGACAACTCGCTTGCGGGGTGTGTCGAAGAAAATGAACGCTGTTTTATTGATAAAGTTGAAATTAGCGAGTTTTGCTTTTATTTACGCGCAAAGTGTTTCTTTTTTTTTTTCACACCACACCGTTGCTTGCCAGCTTAATGTTTCACAAGGCAACACTGGAAGTGATCTTTCAATTTGCGAACAGATAATATCTATTGAGTAATTTAAATGTAAAAAAAAAACTAAGCAATCTTTGTTTCAAGTAACACAAGAATACAATTATATTGAATGTTATTATTTGATGCTTTAATAATTTATCTTTGATGTGTTTTTCATTTGCAGAGTATTTTAAAAATTCGCTAAAGTGTTAGAATAAAAACTTATAAAGCTAGCCCCACACTTCGAGTCTGCCTACGGCCCTGCGGAATATCCATTACAAAATATGTCTGTAGGAGTTTTCGTCCTTAAAAATAATTTCACTTATATCATTTTAAAATATTTTCAAGAGCTTCAAATTTTAAATGCGTATAATTCAGGTGTCAAGTATAAATAAGAAATGCAAAGGAAATGAAGTTATCGAACGAACATTCCAGTCAGAGACGCCGTTATACAGGGCGTATAACAATCGTAAATAAATTGTTACGACTCTTCTTTTCCAACTTGTAAAGGTTACTATTTATCCTACTTGCTTTATTCTCATTAAATTAACAAAGTCGTAATATACGAGGGAGTTCTGATAAGTTCTTGACTTGCCTTTCAACGCCACATTACTTCAAAAGAAATTTTTATTTATTTAACTAATCTCCTTTGAGACTTACACGTTCAGTAGAACATCAATAAAATAATTCTAAGCCCTTTGGCTACATGTATGGCCCCATGGAACAAGCTGATATGCCACTTGAGTCGAATTTTACGTAACAGTTCTTTTAAGACTATAAAGACATAAATATTTTTTTAACTAATGTTCAACATATTCCAAACTCATTATCACAACATACCCAAGCTCATTATATCAAGCCTCGAAATCTGAAAATGTTGACGTATCAGCTATTTCAACGTCCATCGTGTTCAAACTGAATTTCCTTTCAATTATGTGTTTATTTATTTACATCAGCAACCAAGGAAAGTGTAACGATCATGTCGTGACAGGTGAAAGAAACTAATGCTCGTAATTATCGCTATTGTCTTACACGTAATTGTCACTTGTCGGTCCAAGAACCACAACGCCGACCGACGCACTTTCCAGAAAGCCTTGCCGAAACAGTCGACTTTACAGCACCATGAAGAAGACGAGCAAGTTTTCCAACTCAAATCCCGACCTGCATCTACAGAGTGATCACAAAAGAACTAAATGGCTGATTCAATCCGTCATCATCTTGTTGTTACTCTCGATCACGACCGCCACGATCATGGTAAGATTTTACGATGATTATTGAACACTCTTTGCATTTAAATAAGGGTAATTTTGTCTGATAGCGTTTTCGATTCATCGCTCTAGCGAGTTTCCATCTTATTTTAACCCTGTTACGAACAATAGGGTGCGACCGATGGGGCGCAACTGATCGGGCGCGCGGCACTAAGGCGTGAAAACACTAGGGCGCGAAGACACTAGGGCGCCGAAATCAAATGAAAATGAAACCATAATAATGTATACCTATAATTTTTATTTAATTAACATGACAGGTAATTTTTTAAATTTTTAATTGGAGTAAGCCAAGACTTTTATAAACCAACAGTTAAAGTAAGCTATTAATGAATGAACCAGGTTTTAATTAATTCAATTTAAATTATCTGACAATCTGATGATTTAAATCAAAATATCACTTGTCTTATCAGAATTGACAAGAACATTTATCAAAATCATGGCTTACTTCAATTAAAAATTTTGAAAATTGACCCGTTACACGATACACCAGGTGTACACTGTGTTGTTGAATGATTGTAGATTTCTTTAACAATCATGCCTCCTGATGTATGAATGCGACCACTGTTCTTTTGTTCAAACCGCTCAAAATTACTGATCACAAGGAAGTACTCAAAACACAATAACCGTGAGTACAAATGTATGCAAAAATAACAGAAATTTTACAGGAATGACACAACGTTGAAAAGTCACTTGGTTTTCAGATGATTTGGTTATATCTTAACTGCAGCAGAAAAGTAAGGTATTTGAACTGAAATAATAGAATTTAATAGAAAATTAAAAGAAACACAAGCAGAACCTTTTTCTACCTCTGAAAGCATGTGATTTGGCATTGTAAACATTTCAACTTCAAAATTTGAAATTTACCAAATAGTTTTGACAAGTCATTAAAATCTTATTTACAACAGATAAAACAGCGACATCCTACCATCGCTTTTTGACCTGACATTGCAGTAGGTTAAACAAATTGAAGCGGATTTGCTACCTAATAAGTCCCCCATGCAAGGCGGCCATGCTTGCTCTCAAAGCATAATGAAAGTTTTACAAAATTTTGTTGCAAATCGTTTTTGATTGCAGTGAAAACCTCGAGCAGCCTTCTGTACAGCTGTTTCAGCCCTGTTTGGGGCTTCGTCAGCAGAAAAACTGAATCGTGTGAAAGTTTAAGGACGCAATGTATCTACGTAATCATGGGATAATTGACAACATTGAGTTTCCAAACAAGTTCGCGCCGTAGCGTGTTTACACTGTAGGGGACTTGCGCCTTAGCGTCGTGTCGCCCTACTAGCGGCGCCCATTTGGCCGTGCCCTGGTTTACGCGCCCAAATATCCGGATCCAATTTTAACCTAATTAATAATGCAGAAAGGAGACATTCTGAGAATGCTCTGCAGCAATCAACCAAAGACGCTATGAGAGATGAGGTTAAGTCGCTGTAAAAAAGGATAGTGGCTATGTACACCAATTATTTCAATATCCGACTAGTTGGATAAAATACGATCATTTCCGATTAGTCGTAGTAAGTAGTAAGTAGTGGTAATAAGAAGAAAAAATACACTCATCAATCACGTAATGAAAAGTATAGATTGTAATTGAAATAATATCGATGACGTCACAGTTCAAGATTATGACGTCACAAGAAAAAAAAGAGAAAACGCCAATGTCTGGCAAATAACTATCCATTTAACTTTAAACTCCAAAACATTTTTTTTGTAAAATTTATAATTATTAGGGCTTTAAGTCAGTAATGAGGAATAAGCTTTAACCAGGGTGCGTGCTTTAAATGATCGATACATTTTTTTTTAATGAATTAATTTAAAACAAATGCACATTTTGCATATGTTCGGCAACCTGACCATAATGTGATGTTTGAATAATTATCATCTAAATTAGTTTTTTAATTTTGGAGTTACACAAAATTTAACGCGCTTGCTTTTAGGTTTAATTTACAAAATTGTTTAGTCAGCATTTCACAAGTAAAGTCATCGACTCAGGCTTAATTGCCGCGGATATTTTCTAGCATGAATTGCCGACGTCTGCTTAGCTCGCAGATCAAAGTTCTCTTCGGTCGGCAACGGAACGTGCGCAAAATTAATGTTACAATAGAGGGTATTCCATGCTGACAACTGAAATCCAAGTCGTTTGAACTTACTTACAATGATGCACCAGTGCGGAGAACCACAAGTATTGTGTTATCATGGTTTTTAATTTATTGGGGTTGTCAAACAAGACAGTAGAATTATTATATTTTCAATTTGATATGTCCTTTTATTTATTTTGTTAAAAGGACAATAAAGGATACTGAACAATTAATTCAAGAGTAGCTTAGGCGTAATTGGTGACCTCGTCGCGGACAACTGAATCCCTTTTATTTGGAATATGTACATCCTGGAGACATGATGGAAGACGCCGGATGTGACTGTTTTTTTGTCTTGTTAGGTCTACTTCTGTGCTGTCATCGATGTCTGCACGCTCATTTTTTTCTTTTGATGTACTTCTAAGTATACATTCATCATCATCATCTGTTTCTGTTGTTATACTTCTATCTGTCTCTTGTTACACTTCTGTCGTCGTCATCATCTCTTGTTGCACTTCTGTCGTCATCCTCATCTCTTGTTACACTTTTGTCATCATCATCATTATCATCAGTGGTCTCGCGGAAGCAGATAAATATGCAACAGACATTGTTGTGTTTTCATAGTTTTTAATTTATTGGAGTTGTAATAACAGGACAGTTGAATTATTATATTTTTAATTTGATATATCCTTTCATGTATTTTTTTTAAAGAGAATAAACTAAAGGATGCAAAACAATTAAACCCAGAGTAGCTAGCCAATACCAGTAGATCATTCAGTTGTAAATCAGTTAGCCAGTGATTAGTAGAAATGAATACGTCGCGGCGTGTTAGTGAATATCGGTGATATATTGGCCTCGGATGAAGAGCCAAAGTACTGTCACGGTAATACAGAAACATACGTAAATAATTATATCTGCAGATGATTTGAGAAATAGTATAAATTTAACGTTTTTTTTTTTTAATGCTATTAGAAGTGTTATAAGAAGATGCGAATTATGTATTGAAAAAAAAAGATGAATAATAGTTTGAGCAACATGATGTTTATTTTTTAATAATTCACAAATTTCTGCAATTGTTTCATTAGTCTTTGGGGTCTTTAATTTATATATATTTTTTTAATTGTTCCTTATTTTATTTATTTTTTCAATATCTTGAAATTTTCTCTTAGTAAAAATTTTATGAATATAGTTGAAAAGAGGAAGAAATTTTCATATTTTGCATGAAAAATAATATCGTGTCATTAAAAAAAAAAAAAATTGTCAATGACGTCATCACTTCTTTACAGTGTAGACAAAAAGTATAATTGTTTTAGTTTCATTCTTAAGAAACAAATGTCTCATTTAACAATGCACTATACACTTTACTGGGTGTTTATGCGAAAATAAATGAGTTATAGCTTGGAGCCTTTACAATCAAACAGACTGTATATTATCCGACTAACCGGATTTGTGTCAGACTGGTCGTACACATAGCCACCACAGAATACACAGAAAGCAAACTCGGGTGGGGGGGGGGGTAAAGTTTGCGCATCCCAGACGCGCAGATACATCGGCCATGTTTTAAAATTAAATTGCACTGGCGTACCCGACATAGCCTATGCCAGTGGCGGCGTTTTATTTGCGCGTGAAATTTTGATTAACATTCTAATAGTTTCGTACTAGTTACTTACAGGCTGTTGTAAGTGTACAGGCCTTTATTCTTATTAATTGCACAATTAAATGCATTACTTTCCATGAGTAAGCGCAGGAGTGGAACGGTTTGTGCGCCAAAAAAATGTGAAAACAAAGCCTACAATTTAATTTGTTTTTCTTTACTTTTCCAAAAGATCGAGCCAGTGTACTATTGCGGCCTTGAAATTCCGCACGATTCAATTTTTCGTTGTAAATACGGTTTTTATTGACTTGTCAAAACTATTTAATCTTTTTGAATGGCAGATTTTGAAAATGCCAAATCACATGCTTTCTGAAGTAGCAGAAAGTATTGCTTATGTTTATTTTATTTTTCTGTTAAATTTTATTATTTCCGTTCTACTACCATGCGATCAATGGAATTTATAATTAGAGCAGGCTGTGATATTTTCCAAAAAGTTGGCAACACACGGCAACACACGCTTGCAGTTTGAAATTAAAAATTTAATTCATTGATAATAAACGGATTTATTTAAGGAACCTCCACTAATATTCTGAAAAAGAATTTAAACCAGCAACCAAACAAAATAAAATAACAAAATGAAGATTGTACAAACCACGAGCGTAACCTCAAACATGACAACTGTCAATTTTTTATTTATTTCTCAGTGTATCCAACCACACAGCATAAAATAGCACCAATCACAGCCTCCTCTAATTATGAATTCCGTTGACCGCCCGGTACTTACTTTTTTGCTGCAGTTAAAATATAACCAACACTCTGAAAACCTTCAAGAAGACTTTCAATGTTATGACATTAGTGTAATTTGAATGGTTGACAAAATTAAAATTTCGACAATAACAGGTTACTTGACAAAAAATCGTACGAAATTGCCGTAATGGTACTTGTAGAACTTAGAGATGGTTAGTGGCATCCAGATGTGTTGACGAAACATATACAGTATTCTCACTTGACCTGAAAAGTTGGCTTGTTTGATAATGTTCATTTATAAGTTTTGTCAATTACGTTCGTATAAATTTGTCAACATGTATTAAAGTTCTGTTTCAACTTAACTGTGCTTTCAATCATACCCACTGCAATCTCTAAGATTTGGGTTATGGGCCCAGAGAATACTCAAGAAGTGATTGGAAGTGGTTTTTCCTGTTAAGTGTAAACGAGAGAAAATAAGCGACGTAGACATATGGCAATGGCTGGTACAATAAGGATCGAAGCTTTACCTATTAACACAATTACGATACGTGGAAAATCCAGATGCAGGCGTTGTTGGTGAAGAATGATGCCTGGGTGTTCGTTGACGGTACGAAAGTCAAGCCAGAAGTTGTGGATGGCAATGTGGAAACAATTGCAGCCGAGGCGGTATGGATTGAAGGAGACAATAAAGCAAAGTCTAATAATATTATCGATTCACCCATCCGAACTGAAACAGAATAAGGGATTCTCCACATCGCGTGATGTTTGGTTAAGATTGGAGACAATTTTTCAATCTAAAGGGCCAGTGCGGAAAGCTACGTTTCTAAAGCAACTCACACTTCAAAAATTGAGGGATGGCGAAGATGTGCAAGAACTTTTGCGTAAATTCTTCGATGCTGTGGATAAGCTGGAGGAGATGGGAGTGGAAATAAATCATGAACTTCTATCGATTATGCTTCTCTATAGTCTTCCAACAAGCTTTGAAAACTTTAGATGCGCGATCGAGTCGCGCGATGATCTGCCACGACCAGAGGTACTACGTGTGAAAATCGTCGAAGAATACGAAACCAGAACCAACGATAGTCGTCGAGATCCAATACCAAATGCGATGGCTGTTGAAAGACGTAATAAAAAATTTCTTCGGAAACCGGAGAAACGTGAACCCGAATTTGTCAAATTGGCTAAAGTTAAGTGTTTTAGTGTCACAAATTCGGACACAAAGTCTCACAATGTAGACAGATTGCGAATAGACTCGATAAAGAGACGTTGTACGCGACACCTGAAGCTAATTCTTGCCAAGTAAATTTAAATCGTGACCAAACTTGGTGCCTCGATAGTTGATGCACATCACATTTGTGCAAGGTTGCGGACCGTTTTGTACAGATTTACGGAGGCGATCATGGCAAGTTGAAGTTGGCTAATAACTCGACAACGACAGTTAATGCAAGAGGTACAGTTGAAATGACTACTAGTGTTAAAGGTAGTAAGCAATCATTTAATTTAAAAGACACTCTTTATGTACCCGACTTACGGGCAAATTTGTTGTCCGTTGGAAAGATTGTCGATAAAGGATACAAAGTTTTGTTCGAAAAGGAAGCAGCAAAAGTCATCGGTGTCGATAGGAAAGTCAAAATAACATCGAAACGAATCAACGGCTTATTCTATGTTCAAGATTTAAGCAACGACAGACACAAATTTGTGGCGCAATTTGGCGAAGACGCGAAAGAGTCAGATGAAGTGAGAACTGATGCAAGATCCTCGGAAAATAATAAGTGTTCGAACGAGGAAATCGATGTCGAACGACGCAAAGGCGCAGAGAAAAGAAACGGACGTATTGACAGAGCAGGATTAGGTAAACGGTGAAAAGGCACATTGATGGAGTGGCACAAGAAACTAGGACATCTCAACATGAAAGATTTGCGTGAAGCATTCAAAAATAAAACGATACTTGGAATGGACATCACTGACCCTGGATCTAAAATCGAATGCGAAATTTGTTTGCAGGGAAAAATGTCGCGCCTGTCATTTCCAAGGAAATCAGAAAGGGTGACAGAACTCGGTGACATCGTTCATTCTGACGTATGTGGTCCGATGAGAACTTTATCAAACGGAGGGGCACGCTACTTTGTGACATTTGTAGACGATGCAACCGGTTGGTGTGAAGTCACAAGAACGAGCTACTTCAAGAATTTGAAAATTATAGGAAGCTTGTAGAAACTCAACGTGGAAGAAAGGTCAGAATTTTACAATCAGGTAATGGAACTGAGTACGTAAATTCTCAATTTGATACATTTTTGAAGCAACAAGGTATGCGGAGACGGTTGACATAGGGAGATTCGGAGCATTGATGAAGAAAGTTTTCGACATTCATGATTTAGGTGAAGTAAATTACTGCCTAGGTATTAGTTTTTCCCGGAATAGACACGGAGTTACAATGAATCAAGAAACATACATCAAAGACATCCTAGAACGTTTCGGAATGTCGACCTGCAATCCATTGTCCACACCAATTGATGCCGGTGCGAAACTATCAAAGTCGGACGTTTGGTCAGAAGAGGATGATCCAAAACCACCTTACAGGGAATTGATTGGAGCCCTGATGTACTTATCAGTAGCGACTAGGCCAGATATTTCACATGCGGTTGGCTTGTTATGCCAATTCAACGACAATTTTGGAAAAAGTCATTGGACAGCCGCGAAACATGTGCTTAGATATTTAAAAGGCACTGCAGATGTAGGTATCATCTTCAACAGTAGCGGAGACGGGCTGCAAGGATTCGTAGATGCAAACTGGGGTGCATGTCCCGATGATAGAAGATCATTTACTGGATTTGCGTTCACGATGAATTGCGGAGTAATCTCATGGGAATCGAAGAAACAGAGAACAGTAGCTCTTTCTTCGACAGAGGCCGAGTACATGGCGCTGAGCGAAGCTTCAAAAGAAGCTATTTACTTGAGAAGACTTCTTGCAGAACTGGTCGCAGATACTCCAAAGACAGTGGAATTATATAACGACAATATCGTGCTCAAAAGCTTGCAGGCAACCCCATTTTTCAAGCCCGTACGAAACATATACATATAAAGCATCATTTTGTGCGTGAGGCGCTTGAGGCTGGAGAGATCAAGACAAACCACTTGTCAACGGAAGATATGCACGCGGATGTATTGACGAAAGGTTTGCCGAAATCAAAACATTGGAAATGTTTGAACAGACTGGGTATTAAAAGAAAACGTGTTTGAAAAACGCAGCTCAGTTCGAGGGAGAGTGTTGAGGAAACGTATACAGTATTCTCACTTGACCTGAAAAGTTGGCTGTTGTTTATATTTTGATAATGTTCATTTATAAGTTTTGTCAATTACGTTCGTATAAATTTGTCAACATGTATTAAAGTTCTGTTTCAACTTAACTGTGCTTTCAATCATACCCACTGCAATCTCTAAGAAGATGTTACAAAACAATTTATACCCTAATAAGAACATTCCCTTTCAACAATCTTGAAAAAAGTTCTTCTCTTGTACCTTATTAAATTATATTTTAGAATATTTTATAGTTTAAAATTGATTTAACAAACATTTGAAATGTCCGAATAAGAACAAAATTATTATTTGGGAACACCAATAAAATATTAATTGTTGTTGGCAACATTAAAACTTGATTCAGATGACAATGAAGTATCTGTTGCCACTTAGAAAATGGATCAGCATTCCAGCACGTCATTTGTTTTAATGAGAATTATTCATTTACTGTACGTTGCCTACTACTTAGCCTAAAAATTCTTATCATGTTGCGTTTTGGTTTTTACTGAAAAGCTTATAACTGTATTTATAATTTGTGGAAGTCAGGATCTGAACTTCGGTCCCACATTTTATGCATACGGGCCTGATATTCTACTCTGAGAACATGGCCGTCACTGGCTGACAGAGATCAAAGGCGGCATCGCCGAGCAGTGTTGCCAGACGATTAAGATTTAAGTCACCAGATTGGCTGACGAAAAGTCACCAGTTACCAACTGGAAATCACCAGTTTATTTTATTTTTTCTTGTACTAATCTGTCGTTGATTTTAATTTTTGACGTTATTATATTGAGGCATTAAAATTATGTTTTATATTCAGGTACAAAATGATTAAAAAAAAAGACAAAAACTTCAAATACTTTTCCTAATTGCGAGGTGCTTTCTTTCGCTTACAAGAACGTGGTCCAAACGCTTTTAGATTCACAGATGGACGTTCTTTTGCAAACGGATTAATCCCCACTTTCCTTGAAAATTCAGTCCCGATCGATAATCCCATTTCCCTTTCGAATCAAACTATTTTTACATTTCGTTTGGATTGAATTACAGTTATTTACAAGCAAACTGTCAATCAATTATTCAAATCTGAAGTGTTTTATTGCGGAAACTGCGGAATCCAGATCCAAACTATTCGAAACCAGATGCAAAGTTTTAAGCAAAAGAAAGCAGCTACGGTCGAAAGCGCAAAATAATAGACAGTTACAGTTTCCTGTAATTTTTCTTTCTCAAAATGGTATTATTTATGCGATTGATTTCACAGACTTTACAGAAGTTATGAACTTGTCAAATCTGAAAGCTTAGAGAGTGTTACCTAAAGTGGGAAATTGTATTTAAAGAGTACCATTTTGGAGAAAAATTACAGGAAACCGTAATTGCCTACTACTTTTTTGCCTTCGATTGTAAAATGTAAATTGTAAAACGGCGTTGAACACAACTAAAAATATATGAATTTATATAAAAAAGTTTACAGTTTACGAAGAAAAAGTGCCTTGCAAATATTTTCGCATTGGCGGGAAAAACTAACACTGAAGGTTGACACTGTTGACAGACGCTTGATATTGGATATCGCAAAAAGGCAACGTCTCAACTTTTATCATTGAAACTTAAAATTACTTTAATATCATAAATTTCTTCTTATTACTTATATTTTATGAAAAAGCACCAGAAAATGACGATTTTTAAAAATAATCACTAGGTAATTATCAAATATCTCCGGATCTGGTGATAAATCACCACCACTGGCAACACTGTCGCCGAGTTTACTTTCTGATTGTTTCTTATTCTGTGTAGCCACTGCCAAAAAGAAAAAAAAAATGGCCGCTCGAAGCAGCCCCTCACACGATCCAGTATTCTTATGCAATATTTAATATTACACAATAATTTAACTAAAATATTGTGAAAAATTTTGTGCAAATCGTTTTTGATTGCAGTGAGAACCTCGAGCAGCCTCTGGACAGCTGTTTCAGCCCTGCTTGGGGCTTCTTCAGCAGAAACGTAGCTCGACATTCCCACTGCAGACCAAAAACGACTTGCCCAATTTATTCGCAATAAATAAATTGGGCAAGTCGTTTTTGGTCTGCAGTGGGAATGTCGAGCTACGTTTCTGCTGAAAAAGTACCAAGCAGGGCTGAAACAGCTGTCCAGAGGCTGCTCGAGGTTCTCACTGCAATCAAAAACGATTTGCACAAAATTTTTCTAAAATCTTTCATTATGCTTTGACAGCAAGCATGGCCGCCTTGCATGGGGGACTCATTAGGAGCAAATCCCGCTTCAATTTGTCTATCCTACTGCAATGTTAGGTCAAAAAGCGATAGTAAGATGTCGCTAATTTATATGTTTAAAATATTGTGCAATAATGTAGTCAATAATACTGATCGTCCGGCGGTTGCTTAAGGTCCATCTCTCAACCCAACGAAATTAGTCCTAACTCACTAACATCATGGACAGTAACTAATTCTTTAAATATTTTAAAGTAAAAGCATTTATTTACAGGTGTTTCATTTTATGAAAAACACATCTGAACCTCAACCCCCCAACGCAGAAAAACTCGTGTCACCCGAAGTCATTACCGACCAACTCAATCAACAAACCGGAAACACCCCTGAAGGATTCAAGAACGAACTGAAGGGCCCTAAGCCTTCCAGGTTCGCACGCGCCACTGAAAACCCCGTCGTCATAACGCAGCGCCATCCCAAGAACATCCAGGAAATCATAGGCCACCTTCAGGACGGGGATGAAACCGGCAGGAAGCGACCGCGACCGGATCCCTTCTTCTCGTACAAGCCGGAAAATCCGAGCGACGTGAACTTGCTGGCGGTTAACAGCGTGAGATTCGCGCCTCCGGTTTGGGCGGACTTCAGAAATGTGGGGGCGAAGAGGAGGGTGGAGGAAAACAGCACGAGTTTGAGATCGAAGGGGAGTCAGATTTTGCGATCGGAAATTATCCTGCCGCGTTCCGAGGTGGATGGGGTTCCGAGAACCTTCGTGCGGTTGAACGTGTACTCGAAAAGGCATAAGAAACGAAATTCGAAAGTTATTTTTCCATCCAGGAAGTAAGCTCTCCCTCATTAATACCAGTCTATGAAGTAGAACAGGGTTTGGACTGCTTGAAACAGGGATGCAAAATGGAACCGAAATCGTGCAAGCTCCACCAGCGCCTAGTAGAATGACAGGCCTGCGTTTAGAGTGGGGAGCATCTCATGTATTGAACACCCAGATTGAGCGCGTCCCATTCCAAACTCTAGCATGTCTTTAGTGCGGGAATTCTCAACCTTTTCTAACAAGCAAAGAAAACTTTCATCTACCCTTTCTTCCCCCTTAGAATTTAATTTAATATGTATAGGAATAATACGAAATTTATTTTTATTTTCAACTCGCTTACACCTTATATGCAGGTGATTTAAAGAATCAAAAAAATTAAAATTACAAGCGTAATATTTTGCCAATTTTGTATCCGTTCATTCAGAAACTTAATTATTTTATCAATAAAAAAAGATCCTTTATCTAACTGAAGGTTTCTGGAACATTTGAAGAAAGCACTTGGGGCTGTTTGGGGGACTCGCGGCAGCTGAAGCTTAAATTTTCTTTTCAATTTTTATTTCTATTTAATTTTGAATTTCTCTTTGATTTTTTTTTGATTTTTCGTTCTTCTCGGTAGTTTGGTCGTGTTCGCTTGAGTTGGTTGACCTTGGGCTTCGCGTTGCTTAGCTTTAATTAATCTTTATTTTTTCTTTATTTTATGATCACCATTTTCTATTTTTTTAATCTTGTGATTTTTTTTCCTTTAATTCGTTCTTTGGGCTGTGCTTATTTAAGTTCGCTTTACTCGATCGGAGTTGACTTTGCAACTTTTTAGAATTTCTGATTTGCTTTTTAATTTTTGAGATTTTTAATTCTTAACATCCACCTTATTTTTGATAATTTCATGTTTCTCATTTTTTTTTCTACTGAATTTGGTATTACTGCAGTTATTATAATTTTATTGTTGCTATAACTGTCAAATTTAATCGAATATCAAGAGTAATACGGTTTCGTAATTAAACTTTCAATAAAAAGAATTTTTTTTTTAGAATAAATCGAAAATATAAAATCCAAGGTAAAGCGCCATCTGTTGTCCAATAATGAGAACTATTTTAAATGAATTTTCTTTAGCAGTATTTTATCTTCACGCTAAAATTCTCAGTAAAATTCCCGACTTCTAGCTTATGCTATTAATTTCAAAATTCAATTTCAAATCAGAGCCTGACCGTAATAAATCAAAGCGCCATTTCTCGACCGAAAGGGAAATAATTAAAGCTCAATTTGGCCAAAAGAGAAAACTATTTCAATCGGTTTTTAAATAATGGCTCTTTTTTAATAACACGAATTCGAGGTAGAATTTAACGCGCGGAATTCAAAAATGCAAATACAATTGCACGCACGAAAATTTTACCTTTTGCTCAAATTACTTCCACTGTGAAATTTTCCTTTTTTTGCCCACGACCCCCTCTCCGAAATTCTCGGGTGCCACATTATGAGCCTAACGCGATTGGTTTTTGAGTTTCTCGCGGAAATTCTAAATTTAAACACAAATTAATTGAGGTGCGACATATGAGGTTCAGGCTAGAATTTAACGCTAAATTCAAATATGCAATGACATACAGGCTGTTCTTTATGTATAAACATAACATTAATTTAATATGTTGCAGTTAGTTTGTTAGAGACACTCTGTTTCATTGAAGTTTTGAGTTCTACGTCAAATTCTATCGTGAATTCATGCGTCGCTTCGGAGGTTTTACCCGAGTGCTTCTTGAGTTTACATTTGGTGCTCAAATTTGGTAACTCGTAAACTAATCGCGTTAGACCCAGGATGCGACACATAAATTCAGGCTAGATTTTAACACAGAATTCAAATAAGCGACGATAAATGTTGTAACGTCATTGGTTTTTGAGTTTTTCGCCGATGCTCTATTTATTAATTCAAAAATTACTCGAACGGGGATAATTGAGCATCCTCAATTGCAGTTATTTTTGTGACACTCTCTGTTTTATTGAAGTTTTGAATTCTATGTCAAAAATTATTCTGTATTCATTTGTGTCGCATCGGGGGTTTCACCCGAGTGATTTTTGAGCACGCTCAAATTTGATAACTCGGAAACTAATCGCATTAGACCCAGGATGCGACACATGAATTCGGGCTAGAATTTAAAACAGAATTCAAATAAACGACGATAAATGTTGTTATGTCATTGGTTTTTGAGTTTTTCGCCGATGCTCTATTTATTAATTCAAAAATTACTCGAACGGGGATAATTGAGCATCCTCAGTTGCAGTTATTTTGTGACACGCTCTGTTTTATTGAAGTTTTTAATTTTACGTCAATTTTTCTCCTGAATTAATTTACGTCGCATCGGGGGTTTCTCCCGAGTGCTTTTTGAGTATGCCTTCGGTGCTCAAATTTGGTAACTCGGAAACTAATCGCATTAGATACACGATGCGAAACATGAATTCAGGTTAGAATTTAACATAGAATTGAAATAAACGACGATAAATGTCGGAACGTCATTGGTTTTTTGAGTTTTTCGCCGATGCTCTATTTATTAGTTCAAAAATCACTCTAACAGGGATAATTAACCATCCTCAATTGCAGTTATTATGTGACACGCTCTGTTTTATTAAAGTTTTGAGTTTTATGTCAATTTTTATCCTGAATTCATTTGCGTAGCATCTGGAGTTTCATCTGCGTGATTTCTGAGTATGCCTTCTGTGCTTAAATTTGGTAACTCGGAAACTAATCGCGTTAGATTCAGGATGCGACACATGAATTCGGGCTAGAATTTAACATAGAATTCAAATACGTGGCGATAAATGTTGTAACGGCATTGGCTTTTGAGACTTTCGCCGATGCTCTATTTATTAATTCAAAAATCACTCGAACGGGGATAATTGAGCATCCTCAATCGCAGTTATTTTATGACACGCTCTGTTTTATTGAAGTTTCGAGTTTTACGTCAATTTTTATGCTGAATTCATTTGCGTCGCATCGGAGGTTTCACCCGAGTGCTTCTTGAGTTTACCTTTGGTGCTCAAATTTGGTAACTTGGAAACTAACCGCGTTAGACTCACGATGCGACACATAAATTCGGGCTAGAATTTAACGCAGAATTCAAATAAGCGACGTCAAATGTTAGAACGTCATTGGTTTTTGAGTTTTTCACCGATGCTCTATTTATTAATTCAAAAATCAAAGGAAAATGATTTGTTACGTGATTTCCGATTAGAATTCATTACAAGACGTAATGCTGAATGAGTCGAGGATTTCTTAGAATGGTAGAAGAGAGAAATTAAAAAAAAATAATTACGCTACAACCACCACTATGGCGGTTTATGGGACAACGAATTCTTGTACATTTATTAAAAAGAATCACTCTGATTTATTAAGTATGTTTCTTCGTAGTCGGAGAGCACAGTTCTTGGACTTGAAAGCTGTGAATAGTGATTCAAAATGCAGAAATATTTTCGTTATAAATAAAGTTAGCCATTGCTCTAAAAATAGCAGACATAGGGATGTGGCGGAAACAGTTGGTTGGTGTCTGGAGAGTCGCTATTACGTACAAGGAAATGACCTCGGTTCCGCCATATTGTTGCGTACATTGCGTGCCTTCTGTCAAAGGCCAAAAGGTAAACGCTGTAAAATTTTATTTTTATTTGTTTATCTATTCTAGCGGCCTTCGCATTAGATCGCAATTGAGCACTTGTAGAGAAGGCATTACTAAAAAACATTACCATATGTGTTTAGTTTCACATTACAATTAAAAAAAATCTAGGAAGGTCAACAAAATTAATAAATGAAACGGCAATAGGTGCTTTCTTTCGCTCACAAAATCGTGATCCAAACATGTTTTGATTCAAAAACATACATTCTTTTCTTTGAATCTCTTTGTTTCGCTTAAAAGTGATTCAAACTTTTAAGCGAAACAAAGCATCTAATAAAGATCGATTTCTAAACAAAGCACGATGCAGTATGATGACCAATGAATATTGTGCATTCACTGGGTTTTTGTATTGCGTAGTCGTAGCAACGCGTGAAATATCGTTCGTAGGGTTTAAGAATAGAGATAAGATAAAAAGAAATATAATAAAACTTTAGTTTCAATAAAAGAATTGAAACAGCAAAAAGATATAAAAGGGAAATGGACAAGGAAAATTAGAAAAACAATAAATTGACAAACGAAAAAAACGGAACTAAAAATAAGTTTCAGATATTGAGGAAAGTTCTTTTTATGTTTTTTTTTTCTTGAATTTGACCTCCTCACTTAGCTTATTTAAAAATAATTTTTAGACTGTTACAGATCTATCAAAACTCTTTTTAAAATGTTTTGTCAAAACGTTTCCATAAACGTTGTGTAAACAAAAGCAATATAGATATGTTAATGTTTAAAATAAAAAATGAATAAATAAAAATGAGCGGAAAAGTTAAGATCAGAGCAGTTCAAGAGTCAGACGAATTTGAGCGCAGGACCGACTGAAAATAAGCGTACTTTTTGTTCCTTGTTCTTCAGATTAAAAATTCAATTACAATCTTCGAAACTCGAGCTTCAAGCTTTCCAAGAGTTACACACTTTGTTTCACAAACTTCATTAAATCAAATAGTGCGCAGCATCAACCAGAGGAAAAAAGTTTAAACCATGCGAAATAATACTTTTTGAAATCTACAACTAATTTTTTTTTTTCTGCGTGAATGGACATCGAACTTGTTCCAAAAAAGAAAAATTGTTACTCACCTCGGTGCGAAATCTCGTCGGTATATTAAACAGGGCAAAGCAATTATCCAAAATGATAACTAGAGGTGGAGCAACGGCATTCCTCAACGCCTTCAACAAGGCCAAATTCGTCAAACACAAGAAGTACGTCACCCAAATCCACGTGGAAGAGGAGTTTCTCAGGGAAGCCCTTCCATCCTGGTTGACCACCAGGCCAATCCAATCATCCAAGCAGATCCAACCCCCTCGCCACTGAACCATGCAAATCAGGGCGTAGAAGTACGCGTGCAATCTTCGCAAAATCACGAAATCCCAACGTCTTTTGACTGCCCTCCTATTTCCCTCCACGTAATCCTCGATGGGTCCCCTCATCAAAAGAAAAGCCACGTGCGCCACGTTCCCAAACGCGAAGGACTCGTAGCCGGGGAAGTACTCGGAATAGACGTCCATCAAAGTCCAAAACCCCCGCCAAGTCCCAACCACCAAGGGGGCGATCACAAGGGAGGAAATCACGCTGTCCACCGACGAAAGGAAGAACTTGCGTTGCCGCGTTGCGTCGTTTCGAGCTTTCGCCGCCCCCCTGGTGATGGTGGGTTTGTTGGCGCGCAAGCTGAGAACCTCTTCGTCGTCGGCCATGTCGAACTGGCCAACTGTTTAACGCTACTTTACGTAAATTGAAGTGTGTTTGTTCGTTTGCACGTCACGTGCGTATTATTTTCCTCGGGACAATTGAGACGTAATTATATTTGCACCTTCAAAGTGTCTGTGTCAATAAGAAGCGACGGATATTATCTTCCAGAAATTGCGGCAAAGTCGTAAACTCGTAAAGTAATTTAGAGACAGAGTAGGGTATTTAATTGGCGTTCGAAATCTTTGAGTCCAAATTCCGTATTATTTTTTTTGTGTTAATAAACTTCAATCACCTCAATTTTTCTGGCGCCCTTGATGATAACAAAAATTAAAAGTTGTGGAATATGGAAATTCGAAAGTTATTTTTCCATCGACGAAGTAAGTAAGCTCTCCCTCATTGGTACCAGTCTCTTTAGAAAAAGGTTTGACTGTTTGAATCAGGGATGCAAAATGGAACCGTGACCGCGCAAGTTCAACCAGCGCCTAGTAAAATGACAGGTCTGCGTTTAGAGTGGGGACCATCTCATATATTGAACTCTTGAGCGCGCCCCCTTCCAAACGCTAGCATGTCTTTAGTGTGGGATTTCCCAACTTTTCTTTTAAAGAAGAAAAGAAAATTTTTTCGACCCCCTCTCTCCCCCTTTTTTCAAGTTTAATTTAATATTATGCAACCGATATGTATCCATAGGAATAATATTTTTATTTTTTAACTCGCTTATACTTTGTATATGATTTAAAAAATCCAAAATTAAAATTACAATCGCAATGTTTTACCGTTTTGATATGCGTTCAGAAATTTAATTTTTAATCAATTAAAAAAGGATCCTTTCGTTTCTGGAAAATTTGAAGAGAACACTTGGGGCTATTTGGGGGGCTTCCGGCAGCTAGAGAGTCGACTGAAGCTTTTTATTTAATTTTTTATTTCTCTTTCTAGTTCGGTTGGGTTGGGTTTCTGGCGTGGGCGTCGCCAGGATCTTGTTTAGGGGAGGGCAAAATATTTTAAAATTAGAAGAAAAAAAATCAAGGTCAACTCGAACCAACTGAACTGAACCTAAGTGAAGTCCACCCAAGAAAATAATTTTACATTCGTTAAAAAACGTAAGAAATTATCAAAAATCTACATAGATTCACATAGTCCCACTTTTAAGGACAAAAATTGCTTAACGCCCCCCACCCCCCTCCCGTACAAGCAAATCAGACTCGTCTGCTATACGGGATCGATTATCAATAACTTAAAAGTTCAATGACTTTTTGATTTCAAAATCGTTAAAATTATCAATTGCTTGTGAACTCGCTACCCCCCCCCCCCCAGAACACCTAGAACAGGTGGGCACTACCGCCCACTTTGAGGACCTATGCTCTAGGAGATTGAAACAAGAAATCTTAAATATTAAAAATAAAAAGTTAAATTCATAGAAAATTTTAACACATTGCACACTAAAGCCGTGATTAAAATGAACGTAAACGATATAGCTTTATGCGAATTTCATGAGTAAAAGAATGAGAGAAAATTTAATCACGGTGTTGCTAAATTAAAGACGAAGTGAGAATACGGATCAACATCTTTAAAAATTAAAAAAAGTATATATTTCAAGGTCAGCCGGAGTAAATCGAACCCAACCCAACTAAACCGAAGCTAAGCGAATCCAACCCAACTGACCTAAACCCAAATGAACATAACTTCTTTTAAACACAAAATATGAAATGTTAAAAATGTTTCAAGGTCAAATCAATCCAACTAAACTGAACCTAAATGAATCCAACCCAAGAGAGGAATTTTAGATAAGTTAAAAAATAAGCAATTATCAAAAATAGAAACAAAACTTAATTTTAAGGCAATTCGAAGAAAAAAACTGTAAGACATTGAAACGTGAAATGTTAAACTTAAAAATTAAAACAAATATAGGGTAAAATACGTTTCGAGGTCAACTCAACCCAATTAAACTGAAACGAATCGAAGAAAAGATTTTTATGAAAAAATTAAAATGTAAGAAATTATTAAAAATCGAAACAAAAAGTCAACAACATAAACGTTGTACCATTGAATTAAAAAATAATCTTAAACTTTTTTGCAAAATTTGACTTGTTGCAAAATCCCTATGAACATTAATTTTTTGAAAAGGGAGTTATTATCGGCATAACTGGTCAGGAAAGTAACAAATGTGCATTTGGTCTCCTGGTCGGTTGTTTATCTCCTAGTATCAACACCAGTATCAACACCATACACTTTCGTTATACTGTCCTGATGAGGTCTAATAAGACCGAAACGTACGTAGGCGCGTATTTATAATAAAATGTTTGCATTCGTTCAGAATAGCGAGGGTTTATTATTTATTTATTTATTTAAACATTTGAAATCCCGCGTTTACATTAAAACGGGGGGGGGGGGCGCTTTCTCGGATCCGTCCTTAAATTCTGGTCACCGAAGTGACTTAAGTTACTCCCTCGAAGACAGGCACCAAAATTTATTGATTATTAAAAACGATTAAAGCGCAACTCAAACAATCTCAAAGTCAACCAAACTCGAGCCAATAACCGAGCTCAACTCTATTTAACCCGAGGAAAAGAAACTGAAAATAAAAAAAATTTTCAATCTAACCGAACCCAACTTAATTCCATTCACCCAAGTAAAAAAATTTAAAACAAAATTAAAAGTAAAAATATGTTAAAGTGAAGCCCAACAAATCTCAAGGTCAACCTAGGTCACTCTAACTGTATTCAATAAAAGTAAAAAATTAAAAATGCAAAGAATTTAAAACTATTAGAATTAGAAAACGATTACAGAGAAGTACGACCAATGTCAAGTTCAATCAAACTCGACCCAACAACTGAACTCGATTCTGTTCTGAGTCTGTCAAGCCAAGCAAAAATATGTAAATAAAAACAAACAATGAAAATAGGATTTTCATGTCATTTCAATCTGACTGCACTCAACCTAACTTAATTCAACCCAAGCAAGTTAAAAATACCATTAAAAAAATTAAAAGCAAAATAATATTAGGAGTAAAATTTATACAAGGATTAAATGAACAGAACAAAAGGGAGTTAAAGCGGCTGAATTTTTTAAACTTTGGAGATAATAAAATGAAAGTTTGAAGCGGTTTCGCACGTACGTTTTAAGTTGAGAAACTTAATTTTGACCTTCAAGTTAGAAGGTGATATGAAAGAGGACCCTCTAAAGCCAAAACTGTTTCCTATAAAGAAGGCGACAGCCTTAATGTGTCTCATACATATCATAAATTTTAATTTTATATTATACAGTGTGTAAAGTATTAAAATGTATTGGAGACTGTGGTTTGTAGTACAAAGACATTGGATTTAACCTCCTAACTACAAAAAGTTTGTTTAGAAACTAAATACGTATTTCGGCAGCTATTCTGCCTTCTTCTTGATCACAAGAGAAGTGATTGTCTCATGCCTCTCGCTACCTTATGTACTAATTCGTTCCGCTCCAATGAAGCGTGCTCTCTAAAGCGAGCATCTCACCGGATTGCGTCAACCAAGTCAAGCAACACGGAACCTACCAAAGGCCCATGTTCGGTGTTCATTAAATCTCTTTAATTTTTGTATATGAAAATGGTTTCAAAACCGTATAATTCCCTGTTGCTTGACGTTGCTTTTACTAACCTAAGATTGTTTAAATCTATTTTATGACTGGTGTCAAAAATATGTTGGGCAACACTGGATTAGGGTTTGCCAGTAAACGTTTTAAAGTATTATTATTAGTATGTGCGATTGTGTACTCCCTGCGTTTTAAATATGCTATTTAAACTTTTGGAACAATATTTGTCAAACGGAATTTTAATGTATTTCGATGTGATTGTTTCTACCGGTAACAAAGTGGTAAGTTTTTTGATGTTGGCTTTGTTTACAGTTTTCCTTAAAGTAATTTCTACGACATCTACTGAGTAACTATTGTGAACTGCTATATCTTTAATAAATCTGAGTTCTTTGTGTTGTATGTTTCTTTTGAGACTGGGAACTTGACTAATCTATTAAGTAGAAAAGAAATTGCAGAATACTTATGCGATAAGACATGTTGTGAGTCATTATCATTAAATCTGTTGGTGCTTGTTTATTTCCTATATAATCAAATTCTAATTTGTTTTCACTATTTCTAATAACCAATGCATCTAGGAATGGTAATTTCCCATCAACCTCTTTTTCAACCGTGAATTTAATACTAGAAAATTTAGAATTTAAAACATCCAAAAAATCGTCTATTCTGCATTCCTTGGTATTAAAAACAGCAAAAACATCATCTACATATCTAATCCAAATTTTTGGGAAATAATTACAATTTTCTTTGAGGGAAGTTTCTAAATTATACATGAAAAGATTAGCCAGATATGGTGACAAGCAGTTTCCCATTGAAGTCCCTTCGGTTTGTTTAAAAAATTCCCCATTCACTTGGAAACAATTTTGCGACATACATAAGTTTGTGAGTTGCAAAAATTCATCTATCTTACATTGTTCTGTGTTGTTGGAGGCTAGGAGATCTTGCGGGTAGTTTAATGTGTTTCTCCATTCCAACCACATTAAATTTAATTTAAAGTGCTATAGAATTGAAAAATCCAGTGTTGCCCAACGTTTACTGGCAAATCCTAAACACAAAACTGAACCAAATCAGGAATCTATGAAACGTCTTGTCAAGAGTGTACTAAAAAATATATTGGGCAAACAAAAAGAAATATACTGACACGTTTTAAAGGACACTTAGCTCATTTAAACTACAATAGAATAGAAAAATCCAGTGTTGCCCAACATGTTTTTGACACTAGTCATAAAACAGATTTAAACAATCTTAGGTTAGTAAGAGCAACGTCAAGCAACAGGGAATTAGACGGGTTTGAAATCATTTTCATATACAAAAATAAGAGAGATTTAATGAACACCGATCATGGGCCTTTGGCAGGTTCCGTGTTGCTTGACTTGGTTGATGCAATCCGGTGAGACGCTCGCTTTAGAGAGTACGCTTCATTGGAGCGAAACGAATTAGTATATAAGGTAGCGATAGGCATGACACAGTCACTTCTCTTGTGATCAAGAAGAAGGCATCTACTGAAGATGGCAGCGTAGCTGCCGAAATACGTGTCCAGTTTATAAACAAACTTTTTGTGGTTAGAAGGTTAAATCCAATTTAACCTTAGTGTGTAAAGTGATGAGGTTTCCTATAGGGAAAGCTTTTTTAATATGAGTTTCAAGAGAAAAACTTAAAGCAAAAAGTGTAGAGGGAAGCAATGAGAAATTATGTAAAAGCGCGGATTGCGAAGGCTGTTCGAGAAATTAATGTTGAAATGTGGAATAAATAATTGTTTACAAACAATTTAGAAAAAGAGCTGAAGATTTCATATTAAACAAGTTTTCCTTATAGGAAACCTCATCACTTTACACACTGTATATAGTTGTTAAGAATCAAAATGACAAATAAAATAATAATAATAATTATTATTATTATTATTTTGCGGCCTATTTTGGCGCTTTATCTTCCAAAATAAAAAAAATAATAATAATCAGCACACCTACGACGTCAATTTGTACAAGTAACCCTTTCTGATGAAATGTTAAACTAACCTTGTTTTTTGATGTACTCGTAAAACCGACGTAGACGAAAAAAAAATTACTGCTCCGACGTTTCGTCATGATCTCGGTGTAGATCATCAGTGACTTACCACACACCCCACCACCAGTGTAAAACGTTAGCCGAGTGATAACCGTAGTAACGCAAAAATTTAAAAATCGGAAACCACTTGCGGCGCTTCAACCTGTACAAATTGATCCAGGCGTTCAGGAATTTCCGGGGTAATAAGAAACAGAAAAAGAGGAACGCATTGCCTACCGCCAAGCAAGCATAACCCGGGATGAAATACGCGTTGATTAATTTTAATTAATTAATTTGCTATGAAAAATAAAATCTTTAGTGGCGCAGCTAGTAGGATTGTTAACAACGCAGGTAGTAAGCTTTAAAAGACGTTACCGCCATTTCTGGTAGAATCTTTTTTGTGCCTAATTTTAATTCGTAATTAACCGTACCCGTTACAAAGTGCGCTTGTACAAGCAAAGCAAGCAAACAAATTAACGTTTATGTTGGTGTGATAACTATGTCGCACCTAATGAAAAAAACCGATAAGTCGCGTATTCCGCTCCTGATTGTTTTAAACAAGCTGCCGGCCATGATACCTTTTTTTATAGTTTGGTATGAGGTCTTGTCATAACTACGTTTCTTTTAAAAATATTCGCTGTGTTTGTGTTAATATTACAAATATTTCGCGCCTAATGAGAAAATGCAGTAGACAAAGAAATAGTTAACGATTTTGTTATAAATCTAGAAGGCAGCGTTTTCTCTTTTCTTTTTGTTAGATTCTTAACGAACAAAAGACAGTTAAGTATGAACAAAAAAATGCAGGAAACAAAGAAACGGTTAACAATTTTTATGGAAACCGAGAGTTAGGCGTTTTCTCTATTCTTTTTTCTACTCTTCTTCATTCTTTTTTTTAATCGTAACGAATAAAAGAAGATCGATCGTGAAAAAATGCAGGAAACAAAAGAAATGGTCAACGTTTTCGACATACATAAATCGAAATTTCGGCGTCTCTTTTTCTTTTGTTAAAATCATAACGAACAAAAGACGGTCGATTATGAAGAACAAATGCAGTAAACAGAAAAACATGGTTAATGATTTTAACATTAAACTGAGAGTTCAGCGTTGAATTTAATCTTTTTTGTTCTTTTTTTTTAATCATAACGAACATAACATTATCTATTATGAAAAAATGCAGGAAACAAAAGAAATGCTCGATTTCAATATAAATCGAGAGTTCAACGTTTTTTTTTTCCTTCTTAAAATCATAACGCGAACAAAAAACGATCGATTATGTAAAACGTACAGGAAACTTCTTAAAATCATGATGAACAAAAGATGGTCGATTACGAAAAAATGCAGGACACAAAGAAAAACATTTCGACATAAGAAGCCCCTCTGTTTCTAAAAAAAAAATTAATTCTGAACATTAAGAAATTTAAAAATTATTTTTTTAAATATTTTCCTTCATCAGATCATCATTGACCCCTCTCTTACATCATGACGTAACACAGCCTCGTCGCGTTTTAATCTGCAGCACTCGCGGGAGCATTTTACAATAATCTTTCGTTCAGAATTTCTAAATCTACAATAATGACTTTTAACTGCGGATATTTTATACTATGAATGGCTGCAACCCGTTGTCACGAGAAGAAAAGCACATCAAAAAACACGCAGAGCTCAATTCATTCCAGACAAACTGTTCAGATGAAATCTAGTAACACTAACTTGCACAGAATCTCAAAATTAACGAAATACGTGTGTGCTCTATCGCGTCGTTTCGTGGAATCAACGGAAAAATCGACCCCTTTTTACATTATGACGTAACACAGATTCGTTCGTGTTCGCAATTACTTTTCTCTAATTCCAAATAATATTTTCTCGCTCAGAATTTCTAAATTGGAATGAATGGCCACAACCGATTGGTACGAAAAGTTTGCGATACACATCAAAAAACACGTAGAGCTCCATTCATTCCAGTCAAACTGTTCTTTTACTTTGAATGGCTACAACTGGTTGGCACGAGAAATTTGAAAAACACATCAAAAGACATGTAGAGTTCCATTCATTCCAGTCAAAATGTTTTTTTTACTTTGAATGGCTACAACTGGTTGGCACGAGAAGTTTGAAAAACACATCAAAAGACACGTAGAGCTCCATTCATTCCAGTCAAAGTGTTTTTTTTTACTTTGAATGGCTACGACTGGTTGGCACGAGAAGTTTGAAAAACACATCAAAAGACACGTAGAGCTCCATTCATTCCAGTCAAACTGTTTAGATGAATCTTTATCACTAATTCACTCTGTCGCGGTATTGCAGAATGGCTGCCAATCGAAAAATAGATGGCAATATAACGTGGTTAAAACAGACCAATGACAAGCTAAATGTTTTGTTTTTATCCTTAACCCTCCACCCCTCCAAAACTAAAGATAAATAAGTGCTCATTGGGTACTCACCGAAACCCTAAATCTCGTAGGAAAATTGAAGGCAGCATCCGACGTATCCAAGGCGATCACGAAGGGCGTCGCGACGGTGTTCCTGAGCGACTTCATCACAGCTAACAAAAACGTGGAAGACACTAGGACGACCCCTATCCATACCACCACGTCGGCGGAGACTTCTCTACCGGGTGTTATGTGGAAAAGCTGGTCGAAGGTTTTCCACACGCCCCTCCACTGCATCACGCAGATGGCGCTGTAAACGTACGTGTGCATCCTCCGGAAGACGATGAAGCGCATCCGCTTCTTAACTCTGCGATCTTTATCCACGTAGTCTTTCAGGAATTGGCGCGTCAGTAAAAAGCACAGGTGGATGATGATGCTGAAGAGCAAGGACTCGTAGTGCGGGAAAAGATGTGCATGGAAGTCCATCAGCATCCAGGTGCCTCGCCAGAAGCCCACCACCAACGGGGCGATCAGTATTATGGAGATCACCGAGTCGACGGTGCACATGAGGCACTTCTTGATTTTGAAGAGGACCTCCTGGTTTTCCCCATACTTCTCGCACTTATCTACCTGCGGCGTGTTCGTTCTTAAGTCGAGCGACTCTTTGAGATCGTTCATCCTGCCGCTCACTGAAGCAAATAAAAAAATGTTGTGATTAATATACGGCGATGTTTTTTTTTTTTTTGGACGATAGTACGCGTTTCATTTTCGATTGCAACAGAGCGTCATCATCGCGAGCGACCCGAAGGGTCATCGCTTGTTTGGTAATGCGGAACAAACCGGAAAACAACAGCCTCATTGATCTGGTTAGGAGACGTCCAAAAAAATTCCGAAATTGCGAAACGGAGGTCAGCCGACGGGCGGCGACTTGAAAGGTCTTCTGAAATAATTTGTAAAAACGTAGAAGACTCGTGACCGATAGAATTCCATGGGCATGTCGCAAAAAAAAAGAAACGCACGATCAAAACAAAAACCGAGCTGATAATAACACGAGGACGTGTTGGCTGAAGCAATTGGTCAAATCAAATGAATCGAAAACGTTGATGTTTCATTTGATAATCAAATTGTTTAACGAATCAAGAAACTTATCACTTTTAAGCGTTCTCGGTTATAACGCAATACCCTGTATAGCATTAATTTTATTCCTAATTTATTCCTTGTTGTGATCGAATACCAAACATGACGCGATGAAAATACATCTATCTACAGGATGTCAAACGAAATCAACTTTAGTAGACTAAATTCAAGAAGACAATTAAAAAAAAATAAACATAAAAATCAAGTCTGGCCCTTCGCGAGGTCAACCCAACCAAGTGAAAAAGCGAAATTAAAAAATTTAGAAAATGTAATAATCAATTAAAATGAAACTCGATCAATATAAAGGTCAACTCAACCCAAGCAAAAATAAAATAAAATCGATTAAAATGAAACTCAATCGATCCGTAGGTCAATTCAAATTAATCCGAGTAAGAAATCGAAAATAGAAAAAATTAAAACTGGAATGGTTTTTCGAAATCCATGAAAATCAGGCCCAACTCAACTCAGTCAACTGTACTCAAAAACGAAAAAAAAAACATTAAAACATTAAAACCAAAAAAATATAAATCAAAACTGAAAAAAAGTAAAAATCAGAAGTCAATTAATGTTATGTTTAACGAAGCTCAGGCTGAATTAAACCCAATCCAACTGTACTCCATAGAAATACATTGATCCAATTCAAGCAGAGAATTAAAAAAAAATTAAACAATAAAAATTGAATCCGGCCCTTCTGGAGGTCAACTCAACAAATTAAAAAGCGAAACTAACAAATTTAAAAAATGTAATAATTAATTAAAATGAAACTGGATCAATATAAAGGTCAATCCAGCCCCAGCAAAAAAAAAACAAAAATCAATTAAAATTAAACTCAATTGATGTGAAGGTCAATCCAACTTAATCCGAGCAAGAAGAAAAAAATAAAACTGGAATTGTTCTTAAAAATCGATAAAAATCAAGCCCAATCCAACTTAAGGTTAAAATTTACTCATAATAATTATTAGATTTTGTTTTCTGTCGCTTTAATTCGATTTTGAACAGAAAAGCAGTCGGATCGTCTTTTGTTTCTTCTTTAAATTTTCTCTATTTTTTGTTTTAAATAATTTCAAAGGGATCGCAGGAAATATGTTTAAGGACGACACTTCTGTTGTCATTGCCAATAAAACAAAAGAAGACCCAAAAAGCGTGGAGTCAATTGTTACAGTCGTTTTCCAGAAAACGTTCGATTCAAATAATTTCCCTTTTCGGCCAAGAGGTGGCCTTCTAAATCCGTCGCGCTTTGATTGATTTGATTTAGAAATAATCCCGAAGCTGTGTTCATCAGTATATTCATCGATGGAGGCAAAAACAAATGCCAAATACTTACGGGATCAAAGAAATGTGATAAATGCACGAAAACAAAAAAATAAAGAAAAAAAACGGTCGACTTTGTTGAAAAAAAAGCTACGTACACAAAAACAAAAGGCAAGAAAAAAAATTAACAAAATAATGAATTTTTCCGCTGTCTAAACTGCCTTTGCATTTTTATTTGAGCTTAACCAAACTTCGTTCTACCGGTACAGAATAATGAGAACAAAAATTAAAAAAAAAACACAAACTGTAAAAGTAAATAAGTTAAAAAACAAAACACTTCTACCGTTTTATGAACTACCTGGTGGTCTTTTTTATTTTTATTTTTTAATTGTAATTAAACCAAATTTGGTTCTATCATTAAATTAAAACAAAAAAGCAAGGCAAAAGTAGTTTTAGTATGTATTAAAGAAAAAAAAAAATACAAACAAGATGAAGAAAAAAAAACAAATGGCAGATGTTTCGTCATTTAACCTAAATTCAAGTAATACTTTCTCGGCCAGGTCAATTTTTCCCAGCAATTTTTGGTTCGATCTTGCTTCCTCATACGCGATTGTCTTTTGTTTGGTACATTTTTGTAAATCTGCGCCACATTTTAGTCTTCGTTGTTGTCAACTCTGAATTTTTATAGGCTTTTTTAGAAGCAGTTTTTTTTTTTTGGCCCAGTCTAAATTTAGGGCTGCAGTTTTCCAATTTGAAGATCTCACGATTTTACTTTTCAGAAATTTCCTATCCTTCGTTAAAAAAAAATTAAATTTTGATACACGTACACAAAATCAAAATTAGAAAGAAAGAGAAAAAAAAAAACAAAACTAAACGAATCAAAATACGATTCCAAAGGATTAAGAAGTGCACATGGGGGTTGATGGGGCTGCAGTTTTCCGGCTCCTGCGCATTGATTGCGTTCAGAACCGAAAGTTCTGATTCGAAAGAGAATGAGGACATCGTCTCTAAGGAATGCCAAAATATACCTGAGCTTTGACCTGGCGGTTTTCGGCATTTGACTTACGCCGTCCGTACACGCGCACATCCACCCTCACACGCACACAAAGCACATCCCCAAGACAACCATAACACACGATCGATACCGTCGCATCGGTGGAGAAAATGCTGCCAAATGTACAATACTTACGGAACTGCCTCCTCAAGCAAAATGCATTTTCCTCATCTAGCATATACATACGAGGACACTAAAACAATATCATCCTAATCTATGTTGATAATGTTGATGATGATGGTAGAGTGCTCATCGAGAGAGATAAAATTTGGCCTACATTCTTTTGGATGTCGAGTGGTTTCCGCAGATAATTAACGCAACAGATGGATAGGTAAATCCTCGTTCGATTGCAATATATTATACATAGATAAAATGTATACATAAACAAAGGCTTGAATAAAAAGAAAAATGAATAAAAGGCTTCTCGTTGTGCCTCGTTGATATTCGGCAGGAGAAACATGCAGGTTTTTTTTTAAATCGTCAAAAATATACATTCAGCAAAATTACGTGGGCTGCTGGAAAATTTTCTGGAATCTAGTACGTCCAGAATTGTTAGCGTTTATCAACTGTCATATTTGAAAAATTTGAGGTTTTTTGCCTATAATTCTATTGACAGTTCCTATCCAAGTGAACTAGTTTTGTTTGTACAGCATTTGAGAAAAAGTAATTTTTTGTAAACATGGAAATCTTGCGTGAAAATGTTCGTGCCACGATTCTTTACGATTTCAAATGTGGTCTAATGCTGAAACAACGCCTCGATCGGCTTCATTTGGCTTTCGGAGATAAAGCACCATCAAAGAGCAGTCTTTATATTTGGTTTGCCGAATTCCAGCGTGGACGTACCTCTCTCAGTGACGAATTTCGTGAAGGTCGTCTGTCAACATCCGTTGTTGCCACTAATGTAGATGCTGTGCGTGAAATGCTTGAGCGAGATCGACATGTGACATACCGTGAGATTCAAGCATCCTTACGAATTGACATGAAAGCAATACACCAGATTTTGCATGATCATTTGAACGTACGAAAGCTTTGCAGTCGTTGGATCCCACACAATTTAACAGAAGCGCAAAAGCAGGGTCGTGTCAAATGGTGCGAAGAAATGCTCAAGAAATTCAATGGAGGTCGTTCAAATTTAGTTTATTACATCGTTATTGGTGACGAAACGTGGATCTATTCGTACGAGCCAGAAAGTAAACAACAATCTACCGTTTGGGTATTTCAAAATGAACCAAAACCAGCAAAAGTTGTCCGTTCACGCAGTGCTGCGACACAAATGATTGCTTGTTTCTTTGGTTTAACTGGACATGCGGCAACCGTGGCTTTCGAGGTTCGAAAAACCGTGTATACCGTGTATGCTGATTGGTATACTACAATTTGTTTGCCGGAAGTCATCGATCAAATAAGAAGAAACAATCGAAATCGACGAATTATTCTCCATCATGACAACGCCAGCTCTCACTCAGCCCGTCAAACAGTTGATTTTTTGTCCAACAAAAATGTTGAATTAATGACTCATTGTCCATATTCACCTGATTTATCACCTAATGATTTCTTTTTGTTCCCAAATAACAAAAATAAAATGCGTGGTAAGCGATTTTCGTCGGCTGAAGCAGCGATTGAAACATTCCGGACACTGGTTTCTGAGGTACCATCTTTAGAGTGGAGGAACTTTAGAAATTGGTTCGAGCGTATGCAAAAGTGTATTGACGTCAAAGGCGAATACTTCGAAAAACAATGATACCGTTTACCAAATTTCATATGCGTTTTTTTCATACCGTTTCCAAAAACTTTTCCAGCAGCCCACGTATGTACTTCAGAAAGTGCTACCTACTTGTACAGGTATCAACAAGCAATCGCCGAGACGGACGTTTCGGCGTCACCGGCCAGCCCCAGTGGGATAGGGTTGGTTTATACTAAATCTTGACAACGACAACAAGGAAAAAGGCGCCACTTAATTTCTTTTTGGCTATGGGGAACCGCTGGAAAACATTAAGAAAAACGCGACTCATCCAGGATACTAGCAATAAATGTTTTATTTAATAATAATGAAACAATCACAAAATGTAATTAAACACAAATAATCGATTTAAAGCAAAATGAGATCGCAAATGCGTCTTATATATATTTTGCAGTTATAAGTTAACGATATGGATCTATCAAAATATAATACTTTCAAATTTCGGACACTTCCGCTTCTTCATTTCTGAAATCTTCATGAAATTCTAGAAATATTTTGTGCAACATGTCATACAAGAAAAATTAACCGTTTCCGAGATATTTTAATTTTTTAAAAATAACTCAGACTTGCAGAACCTTGGTTATGATGCTGCCATCTTTGTGCATCAAAAACCATGATGCCCATTTTTGGCCTGTAGTAGGCTACAGTTACATGCTTTCAGATCATGTCCAGTTTTGCACTTGATTGCTTACAGGCTGGTTGAAAAGTAACTTCTATTCAAACTAATTTCAACTGTCAAAAAGTCATGTTTTTTAAATGGAACGCCTAGTATATATTTAGACCAAGTGACTCAAGATTAAAAGTTCTTTCGTCCTGTATTAGCTTTCCCTATACCTATCTCTCATATTTCACTCGTTATCGATGTTTCTATTTAACACGAAATTTTTTTCCATTTTTCGGTATTATTTTTAAATACTGGGCTATGAAAACTAGAGAAATTATAATTTTTGAAATCATCTGTTTAGTAGGAATTAAAAAAAACAATTTATTCGCTACGAAGAACAAAAAAATGAATAATCAAACACAGACATATTAAAGGTATTTGATGTCAAAAAATCGACAATTCAAGAAGTTAATAAAAAAGGTGTTTATATCAAGGAAAGTATGTTATTAGTGAGACATAATAGAAAGTTATTACTAATAAATAATAGCCGAGGATAACTTATAGCCAATATTATAACCAACAATTTGTGTATTATTTTTAATATTTCTGATTTATTTATTTATTAGTTTTCAAAAATTCTTAAATTTTTGTGTTTTAAGTGTAAATTTTTCCTTGTAAATGTGTAAAAAGTCATACCAAGAATTCTAATACATGCGGCATATGTAAACAAAAAGTTCAGATGATAGATGTGTATTTAAATATTATTTGTCGGTTTTTAAAATGAAATTGAAATTACAGTCATAAATTAATTTAGAAAACCTCAGTTTGTTAAATTTTCTTAGAACACTATTCAGGAATAATACTGAAAAGTGAAAAAAATTGATGTCTCAAAGAGAAAATCATGAATAGAAAGAGAAAGGTAAGAGATTCTTATGGTATAAAAGAATACTGAGTGTTCTATTTAAAAAACATGACTTTTCGACAGTTGAAATCAGTTAGAATAGAAGTTACTTTTCAACCAGCCCGTAAACGATTTTGTGTAAAATTAGGTATAACCTGAAAGCTTATGAGCATAGCCTACTACAGGCCAAAAATTGAAATTATGGCTTTTGTTACACAAAGATGGCAGCATCATAAACAAGGAACTGTAACTTTGAATTTTTTTTTAAAATGGAAATACATATCTCTAAAACGGCTAATTTTTCTTGTATCACATGTTACGCAAAATATTTCTAGAATTTCATGAAGATTTCAGAAATGTAATAAAAAATGGGGTATTGCATTTAAAATAAGAAAGTTGACTGCAACTTCCGGTAGAAGCGGAAGTGTCCGAAATTTGAAAATATTATATTTTGATAGATCCATATCGTTAACTTATAACTGCAAAATATGAAACAGAAATTCAGAGGAGAAGTCCGTAAACTTTTAATGAAAGGGTTGCCTGAATCTCCCTGTATAACTTAAACCCAACAACAAGAAAAATAAATATGATATTCGAATATAATCGCGCTTATAATAGACGCTACGGAGATACTAAAGTTAACCATCTATGACACAAACAATCGACTCTATTTTAAAGCGATACAGAACGTAACGAGAGCGTTACGCAAAAATGTGTCAATAAGGCGAATTAAAATTGAATTATTGTGTACCGCATGTACACACGCCTTTCCGGAATCCGTATCTAAAAAAATCAAGTAATAAAAGGTAAGCAAACCTTGTCCCCCCTTTTGGGCGTCGTAACGGCGTCGCACGGAGGCATCAATCGACGTGTTGTCCGGCGGAGGAGGGAGGAGAGCTGGGGCTCGTCGCCGCTCGGGATGTATCCGAGTCCGAGGAGCTTTAATTCAAGTCGACGGGGGAGGGCGCTGCGCCCGAAGACCTCGCATCAACAGCGACGAAACAAGCAGCTCCACGGGAGGTAGGTTAATGCCCACGGGACCGTGAAGACACGGTAAACAGGCCGGCAATGAATACAGCGTATTCTTAAAGAATACGGGGCAGAGGTAAAGATACAATTACGGGTACCACTAAAAGTACAGTTAAAGGTAGAGTTAAAGGTACCACAAAAGCCTGTAAGGAAGAAAGATACACGATATATATATATATATATATATATATCGAATCAGAACAATGAGCGAATGGACTCACCTGTTCGCAGAACAACCTGGGGGGGAGCAGGCATAGACAATACGAGCGTATTAATTTTCTCTCGGCTCAACGAATTAATCCGGCAACACAGCTGTAGATGATTTCCCCAACACAAATTTTGGGCGAAAACACACACAAAAGACACACCAACGCGAGACGTGTTGTTACACCGAGAGAAGCAGTGTAAAGTTGAATTCTGAAATCGCTCCGCGCGGCGGGCAGAAAAGAGACGGGGTAAGAGAAAAGAAGAGGTGAAATGCTACCACCAACCGCTACAGAATCTTACGTCAACGAGGACCAATGAGCTTATATACCGGGGGTCAATTTCTATATAACTTTCGTGGGAACGGAAACACTGATTTCACAATATGGTGCAATAATGCGTAAAACTAAAACGCTAAAGAATCTATTCGACCGAAAAATTAACTTTCAAAACCCAAACTTCTAGTACTGGGGAATTACTTTGAGAGCAAGTCGGCGAAACGTAAAGAGTTCGCCGGGCGGTCTGCGAAAATATTTCACGGAAAGCAATACTGGGTGTCTTATAACCTACGGAGGAAATTAAAAAGGTAGCTAGGAGAGATCAAACTAAAACTTTTTTATGAACAGTCGTTTTTGGTCTGCGGTGGGAATGTCGAGCTACGTCTCTGCTGCAGAAGCCCCAAGCAGGGCTGAAACAGCTGTCCAGAGGCTGCTCGAGGTTTTCACTGCAATCAAGAACGATTTGCACAAAATTTTTCTTAAAACTTTTTTCTTAATAAATTTTTGGTAAAAAATAAATAACTAAAAAGTTAAAAGAGTTTAAAGTGAAATTAACTAACAAGCAAAAGTTACTCCCTGCAGTAATATTTTACGTTTTAAAATCAAATTTGAGGCATTTATGAGTTAATTGAACATTGCTTTACAATAAACAACTATTTTAAAAAATGTAGTCACGTTAAAGTTACGGCTATTTCATTTTTTCTTTTAATGTCCAAAAACGGGTTTTCATGTCGTTGTGCGCCGCCTACTAACTAAAAACAAAATTAGGAAAGAGATTAACATAGACATTTTATAAATGGTGGTTTTGATAAATTTAGAGTTTATTTAACAACACAGTTACATTTTGTGAAATTATTTTCATTAATTAGGAAGCTACAGGTGTAAATTAAAGAAGAAATTAAGAAAGTTAAACCGCTGTATCTTTCTTATAATTGCGTTTTTGTCAAAAGTGAATTAAGAAAAAAGCTTTATTTTGATTTCCTACAGCTGCCCTTTCAATCTCCTCCGTACGTTGTGAGACACCCAGTATACAGGGTGATTTGAGGTCGGGCAGAAATTGAACGGTAACAAAAGTAGACTGACGTAACGTTTCGTTCGTCGACATGCACTACGCCAGCGTTTCCCAAACTGTGGGGCGCCCCCCCCCCTTCTGAGGGCGCATAAGTCTTCAAAGAGGGGCGCAGCAGAATAAATAGGTATAAACAAACCAAATTGCAACTAATTTATCATCTTATTTTTTACAAGAAATTGCTTATACAGCTTTTCCCACCCCCTTTAATTTCTTTATTTTTGACTTCAGAAAGAAGTTTTTATTATAAAACTTGTAATACATGTAGACTGATTCAAAGTTTTTGCTGATATTTACAGGAAAACAAATGAACATCGCATATCTGAGATATAAACTGTAATTTCAATTTTTTAAACGGAACACTTGGTATTTTTACAATTATTTGGTATCCGAAGTAATAATCGCCTTTCTTTTTCTTAAACAAATTTTATCTTTTAAAATTTTGTTTAATTAAAATGTAACATTTTGTCTAAGAGACGATTATTCACATTTTATAACACGGGTTTCTAACGAGTTCAGTATCGACCCCTTGGAGGTCGGTGAAGACTTGAAACGGGTTGATGAACCTTTATCAGGGGTCGGCTAGGGGTCTTTCAGGGTGTCGGAGTTGTTAAGTCTTGTGTAAAGAAGGTCTTGCTGAATAGTTTATAAGGAAAAGTAAAAAAATTACACATAATATTAAATGAATTTGAATTAGCTCGTACAAAGAGGAAAAAAATACGTTCAATTGATTATCAAAATCAAAACGCTAATAAATACGAGTAAAAAAAAGACAGGACGAAAATAAAAATTGTGTGAAACTCATTCAGTCAAATCGATATAAACTGACTTTCATCAGAACCAAAAATTTAATTCAATTAAGAAATAAAATGTACAAAATAAATTCGCCAAAAATGGCGATCAATCGGCGGAATTAGAATGTCAAATAAAATAATCTTAAAACGTGCAAAAAAAGAAACAAAAGACGTTCAATTGATAATTCAAACAAATCAAAAGTCATGTCAAATAAAATCAAACAGAAGAGAAAATCAAAAAACAAGATGTTAGTTGTTAATTTAAAAGTAAAAAGCAAAACGAATGAAATCGATTAAAAGAAGAAACAAAGGTCCATCACTTGATCATATTAAAAGTCACATAAAATATAGTCAAATGAGCGTTGTATAAAAATAAAGGGTGATGATAAAGTTAGGACCAAAATGAAAATTGTATAAAACTAGCGAAAAAGTCAAATGGATTTAAAAATTGACAAATGTTGTGACGATCCAAAGAATAATCTGTAAATATTATAATTTAAAAACAAAGTAAAGTCAAATCAAATAAAAGAGAATTTAAAATATCAATCAATCGACGGGATTAATGTATAAAATAAATTCACACTCAATAAACAAAAATTAAAATAAATCAGCGAAAACATAATGGTAAATAGTAATTAAAAAAAGAAAAACAGTAAAATACCGGATGTCGCGCGCCATGTGCTCACCCTTCTAGAATCTTTATTTATTAATCGATTAACCTGAATTTTGGAGACGATAAACTAAACAAAAAATGGAATTTTCCGACATACTGATAGTCGTCATAGGACTTCCGGTTTCGCTGGAAGTGATATCAACTTTCTTATTTTAAATGGAACACCCTATATATTTTTACATATTTAAAATCTACGGATCATTACGAGTCCGAATACGTATCAATTGTTAATTTTGGTTTCCATGACAACGAAAACAAAACTTTTTTATTTTTCAATTTAGAAAGCTATGAATCGCATTTTTTCGATCTAATGCGTTCAAATGTTTCGAAAAAATCACTCCTTTGATGGTATTTTGATTTTTAACATTTTTACAGTATTTGAAATTTTTATTAGCTCTTAACTCATTTTTTTCAATAGAATCTTATATGTTTCTTAGCTTAGTTCAACTGAACATTTTTTTCTGAATACGCTGATACCAAATACGTCATATTTTCTTTGAAAATAATTTAAAATAAAGCATGTCTTATTGAAATTTTACACTCCCTTTATTTTAAATGACTTTCAAATAAAATATGACGTATTTGGTATCAGTGTACTCAGAAAAAAATGTTCTGTTGAACTAAGCTAAGAAAACGACCTTCCCGCCAATCATCCTTCATATTATTTTAAATTCAGTGAAATATCGGAAATTTGTGTAAGAGACACTATAAACAAACTGAAAACAAGTAAATCCAGTGACAAGTACGGTTTAACTGTAGAACTTCTAAAATCCGTAAAAAACATTTTAGTGCCTCCACTAACTAAACTTTTCAACCAATGCATGCGTTCCTCGATTTTCCCTGATGTATTAAAAATGGCAGTTGTTGCTCCTATCCACAAAAAAGGTGATACGGAAGACATTTATAACTATAGGCCAATTTCTCTCCTGCCTATAATCTCTAAAATACTTGAATCGATCCTGACCACTCAACTCACCAGCTTCCTTGAGAATAACAAGTTAATCAGCAACAGACAATATGGATTCCGACATGGTAAATCTACGGAAGAGGCAGTCATCGAGTTCGTTGAAGCATGTTTAATGAATTTTGAAGCCAAACGCTACACGGCAGCACACTTCATAGATTTGAGCAAAGCCTTTGACTGCATGTCCTTTGAGATACTCCTGAAAAAACTGTATATGTATAACCTTCACCCTAAATGCTGCAAACTGCTTTCGTCATATCTCTCCAATAGATATCAATGTGTACAGTATAATGGCCGTATCTCCCATGAACGTCCTATCACCTGCGGAGTACCGCAAGGATCAATACTTGGCCCTCTGCTTTTCCTCATTTACGTTAATGACTTACCTAACTTCTTAAAATCCAACTCTCAATCAATCCTATACGCTGACGACACAACTATCTATAATTCTGCCCTCAATTTCACCGACGCACAACATACCATCAAATCCGCCAGTCAATACGCTAATGAATGGTTCAATGCTAACAAACTTGCCGTAAACGAGGAAAAAACTACTCAAATCACTTTCACCACCAAGACCCTTCCGGAAACGTGCTGCAATGAACAAGAGGTAAAATTCTTGGGTATACATCTTGATTATCAACTTCGCTGGAATAGACATGGTGAGGAATTAGCTAAGAAGCTCAGTAAGAACATTTTCGCTCTACGAAACCTTCGGGATCTGACATCTGAATCTTGCCTTCGGACCGCGTATTTTGCTCTGATCCAAGCCCATCTGTCCTACGGCATCCTAGTGTGGGGTCACAGTGCCTGTCGACATAGAACATTCCATCTTCAAAGAAGCGCTGTGCGTACTCTGACGGGAATCGGCTTCATGGACGATTGTCGATCGCATTTCACCGCACTGCGAATTCTGACTTTACCCTGTCTTTTCATTTTTCAAAGTTTAAAATTTGTCAGAAAAAACATAGACAGTTTTACTACAAACAAAGAAGTCCACTCTCTTGATACCAGAAATGCTTTACATTTAAGAACCACTCAACTTAGACTTACAAAATCTTTAAATGCTGTTAAATATTATGGAATCAAATTCTACAATGCACTTCCACTGCATATCACAAAACTAGATAACAAAAAATTCAATGATGTTATAAAACAAACTCTCATTCAAAAAGCCTACTATTCTTGGAACGAATATTTAGACAAAATTGCCCTTGATATACCGGCATTTTCAAATCCGAATCAATAGATTGGATTCGTGGTGCGGTGTCATGAGATCTGAATTGCTTAAACTGTGCTTGTGAAATAGTGCCTATCACTTCATATGCTCTTTTTGTCACATGTACATTCTTTAAATAATTAACTAATGTTATATTTCATTTTGACTTGAGCCCCTGTTTTGTACTCGGTGCTTAAAATAAAAATGATATGATATGATATATGATATGATAAACACATGAGGTTCTATCGAAAAAAATGATTAAGAGCTAATGAAAATTTCAAATACTGTAAAAATGTTAAAAATCAAAATACCGTCAAAGGAGTGATTTTTTCGAAACACTTGATGGCATTAGATCGAAAAAATGCGATTCATGGCTTTCTAGACTGAAAAATAAAAAAGTTTTTTTTTCGTTGTCATGGAAACCAAAATTAACAGTTGATACGTATTCGGACTCGCAATGCTCCGTAGATTTTAAATATGTAAAAATATATAGGGTGTTCCATTTAAAATAAGGAAGTTGATATCACTTCCGACGAAACCGGAAGTCCTATGACGACTAACAGTATGTCGAAAAATTCCATTTTTTGTTTAGTTTATCGTCTCCAAAATTCAGGTTAATCGATTGATAAATAAAGATTCTAGAAGGGTGAGCACATGGCGCGGGACACCCGGTATAATAAAGAAAGGGAAAGGGAGGCGTGAATCATAACACAGCTCAAAAGGTGATCGCGAAACCTAAAAGTTTGGGAAACGCTGCACTACACAGCCGCCTTCTCTAGGACGCAAGCAAGGTAAACTGGTGACAAGACGAAGTTGGGACATCACCGGGTTGGAATTAACTTTATTTTGACTTTAGATTTATTTATTATATTACTATTACGTTGTTATTTGAGTATTTCAATTATTTACTTGAAGGTACTCCTGGATGTGTATCGGTTGTGTAAATAAAGAAGACAAGTCCAGTAAATAGTTGGTGTTCCTTTATTAATAACTGTTTTAATTATTTTAGCGCAATACGAACCAACCCGTACCACTGGATAGCCGATGGTGGAAGGCTAAGTTCTTTCCTCTTCCATAATCATGGGGATTACAGGTAGGTGCATCTAGCAAGGGGTATAACTTGCGACGGCTTAAAATAAAGCAACAATCGTCCATTTAAAAATATTTAATTATTTAGTATCATATAAACACAGGGCGTCTACTGAAATAGAGCCCACTATTTCAACACACGCCCCGTTTAAAATCTTTCTTTTCATTTTATTATAAACATGTGTAACACCTTCTCCAAAGACGATCCAGCTTACACATGTGCAGACTTAAATAGAAACTTAATACTGTCTAGATACATCTCATCGTGAAGAATTGACTAGTCTAAAAGTACTTCTTGCGCGCAACGTAAAAATTAACTTCTTAACATCATCACATGATTAAATTAGTACTTACGTTTCAGATTGATGAATTAATTAATGAAATACTTATTAAACACCGGAAGAGTAGGTATCTCCTGTGAGAAACTCGTCGTTTTTAATCACACGAAATGACACAGAAGTATAAAAATAATGAATAATTTAAACAGCGACATCTTACGATCGCGGCGATTAACCTTGGTCGAATCGTTTTGGTTTGCAGTGGAACTCTCGAGCTATGCTTCTGCTGATGAAGCCCCACGTAAGTCTGAAACAGCTGTACAGGGATTGCTCGAGGGATTCACTACAATCAAAAACGATTTGCAACCATTTTTTTTTTATAAAAATAATGTTTGCAACGAAGATACTCATCAACAGGCCTCTTCTTCCGGCGTTCGTTCGTTCATCGTTTAAATATCTTCTTATAAATCTACAACCTCCTTAAAATATTTAGTATAATATAAATTTGAACACCATTTCGAAACAGCACGTCACACGTCTTATTAAGTGCGTTACCACGTTATTATTATTATTATTATTATTATTTTTAGAATTTGCATTTTGTTTGAAACAATACTAAACACTAACGGTGCCGTTATTATTTACAAAATAAATTTCTCTCTCACAAAACAAAACTTGAACGATTGAAAAAGAAAAGATCGAACGCTGCTTAGAGCAGCATTCGGTGTTTGTATTTAGAATGGAAGACAACACGAAGTTTTAAAATCGCAAAACCAATTCTAATCTAATTACACGATCGAAAATGAAAAAGGAAAGAAAAAAAAATTTAAGGCCCAACTGTCAAAAGATGGTACTAATAGAGCGGCACACGTTTTAGGAAATATTATTTTGAATACACGCCGCGCCTTAAGAACATGAATTGGAAATAACTTTACCCCCTTACTCCCCCCTCCAAGAAGAATCTGCTTATTTAAAGAACGAGTTTTCCTCATCGTTTGCGTTTATTACTTTTTTTTATTCAACAAAGTGTTCAGGCTTAAGTAGAGCGGCACACGATTCGTGGCGATAACAAACAAGCATTTAATCTTAAGGCGATTTGTAAAATAAGGCCGCTTCGATCTTTAAATTTTGGGAAAGAATTTTTCCAATTGCGTTTAAAAATAATAAACTCGCCGATTTCCCCGAATCGAGGGGAGGGCGGCACTCACGTTTGGGGGCTTCGCCATGAGCGTTTAGCACTTGAATTAAGCGTAATTAATTTAATCAAATTAGGCCGATTGGTTTTCCCCACCAACAATCGAATGCCGTTTTTGTTTTGTTCAGTTGTCCGTACCACGCACTGGTTTTCGTTTACGCGTTTATTTCGGACATGATCACACTTACAAAGAACAATGGCGCAAGTTAAGTCTTGTTTTTAGTCCGTGTCGGATTCCGCGTTCGAGGCGGTTAAAGTCGACCCAGGGCCTAACGTTGCGCACTGAAAAGAAACGAAGAGTTTATCAAAAACAACAGGAAAAGAAACACACTGTAGATCCAATCCTCCTGGGGGAGGGATATCTTAGTCTTTGTAGCAAGAAAATTGCCTTGTGTTGGAACGGAAAATTTATTTTCTTGTAGTAGTACATCGGACCAAATCAAATCTTGCAAGTGGTGGTCGATCTTACCTTATGGCATAATTTTTTCGGCATGCAGAGAAGCTTCTGACATTATCACCTGAAAGAAAATTTTTAGGTCAGCGCGCTTTAAACTTGTTAGACATCGTCGTCCTGTATTCTAAATAGTTCTCTCAATACCTAAATATTAAATGTGTGGTATACGTGGGGTATTACATGTCAACGCCATCTATTTTCAGACATTTGGACTAAAATCTTGACAAGAGAAGCACCCAAAGTGAAGAAGAAGAAGAAAAAAACATCACAGAGACCAAAGGTGCCAACCCAAGGACATGTTTGGCTTCAAGATTTTAAATGTTACTAAATTTGCCTGGCTGAATCTCGACTTAAAAAGGTACCTGGACCAATTAACTTTGGTGGGGAATTACATATTATTAACTCCATCTATCCCCAAAAATTTGAAGAGTTCGTTCAGCTTGAATAGTCCAAGGACAAACTGAAGAAATCGGAACCTTAAAAGGTGAAGTACCATAGAAAGAAAACCATGATTGAACCTTGAAGCTCAAAACTCAGTACTCAAGTACGACAGAAAACGTCTAAAAGTTGTTTTGATACCAAAAAAAAAAAACAGTTTGACACGTAGGAACTTAAGTGCAAGGTTGACTTCCTGTCCCTTTCATTTTTTTTCTACAAAAAAAAATACTACCTTAGACTCTATATACTAACCTTATAATAAAAAGATTTTGCTTGGCTCCCTCTAACTGTACTATGAATTTAGAAACTGAAACACTTCCACTTTTAAAAAAGCAAAGAGGCGAGACGGGGCGACTAAACTTAGAGACCTAGAAACAAAAACTTAGAAGAAAAAAAAATAGATCACAAAACCAAAAGAATACCAATTCCAAGAACATCTCTCCTTTCAAAAGGAGATCGAATTTAAAAATTTAAACAACTAGGAGATGTTTGAGCCAGTCCTCTATTCGAACTTTGTTACATCTATTTTGATATTCGTATTAACCGTTCCGGTCGGGTAGGCTTCCCTTTGTGCAAGCGTGTAAGCGTATTTTGGTTGCCGTTAGTAGCGCCTCTCCCGACGTCAGGTGCTACTGCGGGCGTGTGAATCACTTTCTCATCTTCGACGGCGGTGTTGGTCACGTTTCTAAAAGCGCTGTATGCTGAATGGTACATACCTGTTGATGGACCTGTCAACCTACCAATTGTTTTAGTCTTAGAATGGCTTTTCGTCTTTGAGGCACGTGTGATTCTATTTTTGGCTTGCTGAATTAGAGCAAGGTAAGCACCATGTTGATCCTCCATTTTGTTATCTGATTATTTCCACGTGCGTTTACCGCTCGCGGCAGTGAATTTCACACGTTTTCTTCCTTTTGGCAAGCAGTCCCGGGCAGATTTTTGCCGGCCGATTCGGTGCATAGTGGTTGCCACGTCGCTTAACCCGTGAACGTTGTTCTGAACTTCGCAAGACCTTAAGTTCCCCTCGTGCTTTGCTGCTGGAGAGGAAAAAAAAAGTTGAATCGTTGTCGTTTCCGGAGAGGCACGGCCACTACATCGATGATTCGCCCCGGAGAGGTTGAGTAAGATACTTCCAAATTTTCTTTATTCCTCATCGGAAACGTGTTGCGTGTCGACATGTCACAGGTTGTGTGCTGAATGGTACCTTTGGATCATTTGTTAATGGATCTGTGAACCTACCGGTGTGTTCGGATTCCAGCTACTTCGTTGACGTGTCCCATTAGTCTTGAGATCGCTTTTTGTCTTTGAGGCACTTGTGATTCTATTTTTGGCTTGCTGTATTAGAGCAAGGTAAGCACCATGCTGATCCTCCATTTTGTTATCAGATCGTTTCCACGTGCGTTTACCGCTCTGGGAAGTGAATTTCACACGTTTTCTTCCTTTTGGCAAGCAGTCCCGGGCAGATTTCTACCGACCAATTTGGTGCAGAGTGGTTGTCACGTCGCTTAATCCGTGAGCGTTGCTCTGAGCTTCGCAAGACCTTACGTTCCCCTCGTGCTTTGTTACTGGAGAGGAAATAAAAGTTGAATCGTTGTCGTTTCCGGAGAGACACGGCCACTTCGTCGACGATTCGCTCCGGAGGGGTAAGGGTAAGATAATTCTAAATTTTCTTTACTCCTCATCGCAAACATGTCGCGTGTCGACGTGTCACCGGTTGTGTGCAGAATGGTACCTTTGGATCGTTTGTTAATGGATCTGTGAACCTACCGATATGTTCGGATCCCAGCTACTTCGTTGTCGTGTCCCATTAGTCTTGAGATCGCTTTTTGTCTTTGAGGCACGGGTGATTCTATTTTAGTTTATCCTCCATTTTGGTGTCTAATTGTTTCCACGTGCGTTTACTGCTCGCGGCAGTGAATTTCACACGTTTTCTTCCTTTTGGCAAGCAGTCCCGGGCAGATTTTTGCCGGCCGCTTAATCCGTGAGCGTTGCTCTGAACTTCGCAAGACCTCACGTTCCCCTCGTGCTTTGTTGCTGGAGAGGAAAAAAAAGTTGAATCGTTCTCGTTTTCAGATAGACACAGTCGTTTCATCGACGATTCGCACCGGAGGGAGTCAGTAAGATACTTCCAAGTTTTCTTTACTTTTCATCGAAAATGTGCCGCATGTCGACGAGCTACGGGCGTTGTTTGGCCCAATTCTGTATTATAGCAAGGTAAACGCCGTATAGATCTTACATTTTGTTATCTCATTGTTTCCACGTGCGTTTACCGCTCGCGGCAGTAAATCTCACACGTTTTCTTCCTTCTGACAAACAGTTCCGGGCAGAACTTCACCGGCCGATTTGGTGCAGAGTGGTTGCCACGTCGCTTAACCCGTGAACGTTGTTCTGAGCTTCGCAAGACGTCACGCTCCCATCGTGCTTTGTTGGTGGAGAGGAAAATAATTGAATCGTTCCCGTTTTCGGACAGACACGGCCATTACATCGACGATTTGCACCGGAGAGGTTGAGTAAGATACTTCTAAGTTTTCTTTACTCCTCAACGGAAACGTGTCGCGTGTCGACGTGCCACGGGCGTGCTTCGGGCCAGTGGAAAGGTCCGACGGGCTTACTTCACTATTCACGACGATTAATTCAGCGCGAGGGATGATCAGCTTGATTGAAGCTAACAATCGATGGCGTTCCAAATATAATTCTATCCGTTTGAGTTTAAAAATCATTTACTTATTGTTATTATCCCATATTTTGATGCAGTTTACTTGTTTTGTTAACTGTTAAATGATATTTTGGCTTTAGTTTGAGAACGAAATCACGTATTCTATTTTTGGCACGCCGTATTATAACAAGGTAAGCGCCATGTTGATCCTCCAATTTGTCATTTAATTGTTTCCACGTGCGTTTACCGCTCGCGGAAATGAATTTCACACGTTTTCTTCCTTTCGGCAAGCAGTCCCGGGCGGATTTTTGTCGGCCGATTCGGTGCAAAGTGGTTGCCACGTCGCTTAACCCGCAAGCATTGTTCTGAGCTTTGCAAGATGTCACATTCCCATCGTGCTTTATTGCTGGAGAGGAGAACAAGTTGAATCGTTCCCGCTTCCGAACAGACAGGGCCACTTTTGTGGGATTGAGTAACAAGTATTCTTTTCTCCTCATCGGAAACGTGTCGATGTGCTACGGGTATGCTTCGGGCTAGTGGAGCGGTCCGGTGGGTCTACTTCACTATTCACGACGACGAAGTCGGCGAAAGGGATGATTACCTTGATTGAAGCTAGTCGATAGTGTTCTGAGTGTGTGATTATAATGCTGCTCGTTTGAGTATAAAAATCATTTACTTATTGTTGTTATCTCATGTTTTGTTGAAGTTTACTTGTTCTGTTAACTGTTAAATTATATTTTCGCTCTTGTTTGAAAGCGAAATCACGTAGTTTTTTTTTTCTTTTTGCCTTTTAGACCTGTGCCCTTTACGCTTTTTTATACCTGTTCGTTTTGTTGTCACGAGACTTCGATGCGCCAACATCCCCTCATTAACCTTATTCACTCACTTTCCCAACCTGTATGCCTTAACAAATATTATATTATTGACCGAACTTAACTTCTCCTTTTCCTTTGTGTTACGAGTACTATTGGGAGGAGTCTCTCTCTTTTTTTCTTTGGAATATTCCGACCGAGAAGCGGGTCCTGGTTACAGACAGAGATACACTTTCCCGGCCGTGTATCACCCATCCTTCACTTGTGGGTTGTGTTGTATTTGCTGGATGGCGTCTCTTACCGTAACATCTTCTGAATGCCCCACTCCGTGCTCACTGAGTGGGCACAGTGACGCAGCTCTTCTTCACACATTGGCCTGCGATAGAACGTCTGACCTTACTTCCAGAGGCACGGTAAGTTGTGGTTAGCGCAGCCTCACAAACTGTGGGACAAAACGCGCAAGGCGCTCCTTTCGTTACTAACGTTAAAACAACCTTTCTGGAATTGGTATGTCAAACAATCTTTATGAATTTGGCAGGTGAAATCATCTTTATGGAACTGGCATGTTACACAACTTTTATGCAATTAGTATGACAAACAACTTTTGTGGATTTGGCATGTGAAATAATCTGAATGGAACTGGCATGTTACACTCTCCTTTATGGAACTTGCACATTAAGCTACCTTTACAGAATTTTCATTTCAAATTACCTTTATGGAATTGATATGTCAAACTACCTTTATGGAATTGGCATGTCGAACAACCTTTACGGACCCGACATGTGAAACAACTTTTATGGAACTGGCATCTCGCACCACTTTTACGGAATTTTAATGTCAAACTACCTTCATAGAACCTTTATGTCAAACTATCCTTATGGAACCTGGCATGTGAAACTACCTTTATGAAACCGGTATGTTAATGAAAATATGGTGTTAAGTTTGAAAAGAAAGAAAAAAACAATAACACCTGTTGTAAACCGCTGTAGTTTTCTTGAAGGTGAAGACTAACTTGATGTTTCAGAAAGAAAAGAAAAAGAGCGGTAAAAACGAGCTTAGTCATTGATTAAACGAGGTTTGTCGGTGATCAATTCCGGCTAGCTACCAATGACAGAGCTCGTTTATAACGCAAAATTTTCGAAGGGCTCCTCCGAATTAAAAAAAGAAACAGAATATAATGTGGCCAAACCTAAAGTGAAATTTCGCATATTGATCTAATTCAAGACCTGCTTCACAAAGTTATAAAAAAAATCCGTCATTTTTAGGAAGAAGGAACTTACTTCGGTAATTTTCACACGCGGAGCATAAAGCGTCTGCTCAGGATAAGTCCATGGCTTAAACATGGGGTCGGCTTGCGACGCCTTCCACTCTTCATACCCCAGCGCCGCCTTGTACACTTGCTTAACGACCTTGGGCGCAAACTTCTGAGTGATCTTGTTCACCAGCCACGAGGGTAGTTTGCCCCTGGGATCCGACTGCGTGACGTAACCGAGGAAGCTGCCCTTCTTGGCCGGCCTCACCACGTACCCTGTGATAAACGACGTCGCTCTAAAAATATTTCACTCCAGTTTAATTGCTTCGTCGGGGAAAACGGACGCTCACCTGATGAAGCCCTTTTGTGGAGGGTAGTTCTTGTGCTCGACGCTGTGATTGAAGATGAGTTTCTCCTGCCCCAAGTCGAGCCAGGATCGTTGAAGGACGAAGTCTCGGTTTTTGACCGTTGCCGGACAAGACACTGTGGATTTGATTTGAGTTTATTATTATATGTTTGTATATCTATTTCCTTTTAACTTATGCGAAACGCTTTGTCGCTTGCAATCAGAAATCACGAATTCTTAACTCAGATTGATTTGTTCGACATGCTTTGTTTTTGTTTTCCTTCTTCATCTTGATCTTTACGGAACTGGCATGTCAAACAACCTTTATGGAACCGACATGTTATACAATCTTTGTGGAGCTGGCATGTTGTACAATCTTTATGAAACTGGCATGTCGAGCAACTTTTATGGATCTGACTTGTCAAACAACCTTTATGGAACTCACATGTCAAGAAATCTTCATGGAACCGGCATATCAAGCTACCTTTATGGATCTGACATGTGAAACAACCTTTATGGAACTGATATGTCAATCAATCTTTTATGGATCTGGTATGTCAAAACAAATTTATTTCCGATCTGTACGTTTCCGTTTTAGGCAATTAAGAATGAACAAATCGTGTACTTACGGGCGTAATATCCTACGTCATTGTTTGGATTGAGATATCCGATGTCCACTGACATTAACATGTGTTCATCCCACACTTTTCTGTAGTCCGGGTCGTGCAGAACGTCGTAAACCGTTTCGGGGCTGAGATTTTGGAAAATCGCGTGCACCTTGACCATGTTGAAGTTCGAGTTCGTCGTCGATTGGGTCCATACCTAAACAAAAAAAAGAGTTTCAACTTGGCGAGAAAAAAATATTCAAATCCTGACCGATTAAATTCTGAACTTCCAGAATACTTAAAACATTGAAAATTTTAAGTAAAACGTGTTGAATTATAATTTTTAATAATTAGTTTAAAACGCCAGGGGTTGTGAGACAGCAATACTTAAAGTGAGAGATAAGGCATCAGCAGATCAGGAAGAGATTAAATAAAATTTGTTATGTTGTAAAGGTCAGATCTGATTTAAAATTAATCTGTCTTAATTTACGTAAATACTTACGCCCGTAACCGAAATTTCGCAATGCAGGACCTGCTTGTGATTAGTATAATTAAGTCTTTTTTTATTCAGATTTTTTCGTCATTTGAAATCTCTCCGTGACGGTCCTTTCGTCGTTATTTACAATTACGCTTTATTCTTGGACTCAAACCCGTCGACGAAGCGCGATTAAAATGTTTTTCACTTTCTTGTAAAAGCCAAATCTGATTTAAAATTAATTAGCGCACGTTCTTACGACCAGAATCGGAACTTCAGGAGCAAAGCTTAGAGGTGAAATTCATTAAATGCTGAAAGACAATCTCAAATAACTGTTTTAAATAAAGACAAAATCGCTGCTGGAGGGGTGAAACAAAAGACGATCTTTCTCAGCAAACCCGAGACGGAAACGCAGCACTAAGATTAAGGAAATCGAAATTCAGAGTTTACAGATTTTCTCATACAATTTGCAAAAAGAAAAAAGAATGTTACAGAGGTTAACCTAAGAATAACTGCAACAGAAAAAAAACAACGAAGTAGAGGTAAATTACAGACGTAAATAAGAGAAGAAAAAGTAAGAGAAGAAAATAGTTTGCATTAAAAGAGAAGGCAATACTATACCTATCCTGAACGTCGAAGACGAAGTTGGGACAAACTCTAACGAGCTTTTGTTCCACCAAGGTACCAAATTAACTCCAACTAAAGTCGTACAATTGCAGGAAACCTTCTGCGGTACCAAAATAGCCTGCCTTGTTCATCATAGGATGTAGGCAGCTATGGGGCCGCAGCCCCTACACGGAACCACACCAATGTGCCTAGGGGATATAGCAAGATGACTCTGCGTGCTCCCAGCACGTCGCAAATTAATAAAGCCAAAACTGGCCGTGCCCTCTTTTGGATTTAGGAAGGCTTGCACGAATCGAAAATATCGTGATAACATCATGAACCAGTCGAGTAAAGGCTGACGTAAAGGAAGCCAATAGCATGAAAGGTCATAAGTTTCAAGAAATCGTAGTTTTTTTCGTTAATTTTTATTTAAGTTGTATCGCAAATAATGCGAATTAATTTCATATTTTATGTGAACGTCCGTCGCATTGCTTTTTAATCACCTGATTAACAATACAACTCGTCAAGTCAAGTTTTGTAGCTGAGTGTAACAACATAAAACATTTCTAGCACAATTCCAGCTGCGAGCTTCGCATTTTAAGCGTCGTGCAAACCAGAGCGGAAACGGAGCGGTGGCGGGCGTGGTGGCGGTACGGCCATAAGAAGAACATACAAATTCGCCACCGCGCGAGTTTCCGCTCTGGTTTGCGCCTCGCTTAAAATCTACATACAGGGCGTAACGTAGTTTATTGCTAATTATATTAATTAACCATAAGCTTTTGCACAGATTTTGATAAAATAGTTTTTCCCGTAATCTATATAACTACTTTTATGTTCACTTTTTCTTTTATTTTACGAGATAATTGCCAATCACTCTGTACAGTGAAGTGAAAGAAAATAAAAGCCAGAAAAATCTTAATAATAGCAACAATTATAAAGTTAAGAAGTGTAATAAATCTAAAGAAGATGGAACAATATCAGAAGTCAACATTTTCATTAATATTTTGATGTATTATTAAGATTGTAAATTCGATTTAAGAAGAACGTTTTGCTGTTTGTTGTTCTGAAGACGTATTACACATAATTTATGTAACACGCAGAAAAAAAATTAAGAAATTTGGTTACACAACGCATATCAAAAGACAACATAGTTTATTTAAAAGACAAATACAAAACAAATGGTATACATATAACGGTATAGTATTCTTATTAAAACTAGGTCAGGTAATTAAGCGCGTCGTAGAAATTCTTTGAGAGAATGAGTAACGCTTTATGAAACCAAGTAGGGCAAGAATCTTTGTACATAGGTATGTACCTAATAAACAGGATTCCTTGAAAAAGTGATTAATTCGCCTCGGCGATTAGTTTGTGTTAATGAAAAAGATTGCAATGGAATCTAGTTAGTTAGTAACGACTTTCATTACGAAACCGTCTTTCGTGTCATGACGCAAACGAAAAGCGAAGAGACAATGATGCCATAACCAATCAATCAATCAATCAACTTTCGTAAACAGTATTTTCCGAAATAAATTAAATCTCTTTCAAATGACAATGAATTTTTGCAAACTGACCCTTCGGATGTAGCGGTCGAATTGATTCTGAAAAATAAATAAAATTCTCTGGAAAACTTCGTGAACGTCAAGGACGAGGCTGAGACAACTCCGAGAAGTTTTAATCCACCGGGCATCAGGCCATCTCCAGCCGTAGCTGTATAATTGCAGAAATCTCGCCGAGGTCCAAAACCAGGACCAAAATAGCATGCCTTGTTTACCATGGAATGTAGACAGTCATGGGGCAGCAGCCCCAACACGAAAAACTTACCAATGTATCCTGGGGATATTACAAGGCGACTCCAAACACATTACACATTAACAGCGCCAAAAAAAAACCTTTGGAAGTAGAAAAGGGCATGCACGAATCGGACACATCGTGGCAGCATATAAATCCAATAGAATAAGGATAGAGGCAGGGAAAGAACAATGATATTAAAGGTCGAATGTAAACGCAAGGTAAACTTTGCGTCGTGTGCAAAAGTTGTAGTAAATTCTCAGAACCGGTTGTGGCAATAAAGTAATAGGAATATAAAAAAATGACAAACAGATAGAAATTTTGCAGGTTTTCATTGGAAAGGGAAAAGAACGCGGTATGGGTTAATGTAAACAAACCCGGTAGACTTTGATCTTGCAAATACGCATTTGCATTTTAAGAGGAAGCCACGCCCCTATCGACCATCTAAGTAATGTTCGCCGTAATAAGAGGCGGCGCGCGGATTACAAAAGCGGTGTGCGTTTGTTTTTAGCGATAGACTGCAGATGTTTTTAAATTAAAGTCATCAACTGCACCCATGAACGTCACTCTGATATTTGCCGACATTTCTTTGATCTCATACATCTCGCCGACAAACAATAAGATAAGTACACAGAATGTCAATCGCGGCTGGTTGAATACAAGACAGAAACATAGACAACGAATACAGAGAGATGAATCGCGGCTTTTGCATTTCTCAGGGATAATTTGCGTATATACAGAGGGTGCCTTGAAAACCGTAACATTCTGAATTCTGTTGACGATTTGAATCTGGATTGTATTCTTTCAAAAGAAAACTTGTCTTCATTTAAAAGAAAAAAGCAAGAGGAATGAAGAAATTGAAGAAAAAATTCTGCTAAAGCAATTTGAGAATATCTTGTCTACCATAAACAAGGACGATCGCAGAGGATTGGCTTAGCACGTAGCACCAGAGAGTAAAAAAGAAAAATAAGGAAAAGAAGTAGAGCCAAAAGCTTACGTGACTAAGAACACAAATCTACCCTAAATTGAACATTTATTTAGAGAAAAAACAAGTAATTTTTAAGCATGAAATTTTGCGCTACCTATAGGTATCACCAGAAAATGAAAAACATGATGTAAAAGAAAAAAATTGACGCAATTAAAAAGCAACAGTTAATTCCACGAATCAAAAGAATGGAAATTGGAGAACTGAAGTGGTTCAGCAAGAATGAAAGAACGGAACGTAGCGGATGAAGTGGCGCAAATAAGAAAGGTGGAAGAATTAGTTAGTCGGGATTAAAAAGGTAGAGAAGCAAGAAATAAAACAATTAAAAAAAATTAGAAAGTCACGGAAACTGTAGTTTTTATGGAATGGTTAAGAACAAAGAGACTGAAAGGAGAATCTAAGAAAAAATGGCACTACAACAAGCCTTCCACAGTTTTATAAGTTTTACAATTGATCTAAATTGAAAGTGGCCTGATTCGATTCCGAACCGGAATTGTGAGAAGAAATGAAACAACGTAGAAATTGAAGTGTCTTTGTGTTTCATTTTCTGTTGGGTATATGAAAAGCTGACAATGCTATTCTCATATGCAACTCTCCGTTTGCTCTCGCGGGAAAGCTTGAAAAATATCGGCAAATGCCAAACGAAATCACCGCCCCACTTAAGCCTCGGTTTCCTAGGATAGCGGTGCCGTGAAATAGCGGCCGAAAGCTGGCGGCGAATGACGTCACATAAAAAGTGCTAAGAACATTGAGTACATTTAATAATAATAATAATAATAATAATAATAATAATAATACGTTTATTGATCTGACTGTTAAGGTTAACAATTGGTCACAATAATAATGTAAAAAACAAAAGGTGAATTAAATTAAATTAAAATCCTACAAAGAATGCCAATAGTACAGTCAAACCAAAAGCTACGCCATCAGTGAGCTTGAAAGGAGCACACTGTTCTCCCTGGCGTACCTTAAACTGAAGAGAAAGAAAAAAATGAAGATAAAAGAAAAAGAAAATAAAGAAAAAAAGTCAAGAAAGAAATTATTCTGGAAAAAAATTCTGGAAAAAAAAGCATGGGGAGCAAGAAGCGAGAAAAAAGAAGAATAAAGTAGAAGTGGCTGGATAGGAAAAGAAAGGAAATAAGAGTAGAGAATGTGAAGAGGGGGAGAAAGTCGAAGACTCGGAGTAAATGTTTGTAAAACAACAGAGAGAGAGAGAGAGAAACGAGGTAAATAAGAAGAGCAAAGAACAAGGAACACGGCTGCAAGAATTCCAGCAATAAAGTTCTCATGAACTTTTGAATTGTTTGGTTTCCCAGAAAACGGCAAACGTCAGCGTCATCTAAAAATACGTTAAAAGATTTTTTGAACGTTTGGAATCGTCTTTTGGGGAGCCCTGGTTTTCTAAATATATTAGTAACGTCAAATACAGATAAACCATTACGAAATATTTAAAATAAGTACATATCGTCGCTTTTTCTTGCTTACTTTACGCCAATGTACATCATTTTTCAACGCTACATGACGTCATTCACCGTTTATATTACGGCCGCTCTATTACGTTGCCGTTATCCTAGGAAACCGAAGCTTTAGTGGGCATGTTGTTGTAACGGTGTCGCGCGAGGCAGCGGCAGAAGAAGCACGAAAGTTTATAAAAGGATTAACATTTGAATCGTTTCCTCCGTCACAGTTTAACCTTAATCTTCTGTTTATTGAAAATTAAAGTCAAACTATGACAGAAAATGGCCCTCGGTTAGTTTTTACAGGGACTCAAAAAGCTTAAGCATGCGATTTATCTCGTTCCGGGCGATTCTAAATTGAAATCAAGGTTCAATTTTATTTAATTAACTTTAGTATTTTTTTTCCTCCAGTTTGATACTCGCGATGAAAGACTTTCCGCTTTCCCGCGCTGTTTGTGTTTATCTAAACCGATCCTAAAAACATTCGCAACATCTTTTTGTCTTTTTTATCATAATCATCATTGTAATTCCATGAAAACTGGATACAGGGAGATTAACTACATTTCGGTCGGTAAGCGAATCAATTCAGCTTGAAATCTAATCACTGCAAACGATAGAAAAAAACCTTCATTCTCTCCATTTATATTATTATACAGGGTATCTCATGTTGAGTGGCCTATTAAAAGTTTTGAGGGACGGAAATGTACAACCACACTGTGAAAATGAATACGCTGCCATAGGAGATCTAAGTGATCTTTCAGACTAAAATATTTTCGCTTTCACATCACTTCCGATTATGCCGGAAGTCGCTATTAATTTTCTTAGATGATGTTCTTTTTATTAATAGGAGATATTCAAAAGCAATAAAAAATTATTGATAGAAAAAATTAAGAAATGTCCTGAATTGTTGGAAAGTCTAAAGCTTTCTTCCAATATCAAAATAATTATACAAAAGAAGTACGTTTGAAAAGAACGAGGTAATCGATTAATTAAAATCATTAAAAGAAATCAATCGGCTTTTTAAATGGTGTTTTGAGATGAAAACAGAGACAGAGTTTCATTAGACAAACTTCTATTTTGGTAAGAGCTACTAGTTTATTTAAAAAAAAAAATGCAAAAGTTCGGAAATGCAAATTAAAAGCGGAATGAAGACAGCAATCGTACAATTAAAAAAAAACAATTTAGGAATTGGAACGTTATTATTCTTCCTTTCTTTCCCGTCCTTCTTCCAACATAATGGGTGATAATGGTATGATAATGGTATGCAATACGTCGGAACTAGAACATTTTTCTCTTCCTTTTTTTGGAGAAAAAGAACTGGGAAAGAACAATATTTTGAATTCAAAAAATCTTTCGATGTAAAAAAAATTATAATTCCACACATTTTCAGATTTTTCTTCTGAAAGAAAATTAATTCGCGAACGCTCATCATCCCTCATTTAATTAGAATTCCGATAAAAATTAGTCCAGAAGAAAGAGGAGGAAAATGAATCAAGAAAAGTGACTTAAAAGTTTAGCGCTCGGAAAGCTCAAAGGAAAACATAAAGAAAAGAAAAGAAACAAAAGTAACAATCTTTTTCTACACGTGATATCGTGAAAAATTATTATAATTACTGAATTTTTGTTATCAATCAAATCAATTATTGGTTCAGTGTTACTAATATCAGATATGAAGCCGCAAAGTTCGTCGCTAAAATAAAAATAAACGTCGTAAAGATTTGATTGGGTCAAGGCATTTTGGTCCTTCGAGCCGGACAGATAATCTAATGTGTTCTAAAACTCGACAAAAGAAAAAAAAAACGAAACGGTTAATAGACGACTTCTCGACAGTAGTGTACGTAGGTAGTAGGCATGTGGTTTTCGTCTTCTTTTTTCAATGAGAGGCTTTCGTAAATCCTCGGAACCCGTGAGTCACCACCTGTCTTGCCACGCCACGAGCACATGGAGGGCCCATGGTGGGGATCGGTACGAATACCGAAGAACGTTTCGCACATAACGCATTGTTCCGTTGGCCAGGTGTCGTCCTAGCAGTACTTGCATCCTCAGTACACTCAAAAATTCGAAGCGCGTCTCCTCGTCGCTACGTTGCGTCGTGTCAGTCGTTTTTCTTGCCAACACGCAAATAATAAATACCGTACTGTACGCTCACAATCACAATCGGTACCGTAAACACTAAACGGAACACAATAGGTAATTATTAACAAAACAACAATGTTCGTCATCGCATAGATATTATTATGTTTATTTAGTAGATGTGTGTACTATAAGTGTCAAGTCACGTCAGGATGTAACATTTTATAAATAATTATTATTCATCTCATCATGTACTTACCTGCCTACGTAAAATTAATGCGGTTATTAGGTACATAGAGCGCGGCCATCAAAAAATCCTGCAATTTTAAGTTATGTAATAGATTAAAATTCTTGCTCGTGGTTCGAGTCATTTCCGGTTTCGTCGATAGGCCCGGAAGTAGGTTAATTTAAAAAAAAATCGGAGGTAGTAAATTATTCGTTCTTTATTTATTTCATTCCCTTTGTACTGCGTATATAGAGGGAGTCCCAAACCTCTGGAAAAGTCCAAAAATGCCCCTTTAAATTCATTTTATCCAGAAAAGGTCTTAACAAAAATTGTGTAGGTTTTCATTCCGCATAATCTAAAATTATTTTCAAATATACAGGTTGTTTATTTAGTACAATGTTTTTTTAATCTCAAACCGGACAGAAAAATGAAGGAAACACACTCAACGTTTCGCTATAGATTTATAGCTTCGTCAGGAGTGAAAAAAAGCGAAACGTTGAGTGTGTTCCCTTCATTTTTCTGTCCGGTTTGAGATTAAAAAAAACCTTGTACTTACTATTTTCATCGGACAAGAACAAACTTCGGTTGTTTATTTAATAAGTAACAAACCTAACTTATTATTTTTTAAATGGAACACTACATATTTTATTGCAGTTTCGGTTATAACTTGAAGAGACGATAAAAATGATATAACATTATACTTACTTATTTTTGGTATTTACCGAGTTATTTTTAATTTTATGCAAAAGATGGGTCATGTTTGATCGTCTGCCAAATTGTCAATTTTAATGATACGTCAATCAACCTTGGACCAAAATATTTCTAAATCTCTCTACTTTTATAATATTCTTCATTTTTAAAAACCTAGCGACCATCAACAACACTACGATTCAGTTCGCGTATTGTAAAATTAGTCATTTTTTTCAAATGGAACACCCACCATAGTATATTTGGATAGTGCTTTCTACGAGCTCTCTAACCATATCATATTTTATGGTCTGAAGATTGATAACTTGTTAGTTATTATCACTTCTCTACAATCAAATTAAGAAACGTGCTGTATAATATTTTTATTTGTCTCAGAAATATTTTATCTGCTATATCATTCAAGATATTTATCCAAATACTTTATTTTTGTTCAAATTAACAATTTCTTTGCCATTGTTGTAGCGTTTACAATAAAAATATAGAATAAATACAGGAGAACTGAACGATTTTCACTACATAATTCCAATTACACTATGAAAACGAATGGAAAGAATCTATTTATACTGTAAAAAATTCTATTATTTTGAAGCTACATATCAAAGAAACAAATTGAATCTTACCACTTTTTACACATTAACTAAGAAAAGCAAAATGTCTCCAGTCACAAATAGGTTTAAAAAATCATAAAAATTTAAACTATTGAAAAGAATTTAAAAGAAACTCTGCCATATTGCTAAACACGCATTTTCTTCTCTTTGCATGTGCCGAGTACATCTTTATATTCTTGTTTCTTTACATATCCCCATAAACTAAGAATAGTACAGGTGAAAGCAGTTCAGTAATAGTTTTTTGAAATTTATTTCATACTAATATCAGATTATATCTTTTTATGCGTATTTCAACAGGTACTCTGCCATTTTCAATCATCCACACACGCACACTCTTTGGTTGGTACGAGCCAGAGGATATTCTCATTGAATCTGTAATAGAAATGAAGATAGTAGCGTGGCTGTCGAAATACGATTACGATTATAAACAAATTCTGATAAGAGAACATTTTTTTCATTTGGTTACTCATATCCTCATAAAAGAAATCGAGAAACAAATCTGATAACCATGGAGACCACTTCAAAGCATTATCACATTCTATCCAGCGATTATCCAACCGATTCGTAATGTGTTCTTATATGACAGGAATTATCCGAAAAAAACCGTTCAGTTTCTGAATTTATTTCTTTACTTCTATTTAAATCACTGAAAGTACGATAAACTGTATGGATAAATATCTTAAATGATTCTGAGGCGAATGAAAATATTATACAGCGCGTTTCATAAGTTGATTATAAAGAAGTGATAATAATTCACAAGTTATAAATTTTAAGACCATTTAATATGGTATGGTTGGAAAGCTCGTAGAAAGCACTATCCAAATATACTATAACATATTGGGTGTTCCATTTGAAAAAAATGACTAATTTTACAATACCCGAACTGAATCGTATTGTTGTTGATAGTCGCCAGGTTTATGAAAAGGATGAATATTGTAAAAGTAGAGAGATTTAGAAATATTTTGGTCCAAGGTTGATTGTCGTATCATTAAAATTGACAATTTGGCAGACGATCAAACATGACCCATCTTTTGCATAAAATTAAAAATAACTCGATAAATACCAAAAATAAGTAAGTATAATGTTATATCATTTTTATCGTCTCTTCAAGGGCTAACCAATACTGCAATAAAATATATAGTGTTCCACTTAAAAAATAATAAGTTGGGTTTGTAACTTATTAAATGAACAACCTGTATATTTGTAAATAATTTTAGATTATGCGAAATGAAAACCTACACAATTTTTGTTAAGACATTTTCTTGATAAATGAATTTAAAGAGGCATTTTTGGACTTTTCCAGAGATTTGGGAGACCCTGTACTATGATGCTCAACAAAAACGATACCCCTGCAAGCAAACTGCGCCCTTGTGAACATTGGGCGGAGCCAACCCGGACATTTAAATTGTTACTCGGATTTGGCCCGCTGTAATTTTATTGCTTCGGTTAAAGCTTAGGATGATATTATTAAACTACCTACGTAAGCGTAATTCTTTTGAACACGACGGGAATACTTAAGGCCTGTTTGAACAGCACCATCTGATTAAAACCGTCAGGAGCATGCATTCATTCAAGTTGTACAGTCGCGATCAAGCCAATCGACACCGATTGACAGTTCTGTAACCTTTACTACCGGTGTGATAACGACGCAGTTAGCTTACAGCGGTCTCGATTAGGTTGATCGCGACTGTACGTTTGATGGCGCTGTAAAAACCGGTTATAACTTCGAAGAACAACTGGTTTTGACGATTTCAAATTAGTTAGAAATGCTATCCGAACAAGCCTTTAATAAGATTTCGTCAACGGTTTGCAACTTCTTATTTCCAATCCGTATTTAGTAAGAATAATATATTTCTTAAAAATAATAGCGTCTTATTAAACAATTTGTTTGATTCTTCAAACAGAAAGGTGTAAATCTTCATTTTGAGTCAGTCTGAAATATGTATGATAAATATTTTTTATTCTAAAGAAATATTGGTTACTCATGGGAGGCTTAAGCTTCTTTGCAATTGTAAAAGGAATTCGTCGAAGTCATCTCGTTTTGGAAAATAAATTCGCTGGAAACACAACAACAACAACAGGTATAGCAATCAGAGAGAGCATACGGAAACCTATTGCATGTAAGAGTGAGACAAATAGCTTCGAACGGATTAACTAAATCGCCTTAGTGTCCTTTCTGTTCGAATCTGTAGGAAAAAAAAATATTCTTTTCTTACACTCTAAAAATAGATAATTGCCACGTAACCAAATATTATTACAGGTAACTAATAATTTGTTGCATGTTTTTTTTTTGGAGTGTAGATATACAACGTGTTATTGAAAGTTGTGCAGATATTTTAACTTACGATAGTACTCTTTAAATAGATGCTAAATACTAAAACTGTCTTTATAGAAAAGTTACTGGTTTCAGAGATACATAGTTTATTGTTTTTGTTTGAGAGTCACTGTAAGTTTTTAAATTTTGCGCTCGAACTTGATGAAAGAAAAAGGTCATTGTTATAATTGTCAAAACACTTCAATGTTACGATGACTTTTGGCTGTTTTTATCTTGTTAATAATAAAAAACTAAACTATTGCTTATTAGAAAAAACGAAAATTTTATTTCGTCAGTTTACACACTGGAGAAGTTGCTCAAAGTGACGAACGCCGTTTAAAATACGCGTTTGTTCTACGAAAATGATTTTCGCAGATGGTATGTGGGTTTTCATCACTCCAGATGTGTGTTTCGATTTAGAATTTCTTGAAGTATCACTACTTCCGCTTCTGATGTTTCATTTTTCCGTCGACGACCAATATCCGTGGTGCTCATTTTAAATGAGCCAAATTATTGCAAATGACGTCCCGTATTATCAAAATCTAAAAATTTTTTTTATGGGCAGTTTTTGATGAGGCCAACGTTCACGAAATAACCTTCGTGGCAGGGCAGCGTTTCCGCTAGCTTCATCGTAGATCAAAACTATGTCCGTTTTTCTGCGTTTGTAAAATTAATTGCGACAAATGAATAATTTTACAAAAAATTCAAGTGAAGTTTCATAAAAATATTTTGACATATTCAATAAAAAAGACGTACTGCTGAATTACTTGATTTTTCTTACAATTAAATTTTTGAGAAACATCAGTGGCTCTCAAAGTTTTGTTTTGTTAATAATAAACCGTAAACTTTTGCATAAAGTATGCATGGGTATTTAGTATGTGTGGGTATTTGACAAGCACTAACGCCAGTTAAAATATCTGTATCTACAACTTTCAATAACACGCTGTATATTGACTGTCAATTATCTAATTTGCCATTTATTTAATTTGATGTGAATTTTTTTAATTTTTAACACTGAATTAAATCAATTTCTTATTGCAAAATGTGGAATAATTTTTGAAGCTAGGGATCAAGAAAAACATATTGCCAGGTAAAACGAAACAATTTATCAAAGGTAATTTAATTAAAAAAGAATATTTTTTTTGTATCGAATTTTTTTTTAATAAATTCAACTTAATATTTTATAAAACACATGAAAATCACACAGTTGTTTACCGTTTCGTTATTGGCTGCTTCCACTAGAGTGGAAAAAATTAACAAGTTGACAACTTTTTTAATTTTTCACTGTCGACAAAGCTTACAACCTATCCGGCAGTAAACGTTGAGCGAGTGTACAATTTTCAAAATGTTAGAAAATTAAAAAGAATTTGTTGTACAAATTAATGTACAAATTCATTAGACAAGAATATACTACAATCATTGTGACATGTTTTTTCATGTCAAAATGTAATCTTCATTATTCAAAGTTCTTTTGCTATAAGTATGTATAATGCATTTCGTTTTCCAGACAAAGATGAACTTGTTTGTTCATTTCAGAGACATCCGGTATAATATTATATACAGGCTGATTCAGTTTGGTATTCGCGGTCCCATATCTTCTTTAGTTTAATAAAAATATATAGTAAACGCTATATATTTTTAAATGGCTTATAAAACTATATTAGGTGACTTACAGAAATCAGGATTACCGTAATGTATGTCAAAATTGCGAGAGTCAACTTTTTTTTTAATGACACTATATTTTTCTGAGCGATTCAAAAAAGGTATTAAAACAGTGGCATTAATTTATTATTTTACAATTAAATCGGTATTTTTGAACATTTTAAAGTTTGAAATGCATTTGTTACTTTGCTATTAAGTAACATTTGTTATTTAATATATTTCAGACAGCATATTTTTATTACTTATGTAACCAAAGTCGTTATTCCGACCCGCCCATCTTTAATGTCGCCACCGCTTTCATGGTTTTTTTCTCAAAAACTTTCTCATGGAACTATAAACTTTTTAATGTTCAGTAGTACAGACAAGAACACGTTTTACAAGAATCTCTTATAAAAAATATAGGGTGTCATTTAAAAAAAAAACGTTGACTATTGCAATTTTGACATACTTTATGGTAATCATTTAGAAGCTCATCTAATGTAGTTTTAGAAGCCATTTAAAATATACAGGGTGCTGCGTTTTGAAACGTAATATAGGAAATCTCATATTAATTTAAATGTGCCTGAATATTGGCTTCCCTAATTATTTTCCAGCAAAACTCCATTTAGGTTTTTTTTTTAAGTACTCTTCAAGATGAATCTGTCTCTAAAGTTTGAGAATTTTTTATTCGCTCAGTGTCAAGATATTTAAAAAAGATCGTTATTAACGAGATTTAATTTATACCAAACTATGAGCACTGCGTTGATCAGCAAATTTCAAAATAATTTACTGGAAAAGCTTTTTCTATCAATCTTTTTCAAAACCGACTAGATTGATTAATTATCTGTCCAGTTTTCAGTCTCATTGATCAAGGCTGTGCTAATAGTTTGGTTTAAATTGAATTTAGTTAAGAATCTTTTTTTTATATATAACCCAGCGTATGAAAAATTCTCAAACTTCACAGACAGATTCACCGTGAAGAGCACTTTAAAAAGTCTAAATGGAATTTTGCTGTAAAATAATTAGGGAAGCCAATATTCCAGCACATTTAAATTAACAAGAGATTTCCTATGTTGCGTTTCAAAATGCAGCACCCTGTATAGGGTTTAATATATATTTTTATTATAATAAAGAAGATATGAGGCCGCGAATACCAAACGAAATCACCCTCGCTCCTCTAAACATAATATTTTTTCTAATTTTTATGCAATTTCATATGCAAAACACACCAGTTGCAAAATAATGATCTAGTAAAGCACTAAACAAAATACTACCGAAAGCGCAGCGTTACAAAGTTCAGTTATAAAATTCTAACAGTATTTTCTTAATTTTCTGTTTATTGCTCAATTTGTTGGTCAATCGTTTTTTTGTTTTTTTAACGTTTCTCAGTCGTGTTTTCCGATTTTTACTAACTAAACGTCTTTTTTTGTTTTGTTTCGTTTTACCTTTGTTCAGTTCTGTTTAATTCGTTGTGTTTTGTATTGTCTAACGTCGACTTTTTTCTTTATTCTTTTCTGTTTTTTTTTTGGTATGTTTTTTAATTTTTTCATCCTTATTCTGTTTTTTAATTTCCGTTTTTTGTCCAACTTGCTGGATGATCGTCTTTTGTTTTTTTTTAAACGTTTCTCAGCGGTTTTCTTTTTTAATTTTCTATTTTTATGTAAAATTTGTTAAATGCCCCACCTGACACCGCCCCTGATTGTTAAAAACAAAACAAGAGGAACTGAAGCGACCCACCTCCGTGCAAGTCGCGAATTATTAACGCGCTAACAAAATGTTTTCTTTTTTTGTATTTTATGAATTTTTTCATCCTTATTTCTTTTTTCTTATTTTCTATTTGTTCTATTTATCTTTCTTTGTTTTTTTTCTTTTAATTTTCATACATATTTTGTTCTGTTTATTTTTTGTTTTTTTCTTAATTTTCTGTTTTTTGCTTTAGTCGATCGTCTTTTGTTCTTATAAACGTTTCTCAGCGGTATTCTTTTTTAATTTTCATTAATTCTTTTCATTCCTATTTGTTCTGTTTATTTTTCTTTTCTTTTTTCTTTTAATGTTCATATTATTTTATTCTGTTTATTTTTAGTTTGTTTTTTCTGTCCAATTTGTTGGTAAATCGTCATTTGTTTTTTCGTGCTTTCCGATTTTCGCATCAAATTTGTTAACTAAACTTTTTTATTGTTTTATTTCGTTTTAGGTAAGATATTGTGTTTTTGTCATCGATTTTTTTCCAGCTTGTTTTGTTTAATTCGTTGTGTTTCGTATTGTCTAACGTCGACTTTTTTTTCAGTATTCTTTTGTTTTTGTTTTTGGTATATTTTTTAATTTTGTCACGCTTATTCTGTTTATCTTTCTGTTTTCTTTTAATTTGCGTTTTTTGTCCAACTTGCCGGTCGATCGACTTTTGAGTATTCTTAAATAATTTAATGAATAATTTTTGCATAATATTTCTTATTTTTTGGCAAAAATAATCACGATTGTACCAGGCCTGACCGTAGTTGACCAGCTAGTTACTTCTCACAGCGGTTTCAGGCCTTCGTGTCTGTATATTGCCGTAAGGGTCAGCAAATTGCAGAGTCCGTATCGTTTTTGGTGAGCACCACAGTACACTCAGCATTAAAAGTAAGGTCTCTCATTCAGATCTTCTTCATAATAGGTGTTTTCTTTCGCTTAAAAAGTTTAACTCGTGTTTCAAATAATTAGGACCTGAATTTCGTAAACACCTGACTTGAATTTTTGATTGACAGTTCATTTGTAAACAACCATAATTCAATCCAAACAAGTTTTAAAAATAGAGAGATTCAAAGAAAAGAAAGTCTGTTTTTGAATCGAAACACGTTTGGATCACGATTTTGTGAGCGAAAGAAAGCACCTATTGAGCAAGCGGCCAAGCAAGCATTGATAAAAAATAAGAATTCGATACATGCCCCGATATAAGGGGTCACAAGCAGAATTGCCAGATTTTTTTGGATAATTTCATGCGCTCACTGGAAGCCAAAAGTATGAGATATTCTAACATTTTCATTGACTGAGATATATTTTAACACAAATTGATGAAATAGAAACGTTAATGTTATTTGGTGACATTTGACAAAATACACAATGACTTTAATGCCTGTCAACGTTAACAGCTGATTTCTACTAAAAGCATGGCGAAAAATAGACCACGGTTAATAATAGATGACATCCGTCAACATCTTTAATCTACCTACCAAAGCTTGAAATGAAATTTGAATGTCAAAAATCAATACGGTGACCGGTTTGTTTATTCTCCAATAGCCTCACGTGTTATATGATACCTTACAATTTACCTTTTTATCGGGAAGACATCACTTTCAATTCTAACTGTACCTTTTGGGCACAAATCTTTTAAGAAGAAGGTCACCTTAAAAAATGTGACCCTCTCGTTTCACAATAATTTAATTGTCGCGGATTATTAAGGTCGAACTTTGCGCGTTAACAATGCCTAAAAATAACCTAACCGTCGTGCATAGATTAGTTTAAATTGCCGCTAATTAGGTATTCTGTATTGGTGGGTTTTGTTTTATGGTGGCGTGAGTTGTTTTTAAATGTTGGTTATCACCACCACCTGACTATACCTTCTTATCATCGGGCCGCAGGAAATTGCTGAAACACGCTCCGCGCGATTATTATAATTCCACTTACATTACTTTTAGATATCCGTTGTTATCTCAGATTACGAACACGAAAATTATTATTCTTAAATAATATCAAACTTAATCTACAAGTGTATTTATGACAACAAATTGTTTACTCATAGCTTTTTCCAAGGCAGGCGGATATCTCGCTGAACAAGTCAACAAACATTTGTATTTATGTGTTTATCACAGTTGCCAACTTGGGCGATACATTTTTCAATTTTGTGTTAAAAATTTGTACTTTGCGATGGGCGATTATCTAAGCGCTATGGTATAACAATTTAATGTTATCCGACATCGGATGATATTTGTTGCAATGCGAAATTCAATTTTTAAAATTTTTCCTGAAGTCGACTCTTGTCCGATGAAAATTGTAAAAAAACGGCGATTTTCTTGTTCCTTAAATTTTCGTACTGATTTCGATCGTCTTTTGTTTAAGAGTTGATCGTCTTTTGTTTAAAGCTTGATCAGAACCTGACACTTACGAATTTCTTGTTCCTTATATTTTCGTATCGATTTCGATCGTCTTTTGTTTGAAGCTTGATCAAAATCTGACGCTTACGAATTTCTTGTTCCTTATATTTTCGTATCGATTTCGACCGTCTTTTGTTTAAAAGTCGATCGTCTTTTGTTTCAAATTTTTCTCGTTCGTCAAATTTTCGCGAACGTTTCGATCGTGTCGTTTGTTTAAAGCTTGATCAAACCCCAACGCATACGATTTTCTCGTTCCTCAAATTTTCGTACCGATTTCTGATTTTACTGTTTTTGTTTAAAAGTTCGTCGCCTTTCGATCATTTTTTGTTAAATCTCAATCAAAGATCAAAGCCCGACGCATACGATTCTCTTGTCCGCAAAAAAAATTGTATTGGTTTCGACCGCCTTTTGTTGAAAAGTCAATCGCCTTACGTTTGATTTTTTTTTCTTTCATCAAACTTTCGCTTCGGCTTCGATCGTCTCTTGTTTAAAGTTGAAGATCAAAGCTCGACTCATCGGATTTTCTTAATCCTCGAAAATTTTCGTGTCGTCTTCAATCCTCTTTTGTTTAGAATTCGATCGCCTTTTGTTCAAAAGTCGATCTTCTATCGTTTCAATTTTTTTTCGTTCGACAAACATTCGGGTCGGATTTTGTTCAAAGCCCGGCGCATTAGGTTTCCTTATTCCTCAAAAAATTTCGAATCGATTTCGATCATCTCTTGTTTATAATTCGACTGTTTCAAAAATCGATCTTCTTTTGTTTCAATTCCTCTCGTGCGTCAAAATCTTGATCAAAGCCCGACGCATACGGTTTTCTTAATCCTCAAATATATTCGTATCGTTTTCGATCCTCTCTTGTTTAGAATTCGATCGCCTTTCGTTCAAAAGTCGATCTTCTTTCGTTTCAAGTTTTTTTCGTTTGTCAAACATTCGCGTCGGCTTTTGTTTAAAGCTTGATCAAAGCCCGGCGCATCCGGTTTCCTTAATCCTCAAAAACTTTCGAATCGCTGTTGTTCGTCTTTTGTTTAGAATTCCACCGTTTCAAGAGTCGATCTTCTTTTGTTTTAATTGTTCTCGTGCGTCAAACTTTCGCATGGGTTTCGATCGTCTTTTGTTTAAAGCTCGAAGATCAAAACCCGACGCATCCGATTTTCTTAATCCTCAAAAATTTTCGTACCGCTGTCGATCCTCTTTTGTTTAGAATTCGATCGCCTTTCGTTCAAAAGTCGATCCTCTTTCGTTTCAATTTTGTTTTCGTTCGTCAAACATTCGCGTCGGCTTTTGTTTAAAGCTTGATCAAAGCCCGGCGCATCCGGTTTCCTTATTCCTCAAAAACTTTCGAATCGATTTCGATCATCTCTTGTTTATAATTCGACTGTTTCAAAAGTCGATCTTCTTTTATTTCAATTCTTCTCGTGCATCAAACTTTCGCGTCGGCTTCAATCGTCTTTTGTTAAATCTTGATCAAAGCCCGACGCATACGATTTTCTTAATCCTCAAAAATTTTCGTGCCGCTTTCGATCCTCTTTTGTTTAGAATTCGATCGTCTTTCGTTCAAAAGTCGATCTTCTTTCGTTTCAATTTTTTTTTCGTACGTCAAACATTCGCGTCGGCTTTCGTTTAAAGCTTGATCAAAGCTCGGCGTACCCGGTTTCCTTCTTCTTTAAAAACTTTCGAATCGATTTTGTTCGTCTTTTGTTTAGAATTCGACCGCTTCAAAAGTCGATCTTCTTTTGTTTCAATTCTTCTCGTGCGTCAAAGTTTCGCGTCGGCTTCGATCGTCTTTTGTTAAATCTTGATCATTGATTTTCTTATTCCGCAAAAAGAAATTCGTATTGGTTTCGATCGCCTTTTGTTCAAAAGTCGATCCTCTTTCGTTTAAATGTTTTTTTTCTTTCGTCAAACTTTCGCGTCGGTTTCGATCGTCTTTTGTTTAAAGCTTGAAGATCAAAGCTCCACGCATCCGATTTTCTTAATCCTCAAATATTTTCGTATTGTTTTCGATCCTCTTTTGTTTAGAATTTGATCGCTTTTCGTTCAAAAGTCGATCTTCTGTCGTTTCAATTTTTTTTCGATCATACGATTTTCTTAATCCTCAAATATTTTCGTATCGTTTTCGATCCTCTTTTGTTTAGAATTCGATCGCCTTTCGTTCAAAAGTCGATCTTCTTTCGTTTCAATTTTTTTTTCGTTTGTCAAACATTCGCGTCGGCTTTTGTTTAATGCTTGATCAAAGCCCGGCGCATCCGGTTTCCTTAATCCTCAAAAACTTTCGAATCGCTGTTGTTCGTCTTTTGTTTAGAATTCGACCGTTTCAAAAGTCGATCTCCTTTTGTTTCAATTATTCTCGTGCGTCAAACTTTCGCGTCGGTTTCGATCGTTTTTTGATAAATCTTGATCAAAACCTGATGCATACGATTTTCTTGTTCCGCAAAAAAAAATCATATTGGTTTCGATCGCCTTTCGTTCAAAAGTCGATCTTCTTTCGTTTCAATTCTTTTTTTCGTTCGGCAAACATTCGCGTCGGCTTTTGTTTAAAGCTTGATCAAAGCTCGGCGTACCCGGTTTCCTTATTCTTCAAAAACTGTCGAATCGATTTTGTTCATCTTTTGTTGCAAAAGTCGATCTTCTTTGTTTCAATTGTTCTCGTGCGTCAAAGTTTCGCGTCGGTTTCGATCGTATTTTGTTTAAAGCTTGATCTAAATTAGCAGAAATTTTCGTATCGATTTCGATCTTCCTTTGTTTAGAATTCTATCGTTTTTTGGTTTAAATGCCGACAAAATTTTGATGGTAAGAATTTTTTCCTCAGAAAATTACAATTTTAATTTAATACTACATCGTCTTTTGTTTAAAATTCAGATTTCTTCTCTTTTGTTCCGGAGTACTTTCGACCGTCTTTTGTTTAAATAATGACGTAAAAATTTTGATTTCTTTTTCTGGCGTCCACAAAATATTTTCTCTTGTTCTAATTTTTTTTTTCTTCTGAAATTCCGGCCTTGTTTTCGATCATCTTTTGTTTAAAAATCGATTTTCATTAAAACAATTCTGAAAATTACAATTTTCAATTAATTTAATTTGAATTCATTTCGGCATTTTGTTTAAAATTCAATCAGACTGCGACGTTCTAGTTTTTCTTTTGTTTCTCAAAATTCCGCACTGTCTTCGTGTCGGTTGTCTTTTGTTTAAATGTCAAAACGTTGAATTTTTCTTCTCAAAAATAAAATAATAACAATAAATATTAAATATTACGACCTCGTACACAGGGTGATTCTTGAAAAGACCGACAAAAAAGGAATAGACTTTACAGAACATGGGAAACATTCTATGCATTTTTTCAAGAAATAGCCTTCTCCCAAATTACTCACTTCCTTGGTAAAGGAAGAACGAAATGAGTACCATTGTAAAGAGTGTTTAGTATAGTGTACCTTTAAAACTGAAAATATGATCAAATAATAAATGTGTTAATGCATTACGACTTTGCGACGCGTTAACTTTTTTCACCAGCTGTAAATTAGTGTGTCATTAATTCAAGGTCAAGTTTTACGTCTTTACGACTTGGATTCTCTGCATAACACATAACACATAACACATAACATTTCTCTAAAAAAGAGAAATTGCAGCAAAGTTTTAGTTTTCGCCTTATGCACTTACTTAAAAATGTGATTCGCGAATATAATTTTTAATTAATCATAAATTGTTGCACGGAATTATTTGAATATTTATGATTGTGTCTATTCTTTTATCGTTTTTTTTTTTTTTTTTTGAAGCAATCAAAAGTTTCATTAAGCAAGTCACCTTTACGATAAAACAACTGCCAAGTAAATCGACCTTACTTAGTATTGAGGTCACAAAAATTCTAATAAAACTCGTCCTGAGACGTCGGCGTCGTCGTCGTCACTGTTTTCAATATGTCGCCGTTACATTACGAGTTACGAGCACGGTGGAAGATATAGTAGAGGTATTCCGACGTCGCATTTGTGATGGGCAGGCGAACGTCAAACGAAGTTTCGGCGTGAAAAAGAGATAGCATAACGCAAAGGTGACATTGGATCGGACCAAGACCATCGAATCATAAACAAAATCTGCGTTTAGTGAGGAGTTAACAATGTTTACGCCTTGAGTGCAAACACTTTTTTATAACTTATCATCTTGCACCTGCGATTACCGACGAAAGAAATCACAAACTTCATGAAATTCTTTTATTCTCACTTACAAGCCTAATTATTTAATTAATTATTAGAAGAGTGACACTCTTTTCATACCTATTTTTATACTGTCATATTCTAAATTCGTTTTTTACTTTTGGATTTACACAAAATTCAACATACGTTTATTTTTTCGCAGCGCGCTCGTCGATATACCTTTCTCATCATACACCGTGTTTCAGAGGAATAAAGGACCACCTGACGGCGTTTTACGACCGACGCGATGCGACAGCCCCCAAAAAAAAATCGGTTTATAGTGCATACGGCCTTCGACGCCTCCACCTCTTCTAATTTAATTATCGCCGCCTCTCTTTGTGCCCGCGCCGTGTAAACAGACGCTCGTTGAGCAACGCAAACACGGTCCGTTGCGCGCTTATCTCGGGCAAACACTTTTCGCATGATCGATAAAAGACGGTTCGGTTTATTAACTTAATATTGGGCAAATGTTGTGTTTGTTGTTGGGGGGCGGCGGACCACTTCATTGGGCCCGCTCGGGTTTATTAAATTTGTTGGCGTGTGGCAAAGAAAACGCGTGGGACTAAAAAAAGGAAGATACTGATAATGGTGGAAGAACAAGGAAATACAACAGAATAGTTAAAGACAAGAAAGTAACACGGAGGAAATACCTAAACACAAAGGAAGATTATGAAGATCATGAAGAATACAAGAAAGGAAAAGAGTTACTGAGGAAACAGAAAATGCCAAAAAGAGAAGTTTGGAAACAGATTAAAAAATTCCTATGAAGAGAATCACAAACAGTTCTTCAACGTAAGAGTCTAAGAAGTAAGAAGAAATATACCTTTCATGAAATAAAAAATGGCAATGGCACAATATTAAAGGAGAAGAGATAGATGGAAGCAGTACTTCCAAGAATTAGGTATTTCCAAGTGAAGAAACTGAAGGTAAATCGAAGCAAAAAGATAGAGCAAGCACAACAGAGATCAAAAGTGAGGAAGTAGAAGAAGCCATTCAGAAACTAAAAACCGGGGAAATCACCTGGAATCGAAGAGCTAACACCAGAAATGGTTAAATAAGCAGAAAGAGCGAAATAGGGGAAATATTCAACAAACCATTGAAGGAAGGTAAAGTTCCTGAACCTGGATCGGTATTATAGTTCCAATCTACAGGAAAAGAAGACAGTAGAGTCCGTAATAATTATATCGAGGTATAAGCGTCCTGGGAAAACTATTCTCGCGAATCCCAGAAGAAAATAATAAGAGAACAAATGGATCAAAGACTGAACGGGGCACAATGTGGAGACAAAGAGGAATGCAAAGATCTAATATTTATATAAATTCATTTATTTTTAGATGCAGAAGGAGAAGGAAACGAAAGATTCAAGAGTAAGAAAAAGAACAACGTCGAAGAAATACTTAAGATGTATCAAAATACATCAAAAGAAAGAAAAGAAGAACAATATGCCTAAGAAGAAGAAAACCGAGGCAATAAGACAAAGGAAAAATTTACGAAATGTTATATGAAGTGTAAATAGTAAAAATGCTCAAGAGGAAGGAATCGGAAGATTCGAGAAGAAGAAGAATGCGTCGCTTATTTTGGATAGTTAAAACTGCCTAAGAAGAAGGAATGAAGGTTGACATTTTCGTTTTCTTTTTCAGTCCTTCAATTCTTTCTTAGACATTTTTATCTATTTTATCCAAGATGGGGAGTGTCTCCTTCCCCTTGAACCTTTCGATTACGTCTTCTTATTAGACATTTTCACTATTTACATTTAATTTCTTCTATGTAACGAACGTTTCGTTAACTTTTCATTTGTCTCATTGATTTGATGCCTTTTCTTCTTCTTCTTCTTCTTCTTCTTCTTCTTCTTCTTAGACACGTTGTACTTCTCTTTCATTTGTTAAAACTTTAGTATTTTTTGACGCTTTTCCTTCCTGTACGAAGTTGCTCCTTTTTCTTTCGGTACGAAGATGCTTAACATTGTAAGTGCCGAATCTATCGTGCTACCGTAAGAAAACAAGCAGAAAAGATAAAAGGTAGGAATCGTAAAATTCAAGAAGAAGACGAAAGACTTGAAAGGTGCAACAAGAACAGAGAGCATCGAAAGAGCTGCGAAGAAAAAGAGAGATTTCAGAAGAGAAAGGAATATCAAAAGATCCAAGAAGAAAAAGAAGAATGATGCCTTTTCTTTTTCTTAGACGTGTTGTACTTCTCTTTCTTTATTATAACTTACACAAAGTGTTTTTTCGTTGCTTCTTTTTTCCAGTAGGAAGTGCTTAACATTGTAAGTATCAAATCTATCGCGCTACCGCGAGAAAACGGCCAAGAAGAACAAGGAATCGGTGAATTCAAGAAGAAGATGGAGAAGACTCGTAAGATGCAAAGAAGACAACAAGGAAGCGTTGAAAGAGCTGCGAAGAAAAGAAAGATTTCAGAAAAGAAAGGAATATCAAGAGATCCAAGAAGGAAAAGAAGAAAGATGCAAACCCAAAAAAGAAGACGAAGGAGAAACAGAAAAGATAGAAGAAGGAAGATATGAACTACAGGGAATCGGAAAATTTAAGAAGACGAAAGAAGAAGAAGCAGAAAAGAGAGAAGATCAACGCCCAAGAACAACAAGGAATCGGTGAATTCAAGAAGACGACTAAGGACTGGAAAGGTGCAATGAGAACAGAAAATGTCGAAAGATTTCAGATTTCAGTATCATAAGATCCAAGAAGAGGAAGAAAGAAGCAGCCGGATGACCCAAATCCAAAAAAAGGCGAAGGAGAAGCATCGCTCGGATCTAAAAGCAAAATTAACTATTCATTAACAAAGGAGAAAAAAACAAAGTTGATGGAAATGAGAATCAAAGAGATTCTATTACGTAATAAATACATATAACGCAAGATCAATGACTAAAGAGAAAAAGCATTGAGAGAACTAAAAGATTAGAAATGGTTCAAAAGACGATAATTTCATAGAAGTTATATTCAAAAGAAAATTAAGAAACAACAAGCAAGTGCATATGTGCTTCATAGATTTAGAGAGAGCATTCGACAGACTAAAAATGAAAAAGATATTGAAAAGTTTAGTAAGAGGGTGATACAATCAAAAATAATAATAATAAATAAAATTTTCTGAAATTTCAACAGTTTTCGAAATTGCGAAAGGAGTGGAAATTTCTAGGTTTTTGAAATTTCTGTGAAGATTCCTTAGTTGTCGAAAATTTCTTTTCCGTTTCGAAATTTTACTGAAATTTACAAATATCGATCGTTGCGTTTTTGACAATGGAATACTTACGATGCTTGTTAAACAGACAACTTAGTTTTGACTTGCAGCTAATTTTTTTTTTTGTTTTGCGTCGAAAAATTTGTGATTGTGATTTTTGAAGCGCGGCAATTCCTAGGATATCTGGAAAAAAAAAACAAATGAGCATGAGGACGGTGAATGCTTTGCACACACAAATCGTACAGCGAATCTTTATAACCTCTTAGCCAAACGTTAAAACTCGACTGATAAGTTTTCTCATTAGAGAAAATGACATGGTTCCAAAATTCTGGATCCATTTCTGCATATGTTGTTCCGAAATCTAATCTGCCTTGCTTATTCGTCTCGGTAAGAAAGACTTTTTGCAGCCCAACGATTGTTCAAATTTGAGGCTTCAATTCGTTTGAAGGCAGTTCTGTGTGAAGCCGGAAAATTTGTAACTTCCTTCGCTGCAATTGCAGTTGAAAACGGATTGTTCTCAAGAAAGTTTACCAAAGCCATACCTTCTACATCAGTGGATGATTTAAGCCGACCAGATCTTTGCTTTCTTTGAACATGTTCGTTGCGTTACCAAATTTACTTTATTCTCATCACTGTCATTTTACTGATAATAAATTCCCCAGCAATAGCTCTAAGGTCCAGTTTTACAAATGCGGCTCAACTTTGAGCTGAGGCTTAAACCCTTAACAACGATTATTTCAACAATTGTTGTGAAGGGTTTAAGCAATTCAATTCAAGAAAGATATTTTTTTTGAAATTTCCACATCCCTAGTGTACGAACAAACAAAACGCTCCAAATCCGCGAATTCCGATCTAACAAAGCAAAACAACTGTTTCCAACTTCAGTAGCGTACCTTACACGAATCGAACTCAGTTGGTTATTGTAATAAAAGTAATTTCATTTAAACTAAAATAATAATAAAATAATAATAATAACTTTAATGCTTTTACGTCTACATATGTATTTCACCAGTAAAATATAGAAATCTGTAATGGTATCCTATGCCCGTTTGCTAGCCCTGATGAGATCTATTTTATTCCCGAAAATCACTAACAAACAGGTGGCGCTTTTAATAAGGAAAACAAACAGCTGTCATTAATGTTATTCAGTTCAGCTTGTTATAGTCGATCCATCAATGCTTTTTATTAGTTTTATTATTGTGTGCACGTTACGCTAAAAGTACGGAAGCGTCATAAAACTCATAAACAAACATTTCGATTTACTGTTTTTGTAGGTTAACAAAATGTCATTCCAATATTTTCCTTATTATAAGAACCTTCACAAAACTTTCGCTAGATGTCCGCCACTCGAATATTTAATTTTGCATAACAATATTATGGAAGGACAGCGCGCTCTTTGAAAAACCTTTCATTTCCGTTGAAAATAATCGATAGAAGATAAGATAAAGCTGTTGACGAGGGCGTAGCGATGAAATATTATTCGATTAAAATAGTTTTTCTCTTTTGGCCAAGAGATGGTGCTCTGAATGATTTCTGTCTTTACTATCGCGCCTTGGGTTGATTCTGTTTTCAATTTGATTTAGAAATCAAAAGGTTTTACTGAGAATATCAAGACGAAATCGCATTTTTGAAAGTCGATTAGGGCAATCATTTTCTTTTTTTTAGAAAATAAAGATAAGTTTCAATTACCTAATTCCGATAATAATTCCTGTCATGCCTTGATTTTTATTTTTGAGGTTAAATTTTGGAATCCCATTCTTTGCGGGATTTTGCGGAGAACATTGGCGTGAAGATGAAATGCATTTATAGGAGGAAACTTGACTGAAATAATGTTCGCTTTCAGACAACAAATGTAACGACTCTTACTTACTCTTACATGCATAACTTTCACATATTTTTGATGTAATAAAAAATTATAATCATGGAACCTTCCTTATTTTTGATTTTCGATTAAATTAGTTTTCACTTTGGGAAAATAGATGGCGTTTTAAACAATTCAATTTGACGTGCTTCAATATGACAGATAATATTTTAATCAATCTGTACTGGGTAATAAGATTCATTGGACCGTATTCTCATCTCATGATTAAAGTGGTCTCTAACTAAAAACCGCGAATAAAATAATCATAAAGATATAGCTTTATGCGAATTTCATGAGTAAGACAATGAAAGAGAATTTAACCGTTGCGGCGTTGCTAAATTAAAGACAACGTGATGTGAGATACGGGCCATTATAAGTAAGTAAAATATTGTGTATATTGATTTTTTTATTATGTAATTAATTATACTTTTTATTATTATTTAATTTTTTTATTATAACGGGGTTGTAGACAGTAATAATTCAGTTTAAATACTAATATATTCGCGGCTAAAAAATCAAGATGGCCTGGAAAGACGCTTACAAAACTTCTAAGGGCCAGTTGTACCAAGGAGGTTTAAACCGAACCAGGTTCAAAGTGGACAAAATCGCATTAAATTTTATTGATGAAAGCATTAACTATTTACGTCCTTAAGATTCTACGAGCCAGTTGTATCTAAGGGGTTTAAGGTCTAGTTTTGCAAATGGGGCTCAACTTTGAGCTGAGGCTTAAACCCTTAGGCCTAGTTTTACAATGACGGTTTAACTTTGAGCCGAAGCTTAAACCCTTCGCAACAATTGTTGAAATAATCGTTGTTAAGGGTTTAAGCCTCAGCTCAAAGTTGAGCCCCATTTGTAAAACTGAACCTTAGTAACGATTATTTCAACAATTGTTGTTATGGATTTAAACTTCGGCTCAAAATTAAACCAACATTGTAAAACTGGGCCTTAGTCAACGTTCAACTGAACCAAGTTCAAGGTGAACAAAATCGCTTCAAATTTTATTTATGAAGGCAGTAGTTGCCATGTGTCCTTAAGTTTCTATGCGAATTTGTTTTCTTTGAACCTGGTTCAGTTGAACGTCAGTTTAAATCTCATTGGTACAACTGACTATATACGAATTTGTTTATTTTGAACCTAGTTCAGTTGAATGTTAGTTTATACTTCCTTCGTACAGTTTGCCTTTAGTGGCTGGCTGTTTTAGCTACTATAATTCAAAAATAATGTCTATTTCCCCAAAATATAAGTACAAACAAAAATAAATATAAAACATAATATAATTATAGGAAAAAATAAATATTTAAGTAAGTGCAATGAACAGAATAATACATAGAAACAATTACAGTTAAACCAGAAAAGTAATCTTGATAAAGATTGATATAAGGATTAAAATAGGTAATAAATATAAATAATCCACACAAAACTTGGGAGTGTAATAATAACAACCAGTAAGTGATAACACAGTAAAGCGTCATACAATTCATACAAGAAATAAGTTTTCAGATAAATTTCCTCACGAAATAAAAGTTTAAGTTTTAAGTATTGAGTACCTTTTCTTAGAAGGGCGCAAATGTATTGGTGGCGCAAATGTGCGCAGCGCAAGTGTCCCAAATTCCACTTAAATACCTTGAATTTTTCTAAAGTTGTAATTAGCGAAGATTTTATTTCATTTTTGACCGATTTTTCACCTGCTAATAAATTTATCCGCCAGGTTGGAAACCATTGCATCGAGGATACTACCTGGCAGATAAATTTATCCGTAAGATCCAATTTCTTTACCTACGGATAAATTTATCTGCTAGGTATTATCCTCTCGGAAACAATTATCGATACAATGGTTTATTTGCTCGGTTGTCACTATTGTAAGGCCTGCTTTTATTATTTATTTTACTCCTGGCAACGCTGGGGACTTAGGCTCGGTCTTTCCATCTCTGATTAACTTAATTAATTCCTATAGAAACAATTGTCTCTACTAAGTTTATGAAATACAGGGAATTTTAAGCGGACGTATAGTGTAAATTTTTTTTATGAATACGGGCCTAAAATAATTAAAAAGTTTTTACTTCAATGAAACTGCGTGGGTGTTCTGGGTTTCTGTGGTAAGAGAATTATTTCAAAGACGTTGATTTTTAGACGTCGCACATACGGGTATTTACCCCCGAAAAGCTGGCCAAAAGTCGAATGACACAAAATCGTGAATTTGATTACAATAACTATTACCTAAGATAGAACAATACTTTTTTGAAGCTATATGCTGTGATTTTTTTAACGGAAGATGTTCAGCCAAGTAAGCACTGTTCATAGCAATCATTATTTTTTAAATGCTATTGTCAGTAATTAAAATATTTCAGATTAACGATATGACAAATTTATGTCGTTGAATTTTCGATTATTAGTGTATATCGAAAGAGTTTTCTTATATGTCAAGAAGTTTCCGAGTCGATTTTTTTCTGTTATGTTTCACAGTAGGTAAGATACTTTAAATATCTGAAGACTTCGGCTGTCGAAATTTGCCTATAAATTTATGACATTTATTTTTTTGATGCTGTGACTTACACCAGTAGGCAAAAAACTTTGCCAAAAAACTAGACTTTATACAAAACGACATGGTTAAAAATTCTACATATCCTGAAGAACAAAAGAAAGAATTCATACACAAACTGTCATGTACAGGGTGTTCATGAAAATCTGCTACTATAGCTAACTTTCTTATTTGAATTGTTACGAAGTAACTTAAATTAGTAGTAAAGTTTCAGGATCTCGATTTTATGGTGCTTTCGGAAAAACAAATGACTATCAAGTTTTCGAGATTTTCTATTGTTTATTGTTTCTATTTTAAATGGAATGTTAGGTATTTTATCATCGCGTCGCGTTCAGGATATTAAATTAATTATGTTCCTAAAATATCATCTCCAAAATCTTATTATTTTTAGGAATATAATTTAATTCTATATTTAGTAACTAAATCTTGGTATTCACGGAAAATGGCTACAATAACTAACTTTTCTATTTGAAATTTCAGTAGGTAGCTTAAATTAGAGAAACTTCAGGACTTTTCCTGCTCGAATTAATGATACCTGAGAAGAAATAAATGCATAAATATCAGGTTTACGAGATTTTCGATTGTTTTCAACTTTTTTAAGTGATACGATGATAGAAAAATGTAATGTTCTGTTCACAGAAACTGAAAACAATGCCAAATCTCGTAAACCTAATAGTCATTTATTTTTCTGATGGTACCCTAAATTCGAGCAGGAAAGTCTTGAAACTTCTAATTTAAGTTACTTCATAAAAATGCAAATTATGAAATTTGCTAGTGTACCGGCTCTCCATGAACATCCTGTATAAACTCGGAAATTAAAGACGTCTTGCGGCGAACGGATAGATCATATTCATTCATGTTGCTTTTCCAACAGTAACTTCAATGGGAGGCAGGGATTAAAAGAAATTCATGTGGTGCATAATTAAAGTGTGCGCCTTGTATATGATAACAGATAACAAATTTCAGCCAAAAATACTTTATTGTCACCGAATAAATGCGAAAATATGAAAAAATAATTATGGCCAAATTTTTGGGTCCAATACCCCTAAGTGCGTCGCTCGGTCGCTGCTATCACAACCTGCGCTTGAAGAAATCAAAATTATCCTCGGCTCTGCGTCGACGCCAACGACGCGGACGGCCACGGCGAAAAACTTGCGCGCTTTGATTTTATCGAACTTGCGTGGGCGCAGCCGAATCAAATCGAAATCGGCGCTTGCGCACACACGTATTCGAGCCGGGTAAATATCTACCATATAGGCCCTTATTACCTTAAATAAAACCTACCTTAGTACCGTCACCCTTGTCATACTCCAGCTTCCAGTTGGTGTTGTCGTCGATGAGCGTCTTCAACCGCGCGAAATCGCTGTCCTCAGCGATTTTCACTTTTCCTACCTCCATGTCCTGAAACAAACACGTTCCGAATTAGCGAAGAGGGAGCCCATCCTCCGCCTCATTTAAATAGGAAATCCGTAAGTAACTTGAGAATCGAAATAGGTATATTTTTTTTTATTAATGACGCGCAATGCGAAACAAAAGACGAGACGCGATGCGATCAATAAATAACATTTCATCGTTTGACGTGTCCATCGCATTTCCCGACGCTTTCCACCGCAATACTCACATGTTTTCCACGTAATACACCGGACCTATGTGTTTGTGGTGACCAACATACGGCGACGCTGCGGTCTTCACCAACAACTGACAGTGCGCTCGGTCGACGTCGTCAGACCCGTACGTTCGCAAGTTTTATCAGAAGGCGATAAGAATCGTTTCACACCGCGCTATATAATCACTCTATTAACGACCACATTCTAGTGTTGCGGTTTTCCTCGCGCGATTGAGTCCCCGACTCTGACGACTGAAATTTTCTATTGACAGAAAAGTTGTCAAACATGTCAACGCAGAATCAAGTGGCTCCGGAATTGGACTTGAAAATTTGCGAGTGGCTGCAATGGGATCGCAACTCGAGAACGCTGGAGGAAATCCGGGAGCTGGTCCGGGAGAAGAAGTACGACGTCCTCTCCGGATTGCTGCTCAAGAGACTCGCCTTTGGAACGGCGGGTCTTCGTGGTCGAATGGGCGCCGGGTACAACGCGATGAACGACCTCGTCATCGTGCAAACCGGACAGGGACTTATTAAGTACCTCGAGGAGACCGCCCCCGAGAAATTGAAGACGAACGGAATTGTAATTGGATACGACGGACGTCACAATAGTAAAAGGTGAGAGCTCCGAAACTTTTGCATTTTTTTTAATAACTTAATAACGAACTAACCAAAGCGCGGCGACGCGCGGCGTGGAGAGAGCGTAACGATATCCGGATCATACTGATTATTTTATCTATTTACGTACATTCATATATTACATACATATGCAAACAGTGCACGCCAAAAAAAAATAAAAAATAATTAAATATATAATAATAAATATTAATTAATAACAAAACAAATCTAGATTCTTTCGAAAGCTTGGAGATTGTTTTGTTATTAATTAATAACAAAACAAATCTAGATTCTTTCGAAAGCTTGGAGATTCACAAAAATAGGAATAGATTAATGAATTTTGAGAAGTCCGGGCCGACCGCTTCTTGCCTCTTCGACCTTTAGATTTTCGAAGAATCCCGGTTTGCTTTGCATGCATAATACGGTACAAAGAAAGTGAGGGGGGGAGTGCGGCTAGTCTAGTTTAGTTTATTTGTTGTTTTAAAGTTTAATATCAGTTTAGCGCTGAAGATGGTAACTTCGTTACCGAAATACGTATTCGCTTTCAGTGAATTAATGTGGTCGAGGGGTTTTCTCACTATTTATTTGGATTACAGTCACAGGTTTTGTGTTGCTTTGTGATTAAAGCATCAAATGTGTTAGATGTAGCAAATACATTCAAAATTTTAAATGGAATGTACCCAATTTTATTACGTCCTCTAAAACTGTAAAAAATTCTCTTTACAACGATACATCACATGCCATACTTATCTAATTAATTAGAAACGTAAATCGATATTTAACAAATGCATGCTTACGTTGATTAAAGTTTTATTCGAAAAAGTAGGCGGTGAAACAAATGAAATTATTTTTCAGCTTGCAATTGAACAGTGTTCCTTAATAGTTACACTCTTGAAAACATGTGCTATTCAACATAATACAACATAGCAACATAAACAAAGTAATAATAAATTAATTAAGTAGCACGAAATGACTGATAATTGCAAAGAACGGAGGTCACTTTCAACAAATCTCTAGATATTATAAATTGAAATAGCAAATTTAATTAACGTATACATTTATTGGTGAATACTTAAAACAGCGACATCCTACGATCGCTTTTTCATCTGACATTGCAGTAGGATAGACAAATTGAAGCGGATTTGCTACCTAATAAGTCCCCCATGCAAAGCGGCCATGCTTGCTGTCAAAGCATAATGAAAGTTTAAAAAAAATTGTTGCAAATCGTTTTTGATTGCAGTGAAAACCTCGAGAAGCAATCAAAAACGATTTGCAATAAACATTTATTGTCACTTTGTTCATGTTGTTGTGTTGTATTTATGTTGAATAGCACATGTTGTCAAGACAATACTAAGAAACATTGTTACAGGAAGCTGAAAAGCAACTACTTTTCTTTTACTGTGTAGTTTTTTCAAATAAAACTAATCTGCGTAAGCACGCATTTGTTAGTTAATTATCAATTTATGTTTTTAATTGGTTAGATAACTATGACCTGTTATTTTTGTAAAGAGAATTTTTCGCAGTTTTGGAAAACGTAATAAAATTGGGTACATTCAATTTAAAATTTTGAAAGCATTTGCTAAATCTAACACATCTGATGTTCAATTGTTTTTTCGTTCAAGTCAGGTAATAGAAAATGAAATGTAGAATAACTTTTCTTCTATAATATTTTGTAGTATCTTTAACAATAGCCGAGCTATCTGCTGTGACAGCTAAAATCAAACAGACTGTATACATATACAGGGTTAGTTAAAAGTATGGAGACGGCCATTTATTGCCGTTAATATTCATATGAAAGTTTTTTGGGAAATTTTTATCTACATTGTAGTATACTTGAATTTTTTTTCTTCCATTGTTTTTGAGTTACGCCTATCTATCTAATTTCTTTTTTGATGGAAACTTGAAACGCTTGAAATCTGAAAAAAACACAAGACTGCTATTGGAAAAAAAGAAAAAAATACTCTACCGAATGGTAGAATATAATTACCAAGTCTCCATTTAACAAAATTACACAGAAAGGTGCAACTCAAAAAAAACAATTGAAGATAAAAAAATTCAAATACACTCCAACTGTAGATAAGAATTTCCCAAAAAAACTTTCATAAAGGACATAAATTCCTAAAATGAATATTAACGACAATAAATGGTCGTCTCCATACTTTTAACTAACCCTGTATAACTGGAGCATTATGTAAATGTTAACATAATCATTTAATTCGCAGTTTAAAAGAAACGACGATTGGAAACGGCGACATTTTTACAGACGTAAAAATAACAAAAACGTACCTATTAATGTCACTTAATATCAGTTTTATTTGTTTAGCAAATTAATTTTTTTATTTATGCTTCTGGGGTGCTGTCAAATCAAGCATAAATTTTACAAGCGTCAAACATGGTCGGAAAGCTAATAAGGCAAACATAAGTTTGAAAGAATTTTAGCAAATTTATTTGACAAATTTGGTAATATCTTGTTAATTTACATTTCTTTGAATAATTCCATTCATATCTGATCAGATTTAAAGGTTTATTTAAATAATTTTTTTATTTAAAATTAAATGTACTGAATATCTACATTTTTAACTTTCAAAAGACGAGGAACTAAAAACCAAATGAAATCTTGAAATTCTCTCTTGATTTGGCTCTCGATATGAGTACAAAAGCCTAACATTTCTTAAGCAGTACACCTATGGATAGAGTTGACAAGAGGAAATTTATGTATTCCATTAATTCCTAATCTCAAGCAAAAGAGTTTCGAATCTGAAAAGTACGGAAATTTTGGTTTCCAAAGTAAGTTTTAAGTTTAGGCACACGTTTTTCATTTCACAACTACACACCCCTATATTTTTAAAATTTATTAACGGATTGCTTTCAAACTTTCACCCTCCTTTAGATACAGATATATTTTTAATTTTAAAACCCTTTGGATTGAAAACCATACTGCGATAGAAAAACAATTTGAAGAAAAATAAGAAACCAATTGCGATCGAATACAAGTTGCAAAAAAATAAGAAAACATATTGTTTTATCATGAATAGTTAGTAAAAAAAGTTGTTTAGAATTACGAAATAAACCCAATTTAACGCAAAAAAAGCTGGAATAATGCATTTGCAGGAAAACATCGAAAAATGTATACTGCAGGATGAAGGCTTAATAGTATATTTAGAGGAAGATTTTTTTGTGGCTGTGTGTTTCAGCTACGTATCTAATTTTACTGTTAATCAAACAATTAAATATTAAAATTTTTGCCCAAATTTGGTAATTGTGGTAATTTCACAAATCTAAACATTAAAAAACTTTTCGTAATAACTTTTCGTGATTAAACAAGTCCTCTTGTAGTCGGTCACTAATGCTGTAGATGAAAAGGTTTGGATCTTTTATTGTTGAAAAAAGGTCATCATGCGGACGACATTTCGTAATTCAAACGACGTCTTGATGGGGTTACTAATGAGGTAGTGGCTCTCCACAAAGTTGGAATGGAGTCCGACTTCAAACAATCCTGGAACGCGCTGCCCGAAATTTCAGGAGGGACTTCATATGCCAATGCAAGCAAGTCATAGTGGTGAATTTTTATGTCTCATCTTCGTTTTGGTGATGACTTCTTAATCTTACCGCTATTCTTCTGAGGGAATGCTTTCTCTTCAGATCTTCTTTTATCTGCCCCCAGGTTTTTCGGTTGTTAAGCGCGTCCTGGGCGTATCTGAGTTACCAGACATTTGCTGCATATTCAAGGAGTGTCGATAGGTAGTAGATTTTCAGAGTGTCACCCCATCCGTTGGCGATGGCCATCTTCTCATACGATTTGATGATGTTGAAAGATGAAGAGTAGAAGATCTGTGGTGAGATAAACTTCTGAACCACTGGCGTCCTGATCGATGTGAGAGCTTCTGATAAGGTGGTGTTCGCCATTTTTCTTTATTGGTCTTCAAAAGGAGATGATGCTGGAAGTCGATTTTCTTGCAGCTGGATTTTCGGAGCTACCTCCTCCGTTTGAGGTGATGCTGCTTTACGCTTCTGACTCACTTGTTTGTACGGTAAGTCGCGCAGGATCTGCCTTTGTACAGGACGTTTGGGAAATTGGACTTTATCTTCTTCCTTGGAAGATGCTGCTAGGTCGCTGGTGGTGTGTGCTGCGCAGAAGTCTGTTGATGAGACGTGCCCAGGATTATCACGTCCTCATGTTTCGTTTGATGAATCTGTATTGCTATGATGATGGGGGATGATCGTTTCGGATGAGTCGATAAGGATGCTGACTTCAAGGTCTTGCGCGTTGTTTTCCTTGTAGTCTTTCGTACTTATATGGGGTTATTGGCGTCCAAACCCGAGATTGCGTAGCTCAGGGTAGCAAGAAAGGAACAGGAGGAACTGTAAACTAACACATTAAAGCAACAAGGATTACCTTTATCGATTAAAGATCAGAAATACACGTATCAAGACGAACAGAAATTACTGATATCGTTTACAATAACGCACATATTTTATACTACAGATGTACATGACGTCATGACCAAAAGTTCGCAAAGTTTGATTGACTCCGTACTTCACTCTGTTGCCAAAAAAGTTATGTCAGGATTTTCACGCCGTTTCCAATCGTCGATTGTTTTAACATTTACCAACATTTACACAATGCTTGAGTTATTTGCATATTTGCAAGTTCGCAGATTAACGCTACAAGCTCAACGCCTTGGTCGTTGCGCCCGCAAATCGCTTATCAGCAAACAACTCGCATTGATTTAAACAAAAATACATTTAAATTAATTTAAATTAATTAAATACGATTTTCAAATTTTCCGTAATTGTGACAATATTATTCAACGAGTGATGAAAGTGACATTCTTTGAGCGAGAGAGAACAGTTTACCAAACGAGGCGTGGCTTAAGAAAATGAACTTTTTCTACGACCCTAATTTTAAAACCTGATAAATCCAAAATTAATTTGTTCGACAAGAGGAAGATAATTACCACTTTACAAAATTTCTTAAAAATACGTATTCATAATTTTGTTGTTCCAATAATTGACAAAACCAAAAATCTAAGAGTTATCTTAGATAAACACTTTCCGCTGCAGAAAATAGATTTCCAAGTGCGTTTTCTTGTGCTTTTATTGCCTTAAAAAGTTATATCCTTTCAAATCCATATTCAATGTCGAAATCAGAAAACACCTCTGTGAATCATTCGTGCTTTCGCAATTGTAGATGGAAATAAATAATACCAAACTGATAAGATTAAAATGAAAGAAAATAGAACGTGTGTCGCGGCCACATTAGAAGGGGCAAATGGACGGAGGCTGTGGAAATTCTTCCGAGCATGAAACTGTGCACGTAAATGGATTGCTTCAACATACCTTAATTTAAATAAAAGAACAAGCGCTACTATCCAATTTAAATTATACATAAATAGATAAAACAGCGACATCCTACGATCGCTTTTTCACCTGACATTGCAGTAGGATAGACAAATTGAAGCGGATTTGCTACATAATAAGCTACCCCATGCAAGGTGGCCATGCTTGCTATCAAAGCATAATGAAAGTTTTAAAAAATGTTGTTGCAAATCGTTTTTGATTGCAGTGAAAACCTCGAGCAGCCTCTGTGCAGCTGTTTCAGCCCTATTTGGGGCTTCTTCAGCAAAAACGTAGCTCGAACTGCAAACCAAAAACGACTTGACCAATTTATTCGCAATCAAAAACGATATGCAACAATTTTTTTTAAATTATACAATAGTTAAGTTTACTCAAAGGGATAGCATACGAAATTTACGTAACATGATACAAAAGTTCTACTTTTGGCGTACAGAAACCTCGCTTAGGTTCAGTTTTACAAATGGGGCTCAACTTTGAGCTGAGGCTTAAACCCTTAGCAACGATTATTTCGACAATTGTTGTGAAGGGTTTAAGCTTCGGCTCAAAGTTAAACCGTGATTGTAAAACTGGGCCTTAGGCTTAAACCCTTCACAACAATTGTTGAAATAATCGTTGCTAAGGGTTTTAACCTCAGCTCAAAGTTGAGCTGCAATTGTAAAACTGGGCCTTAGTCGTCGTCTGCTCTAAGATTTTGATCAACCGTCCCTCAAGGTTTGCACATCACTCACAAGGGTAATACACGTGGCGACACAATTAGTTTTGCATTATTGAAACGAGAAAAAAATTAAATACTTAAAACAGTCAAAGAAACTAAACTAACCAATTTCGAAACTAGGCAAAAATAGTGAGACACGCGTCCAAGCTTGAAGAGTTCGAGACGAACATTAAACGATTTTTTTTCACCCTCTCGGTTTCGCGGCGGCTTAATTCTTTAGTCTTCGATTTGATTTATTTCTTTATGCGATTCCAGGAAGGAATATGCAATATTCATACTAAGCAGATAAACAAGCAAACTTGCAAGCAGGTAAACAAACACAAAATAAAAACATGAAATAAAATGTTTGTTTAACCTTTTAGATCATGATTTGAAGGACTAACTAGACTATTAGGTTCCTCCCACACTAATTAATTCACGTTGTGACTAATTAATAATTGATTAATAAATTTTGAACACCATGAGCAAAAATTACCGACGTTATGTAAACATTAGCTCTCTCTGAACTTTCTCTTTCCTTCTTGCAAGTCGAACGAAAATGATTAAGAAAACGAAAATCCATCAATCTTTTTTATTTTCGATCCGACGCCCACGTCAGCAACTTCCAAGATTATTATTAAACCTGGCAGTAATATTTTTCAGCAACGCCTACTTTCGTCATCGTCATCATCATGATCAGATATTCGCCTAATCTTAAAATTTCATTTAAGATAAGCAAACTCGACGGTCCCTCCACGTCCTCGCTCTCCTCATCATGCCTCCAGAAATATTTTATCCATCTCGGCATAAACAAATTCGCGTTGGCGATTTATTTATTTACTGTTTATTTTCGTTTTGGGCGCTGCGATAATAAACATTTTCGAAAGCGAAGCGTTACAGGAGATATTACCATTCCTGCTGAGGTTCCTCCGGGGGCCTTAGTAGAAGACACATGCACTTGGTTGATTGTTGGGTCGATCAAAGAAAAAAGAAAATTAAAAGAAAATTGCGACGGTGTTCACTCGCGTTTATTAAAACTCGAAACCGGCAACTGAGTGAACGCCGACGTAAAAATAGAAATTTCGCGCTGCCGACTGGACCGATAACATCTCTGCTCTGAGCAATCATTTATTTTCGCCTTGTTATCGTGATTATCGAGCTGTAAGTTGGTGTGGTCTTGTCAAGATTAGGACGGCCCGACCTGTAAACTCCATTATTTATTGTCGAGAAATCTAAAAATAACTTTTCCTCTTTGAACCAAACTCGAGTATAGTTATCCTGAGCCACTACCTATGTGTAGCGCGAGTGTACAGAGTTGCATTAAATACAATTTTGGTAACACTGAGCAATTCATGAAATTCGGTTTGTCTCTCTTTCTTTGGAAATTCTATAATTTCGCCTTACTATCTAAAATGAGGATTTTATAGAATTGTATATTGGAACGCTTTTTTGGCTTGACTTTTGAGTCAAAATAGTAATAACGCTAAACAGTCAGTAACATAACCAAGTGAATGTCTATTCACAATGAATAAAGATAAGTTAATTGTCTTGCCGATAAGCACACTTCATCAGTGTTGCTATCACTGTGGCAAGTCACAATGATATCGTATGCTGGGCAAAATCACATTCACAAATTCAGAAAAAAAAGGGCGAAGAAAAGATAATTGCAGCATTAAAAACAGGATCAAAGCGGAAAATTTAAATTTGATATTTTATTTCCGAAAAATTGTAAGCATTTTGAAAGAAGAACGACAATCAAAGAAACAAAAATTCCTGACAAAAGTAAGAAAAATAATTGACAATCGTACAAAAGAAAGAAACTCTGAACGAAGTGCAAATTAAAAGTTAAAAAAAAATACTCTAACGAACATTCAAGACTAATAATAATATTAGGAACTTCACAAAAGCAAACAAACAAAAACAAATCACTACCATAATACTTACGAAATTAAAATTTCTGAAGAAAGCAGTATTAAAACATATGACGATTGTAATTATTTGTGAAGGCAGAAGAAACTTTTTGATTAATTCTTGGTCGAGTTGATTGGCAACACTGTTCCACATCATAGTTGAGCATAACCGTCGCCCTGCATAACGGCAGCAAAAAAGAACAAAAAAACAATCTAAATGTGAATCACCACGACATCTACCGAGGAATAGATTCCGAATATGCAACTCTGCGTCTGACAAAAGTTTCAAAAGCTTAGACGGTTATGGAGGGGGGACGAGACTGTAACGCCCACTTATAAATAATTCAAGGTCAACTCAACCCAACCGAGACCAAGCTAAGCGAAGCCAACACAGAAAAAGAATAAACACAGGAAAAAGTCGAATTTTTTTTAATAGAACAAATTTAAATTATCAAAATTTGAAAGGTCATCCCAATCCGACCGAGCAAACTGAGCGAACTCAATCGGAACGCATGAAAAAGCAAAAGAAAATTACAAAAAATTAAAATATTAAAGTTGCAGAAAATTGCAAGGAAAAGAATTTTTAAAAAATTAGAATTAATCAGAAATACCAAAATTTGAAAGGTCAACCCAACCCAAACAAGGCAAACCTAAACGAACCCAATCGGAACGCATGAAAAAGCAAAAAAAAATGAAAAATTACAAAAAAAAAAACTGTTCAAAATTGTTCAAGGTCAACCCAACCTAACCATATAATTAAAAATTATTAAAAAAATCAAATAGTTGAAAGAAAAAAATTAAAATTAATGAAAATTTGGAAAAAAAAGTGCAAAATTTTAACGGTAGATTCTAGATCGACCTAACCATGGCGAACCTAAGCGAACCCAACCGAGGGAAATACTGAAAGAAGCAAGAAAAAAATTGAAATTGTTTTTAATTAAAATTTTTTTAAAAAATAAAGTTAACGAAGATTGCAAAAAACGTTCAAAATTGTTCAAGGTCGACCCAACCCAACTACACAATTAAAACCATGAAAAAATCAAAAAGTTGAAAGAAAAAAAATCAAAATTAATAAATCGAAGAAAAGTTAAAACAAGAAAAATAAAATTAATGAAAATTCCTAAGAAATATGCAAAGTTGGAGAAAAAGTCTCGAGGTAAGCCCAACAAAACCCAGCCTAAGCGATCCCAATCTAGAAAAAAAAATGAAAAAAATTGGAAAATGAAAACTAATTTTTTTTTTAAATTAACGAAAATTACCAAAATTTGAAAGATAGTTTGACGTCAACCCAAGTCAGCCAAGGCTAAACTAAGGAATTACAAACAAAATTAAAATACGTAATATTCAATGAACAGATAAAACAGCGACATCCTACGATCGCTTTTTGACCTGACATTGCAAAATTTGTAATATTTAATATTATATTCTCAAAAAAAAATGTTCAAAATTGTTTAAGGTCAATCCAACTCAATTACATAATTAAAAAGTTTTAAAAAAACGAAGAGAAAAAATTAAAATTATTAAGAAAAGAATATTCACAATTTTAAAGTTTTGAAAAAGCAAAAAAGTCAGAAGAATTAAAAAAAATTATAACAAAAAAATTTAAAAAATAAAATTAATGAGAATTCCCAAAAAATATCCAAAATTGGAGAAACAGTCTCAAGGTCAACTCAACCTAACCAAGGTGAATATAAGCGAATCTAACCGAGAAAATATTGAAAAAAATCCTTTTAAAAGATAAAATTAATGAAGATTGCAAAAAATGTTGAAAATTGCCAACCCAACCAAACTCATCTAAGGCGAATCTAAATGAATGAATGAAGCCAACCCGAGGAGAGATTTATCAAAGAAAAGGATGATAAGAAATTAGGATAAAAAATCCCAAAAAATTTTTAGAACTATTTCTGTCCAAATAATTTTCTAGAAAAATTTTGTGCAAATCGTTTTTGATTGCAGTGAGAACCTCGAGCAGCCTCTGAACAGCTGTTTCAGCCCTGCTTGGAGCTTCTTCAGCAGAAACGTAGCTCGACATTCCCACTGCAAACAAAAACGACTTGTCCAATTTATCTGTTCATCAAATAATTTTCATTTGGTTTGCTGTAAGGGACGGTGGAAAAGATGGTTGAAAAGTAGCATACTTCGTTTTGTGACTTTGTTGTCGCCAAAATAAGATATCTTTATTCTTTTGTTTTTACCGCTAGTTCGTTACATCTCCAGCAGGTAAAGGTAAATAACGCAATTATCCTCCAAGAACATCGACTAACCGATTTCTCACATATCGAAATTGCATCCGCTTTTTAAGAGAAACGTCTAACTCTTGGAAAATTAAAAAAATAAAATAAAATAAAATATTCCTTGGACACCTCTATACTAAAAAGAAAATAAAGGCTCTGGAAATTCTTACAGGCTCTGAAACTGTGCAGGCAAATGAAACAAAATACAACGTGTTCTGTGGCCATCCCTATACTAAAAAAAAATGAACGGACTGTGGAAATTCTTACGGGCTCTGAAACTGTGCAGGCAAATGAAACAAAATACAGCGTGTTCTGTGGCCATCCCTATACTAAAAAAAATGAACGAACTGTGGAAATTCTTACGGGCTCTGAAACTGTGCAGGCAAATGAAACAAAATACAGCGTGTTCTGTGACCATCCCTATACTGAAAAGAAAATGAACGAAGGTTGTGGAAATTCTTAGGGGCTCTGAAACTGTACAGGCAAATGAAACAAAATAGAGCGTGTTCCATGGCCACCCCTATACTGAAAAGAAAATGAACGAAGGTTGTGGAAATTCTTACGGGCGATGAAACTGTGCATTCAAATAAAACAAAATAGAGCGTGTTCCGTGGCCAGCCCTATAATAAAAAGAAAATATGCGGAGGCTGTGGAAATTCTTCCGGGTTCTGAAACTGTGTGGGCAAACGAAACCTGGTCTTAAGCCGCGACGGGGGTTTATTAAGACGTAAAAATGTCCAGTTTCTCCATAAGAACGTCTACTTATCTGCGTTGCAAGACATTTTGCTACTGCGTGTACTCGATCCTTCACTTCTAATTGTTTTTTGTTTTTTTAGATTCGCGGAACTAACAGCTGCCATTTTCCTCTCCAAGAACTACCCAGTTCGACTTTTCAGCACCATCGTGCCTACACCTTTCGTTCCTTTCACCGTTTGTCAATTCAAAACGGTGATTGGCGTGATGGTCACAGCTTCGCACAATCCTAAAGACGACAACGGTTATAAGGTGCGGTCTTATCATGAAACTCTTGCCAGGCTAGTTGGTCATGAATTTACCTTTCGCAGGTTTATGGGGAGAACGGCGCGCAGATCATCTCACCCGTAGACAAGCACATCCAGGAGCACATCCTCCAGAACTTGACGCCGCTGGAAAGCTCCTGGGACCTATCACTTTTGCAATCTAACCACAAGATAGATCCGTTACCGGAGGTGATGAACGCGTACTTAGGCGCAATCGCTGATGATTTGCTCCCCGACCACGTTCAGATTAACACCAAGAACAAGGCGAGATTTACGTATACACCCATGCACGGGGTCGGATTGGAGTATTTCACCAAGGCGATGGAGGTGGCGAGCTTGGCGTTCGTTCCGGTTAAGGAACAGATGCATCCCGACCCGGATTTCCCAACGGTTAAGTGTGTACCTGTTCGCCGTTCATAACTGCATTGGTGTATAGAAAATTGGCGTACATTCCAGATTTCCTAACCCGGAAGAGGGGAAGAGCGCTCTCGATTTGGCGATACAAACGGCCGAAAAGAGCGGCAGCACCGTAATCATCGCCAACGACCCCGACGCGGATAGGATGGCAGCTGCAGAAAAGGATACAAGGTAATTTTGCAACACGGTATCATCCAGATTCAAAGGCGACGAGGTGTAACATTTTTTTTAAACTAAAGATCCGAACTGGAAGATCAATTGAAAAGAGCAATACAATCGGCGCAAAAAAAGAAAGCTGACCAAAAAGTAGACAGAACGTCGCCAACCGGAGTAAATTAAACATACTTATACTTGTTTTAACTTGGCGCAAATAAAGCGTAAATCCAAGAATTCTGCCGTGAACACGGATTAACTGGCAAAACATTATATAAACTCCGGGCAATTGAAAAATTAAATATATAAATATCGAGCGGGCTAGCATTAAATTCTTGATTATAAAAATACTTCGAGCGGCCGGCGGGATGACATTCTCAGTATACAGGACGTCTCAAAACTAACCGGGGGAAAATAAACTGTAACGTTCAGTCATGTTTCGCCTGAAAAGTAGATGCTTATCAAGTAGTGTTACGATCCCTTTCCGTTTAGGCTCTCACAGTAAACTTATAGCGTTTTCCGCTGAAGGTCGAACCTATCTGTCAAGCGCGATGAATGGGGCTGATACTGCGCCCTGAATTCCTCGTCAGTGGAGAAGGTCGTGGGATAAAATGTTTCGCACAGGTAGCTATCGACATACGAGGGTGCCACCTGTTGTAAGGGGTAACAGCTTTGTAAAAAAATACAACAACGTGAAGGAAAACTCAAACAATTTTAAACAAAACAAAAAAGATAAGAAAAACCGCAAATTTTACAAACCTTAGCCTCAACAATGTAAAGTACAAAACCAAAAATTAAAATTAATGAAAATTACCAAAATTTGATAGATATTTCAAGGTCAACCCAACCTAACCAAGCGAACCTAAGCCAACCTAATCGAAAAGCTTGAAAAAGCAAAAAAGAAATTGAAGAATTCCAAAAAAAGTAAAATATTAAAGTTGTCTTGAAATGAAAATTGCCGATAATTGTTCAAAATTGTTCAACGTCAACTCAACCCAACTACATATTTAAAAACTATTTAAAAAATCTAAAAATTAAAACCAGAAAATCAAAATTAATGAAAATTGCCAAAAAAGCCCAGAATTTTAAAAATTCAAGGTTCTACATCGATCCAAGCGAGGCGAACCTAAGCGGTGGAACCAGTCCGGTCCTGCGCGCGTTAAGCTGCTGGTGACAAAAGCTGATCGCTTCAATCAATCTTCGTACAAAAAGTTCGGTGCTGGAGGGTCGGAACGTAAGTGCGTCTTTTCGGAAGACGCTACAGTATAACCTCGATAAGATAACCGGAATATAACTGATGCTTTATGGCCCAAATGGCTCAAACGTCGTCTTCCAAAGAGAGCTTTGTAGAAGCCGGTACGTAAACCGATACGTTACGAAGAGCTGGGTACAAAGAGTCGATGCAAAGAGCCTTCCGAACACATACAATGAACAAACAGGGGATGGGACTCGCCGTCGCCAATTCGTCGTAGAACCAATTCGTCGTCGATCCAATTTACCGTCCGCCCAATTCGCCGTCCCATGTTACTGCTTTATTTAGCTTGATAAGCTTTAAAACACTTTCTGACCATTTTAGATAATATCCAAGTTATACCTACGAATTGAAGAAAATAACTATAATTTCAGTACGTTTCAAGTAAATTAAAATGGACTTTACTATTGTTTTTCTATTTCAAGTTAAAATAAATTCCTAATTACAGTGCGACCACCGTAAGACACAAAATTACGAACAAATTGGTGCTGTACGTACACATAATCATAATTCTATTTTTTTTTATTGGAACCCTTTTTTCAATTTATAATGTTAAATGACGAGATTTCATGAATCAATATTTTGAAAGCAGTCGACTTTTGATGTGTAGTGATTTTGATTGATATGAAAATCAATCATATTGATTTTGAGCAGATTCTGAAAATATGAAAAAGAAGAATTGGAGGGATTTTACGAACACCCTGAAGAATAAGAAATACTTCCTGGAAGACCAAATTTTTTTATCTGTTTCTTTACCTATGTATCACATTTAATTAATAACAAATTCTTTTATTTTCCATTAATTATGTTAACTTCTTTATTTTATTTACATATAATTATCGGTATATTATTATTTGTATATGTACCTGGACTTAAAACTTTAATCACTGACGGCGAATTTACCGAAGGCGAGTTTTCCGGCGGTACCTACAACGAATCGGCGACGGTGAATTGGCGACGACAAATCGGCGATGGCGAATTGTCCTAGACCCGAACAAACAGGCTGGTATAAGCTACGTGAGCTTCTGGTTCACTAGGGCTCCAATCAACAGCCGATAGTAGCGGAGATACAAGCAACTTACTTCCATATGAAGTCCTTGCCATAAACGATAAGAAAATGATGCCTTGTCCGCCCCAGATAAAGAGGACCAAGCCCCCTTAAAGCACCAACGTGAATTCGTAAACGACACTGGCGGAAAGAGCACGCGTTCAAGTTAATAAAGCCACCACTTGGCTTCGCCCCAAAACCGCAAAGGAAGGAGTTCGAACAATCAAAAGCTTAGGTTGACATAAGCTGTAACCAACCCAACAAAATTGAGCACAGGTCAGGTGTGAGTGAAATTTAAAACCGTTGTACAGGCTTGAAGGATTAAATTAAGTAAAAGGTTAAATAAAATTGAAGTTAAGTTTAAAGTTTTAAAATTAAAACGTAATTTCAAGCTCAAGTCTTGTTGCCATTCGTCAATTATTTTGAAACTTCATTTCAGCACTGGGAAATGGAAGATATTCAACGGAAACGAAATCGGCGCGCTATTGGGCTGGTGGGCCCTGCACTGTTTTCACGCGAAAAACACCAACGACAAGCTCACCGATATCTACATGCTTGCGAGCACAGTTAGCTCCAAGATACTGAGAACGATGGCGAACGCGGAAGGTTTCCAGTTCATCGAAACCTTGACGGGCTTCAAATGGATGGGTAAGCAACTCCACCCGCTGCTGACCTCGATCATGACCTAACCTATTGCGCATCATTTATGCTATTTGCAGGCAATCAAGCGCACGAGCTGATGAAATCCAAGAAGAAGGTCTTGTTCGCCTTCGAGGAGGCGATCGGGTTCATGTGGGGCACGGCTGTTTTAGACAAGGACGGAATCTCTGCCGCTGTACATTTGGCGACGTTGGCCAGCTACCTCAACCACCATAATTTGACCCTCAATCAACAGCTCGAAGAGATCTACGAGGTTTACGGGTATCACATATCGTCGAATTCGTACTACATATGCCACGAACCGGAGGTCATCAAACGGATCTTCGATAGAATAAGGAATTTCGACGGGGAGAATACGGTGAGTCAGTTTGGACCAATTGGAGACGGCTTGAAGATACTTAGCCCATTTCCGTTTCGCTGTAAACTCCTAAGCCAGCCATAGCTACACACCATATTATAAGGCCTTCGTGTTGACCAGCATTTAGTTTCTTTATGAATTGGATTAGGTTTAATTCAGTAAGCCTCATTTCGAGATTAACTTTAACCGGTGATTATTTCTCATAGAAGCAATTATTGTAACAAATGTCTCTATGGGGTTAACTGGAGCTTAAATTTTAACTGAAATTGGTGGAAATGACCCTAATTTAAACCCGACCCATACTACTGGCTGCGCCAACAAAGTCTGCCTTCATACCATCGCTACGGTCATTACGACTTCGGGTGGATTCGTTTGGACCAAATTCGTTTGAATCAAGTCGAGCCAAACTTAACATTTTTTATCGATTATCCATTTTTCCAAGTTTGGTGATTGAATTCTTTTGTTTTGTACAGTATCCCTGCTGTATTCTGGACGGCAAATACGGGATTAAGAGCGTACGGGATCTGACGACGGGTTACGACAATAACCAACCGGACAAGAAGGCGGTGCTCCCCGTCTCCAAGGACAGCCAGATGATCACCTTCGAGTTTGACAACGGATTGGTGGCGACCTTGAGGACCAGCGGGACTGAACCCAAGGTTAAATACTACACCGAATTATGCGCCCAGCCCAAGCAAGGGTAAGTAAATTTTTTATTTCCACTTTACAACTCCCACCAAATTAACACAAGCGTCACCGAGGGGGGATTGTAAAAGTTGTACCAAACCATTACTTAACGTTGGCCCGATTGGAATTCGAATAGCAGCAATTGACGTTCTCCGCTGTGCGTTACCATCGTCGCAGCTTTGATTGAAGGGATGTCCAGTATAGCTTTTACAATCCTCCGGCAACTCCGACTCCGCGGCTTTGATTGGAGGGATGTCCAGTACAACTTTCACAATCCTCCGGCAACGCCAAACCCCGGCTTTGATTGGAGGGATGTCCAGTACAGTTTCCGACTCCCAAACTGACCTAAACACCCTCATCTCCTGTCATTTGTAAAAGAATGCCGAAGAAAGATTTTCTTTTTTTTTAGGCAACGTGGCGAAATCGAAGGTATTCTTCAGGAGATGGTTGGAGGCATCGTAGAAGAACTATTTCAACCCAGCCTGAACGGGCTCATACCCAAATCGGATTAACGCTGACTCAGTATTAGCTTTTGCAGAAGCAAAAAATTTTAGACCATTTCACTATTTATTATTATTATTATTCTTCTTACATTCTATTAGGTGTTGATTAGTTTTATTGTTAGCGTATGCACAAGTATACACAAATACAATTTACAGCATCTCCTGTTTGTATTGGAACGCGTTTTCCCCACCTTGGGCATCGTCGTATTTCTCTCGCAGCTTGAACTTCTGGATTTTCCCCGACTGGGTTTTGGGGAAGTCTCCTACTATCCTGAGTTGGCTGGGTATCTTGAAGTGTGATAGTTTGCCCTTGCAGAACTCCGCGAGGTCGTTTAGGGTGAGCGAGCCTCCTTGCTTTAATCTAACGCAAGCGCAGACTTCTTCCCCCAGGCGCTCGTGGGTTAAACCAATGACCTAAAGCGAATCCGGGAAAAACCGAATCAATCAACATTTCCACTTCCGAAAGGTTGACCAGGGTTTCCAGTTGGTTTTTCACAAAAGATCATCAAAGATCTAGCTAGTTTCCCACCTGTTTTGGGGGGAAAAGACCAGGTTATTTCCTTTGTGGTTTTTTGCGACGCGTTCCAACCGGAAACCCTGTTAAAAATGCAAGCAAACACACATACACACTCACGTGACATTCCAAAATATCCGGGTGCGTGTTCAGCAAGTCCTCGACTTCCCTCGGGAAAATATTTTCGCCCCCTCTGATAATAAGGTCCTTCAACCTCCCCACGATTTTACCGTAGCCGTTCTCCTCAAGCACGAATCGGTCTCTGTAACCGAAGCAAACGATAAAAAAAGCTTGAATGGGGTTGGGGGGCGGGGGTTAGGGATAAATACCCAGTTTTTAACCAATTGTCGTAGCCAATCATAGCCCTGGTTCCGTTTGCGTCATCCCAGTACCCCAACATGTTCCCGTACCCTCGCACACAGAGTTCCCCGGGCGTTCCAAACGGTACGGTCCTACCGTCCTCGTCGATGACCTTCACCTCAAGATGGTCCCCGACGTGCCCGACGGTCGCAGTGGATTTCTCCTCGTCGTCGTCCGGTAGCGACTCGAATATGACCGGCGACGCCTCGGTCATCCCAAACAGAGACTAAAATAAAGTTGCTTTTCCCATAATACCTACGTACTTGAATTGCTCACCTTGACTTTTTTGACATGCAGCACCTCCTTCATTTGCTTGAACAGATGCGGCGAGCACGTTGCTCCTCCGCTCAGCGCGATTTCCACGGAGGACAAGTTCGCGTTCTTTTGTTTCTGGTGGTTTATCAAGTCCACGTACATGGTCGGGGTTCCGCACACCATAGTACACCTAAAAAGGAAATCCAAGAAACAAACGAAAGGAATTTTGATATGTGATGAGTTTTTTGAACCTCTTTCTCTACAGTTGTCGTTCCTATTTTATACTGCGGGACAAGTCGAAACTACGAATTTAATAATACGGTGCAAACCGTCTTGTTATCAAGTTTTAAATATTATCATTGACAGGCTAAGAGCTAAGCGCTCTCTGTTGTAGTCTGGCGTACCATGTAAACACACGCGCGCGCTAAGCGCTCTGTTGTGAAGTCTGGCTTACTACACATGCGCACACGCTAAGTGCTCTATTACACACAGATACTAAGCGCCACTTATTCATGATCTACTCATCACCAAAGCGCCAATGAGCGTCCAGCAAGCCTACCGTTTACGTTGCTGAACAAAAGTTACGCCCAGACTTGAAGAAATCGTAAAGCTTTGTACTAATAATGTTATCTAAAATCCGCGCCAGAGTCAACGCAGCAATGGGAGAGAGGTGTAGATATAATTTTTACAATCTGAAGCAACGCTGCCAAATGTCCAAGTTCTAATTACTTTTGATAAAATGAAAATGAGGGACGTTACTAACAAGCGGTTGTGGTATCAGTTTTTGTAAAAAGAAAATTGGAGAAAACGAGGAAAGCCAGAAACGTTGAAATTTTCAGAAAAAAGAAAAGTGAGAAAACGACGCCTTCGAAGCCCTTTCGCGCCAACAACAATTTTCTTTAGTTCTTTCGCAGAAAAATTAACGATTTTGTAGAAGTGCAAGAAACCATCCTGTTTCGTATAAACCCGAAACGTTGGGTTTTATAGATGATGGCGCCGCCATCTCTTGGCGAATCTGGAAAGTTTTAAAGCAATTTAGCAGACTCTCTTAGATTCAAAAAATAACATTTTTCCATTAACGGTGAAAAGCGCTGTAATCTTTAAAGTACGTATTATGCTTTACGGGCGTCGCCATCTCTCGATAAACAAGCAAAGTTTTTTTTAATGTGGAAATCGTATTGTAAGAGAATAGATTTAAAAAGAACATTTCTTTAGTCGTTTAGAGTGATTGAATCTCTAGAGGCGACTGTGTCGTCATATCTGACTACGAAACTTTTTTTGACGCAATTTTTCCAAGCAATCTTTTTCAGAGAATCGGATTGTAAGGGTTTGATCAATTGTTTTTTTTTTTGCATGATATATGATAAATAAATAAATAAATCGTAAAAAATGAAAGATTCTATCTCGTGGAAAGATTTTCTAAAGCAATTCTCGCTCTATCTCTCTCTCTCTATCAGAAGCGAGTTGTAAGAAAAAAAAATATTTAAAAGATGATTTTTCGACAATTTATTTGAAAGTACCTTTTTTGTGCATTGAAAAAAGAAAACGAAGCCACGTCTGAACGCTGAGTCCTTTGTTTTTCGGAGATAAAATTTACGATTTTGTAGAAGGCTTCCCGAATGTTCTGTTATGTACAAACCCCGAAATATTGGATTTTGTAGACGGCGGTGCCATCTCTCGATGAATCTACACCGCAATTTAACAAATTTTTTCTAGTTGTTAAAAACGAAAGTGTGTAGAAGTTATATTTTATAGACTGCGTCGCCATCTCTGAATGAACTGAGATACTTTCCAGACGCAATTTCCACGGATTCTCTTTCAGGGAATCGAACTGTAAGGGTTTAGTTAATTTTTTTTGCGATCGGTAAAAAGTTAAAAATGTTATCTCATGTAATAGTTCTATAATGAAATTATACTTTACAGACATTGCCGCCATCTCTTGATGAAACAGGAAAGTTTTTCTGAAGAAATTTAACATTGTTTCTCTCACTTTCTCTCTCTCTCTCTCTCTCTCTCTTTCCCAAAAGCGAATTGTAAAAAAAATAATTAAAAGATAATAGTTTATGTTACTAGAAAAAGATGAAAAGTATCGTGATGTCGCCATCTCTTGGCGAACCGAAAAAATTATTCGAAGCCATTTAAGCTTTTCTAAAGCAATTTAACATGCTCACTCTCTTTCTCTCTCCCTCGGAAGTGAATTGTAAAAAAAAATTTTAAAGGTACTGGGAAAAGATGGGTAAAGTATCGTGAAATTGTATTTTGTGCACGATGTCGTCATATCTTGATGAATCTACAAAATAATTTGAAGTAATTTGACGGTATCTCTTTTTGTGAAAGGAATTGTGAGAAATTATTATAACTTTTTTACGTGATTATTATGAAGCTCGTGACTCGTGAAATTACATTTTGCAAACGCCGTCGCCGCCATTTCTTGCCGAACCGAGCGATTTACTATAAGCAATTTGATTTTGAATTTTGGATAGGAGAAAGAAACCGTGAGGCTGTTTCAAAAAAGATTATCATCGAATTATACATTGCAAATGATGCTGCCATCTCTTGGTGAACTGGAAAAATTTTCATGATGTAGTTCTCATAGAAACGCTTTCAGGTATTCGACCTGTAAGTATAGGAGATTTCGATTTTAAAAACGAACCTTTTCTACATGACGGAAAAAAGTCCAAAATTCTATTTCTTGTAATTCTCGTGAAATTACAATTGCGAACGTTGCCGCCATCTCTTATTGAATTGGGGAAGTTTGTTCAAGCAACTTAACCTACTCTCGTTTTCTACTTAGGAATCGAATTGTAAGAATTTATCTCGCTTTGCAGACGATGCCGCCAACTTTTGTTTATTTGAAGCATTTTTTGGGAAACGATTTGCAAGAGATTTCAATTTTAAGAATGAACCTTTCTGAATGGTCGATAAAAATTGAGAAGTTCTGTCTCGTATAATCCTCGTGAAATTAGACATTACGACTTTGCCGCCACCTCTCGATGAGTCGGGGAAGTTTTTTGCAACAATTTAACATATTCTTTTTGTAGGAATCGAATTGTAAGAAATTATTTCACGAAATAAATTTATTACATGATTGCCGTACCCTCGCAAAATTATACTTTGCATACGATTCTGCCATCTTTTCTCATTTGAAGCGATTAATAAGCATTAAAGAGTTTTATTTTTAAACAGTAAAACGTTTTTACGTGTTTGGTAAAAGCGAAAAATTATGTCACCTGCGATGCTTCGAATATTATAGTTAATTGCAATTTTCATCGGACAAGAGTCGCTTTCGTTTATAGTTAATAAAGTCCATACTTAAGAATCAGTGGTGCCAGCTGTTGATGAACTAGGAAACTTTCTTAATGCAGATAATCGAATCGTAAAACAGTTTGCAGATAGTTCCGGCATCTCTTGATGAATTGCAAAATTTTGTTTGTTTGTTTGTTCGGCAGAGACTTTCTCTTTTTTTTTGAGAATCGAAGTATAACTTTCTCTTTCTTAGGTGACCATCAAAGCTAGATCTGGTACAGTTCTCGAAGATATAGTTAAATTGTACTGACGATGTCGCGTCATCTCTTGACGAACCGGAGAAGCTTCTTGTTACAATTCGACAGACGTTTTTCATTTAACAAGGAAATTGAAGGGATTTCAAGTTAAGTCCTCATGCTCTTATAGGATTTCGCTCGTCGTTTAGCAATAAAAAAAGTGGTCTAAAAATGACAGATGTGAATTAACCTCAAACTCGCAGACGTCATTTTGATAACATTCCTTGACTTCCGTCACTTTGACGTCTGTCATCGTGACGTCGCTTCTTCAGTTGCTAAGCGACGGACACATACGACGGACGGGACCCGTATGCATCCGTCGCGTAGCAACTAAAGAAGCGACGTCACGATGACAGACGTTAAAGTGACGGATCGGCTGTGAGAATGACAGACATGAAAATGACGGCAGTCAGAATGTCAGATATGAGGAGACATCATATCTGACAAGTGCAAAAGAGATAGTTTTGAGTATTTACCGCTCCTCTTCCAGCGCTTCCAACGTCCTCCTAGGGTTAAAAGAGGCGTCCGGTAGCACGATGGTAGTTCCGCAACTCAAACTTCCAATAATGGCTATCGTCACCCCGTAAGTGTGGAAGAAAGGCACCGGGACGCAGAGTCGGTGCGATTTCCGGTCATACTCGGCCCGCAAGCCGACGTTTCGGCCGTTATTGACGATGTTGAAGTGCGACAAGACGGTGGCCTTCGGCTCGCCGGTCGTGCCCTAAAACGGCGGCGTAATGTAATAAGTTGGTTTTGGGCGCGCGCCACTGTTTTGGTACCGATGTGAACTGGATGTTGCAGGCGTCGTCTGCTTGGATACTGTTTTGGTTTCGCTGGACGCACTTCGTTTTGTTTTCATCGGCTCGGTCGAGGACTTCCCCGAATGAGTACGTGCCCCTAAAATAAACTTACTTAATTTTATTTAGTTGCGCTCTAAATATTTTTTGGCAGGTTCGAATCCCTACTTGCGTAAAAAAAGCTGCTTCCACTACTAAGGCTCGATCTTACCACCTCCTGATAAATTTAACGGTCGGTTAATATCCTTGGAAACCTTTGCGCTGATAATGGTTTCCTAGGATATTAACCGACGGTTAAATTTATCAGGAGGTGGTAAGATCGGGCCTAAGTAGTCATATTTATGATCACATCACACAACAGATTCTATGTACAGAAATAGTGTAAGTAAGCGAACTCGTCGCCGCACGTCGCACGGAATAATAGAACCCTTTGTGTAATTACAGGTGCGCTTCTTACGCGTTACTGTAAATTCGTTCAAATTTATTTTCTTCCGGCAAATCTTGATTTATCTTGCATTGCAGTGCTTTGCAGATAAAGTAAAACTTGATTTACCTCAAACTGTCTTCAGTTACCACAACGACGGTCTTCAACATGGGCACTCTCGGTGATTTTAACCTTCCAGGTTCGCTTTCTCCTAGGTTACCGGACACACTGCGAAGCATCTCGTAATAATCTTGCGTTTTGAACTTGTGCGCGCACACTATCCCCTTCAGGCCCACCTTCTTGATGCAATACTCGATTTCCGGGGCCTGGTATGCAGGGTTGATGGTCACCTGGAAAGGTCGATGAGGTCTGTGTCGTTTTTGGCAAGGAGGGCAAGAAGGTCCTTACGAAAAGCAAGCCGGCTCGATTGCACGCCATCATCGTCAGGTACCACTCCAAAGTGTTGGGCGACCAAATTCCGACGTGGTCCCCTGGCACCAGCCCCAAAGACAACAACCCCGCGGCCAACCTATCCGCTTGCTCGAGGACCTCCGCGAAGGTTAAGCTTCGATTTTGATGGCGCGATATGAGGGCGGGTCTCGAGCCGTATTTCTCCGCGGATAACTCCAGGAGGTTGCCTATGGTTAAGCTGTGAAGGGGTTCTTTGCCTATGTGGTGGATGTAGCTGAGTTTGGTGAAGTGTCTTCGCCTACAATCAAAAACAAATTATCGGGTTGTGGGCCCTTGCTTCGTCTTTACGATATTGTTTACTTGCACTTTGTTTTGACGACCACGTTAATGAAAGTTTTTATCAGTTTTCGGCGACCATATTAGTGAAAGTATTCGTCAGTTTTGACGACCATATGTTTGTGCAAGTGTTATGCGTTAAAACAAAGAGCAAATAAACAATATAAAAAAAAAAACTGTAGATGATTTGCTTCCCATTAAAGACAGACGACAGTACGACAAAGCAACGACAAAGCGACTTACCATTTTGCAGAAGACGAAGAACGAACGTATGCGATCAATCTTGAGCCTCTTGGATTTAATATCTTTGACATTCTGTGAAGAACAATACAAGCACTGGTTCGCAAGCATCTTAAAGATAATGCTATTATCGAAGCGTTTAAATAAATAAATAGATAATTAAAAGAACTATTTATAGAATTTATGCGTACGCAAATAAATTATAATATTAAATTAAATATTTTGTGTGATAAGGGGGCAGAGGTCTGCTTTTTTTTAAGTCTAGTGCAAACGAGGCTTAATTTTCTTTTACCAACAGCGAGCGTATCGGCATTTTTTTTTCTAAGAATTTTCACTTGACATACACAAATAATTTTGTTTGACAAAATTAATTTATTGCCACAATTTTGAGTAATCATACTTTGACGTCAGTCATCGCTTGTTTTTAATAATTATTAACAATAACTGATTAGTAGAGGACGGAATTATATATTTTGTTCGGTTTAATTCGAACGAGGCGGCAACGAGCGTGTGTGCATTCACACGTCGCTGCAGCGTTATACGTTTGCCGCCTCGTTTGTATTTAATCGAATAAAATGTATAATTCCGTTGCCTGCTGATTAGGTAAGGGTGTTGCTATGGCTATACATACAGCGTAGTACATATTGGTTCTTATACTGTGTAACCATACATTCAACGGTTAGCAATTTTGGATAAGAAATAAAAATATTAATTTAAAAATATTAACATCAGAACATTACGAAACAAATTCAAAATAAATGTGCAAAGAGAAGAAACGGCATTTTGTAAGACAAAATTAAGGGCACTGTTAGTTTTTAAAACTGATAAATAAATTAATTTTCACTCATCACCGGATACAACAAAGAAAAGAAGGTACCTTAATATATTATTTACGTTTTACTTTTGTTTACAATAACGTCAAAATGTTACAAAGCAAATTCTAAGCGAAAATTTAATCACGCACACCACGGCTTTATTCGAATGTGAATTACTATTATTATTCTGAGAGGTTGGCAACAAATCTTCTGCTTTCTCTCTCTAGTGTGATTGGTGTGACGTGTGGCAGCAATCTTTAGCAATGTCCTGAGTTCTAAGGCCAACATTCCCTACGATTTAGTGAGAAGAATATTCTCGACCAAGATTCCCTCTTGTGTCGGTCTTATATTTAAAAAAATTTAAGGGCACTAAATTGTATTTTATTCTTCTTTCAAACAAGCCTGGTTGCCTGACTGCGGACGCTACCACGATCCCTGCCATATAACCTTATACGTGGATTCTTATGTCACGTTTTGGTCGGATTTTCTGTCAACTTTCGATCTTTCTCTCTTTATGTTTGTTTCTTTTCTCCCCGCTCCCCGAACCGAGTTAGCAACATTCCATTCTCTATATACAATTCGAGTAAACCGCTTGTGCTTTGTGCGTATTTTCGTTGTCTCGAAGAAATATTTCCACAAGGGGTGAAATATACCTCACGGCCTTTGGTGGTCTCTGACTGGTTTACCTAAGAAAAACACGCGCTTGTGTCAGCTTGGTGCCTAATTTCACCAAGTGTGTTTAATCGTTGTCGGCTAATCCGATTCGTGTTTTACGACTTTCCTCGTTTCTCTGTTAGGCTTCTAGACTCCGTTGTGCTGTTCTTAGGACGTATTATTTCTGGCCCTTCCACTGCGAAATAATTCGTGGGGGCGAGTTGAGTGCATTCGTCCGCTGATAGCTTTTGGATTGACTCCTAGCCCTTCGAAGGATCGTATTGTCTCCGTTCACCGACCGATGCTGGACGAAGGAGGATCTGACGAGCTAAGGTTATAGCGCGGAGACTCTCAGATTAGGCTGACGTGACACTCACACCTGCGACTGTGTTCCCTTCTTCTCCAAAGTCGCGAACTTTCCTTTTTTTTACCGTGCCTCTAAATTTATTTGGTAATAATTTAGTTGAGCTCGTGACTTTGAACGTTTTCACGTGGCTAGTTAGGAACGAAATCTACGTAACGCTTGCATGAATATTAAGTCCCTTCGGGGGACTTTTATAACTGTTCGCTCTAACTATCGTTGATTTATATCTTGAACGCCATTTTCTTTCGTCATTTAAAATAAAGTATATGTTGATATATTTTGGACGTAACCGCGTTTTCTTAATTTTTCCCGTGGTCCTCCAAAAAATTGAGTGACTAAATTTCGCGTTGGTTTGAGAGACCTACCGTCCCATCTCAGCCGCTGCAGGCGGCACTGAAGTCATTTGTCACAGTGCTAAACTTTGTTACTTGTCAAACAGGTAGGTGACAAGTCATAACAGCAATAATTAAGATCGCAATACCCACATAGACCGTGCGACTGTGTGCCCTTCTTCCCCGCCGTGCCTCGCAATACCGCCAGAGATCGTGCGACTGTGTTCCCTCCTTTCCCGCCGTACCAAATTAATGTTAGAAGCTTGTTAAAGTTGCCCTCTGATTTAGTCAACCCTTATAACTCCTGCAAGTTGAGCGCAGGGCGGTGGAAAACTTAATGTAAACAATCAGGCTTCGCGACGGCAGCGAATGCAAACATTAGAGTATCCACCGAGAGTCTCCAAAAAGTAATCCGCCTAACCGTTTAACCATGCGATTGTTTTAACCCTCTAGAAAACCTTTAATTATAAACAAACTAAAAAATTGTGCTTCAAATTGTGTTCCGCCAGCGCCATCTAAGTATATTTTGTCGAACTACCTACAATTATCGGCGCGAAATTTAAAACGAACTTCTCGTAAGCACCCCATAAGTCTTCTATCCACTTTAGACTTTTCATTCAATGTCGTAATAACGTCAGTAAAAATAACGTGAAAAAAAGAAAATCCCTAATTCCAACGTGGCATCAAAAATCACTTAGAAATATTTCTTTGAATTAAATTTTTAGAGGGTGGAAAACTCATCAAGACACTTGTTTTCAGAGGCAACTGATTTATTTCCGTTCAAACTGCTGCCTCAGCAAGAACTTTTGTATTTTCCCCGAAGTGGTCTTCGGAAACTCCTCGACGATCTTCAGCTGGCTCGGAACCTTGAAGTGCGCGATCTTCCCCCGACAGAACTCATCCAGCTGCTGCTTCGTGAGGCTCGCCCCGTCTTTCAACCTGACGCAAGCACACACCTCCTCCCCCAATCTCTCATGTTCCAAACCAATCACCTAAAACCCACCACTTGAAAATTGCATCCAAATTCCGAATTCCCGACGTGTGACTCACGTGGACTTCTAAGACGTCGGGGTGCGTGTAGAGGAAATCCTCGATTTCCTTGGGGAATATGTTCTCGCCCCCGCGTATGATCATCTCTTTCAATCGCCCGACGATCCTGCCGTAACCCTCCCCATCCAGAACGAATTGATCGCTGAAGTGGAGATGAAGATTCAGTTTCGAAATTAAAAAAGAAGGAAAAGTGAGGATTTACCCTGTTTTCAGCCACCAATCCTTGTCGATCATCTCGGCGGTTTTCGCCTCGTCGCCCCAATAGCCAATCATGTTCGAGTAGCCCCGCGTGCAGAGTTCTCCGGGTTGGCCAAGCGGGACTACTTTGCCCTCCGCGTCGATCACTTTCACTTCCAAGTGGTCCGCGACGCAACCGACGGATGTCGTGGATCTGACATCATCGTCTTCGGGCAAGGAATGGAATGCAACGGCTGTGTTTTCTGTTAAGCCGTAAACTGACTGAAATTTACCCCCAGAGCCACCGTAAGTAAAATGGACTTCATGCAAAAGGGGAAGGAATGATAGAGTCGTGACCTCTAACAGGACGTGTGGAGAAAAGAGAGCTGGAAGACGAAGATTGGGATGATCGATGATATTGATGTCAAGTGAGTTGGCACTAAAATAACGGTGGAAAATGAAAGAAAGGAAAGAGCAAGAGAAACGTCACCTCTAACATGATCTATGGAGGAAAGAAAATTGGAAAATGAAGGTTGTAATGACTGGTGATATTGGATGAAATGAGATACCATTAAGATGACAGTCAAAAGGGAGAAAACGAGAGGACCGGCACCTCTACCGTAATCTATAGAGGAAAGGATGCAGGAAGTTGAAGATTGGAATGATCAGTGACGTTGAATGAAATGAGGTAGCATTAAAATGAGAGTCAAAGGGGAAAAAAGCAAGAGGAAGGACACCTATTGAAAAAACGGTAGAAGAACGTTACCTCTGGCAAGACCATTGGAGGAAAAGAAGGTGGACAATGTAGATTGGAACAATCGATGATGTCAGATGAAGTGAGTAAGCATTAGAATGACGGTCAAAAAGAAAGAACGAGAGAAGTATCACCTCTAACATAATGTACGGAGGAAGGAAAACTGGAAAATGAAGATTTTAATGACTGGTGATGTTGGACGAAATGAGACGCCATTCGAATGATCGTCAGAAGCAACAAAACGACAGGACCGAAACATCTAGCATGTTCTGTAGAGGAAGGGATGCTAGAAGTTGAAGATAGAAATGATCAGCGACGTTGAATGATATGAGGTAGCATTAGAATGAAAGTCAAAGGGGAAAAGAGCAAGAGAAACGTCACCTATGGAAAAAAAGGGTAGAAAAACGTCACCTCTTGCAAGACCATTGGAGAAAAAGAAGCTGGATAATGTAGATTGGAATAATCGATGGTATTGGATGAAGTAAGTAGTCATTAGAATGACAGTCGAAAGGAAATATCGAGAGGAATATCATCTCTTACAAGACCATTGGAGGAAAACAAGCTGAAAAATTAGAATGATCGATAATGTTAGTTGAAGTAAAAGAGAGGAACGTCACCTCTTACATGATCTATGGAGGAAAGGTAACTGAAAAATGAAAATTGTAATGACTGGTGATGTTGGACGAAATGAGACGAGAAGCCATTAGAATGATCGTCAGAAGGAACAAAACGAGAGGATCGACACAACGAGGAAAGGACGCTAAAAGTTGAAGATGGGAATGATCAGTGACGTTGGATGATACGAGGTAGCATTAGAATGACAGTCAAAACGGGAAAGAGCAAGAGGAACATCACCTCTAGCAAGACCATTGGAGAAAAAGAAGCTGGAAGATGTAGATTAGAATAATCGAAGGTGTTGGTTGAAGTGAGTAGGCATTAAAATGACGGGCAAAAAGAAGGGAATGAGAGGAACGTCACCTTTAACATGATCTATGGAGGAAACGAATTGGAAAATGAAGATTGTAATGACTGGTGATGTTGGAGAGTAATAATCAAAAGGGAAAAAAACAAGAGAACCGACACTTCGAGCATGATCTATAGAGAAAAGGGTACTGGAAGTTGAAGATTGGAATTATCAGAGGTGTTGGATGAAATGAGATGACGTTGGAGACTGCAGACTAACAGTCAAAGGGGAAAAGAGCAAGGTGAACGTCGCCTGTGGAAAAAGGAATTGGAAGATAAAGATTGGGATGATCGGTGATGTTGGATGAAATAAGATACTATTAGAATGATGGTCAAAAGAAAAGAACGAGAAGAACGTCACCAACATCACCTAAAAAAAAGAAGGGAAGGTAGATGATGATGAGAAATGGAATAATTGGTGATTAGATAATTGAATAAAATGAAATGCCATTAGAATCACAGTCAACAGTGAAAAAGGACTACAGGATCATAACCTCTAATAATTGAAATTAACCTCCGCCCACAATAATTTTTATATCCGTAGATACGTATTTCGGCAGCTAAGCTGCCATCTTCAGTACGCTACCAACTTAAAAGCACTAAGAAAGATTTAAAAACCACCTAATAAATCTTTCTTAGTGCTTTTAAGTTGGTAGCGTACTGAAGATGGTAGCTTAGCTGCCGAAATACGTACCTAAAGATATAAAAATTATTGTGGGCGGAGGTTAATTTCAATTATCTCTTAAACCACAGTCTCCTTTACTATTTTAGTATAACCTCTAATGTGACTTATGGATAAAATGAAACCGGAAGATAGAGATTTGGATGGCCGAAGGTGATGGAAAGGAAGATTTTCACAGCCGCAATAAAGGAGCAAAGCCAGAAAAGAGGTAAATGAGAGAAATAGCGCAAGTCTTCACTCTCTTAACTCTTAAGATGACCAGACTTTGTTTGAATAGATCAGGAGGATCACCTTGCAGGAAATGCTTTTTTTTTTCTTTTTGAGTTTGCACCTTTCCTGTTTCGGAAAAAAAAATGGAAAACTTGCCATGAAAGAAGAAAATCAAAGAGGAAGACCTTGTTAATGGGAAACAAGCGGAGCGCTACGTACCTTTACTTTCTTAACTTTTAGGGTGGCCAGGATCTGTTTGAACAGATGGGGCGAACAAGGGGCTCCCCCGGAGACGGCGATTTCCGGGGAAATGTCTTCTTGCCTCTGGGTTTGCACCCTCACCAAGTCGACGTACATCGTCGGCGTGCCGTGGATCACTGTACACCTGAAGAAAAAATAAAAGTTGTTTTTTTGATAACAGCTATAAACTGCTACCTGTTATTTGGATGACAATTAAAATAAGTAAAAGTAGTTAATACATACGATTCTCGAACGCTTTGAATACTTGAAACAAAAAAGGTATTTAAAATTTGCATTGTATTTTCAGTGACTGTCAGTTGAAAAATATTGACGTGACTCTTTGGTATAACAAGAAAGTACAATCAAAAAAAAAGTACGAAACGTCCAAAACAAGAAAAACCTTCGCCTGTCGTCTAAAACGCCTTCAGTTCTTAATCAAAATTAATTATTTCAACTCGATAATAAAATATAAATAAGAGAAACAGGTTTTTTTGACGAGGAAACGTTGTAGTCTATGATTACATAAATGGAAACAATTATTTATCGTGAGTTCACCTTTTCATCTATTTTTGTTTCGGACCGTTGAAAATATCTATATTTATTTATTTTTTGTATTTAAATGAATTGTAAGTCTTACTTTTTGTGTTTATTAGGCTTCGAACCATTCTTTCTTTTTTGCTTAAAAAAGAAACGACACTTGAATAGTTTGCTTTTGTGTTCATTCTTATTTTAGACCATTTATTTCAGTGATATAATTTTATTTTATTTTTATATTTTGATTTTTTTTTGGTTACTTTTTGTTAAAGATTAAATGTTGTTTTTAATTAAAAAAAAAGCAATTATTGAGTTCACTTTTTCCTATTAACGGTTCGGGACCGTTGAACATATCCTTCTCTTTACCTTTTGTTATCGGCGAACTACGAAAACAAAAAGACGAACGATAAACAAAAGAAGCTACATAGATTGACTGTCATTGTGTAAATTTATACGAAAACGAATAAAGAGCGACTGGGTCGAACAGGTACGAAGAGAAAGACGAAAGATAAACAAAAGAAGATCATTCGTTACATTCACTGTCGTTTTGTCAATTTATAAGAAACCGGGTAAAGAGCGACGGGGACACATAGGTACGAAGAGAAAGAGGAATGGAAAACGAAACCCTCAAAATATCAAGCAGATTTCTTGACGGGAGGAATAAAAGAAACAAAAGAAGATCAACGTTTCCAGAGGGAAGTTTAAAAGAAATCAAATCGCCGACGGGAAAACAGAAAAAGAAAGCACTCGTGGGAAGTGTCAATTGCGACACGAATAATTAATGAACGCGAAAAAGGAGGAAAAAAAAAATAATGTAAACAGAAACAAGCTAATGTTGATTTGAACTTTTTTTTCATTTGTTATAAGCGGGGAAAAGAATTCAGGCCACTTAGGGTTGGACGCTTTTTACGCCGAATGTTCTAAAGTACTAAATTTCCATATTATTCGCGGAATGAGTGATCTGAATTCTTTTCCCTGCTTATAAATAAAGCAAGGATTAGAATCGAGTGCGTTTTTTAGGTTTTGCTTTTAAATGAACTGTATCTTGCTTTGTTTATTCGACTTCGAACCATTAAACATGTCTTTCTTGCTTTTAAATTATTTAAATTATTTACTTTTGCGCTAACTTTTATTTTAAACCACTAAATATTTTTTAAAGAATTTTTTTATACCTTTACTTTTATTAAAGGAAGTTGTTTCTTGTCCGATGAGAACTGTAAGTAAGAAGTTTTTTTTTAATCTTTAACCGGACAGAATTATGGTTAGAATTACACTCAACGTTTCGCTATAGATCGTCGACGAAGTTATAATCAATAGTAAAACGTTGAGTGTAATTCAAATTATAATTCGCTCCGGTTTAAGATTAAAAAGACTTTTATTTTTATTTTTATTGTTTAGATTTCGTTAACGAAAGTTCTGTAACTCTGCTGCAGTCAAAAGAGGCAATTAAAAACTCTTATAGAATTTTCCTAAACTGATCAGTAGTGATTATAGTTCGATTTCGTTAACTATATTGTTTTGTTTTAAAAAAGAATTGTTTAAAAAATTGTTCTTGAAACAATCACACATTCATTATTTTTTTCTGTTTTCGTTTCGGTGAATGGAACTTGTTTCATTATTTTCATTTTATTTTATTTTATTTTTTGAACCATTAATCTGCTTTATTTTTAAAGCATCGGTACTTCAGTTTTTTTTTTACTATTCTGTTCATTCTTTTTTTAAAGTGATGCAATTTTATTTTTTATAATATTCGGATTTTTTTTGTATGCGTTTCGTTAACGTTTATTTAGATTTTGCTTGACAGTACAATCGTTACAATCGATTGTAATTTTTTTTATAGAAAATGCACTTGCTCGAAACAATTTACTATTCTAAGTTAGTTTTTTTTTTTATTTTTGTTTTAAACGATGAACGTATTTTAATTATTCAATTGTTAAAGCGACGGTAAACGAGACAACGTAAAATCAATGATTAGCAACAAAAACAAAACAAAAGGCTGCGTAAAATAAAAATAAGCAAAAACAAAACAGCCAACGATTTGTCATTCAATACAGGAATAAACGAAATAAAAAACAAAAGAACAACAAAAGATATTGAACGGTTTAATATTAAAATGAGCAGGAAAATGAAAATCGCAAGTCTTTCAAAAATAGAAATAAAAATAAGTAATTGTTTGCCTATTTTTCTTTCAGTGTTTAATCCTTGTTTTCGAAAGAACTGTGAGTTTCACTTGTTTATTTTTATTTTAAACCGTCGAACATTCTTTATTTATTTATTTATTTTTCATTTCTGTTCCTGTAATTAATGATAAATCATCGAGTATATTGTTTCTGCTCGTTTTCTTTTTTTTTTAATTTTACGTAGTCGTCGGCAGTTATTAGTTTTCATTGTTAAGTTGTTGTTTTTGATTTTTCCATTAATTTTTATGTCAGGGCGTGGAACGACGTCGTTTTTTTTTTTATTTGAGAAAGCCGCTTCTATAATTTTTGCATTTTCATTCATTCATTTGTTTTTACATTTTTCTTGATTTTATTTTGTATGTAACTAAAAATAATTTACGACGCAATTTTCACGATTAAAGATTATCGAATTGCAAATTGTTTAAATTTTTTGTGTCTACTAGGTATGACATATAAGACGATTTAAAATTACTATGTAATAATCAGGGAAAAGAATTCGATCCTCTTAGGGTTAGACGCTTTTTACGGAGAATGTACTATTTACTCTTTTCGCTTTTAACTGCTATTGGATGGAAGGGGAAGGGATACAGTAGAAATTTATTGTGGGCGTGACTAATACACTCCGAATACTAAATTTCCGTACCGGTCGCGGAATAAGCGGGCCGATTTCTTTTGCCTGGTAATAATAAATAAGAAAGAAAAAAGTAAATTAATTAGAACGGTTGGTAACTTCATTTCTTTTCCTGTTTTTAATTCAAACTATTGAACGTAGTTTAATTTTTGTTTTTGAACGAATCCCGATTTTCAGTTCATTTTTATTTTAGACCATCGAACATCTTTTGTTTTTGTTTTTTATTATCTTCGTAACGATTGTAATAATCGTTAAAACATCGATTGCATTGTTTCGGTTGATTTTTTAATTTTAATTTTACCTAATCGGCAGTCTTTTGTTTTCATTGTTTCTGCAGTCTTTTGTTGTTTGTTTTTAACTCTCCATTAATTTAATCGTCGATTCCATTGTTTCGGCTCATTTTTTTATTTTTATTTTACGTAATCTTTTGATTTCATTGTTTCTGCAGTCTTTTGTTGTTTGTTTTTAATTCTCCATTATCGGCGATTCCATTGTTTCGACTCATTTTTTTTTTTAATTTTGTTTTCATTGTTTCCGCAGTCTTTTGTTGTTTGTTTTTAACTCTCCATTATCGTCGATTCCATTGTTTGGGTTGATTTTTTAATTTTTAGTTTACCTAATAGGCAGTCTTTTGTTTTCATTGTTTCTGCAGTCTTTTGTTGTTTGTTTTTAATTCTCCATTATCGTCGATTCCATTTTCTCGGTTGATTTTTTAATTTTTATTTTACCTAATCGGCAGTCTTTTGTTTTCTGTGTTTCTGCAGTCTTTTGTTGTTTGTTTTTAACTCTCCATTAATTTAATCGTCGATTCCATTGTTTCGGCTCATTTTTCTTTTGGTTTTCTGTTTTAAACTCTCCATTAATTTTTAAGTCACGGTGTCGAACGTCGCGTTTTTTTTTGTTAGAAAAGCCTTTCCTATCTTTTCTTTTCGTTTTCGTTGATGCCATCGAAATTTTTGTTTCTGCATTTATTTTATATATATATATTTTTTTTTGATGTATGTATAAACAATTTGCGCTCCCAACTTCACAATTTTAAAAATGATCAAAACGTAATTTGCAATTATTTTCGGCTATTGTATTCGCATCATTTAAAGTACGATTTAAAATTGGCAATAATAAATAAGAAAGAAAAGAGAAGAACTAAACGAATAAGTTGCAGAGGTAAAAATAAAGAAAAGAAAAGCAACCAAAAAGTTTGAAATAAAAAAATAATAATGAAAGAAATGGAAGAGTTAAAACAATTAAAAAAAAACCTTGAATAACCAAGTGATGTCCAACAAATTATTGAATACTTGAATAAAAGTATTTCGAATAAACGATTTACAACGCTTTTTAAAATAAAATGAAACGTTTGTGCTTTCGTGTAACATCAAACTGAAGAAATTCATCAGTGTTTTTAATAATCTTTTCAGTTTTAAATTGGGACGCCACTGTCTCTGATTTGATTTTTAGACACACAGTTGAAAGCAAAAAGATAGTAGACAATTACAATTGCCTGTACTTTTACTTTCTCCAAAATGGTACTGTTTGAACGCATCTTCGTAGGTGACGCTTAGATCCAGTTTTACAAATGCAGTTCAACTTTGTACCGACGCTTAAACCCTTAGCACCGATTATTTCCACAATTGTTTAAAGTTAAACCGTCATTGTAAAACTCGGCCTTAAAAATTTTGAAAGCTCAAAACTTTCTTAAAATCTGTGAAGCTGTATTTGAGCGCTACCGTTTCGGAGAAGAAAAATTATAGGAAACTGTAATTGTCTACTATTTTTTCCTTTCGACCGTAACATACTTACATCAAATTAGTATTTCGCTAAAAATAAAAAAAAAATTCAACCGCTCACTTTTCTTCTTTAATGGCATCCAAAGATTGGTCGGGATTATAGCTAAGCCCAGGCAAGACCATCGTGCTTCCGAAATGGATCGCCGCGAAGGTCGTGATGGTGGTTCCGAAGGCGTGAAACAGGGGCACCTGCACGCATATTTTGTGGTGCTTCGTGTCGAGCTCGGTGCGTTTCGCTATCCCGAAGCCGTTGTTGATGATGTTGAAGTGACTGAGGATGGTGGCCTTCGGCTTGCCGGTGGTTCCCTGCAACGCAACTGATTTTGACTCGCGATCAGTCGAGAGGAGCGCGCCAGCTGATTTCGCTTACTGACGTGAATTGGATGTTGCAACCCTCGTCCGGCGAGATTAGGTGCTGGTTCGTTTTTATGCCCCTAGTCTTTTCAGGGGTGGACAGAGAGAGCACCTCCTGATAACTATGCGTGCCCCTAAAAGCAGAAAGAAAAAAATCATTTAGTTCGTCAATCAATTAGTGGAAGAATTATTTTGGTGTTTTCCACACTTTGGAAAAGGAGAGAGGATTTGGGGAGGTTATCTTCTTTTCTTTTATCACCTGTTCAACTATCTTCCGTACATTTTAGCCAAACAAAAGAAGACGAAGCAAAAGGAGACAAAAGGAGATAAAGGAAAAGTGGTTCAAAGAAAAAGGAATCGAAAGGAGACAAAGGAAAAGGGGTTCGAAGGAAAAGGAAACGAAAGGAGACAAGGGAGAAGGGGTTCGAACGAAAAGAAAACGAAAGGGGACAAACGAAAAGGAGACGAAGGAAAACCCCAAATGAAGACGAGACAAGAACTAACTCAACACGCAAAAGAAATAATTACTTTAGGGTTTCATCCGATACGATAATGACACTTTCCAAGCTGGGAATCTTCTTTGACTTGAGCTTTCCGGGTTCGGCGCCTGCAATTTCCGGCGCCACCGTATTCAAGATGTCATAGTAATTTTGCGTTTTGAACTTGTGTCCGCAGATGATCGCCTTCATATCAACTTTATTTATGCAGTACTCGATTTCCGGAGCTTGGTACGCAGGGTTCAAGGCGACCTGGAAAAATCGGATCTCGATAATTTCAATAGGTACTATGATGTTCAATTAAAATGATACCTTATTGCCCTTAGAGCAATTGAAAGGCGGCGGTATTGAATAGAACCACAATTTCAAATGCTCGTGTTCGTATCCGAGCTTCGGATACAAGCGCTCGCATAAACGATTACAGCAATAAGAAACTATTGGCGTTTTTGATTCGCTTGCACTGGTTGCGCTCTATCGCCATCTCTTGTTGTTACATGCGATTAAAACAAGACGCAAATACTCCGAGTGCAACCAGTGCAAGCGAATTGAAAACGCCCCTCAGAGCCCCATTCTGAACTTACCCTAAGGGTGCGGTTTGCATGTGGAAGTATCATTTTAAGTGAGCGCCTTAGTATTCAAGTAAAAAGTATTGAAGACACTTACCAAAATCAATCCGGCTCTTACGCTTGCCATGAAGGCCACGTACCATTCGTACTGGTTTGGTAAGAGGAGGCCGATTCTGTCTCCTCTTTCCAGGCCGAGCTGTTGGAGACCGGCCGCCAATCTGTCGGCTTCGTCAAGGACGTCCGTGAAGGTCAAAGTTTTGTTTTGTTGTCTGGAAACGAGTGCGGCCCTGTCCGGGTACTTAAGGGCTGTGTTTTCGAGCAGGGTTCCCAAGGTGACGAATTGCAAAGGGTCTTTCCCTGCTCGGTGGATGTAGCTCAGGCCACTTGCGTAGCGCCATCTAAAATTAAAAAAAAAATAATAACAAGGAAAAATACATGCGATCAGGTTGAGCTGACCTTGAAATTGGTTGAGCTTAATCTCTAATTTTTTTTTAATTCTGTTAACGTTTGGGCTTAATTTTAATTATTCTATAACTTAATTTTCTTTAGTTTCAAATTATAAAAAAAAAATTCTTGGGTTGGACTTAGATTCTTGAATTCAGTTGGATGAGGTTGTCCTTGGAATGAGCTGGTTTTAATCGTTTTGACTGTTTTTTTTTCTCTAATTGAATTGTATTGAGTTGGCAGAGTTTACTTTGTAAAGGTTCGGATATTCAGTACGCAGAGTTGCAACGTTTCTATAAAAGTTATGTTGCAATTAAATAATATTTGAATGAAGGTTCGGATATTCAGTACGCAAAGTTACAACGTTTCTATAAAATTTTTGTTGCTATTAAATAATATTTGAATGAGCATAAGGTGAACAAGTTCAGAGCTGTGAAGACGGAGACACAAAACTTACGACTAAATAATTTTAGAATGAGTCATAACGTGTACAAGGGCAGAGCCCTGTACGCAGAGTTGCAATCTTTTTATAAAAGTTATGTTGTGATTAAATAATATTGGAATGAGTCGTCATAACGTGTGCAAGGTCAATGCCAGAACGACACGACCCCTTAGAGAGGACAATGAGATCTAACGCACGAAAACTGCGATACTATCCCTAATTTAAGCACTCAATTAAGGATGCTTTTTGCACAGCAAATTCAACATCCAATATCCCCCTATTCTTACAAGTCAGGGAGGTGAAAAGTGCTTAAGTAGTGCGAAAGCGTCCAAGATACCGATATTCCGGATCCCTCAAGTGATGCCTCTGGACCTACCTACGCGCTACGTTCCTCGTTGAAGTTTATTTTAATTCTTTTTTGTAGGTCAGTTTCCCCAATTTGCAATTAATGAAGTTACCAATTTTTTACGGTGTTTTTTGTTTTCGTAATCAATTTAATCGTAACCGATTTCTTTTAATTAATTTAATTTAAATTCTGTTTCAAGAGAGAATTTTCCAAGTTCTTGTTTGTTATGGCGAAAGGACGAATCCTTTCACCGAGTGATTAGACTAAGTTTGTGGTCGTAGTCTCTCAAATTTAATTCAGTTTTCAAATTGGCATCGTAAAATATCGAATATTTAGTACGCAGAGATGTAAAGTTTTTACAGAAAATTTAATGTTGGAATTAAATAATGTTGAAATGAATAATAAACGCGTGCAAGGTCAGGATCAAGTAGTTCTTCGATTTTTTTGCGCGCGACACGCAGCGAGCGATCGAGAGATTGAGATCGAGCGTACGGAAGTCGCAATATTACTCCTAATTATGCACACGGTTAAGGATTTTTTATGCATCGTAGCAAATGCAACATCTGAACATCCCCCCTCCTCCCCCCGCCCGCTCTGGATACAAATCAAGGAGGAGAAAAGTGTATAAATGCTCTAGCGGCGCATGAGAAGTCGATCTTCCTAGTTCTTCCAGTCGAAGCTTCTTTACCTAATAATTATGCGTCGTGTTTCTCGAGAGATTATTTATTTTTTATTTTATTTTTTTTCAGTCTCTTAGTTTCCTAAGTTTGAGATTAATGTCGCGAATGAAATGAATGAAATTCAGGGTGTGTTCGTAACCAATTTGTTACTGTCATATTAATTAATTAATTAAATTTCACATTTTGTTAATATATTTCTATATTATTTTTCAAAATTCTAAACTAAATTTGACGTTTTTGTTTAATATATTTTTGTATTTTAAATTTTCCTGAAATGTAATCAAAATTTTACGAATTTCTAATATATTGTTATACTTAAAAATTTGGGCATTTTTATTTGAGATATTCTCGCAAGTAAAGTTTCCATTCTATTTGAAGTCCAAGGAGAGTAAAATCCGGAAAGAGAGAAAAGGGCGAAGCATTTTCGACAATTCTGAAAATGCGGCCGTGGGAAACTGTTAACTGTTTTCCTACATAGGTTTCCCCGTTTTAACTTCGAAGCAGAAATACGCTTGTTTTATTCTCGTTGAATTGAAACGAATTAAATTGTTTTATTTTACTCCGAAAGACGTCGTTGTGTGTGGGTTTTTTTAACAATTGGTTTTCGAACCGTTTTTGCTCATATCGAGGTCGCTCCCATCACCTTTACCGTTTCATCTTATTCGCGTTTAATTATGTCACGATTCCTCCGGATTGGTGTGTAATTTTCGATCTACTTTCGCTTGTTTCACTGTTCTACCCTTTCTCCGAAACCACTAAACGACGTTGTAATTTTTAATTGAACTTTCGAGTGAACCACACAAATTGTTTTTTTTTTATTTTACTCCGGGAGTCGCCGTTCTGTCTGTTTTTTTTTTTAATAATTGATCTGAACATGCTCATACCGAGGTCGCTCCCATCACCTTTACCGTTTCATCTTATTCGCGTTTAATTATGTCACGATTCCTCCGGATTGATGTGTAATTTTCGATCTCCTTTCGCTTGCTTCACTGTTCTCTCTTTTCTGCGGATCCACTGAACGACGAGGTAATTTCTAATTGAACTTTGGAGTGAACCACACAAAGTGTGTTCTTTTCATTTTACTCCGGAAGACGCCGTTGTGTCTGCTTTTTACAATTGGTTCGAGCGTGTTTACGATCAGCTTTCGCTCGTACCGAGATCGCTCCAGTCACACTTCCCATTTCCTCTTATTCGCGTTTAATTATGTCGCGATTCCTCCGGATTGATGTGTAATTTTCGATCTCCTTCTGTCGCTTGTTTCACAGTTCTCCCCTTTCTGCGGATCCACTGAACGACGAGGTAATTTTTAATTGAACCTTCGAGTGAACCACACAAAGTGTGTTCTTTTCATTTTACTCCGGAAGACGCCGTTGTGTCTGCTTTTTACAATTGGTTCGAGCGTGTTTACGATCCGCTTTCGCTCGTACCGAGATCGCTCCCGTCACACTTCCCCTTTCCTCCTTTCCTCTTATTCGTGTTTAATTATGTCGCGATTCCTCGGGATTGGTGTGTAATCTTAGATTTCCTTCTTTCGCTTGTTTGACTGTTCTCGCCTTTTTCCGGATCTACTGAACGACGAGGTAATTTTTAATTGAACCTTCGAGTGAGCCACACTAATTGTGTTTTTCATTTTACTCCGGAAGACGCCGTTGTGTCTGCTTTTTACAATTGGTTCGAGCGTGTTTACGATCCGCTTTCGCTCGTACCGAGATCGCTCCCGTCACACTTCCCCTTTCCTCTTATTCGTGTTTAATTATGTCGCGATTCCTCGGGATTGGTGTGTAATCTTAGATTTTCTTCTTTCGCTTGTTTGACTGTTTTCGCCTTTCTCCGGATCTACTGAACGACGAGGTAATTTTTAATTGAACCTTCGAGTGAGCCACACAATTAGTGTGTTTAATAGTTTTTATTTTACCCCGGGAGGCGCCGTTCTGTCTGTTTCTTTTTACAATTGGTCCGAACATGTTTACGATCTGCTTTCGCCAATACAGAGATCACTCCTATCACCTTTGCCCTTGAAAACCAGGGCGCTACTAACAAAGATCATCGAGATTCGATTTTGTGCGGATTGTTTTAAAGATTTCGGGACAAAAGAGGAAGAAGCGTCGGTTATCCAACCGCCGTCCACACGTTCTTACAATTCTCCCATCATACCGAAGAAGGATCTCCCCTCCCTACTGGCAACATTGGTAATTAAATTAATTAATTAACTTCAATTGTCTCCAACACAAAAGTGAAAGTGGCCAAGTCACATTTTATTTTTCTAGTTTGGTAAGTATGTATTATTAATATATTATTAATGAAGAAAATAATTAAGTAACAAAGCAAAAATTAATGAGTCTCAAAATTTAGATTTTAAATTCTTAAAATTATTTTTAATTTAGTGGTATACAGTGTGAATCACCAAAACGCGCCTTCTTGGATAGTTCACCTACAGAACTAGATAGAATTTTTCTTTCCTTTTACGGAAAGTTTCTACTCCTTGAGTACTGCAATCACAGCCTTGTATAAAGACGTAACTTTAATCTTTTGCAGAGTGGTGCGTGAAATATATATACAGGGTGCCCCAGCCTTCCGAGGAACTATTAAAAGGGCATTTCCACACATTTTATCAAAAGACTTTGTCAACGACGGTAAATGTAAATGTCAATTAATACTACCGCATTATGTAACACATTTTTCAATCGAGTGAGAATGTCGCACAGCGAATTTCTGTAAGTTGATTAATTAATTAACAATAACTCGGATTATATTAAAGTTACATGTCTTAAGTGTGGCATCGTTGGAAAGCCAATAAAAAGGGCTATTCGCTCGTGTAATAATATACAGGGTGTTCCATTTAAAATAACCGATTAATTTTACAATTTTTTAAACGAGCTGTATTTCTGTTAATGACTTACCTACCGACATTCAGAATTTGTAAATTACTTGAAAGTACAGACGTTTCGAAGTGTTTGTTCCACATTTAAATCTACTATCATCTCAAATAACCTTCAGGCAGACGTTTGGAAAGAAAACATGAAGTAACTCTAAAATCACAGAAAATACGTTAATAAGTTATTATATCATTTGCATTAGCTTCTCAAGTGTTATCCAATTATGTAGCTTAATAAAAAAACACTCTGTGTAGTTGAAAATAATTTTAAATTGTGCTGAATATGAGCTTGCGCATTCGTTTCGTTAAAACAATTTTTTTTTTTTTGATAAAATGCACATAAAATGCTATTTTCGTACTTCCTCGGATCGCTGGGACATCCTGTATTCACATATCTAATTAAAAATAAATTAATATTTTGTCGGAAACGATCTGATTTTGCTATTTTTCTCTTTTAATTTACTACAAATTATATATATATATACTGTACATAAATGATTTTGTCACATCGCAGTTTCAATTTAAGATTTAATTACGAGTAATCAGAAAAGGAAATCAATTATTCATCTAAAAAAAATCTATTTAGATTGATTTACAGATCCTGTACTTAACTTTTGGGGAAAGTACCTGGACGAAATTGATACGTACCCTTTCCCGCAATTTTTCAGCAGGGATGACCACCTAAAAACCGTCCTCACCACGTTCACTTTCCCATACATTATTCAGTGCCCAATCAGGTCACTTTCTTCCACTAAACAAATGAGATGATGACCCTCATCGCACATGACTTGCCATAGTTGTTAAAACCATTCAGATAAAGTTATTCGAGATAAAACGATTAATCTACAAAACCTTTTCGAACACTTATTTAAAACGCGTTTCAATTTTGAAATAACTCGAACTGCTATTGGTTAGATAATAATTTTCGCTCGACCTGTTAAGTGAATGACTTTTCAAAATCTGTTGTGTGGAAAAGTTTGGCCTTGTTTCGTAATGTTTTGTTGGAAGACTGTATGAATAACATGACAAACATAACCAGGTGGCGTCACTACGACGTAACGATCCAAAGTTCACGTAGTAGATTTATTTACGGAATGTTTTCCTAGTGTTGCCCGCTGATTGCCCGATCGTAATCAAAGTGTACCTACTCGTACTCGATATGCTTTCATCTCATTTTAAACTATCGTAATAACAAGAGACGAAAATACACAGAGCGAGTGTCATTGAGACCACCGAAAAACGCTATTAGTTTTGGACCAAGGAAAAATTAAAAATTTGGCGATCACTGGAAAATAACCGAACCCAAATATCTCATTAGCCATTAGATTTATTTAATCAAAAACGATTTTGGATAAAACGTTTTACTGCGTTACAAAGCGGAGATGAACTTGCACAGGCTGTCTAGTTGACCATATACAGGGTGTCTTTAATTGAAACTCTAATGCCGGATTTCATAATCGAACTGTGGGAGACTTTAAAATAAAAGTCACAGTCATATGTCCAAAAATATGCGAAAACTTAGTTATTTTTATATCAGACTGTGACTTTTTTTTAAGTCTCCTTCGGTTCGATTATGAAAACAGACTCCTAAGTTCCTCGTTATACGAGGAATTGATTCTTCAAATTTCAACAGTCAGTAAATCAGTAACAACAGACCTCTCTGTCGTTTGTCGATAGTCAATGAAATTTTGTTTAGAAAGGGAAAGAAATCACGGTTAATGTTTTTTCTTGTATCCATTAAAAGTAGTATAAATATAAATTTAAAATTCTTAAAAATTATTGCAAATCAATCTTCTCAGTTCTAATTTTGCGAACGTGTGCGATGAATTTACTTTAAAAAAAACATACAGGGTGATTCATAATAAATAGAGGTTTTGTATGTGATGATCTAAGTGAAAATGAAGGAATGAAAAAAAAATGTCTTGTTATTTTTGAGTTATTTGATTGAGTATGAAGACCTGGCCGGAATGGTTTAATCCAAAAACCAAATTGCCTGGACGAAGAAGATGGAAAACTCAAATAATTTATTTGAATCAGATTGAAATTCTTTCAAAATCGTAATTCTTCTGAATGCTGTTCAAAACATCCAGAAGAGAGATCTCCTTTTAACACGTAACTTCCTTACATTTGTTAGCAAGACGAAGACATAGACTAGTATGTTTTATTTAAGTTGTGTTTCTTATATAGGGTGTTTGTAAATTGCTAGTACATGACACCTCTCTCTCGTTCGTCAACCCTAAACCAGAGTTGGAAGCGTTTGAACCGCTCCGGAGAAGTGAGAGGGCCTGCGCCAATCCGTAACTTACCACAGCACAGAAATCAGGACGGTCGTCCTCCCGAAAATGGGAAATAAGAAGGGAAATCACAGTTGCGTAACGGTGTTCAGTGGAGACGGTGTGAGATATCTCTAAGGATGTTATGGCAAAAGGTCGCCACCCAGCGTTGGTTACGCAACCCGAAGGTGTCAAAAACACAAAACACACGGCCGGGAATGTGTGTTCTTCGACGTTCTCGTCAAGGACAACACTCTTGGACCCGCTTACTTAACAGCTCACCCCAAAAGGCGATAAAGGAACCACCCTCCTCAATGATAGACAAACCCAAAATCGTTGAAATAATACCCCAAAAATGAACAAAGTACGTTAGAGCCAAAAAACAGTGTATTCACCCAAGCAATCGCCACAAAAGGTTTATAAAACAAAGCAAACACCCAGAAGGGCCGTTTTCTTATTTGAAAAAGTAAAAAGAACAACGCCCAAAACAGGGTATGCGTTGTTTCTGCGAGAGTACTCTGGCGTCTGCAGACAATAGCACAACATTTATTATCCTGTAGGAAATATTAACATCCGCAAGAGCGCAAAATAAACAAAATACGACAACGCGAAAAACGTTCAAAAATTAACAAATAAAACGACTGCTCTGAAGGAGCCACAAATTAAAACAAGATATTGGAACAAGGTAAACAATCAGGTGTAAAAAGGGACTTCGAAAAAATATAAATTACACAGAAAACTCCAGAAAAAAATTGAGCAAACGGTGGTGGGGGGGGGGTCAAAATCAAAGTAAGGTTGTCGCCGCAGAAATTCAAAAGCCGCACGTCAACCACGTGCCAACGCGACATTCCTCACAACGCTAAAGCCGGGAGTATCCCGCCTGTGATGTTTTCAGGACGACAGATAACGAGTCTTCTCTTCTCGGGCTTGTTCTCGAAGCGTCAACGTCACAGAAAAAAGCGGAGATGGAATGCGGCGTTGGATTCACAAGCGGTTTCCTCACAATCAGGGGGGTAGTAAATAGGCCCCGTCCAAGTTTCTTTAGAAAGGGGAAACATCACATTAATAAAACGCCACGAAAAGAAAAACGAAAACGTGCTCAACAAATAGCGTACGGACAGCAGAGACGGGAAAGACAAAAAAACTTCTCGCGTCGTCAGCGATCCAACGAACCTCGAGGAGTCACATGTCGGCAGATACGAAACAGCGCCCCAAAAGCAAACGGGAAAAACTCCCTCGAGGTGACACAGCCCGAGAAAGAACAGGGGTACACAGCAACTTTTATCACAGCAAACAAAATCGACCGTCCACCTCGAGTCAACGTGTGTTACCAAGAGACGCCAAGCAATGTACGTCGCGCGCATCCAAGCGCGTCGTAAACTCGCCTCAAAACGGAGAGTCATTCACAATCTAACGACAAAGAGCTAAAATCGCACCGAAAATTGCGATAACACTCCACCAGCACAAAAAAACGTAACGTACAAAATGTAAGCAATGTACGCTGCGCGCATCCAAGCGTGTCGTAAACTGTCCTCAAAACGGAGAGTTATACACAATCTACCGGCAAAGAGCTAAACTCGCCCCGAAGATTGCGATCACACTCCAGCAGCACAAAAAAACCGTAACATACAAAAGAAAAATTGGTAGTTGGTGATGGTGAGTTGAAGTCATTTAAGAAATTTAGGTTTTTATTTGAATTATTAGAAGAGAGGATTCTTAAATTCCGACCAAGGGAAGAGATAAGCAGGAGCAGACCGACTTCGACAATTACTCTAAAAATCAAAGTAAGCACCATTCGAGCAAATCGTGGAAAATAATTTGGAAATCGTGGAAAACGGTTTATCTAAAAGAATTGGGGACAAAAAGGAGTTGAACGGTGGTTTCCACCCCCCCCCCCCCCCGTCGACCTTTGAAAATAGTGCGATGCTCTTTCGTCCAATCTGGTTTCACATCTTTTTTGATAAGGCTAGTCAATGGTATTGTCTTATGAGAAAATTCTGGTATAAATTTCCTATAAAATCCAACGAGTCCTAGAAATGCTCGTATATCTTTCACTGTGCGGGGACGGGGGGTTGGAAACCGCCGCTCAACCCATTTTTGTCCCCAATTCTTCAATAGGGTTTTCGGGCGAACAAAAAAAAACTACATTAATTTGAAGAAAAAAAAAATACATCAGCGTTTATTATCAGCTTCGAACCTCTCCCTGAGCACAAACTTCTGTACTTTCCCCGACGCCGTCTTCGGAAACTCCTCCAAAACCTCCAACCGGCTCGTTATCTTAAAATGCGCGATCTTTCCCCGACAGTACTCCTCCAGTTGTTGCAGCGTGAGGCCAACCCCCCTTTTTAACCTTACGCACGCGCAGACCTCCTCCCCCAATCTTTCGTGGCTCAAACCAATCACCTAAAACTTCCCAATTTTAATAGACTTATACCAAAACGTGTCCAAGAAAACTGACGTGGGCCTCCAAAATATCGGGATGCGAATTCTAAACTGTCCTCAAAACGGAGAGTCATACACACAAAGTCGCCCCGAAGATTACGATCACACTTCAGCAGCACAAAAGAAACGTAACATACAAAAGAAAAATTGGTAGTTGGTGATGGTAAGTTGAAGTTATCGGCAAAAAGAATCTAACAAAAATCATTTAGTTTTCGAGTTTTATTTATTACTCTTATTAATTACTAAAAATTTGGCCAAAATCGTTGGTGCGCCATTGAGTTAAGGTAACAAGTAATTACAACAGTCACAACTCGGTACATTATTATTATCAAAATTATCTAGGGTCCCTAGATGTGATTGACATTTAACATATCGGACAGAGTTCGGTCGTATGTACATACAACGTCAGTAATCTCAGATCTTATAGTTGGCTGACCTAATTTGATATGATTTTCCCGTGGGTTAGAAAGAACAAAGCATGGTATTGCTATGCCGTGAACGATTAGAAGCTTGGCAAAATGGCGGTTTTGACGTTGCATGTTGTTGTTGTTATTTTATGGGAAAAAAAAACAAAAATGGGTTTCTTGGATTTCTTAGGACTTCCAGATGTCAGAGTTTTTTTTACCAGCAATTTCCAAATTTCCAGTATTTTTATTTATTTTTTTTTTTCATTCCAAAATACTTTTAGTGGTAATTACTTATTATGAATCACCCTATATTAAAATGATCCCCTCAAAGTATCGTATGTTTCCGAGAAACTAACTGAGAAATTAAAAAATAGGAGTTATATTTAGTTAAGCAAAATAAAGTTATTTCAATACATTTTACAATTTCATCCATTCAAGTTCATCGGACAGGACATTCTGAAATCTTATTATAGTTTTCACTGGTATAATTAATTCGATAATTAGGAAGCTCGGATTACAATTTTTTTAATGTCTGAATTTGGCGTCATTTTCAGATTATATTTAATCTTGTAACCCACGTGACGTATTTGTTAGTAATACAGAAACATGGGTTAATTGGGTAGGTCCCTAAACAGTGTTGGTCCAGAACCCTCAAAGTTAAAGGATCCGCCTCTGTTCCCATTATTATTATTTTTTTTTCATTCGAGAAGCTAGTTTCATTCGAGACAAACTCGAATATAAAATCGAACAGAAAAATCAAATACCAAAAATCGAATAATGTAAACTCCCCTTTATATTTATTAATGTTAACCGAATTTTAATATTGCAATCTTGCATTGCTGTTTGTAGATTTTATTTAATACAATTGAAATTATTCGTCTTTTCGACAATTTTAAAATTGTAGAAAAGACAAATAATTTCACTTGTATTAACCGAAGTTTGTTTGATTTATAAGAAATAAGTAAATAAAAAAATCACTTACCACAGTTTATATCCATCGATACGTGTGTCAACTGTTAAGCTGCCATCTTCAGTGCACTCACAAACACTTTGACACGAGTTGAGCACTCACAAGTTAAAAACACCTCATGGAATCTTCGATTGGCATGAATCAGCGGATAATAGCAAAATTAAAAAAATAATTAGTTTAATACACGTAGAAAAATAAATTCGTTGATTTGACCATTTTCATGGTTAAATAGGACCTATGAATTTATTCGTTTGAACGAAATATATATTTTTTTGATTTAAATAAACAAATCTTTCTCGAATTAAAAAATATATACATTTCGTTCAAACAAATTAATTCGTAGGTCCTATTTAACCATGAAAATGACAATATTTTTCTCCGTGTACATATACAGGGTGTGGATAAAGTATGGAACAAAATTCATATTTCTGTTATTTTGGGTTTGATGAAAAAATCCTGAAACAGGTCGATTTTAGTTTTGTCCCATGTACTTTATGACATAGTGAATTTTATTCTGTGGCCATCTGATTGCACCCAGGTGTGACGTCATCAGTTTTTTCAAATGGTAACATCCGACTTTTATTATCCCTTATCGTTAAGTATTCCATTGTGCATACAACGGTATAAAAAGTTTGGTATCTTACATAACAATTTTTTGGAGAAAAACACTTTCGAATTTTAAAAAATTAAAATTTCATTCCTATGATAAACTAATCAAAAATTATCAACAAATTAGATACGTCTGAGGTGTACCTCGGATTGTCTTCAATCGAGACATCGATCAGTCAACATAAGGGAAACAAAAAAACCCTATGCAGGCCTTACCGTTTGTTCCTAGAACCGAATGATTTTTTAAATTTCCGGTTGATGATGTTTTTTACAATTGAAAAACGCAAGTAACTATAGCGTAGACGAAAGTAATGTCAAAGTACTATCAATTAGCTTATAACCGTATATCAAGTACTGCACCTGAGTATTCGTTTTGACTAGAACGGAAATTTGGTAGTGTTGAAAGTGAATCACGAAAATGGCTTATTTGAGCGAACAAGACAGAATTCAAATTCTTATTATGGTTGGCTTTGGTGATAAAATACGTAGCCATGAAGAAGCCTGTCAATTGTTCAATGCAGAAAATGCAAACCGAACACCGATTTCGCGATCAACGGTGAGCAAAATTGTGGCAAAATTCGCAGAAACTGGCAGTGTGAAAGACAGACCCAAACAACCTCGTCCAAGAACTGAAAAAGGTACTAGGCTGAACATTCTCTTGGAAGTTCAAAACAACCCCCACACTTCAACAAGAAACATTGCCAGAGATAATGCAGTCGACTTTTCCACAGTCGCAAAGTACTTGAAGAAGGAAAAACTTCATCCATATAAAGTCCATCTCGTACAGGAACTGAATGAAGATGACTTCGACCGTCGAAACGAGTTCTGTGAACAATTGATGCTACGATGCGATGAGAATCCCGAATTTCTCAGTAATGTGCTTTTTAGCGACGAAGCAACTTTTAAAATAAACGGTCAGGTGAATCGCCATGAATCGCCATAATTGTAGATATTGGTCGGGCGAAAATCCTCGATGGGTTCGGGAGGGTCACACCCAAACCCAACAAAAAGTTAATGTGTGGGCGAGAATAATAGGAGATCGCATTGTGGGACCTGTCTTTCTCGAGGGAAATTTAAACGCTGAAAGATATTTAGATTTTCTAAGACTTGACCTCGTGCCAGCATTGGTAATACTGTTTCCGGACGAAGCCAATCCTGATACGCCTCATCCCAGAATCTGGTTCCAACAAGATGGAGCACCTCCACATTTTGGCCAGCATGTTCGCAGGTATCTCGACGAAATTTTCCCAGGGAGATGGATCGGACGAAGGGGAACAATTGACTGGCCTGTCCGCTCGTCAGATCTCACCCCACTTGATTTTTTTCTATGGGGTCATGTGAAATCAAAGGTGTACACAAATAAGCCACATGACTTGGATGACCTGAAAACTCGCATTTACGAGGAAATTCGCAATATTGACCCAGAGAAAATACGACGATCCGTAGAAAGTGTGTACGTCCGTCTTGGCCAATGTCCAATGGCCAACGGTGGACAGTTTGAACACCTCCGTTGATATTTTATCTAATTTGTTGATAATTTTTGATTAGTTTATCATTTTTTGATTAGTTTATCATAGGAATAAAATTTTAATTTTTTTAAATTCGAAAGTGTTTTTCTCCAAAAAATTGTTATGTAAGATACCAAACTTTTTATACCGTTGTATGCACAATGGAATACTTAATGGCAAGGGATAATAAAAGTTTGATGTTACTATTTGAAAAAACTGATGACGTCACACCTGAATGCAATCAGATGGCCACAGAATGAAATTCACTATGTCATAAAATGCACGGGACAAAACTAAAATCGACCTGTTTCAGGATTTTTTCATCAAAACCAAGATAACAGAAATATGAATTTTGTTCCATACTTTATCCGCACCCTGTACGTGTATTCAACCATATTTTGGTGTTGGTATAATAAATAAACATTTATTAAACGCTCACGGTCAACGTACCTACATGTTTTAAGCCGTGTAGTAAACCGTGTATAAACGCATTTAGTTTATTAAACGTATATATGTCTTGCTTAAGTACTATACTCTGTTTTTTTTTTTTAATTTGAAGGAGTACTTTGAAATTTTGACGCTAACAACGAGCTTTGTCATTGGTAACTGGTCGTAACTGACCAATGATAAATTGCTCGCTTGACCAATGACGAAGCTCGTATTTAGCGCGCAAATTTCAAAGTACTTTTCTCAAATTAAAAAAAAAACAGAATATAAAAAGTCAACAAACGCTTTAAATGCAGGAAATGCCGTCTCTTCCCTGAATTAATTTTGAAAATATAATAAAAGATAATGACAAACAGAAGCGGCGTAAGGCTTGGGCGACGTGGGCCATCGCCTACGGCCTCGCGGCCTGAGGGGCCTCGCGCCTCGAAGGTTTATACAGCTTTCTTTAACCAATGGTTTAACTCATGAAAAGCATTTAGCTGTCATTCGTTAAAAAAAGAACTACTTTAACAATTAGTGTTGCCAAATTATGGATAATTACCTGAACTGCGGATAAATTTACCTTATTTGGGTAAGGTAATGGACAGTTTTGGGTAACCGGTCCTCTTTTTCATATTACATTACCTTTATTGAATAGATAAAATAGCGACATCTTACGATCGCTTTTTGACCTGACATTGCAGTAGGATAAACAAATTGAAGCGGATTTGCTACCTAATATGTCCCCAAGTGATCGTAGGATGTCGCTGTTTTATCTGTTCATCAGTATTACATCGCAATTGCGAATCAATTGGACAAGTCGTTTTTGTTGGCAGAGGGAATGTCGAGCTACGTCTCTGCTGACGAAGCCCCAAACAGGGCTAAAACAGCTGTGTAGAGGCTGCTCGAGGTTTTCACTGCAATCAAAAACGATTTGCAATAAAGTTTTTATTACCTTTATTATTATTAAATTTTCTATTTTTAATTAAAACTATTTAATTGTCATAGCATATCAGTATAACACAACATATCAGTAAAAGATAAGTATTGCATTTTAGAACATTAAATATAAGGACCTGATTTTAGGTAAAACACCTTTTTTTTCAGATTTTTAGATATTACAGATCTCTTTGCATATCTTTTAGAGTACCTTTTTTCCATTTTTGTTCACCTATTGCAACTTTTTTTTAATCTAATTCGCTCTTTTATCACCTAAATAAACAAGTGTTTATTATTTAAACGGGATTCTTTTTGCTATCGCTGCCTAAAATAAATAAATAATAAATTGTCGTTATTACACCGTCAATGTGACTTACAAAGGCCGCATTCAGATAACCGGAGCAGCTGAATTGATGATCCATTACGTGGACTTTCAGCGAATGGTGTTCCTGAACGGGTAAAATGCGAATTATTAAAACTTAGCACCATAAGCTATCTGTCTGTGCTATGCATAAGCTGAGTCAGCAACTTAGCTGTTGTGGAGATCTAAACGCGGCCCTTTCAGGTAAACCGAAACAGTGTAATAAATAATAAACTAATAAGAAAATATGCGGAAAGTTAAAATCTTTGAATCAAAGGCATTCCCAGTCAGTCAAATCAAATAATAATTAAATGTATTTCAAGTTTTAAAAGATAATTTATTGTTCTACAGAGTTTATGGCAAGCCAGTAAATCGGATGATCAAAGTATTAATATTAAATCTGAACGATTCAAAATAAGGTGAAAGACAGCTAATAATTTATTTAAGTTTTTACAAAATTCAGGATAATAATTTTAATTTTAATGAACATGTAAAATAGCGACATCTTACTATCGCTTTTTGACCTAACATTGCAGTAGGATAGACAAATTGAAGCGGGATTTGCTCCTAATGAGTCCCCCATGCAAGGCGGCCATGCTTGCTGTCAAAGCATAATGAAAGATTTTAGAAAAATTTTGTGCAAATCGTTTTTGATTGCAGTGAGAACCTCGAGCAGCCTCTGGACAGCTGTTTCAGCCCTGCTTGGGGCTTCTTCAGCAGAAACGTAGCTCGACATTCCCACTGCAGACCAAAAACGACTTGCCCAATTTATTCGCAAATGCGATGTAAGAATGATGAACATGTAAAATAGCGACATCTTACTATCGCTTTTTGACCTAACATTGCAGTAGGATAGACAAATTGAAGCGGGATTTGCTCCTAATGAGTCCCCCATGCAAGGCGGCCATGCTTGCTGTCAAAGCATAATGAAAGATTTTAGAAAAATTTTGTGCAAATCGTTTTTGATTGCAGTGAGAACCTCGAGCAGCCTCTGGACAGCTGTTTCAGCCCTGCTTGGGGCTTCTTCAGCAGAAACGTAGCTCGACATTCCCACTGCAGACCAAAAACGACTTGCCCAATTTATTCGCAAATGCGATGTAAGAATGATGAACATGTAAAATAGCGACATCTTACTATCAGCTGTCCAGAGGCTGCTCGAGGTTCTCACTGCAATCAAAAACGATTTGCACAAAATTTTTCTAAAATCTTTCATTATGCTTTGACAGCAAGCATGGCCGCCTTGCATGGGGGACTCATTAGGAGCAAATCCCGCTTCAATTTGTCTATCCTACTGCAATGTTAGGTCAAAAAGCGATAGTAAGATGTCGCTATTTTACATGTTCATCATTCTTACATCGCATTTGCGAATAAATTGGGCAAGTCGTTTTTGGTCTGCAGTGGGAATGTCGAGCTACGTTTCTGCTGAAGAAGCCCCAAGCAGGGCTGAAACAGCTGTCCAGAGGCTGCTCGAGGTTCTCACTGCAATCAAAAACGATTTGCACAAAATTTTTCTAAAATCTTTCATTATGCTTTGACAGCAAGCATGGCCGCCTTGCATGGGGGACTCATTAGGAGCAAATCCCGCTTCAATTTGTCTATCCTACTGCAATGTTAGGTCAAAAAGCGATAGTAAGATGTCGCTATTTTACATGTTCATCATTCTTACATCGCATTTGCGAATAAATTGGGCAAGTCGTTTTTGGTCTGCAGTGGGAATGTCGAGCTACGTTTCTGCTGAAGAAGCCCCAAGCAGGGCTGAAACAGCTGTCCAGAGGCTGCTCGAGGTTCTCACTGCAATCAAAAACGATTTGCACAAAATTTTTTTTAATTTTAATGTTTTATTTAATTTTATTGGACGTTTTTAAGTACCTCTCATGAGAGAATAATAATAATGTACGACCTAAAAGTTTGGTCTTTAGTTATTATTTAATAGTGTTAGTTAAAGTGAAGATATATGCATTTTTGTGAATAAGAATTCGACAGTTTCTTAATTTTTTTTAATAAAATGTGTCTTGCGCCACCAAAGGGCCTCGCAAAGTTTGTCTTGCCCACATCAAATTTAGATCTGGCCCCGCCGCTGATGACAAAAAAGAAACTCATAAACCATAATCAATATTTTTTGAAAATAAAATTAGTTAAGTATAAGTGGGCACATACCGTGTATTCTTCTGTAAATCGATTGTAATTTACCTATACCGTTGTCTTCCAGAAGAAAAATGTCTCGAGCTAGATGTCACCCTGTACGTATCGCGGTTGTTTTTATTTAAAAGAACTGAAAAAAGCCAACACCTTTTACTTAACTTCGCTTGTGATTAGTGATCTAAAAATCATACGTCATTCTGTTTAGTTATGCAATCATTGCATGAAAAATTTACTTTTGATAAAATCGCCATCGAGATTACCGCCCTCAAAATTATGTTCGTAAATATTAATTATTGCATGTCTTCGATAAAGCTTTAATGAAACGTCAATCACCTGCATAGACGCACTCGAGATTAGCCTAATAAAAAGGTTTTGCACAAAAAAAAAAGTTTCACACATTCGCACGAAACTCAAAATATTTAAACGTTTAACGGACAAATTGCACTCAACGCTTAAGCCGAGCTTAAATTTTAAACACAGCTTTTGATGTGACATTTGAGGGAACCGGCGAAAATGAAAGGGTTAAAAGTACAAAGTTTTTTTTAATCTTGAACCGGACAGAAATATGATTGGAAGCTATAAATCTACAGCGAAACGTTGAGTGTGTTCCCATCATACTTCTGTCCGGTTCAAGATTAAAAAAACTTTGCACTTACAATTTACATCGGACAAGAATCAACTTCAAGAAAGGTATTAAGTTCCTTAAATTTAAACTCAACCTGGCGCCTTCTCGTGACATCAAACCAAACCATTTTTCTAGCGCAATATCAATGTCATCTAGTGACAACAAATATAATTATTTTTACTTCGTTTCGATGGATAGATATCAGATAGGTATTAAAAAAAGTTAGAGTTTCCGACGCTTTAAAACGCTTTCGTTTTACCTCTAGCGTCATCTAGTGAATTGTCACTGCAGTGTTAAGAGCGATCATAAAAGAAACATGCTTCTGCGTATAATTCTTAACTTTACTTTAACTTAACTACTTGCACCATCTAGTGACACAGAGCGGAATCAAATTCACTTTAATTCTAGTTTCTTTCAAGCAAATGTTTTGTAATGAATTCGACCCCTTGTGTTATGTAAGAATCCAAATTCTTATTAATATTATTTTTGTGCAATTTAATACACCTTAATTAGGATAGTGTATTAAATTAGAAATCAGTTCCAAGTATGAGTAATCTGAATTGGAAATTAGATCGAAGTATGACTAATATGAAAATACAAAATTAGAACACACTTATGCAACGAAAGCTTGTTCGCCGGTATTACTCATCTAGGGTGTTATGTTCAAAATAAGAACAAGCTTACAAATACTGCTTTACAAAACGTGATTATTGGTGATTCATTAGAAAGTTCCATGCGTTACATGAAATGCAGCCTTCGGTGCGTGGGCTTTTAGAAAAACCCTAGAGTAGTACGTCACCGTGGGACTTGTAATAAATAGGACGGAAGAGAAAGTCCCACAGAACAGTCTGGTATAACAAGTCGTGGGTTTTACATAACTTTGGATTTTCTTCGTTATAATTTTCTTTCAAAATTCAAAATTATTTTTCTGTTAGTTAATTCACCTAAAATATCTTAAAGAAAGTGTATCTGGAAGTGTATATGATCAGCGAACGTGAGCTTAGGTAAAATAAATTTATTCTTGCTTAAAGTTTCAGTTTTCGAAGCGTCAACGTCACAGAAAAAAGCGGAGATGAAATGCGGCGTTGGATTCACAAGCGGTTTCCTCACAATCAGGGGAGTAGTAAATAGGCCCCGTCCAAGTTTCTTTAGAAAGGGGAAATATCACATTAATAAAACGCCACGAAAAGAAAAACGAAAACGTGCTCAACAAATAGCGTACGGACAGCAGAGACGGGAAAGACAAAAAAACTTCTCGCGTCGTCAGCGATCCAACGAACCTCAAGGAGTCACATGTCGGCAGATACGAAACAGCGCCCCAAAAGCAAACGGGAAAAACTCCCTCGAGGTGACAAAGCCCGAGAAAGAACGAGGGTACACACCAACTTTTATCACAGCAAACAAAATCGACCGTCCACCTCGAGTCAACGTGTGTTACCAAGAGACGCCAAGCAATGTACGTCGCGCGCATCCAAGCGCGTCGTAAACTCGCCTCAAAACGGAGAGTCATTCACAATCTAACGACAAAGAGCTAAAATCGCACCGAAAATTGCGATAACACTCCACCAGCACAAAAAAACGTAACGTACAAAATGTAAGCAATGTACGCTGCGCGCATCCAAGCGTGTCGTAAACTGTCCTCAAAACGGAGAGTCACACACAATCTACCGACAAAGAGCTAAACTCGCTCCGAAGATTACGATCACACTCCAGCAGCACAAAAAAAACCGTAACATACAAAAGAAAAATTGGTAGTTGGTGATGGTGAGTTGAAGTCATTTAAGAAATTTAGGTTTTTATTTGAATTATTAGAAGAGAGGATTCTTAAATTCCGACCAAAGGAGGAGATAAGCAGGAGCAGACCGACTTCGACAATTACTCTAAAAATCAAAGTAAGCGCCATTCGACCAAATTGTGGAAAACAGTTTGGAAATCGTGGAAAACGTCTAAAAGAATTGGGGACAAAAAGGAGTTGAACGGTGGTTTCCAACCCCCCCCCCCTCCGTCACCCTTTGAAAATAGTGCGATGCTCTTTCGTCCAATCTGGTTTCACATCTTTTTTGATAAGGCTAGTCAATGATATTGTCTTATGAGAAAATTCTGGTATAAATTTCCTATAAAATCCAACGAGTCCTAGAAATGCTCGTATATCTTTCACTGGGCGGGGACGGGGGGTTGGAAACCGCCGCTCAACCCATTTTTGTCCCCAATTCTTCAATAGGGTTTTCGGGCGAACAAAAAAAAACTACATTAATTTGAAGAAAAAAGAAATACATCAGCGTTTATTATCAGCTTCGAACCTCTCCCTGAGCACAAACTTCTGTACTTTCCCTGACGCCGTCTTCGGAAACTCCTCCAAAACCTCCAACCGGCTCGGTATCTTAAAATGCGCGATCTTTCCCCGACAGTACTCCTCCAGTTGTTGCAGCGTGAGGCCAACCCCCCTTTTTAACCTTACGCACGCGCAGACCTCCTCCCCCAATCTTTCATGGCTCAAACCAATCACCTAAAACTTCCCAATTTTAATAGACTTATACCAAAACGTGTCCAAGAAAACTGACGTGGGCCTCCAAAATATCGGGATGCGAATTTAGGAAATCCTCGATTTCCTTGGGGAAGATGTTTTCGCCCCCGCGGATGATCATCTCTTTTAACCGCCCGACGATTTTACCATAACCGTCGGGGTACAAGATGAATTGGTCGCTGAAATGTTGTTATTTATTAAGTAAGAGTTGTGGTAGGAATTGAAAGGAGGCGAAAGGGGGGAAGAGGATTTAAGTACCTACCCAGTTTTCATCCACCCGTCTCGCCCAATCATTTCGGCGGTTTTCGCCTCGTCTCCCCAATACCCCAACATATTCACGTAGCCTCTCGTGCAGAGCTCGCCTGGCTGGCCCATTGGGACCATCTTACCTTCGCCGTCGATCACTTTGACTTCCATGTGGTCGCCGACGTGTCCGACGGTGGTGGTGGTTTTAACCTCGTCGTCGTCGGGCAAAGAATGGAAGACCATCGACGTAGCTTCTGTTAATCCATAGACTGACTAAAATAATATACCCAATTTTTTTTTCCGTCAAGAAAATGTGATTTTACGCACTTTTACTTTCTTCAGTTTTAAGACGGTCAGCATCTGTCTGAATAAATGGGGGGCGCAAGGCGCCCCTCCGGTTATGGCTATTTCGGGGGAGATGTCTTCTTGCCTTTGAGTTTGCGCGTTCACCAAATCGACGTACATTGTTGGTGTGCCATTGATGACGGTACACCTATAGAAGGAAGGGGAAGGAAGAAACAACTAGAGACACGAAATGGAATCGTTAGAACCGGTTCAACCAGTGCTTACTAAAAAGACAGTCCAGCGTTTTTGGAGTGGGGGAAAGGGCGGTCAGGCCTAGTTCGAAATTCAGCTGCTCCCCACTCCGAACTATAACCTATGTTTAGTAAGCTTTGGAGGTTGGTTACGGTTACGATTCGCGTCCCTTTGCTTTGAACCGAACACGTGATGGATATTCTTGAAGAACGACGATTGCATTGATGTTTGCTTCCTTTTCTACTTGGCCAGATAAGAATAAATGAATTCTTTATTCGTTTAGCATCGAATAATAACGACTTTTTCTCGCTCACTTACAAAACCGAAAATTTCTTGCTTTTCAACATTTAAAAAAATAATATTGTTACGGTAATTTTGGAACGTGGACCTATCCAGATCTAAGAACGATATAAAAATACATTTATTAAAAGTAATAAATTAATTTGAACGATTTTAGCGCTTACACTAGGGAAAGCTTTTATTTAGGACTTCAAACGATGTGCTCAAGTATTTAAGGACATTGTAACGTGTTACTTTTAGAGGGACCTTAATCTGATTTGTTAGAATCAAGGCCAAGTTGTGTTTTTGCACACGTAACTTTAACTTCCGCGCCTGCATCATGCAAGTCTTCGTTTGTTCACGGTCGTTTTACATATTTTATTTCTACTTGCTACAACACGCATAAATAAAAAGAAACTTGACACTGGGGTAGCTTTTAAAAATGTGAGGTTGGGAGATTTCTTCAAAAGGCGACCTCGGCTCATCTGAAAAGGTCAAACGCCCATCAACTAAAAACTTCTATCCTCTGGTCTTCGACGAAATGCTGAATCGTCGTAAAATAAACTGGTTTGTTTAGACAACTTGTGTTTGCTCTTGTTTTTCGCCCTTTTCCTTTCTTCTCGAAAGGTGCATACCATAAAAGATGTGCAATTTTCCCAATCTATCAACTTTTGTGTCATGGATTAGACTTTAGACCGTCACCGTTAAGGCAGCAGTCACTAAGTCTAAAATATTTCGTTTGTTTAACGCATTTAAGTCAATAATCCATTTCTCTTTCACTTCGACCCCCCTATATGCGTAATTACAGATTGCTGGATTTTATACGGCTGTCCTAACTATTAAATTATTTCTGTCAATATTTTACCTTTTGGATTTAATGATTTTTGCCTTGACAATGACGATATCGTGTTATCTGGTTTCATCTTTATTCTTAAATTTTATCCAAAGTGAGTCCTTTCCCTGTACTATATTAGTCATATAAATGCGGTGTGTATTTTCTTGATAATAAATATGACGCTGATATTTACTTTTTTATTCCCTGACTTACCCAAAGTCTTAATAAAATGCAATACGAAGCGTAGCAAGAAATGTGCGTAGTTACACGATTGGCGGAATTACCTAGCTCAGAAGGAGTTGGGGATGAAAGGCCGTACTTCGATGGGAACAATGTCCAGCGAAATAAAGTTACCAACAGCAACCATACTGAACGGAAACAAATAGGTTGATCCAATAAAACGAGATACAACCAAGAAGAGAAATCTAGTGTGGTTAACGAGCGAAGCATATCTTGCGAAAGGTCTAGAATGATAATACACAAAATAAAAGAACTTTCAAATATGAGTATCAGTATAAAGTAATGAATAAATCCAACACAATCCCATTTCTGCTTAAATTTGATGGGGTTTGTGTGTTATATACCTTGAAAAAGATCAGCGTGATATATCATGCTGTTTGGATGTGAGCATTAATGAGAGGGAAGCCTGAACGTGTGTCTGACGTGGTTAATGAGCGATGTATACCTCGTAAGGGTTCTTAAACGTGGGTATACGAAGTGGAACAACTTTCAAAGATGAGTATCAGTATAAAGTTAATGGATGAGCCCAACCCAATCCCATTTCTGCCTAAATCCGATGGGGTTGATGTGCGATTTACATTGTAAAAGGTCGGCGCGTTGAGATTAAACGATATACCACAGCGTTTGAGTGTGAGTATCAATGAGAGGAAGCTTCAACGTAAGTCTGACGTGGTTAATGAGCGAAACATATCTCGTGAAAGGTCTTAAACGGGGATATACGAAGTAGAACAACGTTTAAAGATGAGTATCAGTAAACAATAAGTAAAAGTAATAGATGAACCTAACCCAATCACATTTCTTCCTAAATCTGATGGAGTTGATGTACGATGTACATTGAGAAAGGTCGGCGCGTTGAGGTTCAACGACGTATCATGCCATTTGGATGTGAGTGTTAATGAGAAAAAGCTTGAACGTCAGTTTGACGTGGTTAATAAACGAAATATACCTCGTGAAAAGGTCTTAAATGAGGATAGACGAAGCAGAACAACTTTTAAAGATGAGTATCAGTGCAATATTATGGATGAACCTAACGCAGTCACATTTTTGGTTTAAACAGATGGGGCTGATGTGCGATATACATTGTAAAAGGTCGGCGCGTTGAGGTTAAACGACGTACCTTGGCGTTCGACTGTGAGTATCAACCAGAGGAAGCTTTAACGTGAGTCTGACGTGGTTAATGAGCGAAACATACCTCGTAAAAGGTCTTAAACGGTGATATACGAAGTAGAACAACGCTTAAAGATGAGTATCAGTAAAAAATAAGTAAAAGTAATAGATGAACCTAACCCAATCACATTTCTTCCTAAATTTGATGGGGTCAATGTGCAATACCATGTAAAAGGTCGGCGCGTTGAGGTTCCACGACGTATCATGCCATTTGGATGTGAGTATCAATGAGAGGAAGCTTTAATGTGAGTCTGACGTGATTAATGAGCCAAATATACCCCTTGAAATGTCTTAAACGGGGATAAACAAAGCAGAACAACTTTTAAAGACGAGTATCAAAGCAAAGTTATGGATGAACCTAACGCAATCACTTATCCGGCTTAAACAGATGGGGTGATGTGCAATACATTGTACAAGGTCGGCGGGTTGAGGTTAAACGACGTAACATGGCGTTTGATTGTGAGTATCAAAGAGATGAAGCTTAAACGTAAGTCTGATATGGTTAATGAGCGAAACATACCTCGTGAAAGGTCTTAAACGGTGATACACGAAGTAAAACAACTTTTAAAGATGCGTATCAGCACAAAGCAATGGATGAACCTAACCCAATCCTATTTCTGCGTAAATCTGATGAGATTTGTGTGCCATATACTTTGTAAAATGTTGGTGCATTGAGATTAAACGACGTACCATGGCGTTAGGGTGTGAGTATCAATGAGAGGAAGCTAGAACGTGAATTAATGAGCGAAACATACCTCGTAAATGGTCTTAAATGGGCATATGCGAAGTGGAACAACTTTTAAAGATGAGTATCAGTGCAATGTTATAAATGAACCTATCTCAATTCCATTTCTGTCTAAAATCTGACGGGGTTGATGTTTGATAAACCTTGTAAAAGATGGAAGGTGGAAGTTAAACGTCATACCAAGGTGTTTCAATATTGGTATTATGAGGGGAAACTCGAGCGTGTGTCTGACGTAAGTAATGAGCGAGGTTTAACTCGTGAATGGTCTAAGACAAAGGGATGCGAAACAGAAGAAAGTTTAAAAGTGAGTATACCTCGAAAATGGTATGAAAATACAAGAAGATTGAGATACATGACTCCAAACGGTATTTAAAAGTGAGTATTAGTGCAAAACAATGCGAAAAGACTTTTTTTCTTAAATCTAACCACATGAACATTCGATATATACCTTATGGATGGTCTAAAAATGTATACACGACGCCAAGGCACCTTTAAAGAGGAGTATCAGTGCAAAGTAATTAAGAAAAATCAATACGCTAGTTATTTCACGTACCTGTAATCTTTTCCGCTTAAATCTGATGGATTAACAACACTTGTGCTTGTGCTGTATGATGCAAATCGTCGATGACTCGGTGTTTTATTTAATTTATAAACCGAATAGTACTGTTCAATTAAAATTACGATCGAAATCTGCACCAAGTTGCATCAAACCGTGATTAATGTAGACGTGTTTCAAAACGGAAGCAGGTGATTAGCGGTCATGGAAAGGTCGCGTTGCAGCGAGGCGTTTTATTTCATTTCAAATGAACAAAAATACTTACTTTTCTTCTTTGATGGCATCCAGAGACTCGTTCGGATTGAAAATAGGGCCGGGCAAGACCAAGGTGGTTCCAAAATGGAGCGAAGAGAAGATCGTAATGTTGGTGCCGAAGGCGTGGAACAGGGGCACCTGCACGCAAACTCTATGGTTCTTGGTGTTCAGCTCCGCGCGCTTCGCTATCTCGAAGGAATTGTTGACGAGGTTGAAGTGGCTGAAGACGGCGGCCTTCGGCTTTCCGGTAGTGCCCTGTGACGACCAACGAACTGATGTTCAAACGAACGAAACTCACAGTCGAAACTTTTATCTCGCATAATGTAACTTAATGTAATTGCATGTAGCTTAATGTAAAAGAAGGGGGAGAGGGGGAAATGGAACGTATTTTTTAAAATTGACGACGGCCCTCGGCTTTCCGGTGGTTTCCAAGCAAAACTCACAATCGAAATATACCTCGCATAATGTAATTTCATGTAGCGTAATGTAATTTTGTGTAAGGGAAGTTGGGGCAAATTAAACGTACTTTTTTTAATAAATGAATTCTAGACAGCCCAGAAATTTTCAGTCAAGTACAATAATTTTTAATGAAATTTCATGTAGAAGACAATTATTTCTTAATAGCTGGACTCCAGAAGGTTGCGACAAGATCTTTTGAAGGCAGTTACATTTACATTATCTATAGATATTGCCGCATATACTCATAAATTAAGTGTTCCCCTGACATTCAAGTAAAATTCAGAGTCAATATGCCATCTCACTGTAATAAGCGAGAAAATCACACAATGTAATTCGATGTAGTTTAATGTAATTACGCGTAACTTAATGTACAGGAAGTTATGATAATTGTTATCATTTTTAAGTGCAAGAGAATCATACTTACAAATGCTTACACATATGGCTTGTTCATAATAGTTAAGAAGAAGTTGTGAAAAATGTAAATCTAAAATTAAAAAAGTAAGTAAACGCAAACAATTAAAAGATAATTAATTGAAATACAGAATATACATTTTCCTTTTTGTGCAATCAAAATAAAAACAGAATTTGTTCGACGCCTATAAAAAAAATAATTATTGTATAATGTAACTTCATGTAACTTAATGTAACTTATTGTTAAAGTTATTTCATGTAAAGTAAGGCATATATAATTAATTTTTTTATTGGTGAAGCCTTAGAAAAGAAAAACTAAATACAGAAAAACATGATTGCTACTTACTTAATAGGATCGTCGGATAAAAAAGTAAATTAAAAAAAAAGAACAAAAGGTAACTAATTTAAATTGTATTTTTATTTTTTTTTTTAATTTCCAACACCTTTAGGTGTTTCAGCTTCTGTAACTGACAATCAGAAATTAAATGAAATATTGCAAAAGTTACAAGCACGTGCAGAAAAGAAAATTATACAACGTAAGTTCATGTAACTTGATGTTTTTTAATGTGACTTCATATAAAATGGGGCAAATACAATGGTGAAGCAGTAAAAAAATGTATAGAGAATAAACAAAAAATGATCGACATAAAATATGGTAAGAGAATTCGTAACTTCATGTAACTTAAGGTAACTTCATGTAAGTAAAGGTAACTTCATGTAATTTGGGGTAAATTCATGTAATCTGGGGTAACTTCATGTAAACTGGGGTAAATGCAGAGCAATAGAAGAATGATTAGAAAATAAACAAAAGACGATCGACTTGAAATACGGTAAGAAACAGAGAAGAGAAGCAGATAAAGAAGAAGAAGAGAGACATGTAAAGTGAGGTAAATGCATAGCAGGAATGATTAGAAAATAAACAAAAGACGATCGACATAAAATATGGTAAAAAACAGAAAAGAAAAGCAAATAGAGAAACTACGTTACTTCATGTTTTTTAGTGCGACTTCAATATAAAGTGTGACAAATACATGGATTCTTTTTTTAAAACAATAAAAAAAATGTACAGAGAATAAACAAAAGATAATCGATATAAAATATGATAAGAAACATGCGCAAAGAAGAGAATTACACAACGTAACTTCACGTAAGTTAATGTAACTCTATATTTTCTAATGTGACTTCGTGAGAAAGTGAGGCAAATGCGTTGACTTCTTTTTTTAAAGCAATAAATAAATATATAGGAAAGAAACAAAAGACAATCAACATTAAATATGGTAAGAAACAAACGCAGAGAAGTGAATTATACAACGTAACCTCATGACAATTAATGAAACTTCATATTTTTAATATGACCTCATGTAAAGTAGGGCAACAATAAAATAATCATAATGATACAATAAAGAATAAAATAAATAAAATTAAATAAAAAACGTTGGACATAAAACATGATGAGAAAGAAGGGCAGAAAAGAAAGTTGTTCAATGTAACTTTGCGTAAGATTTTGTAACCTTATATTTTTTAATGTGACTTCAGGTGAAATAGAGCGAATGCTACTGATTCACTTTTTAAACCAATAAAGAAACGTAAACAAAGTAAACAAAAGACGATCGACATGAAATATGGTAAGAAACAAGCGCTGAGAAGAGATAAATGCAACGTAACCTCATGTAACTTAATGAAACTTCATGTTGTTTAATGTAGCTTCACGCGTAAAGCGGGGCAAGTGCAATAGCATCTCATTTTAAAATTACAAAGAATAAAATAAATAAAATAAATAAAATGATCGACATAAAATATGGTAAGAAATAAGCGCAGAGAAGAGAATTATACGATATAACTTCACGTAACTTAATGTAACTTCTGCTTTAACATTTTAAAGCAATAAAGAAATGCATAGAGGACAAACAAAAGACGATCATCATAAAATATGGTAAGAAATAAGCGCAGAGAAAAGAATTATACGATGTAACTTCACGTAACTTAACGAAATTTCTGCTTTAACATTTTAAAGCAATAAAGAAATGCATAGAGAACAAACAAAAGACGATCGTCATAAAATATGGTAAGAAACATGCGCAGAGAAGAGAATTATGCAACGTAATTTCAAGTAACTTAATGAAACTTTATGTTTTCTTAATGTGATTTCACGTAAAGTGAGGCAAATGCAATGTATTCACTTCTTAAAGCAAGAAACAAATGTACAGAAAATAAACAAAAGAGGATCGTCATCAAATATGGTAAGAAACGTGCGCAGAGAAGAGAATTATGCAACGTAATTTCAAGTAACTTAATGAAACTTTATGTTTTCTTAATGTGATTTCACGTAAAGTGAGGCAAATGCAATGTATTCACTTCTTAAAGCAAGAAACAAATGTACAGAAAATAAACAAAAGAGGATCGTCATCAAATATGGTAAGAAACAGGCGCAGAGAAGAGAATTATACGACGTAACCTCATGTAACTTCATGCTTTTTAATGTGACTTCGCGTAAAGTGGGGCAAATGCAACGGCTTCTGTTTCTAATGCATTAAATAAATGTGTAGAAAGGAACAAAAGACAATCTACATAAAATATCATCAGGAAACAAGCACAAAAAAAGAAGAATAAAACGAAACTTCGTATAATTTAATGTAACATAATGTTTTTTTAATGTGATTTCATGTAGAGTATGGCAAACGTAGTTGTGTCGGCTCTAAAGGATTATAACTTTTAAAATTAAATGCAATAACATTAATTTTGAAGGTAATTGTCCATAAATACACAAGTTGTAAAATAAAGTACCCACCTTTGCTCATCTTACTGTAGTTTCAGGTAACTTAATGTAACCTCATGTAGTTTAATGTAATTCAATTTAAGCCAGTGTAGTCCGGCTCAGTTTAATATAAATTTTACGTTTTACTTATGAATATACTTACAGAGGTGTATTGAATATTGCATCCTTCGTCGGGCGATATGAGATGTTGGTTCTTTTTAATACTCAACATTTTTTCAGCGGTTCCTTTATCTAAGACTTCCTGGTAATTGTAGGTGCCTCTGGGAAACGTAAAGATTTTTCATTTTTAACTGAATTAATCAATAAATTAAAAATAAGAGTTCCGGAATACTTTTGCAGTTCTCTCTCTCTCTCTCTCTCTCTTTTTCTCTCTCTCTCTTTCCCTCTCTCTCTCTCTTTCTCTTTCTCTCTCTCGTTATTTTTTTTGTCGGTACAGTTTAAAATGACTATGATTTCTTACTTTAAAGACTCATTCGTTAAAATGACAATACTTTTCAAGCTCGGTACGTTTTTCGATCCGAGTTCTCCAGGTTCGGACTGAGAAATTTCCGGCGCCACAGCATTCAGAATTTCATAGTAATTTTGCGTCTTAAACTTGTGCGCGCTAATGATCGCCTTCATGCCAACCTTATTGATGCAGTACTCGATTTCCGGGGCCTGATACGCCGGGTTTATGGTCACCTACAAGAAGATAATTTCAAAGAAAATTCAAGGTCATTAAGGACACTCACCAACATTAAGCCGGCTCTCATGCAGGCCATCGCAATCACGTGCCACTCGCATTGGTTTGGCAAGATGAGGCCGATTCTGTCTCCTCGCTCTAGGCCGAGCTCTCGCAGACCAGCTGCAAGTCTATCGGCCCCATCGAGGACCTCCAAAAAAGTCAAAGTTTTCTTTTGGTGTCTGGATATGACCGCGGTTCTGTCTGGGAATTTGGCTGCGGCGTCTTCGAGCAGCGCCCCCAAAGTTAAGCTGCGCAAGGGGTCCTTTCCGATGAAGTGGATATAGCTGAAGGTGCTTGAGTAACGCCATCTGGAAGAAATATAATAGTCTTTAGAATAAAACGATCATAGGTTTGTTTTCGATTTCAGAATGCATTTTACCTCTGCAAGTAATTAGGTACATTCATGCGTGAAGTGTGAAATTCGTATTAAATTATTAAAATTATTAAGTTAAGTTACGTTGACTTACATGGCATTACATTAAACTACATGAGGTTACATTAAGCTACATTTATCGCAATTTGTTTGCGTGAAGAAATTACAGAAAATTTCTTTGCGTTTCTCGATCGGAGTCACCTACAAGGACCAGAAAGTCATATGTGAAGAAACCGCCGAAAAGAAAAACATTAAACATTAAAAAGAACCTCACATCTCATATCGGCCGTGCGGTTTCCAACATTTAGTTCATCTCTGCAACTGTATTCGTGATTGCAATATGAAGTTTATATTACATTAAGCTGGCTTGCGATGGCTTCAATTGGATTACATTGGAGTACATGAGGTTACATTTAGTTACCTGGAACTGCATTAAGGAAAGGCAGTGTCAGTGTCAATTTTGAGTAAATTTGTATTTTGTTGAGATAACTCGCATTCAATTTAATTAATTATGTAAAAAAAGCGCATTGGACATTAAAAAGAACCAACTTCTCTTTTCGGCCGGTGAGGTCTGTGACATTCAGTTCACCTCTGCAAGTACATTCATAAATGAAATATGATATTTATGTTAAATTAAACTGGTTTGCAATGGCTTAAAGTGGATTACATTGAACTACATGAGGTTACATTAACTTACCTGGAGCTACATTACGGTAAGCTACAGTAGTGCCAATTGTAATGCAAATTTCGAGTAAATTCGTATTAAATTTAATTAATTATATAGAAGAAAGCATTGAACATTAAAAAGAACCAACGTCTCATTTCGGTCGGTGAGGGCTGCAACATTCAGTTCACCTCCTCAAGTATATTCATAAATGAAATATCAAATTTATTTTAAATTAAGCTGGCTTGCAATGGTTTAAATTGGATTACATTGAACTACATGAGATTACATTAAGTTACCTGAAGCTACATTAAGCTAAAGTAGTGTGAATGTCAAATTTGATTGTACTTTGTCGAGATAACTCGTATTAAATTTAATTAATTAATGTAAAATACATTGAACATTAAAAAGAACCAACGTCTCATTTCGGCCGATGAGGGTAGCGACATTTAGTTTACCTCTGCAACTATATTCGTGAAAGAAATATGAAATTTATATAAAATGAAGCTGGCTTGCAATGGTATAAATTCCATTACATTGAACTACATGAGGTTACATTACTTTTGCTTTGAATTTAGAAAGCAATAAAACAAATTCAATTAAAAGCAAATGTAAATTAAAGTGCTAAATGATTCTAAAAAGAAATAATGGCAACGTTTGTAAATAATAGGATTGTTTCTAATTTTTATATTGGAAAAGCCAACTTATGCATTTTTAAAAACAATTGCCTTCAGAATTAATAATAATAATAATAATAATAATAATACAGTTATATAACTCTAGAGTTGACTTATTCCAGAAGTGATTACATGTGCTCACTTTACATGTTACATTAAAGTCACATTAAAAACATGAAGTTACATGCATTTTCTGTACATGTTTCTTTTCATATTTTATGTCGATCCTCTTTTATTTATTCTCTGTACGTTTCTTTACTCCCTTAGAAAGCGAATGCATTGCATTTGTACTCAGTTTTAATAAAGTTACATTAGGAAACATGAAGTTACGTTGTGTAAATCTCTTCTGTGCGGGTATTTCTTACCATATTTAATGTCTATCGTCTCTCGTTTATTCTCTATGCATTTCTTTATTGCTTTGAAAAGTGAATCCATTGCATTTGGCCCACTTTACATGAAATCACATTAAGAAACATGAAATTAGGTTGTATAAATCTCTTCTGTGAGCATGTTTCTCACCGATCATTCTTTGTTTATCCTCCATGCATTTTCTTTATTGCTTTGAAAAGTGAATTCATTGTATTTGGCCCACTTTACATGAAGTCGCATTAAGAAACATGAAATTACATTGTATAAGTCTCTTCTATGAGCATGTTTCTCAGCACATTTTATGTAGGTCATCTTTTGTTTATTCACCATGCAGTTCTATATTGCTTTGGAAAGTGAATCTATTATATGTGACCTACTTTACATGAAGTCACATTAAAGAAAACATGCAGTGACGTTGTATAAATCTCTTCTGTGAGCATGCTTCTTACCATAATTTAAGTCGATTTCCTTCTGTTTATTCTCCATGCAATTCGTTATTGCTTAAAAAGAGAAGCCATTGCGTACATTAAGTTACATTACAAAACATGAAATTACGTTGAATAATTTTCTTCTGTCGCTTGTTTCTTACCACATTTTACGTTGATCGTCTTTTGTACCGAATTCCTCATGCATTTCTTTATTACTTTAAAAAGAGACACCGTTGCATTTGCTCCGCTTTACATAAAGTCACATTTAAAAAACATGGAGTTACATTAAGTTACATGCACTTACGTTGCATGATTCTCTTCTCGGCGCAAGTTTGTGACCTTATTTTATTATTTTACTATGTTATGTTTTTTTTTTATATTTTGACAGACGATCCCATTAAGTCGGCAAGCAGGCAAATAAGTTCTTCCAGAACAATGTTGTTTTAATCTTCCAAGACCTCTTCTAATAAAAAAAAGAAATACAGAAACCTCACTTTACAGGAAATGATTTTAACATTGAGTTACATTAAGTTACATTGAGTTACTTTAAGCTAGATGGAATTACATTGCATAATTACTTTTTTGTAAGGGCAGTCGAACGAATTTTGTTTTAGTTTGGATTACACATTTTAAAAATATCTTCTATTTTTTTTTCATAATTTCGTTATTTTTTATTGCAGTAAACAAAACACCATAGAGATTAAAGAAAACTGAAAATATAACTGTATTTTAGTAAAATTTTTATTACGATAATTAAAATGCTGTGTGGTATTAAAGGCCTTCACAGTTAAAAAGAATTGTTTTTATTCGTATTTTAATCAATTAATTTAGATTTGCTGTATTGTTTTATTTTTTAATTTATTTCAACGAAAATGCAAAAAATAGCAACCGAAACTAGAAGTAAGTAGAAGAAGAGAAAATAAATTTGTTCCACTATAATAATATGTCCAAAAAAAAACATTTCATCATGAGTCATAAGATTTTATTTAAAAAAAAAAACCTGATAAGTTTCTCTTCTCGCAGTTAGTTGATTTAAAATAAAATATTTTTTTTTAATTTGTATATTCTTTAGACTTTCGCATTGTAGAATTTCTTTGGGAGGCAAAGATACATGAATTACCAGTGGCGTAACTAGAAGTCAAGTCGCCGGGTTCCAAAATTTATCGTCTTTTAAGAAAATAAAACAAAAGAAAATTCTTTAGCTGCTTACCTTCAGTGCTAAATAAATCAAGACTGCTATTACTTTTGGATGATCGTGTTTCTAAAAAGTGACGAGAGCTGTCAAAATTTTAGGTTAGAAAAAGTCCTGAAAACTAGCGCCAAGCGCTACTCGAACACTTTTTCGGATAAATTTGTTTTCAGCTGTTTTGAAACCACCTTCCGGAATTTAAAGCGAACAAAAGTAATCGCGACTGCAGATTAATAGATGGCGCTAGTTACATAAGTTTGAAATTTCTTTGAAACTTCTTTAAACCATTTCTGTTCGATTTTATTTATTCGAAATTAAATTTTTTAAAATTATTTTTAGCGTTTTACAGTTGCCTTGAAATTTTAAATTTTCTTTTCCACAAAGACAACATAATTATTACTCATAATTAACAGATGTAACAGATGGCGCTGGAAGTGTTTCTTTTTTATCCAAAGGCGTTTCAAGAACGTTGTCCTTGAAAGTTCTTAGGTTTTTCAGTCGTTTTCCGGTTCATAAAGAGTACAGTGTTATGCCTCAGGGTAACAGATGGCGCCACATGTAAATTCTTTCGCTTTAACTACTTAAGCATAGAATTTTATTTATCCGAAGTTCTTTTCTCAGGACATTGTCCTTGAACGTTTCTAATGTTTTTCAGTTGTTTTGGAAGTAACATAGGGCGCTGCAACTATTTAAGCAGAGAATTTTATTTATTCGAAGTTTCTTTCAAGTTAACAGATGGCGCCACATATTCACGTACATTTTTTTCGCTTTTACGATTTAAGCGTACAATTTTATTTATTCGAAGTTCTTTTCTCAGGACATTGCCTTGAACGTTCCTAATAATTTTTTTTCAATTGTTTTTCAATCTCCCTCCGGTAAAATTACATATTTACGGCTCGAGTTAACAGATGGTGCTGCAACTATTTAAGCATAGAATTTTAGTTATCCGAAGTTATTTTCTGAGGACATTGTCCTTGAACGTTTCTAATGTTTTTCAGTTGTATTGGAATCTCTTCCGGGTAAATTACAAATTTAAGGCTCGGATTAACAGAGGGCGCTGCAAACGTCGTTCGTTCGAAATTGATGCTTAAAATGTAGTTTTTTTTTTCCAGCGTTTTCCAACTGCTTTGAAATTGTTTCCCAGTAAAAATAGCCCCAAAAATTAAAATCCTCTTAGTTTTCCTTCGTTCTTCTTTGATTTTCTTTCATTTTTTTACTTATTTCAGACTATTTTCTATTCGAAAATATCCATTTTTCCGAAGTCTGCGAAATGTGACTTTGAGTTTTCCGAATTTGTGAATCTTTAGAGATCCAGGCAAAAATGATTAGTTTAGACTAATAGCCCCTATAGCATCTTAGTGCCGGATTACTTTACAATCCCTGCAAATCCTCTAGCTACGCCACTGTAAATTACAATGCCCTTAAGCAATGAAAAAAAATTAAAAACAAAGGGATTGAAATTATAAAAGTTAAATAAAATTGCAAATTTATAAAGTCAAAATTAAGTTAAAAAAATAAATATATAACATAATAATAAATAAATAAAAAAGATTGGAATGGAATGTTGCGTACATTCACACGAAAGAGTTTTAGTTTTTTTTCTTTAGTGTTACATACCCCTTTTCTATTTTGTTCCAGAACAACCACCTGCCCGCAGTTCTCGTCGCTATTATTTTTAAAGACATCATTCAGCACCGGATGTTACTTTTAAAATGTTAATGTCAAATCATGTGTGGAGCGGAGATTATGTCTCTCGTATACTTAAATTTTGTGTAAATACTCTGACGCGCTTCTGATAAAATTTGTTTTCAACAAACAACAACCGTGATTAACACAATAACATCATCGACGGTCAGAAGCCGAAGAATACAAGAAGCAAAATAAATCAAAATTATCACGAGTCGTTATGAGTCTACCTGATTGTGAGATGAGTCTGAAAAATTTTTTTGACGTAAAAAAGAAACGTTGCGAACCAATGCCTCTTGGGTTTGAAGCGTTTTCTCCTTATCTTGTTATGTCAAAGTTCGCAAATTTTTGAAATCCAAATTAAATAGAGCGTGCTAAATTAAATTAAGCATAAATTCTTTACGCTTGACCTGTAAAATATGTGTACGCGTGCATAAGTAGAAAATAAAAACCATTTGATTTTAAAAGAAAAAATCACCCCGTACAAATAAATTCAAAAATTAAATACTGAAAAATTAAACGAGCACTCCAAGAGAAGTTATTTTTTAATAACAACGAAAAATACAAAAAAAATTACAAGCAAAATCATGATTATTTATTGTAAACAGTGTCGCCAATTGTGATAAAAAATATGAAGCACTGTTGCCAAAATTCGATCACATTTTCCAAAAGGTGTTGGGGGATGCAGGAGGTGCAATTGTAGCACGGGCGGCGCCACCGCCAAAGATGTACCCTTTAACCGAAAATTAACACGAATATTTAAAATAATTACTTTGTAGGCTGTGAGATCGGTCGGCAAATCATAACTAGAGAGCGGACGGTTTTAGGTTTCTGGTCATCGAAGGAAGACCGTTTGCTTTGAACAACAATACATACTGATTGAGTGTGGATAAATAAATATAAAACAAGATTTCGTAAAAATAATATTGTTACAAGTGTTAGATATATTTTTATTAAGTAAAAAAAAAATATAAAGGATCTATAATTTAAGAAATTACAGTTTCGCCTAAAATGCATCGAATATAAGCCCAGACGGTTGGAATGCGAGATGGCACTTAAGAAACGTAAACAATAAACAAAATCGGTCGGGGCGATATAGCTTCGTCCAAGGGCCGGGGCAGTGGTTGATATGCTGTTAAATGATGCACACGCTAATAAGTATTTGGGGTATTAATAATTAATAATACATAAAACGTGTGGAATATTATTACACGGCAAGCGCGTTATTGGCCAATCTCGCGGTTCGCGGCTCGGGGTATGCGATGTTTGCGTACGATTATAGTCGGCGTGTATTATATACAGGGTCCGTACATACAGGGTGTGTTTAGGAAATATTGTGCGCCACATCGGAGAGATGCAGTACGCTTTAGAGATAAGTTGTATATTATAGCAAATTGCATGATATGTAGAGAATTAGCTTGATCTACTTCTTGCTTGGTATGAATGAGCGATTCCCCTGGGTTTAGGCTCGGCGAGGCGTGGCAGGTGCTACATCACTTGATCGCTGACTAGTTGGACTATGTTGGCGGGGGTGGTTGCGGGATGTCTGGGACGTCGGGGACGTTGGGGACATCATTGCATGAGTAGCCATCCCCGAAGGGAGATGGTACTAACAGGGTTTAAAAACGCAGCCGAGAGTGAACGACGTACTGTTCACGGTCCAAGGTGATCCCAAGGGGACCCGATGTAGCGGGCGGCCCCAAGGAATTGTCACCAGCCTTACGTGCCAGGTGGAGGCCGGTGGTAAGATGCCACACCACCTGATGGAAGAGTAGATTAGTGGTAGAGAATCTACGGGTCGGATAGTACCAAGACGTGGGGTAGAGCGTGTTTGCATGTACCTAAGTGAGGCTATCTGCGGTGCATGTAGAGTGTGCTTGTGGAAATAATATTTTAGAGAATTGGAACATATGAGAGAGCAACAGAAACGAGTTTGGGAAGGCCCAAGGTTGGTACCATTAAGAGATATGGTAGAGGCACGAGTGTGATCTATAAATAGACCTTAAGGGTCGGTGGAGCAAGTGCAGACCGTTGTGGCCTTGGGGACCGGGGGTCCCCGGTGAGTAAATAACTGTTGACTCTTGACATATGATGGTAAACACATGTTATTGTTGCATGAACGCAATGTGTCACTGGGCGATGACGGTGGCGGAAGGTTCCCAGTTGCCAAAGGAAAGGGTGAGCGTTTGATTAATTATATTTAAGTATACGCATTAATATGTTTTTATAATAATGAAAAGAAAATGTTTTGATAATTTTGCGGCCGGTCTTACACAAGCGTGATTTGGGACGTCAATAAATTTCGCATTCGGACTAGTGACGGGCCATCTGTCGGTTAATCGGATCTTCTTTGCGATTGCTGGAAATATTCCCGACTGTTCAATGTTACAGTGTTTTCCAGGAGCTACTTCACCTGTGCTTCATCGAAGACTTCGGGATGCTTCCGAGCCTCCGATTCCTAATTCTAATCAGAGTACTTTCAATTTTAATAGTGGATGTGACGAAACCATGTTTCTTTTGCGCTGGCAACAGAACCCGAAATTTTTTTTAAATATTAAACCGCCTAAAAAGTAAAGTGACTCCTGTAAATACTGTTGTGGGGTACAAGTCGCTCACTCTAACTTCATCAAAAGGAGATCGAGTCATTTGTCTGCGACAACGAAAATGGGGGGAATCAACACAGAATTCGCTGAAAATCAACTAGGCGTTGGATATTAGAAACAAGAGCAGATTTGAACAATTGAAACAAATAGGTCAATTCTCTGGGCGATGCCCTTTTTAGATTTACAGTATCTACAGTACTCGAAACGTCTGCGAGGAATTTATTAAACAAAACCATCTACTTTAACACCATAATTTTGTATCTTGTGAGACGAGTTCGTAGCTAAGTAGGGATGATCAATCCGGAGTGACGAAGATAAAAAATTATAAACGGTTACCTTGATGGCAGAACCTACGACAATATACGGAGGATCGTTGCCGAAGCTTCTTCGAAAGTCGTGCTCAAAGTACACCACAAGTGGCATCCAAAGTTTTATCGAAGCGGATAGGGTGAAAGTGTTGACGTAATCGGAAGCGGGATACGACTTGTATACAAGGACAACAAAAATGTATAAGACTCACCAAGTCAGCTTCAAAACAGTCCAAAAATAACTGATCTTGACACCAAAGGTGTTTCTACAGCGAAGAAGAACAATTCGCTCAGGGGGAAGATGATTAGGTCGATTAAAAATAGCTTCAACAGCTGCTAAAGCTTCAGCACGAGCCACACACGTGTTCCCCAGACCACAGAGAGTTTAACACTGAACCGCAAGCGGAATGAACGCGCGGAGCCGGGAGGAGATCAGGGCTACCATTAGAAAGATTTACCACAAATACAAGCGAACTCGACCGTAACAGAGTTGAAAATTGGTGGCAACACTGAGGAAGGAACATGACCACGCGTTCGACAAAAAAATTTTGAAGACGTTTTAAATAAATCAGTTAGAAGCAAACGAGGCGAAAGGTTTTAAAAAAAGTCAGAATTATGGTCAACTACGATAGTAAAAAAAAACAATGGAGAAATAGACGGGTTTAGGTGACAAAGCGCGACCAGTGACATACAGCTGAGACAAACTGGTCCCGCAACATTATTCCATTCACTTTTTCTTTTCGAAGAGTTCTTGCTCGTGATAATTGCGGATAAGATACCAAAAAGAAAAAAACTTTAGAACGAGATAAAAATATAATTTTTATTTATCTTGTCTTCTTTCTACTAAGACCCGGTTTCACCATCACAGTCTAACTTTAAACTCCGTTTTATTCCTATGGAAACAATTATTTTTGCAATTGTTACCATGGGAATAAAGCAAAGTTTAAAGTTAAACTGTGATGGTGAAACCGGGCCTAAGTAATCTATCAGCGGAATTGAATTTATCTACTTGGTTGCACCTGGAAAACATGCCACGTGTACGAAACCGTCAACGATTCACTCAGCTGGGTGAATTTGACAGAGGAAGAACTGTTGGACTCCGTGAAACAGATTTATCATATCTCGCGATAGAGCCATTAGAATCAACAGAAACGAGCTACAGTTCTGAGATGTTGGAGAGCATGGAGCCAAGAACACCGAACAGGCAAAGCTAGAGGTATTGGATGCCCTCGAGCCACTACAGAGCGTTCAGATCATCATCTTCAGTTGTTAACTCTGAGAGACCGCATGTCCACAACACGATCTATTGCAGGTCAATGGAACAATGATGTTAGGAGACCATCCAGTTACAAGCAGTTTACAATAGAATACGTTTGTTTGAGCTGCGATTATATCGACCACCTCGGGTACTTCCCCTGACTGCTGAACATCGGCGCTAACGGCTGGACTGGTGTAGAGAATGGTGGCACTGGGATGCAGAATGGAATGTGGTTAACTTCAATGATGTGTCCTGTCATCGGTCGGAGAGAATGGAGACATATTGAATTTTCTGCAGAGCATCACGTTCACAGAGTTGTAGGGTTGATGGTTTGGGGTTCTATTGCTTATGGTAGCAGATCCCCTTTCGTGTTCATTCGAGTCAATATGACTGGCCGACGTTACGTAGCTGATGTCATAGACCCCATTTCCTAACTCATCACAAATCCCAGCCATATTTTGCAGCAGGACAATGTACAGCCACGTGTAGCTAGAGTAACCTTGGACTTCTTAGAAGCAGCCAATATCACTGTTCTTCCATGAACTCCTCCTCGATCTTCAGATCCTGTCGTCGATTGAGCATGTATAGGATGTGATAGGCAGACGAGTCAACAATTTACCTCGACAATCACAAACTCTAGAGGCTCTCCAATATGCGATACAGATGGCTTGGGATGAGGTACTTACAGAAGGATTTCAATCATTTGATTCGCTCCATGCCACGACGTGTACGTGAGTGTGTAAACAATCGTAGTGATCCAACAAACTCCTATTTTTTTTTTCGTTACTTTTGAATGTATGGTCTCCAAATTGTTATAATTTTCTACGTGTCTCTTTATCTATCTTATGTAAAAAAATCGTTAATCATGTTGGCAGGGTGTTGCATTTTATAATGCAGGCAGTATAATATACTGGAACTGTATACAAGAGGTGTAAGTGGCGCCAGCGGAGAAACACTTGAACTAGTAAATTGCCTAGGGCCCGATTTCTTCACCTACGGATTAGTATATCTGCCAGGTAGTATCCTCAGAAACTTTTATTGGTTACCAAGGATAATACCTGGCAAATAAATTTATCAGGAGGTGAAGAGATCGGGCATAGGCCGTATAGAGACGTATTATAGTCTCGTGATATATTGGTGATATCTAGCAGGTCATGGTTTAGATACATTCTCTGTTTCCCGGCCTGCTTTTTTCACATAAAATTAAAAAAAACAAACTATATTTTTGACGTCTTTGAGTTTTCGCGGAGAAGAAACTTAAAAAACCGTTACAGATTTTAACAGATAATTATGAATCGGTCAACAACTCATCACTGGTCGATACAATTTTTCATTTTCATACAATTAATTGTCTCAGTGTTCATCGCGGAAGGTGGCCACGAGTGTCTCACCGATAAACAAGACCGCTTGCAAGACTGCTTCAATAAATCAATGAAGAACATAATACCCAATGATTTCTCACTGGAAAATCTCTCTCTCTTGATGATAGGCGAAAGCGAATGCAAGTAAGTCGAACGGTTTAATTTAGTTTTTGAGATGGATTTTAACTTCTCTTTGATCATTTTCAGCGAGTTTACGACTTTACAACATTGTTTAGTCAAACAGCTGGAAACATGCAAGGACAACACCTCAGCGAATTTAATGAAATCCCTCTTCAAGTTCATCCGCAAAACCCTGCCGTGTTCGACTGAGCGGCAGGCTCTCCCAATGGGTGATGGTGGCCCTCGTAAGGGTAAGTTCATAACGGAGCTGTGATGATAGATGGCTTTTTCTGCTCGCAGAAGAACAGTGCGTTTAATTCTCATTGCTTACATAAGCGCCACTTATATTCGAAACTCGGATATGAACAAAAGCATTTGAATACGTATTTCTTTGTTTAAAATCTCATCACAGCTTCGTTGTGAATATACCCTAAGTTTGGTAACAACGATGTTAAAATGTAATAGACTCCGGCACTGAATGTAATTTATAAGTCGGTATTTTAAAGGCAGAAACGATATAGGCGACACAAGAGGCGGTACTCCCTTGTGCTAGGGATTCCGATTGTTTGTCAATCTTTGTTCAATCTTTGAATCGATTCAGATCGTATATGTTAAATATCGATTCGAATAAAAATCGTGCAAAAAAGAATCGATTTATCCAAGGTCGATTTATACAAGGTGATTTATTAGCTCACTGACAAACTTTGCCATATGAAAGCTCATAATTTTAAGAAAAAAGAAATCGTTGTTCCGATTTTATTCATTTTTAATGAAGTAGGTAGAAGACTTCAAAGTTCTGATTCTAATTATTTTAATGTTTCAAAATCATATATATAAATTGCCAAAAATTCTAAATCATATCCCCTTCCCGCTTCACTGCATGCTTTACAACGACGAGGTAGAGTTTTTCACCGAACACAGGTGCAAACTCATTTATTTGTTCTTTTACACTTTCACAGTATAAACTGTGTCCACATTTCGATGCTCACCATTGGCATCTCGGTTATTAGAAGACATAGAGCAACGGTTAAATGGGGAATGTTTTGCAGAATTCAATGCTCGCAACAAATCTCATTTCAAATTCACCATATCTTTTTTAAATTTTAAGATTATCATTATCATAGAGCCTTTCAAAAAACTTCCGCTAGGTGTCGTTCACTTCGTGATTTGCTTAGAGATTGTCTGGCATAAAAAAGAAATATGAAATATTCGTTGCGGTAGGATCGCAAATCAGAAAGTTTACAATTTTCAATCGATACCCGATTTTCTTACGTATTTTGTTTTCAGAACAATACTTCTCAGACTACGTCAGAGACAAAAGGCAAACGAGAAAATATGTAACAGACGAAATATTAGATCGAACTGAAGATGCCATTGCTTTGCTATTATACAAACTAAACTACAAGTGCCAAAGGAATTCCGAGCACGGAAATTTTACGTTAAATGTTAGTTTCGATTGCAGTGGATTTCCTGAGTAACCGCTGCACAGCTGTTTCGAGCCTATTTGGGACCTCCTCAGCAAGGGAATAGCTCAAGAACTCTACTGCAATTTAACCTAAATCGAGTACACGTGTTGATAACAACTGTTATTACAGGATTCCTACAGCTTTTTCTCGGGCGTGGCTAGAGGGAATGTCGATAAAAAGCAGTGCGATTCTAGGCATTTTGACGCGATAAGGATCCATGAGAAGTTCTTAGTCGATCTTAAATGGTGTTTAACCGACGAGGAAGATTTTCTTCCCGGGTTCCTGAGAGATGCTCTCAATTCAGCCGCAGATTATCTATGCGAGAACCTAGGGCAGCCGATGGACAGTTAGTCAGCTTCACACAAAATGAAACAATCGCTTACTTAAACGTGCCAAAATAGGTTTTACTTTTTCCAGAGGGATACCGTGCTCCCAGGCTCCTCTGAATCGTTGTTTGGATTCAATGACTGGAAACAAAATCGTGGCTGGGGAAGTTATATTCGAGAAGTCAACAGTGTGCAAGTAAGTAATTTGTTTTTAGTTGTGTTGTAAATGTAGACTATCGTTTAATTTTTTTTTTAGGTGTTTGCAAAGTGCACATGATTGCATAATTTCGCACTGCTCCATGGAAAACATTGTTAACAATATGACAAATGGTGTCTTTAAAGCGCTGCAAGCACCTTGCTCAGGCTCTTCGTTATTCTTAAACAATGCTTTGTTGGCTGTGTTAATTTTGTTTTACTTCAGAAAATTATGGTGTTAAAGTAGATAATGCTGTTTAATAAATTACTCGCAGACATTTTGAGTACTGTAGATATGTAAACCTAAAAAGAGCATTCCTGATAGGAACGTAAGCGAATTGATTTCCCCTCTTCATCCAAAGATACTAATTCCTACTGAAAAATTTTAAACAATTACATTTAATTACTTATTTCAAACGAAACGGAGACGGAAAATATTTATTTTGGAAAATGTCGACTGCATAAAGACATACCGATCAGTAATTATGCAATACTTCTCGGCGCTTACTTAGATTGGACACACCATGAAATATGTATGTAAAAAATTAAACAGACTTAAACTAATCGCTGAGTTCTTTTGGGGAAAAACTTGTCAAGTTTTTGGTCAAAAACTCCTAAAAAGGAAACCGCAGAAACACAAAAAGCTAGATTAATATTTTTCCCCTTACTTTTTTTCGTTCTTGTGCAGACAGAGAACGCTTTTCTTTTCTCGGTGAAACAGAACGCAAAACGAAACCGGCTTGCAATTTGTGCATTGCGTTTTGTTGAATTAAAAACAGATAAGCTCTGCCAAAAAAAATAGTAAAATAAAATAATTTAAGTAAGCTACACAACGTTTCTTTTTTTTAGAAAATTCGAGAAAATGCTTTATCTGTTTTCCACACAATAAAAGCGAAATAGAAAAAAAACCGTCTGCGTTTTGTGCGTTGTATTTAAGCCACGTTCGTTTTCTTTATGTAGTGAGAGAACTCTTATTTGTTTTCTAAAAAAAAAGAACCTTAGAAACGCTTTGCGTCGTGTTCCCTGGTCCGTTCTGTGTCACTGAGAAAACGTAAACGTTCTCTCTCTCTTGCTAAAAGAACGCCGCGTAGCTTATACTTGTTTATTTGTTAAAATATTTGTTTCTTCAAATATTTATTTGTTCTATTTATATACTTATTGACTTAACGAAAAATAAATGATAAATAATCTTAAAATAAATAAAAGATATTAAAAACCAATAAGTAAATTAAATTAAAATAAAAAAAACGTTCGAAAACGAAACACGATGCAAAGTACTGAGAACAAAACACGAAAAAGTAAAAAATGAAAAACAATAACGTAATAAACACGCAGGCAAAATGAATTTCGAAATAACACATTTAATCGTTTACTATTATTTATTTATTGAGAAGGAAAACAAAAGACAACCCGGTAAAAATAAATTAAAAGAGGCTACGTATTAAAGTGTAAAATGAAAATCTTATTTTTATTTATTTCTTGATAGCGTCATATTTTATTGCTTATTAAATGTGAACTCAGCAGATTTTGGCTTTCTTTTACGTTTTTGTTAAGAGGCTTTGATAAAAATTTGTTGATTGTGAAAATTTAATGAGAAAATTACAAAGTGGCGAATTTCTTTAAAGAAAATTAGAAAAGCAACAAGAAAGAAAGAAAATACCCCAACCTAACTATTTAAAACGAAGTGTCACGAAGTATATGAAAGTAAAACTACGAATAAACTAGACGTTTAAAGAAAAAAATTAAATTAACGAGGATAGAATAGAAAAGCAAGAAATGAATTGAGATAAATAAAATGAACGATAACGACAGATTCAACCAATTGTGTTAAAAGAAATAAAAGATTGTCGGTTTCAAAAAGAGAGTAAAGAGCAGCTAATTAAAAAAAATGCAGTTTCCGAAAATTTTTATTTAAATTGTTTATAAGTTTAGTATATGAAAGTAAAACTAAGGATAAATTAAACGTTTAAAGAAAGAAATTAACGAGGAACGAAAAGCGAAAACAAAATTACAAGGCGATAAAAAATCTATTCAAATAAAAAAATTAACAAAAAATAACATAAGCACATGAAAAAATGTAAATGTTAATATTTTAAATAAAGAGTAATGATCTGAGAGAAAACTAAAGAAGAACTGAACATTTACAAAGAACTTTAGTTATACAGTATGTCCCCGGATGGACCTAACTATACCTATGAACTTCCTTATTTCGAATTTTAGGAAGAAAAGTCATTCTTCATAAAAAATTTCGCTTCTTCTAGTGAGTTCTAAGCACTCTAAGACTTTGGTAGTTGCTGAGGACTCGCTAAAAGAAGCAATTTTTTTTATAAAGTACGACTTTTCCTCCTAAAATTCGACATAAGGACATTTACAGGTATAGTTAGGTTCATCCGGGGACACGCTGTATATGTATACTGTATGCAAGGTTTACCATTAAGGTATGATAAATTTTCGTTGTGTTTACTCATATTAAATGCATTAGTTAAATCCTTTTTTAGTATAATAGGGGATAAAATTTGTGAATATGTTCTTCTAAATGAAGATGGAGTTGAAGAAGGAAAATTGTTAGCATTTCTTTCCAAGTGTGAAAAAATCATGAGGATTAGTCATGAAGTATCACACATTGACAAGAAACTAAATTATTTGGAATGAAGTCCAGAAGTTTATGTAGTAGAATTAATATTTTTATGTTGTAAATAAATATTAAAGGGCCTAGAGACTGACTTATTATTGCATTTATATTATTTGTTGATATTAATATCAGGAAGAATAAAAGTATTTGTTGCATTATTCTCTGGAAAGCTTTGTCAATTGTTTCCTGAATTTTGAAATAAGTACTGGGAGAAACTACAAAAGTAGAGACCAGCGGCGGGGCCAGATCTAAATTTGATGTGGGCAAGATAAACTTAGCGAAGCCTTTTGGTGGCGCAAGACACATTTTATTAAAAAAAAATTAAGAAACTGTCAAATTCTTATTCACAAAAATGCATATATCTTCACTTTAACTAACACTATTAAATAATAACTAGAGACCAAACTTTTAGGTCGTATATTATTCTTATTCTCTCATGAGAGGTACTTAAAAACGTCCAATAAAATTAAATAAAACATTAAAATTAAAATCATTATCCTGAGTTTTGTAAAAAATTAAATAAATTATTAGCTGTCTTTCACCTTATTTTGAATCGTTCAGATTTAATATTAATACTTTGTTCATCCGATTTACTGGCTTGCCATAAACTCTGTAGAACAATAAATTATTTTTTAAAACTTGAAATACATTTAATTATTATTTGATTCAGTCACTGAGAATGCCTTTCATTCAAATATTTTAACTTTCCGCATATTTTCTTATTAATTTATTATTACACTGTTTCGGTTTACCTGAAAGGGCAGCGTTTTGATCTCCACAGCAGCTAAGTTGCTGACTCAGCTTATTCGTAGCACAGACAGATAGCTTATGGTGCTATGTTTTAATAGTTCGCATTTTAAAGTTCGCTATGTTACCCGTTCAGGAACACCATTCACTGAAAGTCCACGTAAAGGGTCATCAATTCAGCTGCTCCGGTTATCTGAATGCGGCCTTTGTAAGTCACATTGACGGTATAATAACGACAATTTATTATTTATTTATTTTAGGCAACGATAGCAAAAAGAATCCCGTTTAAATAATAAACATTTGTTTATTTAGGTGATAAAAGGGCAAATTAGATTAAAAAAAAAAGTTACTTAATTTGTAAGTATTCTTCACTTATTTTTAGGGAAGCAAAATTTTGTAGCTCTTTTTCGACATCTACGGTCCTTGACGTGTTCCGCATTCAATTAGTTTGATTATTTTGAAATACCTGTGAATGTGGCATTTTCCTGAAGATGAATCATACGTCTTTTAAATTTATGGTCACTATTCAACTATCGTAGATATCGTAGGTGTCCATTCATAATATTCCATCATGATTCCAAGTCCCTACATTGATTTATAATGCTTAATGAACGAACCACTTTGATAACATCGAAGTATCTGGATTGTTGAGTGTGAATGCGGCGAAAGTTGAAGCCGCAGGAACAGCTGTTTTTCTTACCTATTTGTGCACGCAGATAAGTTAAAAAACGCAAGAAATCGTGAAGCGCATGTATCAGTTAGACATGTATTCATAATCTTTCGAAAGTTTTCACTCTAAACCTGAACTCATTGCTAAGCGATTTTTCATCGCCGCGTTACTGGACTGTTATTTAATTGATTCGTTTAATTAAAGAAATTATATACTTTTAAGTTCAGCCAATAGAATCGCGAAGAACTTTAACGCCAACGCAAAACGCCTCAAGCCAGATTTATTGCTAGGCGTTTTGCGTTAGCGTTAAAATTCTACGCGATTCTATTGGCCCAATTTAAAAGTGTCTAGTTTGTTTAATTAAACGAACCAATCAAATAGCTATACCGCAACGCGGCGATGAAAAATCGCCTAACAATGAATCCAGCTTAACAATGAATCTAGCTTAACTCATGGTCTTTACCAATTGCTCCCTCGCTAACTCATTATCCTTACCACTTGCGGTACTTTGATAGATCTAAGGACTTTATGCAAGAGGAGTAAGTGGCACCAATGGAGAATCTATGATGATAGAATGATATCTAGCAGGTCATGGTTTAGATATATTCTCTATTTCCAGGCCTGCTTTATTAACATAAAATTAAAAAAAAAAAAAAACAAACTATATTTTTGACGTCTTTCAGTTTTCGCGAAGATGAATATTAAAAAGCCGTTATAGATTTCAGCAGCTACTATAACTATGAATCGGTCAACAACTCATCAATGGTCGATACAAGTTTTCATTTTCATACAACTAATTGTCTCAGTGTTCATCGCGGAAGGTGGCCACGAGTGTCTCACCGATAAACAAGACCGCTTGCAAGACTGCTTCAATAAATCAATGAAGAACATAATACCCAATGATTTCTCACTGGAAAATCTCTCTCTCTTGATGATAGGCGAAAGCGAATGCAAGTAAGTCGAACGGTTTAATTTAGTTTTTGAGATGGATTTTAACTTCTCTTTGATCATTTTCAGCGAGTTTACGACTTTACAACATTGTTTAGTCAAACAGCTGGAAACATGCAAGGACAACACCTCTGCGAATTTAATGAAATCCCTCTTCAAGTTCATCCGCAAAACCCTGCCGTGTTCGACTGAGCGGCAGGCTCTCCCAATGGGTGATGGTGGCCCTCGTAAGGGTAAGTTCATAACGGAGCTGTGATGATAGATGACTTTTTCTGCTCGCAGAAGAATAGTCCGTTTAATTCTCATTGCTTACATAAGCGCCACTTATATTCGAAACTCGGATATGAACAAAAGCATTTGAATACGTGTTTCTTTGTTCAAAATCTCATGACAGCTCCGTTGTGAATTTACCCTAAGTTTGGTAATAAACAACGATGTTAAAATGTAATAGACTCCGGTACTGAATGCAATTTGTAAGTCGGTATTTTTGAAAGCAACAACGATATAGGCGACACAAGAGGGGGTACCCCCTTGTGCTAGGGATTCCGATTATTTGTCAATCTTTGTTCAATCTTTGAATCGATTCAGATCTTGTATGTTAATTATCGATTCGAATAAAAATCGTGCAAAAAAGAATCGATTTATCCAAGGTCGATTTATACAAGGTGAAAGGTGAAAGCTCATAATTTTAAGAAAAAAGAAATCGTTGTTCCGATTTTATTGATTTTTAATGAAGTAGGTAGAAGACTTCAAAGTTCTGATTCTAATTATTTTAATGTTTCAAAATCATATATATAAATTGCCGCTTCACTGCATGCTTTACAACGACGAGGTAGAGTTTTTCACCGAACACAGAGGTGCAAACTCATTTATTTGTTCTTTTACACCTTCACAGTATACACTGTGTCCACATTTCGATGCTCACCATTGGCATCTCGGTTATTAGAAGACATAGAGCAACGGTTAAATGGGGAATGTTTTGCAGAATTCAATGCTCGCAACAAATCTCATTTCAAATTCACCATAACTTTTTTAAATTTTAAGATAATTTAAGAAAACCAAAATTTGACGATTTCAACATTCCTCAATAACTCGATAACACCTCATTGTGACCTCTTCTGAACTTTTATATTGTTCAGACACTTTTCTAAGACAAAGTTTTTGATGCAAAATGAAACCTCCGATTGCCATTTGTTTTCAAGTTATTAGGGCTAACTTTTGTTTTTCATATGGCACCCATATTAGGTTTTTAGTTAGTTAGATAGTCTTTAAAAAGAGCTTTTCAACGATGTATAACATACCCTAAAAATTCTTATTTTTAGGGGAGATATTAACAAAAACGTAAATTAATGCCTTTTCAAATTAGTAGGCTATGAAATTAAGCACTCGATACTGTAAAATAACGAAACGATATTGACGTAACAGATATTTGGAACTACTAACAAACGAAAAAAAACTGCTTCGAGACAAATTATTAATCCTGACAACATGCCGCAAAACATTTGGTTCCAGCAGGATGGTTACCTGGCCCATAACACTCGTGACGTACATTTTTTGAGAGAAAACTTTAATGAGAGTGCGTTCAAATAATGGACCAGTACAATGGTTTGCGAGATCACCCAACCTTACTCCCCTTGACTGTCATTTATGGGGTACCACTAAAAAAGAAGTATTTAATTTTACACCGCCATTGAAGATGAAGTATTTAATTTTGCACCGCCAAAAACTCAGGGAATTTTATAACAAAGAATGCTGGATATGCTAAGATTATTAAACGAAAACACACTTTGTAGTGTCTGAAACTCTGTTAGAATAAGGTGCCAAAAGTGTGTGGAACAGAATGGTTGTAATATTGAACAGTTTCTTTAAGTCAACCTCAACATTTAGTACGCTTTCTTTACTTTTTTTCTTTTATGACTTTTATTATCATTTCAGAGCCTACTAATTTCATAAGGGTTCAGTTTATGTTTTTGTTAATATCTCCCCTAAAAATAAAAATTTTTCCGGTATGTTATACATCGTTGAAAAGCTCTTTTTAGAGACTATCTAACTAATCAAAAACCTAATATGAGTGCCATAAGAAAAACAAAAGTTAGCTCTAATAACTTGAAAACAAATGACAATCGGAGGTTTCTGCTTGCATCAAAAACTTTGTCTTAAAAAAGTGTCTGAACAATGTAAAAGTTTAGAAGAGGTCACATCAGGTGTTATCGAGTTATTGAGGAATATTGAAATCGTCAAATTTTGGTTTCCTTAAATTATCTTAAAATTTAAAAAAGTTATGGTGAATTTGAAATGAGATTTGTTGCGAGCATTGAATTCTGCAAAACATTTCCCATTTAACCGTTGCTCTGTGTCTTCTAATAACCGAGATGCCAATGGTGAGCATCGAAATGTGGACAGAGTGTATAGTACCGAGTGATCAATGGAATTCATAATTAGAGAAGGCTGTGGTTGGTGCTATTTTATGCTGCCTGGTTAGATACAATGAGGCATAAATAATAAGTTGACAGTTGTTATATTTGAGGTTATGCTAGTGTTTTATACAATCTTTATTTTGTTATTTTATTTTGTACGGATGCTGGTTTAAACCCTTTTTTTGGAATATTAGGGTCAGGGAGGGGGTCCACAAGACAAATCCGTTTATTATCAGTCGTACAGTGATGTTATGTTCTAGGAATTTCACATTTTTTTTTTAATCTTCTACTTCTCTTTAGTTTCTATTATTTTTTGTCGAGTATAAAAATCAATCAAAATTAAGCCCAGCCAATCTCAAAGTCAACCCAAACAAGAAAAAATTAAAGCTTGACATTTTTAAAAAATCAACGAAAATTAGGATCAATCCATGAACGATCAACTCTAACTTCCAGGGAAAAATTTATTAAGATTAAGTCCCCGAATCGTCGATATTCTTTTGCTTCTTGTTCGTTACGTCCTGCGTATTTCGATAATTTTTTTTTCAGACTTTTGGACTGAGTTGCACCGATATCTGAAATTAAATGTTTTAATCCACGTTAGTTAATCTGTGATTAAAATTTAATTTATATTAAAACATCACCGACGCAATAGAATTAAACAATAGAACGCAAATTGTAACTAATTTATCATCTTATTTTTTTAGAAGAAATTGCTTGTATAGGGTGACTACGCGAGAATTCCCATCCCATTCTAACTTCTTTATTTTTGATTTTAGGAAGAAGTCTTTATCATAAAACTTATATAGAATGATTCAAAGTTTTTGCTGATGTTTACAGAAAAACAAACGAACATCTCATAACTGAGACATAAGTTGAAATTTAAATTTTTTAAACGGAACACTTTGTATTTTTATACTTATTCAAAATCTGAAATAGTAGTCGCCTCTCTCTTTCTTATTTTTTAAAACTTTTCTCAATTAAAACCTAACATTTTTTCTCTAAGAGACGATGACTCACATTTTATGCCGCGGGTTTCCAACGGGATTGGTATCGACCCCTTGGAGGTCGATGGAAGACTTGAAAGCGGTCGATGAACCTTTATTAGGGGTGCGCTAGGGGTCTTTCAGGGTGTCGGAGTTGTTAAGTCTTCTCTATTGAAAGTCTTGCTGAATAGTTTATAAAAAAGTAAAAAAATTACAAAACTTTGTTGCAATGTCAGGTCAAAAAGCGATCGTAGGATGTCGCTGTTTCATATATTCACCACTAAAAAAAAATTATGTATAATATCAAATGAATTTGAATTAGCTCGAATAAAAGAGGAAAAAAGAAGACGTCCAATTGATTATCAAAATCAAAACACTCCTAAAATACAAATAAAATCGAACAAAACAAAAACGAAAGACGATCGTCAAACAAGTCAGGAAGAAAATAAAAACTGCGAAGCTTGTTAAGTCAAATCGACTATCATCAGAATCAAAAATTTAATTCAATTTAATAATTAAAAAATAAAATAAATTTCGCCAAAAATGTCGATCAATTGGCGGAATTAAAATGTAAAATAAATTCACACTCAATAAACGAAAACTAAAACAAATCAGCGAAAAAATAATCGTAAAAGGTCATATTGAAAATTAAATAAAATAAATTCGAATAAGGAATTAAAAAAAGATGATCGTTGATGAGACTAAACGAAAAATTCTTCATGTAAAATTAATATAAAATCAAATAGACCTTGACATTGGCGAATTTTTAATTGAGTTTGATTAAAAGAGAATCAAACTAAAATCGAATCAAGAAAAGAGATAAATCTGCATGAAACAGTATTAATACATCTACACTTGTGTGTTTTTTTTTTTTTTTTAATATTTAAATCTGAATGGGGTCGACGGAAATTCGGAAATTTTTATTTTCTTGTAAGGGGTGAGTGGTTAAAAAAAAAAAAAGGTTGGAAACCCCTGCTTTATACGCACGTGTCAGAACTTATACTGTTTAATACGAACTTTTCGTTTTATTTAAAAATTATTTAGAGATTGTTATCGGAATTTAATTTGGGATCCAAATGTTTACAGATATACGGGGTGTTCCATTTCAGAGAACAAAATGTCAGTTTATATCTCGGTTATTCCATGTGCATTTTTTATTCGGCAAACATCAGTAAGAAACTTTTAATCAGCCTGTATAAGTTTTATATCAAACATTTCTTTCTGATAAAAAAAAGTTGTAGGGGTTGGGAATTCTCGCGTAGTCAGCCCGCACGTACAGTTGCAAGCAATAAATTGTGACAGCGACAACCAAAATTTAATACTCGCGACTGTACATACATACATACATATACGGTGAGTGGGGCAGAAATGCATTTGAACAATTGGATAGACTAGAAATTCACAACTTAGAGTATCTTGAAGGCCTCTGAACCCTTTGTCCACCACTTCAAAAATTCTTCTTTCTTGTCGATGTCTACACTTTGCTTGCAAAAGAATAGCAACAGTGTCTTTGAGGAGGTCTTTTTGTAAGAAATCCAGACTATTCGCGAAAATCAGTAACCAATAGGTGGCGCTATTATAAGGAAAACTATAGAGACCCTTTCATAAGAGTCTGGCAGAATGGTGTGCATTTTTAATTGGTTTCAGCAACATGTACTTCAGCCAATCATAAGGAGGAATGAAAGTGCGGTTTGGCGCTAACACTTCAATTTGACATTGGAAATAAGCAAGTAAGATTGGGTAATATTGTCAACTTGACACTTACGGGATTTTTTTTTGCGGAAATGTGACTTTGAAAGAGCGAGCAAGGTTAAAAAGTATTGCCAATTTGACACTGACGGGACTTCTTTTGCTGATAGACGACCGATTCTGCCAGACTCTTAACATGAGGGTCTCTAGAAAACTAGGGGGTCTTAATATTATTCTACATCATTCAGTTTAACCTGTTGTATTCGATTCATCGATGTTTCTGTTGATTTTATTATTGTGTGTACGTTATGCTAAAAGTATGGAAACTTCACAAACAAACAATTCAAATGAATGATTTTTTGTAGGTTAAAAAAATGTCATTCCAGTGTTTTCCTTATCATAGAGCCTTTCAAAAAATTTCCGCTAGGTGTCGTTCACTTCGTGATTTGCTTAGAGATTTTCTGGAATAAAAAAGAAATATGAAATATGCGTTGCGGTAGGATCGCAAATCAGAAATTTTACAATTTTCAATCGATACCCGATTTTCTTACGTATTTTGTTTTCAGAACAATACTTCTCAGACTACGTCAGAGACAAAAGACAACTGGGAAAATTCGTAATAGATGAAATATTAGATGAAACTGAAGATGCCATGGATTTGCTATTATCCAAACTAAACTACAAGTGCGAAAGGAATTCCGAGCACCGAAATTTTACGTTAAATGTTAGTTTCGATTGCAGTGGATTTCCTGAGTAACCGCTGCACAGCTGTTTCGAGCCTATTTGGGACCTCCTCAGCAAGGGAATAGCTCAAGAACTCTACTGCAATTTAACCTAAATCGAGTACACGTGTTGATAACAACTGTTATTACAGGATTCCCTCCGCTATTACTTGAGAATGGCTAAAGTTTCTGTCGGTAAAAAGGACTGCGATACTAGGCATTTTGAGGCGATAAAGACCCATGAGAAGTTCTTACTCGATCTTAAATGGTGTTTAACCGACAAGGAAGATTTTCTTCCCGGGTTCCTGAGAGATGCTGTCAATTCTACCGCAGATTATCTATGCAAGAACCTAGGGCAGCCGATGAACAGTTAGTCAGCTTCACACAAAATGAAACAATCGCTTACTTAAACGTGCCAAAATAGGTTTTAGCAATTCCAGGGGATTACAGTGCTCCCAGGCTCCTCTGATTCGTTGTTTGGATTCAATGACTGGAAACAAAATCGTGGCTGGGGAAGTTATATTCGAGAAGTCAACAGTGTGCAAGTAACTAATTTGTTTTTAGTTGTGTTGTAAATGTAGACTATCGTTTAATTTTTTTTTTTTTTAGGTGTTTGCAAAGTGCACATGATTGCATAATTTTGCACTGCCCCATGGAAAACATTGTTAACAATATGACAGATGGTGTCTTTAAAGCGCTGCAAGCACCTTGCTCAGGCTCTTCGTTATTCTTAAACAATGCTTTGTTGGCTGTGTTAATTTTGTTTTACTTCAGAAAATTATGGTGTTAAAGTAGATAATTCTGTTTAATAAATTCTTCGCAGACATTTTGAGTACTGTAGATATGTAAACCTAAAAAGAGCATTCCTGATAGGAACGTAAGCGAATTTCCCCTCTTCATCCAAAGATATTAATTCCTACTGAAAAATTTTAAACAATTACATTTAATTACTTATTTCAAACGAAACGGAGACGGAAAATATTTATTTTGGAAAATGTCGACTGCATAAAGAGATACCGATCAGTAATTATGCAATACTTCTCGGCGCTTACTTAGATTGGACACACCATGAAATATGTATGTAAAAAATTAAACAGACTTAAACTAATCGCTGAGTTCTTTTGGGGAAAAACTTGTCAAGTTTTTGGTCAAAAACTCCTAAAAAGGAAACCGCAGAAACACAAAAAGCTAGATTAATATTTTTCCCCTTACTTTTTTTCGTTCTTGTGCAGACAGAGAACGCTTTTCTTTTCTCGGTGAAACAGAACGCAAAACGAAACCGGCTTGCAATTTGTGCATTGCGTTTTGTTGAATTAAAAACAGATAAGCTCTGCCAAAAAAAATAGTAAAATAAAATAATTTAAGTAAGCTACACAACGTTTCTTTTTTTTAGAAAATTAGAGAAAATGCTTTATCTGTTTTCCACACAATAAAAGCGAAATAGAAAAAAAACCGTCTGCGTTTTGTGCGTTGTATTTAAGCCACGTTCGTTTTCTTTATGTAGTAAGAGAACTCTTATTTGTTTTCTAAAAAAAAAGAACCTTAGAAACGCTTTGCGTCGTGTTCCCTGGTCCGTTCTGTGTCACGGAGAAAACGTAAGCGTTCTCTCTCTCTTGCCAAAAGAACGCCGCGTAGCTTATACTTGTTTATTTGTTTCTTCAAATATTTATTTGTTCTATTTTTATACTTATTGAATTAACGAAAAATAAATGATAAATAATCTGAAAATAAATAAAAGATATTAAAAACCAATAAGTAAATTAAATTAAAATAAGAAAACGATCGAAAACGAAACGCGATGAAAAGTACCGAGAAAAAAACACGAAAAAGTAAAAAATAAAAAACAATACCGTAATAAACACGCAGGAAAAATGAATTTGGAAATAACACATTTAATCGTTTATTATTATTTATTTATTGAGTAGGAAAACAAAAAATAACCCGGCAAAAATAAAATAAAAGAGGCTGCGTATTAAAATGTAAAATGGAAATCTTATTTTTACTTATTTCTTGATATCTTCATACTTTATTGCTTATTAAATGTGAACTCAGCAGATTTTGGCTTTCTTTTACGTTTTTGTTAACAGGCTTTGATAAAAATTTATTGATTGTTGAAAACTTAACGAAAAAATTACGAAGTGGCGAATTTCTTTAAAGAAAATTAGAAAAGCAACAAAAAAAAGAAAATACCCCAACCTGTATATGAAAGTAAAACTAAGGATAAATTAAATGTTTAAAGAAAAAAATTAACGAGGAACGAAAAGCGACCGCTTCAAAACTAAAGCAAAATTATAAGGCGATAAAAAATCTATTCAAATAAAAAAATTAAGAAAAAATAACATAAGCACATGAAAAAATGTAAATGTTAATATTTTAAATAGAGAGTAATGATCTGAGAGAAAACTAAAGAAGAACTGAACATTTATAAAGAAGTTTAGTTATACAGTATGTCCCCGGATGGACCTAACTATACCTATGACCTTCCTTATTTCGAATTTTAAGAAGAAAAGTCATTCTTCATAAAAAGTTTCGCTTCTTCTAGCGAGTCCTAAGCAGCTACAAAACTTTCGAAATAACATATTACACGGTGGTTGGAAATCGAGACAACATGAAATTTGGTTAAGATACCTTTTATTTGAAAGGAAAGTAAAAATATTGTTGGAAAAAGATGTTTATAATCTCAAAAGAAGCTCAAATATCTGATGTGTACATTGAATCACAAAGTTGTTGTTTTTTGACTTCGTTATTAAAAGAAAACATTTTTCAAACATTGACTGAAAATCGCATCGTCCGCAAATTTGTTGACGCTAACTAACTAACTCGAGTTAAATTTCAGTCAGTTACATATGTTGTCATATATAACTTCGATAATCACGTTGGCTAATTCATATCTGTGTATTACTTATTAAATTATAATGAAGACAAAAAAATCAATTTTCAGATACAACATTCAGATTAGATATTTCAACTTGTTTTGACATTACAAACATCTTTTCCCAGTAATACTTTTACTTTCCTCTCAAATAATACTATTAACCACGTTTCACGTTGTCTCGATTTCTTTCTAACCATCTTGTATGTTATTTTGAGACTTTGGTAGTTGCTGAGGACTCGCTAAAAGAAGCAATTTTTTTTATAAAGTATGACTTTTCCTCCTAAAATTCGACATAAGGACATTTACAGGTATAGTTAGGTTCATCCGCGGACACGCTGTATATGTATACTGTATGCAAGGTTTACCATTAAGGTATGATAAATTTTCGTTGTGTTTACTCATATTAAATGCATTAGTTAAATCCTTTTTTCGTATAATAGGGGATAAAATTTGTGAATATGTTCTTCTAAATGAAGATGGAGTTGAAGAAGGAAAATTGCTAGCATTTCTCTCCAAGTGTGAAAAAATCATGAGAATTAGTCATGAAGTATCACACATTGACAAGAAACTAAATTATTTGGAATGAAGTCCAGAAGTTTATGTAGTAGAATTAATATTTTTATGTTGTAAATAAATATTAAAGGGCCTAGAGACTGACTTATTATTGCATTTATATTATTTGTTGATATTAATATCAGGAAGAATAAAAGTATTTGTTGCATTATTCTCTGGAAAGCTTTGTCAATTGTTTTCTGAATTTTGAAATAAGTACTGGGAGAAACTACAAAAGTAGAGACCAGCGGCGGGGCCAGATCTAAATTTGACGTGGGCAAGATAAACTTAGCGAGGCCTTTTGGTGGCGCAAGACACATTTTATTAAAAAAAAATTAAGAAACTGTCAAATTCTTATTCACAAAAATGCATATATCTTCACTTTAACTAACACTATTAAATAATAACTAGAAACCAAACTTTTAGGTCGTATATTATTCTTATTCTCTCATGAGAGGTACTTAAATACGTCCAATAAAATTAAATAAAACATTAAAATTAAAATCATTATCCTGAGTTTTGTAAAAAATTAAATAAATTATTAGCTGTCTTTCACCTTATTTTGAATCGTTCAGATTTAATATTAATACTTTGTTCATCCGATTTACTGGCTTGCCATAAACTCTGTAGAACAATAAATTATTTTTTAAAACTTGAAATACATTTAATTATTATTTGATTGTCACTGAGAATGCCTTTGATTCAAATATTTTAACTTTCCGCATATTTTCTTATTAATTTATTATTACACTGTTTCGGTTTACCTGAAAGGGCAGCGTTTAGATCTCCACAGCAGCTAAGTTGCTGACTCAGCTTATTCGTAACACATACAGATAGCTTATGTTGCTATGTTTTAATAGTTCGCATTTTAAAGTTCGCTATGTTACCCATTCAGGAACACCATTCACTGAAAGTCCACGTAAAGGGTCATCAATTCAGCTGCTCCGGTTATCTGAATGCGGCCTTTGTAAGTCACATTGACGGTATAATAACGACAATTTATTATTTATTTATTTTAGGCAACGATAGCAAAAAGAATCCCGTTTAAATAATAAACATTTGTTTATTTAGGTGATAAAAGGGCAAATTAGATTAAAAAAAAAAGTTACTTAATTTGTAAGTATTCTTCACTTATTTTTAGGGAAGCAAAATTTTGTAGCTCTTTTTCGACATCTACGGTCCTTGACGTGTTCCGCATTCAATTAGTTTGATTATTTTGAAATACCTGTGAATGTGGCATTTTTCTGAAGGTGAATTTCAGTTCGTAGTAATCGATGCATACGTCTTTTAAATTTATAGTCACTATTCAACTATCGTAGATATCGAAGGTGTCCATTCATAATAGGAGGAGGAACAGCTGTTTTTCTTACCTATTTGTGCACGCAGATAAGTTAAAAAACGCAAGAAATCGTGAAGCGCATGTTTCAGTTAGACATGTATTCATAATCTTTCGAAAGTTTTCACTCTAAACCTGAACTCATTGCTAAGCGATTTTTCATCGCCGCGTTACTGGACTGTTATTTAATTGATTCGTTTAATTAAACAAATTATACAGGGAGATTCAGGCAACACTTTCATTAAAAGTTTACGGACTTCCTCTTTGAATTTCTGTTTCATGTTTTGCGGTAATAAGTTAGCGATAATGATCTATTAAAATATAATATTTCCAACTTTCGGACACTTACACTTGTACCGGAAGTTGCTGTCAACTTTCTTATTTTAAATGAAATACCCCATTTTTTATTGCATTTCTGAAATCTTCATGAAATTCTAAAAATATTTTGTGTAACATGTGATACAAGAAAAATTAGCCGTTTCAGAGATATTTCCATTTAAAAAAAAGTTCAAAGTTGCAGTACCTTGTTTATGATGCTGCCATCTTTGTGTAACAAAAGCTATAATTTCTATTTTTGGCCTGTAGTAGGCTGTGCTCATAAGCTTTCAGGTCATACCTAATTTTACACAAAATCGTTTACGGGCTGGTTGAAAACTAACTTCTATTCGAACTGATTTCAACTGTCAAAAAGTCATGTTTTTTAAGTAGAACACCCAGTATTTTTTTATTCCATAAGAATCAGAATTAAATGTTCTTTCGAACTGTATTAGCATTCCCTATACCCATCTCTTACCTTTCTTTTTCTATTCATGATTTTCTCTTTGACACATCAATTTCTTCACTTTTCAGTATTATTCCTAAATAGTGTGCTATGAAAATATAACAAACAGGTTTTTTAAATTAATTTCTGACTGTAATTTCAATTTCATTTTAAAAACCGACAAATAATATTTAAATGTACATCTATCATCTGTACTTTTTATTTACATATGTCGCATGTATTAGAATTCTTGGTATGACTATTTACACATTTATAAGGAGAAATTTAGACTTAAATACATAATTTTATGAAAAGTAATAAATAAATCAGAAATATTAAAAATAACACACAAATTGTTGGTTATAATATTGGTTCTAAGTTGTCCTCGGCTATTATTTATTAGTAATAACTTTCTACTGTATCTAAGTAATAACGTATTTTCCACGATATAACAACTTTTTTTATTAACTTCTTGAATTGTCGATTTTTTATCATCAAATACATTTAATATGTCTGTATTTGATTATTCATTTTTTGGTTCTTTGTAGCGATTAAATTGTTTTTTTTTTATTCCTATGATTTCAAAAATTATAATTCCTCTAGTTTTCATAGCCCACTATTTAAAAATAATACCGAAAAGGGAGAAAAAATTACGTGCTAAAAAGAAATCATCGATAACGAGTGAACTATAAGAGATAGGTATAGGGAATGCTAATACATGACGAAAGAACATTTAATCCTGAGTCACATGGTATAAAAATATACTAGGCGTTCCATTGAAAAAACATGACTTCGACAGTTGAAATTAGTTCGAATAGAAGTTACTTTTCAACCAGCCTGTAAGTAATCAAGTGCAAAACTGAACATGATCTGAAAGCATGTTACTGTAGCCTACTACAGGCCAAAAATGGTCATCATGGTTTTTGATGCACAAAGCTGGCAGTATCATAACCAAGGTTCTGCAAGTCTGAGTTATTTTTAAAGAATGAAAATATCTGGGAAACGGTTAACTTTTCTTGTATCACATGTTGCACAAAATATTCTTAGAATTTTATGAAGATTTCAAAAAAGCATTAAAAATTGGGTTATTCCATTTAATATAAGAAAGTTGACACCAGCTTCCGGTATAAGCGGAAGTGTCCGAAAGTTGAAAATATTATATTTTGATAGATCCACATCGTTAACTTATAACTGCAAAATAAGAAACAGAAATTCAAAGGAGAAGTCCGTAAACTTTTAATGAAAGAGTTGCCTGAATCTCCCTGTATACTTTTAAGTTCAGCCAATAGAATCGCGAAGAACTTTAACGCCAACGCAAAACGCCTCAAGCCAGATTCATTGCTAGGCGTTTTGCGTTAGCGTTAAAATTCTACGCGATTCTATTGGCCCAATTTAAAAGTGTATAGTTTGTTTAATTAAACGAACCAATCAAATAGCTATACCGCAACGCGGCGATGAAAAATCGCCTAGCAATGAATCCAGCTTAACAATGAATCTAGCTTAACTCATGGTCTTTACCAACTGCTCCCTCGCTAACTCATTATCCTTACCACTTGCGGTACTTTGATAGATCTAAGGACTTTATACAAGAGGAGTAAGTGGCACCAATGGAGAATCTATGATGATAGAATGATATCTAGCAGGTCATGGTTTAGATATATTCTCTATTTCCAGGCCTGCTTTATTAACATAAAATTAAAAAAAAAAACAAACTATATTTTTGACGTCTATTAGTTTTCGCGAAGATGAATATTAAAAAGCCGTTATAGATTTCAGCAGCTACTATAACTATGAATTGGTCAAGAAGCGATCAGTGGTCGATACAATTTTTCATTTTCATACAATTAATTGTCTCAGTGTTCATTGCGGAAGGTGGCCAAGAGTGTCTAACCGATAAACGAGATGGCCTGCAAGACTGCTTCGACAAATCCATGAAGAACATAATTCCCAACGATTTCTCACCGAAAAATCTCCCCCTCCTGGTAATTGGTGAAAGCGAATGCAAGTAAGTCAAACGATTTAATTTAGCTTTAGAGGTGGATTTTAACTTTTGTTCCATCATTTCCAGCGAATTTACCACTTTACAACATTGCTTCGTGAAAGAGTTGGAAACATGTGAGGACACGACCCCAGCGAATCTAATGGAAGCCCTCTTCAAGTTCATCCGCAAAACCCTGCCGTGTTCGACTAAGCGGCAGGCTCTCCCAATGGATGATGGTGGTCCTCGTAAAGGTAAGTTCATAACGGAGCTGTGATGATAGATGGCTTTTTCTGCTCGCAGAAGAACAGTCCGTTTAATTCTCACTCCTTATATAAGCGCCACTTATACTCGAAACTCGGATATGAACAAAAGCTTTTGAGTACGTGTTTCTTTGTTCAAAATCTCATCACAGCTTCGTTGTGAATTTACCCCAAGTTTGGTAATAAACAACGATGTTAAAATGTAATAGACTCCGGTACTGAATGCAATTTGTAAGTCGGTATTTTGAAGGCAGAAACGATATAGGCGACACAAGAGGCGGTACTCCCTTGTGCTAGGGATTCCGATTGTTTGTCAATCTTTGTTCAATCTTTGAATCGATTCAGATCGTGTATGTTAAATATCGATTTATCCAAGGTCGATTTATACAAGTTGATTTATTAGCTCACTGACAACCTTTGCTGCCATAGGAAAGCACATAATTTAAAAAAAAAGAAATCGTTGTTCCGATTTTATTCATTTTTAATGAAGTAGGTAGAAGACTTCAAAGTTCTGATTCTAATTATTTTAATGTTTCAAAATCATATATATAAATTGCCCAAAATTCTAAATCATGTCCCCTTCCCGCTTCACTGCATGCTTTACAACGACGAACTAGAGTTTTTCACCGAACAGAGAGGTGCAAACTCATTTATTTGTTCTTTTACACCTTCACAGTAGAAAGTATTAAAAGTATACATAACTGCAATATACAGGGTAGAACAAAAGTATGGAACCGGCTTAATATTTCGAAAACTGTTTGACGTATCTGTTTGAAATTTGGTATATCATTTAGAGTAAATAAGACCTACTTTACCAATTTGTCTCGATTGTTTATCTGCTCTGCTGATTTCTTTCCTGTATTTAATAGCTCGTTGAATTCTCTAAACGACTACATAAAAATATTTATCTATTACATAAGAAGATTTTCGGGAAAAAAAGCGTTTGAATGAAAAAGTTAGGAAAAATGGTTTATTGTCTGATATTCGACAAAAATTCTAGTTTTAACAAAAAACTGGAAGACCACAAGATTATGGGCTGTTTTTAAGACAGCCCTAAAGAAAATTTTAATAGGAATTGCCTTAAAAACATGAAAACAAATACCAAATATCAGCGTAAAACCATTTTTTTCTAACTTTTTCCTTCAAACATTATTTTCTCGAAAATTTTCTTATGCAATAAATAAATATTTTTATGTTATGTATAACTATTAAATAGAGGAAAAGAATCAACAGGTTGTCATTAAAAAAAAATCAGGTAGGCATTGGATCTCAGAAACAGGGGCAGATAAACAATTGAAACAAATTGGTAATGTAGATCATATTGGCTCTGAATCACACAGCAAATTTCAAATAATTACGTCAAACAGTTTTGGGAATATTAAGCCGGTTCCATACTTTTACCCTTCCCTGTATACATAATATTCATACATACGGTGATGTTATGTTCTACGAATTTCACCTTTTTTTTTGAATCTTCTACTCTTCTTTAATTTCTATTATTTTTTGTCGACTATAAAAGTCAATCAAACTCAAGCCCAGCCAATCTCAAAGTCAACCCAAACAAGAAAAAATGAAAGCCTGACATTTCTAAAAAATCAACGAAAATTAGGATCAATCGATTATTAAAATTAAGCCCCCAAATCGTCGATATCTTTTTGTTTCTCGTTCATTATATTTTTTTTTTTTTTGTTTCAGTCCTCTCTTTTGTTTTCCGTGTTCTTCATTTGGTCGATTTCTACTTTTGGTAACAGCATTTTATTTAAGACAATCAAACGAATGATTCTCTTTCTTAAAGTGATGTGGCCTATCATACGGCAGATCTTGTCGGTGAGCTAATAAACCACCCTGTATTTTTTAGCAATTTCAATCTTTAGTCTTTCACGCGATAGTCTATTTCTATTTTTCGCTTCCCCAACCCAAATAAAAAAAAAACTTGAACATTATTTTCGATTCGATTTTGTAAAAAATAAAATCGATTCAATAAGATCGAGTCGAGACAAAAAAAAGGTCGAAAAAGTAATCTATACTTTTAACTGAAACAATCGATTTTTGAATCGGCATCCCTACCTTGTGCAGATAGTTAAGTGGTACGTAAAGTTGATAATAATCAACGATTTTAAAATGTAATAGACTCGGTGTCGAATGCAATTTGACGGTCGGTATTTTGAAGGCAACAACGATATTGGCGAGACGGGTAAGGTTCACTTTTACACGGATGGGGATAACATAAGGTTCAGTTTCGCAGTGAAATCCTGCTCCCCCTTGCACATCATACTTACAAACAAAATATCGGTGTTCTGCGTCTAGATCTTAGATGGTGGAGGGTAATAATCACATGGCGGATAGAAAAAACTGTAACAGTTTACTATTGCAACGAAGCGGTGCGATGTTATAAATAGATTGGGTACACGCCTTAACAGATTTGCTGACGCAACGCGTCGAGCTGATAGTGAACAATCGGTAAGCCAAAGAAGTAATGCATTCGTTTGGGACGGCATGATTCACAATAATGTCGCGGTTGACTGCAATGCTCGGACACGATGCGCACGAGAGAGTGTGCTACAGAGACGTGTCGTGTTTCTATTTAATTCAAATCAACTAAATTGTTGTTTCTAAATTCAAGAAAGAGCTATTATTAGTTTCTGGAATTATATTCGCGTTTTTACCGTGACGATATTAAACTGTTTGATTACAAATCACGTATAAGCGGGCGGAACATTTAACGCTTCGATTTAGACCCCCACGTCGAGTCGGACTGCCGCTGTCTCAAACTGGTTTCAAGCAGTTCACTTTCTTAGATCCTCTCTTTGATAATAAAAAAGGAAATTGAGAATTCAAAACAAGGTGCAAGTTTTAAATTTCTTTAGAAAGTCATCAGCGATACAAATTCAAAACGAAAACTACAAATAAAAAATTAGAAAGTCAACAACAATCGCAACGCATACGAAAAGAGATAAATAAAGACAGAAAGAAACAATCATTCAGATCGCATTCTCTTGACCAAAAGTGAAAACGATTTCAGTCGTTTTATACCACAGAAGGTAGGGTTCTGCTGAAAACGAATTTGTATTACAGGATGTTTGATTGAAATTGTTTTCACTTTTGGTCAAGAGATGTCACTAGGAATGATTCCTGATCTGCATTCCAGATTTTCAAATATAATTTTGCGATTTTACTTAGAACACCGGCTTCAAGATTGGACGCTGGTGTATTGGTGGTATTTCGACTAAATAAGTTTTTAATTCTACTAACTTCGCAATGCCTTCCATTTCTAAATTAATGGAAAATATGTCGCCACCTGACGATCAAGAATGAAAATTATTTCATTGTGATTTCAAATAGTAGGATGTCGTACTCACACATTGATATCCTCTGCAATAACTTTCTGCCTTTGCAATTATTTCAAGGAAATCGAAAATGAAGATGATGATGAAGAAGAAAGTTTAAAAAACTCAATGTATTATGGCGGATTATTATCTTATCTTAACTTTTTTTCTAAATTACATAAATGGAAAAAATAAAATCAAGGTGCGATGGGAATTATTTTGCCACTCAACTGTTTTCCTTCAGAAATAATACAAAAAAATATTTTAAATATTGTTTAATTAATTCTATTTTGATTCTTGTTTAATTAAATGTGAAAAATAGGCCACCGATATTACGTATTGCAAATGGGCGATAGATGATAGGTAATACAGATAGAAAGATAGTGAAAACAAAACCTATAATAATAACACAACAAAGAAGTTGCATATAAATGGAAATTTAACTCAAAATTAGCATATGTAGTACAATAAGGAGCGCAAAAAAATGATTTCGTTTAAAATACAAACTGTCGGTTTTGACTATTTTTAAAATTATTTTTAATAATGTATTGCATTGTAAGTGGAACACTTTAGAAAGAGCTAAAAATGAACTTTTTATTTACGTTATTTTGACGTTTCGCAAAACATTGCCTTTTTTGTTTGTTTTGTTTTGCGAAACGTCAAGGTAAGGTAAATAAAATTTACATTTTTAGTTCGTTCTAAAGTGTTTTCTTTTTCGTATCTTATCTGCAATTATCACGAGCAAAAACTGTAGGAAAATAAAAAGTAAGTGGAACGAAAACACAATTTACAACAGATCTCAAAGTTATTTAAACATAATTGTACCCTTTGTACACCACTTTCTTGTCGATGTTTAGACTTTGCTTAGAAAAAAATGGCAGCACTTGAGCAAGTCCTTTTGTAAGAGACGTACACTATTCGTGAAAATCAGTAAACCGTTAGGTGGCGCTTTTATTAAGAAAAAGTAGAGTCACTTAAAAGAAGAGTGTGGCCATACGTGAAGTCGATTTCTATTGGTTGCGAGCGATTTTCGACCCTATACACCAAAGTTGGTAACCATTTTTGTTCTAAATATGTTTCTGCGAGAGGTTATTCGAATTTAACTTAAATTGTGACGATTTCTAATTTGATTATTCAAGTGAGTACTTCTTGATATTGTTTGCGTTGTTGAGGTTATTATTCATTTAGGTATTTTTAAAACGGAAATAATCACATAACCACAATCTTGACTAATACTAATAACTACATATACTATAAATATGCTTCAAAATAAAGCTGTTATGTTTTCCTTTATTTAAATGCAGTGAAGGTAATCGTCACACGCATGAAATCACCATAAATAATGAATAACCATAAACGGACTGACGACGACTTAATTTTGAACTTCCCTCCCCAAGTTAGAGCAAAAATGGCGCCTGTATGGCCACACTCTCTTTTTAGGGCACTCTAAAAAAAAGAAGGATCTGTTATTAAGATGCAACCTGTTTTATTCGATCGATCGATGTTTTTATTGATTTTATTATTGCGTGTACGTTATGCTAAAACTGTGGAAACTAGAGTCTGTGGTTTTCAACGTGTACCTAAGGTACACTTGTACACGGACTCCGTATAATAATATTCGCGAATTAAATTCACGTGTAATTAAATGCACGTGTATTTTTACGGATCCGTTGGGTACGTTCAAATCAAGGTACGTTACCTAACAACTGATCGCGTGAACAGAAGACAGTCAAAAATGACAGTCAAAACCAACAGCAATAATTGACAACAGTTTTCGCTGCTGGAAACGAAGTTTTTCCAGTTGTATATTTCATTCTATTAATTAATCAATCAATTGCCTGCTTGACATACCTATCAAGAAAATATTAACGTGTAGTATAAATACATGTGTAAAACAAATACACGTGTAATATAAATACACGGGTACCCGTGTATTTAATATTACACGTATTAAAACTTGAATCCGTGTATTGCACACGTACACGTGTACTGACACATACGTAAAATAGAGACCTCTAGTGGAAACCTCACAGTATATTCAATTTAATGATTTTTCTAGGTTAACCAAATATCATTTCAATGTTTTCCTTATTATCAGTGGTGCACGAAAATATCAAGGTTAACGCAAGGCAAGGGCATAACGCGTGATCAGCTCGCCGCGCAGAGGTCATTTTAATTGTTCTAGGAAATAATAAATAGCAGCATCAAATGTTTTACTTTAAAATAATCGTAATTGTTTCCTCAAGTTGAACTAATTTAATTTAGAGACCTTGCTGCTGTTTTCTTTATTTAAAAGACTGAAAACTGAAAAACGTTACTGAATATCAACAGTAGGCGGTAACGAATCATTCATTAATTGTGGTTCCTTTCATTAACGGGTCTTGTGCATTGTGACAATGAAGATTTAGGAAGATCTGAAGAAAATAAAAGAGTGTTTAGTAAATTTCGCATGGTTTTCTCCCGTGAAACTTTCCTGGTATGTGATTTGCGATATTCTTTAAGATTCTTGTTCTGAGATTCTAATGCCTCCTCTGAAAACATTTCAATAGGGAGAGCCGCTGCCTTGATTATGTCAGAACCATATAGTACCAGGGGCAAAGCCGAACGTACATTTCAGCAGTATATTTTGTGTAATTAGATGCTTTCGTGTTGATCGTGTACCCACATGATATTGTCACCACCAATATTACATAAAAATGTCTTAAGAAATCATCATTAAGACCCGTTATAAAAGAAGCAAGAGAAAACTCGAGAGAAAATCTTCGGGCGTTGTTCCCATCATTGGTTGTTTCAATATCAGTCAGGACATTCATTTCAGTTTTTAATCTATTAATTATTTCTATCTTCCTTTTCTTGACCTCTTCTTTTTCACTGCACTAGTATACATGAGTTCTTGGTGTATTGACCATCAACATACCATGCTTCTTCTGGAGTGAATCTAATAGTTAATAAACTTGGTCGTTGTTATTTTAGTTGCTCTAGTGGGTGTATAGTCTGTTCTTTCTTGCACCATTTTAGCAGCATTTCGTCGTCCCGCATTTTCAAGACTTTTACGCGTCGCAAAAGCCAACTCTTGTTGCGAATAATTTTCCGATAAATGCGCAACTTTTTGTCTTTTACTATGGTTACTCAGTTCACTAAAATTTTTGTGCGGTCGACCTCTTTTAGCACTTGAAGTTTCTCCTGATATGGAAGCGGAGATATTTTCTTTAATTAATAACATATTCTCATCAAGCCGTTCGTGATGTCTTTTCTGGAACACTTTTAACATACGCTTACAATCCTTCCACATTTTAGCGACTTTGCTATTAAAGCTATCCACCATTCTTTTTAGTTTTGGAATATTTGTCCTTATTTTCCGTCTCCTCTAAATCAAGTTTATTTAAAACGTAGGTCAAAACCGAGATGTTCTTAAGTCTTGGTACACTTTGTTGACGCCAAATGTCGAACAATTCTCGCTTCGACATGAACATTGTTCCTAAACAAATAATTTATTTCAGGCGTTGGCAATTGTTGGCAGCTAATTCTATGTTTAATTTAAAGCTAAGGAAAATTTCTAATTAAAAAGTTATGAAACACTACGAACAAACACGAACGTAAATGTTGAAAGTCAAATTAATTTGTATTAAAACAAAGAAAATAACTCAATCGGAACTATGACATTTAACAGCATTTTGCTTTAAACCTCTTAAGAAAACAAAAGTAGTAATGATTTATAATTAAAGTACAAACCTTCAAAATAAATGTGTAACAGAAGAAACCAAGAAGGTATGTTTTAAAGCCTCAAATTAATGTTAATTGTAGGACGCATTTAACATAGCCCAAGTAAATAATCAAACGAACTTGCATGTGTCAAGTGTTGATTACGTAATTATTAAGCAATCCGTTTCCGATTTTCTTTTATTTTTTTCTAGATTTATTGTTACACTATTTCTCTTTAAAAAAAACTGATAAAGTAATGATATTAGTGATTGTAAATTATTGGTATTATTAATTCCTAGAATAATGAAAATGAGTTCTGTGCGCCGGCGCCCTAACCACAGACGTCACTTCCAGCATCAGAAACAGAAACAGACGTTTTACGTAACTAATAATAAATGTATAACATAAACAAGTGATTCAAGTAAATGTTAACCACTCCGCCACAATACACTAACCACGTCGGTTCTTAGATTTTCTATTTATGTTTTCTCTTGCCGGTCTCTGCTCATTACAGAGCCCTTCACACAACTTCTCCTAGGTGTCAGCCACTTCGTGATTTTATCGAATAAGAAGAAAATATGAAATTTGCCTTGCGGTACGATTGCAAATCAGAAAATTTACAATTTTATTTACAACCGAAACCCCATTTTCATACGTATTTTTATTTCAGCACGATACTCATTAAACTACATCAGAGACAAAAGGCAATCGAGAAAATACATAATAGACGAAATAATAGTCGAAACTGAACAAACCACGAAATTGCTGCTTCATAAATTAAAGACGAAATGCGACAGGCATACCCAGAGAGGTTGGATATTTCGTGAGGCAAACGTAAGTTCTTGTTGAGTTGGCGATTGCAGTGAATTTCCTGAGTAACAGCTGGACAGCTGTTTCGGCCCTATTTGAAGCCTTCTCAGCAAGGGAATAGCTCAAGAACTCCACTGCAATTTAACTTGAATCGAGTACACATCTTGACAACAAATGTTATGGCAGTGGACCTACCGAGATTTCGTGTCCTCTGCGGTGATTCCCTTCGAAGAAAAGACCTGCACAAGCAAGCATATCATCCCGACACTGAACCTTGATAAGTTCATAGTTGACATTGAATGGTGTTTAACTGACGAGGAAAACTTTCTCCTCCAGTTCCTAAGGGATGTGTGGAATTCTGTCCGGAATTATCTATGCAAGAACCTAGGGCAGCCGATGAACAGTTAGTCAGCTTCATACAAAATTAATCAATCGCTTACTTAAACGTGCCAAAATAGGTTTTAGCAATTCCAGGGGACTACAGTGCTCCCAGGCTCCTCTGAATCGTTGTTTGAATTCAATGAAAGGAAACAAAATCGAGAAAGGGGAAGTTATATTCGAGAAGTCAACAGTGTGCAAGTAAGTAATTTGTTTTTAGTTGTGTTGTAAATGTAGACTATCGTTTAATTTTTTTTTTTTAGGTGTTTGCAAAGTGCACATGATTGCATAATTTCGCACTGCTCCACGGATAACACGGTTACAAATATGACAAATGGTTTCTTTGAAGCGCTGCAAGCACCTTGCTCAGGCTCTTCGTTATTCTTAAACAATGCTTTGTTGGCTGTGTTAATTTTGTTTTACTTCAGAAAATTATGGTGTTAAAGTAGATAATGCTGTTTAATAAATTCTTCGTAGACATTTCGAGTACTGTAGATACTGTAACCCTAAAAGGAGCATCCCAGCGAGCGAATTGATTTCCCCGCTTCATCCAAAGATATTAATCCTACTGAAAAATTTTAAACATGAAGGTTTACGATGTCTTTTCATGTTTCTTCCTAATCAAAGACGTAAATTTAAAAATTATAATGGATGCAACGATTTCAAACGAAACTGAGACAGAATATATTTATTTTGGAAAATGTCGAGTTCATAAAGAAATACCTATCAGTAATTATACCAAAATTAAGATGGAAATCTTGATTGGACACATCAAGTAAATGAATTATGTAAAAAATGAAACAGTGTACCTACCTACAATATTTCCTTTTGGGCACAGGTGGAATAAGTAGACGAGTTAGCGTGCTACAAAAGCGCATTGTGCGTTTAATTTTAATCATAAGCTATTCTAAAGAAAATGGATTTAACCTCCTAACCACAAAAAGTTTGTTTAAAAACTAAATACGTATTTTGGCAGCTATTCTGCCATCTTCAGTAGATGTCTTCTTCTTGATCACAAGAGAAGTGACTGTGTCATGCCCATCGCTACCTTATAGTATACTAATTCGTTCCGCTCCCATGAAGCGTGCTGTCTAAAGCGAACGTCTCACCGGATTGCGTCAACCAAGTCAAGCATCACGGAACCTGCCGAAGGCCCATGATCGGTGTTCATTAAATCTCTCTTATTTTTGTATATGAAAACGGTTTCAAACCCGTCTAATTCCCTGTTGCTTGACGCTGCTTTTACTAACCTAAGATTGTTTAAATCTGTTTTATGACTGGTGTCAAAAACATGTTGGGCAACACTGGATTTTTCAATTCTACGGTACTTTAAATGAGCTAAGTGTTCTTTAAAACGTGTCAGTATATTTCTCTTTGTTTGCCCAATACGACTCAGCGTCGTAGATTCCCAAAGATGGCACTACTTTTTTTCTGCAACTCCCATCTTGATTGCGAAACACTCACTGTACAGTCTATTTCAGAAAGCGTTTACTTAACATCTAAATGATATTTCAGAAAGTTACCTCTGTGTAGGCTAGACACTCTAATCCGGCACTGATAGTTAATAAAGAATTTCGAGATTTCAGTTATATTTTTAACATCTTCAACTTGCGGAATGTGTGAGTAAGTACACTCAGGCTAGTAAACTTTTTCGACTGTCCCGCGAAGTAAGAATGAACTCTCCCGCCGTTGCCGGATCCAGAAAGGAAGTAGCGTGTTCGACGCTGGCACGCACACTCCCCTCACGGAGCGTTTTTATTGGCTTGTTATTGGTCAAGTCGCCGTGACGAAACGTGCAGCCAGTCGTAATAAATAAAATTCAGCCGGAGTGTGTTGATATGCATAAATAAGGGGGTCGGTTGGATCAATTTCTGGAATGTCCTCGAGGGGAAATGGGTCGGCGAAAATCTAGCTTTCGGAATCGACAAGGGGGGACGTCATAAAAGATTTTATCTCGACGGACGTGTGCGTAGGCTTAAATTAATCGTTCGGCCTTTTTCTTTGGAATAACGTGCAAGTTCTTGGTCAAAAACATAAAATTCTTAAAAAGGAAACCGCAGAAACACAAAAAGCTAGATTAATATTTTTTCCCTTACTTTTTTTCGTTCTTGTGCAGACAGAGAACGCTTTTCTCTTCTCGGTGAAACAGAACGCAAAACGAAACCGGCTTGCAATTTGTGCATTGCGTTTTGTTGAATTGAAAACAGATAAGCTCTGCCAAAAAAAAATAGTAAAATAAAATAATTTAAGTAAGCTACACAACGTTTCTTTTTTTAGAAAATTAGAGAAAATGCTTTATCTGTTTTCCACACAATAAAAGCGAAATAGAAAAAAAAACCGTCTGCGTTTTGTGCGTTGTATTTAGGCCACTTTGCGTTTTCTTTATGTAGTGAGAGAACTCTTATTTGTTTCCTAATAAAAAAAAATGCTTACAAACGTTTTGCGTCGCGTTCTTTGGTCCGTTCTTTGTCACTGAGAAAACGTAAGCGTTCTCTCTCTCTCTTGCCAAGAAAACGCCGCGTAGCTCATACTTGTTTATTTGTTAAAATATTTGTTTCTTCAAATATTTATTTGTTCTATTTTTATACCTATTGACTTAACGAAAAATAAATGATAAATAATCTTAAAATAAATAAAAGATATTAAAAGCCAATAAGTAAATTAAATTAAAATAAAAAAAACGATCGAAAACGAAACACGATGCAAAGTACTGAGAACAAAACACGAAAAAGTAAAAAATGAAAAACAATAACGTAATAAACACCCAGGCAAAATGAATTTCAAAACAAAAGACAACCCGGTAAAAATAAATTAAAAGAGGCTACGTATTAAAGTGTATAATGAAAATCTTATTTTTACTTATTTCTTGATATCTTCATATTTTATTGCTTATTAAATGTGAACTCAGCAGATTTTGGCTTTCTTTTACGTTTTTGTTAAGAGGCTTTGATAAAAATTTGTTGATTGTGAAAATTTAATGAGAAAATTACAAAGTGGCGAATTTCTTTAAAAAAAATTAGAAAAGCAACAAGAAAGAAAGAAAATATCCCAACCTAACTATTTAAAACGAAGTGTCACGAAGTATATGAAAGTAAAACTACGAATAAACTAGACGTTTAAAGAAAAAAATTAACGAGGAACGAAAAGCGACCCCTTCAAAACTAAAGCAAAATTATATGGCGATAAAAAAAATCTATTGAAATAATTTTGAATAATTTTTTAATTAAAAGATAATAAATTCGAAACGAACGCACAAAAAATAGAAAAGCAAGAAATGAATTGAGATAAATAAAATGAACGATAACGACAGATTCAACCAATTGTGTTAAAAGAAATAAACAAAAGACTTTCGGTTTCAAAAAGAGAGTAAAAGGCAGCTAATTAAAAAAAATGCAGTTTCCGAAAATTTTTATTTAAATTGTTTATAAGTTTAGTCGAGCTCTGTGCGAGAGAAAAACAAGGAGAAGACGATCAATTTTAATATTAAGACAAAATATTGTCACGCGTCGGTCGTCTCCAGCAGGTTACGTCGTCCAGACGCGGGGGGTTGCGTAGCTTGGGGATGAAAAGGGAGTAACAGGGAAACTGCAAACTAACTCATTAATACAACAAGGATTACCTTTATTGTTTCAAGGTCAGAAATACAGATAACTGTATTCCACGACGACGATCAGATTAACTGATATCTTTCACAAATTACACCCATCTATTATACTGCCAATGTACGTGACGTCATGACAAAATTCCGCAAAACTTTAATTGAACCCATACTTTGCTTGGTTACTGAAAAGTTGACGTCAAGATTTTCACGTTGTGTCCAATCGTCATTTCTTTTAAATCGTGAATTAATTAATTGTGTTTAAACATATACAATGCCCGAGTTATTTGCGTATTTGCAACTTTGCGGATTCACGCTACAAGTTCATCGTTCATCGAGTCGTTGCACCAGCAAACCGCTTATCAGCAAATAACTCGTATTGCATTGGAAAAAATACATTTTAAATTAATTAAATACGATTTTCAAAGGAAATAAATTGTAGTAGTAGATCAAAAGATGATCGAATTCATAGTTGGAAAAATCGTGTCAATTTAAAATTAAAAATTTAATAAAACGAGTTTCTTCAAAAAGAAAAAAAATAAACAAAAAATAAGATAAGCACATGAAAAAATTTAAAATAAAGAGTAATGATCTGGGAGAAAACTAAAGCACTGAACATTTATGAAAAACTTTAGTTATACAGTGTGTCCCCGGATGGACCTAACTATACCTATAAACTTCCTTATTTCGAATTTTAGGAAGAAAAGTCATTCTTCATGAAAAGTTTTGCTTCTAGCGAGTCCTAAGCAACTACCAACATTTGGTTGGAAATCGATACAACATAAAATTTGGTTAAGAGTGAAATACCTTTTATTTGAAAGGAAAATGAAAGTATTATTGGAACAAGATGTTTGTAATCTCAAATATCTAATCTCAAAGTAGATGTTTTTGTCTCTAGTATGATTAAGAGATAACATTTTTCAAACACTGACTGAAAATTTGTTGACATAAAATGAATCACTTGAGTTAAATTTCAGTTGCATTTTTTGTCATGTATAACTGCGATAATCGCGTTTGCCAATTTATATCTATTACTTATTAAATTATAATGAAGACAAAAAGATCTGTTTCAACATACATCGTTGAGATTAGATATTTCAGCTTCTTTTGACATTACCCAGTAATACTCTTACTTTCCTTTACTGTTAATCACATTTCATGTTGTCTCGATTTCTAACCACCCTGTATGTTATTTCGAAATGTTGATAGTTGCTTAGGACTCGCTAGAGGCAAAACTTTTCATGAAGAATGACTTTTCTTCCTAAAATTCGAAATAAGGAAGTTTATAGGCAAAGTTAGGTCAGTCCGGGGACACACTGTATCTATGTATTTAAAACAACCAAAAATCAATTAAAGATTCAAGGAGAAAAGTGAAAGATTTCTCTTCGAAGTTGCAAAACTTCAGAGGTTTTGAGGTAACCTATGGGACTGAGAGGTATTTATTTGCGGATTCGTTTTAATTTTTGTGTAGCTAAAGAGGAAAAGAGAATTTTCTGTCAAAATAACAAAACTTTTGACGTTTTTGGGTAACCAATGCAGGGCACTGAGGGCCGTTTATTAACTAGAAATATTTTATAATAGAGAGTGGCTTGATGCTAGGGTCCCAATAGGTTTTATTTCATCCCTTTCAGGCCGAAACTCAAGAGGAAACGATGTTTTCTTTGTCAAGATAACAAAACTTTTGAGGTTTTAGGGTAACCAATAGGGGGCACTGAGGGCCATTTATTGACAAGAATTTTATAACAGAGATTGCCTTGATGCAAAGCCCTTAACAGATTTTATTGCATCCCTTTCAGGCCAAAACTAAAGAGAAAATGAATTTTTTTGTCAAAATTACAAAACTTTTGACGTTTTTGGGTAACCAATGGGGGGCACCGAGGGCCATTTATTAAGAAGAACTATTTTATAGTAGAGATTGCCTTGATGCAAAGTCCCCAACAGATTTCATTTCATCCATTTCAGGCCAAAATTGAACTTTTGAGGTCTTGGGGTAACTAATTGGGTGCACTGAGGGTCATTTGTTAACAAGAACTGTTTTTATAATAGAGATTGCCTTGATACAAGGGCTCCAACTGATTTTATTTCATCCCTTTCAGACTTGAAAAACTGAAGAGGAAATGTTTTTCTTTTTGTCAAAATTACAAAACTTTTGTGGTTTTGGAGTAACCAATAGGGGGCACTGAGGGTCGTTTGTTGACAAGTACTATTTTATAATAGAGATTGCCGGGATGCAAAGGCCTCAACAGATTTTATTGCATCCCTTTCAGGCCAAAACTGGAGAGGAAATGATTTTTCTTTTATCAAAATTACAAAACTTACAATGTTTTGGGGTAATCTATCGAAGCAACGAGGATCGTTTATTGATAAGAACTGTTTTACAGTAGAAATTGACGCTATCCAAAGGCCTCAACAGATTTTATTTCATCGTTTTCGTACCAACCAACCAACTAAACTGAAGAGGAATTTTCCTAAAATTTTAAATTTTTTTTAAGTTTTGAATAAATTACTTTCTTCCTTCTTTCATAATTTTATAATTGGTCAAAATACTGATTCTTTCCGCCGCGAACTAGGACTTCTCAAGCGCGCCCTTCCACAAGGAAATCTGCCACATCATCAAAACACGCCGTAACCCAAAAACCGTACCCCCCCAAAGCAAACCGTTCCAATCGAGTTAAATTAATCCACGGCTAGCTAAGATTTTAGCATAATTTACTGGGTCAATGTGTCTACACACGTTACAAGGGACTGTTGAATCACGGCAGCCCTAATCACCCCGGGGCCAGGGGCGGCCGGTGGAGGGGCTAAGACCACCGCGATTGGTTAAGAAGGGCCGAAGCGTGCTGAGATCCTGCGAAACAACCTGCAGCAGTGGACGTGTGTGTTTCGCCAGGATAATTCGCGCAATCAACCCTTAAGCCGGCGGACGGGTGAAAGGACGACGACGACAATTTGGCGGAATGCAAATAAACCGGCTCGACTTGGCGGAGGATATCGACAAAACTATCCCCGAATAAATTCGTTACGCACAAGGAATGTGTCTTACGGTTTCGTGTTTCCCCAGTGCGGCTGAAATCTAAAATGTTTTTTAATCAAAATCAAAAGCTACTCGAGGAAAATTTGAAGGGGGATCATTTTAACACCCAGTAAATGCGAAATAAAAAAAAACAAGCAAATATGTAGTGCGATAATTCGGGTGTGCCATTCGATAAAGAGGAGGATTTCCCACATGGACCATTCGAAACGTGAACATGTCTCAGGCGGGTGGTAAAAAAGGCGGTGGCGGCACAGGCGCGGCTGGTAAGGGCAGCAACGCGAAAGACAGCAAGAGCGGCGATGAATCTAAAGATAGCAAGAGCCAAGTTAAGAAGTCGAATAGCAAGGATAATCTCAAGGATAAGGATGAGACGGGATCCGTCACGGAGGCAGACGAGACGCCGGCTTCCAAGCCCCAAAGTGCCGGCGCCTCCACCAGAGACGCGGCGCAGAGGGTTCTCTCTCTTTGCCAGAAAGGAGAATGGGGGCCCGTCGATCAGCTCCTCAAGTCCATCGAGAAGGCCATTGCTAACGCCGGAGAGGACGCAAACACCGTGCCTTTAGCAGGAGTTTTAGATATGGTATGTTCAATATGAAAGTTGCTAACTGTTTGCAAATCGAAATCGTAAATTTTCTTTCAACATAGAAAGCCAAATTCCCGAAATATTTTAACCATGAACCGTAATAATACAGTTGGTTGTCTGACTTGCGTTAAAAAGACATCGTAAACTAGAGAAATCGAGCCAATTAACTTAAGTTTTTTTTATTTTATGTAACCGACAACTGACTAAAGTATATATTGTTTTTACTTTATCTATTAGGTGCGAAAAAAATTGCATAATTTATTTTTTCTAAATTTAAATTTACCTTTTTTGACCGCCGAGGTACCCACTGGTCCAAGGGGGCCCTGTGCTACAGCCAGGGCCGAATAAAGGGGCGGGCGAGACGGGCGACTGCCAGGGCGCTAATTTTGAGGGGCGCGCCGACCTAAAAATAATAAATAATAATTTCAGAAATTATAAATTGATCTTATTTCCAGCTATAATAAAGCAGTAAGTTTGTGCGCATGTTTAAATTTTCGCGCCAAACAAATGAAACTTCGTAAGAACTCGTTCGTGTTCGTGTTGTACATGCGCAACTTGCTTAATACACTGATATTTTAAACTCCCTCCAAATATCAACATATTAATCTATATTTTTGAAATCAGCCAATCTCCTTAGCAAACAATATTGTCCATTGCAAAAAAGAAAACAAAAATTGTATTTTTTCCTCCAATTTACAGTGCGCTTTTGTTTCTCTTGCTAAATAACGCACGTTCATAAAAAAAAGAAGGCTGTGGTTTTCGCTTGTTGACGTGAACTTAGGGCCTTTCATGTAAATTAGTTCTTACAATTTTATGCAGTTTGACGTTATAAAAGAATGTTAAGCAACTCTGTTATAGTACATTAATATTAATACTATTAATTGATATTTATCGCAATAGGAAAACCCACAACCAGCCTACTTGACTCTTTTTTTTATAAAAGTATTAACGCTCGTTATAAACCCTACAAAACCCTACAGATTTTGCGTTAAAAGTTTTTCGCTAGCTCCTAAAATAAAGCCTCCAGATAGGGTGTAAAATAAAAAAAAAGAACTGTACATAGGTGGCGATCGATTCTATAAAAAAATAAAAACACTAACGAATCTTGCAGGAAGAATGAGTGAAGGAAAAAAATTACAACGAGAAAGGCGAACGAAGAATAAAAAAAAAATAACGAAAAGTTGTAAGTAGCGACATCTTGCGATCGTTTTCTGACCTGACTGACATCGCAAAAACGATTCGCAACAAAATTAGAACAAAAATAACGATGACTTGTTTATTATGCTGTTGAAAAGTTATAAAAAATTGACAGGAAAACAAACAAATTGTATTGCAGACAGCTTTAATGGAACGTGAAACGTGAACTCGATAAAAGGAAAAAAAAACAAACCGTGCCAGGCGCAGCTCTCTGGACGTTAAATTAAAAAAAAAAAAGAAAAACTCGTTATAAGACAATATTTCGACAAAAAGAAACAAAGGAGAAGAGACAAAATCAAAATATAAAGCGAGTACAATGATGAACAAAAAAAACAAAAGACAGTCGACAATTTTACCGGCGGAATGTAAAAAGAAACGAAACAGCACGAACAAAACAAAATCGAAATATGAACGATAAATTAAAAAGAAAAAGAAAATACGTTATAAGAAAAAATATTTTGATAAAAAGAAAACAAAAGAAAATAACCAGACAAAATCAAAACATGAAGCGAGCACAATGGGTGACCAAAAGAAAAATAGAAATTAAGAATTTTATTCTCCACGGATTGGTAAAATACATGCTGTTCATGTCTTTTCGTCCTTATGTCGTAAACGCTGTTTTAAGTTGTTTTTCAGACTGCATTGTTGCAGTCATGGTGAAAAATAAACAAAGTTAGAAATAATACGGAATTAAATTTGATGGCATACTAATCATCGTGTTAAAAAGGCGCTGAAAATTGTTTCGACCGGGACGCCGAAAACCACAGAACCGGCCCTGGTTGCAGCCCATGAAGACCATGCCTAAATTCGCCCTCGAATCAAACTAATCAGTACCTAGCCGATAAATCTGTATTTATAAGATTTGAGTGACTTAACTTCAGCGGGAATGTCCAGATATTCGTTCTAGAACACTCCCCCCCGCCAGTGAATGAGAATTAAACCTATTTCTATATTTCCACGCTCTCTTTTGTTACTACTTCTTTTTTTCTGATTTCTGCATTATTTTGTTCTAAATTTTAGTTAGAAATCTCCGCGTTGCCTTTCCCTCCTCTATTATTTCCTTTACATTTTCAAATTATTCATTTTCATTTCCGCCATTATCATGAACAACATTTTTTTAATCATCTTTACTTTGATTCGATTATGCCATCGAGGTTAAGTGTACACTGTGTCCACATTTCGATGCTCACCATTGGCATCTTGGTTATTAGAAGACATAGAGCAACGGTTAAATGGGGAATGTTTTGCAGAATTCAATGCTCGCAACAAATCTCATTTCAAATTCACCATAACTTTTTTAAATTTTAAGATAATTTAAGAAAACCAAAATTTTACGATTTCAAAATTCCTCAATAACTCGGTAACACCTGATGTGACCTCTTCTAAACTTTTACATTGTTCAGACACTTTTTAAGACAAAGTTTTTGATGCAAACAGAAACCTCCGATTGTCATTTGTTTTCAAGTTATTAGGGCTAACTTTTGTTTTTCATATGGCACTCATATTGGGTTTTCGGTTAGTTAGATAGTCTTTAAAGAGAGCTTTTCAACGATGTATAACATACTCGAAAAATTTTTATTTTTAGGGGAGATATTAACAAAAACATAAATTAATCCCTTTTCAAATTAGTAGGCTATGAAATTACTCAATACTGTAAAATAACGAAACGATATTGACGTAACAGATATTTGGAACTACTAACAAACGAAAAAACCTGCTTCGAGACAAATTATTAATCCTGACAACATGCCGCAAAACATTTGGTTCCAGCAGGATGGTTACCTGGCCCATAACACTCGTGACGTACATTTTTTGAGAGAAAACTTTAATGAGAGTGCGTTCAAATAATGGACCAGTACAATGGTGTGCGAGATCACCCGACCTTACTCCCCTTGACTGTCATTTATGGGGTACCACCAAAAAAGAAGTATTTAATTTTTCACCGCCATTGAAGATGAAGTATTTAATTTTGCACCGCCAAAAACTCAGGGAATTTTATAACAAAGAATGCTGGATATGCTAAGATTATTAAACGAAAACACACCTTGTAGTGTCTGAAACTCTGTTAGAATAAGGTGCCAAATGTGTGTGGAACAGAATGGTTGTAATATTGAACAGTTTCTTTAAGTCAACCTCAACATTTAGTACGCTTTCTTTACTTTTTTTCTTTTATGACTTTTATTATCATTTCAGAGCCTACTAATTTCATAAGGGTTCAGTTTATGTTTTTGTTAATATCTCCCCTAAAAATAAAAATTTTTCGGGTATGTTATACATCGTTGAAAAGCTCTTTTTAGAGACTATCTAACTAATCAAAAACCTAATATGAGTGCCATAAGAAAAACAAAAGTTAGCTCTAATAACTTGAAAACAAATGACAATCGGAGGTTTCTGCTTGCATCAAAAACTTTGTCTTAAAAAAGTGTCTGAACAATGTAAAAGTTTAGAAGAGGTCACATCAGGTGTTATCGAGTTATTGAGGAATATTGAAATCGTCAAATTTTGGTTTCCTTAAATTATCTTAAAATTTAAAAAAGTTATGGTGAATTTGAAATGAGATTTGTTGCGAGCATTGAATTCTGCAAAACATTTCCCATTTAACCGTTGCTCTATGTCTTCTAATAACCGAGATGCCAATGGTGAGCATCGAAATGTGGACAGAGTGTATAGTACCGAGTGATCAATGGAATTCATAATTAGAGAAGGCTGTGGTTGGTGCTATTTTATGCTGCCTGGTTAGATACAATGAGGCATAAATAATAAGTTGACAGTTGTTATATTTGAGGTTATGCTAGTGTTTTATACAATCTTTATTTTGTTATTTTATTTTGTACGGATGCTGGTTTAAACCCTTTTTTGGAATATTAGGGTCAGGGAGGGGGTCCACAAGACAAATCCGTTTATTATCAGTCCTACAGTGATGTTATGTTCTAGGAATTTCACATTTTTTTTTTAATCTTCTACTTCTCTTTAGTTTCTATTATTTTTTGTCGAGTATAAAAATCAATCAAAATTAAGCCCAGCCAATCTCAAAGTCAACCCAAACAAGAAAAAATTAAAGCTTGACATTTTTAAAAAATCAACGAAAATTAGGATCAATCCATGAACGATCAACTCTAACTTCCAGGGAAAAATTTATTAAGATTAAGTCCCCGAATCGTCGATATTCTTTTGCTTCTTGTTCGTTACGTCCTGCGTATTTCGATAATTTTTTTTTCAGACTTTTGGACTGAGTTGCACCGATATCTGAAATTAAATGTTTTAATCCACGTTAGTTAATCTGTGATTAAAATTTAATTTATATTAAAACATCACCGACGCAATAGAATTAAACAACAGAACGCAAATTGTAACTAATTTATCATCTTATTTTTTTAGAAGAAATTGCTTATATAGGGTGACTACGCGAGGATTCCCATCCCATTTTAACTTCTTTATTTTTGATTTTAGGAAGAAGTCTTTATCATAAAACTTATATAGAATGATTCAAAGTTTTTGCTGATGTTTACAGAAAAACAAACGAACATCTCATAACTGAGACATAAGTTGAAATTTAAATTTTTTAAACGGAACACTTTGTATTTTTATACTTATTCAAAATCTGAAATAGTAGTCGCCTCTCTCTTTCTTATTTTTTAAAACTTTTCTCAATTAAAACCTAATATTTTTTCTCTAAGACACGATGACTCACATTTTATGCCGCGGGTTTCCAACGGGATTGGTATCGACCCCTTGGAGGTCGATGGAAGACTTGAAAGCGGTCGATGAATCTTTATTAGGGGTGCGCTAGGGGTCTTTCAGGGTGTCGGAGTTGTTAAGTCTTCTCTATTGAAAGTCTTGCTGAATAGTTTATAAAAAAGTAAAAAAATTACAAAACTTTGTTGCAATGTCAGGTCAAAAAGCGATCGTAGGATGTCGCTGTTTCATATATTCACCACTAAAAAAAAATTATGTATAATATCAAATGAATTTGAATTAGCTCGAATAAAAGAGGAAAAAAGAAGACGTCCAATTGATTAACAAAATCAAAACACTCCTAAAATACAAATAAAATCGAACAAAACAAAAACGAAAGACGACCGTCAAACAAGTCAGGAAGAAAATAAAAACTGCGAAGCTTTTTAAGTCAAATCGACTATCATCAGAATCAAAAATTTAATTCAATTTAATAATTAAAAAATAAAATAAATTTCGCCAAAAATGTCGATCAATTGGCGGAATTAAAATGTAAAATAAAATAATCTTAAATCGTGTAAAAAGAGAAACAGAAGACGTTCAATTGATAACTAAAAAAATCAAAAGTCATCTCAAATAAAATCAAACCGAAGAGAAAGCAAAAAGCAAGATTAGTTGTTGATTTAAAAGTAAGAAACAAAACGAACGAAATCGATTAAAAGAAAAAAACAAAGGTCCGTCAATTGACTGTGTTAAAAGCTAAATAAAATAAAGTCAAACGAGGATTGTATAAAAATAAAAGCCGATGATGAAGTTAGGGTAAAATTAGAAATTATATAAAACTAGCAATAAGTCAAATTGATTTAAAAATTGAGAAATTTTGTCACCACCCAAAGAATAATCTATAAATTTAAACGAAACAGGGCGATCGGTGAATAATTTAAAAACAAAACAAACTAAAATCGAATAAACGAGAAAATAAAATGGCGATCAATCGACGGGATTAAAGTGTAAAATAAATTCACACTCAATAAACGAAAACTAAAACAAATCAGCGAAAAAATAATCGTAAATGGTCATATTGAAAATTAAATAAAATAAATTCGAATAAGGAATTAAAAAAAGATGATCGTTGATGAGACTAAACGAAAAATTCTACATGTAAAATTAATATAAAATCAAATAGACCTTGACATTAGCGAATTTTTAATTGAGTTTGATTAAAAGAGAATCAAACTGAAATCGAATCAAGAAAAGAAAAAAGATAAATGTGCATGAAACAGTATTAATACATCTACACTTGGTGTTTTTTTTTTTTTTTTTAATATTTAAATCTGAATGGGGTCGACGGAAATTCGGAAATTTTTATTTTCTTGTAAGGGGTGAGTGGTTAAAAAAAAAAAAAGGTTGGAAACCCCTGCTTTATACGCACGTGTCAGAACTTATACTGTTTAATACGAACTTTTCGTTTTATTTAAAAATTATTTAGAGATTGTTATCGGAATTTAATTTGGGATCCAAATGTTTACAGATATACGGGGTGTTCCATTTCAGAGAACAAAATGTCAGTTTATATCTCGGTTATTCCATGTGCATTTTTTATTCGGCAAACATCAGTAAGAAACTTTTAATCAGCCTGTATAAGTTTTATATCAAACATTTCTTTCTGATAAAAAAAAGTTGTAGGGGTTGGGAATTCTCGCGTAGTCAGCCCGCACGTACAGTTGCAAGCAATAAATTGTGACAGCGACAACCAAAATTTAATACTCGCGACTGTACATACATACATATACGGTGAGTGGGACCGAAATGCATTTGAACAATTGGATAGACTAGAAATTCACAACTTAGAGTATCTTGAAGGCCTCTGAACCCTTTATCCAACACTTCAAAAATTCTTCTTTCTTGTGGATGTCTACACTTTGCTTGCAAAAGAATAGCAACAGTAGTCTTTGAGGAGGTCTTTTTGTAAGAAATCCAGACTATTCGCGAAAATCAGTAACCAATAGGTGGCGCTATTATAAGGAAAACTATAGAGACCCTTTCATAAGAGTCTGGCAGAATGGTGTGCATTTTTAATTGGTTTCAGCAACATGTACTTCAGCCAATCATAAGGAGGAATGAAAGTGCGGTTTGGCGCTAACACTTCAATTTGACATTGGAAATAAGCAAGTAAGATTGGGTAATATTGTCAACTTGACACTTACGGGATTTTTTTTTGCGGAAATGTGACTTTGAAAGAGCGAGCAAGGTTAAAAAGTATTGCCAATTTGACACTGACGGGACTTCTTTTGCTGATAGACGACCGATTCTGCCAGACTCTTAACATGAGGGTCTCTAGAAAACTAGGGGGTCTTAATATTATTCTACATCATTCAGTTTAACCTGTTGTATTCGATTCATCGATGTTTCTGTTGATTTTATTATTGTGTGTACGTTATGCTAAAAGTATGGAAACTTCACAAACAAACAATTCAAATGAATGATTTTTTGTAGGTTAAAAAAATGTCATTCCAGTGTTTTCCTTATCATAGAGCCTTTCAAAAAATTTCCGCTAGGTGTCGTTCACTTCGTGATTTGCTTAGAGATTTTCTGGAATAAAAAAGAAATATGAAATATGCGTTGCGGTAGGATCGCAAATCAGAAATTTTACAATTTTCAATCGATACCCGATTTTCTTACGTATTTTGTTTTCAGAACAATACTTCTCAGACTACGTCAGAGACAAAAGACAACTGGGAAAATTCGTAATAGATGAAATATTAGATGAAACTGAAGATGCCATGGATTTGCTATTATCCAAACTAAACTACAAGTGCCAAAGGAATTCCGAGCACCGAAATATTACGTTAAATGTTAGTTTCGATTGCAGTGGATTTCCTGAGTAACCGCTGCACAGCTGTTTCGAGCCTATTTGGGACCTCCTCAGCAAGGGAATAGCTCAAGAACTCTACTGCAATTTAACCTAAATCGAGTACACGTGTTGATAACAACTGTTATTACAGGATTCCCTCCGCTATTACTTGAGAATGGCTAAAGTTTCTGTCGGTAAAAAGGACTGCGATACTAGGCATTTTGAGGCGATAAAGACCCATGAGAAGTTCTTACTCGATCTTAAATGGTGTTTAACCGACAAGGAAGATTTTCTTCCCGGGTTCCTGAGAGATGCTGTCAATTCTACCGCAGATTATCTATGCAAGAACCTAGGGCAGCCGATGAACAGTTAGTCAGCTTCATACAAAATTAATCAATCGCTTACTTAAACGTGCCAAAATAGGTTTTAGCAATTCCAGGGGATTACAGTGCTCACAGGCTCCTCTGATTCGTTGTTTGGATTCAATGACTGGAAACAAAATCGTGGCTGGGGAAGTTATATTCGAGAAGTCAACAGTGTGCAAGTAACTAATTTGTTTTTAGTTGTGTTGTAAATGTAGACTATCGTTTAATTTTTTTTTTTTTAGGTGTTTGCAAAGTGCACATGATTGCATAATTTTGCACTGTCCCATGGAAAACATTGTTAACAATATGACAGATGGTGTCTTTAAAGCGCTGCAAGCACCTTGCTCAGGCTCTTCGTTATTCTTAAACAATGCTTTGTTGGCTGTATTAATTTTGTTTTACTTCAGAAAATTATGGTGTTAAAGTAGATAATGCTGTTTAATAAATTACTCGCAGACATTTTGAGTACTGTAGATATGTAAACCTAAAAAGAGCATTCCTGATAGGAACGTAAGCGAATTTCCCCTCTTCATCCAAAGATATTAATTCCTACTGAAAAATTTTAAACAATTACATTTAATTACTTATTTCAAACGAAACGGAGACGGAAAATATTTATTTTGGAAAATGTCGACTGCATAAAGAGATACCGATCAGTAATTATGCAATACTTCTCGGCGCTTACTTAGATTGGACACACCATGAAATATGTATGTAAAAAATTAAACAGACTTAAACTAATCGCTGAGTTCTTTTGGGGAAAAACTTGTCAAGTTTTTGGTCAAAAACTCCTAAAAAAGAAACCGCAGAAACACAAAAAGCTAGATTAATATTTTTCCCCTTACTTTTTTTCGTTCTTGTGCAGACAGAGAACGCTTTTCTTTTCTCGGTGAAACAGAACGCAAAACGAAACCGGCTTGCAATTTGTGCATTGCGTTTTGTTGAATTAAAAACAGATAAGCTCTGCCAAAAAAAATAGTAAAATAAAATAATTTAAGTAAGCTACACAACGTTTCCTTTTTTTAGAAAATTAGAGAAAATGCTTTATCTGTTTTCCACACAATAAAAGCGAAATAGAAAAAAAACCGTCTGCGTTTTGTGCGTTGTATTTAAGCCACGTTCGTTTTCTTTATGTAGTGAGAGAACTCTTATTTGTTTTCTAAAAAAAAAGAACCTTAGAAACGCTTTGCGTCGTATTCTCTGGTCCGTTCTGTGTCACTGAGAAAACGTAAACGTTCTCTCTCTCTTGCTAAAAGAACGCCGCGTAGCTTATACTTGTTTATTTGTTAAAATATTTGTTTCTTCAAATATTTATTTGTTCTATTTTTATACTTATTGACTTAACGAAAAATAAATGATAAATAATCTTAAAATAAATAAAAGATATTAAAAACCAATAAGTAAATTAAATTAAAATAAAAAAAACGATCGAAAACGAAACACGATGCAAAGTACTGAGAACAAAACATGAAAGAGTAAAAAATGAAAAACAATAACGTAATAAACACGCAGGCAAAATGAATTTCGAAATAACACATTTAATCGTTTACTATTATTTATTTATTGAGAAGGAAAACAAAAGACAACACGGTAAAAATAAATTAAAAGAGGCTACGTATTAAAGTGTAAAATGAAAATCTTATTTTTACTTATTTCTTGATAGCTTCATATTTTATTGCTTATTAAATGTGAACTCAGCAGATTTTGGCTTTCTTTTACGTTTTTGTTAAGAGGCTTTGATAAAAATTTGTTGATTGTGAAAATTTAATGAGAAAATTACAAAGTGGCGAATTTCTTTAAAGAAAATTAGAAAAGCAACAAGAAAGAAAGAAAATACCCCAACCTAACTATTTAAAACGAAGTGTCACGAAGTATATGAAAGTAAAACTACGAATAAACTAGACGTTTAAAGAAAAAAATTAAATTAATGAGGATAGAATAGAAAAGCAAGAAATGAATTGAGATAAATAAAATGAACGATAACGACAGATTCAACCAATTGTGTTAAAAGAAATAAAAGATTGTCGGTTTCAAAAAGAGAGTAAAGAGCAGCTAATTAAAAAAAATGCAGTTTCCAAAAATTTTTATTTAAATTGTTTATAAGTTTAGTATATGAAAGTAAAACTAAGGATAAATTAAACGTTTAAAGAAAGAAATTAAGGAGGAACGAAAAGCGAAAACAAAATTACAAGGCGATAAAAAATCTATTCAAATAAAAAAATTAACAAAAAATAACAGAAGCACATGAAAAAATATAAATGTTAATATTTTAAATAAAGAGTAATGATCTGAGAGAAAACTAAAGAAGAACTGAACATTTATAAAGAACTTTAGTTATACAGTATGTCCCCGGATGGACCTAACTATACCTATGAACTTCCTTATTTCGAATTTTAGGAAGAAAAGTCATTCTTCATAAAAAATTTCGCTTCTTCTAGTGAGTTCTAAGCACTCTAAGACTTTGGTAGTTGCTGAGGACTCGCTAAAAGAAGCAATTTTTTTTATAAAGTACGACTTTTCCTCCTAAAATTCGACATAAGGACATTTACAGGTATAGTTAGGTTCATCCGCGGACACGCTGTATATGTATACTGTATGCAAGGTTTACCATTAAGGTATGATAAATTTTCGTTGTGTTTACTCATATTAAATGCATTAGTTAAATCCTTTTTTCGTATAATAGGGGATAAAATTTGTGAATATGTTCTTCTAAATGAAGATGGAGTTGAAGACGGAAAATTGTTAGCATTTCTCTCCAAGTGTGAAAAAATCATGAGGATTAGTCATGAGGTATCACACATTGACAAGAAACTAAATTATTTGGAATGAAGTCCAGAAGTTTATGTAGTAGAATTAATATTTTTATGTTGTAAATAAATATTAAAGGGCCTAGAGACTGACTTATTATTGCATTTATATTATTTGTTGATATTAATATCAGGAAGAATAAAAGTATTTGTTGCATTATTCTCTGGAAAGCTTTGTCAATTGTTTCCTGAATTTTGAAATAAGTACTGGGAGAAACTACAAAAGTAGAGACCAGCGGCGGAGCCAGATCTAAATTTGATGTGGGCAAGATAAACTTAGCGAAGCCTTTTGGTGGCGCAAGACACATTTTATTAAAAAAAAATTAAGAAACTGTCAAATTCTTATTCACAAAAATGCATATATCTTCACTTTAACTAACACTATTAAATAATAACTAAAGACCAAACTTTTAGGTCGTATATTATTATTATTCTCTCATGAGAGGTACTTAAAAACGTCCAATAAAATTAAATAAAACATTAAAATTAAAATCATTATCCTGAGTTTTGTAAAAAATTAAATAAATTATTAGCTGTCTTTCACCTTATTTTGAATCGTTCAGATTTAATATAAATACTTTGTTCATCCGATTTACTGGCTTGCCATAAACTCTGTAGAACAATAAATTATTTTTTAAAACTTGAAATACATTTAATTATTATTTGATTCAGTCACTGAGAATGCCTTTGATTCAAATATTTTAACTTTCCGCATATTTTCTTATTAATTTATTATTACACTGTTTCGGTTTACCTGAAAGGGCAGCGTTTTGATCTCCACAGCAGCTAAGTTGCTGACTCAGCTTATTCGTAGCACAGACAGATAGCTTATGGTGCTATGTTTTAATAGTTCGCATTTTAAAGTTCGCTATGTTACCCGTTCAGGAACACCATTCACTGAAAGTCCACGTAAAGGGTCATCAATTCAGCTGCTCCGGTTATCTGAATGCGGCCTTTGTAAGTCAGATTGACGGTATAATAACGACAATTTATTATTTATTTATTTTAGGCAACGATAGCAAAAAGAATCCCGTTTAAATAATAAACATTTGTTTATTTAGGTGATAAAAGGGCAAATTAGATTTTAAAAAAAAGTTACTTAATTTGTAAGTATTCTTCACTTATTTTTAGGGAAGCAAAATTTTGTAGCTCTTTTTCGACATCTACGATCCTTGACGTGCTCCGCATTCAATTAGTTTGATTATTTTGAAATACCTGTGAATGTGGCATTTTTCTGAAGATGAATTTCAGTTCGTAGTAATCGATGCATACGTCTTTTAAATTTATAGTCACTATTCAACTATGGTAGATATCGAAGGTGTCCATTCATAATAGGAGGAGGAACAGCTGTTTTTCTTACCTATTTGTGCACGCAGATAAGTTAAAAAACGCAAGAAATCGTGAAGCGCATGTTTCAGTTAGACATGTATTCATAATCTTTCTAAAGTTCTCACTCTAAAGCTGAACTCATTGCTAAGCGATTTTTCATCGCCGCGTTACTGGACTGTTATTCAATTGATTCGTTTAATTAAACAAATTATACAGGGAGATTCAGGCAACCCTTTCATTAAAAGTTTACGGACTTCCTCTTTGAATTTCTATTTCATGTTTTGCGGTAATAAATTAACGATAATGATCTATTAAAATATAATATTTCCAACTTTCGGACACTTACACTTGTACCGAAAGTTGCTGTCAACTTTCTTATTTTAAATGAAATACCCCATTTTTTGTTGCATTTCTGAAATCTTCATGAAATTCTAAAAATATTTTGTGTAACATGTGATACAAGAAAAATTAGCCGTTTTAGAGATATTTCCATTTTAAAAAAAAAGTTCAAAGTTGCAGTACCTTGTTTATGATGCTGCCATCTTTGTGTAACAAAAGCTATAATTTCTATTTTTGGCCTGTAGTAGGCTGTGCTCATAAGCTTTCAGGTCATACCTAATTTTACACAAAATCGTTTACGGGCTGGTTGAAAACTAACTTCTATTCGAACTGATTTCAACTGTCAAAAAGTCATGTTTTTTAAATAGAACACCCAGTATTTTTTTATTCCATAAGAATCAGAATTAAATGTTCTTTCGAACTGTATTAGCATTCCCTATACCCATCTCTTACCTTTCTTTTTCTATTCATGATTTTCTCTTTGACACATCAATTTCTTCACTTTTCAGTATTATTCCTAAATAGTGTGCTATGAAAATATAACAAACAGGTTTTTTAAATTAATTTCTGACTGTAATTTCAATTTCATTTTAAAAACCGACAAATAATATTTAAATGTACATCTATCATCTGTACTTTTTATTTACATATGTCGCATGTATTAGAATTCTTGGTATGACTATTTACACATTTATAAGGAGAAATTTAGACTTAAATACATAATTTTATGAAAAGTAATAAATAAATCAGAAATATTAAAAATAACACACAAATTGTTGGTTATAATATTGGTTCTAAGTTGTCCTCGGCTATTATTTATTAGTAATAACTTTCTACTGTATCTAAGTAATAACGTATTTTCCACGATATAACAACTTTTTTTATTAACTTCTTGAATTGTCGATTTTTTATCATCAAATACATTTAATATGTCTGTATTTGATTATTCATTTTTTGGTTCTTTGTAGCGATTAAATTGTTTTTTTTTTTTATTCCTATGATTTCAAAAATTATAATTCCTCTAGTTTTCATAGCCCACTATTTAAAAATAATACCGAAAAGGGAGAAAAAATTACGTGCTAAAAAGAAATCATCGATAACGAGTGAACTATAAGAGATAGGTATAGGGAATGCTAATACATGACGAAAGAACATTTAATCCTGAGTCACATGGTATAAAAATATACTAGGCGTTCCATTTAAAAAACATGACTTCGACAGTTGAAATTAGTTCGAATAGAAGTTACTTTTCAACCAGCCTGTAAGTAATCAAGTGCAAAACTGAACATGATCTGAAAGCATGTTACTGTAGCCTACTACAGGCCAAAAATGGTCATCATGGTTTTTGATGCACAAAGCTGGCAGTATCATAACCAAGGTTCTGCAAGTCTGAGTTATTTTTAAAGAATGAAAATATCTGGGAAACGGTTAATTTTTCTTGTATCACATGCTGCACAAAATATTCTTAGAATTTTATGAAGATTTCAAAAAAGCATTAAAAATTGGGTTATTCCATTTAATATAAGAAAGTTGACACCAGCTTCCGGTATAAGCGGAAGTGTCCGAAAGTTGAAAATATTATATTTTGATAGATCCACATCGTTAACTTATAACTGCAAAATAAGAAACAGAAATTCAAAGGAGAAGTCCGTAAACTTTTAATGAAAGAGTTGCCTGAATCTCCCTGTATACTTTTAAGTTCAGCCAATAGAATCGCGAAGAACTTTAACGCCAACGCAAAACGCCTCAAGCCAGATTCATTGCTAGGCGTTTTGCGTTAGCGTTAAAATTCTACGCGATTCTATTGGCCCAATTTAAAAGTGTATAGTTTGTTTAATTAAACGAACCAATCAAATAGCTATACCGCAACGCGGCGATGAAAAATCGCCTAGCAATGAATCCAGCTTAACAATGAATCTAGCTTAACTCATGGTCTTTACCAACTGCTCCCTCGCTAACTCATTATCCTTACCACTTGCGGTACTTTGATAGATCTAAGGACTTTATACAAGAGGAGTAAGTGACACCAATGGAGAATCTATGATGATAGAATGATATCTAGCAGGTCATGGTTTAGATATATTCTCTGTTTCCAGGCCTGCTTTATTAACATAAAATTAAAAAAAAAAAACAGACTATATTTTTGACGTGTATCAGTTTTCGCGAAGATGAATATTAAAAAGTCGTTATAGATTTCAGCAGCTACTATAACTATGAATTGGTCAGGAAGCGATCAGTGGTCGATACAATTTTTCATTTTCATACAATTAATTGTCTCAGTGTTCATTGTGGAAGGTGGCCAAGAGTGTCTAACCGATAAACGAGATGGCCTGCTAGACTGCTTCGACAAATCCATGAAGAACATAATTCCCAACGATTTCTCACCGAAAAATCTCCCCCTCCTGGTAATTGGTGAAAGCGAATGCAAGTAAGTCAAACGATTTAATTTAGCTTTAGAGGTGGATTTTAACTTTTGTTCCATCATTTCCAGCGAATTTACCACTTTACAACATTGCTTCGTGAAAGAGTTGGAAACATGTGAGGACACGACCCCAGCGAATCTAATGGAAGCCCTCTTCAAGTTCATCCGCAAAACCCTGCCGTGTTCGACTGAGCGGCAGGCTCTCCCAATGGATGATGGTGGTCCTCGTAAAGGTAAGTTCATAACGGAGCTGTGATGATAGATGGCTTTTTCTGCTCGCAGAAGAACAGTCCGTTTAATTCTCACTCCTTATATAAGCGCCACTTATACTCGAAACTCGGATATGAACAAAAGCTTTTGAGTACGTGTTTCTTTGTTCAAAATCTCATCACAGCTTCGTTGTGAATATACCCTAAGTTTGGTAATAAACAACGATGTTAAAATGTAATAGACTCCGGTACTGAATGCAATTTGTAAGTTGGTATTTTGAAGGCAGAAACGATATAGGCGACACAAGAGGCGGTACTCCCTTGTGCTAGGGATTCCGATTGTTTGTCAATCTTTGTTCAATCTTTGAATCGATTCAGATCGTGTATGTTAAATATCGATTCGAATAAAAATCGTGCAAAAAAGAATCGATTTATCCAAGGTCGATTTATACAAGTTGATTTATTAGCTCACTGACAAACTTTGCTGCCATAGGAAAGCACATAATTAAAAAAAAAAGAAATCGTTGTTCCGATTTTATTCATTTTTAATGAAGTAGGTAGAAGACTTCAAAGTTCTGATTCTAATTATTTTAATGTTTCAAAATCATATATATAAATTGCCCAAAATTCTAAATCATGTCCCCTTCCCGCTTCACTGCATGCTTTACAACAACGAACTAGAGTTTTTCACCGAACAGAGAGGTGCAAACTCATTTATTTGTTCTTTTACACCTTCACAGTAGAAAGTATTAAAAGTATACATAACTGCAATATACAGGGTAGAACAAAAGTATGGAACCGGCTTAATATTTCGAAAACTGTTTGACGTATCTGTTTGAAATTTGGTATATCATTTAGAGTAAATAAGACCTACTTTACCAATTTGTCTCGATTGTTTATCTGCTCTGCTGATTTCTTTCCTGTATTTAATAGCTCGTTGAATTCTCTAAACGACTACATAAAAATATTTATCTATTACATAAGAAGATTTTCGGGAAAAAAAGCGTTTGAATGAAAAAGTTAGGAAAAATGGTTTATTGTCTGATATTCGACAAAAATTCTAGTTTTAACAAAAAACTGGAAGACCACAAGATTATGGGCTGTTTTTAAGACAGCCCTAAAGAAAATTTTAATAGGAATTGCCTTAAAAACATGAAAACAAATACCAAATATCAGCGTAAAACCATTTTTTTCTAACTTTTTCCTTCAAACATTATTTTCTCGAAAATTTTCTTATGCAATAAATAAATATTTTTATGTTATGTATAACTATTAAATAGAGGAAAAGAATCAACAGGTTGTCATTAAAAAAAAATCAGGTAGGCATTGGATCTCAGAAACAGGGGCAGATAAACAATTGAAACAAATTGGTAATGTAGATCATATTGGCTCTGAATCACACAGCAAATTTCAAATAATTACGTCAAACAGTTTTGGGAATATTAAGCCGGTTCCATACTTTTACCCTTCCCTGTATACATAATATTCATACATACGGTGATGTTATGTTCTACGAATTTCACCTTTTTTTTTGAATCTTCTACTCTTCTTTAATTTCTATTATTTTTTGTCGACTATAAAAGTCAATCAAACTCAAGCCCAGCCAATCTCAAAGTCAACCCAAACAAGAAAAAATGAAAGCCTGACATTTCTAAAAAATCAACGAAAATTAGGATCAATCGATTATTAAAATTAAGCCCCCAAATCGTCGATATCTTTTTGTTTCTCGTTCATTATATTTTTTTTTTTTTTGTTTCAGTCCTCTCTTTTGTTTTCCGTGTTCTTCATTTGGTCGATTTCTACTTTTGGTAACAGCATTTTATTTAAGACAATCAAACGAATGATTCTCTTTCTTAAAGTGATGTGGCCTATCATACGGCAGATCTTGTCGGTGAGCTAATAAACCACCCTGTATTTTTTAGCAATTTCAATCTTTAGTCTTTCACGCGATAGTCTATTTCTATTTTTCGCTTCCCCAACCCAAATAAAAAAAAAACTTGAACATTATTTTCGATTCGATTTTGTAAAAAATAAAATCGATTCAATAAGATCGAGTCGAGACAAAAAAAAGGTCGAAAAAGTAATCTATACTTTTAACTGAAACAATCGATTTTTGAATCGGCATCCCTACCTTGTGCAGATAGTTAAGTGGTACGTAAAGTTGATAATAATCAACGATTTTAAAATGTAATAGACTCGGTGTCGAATGCAATTTGACGGTCGGTATTTTGAAGGCAACAACGATATTGGCGAGACGGGTAAGGTTCACTTTTACACGGATGGGGATAACATAAGGTTCAGTTTCGCAGTGAAATCCTGCTCCCCCTTGCACATCATACTTACAAACAAAATATCGGTGTTCTGCGTCTAGATCTTAGATGGTGGAGGGTAATAATCACATGGCGGATAGAAAAAACTGTAACAGTTTACTATTGCAACGAAGCGGTGCGATGTTATAAATAGATTGGGTACACGCCTTAACAGATTTGCTGACGCAACGCGTCGAGCTGATAGTGAACAATCGGTAAGCCAAAGAAGTAATGCATTCGTTTGGGACGGCATGATTCACAATAATGTCGCGGTTGACTGCAATGCTCGGACACGATGCGCACGAGAGAGTGTGCTACAGAGACGTGTCGTGTTTCTATTTAATTCAAATCAACTAAATTGTTGTTTCTAAATTCAAGAAAGAGCTATTATTAGTTTCTGGAATTATATTCGCGTTTTTACCGTGACGATATTAAACTGTTTGATTACAAATCACGTATAAGCGGGCGGAACATTTAACGCTTCGATTTAGACCCCCACGTCGAGTCGGACTGCCGCTGTCTCAAACTGGTTTCAAGCAGTTCACTTTCTTAGATCCTCTCTTTGATAATAAAAAAGGAAATTGAGAATTCAAAACAAGGTGCAAGTTTTAAATTTCTTTAGAAAGTCATCAGCGATACAAATTCAAAACGAAAACTACAAATAAAAAATTAGAAAGTCAACAACAATCGCAACGCATACGAAAAGAGATAAATAAAGACAGAAAGAAACAATCATTCAGATCGCATTCTCTTGACCAAAAGTGAAAACGATTTCAGTCGTTTTATACCACAGAAGGTAGGGTTCTGCTGAAAACGAATTTGTATTACAGGATGTTTGATTGAAATTGTTTTCACTTTTGGTCAAGAGATGTCACTAGGAATGATTCCTGATCTGCATTCCAGATTTTCAAATATAATTTTGCGATTTTACTTAGAACACCGGCTTCAAGATTGGACGCTGGTGTATTGGTGGTATTTCGACTAAATAAGTTTTTAATTCTACTAACTTCGCAATGCCTTCCATTTCTAAATTAATGGAAAATATGTCGCCACCTGACGATCAAGAATGAAAATTATTTCATTGTGATTTCAAATAGTAGGATGTCGTACTCACACATTGATATCCTCTGCAATAACTTTCTGCCTTTGCAATTATTTCAAGGAAATCGAAAATGAAGATGATGATGAAGAAGAAAGTTTAAAAAACTCAATGTATTATGGCGGATTATTATCTTATCTTAACTTTTTTTCTAAATTACATAAATGGAAAAAATAAAATCAAGGTGCGATGGGAATTATTTTGCCACTCAACTGTTTTCCTTCAGAAATAATACAAAAAAATATTTTAAATATTGTTTAATTAATTCTATTTTGATTCTTGTTTAATTAAATGTGAAAAATAGGCCACCGATATTACGTATTGCAAATGGGCGATAGATGATAGGTAATACAGATAGAAAGATAGTGAAAACAAAACCTATAATAATAACACAACAAAGAAGTTGCATATAAATGGAAATTTAACTCAAAATTAGCATATGTAGTACAATAAGGAGCGCAAAAAAATGATTTCGTTTAAAATACAAACTGTCGGTTTTGACTATTTTTAAAATTATTTTTAATAATGTATTGCATTGTAAGTGGAACACTTTAGAAAGAGCTAAAAATGAACTTTTTATTTACGTTATTTTGACGTTTCGCAAAACATTGCCTTTTTTGTTTGTTTTGTTTTGCGAAACGTCAAGGTAAGGTAAATAAAATTTACATTTTTAGTTCGTTCTAAAGTGTTTTCTTTTTCGTATCTTATCTGCAATTATCACGAGCAAAAACTGTAGGAAAATAAAAAGTAAGTGGAACGAAAACACAATTTACAACAGATCTCAAAGTTATTTAAACATAATTGTACCCTTTGTACACCACTTTCTTGTCGATGTTTAGACTTTGCTTAGAAAAAAATGGCAGCACTTGAGCAAGTCCTTTTGTAAGAGACGTACACTATTCGTGAAAATCAGTAAACCGTTAGGTGGCGCTTTTATTAAGAAAAAGTAGAGTCACTTAAAAGAAGAGTGTGGCCATACGTGAAGTCGATTTCTATTGGTTGCGAGCGATTTTCGACCCTATACACCAAAGTTGGTAACCATTTTTGTTCTAAATATGTTTCTGCGAGAGGTTATTCGAATTTAACTTAAATTGTGACGATTTCTAATTTGATTATTCAAGTGAGTACTTCTTGATATTGTTTGCGTTGTTGAGGTTATTATTCATTTAGGTATTTTTAAAACGGAAATAATCACATAACCACAATCTTGACTAATACTAATAACTACATATACTATAAATATGCTTCAAAATAAAGCTGTTATGTTTTCCTTTATTTAAATGCAGTGAAGGTAATCGTCACACGCATGAAATCACCATAAATAATGAATAACCATAAACGGACTGACGACGACTTAATTTTGAACTTCCCTCCCCAAGTTAGAGCAAAAATGGCGCCTGTATGGCCACACTCTCTTTTTAGGGCACTCTAAAAAAAAGAAGGATCTGTTATTAAGATGCAACCTGTTTTATTCGATCGATCGATGTTTTTATTGATTTTATTATTGCGTGTACGTTATGCTAAAACTGTGGAAACTAGAGTCTGTGGTTTTCAACGTGTACCTAAGGTACACTTGTACACGGACTCCGTATAATAATATTCGCGAATTAAATTCACGTGTAATTAAATGCACGTGTATTTTTACGGATCCGTTGGGTACGTTCAAATCAAGGTACGTTACCTAACAACTGATCGCGTGAACAGAAGACAGTCAAAAATGACAGTCAAAACCAACAGCAATAATTGACAACAGTTTTCGCTGCTGGAAACGAAGTTTTTCCAGTTGTATATTTCATTCTATTAATTAATCAATCAATTGCCTGCTTGACATACCTATCAAGAAAATATTAACGTGTAGTATAAATACATGTGTAAAACAAATACACGTGTAATATAAATACACGGGTACCCGTGTATTTAATATTACACGTATTAAAACTTGAATCCGTGTATTGCACACGTACACGTGTACTGACACATACGTAAAATAGAGACCTCTAGTGGAAACCTCACAGTATATTCAATTTAATGATTTTTCTAGGTTAACCAAATATCATTTCAATGTTTTCCTTATTATCAGTGGTGCACGAAAATATCAAGGTTAACGCAAGGCAAGGGCATAACGCGTGATCAGCTCGCCGCGCAGAGGTCATTTTAATTGTTCTAGGAAATAATAAATAGCAGCATCAAATGTTTTACTTTAAAATAATCGTAATTGTTTCCTCAAGTTGAACTAATTTAATTTAGAGACCTTGCTGCTGTTTTCTTTATTTAAAAGACTGAAAACTGAAAAACGTTACTGAATATCAACAGTAGGCGGTAACGAATCATTCATTAATTGTGGTTCCTTTCATTAACGGGTCTTGTGCATTGTGACAATGAAGATTTAGGAAGATCTGAAGAAAATAAAAGAGTGTTTAGTAAATTTCGCATGGTTTTCTCCCGTGAAACTTTCCTGGTATGTGATTTGCGATATTCTTTAAGATTCTTGTTCTGAGATTCTAATGCCTCCTCTGAAAACATTTCAATAGGGAGAGCCGCTGCCTTGATTATGTCAGAACCATATAGTACCAGGGGCAAAGCCGAACGTACATTTCAGCAGTATATTTTGTGTAATTAGATGCTTTCGTGTTGATCGTGTACCCACATGATATTGTCACCACCAATATTACATAAAAATGTCTTAAGAAATCATCATTAAGACCCGTTATAAAAGAAGCAAGAGAAAACTCGAGAGAAAATCTTCGGGCGTTGTTCCCATCATTGGTTGTTTCAATATCAGTCAGGACATTCATTTCAGTTTTTAATCTATTAATTATTTCTATCTTCCTTTTCTTGACCTCTTCTTTTTCACTGCACTAGTATACATGAGTTCTTGGTGTATTGACCATCAACATACCATGCTTCTTCTGGAGTGAATCTAATAGTTAATAAACTTGGTCGTTGTTATTTTAGTTGCTCTAGTGGGTGTATAGTCTGTTCTTTCTTGCACCATTTTAGCAGCATTTCGTCGTCCCGCATTTTCAAGACTTTTACGCGTCGCAAAAGCCAACTCTTGTTGCGAATAATTTTCCGATAAATGCGCAACTTTTTGTCTTTTACTATGGTTACTCAGTTCACTAAAATTTTTGTGCGGTCGACCTCTTTTAGCACTTGAAGTTTCTCCTGATATGGAAGCGGAGATATTTTCTTTAATTAATAACATATTCTCATCAAGCCGTTCGTGATGTCTTTTCTGGAACACTTTTAACATACGCTTACAATCCTTCCACATTTTAGCGACTTTGCTATTAAAGCTATCCACCATTCTTTTTAGTTTTGGAATATTTGTCCTTATTTTCCGTCTCCTCTAAATCAAGTTTATTTAAAACGTAGGTCAAAACCGAGATGTTCTTAAGTCTTGGTACACTTTGTTGACGCCAAATGTCGAACAATTCTCGCTTCGACATGAACATTGTTCCTAAACAAATAATTTATTTCAGGCGTTGGCAATTGTTGGCAGCTAATTCTATGTTTAATTTAAAGCTAAGGAAAATTTCTAATTAAAAAGTTATGAAACACTACGAACAAACACGAACGTAAATGTTGAAAGTCAAATTAATTTGTATTAAAACAAAGAAAATAACTCAATCGGAACTATGACATTTAACAGCATTTTGCTTTAAACCTCTTAAGAAAACAAAAGTAGTAATGATTTATAATTAAAGTACAAACCTTCAAAATAAATGTGTAACAGAAGAAACCAAGAAGGTATGTTTTAAAGCCTCAAATTAATGTTAATTGTAGGACGCATTTAACATAGCCCAAGTAAATAATCAAGCGAACTTGCATGTGTCAAGTGTTGATTACGTAATTATTAAGCAATCCGTTTCCGATTTTCTTTTATTTTTTTCTAGATTTATTGTTACACTATTTCTCTTAAAAAAAAACTGATAAAGTAATGATATTAGTGATTGTAAATTATTGGTATTATTAATTCCTAGAATAATGAAAATGAGTTCTGTGCGCCGGCGCCCTAACCACAGACGTCACTTCCAGCATCAGAAACAGAAACAGACGTTTTACGTAACTAATAATAAATGTATATCATAAACAAGTGATTCAAGTAAGTGTTAACCACTCCGCCACATTACACTAACCACGTCGATTGTTAGATTTTCTATTTATTTTTTCTCGTGCCGGTCTCTGCTCATTACAGAGCCCTTCACACAACTTCTCCTAGGTGTCAGCCACTTCGTGATTTTATCGAATAAGAAGAAAATATGAAATTTGCCTTGCGGTACGATTGCAAATCAGAAAATTTACAATTTTATTTACAACCGAAACCCCATTTTCATACGTATTTTTATTTCAGCACGATACTCATTAAACTACATCAGAGACAAAAGGCAATCGAGAAAATACATAATAGACGAAATAATAGTCGAAACTGAACAAACCACGAAATTGCTGCTTCATAAATTAAAGACGAAATGCGATAGGCATACCGAGAGAGTTTGGGTATTTCGTGAGGCAAACGTAAGTTCTTGTTGAGTTGGCGATTGCAGTGAATTTCCTGAGTAACCGCTGGACAGCTGTTTCGGCCCTATTTGAAGCCTTCTCAGCAAGGGAATAGCTCAAGAACTCCACTGCAATTTAACTTGAATCGAGTACACATCTTGACAACAAATGTTATGGCAGTGGACCTACCGAGATTTCGTGTCCTCTGCGGTGATTCCCTTCGAAGAAAAGACCTGCACAAGCAAGCATATCATCCCGACACTGAACCTTGATAAGTTCATAGTTGACATTGAATATTGTTTAACTGACGAGGAAAACTTTCTCCCCCAGTTCCTAAGGGATGTGTGGAATTCTGTCCGGAATTATCTATGCAAGAACCTAGGGCAGCCGATGAACAGTTAGTCAGCTTCATACAAAATTAATCAATCGCTTACTTAAACGTGCCAAAATAGGTTTTAGCAATTCCAGGGGACTACAGTGCTCCCAGGCTCCTCTGAATCGTTGTTTGAATTCAATGAAAGGAAACAAAATCGAGAAAGGGGAAGTTATATTCGAGAAGTCAACAGTGTGCAAGTAAGTAATTTGTTTTTAGTTGTGTTGTAAATGTAGACTATCGTTTAATTTTTTTTTTTTAGGTGTTTGCAAAGTGCACATGATTGCATAATTTCGCACTGCTCCACGGATAACACGGTTACAAATATGACAAATGGTTTCTTTGAAGCGCTGCAAGCACCTTGCTCAGGCTCTTCGTTATTCTTAAACAATGCTTTCTTGGCTGTGTTAATTTTGTTTTACTTCAGAAAATTATGGTGTTAAAGTAGATAATGCTGTTTAATAAATTCTTCGTAGACATTTCGAGTACTGTAGATACTGTAACCCTAAAAGGAGCATCCCAGCGAGCGAATTGATTTCCCCGCTTCATCCAAAGATATTAATCCTACTGAAAAATTTTAAACATGAAGGTTTACGATGTCTTTTCATGTTTCTTCCTAATCAAAGACGTAAATTTAAAAATTATAATGGATGCAACGATTTCAAACGAAACTGAGACAGAATATATTTATTTTGGAAAATGTCGAGTTCATAAAGAAATACCTATCAGTAATTATACAAAATTTAGATGGAAATCTTGATTGGACACATCAAGTAAATGAATTATATAAAAAATGAAACAATGTACCTACCTACAATATTTCCTTTTGGGCGCAGCTGGAATAAGTAGACGAGTTAGCGTGCTACAAAAGCGCATTGTGCGTTTAATTTTAATCATAAGCTATTCTAAAGAAAATGGATTTAACCTCCTAACCACAAAAAGGTTTGTTTAAAAACTAAATACGTATTTCGGCAGCTATTCTGCCATCTTCAGTAGATGCCTTCTTCTTGATCACAAGAGAAGTGACTGTGTCATGCCCATCGCTACCTTATAGTATACTAATTCGTTCCGCTCCCATGAAGCGTGCTGTCTAAAGCGAACGTCTCACCGGATTGCGTCAACCAAGTCAAGCATCACGGAACCTGCCGAAGGCCCATGATCGGTGTTCATTAAATCTCTCTTATTTTTGTATATGAAAACGGTTTCAAACCCGTCTAATTCCCTGTTGCTTGACCCTGCTTTTACTAACCTAAGATTGTTTAAATCTGTTTTATGACTGATGTCAAAAACATGTTGGGCAACACTGGATTTTTCAATTCTATGGTACTTTAAATGAGCTAAGTGTTCTTTAAAACGTGTCAGTATATTTCTCTTTGTTTACCCAATATATTTTTTAGTACACCCTTGACAAGATATTTCATAGATTCCTGATTTCCGATTTGGTTCAGTTTTGTCTTTAGGGTTTGCCAGTAAACGTTTTAAAGTATCATTATTAGTATGTGCGATTCTGTACCCCTGCGTTTTAAAAATGCTATTTAAACTTTTGGAACAATATTTGTCAAACGGAATTTTAATGTATTAAGTAGAAGAGAAATTGCAGAATACTTATGCAATAAAACATGTTGTGTTGACATTGACATTAAATATGTTGGTGCTTGTTTCTTTCCTATATATATATGCATCAAATTCAACACGTTACTTCGTCGTCGTTATCACGTCATTATGTCGTTTATTTACGTTACAATTGAATCGATGAGTGCATAATCGTGTCTTCAGTCTAAATTTACAAAACAACAAATAACTTTCTAGATTTTTATTTCAATTGAATCATTGGCTTCAAACTCTTTCAGATAAGGATATCTGAAGCCTCCTGAAGCCAATAATTACTTAAAATAAAAATCTAGAGAAAGTTATTTGTTGTTTTCTCAACGTAGTAAATTTGGACTGAACACGATTATACACTCATCGTTTCAATTGAGGTCAAAGGTACGTTATCTACATGTCGTGAGATGGCTTAACTTAGAAAATGATTAAGACGTCGTCCAGACGTCTTTCGGCTGTTAGATTGACGACATTTTAGTTACAAAGATGACGGCATTATAACTTCCTCATCACGTCACTCTGATAGCTGGGTGAGACTATTAATAATAATAATATATTTATTGCACAAGTCGTTTACTTACAAGATAAGATACATCAAATGTAATACATAAAATAAACTCAGATAATACACAAAGCTCATATCAAAGACATTATACCAATTGCTTGTCCTCACAATAGAATTATAGAATTTTGTCATTAAGAATAGTAAGCCTTATTATACAAAAAAGTTTTAATTGTTTTTTTTTAAAAACAGCTTAACGATAACTTAGTTATGCACACTTGTAATTTATTAAACTGTTTTATTCCTAAGTTTCCAGTGTAGCTGTCCGTACTCTTCAGACGCTTTTTATTAAGGCAAATTTTATCGTTATGACGAGTATTGTGATCATGAATAGCGTAATAGGCATTTGTAATCTTCATAATTAGATTTAACATACATTAAAGACAGATAGATAAAATTGGACGGAACAGTAAGAATATCAAATTTCCTGAAAGCATCTCTACAGTCTTGTCTATATTGTAAGCCAGCAATTATTCTGATTTTGAAGACTGAATATCAAAGACTAGAGCTGACGTGTCCCCAAATTAATAAACCGTAGGAGATGTGACAATAACATACCGAAAAATAGGCAGTTTTCGAAGAATCTATGTTTCAAAGAGTCAGCTGGAAGGCAATATTTCAAATTACGGAACGCAAAAATACCGCTGCTTACTTTTTTTGCGATCATTTCAAAAGAATCAACATTGATACTCGAAAATTTGAGAGACCCTTCGTCAAAATATTCTTTTTTTTTAAAGAAAAAATAAGTTTTTCGGATGTGTGTAAATTCAAAGGTACTCTGTTGTTTACAAACCATGCATGTGCCTTGGATTGAACTACCTCAGCAAGTTTTAAGGCAGTTTCAAGATAGTCGCTTCTTACCATCAGTGTGGTATCATCAGCGAAATGAACGGTTTTTACTTGCGTATGGTTAGAAAAATCATTAATGAAGATAATAAAAAGAAGAGGACCAAGACAAGAACCTTGAGGAACGCCCTGAAGGACAAGAGTTCTTTCGGAGTCAAGTCTCTGGAATCTAACCAATTAAGATCTACAGCTTAATAAAGAAGATAACATGTTACAACATGATGGTTCTAGATTATAGAAATAGAGCTTTCTTAACAGAATATCGTGAGGGACACAATCGATTACCTTAGAGAGGTCTAGAAACGCTCCAATACCATATCCCCCTTCTTCAAAACATTCAGCCATAAAAGAAACAAGTTCAAGCACTGCTCCAGTAGTGTCTCGGCCTTTTCTAAACCCGTATTGACAATTAACAAGTAAATTGCTACTTTCAAAATGCCTTACTAGCTGAGAATACAAGATTTTTTCGAGAATCTTAGAAAATATTGGAAATAAGGAGATAGGTCTATAGTTGTTTACCTCGTTTAGGTTACCTGATTCTTGTAACGGAATAACCACAGCAATTTTGAAGCACACGGGAAAAATAGACTTTCTAATGCATTCGTTGATTAAGTGGGTCAAAAGGAAGAATAATTAAATTCTTTATACATTTGATTACAGAAACATTCAAGTTATAAAAATCTAATGAGTTGTTATTCTTTATGTTATCAATTACATCGCGAACAGCGATACAGGAAACCTCGGAAAACTCAAACGAAACGTTAATGTCAGTGTTGCAGCCATTACTCATCAGTAATATGGGATCAACATCAGATTTAGGTAAATTTTCAGCAAATTCGGACGCGATTGTCGAAAAAAATTCGTTAAAGTTATTACCAGTGCCGTAGCTACGGTTTCTGGCGCCCAGGGCAAGATTCTGATTGTGCGCCATCACCAGATTTTGTTATTTACTAATAAATCTTCTGAATACTCAAAATAGCGCGCTTTCGGATCTGCGCCCCTGGTCCAGGCCCCTCTTGCCAGGCCCTAGCTACGGTGCTTTTCCTTTTACTGGATACTTCACTAATAATTTTCCATAAAACTTTTGTTTTATTGTCAGCAGAGTCAATGATTTTTTTTAAATAATTCTCTTGTTTAGATTTAATGAGATGAGATGAGATGAGATTTAGTGAGACTATTTTTAGAGAATCAGCGTTACTATACTCTTAATTAATTTTTCTAAATGCATTAATGCACATGTCTATGTTTTATATGTGTAATATTTTTGGGTTCTTATGACGAGTCTATGTTATACTTTGTTTAATCACAAGGCAAAAGTATTATGTTATATTATGTTTTCGATTGGCTGCACTGGTGTGCACTCAGGATATTGTAACGCGCCGACACGTCACTGATTTTGTTGTTAAACGGAACAACCAATTACAACAACCAACTGTCTTAACACAATGGAAAAGGGAATTGACACGTAATTCAGAAACCGGCAGAATTTAACTTCTGACTTGTAAATAGGCTATATATTTTATTTACTTCAATAAACGTCGTGATCGTCTAATTAAATTTGTAGGACCTTACCTGTGACGTAACGCAAGACTCGTTGGTGCGGTCGCGCAATAACTTTGAGAGATTTAAGGAACTAAGTACGTTAAAATAAAAATGCGAGATATTAAATTTAATTTGCTTCGTTTATTGAGAAAAAACGAGGGGAAAAACTCCGTTACCAGCCCCCACTAGGAATCTGGTAAATCAGCGTAAAAACCCTCGTGAATTTATACGTCAATACAGCGATTACCAAATATAGCAGTTGCGAGCAATACAGTAAGACTCAGCTAACAGATTTCACTCTCAACTATAGTTGCGATATAACGGTCTTAACCAACATTTCTGGTGGAATCGAGTTCGCTCAGCACAATAATTTTCACGGGACTTTGTCCTCGATTTGATTGCCTATCAAAAATAATTTCTCTATTGAGCTCTGTTTAGGTACAGTGATTGCCACTTAAGATCGTACTCTAAACAACACTCTGACCAAATCAACCAATGTACAGCGTGACACGTGAGTCTACAGTGTACCTTTAATTATGTGAATTAATTTCCTAATTAGTTAGATGTTTGGGGAAAGTGGGTGTTACGAGATGCGGTTCTTAGTGATCAATTTGCAGAGGTATACACAATGATCGCTTTTAGTTTTTCACGGATGTCCCCTTGGGACCCCCCCTAAAGCTAGATTAATTAATTCTTCTGGCCAGGAACTTTGTCTACTCGAAACCAGGTAAAGGGGTTGAGGTACAGTGACTCTCGGTTATTTTCCCCCTGTATATTTTCGTCGCCTAAAGCTGTTACCCACTTGGTGGACCCGATTGACCGCTCATAATGACCGTACACTATGGGTGCTTAAGTCCAGCGGTCGCAAAGTCAATCCTCTATATTCTCCCGCAATATATCTCAGTCAATAAACCCCACCTGGTAAAACCCACGGGTTTGGAGAAATGCTCGTTTCGTGAGTTGAGCGCTTAATTTCGTTTCAGTATCTTTGGCCTTGGAATTTGTAAGAAATTCGCACTGGAAATTAACTTGGCCTTGATTTCTGGTGATAAATTAGTGCTGGCCACACTTAATTAGTCGGCAGATATAACTTGCCTTTCGACCAGGGATTCAAGCTGGGACAACTCTCGTAATCACTCAGGTCCCAGTTGTGAGCGAGGTCACTAAATGATAGGAGGGTTTCCAAAGGTGACAGAAACACTTCTACAATTAGTACACTAGACTGCAGATTTCAGTAGATTAGTGGTAAAGTTAACTACTTTGGTTGATCAAGTCGCAGAACGCGTACTCCGACGAACCTTGTGACATACACTGATTTAAACTTAAATATGACAATTCAACAATTAAAATACTAGTAATTTATAAGGCAAAATGGGGAACGTCAACCAACTGTGTGTTTAGTTATGTAGATTCAAATGACTCGAATGCGAACTCGATTATTGAATTTCAAAGCTCTCTGTCTCCAATTATGACTCGATTAAAAGGGTTTGGAATCAATTAAAATCTCCAAAAATGCGGCGAAGCAACAATGATTAAATGACCTTTACCTAACTGTCCAAGTCCGACTAATTTGCGCACCACTCACTCTGTGTTAAAACCACTCGCTTCGAGCCCGTTTGCGAAAGCAAAAATTCATTAAAATGCCTTTCAAACACTTGAAGTTACACCCGAAATGGTGACTGAAAACACGATTATGGAACACAACTTCCTTAAGACAAACGGCTAAATTCAAAATTGCAACTCGGCGTTGTGTATTCGACCGGTCTCTTCAGATGACAAAATCTTACTCCTTAATTAAAATAACTTTTCCCTTTTCCACCCTCGTTAGTGAGCCCCACCCGATTTTGGAAAAGAGCTTGACAACACCCCCGACCAATCGATACCGTTTTCGAAAAGTTCCTGTCCACTCCTCCTTTTAGAAAACACCCCAGTAATAAATTTACACGCATAACTCACCGTAAATGTCCCATCTCGAAGTCTGTTTCTTTTCTTTTAAAATTTTGAACATGCACTCGCTTTACAAGTGACTGATTAATTGTTTCCTTTGCGAAAGTTAAAATTCGTTCTAAAGTTATCGCCTTCCAAAAGCAACCCGACCCCCCAGTGATTTTCAAAATCATCTCATCTTACTTAACCGGCCCTTTTCCTATTAAAGCATGACTGACACTCCTTCCCAAAAATACCCAATACCCTGCTGTTACTAAAGTGTTTTGTACTTAAAATTTATTGCCTCCTGTAAACCTGCAACGACCCGTCTCAACCGTTTCCGGCGTTACTAGAACTTCTACGAAAACCACTATTTGTCTGTTATTTGTAATTTGTTCCATAATCGAAAATCAATCACGATTTGTTTATAAGCAAATCCGCGGACGTTTCAATATCTCTGTCTCATTTTATTACATGCAGTTAAACCCAGATGAAAATACACTCAGGGCACACTAATGCAGCCAATCGAAAACGCTATAAGTAAAAATGGGCGCGCGATTTAAAATAGTTTTAATTTGAGCGAGCGATAGATACGTGTAAATATTGTGAAGTAGTAAACGCTGAACTATAGAAGTATTATTTGTTAAAATAAATATTTTAGATCAATATCAGTATAGTCTTTGCTGGTATTTAATTAAAGTGTCTGAAATTAGTCAGCTATTATCAAATCTCGACGTCGTAACAATATTAATTCTACGATTATGATTGGGACGTTCTTGATTGGGTAAAACCTGAGATCATCCGAACCCTATTCATAACAAAAAAAAAAAAAACAAGCTTGAAGAAGATACCTATAGGGAAACAAAACAAAGTGAAACCGTTCGCTTGCTCAAAGGGCGATATTTACGAAAATTTAATTAAAAGGGAAAACATACACATACAGGAAATGAAACGCACTCTTAAAAATGCGACCCTCGTCAAAATAAAAGAACCGAATCCATTACGCAGACGCAGACTGATTCTGATTCAGACTCAGCGTCGAAAATTCCCAAAGATGGCACTACTTTTTTTCTGCAACTCCCATCTTGATTGCGAAACACTCAGTATACAGTCTGTTTCAGAAAGCGTTTACTTAACATCTAAGGCCCAGTTTTACAATGACGGTTTAACTTTGAGCCGAAGCTTAAATCCTTCACAACAATTGTTGAAATAATCGTTGCTAAGGGTTTAAGCCTCAGCTCAAAGTTGAGCCCCATTTGTAAAACTGGACCTTAATGATATTTCAGAAAGTTACCTCTGTGTAGGCTAGACACTCTAATCCCGCACTGATAGTTAATAAAAAATTTCGCGATTTCAGTTATATTTTTAACATCTTCAACTTGCGGAATGTGTGAGTAAGTACACTCAGGCTAGTAAACTTTTTCGACTGTCCCGCGAAGTAAGAATGAACTCTCCCGCCGTTGCCGGATCCGGAAAGGAAGTAGCGTGTTCGGCGCTGGCACGCACGCTCCCCTCACGGAGCGTTTTTATTGGCTTGTTATTGGTCAAGTCGCCGTGACGAAACGTGCAGCCAGTCGTAATAAATAAAATTCAGCCGGAGTGTGTTGATATGCATAAATAAGGGGGTCGGTTGGATCAATTTCTGGAATGTCCTCGAGGGGAAGTGGGTCGGCGAAAATCTAGCTTTCGGAATCGACAAGGGGGGACGTCGTAAAAGATTTTATCTCGACGGACGTGTGCGTAGGCTTAAATTAATCGCTCGGCCTTTTTCTTTGGAATAACGTGTCAAGTTCTTGGTCAAAAACATAAAATTCTTAAAAAGGAAACCGCAGAAACACAAAAAGCTAGATTAATATTTTTCCCCTTACTTTTTTTCGTTCTTGTGCAGATAGAGAACGCTTTTCTTTTCTCGGTGAAACAGAACGCAAAACGAAACCGGCTTGCAATTTGTGCATTGCGTTTTGTTGAATTAAAAACAGATAAGCTCTGCCAAAAAAAATAGTAAAATAAAATAATTTAAGTAAGCTACACAACGTTTCTTTTTTTTTAGAAAATTAGAGAAAATGCTTTATCTGTTTTCCACACAATAAAAGCGAAATAGAAAAAAAAACCGTCTGCGTTTTGTGCGTTGTATATAAGCCACTTTGCGTTTTCTTTATGTAGTGAGAGAACTCTTATTTGTTTCCTAATAAAAAAAAAATGCTTAGAAACGTTTTGCGTCGCGTTCTTTGGTCCGTTCTTTGTCACTGAGAAAACGTAAGCGTTCTCTCTCTCTCTTGCCAAGAAAACGCCGCGTAGCTCATACTTGTTTATTTGTTAAAATATTTGTTTCTTCAAATATTTATTTGTTCTATTTTTATACCTATTGACTTAACGAAAAATAAATGATAAATAATCTTAAAATAAATAAAAGATATTAAAAACCAATAAGTAAATTAAATTAAAATAAAAAAAAAACGATCGAAAACGAAACACGATGCAAAGTACTGAGAACAAAACACGAAAAAGTAAAAAATGAAAAACAATAACGTAATAAACACGCAGGCAAAATGAATTTCGAAATAACACATTTAATCGTTTACTATTATTTATTTATTGAGAAGCAAAACAAAAGACAACCTGCTACCTTACCTTTTCCGTAAGATAGGCAGATGTTGCATCGTGACGTTAGTTTCGACGCATCCAGCAGCAAACAGTCGTGACGGGTGTGGGAGTAATCTCAAACCAACAAACTAGTAAAAGGCGCCACTCAATTTAATTTTCTTTCCGCGGGAAATTAAGAAAAACGCGGTACGTCCTTGTTAAACAAATTGCTTTATTTATCATCCACAAAGACAAGAACAGAACACTAAAATAAAAGTACTCCGCTTACAGGCTAAAACATAAAGTACATCGAACAAAAATCAATGATGAATGTGACGCAATAAAATTACACTATACTTTAACGCGGTGTGTACAGGCCACAAACAAAACAATAAATTACAGATTAAGTGGTTACGCAAAAAGAAGCTTGCTTATTAAACCGAAGGAAAAAGAAAAAGCAAACGATTAAATCCAATCCCTCGTAAGGGGTCCTCTACTCGTCAGGTAACGTTCGAGGTAAAAACAAGCGTTCGTTATTCGCAATAATCAAACGAAAATAACGTTAAAGATCCAACCTTGTCCGACGGTCCGTCAGGCGGGCACAAATTTTTCATCGGGCCGCAACACGACAGCCACGGGGAGGACAAACGTCGAGTCGCAAGTCGAGTCCGACGGCGGAAGGCAATGTCTACACTTCTCGCAGAAATTCCGAACTCCCAAACGCAATATAAAAGGGGGAAGGAAAAAAAAAAAGCCTGAAGAAAGAAACAAATATGCCCCCGTTACACACGAATCAAACACATTCCCACACTAATTAACTCACCTGCCCTAACAAGCAGGCTTTCTGAGGAAAACGCCGAACAGCGTTTATTGCTGCAGCGATCGCACAGAATCCGGCCCAAAGCCGAAGGGGAATTTGTCCACGCAGAGGACGAATTCACGCACAACACCAAGTGAAAATCACTCACACAAAAATACTTGCGATCACCGCGGGAATCAACTTTAAAATGAATCCATCCAGACCTTGGTTCGTGGTAACGAGTTAAAACGGGGGGGGAGAGAGAACGGGGGGAGAACATTCCAGAATCATCCATTGAATGTCTGATTAAAGCCAGCCAATCAATTTCGAACGCCATAGTTCGTTTCACACGGCGGTAGATATTGCGACATAGAATGAAATCGCAAACATTTCCTTGAGTAAAATAAACAAACGTATTCTCTCAAAGAACACGAGGTCGTAAAAACAAGTGCGGAATATGTGTCATTTAAGCGCGGCTCGGAACGAGCGGCATTATCAAAGGGGGTTACGTGGGCGATAAAAGAAACCGCAAATGCGAAGGAAGTGGAATTCGCACCACGCCCACTGGTCGCCTAAAAATACATCTATTTTTAGCTCGCAGCACAACATACAGGGTGGCTCAAAACAACCGGGGAAATTTGCACGGTAACAAACCCGGTAAAAATAAATTAAAAGAGGCTACGTATTAAAGTGTATAATGAAAATCTTATTTTTACTTATTTCTTGATATCTTCATATTTTATTGCTTATTAAATGTGAACTCAGCAGATTTTGGCTTTCTTTTACGTTTTTGTTAACAGGCTTTGATAAAAATTTGTTGATTGTGAAAATTTAATGAGAAAATTACAAAGTGGCGAATTTCTTTAAAAAAAATTAGAAAAGCAACAAGAAAGAAAGAAAATATCCCAACCTAATTATTTAAAACGAAGTGTCACCAAGTATATGAAAGTAAAACTACGAATAAACTAGACGTTTAAAGAAAAAACTTAACGAGGAACGAAAAGCGACCCCTTCAAAACTAAAACAAAATTATATGGCGATAAAAAAAATCTATTGAAATAATTTTGAATAATTTTTTAATTAAAAATTCCAAACGAACGCACAAAAAATAGAAAAGCAAGAAATGAATTGAGATAAATAAAATGAACGATAACGACAGATTCAACCAATTGTGTTAAAAGAAATAAACAAAAGACTTTCGGTTTCAAAAATAGAGTAAAAGGCAGCTAATTAAAAAAAATGCAGTTTCCGAAAATTTTTATTTAAATTGTTTATAAGTTTAGTCGAGCTCTGTGCGAGAGAAAGACAAGGAGAAGACGATCAATTTTAATATTAAGACAAAATATTGGCACGCGTCGGTCGTCTCCAGCAGGTTACGGCGTCCAGACGCGGGGGTTGCGTAGCTTGGGGGTGAAAAGGGAGTAACAGGGAAACTGCAAACTAACTCATTAATACAACAAGGATTACCTTTATTGTTTCAAGGTCAGAAATACAGATAACTGTATTCCACGACGACGATCAGATTAACTGATATCTTTCACAAATTACACCCATCTACTATACTGCCAATGTACGTGACGTCATGACAAAATTCCGCAAAACTTTAATTGAACCCATACTTTGCTTGGTTACTGAAAAGTTGACGTCAAGATTTTCACGTTGTGTCCAATCGTCATTTCTTTTAAATCGTGAATTAATTAATTGTGTTTAAACATATACAATGCCCGAGTTATTTGCGTATTTGCAACTTTGCGAATTCACGCTACAAGTTCATCGTTCATCGTTGCACCAGCTAACCGCTTATCAGCAAATAACTCGTATTGCATTGGAAAAAATACATTTTAAATTAATTAAATACGATTTTCAAATTTTCCGTAATCGTGACAATATATTAAAAGAAATTTTGAGAATAAAAGGAAATAAATTGTAGTAGTAGATCAAAAGATGATCGAATTCATAGTTGGAAAAATCGTGTCAATTTAAAATTAAAAATTTAATAAAACGAGTTTCTTCAAAAAGAAAAAAAAATAAATAAAAAATAAGATAAGCACATGAAAAAATTTAATATAAAGAGTAATGATCTGGGAGAAAACTAAAGCACTGAACATTTATGAAAAACTTTAGTTCTACAGTGTGTCCCCGGATGGACCTAACTATACCTATAAACTTCCTTATTTCGAATTTTAGGAAGAAAAGTCATTCTTCATGAAAAGTTTTGCTTCTAGCGAGTCCTAAGCAACTACCAACATTTGGTTGGAAATCGAGACAACATAAAATTTGGTTAAGAGTGAAATACCTTTTATTTGAAAGGAAAATGAAAGTATTATTGGAACAAGATGTTTATAATCTCAAATATCTAATCTCAAAGTAGATGTTTTTGTCTCTAGTATGATTAAGAGATAACATTTTTCAAACACTGACTGAAAATTTGTTGACATAAAATAAATCACTTGAGTTAAATTTCAGTTGCATTTTTTGTCATGTATAACTGCGATAATCACGTTTGCCAATTTATATCTATTACTTATTAAATTATAATGAAGACAAAAAGATCAGTTTCAAGATACATCGTTGAGATTAGATATTTCAGCTTCTTTTGACATTACCCAGTAATACTCTTACTTTCCTTTACTGTTAATCACATTTCATGTTGTCTCGATTTCTAACCACCCTGTATGTTATTTCGAAATGTTGATAGTTGCTTAGGACTCGCTAGAGGCAAAACTTTTCATGAAGAATGACTTTTCTTCCTAAAATTCGAAATAAGGGAGTTTATAGGCAAAGTTAGGTCAGTCCGGGGACACACTGTATCTATGTATTTAAAACAACCAAAAATCAATTAAAGATTCAAGGAGAAAAGAGAAAGATTTCTCTTCGAAGTTGCAAAACTTCAGAGGTTTTGAGGTAACCTATGGGACTGAGAGGTATTTATTTGCGGATTCGTTTTAATTTTTGTGTAGCTAAAGAGGAAAAGAGAATTTTCTGTCAAAATAACAAAACTTTTGACGTTTTTGGGCAACCAATGGGGGGCACTGAGGGCCATTTATTAAGAAGAACTATTTTATAGTAGAGATTGCCTTGATGCAAAGTCCCCAACAGATTTCATTTCATCCATTTCAGGCCAAAATTGAACTTTTGAGGTCTTGGGGTAACTAATTGGGTGCACTGAGGGTCATTTGTTAACAAGAACTGTTTTTATAATAGAGATTGCCTTGATACAAGGGCTCCAACTGATTTTATTTCATCCCTTTCAGACTTGAAAAACTGAAGAGGAAATGTTTTTCTTTTTGTCAAAATTACAAAACTTTTGTGGTTTTAGAGTAACCAACAGGGTGCACTGAGGGTCGTTTGTTGACAAGTACTATTTTATAATAGAGATTGCCGGGATGCAAAGGCCTCAACAGATTTTATTGCATCCCTTTCAGGCCAAAACTGGAGAGGAAATGATTTTTCTTTTATCAAAATTACAAAACTTTCAATGTTTTGGGGTAACCTATCGAAGCAACGAGGATCGTTTATTGATAAGAACTGTTTTACAGTAGAAATTGACGCTATCCAAAGGCCTCAACAGATTTTATTTCATCGTTTTCGTACCAACCAACCAACTAAACTGAAGAGGAAAGTATTATTTTCCTAAAATTTTAAATTTTTTTGAAGTTTTGAATAAATTACTTTCTTCTTTCTTTCATAATTTTATAATTGGTCAAAATACTGATTCTTTCCGCCGCGAACTAGGACTTCTCAAGCGCGCCCTTCCACAAGGAAATCTGCCACATCATCAAAACACGCCGTAACCCAAAAACCGTACCCCCCCAAAGCAAACCGTTCCAATCGAGTTAAATTAATCCACGGCTAGCTAAGATTTTAGCATAATTTACTGGGTCAATGTGTCTACACACGTTACAAGGGACTGTTGAATCACGGCAGCCCTAATCACCCCGGGGCCAGGGGCGGCCGGTGGAGGGGCTAAGACCACCGCGATTGGTTAAGAAGGGCCGAAGCGTGCTGAGATCCTGCGAAACAACCTGCAGCAGTGGACGTGTGTGTTTCGCCAGGATAATTCGCGCAATCAACCCTTAAGCCGGCGGACGGGTGAAAGGACGACGACGACAATTTGGCGGAATGCAAATAAACCGGCTCGACTTCGCGGAGGATATCGACAAAACTATCCCCGAATAAATTCGTTACGCACAAGGAATGTGTCTTACGGTTTCGTGTTTCCCCAGTGCGGCCGAAATCTAAAATGTTTTTTAATCAAAATCAAAAGCTACTCGAGGAAAATTTGATGGGGGATCGTTTTAATACCCAGTAAATGCGAAATAAAAAACGAGCAAACATGTAGTGCGATAATTCGGGTGTGCCATTCGATAAAGAGGAGGATTTCCCACATGGACCATTCGAAACGTGAACATGTCTCAGGCGGGTGGTAAAAAAGGCGGTGGCGGCACAGGCGCGGCTGGCAAGGGCAGCAACGCGAAAGACAGCAAGAGCGGCGATGAATCTAAAGATAGCAAGAGCCAAGTTAAGAAGTCGAATAGCAAGGATAATCTCAAGGATAAGGATGAGACGGGATCCGTCACGGAGGCAGACGAGACGCCGGCTTCCAAGCCCCAAAGTGCCGGCGCCTCCACCAGAGACGCGGCGCAGAGGGTTCTCTCTCTTTGCCAGAAAGGAGAATGGGGGCCCGTCGATCAGCTCCTCAAGTCCATCGAGAAGGCCATTGCTAACGCCGGAGAGGACGCAAACACCGTGCCTTTAGCAGGAGTTTTAGATATGGTATGTTCAATATGAAAGTTGCTAACTGTTTGCAAATCGAAATCGTAAATTTTCTTTCTACATAGAAAGCCAAATTCCCGAAATATTTTAACCATGAACCGTAATAATACAGTTGGTTGTCTGACTTGCGTTAAAAAGACATCGTAAACTAGAGAAATCGAGCCAATTAACTTAAGTTTTTTTATTTTATGTAACCGACAACTGACTAAAGTATATATTGTTTTTACTTTATCTATTAGGTGCGAAAAAAATTGCATAATTTATTTTTTCTAAATTTAAATTTACCTTTTTTGACCGCCGAGGTACCCACTGGTCCAAGGGGGCCCTGTGCTACAGCCAGGGCCGAATAAAGGGGCGGGCGAGACGAGCGACTGCCAGGGCGCTAATTTTGAGGGGCGCGCCGACCTAAAAATAATGAATAATAATTTCAGAAATTATAAATTGATCTTATTTCCAGCTATAATAAAGCAGTAAGTTTGTGCGCATGTTTAAATTTTCGCGCCAAACAAATGAAACTTCGTAAGAACTCGTTCGTGTTCGTGTTGTACATGCGCAACTTGCTTAATACACTGATATTTTAAACTCCCTCCAAATATCAACATATTAATCTATGTTTTTGAAATTAGCCAATCTCCTTAGCAAACAATACTGTCCATTGCAAAAAAGAAAACAAAAATTGTATTTTTTCCTCCAATTTACAGTGCGCTTTTGTTTCTCTTGCTAAATAACGCACGTTCATAAAAAAAAGAAGGCTGTGGTTTTCGCTTGTTGACGTGAACTTAGGGCCTTTCATGTAAATTAGTTCTTACAATTTTATGCAGTTTGACGTTATAAAAGAATGTTAAGCAACTCTGTTATAGTACATTAATATTAATACTATTAATTGATATTTATCGCAATAGGAAACCCCACAACCAGCCTACTTGACTCTTTTTTTTTATAAAAGTATTAACGCTCGTTATAAACCCTACAGCTTTTGCGTTAAAAGTTTTTCGCTAGCTCCTAAAATAAAGCCTCCAGATAGGGTGTAAAATAAAAAAAAAGAACTGTACATAGGTGGCGATCGATTCTATAAAAAAATAAAAACACTAACGAATCTTGCAGGAAGAATGATTGAAGGAAAAAAATTACAACGAGAAAGGCGAACGAAAAATAAAAAAAAAATAACGAAAAGGTGTAAGTAGCGACATCTTGCGATCGCTTTCTGACCTGACTGACATCACAAAAACGATTCGCAACAAAATTAGAACAAAAATAACGATGACTTGTTTATTATGCTGTTGAAAAGTTATAAAAAATTGACAGGAAAACAAACAAATTGTATTGCAGACAGCTTTAATGGAACGTGAAACGTAAACTCGATAAAAGGAAAAAAAAACAAACCGTGCCAGGCGCAGCTCTCTGGACGTTAAATTAAAAAAAAAAAAAGAAAAACTCGTTATAAGACAATATTTCGACAAAAAGAAACAAAGGAGAAGAGACAAAATCAAAATATAAAGCGAGTACAATGATGAACAAAAAAAACAAAAGACAGTCGACAATTTTACCGGCGGAATGTAAAAAGAAACGAAACAGCACGAACAAAACAAAATCGAAATATGAACGATAAATTAAAAAAAAAAAGAAAATACGTTGTAAGACAATATTTTGATAAAAAGAAAACCAAAGAAAATAACCAGACAAAATGAAAACATGAAGCGAGCACAATGGGTGACCAAAAGAAAAATAGAAATTAAGAATTTTATTCTCCACGGATTGGTAAAATACATGCTGTTCATGTCTTTTCGTCCTTATGTCGTAAACGCTGTTTTAAGTTGTTTTTCAGACTGCATTGTTGCAGTCATGGTGAAAAATAAACAAAGTTAGAAATAATACGGAATTAAATTTGATGGCATACTAATCATCGTGTTAAAAAGGCGCTGAAAATTGTTTCGCCCGGGACGCCGAAAACCACAGAACCGGCCCTGGTTGCAGCCCATGAAGACCATGCCTAAATTCACCCTCGAATCAAACTAATCAGTACCTAGCCGATAAATCTGTATTTATAAGACTTGAGTGACTTAATTTCAGCGGGAATGTCCAGATATTCGTTCTAGAACACTCCCCCCCGCCAGTGAATGAGAATTAAACCTATTTCTATATTTCCACGCTCTCTTTAGTTACTACTTCTTTTTTTCTGATTTCTGCATTATTTTGTTCTAAATTTTAGTTAGAAATCTCCGCGTTGCCTTTCCCTCCTCTATTATTTCCTTTACATTTTCAAATTATTCATTTTCATTTCCGCCATTATCATGAACAACATTTTTTTACATCATCTTTACTTTGATTCGATTATGCCATCGAGGTTAAGTGTACACTGTGTCCACATTTCGATGCTCACCATTGGCATCTTGGTTATTAGAAGACTTAGAGCAACGGTTAAATGGGGAATGTTTTGCAGAATTCAATGCTCGCAACAAATCTCATTTCAAATTCACCATAACTTTTTTAAATTTTAAGTTGAAGTTTGTTCTTGTCCGATGAAAATAGTAAGTACAAAGTTTTTTTAATCTCAAACCGGACAAAAAAATGAAGGGAAACACACTCAACGTTTCGCTATAGATTTATAGCTTCGTCAGGAGTGAAAAAAAGTAAATAAACAAGTTGTCAAGAGAAACAAGTCGTCAAGAGAAACGAAACGGTAACATGATTTTTAAACTAAAGTACGAGTTGTTTGGAATAAAAGTAACGAGAACTAATTAAAGCTAATTTTTTTTTTTTTTTTTTTTTTTTATATATATATATATATATATAATTGACAGATCTATATCTTGTTTAAAGAGTCCAGAAAACTACAAAATATGTCATTTAAATTTTCAAAGTCCGTACGTTTATTAATAGAATTTCGAGACATTTTAATTTTACACATTTCTATGAAACGTCTTTTAAAAATATTAGATTCACTGTACAAAATGTCAGTATTATCAAAATCAAAATTATGATTATTTACTAATGAATGCTCTACAAGCATTGAATGATTTTGATTATTTTTTTGAATATGATATATATGTTGGTCTAAACGTTTTTTTAAATTTTGGCTCGTTTCACCTATATAAACAGAATTACAATTTGAACATTTGATTTCATAAACCACGTTAGGTTGTTTTAATTTCGGTATTTTGGTTTTTAAATTCGAAAAAATTAAATTTAAATTATTCACAGATTTACTGGCTAAAATTAAATTATGTTTTTTGAAAATGTGTTTAAATGTATTGTGTAATGGTTCAATATAAGGCAAAGATATGTATTTATGATTCGAAGTTTGTCTAATGTTTTTAGAGACATTTGAATTTTGTAAGTATTTAATACGATTTTTAATTACTGATTCAATAAGATTTATTGGATAAGAATTTTGAATAAGAGTCTTCTTTATTAAATTTAAGTTATCATAAATGAAAACTTTATCAGAAAGTAAAATAGCTCGATCAGTTAATGAAATAATAGTTGCAATTTTATAATTTTTGGGTGTGTACGAGTGAAAATTTATGTACCTACCTGACCAGGTAGGTTTATGAAACCAATTAGTAATTAATTTATCATTCTGTCTGATAATATTTACATCAAGAAAACTCAATGAATTGTTATTTTCTTTTTCTACTGTAAATTGTAATCTATTATGAAAAGAATTAAATTTATTTAAAACAAAATCTACCTTATCAGAAGGCAAAATCAATAAAATGTCATCTACATAACGAAAATATAACGTTAAATCGAATGATAAAGAGTTAATAACAGATTTTTCTAGTTCTTGCATAACAATTTCAGCTAAAGCCGGAGATAAAGGAGAACCCACTGCTGTACCAAAAATCTGTTTATAAAATTTATCATTGAAAGCAAAATAAGATGTTTCAAAACATAAATCAACTATTTCTAAAAAGTTACCTTTGGAAATATCAGTAAAATCTTTAATCTCTAACCACCTATCATTTATACTTTTTAAAGCTAAATCTTTAGGAATGTTAGTAAATAAAGAAATAACATCTAAAAAAATTATAATGCAATTATTTGGTACAGTTATTTGTTTTAATTTTTCTACGAGTTCATATTATCAGACAGAATGATAAATTAATTACTAATTGGTTTCATAAACCTACCTGGTCAGGTAGGTACATAAATTTTCACTCGTACCCACCCAAAAATTATAAAATTGCAACTATTATTTCATTAACTGATCGAGCTATTTTACTTTCTGATAAAGTTTTCATTTATGATAACTTAAATTTAATAAAGAAGACTCTTATTCAAAATTCTTATCCAATAAATGTTATTGAATCAGTAATTAAAAATCGTATTAAATACTTACAAAATTCAAATGTCTCTAAAAACATTAGACAAACTTCGAATCATAAATACATATCTTTGCCTTATATTGAACCATTACACAATACATTTAAACACATTTTCAAAAAACATAATTTAATTTTAGCCAGTAAATCTGTGAATAATTTAAATTTAATTTTTTCGAATTTAAAAACCAAAATACCGAAATTAAAACAACCTAACGTGGTTTATGAAATCAAATGTTCAAGTTGTAATTCTGTTTATATAGGTGAAACGAGCCAAAATTTAAAAAAACGTTTAGACCAACATATATATCATATTCAAAAAAATAATCAAAATCATTCAATGCTTGTAGAGCATTCATTAGTAAATAATCATAATTTTGATTTTGATAATACTGACATTTTGTACAGTGAATCTAATATTTTTAAAAGACGTTTCATAGAAATGTGTAAAATTAAAATGTCTCGAAATTCTATTAATAAACGTACGGACTTTGAAAATTTAAATGACATATTTTGTAGTTTTCTGGACTCTTTAAACAAGATATAGATCTGTCAATTATATATATATATATAAAAAAAAAAAAAAAAAAAAAAAAATTAGCTTTAATTAGTTCTCGTTACTTTTATTCCAAACAACTCGTACTTTAGTTTAAAAATCATGTTACCGTTTCGTTTCTCTTGACGACTTGTTTCTCTTCACAACTTGTTTATTTACTTTTTTTCACTCCTGACGAAGCTATAAATCTATAGCGAAACGTTGAGTGTGTTTCCCTTCATTTTTCTGTCCGGTTTGAGATTAAAAAAACTTTGTACTTAAATTTTAAGGTAATTTAATCAATAACTCGATAACACCTGATGTGACCTCTTCTAAACTTTTACATTGTTCAGACACTTTTTTAAGACAAAGTTTTTGATGCAAGCAGAAACCTCCGATTGTCATTTGTTTTCAAGTTATTAGAGCTAACTTTTGTTTTTCATATGGCACTCATATTAGGTTTTTGATTAGTTAGATAGTCTTTAAAAAGAGCTTTTCAACCATGTATAGCATACCCGAAAATTTTTTATTTTTAGGGGAGATAATAACAAAAACATAAGTTAATCCCTTATGAAATTAGTAGGCTATGGAATTAAACACCGACGAAAAAGCTTAAAGATATGGTAAGTATGCTGTAAAATATCGAAATGATAATAAAATTCCCTTTTGAAATTAGTAGGCTATGAAATTAAACACTCAATACCATAGACTAATTACTTTATAGACTGGAATCGGGAAGGCTGAGAAATTTAGACAAGTTTCTGCGCTCTCTTGTGATTGGAATAAAAACTAACCTTGTTGAGCGGGTTTCCTGCTACACATATGATTTAATATTATTTGCTTTCAATTTGAGGTATCCATGAATAACTTAGCAAGTCAAACTGACACTTTTGACTTACCTGGTTATTTATGAAATGTCTTATCGTGTAAAAAAATACAAAAATATAAAGGGTTCACAAATTTATATATTAGGTGCTTTTCTTTTACATAAAAAGCAGTTTCAAAATATTCAGGGGATTTAATCTCCATGTATCTGTTTATAAGCCATTACACACCAAACATTCCATTGAATAAGTAGCTCTGAACTGCCTCAATTTTTGTACTTCGAAATTGTTGTCTTCTGAATGTTTTCTGACGAAAAAGTTGATGATGTTCTTTCTTCTGACGTTAGGTATTGCGTCAGTCAAAAATAATTCTTCCGCCTACAGATACCAGCACGCAATATCAACAAAACTCTTTACGATGGACTAAACTTTGTCAGTTGTGAAATTTATGTTGGCTCTTCCTCGATTTTTGCCCCCTGTTGATTGGAATACGAACTAAAATTCTGGCTGAAGGTTGGCCATATAACTTATAAGGGCCTGCTCAATACTTTAAAATAACGAAACGATATTGACGTAACAGATATTTGGAACTACTAACAAACGAAAAAAACCTGCTTGGAGACAAATTATTAATCCTGACGACATGCAGCAAAACATCAGGTTCCAGCAGGATGGTTACCTGGCCCATAACACTCGTGACGTACATTTTTTGAGAGAAAACTTTAATTAGAGTGCTTTCATAATGGACCAGTACAATGGTTTACAAGATCACCCGACCTTACCCCCCTTGACTTTCATTTATGGGTTACCACTAAAAACGAAGTATTTAATTTTGCACCGCCAGAAGCTCAGGGAATTTTATAACAAAGAATGCTCGATGTGCTAAGATTATTAAACTAAAACACACCTTGTAGTGTCTGAAACTCTGTTAGAATAAGGTGTCAAAAGTGTGTGGAACAGAATGGTTGTCATATTGAACAGCTTCTTTAAGTCAACCTCACCTTTTAGTACGCTTTCTTTACTTCTTTTTCTTTTATGACTTTTATTATCATTTCGATATTTTACAGCATACTTACCATATCTTTAAGCTTCTTCGTCGGTGTTTAATTCCATAGCCTACTAATTTCATAAGGGATTAGTTTATGTTTTTGTTGATATCTCCCCTAAAAATAAAAATTTTTCGGGTATATTATACATCGTTGAAAAGCTCTTTTTAAAGACTATCTAACTAACTAAAAACCTAATATGGGTGCCATAAGAAAAACAAAAGTTAGCTCTAATAACTTGAAAACAAATGACAATCGGAGGTTTCTGCTTGCATGAAAAACTTTGTCTTAAAAAAGTGTCTGAACAATGTAAAAGTTTAGAAGAGGTCACATCAGGTGTTATCGAGTTATTGAGGGATATTGAAATCGTGAAATTTTGGTTTCCTTAAATTACCTTAAAATTTAAAAAAGTTATGGTGAATTTGAAATGAGATTTGTTGCGAGCATTGAATTCTGCAAAACATTCCCCATTTAACCGTTGCTCTATGTCTTCTAATAACCGAGATGCCAATGGTGAGCATCGAAATGTGGACACAGTGTATAGAACACGCTGTACTGTATAAAAGTGACCCGGCCTTTAGTACGGCAAGACGAACTGACTGTGGGGTATTGCGCACTAATGCCCGGTTTTTTCACCTCCTGATAAATTTGTCTGCCAGGTAATATCCTCGGAAACTATTATCGATACAATGGTTTCCAAGGATAATATCTGGCAGATAAATTTATTAGGAGGTGAAAGAATCGGTCCTTAGTCACGCACGTGTTGTGTTGTCTGATGCTCTTTATTTTTGCCATACAAGGGAGGGGAGTGCGCGTTCAAAAATCAGCTTGTTTTCTGCTGCTGTTGTTGTTACTCCACCAGTTACTAAATGCTCTATGAATTCTGCACTTGGTTTTGGTGGTATGCTTTCTTCTACGTCTTTCCTTTCTTTTGACATACCCGTCAACATTTATCCTTTTTTCTCGATCTAAGTTCCCTCTCTGCCACCGTCTTGGATAAGAACCTCTGAGTTGGGCGCCAATTTTATGTTTTGTTGCGTTCGATGGAGTAACTGTTTAATTGTTGCCAAACGTCGAGCGTCAATTTTATGCACTGATTTCGCCCCGTGTCGGGCGCCAACTTTTGAAAGAAAATAAAACTTTACGCTGCGCCTTATATTTGCTACATTAAAATTAAACGTACGTCCATTTTTGCGGCAATGTTGTCAAACATTTTAATATAAAAATTAATGGAGAAATCGAAGTTAAAATGTCAATTTTAACGCCCCGTACATACCTCCTTCATCATCAAATTTAGACTAAGACTCGATTTCATAATCGAACTAAAGAAGACTTTACAATTAAAGTCACGGTCATATGTCCAATGCGAAATGCGACAACAGAATGTGACTTTATTTCAAAGTTCTAAAGTTTTTATTTTAAAGGTTCTAAATTTTTGACGTAATAATGATGTCAAATGTAAACAGTAATCAAATCACTTGCTTCATTTGATTAATTTCTTTTTTAATACCAATAAGAAATATGTATTATGATATACAAACCAATGCAAAAATTCGTACAAATTTATTCGGAAAGATTATCTAATTACTTACCAAAAAAAAAAAAACTTTTGAAAATTAATTGCAAAAAAAAGAAAGAAACTAAAGAAGGCGCCCGTAAGAAGTAAGGCGTGATCAATTTTGAAAAGAAAAAGAAACGCAAGAAGCTAAATACCATAAAATAAAAATAGAAGAACATGCAAATAAAAAAACAACAACGAAAAAACAATAAAATGTAAAGGAAAATTCAACAACATACGAATGAAAATAGGTCGGGAATTATTAAGAGAATTGTGAAAGGGTGCGATAATGAGCGAATTGCAAGAGGAAAGCTTGAAAATCACGGATAAAAATTCAAACAGAAAGCTAATTCGATAGAAACAAATAATAAATCACTAAATATAATCGATAATAAGACGAAAAACAAAAAAAAAACAGATAATTGAACGAAAGTCGAAAACAATAAAATGTAATGAGTAATTTAGATATCAAAAAAAAAACAAATGAAATGATTATCCGAAGGAAAGCTTTTGAAAATCTACAAAAAGACAAAAAACCGTAAAGAATGAATAGTGTTACAGCCATGACGCGCAAATAGATCTATTTTTAGCATTAGTCAGGCCATCTTGCGTCACAGAACGTTACGTTGAAATTTTTCGTTGGTTCGCGTTCATTCTAGTAAGTTCGAGCAAAATAGGGATCTACTATAACAGTCGTAACGGAGTGTAGTTATTAAGTTAGCAAGCGAAGGGTTCGTACCTCGAATAAATAGAAAGTAAGTGTTAGTTGATAGACAAGCTCATTATTATTGTGTTGTTAATTGCTTAAAGCGACAGCTTGTAATTAAAGTGTTCTGAAATTTAACGACCATAATTCGTGAACCCCCTAATTGGTAACTATAGTTTCCCTATGTTCAGTTCCTAAGTCACGGTCAGCCTACTTCTAAGGAAAACAAATTCGGACAAAAGAATGTGGAAAAAAGGAGCGCCTTAGATTCAGCAGAGCCTTAACAAAACAACTTTATTAAATTTAACGGGCACGATGAAGCGACCGTTGCCTTCTGATTGGAAAAGAATGCAGTTATCTTGGACGATTAATTTTCCTGCAAGTCATACCTACAAAAGAAAAATTATACGCAACCAAAAAATGAACTGGTGTTGATTTAGGAAAATTAGGCAAACCTAATTTCCTTCCCTTTCTTAATTGACGTGCCCATAAACTTTCACTGGAAATTCGTCGTGAAAAGGTCAAAAAAAAAGAACAGCTTAATGTCAATTTCACGTCGCCCTTCTTTCCGAGAAGTTCTGATTTCCTTCGATTCGGGAAACCCCCGCGTCAGTGTACATACGTACAACTCGCTCGGTGTTTCGACGACGATTTTCTTATTTTCTTTTTCTTTTTTTCCACATCACACAAGAAGGTCACAATCGAGAAACCATAAAATTAGCATTCGCCTGCGCCCTCACACCCTTATAAATCTACTTTTGCTCTTAACAATTAACCCTATTTTCTTTTGGGGCTATTATTAGAACAACGCGTGCCTCTGTTTTGCTTTGCTTGCCTTTGTGGCCGGCATGCAAAGAGCTTGTTGATCGTCGGCCACAGAGCTTTCCTTACGAGCGAACTCCTGCAGCGATTACTTATTATTATTCCCTGCCGATCGTTATTATTCTTAGATTAGCACAGACGATAATGGCATTTGCATGGGGGTCCGAGAGGGGTTGGTTACGCAGTTTCGATCAAAATAATACGGCGTTATTGTTTGGGGGGGGGGGGGAAGGGGGGAGGTTACTCGATTGCTTGGAGCTTGGAACTATGCAAATCGGCGCCCCAAACTAATTGCATCATGTCGATTTTGAGTTAGGTCGTAAATACATAAATATTGAACAAACTGACTAATTGGTGTTTTTGTTTCCAGGCGACCGGGATGACACCCCTGATGTACGCGGTGAAAGACAACAGGACGTCGCTCTTGGATAAGCTGATCGACTTGGGCTCGGATGTCGGTGCGAGAAATAACGTAAGCAAATCTCAAATGGTGGTTTTCTCTCTCTTATCTTTGCTCGAAATATATATAACCTGTTTTAAAAACAAATGAAAAAGTTTTGCTCATTGAACGGACCGATGAAGGGTCGATGAACCACTAGGGATCAACGGGAGGATCGATGAACCTCTAGGGATCTCCTACGGGGTTGGAGTTATTGAATTCTTGCTTAGTAGAAGCCTATCCGAATAGTACAATCCATAAATGAACCAATAAGCATCGAGTTTTGTAAACGAATCGTCGGATCGCAATAGTCAAAAATGAGTCGGCTTAAATCAGGGGTTCCCAACGCGGTCGATGAAGTCTTGAAAAAGGTCGACGAATCACTAGGTGTCGACGGGAGGATCGATGAACCTCTAAGGATCTCCTGCGCGGTCGGAGTTATGAATTCTTGTTTATTAGAGGCCTATCCGAATAGTCAAATCCATAAATGAACCAATAAGGGTCGAGTTTTGTAAACTAATCGTCGGAGTGTGGTAGTCAAAAAGGAGTTGCTTTAAATCAGGGATTCCTAACGGGGTCGACGAAGTCTTGAAAAGGGTCGATGAACCAGTAGAGATCGGCGAGGGGTCGGTGAACTTCTAGGAATCTCCTAGGGGATGGGAGTCATGAGTTCTTGCTTAGTGGAGGCCTATCTGAATAGATTATTAAAAAGAAATAGAAATCTACAAATAATTTGAAATAAATTTGAATTAAACGTTGTATGTTTAGTGAGGAACATAGACAAGGAGACACTCCTTCACCACGAACAAAAGAGAAAAAAGACGATCAATTGATTGATTAACCTTTCTAAAATACAATCCAATCGAATAAAACAAAAACGAAAGACAATCGTCAAAAAATGAAGTCAAATCGAATAAAAGGGTAGAAAATAAAAATGGCAATATATCAACAACAATAAAAGAAAATCAAACAAGTGACGATCAATTGTTTATCAAAATTGAAATGTTTCTAAAATACTATCAAAATCGAACAAAACAAAACACGATCATCGATCAAAATGAAGCGAATATAAAAAGTGTGTAAAATTCAATAAGTCAAATCGGTAAATATTAAAGAATAAAGACGATCAGTAAAATAAAATGAAGTCAAATCGAATAAAAGAAGAAAAAAAAAACAAAAATGGGGACAAGTCGACAACAATCGAGAAAAAGAAAAACAAACAAGTGTCGATCAATCCATTCTCAAAATAAAAATGTTTCTAAAATACTGCCAAATCGAATAAAACAAAAACAAAAGACGATCGTCTATGAATATGGGACGAAAATAAAAACTGCGTACAATTCAATAAGTCAAATCGGTGAATGTTAAAGAAAAAAGGCGGTCAGTTAAAGGAACAAACAAAACAAAATTGGCGATCAATCGACGACAATCGAGTAAAAGAAAACCGAAACAGAAGATGATTAATTGATAATTAAAAAATCAAAAATCATATCAAACAAAATAAAACAAAAACAAGATGACAAATGTTAAAACGAAAACAAAAAATGAAATAGATTTCAAAGATAGGAAAAGGTCGAATTATTATATTAAAAATTAAATAAAATAGTCAGATATCAATCAAATTGATTTAAAAATTGACGATTTTTGTAATACTGAAGAAAAAGAACAGTCAATTGATAATTAAAAAATAATATAAAGTCAAATTGAATGAAGGAGAAAACAAAAAAAAGGCAATTGATCAATCGTCGAGATTAAAATGTAAAACAACTCAAATCGAGTAAACGAAAAAAAAAACAAAATAAGAGACGATCAATTGATAATTGAAAAACAAAATCATGTCGAATAAAATAAAATTTTGTCACATTAAAGAAAAAGGACGATGAATTAATAATTAAAAAATAAAATCAAGTCAAGTTGAATGGGTAAAAGGGAAAAGAAATTCGTCGAGACTAAAATCCAAAATGAACTCAAATCGAGTAAACAAAAAAAAACAAAAGACAATCAATTGAAAATTGATAAACAAAAACATTCAAATAAAATCAATCAAAAGAAAAAAGCAAGATGAGAAATAGATAGTTAAAAAATAAAAACAAAACAAATAATAGATTAAAAGAAGAAACACAAAGGCCAATCAGTTAATTATCTATAGTAAAACTTGAATAAAGTCAATCGAGATGAGGAATAAAAAAATAAATGACCAAAATAAAAAAAATGTATGAAACTAACAATAAATCTAATCGATTTTTAAAATTGACGAATTTTGTCATATTAAAGAAATAGCGCGATTAATTAATAATTAAAAAATAAAATAAAATCAAACTGAATAGAAGGGAACACAAAAGTGGCGAGCGATCGTCGAGGCTAAAATGTAAAATAAACTCAAATCGAATAAACGAAAAATAAAACAAGAGACGATCAATTGATAATTTAAGAACAAAACCATGTCAAATAAAATTTATCAAAAGAAAAAAGAAAAAGAAAAATCATAAAGGGGTAGTTAAAAAAATAAAAACAAAACAAAGGAAATAGATTAAAATTAAATTAAAGAAAAAGGAAGATTGATTAATAATTATATAAAAAATAAAAAAAAGTGAAATTGAATGAAAGAGAAAACAAACATGGCGATCAATCGACGGCACTAAAATATAAAATAAACTCAAAACGAGTAAACGAAAAAGAAAAGGAAAAAGAAAACAAAAGACGATCAATTGAGAATTGAAAAACAAAATATGCCAAATAAAATCAATCAAAAGAAAAAAGAAAAAGAAAGATGATAAATTGATGGTTAAATAATGGAAAAACAAAACAAATGAAATCGATAATAAAAGAATAAACAAAGCTCGATCAAATGATTACATTAAACTGACTATATTAAAAATTGAAATAAATAAAGCCAACTAAGGAATTCAACAAAAAAAACAAAGGATTATCGGTGATGAAGATAAGACTAAAATAAAAATTCTGTAAAACTAATTGTTTAAGTCAAATCGAATCGCGGACATTTTTAACCGAAAAGTTGATCAAAAGAAGACGAAAAAACAAAAGAGAATCAAACTGCTAACTCAAATATAAAATAAAGTCAAATCGAATCAAGAAAAGAGAAACTGAGATCAGTTTATAATTAAAAAAAATCAAATCAAATAAAATTTAAATTTAATATTATTATACTCACTGTTTTAGAAATATGAATTAAATTTGAAAGGGGGCCGATGGAAATTTTATTTTCTTGTAAGGGAGGCGTCCATGCTTAAAAAGGATTGGGAACCCTTGCTTTAAACTAATGTTCTAACGAAATTTTCTCTCTCTTCAATAAAGTGAATAAAACAAAAACAAACTGATTGACAATGAAAAAAATCAAAATAAAATGATTGAAGGAGAAAATGAAAAAGTAAGAAGAAGAAGAAGAAGTTTGATTAAAAAACAAGAAAAACAATTGGTGTGTATGTCTGAACATTTTATTTAATTACTATTTGATTACTTTATTTAGAGAAGAAACAAATAACAATCGATCGATTTGCGAAAAATGAGCTATCGAAAGAGGACGCAGTGCAACTACAATTACTATAGGAGTATTTTTTTTATTAGGAGATTCTTACCTTTGTTTAAGACGCGGACTTTTAAGTTCCTTGTAAATGTATCTGCCGTGTAATACCCCTAGAAACCATTGTCTTCCAGGAATTTTATAGGGGCAGATAAATTTAAATTGAGTTAAAAAGACAGGGCCTAATAAACAAAATAACTTATTAATCTACCGTATGTGAGGGCGTGGGATTCACAGGAAGTTCCGGTGAACATGGGGTGTGTCCGTCTATCATAATTTTGAAATATGTATCCGAACGCAGCCGATGAAAATGTGCAGCACTCTAATAGATGGAGGGATGTGATTTATTATTATTTACCGTGATCGAAATCGAGAACTTTTAACGGGTCAGCTATTTATAATATGTAGTGCAAGGGATGGACTCGGCCGGGGCACGACCGCAGGATGAATCGCCCCGCCGAACGACGATCCAAGGCCGCACAGTTGGCGCTCTTGCAAAAATAAATCGTTACAGTCAACGTTAATTTAAAAGAATTTACTAGCTTTATGTGAAGCGCTCTTTAAATGAACGACTCGACTGCGTTGTAAGTTAATTATTTGCAGCAGATTTGAGAATATTTAATTTGCTTGGACAGCTTCCGAGCTCAAGAACTGCACGGCCTCCGAATTAATTATTATTAAACTGGTCCTGAAATGCTCTTTTTTTTTTCTTTTTTAAGTCTTATACGTGTTCATTGTTTCTCTTAGAAAGCACCTGGTGGAATTTCACTAACGCAACTTACCTAATCGTTTAAATAATAATAGAAGCAAATAGAATCAAAGAATACAAAATTCTACTGAAGATTCTGATGGAAGATATCGAAGGGCACTGAGCAAATAAATTCCTCGCGACACACGCAAAAATTTCATTTGCTTGCACAGTTTCGGAGCTCAAGAACTGCATGACCTCCGAATTAATTATTATTAAACTGGTCCTGAAATTATCTTTTTTTTTTCTTTTTTAAGTCTTATACGTGATCGTTGTTTCTCTTAGAAAGCACCTGGTGTAATTTCACTAACGCAACTTACCTAATAGTTTAGATAATAATAGAAGGAAATAGAATCAAAGAATACAAAATTCTGCTGAAGATTCTGATGGGAGATATCGAAGGGCACTGAGCAAATAAATTCCTCGTGACACACACAAGAATTTCATTTGCTTGCACAGTTTCGGAGCTCAAGAACTGCACGGCCTCCAAATTAATTATTACTAAACTGGTCCTGAAATTATCTTTTTTTTTTCTTTTTTAAGTCTTATACGTGTTCGTTGTTTCTCTTAGAAAGCACCTGGTGGAATTTCACTAACGCAACTTACCTAATCGTTTAGATAATAATAGAAGGAAATAGAATCAAAGAATACAAAATTCTGCTGAAGATTCTGATGGGAGATATCGAAGGGCACGGAGCAAATAAATTCCTCGCGACACACACAAGAATTTCATTTGCTTGCACAGTTTCGGAGCTCAAGAACTGCATGGCCTCCGAATTAATTATTATTAAACCTGGTCCTGAAATGCTCTTTTTTTTTCTCTTTTAAGTCTTATACGTGTTCGTTGTTTCTCTTAGAAAGCACCTGGTGGAATTTCACCATATATAACGCAATTTACCTAATCGTTTAGATAATAATAGAAGGAAATATACTCAAAGAATATAAAATTCTACTGAAGATTCTGATGGGAGATATCGAAGGGCACTGAGCAAATAAATTCCTCGTAACACACACAAGAATTTCATTTGCTTGCACAGTTTCGGAGCTCAAGAACTGCATGACCTCCGAATTAATTATTATTAATGTGACCATGAAATGTTATTTTTCCTTGTTAAGTCCTGTATTAATTTTTCTTTGTTCTTTGTCCTATATGAGTTCGCTGTTTTTCTTAGAAAGCACCCGATGGCAGGCGAGATTTAACTAACGCGCGCCGCCTAATCGTTTAGATAATAATAGTAAAGTAAAAAGTAACAAAGATTATAAAATTTTGCTGAAGATTCTTTTCGGGGGGTATCGAAGAAGATGAAGTAAACAAATTTCTTGTGGTACACCCAAGAATTTCATTTGCTTGCACAGTTTCGGAGCTTAAGAACTGCACAGTCTCCGAATTATTTATTATTAAACCGGTCACGAAATGTTCCTTTTATTTTTTTAAGTTTATAGGAGTTGGCAGTTTTTCTTACAGAGCACCTGGTGGCGGCAAAATTTAACTAACCTAATCGATTTTTGATATAGAAACAAAGTTAAGAAAATTCCGCCAAACAAATTCTGCCGTGAAAGGATCGAGAGAAACCGATGAGCGAAACGTAAGATGAAACTGCAAGGAGAAGAAGTGAGATGGAAGAAAGCGATCCTAACAAGGACGACACTGAATTAATCTTTTTCCCTTTCTGACGTGTATAGAAAGAGATGAACCAGAAAGAAAAACTTGGAAGTAACGGAGGGTTCTACTCTTCTTAAAGCCAAATTCGCAAAGCAATGCATCCTTAAAATGCAATTTGAAAAGGAACGTGATAGTGACGGTAAAAGCAAAGAAGCTTTCCCAACTTCAGGGGAAAGGCAAAGGTTATAATAGTGCTAGTGAGTAGGATTAGAAAGTATAGGACGAAAATATGAAAATTGAAATAAGACAAATGCAGAAAAATAAAATGAAATCAGAAGAACAAAAAGGTATCAATGCCGGGGAAGACGAAAATCCACCCTCAAAAAGTAGGGTGAATATATTGGAATGTGTTCACACAGCACAGAGAAGTGAGAGCGAGAAAGAAGCAGGATTTCATAACTTCACAGGAAAAGTGTTTTCCTGAAGGACAAAGTAAAATAATGACGATGATCATGACAATATCGACCTTTCAAAGAGATGGATATTTCGATTTTGAAGAATCGGATTAAAGAAAGCGAAGAAAGAGAATTCTATAAAAGGATATATTTCATTGTAGTGCTCGTTAAAATAACTGTTATTTAGTCTACCTGCAGTCGACTACCAATAGTTCATCGATTTCTAATCTATCTCTGTAGGTTCATCGACCCCCCGGTGGTCGATATCCGCCTCTTTGGGAACCCCTAATATATAATTTAGAGGACCCTAATGCTTGATAATCCAAGAAATTCGAAAGCCGACGCTTGCATGTAGCAAGACGAAAATATAAAAATAAATTAGTAGTTATGTAGAAACATAAATAAATTTAAGAAAATAATCAACAAAATGGCTATCAATTTGATTGCATAAATAACGTACACACGACTCGGAAGGGGTTATTTTTAATAGCTACAAGTTACATTTTTAGTCGATGAAAAACTTATAGTTACTTTTAATTTTTTAATTTTATTTGTTTGTTTGTTGTTTGTTTACATAGTTTGCATAATAATTATTTTACATATAATTTTTAGTGTAAATATACATAAATTATAATTTAATTAAAAAAAAATACACCTTCGTTATTTAATAACAATAGCAATAAAGTAAACAATTTTTTTCTTTAAAAATATAACAATATTAACATGTACATCTTGAGATTGTACGTATTTTTTTATAATCACACGAGTGGGGCTCGTGAATGATTGTGCGTATTTAATTTAATTTAATTTAATTAATAAAACATTTAATATTTGTTCAGTATTTCAGGCACTGTTGCCAGTTTCGTGATTTCTTGAATGGTCCTATTTTTTTTCCTGTGCAAGTTTTGAACAAGTTCACACATGTTGGAACTTTGGTGAGCTCATGCCCAGTTGAAGGATAAATTCAGTGAATTTATTATGTTTTGGTTCAATAGTTTCTATAAAATAATTTATTAACGGCCAATATGTTGTGTTTTAATTGCTTTTAATTGTTTTAATTTCTGAGTTTGAATTTTATAAAGTTTCTTCTGAGAAACAATTGTTTGTTTGCTGGGGGTTGAGACGAGTTAAGTTGAATTGAGTTCGATTGGCTTTAATTCCGATTGAGTTTAAATTTTATGGCGTTTTGAGGCTTAAAGATTTTTTTTTTTAATTTTGATAATTTTGAATGAATGAAGTTAAAACTTAAACACTCAGAGATAATCAAAACTCAATTTTATTTAAGTCCAAGTTGACTTAACCCAAACCAAAGAGTCCGTCCAATTTGGTTTGGGTTGAGTCAACTTGGACTTAAACAAAATTGAGTTTTGATTGTCTCTGAGTGTTTAAGTTTTAACTTCGTACAGTTTTGAATATTAATTTATTTTAAGTTTTGAATTTGTAATTCCTTCTTACTTTTAATTTTTTTTTAAGTTTCAATTTTTTGTTTTACGCTTTTTGACACCTCAGGAAAAACGACACATTTCTCTCCCCCGTTGTGTACTATTTCGGAGTTAATTTTTAGTTAAGTATAGTATTGTTTCATTTGAGATTTTCAATTTCCAACAATAATGTGTCTTCTTTTTTTTGAATAGTTTAAACAGCGACATCCAACCATCGCTTTTTGATTGAATTGAATTGAAGTCAGTTTGCTACATAATAAGTCCTCCCACGCAAGGCGGCCTTGCTTGCCGTCAAGGCATAATGAAAGTTTTGTTGCAAATCGTTTTCGATTGCAATGAGCTACGCTTCTGCTGCTGAAGCCCCAAGCAGGGCTGAAACAGCTGTACAGAAGCCGCTCGACGGATTCACTGCAATCAAAAACGATGTGCAACAAAATTTTTTAAAACTTCTTTTTTTATTGAAAATAAATATTATTGTTACTACTATTATTATTACTTTTTTGTACACTTGGATACTATTTTTACTTTTTTAAAGTCCACTTGCAATCGCAGCCCAATTGCGTAAAATGGCTTTTGTTAAACCCTCTTACTCAACATTTCTTTTCTAAAAAAATTTTATCGGTCTTTTATTTTAAATTTATTAATTAATTATGCGATGTTTCTGATTCCATTCAAAAATGCACTGTTCTTGTTGGAAGAACGACGACAGAAACGATAAAAAAAGATAAAACAACCTCGAATTGGACTTTCTGCTTATAAGGCGAATGCCGAAGAGGAAGAAGTGTGTCGGTCGCAGCTGCAGAAGGCCTAAACTCTTCCCGACAAGTTCACCGAGAGTCATTTACTTGAAAAAGTTTTTAAATTCCGTCAAAGAATTAGAAATTTGTTGATTCTAACCCATAAATAAAAATTGGTTACTCTACATCTAGAAAATAAATAATTAACACATGAACGGTCCATGTGGTAAGGGGACCGGTCTTGCAATCGCAAGGTCGTGAGTTCGAAACGCGCGCGCGGTGGAGGTATTTCTCGTGAGTGAGTAATGCACACTTAAGGTATCCTTCAGTGTTGAGGATGCCATTCTAGTCCTCTAACTTATATATGGTTTATAGTCTTTTAGAATGGGTTCTGCACGGGAGTATTTGCTTTTGTTTATACATTGAGTTCCCTTGAATTTATTGATTTTAAAGGGTGTAGCTTTTTGGGTGGACCTCTTTCTTCCTTCTTCTGCCATTAAAATTCTTTCTACCCATCTGTTCTCTGATATCCTGGCTATGTATACTAGGCATCTGGCTCTCCGCATTGTCACTCTTTGGACAATATCTGTTTCTTTGAATAACTCTTCAATTTAGTTATTTATTTGTTCTCCTTTTACATTTCCTGACGCTCTTCTTTACCGACTCATGGAATTGGTACTGCGTGGACTTAGCTGGAAGACTTACCTCGTATACATAGATAATGTGATTGTGGTTGGAAGAACCTTCAAAGAACACCTTGCAAATCTGAGGAACGTTTTCCAAAGGATTAAAGAGGCGAAGCTAAAATTAAATCCAGCCAAATGCAAGTTTCTCCAGAAAGAATTGAAATACTTTGGACATGTCATCTCTGAGGCAGGAGTTGCGACCGACCCGGATAAGATTTCAGCTGTTAGGAACTGGCCAACACCGAAGAATGTTCACGAATTGAGAAGTTTCTTGGGGCTCTGCACCTATTACAGACGATTCGTTAAGGACTTTGCAAAGGCAGCGAAACCTCTACATGCGCTGACTGAAGGATAAACCACATTATCTGGAGTGTGGACTGCCAAGAAGTCTTTGACAATCTGAAGGATCTTTTGATGACTGCGCCTGTATTGTCTTATCCATTTTCTACTATCTTTAGTCTCCTCTTTTCAATCCGGTCCTCTAACCATAGTTTTTTGGGTTGCCCTCTCCTTCTCCTCTTCCTTCCTCCTCCTGTCATTAAAATTCTTTCAAGCCATCTATTCTCAGACATCCTGGCTATGTGTCCCAGCCGTCTGGCTTTCTGTATTGTCACTATTTGAACAATATTTGGGTTTCTGAATACCTCTTCTATTTCTTTATTTGTTCTTCTTCTAAATTTCCTGTCACTGTTCTTTGCCATTTTCTACTCTCTGTTGCTTCTTGCTTCTAGTCCAATCCTCTAACCATAGCTTTTTGGGTTGCCCTCTTCCCTTCTTCTTCTGCCATTAAAATTTTTTAACCCTAACATCCTGGCTATGTATCCTAGCCATCTGACTCTCTGCATTGTCACTACTTGGATAATATCTGTTTCTTTGAATAACTCTTTGATTTATTTATTTGTTCTCCTTTTAAATTTCCTGACACTCTCCTTTCCCATTTTCTACTATCTTTTGCTTCTTTTTTCCAGTGCAGTCCTCTAATCATGGATTTTTGGGTTGCCCTTTTTTTCTCTTCTTCCCTCCTTCTCCTGCTATTAAAATTCTTTCTGTTCTCTGACATCCTGGACTCAGGATTATTTATTTGTTCTCTTTCTAAATTTCCTGGTACTCTTCTTCACTATTTTCTTCTATTTTTTGTCTCTTCTTTCCATTCTAGTCCTCTAACCATAGCTTCTTGGATTGCCCTCTTCTTCTCCTCTTCCTTCTTTCTTTTGCCATTCACATTTTTTAAAACCATCGATTTTCTAACATTCATGGCCATATGTTCTAGCCATCTGTCTCTCTACATTGCGCACTACTTGGCCAATATCTGATTTGTTGATCCTATAACCATAGTTTTTGGGTTGCCCTCTCCTTCTCCCCTGCCTTCCTCCTCCTGTCATTAAAATTTTTTCAACTCATCTGTTCTCAGACATCCTGACTATGTGTCCTAGCCGTCTGGCTTTCTGTATTGTCACTATTTGGACAATATTTGGTTTTCTGAATGCCTCTTCTATTTCTCTATCTTCTTCTAAATCTCCTGTCACTCTTCTTTGCCATTTTCTACTCTCTGTTGCTTCTTGCTTCTAGTCCAGTCCTCTAACCATAGCTTCTTGGGTTGTCCTATTCCCTTCTTATTCTGCCATTAAAATTTTTTCAACCCTAACTTCCTGGCTATATATCCTAGCCGTCTGACTCTCTACATTGTCACTATTTGGATAATATCTGTTTCTTTGAATATCTCTCCGATTTATTTATTTATTTGTTCTCCTTTTAAATTTCCTGACACTCTCCTCTCCCATTTTCTACTATCTTTTACCTCTTCTTTCCAGTCCAGTCCTCTAATCAAGGATTTTTGGGTTGCCCTTTTTTTCTCTTCTTCCCTCCTTCCTCTGCTATTAAAATTCTTTCTGTTCTCTGACATCCTGGACCCAGGATTATTTATTTGTTCTCCTCCTAAATTTCCTGGTACTCTTCTTTACTATTTTCTTCTATTTTTTGTCTCTTCGTTCCATTCTAGTCTCTAACCATAGCCCTCTTCCTCTCCTGTCTCACTACATTGCGCACTACTTGGCCAATATCTTATTTGTTGATCCTCTAACCATAGTTTTTGGGTTGCCCTCTCCTTCTCCCCTGCCTTCCTCCTCCTGTCATTAAAATTTTTTCAACCCATCTGTTCTCAGACATCCTGACTATGTGTCCTAGCCGTCTGGCTTTCTGTATTGTCACTATTTGGACAATATTTGGTTTTCTGAATGCCTCTTCTATTTCTCTATCTTCTTCTAAATTTCCTGTCACTCTTCTTTGCCATTTTCTACTCTCTGTTGCTTCTTGCTTCTAGTCCAGTCCTCTAACCATAGCTTCTTGGGTTGTCCTATTCCCTTCTTATTCTGCCATTAAAATTTTTTCAACCCTAACTTCCTGGCTATATATCCTAGCCGTCTGACTCTCTACATTGTCACTACTTGGATAATATCTGTTTCTTTGAATATCTCTTCGATTTATTTATTTATTCGTTCTCCTTTTAAATTTCCTGACACTCTCCTCTCCCATTTTCTACTATCTTTTACCTCTTTTTTCCAGTCCAGTCCTCTAATCAAGGATTTTTGGGTTGCCCTTTTTTTCTCTTCTTCCCTCATTCTTCTGCTATTAAAATTCTTTCTGTTCTTTGACATTCTGGCCCAGAATTATTTATTTGTTCTCCTTCTAAATTTCCTGGTACTCTTCTTCACTATTTTCTTCTATTTTTTGTCTCTTCTTTTCATTCTAGTCCTCCAACCATAGCTTCTTGGATTGCCCTCTTCTTCTCCTCTTCTTTTCTTCTTCTGCCATTAAAATTCTTTCTATCCATCTGTTCTCTGACATCCTGGCTATGTATCCTAGCCATCTGACTCTCTGCATTGTCACTATTTGGACAATATCTGTTTCTTTGAATAACTCTTCGATTTATTTATTTATTTGTTCTCCTTTTAAATTTCCTGACACTCCCCTCTCCCATTTTCTACTATCTCTTGCCTCTTCTTTCCAGTCCAGTTCTATAATCATGGATTTTTGGGTTGCCCTTTTTTCCTCTTCTTCCCTCCTTCTCCTGCTATTAAAATTCTTTCAAACCATCTGTTCTCTGACTTCCTGGCCCAGGATTATTTATTTGTTCTCCTTCTAAATTCCCTGGTACTCTTCTTCACTATTTTCTTCTATTTTCTGTATCTTCTTTCCATTCTAGTCCTCTAACCATTGCTTCTTGGATTGCCCTCTTCTTCTCCTCTTCTTCTCCTCTTTTTCTCTTCTTCTTCTCCTCTTCCTTCTTAAAATTTTTTAAAACCATCGATTTTCTAACATTCATGGCCATATGTTCTGCATTGCGCACTTATTGGCTAATATCTGATTTTTTGAATAACCCTTCAATTTCTTAATTTCTCGTTCTCTTTTGCCTCTTCTTTCCAGTCCAGTCCTCTAACCATAACTTTTTGGGTTGCCCTCTTCTGCTGCTGACACATTAAACAATGGCTTCGGGTATTATTAAAAATCAAACAATGGCTTCGTGTGTTATTAAAACGGCAAGCAAGTGGAACAAAAAGAATAACGATTTTCCTTCGCGTCGTAATTAAACCTCATCTGTACTGGGCGACCTAAGCTAATGACTTTGAAACTAGTTTGCTTTATAATTCGAGAATTTTTGCCGATTCAATTTAAATAATTCCCTTAACTTTTTTCATCTGTTCTTGTTCCCACAAGTTTCCTGCTGCGACCCGATACTCCGGCATCCCATTGATTTTACGTCGGTTCTTGTGTTTATGCCCGGTGTTCGCTGGCAGTGCCAAGCACACGTCGAACGCTTGCACACGAATTGAGATATTCGCCCCATCATTCAATTCTGTCGATGATGATGATGTGCAGCAACATATAAATTCGTACAAATCCGAAAAATTTTCCACTCGTCATATTTTGCAAGCCATAGGAAACCTTAATAAAGCAAAATTCTTAAAGCTCGTCAAAACGAGTTCTAATTAAGAACGTCGACTTTGATTAATTAATTACGTAATAGGACGGGAGGTTTAAAAACGAAAAGCGAATTTGTGTTGGATAAACCGAGGAGTTTAAATGAAATTGTAACGTGCATCGTTGTTGTAGGTACGTGCTAAGAAATCACGAGGGGCCGTCACGCAATTTGCACTTCGCATTTTTCCGTTGGCGGAGATTATGTAAACGTAAACGTGCGTTTAGGAACGTATCGATTTGGTTTTCGTTCGTGAAAGCTTTCTGAATCATAACTAAAAGAAAGAAAGTATTCCAAACTGTAGGCAATCATGTAAAAAAAGAATTCAATTGTTTAAAATAGCCAAAGGAATTTAATCCATTTGGAAAGTTGGGAGGGAGAGACACGCGCCCAAGCTTGAAGAGCTCCAGACGAACATTGATGAAATTTCATTCTCCGAGGGTAAGGGGGCGCAAAATCCCAGATTCTTATCTTAAATCACATGAGAACTTACCGCAAAACAAGCGCAACCTAATCTATCCCTCTTTAACTTTTTAAAAGCGCTTTATCCGCGCGAACGTTTATTTAATTTCGCACGTATCTAAATGGCCGCTTGTCTCAAGGGGGTCTTGTGTCTGGGGGTCTGCACTTATCACCTGTCTCACCTCAATCTTGACCTTGCAACCAAAGCTTAAAGCTCATACACCTCGTGGAATTCGATTTTTTTCATACTAATTTATCAATTAGATTTTTTTAATATTCGGCTGTTTATATTAATTATTTATTTTCTGAAACAATCAATTTACATTTATTCTTTCCCTAAACTTGAACTGACGTTTAAAATTGAAATTCAGTAGTTCTCATTTTGTCGATTTATGAAATTGAATTTTATTCTCTTCCATTTTTCGTTTTTCTTTTTAATTTAATTGTAAAACGTGCAGGCGGGGGGTTCAAGAAGGTGTCGGAATGAAAGAAGGGAAGAAGCCTCTTCCGTGTTTCAACAATAACTAGAAAACCGAATAACTCTTTTTCACCCCCCTTTTTGTCTCCACTTCTGTTGGCAGTTCTTACAAAGCTGAACCTCGATTTTCCTTGTTAGTAGTAGCGCCTGGTTTTCGAGAAGAAACCCAAAAATCGTTTTCTGCTTCATTTTCCACGGATCGCTCGAGTAGCATCTACTTATATTTTCACAATTGTAGAATCCTTATCTCTTCCTTAGCTTAATTAGTAGTTCTTTCTTATAGTAACGGTTCAAATAAATACCCGAATTTCTAAATAACAAAATACAATTTCTGCTTGCTTCATTTTGATCCACGGATTGCTCGAATGGCGTCTACTTTCAGAATTGTCCCTTAATTTAATTAGTAGTTATTCCTTATAATAATGGCTCAAATAAAAATCCGAATTTTTAAATAACAAAATATTATATTCAAATATAAGAGAAAACTTCGTATCATAGCAAAGACATTAGAAACTTTTTTTGGACTGGAAAAATTTCACAATTTAAATTTGCTAAAATTTTATCAATTTAATAGAACTGAAACTAGTACATGAAAGAGTGAAGAGAAATATTAGTACACTTTTATCAGGCTTTGTTTAGATGCTATATTTTAAGCAACAGCGATTCTATTTTCTTCAAACTCACCCTCGCCAGTCGTGGATGTGCTTCTTAGGTACACTTTATTTAAAGTTGAACTAGGAAAATTGACTGATGTTCCTTCTGCATTATAGTTTGGCGAAAGCAAAAACTGGGCGGCCGGAATTTTTTGAACACGAGTGTAAATTAACAGATGCTTAATTCTTTTCTTTAAATCTTCGAAGTTTCGATGGTCGCCCTTCTCACACGAACAGCTTCTCTTTGAATGAAAACAAAAGACAGTCGTTTCATTGATTGAAACTTTTAATTTAAAAGGCGATAGATCGACAAAGAAGCAAAAAAAAAGGAAAAAGGAGAAAATGCAGAAAAGAGAAAAGTAAGAGAAGGTTGATTAAGAAATAAAAAACATATTTATATGTACATCCGAACGCCTTATTTAATTATTATTTGTTTAATTTATGTAGAAAAGAAACAAATGACAGTCGATCGATTTATGAAAAATGAACTAACGAAAAAGACGGTAGTTTGTAACAAAACAATTCGCTTCATAAGAGCTATAATTATAATTTTTTTTTTATTCGCGAGCTCTTACTTTACTTTAAGGACCGGCCTTTTAATTTCTTTATAAATTTATCTACCCTTTAATTTCCTTAGAAACCATAATGCGATTCAATAATAGTCTTTAAGAACTTTATGGGAGAGATAACTTTAAAAGAAAATGAAAAACCTGATCTAGTACGTATGTACCTACATATTAAATAAAAGGTACATTTTCATATTTTTTTTTTTTTGCTTTATTTATTTTCATATTTAACCTTTCTTTCAGTTTTACATGTTTCTTTTATTACCGAAAATAGTATTTTATTTTCTTCGATTTATTTCTCTTCATTACTTATTAGAATTGTCTCGATTTTAACTTGATTTTGGCTGCCTTAGAGCTTCTGCTGAATATTATTTTTTCTCTTTTTAATTTTTCTTAATGACTATTTTGATCTTGTTGCTCTTTTACTAATTACTAACTATTTAAATTGTTAAATTAATAAAGATTTTATTCTGTATTTTTTTTCAACCTCAAATAATTTATTCTGTCTGTAAAATATTATTTTTAAGTTTTTGGTTTAAATTAAAAACCCGATCCTCTTATATTCTACGTGATTTACAACCTAAATATATATTTTTTTAATAATTTCAAAATCCAAGCTTCTTTAGCTTAATCCGGAGGCTGTGCAGTTCTTGAGCTCCGGAACTGTTCAAGCAAATGAAATTCTCCTGTGCGCCAAAAGGAATATGCTTGCTCTATCTTCTTCATTACCTCTGATCAGAATTTTTAGCAGAATTTTATTATCTTTCTTTCTATTTCGTTCTAAAACACTTAAAATAACATTTCATGGCAACTTTATTAATGATGAATTCGGAAGCTGTGGAGTTCTTGAGCTCCGAAACTGTTCAAGCAAACTAAATTCTCATGTGTGCCAAAAGGAATATATTTGCTCTAGCTCCTTCGATACCTCCGATCAGAATCTTTAGCAGGATGTTGTTATCTTTGTTTCTATTTTGTTCTATTATTATCTAAACGTTTGGGTAGCGTGCGTTAGTTAAACATCGCTGCCACTATGTGCTTTCCAAGAGAAATAACGGGCTAAAAAAAAAGAAAAGGAACATTTTATTGTCGCTTAAATAATACCCAATTAATTCGGAGGCTGTGCAGTCCTTGAGCTCCAAAACTGTTCATGCAAATGAAATTCTCATGTTTGCCGCAAAACATTTATTTGCCCTGTCTCCTTCGATATTCAAAGTCTTTAGCAGAATTTTGTTCTGTTATTTCTTTCTTCTTCTTCTTCTTGAGATAAATACCAGCGCACTTTTTGGCGGATTAGCAAAGAATTGAGATTCAAGCAACTCTAATCCATCGACCTTTTGAATTCGTAATTCTGTAACTACCTTTTTGCTGAAGTTAGAAAACCCTTCTGGGTTTGCTCTCATGCTTTCTTCCACCGATGTTAACCTCTGGTTTTGGTTTAGAGTTGAAACGCTTTAGATTCACTGACGCCATGCAGTTGGAATCATCATCGTGTCTATATTGCCTAAAAAAGTTCAAGAGATTTTACTTTCAATCGATTTTATAGTTTCGTTCTATTACTTCATCGATCCACCGTTTCATCAATTCGTGTATTAAATTCGCACATAAATTGACTAATTGTAAAATAGTAAGATAATTCAAGCGGGGTAACTGAATTACTCCGCTTGAATTATCTTACTATTTTTCAGAACATGGCCACGGAAAATTTAAACCGTAAATGGTTTAGATATTAGAATTTTTCGTTAGACTTTGTATTATTATTGCTACAGCCGTGCAGTGGGCTCGTGGCAGGTACTTTTTGACTAGACAAGTCAGCACCAGCCTTTTTGACTAAGGTTACCTGGGACGCTCACGATATCGCAGGTACCTTCGGGAAGGCTGGAGAGCAATCTAGTGAAACCGCGAAGGCTCTGGACGTTTCCGCACACGTGTGTTAACTATAAAAGGGCACCGCACTCTGCCGAGTGAGTTCTTATTGAGAAGCGAAGAAGACGAACATCACAGAGCTACAAATTGCGACATAATAGAAATGCTATTTGTATACAAAGTGTTATATTTAACGAAAAGCAGACGATTAATTTATTTTATTTGATTTCGAATATTTTCCACACAGCTGTAATTGCTTCGCCAAAAAAAAAAAAAAAACAAAATAAAATGAAGAATATTTTAACTTCAAGAGCGTCAGATATACATTTCCTCCAAAACTAGTTTCACTTAGATCTTTTTAATCGATTTTTTTTCTCGTAACAAGCAGATAAAAGCGTAGGTAAATTAAAGTAAAGCTTTTTTTTTTCGTAACAATCTTTTGATTTTGAAAGCTCATTAACTAGAAAGTTATAGCTATATCATCATTAACAAGCAATGGTTACTAATTACAGTAATAAGTTTTGTTTTAAATTTAAATTTGGGGCATGTAAAAATTAGTTAGAACGATACTTGAAACCATAATTGAAGTTGATTTGTTCAATAGCGAAACATTGAATGTTTTCCCTTCATAATTTTGTCAGTTTCAGGTTTAAAAAAAGGATTTTTACTTACTTGATACTGGAAACATTATTAAAAAAATTAGCAACACAAATGTTACGGCTACTTCATTTTTTAATGCCCAATAACAGTTCTTCGTATTGTTGAGAGAAATTTTGAGAATGTTTTCGTTTTGATAAATTTAGAATCTTAATGATAAAATAATGTTTTGTAAAATAAGTTTTATTAATTAAAAAAAGAGACACCCTTGGGTTGCCTCTAACTTTTGTCGTCCGTATACTTTAAAATTAAAATTTGTTGGAGATATTTAAATGAAATACTCGGTACTTTTTTAATGATTTTAATAAAGCACACCTGTCTTTTTTCTTTATCATTTGGTCGTGATTGAATGTCGAATGTCGAGGATTTGTACTTGACTCGTATTTGATTAAAAGTAAAGAGATTGATGTCTTAACTTTGAGCACTAGGAATAATTTCTTAAAAATTTTATTTATTTTCGACCCTTTTTTGGCAAAATAAAACAAATTTATATGAAAATTTCTATTTTACGTAATGGAAACTGACGTTTTAGTTGACAGTGACGACCAAAATTTATTGCTTGCGACAGTACGTCTGAAGTACAGTCATAATTAAAAGTAATGTCTCCTTAGTAACACTTTAAGTCGCTATCTAAGAGGTAAACAAACATGTGTTGAATTTTATATCACGTATTTATTTTGTATTTGATTAATTACTTACTGATTTGCTTGCCATTATTTATTAATTATATTGGTCAGAAGGCATAAGGCCGCAATTTAAAATTTGTAGCTTAGACGTTACGAAAAAGTAACACTGTATATTTGAGACTCTTTGAAATAAGATAGAAAACGAGAACTTTGAAGGGGAAAATTTTATACGTTATGCAATAAAAAATTGGCTAATGAAACCTGGTTTCCTCTCGCATTGCTGTTCAAAGCGAATACAATGATGTAATTAATGTTAAACTTGTTAAATTCTAAAAACTATTTGCATTAAATAAAATGAATTTAAGAAAAAAATAATAATTTTTTTTGCGCGATGCTTTGAATTTCCCGCGCTTTCTTTTTTTTCTTCTTTCCTTCCTTTCACGGAGCAGTTTTTGTTGCGCCCCAAACGATTTAATCCATCCAACTACATTACGCAAATGATGAACAGGGCGGTGAAAGGATGTATCGTCGATTGTGCGACACAAAAGAACGCGTAATTCAATTTAGGGCCCCCAAAAGACAATTTACTTTGCGCCGCATTATACGATTTAATCCGCCTAATGGACACATCCATCGTTCCTGGCGTTCTAAAAACCGATTATTCTGTTTTCAGGACAACTACAACGTCCTTCACATTTCGGCGATGTACTCCAGGGAGGACGTCGTCAAACTGCTTCTCACCAAAAGAGGAGTCGATCCTTATTCGACAGGAGGAGTAAGTTTTCTTTTTTTAATTTTTTGTGCTAACAAGAATTACGATGGAATATTTTCTCCTCTCAAATGAGGGATTGATCCTTATTAATGACAGAAGGTAAAAGCTCCTTCCAAGAACTGTGGTGGGTACAATATTTTCTGCTTCTCAAATGAGGGGTTGATCCTTATTAATGACAGGAGGTAAAAGCTCAGCTCCTTCCAAGAACTAAGCTAGAATATTTTCTCCTTTCAAATGAGAGCTCGATCCTTATTAAACAGGAGGTGAAAGCTTCTTCCAAGAACTGTAGTAGGTTCAATATTATCTGCTTCTCATATGAGGGGTTGATCCTTATTAATGAGAGGAGGTAAAAGCTCAGCTTCTTCCAAGAACTACGGTAGAATATTTTCTCCTCTCAAATGAGAGCTTGATCCTTGTTAATGACAGAAGGTAAAAGCTCCTTCCAAGAACTGTAGTAGGTACAATATTTTCTGCTTCTCAAATGAGGGGTTGATCCTTATTAATGACAGGAGGTAAAAGCTCAGCTCCTTCCAAGAACTAAGCTAGAATATTTTCTCCTTTCAAATGAGAGCTCGATCCTTATTAAACAGGAGGTGAAAGCTTCTTCCAAGAACTGTAGTAGGTTCAATATTATCTGCTTCTCATATGAGGGGTTGATCCTTATTAATGAGAGGAGGTAAAAGCTCAGCTTCTTCCAAGAACTACGGTAGAATATTTTCTCCTCTCAAATGAGAGCTTGATCCTTGTTAATGACAGAAGGTAAAAGCTCCTTCCAAGAACTGTAGTAGGTACAATATTTTCTGCTTCTCAAATGAGGGGTTGATCCTTATTAATGACAGGAGGTAAAAGCTCAGCTCCTTCCAAGAACTAAGCTAGAATATTTTCTCCTTTCAAATGAGAGCTCGATCCTTATTAAACAGGAGGTGAAAGCTTCTTCCAAGAACTGTAGTAGGTTCAATATTATCTGCTTCTCATATGAGGGGTTGATCCTTATTAATGAGAGGAGGTAAAAGCTCAGCTTCTTCCAAGAACTACGGTAGAATATTTTCTCCTCTCAAATGAGAGCTTGATCCTTGTTAATGACAGAAGGTAAAAGCTCCTTCCAAGAACTGTGGTGGGTACAATATTTTCTGCTTCTCAAATGAGGGGTTGATCCTTATTAAACAGGAGGTGAAAGCTTCTTCCAAGAACTGTAGTAGGTTCAATATTTTCTGCTTCTCATATGAGGGGTTGATCCTTATTAATGACAGGAGGTAAAAGCTCAGCTCCTTCCAAGAACTAAGGTAGAATATTTTCTCCTCTCAAATCAGAGCTTGATCCTTATTAATGACAGGAGGTAAAAGCTCAGCTCCTTCCAAGAACTAAGGTAGAATATTTTCTCCTCTCAAATCAGAGCTTGATCCTTATTAATGACAGGAGGTGAAAGCTCCTTCCAAGAACTGTAGTAGGTACAATATTTTCTGCTTCTCATATGAGGGGTTGATCCTTATTAATGACAGGAGGTAAAAGTTCCCCTTCTTTTTAAACTTGCACCAGAAGTATATGTATTTCGAGAAGGCAATTTCTAATTCAGACAATTCGCGATGAAGTATTCTACTAAAGTATACCACTATAAAATAAAACCTAATGCCTTCGTGTCAACGAGCAACTTTCTTAGACCCTTTCCTTCGTCTGGCGTTGCCCACCACGCGAAACTTTCGGAGCACCTCATCAATTAAGGAATCATTTACAACTTTCAACCGTTTTCCCTACGCTTTGCATGTTGGGCCGCGAATTCTGAATTTTATTTCCTGAGGAAATTGCCACGGGGTTGCCATGGCTGCTGGTAATTGTTTGGGCTAAAAATGTGTCTGAACGTGTGTAATCAGAGCCTTGGTTTATTCCAGTCGAGGCAGCAAACAGCTGTGCACCTTGTGGCCTCCAGGCAGACGGGAACGGCCACGGCGATCCTGAGGGCTCTTCTGGCAGCTGCCGGGAAGGATATTAGACTGAAACCTGACGGGGTAAGTCTCAAACATTTGATTATAGTATAATGGAGTACGAAGTGAATTTTAATTAAGATACAGACGGAGGAAGTCAGTCACTTCCCTTGATAATCTACAGGAAAGAATCCTCTGGCAAGAAAAAACCAAGAAGATTTCTCAAAACAGTCCTACTTTTGAAAGAAATCTCCTTTATTCATTGATATCGATTAAAGAAAAGCAACTTTCAGTAAAGTAAATTTTCCTAAAAGTTGGTGCAAATTTTGTTCCATAGGTGGCGCCACAGTACTCTTAGACCTAAATTTATAGACTTACCGGCCCAGCTCCACCTGTGCTGCGTTCGGAATTGACGATAGTTTATAATAGTTTCTCGCCGAATAAAGGTTCTACTGCTTGAAACCAAATCCACCGGTATATTTTCGTGGAAATTGGTTCGTATTTTGGTCCACAGATGGCGCCACTGAATTCCCTACTAACCATATGGTTTGACGTGGCGTTGAATTAATAATAATTTTCTCCAAAATAAAATTAAAAATTAAATCGAAATCCGGTCGACAATTTAAAAATATTTTTAACGGGCGCAAGTTAGTAGATTCTCCGTAAAAGTCAGTGCGAAATTCGGTCCATAGATGGGGCCACAATGTTCTTCAATTCAACCCTAGTTCAGCTTATTTGCTGCGTTCTCAATTATCGTCGGATTATAATAGTGTCTTTTAAAATAAAAATTGTTAATCAAAACAAAATGCATTGCTGAATTTTCGTGGAAATTAATTGGTATTTTCACCCACAGATAGCGCCACTGTATTCCCTAGTAAACGTGCGGCCTGGTTTTCCGCCTAATTAAAATAATTTTTCTCAAAATAAAATTAATTGATCGAGCGAAATGCAGCCGACGATTTAGAAATAAGATAATACGAGCAGCAAGTTAGTAAATTCTCGTATAAGTTCGTACGAATCTTGGTCCATAGATGGCGCCACATTGTTCTTCGACTCAAATCTTCAACCCTACTTCAACCTAGAGACTCTAGTTGGAGTCCGACAGAATGGTTCGTACCTTTTTTTTCTTTAGAGAGAAAATCGAATTTTGACGTCAAAATAATGATTAAAAGAAATAAAGAAAAGAAACTGAAATACAAAAAAAATATTATTGTAAACAGAAAGACAGGTTTTGTTAGATTTTTCAAAATTTGTTTGCGGTTTTGTTTTTCATCAAATGTACGCGATCGTTATTGTTTTAAGTTTGAAATTCGTCCTCAAACATTCCCACCCCTTTTTTTTACTTCTACGTTTCTTACGATCGTCATTTGTTACTAATTTCAAATACATCTGCTTTTCATTGTGCTTTGCGTCGTTCTCCTATTTTCTTCAAATTTCTTTTTTATTTCGCAAGTAAGTATAATGATTTATGACAGTAATTTTGTTTTTGTTTGCTGTTTTTTGTGAAGTTCGCATTATTATTAGTCATGAATGTTCGTTGTTATTTTTTTTTAATTTTATATGTACAGGGTGTCCCAAACGTCTGGGAAAGTTCAAAAATGCCTCTTTAAATACACTTTATCAAGAAAAGGTCTTAACAAAAGTTGTGTAGGATTTCATTCCGCATAATCTAAAATTATTTTCAAATATACTGGTGGTTCATTTAATAAATTACAAACCTAACTTATTATTTTTTTAATGGAACACTATATATTTTATTGCAGTTTCGGTTAGCCCTTGAAGAGACGATAAAAATGATATAATATTATACTTACTTATTTTTAGTATTTACCGAGTTATTTTTAATTTTATGCAAAGAATGGTTCATGTTTGATCGTCTGCCAAATTGTCAATTTTAATTATACTACAATCAACCTTAGACCAAAATATTTCTAAGTCTCTCTACTGTTACAATATTCTTCATTTTTAAAAACCTAGCGACCATCAACAACACTACGATTCAGTTCACGTATTGTAAAATTAGTCACTTTTTTCATATGGAACACCCTGTATATTATAGTATATTTGGATAGTGCTTTCTACGAGCTTTCCAACCTTGTCATATTCTATGGTCTTAAGATTTATAACTTGTAAGTTATTATCACTTCTTTACAATCAAATTAAGAAACGTGCTGTATAATATTTTTATTTGTCTCAGAAATATTTTATCTGCTATATCATTCAAGATATTTTTCCAAACACTTTATTTTTGTTCAAATTAGTATTTCTTTGTCATTGTTGTAGCGGTTACAATAAAAGTATGGAATAAATATAGGAACTGAACGATTTTCACTACATAATTCCAATTACACTGTGAAAACGAATGGAACCGATTTATTTACACTGTAAAAAATTCTATTATTTTGAAGCTACATGTTAAAGAAACAAATTGAATCTTAACATTAACTAAGAAAAGCAAAATGTCTTCAGTCACAAATGGGTTTAAAAAATCATAAAAATTTAAACTATTGAAAAAAATTTAAAAGAAACTCTGCCATATTGCTAAACACGCATTTTCTTCTCTTCGCATGTGCCGAGTACATCTTTATATTCTTGTTTCATTACATATCCCCATAAATTATGAATAGTACAGGTAGAAACAGTTTAGTAATAGTTTTTTGAAATTTATTTCATACTAATATTAGATTATATCTTTTTATGCGTATTTCAACAGGTACGCTGCTATTTTGAATCATCCACACGCGCACACTCTTTGGTTGGTACGAGCCAGAGGATATTCTCATTGAATCTCCGTTAGAAATGAAGATAGTAGCGTGGCTCTCGAAATACGTATCGACGATTATAAACAAATTGTGATAAGAGAACATTTTTTCATTTGGTTATTCATATCCCCATAAAAGAAATCAAGAGACAAATCTGGTAACCATGGAGATCACTTCAAAGCATTACCACATTCTAACCAGCGGTTATCCAACCGATTAGTAATACATTCTTATATGACAGGAATTACTTGAAAAAAAAAAACTGTTTAGTTCCTGAATTTATTTATTTATTTTTATTTAAATCACTAAAAGTACGATAAACTGTATGGATAAATATCTGAAATGATTCTGAGACGAATGAAAATATTATACAGCACGTTCCATAAGTTGATTATAGAGAAGTGATAATAACTCACAAGTTATAAATCTTACGACCATAGAATATGGCATAGTTGGAAAGCTCGTAGAAAGCACTATCCAAATATACTATAATATACAGGGTGTTCCATTTGAAAAAAATGACAAATTTTACAATCCGCGAACTGAATCGTAATGTTGTTGATAGTCACTGGTTTATGAAAATGATGAATGTTGTAAAAGTAGAGAGATTTAGAAATATTTTGGTCCAAAGTTGATTGTCGTATCATTAAAATTGACAATTTGGCAGACAATCAAACATGACTTATTTTTTGCATGAAATTAAAAATAACTCGGTAAATACTAAAAATAAGTAAGTATAATGTTATATCATTTTTATTATCTCTTCAAGGGCTAACCGAAATTAAAATAATATATATATTGCTCCATTAAAAAAATAATAAGTTGGGTTTGTAACTTATTAAACGAACAACTTGTATATTTGAAAATAATTTTAGATCATGCGGAATGAAAACCTACACAACTTTTGTGAAGACCTTTTCTTGAGAAAATGAATTTAAGGAGCCATTCTTGGACTTTTCCAGAGGTTTGGGACACCCTGTACAATTCGCTTCGAATTCTTTTCCTTCTACACGTATGATCGCCATTTATTTTTCTTACTTTTGTCAGAAATTTTTGTTTCCTTTTTCATCTGTTTCTCGATTATCAAAGGCGTTTTTCGTTTTTTTTTAAACTGCTTGCAATTTTTCAGAAATCGAATAATTATAATTTCTTTCGAATTTTAATTTTTCCACTACGTTCGTGTCTGTAGATGTCTAGATCATCAGAAACGTTTTTTTTTTTATTTTTTTCTCTTTGTTTACCATTTTCCTGTCTTATTATCATTAATTTATTAGTAAATGTAGCGATTATCTTTCGTTGCCCCTTTTCCTAATTCGTGAATTTCACCTTGAATGTTGTTTATTATTAATTACGTTTTTTGAAAAGTTTTAAATCTGATTTTTTCTTAAGTTTTCGTTTTAAATTTACTTTCGTTCATAATACCAACTGTGTTTATTAAAAAAAATTCATGCAGGTGATTTTGAAGTTGAAATTGTACGTCGGTCGTACCAACTGCTTAATAATCGTACGAATTCGACTGTAATCTTACGGTTGGCAACATTGGCATTCGGCATTCGGTTTGGTTTGACATAATCAGCACCAATATTACAAAACGAAAACTCCAAAACAAGAAATATTTACTTTCCTTCGAAAAATCTGGGTTGTTATTTATGATGGCCGAGACAAATATTGAGCGACATTTTACGAAGGTCACTATACCAATGAAATCGTTTGTAACAACTGCATAAAATAATGAAAATAGAACAAGAGCGAATAGAACAAGAGCGAAGTAAGCGCAATACAGGGTTACAACCAATTAAAGGGCCACTACGGGGATCTCGTAAACTATAAGACATACAAAGATGGTTAAAATACTGAAAGGTTGCGCTATCTTGAGGTCTAAAAAAATATGCAAAAAAATCTTTTCATTCGTTTTTGAAATATGTATCTTCAATAAACTGAAAATTCTCATTTTCGAAAATCTCAAATATCTTCTTTATTTCTTAAGATAGAATCATAAAATTCGGTGTTTTTATATTATATTCGATGAACAACCTTATGCAGTTCGAAGAAATAGGTTGGCTTTGACAGTTTCGCAGATACGACTGTCAACTGTTTGTTTTATTATGGACGCTACCTTAGATACTCAGCAAATCTCAAAGTCAACTGAATATTCTTACACAAGTAAAAAAATTTTTAAAAAATACTTTAAAAAATGTAAAAATTTATACATGGTCAATCCAATCCAACTGACATTAAACAAACTTCGTCTACCATAAGTAAACGATTAAAAATTACTAGAAAACTAAAAGTAACGATTAAAAAAAATTAATTCGCCTATTTTGGTCGCCAGTTGCCATTTTAGAAAAATTGATGTCAGCCAAACAGTTACCAAAGGCAGTGTATATGGCGATAAATCACCACGGTTGGTGACACTGTTTGTTTTTAATTGAAATTTTTGTTTTTCACTTTCTGTTGTTTTCGCGTTGACGACAAAAGAAAACTTGAGTACTGGTAACGTTATTCAATCGTTTCTCGTCACTCATTTATCTTATTTTTAATTTTTGCCTTTCGCATTTGTTTTGCTTTCGTTGCTAAGATCATTCAATTGTTATTAGTCTAAAAATACTATTATTATTTTAGAATTTTTGTCTTCCACTTTTCGTTTGTTTTCGCTTTGTTGTTGAAACTGAAGTTCAAATTCATAAAAAATTCATAAATACACTTACCTAATTGGTTAAAAAAAAATTCAACTTCTTGGGAATCAAAAATAATCGCTACATTTTGCGAACAGACACAAAAAGAGTAAACAATTAGAAACATAAAAAATATTCTTAATGACCCAGAAACAAAAGAAAAATTAAAATTTCCGTAGAAATCATTACTTGATTTCTGAAAAATTAAAAAAAAAACGAAACTCGAAAACCAATACAAATGATAAAATTCCTGCCTAAAGTAAGAAAAAACAAATGACGATCATACACACAGAAGAAAAGAAACCCAAAACGAATTTTAGATTTAAAGGGGAGGCTTATCGTAGTTTAGGGCAAGCTCGATAAGTTTTATTTCAATCCTTCTACGTATTTTTAAAATATTTTCATGTCAGGTTGGGTTATGGTAGGGCAGGCTTAAAATTTACCAGGGCAGGGTCAGCCTCCCTCGGCGCCCCCCTAGCTACGGCCCTGATTCAAGACTAATAATAGTTCACAATATTCAACAAACAAAAACAAATTTCTATCATGATACTTATTTACGAAATGAAGATATCTGAAGAAAGTAGGAAAAAACAAATGACTATACTTATTTACGAAATGAAAACATCTGAAGAAAGTAGGAAAAAACAAATGACGGCTAATAATTGGCGGAGGAAAAAGAAATGCCAAAAAATTTGATTGATTGATTTCAGAACGGAAAAGGAAAAGTCAAATGACGATCGTAAATTTCACCACGGAAAACCAAACAAAGAAATACGAAGAAGAGGAACGAAATAATTTCAGGAGATAAACAAAGAAAAAATAAGAGAAAAGCAAATTGTTAATTCAAAATGACGACTCTTCTTTTAAGAACAATAACGGCAACAACACCACAAAAAAAATCAGAAAGTGACGGAAATATTTGAAAATGGAAACAAATGACGATCGTAAGAAAAATTCAAAAGGAAAGTGTTTGAGAACGAATTTCAAATTTGAAAACAATAATTCATAAACAAGTGACGATCGCGTTACATTCAAAAAAGGGCAAGAAAAAATCAAAAGGAAAGTGTTTTGAGAACGAATATCAAACTTGAAAACAATAATTCATAAACAAGTAACGATCGCGTTACATTCAAAAAAGGGCAAGAAAAAATCAAAAGGAAAGTGTTTGAGAACGAATATCAAACTTGAAAACAATAATTCATAAACAAGTGACGATCGAGTTACATTAAAAAAAAAAACAAATAAAAAAATAAACTAACCGAAGCGTTACCATCTTTTTCTATTCAACAATAATTTTTTATTTCAATTTCTTTTTATTTTTCTATTCTATTAACAAGAAAGTAACAGGAGTTATCAAAGGCATAACTGGCAATGTCCTTTAATTAAGTCTAAGAATAACTTTTGGATATTTTTGGACTTTCAAGGAAATAGACAGCTTTAAATATCATAAGGAAAGCTGTGGTGGTGGTAAACAGCTCCTCATCCCCTAAATACTTTTGGATATTTTTGGACTTTCGAGAAATAGACAGCTTTAAATATCATAGGAAAAGCTGTGGTGGTGGTAGTGGTGGTAAACAGCCCCTCATCCCCTAAATACGTCACCAGACGAGCAAATTAACATCATTCCCATTTTTCAGCAGGAAACGATTACTGCGTAACCGAGTTCCTCCTCTCAAAAGGAACTTGTTATTCGTCCTCGACATGCATGCGCCAAGTATCGCGAATCGACACGGGCAAAAAAGACACCCCATCTCATCCGCCTGCCTGTTCCAAACTTATAGAGAGATATTTAGTCGCGGCGCGTGCCTCCGTCGTTCCGTGGTGACATTATTGCGAACTTGTGGCGCGGGCGAAGTTTTCGCACCGGAAATCCGGTGAATCCGGGCGAAGTTCGAAGTTTTCTTTTTGTTTTTCGCGAAGTTCGAGTGCGTTTACGCCGGGGGATGAGGACGGATACGGCGTAGTTTGTGGACGGTCTTGCTTGCAGATCTTCGATCTTGTCATCGCAGGATATTGGTTCGCGTGTTTATGGCAGGGGGTGCCTAGTACGGGGATCGGGAAATTTTTGGAAAGAGGACGAACGTTTTATTGCAATACGTTCTCTCTGTGTTGGAATGTGTCTGAATTTAATTCTTTTTTTATTTTCTATCTTTACTGCACCAACGTACTGTTATAGATACACCTGGCCTGGGCACTAAAGCGCGAAAAGAACGAGCAAGTAGTATCCCCACTATTCGATAGTAGGCACCAACGGAGAAATACTATGTATTACAACGAATCGATTCAAAAATGAATGTGAACTCGTAGATTTATTTAGCAACCGAGCGATATTGTTTTACGCAAAATACAACAATAATAATACTAGAGAATACGAAACAAATAAAAAAGCTTTTTAAAACGAGCTAAAAGAGTAAGTCAATAAATTACTCTTTTAGCTCGTTTTAAAAAGCTTTTTTATTTGTTTCGTATTCTCAGCAATTCTCACGCGCAAGAACTACCCAAAAATTAATAATAATACTAATCTAATTTTATTAATTCGTTAATTATAACGCACAAGCAAAGTGCGCGCTTAGCATTACTGTAAAAACGTGCAGACGGGGGTTGGAAACCCTCTTTTCATAACTTCTTGTCCCCAATTAAAAGTAGGACTTCGATTTTCTTTGTCAGTAGCGTTTCTGGTTTGGTCAGAATTTCCAATTTGTTTTTCACGGTTGCTCAAATGGCGCTTATACGCGTTTTCAGAATCGTCGAAAATGCTTCGCCCTTTCCTCTCTTTCTGATTTTTACTCTTCTTGAACTTTAAATAGAAAACTTTACTTAGGAGAATATCTCGAAATCGCCAATTTTTTTTATTTGTAACCATGGAGTATTAAAAATTCGTAAAATTTTATTTCTTATAATACTATTCAGGAAAATTTAAAATAAAAAATAAATACATTGAACAAAAACATGGAATTCAATATACAGGGTGTTCCAAACCTCCGGAAAAGTCAAAAATGCCTCTTTAAATTCATTTTCTCCAGAAAAAGTCTTAACAAAAGTTTTGTAGGTTTTCATTCCGCATAATCTAAAATTATTTTCAAATATACGGGTTGTTCATTTAATAAGTTACAAACCTAACTTATTATTTTTTAAATGGAACACTATATATTTGATTCAGTTTCGGTTAGCCCTTGAAGAGACGATAAAAATGATTATTCTATTATACTAATTTATTTTTAGTATTTACCGAGTTATTTTTAATTTTATCCAAAAAATGGATCATGTTTGGTTCTCTTCCACATTGTCAATTTTAATGATACTACACTCAACCTTGGACCAAAATATTTCTAAATCTCTCTACTTTTACAATATTCATCATTTTCATAAACCTAGCTACTATGAACAACACTACGATTCAGTTCGCGTATTGTAAAATTAGTCAATTTTTTAATATAGAACAGCCTGTATATTATAGTATACTTGGATAGTGTTTTCTACGAGCTTTCCAACCATGCCATATTCTATGGTCGTAAGATTTATAACTTGTGAGTTATTATCACTTCTCTATAATCAACTTATGGAACGTGCGCAAGAATATTGAATGGTGCATTTGCTACGAAAAAACTTTCCTTAATTGAGTGCAGAAATCGGGTGCAATATCGCAGTTTCCATACGCTGGATCTTAATCTCTCGCTGTTGAGGGCTGCGCACCGCGTGCAAAATTTCAAGAAATACTCACCCTGCTAGTTGATTCTGACCTTGTACGCATTATGATTTATTATTGCAACATGATTTTTATTTAAAAAAAAATTGCAGCTCTGCGTACTGAATATCCGAACCTTTACTACTACAATGATAAATCAAGACTTGTTGGAAAAATGCATTTATACTAACAGGTGAAAGATGCAGCTGTAATTATACAAAAAGGTCGTCTATTATTCTAATAATAAATAAGATTAAGGTTATGATTAATCATTTATGCGAGACATGGTCTCGAAACTGTACTCTTGCGTTATTTTCATAAAGAGTTGCATTGTGCTTAGGATCGTTTAATTTTTAAAGTTAAAGTCTTTAAATTAAAGTTTCCTATGAAAACAGCCCCTAACAGTAAACAAGACCAAGGCGAAATATCACGCGGTACGTGTTTGCAGGTCGCTAACTTGCATTTTTTACATAAAGTGTGTATTCTTATCATTGGCTGTTGGGATTAAGCGACGGCTATTATTGCGGATAAGGGGGATTTCCCCCATCTTGTTCGCCTAACATGCCCAGACCTGTTGTACCTATATGATGCACATTCAAACCTTGAAACTTCCGTTGACTCAAAACTGCTCCAAAATGAAATTAAATCTGAATTGCTTAATTTGAAAATCAAGGATTAAAGCGCTTTTGACTTTTTCAATTTTCCATTTTGGATTCTCAACAGTTTCTTTATTTGCGTTTCTAACTGTTTTTCAATTTTCGACCGCCACTGACTGAGAAAAATTTCAGAAAAAGTTGTTTCGAGTTTCCATCGTTTCGAATTTCGATTTTTTTTTTTTTTTTGAAAATTTAGCGAGCAATTTTTTTAAGAAAAAAATAAACTGTCAAAAAGCGAATAGCTTCCTGTCAACTTTCGATTGTTTCCATTTTTTGTTGTTTCGAGTGTTTTTCGTTCATGTTTCGACTTTCTACTGTTCTCAGCAGAAGATAGTGTCGAGAAAAAAACTAAAATGACGAAACTAATGATAATGAATTACTCAATTGTTTCCTGTTTTCTATTTTCGATTTTCGACAGTTTCTATATTTTCCTTTTTTAACTGTTTTTTTTTTCTTCAATTTTCGACCGTCAGTGACTGAAAAAATGTTTCGATTATCCAATGTTTTGAATTTAGATTATTTTTTCTTTCTTTTTTTTGAAATTTTTAAATAATTTGCCAAAATACCAATCGCTTCGTGTCAACTCACGATTGTTTCCGTTTTGTGTTGTTTCGACTACTATCGATTGTTTACGTTTTGTGTTGTTTCGGCTATTTTTCTTTTTCGTTCAAGTTCCGACTTTCAACTGTTTTCGGCAAAAGATAATGTCTGCTCTCAATTGTTTCTTCAATCTTCCATTTTCGATTTTAGACTGTTCTTCTATTTTCGTTTTTTAATATTTTTTTCAATTTGCGACGTCGGCGTCGCTGGCTCAGGAAAATTTCAGAAAAAAAAATTTCAATATTCCACTGTTCCGAATTTCTAGCCATTTTTTTTTTTAATTTTGATTAGGAGGGGAGGGAGGTTAAATAAACTGACGAAAACAATCAAAACAATTCGTATCATTCATTGCAAATCGGTTGGTCAAAATAACGAACCTTTTGTGCCAAGAGCTCAATTAGGTACGGCAAAATAAAACTCTTGATGCGTGAGAACGAAACAAAAATCGGAAAATACAACATACAAGACAGAGTGAAGAAGGACCTTACTAGACGACATGAGCTCGCGCACTGTGAAAAGGGTCTTCGTTAAACTGATTTATGATCAGATTATATGACTTTAAGGCCTAATTTTTCCATCCCAGTTTAACTTTAAGCTTCGCTTTATTCATTCCCATGGTAACAATTGTTTCCATGGGAATAAAACGGAGTTTAAAGTTAAACACCAATTGAAAAACCTGCCCTAAATGACTTGCCCTGAAGTACAGTTTACATAAGCTTTGGGTTAGGCGTTGTTCTCGAAATATCCCGATGACTCATTTTACTTTAGCGGCAACTGTTATTATGTAACTAATGTGACAGACGTACGAATGTAGGCCAAGGTTTGGATGAGTCTTAGCTCACTTTACATAAATATTACATATTTTAATTTTATTAAAAACTTATTCTGGAATTCTGAGATCGATCGTAATCATCGTAACGTATTATCGTGCCATTTTAAATGCACAGGTCGTAAGTACCTTACGATACCTACGATCGAGTTCAGAATTGCAGCACAAGTCAGTCACGTGGGAAGAAAGCATAAAGTTAAATGTCCGAACTTAGAGTTGACGGAGTTCATAAAAGCTTGTTATCAAAACGCATTTAATGCAGTAAGAAGTATTTGCATTCCTAATTTTTTTTGTCCTTCGCGCCGGGCATAAAAATTAAAAAAACGAACACGTTTCTTTTTATCGTGTACTTTTCATAGCGTACGCATAATTCTTGATATGCAAAGCTCCTCAATCTTATCGACCCGACTTATTGTTGGCGCAGAATTTAATTACCTGTAAATCAAAAGTACGCAGTGCCACACAAATTTTCATTCTGCCGTTTTATTAATTAGCCTTACGGCTGGTAGAAACGGTGATTTATCAGATGGCAGCTAATAAAGGCCTAAAATTAATTATTCGACGTGAAGTATGCTCTGCCGAGTTATGCAAATACAGCAAATACGTAAATACGACCACACGTGCAGTCGATTTAATTACTAAGCAAAAAATGATCTTTTTAAAAAAAAATCGGCGTTTATTGAATTTACGAAGCAGGTAGAATAATGTCGCATTTTTTATTGTTTACACGCTAAAGGATAATCTGGCTCGAAGGACCAAAAAAAGTTCTCGCTTATTTGTTACGGTTTACGCAGTTATTGAAGCATTCTCACATTCTCTTTACACTTTTTGAATTCTCCCGAACGAATAGAATTATTACATGTTTTAAACTAGTTTCCTGCTTCTCCCTTTTCGTTCCTGAATTAAACAAAATTGTTCTCTTTTACTTCATATTTCGTCAATATCTTATGCAAAATTGGATGAAATAAAACCAAGTTGAGTCATACGTGTCAATTCTTTGCGTTTTCAACTGACTTCACTAAAGCAATGTCCTCTGTAATGCGAAGAGCAATGATCTCTCGTTAGGCGGCGACTAGCACCAACTTACACCACGCTCACGTTTTCCTCATGGAAAACCCATTGTTTATAACGTCGTAATTTATTAACGTTGGGTTAAAGCAGATGAGTTACGAGAACAAAAGCCGTCCGTCATCTTTGAACAATCGACGAATTAACAACCGGATGTAATCAACTAAATTGGATTGACAAGTCGACATACAAAGAACATTTTTTTTTTTAAAAGATCGATGCCAGCACGTAATTAAAACAATTACGATAATTACGAACAAGAAGGCGAACTTTTTTTGCATTAAATCCATCCAGACGAGAAATGGCTCAATCAATACTGAAGAAGGACAATAAAAAAAAATACTGAAAAGAAAACGATTTGCGTATTTTATTGTCTGCGTGACTTTTGCGATCTTCATAATGCGTAGGGGAAACTTTTTGATTGTGTACTTAGGAAATGACGTCACAAATTCCAAAACCTTCCAAGACGTCATTCAAATATCATCCTAAAATATACGCATTAAAGTTTATTTTGAGGTTAGTTAGTAATAATAGTAATAACCATTACTCTTGCTTGTAGAATTATTTTTGATTGTAGTTTAGTATGTAGAGGGGTGGGGGTCCTTCTAAGTTTCGATTTTTTTTTTTTAATAATAAAGAAAAGAAAGAATGCCAAACAAAAAAAAAGACGAAATGAAAACGTGATTCGCGGACACATTAATAAATAAAAAGGAATGAATGAACGGAGGCTGTGGAAATTCTTCCAGGCTTGGAACTGTGTGCGTAAAAGTAATTCCTCAAAATAGCGTAATTTACATTATGAAGTAAATTAATAAATTCCTTCGTTTGGCCACCTTTTAGATTGTCAGTTTGCTTCCCATACGATTTTTATTTAAAGTTCTCAATGAAGAAGAACATGAATGGAAATGAGAAAGCAAACAGACGTTGTGTAAAAACGTACGGACGACGGTTGGCAATCCGTTTTTCATACCCTTTGATCTCCAATTCTTTGAACAATCCGTTGGATCTCAATTTTTTTGTTAGTAGCGCTTCTGGTTTTCGATAAAAAAGCCAGAAATCGATTTTCCAATTTGTTTTCCACGATTGCCCGCCCGAATGGAGTTTACATGTAATTTTAGAATTGTTGAAAACGCTTCGCCCTCTTCTCTCTGCTTTTTAATTAACATATTGACAAAACGTGGAATTTAGTTAACAATATAATTATAAAAAAAAGAACATTACTTTTAATATGAACAATTCTGAGAATCAGTTTACAAGAAAAGTTTAATAATTTTAACAATTTTCTTTTAATTAAAACCGATTAAAATAATGAAAAAATTTACAAAGAAAAGATTTCAAGATTAAAAAATAAATGAATATTACAAAGAAAACATACCTATAAATAGAAAGAAGATGGTTGGAAGAGAGAGGTGAAGTACAGTACATAACAAAAAAAAACCTGTGTTAGAAAACAAAAAAAAATTAAAGTAACGTTACGTCTTACATATAAAATAGCGACATCTTACTATCGCTTTTTGACCTACGTAAGTAAGACACAGAATTTAAATTAAGTTAATAAAATTTGGTTATGGTTAAGTTGATTACCAAGAAATAAATAAACACCTTGAAGAGTGTATCTTCATTCGCGAAGTTAATTACAAACTGAAGAAATTGATTGATAAAGAAGAACTAATTAAAATTAAAAAAAAAATAAACTTTCAACGAGCCACACGTAATTAGAAATCAGAAAATTGCACTCGAAGAACCCGGAAGAAGAAGAAGAAGATCGACTTATGATGATATGATTAATGGGTGAGCGCGTTAATTGTATTGTATGAAACATGATCTGCCGGCGCAGCATTGCAAGTAAGTTCAACAACTTGAATTTCAATTGTCAGCATGGAATCCCCTCATTTAAAACATTAACTTTGCCTGGTTCCATAGACCGAAAAGTACTTTGATCTGCAAGCAAAGCAAACGTCGAAATTCATGTATAAAGTTTCCGTAGCAATTAAACCCGTCTCACTGCCCCCACTTGGGAAATGCTGACTAAACAATTTTGCCAATGTAAACCAAAAATACGCGCGTTGAATTTTTGTGTAAAAGGAAATGTAAATAAAAGCAAAGCTTGTAATGGCTTGATGATATAAACTGCAACCAATACGGCCAAAGTTTTAAGACGATAAAAATATAAGGAGAAAAATTCAAAAAGTGGCGGAAAACAAACGAAAAGTGCAAACGAACGAACTATGAAAAACTCCGATGAAATACGAGATCGCAATCATTAAGTGTAAATAAAGAAGAACCGAAATGTGGACATACGAAGTCCAAATGTGAGAAGAAAAACAAAAGGATAACCGCGAATTTCCGATGCAGCCCATGAAAATCAAAAAAAATATGAAAAACAAGAGAATGAGCGAAAGAACACTGAAATGAGAACCGCAAAATTCCAAAGAGTGAGACAAGAGAAAAATTAAAGTCTATCGGCAAAACAAAAATAATGCTAAAAAATTCGCCAGTGGTATTCTTTTGTTTTTCTTTTCTGTTAACAATCCTCAGTGGGTTTTTGTTTTGTTTTTTTTTGTTGATACTTTTTTTTTGTTATTGACAGGCTAATATTGTAACACTTTTTTTATTTCTTTAATTTTTACTTGGGTTAGGGCTAGAGCTTGGGTTGAATTAACCTTGAGATTCGCTGAATTTTATTATTATTAATCTTTGATTTCTATTTTTTATTTATTCTATTTTTATTTTTCAATTATTTAAAAATTTATCACACAGGCTGGACGTTGGGTCTGAACGCCTTCTTCGCGTAAACCAAATTTTTGTAAATGATAATATTACATAAAATGAAAAGAAAATATATTTCGAAATAATTTAGTTTGAATTATCACCGGCGCGGCGCCTCGAGAAAGCAAATCTTTCATTTCTAATAATCTTAAATTTGGAATGATTGATGCTTCTCATTTTTTTGGACAAATCCCACTAATCGACTTGGTCATTTGTAAGCTTCAGTTTTTTGGTTTCGAATTCTTTTTAGCATCTTTTTATATACCACCCAATCTGTCAGTTAATGATTATGAATTCTTCTTTGAAGCTTTGGAAGTATTTTCATCAACTAAGTCGTTACTTATGGTTGATAATTTTAATATTCCTAAATTTGCTGAACCTAATAATTCTTCCTGTCCAAGAGTACGCTTATTACAGAATCTCAGTAACTCACTGGAACTAACACAGTATAATCAAATAAAAAATAGTAGCAATAGATTATTGGATTTAGTGCTTTCAAATTTTGCCCATGATTTTATTGTCATGGATGAAGATCATCCACTTGTTATTGAGGACTCTCATCATCCTGCTCTCACTATTTCAATCAAATCCTTGCCTTTGGATAAAGATCATCCCTTTCCTCTTGCTCAGGTTAAATGGTTTAATTTTCGTAAAGCTAATTTTGTGGAACTCTATAATAATCTTCTCAATGCTGATTGGGCATCTGTTGAGTGCTGCTCTGATGTTAATCTTTGCACCAATTTTTTTTTTATATTCTTTATAGCATTATCTGTTCCACAGTATAAGGCGCGTCCATCCTAATATCCTCCATGGTTTACAGCATCTATTATTGCAAGCCTGAAGCTAAAAAATTACTATCATCAGAAATGGTTAGCTACGAATAATTTGTACTTCCGTAATGAATTTAGGCGCTTGCGTAATATATGTAAAACACAATTGTCTCTTGCGTACGAGACGTTCGTACATGGAACTGAAGAGTCCATTATGTCTAATCCTAAAAATATTTTTCAGTATGTCCGTATGAGACAAGGCACTACTCGGATCCCTAATAAATTATTCATAAATGATAATAGATCTTATAACTGTCCTCAGGATATTGTCAATCGTTTTGCCGATTTGTTTTCTAAAATCTACTTACCTGATTCTAGAATTATTGAACTTAATGATATACCGTGCCTTCAATTGAATTCCTCATTAAAGTAAGCTGTGATTTTTTTATGAAGTTGGCGACACAATTCTAGAGAAAACAGTTGTCATTAACTGTCAGATCACTGATCATAACGTCAAATAAAAACACAACATTAAAGTTTAAAGTAGATGCTCAAAGTGCTCTCCTTCAGCTTGAATACATAAGCGTACTCTGCGTTTCATGTTTTCAAACCCGTTTGCTATGTGTTCGTGGGTTATGTTAGCACAAACATCTGTAATGCCCGCACGAAGTTCTTCGATTGTGTGACGCGTAGTTCTAAAAACTGTGTTTTTCATGTGCGGATAAATGAAGTAATCCATAATTGTGAGATCCGGAGACCCTGCAGGATAATTCACAATCCGATTATCGAAAAACTGCTGCAGGAAAGTCATTGTTTGATGAGCTGTGTGGGCAGTAGCATTGTCTTGCTGAAAAACCCTTCTGTAAGTTCATCATCATGTAGTTGATTAATGAAAGGTTCTAATAACTCATTTCGGTATCTTTCAGCAGTTACTGAGTCGTTAAAAAATATTGGTCCGATGGTACGCCTTCTTAACACTGCTAGCCAAACACCAATTTTTAATGGATCTAATGGAGTTTCCACAAATTCATGGGGATTTTCTGCTGACCATATTCTCATATTCTATTTATTTAAATACCCTGAGAGATGAAACCAGGCCTCATCGGAAAAGAAACACTTGTCAAGAATGTCGTCGTTGTTTAAGTTATCAAGAAACCACTGACAATATTCTGTTCTTCTGTGAAAATCTACTGGCCTGAGTTCGCGGACTGCTTGAATCTTATATGGATAAAGCTTTAAGTCTTTTCTAAGAATAGTGTGACATGGTCCCACTGATAGCTGAACTTCTTGTGAAAGTTTCGCAATAGATTTCTTGGGAGAGTGTTCCAGTCGATCCCGAACATCTTCAATCCAGACTGCAGTCCTTTTCTTAGCTGCTCCGCTCCCTGTTTTGCGACCAAGTGATCCTGTTTTACGAAATTTAAGAACACAAGCACGGATATGTTTAACTAGCTGTTCATAAGTAATAGCAAAATTAGGAAACTGCTGTCGAAACTTCTGTATACACTGATTAATTGAATAAACTAACTGTCCATTTTCTATTCTATTGGTTTGAAAATAACTTTCAACAATAAATATTTTCTGCTGTAATTCTAACATTTTTAATTAATTGAAAATACAGTGTCAATTTGACATTTGTTTAATTAAATAATTGAACAGCTATCAGTGCTGCAAATTTTAGGAGAAAAAAACAGTGAAATCATAGCCCACTTTAATGAGGAATTCAATTGAAGGCACGGTATATTCGAACTCTCTCCCATTTCATATGCCACCTGTGTCTGAAGTAGAACTATTAAACATAATGGTAAAATTTCCTATTAAATTTACTGCAGGTGATGATGATTCAATTCCAAGCTTCTTGGTCCACGACGCTAGATATGCTTTTATCAAGCTATTACTTCATATTATTAATGTTGCCATTGCTACGTCTTCTTTTCCGGATACCTGGAAAAGGGTCAGAATAACGCCTGTCTATAAAAAAGGTGATGAAGGGCAAATAAAAAATTATCGTCCTATAGCAATTTTGAACAACTTTGCTAAAATTTTTGAACAACTTATATATAAGCTTATTTATAGACAAACTTTCTCTTATATTGCTACATGTCGGCTTTATTTCTAGTAGGTCAACGACTACGAACTTAGTCACTATAACGCAATTTATTGCTGAACAATTGAATAAACAGGGACAAGTTGACGTTGTATATACCGATCTGTCTAGTGCTTTTGATATGGTACACCACGGTATCCTTCTCAGGAAACTTAGCTCTTTCGGCATGACTTCTTCGTTGTTACATCTCATGAAATCTTATTTAACAGCCAGAGTGAGTTATGTGTTTTACAACGGCTACAAATCACTTGAATATCAGGCAACCTCTGGTGTTCCGCAGGGTTCTAACTTGGGACCATCGCAGTTTGTTTTATTTATCAATGATTTGTTAAACTCTCTTGAATGTCGAGTGCTTGCGTTTGCAGATGATTTAAAAATTTACGCGTCGGTTTCGACTGTTCATGAAGCTATTCAGCTACAGCAGGGTCTTGACACTATTAACTATTGGTGTGCTAATAATTATCTTAAGTTAAACATCAATAAATGTTGTTTTGTAACGTACACCAAAAAACTCAGTCCGATTAACTATGACTATAAATTAAATGGTCAAGAAATTACAAGGAAAACCTCCACAATTTGGGGTGCTTTTTAATTCTACTCTAAGCTTTTCTCCCCACATAAAAAATATAGTTACCGCAGCCTCTAAAACACTTGGTTTTGTCTTTCGTACAATCAAGTACTTTGATAACATTGATGTATTTAAATGTCTTTTTCAATTCCTTAGTTATTAGCAGACTTGAATATACTTCTCAAGTCTGGTCACCTTATTACATTTGCCATCGTTTAGATATCGGGTGTATACAACGTAGGTTTCTTAAATTCCTTTCGTTTAAAATCTCTGGGCAATATCCCCCAAGAGGTGTGGACTATGACGACTTACTACGCAGACATAATTTTCAATCCCTTAGTCAACGTCGGGAAATACAAGGTGCTCGATTTATTTGGAAAGTCATTCATTACAAACTTGAATGTGCCGAAATCTTGGAATCTTTGAATTTTATGGTGCCACGTTACAACTCGAGACGGTCTACGACGTTTTATCTGCGTACAGCTAAGAGTAATATCTTAATTAAAACACCTATATACACTATGTGCCGCAATGCTGATGCAAAATATGATGATATATTTTGTGATACTTTATGAATTGCTTGCAGCATTTTATTAAACTAAATGTATTTAAATTGTTCGTATTGTGGCGCACCACCCGGCTTATTACGTCAAGCTCAAGGCGTCAAGAAGTCGGTTCGTTATGCGTCATTGGCTGCCACGCCACCGGGGTCTACATCGAACAGACTAGACTTTTCCGGCGATGGACAAAACTCGAATCTTCCAGCGTAGAGAATTCGCGACGGCCGCAAACGATATAAAATGGGCCAAAGTTGACTCACCAGTCAGTCGAAGTCGAACAGCGATCGTCGAAGTTAGATTTTAGTGTGAAAATAAATTGTTGCAAATAAATTAGTTTTTAAGCTTTATTAAATTACCGTTAAGTTTTTCCCGAGTGTTTTATTCGTTTAATAAATAAACATAAACCCTAGAAACGTAACAGTATTTATATTGTTGTGTTTTCTTTTCGTCCTGTAATAGGGAATTTCCTGTTGGGCAACTACTACTTATTATTATTTCGCGAAAATCAAACAATTAAACAATAAAGAAAATTAATTATTAAAAACTAGAGACGACAAAATAAACGCGTTTTTAAATTCGGAAAACAACAATTCAACCCGGAAAGCATTTTCTTATCATCACGCCCACGTGATCATCCACGCTCCGGATTTTCAATTATCCAAACGGCGCGGGAACCGTTTTCCAAAAACTACTCCCTGTTAGATGTCGCAGCCGTCTTAGACTACTTTGTTTTTTACTGAAGAGCGCAGCTCATTTCGCATTCATCATCTAGTGAGCGTCGCCAGAGCGTTTCATAGTTTTATTTTAATTATAACTAGATTTAATTAAATTAAAATTGTTAACTAACCAATCGAATTAAAGTCGTAATAATTCCTTCGTTTTCTTACCAGATTTTATAATTAACTATTTATTTACCGTGAACGTGAAGATCTCGAATGGCAAACAGGAAAGGATTTTTTCGTCGATTCTTCCAGAGTACTAGTTTCATCGCTTCCACTTTTTTGTATAGTTATTAATTAATACGAACAGAAAAAGCAAGAATCATGAATCTGTCCATCCTGGCGCTGATGAAGTTGAAAATATCTCAAAAGAAAAAACAGGACAAAGTAAGGATGGCGCCAGTCTCAACTTACTCATTACTCAAGCATGCCAAGTCATGTCATTCTAATATTTTTTTCCTTGTCTTTTTTATAGAGAGGAAAAATCCCTTTGTTGCTCGCTGTGGAGGCCGGAAACCAGTCGATGTGCAGAGAACTGTTGAGCACGCAGACGGCCGACCAACTGAAGGCCGCTGCAGCCAACGGGGACACTGCTCTTCATTTAGCAGCCCGAAGAAAAGACGTCGACATGGTTTGTATATCCAAAAAATATACACTCGTCTTCAGCTTATCCTCATTACCAATCCGTCAAGCTATTTGTTTGGACAGCTATCATCTTCTCCTCTTGTAGTCTCCGCTTGTAATTGGCTTTGGTTACATAAACGTAGATCAGTGCTCCAGCTATCTCAAGTCAAGGCCAATTCCAAACGTGAGAGTTTTTGAACGCTCTTTACTTTTCACTTTTTACAAATTCAGGTTCGGATATTAGTGGATTATGGAACGAGCGTGGATATAAAAAACGGCGATGGGCAAACACCCCTGCACATCGCCGCCGCTGAGGGTGACGAAATCCTAGTGAAGTATTTCTATGGGGTTCGGGCTTCTGCAAGCATCACCGACAACCAGGACCGTACCCCCATGCACCTGGCAGCCGAGAACGGCCACGCGGCCATCATCGAGCTCCTCGCCGATAAATTCAAGGCGAGCATCCTGGAAAGGACGAAGGACGGTTCGACCCTGATGCACATCGCATCCCTGAACGGACACGCCGACTGCGCCATGATGCTCTTCAAGAAAGGAGTCTACCTGCACATGCCGAACAAGGTTAGCGACGAAAGCTCGCGTGCTTTTAATAATACGAATAACAACAACGCTGATTGTGAGTCACACTCGACGATAGTGATGCACATTAGAAGGCAAAACTTTTCTTGTTTTGAGGCGAAAGCAATAAAACTCAACGCGACGATGAAAGGCCAGATTGTGTGATTTATTCAAAGGCGAGGTGACGTATTTTTCAGTTGCGAAAGGTCACATTTACAGCACACGTCGAAATTTCGTTTCCGATTCCGATGTGTAAGTATAAATAGAGCGCAAATCGCGTGGGGAAAAAATTAATCTGCAGCGCTTTATCATCGGGTGGTGGTCCGCCCCCATTAGCATATCGTGGTGGTGGCGGTAGAGGAGATTTAAACGCGTGACGTTTTAATACGCTGAAAATGTCTGGCCTTTGTTATGCAAATCTCGGGTAGGAAAAACTGGGCACTTTGATGTTCAAACATCCAGGGAGCTTTACAAGTCGATTTACAAGTATTTGCCACGATAGGCTTAAATGATTGCGAGCCGACGATTACATAACATTTTTTTACGTCGTTTTCAGGACGGTGCAAGGAGCATCCACACCGCAGCGCGATACGGCCACGTCGGCATAATCAATACGCTCATACAAAAAGGCGAAAAAGTCGACATAACAACAAACGTAAGTTCAACATGACTAACACTTGCACTCTGTGAGTCATTGCTCAACTTTCAGGAAAATTACACCGCCCTACACATCGCGGTGGAATCTTGCAAGCCCGCCGTCGTGGAGACCTTGTTGGGGTACGGGGCCGACGTCCACGTGAGAGGTAAACTGACCGACAATTTCCTGGAACGCATTCAAAATTTTCTTGGGCTTCTCTTCAATAGGGGGCAAACTCAAGGAAACTCCACTGCACATAGCGGCGAGGGTGAAAGACGGCGAGCGATGTGCCTTAATGCTCCTGAAGTCCGGCGCCGGTCCAAACTTGACCACCGAGGAGGGCCAAACACCGGTTCACGTTGCGGCTCGCTACGGAAACTTGCAGACCCTTTTGTTGCTGTTGGAAGACGGCGGTGATCCTCAATACAAAAATAAAGTAAATTTAAAGTTTTCTTTATACATCGTACTCTACTTTAGAAAATCGCCTGGTCGTATTTCTCCCCTCCCACTGCCCTTATCTCAGTCGGCGCGCCTGCGGCGAGAAAACCAAAGTCGTAATTCGAAAGAGCGTCCCTGGAAACCCAATGATCGATCCCCCGCACGGGCATATCGACAAAACGGCACGCGTAAAAAATCGCGGGCCAGTGCAGAAGCCGCTTCTAGAAGCCACATCGCTGCCCCCACGAAGTAGGGCCCGATGTGAGCCCCTAGGTTACTCAACTGAAGGTTGGGTCCTACAAATGAGGAAGTTTTAAGAAAATCTCAGGTCACGTTTCCGAGAGAATTTCGAAAAACGCGAAAACCGATGCTTTTGAGGCCTTCGTTCGGTTCGTGGAACGGATTCGGACTCGATCTTCGGTGGACAAGAAGGCCCCGATGCCCCGAACGTATGCGCCGAATTTGGTTCTGTTCCGCCAGTAAACACTGCTTCGGGAATTTTTTAAAGGGTTAAAAACGGCCATTTTTCGAAATACGGGCCTGCGACCTATCTCCGGGACTTCGGAGAGCAAAACGACGGCCACCTTCGTGTTCCTCGTGCTTTTCTACTTCGCTTTGGGAAAAATTATTTTCGCGCTAAAACGATGTTTAAGGGTCGAAAATAATTCCGAAAAAGTGGACTGCAATTACGACTTCGAGAGTTCCGACGGCGACGCCCCGCACCTAGGCTCGAATTTGGTCTTGCTCTACCAGGAAATACGGTTTCGGGAATTTTGTAAAGGGTCAAAACCACTCATTTTCATTCATTCTAAATACGGATCTGTGCCCGGCCTCCGGAGGTTCCTAGAACAAAACTGTGGCCGTCATCGTGTTTCCCGTACTTTTCTGCTACGTTGGGAAAAATTATATCGACGCTCAGACGACGTATAAAGGTCGAAAAAATTCCGGAAAAGTGGACTGCAAGTACGGGAACTTTTAAGGTCCCGACGCCCCGTGCCTAGACTTCGAATTTGATACGGTTCTACCAACAAATATGGATTCGATTATTTTTTTAAAGAGTCAAGAACGGCCATTGTTCGAAATACGGATCTGCGCCCGGTTTCCGGAGCTTCGGAGAGTAAAACGGGGATCGTCGTCATGTTTCCCGGACTTTTCTGCTTTGTGGAAAAAATTATTTCGACGCTCAAATCATATTTAAGGGTCGATAACATTTCCGAAAAAGTGGACTACTGCAAGTACGGCTTCGGAAATTGTTAAGGCCCCGACGCCTCGCGCCTATGCTCCGAATTTGGTCTTGTTCTACCAGTAAATACGGCTTCGGAAATTTTTGAAAAGGTCAAGACCGCTCATTTTTCTAAATACGGACCAGCGCCCGGTCTCCGGAGGTTCCTGGAGCAAAACGGTGGCCGTCATCGTGTTTCACGTGCTTTTCTGCTTCGGTTTGGGAAAAATTATTTCGACACTCAGACGATGTATAAAAGTCGAAAACAATTCCGGAAAAGTGGGCTGCAAGTACGGCTTCGGGAATATTTACGGCCCCGACACTTCGTGCCTAGGCTCCGAATTTAGTCAGGTTCTACCAGTAAATACGACCTCGGAAATTTTTAAAAGGGTCAAAACGGCCATTTTTCGAAATGCGAACCTGGGACATTCGGAGACCAAAACGGCGGTCGCCATCGTGGTCTTCGTGCTTTTCTGCTTCGCATCGGGAAAAATAATTTTGTCGCTAAAACGATGTTTAAGGGTCGAGAACAATTCTGAAAAAGCGGACTGCAAATACGGCTTCGAAAATCTTTAAGGCCCCGACGCACGCCCCTCACCCAGGCTCCGAATTTGGTCTGGTTCTCCCAGCAAATGCAGCTTCGGGAATTTTTAAAGGGTCAAAAACGGCCATTTTTCGAAATACGGACCTGCGACTCCTGTCCACGGAACTTCGAAAAGCAAAACGGCGACCGCCCTCGAGTTCTCTGTGCTTTTTTGCTTCGCCTTGGGAAAAATTATTTTGGTGCTAAGACAATATTTAGGGGTCGAAAACAATTCCGAAAAAGTGGACTGCAAGGTGCGACCCCAGCACAAATTCGCCCGTCCCACAGCGTGCGTAATAATCGTCCGAAGGATCAATCCAGAATGCGTATTTACGAATAGAAACTCTCCTAGCTTCTCGCCAAAACTTCCAAAGACAGGGTTTATCGCGGCGTTCAGTCTAAAATGGGGCCGAACATCAAAAATCCATCAAGCAGAAAAGTTGCGCGCGTCAAAAATCCTTACATAATGTGAACTTACATTTAAGTTTTATGTTCTTTTCTTCTTCCTTTTATAGCACGGTGAAACCCCTCTTCACTTGGCGTGCAAGGGTTGCAAGGCAGACGTTGTCCAACACCTAATAAACTACGTCAAATTGCATAAGGGTGAAGATCGGGTGACCGCCTACGTGAACGAGCTGAACGAAAATGACGAAAGTGCCTTGCATTATATCTGCACGGTCTCCAAACCAGAGGTCGAAACGCCTTTGGCCGACAGGCAAGTGATACGGACCTTGCTGGAGAACGGTGCGGACGTGAAACTCGTTACGAAACACATCCACGAATCGGCCTTCCACTACCTCGCCGTGGCCGGAAACAACGACAGTCTACTCGAAATGATCTCACACATGTCCGTAACCGAAATCCAGAAGGCCTTGAATAGGCAATCGACGATCGGTTGGACCCCCTTGTCCATCGCTGCCAACAAAGGTCACATCGAATTAGTCAACAACTTACTGGCGAATCATGCAAGGGTCGACGTCTTTGACAACGAGGGTAGATCCGCCTTGCATTTGGCGGCCGAAAAGGGCTACATACAAGTATGCGACTCCCTTCTTTCGAACAAGGCGTTCATCAACTCGAAGTCCAGAAATGGAAGGACCGCCCTCCACCTCGCCGCCATGCACGGTTTCACCGACCTGGTCAAATTCTTGATCAAGGACCACAACGCGGTCATAGACATCCTGACCTTGCGCAAGCAAACCCCCTTGCACTTGGCCGCCGCCGCCGGTCAAATAGAAGTGTGCAAGCTGCTCTTAGAATTGGGGGCGAACATAGACGCGACCGACGACCAAGGTCAGAAGCCCATACACGCCGCCGCCCAGAACAATTTCTCCGAGGTGGCCAAGCTGTTTCTTCAGCAGCACCCCAGCTTGGTGATGGCCACGACCAAAGATGGGAACACCTGCGCGCATATTGCGGCCGCGCAAGGAAGCGTCACGGTGATCGAAGAACTTATGAAATTCGACAGGCAGGGTGTTATAACCGCCAGAAATAAATTGACGGACGCCACCCCCTTGCAGATCGCCGCGGAAGGGGGGCACGCTGAAGTGGTGAAGGCTTTGGTGCGAGCCGGCGCTAATATAACTGACGAGAACAAGGGCGGTTTCACCGCGGTGCATTTGGCGGCGCAAAACGGACACTTGCAGGTCTTGGAGGTGCTAAGGTCTTCGAATACGTTGAGAGTGTTCAGTAAGAAGCTTGGGGTGACCCCCCTGCACGTCGCGGCGTATTTTGGGCAAGCCGATACCGTACGTGAATTACTGACGCACGTGCCTGGAACCGTCAAGTCCGAACCGCCGAACGGCGCTTCGCTCGTGCCCACTTTAGGGAACGAATCGGGGATGACGCCCCTGCATTTGGCCGCGTTTTCAGGGAATGAGAACGTGGTGAGGTTGCTGTTGAATTCTGCCGGGGTGCAAGTTGACGCCGCCACGCACGAAAATGTAAGTTACCCCTCTTCCCCCAATTTGGCGATTCCAATTTTCTTTTTTTTTCGTAGGGGTATAATCCGATGCATCTGGCTTGCTTCGGGGGTCACACGACCGTCGTGGGGCTTTTACTAAGCAGATCGGCCGAATTGTTGCAGAGTCACGACAAACACGGAAAAACCGGGTTGCACATCGCCGCCACCCACGGCCATTATCAAATGGTGGAGGTTCTCCTGGGTGAGTCGATATCTTGTTCGTTGGAATTTGCATCAGAATTTATTACCCCCGTTTCGTTTTGCCCCCGGTCGAGATAAGCGGAAATTAAAAACGCGCTGCAGTAAGACGAATAATTTAAATTAAACGACAAAAAACGGCGTAGATATCTAAAAATCGCTTCGTAATGAGCGTGAAATTGATTTTCTGCAAACAGGTCAAGGCGCCGAGATCAACGCGACGGATAAGAACGGCTGGACGCCTTTGCACTACGCCTCGAGGGCGGGATGCTTCGAAGTGGTCAAGCTATTAACGGAATCGGGGGCATCCCCTAAATCCGAGACGAACCTCGGGGCTCCGCCGATCTGGTTCGCCGCCTCGGAAGGCCATCACGATGTCCTTGAGTACCTAATGACCAAGGAACACGACACCTACACGTTAATGGATGATCGCAGATTCGTTTATAATCTGATGGTGTGCTCGAAGAACCACAACAATAGACCGATGGAAGAGTTCATCTTGGTTTCGCCCGCCCCCGTCGATACCGCCGCCAAATTATCGAATATACTCATCACGCTTTCCACAAAGGAAAAAGAGAGAGCGAAGGATTTGATCGCAGCGGGGAAGCACTGCGAGGGAATGGCTACCGAGCTGTTGGCCCTGGCGGCCGGCGCCGATTCTGCTGGTAGGATCCTCACGGCGACGGACAGGAGGAACGTGGAGTTCTTAGACGTCCTCATCGAGAACGAACAGAAAGAAGTTATAGCCCACACGGTCGTGCAACGATATCTTCAGGTAAAAAATAGGTAATTTTATTGAGTGGCCGTTTCAAATTAAAAAAGAAAAACGAGAGGGGCTCATTTGATTACCTTTTTTTCCGTTTTGCAGGAGTTGTGGAGGGGAGCCCTCAATTGGACGGCGTGGCGGACGATGCTTCTGTTTGTAGGTTTCATAATTTGCCCTCCCGTTTGGATCGCCTTCACACTTCCCCTGGGGCATAAGTACCACAAGGTTCCCATAATCAAATTCATGTCGTACCTTACGTCCCACATCTACCTGATGCTCTTCCTCTTGTTGGTGGCGATCTTTCCCATTTATCCCGTCGTTAGACCAACGCTCCTTCCTTACTGGTATGAATGGATCCTCTTAATCTGGCTGAGCGGTTTGTTGTTGTTCGAACTGACCAATCCGAGCGACAAATCCGGCTTGGGGTGGATCAAACTGTCAGTATTGCTCTTCGGAATTTTCGGAGTGGGCGCCCACCTCTTGAGCTGGGTGGCCGTCGAGCGAAACTACTGGCCGACGTCGATGTACTGCCGCAACCAACTGTTCGCGCTCTCGTTTTTATTGGCCTGCGTGCAAATCCTCGACTTTCTTTCATTCCATCACCTCTTCGGCCCATGGGCCATCATCATCGGCAACCTGATGAAAGACCTCGGCCGATTTTTGGCCGTACTGGCGATCTTCGTCTTCGGATTTTCCATGCACTTCGTCGCCTTGAACCAACCCTTCAAGAACCTCAGCAACAGCGAAGTCCGAGACCTGGGCAAACCGGCCAAGCACTTCAAAGAAGGTAAGACTTTTGCATTTGCCCGACGTAAAAACTGATTTGTTTCAGGATTATAAATATGTAAATATTTTCTCGCTCTCTTTCTTCCTTTTCTGTAAATAACGCTTGCCCTACGAGAACTCAAATTGCTTCTCGTAGAGCAAAACAACTTCCTATTTAAATTCTTCTCACCTAAAACTAACACACCACGATGTCTCAACCAAAAACCAGATGTCTTTGTAAATACATACATCGTAATTCTTCTCTTCTCTTTGCTTCTTCTTGAATTACAACCGACACGACGTGCCACGCTCTTTTGCCTTTCCACCAAATAATTCCTCGGGTTGCAAATTGCAAGCAACAAAAAAAAAGGTTTCGTACTGCAATGTAGTTGATAAAAAAAGGTTTTGTATTGTAATGTAGTTGATAACTAAGAAATACATTGTACATACGTGTGTGTAAAACTGTTTGTGGGCGGGGTGTAGAGCCGGAGCAAACTTTGGAGATTTTGGAACCGGACGCTGAGTGGATCCAAGAGCAGAGGAACGTGCCTCACTCGCACGCATCTCTACGTCGCAGACATACCCAGCCGACGGGCAGTAAGTCGCCCCCCTGTGTATAGTTTTTGGGGTCCATGTTTATACAGTGTTTATAAAAAAAAATAGGCTGTGTGTCCACGCCGACCGATGCAGCTTTTATCGTGTGCGCTTGGCCCAAAAAGAAAACCGAGGTCAAGCTCTGTGTTGTCTGTCTGTCTGTTCGTTTGTTTGTTTGGTGTTTGTCTCTCTCTGTGTGTATGAGTACGCCATACGTCTTTCTGCTCTCTTAGGTTTAGATGTTTGTCTTAAACCAATAAATAACTTTCGAGTGTTATTCAAACCGCAATACCATCCACTTATTTCGATTTGGTGTTACTAACTCATTTTTTTGTATTTGTTTACGCTTGTTGTATTATAGCTGCCTAAATCTATGTTGTACCTGTAGTAGCTATAGTATCCCTGATGTAGGTTGAGCAAATTTTCTAAACGCTACTTGAGTTGGGAAATCGAGCTAAAATTTGCCCAACTTTGATTATACCAAACTGTGTGTATACTTGCGCAATGTTTTTTTCTTTTCATTCACGTACCAGATCGAATCAGTGATTAGGGGAAATGGATTGGTGATGGAGTAAATGATTTTATTTCATAAGTATATGGTCTAAATCGGTGGTTCCAAAATTTATTGTCCCCATGGGATCCCTTTTCATAGCAAGAAACTGTCATGCCGCCGGTTGCCTATTTGCAAATAAGCTATTGTGGAGCGGGCGGGGCGTAGCGATGTTGATCGGACCTACCTGTATTGCTACCTCGCTTTAAAAGAGTAAGGGTGTGACGACCCGAGTCAGTGGAGACGATCGTGGGAAAAATAACCTCTGCACAGGAACCAGTTGGTAAAAAAGAGGGTGATCGTTGCACCGTCGAACTGTGGGGGGAACTCACCGCCAAGAGAGATTTTCAGCCTAACGCTAATTGACCCGCCACTGCGTATAAAGGAGAGGGGGAAGTTAAAAAAATACATTATAAAACCTCCCAAATTAGGTTCACGGTCTTTATTGTCAAAGCAACAGATTAACTTGTAGTGGGGGGCAGGGAGAGAACAAGCAGTAAATAAAAATGCAAAACAAAAATAATGTAACGACCGCGGGTTATTTATTTATTTAGCTAGTTAGGGGTGGTCAATCCTAAAATTATTTTTGTTCTGACTGACAACGGAATCTCCCCCGACTTACTAACAACTCAATTTACTCTTTTTAACCAACGAGCTACCCCTGGAATACGATTTTCTCGTTCGGTAGAGGGTTTGAGATTTATAACCGAAAATGCGTTCCCGGAACTTTCCACACGAAAGCCAGAACAGAGCCGTTATTGCTCTAAAGATTGTCAACTTTTTCTCCGTGGCTATCTCTCTCCTAATGAGGGTTTCCTCGATTAACTTTTCTGAAGATATTGATAGCACTTAAATTAATGAAATAAAAAAAAGTAGTAATTTTAACAAATGAATTGATAAAAAGGAGAACAAAAGAGAATAACTTTGATAGTTATTTTACAAAATACAAGCCGCCAACTGTAATTTACCGTGCCGCTGGAAGTTGTAGAAGCAAAATCGGCCTTCCCCTCGGAGACTGCGATGTGAAGAAGAGTTACGTAATTGTGCCCACTCAGTGGAGACGGCGTAAGGGGATTCATCAAGTCCTACAGTTAAGGGCCCCGCTCAGCATATCTTACGCCCAACTATACGCCTCAACTCACAAGTAAAGGATGATACACGGCTTGGAAGTGTATTTTGTATGACCTCTAAAGGTACAACTTCCCAGAACCAGTTTACCCGACTGTATGCCCCAGGTAGAGGCAAAAGAAAATAAAATGATGTTTGAATTCCCTCCCGCAAGCGTAAATATCGTGAGATGAAGGATGTTCAGATTCAGCAAAAATCGTACGTTTATTTATAACTACAGAATGGATCTTGGTACCGGTGGAAGGGAGGAGTAGGAGCGGGCGGTCGCGCCTTCGAAATAGGACTGTGATTCAAATCAACGCAAGACAACAAGGCGCAACCGCCCGCTCCTACTCCTCCCTCCATCCTTCCACCGGTACATGTACCAAGATCCGGTCTGTGTTTATAACACACGAAGTGGTACGTGATAACAACCAACCCCGTATTGGGCTGTTAATAGCAAAGCATAGCATTAGTATCGAAACTATTGTGCTTTACAGGGCCCAAACAAAAGGGCATTTGCGCGTCGGCGTGAGTACTCTCGCACAGCTTACTGACTCTTAGCATCTACAAGAAAGAATAGCGTGAAGCGCGCAAGACATGAAATGCAAAAAAAAAAACAAAATGGAGAAAATATTATGACATTACGCATTCCGAAAGAATGAAACCAAGAATAGGTATATGGGACAACAGCGGTATAAATAGTCTCTATATAAATAAAAAAAGAAAACAGAACCCCTGACTTTGTTACGACAGCTAAACAGATAAACTGTGACAGGTAATTAAATCCTTCCCACAGAGTTCGCAGTTTGAAAAAATATTCAAGCAATGTTTGATCCCAAAAATGGTTCAAAATACGCCCACATCCCGACAAACCCCGAAAAATTACACTACGCGAAGTGACGTCACACAACACGTTGCCAGGAAGAAAAAAGAGGTAGAAAAATCTTACGCTTCCTCTCAGGAGTGCAATCGAAAGGGAAGTGCGGGAAATTCGCCAAGAAGCGAAACACGCCTTAGAAAAAACTAAAGACAATAAAAATTTAACTCTTTAAACAAACAAACGGGTCAGCTAAGGAACAGGCGTGGAAGGAGTGAAAGTTTGGATTAAAAACAAAATCGCCGATCACTAGCGCCGACTCGATTGGAAATTCGGCGCAGACAACAATAAAAACTGGAAACACCGCGAAACGGCACAATCACCGACCAATCCGAGGAACGTGGATCGATTTTTCACATCGTAATGAAAATGAAATAAATAAACTGAGGATTGCGGCGTCCCAGCTCGCAACAGCGTCTGTAGGTCGAAGGAAAAGAAACGACTTTGGCGATGTTCAGAGCGTCCTCCTGCGGCTTATTAGCTTATGAGCTTATGATCCAATCGATTTGAGGAGAATGATGGCCCACCACAAGGAGCTAAATTTTCAAAAGGAAAACGCGGTATAAACAAAACGAAAGAAAATTTTAAAAAAATCAGTCTTACGCTTAACCAGCAGCGCCTGGGGGTACACAAAAACACAAAAAAAGATCCAAGCTTATGAACGAAATACCAAATTATAAATATATGCAGCAAAAAAAAATAAAACATGAAGAAATAGAATGCCCAAAACTACCTTCGGAAGAAAAAACAGAAAGGTGACTGTATCGTTACGTTTCTGTCTTTTCTCCTGAAGGGAGTTTCGGAAATAATTTCCGTCTTTTCTCCTGAAGGAAGTTTTGGACATTCCATCTTCCCACTTTTATTTTGAACACCTGCAACCAGTGGCGGCTCGTCGGAGTGGGCAGTGCCCACCCTGTCCTATGAAGTTCCACGTTCCGGTTCCTCATCCGGGCAATCTCGAAAAACAAATTTGTTTGAAAAATACATCCACTTTCCCTTTTGCAGTTGTAGTCGATTCGTCGATTGTTTTTTGGTGAGAGATGTTTAGTTAATTGAGCAAATAAGCAATGCGTTGCTTTTGAATCTTGATCGTAATTCAAGAACGCGTTCGCCGATTGTTTTTTTGATAAACTGCGTCGAAATGCTGAAAAAAAGCTCTGTTAATGTCCGCTTAAATTGAATTCAAAAATTACAAGCGCGATCGCGAGGGGAGGGAGAGACGTTCAGTTCAAGAATGCGCTCGATTGTTTTCTGGTGAAAGCGTTGGAAAGCTGAGAAAAAGCTCTATAAATCCCCCACTTAAATTGAATTCAAAAATTACAAACGCGATCGCGACTAGAGAGAGAGAAACGTTCAGTTAATTGGGCAATAAAAATCGCTCGCTTTTGAAATTTGATTGTAACCCAAGAATGGGCTCGATTGTTTTTTAGTAAAAAGCGTTGAAAAGCTGAGAAGAAGCTCTATAAATCCTCCACTTAAATTGAATTCAAGAGTTACAAACGCGATCGCGAGGAGAGGGATAAACGTTTAGTTAATTGAATAAATAAGAAACATGTCGCTTTTAAATTTTAATTGTAACTGAAGAACGTGTTCGTCGATTGTTTTCTGGTAAGAGACGTTGGAAAGATGAGAAAAAGCTCAGTAAATTCCGCGCTTAAATTGAATCTAAAAATTACAAGCGCGATAGCGAGGGGAGGGAGAGACGTTCAGTTCATTGAGGAAACAAGAAAAGCGTCGCTTTTGAATTTTGATTGTAACCCAATAATGTGCTCGATTGTTTTTTTGTAAACAGCCCTGGAAAGCTCAGAAAAAGCTCTATAAATCCCCCACTTAAATTAAATTAAAAAATTACAGAAGCGATCGTGAGGGGAGGGAGAGGCGTTCAGTTAATTGAGCGAATAAAAAAACGCGTCGCTTTTGAATCTTGATTGTAAACCAAGAATACGCTCGATTGTTTTCTGGTGAAAAGCGTTGGATAGCCGAGAAAAAGCTCTATAAATCCCCCACTTAAATTGAATTCAAGAATTACAAACGCGATCGCGAGGGGAGGGAGAGACGTTCTGTTAATTGAGCAAATAAGAAACGTGGCCCTTTAGAATTTTGATTGTAATTCAAGAACGCGCTCGTCGATTGTTTTTTGGTAAAGGGCATTGAAAAGATGAGAAAAAGCTCAGTAAATTCCGAGCTTAATTTGAATTCGAAAATTACAAGCGCGATCGCGAGGGGAGGGAGAGACTGAGCAAATAAAACACGCGGCGTTTTTGAATTTTGATTGTAATTAAAGAACGAGTTCGTCGATTGTTTTTTGGTAAAAAGCGTTGGAAAGCTGAGAAAAAGCTCTATAAATTCTCCCCTAAAATTGAATTCAAAAATTACAAGCGCGATCGCTAGGGGAGGGAGAGACGTTCAGTTAATTCAGCAAATAAAAAACGCATCGCTTTTGAATTTTGATTGTAACTGAAGAACGCGTTCGTCGATTGCTTTTTAGTAAAAAACGTGGGAAAGCTGAGAAGAAGCTCTGTAAATCACCCTCTTAAATTGAATTCAAAAATTGCAAGCGCGATCGCGAGAGGAGGGAGAGACGTTCAGTTAATTGAGCGAATAAAAACCGCGGCGCTTTTGATTTTTGATTGTAATTCAAGAACGCGTTCGTCGATTGGTTTTTTTTTTGGTAAAGGGCGTCGGAAAGCCGAGAAAAAGCTCGGTAAATCTCTCGCTTAAATTTAGTTAAAAGAATTACAAGCCCCGAAAAGCAAATTTATTTGAAAAATGCAGACCCCATCTTTCCCTTTTGCAGTTGTTGCCCACCCGCAGGAAATCATCACGCGCCGCCGCTGACTGCAACACCACAAACAAAAGAACCTAACAGAATCTCAAAATTACAAATTTAACTTTCATGTCTTGGTCCACCTCCAAATTCATTTCAATTTGCAACGGAGCCCAGAGGTCCGTAGGAACCAGCTTGGAAGCCACTGGTTTAGACCAATAGTTTTGGGAATTAAATCAACAAAGTTTTTGATGATGATGATCGAATTGGCGGGTTGAAATTTTGTAGAATAATGAATAACCAGTGACGTAGGAGTTATTTATTGGTGTATTATTAGTAGCATGGAAGCCTCTTGTTTTGTTCGCTATAAGTCGTAAATGTAAAACTGACCAAATGAAATTCAGTTAACTGATGGTGCTCGTATTCTTTAGTGGTAATGAGTCCGTTGGTGGCATTCGAACTATTGTTTTTCGCCATATTCGGGCAGACAACGTATGACGAGTTGACAATAAAACCTGACCCAAAGTTGAATCTGCCCCCGTACCGGCCGAACTGGACGGACAACCTGTTCAAGGTGGTGTTCGGCGTGTACATGCTGGTGTCTGTGGTTGTTCTAATTAATCTACTAATTGCTATGATGTCTGACACGTACCAGCGCATCCAGGTAATTATCTTGCTTTGTGATTCCAGTCCAAAAGAACCCGCTCAAAGCTTTCGAGCTGCTATTTTTCGCCATATTCGGGCAAACAGACGTCGACAAACTAAAAACAGAGAATTACCAAATTACCCATAATAACAATCAACCCTACTGGACCGAGGCGCTTTTTAAGACGATGTATGGGATTTATATGTTGGTCTCGGTGGTCGTTTTGATTAATCTGCTCATCGCTATGATGACCGATACCTATCAGAGAATTCAGGTAACGAAACAACTGTTGAAAGCATGTGACCGAAACAACCGCACGCCCCATTTGGCTGAATGCGCACCAGTTCTGTTGGGCTGGATCATAATTACGACAGATTTGGCTTACACTCATAGTCAGGCAGCTTTCAACACCGCCACTCACCATTTTAGGTAACGCGACAACATAGATAGAGATAACGGTAACAGTAGTCATGCTTGGTCAGTATAGATAACGAATTGGCTTGAAAATTATTATTGTCCGTCCGTGTTTTAGGAAAAAACTACCTACGTACATAAAACTGCATGTAATTAACAAAAAAAAAATAATAATATTAATAAATTCGACTAATTCTCTCTTACAAAGTCTACCTACCACCAAGGAATAATTTCGAAATTTCTTCTATGTATGGTGTCTTCACGTTTTACCCATTTCTATGGCTGTAGCTCAAAGTCATTTTAGTTTTAAAGGTCATTTGTTATATTGAGCTCGATTTTCCTTCACATTCGCCTGCCGCCAACCATCACAACCGAACATCAATAACCAGTTTGCAATTTGTTTGTTGATTGATACTCGGTCGTGATAGTCGCCGGCGGCCAACGAACTTGAAGGAAAACCGAGCTTTACTAAAATGTGCTCATATTACAGAGGCGTATCAGGAATTTGTAAGTCACTTTATTCGTTCGCCAGGTTACCATAAGTTTACCTTTACGTATTTACTTTTAACTTCACAAAATAAAATGATCAATTTGTGTTTTAATTTGCGAGAAAAAGATTGAACTGGTACCAGTTGAAAAACAACATTAAAAATGGAATGTGTAAATTATTTCAGATCCCAAACAAAATTGAAATGTACAGGGTGATTCGTAATAAGTGTCCGAGCCGTTAGGGGCGTGTTTACTAATGTCACGCAAGTCAACAAATGAAGGGAAAAAAAATTATCGGAGACGTTTCGAAAACCAACGTCTTTTGTGCCTCAAATGGAAACCGTTTGAGTAGCACCGATGACTATTGGAATGCGATGCGTAATGTCAATGTGTTTTTAAAATCGGGGTAACTAACTGTTTATGTTTTAGAAACTGTGTCACTGTGTCAGCAAAAAATAAATGTTGTTTTTTGAAAGTAAACTTGATCGGATTTAGGACGAAAACACAATTTTATTCATTCAGCTAACAGTTTCGGATTTATTTAAAGTCTTTTTCAGAGCCTGCAAGATGTAACAATTAAGTTCTATCTAAACATTACAAAATTTAGAAAAACTCTGCCTCTGATTAAAAAATGTGAAGCTACAACCCATATTGGTCGGGTAGTTAAAAATTGAAACCGCAACTGGAAAAAAGAAAAACCAAGCTCAGCCTAAAGTTGGATTCATTGATAGGCGATTTTTCATCGCCGCGTTACGGGATAGCCGTTTGATTGGTTCGTTTAATTAAACAAATTATGTACTTTTAAATTGGGCCAATAGAATCGCGTAGAATTTTAACGCCAACGCAAAACACCTAGCAATGAATCTAGCTTAAGACCGGTAGCTACAAAAATGCTTAAACTTACGGTTTCTTAGAATTCAAAAACCTTGCTGGACAATGTCAAGACAGTCAGATGACTAATTTAATAATTTAACAATCAAAACTTGTAATTTTCCACAATCAAAACGAACAAAGAAAATTGATTTAACCTCCTAACCACAAAAACTTTAACATATAAAATAGCGACATCTTACTATCGCTTTTTGACCTGACATTGCAGTAGGATAGACAAATTGAAGCGGGATTTGCTCCTAATGAGTCCCCCATGCAAGGCGGCCATGCTTGCTGTCAAAGCATAATGAAAGATTTTAGAAAAATTTTGTGCAAATCGTTTTTGATTGCAGTGAGAACCTCGAGCAGCCTCTGGACAGCTGTTTCAACCCTGCTTGGGGCCTCTTCAGCAGAAACGTAGCTCGACATTCCCACTGCAGACCAAAAACGACTTGCCCAATTTATTCGCAAATGCGATGTAATTTTTCTAAAATCTTTCATTATGCTTTGACAGCAAGCATGGCCGCCTTGCATGGGGGACTCATTAGGAGCAAATCCCGCTTCAATTTGTCTATCCTACTGCAATGTTAGGTCAAAAAGCGATAGTAAGATGTCGCTATTTTATATGTTCATCATTCTTACATCGCATTTGCGAATAAATTGGGCAAGTCGTTTTTGGTCTGCAGTGGGAATGTCGAGCTACGTTTCTGCTGAAGAAGCCCCAAGCAGGGCTGAAACAGCTGTCCAGAGGCTGCTCGAGGTTCTCACTGCAATCAAAAACGATTTGCACAAAATTTTTCTAAAAAAAAAAAAAAAATTTTCACAAAAAGTTTGTTTAAAAACTATATACGCATTTCGGCAGCTATTCTGCCTTCTTCTTGATCACAAGAGAAGTGACTGTGTCATGCCTTTCGCTACCTTATATACTAATTCGTTCCGCTCCAATGAAGCGTGCTCTCTAAAGCGAGCGTCTCACCGGATTGCGTCGACCAAGTCAAGCAACACAGAACCTGCCAAAGGCCCAAGATCGGTATTCATTAAATCTCTCTTATTTTTGTATATGAAAATGGGTATACTAAAAAATATATTGAGCAAACAAAAAGAAATACACTGACACCGTTTAAAGAACACTTAGCTCATTTAAAGTACAATAGAATTGAAAAATCCAGTGTTGCCCAACATATTTTTGACGCCAGTCATAAAATAGATTCAAACAATCTTAGGTTAGTAAAAGCAACGTCAAGCAACAGGGAATTAGACGGATTTGAAACCATTTTCATATACAAAAATAAGAGAGATTTAATGAACACCGAATCACGGGCCCTTGGCAGGTAAAAAAAAGTGTCTCAGTCTGATGATTTATAAATAAAACATCGATACCTTCTGCAATACTTAGCTATACTTCCATACCTTCCAGCTTTTGCTAACGAGTGTGCATCTTCTTTAACATTCGGTTACGATTAAATAGATTACAAAAAAAGAGTTGTATCTTCATTCGCGAAGTTAATTAAAAACCGAGGAAACCGACCGATAAATAAAAGTTAATCAAAATTTAAAAAAAAAATAAACTTCAACGAGGGACGGAACACGTCTTTAGGTCGAGGGGCTTCACTCGAAGGACTCAGCAGATCGACTTTTCGTCCGCTGCGAGAACTGTCATGTACTTCTTCCCGTTTGGATCCGTAACAAGAGGACGTCTTTTCCTATGCATAAAAAATCCTTAATCGAGTGCATAATTAGGTGCAATATTGCAACTTGCAATATTGCACCTAATTATGACCTTGCAGTCGAGTCTACGACTTCATTGTCTCCTGTTGCGAGTCGTGCCGTGTGCGTCTCAATTCTACTTGACTCTGGCCTTGTGCGCGTTATGATTTATTATCTAATAGGAGTATTATTTAATCGCAACTTATTTTTTATAAAAAACATTGCATCTCTACGTACTGAATATTCGAATCTTCACACAGGTTCATAAGTGCATGAAGGCGCGATCTTTTTAAGGGGCGAGCTTCCAGACACAACGAGCGTTAGGCTACGAAGATGCCTCGCTGTTCATTCTCGATGTTCAGGTCGCGCGCGATGTAAAACGAACGTACAGTTTCAAATGGAACCGTGCACGCTGAAGATGCGCGCTGCTATTGATTTTCGATACGCACGGTTCCATTTAAAACTGTACGCTTGTTTTACAGCGAGGTAACATCGCGGTATCGAGCGCGACCTAAACAGCGAGGCATCTTCGTACCCGTACATTTCCCTATTATAAATACTTATGTAGATGACTCATCGTATTATACCGACGAATAATTAAAATAAACACGAACGTAGTAGACACGGTTAAAATGACCCCCCCCCCCCCGATAATTAAGAAGTTCAGGCAGCATATTAATTTCCAATTGACTCTATTTTATTTGTCTTGTCTTTTGTTTTTTCTTGCTTCAAATTGACTTTATTTTATACACGCATTATTAGTTTTAATCCCTGTCGTTTGGATTGCGGTGAAATTTCTCGAGCTATTCTTCTGCTGATGAGGCCCCAATTAGGGCCGAAATAGCGCTTTACAGAGGAGGAGGAGGAGGGGCTCCACTGCAATGTGAGCAGACTTACTATACAGCTTCGTCAATACTGTGTTGAATGGTTTTGACTTGCTTAACTGTATACATAGAATTTTTGTTTTCGTCTTATCTCCGATCGTCTTTTGTTCTTTTTTTTGTCTTTTTTCAGTTATTCACTTATTTGACTGAATTTGAATTAATTGAATATTTTTAATAAGATCAATTGATCGACCTTTGCTTTTTTTTTCTTTTAGTAGATTTCATTTGTTTTGTTTTTATTTCCTACCCCTGTCGATTTATCATCTTTTGTTTTGTATTTCTTTTGTTTGATTATGGTTTTGTTTTTAATTATCATTGAAGTCGACTCTTGTAGTATGAAATTTTGTTTCTCCTGAAGCTGTCAAGCGATAGACGAAACGTTTAGGGTTCCTTCGAATTTATTTAAACAGTGTCCGGTTAAAGTTTTAAAAACTATTTTAAACTTTTTTAATTATCAATTGATCGTTTTTTGTTTTTTTGTTTTTTGTGTGTTTATTTTACGTTTTAACCCCATCCATTGATCGCCAATTTTGTTTTCTCTTACATTCGATTTGACCTTATTCTGTTTCTTTTTTAATTTATTAATTGGTCGTCCTTTTCCTTTACCATTTACAGATTAATTTTTGCGTCATGAATGATGACAAGACTTGCCAATCTTCAAACCAATTTGACTTATTGTCAGTTTTATACAATTTTTATTTCGGTCCTAACTTTGTTATATTTCTTGTTTATTCTTCATTTGACTTTATTTTATTTTATTTTTACTGTAATTAATTGATCGACCTTTGTCTTTTTTTTTTCTTTTGATCGATTTCATTTATTTTGTTTTTTACTGGTTTTAGTCGTCAGTCAACTGATGATCTTGTTTTTTGTTTTGTTTTCGATTTGAGTTTGTTTAGTTTGTTTCACGTATAAAAATAAAAATGAACAACAGTAATTGTTATGTGATGTAATTTGCGTTTTTCGTAACAAATATTCGATATGACCTTCTTGTTGTGCTCCTATTCACATGATTGATGAATAGGCCGCCATACACAACGCGTCTTAGGGCTAGCTAGCTCATTCGGCCAAATTTAACTTATTCTTTAATTTATTAAAACTGCACTTACTTCTGGTTGCACGTTTTGACTCGCGTACTTGAAGTGCAAGCTTTTTCTTCTGTGCACGAGCAAGTCTGCGTGCCAAGTATACTACCACCCAAGAACATTCAAAAGTACTGTGTGAATGTCAGCCTAATGAATCACGAAAAGCGGGCAGTGATTTGCAGATTCTTGATTTTCTTTTGCTCCAGCAAAAATGCCATTTCCTCAACTGTGTTAATGGAGTCATCATAAACTGATTTTTTTTTATTTGTAATGTTTAATTAAAGATGATTCGCTTCACTTTAATTCGATTGATTACCTCACACGTAAAACAATTGCAAATTCGTAAAACACTGTGGTAATACAAATGTTCTTTTAAAAAATCCTAAAGAGCCGCGCTTGGAAGTCAATTCTTCGTAGGACAAGTAATTTTAAGATGCACGAATTTCATTAAATTTTTGTGAATTGATACGCCTATAGACACGAACACGATTCCACTGACAAAATTATTATTGTATCCCACTTACATCAAGTTCATTGTTCGCATTACGCAATCTTTCCTCAGAGAGTCGTAAACAAATCGTTTTACGGTTTCAGTTCAAGGTTAAATGATCCCATTCAACTATTCCAGTAACCACCGACAAGTTTACATGTGAATTTTTAATCCATTTTATCTCAAGTACTACGCAAGCTAGACCCCCTTATGTCTACAGTTATTTGTTTTGTTTTTTGAAGGACTATCTGTGGTTAACGGGCCGCACACTTATTCTGAATCACCCTGTATGAAATTTTTTAATTTCAAAATGACATTCGTTTAAAACTTATGTAAATAATTTTACATACATATCCGAGAACACTGAGTTTATCAAACACTCCTCTCCATTAAATTGAATTTGAAATTTTGGATGTTTGTTTTGGCAAATCTAAACGGCCGCTCGATCATAATGGAGTTTGAAGATCTCATTATCAAATGGGAAAGTTAACTTTACAGTTAAATTTTGAAATTCTTCAACACCTGAAGATAATTTGGTTTAACAGTTTAGAGCGTTTGCAACTTTCTTTGATGGTTTCAATACGCTAAGAAATTAACTGTTAAACAGTTTGCCTTTAATAATGGGGATTTAAATTAGGGTGTAAGTCGAAGACGTTAGAATTAACTAGCTTTTAAATAACTATTTTACATACATAATAAATTAAATTATACTATATTGTCAGATAAATAAGTAAAAATTATTATTCAATTTCAATACAATTGAAAAGCGTATTCGTATGGAGAGGGGTGCTTAATAATCCCGGTATGATTGTGATTTCTAATAATGTTATTGCTCCGTTTTTTGAACTTTATTGAAACATTTTTGCATATTACATTCGTGCCCCCGAATTTTAATAGATTGAGTACGTCATGAATTCTAAAAATAATTTCATTGTGTACATAGCGTTTTATTTTATTTTTTCTTCTTTTATTTATTTAGTTAAATAATTGTTTGTTATACTATATGAAGATATAGAAGTCATTCGAATCATAATTGCAAGATATGTTTCTACAACTGAACATTGTCGAGGTTGCAAAACGTTGTAAGCTGCTACTACCAAACACTTCCAAGATTGCAACTTCTTAGCACGTTGCTAAGGTACATGCATACAATCGTCCTTGATAGGCCGCCAATCCCATAAGAATGAACCCCGTGGTGGTTAAAATTAATTGTAATTTCATAAGTCCTCTCTTTTTGCGATTTTTTTTTATTTGGTTTTCTGTTTTGTTATTCTTCTTTTGTCAGATTATTTACATTTACTACTAATTTATCTAATTCTGTTTTGTATAATTTTTATTTTATTGATTCTCTATCGTTTTCTGTATTGTTAAATATCTCTATTTCGTTTTTATTTTATTTTTTATATCATACCAAATAAATTATAGGTAATTTCATTGTTTTCTTAAACCTTTACAGTTACAACAATTTTATGATTTACTTGATTTAATAATTTAATTGGTTGCTTTAATTAAGTGGTAACGTTTTAATATGTATTTTATTTTACTTATTTACTTATTTTTCATTTTGTTCTTAACTGCACAACAGTATGGAATTATTATTAGTTACTTATTTTTGTTGTTAATTAAAAAAAACGAAATTATTTTTAAACTGGAAATTAGTTTTTGCAGTGGAAAAAAATTATACGCTTGTATTTGTACTTTTCAATTTAATTTTAATCTATCTTTAAAAACAAGCAACAATAAAACAAAAAATCAATAAATTATTATTATTAATCATTATTAAAAAATAAAACAATTAAAATTAAATCTAGTTAATTTCCAGGTCAAACCAATCAGCTAAACTTGAAATTAAAACAAAAAACTCATCTCAAAGTCAACCAAACCCAACAAAACTAAATCAAAAAAAAATATATTAAAAAAATAAAAGTCAAAATTAAGTCCAACCCCTCTCAAGGTCAACTCTACCTAACGTTATTCAAACCAAGCAAAATAATTGAAATTAAAAAATTTATCAGCATTTATTATTATTTTTTTTTAATCATAAAAAAGTCAAAACTTACTGAACTCAACCCAGAAATTAAAAAAAAAATAAAAACCAAAAGTGCTTTTTTAATAAAAAAGAAAATTATCTTACTTGTACTAAAAGCCACTTAAGCGGGTAGTGCTTTTACCGTCGTGAAAAGCTCCCAATCTTCTAAAACAAACGACAACTCATCGCAAAGCCAACCCAACCCAACTAAACTAAACCAATAAAAACTATTAAAAAAAAAACTCAAGTAAAATTAAATCCAACCCGCCTCAAAGCGAACTCAACCTAACGCTATTCAACCCAAGTAAAAAAAATAAATAAATAAAAAAAATGAATCAATTTTTTCTTTCAGAATTCAACACAAGCAAAACTGACTGAACTCAACCTAGAAATCTTAAAAAGATCAATAAATTCTAAAAACTGTTTTTTTTTAAATTATCTCACTTGGACAGCGAGCCGCTTAAGTGGGCAGCCCTTTTAGTGTGAAGCTATAAGCGGGTCAGTAACTAGTCGCTTTAAGTGCTCTTGTTATTCAAAAATCAATTTAATTCAAGTCAATATTTATTTAAAAGCTGGCAGTCTTCTAAAAAAAATGAGTCGTTTCATTTTGTATTTTATTTCATTTTATATTTTAATTAATTTTCAAAATCTTGCCACTCAAAAATTTTCGTTTTCGTTTTCTTACATATTTACATTGTTTCAATTTTGTTTATCGTAAAGAATAATCTAGCTTACCTCTTAATTTATTCTACCTTTATGAGTTTTTATTAATTAGCAAACCATTTTATTAAATTTTATATTAGTAAATTATTTTATTTTATTTTATTGTTTTCTACTAAGATATACAAAGACGGTTAAATTACAAAAAAGTTGCGCTGTTTTGGAGCCTATCAAAATGATCAAAAAAATCGTTTCTACCTCCATTCGTTTCTGAAATATCTTCAAAAAACTGAAAATTCTAATTTTCGAAAATCTGGAATGTCTTTCTTATTTATTAAAGTAGGATCATGAAATTCGATACTTTTATGTTAAATTCGATGAGCAATCTAATAGAGTCCAAAGAAATAGATTAGGATTGACAGTTTTGCAGATACGATTGTCAACTGTCTTTTTTCTTAAGGACGTATTTATACCACGTCATACCAAAACAAAATCTGAATACGACCATACGACACTTATGTTTTTATTTTAAAATAAAATATTTTGAAAAAAAAATATCTAGTAGGCGGATGCGTGTAAACATTCAGAGCTAAAATTATTATTTAAATTAAAAAAACTTTCTCAATTATGGTACTTAGTTATATTTTTACATAAAAAAAATACTTTTTAACAAAAATTCTTAGTAACTTAATATTTTGTTTCAAAACAAAAGCATAAATATTGATATGGTCGTATTCAAAAATTATTTCTGCGTCACGTGTTATGAATATCTAAGGTAGCGTCCACAAGAAAAGAAACAGTTGACAGTCGTATCTACGAAACTGTCAAACCTAACCTATTTCTTCGAACTGCAATATGTTTTTCTATGATTCTATCTTAAAAGATGAAGAAGATATTCGAGATTTTCAAATTTTGGAATTTTCAGTTTTCTGAAGATATTTCAAAAACGAATGAAAATAGAGAAGATTTTTTTTGCATATTTTTTTAGACCTCATGTTAGCGCGACTTTTCTATAATTTCACCATCTTAGTATCTCTTTTAGTTTACGAAATCCCCATAGTGGACCTTTAATTAGTTGTAACCCTGTATTTACTTATTCCACGTATATTATACAGGGTGCTGCATTTTGAAACGCAACGTAGGAAATCCCATGTTAATTTAAAGGTGCTCGAATATTGGCTTCCCTAATTATTATACGGCAAAATTCCATTTAGGTTTCTTAAAGTACTCCAAAACGAATCTGTTTGTGAAGTTTGAGAATTTTTCATACGCTGAGTTTTAAGATATTTAAAAAAGATTCTGCGACTAAATTCAACTTATACCAAACTATCAGCTCGGCCTTGATCAATAATGGTGAACACTGAACAGGTAATTAGTAATTCTAGTTCGTTTTGAAAAGGATCGATAGAAAAAGCTTTTCCAGTAATTTATTTTAACATTTATTGATCAAGGCAGTGCTGATAGTTCGGTATAATTGAATTTCGTTACTGATTTTTTGTAGATATCTCGAAACTGGGCGAATGAAAAATTCTCAAACTTCACAGACAGATTCGTCTTGAAGAGTACTTTAAGAAACCTAAATGGAATTTTGCTGTAAAATAATTAGGGAAGACAATATTCGAGTATCTTTAAATTAACATGAGATTATATATGTTGCGTTTCAAAACGCTGCCCCCTGTATATTATACTGTATATTCATGACTTTCAAGTTATCCCTTAGTGGTTTCATGAAGAGCAACAAAGAGCATGAGATTCGCAACATGTTGATTTGAGAAAGTGTTTTTGATGTAAGTAGAATGAAAAATGTACTGGGGATTACGTGTTGCAGGAAAGAAGATTGTAATATTTTGAAAAGCAGCAGCAAAAAAATGAATTGTTGCTTGTACAGTTTTTTCCCTTTTCAAAACAAGGGAAAAATATTCATTTAGTGGCTTAGGTGCGACTATACGAGCACATGCTTTGTGTAGTGCTGAGTGTGGTCGGACGATCAAAGCCCTACAATGACGGACGCGCTTTAGTCGTTTTTTCCAACCACGCTCAGATGCTCTTTGTTACTCTTTATGAAACATCAAAGGACAAACACCTTTTCCAAAATAAAAAAGATACAGACACATCAGTTCCAATAAGATGACGCAAACTAACTCAATCTATTAAAAGATCTCATTCATGCATTCTGACGGAAAAGAGATCATCTGAATCCAATTCACCCGTCTCAAGTCTTGCGTTTTCTGAAGGAAAATCCCACATTTTTGAACTTTTGGTCTGGCCAAAAATCCCATTCAGAATTTTTTGTTTAAAAAAGACCCCCGCCCATGGTACGTACGGTATTCGAATGTATCTGTTTAGGCTCAATCCGACATCGAGTGGAAGTTCGGCCTGAGCAAACTAATTAGGTCGATGCACAGGACTACCTCGGCTCCTTCCCCCATCAACCTGATAACGACGTGGCTCTTCTACATCGTCAAACTATGCAAATCAAGAGGTGAGTAATGTAAAACCAAACGGTGATGTTGCCCCAAAATCCAACCCAGAACTTTTGCAGTCCGCGCCAAGAAACGCACGAGCCTGGTGCACCTCATGGGCGGCTTCCAAAGGCAGCAACAGCTCAGCCCCCGGTCAAAAGCCGGGCAAAAGTGGTTGGCGAAGGTGAAAAAGGGAAGCCAGGTCGCTCCGAAGGAATCCGTCGCACTTTCCGTGGTACACCTCAGCCCACTCGGATCCCAATTGAGTTTCTCGGCGCAGACGACGCGGATTGAACACGTCACGGATTGGGAGGCGATCGCTAAGAAGTACAGGGCCCTCGTGGGCCAGGTGGATGAGGTGAAGGAACCAGGAAGTAACGAGAACGGCGACGAAGAAGATGACGGACAAATCCCGAACAACATAATGCCTCCGAGCGTACTAAACTGAGCTTTATGTAAAATAGCAGAAGCAAAAAGATATTTTCTAATATTTACAAAAAACATACAAACGTAGCGTGATAGTACCTACTTATAGTACCTTTTACTACTCGTGGTATTCGTAATGTATGTGGGATAGTTGAAGTGCCATAAAGAGCTTCGTTTTGACTAATTAGATTTTTATAAAAACTTGTACCATAGTCGTTTGTAATATAACATTTTTTTGTCAAATAAAATAAGATGTAAGTTTATGTTGTGGCTCACTTTGATTTACCGTGTGAAAATCATCTCGGGCCACATCCGCCCTTATTTTGAAGCGCTGTTGAACCAACGAGTGAATATCAACTTGGGTCACATCCGCCTCAACTTCCAAGTAGTGTTGTTGTTTTAGATGTCCATCCAATCATTCAAACAGACCTAAATTAAATAAGCTAACACTGAAGTTTTAAGTTATAAGAGAGATAGGATGTGGTCGGTTTCCAAAAAAAGCACCGCATAGGCGAAAATATTTGACATTCGAAGCAACTTATGTTAAGTTATGATCTCTTCCCAAAAGTTACTTTTAGTACTGGGCAGAATTCCATACTTGACAATGGCTTCACCAATTTTACTTCTGATTTAACTTCTGTTCTACCTATAAACCTCGGTTTCTCTGACCATATAGTCATATTTTTTAAATTGAAAACCACACAGCGGCAGAGATTGACTGAAGAGATCATGTATCAACCGATTACAAACTTAGGAAAAATACATTTCTTTAATATTGTTGACGGTTGCGACTGGAGTATTATTTCTGAAGATACAATTAGCGTAGAAGATAAGTTCCAGTTTTTTGTTGATACTCTTGAAAACGCAATAAAGATGGCTTTTCCTATTGTAAAACAAAGAACAATCAACCACAATAAGATCGAGTGGTTCACCAAAGATCTACGTAGCCAGCGAAATACTGTATGTCTTCTTAATGAATTATACCAAAAGCGACCTGGCGATAACTCATTGAAGGAAGAAAGAAACAGATTCCGGACAACTTACCGTGAGGCCTTGAAAAATGCCAAAGTGAAAGCCAACAGTGATTTTGTAATTAAATCCAATAATCAATCTAGAGCATTATGGCAAGTGGTAAATCAAGTGAGAAATAATAAGACGAGACATGATGTTAACTGTGAAATTGATTGTGATGTGTTTAGTGATTTCTTTATTAATATTCCTTTAACACTATCTAGTCAAATACCTGAATGTGATGTTGATCCATTCGTTTTTGTAGACAATCATCTTAAAATGTCTAGTAGTGCTCCAAAGTATTTCAATTTTGACTATGTATCCTGTGTAGCAGTTAGAGAAGTAATATGTAAGTTGAAGGCTTCCGCTACTAGAGATACTTACGGTCTAAATGTTAATCTCATCAAAGCTATTAATGACATAATTGTTGTCCCATTAACCAAACTTATTAATTTGTGTATTAAGGAGGCAATTTTTCCTAGCTGCCTAAAAGTTTCTAGAGTTGTACCCATTTTTAAGAAAGGGGAACTAAATAATTTGCATAATTACCGACCAATATCGCTCCTCCCGATCTTATCTAAAGTCTTAGAAAAAGTTATGTCTATACAATTATCAACATTTTTTGTAAGTAATAATCTCTTCAGTGATAAACAATTTGGTTTTAGAGGGGGACAGTCTACTACAAAAGCAATCACACATTTAATTAAATCGTCTATTCAATGTTTTGATAATAAACAATTTCAAAAAGCTACTTTTGTTGATTTGTCCAAAGCTTTCGATTGCGTTTCGCATGAAATATTACTCCGAAAGTTATATTCATATAACATAAGCCCCACGAGCTGTAGATTACTTACATCATATCTCCAGAATAGACAACAATATGTCGAAACTAGAAATGGAAAATCTAAAATATTACTATCAAATATTGGTGTTCCCCAAGGATCAGTTTTGGGTCCACTTTTGTTTATAATCTATATTAACGATTTTCCAAATTCGATATCAAGTGATGTTGTACTCTACGCAGATGATGCAACATTACTATCAGTGAGCGATACAAAAGAACTTGCTGTTGAAAGGGATCATGAAGCGCAATTACAAGCGTGCACCTGGTTTAATGCAAACAAATTGTGTCAAAATGATCGGAAAACTGTACACCTCATGTTTTCACTTCGATCATTTGAGAAATTAGAAAACTACTCGATCAGTACAAATTTTCTAGGAGTTGAGATAGATGAACATCTTGTATAGACAAAGCATGTCGAAAGTTTGGCTAACAAATTAAATCGTTACATTTTTGTAATCCGTAATCTCAGAAACAACAAAAAAAGCACCTAAGAACAGCTTATTTAACCCTGTTTCAAAGTCATGCTTCATATGCAATTCTCTACTGGGGTGACTCTAGTGGCGCAGCAATAATTTTTAGACTACAAAGACGTGCTATCCGAATTATGGCAGATATTGGATACAAGGACGACTGTAAAAACGCTTTTATTACGCTAAATGTATTAACTTTGACATCACTTTATATTCTAGAATGCCTTCTTTATATTAAAAATAACATGAACTTGTACAATCATCACTCTAACTTACATGATTATGATACACGTACAAAAAGTGATATATATCCTCTTAACAACAGAATCAGGCGAACTCAAATGAGTACAAGTTATTTTGGAATAAAATTTTTTAATGCGCTGCCCGAAAATATACGAAAATTACCACTTAATATATTTAAGCAAAAAGTAAAGAACTTCCTTATAAATAAGGCAATCTACTCACATGAAGAATATTTTAAAACAAAATTCACTGCAACGTGAATTGCAATAGGGTTTTAATGTGTATATATATATATATATATATGCTGTAGTATTCTTCCGGGTAGTCCTCCGCGTTGAGTTCTCTAAAGAACTATTTGTCTTCTGACAACGTTTCGGCAAGATCTCACTTGCCATCATCAGGTCTTCGCTGCTGCTTGCCTGCTTCTGCTCCTCGTCGTTACTCGAGTCACAGTGGCTTCTGGTCGCGCTGGTGGTGGTTTAAGTACCGTGTTGCGGTCACGCGTCGTTACGCTTGGTGGTTTTTCCGCTTGACTTCTTGTTGTTGGTTGATTGGGTCGTGCCTGTTGACTGCTTTCTCCTAATCCTGATGGTCCGGGGTTCGCTGGTTTCTGGCTTCGGGTTACTGGTCCTCGACGGTCGGTGGATTTTCGACATTTGTTTGGCCTATGTAGACCTTGTCGACAAGGTCTACATAGGCCAAACAAATAGAAAAATAAGCGTCAGGAGAGAAGAACATCGAAAGGCCGTCGAGAAGGACGAGAAAACATCATCATTGGCACAACACGTAAAAGCGACTTCACACAAAATAGATTTCGACAACACCAGAACAATTGCCAGCGTAGAACACAAGACCAAACGCATCATCCGAGAAGCGATAGAAATCGAGAAACATCAGATGAACTTAAACACCAGAGATGATGCCTTACGACTACCACCCACCTGGAGGCCAGTGATCCGAAAATCCACCGACCGTCGAGGACCAGTAACCCGAAGCCAGAAACCAGCGAACCCCGGACCATCAGGATTAGGAGAAAGCAGTCAACAGGCACGACCCAATCAACCAACAACAAGAAGTCAAGCGGAAAAACCACCAAGCGTAACGACGCGTGACCGCAACACGGTACTTAAACCACCACCAGCGCGACCAGAAGCCACTGTGACTCGAGTAACGACGAGGAGCAGAAGCAGGCAAGCAGCAGCGAAGACCTGATGATGGCAAGTGAGATCTTGCCGAAACGTTGTCAGAAGACAAATAGTTCTTTAGAGAACTCAACGCGGAGGACTACCCGGAAGAATACTACAGCATTCAACACCCGCGGAAGCCTACGGATTAATATATATATATATATATATATATATATATATATATATATATATATATTTAATTTTATTTCTTTTTGCTTACCTTACCTCTGACGTATGTAAAACAAATTGTTAATACATTTAAATAATAAAAAAAAAAATGTTACCACAACTAAAGAAAAAGGTTAGAAGCAGTGAAGCTCAGGCAAGGTTGTGACCACTACCTCAAAAATATGTTTGTTATTGGAAGTGATTACGTATTCAGTGAGTTTGTAAATGTTGAAAACAGACCAAATTCTTTTCCGTTGAAGTTCTCGTTAGTCCATCTACCTACAATACGATCAAAATTTTACCCCCGTCATTTTAAAACAAAATATAGAGTATAAAATTTAATACCCTGTATACATACGGAAAAGAAAAAGAAAAATTAAGAGCTTACTAGTCAGTATTCAAAAAAAACGAACATTTAATAAATTCACTAGAAGCAAATGCCGCAAAGTTAAACTGTTTTGACTTCGTCGAATGTACAGGGTGTTCACGGGAAGCCGCTACAGAAGCCAGCTTCTTCGTTTACATTTTCATGAAGTGACTTTAAAGCGGATTAAAGTTTCCAGACCACTTCTGTTTTACTTCGTAAAATTCAAAAAAAAGGTTAACTATTGTAGAAGCTTGCTGCGAACGCCCTATGTATTAAATATTTTATCTCAACATTCTACTTTAGGTTGTTAGGATTTGTAGTAATGGCCTCAGGGCGAGAAGATCGTTAAAAACATAAACAAGAGGCGATCAATTGTTTTAACCAAAACAAGAAACAAAAAAATAGTGGACTGTTTCAATACAAGAAAGAATTTTATTTTCACATTACCTTTTGCCCTAAAAATATACAGGGTAGGGCAAAAGTATGGAACCGGCTTAATATTTTGAATGAAAAAGTTAGGAAAAATGGTTTATTGTCTGATATTCGAAAAAAATTCTAGTTTTAACAAAGAAACTGGAAGACCACAAGATTATGGGCTGTTTTTAAAACAGCGCTAAAAAAAATTTTAATAAAAATTGTCTTAAAAACATGAAAACAAATACCAAATATCAGTGTAAACACTTTTTCCTTCAAACATTATTTTCTCGAAAATTTTCTTATGCAATAGATAAATATTTTTATGTGGTCTTTTAAAGAATTAAACGAACTATTAAATAGAGGAAAAAAATCAACTGGTTGTTATTTAAAACAAATCAAGTAGGCGTTGTATCTCAGAAACCGGGGCAGATAAACAATTGAAACAAATTGGTAATGTAGGTCCTATTGACTCTGAATCACACAGCAAATTTCAAATAATTACGTCAAACAGTTTTAGGAATATTAAGCCGGTTCCATACTTTTGCCCTTCCCTGTATAAATGGAAGGTAATAACAAAAGATATTCGAATTCTAAGTGAATTAAAAAAAAAACGAAATTTAGTATTCATAAGCTGCTTTTCGCAACCGAGCGGTGTTATTAAAAAAAAAACGAATTATTTAATAATTCGCGAAATACAGCAACATTTTAATAACAACAGAATATAATTGTATTGATTATTAATGATAATAACCTACAAGCACAAAAGAAAACATAAAACAAAACTCGCTGAAATATTTATACTAGCATGTGAGAAGCGCACCTGCGTTTACACAAAGAAATCTATTGTTCTTGATAGTAAGCAACTTTAAAGCTAAGCATCACGTGATGTGCGACTTTGAGGTCGCTCTATTTAATAAAGAATCTATTGTTGTCATCAAAAATATGGCTAACAATCCGCCGGCAGGCAAATGTACAAAAAATAAATTTACAAATTACGATCGATGGTTGAAAAACGATTTTTCTTTGTTGAAAAAAGAATCATTATTATTTATCTTGGAAAACGACGATTCTGCATAAATGTAATAAAATATTCGATAAAGAAGAAATCGACTTTTAAACACTCGGTGAACATTGTTCTTTATTTTATGACAAAAGTTTTGTTTGCTTTTGTTGTTTGAATCACAAAGTTATTATTAAATAAAAATATTGGCAAACCGATTACAACATCACTACGACTATGCTTGAATTAACGCTTTTCGAGTTTGATAATGCAATTGACTTCAAGACTTTTTTTATTCACGTAAGTAACAGATTTTTTTTGTAATGATTACAGTTATAATCAGAGGCTGACCTTTTTATAATAGTATAAAACACTCCTACTATTTTTTCTGTTTTGCGTCATTTATTGAACAAAAATATAAAAAATATTTTTAAAATTTGGATCTGTTTAGTAAATACATAACGCGGAATTTTAATTGTAATGCCTAGCAACCCCGGCAACCTTTTGTTTTAAACAAAAATCAAATTGACAAATTTTTCTTGCCCAGCTATTCTACTCTAACAGAATATTCATGATTCTCTACAATTCGGATTGATATTAATAAAATTGGCCAGGTCCAAAAAATTGTAGCTTCTTTTCTAAAACTGCCTAACCTCGAACAATACACTGCCTTGTAACCTGCAAAAAAAATCAGAAACAAAATAGTAACGAAAAAGTAGCAACAAAATACAAGGCACGAAAAACAAAAGAAGATTGACAACACCAAGCAGAACGAAAAAGCGCAAAAGTTTTCCGGATGAATCAAAAAGTTCGTAAACACTAAACGTTATAAAAATAGGAGGAGAGACGAACAAAAGCAAAATTCAAAAATTATTTATTTAAAACAACAAATTAATCTCCAAAGAAAAACAGACGCAAAAGAGGAATGAAAGAATTAGCAACAAAATATAACACATGAAATGAAAAGAAACAAAAGAAAATCGACAACACCAAGCTGAAATAAAAGCTAACTATAAAAAAAGGCAATAACACGATTCACGAAAAACAAAAAAGAAGCGAACGACGAAATACCGGGTCGCATTCAGAAATTCTGTAGGGAGAGCACTTTGGGCGTTTGAAATGGAAAGGAAAATGCACGAAAGCATTTACACGAGAGAGAAAGAATATTACCCAGAGCGCACTCTCTTTTAATAATAATAAAATAATATATTTATTGCTTCTCTTGACATATAATCAAATAGCAAGGGTTCAGTTACAAGAAAAAAAAAACAGAGCATAAACAAAATAAAGCACAATTCGAACATATTAATATTAGCAACACTATGGAAAGTTTTTCAAAAAATAAAGAAGATATATATGCATGGTAATGAGATAAATTAAAGTTTAGGGACACAAGATAATTTACTTAAAATTAAGAATGTATTCACTCGTTAATAATAAAGGAACGAAGTTTTAAAAAATTAATAGAAAAATAAGCTACCTCCTTGATTATATCTAGGTTTGGATTATTTAATTTTGCAAGTGACCGATTTTTGGACCTTTAATACTCTCGTAAATCTTTCATTCAAGAAATATGTGCTCCACACTTTCAGGTTTAAGAGAGTTGCACATTGTGCATATTTCGTTACAGTTTATGAAGTGGGAGATACCGTTATAACAGAGAAATAGGTACCTTTTGGAGGACAATCTAAGCTGAGAAAAAAGTCGAATTAGTTTTATTGGTAGAGGGCAATATAAATGATGAGCTGGATTAGGTTTGATGACAAAGAACTTATAGAGCGCGGAGAACTCTAAGAGTTTAAATCTTTCCAAGTCTTCGTCAAAAAGTTTATGTCGGTAGCGAGACAAAAATCTATTAAGAGATGCCTTAAGGTGTCCAACGGAAAGAGAATTCCAAGTGTCCAGACAATTAACCTTTATAAAAATACATTTCATTTGTAAGGCCCAGTTAAATTTAACAAGATTAGTATCTTGTAACTTTAGCAGTTGGTTGAAGACGATTTTTGGGAATCTGCTATTTTCCATTTTAAGAATTTTTAGAAGCCAGTTTAGACAGTTTATAGAGGTACTCAAGTTTAACCGCACCCACTTCTAAGCGAACTAAATAATCAGGAGAGTTTTTTGGTAACAAGAGTAGTCTTTGAAAAAATCCTACTTGGGCTCTCAATAATGTTTAAATAACGTAGACCCCTCGCTTATTTCTGAACGAGGCCCAGTGCATAAAACAAAAGAGCACAACTGTGATAGACACCAAACAAATGCAAAACGGTAGACGACGAGAAAACGCCAATAAAATGCAAAAAAATCAATTCGATAAGAAAAATAAAAAAGAAATCCGTAGGAAATCCGAAAGCTTAAATAAGGCAAAACAAAACAAAAGTAAATTGATGACTGAGTTAAACAAAAAACGAATGAATCTTAAGACGAAAAAACAAAACTAGGAAAAAGAAAAAAGTGCTACAGTACCAAAATGGACAAAATATTCTAACAGAAGAAATAATTATCTAAATAATTATCTAAAATCCATACAATGCATAGAAAACTGTGAACATGATTACATAATAATAAGCCGGCAACAGAGAAAAATGAATCATGGAGAACTTCAAAAACACAGCGTTACATCAATCGCCCACGCACACCGGAGAGTAGGTTAACTGAAGATATAAATATCGATAGATTTTCCGATAGCATCAGTTCGTCGATATACTGATTATAGTGCGTGAACTCATGTCGTCCGTAATGGTGCTTCTTGTATCTAACATGTAAACGTATTTCATACTGATAATAAATGTACTTGTTTTTTGTCTTAAATTAATGCAGCTACGCAAACCCTAAATCCTAAAGTATACGTTACTTCTTGGTAAGAACTAGATTACCAATAAGGCAACGTTACAGTATGAAAATCAACGAAAGTTTTTGCAAATAAACGATGGAAACAAGAGAGCACTGTAAAAAGGAGTCATTCAAAAACGAGAACCAATTTGATTAAAAATGCAATTAATGGAATGCGAAAAACAAAAGAAAAACAATAGAAAAATGGATACACAAAAAAAAAGATAAATGACAAACAGCGATTCTCCGGCCGAAAATTTTTGCAATTCAGGAAATCGGCAAAGAAACATCAATTCCTTAAAACAGAAAAGAAAGATAAAATATAAAAAGATCAAAAAAATACTACACTAAACGAGTTTTAATATTAGTTGGCAACATTGAATGCGTGACACATACAAATACATTTGGAGCGTGTTCGTGAACTGTCCTCTGTGTTTCTTGGGTAATATTCTTTCTCTCTCATCTAAATAATTTGGCATATCTTGCTTTTCATGTTATTCACTCCTTTGCGCTACCCAAAAGACTTTACGAACCCAGTCTTAGGTTCGGTTTATTCATCACAAATTAACTTTAACTTTCAATGGGCGCGTTCAGAAACACTCGCATAGTGCGCGTAGTGCAACCCAATCGAAAGCGCTATAAATCATCTGATTGTCGGATAATTGGAATTAAATTAAAGAAAGCTCGATTCAATTATTGCAAGTTTGGTTTAATAAGGCCCAGTTTTACAATCACGGTTTAACTTTGAGCCGAAGCTTAAACCCTTCACAACAATTGTTGAAATAATCGTTGCTAAGGGTTTAAACCTCAGCTCAAAGTTGAGCTGCAATTGTAAAACTGGACCTTAGTGTTACTTTACTACCGTAGCAACAGCAATTTTTGTAATTCCTTTTACGTCTCAGAGATAAAGCCAAAGCTAGATATAGGACAAATGGTTTGCAACAACACTGGGAATATTACAAATCACTGAGAAATCTTGCAACACGAATGTTACATTTAGAAAAAAGAGCCTATTTTGAATACATTTCTAGGTCTCGTGATAGTACTGAGTTATGGAAGCAGATTAATAGACTTGGCGTTGGTAAAAATAAATATGCTGAGATACCTGATCACTTGAGGGACAGTAATCAGTGTAATAATTACTTTTTAAACAGTCTGCCTACAGTACTTTCACAAGGTAATGCAACCGATATTTTTGACGACTATAAAATACCGCTTCTGAACAGTAACTTTACATTTCAACTTGTTGACTCACAAATAAATAGTGAGAAAACCCCTCGACCACATTAATTCACTGAAAGCGAATACGTATTTCGGTAACGAAGTTACCATCTTCAGCGCTAAACTGATATTAAACTTTAAAACAACAAATAAACTAAACTAGACTAGCCGCACTCCCCCCCTCACTTTCTTTGTACCGTATTATGCATGCAAAGCAAACCGGGATTCTTCGAAAATCTAAAGGTCGAAGAGGCAAGAAGCGGTCGGCCCGGACTTCTCAAAATTCATTAATCTATTCCTATTTTTGTGAATCTCCAAGCTTTCGAAAGAATCTAGGTTTGTTTTGTTATTAATTTGTTTGATTAAATCTATTTTATTTACCGAATGATTGTTTTCAAGCATGTGTAAGGCAACACTGGATTTATCAAAGCGTTTGTATTTTAAATGAGCCAAGTGTTCTTTGAATCTAATTTTTAAGGATCTTTTTGTTTGCCCCACATAAATTTGATCACTTAAAAGTTTAAACTCTAAATTCACCACCATCAAATTTACCTATGAAATTGAAACTAACAATAAACTACCCTTTTCAGACACATTAGTAACTAGAAATAGTAATAAATTAGAATTTAACGTTTATAGGAAATCTACTAATGTTAATAGATTCATTCCCGCGGATTCAAATCATTGCAAACAATATAAATTAGCGGCCTTAAATTTCTTAGTGCATAGGATGCTGACATTCCCTTTATCAACTGTTAATTATAGTAAAGAACTTCAAGAAATTATTAAAATCGCCACGTACAATGGTTACCAATCCGATGTAATCTATAACATTATTAGGAAACAAAAACAAAAATTAGAGATTAATAAAATAACCACACTAAAATCTGACAAAATAGGTGAGGTAGATTATAAGAAAATTGTAAAAATGCCGTTTTATCCTCAATATACTAAAGGGTTGAATACAATTTTTAAAAAATTAGGTTTAAGAATAGTTTACACCAACAATAACAGCTTAAAATCGTTGCTGGGAAATCCAAAAGATAAAGTAGATTCGGAGGATAAATCAGGTATATATAAAATTAGTTGTAAAAATTGTGATCAAATTTATGTGGGGCAAACAAAAAGATCCTTAAAAATTAGATTCAAAGAACACTTGGCTCATTTAAAATACAAACGCTTTGATAAATCCAGTGTTGCCTTACACATGCTTGAAAACAATCATTCGGTAAATAAAATAGATTTAATCAAACAAATTAATAACAAAACAAACCTAGATTCTTTCGAAAGCTTGGAGATTCACAAAAATAGGAATAGATTAATGAATTTTGAGAAGTCCGGGCCGAACGCTTCTTGCCTCTTCGACCTTTAGATTTTCGAAGAATCCCGGTTTGCTTTGCATGCATAATACGGTACAAAGAAAGTGAGGGGGGGAGTGCGGCTAGTCTAGTTTAGTTTATTTGTTGTTTTAAAGTTTAATATCAGTTTAGCGCTGAAGATGGTAACTTCGTTACCGAAATACGTATTCGCTTTCAGTGAATTAATGTGGTCGAGGGGTTTTCTCACTATTTATTTGGATTACAGCCACAGGTTTTGTGTTGCTTTGTGATTATTGTTGACTCACATCTTATATTGAAAATAATTCGAAGACTGAAATCTAATTCATTTGGAATTGATAACGTATCACGTACTATGATTAAATTCTGTTGTCCTCATATTATTCCATTTGTTTGTCATATTGTCAATACCTGTATTCTAAATAATATATTTCCAAATGTTTGGAAATTTGCGATCGTCAAACCTTCACCTAAAGTCAAACAACCCGAAGAATTTAAAGACTTACGGCCGATTAGTATTCTTCCTGTACTTTCTAAAGTTTTTGAAAAGGTTTTGAAGGCACAGTTGATGAACTATGTCACTCTTTATGATCTATTGCTATCTCATCAATCAGGATTTCGATCCAATTTCAGTTGTAATACTGCTCTATTGAAAGTGACATCTTATCGGTTACTGATAATGGTAATATAACTATACTTGTGTTGCTTGACTTCGGTAAAGCATTTGACACAGTTAATCACCGGCTTTTATTAGCTATTTTAAAATATATTAGGTTAAATGACGGCGCTATTAGCCTTCTTAACAGCTATTTAACTGATAGGTCACGAAGTGTTGCTGTGGATAGATCTCTGTCGGAACCTCTTCAAATACATCAGGGAGTACCGCAAGGTTCCATTTTAGGACCATTACTGTTCACAATTTACACTTCCTCATTTTTTGAAACATATTCAATTCTGTGACCACTACATATATGCTGATGACACTCAGTTATACCGTTCTTTTACACCTTCCAACTGGCGTATTGCGAAGTCAAAAGTAAATTCCGATTTAGAATATGTCCATAGCAACTCTTTGAAGCATTTTTTACACATTAATCCTACGAAATCTAAAATCTTATTATTTAGTAAGAAAAAAACATGTGAGCAACTGTCTATTTCATTAAATATTCATATTAATAACATAAAGATACCCATTGTTGATAAAGCTAAAAGTTTTAGTTTGACATTAGACAATACGTTTCGTTACAGAAACTAGATTTCGCAGTACATTAATAATGCTTACGTTTTCTTGAGAAAACTTTATCCCTTCAGGAGGATTTTCAATGCTCGTACTAAGCAAAAACTATGTGAAACATTTGTCTTATCTCAATTTACCTACTGCGTTCCAATTTATCACTCTGCTCTTGATTCTTTTTGTATTCGCGCTATCCAAAAAGTTCAGAAGTCGTGTCTAAGATATATTTCTGGAATACGGAAATTCGATCACACTTCTCATAAAGCAGTTGAAGCCGGTTGGCTTAACATGGAAAATCGGAGATATTTACAAACGGTTTCTTGCTTTCATAAAATTTTAGTAACCAGTAAGGTTACTTGTACTATAAGATAAGATTCAGATCAGATGTGCACAACATCACCACGAGACACAGAAGAAGAGTTTCTCCTCCATATCACTCCACTTCATTACTTGAGAGATCCTTTTCTTTTTCAGGTTTAACGGGTATATAATCAACTGCCGAACAGCTTTAAAAGTCTCAGTATACATTCATTTAAAAATACATTGAAAATTGCTTTATTTGATAAACAAATTGTGTTTAAAAACTTTACTTAATTCATTTTATTTGATTTCGTCCCTATTTATTATTATCACAGGATAATTTTTGTCATGTTTGGCGGTGTGCACATCACGGATTCACAAATTCATAATAAATCATTTTCTCTTCTTTATTATTATTATTATTATTTTTTTTTGTATTTTTGTAAATTTATATTGTATCTTTTTTATTTTCTGTTTTTACTTTCATGGTTTAGTTTGCTTCTTTTTTTTAGTTTTAGGCATTGATTTTCAATATTTTGTGATTTTTTGGTCAAGGCTTAGATAGAAGAGCAGTGTTTTATTGAATCTCACCTTGTGATTGTGTTATTTTTTTTGTTTCTTAAATTTATATTTCTTTTCCTTTGACAACACAATAAAGTCTATTATTATTATTATTGTTATTATTATTTTACAGCAAGACATTAGGTGCATTCAGCGAACGATCAGCAGCTGAGTTACTCACTCAGCAATCGTTTGTGATTGGCTTAGATTAAGATAATAACCAATCACAAACAATTGAGCGTCCGCTGAACGCGCCCAATGTCTTGCTGTAAAAGGAATTATAAAAATTACTATTGCTATGGAAGTAAAGTAACACTTGTTAAACTAAACTTGCAATGATTGAACCGAGCTTTAATTTAATTCTAATTACCTAACAATTAGATGACTTATATTAGCGCTTTCGATGGAGATACACTCAGCGCACTGAGTGTATCTCCATCTCGTTTTATCCTTATGGAATAAAACGAGATGAAGATACACTGAGTGCACATAATGCACCCCAATCGAAATCGCTATTAATTCAAAATTTCATTTGTCTTTCCAGAATTGTCAACATCTACCACAAAACCATGGTTTACTCCAATTAAAAAATTTTAAGATGATCGGGTATTAGAATGCAGAATTTTATTGTTATGTAAGAACAAAAGTAGCCCAAATCAGGCGCCAGGTACCAAATAAAATTTTTAACGCCAAACTTGTCTAAAATGCAGCTCTAATGGCGGAATTTCGCCAAATATGGCAACCCTGGACGCACGACAGAAATGCCAACATTGTAAGATAGAAATTACTAACACCACCGCACGCGCGCGCGAGCTAAATACAAACGCGCACAATTAAAAAAAAAAAACTTAAAAAAGCTATAATACAGAGCCCCGTCGAAAAATGTACAAAATATCAACGAAATAAGAAATCAAAAAAGAAAAGAAAATAGAAAAAGAAACAATAGAATAGTGCTAGAGTCACATTAACAAAATTTCATAACCATGAAGTAATTTCGTTTTTTTTTTTTTCTATTACTTATCACAGTTTCGCATCGAAAACAACGGAAACGAATCACAATCTGATCGAGTTTGACATTGCTCGCTCAAATACCACAACAATTATTTATGCATTCACGATGAGCTAACGCCATGAGAAAAACGCGACTTTAATAAACCGGGGAATTTCATTTGCGGATGAACATAGTTCGCCATGACCAGGACCGTGCTGAATTATTTTTCACTTGCGACGTTCCTGTTAATGTGTAGAAGTAAGTAATTTTAAATCTCAGTTTCCACGGTTTCCCTGGCCGTCGTCCCTGGTTGAATTCTTGGCTTCCGGTTGGTACTGCGTATCACGGATTCATTCCACTGCCGACGTTTCGTTCTTCATTACAGAAGAACTTCCTCAGGGCCACTGGTGGTGGTGGTCGTGCTACTGGTGGGTCTTGCTCCTGCTTCTTGTTAGTCGAACAAGACCACCACCTGCAGCGGTTCCAACCGGAAATCAAGAGTTCAGTTCACAGCTACTCTAAAATCACCGTCGCAGGTAACATCGGCCTCCAAGAAAACATCCTCTTCAATGACCTCCTGAAAATAGCCAACAATTTACCATTCGAGTTACCATCATTAGCTCTTAGCAACGATGAGGTGAACGAAACCGACGTGCTTTACTACCTGTACACCAGGCAAAGAAGTAAGGTGCTATTAAACAAAGACAAAGCCTTAGGTGTCATTAATAAGAAGCACCCGGTCAAGGTCCTGGTGCACGGTTGGACGGAACACCACAACGTCACGTGGTGTGAAAACACCCTCAACGCCTACCTCAAGAAGGGATTCTACAACGTGATTACAACCGATTGGTCTTCGAAAGGCGATTCCGATTATCTCACAGCGTCGAGGTTCGCCAAGCCAGTAGGCGTAAAAATCGGGGATTTCATCGTGAGACTGCACGAGAAACGGGGGGTGCCCCTCAAGAACATCCATTTAATTTCGCACTCGCTGGGCTCGCACGTCGCGGGCTTCGCTGGTAAGCGCGTCTTCGAGCTCAGCGGAAGGAAGCTGTGGAGGATTACCGCGTTAGATCCGGCCGCCCCGATTTTCGATTTGATTACCACCGGAAACACGGAGAGATTGTCCAAGGACGATGCGGATTTCGTCGATGTGATCCACACGGACGGCGGGACCCTCGGCTTTCGGTTTTCCATAGGCGACGTGGATTTTTTCCCGAACGGTGGAACCGCCGTTCAACCTGGATGCTCCTTGGTCAAACTGGACGTGAAATACGAAGACCGTATGTCCGTTGTTGTGATATTTTTTTTTCTGCAAGTTTACAATTTTTTTTCTCTCTCCAGTGTTTTGCAGCCATGCCAGTAGTCATCAATATTTTATAAAGTCGATCGCGGGTAAGAAGTTTTTCGCGAAACCTTGCGAGTCCTGGGAGAGGTACTTAAGAGGAGGGTGTGAGAAGAACAAGGCGATTTTGCTCGGTGAAGACATACCGAGGACGGCGTCGGGGAATTATTATTTACGGACGAATGAAAGTGACATCCGTTGTTAATGCAAGTTGGAAGTGATTTATGCTGCAATTCTGAGCACTATCGTAACCATCGTAACATATTTACGGTCTATGTATTTAAATGGCTCTGTAACACCTTACAGGCTTACGATCGGGCTCAGAATTGCATCATTAGTTTTAATAAATTTTGTAAAGCTGCTTGAAGTTTTCATTAAACATCGTTTGCTGAGTGTATAAAATTGAAAAATAAACTTCAACATTACCAAATATCTTCAGAGTAGACTAGAAACATAAAGTTCTCAGAAACCAATGCCGTGCATGCTAACAGAACGAATAACTCATCATAAGAATGAAGAACCACGGCCATTCACATTCGGCTTTCCTTCCATCTAAAAAATTTTTGGAGAATTCCTAGTTTTACAAAGCCTATCGTAACGTTAAGAAACATTTATTAGTACGTACATCTTCGGGCTAGATGTTACGGTTTGAAAAATGAAAAAAATGATTCCTGATAAGGAAACCCTTCCAATAAGGGTGTAGTGTGCGAACGGCGCGTTTACTTTTACTGCGTCGCAAAATAAAAGTCTTTTTATGACGCAAATTGTCTCACGCTTCGCTTTAATTTGTGGTGCAATTTTGTTACCGTTCCATTTTTATCCGACCCCGAGACACCTGTACAACAAATATCTGGTGGAATTTCGCCGCCGTGTCATAGAACCCTATTTTTAGCTCACTGGCCCCGCGGAATTTATTGAATAGCCGCTTTGAGTTTAATTCTTTCCGCTTTAAATCTTTCTTCTTTCGTTCGCCTGCTTATCATTTTCTTCCCATTGTGGCGAATTTCCTTGTGAAATTAATTTTAGGGGAAAGTGCTTCAGAAGTAAAAATTACGGCGAGGCTCTTTTTTTTATTTTTTGAGGCGTTAAGAGCTGTGAAATTTGGTGTAAGCCCCGGCAATATTAATAAAGGCCGGTGTGGTAAATGACCTTTGATATTTCGAACCCGTTGGTTGCTGCTGACCTAAAATTTTACAGTGATTGGCGTTGATGTCTTGTCCTTTTCTCTTCTTCTGTACCCCTCTTTTTCTACGCGACACCCCGAACGGATTAGAAATGCTCATTCTGCCGCTTCCCTCGAAGAGACTGCACGTGTTTCGGTGTGGGTGTTTAATCCTATTGTTTTGTGAAGTGAATTTCGCCCAAGCTCGTGGTGGTGTGTTTCTCTGACGGCTTGGCCGGCTTAAACCGCAGTCTCCTCGCGCTCTTATGCCTCGTCATTTTCCACGCTTGTTCGATAATTAACGGTCTCTCTCTCTCTCTCTCTCTCTCTCTCTCTCTCTCTCTCTCTCTCTCTCTCTCGCGCGCGCGCGCGAACAGGTGATTAAGCATTTCGAAAAGTGGTGTCTTTATCGCGTAAATTCTTTTCCTTTCAGGGTTTTTTTTGAGTGTTCCTTTTACTCCCCCCTTTAATAAATTTCGAGCCGCCGAATCGGCGCCTATACGCCCCCCCCCCCTCCGAGTTCGCCGAGACGTAGCGTTCACATCGGAACGCGGCGCTTTTCGCCAAAGTTGTCTGGCATCATCGAACACCTCGGCGCCTAGGATCACCTGATACGCGACGCAGAAGACGGAACTCGACAAAACAAGTCGGACATACCCTTTTCTATTTCCGTATTTCTTGATCTGGAGGATTAAAGTAATTTATTTACAATTTACTGCTATTTGCTTTAGCGGAGTACGTTTTACGGAATTGTTCCTCCTGGACTTCTCGCCTACGTGCGAATAATTTTTGTTTCCTTTTGCACGATTTGTTCGTGTAATTGTGTCAACCGCCTTTGCCCTATTATTTATTTGTTCTTTTTTTTGTTTCTGATAGGTTTACGCTTCGTCTAATAGTTTAATGCAGGCCTTAGCCAATATAGAAGCGAAATTGTTGAATTTATTCGCTTAATTTAAGTTTTGTTGCGCATTAGCTTTTGCGGCTGCTTTGATTAAACTAATTCGAATTGTTACTTTAGTCTTATAATCTTTGTGCAAATAAAGTTTTGAATTATTAGAATATTTTGAATGGGACGCGTTTTCTTGATTTTCCACGCGGTTCCCCCGTAGCCAAAAGAATTAAGTGGCGCCTTGGCTTTCCTCTCGCGTAGAGTTTGAGAGTACCCCTGTCCCGTTGAAGCTGGCCGGCGACGCCGAAACGTCCGTCACGGCGTCCACTTGCTATTACCTGAACAGGTAGGCATCAGTTTGCATGAAGAACACGACTATGTCACTAAAGCCCCCAATTTAGTCAGTTGACAGCAAAGTGACGTTATCTTTAGCAAGCGTTGTTTTAGTGAATTTTCTAAACTTTACGTAAGAACAGATTGAATGTTAAACTTTAAAACGTCTAGAAGGTCATAAAATTTCCGACAACGTTTCATATTTTAACCTTTTATGCGGTTGGTTTGCTTTACGTCAGTTTCTACTCGATTGGGTCTTGATTCTGTCATGATGTTTTCAATTCATTAGTTCGAGGGAGGTGCGGTCCGTTTTGGCTTTATTAATTTGCGACGCACCTGGAGCAAGAGAGTCGTCTTGTGATGTTCTCAAAGCTTGGTCAACATCAGCAGGAGCACTGCAGTTTTTTCGCGGTGTGACCGCCTAAGGACGTCATACATTTTGGTTTGGTTGAAGAAACTCGGGTGAGGGTTTCTCCTGTGTACGACAGTTTGCCGACTTTTGCGTGGCCTTGGAGGACTGAAACTATCCGAGTTGTCTCTGCGGCGTCCCCATTGTGAAAGACAGGTAAGCTTGGAACTTTTGCTCTCTCACTTCGCGCATATTACTATTGTCAAAGTTTTCCTGCCTTTTTGGATTCGGCCCATTTTTGATTCAGGCTTATTTTTGGAAACGGCCTCAGTTATTAATATGGTTCCGGTATTAAGGAACGTGATTGTTTTGGGCGCTTAATGCCAGTAATGATGTTAAAATTTATCAAAAATTTAAATATGTAAAGCTAGTGACGGATCCACCATTTGTTGAATTTACTTTAACATTTTGTTAATAGTTTTAATTTACTTAAAAGTTTCCATAACCTCTAAACTTTTTTAAGTGCGCACACACCCTTGTTGTTATTAAAATTGTTGCATAAATTGAATCATTTCCTTTTATCCCCCTTTCTTTAAACTCCGATTAATATTAAATGGCACTCAATTATGTTCGCGTTTTATTAACACCCACACCCCTCACGACTGAAGCTGCTGGCTGTGCTGCAAGTTAATTTCCTTAGCACGAATCTTGTTTCTATCGACGTAGATAGTGTATCATACCCTCTAATGGCCAGCAGCGAAGTTCCGACAAGAAGTGTGGGGTTGCTACTCAGCAAGACTTGGAAATTCCCCAAACTTCCATCAATACCATGCTCAGTACGAACATCGAACTAAATCCAAGAATGAAAGCACTCGTGTGTGCTTGTCAAGAGACTGCGTTCTTGGCGCAAAGATAAACACTTAAATAGATTAGCAACGGCAATCGACGACGCCTACGTCCCTTCAAACAGCTGCAAACGCCCATTTGTAATTTTGATTGCCAAGCGGCGAATAATAAAAGCGAAAACGCTTCATTCGGCTTCTTTGAAGTTTGCCGACAAAGACACCGCCTTACAGGTAGTCCATCACAACAGTCTGCCGTCTGCGCCGGGAATGATTGACGTTTAAGACCGTCGGCAATCTTTGGTCTGATCCGAAAACACGTAATTTTGTTACGATTCAAAATTTCGCTTATCGAGTGCGCCCCTGTGCATGACTGGCATTCCAGAAACTGGTGGGTTATTTTAATGTAAATTACATCTCGCACGTTTCTTTCGCAAGTTCTTCAATCGGCATATCGCTTTAAGATCAAATTTACTTGGCATTTCTAATACGACGAGCTACAAGGCGGCGCGGCAGCTCGTTTGTTTGTCGACAGACTTCAAAGGAAGCCGCCCTAATATATTTTTTGCTGCGGAAAGCTATTAATTTCTAACGATATGATGCAATATTGTGCACCACTTGTTATCAAGTTATCAAAGAGGCCTTCGTTGCCTGCGTATATTAAGAATTTCCTATTTTGAATTTTATTAGTTTTTCATTTGCGACGGCTTTCTTTATCGGTAAATATCAAAGGAGTTTTAGTCGATGCAGTTTCGTTTCGTCACCGAACTCGTCACACGATATGCGGGTGTAAGGGAGGGGTGCGTTACTAGACGCGTTAATTAACTAAGCATCTCTCATGTTGAATTCGGGGCGTAGCACAGTGTTCTACGTCTCAGGGAGACCTGAAACACATTTTCGCGGGGTTGACACCGTTTTCAGTGTCCACGTCTCAAGGAGTCGTGAAACGTATTTTCGCGTGTATCAATTCTCACACCTATCAGGATTCAGCAACTACCTGGCATTGTGCAAAAGTTAATTTCTCCAGCACGTCTTGCTGGTGCACAAATAAAAAGCATTTACGGCAAAAGAAAGACGTTTTTGACGGAATTCTTTGACACTCGTAAAGTTATTATTAAATCTAGGTGAGACGAATTGCGTTTCGGCAACGGGACGATGCGTTTTCTGCGACGCAAACAGACGAAATGGCTGCAGGTGTTTAACGAATATTTTGCGCCGTAACAAACCAATCAACTTTCTGGAACAACAGCCAACTATGAGCAGGCTCCTAATAACGAAAATTTCAACCGTAACGAAAACTCAGTTTCTTGCTTAATTGTTTAATAATACTTGCGCTGACCTAAAATGATACTATAAGTAACCGATCTTCCTTGTTTAATTTATTCGAAAATAATATTTTCCTGTGGCCGAAGGTGGCGCATCCTCTCCGAAAACAACCGTGTCTTGATATCTGCAAGTTTCCAACTGGAATTGCACCCACGAATCGCATTTCATGGCTTCGATCTTTGCGTTTATGGACCTGATGAAGTACTCGTGGCTTTTGGTGTGGCTGCAAAAAACTGAAACCAAAGGATATGCTTTTTATTTCGAATTCGCGTGTACCGTAGCGCAGAGAACTGTTGAATTCTCCGTTTTGCCCCAAAATCAAACAGTCTGGTTGCACACCGACGCCCCCGTTGGGAAAAAAGTCGACGCTCCCGAGTGCCTTTCTGTAACCGAAAACGCCCCCATCCGTGTGGACCACATCCACCATATCAGCGTCGTCCTTGCCCAGCGTTCTGTGCTCGATATTTGGAATGTCTTCGTATAAGGGGCCTGCGGGGTCTAACCCGGTGATCCTTCCAATTTTCCCCCCTGATTGTTGAAGTGCTTCTTTACCGGCGATGCCCGCCACGTGCGCCCCCAAAGAATGCCCGAGCAAATGGAACATCCCCAAAGGAACGCCATTGTTTTCAGACATGTCCGACACGAATTTCCCAACTGATTTTCCTGCAAACTTTTTTAACTATTGCAACCCCAAATTGAGGGGATTAAATGGGGCTTACCTGCTCGTATTGTATTGTGCACAGAAGTCGTGTAAATCGCCCTCGCCAACCTTGACCAATCCACGTGCACCACGTTGTAATCCCCCCTGCGCAAGTACTCCCCCGTCATTTGACCGTAATAAGGTCTAGCCCGGTTTTCACCCCAACCATGAATGATGAGTTTGATTTGCGCCCCGCTGATGATGTCTTCGTAATAGCCACCAGGTTGCAAGGGTTTATTCGAAACGTTCCTCGTATACAAGTAGAATTCGACGTCGGGCGATGAAAACGTTGGCAAATTTTGGCCGACTTGTGCGATTAAATCCGATAAGAGGGTGTTCTGGGCTCCCCCTGTAAAACTTTTTTTTTTTCTTTCCGTATTTTTTTCCAAATATATTGTCTTACCTTCGCTAATAATCAGGACGAAGAGGACGAAGACGTCTGCAACCATTTCGCTAATTTGAAAGGACACGACGAAGACTATTGCAACTCATTTCGAGGGAAAAGAAAAAAATCACTTGCCTTAAGTAACCTCGGGTGGATTATAGTTTAACAATAAAATTGTTGTTAGATTACGTTTGATTTGTGCTAACGATGCGTGCTTTAGTCACGCGCGTTGCGATGCAATAAAATTGGCAATTTCGTTGATTGTTCAATTAAGTGACGATGATGGGGAAAAGAAATCGAAGGAAAACGAGAAACACGTTTGTTAACGAAATTATTCATTTAATTAAATTAATTTTACGAACAAAAAAAAGAACGTTAATTAACACATTACTTCTGTGAAAATTCTTTACTTAACTATTTCAAGTACTTGAAGCTTTTTGCTTTTATATTGTGTTGTGTTACTTTTAATACGTAACTATTTTAAGATTTTACTGATTTGAATGGTTACTTCGGAAATTTTATCATTTACTTCTACCTAAATACATCTAAAACGCCCACAAAATCCAAGACTTTTTGAAAATTCTATTAATTCTATTATTCTCTTTTAGTTCATGAAAATTTAACTACACATTTTCCTATTGTCACGATCAGATTTTCTATAAAACCATTTAAAGTTTACGGAAATAATTAACACACTTAAAAACGTTATGTATATTCAGTGCGTAATGACATTCGAGTTCTGAAATCATAGAACTCAGCGTAAAGCGACGCGCGGGTGTTGAAACTGGAACACATACATGCAAGCTTTTAGCAAACTCAGATGCTATATCGCGGCCTAGTTAAATAAGCAGATTTATGTAGTAAATAGACCGAGCCGAATTCGGAACTTTAATCTTAAACTAAACTCACGAGGTCCTTTTTGTGAAGCGCAATAACCGCTTCACAAAAAAGACCTCGTGGGTCCCTAACGAAGGTCGTTGTCGTTTCCCCGTGGACTGTAACCGTCGTCAGCAATCATTAACTAAATCGTTAGTTCGATTCATATCAAGTGAAGTGCCGTTTCCACCCTTTATGGACGCCGCCGTCCATTCCCCTAGATTGCACTAACGTTACCGTAGGATGTAATCGCCGCCCTCGGACGCTGTATCTGTTCCGTGAAAGCCGAAGCCGTTACCAGCAACCCATGTAATCGTCTGGCCCGGTCCATCGTCCACCTCATTCAAGGCAACGCAGAAATTTTCATTACGTTCCCAACAACTGACAGGGAAAACTCCCGAACCCCAGAGATTAATTTAACTCTAGTCAAAATCAAATAAAGAGGTATGTTTTTGTAATCAAATTGTTTTAAAAGCTCTATCTACGCCCCTACAAACCAGAAGTCTCTTCGTGACATGGTGTACGCGCAAAAAGCTTACCGTGACAATATAGTATGAATTTATAACAATATACTGCAAGCTACTCCAAGAAAATTGCAATCTTATTGCCAAAGATTAAACCATCTAATAAAAATGAGTCCTTGAATATACAATAATATACTACAGGCTGCGCTGAACATAAAACGATGAAAAAATCTAGTAAAAAAAGGGATCCTTGAATATGCAAAGTGATTCAGAATAGTCTCCTGATATTTTCAGGGTGAATCCAGCATTAAGAAATAAGATCACCTTCTTAATAGGAGTATAGCTTTTTTCTAAAGGTGTTAAATAAAAAAACTGGTAATAATTTTTAATAATAAATAATCTAAAGAATATGATGAATGAAAAGTTACGGATAAAATAGTGAAAGTTTTCCCCTCAAATTACCCCTTAAGAAGGAGGGAGGATCTGACAAAACATGTTGTTAATGTGCGGTAAGGTGCCTTATACCTGAGAGTTTAAAATATTAGTTTGATGACCTAAGCCTCCCTTATTATTTTATTTTAATTCCATGGGCGTTGCGGACTGCAGGATATTTTTCGGAAGGGGAAAAACAGACTGCAAACCTAGAAATGTGAAACGATGTAGTTTAAAGATATAAAAAGTTGAAGCGATTTGGATAATTCCTTATTTAATCTAAATAAATTTAAAGTCTCATTTACTGTTAAGAACAATAGAGAGTTCTTTGCGTAAACGCAAGTGCGCTTCTCGCATGCTTGTTATAAATGCTCTGATTATTATTGTTACAGCCGTGACGGGCAAACAGATCTATTTTTAGCATCGGACACGCCACCTTGCGTCACAGAACATGACCGAAGCTAGGCGGTCATTCTAGTACGTTCGAGCAACAGAGGGCTCTGCTATATAAGCTGTACGATCCGTTAGAAGGGGTTAGTTATGAAGTTAGCGAGCGAAGGATACGTACCTCGAATAAACAGAAAGTGCATTTTGTTAAAGTGTTATTTGATAAACAAGCTCATTACAATTGTGTTGTTAATTGTGTAAAGCGACAGCTTTTAATTAAAGTGATCTGAAATTTAACGACTATAATTTGTGAACCCCCAAATTCGTAACATTATTGTTATAACTATGAACACAAACGTTTGCCTCAGAAATGTTAACACGTTTTCGTACAATATGAATTTTTAATTAAAATTGCTATAAAAATATACTACAAGCTGCGCCCAAAGAATTGCCGGACATAAAATCTCCTTGATTTGATTATCTGCAGCGATCACTAAGCACGAAGTTATTTCTTGTACTGTAAGCAACATTATCTTCAACATGAGTTCCTTCTTATCGTACTCATGGGCGTCACAGAGATTTTCCGAAGGGGAGGAAGCAGACTGCAAGTCTAGAGATGTGAATGGACAGTTCCAAGAAAGATAAGAGATAATTCTCTATTTATTTTTGTTTACATTTGGCGCTGCTAGAACAGAGTTCAGAGTTTGTCTCAAGCCTCGTCCTTGGAGTACAGGACAGATATGTTTCTCTTTCGTGCAGGTTCTTTTTGTCAAACTTTCCTTCACCTACAGCTTTTTTAGCTCCGACTTATTTTTAGTTTCGGCTTTTATACGACCTATTTTCTATCGTGGCTTAAGTTATTTAAGCTTGATGAACAAGTGTTAATTGCTGGCTGGTTGTGACGGTCCTTTTGGAGAGCAGCGCAGCATAGATGTGGACCCGGCTTTCGACGTCTTCACCATACATTGGTGAAGAAGAACTGGACCGACCGTACGCTATGACGATACCATTATTTATGGCTACGGCTTTAAGCCGAATTTTGTGTGTTATTTAATGTCACAAATAAATTAAAAAAAATAAAATAAAAGCGTTTTCGATTCACTTACACTGGTTGCAGTGTACTACGAGATGAAGACACTCATGTGTAACCAGTGCAAGCGAACCTGATCTCAACAATCTTATTTTGTGATTCATCTTATCTTAAGTGTGTAATTTGTGAACTTTATCTTACGCTGCCCTTCGTAACTTCATAAAAGTCGCAAGTCATTATCTAATCATCAGCAAATTCATATCTAATAATAGCCAGCCATAGCTCAAAAACCCACTTATACATCACTCATGGTCATCAGCTGTGTAGGAAACAAGTCGAAATAGTCGTTCTTATCAGATTTGCGTGTCTCATGATTTTATTTAGGCTGCCCCCAAACTGGTAAAGCGAAAACGTTTTTTTACTGCTTTAACGTATAACATTTCGGCCAGCCACAACCGTATGATCTGATGAAACGAAAACGTTTACAGCCAAAACATTTTACAGCATTAGGAACGTTCTCTAAAAATTATTTTTTCTCTAATACATAAATTAAAGGGCTTAATCATATTGATGACAAAGTAAACCGCTTTTCTTTGAGTAATGTAACACCAGAACGCTTTTAGTAAAAACGTGCGATTGTTTCGACGTGTTTTAAACTGTTTCTTGTCTTGTTGTATCGGTGTGCACGTCGTCCTATTAAAAAAGCATTGAAAAAACACACTAACAGAAAAAATAGTCAAAAAAGTTTTGCAGAAAATCGTTGTCGCCTCATTAGTGTGCGGGGATAGCCTTAATCATTAGAAGTTCGTTCGAAGTGAAAGCGAAGTACATACACAGACGTCGAGATATAGATAGAAACAATTTATTTCTTTACTTTAAAGATGCGTACGTTTCGTAGTTGGGAGCGTGCAAAATCGTTTTTTATGTTTCTGTTCTGAACGGGAGGAACTCTCCTGAAATCCGAAAACCTGCAGCGTTCTTTCTTTGAGTTGTTCCTCCATGCGAAGATTTTTTTCTTGAAATCCAAAGAGCAAGGTAAAAAACTTTTTGAGCTTCATTGTGGAGGCGCCCTTATAAAATTACTTTTTCCTTATTTTTAATTTTTTTCACAGAAAACCCAGTGAGATGGCACATTTTTATAATCGGTTGATGTTTCGAGAAAACTCGCAAAAGCAAAATGACGAAATGAATATTTTTTTGTTGTTTGTTTAAAAAAAAAAATACAGGACTGTTCTTGTCGTGTTGTGTCCCTAAATGCTCGTTAGTAAATTTTTAGTAGAAAAGATATTGCGTATTTTGCAAACTTTCCAGTACACTATACAGTTATTGAGTATTTGCATTTTATTAAAATTGCAACGACGATGATAACGCAAAACGTATTGTTTTGATACGTTGACAAATCCGAACGGGCGCGAGTTCTCTGTTTTCAGTGTTGGAGTACTTACGCGTTAAGGCTCAAACACATTTGAGGTTCGCGTTCGCAGCGCTTTCGCGACTTTTGTCATTCTAGAGTCCAAATACTCTCGAATCTGCACGAACTCCGGCTAAGATGCCAGTGGCTTATTGGACCCTCTTACGAATTCACGTTTCTGGGTATTGTGTCGATTCGAAAATACTCGGACTCTAGACCGCAAACATATAAAGTGTAAACAATACAATTTATGATGAAACATTGCGTCAGCTCCAAACCGCGACCACCTGCGAAACCGAACTTCAAACGTGTTTCAGCCTTTACATCGCTTTTATTTCGTTTTAAGTAGAACTTTGACCTCGCTTACTAAATTGTTTAAAACAAATTAACAAACATTCCGCCTTCCGACTTACAACGACAGTAATAAGGTAAGAGAAAGATAAAACATTCTGCATTTTGCAAGCAATCAATTACAGATTCTTTTTTCTTTTTTTTTTCATTTTGACACATCCAACTTGAGAGCTGAATTGTGCTAAATGTTTCGTTCCACGTGTACCTTGCGGTTAGCCAGAATTATTTTTAGACAAAACGTTTTCACCGTTTCAGGTAGAGCACGATGAGCAACAGCAAGGATCAAGGACGGCTTTCAATCTGCGTGTTCATGGTTTACCTCCTGCACAATGTAGGTCACTCAATTGCAGGTAAGAAGTTTTGTGTGCGTACTTAAGAATATCAACATTAATTTTCTAAATTGTAATCGACCATTCTTTCTTTTACTAAAAAGAATTACCCTCAATTTTATTTTTGCGTGTATATGGGGTGAATCAAAATAAGTGTTCGACTCGTCCACAGATACATGCAAGCTGCGCTTAGTCCGTTGCACGTCATTAATTAATGATGATGTACGATATGATACTGTGTTGATAAGTACTTAAAATACAAAGGAATTTTTACATAGTATATTCAGTTTTATAAAAAATCTCACCGTATTGTATTGTATTGCACACATAAAGTGTATTTATCAACACAGCTGTTACGGTGTGGAAAACCGCTTTCAGGAAACGACCTGTATATTCCGTTCAATTCTCATTTATTCCGATTTCGCAATATTGGGAAATTCTTTTTATGTTTGAATGCTTCAACTGGCGCACCCAGTTCGCCAAAATTTTATTGCAACACAATCAGCTTTTTTATGGCGGTAAAAATATTTTCTTGCCATCTTCTCGTCGTCGCTGATATAATTAAATCTCAATCTGCGTATAATCGCACATTTTGCGTTTCGTTTTGAACGCTTATTTCAGCTTGCGTTTCGAAATATTCCGGCCATGAATTAGTGCAATATGGTCGAGGCCTCGGCATTCCTTTATAGTTATAAAAAAAGACGATATCGTTCGGAGATTCTATTCTTTTTCTAGATAGGATTGCATCATCTGTTGAAACGATTGCAGACGCAGTTCTTTTTCTGGTGCGTGAAAATAGCGGCGAAATTAATATTTCACGCGTTTAAACAGCCATAAAATTTCCGTAACGTCTGTTTTTTTTTTTCTATCAGATCAGTTCATGCGAACTTCGAGTTTTTGCGGGTTCATATACCGTTGGACGGATTAAATTGGTTTCACCCTTGGTCTCTAAAACCATTCGTTTTCGCTTACATCAGTTTGACTCATTGGTCCCTGCTGTTGCCATCCTCCTTTCAAACATTTGGGGGCATGGTTAGTCTCCTTTTGTTTAATTTGCGACGAGCTTCGGAGCGTCAGTCGTCATAGAGGTTAAGTAACCGGAGGAGTAACGAACATATGTGTGACAAAATGCGCGATACTCCATACTCAGTTCATTTTGCCATACTAAAATCCTGCGGCCTGATCTATTTTCAGTAATACACGTTATTCGGCATGGTGTCCTCCAGGCGTATAACTCGATGTCAGTCGTTTAGCGACATCTCTGTGTCTTAGGCCCACTTTTCGTATGTGCCGTCCTTCAGCAAAGTTAGTATGTGAGAAGTTGTCTCATATGCTTTAATTTACATGCGTAAAGCCAAATACCTGGTCGCGCTGGTATCTGTGCGATCTCTCGTGAAGTCAGACTAGACTGCGGCGATTTATTTTGATTGGTCGCGATCCACGGGCATGCACAGTCGGTGCCGTTGCCATAACAACGCAACTATTCTGATGATTTTAAATGGAGCTTAAGCTTGGACGAGTAGACCTGAGACCCATACGAAAGATGTCGAATCCGTCCGATATTGCACGAGGCAACTTCCCATACACCAGCTTTGGTCCTTCGGGGCGAAAAAAATTAGCTTTTGGAAGGAACCTCGGGGATGTTTCCTTCGTCTACGACGTTGTGTCGGTTTTTGCCTTGGCATGGAAACTCCTCGGAGTTGTTTTGGTCTCATTTCTGACGTACAGGACAGGTTAGTAATGCTAGGCGACAAGTTCTTATGTTAAGCTACAAGTCTTATCTTTGGCGACAACTGTTAATTTTGGCCTCCCATTTTGCATTGGATGAGCTCAGGCTAAAGAAAAACGACGCTTTTCCGATATTCTGCATTTCCATCACACAAAGGACCGCTGATGCTGTGGTGTCGCCGATGAAAAAAACGGTAGAACAATCTGCGAGGAAGAGTTATCAGGTGGGATTGTTCAAAAATTAATTGCGCTACGGCCTGCTACTGAATTTTACTATATGTGTTGCTAACGTGGCTTTGGGCGCTTCACGCCGCATAATTCGTTTGATATTCAACGTTACTTTGGGGCGCCTCACGCCAACGGTATTTGTATAAAAGATTCGGTATGGATAGATATAAAGTTTTTTATAGGTAATTAAATGTTGCGATTAAATTACTCCTTATGTTATTATAATGTTTCGTAATGCGTAATTATAATTAGGTCAGAGTCAGTTAGGAAAGGCTGAGCATTTCTTAGAGTTTCAACTTGAAGCAGAGACTTCATTCGCCGAAGGAACGGAGTCGGCTCTCGAGATTTGCAATATTTGCCCATAATTTATGCATTATTCAATTGAGGATATTTTTGCATAGCAAATGCAACATCCTATCGCCCCCGTTTATTACAATCCAAATAAAGGAAGGGGATATGAAAACCCCGAGAGCCCCGAAAAGGGGCAAATCGGTGCGGTTCCTCTCAGTTCACTAATTAGCGCTCCTTTCCTCGTTGAAGTTTTTTATTTTATTTTAGTTTCAATTTCTTTTCAATAGTCAATTTCCTCAATTTGAAATTAATTTCGCGAATGTGGGTGTTTGTTTTTTTTTTTCTGGTAATCGATTTAATCCTAACCGAATTTTTTTTCTATTTTGTTAATTTAAATTCTGTTTTTCAAGGAAGTCAGCGTTGATGAATTGAAAGAATAATTCATTTTAGGCACAAAGAGAAGTTTTTTTTTTATTTCATACCAAATTTTCGCCTTTCCCTCCCAAATCGTGCGAAACTGATGACTGATGACGTATCCGCCACACATTTGGTGACGTTAAGCCCGATACATACTGTCATTCTGGTTAACGTATTGGCTTAGTCATATTTTGGTTTTACTGTTTTGATTTTTGAACCTTTTTGATATTTTATTGCATATGTTTAGTCGTTTCCTTTTTCCTTGATCCTCTTTTCCCTTATCTCGGATTAAAATTAGGTGGCGCTCATTTTCGTGTCGTTTAAGAAACACCCACAATCGTCACGACTGATGCTGCTGGCTGTGCTGCACGTTAATTTCCCCAGCACAGCGTGCATCTGACGTCATCATTAACTAATGACGTGCAACGGAATGTAGCGCGCCTATAATACCCGAAAAAACGCAGCAAAGACAGACTTCTTAATCATTCTTAGCAACTTCTTCTAACATAAGAATGTACTAACATTCTACGTCGTTTCTTATCATTTCATTCATCGAACCAACGCCAACGACAAACGTATTTATATTTGAACGTCCCATACATAAACAGGCATTTACAGCTTATAAAACTATGACAAACAAGCATAAGAAAACTCGTGTAATAAAGCATCAAAATATATATATACCAAAGTAAGGCAAATTCCATTAGAAATAATTATTATTGAAACATGGTATCTAATAATTAAAATTTTACTTTACTTTTTTATTATAGAAAATTTTGTGCAAATCGTTTTTGATTGCAGTGAGAACCTCGAGCAGTCTCTGGACAGCTGTTTCAGCCCTGCTTGGGGCTTCTTCAGCAGAAACGTAGCTCGACATTCCCACTGCAGACCAAAAACGACTTGCCCAATTTATTCGCAAATGCGATGTAAGAATGATGAACATATAAAATAGCGACATCTTACTATCGCTTTTTGACCTAACATTGCAGTAGGATAGACAAATTGAAGCGGGATTTGCTCCTAATGAGTCCCCCATGCAAGGCGGCCATGCTTGCTGTCAAAGCATAATGAAAGATTTTAGAAAATTTTGTGCAAATCGTTTTTGATTGCAGTGAGAACCTCGAGCAGTCTCTGGACAGCTGTTTCAGCCCTGCTTGGGGCTTCTTCAGCAGAAACGTAGCTCGACATTCCCACTGCAGACCAAAAACGACTTGCCCAATTTATTCGCAAATGCGATGTAAGAATGATGAACATATAAAATAGCGACATCTTACTATCGCTTTTTGACCTAACATTGCAGTAGGATAGACAAATTGAAGCGGGATTTGCTCCTAATGAGTCCCCCATGCAAGGCGGCCATGCTCGAGGTTCTCACTGCAATCAAAAACGATTTGCACAAAATTTTCTAAAATCTTTCATTATGCTTTGACAGCAAGCATGGCCGCCTTGCATGGGGGACTCATTAGGAGCAAATCCCGCTTCAATTTGTCTATCCTACTGCAATGTTAGGTCAAAAAGCGATAGTAAGATGTCGCTATTTTATATGTTCATCATTCTTACATCGCATTTGCGAATAAATTGGGCAAGTCGTTTTTGGTCTGCAGTGGGAATGTCGAGCTACGTTTCTGCTGAAGAAGCCCCAAGCAGGGCTGAAACAGCTGTCCAGAGACTGCTCGAGGTTCTCACTGCAATCAAAAACGATTTGCACAAAATTTTCTAAAATCTTTCATTATGCTTTGACAGCAAGCATGGCCGCCTTGCATGGGGGACTCATTAGGAGCAAATCCCGCTTCAATTTGTCTATCCTACTGCAATGTTAGGTCAAAAAGCGATAGTAAGATGTCGCTATTTTATATGTTCATTTTACTTTTTTAGTTATAATTTTTTAATAATTTAGAATATCACATTTTTGTTTCTTAAAGAAACAAAAATTATCTTTTTCCACGACAAAGTTTCTTAGTTGCTTTTGCTGAAAGTTAATTTTTCATTATCTTTGAATAAAGTAGTTCACACAATTTTCTCTTCAAATTTCGCATCTTCTTTCATTTTCGATTTTTATATTATATCGGATTTTACGTTATCTTGTAATTGTTTTTGAATTTTCTGTTCCTTTAAATTTGTTTTTAACTATTGATTTGTCTATTTCTTTCTATTGAATTTGATATTACTTTTAGATTCTATATTTTTTTAAATCTTGTTTGAATTTTCAAATTTTCTGTTATTGTTGAATTCGTTACTACTTTTATATCCTGTTTTTTTAAATTATGTTTGAATTTTCTTTTGATCTTGAATTTTAATTCTCTATTAAAATTGAATTTTCTGTTATTACTGAATAAAGACTTACACTCAAAAATATTGTAAGAATTCAAAGTTCCTATGTGTATAAAAAAGCATTTTATTTCATTTAAACTCTAAATGATAAGCTACAGGGTGAGAATTGCAACGACAGTTTCTTTCTACGAGGAAATTAATATATTTTACTTTAATTTCGCGCATTCAATGAAATACGATATTGAGTAAAGTCCTTATGTTCCATTTTTCGATGAGCATGTGGAAACCTGTTGATGCGATTCTTATGTAGTGTACCGGACGCACGTGGGAAGCTTTGAGAAATCAACCCCAAGCGACATCACCGCGCCACCTAGGAGGTTTGTGTGGTGAAGGAGTTCCAAGCGAAGGCAGGGTGATGTTACAAAAAAGTTGGTAAAAACAATTAACAATTGAAATAGAAATTAGTTATTACGTAGATACCGAGAGCTTAAAAGAAAAAGTACGCGTCTTATCTCGTTTCGGGCGATTCTAAACTGAACCCCAGGTTCAATTTTCTTATGTTTTACGTTACTGCAATTATAAAAGATTTATTTTGTACACTATCTACAAGTTTTCTTGCGCTCATCTTTAGTTTTGTAGATATTTTCTGTCCTTTTGTACCTATCTATATCGTCAGCGTAATATTATTGTTCTTTGCCATTTGATTTTTGTTTTTTTCTTTTTTTTTCAGAATCTACCTTTAACTTACCCCCCGTAAACTTCTCACTAGCGGACGCCGTAAAAACAGACTTGACCTACCGCGTCTTCACCAACCCAACGAATGGGGTCTACACAGACGAAGCGGGCGTCTCAAACTTGCGCATAAATCCAAACCACCCCTTGAAGATCCTCATCCACGGCTGGCTCTCCAACGAAACGACCTACTGGTACGAACCCCTCAAGAACGCGTACTTCGCCAAAGGCGGCGGCGAGCACACGGTGGTCCTCATCGACTGGTCCAAGGCCGGAAGCAAAGCCTTGGAAATTTCCATCGCCAACTCAAAACCCGCTGGTTATTTTCTGGGCGATTTCATAATAGCGTCGGGGGTTAACCTGGAGCGGGTGCACATAATCGGGCATTCCCTGGGTTCGCACGTCGCTGGCTTCGCGGGGAAGAGAATCTACACGAAAACGGGGAGGAAAATAGGGCGGATTACAGGCACGGATCCTGGGGGCCCCACCTTCGAACACGTCGACGTGGGGGAGGATGGAAGGCTCGCGAAAGGTGACGCGGAATTCCTCGATGTGATTCACACCAACGTTGGTTATTACGGATTTGGTGCGCCGATAGGCGACGTGGATTTTTATCCGAATGGGGGGGAGTTTCAACCGGGGTGTCCACCCTATGAAGTAGATGGTTAGTACAATTTTCTTTGTTTTTTTAAGAGAGAAGGGTTGAAGAGTTGCTGCCATCTCACTTAAAATAATTCTGCGTTGCCGTTTTAGTAACTTTTATTTTATTATTTTTATTTTCAGATAACTGTAGTCACGCCCGTTCGAATTTGTATTTTATAGAGTCGGTGAACTCCGTTGCTTTCAAGGCCGCACGATGTGCAAGCTGGGGGGATTACAGTGCGGGAAAATGCAGTGGAAAAACGACGATCGTTTTTGGGGAAAATGTGCCCAGGGACGCCGAGGGCGTGTATTATTTTGCAACGCATTCGACACCTCCTTTTGCGATCGAATTGTAAAAGTGTAAAGTTGTTTAATGAAATTATATAAACAATCCTCCCTTACCCATTTTTTTTATAAATGTGATAACCAAGGCCCAGACATAGTTGGGCAAATGTCGCTCCATTCTATAGAGCGGATAGTGCGTATGCCACAGCGTACTCCACCCATCCGTTAGCATTCTCCGCTCTACAGAATGGAGGGCAGTTTGCCCAATTATGTCTCGACCTTGGTGGTAACGGATGCTATCGAGAAAAAAACCTTCCAATCAGGTGGTCGTTTAGATATGTTAAAATAAACAAACATGTGGTTAAAAACTGGAGAACTGGAGAGTAGGCAACTTAAGTCACACCTGTGAAGTAAATGAGCGGAATTCTAAATGTTATATAGTATGAAATAAATAATGATAAGTGTTTTTTTATTGATTTGGATATAGAACACCGATGGCGTACGGTGATTTTGGATTTGTGTTCAAGTAAAAATCTCCCCGGAGATTTTTATCGGCGTATTCTCCCATCGCCGCCATGACGTTTTCGGTGTACGACTTTGCCAAAAACTCTTGGTATGAGTTGCATGCTGCAGCTACGAATCCTGAATTGTTTATGCTCTCGGCGAAGTACAGGGGCGCTCTCTTGTGACTGCATCCAACTAAAAAAAAAAACAGAAAAATATAATCAGTTCCAAAAAGTAGGTACTGGCGAAATTATTTTTACTTTCAAAACACAAATAAGTCAAAAAATCATTAGATATTAATATTTAACGATATTATTAATTAAATTCCACATAAGAAAATTACAAAGGGCCGGTTTCATAATCGAACTAAAGGAGACTTTAAAATGAAAATCACAGTCAGCTTTCAAAGCTAATGTGAAAACATATTTGTTTCCTCATCAGAATGTGAGTCTCGTTTAGTTCCATTATGAAATAGAGCCCAAAATAAGCCAAAGACAAAGTTTAAAGCCTATTTAAATTTGACGCAGTTTATCTGGTGTTTTGCTTTTAGCTATTAACGATAGTTGGCAACCACGCTTATTGAAAAATTTTTTTAAAAACCGATAGAATTCTGCGTCTTTTTTGAACAAGAAAACATGTTTACGGATTAATTGCTAGTTGCTTTCGGCAACCACGTGTGGTACGTGCTTGATTTGGTAAGTGGTAACATTGCGTTCCGGAAATGACGTCTTTTGAAATCAAGACTTTCATTGCTCTTAGGCATCACGCTCCTGTGCACGGATTGGCTCGCTCTTTTGCTGAACCGTTTTCGGGTATCTTCGATCTTAGCTTCGGAAGTCATTACCATTTCGAATCGTGAATTTGTGCGTAAAGTTCTAAAATACATGTGTATCTAGAAGCCTTTAAGCCCTAAGTGTCGTCTGATTTGATTTTAAGTAAATTCTTCCGAGCGGATAAACCGTATCTGCATTAAAATCAGAGGTAATTAGGGTGCGATGTAGCGTGGGTCACGTTTTTAATTGGTCACGTTTTTAATTGGTTTTTCAGAGGAATCTGCTTTTACTTTCGTTTCTATTTCCGCCTTTTAGCTCCGTTTCTATTTTCGCTTCTACTAGTGTTGTGAGTCGCTAAAATTACCTTACGGTATATTTCCAATGTTACCGCTAAGATAACATTCATTTGTTACCGTATGTTACTTCTGTCGTAATGTCGAATAACACACTTGCAAAACTTAAGTAAACCAATGAAAGAAATGGTTAAGGAATATTTTTGATTATTTATTATTTTTTTACTAAGAAAAGGAAATAAATATTTCCTAACCTAAAATGACTTTCGTTTACATGTGAATTTATTTAGCGGAAATACATAATATCTAAATATCGTAAACCTCATTTTTAATAAAAGCCAAAAATGTAATACTTGTTCGATGTCAAATTAATCAGAAAATTGAGTAAAAATCACATTTTTTACTTAAAAGTATAATTGGTAATCCCGAGGCCAGATGTTGCCACTTGAGCTGTAATTGGTAATATTACGGTAACATGACCGGTAAGGTAACATTAAAAATAAATTACCGGTAATTTAACAACACTAGCTTCTACGTTCGTATACGGTGAAAATCCCTTTTTCTTCGAGGTCGCCAAAACGACGCCTGTCTCGAATGTCATTGCGGTACCATAAGGATACTCGATACTGACCGAGATTCGACTCATTTGCGAGAGAGGGCGTCACCCTACTGACAAGTGACTGCCAACGCCGCCTCGTCGTCTATCTGGAACTAGAATTTTCTTTTTTATCGGTTAGTGCTTTCCTATTTTCAGCGAAAACCCCAGAGCGTCAAACTGTATTATAAAATAAGATTTGTAATTTTGTTTCCACAGACACTTTGTGAAATCGATTTAAATATAATTTTTTTACTAAGTAAGTTCATTACATAACCACAAACGTCTTCTCTAAGGAACGTTTTCAATGAAAATAAGGTTATGTAAAGTTACTTTGAAAGTTTCTACGCGGCAAATAACACAGGCGCCTTTTTCTCCATTCGGAATAAGAAGCGCAAATGAGAGAAGAATCTAAAAATACTAATGGCCAGTTGCACCAAACACTTAAGGTCAGCTTAACTTTAAGCACCGCTTAGAATATGATTTACTGAATGTTTTGTAACCTCAAGTGTCACATTATAAGCAGTACTTAAATTTAAGTTCAACTTAAGTGTTTGGTACAACCGGCCATAAGACATTCTTTTTCTTTTATAAAAACACTAGAATTTGCACCGATTGTTATAAAAATGCATCGGAATTTAGGCCATCCATCAAAAACTTTATTTTTAGCACCAAGTGCTTTTTAAATACACTATATTTGGTGTAAAATACACCAAATTGGCAACGCTATGTTGGCCAAACACAAAAATCGCGTTCTTCTTTATCAACATTAATATAAACAGAGGGTTTTTCCATTTTTTTCAAACCCATTACAGTGTAGAATTGATTTAATAAATTTATTTATCTTGAAAACATTTTTTTCCTCTAGCGTACGCAATTGTGGTATGTGAGAAATCGATTACTTAATATTCGTCACTTGTGCAACAGATATGGTACAGGGTATAGCCGGTATACGCATGGTACAGTCGTGGGCTAAGACTAACATTAATAAATTAACGGAAAATGTTCATTTTATTTTTCAAAAGTCACTGATCAATGAATCATGTATAAAAGCTGTATATTATGTTAGGTTAGATTCTTTTTTGTTTTATCGTTTATCTCTTGCTTTATACCAACTTTCGGCAATTTTTCCTGATTCGCGTTCGCCGTTTTTTTTTTAATATTTCGTCTTTGTTTAACTTTATTGATCGCCTTTTGTTTTATTTTGTCGGTTATTTTTAGATTCTCTCTACTATTAACTTTTTGTTCTTCGTCGCTTCTGATTTCTATTTAATTTCATCGATTTTCCTTGTTTCCGGTTTTATTGACTGTTTTTTCTTTTTATTTTCATTGATCCCCTGTGGATAATGCGAACGAAAAACAGAGTACCAAAATCTCGCTAGATTCTTAGGGCATCCTGTGATGTTAAATATTGAAAGATTAGAATATCTTAGAGGAAGCTTAGGAAATTTTCCAGGGCAGACTCTGTCTTCCTTGGCGCCCCCCCCCCCAGCTACGGAACTGGTACCAACCTAATCATTCGAATTTGTATGCGAGAAATTCAAACAGTCGACTCAACCGTTATATTATTTATAGCTTATAACCAGGGAAAAGAATTCGGGCCGCTTGTTATGCAAACAGTATGAAAATTTAGTCGGACTGTATTAGGCCCGCCCACAATAGTCTCTGCGCAATGAAAAACTCGCATTCCATTCCTTCCTCTCCTACTCAATAAAAATTCGAGCCGCGGAAAGTAGCAAGAGTAAATAGTACATTCGGCGTAAAAAGCATCCAACACTAAGTGACCTGAATTCTTTTCCCTGCTTATAACAAAACATTTAAATACCGAGGAAATTATCCCGAATTTCATTAGACCCCCTTTTACGTAATTATTACCGATATGTTATCAATTTAACTTTCATGTAAATATTATTAAGTAATTATTTACGTTATAGATAAGGCAGACTTTCCTGCGATATGATGACTGAATTTTGTTTCCGCAGTTATTTAACTTACAGTCCAATGATTTGCAGCCATTTTGTTTTTTCGTTCCTCCGTTCGGGTAAAAATCGACGTGCCCCAAGGAATCCCTGTACCCGGCCCCACCCGCGTCGGTGTGGATGACGTCGACGAAGGCCGCGTCGTCAGAGCACAGCCGCGCCTCCGGGGGTTTCCCCATGAAAGACGGTCCGGCAGGGTCCAGCCCGGTTATTCGGCCGATTGTTTGTCTCTTTTCCGCAATTATGTTCTTTCCTGAAATCAAGAATTCGGCTAAACTGAAGTTTGAAGAACGCAATCACGCAATCGCAAAAATGTAAACACATGCTTAACGAGTCGAGGAAAGGTGTCGGTAAATAACGCAGATTAAATTAGATAAGGAAGTAGGTACGACGACTCAATCTATCAAAAAAAAACAGATTATAAAGATTAAGTAAGAATATTTGTTGGTGACCTTAAATTTATAATCGCCTTGTTATTTGTTTATTTAATTTATTATTCAAAACTGAGACGTAATTATAAAAGACTAAAAACGATGTTTCTGATTTTTACTAAAATTGTGGCAGTATTTTTTTAGGTTTCAATAATTTCATTTACTTTCTTAGTTTAAGCTACCATCAAAATTAAAATTAATTAAATAGATACTTATGGCAAATGTACAGGGTGTAAAAAAATATTGTCGCTACTTCAGGGACGTATTCTACTTGTTAATACGAAGAAAAAAGCTCATGTACACTTGCGTTCAAAAATGAGTCTTTCCCAAATTATAATTAATAATTTGTATTGAAACGTTTAAAGATTATTTATGAAAAAATGTTATTTTATCTTTGACTACGTACATAAAACATGTTACAGTTTATATCAGTTATAATTCCTACGTTCCTGAAGTAGCAGTCTTCTTTTTTTAGACATTGCAGACATAAATATGATACAGAAAAATTTTGTGCAAATCGTTTTTGATTGCAGTGAAAACCTCGAGCAGCCTCTGTACAGCTGTTTCAGCTCTGCTTGGGGCTTCTTCAGCAGAGACGTAGCTCAACATTCCCACCGCAAACAAAAACGACTTGCCCAATTTATTCGCAATTGCGATATAAGAGTGATGAACAGATAAAATAGCGACATCTTACGATCGCTTTTTGACCTGACATTGCAATAGGATAGACAAATGAAGCGGGATTTGCTCCTAATAAGTCCCCCATGCAAGGCGGCCATGCTCGAGGTTCTCACTGCAATCAAAAACGATTTGCACAAAATTTTTCTAAATCTTTCATTATGCTTTGACAGCAAGCATGGCCGCCTTGCATGGGAGACTTATTAGGAGCAAATCCCGCTTCAATTTGTCTATCCTATTGCATTGTCAGGTCAAAAAGCGAACGTAAGATGTCGCTATTTTATCTGTTCATAAATATGATGCATATTTCACGAATTTAAAAAGGAACCTTTCTCTGCGCGTTTGTTTGCTTTATTGCTATCGTATTGCTACTCAAATTACGTTTGTTTAGGGGGATTCTCATGCGAAAATATTCGGGCGCTATTCCCTAAAGACACCATCTGTTGAGAGCGAAACGTTAGAAAAATGGGCGACATTTAAAAATTTATTATGTCTTTACACATCAAGCGAGAATTTACTTTAGTATAAAAAGAACGATTTCTATGAAAACAACGTCATTTTTGAATTTTTAATCAAACAAATGACACCTAACACAAAAATCACGTTTAAAAAGGTGACAAATTAGACGCGCTTAATCGTTTATGATTGTCTTCGACTGTCCGAAGTCACTTGAATTCGAATAAAACAAAAGACGATGGATTATTTTTCAATGAAATTCGTCGAAAAATACCTAAACCTTAACGAAATCCACAAGTGGAAGATTAAAAACAAAAGACGATCGAAAAGCTGACAACATTCAAGCGCTCAATTTGCACCTCATCGTTTATTTATTTATTTTTATTTATTTTTTATTTTTTAACGTGAACATCTGCGAAGCTACTCAAAATTTGGATAAAACAAAGGACAGTCGATTGTTTTTCGATTAAAAACAAAAGGAGATCATCAAGAACGCCGGTGAGGTCAAATGCAGTAGGTAAGTGGTTCTGTTCCATTGATGTTGACGTCTGCGAAACGATTCGATTTTTTCTACGAAACAAAAGACAATCAATTTTTCAATTAAAATCTACTAAAAAAAAAAACAAGAAATCGAAACAAATGACGATCGAAAAGGTGACATTCAAGCGCTCAGTCTGCACTTTCTTTTTTTCTCTAAACGTGAAGGTCTACGAAGCGACTCGAATTTAGATCAAACAAGAGACAGTCGATTATTTATCGGTGAAATTCGTCGACATTCCAGCGTTCACGAAATAAAAGGGGAACCCGTTGTTTCGATTAAAAACAAAATGTTGATGATGCTGACGTCAGCAAAGCGGTTACATTTTTTTTTACTAAACATAAGACAGTTGACTTTTCAATAAAAAAAAAGAAAAGAAAAAAGAAACCAGACTTTTGAATTTTTTAATTCTCTTGTGCTCGACTTTTATGCGCACTCCCGCGCAGCCACTCGAATTTGGATAAAACAAAAGATTATTTTCGATGAAATTCGTCGAAAAATAAACATTGATCGGTTTGATTAAAAAGGCAAAGACGGTCGACAAGATGACATTCAACGTTCCAGACAACATCAGCAAAGTGACTCAATTTTGGATGAAACAAAAGACGGTCGATTATTTTTCTACAAATCATAGAAATCTAAACCTTCACGAAATAAAAAGGAGACTTGTGCTCGCTCTTGGAAGCACGCATCGTGGGAAACCCGCTTAATAAAGTTGACGTCCGCAAAGCGACTCGATTTATTTGTAAAAGACGATCGACTTTTCAGTAAAATATTTAATTTAATTTCGATTAAAAACAAAAGGCGATCGTTCAAGACCGCTGCTCAAGTGCTGCAATTGGTTCGGCTCTTTTAAAACCGATGATGTCCGCAAAACGACTCGACTTTTAAGCTAAACAAAAGACGAACGACTTTTCAGTAAATTCTTACCAAAAAAATAAAATAAAGATTAATTTTTTGTTTTGGATTAATTTTCGGTGAAATTCATCCGAAACTAAACCTTGACAAAATAAGTGGAAGACTTGTTTTGATTAAGAAAACAAAACCAAACAAACGGCGCGGCGTTCGAAAAGCAACGTTTATTCTTTTTTTTTGTGAAGTAAACGTCTGAGAAGCGACCCAAATTATTTGCATGTAAAAAAGTCGATTATTTTTCGTAAATCACCGAAATCGTCCAACCCCTCACGAACTAAAACGGAGACTTGAAGGTGCGCACCGTGGGAAGCCAGCTTAATAAAGCTGTCGTACGTAAAGCGGCTAGATTTTTTTTACACAACGAAAGACGATCGACTTCTAAATAATATTTAACCATTAAAAAAACGGCAAGTTTGCTCTCATTTTCTCATCCTCAGCAATAGAAGTTTCTTCTTAGGATAGCTTGGATATCTATGGCAAGAGTAAAATCCGTACCTATCATGTACACTCTGTATACGTCAAAGTAATTTTAGAATATGCTCTACATGATCCTGTAAAAGTTTCATTAGAAACATTTTTTCTTAAAATTAATACCTAGAGAGGTATGAAAGAATCCGCCTTAAGTGGGACACCCTGTACGTAGCGATTAATTTTTTGAAAATTAAAAAAAATTACCAGCGAATCCGGCTATGTGAGATCCCAGGGAATGCCCGATGACATGAAAATTGCTCAACGGAATCCCATAAATCTGAGCCAACTCGGTGATGAGCAAGGCGATGAAATACCCAACGGTCCTGACCGTCTTCACCGAAGTTCCATAACAGGCCTTCGCATATTTGCCCCAATCCGTCGTGATTATGTTCACGCCACCCTTCTGCAAATACGCAGAAACCGTGGGTTCGTACCAGAAAGACTTCTTGTCATCCATCCAACCATGGCAGAGAATTTTTACGGGCAAGTTTGGATTGATGGGGAACTTGTTGGTTTTGAGCGAGTTGATTCGGACGCCTTTCGAACAATCGTTTGGGTCTGCGAAGAGGTAGAAATGCACGAAACTTTCATCCATTGCTACAAAAGCAGCTGTTTAGTTTGTTTCAAGTACGTAAAATGAAGTTTTAGTGGATGAATCGACGAGGCGGCGAAGGAGCCAAGTCCTTAATGAGAGGATTCCCCCAAAACTATTTGCATACTAGAAGATATTATTGCATCTAATCTACTAAAATGATTTCAAATTTGTTAAAATATTTTTGACACAGAAGAAAGAGAGCAAATGCAAATAAAATAAAAATAATAAAAAAATAAACTATTAACTTAATCAAGAAGGTAAATAAGTCAAGGGCTTGCCTTACCTGAGTTGGACTTAACTAACTTTGAACTGATTGCTTCTACGAATCATAGTTCAGCTTTTATACTGTACGAAACTTAGGTGTATCTCGCCAATCAGTAACCAGGTTTGCGGTACGAAAATCTGATTCATTCGCTTATCTCCGGAATAGAGTAAACAAATTAGATTCCAGATAATTGAAGCGAATGCTTACGTGCGTTGTTTAATTTTGTGAAGCGGTGCACTCGCGTCATTTAAATTAAAAAAAGGCGATCTGTATCTGACGGAAAGGGGCTTTAGCATGAATAACTCGTTTTGGAGAATCAATCTATGTTTAACGATCAAAAAATTTAGTAAGCGTGACAAATAAACAAGTCCTTCAAGAATCTATGTATAATTTTTCTATTGTTCGTTTAAAAGACACTTTTTTATTATTCGTTTAAAAAATTAGGTAAACAAACTTTAAGCTCTGATTTGTTTACTTTTACTCAATTTTATTAGAGTTTTATCTTTATTTTCCAGCGGAAAGATAGAATAAACTGTTTATGTCAAGGTAATTATACATAATTATTATTTTCGACTATGTAACTAGGTTTACGAACGAACAAATTTTTATAGTCATTGCATTTTAAAATAATATTGAATACTGAATAAATGAACTCTAGGAAACATTTCATTTTTAAATATTCGTATGTTTTCCACGCCTCTGTTCTGTTATTTAAATTAAATTAATTGTAAGACTTGTGTTCTATAAGAGAAAGAAGATTTCCAATTTATTTCCACTGAAACATTTTTTCTGACTTTTCGTCTCAAAAAACTGACAAACTCTCACAACTGACTGCGAAGATGGATTTTTTTCTAATTTTTACCAGTTGATTTCTAGTTACTTTTCGGCAACCACGTGTTGAATGTGCTTGATTCAGTAAGGTGACAACATTGCGTCCCGGAGGCCCTATTCTCAAGTCACTCGACTATGTGTCGTATGCGAAAATGACGTCAAGTCTCGAACGATCTGTGTAGTTTTGTGTAAAAGACTACGTCATTTTGACGTCATTTTCGCATACGACACATAGTCGAGTGACTTGAGAATAGGGCCCCGGAAGTGACAATCTCTTGCCGTTTAAAATTAAGTATTTTCATTGGTTTTAAGCGATCCCGCTCTTCGCGTCCTGTATTCGGATTGGCTCGTCACTTTGACTTGTAGAGGGAGTCGGCACTCGGCGGCTTCCTTCTTCACCGCCCTTCACTATTCGACACGTTAAGGTAAATACGCGGTTTGTTTAGTTGCGTGAATTTGTGTACAATTGGGTTGCAAAATTCTATAGTGCAATCTGTCTGGAATTATATAAGTCTTACGAGTCATCTGATTTGCTTTCGAGCAAACTTTTTCGAACGGATTATCCAGATCTGTAAGTTAAACATTAAGTAGGACTTCTTTGTTTTCACAGAGGAATTTTATTTTCGCTTCTGCATTTTCTTCTGCTCTTTCTCGTACCAGGTGTGCGGCTAGTTACGCAGTGAATGTTCCATTTCCTAGAGGTCGCCACTAAGACGCACCTGCTCGAGGGTCGTAGAGGTGCGATGTTGCTACGATCGCTTTGACCGAAGTTTGACGCATTTCCGAGAGAGAAAATTCCATTTCCTCGAGGTCGCCACTATGACGTACCTATATTGGTACGATCGCATTAACCGAAGTTTATGATGCATTCCCGATAGACAGCTGCAACTGAGTCACGCTGCAACACCGACCTTCTAGAACTTCGAAATCGTTTTATAATTCACGTAAATTTAATTGTTTTACGTAAATATTTTCGACACAAGTTTTTGTATTAGTTTAAAGTTTTCTCGTGCAATTTAAGCCAAGTTTCATTTAAGAAGATTGGATTATTATCGTTTCACGTTCCTGTGAAGGTAGGATTGCCATCTCTAAAATTTAAAAACCAGGACAAGGGCACTTAAAAATCCGTTCAAAATTCGGACAGCGGAGATATTTCACTAGTATTTTATTGCATCTTCGCTGTCCGGAAAAAACACATTTTTTTATAAATGTGTTTTTTTTGCAAAATTCTGTAACAGGTAAATTTGTTAATTTACATCCAAAAAAAAAACATTTTAACAAAAATCTTTTCTTGATCAGCATTTGTTTTTCCACTGTGACGTCAATCTAACTTGAAGGCTTCCGCGGCCGTCGTCCATCGTTGAATTCCTGGCTTCCGGTTGCAACCGCGTCTCTCCTCGGATTGCTTCTAGTAGTCAGTAGAAAAAATCCGAGGTTCCAACCGGAAGCCAGGAATTCAACGATGTGACGTCAATGTTAATTTTTTTTTTAATTGATGCCCTAACTTTTTCATTCAGCCGTTGATCGTCCTTCTCATTAATTAAATGGTGCTGTAAATTTTAATTGTCTTGGCAGATTCTCTGTCTAGGTTTGGGACTTTGCTAAAATCCGGACAGTTATCAAAACCCGTCCCCGGACTGCCGTAAAACCCGAACATGTCCAGGGAAATCCGGACGTGTGACAACCCTATGCACTGCACCTATTTGAATTCGTTCACTGTTTAAGTTGTATATCGTATCAGAGTATTCAACAGTTCGTTATTCGAGTTCGAATTATTTAGGTTATTCTAAATCCTCAAGGCTTACCTCCTTGTACTAAGTTAGCCTGGTCCTTCTAAATATATTTATTATTAAGTACATTTTGGTGTTTTGCTGCGTCGTAAAAACCATCTTGAATGATCGAGTGTGCAAATATCGCGCTCTGTGGATACTTGGGAGTCGGTTCCATTGAGCGTACATCGGCTGGGGTTACTCCCTGACGCCCGTATCTGTTTTAACCCATACCCTTCTCTTTCTGAAAGTAGCTTCGGGATTGACTTCTCAGCGCAACTTGCCACCAGGTGTCGATAGGTGACCAGAAGTTAACGTAATTGTGATAAAGCGGTAGCATAATTTCCACAAGTTTCTTGATTTCAGATTTATGTAAATCTGGACATGTCCAAAAACAATCGAGACTGTTTGAAATATTGTTAAAAAAAATTTAAGTCATATTTGCACCGCAATTACGTACTCCCCGAGTCATATATAGGAGATTCGTAGTCAGTGTTACCAAATGAATGAAGATTTCGACAAGTATTTCGATTTGAACCGGTCAACATGAAGTGATTTCTTACAGCGCCATCTGGTACTGTTAAATAACGAGCTATTCTTCAAATTGAAAAGAAATATTTCATTCATTTAGTTATTTATTTGTTGCGTTTACCAACAAATTGCACAAACAGAAGATAAAAACCATTGCGGGGCAAGGTTGGCAACCCTGTCTAGATTTGGTGTTGCAGCTCTAATCATTTCGATTCCAAACATATTTTAATTAATGTTTAAAGGAAAAATGAACCGTATACGTATATATTAAGAAGGAATGTACGCATAAGAACAAACATTTTAAATTAAACAATTTTTGAGACCTGAAATTTGAGGCCCCTTCAATTGTAAAAGTCCCGAAATGCCTTAGTATAGGCTAACCGATGACCCCGCCAGTATGTACGGTTGCCTATACCAAAGGCGGTAAAAATAAACTTTTGCTAAGTAACTGAAGAATTTTCCCACTGGCTTTTCCTAACTTTTCTTCAAACAACTGACACATTTTCACAATTGACTAAGATTAAATATAATCAACTTCCCCCCAAATTTACATGCTTAAACAATTTTCCAATTCAATTCTTTTTGATTTTACAGAAAAAAGAACAGAAATAACAAAAAATAGTAATTTAATTTTCACGTGCATTAATGGGTTATTAAAGAATCTTAATCTTAAGGAAAATTACCAACAATTAATTTTAATAATATACAAGTTTGTCTAAAAATAATTAAATTAGATTCTTCTTATCAAGGAGATGCCTTACATTATAGGCATCCCGGTGACCTCACCAGTTTGTACGGTTGCCTACACTAAAGGCGGTAAGAGTAATCTTCGTCAAAAAAACTTTCTTAATTGGCTGAGATGCTTATGCAGTTTTCCGTATTTTTAAATGTTTAAACAATTACCCAATTCTTCGCAATTTCAGAAATTTTCAGTTGTATTAATAAAGAAAATTATCACAGGGGTTCCCACTTTATTTTCACTGAAACCTTTCCCGACGTTTTCTTACTCAAAAAACTTTTACCATATACTGCGATTATGCAACTTTCCAAATTTATGCATGATTAAAGAATTATTTCCTTATTCTAGAACAAAAATAGTAGATATACAATCAATAATTTATTGTCTTTTTTTTAAAATCGCGTGTATCGTGGAGAGAATTGCTGAATAACCGTTAAAAACCATAAGCAATTAATTTTAATAACATGCCTGATCGTTTAAAAAATAATAAATTAGATTTTCTAGACAACAGGAAGTCTTTGTGTAGGCAATTCAACTATCACAGTCGTTTATATGGTTGCCTACACTGAGGGCCCACGAATCTTCTTGTTAAAAACGTCATACACTTTTTCAAATCAAACAATTCTATTAATTCTCTTAATATTTAAAATAATTTTCCATTTTTTCCAATTTTAGAAAAGAAAATTGTATTCAAATTTCCAGTTCTTCAATTAATTTCACTGACTTTTCGATTAAAACAAGCAAATTCCTCGAATTTTTCCTAATGTTAACGTTAATCCTTTCTCAATTCCCTGACTTTTCCCAGTGAATGAAACCCCGTATTAATTTACCTTTAAATATCATCAACAATTAATTTTAATACCACGTCAGTTTGTCAAAAAATAGACTTCTTTCAACAATAAGGTCCTCGTATAGGCAGCCCAATGACCTCAGCCGTTTGAGCGGTTTCCTACACACAAAGACGGTAAAAATAAATTTCTGTCAAGGAACTTTTAAAAATGTTCCCACTTGACAGAGATTATGCACTTTCCTAATTTTTAAATGTTTAAACAATTGGCCAATCCTTCCTGATTTCCGAAAAGAAATAACAGACGTTCTAAAATTAATAATCTATAATTATTTTCTTTTAATTTCCACTTGTATTCATGGGGAAAATTATTAATTTTACTTTAAATATTATAGAAAAATTTTTGTGCAAATCGTTTTTGATTGCAGTGAGAACCTCGAGCAGCCTCTGGACAGCTGTTTCAGCCCTGCTTGGGGCTTCTTCAGCAGAAACGTAGCTCGACATTCCCACTGCAGACCAAAAACGACTTGCCCAATTTATTCGCAAATTTAGAATGGTCTGCAGTGGGAATGTCGAGCTACGTTTCTGCTGAAGAAGCCCCAAGCAGGGCTGAAACAGCTGTCCAGAGGCTGCTCGAGGTTCTCACTGCAATCAAAAACGATTTGCACAAAATTTTTCTAAAATCTTTCATTATGCTTTGACAGCAAGCATGGCCGCCTTGCATGGGGGACTCATTAGGAGCAAATCCCGCTTCAATTTGTCTATCCTACTGCAATGTTAGGTCAAAAAGCGATAGTAAGATGTCGCTATTTTATATGTTCATCATTTAAATATTATAAGTAATTAACTTTAATAACGTGCCTGTTTGTTAAAAAGATAAATTTGACTTCTCTGTAAAAAAAAGAAAACAAGCCTTAGATAGGCAACCCGATATTGTCGGTCGTTCAGACGGTGGCCTATACTAAAGGATCTAAGAATCTTTTTCGATTCACTGATATTATGCATTTTCCTAATTTTTTTAATAGTTAAAACAATTTTCCTTCTTTTTCTCTAATTTCAAGGAAAAAATCTGCACTTTTAGTAAAGTCGTAATTTAAAAAAAAAGTCGCCCAGGTTACTTAAAATCACATTACTTACCACAATAATGCTTCTTTTGTTCAAGGTTTCCTAAATAAAAACTTTGAACGGATATAAATATTTAATGTAAAAATCACAATATTCACTAAGTACAAAAATAAAAAGTATTACAGAAAAAAAAATGGAATGTGAAATTGCACAGTCAATAATAATTAAAAATACATTATTTAACTTAAAGTTACACACAAGTACGGTTCATAGACGGAGACAGAGTACTACAAACTAAGCTAAAACAAAACAGAAAAATCAAATAATAATAATAATTAAAATAATAGTAAACTTGAGATCTCATCCTTTTTTTTAATAACCCTTCGTTTTTTCGATTTTTATACAAAAAAAAATTCATCCAAAAAGCTCAGGCACTGGGATCGATTCGTAAAAATATTCTACTATTCACTGCGGCTAAAAAAAAAAAGAAAAAAACTACGACTTATACGATAGGTATAAAAATATCTACAGAAAATAACACCATCACTTTTCAAAAGGACAAGCATAAATATGCAATAAATAGATGCGCAAGAGAACAATTATTTTTAACATGGTGTAGTTGTTCATAAAACGGCCCTTAATTATTTATTTATTTATTTATTTTATTTAATGGGATTCAGTCTGCAGTAGTACCATGTTTAGTTTAGTGCCAGTTTATTTTTTTCTTTTACTGAAAACAAAATTATTTATTGATGGCTACACCAAAACAAAAAAAATTTAAAAATAAGCTCAACATTTAAGGGATATTCACAACACTGGAGGCGAGGAGGGGAGGGCAAAACTGCATCAACACATATTTACAAACACAATGCATGAACGCAACGTAACTTAAAATTAATAAAAAAAAATGAGCATTCGTTTCCAATGGAATGTGTGTGACGACATATAAATACGTGAATGATTATAAAGTCTTGTACCATGGCTAAATTAAATTACTAACTTCGTATAAACCTAATTAATTAATTAATTAATCTATGGCAATTACACTTCTTGTAAAAATATAATACATGAGATGGGAGCGAGGGTGTTCGCAATGAACTTCTCGGCAAATCAGATCTTAACAATACAATTTTTTTTTTTTTTGTAAGGCCAAATTGTTACAGGGGCTTGAATTAAATCAATCAAGTGCAGCGAGAGTTACTTCGTCGATTAAAGAAAGTCAGGCCCTGATGCACAAACATGGCCGGACCCTGTTCATCATTGCCCTTAGCTGCCTTCAATGAACGAAAGTAACCTGGAAAACGGCAAAAAGGCGAGAGGGCCAACGAAAACGTCTGTGTCTTTTACGATTCGCAGTCTTCAAGGTTTTTTTTTCTTTCAAAAAACAAACATTTTCATGAGCGTGTGAGTTGTGACAATATTAAACCGACGTCTCCTCATTTCCTTCTTCTTTCCTGGAAGAATTGTAATAACTTAAGACCCACTCTCCTTTGATGCACAGCAATCAGTCTTACCAAGCCTTGCCTCGGGGGTTAAGCTATTTTTTGTTAGTACCGTATTCCCAACACCATCTATAAGATTTATTAATTTTTTTTAATAAAGCATGAGTGTTACAGTCCGTTAATTAATTTAAGATAACGTAGTGGTATTTGATTGCGACTTACTGAGCAGGCTCCGCGTGTGTGTGACTCGTGTGCATCATGGACACTGGAGGTATCAGAGGTGAAGGCGAACCCCTAAGGCTTCCGCAAACTGACCCGTGGATGGAACCAAGCACCGAACCCATCCTAGACCCCATCCTCGAGCCAATCGTAGAACCATGATACTCCATACCTTAAGATTAAGAAAACAAATAATAATGATTCCAATGGGGCATGGTCAAATAATTTTTTTTTTTTACCTGGGTTGTTAACATCGTTTGTTAAAGGCGACATGATTCGACTAGAAGGATGCACATAATTATTATGAGTTGTAACATGATCTTCCTCGGCTGTAAAACAAAACAAGCTGTAACTTCGCTTCGCTGTAACAACGATTCAAAAAGATTCACCTGTATAAGGAAAAAGGTACTTGTCGTTGATGTGGTGCTTCTCATCCGTGTCCGACATTCTTTCGGAAAAATCTTGAAAGTTCATGTTGTCATGAGAAGCCATCACCTTACTCATGTAATCGCTCTTGTTGCTTTTTAAGTTGGTTAAGTATTGCGTGTCGTATTGAGTTCTGACCATGTACTGATCAGACTGTAACGGGGGCAGACATGTGTCAGGTGTCACATCCGGATTCGGGAGAGGATTTGGTGAGTTCTTGTGGCAGAACTCGTTGTCGGATCCGGTTTCCGCAGACCAACGACCAACCTCTAAAATCAAAACAAGTTGTTCTTCTTAGGCCTGGTTTCTCAGTCACAATTTAACATTAATCTTCAGTTTATTCCCATAGGACCACACTAAGAAATTAATCGAAGATTAAAGTTAAACTATGACTGAGAAACCGGCCTTCATCACCATTTTAAATACTTGAAAAGGGTGAACTCCAAAACCATTCAAAACAAATCAATTCTTCAAACGTTTCTTAGATGAGCTTACCATTGTGATTTGTGTTTGATAAATAAGCTTCGGGTAACTGACTTGACCACCTCGGTGCATACATGGGCTGAACGGAGGGGAACAGCTGGGAATTCGTGACTATGTTTAGTGCAGGGGGTGTCCCACATCTCGAAGCGACGTGTTCCGTGATGTTGGGGAGGTAACCCTGACGTAGATTCGAGGCTCTGGGGCGATGTCTCCTTGTGCTTGAAGACTCGTCGTCGTCGCTGGAGTGGCTCGATGCTAGTTCCAGGCTGCGGCCTTCGGATCCGTCTGAATCCGAGTCACTCTCGGCCCTGCGGGTTCTTCGGGTTGGTTCCTCTGGTACTGGAAATGCGATTTTGAAGAAAAAAAATTATTTCACAGAAAGGTACGGTCACATGCAAGAAAAGTTAACAGATTTTGATCGTTATTGTATGTCTAGCTTTGTCCTCCAGACTAATGTAACTTAATTGTAAAAAAAAACGTTTTACAAAATTGAAATAATGCAAAATTCTTTTAGAGTCGTTTACTGTTATTGGCTTCTCACTTAGGAGTAGCATAAAAAATTAATTCAATTATTTTTCTGTATTTGCATTAAAACATTTCCTGACTTTTCCAGGCTTTTTCTTACTTTGCGTCAAAAAACTGACACATTTTCACAATAGGGTAAGATTAATAATAATGAACATATAAAGTAGCGACATCTTACTATCGCTTTTTGACCTAACATTGCAGTAGGATAGACAAATTGAAGCGGGATTTGCTCCTAATGAGTCCCCCATGCAAGGCGGCCATGCTTGCTGTCAAAGCATAATGAAAGATTTTAGAAAAATTTTGTGCAAATCGTTTTTGATTGCAGTGAGAACCTCGAGCAGCCTCTGGACAGCTGTTTCAGCCCTGCTTGGGGCTTCTTCAGCAGAAACGTAGCTCGACATTCCCACTGCAGACCAAAAACGACTTGCCCAATTTATTCGCAAATGCGATGTAAGAATGATGAACATATAAAATAGCGACATCTTACTATCGCTTTTTGACCTAACATTGCAGTAGGACAGACAAATTGAAGCGGGATTTGCTCCTAATGAGTCCCCCATGCAAGGCGGCCATGCTTGCTGTCAAAGCATAATGAAAGATTTTAGAAAAATTTTGTGCAAATCGTTTTTGATTGCAGTGAGAACCTCGAGCAGCCTCTGGACAGCTGTTTCAGCCCTGCTTGGGGCTTCTTCAGCAGAAACGTAGCTCGACATTCCCACTGCAGACCAAAAACGACTTGCCCAATTTATTCGCAAATGCGATGTAAGAATGATGAACATTTGCGAATAAATTGGGCAAGTCGTTTTTGGTCTGCAGTGGGAATGTCGAGCTACGTTTCTGCTGAAGAAGCCCCAAGCAGGGCTGAAACAGCTGTCCAGAGGCTGCTCGAGGTTCTCACTGCAATCAAAAACGATTTGCACAAAAATTTTTCAAAAAAAAAAAAAATTAATAATAATATAATCAATTTGCTCCAAATTTTCTTATTTAAACAATTTTCCAAACCAATTCTTTCTTTTTATTAAAACAGGAATAAAAATACGTACAAAAATTAGTAATTTAATTTTCACGTGTATTAATACAGAAGATTATTAAATAATTTATTTTAATAACATGCCAGTTTGTCTAAAAATAATTAAATTAGATTCTTTTTTTCAATGAAATGCCTTACAGCAAAAATTTTGTTGCAAATCTTTTTTTTGCGAACGCTGAAACGCCATACATTATAGGCAACCTCACCAGTTTGTAGGGTTGCCTACACTAAAGGCGTAAAGATTAATTTTTGTCAAGAAACTTAAAAATTATCCGTTAATTAGTTGAGATTATGCAATTTTCCGTACTTTTAAATATATAAACAATAATCCAATTCTTCCTGGTTTCAGAAATTTCCACTTGTATTAATATTGTATTAATAAAGAAAAATTATTATCCGAGTTTCCACTTTATTTTCACTGAAACATTTCCCGACTTTTCCTTAACTTTTCGTCAAAAAAAAAAACTTTTACCATCCACTGCGATAAAATAACAGATGTAGGTACGAAAATTAATAATTTATTGATTTTTCTTTATTATCGCGTGTGTCCTGGAGAGAATTGTTGAATAACTTTAAAAATCATAAGCAATTAACTTCAATAATATGCTGAAAGAATATTTAATATTTAAGAAGAAATATTCAATTCGATTTTTCAGAAAACTACCAGAGTCGCTTACATGGTTGCCTTTGCTGAAGACCTACGAATATTTTTTTTTTGTTAAAATTGTTATAACTTCTTCATAAAAAGCAATTTTATTAATACTCTTTAAAGCAATTTTCCATTTTTTTCCAACAATTTCAGAAAAGAAATTTGAATTAAAATTCCCAGTTCCTCAATTAATTTCACTTACTTTAGGATTAAAACAAGCAAATACCCTGACTTTTTCCTGACATTAATCTTTTCTCAATTCCTTGACTTTTCCCGGTTTTCCCGGTGAATGGAAACCCTGTACTAATTCACCTTCAATTATCATCACCACTTAATTTAATTTTAATAACATGCCAGTTTGTTACAAAAATAATTAGATTTTTCTTTTCAAGAATAAGCCCTCATATAGGCAGCACAACGACCTCACCAGTTTGTACAATTGCCTGCACTAATGGCAGTAAGAAAAAAGTTTTGCTAAAGGAAAAACTGTTAACGTAACCTTTAAATGTCATTTCAATTTATTTTAATGACACGCCAGTTTGTCTAAAAGTAATTAGATTTTACTTTTCAACGAAAAGCCGTAGTATAAGCAACCCAATGGCCCACTAATTCGAGCGGTTGCCTGCACTCAAGGCGATAAGAATAAATTTTTGTCAGAATCTTAAAAATTATCCTAACTGTTCTGTGGATTTTTAAATATTTTCATAATCGAACTAAAGGAGACTTTAAAATAAAAGTTACATTTTGATGTTTAAATAACTACATTATCGCATCTTTTTGGGCCTATGGCTGTGACTTTTATTTTAACGTCCCCTTTAGTTCGATTATGAAATCGGGCCTACATTAGACTTTTCACAAAAAAGTTTTAGTACAGGCAACCCAACAATCTCAGTCGATTAAACGGTAGCCTTAGACTTAATGTTCTGAGGATTTCTCTTCTTGTTAAAAATGTTATACGCTTTCTCACGATTCACTAATTGGTAATTTCTAATCTTCAATGCGAAAAAAAAATTTTATTTTCATTTCTTTTCAATTTTCTCGTGTATTACCGGAAAAATTTTTAATACTTCAAAAATTACAAACTATTACTTTTAATAACACATCACTTTGTCTAAAACTAAATAAGAAGAAGCAGAAGCTTTCGTATAGGCAAACTGATGTACTCAGCAGTTTATACGGTTGCCTAAAGGCAAGGTAAGAAACGATTCTTTTAGTCAAGAAATTTAAAAGCTTTCACAATTGACTGAGATTATGTCCTAATTTATAAAAGTTTAAATAATCTTGCAATTTTACGTGGTTTCGGGAAAGAAATAACAGACGTACAAAAAATACTAATTTAATTATTTCAACATCTTCTCCTGTATTAAATGGAAAAAATTATTGAAGCAACTGAAAAAATTATAAACAGTTAATTTTAATAACATGTCCATTTATATAAAAAAAAAAACTAATCATTTCGCTCTTCCAAAAAATGAGTTCTTAATGAAGGCAACCCGGTGAACATGCTTGTCTGCTTGGTTGCCTATACTAGACACCAGAACAATGTTTTAAATGAGATTTTTTTTTATTACTCGCTGAGATCATGCAATTTTCCTAATTTTTTTTAACTGCCTGGAGCCTATTGCATAATAAAATACAAGCTAATAGTATTAATATTGGAACTTGTAAGTTGCATAACATAACTATACAACTTATGAGTTACAATACTAATATGTTAGCTCGTATTTCATTATGCCAAAGGGCCCCAGATGTTATGAATCTTCCCTGACTTCCTGGTTTTCCAAAATTAGACAGTAATTAGCTCTTGCATTTTTAAATAAATTCTAACGGGAATTTAGTTTAAACCTGTTACCTTCTCGATGCCTATGTAAAGCAGTCTCATGTTCAAATCCTCTCATATAAGAAGGCACATCACTCGTCGAGTTATAATTCGAAGTGCTGGTTGAGGTATGACGCAAGTGCGTGTCACTTCGATAAGGACTCGAACTAGTCTTCGTCGTTGACCTGGAAGTTGTGCTCGAAGTGGATATCCCCACGTTCCTCCTGTTCGGATCCAAGCCGGAGCTGTGGTAGGCCAAGGCAGACCTCTGCAATTCCCCAAAATAATTTACAGGATTAAGGGTTTAAAAGCAAACAGCGTACAGATTGCGCATGAATATTTTGGCTGCTCGTGCTGGGCACTCCAGCGATCGATGTGGTTTCAAGCAGGGGCACTTTCTTCCCCATGCAACGCATTAAAGACCTGAGTAAATTCTGTCGCACTCTCTGATTGGCGAAGCAGTAACCACCAAGGGAGAATCCTGCGTGTAATAGAACTGCTATTGAGAGCAACGGAGTCAACAACGGGTGGTTCTCGGAAGCTGTTAATAAAGCTAGAATCCAAGTCGCCCCCAGTAAAGGCAGAGCAACTACGGACACCCACAGTAATGTTCTAAAAACAGGCAGGCACATTTATAGTCAATTTTTTTTTTTTTAGGTAAAAAAAATTAATTACCTTAAATTGCCAAACCCCATTACGTGATCCTGCAAGGTAAAAGCTGCTCTTATTGCGAAAACTAGGATGCCTAAATTAAATAAAACCAGCAGGCAGATTGGACCGACAAGGCTCCAAATTACACTCTCGTAGAGAGAAACCCAGCAGCTGTAATGCAACCAAGTCGGATGATAATAGTAGATAGTGAATGGCATGCAAAGGCTTTACATACAAATAATAATTTCCGTATTGGTGTGCTCGCACCCCTACAGCGAGGCTCACAACTATCGCTGGCAAGACATATCCAACGCAATAATAAAATCTCATCGGGCCATGATTGATGTCCCTCATCTCGGTTAGCATCCGGTACAAGTGCATGGCATCCACGAACATCCAGGCAAAGGCTCCCAACCACAAGTAATGAAGACCCATGGCAACTAACTTGCAAACGAACTGGAAATCAAAATTATCCAAATCAATTTTATTTATATTTAATTTACCATAAATGAAACTTTACCTCGCTTCTGACTGTTGGCTTCCTCGCTTTCAAAGCAACAAAGTACAACAGCTCGGCCAAAAAGACACACAGGACTAGGTTCTTGCGGATTGTATTCGAGTTAGTTTGGGCCCCCCTGAGGAGTGCAAGAATCAAATAAGCGGCCAATAGCAAAGGGAGAGACACTGAAAAGCAGCTGTAACTTGAAATGTCTTCCAGCAAGGATGGTTCTGGTATGTACTGCAAGTAGGTCAAGTATAAATTAATGAATATTATGTAAAAAAATGAGTGAGTTTACTTCTAGGTCCACCACATCGACTAAGACAGCGACTGTTGATAGGTGATTGCAGGTGCAGTTGACTAATAACGGGGTGTCCTCGGGCAAGTCATACCAGTCATCGTTTAGTTCTGTGCGACATCCCACTCTGGACCATTCACCGTATCTACAAAAACGAAATTGCCATTTATTTATTTTATTATTATTATTTTTCTTCTATGGTGTTTCCCCAACGGGGTCCTAAGTCATGGACTTGTCAGGAATTATTATTATAATTATTAATACTTTATTGTTTTTTTATAAAACACCTCAATTTACACCATTTCAAACGCTAAACTGAGTTTAACGAAGATCACAGTGAGTAGCCGCAATTTAAATATCCGCGCCGTTTACTTCGCAGTGTCGCCAATCCTTGAAAAAACAAAGTTACAAGATGAACGTCGGAAATGGCGGACTTATTTACGAAAAATTCACTTTCAGAAACACTTCGAAAGATCCTTTCAATTAAAATAAATTAATATATTACCTATTCCTTATAAGCTGAGGCAAAAGATTTCGAATTTACTTTAAATTGACGAGGAGAAACTTTTTTCTCTTTGAGGTTGCCTAAATACAAAAGACGATCGTCCTTTATTCAGTTCTCTAAAAATTTACTTCGCGTCCACGCAGAAATCATTCCTGGAAGGATATTTTTAAAATGTAACTGTGTGAGCATGGTCTGTAATAAAGTGCGCGGGGCCAATTTAATAGAATCACTGATTGACATGGAAAAGGCTCGGTAAGTCATTTTATATTTTGCCACCATTTTGGGAACGATGATCACGATTGATCATTTTTGCATTAATATTAGCTGTTCTTCGTTGTCCAGTTAATTAATAACATTATACGAACGTGAATTACAATGTATTTGAACTCTTAAGGCCGCTTTACAGTTCGCAATTTTCACTGCCGGCAACAAACAATTGCTGCAAGAAAAATTTCAACGACCGGAACTTCGAATTTATTTACGAAAAAGTTACTTTTCGAAAGATGCTTTCAATTAAAATATATTAATATATTATCCCTTATACGCTGCACTAAACGTTTTCGGGTTTATTTTAAATTGACGGGGAGAAACTTTTTTTCTTTTTGAGGTTGGCTAAAAACAAAAGATGATCGTCCTTTGTTCACTGTTCTCTAAAAATTTACTTCGTGAATCGTGTCCACGCAGGAATCATTCCTGGAAGGGTATTTTTTAAATTAAACAATTTGTTTATAACTGTATGTGACTGTGTAAGCGCGTGTGTAATAAAGTGCGCGGGGCCAATTTAATAGAATCACTGATGGACATGGAAAACCTCGGTAAGTCATTTTATATTTTGCCGCCATTTTGAGAATGATGTTCACGATTACTCATTTTTGCATTAATATTAGCTGTTCTTCGTTGTCCAGTTAATTAATAACATTATACGAACGTGAATTACAAAGTATTTGAACTCTTAAGGCCGCTTTACAGTTCCCAATTTTCACTGCCGGCAACAAACAATTGCAGCAACAAAAAATTTCAACGATCGAAACTTCGAATTTATTTACGAAAAATTCACTTTCATAAACGCTTCGAAAGATGCTTTCAATTAAAATATATTAATATATTATCCCTTATAAGTTGCAGTAAACATTTTCGGGTTTATTTTAAATTGACGGGGAGAAACTTTTTTCTTTTTGAGGTTGGCTAAAAACAAAAGATGATCGTCCTTTGTTCACTGTTCTCTAAAAATTTACTTCGTGAATCGTGTCCACGCAGGAATCATTCCTGGAAGGGTATTTTTTAAATTAAACAATTTGTTTATAACTGTATGTGACTGTGTAAGCGCGTGTGTAATAAAGTGCGCGGCGCCAATTTAATAAAATCACTGATGGACATGGAAAACGCTCGGTAAGTCATTTTATATTTTGCCGCCATTTTGAGAACGATGCTCACGATTATTCTTTTTTGCATTAATATTAGCTGTTCTTCGTTGTCCAGTTAATTAATAACATTATACGAACGTGAATTACAATGTATTTGAACTCTTAAGGCCGCTTTACAGTTCGCAATTTTCACTGCCGGCAACAAACAATTGCAGCAACAAAAAATTTCAACGATCGAAACTTCGAATTTATTTACGAAAAATTCACTTTCATAAACGCTTCGAAAGATGCTTTCAATTAAAATATATTAATATATTATCCCTTATAAGCTGCAGTAAACATTTTCGGGTTTATTTTAAATTGACGGGGAGAAACTTTTTTCTTTTTGAGGTTGGCTAAAAACAAAAGATGATCGTCCTTTGTTCACTGTTCTCTAAAAATTTACTTCGTGAATCGTGTCCACGCAGGAATCATTCCTGGAAGGGTATTTTTTAAATTAAACAATTTGTTTATAACTGTATGTGACTGTGTAAGCGCGTGTGTAATAAAGTGCGCGGCGCCAATTTAATAAAATCACTGATGGACATGGAAAACGCTCGGTAAGTCATTTTATATTTTGCCGCCAATTTGAGAACGATGCTCACGATTATTCTTTTTTGCATTAATATTAGCTGTTCTTCGTTGTCCAGTTAATTAATAACATTATACGAACGTGAATTACAATGTATTTGAACTCTTAAGGCCGCTTTACAGTTCGCAATTTTCACTGCCGGCAACAAACAATTGCAGCAACAAAAAATTTCAACGATCGAAACTTCGAATTTATTTACGAAAAATTCACTTTCATAAACGCGTCGAAAGATGCTTTCAATTAAAATATATTAATACATTATCCCTTATAAGCTGCACTAAACGTTTTCGGGTTTATTTTAAATTGACGGGGAGAAACTTTTTTCTTTTTGAGGTTGGCTAAAAACAAAAGATGATCGTCCTTTGTTCACTGTTCTCTAAAAATTTACTTCGTGTCCACGCAGAAATCATTCCCGGAAGGGTTTTTTTTTTAATTAAACGGTTTGTTTTGTAACTGTATGTGACTGTGTAAGCGCGTGGTCTGTAATAAATTGCGCGGCGCCAATTTAATAGAATCACTGATGGACTTGGAAAACGCTCGGTAAGTCATTTTATATTTTGCCGCCATTTTGAGAATGATGTTCACGATTATTCATTTTTGCATTAATATTAGCTGTTCTTCGTTGTCCAGTTAATTAATAACATTATACGAACGTGAATTACAATGTATTTGAACTCTTAAACAGTTATTCTGTGTTAAATAATTTCTAATACCACACACACATCAAGCACTTCTCATTACGCTTTTTTAAACGCTGAATTGGCAGAGGGTGGATTTATTAGAGCATTGATTAGAGTCCGGACAGGATTTGTTATTTATCGAGTAGTCAACTGAACTTTACCTCGCGGATTTTGAAAACAAAATTTAAGGTGCTTTCTTTCGCTCACAAAATCGTGATCCAAACGTGTTTTGATTCAAAAACAGACATTATTTTCTTTGAATCTCTCTATTTCTAAAACTTGTTTGGATTGAATTATGGTTACTTACAAACGAACTGTCAATCAACAATTCAAGGCAGGTGTTTTGTTGCAACAACAATAATGAAATTCAGGTCCAAGCTATTCGAAACACGATTCAAACTTTTAAGCGAAAGAAAGCACCTTTAAACGCCGATTTCTGGACGCCATTATTGGTTCGATTAGTTTAACTCATTTAACTTAACAGTTAGAAAGAAATACATACACATTATGCGGTAAAGCCAACGGTAAAGCACGTGTCACGTTCTAATCGTTAGTTCAAATAATATACCAATTAATCACTTCCAGAAACCGGGGTGTATACCTACGCCCAAACACGCGTATCCTGAAATGTACCTCGACCACAGCATAAGCTCCACCTTTGGCTTCCATCTTCTATAGGTAATGAATTCTTTCAATTATCAAAACGTGGTGGACTATCGTAAATTGTAAATGCCGTTTTTGTTCCAATTTTTGTATGCCGATAATCTGAATGCCAAAATAGACGCGGTTAAACCTAACCTAACTTTAACAGCCGGTAGAGCTGGAATGTGGTTATCTCAGTTATCTCTTGGGTTATCTTACGACATACGTTTGGAGTCATGACCAGTCATGACCACCACTAGGGTTCCTAGATTTGATTGACGTTTAACATGTCCGAGAAGGTTCGGAAACACAACGTCAGATCCGCCATTTTCTCAAGCTCCATATCGCCTACGAATTAGCAATAGTATGATTTATTCTTTACAATCCACGGGATAATCATGTCAAGTTAGGTTACCCAACTATAAAAGCTGACATTACTAACGAAAATGACGTCGAGATTCCGAACCCTCTCCGACATGTTAAATGTCAATCAAATCTAGAAACCCCACCACAGATTAAAGCTGGATTCATTGCTAGGCGATTTTTCATCGCCGCGTTACGGGATAGCTATTTGATTGGTTCATTTTATTAAACAAATTATATACTTTTAAATTGTGCCAATAAAATCGCGTAGAATTTTAACGCCAACGCGAAATGCCTAGCAATGAATCTGGCTGAACACACACATATAAAAGTTCCGGGAGGCACCTTTGATGTTGCGTGGCAAGATTCCGTAACTTTCAGCCATTGTTTAGGTGGTTGATAAAGTGCAAAGTTTGAAAACAGCGGCATATTGTTGTATTAATACATTAATGCACCTTTCATCAATTTGCTATTTTGATCAGCGAATAAAAAAAAACTAACGAAAGTAACGTGAAATCATTTGATTAACAGTACACTGTATTTCATAACCTCATACTATATTATTAATAAACCGCCTAAACAATGGCGGCATGTAAAATGGCGGGAATACCAACCTTCGTGTCTGTATGTAAAAACCGTTCACTATTGTTTTAAACGCGCAGTGGGTCATGGTATTTTTTTATTAATTTGGCATCAGGTCCTGTCATATGACGATTCTTTAAAAAAAATATTCGCCTGTTGTCAATTCAAACATCAACTTAGTCAATTTACTCCTGAATTGTGTTCTTCAACTTCTGATTTACTCAAAATGACAAAAATTATTTCTTCCAACAAGAAAGTGTACGTTAGAAGCAGTTTTATTGAATACAAGAATGTTTTGGTCTCATCAACTATAACCTAAAATAAATTTATTTTGACGAATAACGGTATTGCCAACTAAAATGTCAGATTTTCCTAGATAGTCCGAATTTGATATAATCGTGAACTGTTTATAGTAATATGTACCCTAACCACGACCAACTGCGCGGATTCTGAAATGTACCTCAGCGACAGCAGAAGGTCCGCCTTCGATTTCACTCTACAATGAACCATCGAGAACAATTTTAAATTTGAAGGTGCAGACACATTAATTTATACAAATAATTTGTATTTATCAGAGCAACTAATAATTACCTAAACAGAAATGTTGACAAGGACATAATTGTTTAACCGGGAAGTTGCCAAAACGTTTATCTAAAATCCCTAAAGTCATGTCATAATGTCGTGGCTGAGGTACATTTCACGATCCGCGGGCGGCGTTAACAGATGGCAGGAATAATCCCAGCAGTTTTGAAATTAATCGAAAAAATCGAGATTTTTATAAATTCATTATTCTTGGACATAATTAAAATTCGCCCACAATAATTTTATATCCGTGGATACGTATTTCGACAGCTAAGCTACCATCTTCAGTACGCTACCAACTTAAACGCACTTAAAAAGATCTAAATCTGATTAGGTTGTTTTTAGATCTTTTTAAGTGCTTTTAAGTTGGTAACGTACGGACGATGGCAGCTTAGCTACCGAAATACGTATCTACGGATATAAAATTATTGTGGGCGGAGATTAATTTCAATTATTTCTTAAACCACAGTCTCCTTTACTATTTTAGTTTAATTCTTGGACATAATAATATTAAATTCTTGTATAAATTCATTACTCTTGTACTAATTAAAACTCTGAACCTGGTTCATTTGAAGATCAGTTTAACCTCGTTTGTACAACTGGCCCTTAATGGGGTCTATTCTGTAACACTGTTTCAAGTGACCTTGCATAATTGGTATTCTGTAAATAGTTTCCTAACGAGAATTGTTATGATTTATTGAATTATTGAAGACCATATCAATTGATAGTTACAGAATAACCCTGAATATCTACAATCCACGACCACTATTAAATTGTTGAAAATTGCTCATTTTCTCTATTTAGAATTGCATTTAAAATTAAATTTAAAATGCCTATATATTTAATGACAAATTTGCATTCTGTTAAATTATTTAATAGTAGATTTGCTTGCACTCAAGAAACCTATCATTAATTCAAATTATATTCAAAGAATTTAATTCTTCTTAACTTTAATTTCAAGTAGTTTTGCAGGACCTTTAGTGTTGCTTGTGTCATTAATAATAAGAGCATTAATATTAACCTCAACATCATCTTGATTTTCCAAATTAAAAAAAGATGCGTTTTAGACATACGACATGCAATAAAGTTTAAATGATTTTACTTACCCCCTCGCTGTAGACCAATGTACACATTGCGGATTAGACCGTTCATTAAATATCGTGATATCAGAATCCAGCCAAATCTGCAAACGAATGGGCAAAGTTAACGGAACCCCGAAGAGACTCTTGTAAAGCAACTTTTTGGTCGTCGAACTCCTATCACGTTTCACCCGATGCGCCGCCTCTAATTTCAGGTACTGCGCATCGTTCTCGTGCAGTTTAATCTCGGGTTCGTTCAAGCTCTTCTTGAGCTCCCTTTCTCGCTCCTCGAAGTCCAACTCGGGGATTTTCACATCTTGAAAATGCACTTTCATTTCGGTACCCCTTGTTTTCGAGACGGCTTCCACGTACTCAGGTATCAAAATGCTGAGGGAAACCAGAGGAGACCCGATTGTAATATCAACGCCCCATCTTCGCATGACGGAATCGTCGTATAAATTAGGCAGGAGAGCTCCGGCTTGTTTGTACTCTGCGTAGCTCAGGACGGCACCGTCTTCAGGCAGGACGTGTTTGGTTAACAGCTCACCGTGTTCCAACGGTCTGATTCCCAGGAGTTTCAAGGGCACGAATATTTTCGAGTACTTGTCGAATTTGGATTTGTCTTGAAGGTAGTTGTTGTATTTCGGAAAGGCAACTAGAGGGCCAGGGGTCTGCATCGCAGGTGCATTTTCTAGAAACTGAGACGTGTCGGGTAGAACAACTCGTTCAGTCGTGTAGGTTTGATCAACGGGGTGGATGGAAACACCGTCGGGTTCATAACCGTACAGGGATTCAGGAGTGATTATATCCAGGCCTAAAACTAATAAAAAAAATTTTGCAGTCTATCTGTGGTTGCAAAAGTACCAACTTACTCATGTTTGGTGAGACGATTTCGAAAGGATTCGTGTAGGTATCGTGTTGGCTGGCCGAAAGGATGTTGATGTAATTTTCAATCGCAGACACGAGTCTTTCGCTGCCCTCATAAGTCAATTCTTTTATTCTATTCCAGTGCTCGAGATATTTCGAATCTAAGACTGCACTCGCTGAGTGGACCAAATTCTAAATTAAAAAAAAATGCGATAATAGGGGGCAAAGCCGCAACAAAGATGAGGTTTAATTACGCTTATGTAATCCTTATCTTGGCTGTGAGTCAAATTCAAGCCATAAACTCTTGATTCATAGCGCAACAATTCCTGGATTAAATCGTAAGTCACCAGGACATCGGCTCCGTATAAATTCAGAGTCAAATTTGTGGCCTTGTGCAAGTCGGATGCTAATTTTATGGCGACGAATGTGTTCAGTTGGAGCTCACCGCTCTCAATCATCGACAACTGCAGCAAACCAAATCGTTTATTTAGTTTAATTTCTGGTTATTTATTTATTATTGACCCAATACCTGATCTCGGAGTTCAGCAAAACGATCCGATGTGCAATTAAACAAGTCGGGCTGTTGCCAACCTCCCAGTTGGTTGTCGCAGGAACGCGATGCTTTTCCCAGGGCACCTTTTGGGCAATTCTCTAGAGCGTCGAGGCCGAAGTTGGTTCGTGGCCACCAAATACCCATGGAGGAACTTCTCGGGCAACCATCATATACGACTAAAATTTTTTAATATTGAGTGTGGGGCACAATTAAATAATTTTTGTAACTGATAATCGACTAATTGTAATTGTCAAAGTTTTACAGTTGCAGTGCTTTAGCCACTAATTATAATTGAAAGCAAAAAATAATAGACAATTACAGTTTCCTATAATTTCTTTTTCTCTAAAATGGTACTGTTTAAATACGATTTCACAGTTGACATTTAAAAATTTTGAAAGCTTTTCAAATTTTTCTGAATTTGAAGTTTTGCGGACAAAAAACTGCTTTGTTCTTTTTTTTTGTTTTGTTCTTTGTATTGCAATACAACAAATAATCATCATTGTTTGTCTGGTTGCCTGTACTGAAGGTCCCAAGAATCTTTTGCTTGTTTCACAGTTCACAATTCTTGTGCTTTTATCTTCTTCAAAATTAAAAATAATTTACAATAGATAAATAAATAATAAAATTCTGAAAAATAGTTAATAATATAAGAGATGTTTCCAACGGGGTCGATATGGACCCCCAAGGATCACAAATAACATGTAAAAAAACTAAAAGCTTTCTAATTTAACAAGCTTAAAGCTACGTTTCGATGCATCCGTCGTGCGTCGCCGTCGTTGCGTCGTCAATTTGTTATTGCTGCAGCGCAGCAAATCTCTTGGCGGTTGCGAAAAATATTTAAAATGAACCAATAATAATTCACGACGGAACGACGCACGACGCATAACGGATGCATGGAAACGTAGCTTAAGATTTTGGTAAAATTTATGAATTCATCTTTAATCAATACTATTTTGAGAAAGAATAATTACAGGAAACTATTTTTGTCTACTATTTTCTTGCTTTCAACTAATAACAATAATTTGTACCTGATAATCGACTAAGTGTAACTGTCAACGTTTTACACTTGCAGTGCTTTAGTCATTAACACAGTCACTAATTACAGTTGAAAGCAAAAAATAGTCAACAATTACAGTTTCCTGTATTTTTTTTTCTTTTAGTTGACGCTAAAAAATTTGAAAACTTTCAGATTTGACAAGCTCAAAACTAAAGTAAAATCTGTGAAGTCGTATTTAAACAGTACCATTTTGCAGAATGAGAAACTAACTGAAATCGTCTACTATTTTTTGCTTTCGACTGTAACTTTATCCCTGTGTCATTCGTGAATCTTGAAATGTACCTCAGCCATAGCAACGGGTCATTTCAAAAGCTTTTAATTATAGTATGCCATGATTTTGATAAAGGTTCTTGGCAACTCTGATAAGACAACTGAAATTTTGATTTAAATCATCAGATTGTCAGATAATTCAAATTGAATTAATTAAAGCCTGGTTCATTCATTAAAAGCTTACTTTAACTGTTAATTTATAAAAGTCATGGCTTACTCCAATCAAAAATTTTAAAAATGGCCCGTTATAAACTCCACCTTTCATAAGTATGAACAATTAATATTTTGATCTATACAGTGGCGTAGCTAAAAGTCAAGCCGCCGGGTTACAAAATTTTTACTAGCGCCTTTTGATAGTAAATTTAATTACCAAAAAGCGAAACTGAAAAACAATCATATTCACATGTAACAGAAAGGATAAGAACTGTCAATTTTTTTTTTATTTTTCAGTGATTAGTGCGGTGTTGTGGTTGGAGGTCGCGTCGGTTCCAGGCTAACGGCAAGTAGGTAGAACTGCACGCAGCGATAAAAGGTAGGGTAAGTATTACGAATAAGTTTCTTTTTATTTGGCAATTTCGTTTATTTTTGTTTAATTTCAGTTCCACGTCAAGTTCCTGATAGGGTTGCAGCGCGGTGAGTACGTTTTAAATTTGCTTTTGTTTTTTTTTTATTTGCCATTAATATTTCTTAATGTGAATAAGTGACAGTGTTAACATTGTGCAGTGTTTTTATTCTTACGAAAGGGTAAGTAAGCAACTAACTTTATATCTTTATATGATCCTGGATCATAAATGAAGTTTAAATTTTATTTAATTTTTCTACATTTTAAAACTTATCTACACCTTTTCTCCGGACCCTACGTCTCAGAGACTATGCGTTTGCCGGCATATGTGTATATGAACTTTTTTTCATAATTCCACGTGATGAACTAACTCTGGACGTTTGTCCCCTCATAAAAATTACACCCTGTATTTTTATTTTAATTAAACAAATGAAGATAAATGAGTGAAGAGATATGGCAATCTAAATAATTCGCTTAAAATAATTGCAAGGGCAGAAGCCGAAGTTATGGCCGAGAATGTCGGCATTAGAGTAAAACAGTTTCCGTTTGTGGTTCAGAGATGGCGTTTTAAATAATTCCACCGCGTAGAGACCCTCTATTCCAACCCAACTTTTCAAATTTTCAATTTAATCTTGCAATTATTATCGAAATTACGAAATTAGAAGACTGGGTTTTGTCGTGAGCAACACCAAGATCGAAATTCTGTTACACGAAATTCGATTAAAATTGTTTTTTTTTTACTGTTTTGGCCAGGAGATGGCACTTTGAGAATGTTTCCCTTCACGGGAATGGTTTTTATTTTCAAATTTAATTTTGAAATTAAAATTATTGTTAGCCGTCAGAGATTTTACTGAGAACATCGACGCGAAGATGAAATGCCATTTTAGGAAATACTAGTAAAATAGTTTTCACTTTTGGAGAACGGATGGCGTTCTGTATGAGTTTTACACGCCTAGATTTTACTTTTTCATTGTAATAAGAAAAAAATTATCCGAATTAGTTTTCATTTTAGGGCGATCGATGGCGCTTTAAGCAGTCAAATCCAACATGACGTGCTTATTTACAGCGGCCCATTAATTATACCAACTTGAATTGAAAATAGTGTAAAGTTAACAATGTTACTAAGAACACTTAATTGAACTAATTTCTTAATTGGCTCATAGATGACGTTGAATACAGTTCATCACAACGAAGTGTGTTGTTTTTTGAAATTTTTTATCAAATATTTAGTTATTATTAATTTTCGTTTTTATTCTGATAATATTCAATTCTTTTATTAAAACTCAAATAAGGAGTTTGTTAATGATAGTGAAGCAGTCTTCTGAAAACATGAAGCTGATTTAATCTTCAAGTAGGGGAGGGGGTCAACGAAAACTAAAAAAAAAATTTAAAAAAAGGTTGGAAATACCTGATATAAGTATTTAAAGCAATTTAAATAATAGTGATTGTAACTGAAATAGTATAGGCAAACCGACGAACTCGGTAGTTTCAATGGTTGCTTGCACTAAAAGTGGTAATACTTTTTCTATCAAAAAATTAACACAGTTAACTGAACTACGCAATTTTCCTAATTTTTAAACGTTTAAACAATTTTTCGATTCTTCCTGTCTTCAGAAAAAATAAAAACAAAAGTACAAAAATACTAGTTTATTTTTATTTTTCTACTTCTACTTGTGTTAATGGAAAAAATAATTGAATTGCTTTTAACTATTAAAAAGAATTAATTTTAATAGCATGCAATGATTTAATTGCAATTTTTGATTAAATATTGGGCGCGTTCAGCGGCTGAGTTGCTTACTCAGAAGTGGTTTGTGATTGGTTATTACCTTAATGTGAGCCAATTACAAACAATTGCTGAGTAAACAACTCAGCCGCTGAGCGTCCCTGAACGCGCACATTGTTTGAAACTTTAATTGATTTAATGTCCTGCACTTACCTTCACACCCCCGTAAAGTAATTTCAGCATAAGGGTTTGGACATGCATCGCATTTCTGCCCGATCACCCCATCCCTACATCGGCACTGCCCAGTTTCTTGGTCACACTGGGGACTGAACGATCCGGTGAGGTAACACTCGCATGGAATACACTGCGAAGTTCCAGGCGGTTGATAATGATTCTCTTTGCAATAGCACTGTCCAGTGTTTTTATCACAGTCAGGGTTATAACCGGCTGCCGTATCACAATGGCAAGGCCCACAAACAGGATATCCCCACCAACTCGAAGGACACGGCTGCGCCATTTTGTTTTCACAATACTCCCCCGAATACTCCGTGGAATTACACTGGCACTGATATCCTCGAACATCCTCTGAATCTTCGGTGCAACTTGCACCGTGCTCGCAGGGATTAACGCTACACAGCGAGACACAGAGCGGCCCGACGTGGCCCTCCCTGCATTGACAGTGGGAATCCCCCCATTCAGTTACACAATCAGCCGTCGCAGGGCATTCACTCTGGCAGTCCTCGAGGGACGAACAGCCATCGATGACATTTTCTCGAACCGTCGGTCTATTCAAGCTCGTCTGGTGATTCCCTATCTTCACATCCTGAATGCAACCCTCTAAATAATTGTACCCTGCACTCAAACTGCTGTAGGTATTATCAGGCCCCCCGATTAAAATTTTCCCCACGTACAGCCCCTGGATTTTCGGTGCAAAAGGCAGCAGGCTTGAGCGTTCACCGTAATCGACTGACAATTTGATTTCAGTGCCGATCCAGGTGATTTCGATGTGATGCCAATGGCCATCTGAGAGAGACTTCGAAGACAAGTTCAGGAATTCTCCATTGTATGAGTAGTGAAGCAGGCCGGATTTTAAAGCAATGACTGCCGAACTGTTCTGCCCGATTTGTATCGACATTAAAAACGTGTCCGATTGTAAAGTCCGGATTGACAGTGCGTTCAACCACGGTAATTGTATCGGCCTTAGCAGTGGATTAAATGAGAGGGTACCATCCCCAGAAAATCTCCAGGGGTCGCTTGTTAATTCGCCGCAGTCACGGCCCCCGAATCCATCGGGGCATACGCATTTAAACATGGCCCACCCCTCTACGCACTCGCCACCATTTTTGCAGGGCTTCGAGCTGCAAAATGAGCGTTTCTCTGGGCAGCCGGGGATTGTCCCATTGTCGGCGACATACCCATTCAAATCAACAAAGCGGTAGTCAATTTTAAAATCGGAGATGCAGCCTTCGTAGTGATGATTGTTTGGCTGGAACGTCGCAGGTAGAGCCGGCAAGCCCCCCAGCTGTAAGGGCCCGGTTAAATCCAGGAAGCGATGGCAAGTCTCCGTTAGGCTTGCACATCTCGCTTCTAGCTCTTGCTGAGCAAATCCGGCACAGTTCCACTCACCCCCCAACTCAGACCCGTGCTTCAGGGCTAAAGCCGTGTCACAATTATCCAACGAAATGGTCACCGTTTTATTGAAGTAACTGACGGTCACGGTGTGCCATTGCCCGTCGGAAATTCCCCCTGGTTTCGAGGCAGAAGCCCTAGTCACAGTGCTGCCAAGCGAAAAGGAAAACTGCACGGTGCCTTCGACTATTTCCAGCGAGATGAAATCGTGCTGTTCGTTGTAACGACCGTTGTAGAGGAGGAGGCCGTTGAGGAGGTGCGTTGCGAATTTCAATTGAAGATGCAAACGGTGCCTCTGCTTCAAACTGGGGAATGTTAGGAAGGAGTTTTTGCTGAAGCTTCGGCTTTTAAGCTCGCACAGCGGGGTGTAATGCTCTAGGCCAGCGGCTAATGAACAGTCCTCACAAATGAATCCTCCTTTTAAACGGGGGCTGCACGTGGAGCCACTTTTGCACACGTTAGGTTTGCATGGGTCAAATTCTAATTTGATTTCGCAGTTTGTACCTGAGCGGGAAAGATGATTGTAAAAGTAGTACGTAATTGCAAGATACTTACCTGTGAAGTTAGGGGGGCATATACAAGTATAACCGCCTTCTCTGAGTTTGCAGGTCCCATTGTTTTGGCACGGGGTGGAATAGCACAGGTTAACCTCGGTATCACACAAATAATGTTCACGTGAACCTAAAACAAAAACAGCCGTTTACATGAAGGGGGAAAAACTGATGTGGCTGTTTGGGAGCAACCTGTAAATCCGATGGGACATCTACACATGAAAGTGGTAACCGGGTAGATCGGCCTAAACAAAACGGTGTCGCTGTTGATGAATCCCGAAGCATTGCCAAATTTCAACACGGTCAAGCACTCTTCGTAATTCAAGCAGGGCTCCCGCACGCATAAATTATCATCGAAGGGAAGAACCTGAACCGTGGATAGCCTTGCCAGTATGGCCCTGTTTAAATAAACCTTCTCTTGGAGAAACTGGGGAGAGTAGAACTCTTCCTTGGGCACATCCGGTCTCTTCACAGAGAAGCTCACGTTCAAGATCTTCGCATTCACATCTGTATCATCCTGGATACTGAAAAGAAAAATGTTTTCTTTGGGGCAGGGGATGATTGCTGCTAGGCCATCGACAAAAAAACTCAGGAGTGGAGACAGGAATGCTTCTTTAGTCATTTGGTTCAAGCGAACAGTAATCGAATTCAACAGCATTTCCTCGGTTATCAACCGCACGGTCAAATGCATTATGGCTTTGACATCGTTAACCCCGTCGGAGACTGACACTTCCATGGTGGCAACTTTAGGGACGTTCGTGTTTAACTGGGGGGATAACTGTAGCTGCCCGCTGGTTTCGTTTAGAGCAACCAAGTTGGCATTATTGCCCGATAGAATCCGGTAATGCAACTTATCTGAAACATCCGCATCGAAAGCAGGTATACGTCCGATGGGGCCCGTAGGAAAACAATCTCGGAAGTTATTAAACATGATGTGGAAGTCTTTTAAAACCGGTGCGTTATCATTGACGTCGGTCACTATCACTTCCACGTGGACATCAGAGCGTAAAGGGGGGCTTGCGGCTCGCACGATTAAATCAAACTTTTTCCGGGGGCTTTCATAGTCGAGTTCTGTCATCGTAAGTAGCTCGGCCTTTTCGGACCCGGGCCGAGTCACTAGCGAAAAGCTCTGGGAATCCTCCCCTCCGATGATTGAGTACTGAACGATTGCGTTCACACCTTCATCAGGGTCTTTCGCGTATATCTCACCGACAGTCGAGCCAATTGGACTGTTCTCCGGAATGTAGAGCACAATTTTATCTGAATCGAAAGCCGGGGGGGAATCATTTATGTCTTCAATGCGTATGTGCACGGGGACTGAGCTGCTCAAAACCGGTGAACCCCTGTCGATCGCATACGCTTCTAATTCATACGCAGCAACCGACTCACGGTCCAAACCCTTATTGGTTCTGATTACTCCGCTGGTGGGGTCGATCACAAAGGAACCGTCCTCAATGTCCTTATCGCTTAAAGTGTATCGTATCCTCCCGTTCAGACCTATATCAGCGTCTGTAGCAGAGACTTGTATGACGGAAGTTCCGATCAAAGCGTCTTCCAGGATGCTACCGCTATACATGGGGAGTTTAAACACCGGGTAATTATCGTTGACGTCTCTCACGGTTATTTCAACATCGGTGGTGTCAGAGAGCGGTGGATTGCCCCCATCTTTCGCGGTGACAGTCAGCAGATATCCAGCCACCTTTTCTCTGTCTAGTTTTTTTGTTGTAACGATGGCACCGGTTTGGGGGTTTATTGTAAAGTCGTGCGTCCGTTCGGAGTCACCTTGGTCTTCGCCTAAAGAGTACGTGATTTGGGCATTCATGCCAACATCGTTGTCCGTTGCGGAAACGACCAAGACCGTCGTTCCTATTTCAGCATCTTCAAATACCTGAAATTATTATTATTTTTTTTACATATTTGTATACTTTAGGTGCTTTCTTTCGCTTAAATGTTTGAATCGTGTTTTTGGAATAGTTTGGACCTGAATTTCGTAGTTGTTGCAGCAAAACTCCTGACTTGAATTTTTGATTGACAGTTCATTTGTAAATAATCATAATTCAATCCAAACAAGTTTTAAAAATAGAGAGATTCAAAGTAAAGAATGTCTGTTTTTGAATCAAAACACGTTTGGTTCACGATTTTGTGAGCGAAAGAAAGCACCTAATATTATAACAACTGTAAACTAATGTTTTAAATAATGATAATAAGCTTAAACTTTATACAACGTCACACAATGTATTTAAGAAAGTACTAATTTCTCCGAAGATTTTATCCTTTGAAGAAGTTTGTTCTTTGACTAAAACCCTTAACTAACAAAAATACAATTTTATTAACTTTTGCACTTATAAAAATATTGAACAGATAAAATAGCGACAAATTACGATCGCTTTTTGACCGTTTTTGTCCCTATTTTATCTGTTCGTCACTCTTACATCGCAATTGCGAATAAATTGGACAAGTCGTTTTTGTTTGCAGTGGGAATGTCGAGCTACGTCTCTGCTGAAGAAGCCCCAAGCAGGGCTGAAACAGCTGTACAGAGGCTGCTCGAGGTTTTCACTGCACAAAATTTTCTTATAAAAATATTGTCTGTGAATATTTAATAATCAATTTCTGTGGTCAAATTAATTTTCGTATTAAAAGCCCGTAAGATACGATAAAAAATGTGTACAAAGTTTGTTAAAAAGTGAGATAAATGTATCCATTTTTTGCATGTTTTTCTTGAACATGTATAAAATTATCTTCAAAATTAGAAACTATCAATTTCAATAGCATGCCAATTTGCTTGAAAATTAAATAAATTAGACTGTTTCAAGGTGAGAATCCGCAGTGTAAGCAAACTAATTAACTCATTGGCTTGTATGGTTGACAACACTAAACGCGGTACGAATAAATTTTCTTTTGAAAGGACTTAACGTAAACGACTGCTTGAGGTATTCAATTATCCTGATTTTGAAAGGTTTCAACAATTTTCCAATTCTTCCTGAACCTTCTTCAGAAAAGAAATAACAAACGTATAAAAAATACTGACGCATTAGTGTAGACCATTCAATAAACAAGACCGTTTGTATGGTTGCCTGTACAAAAGCCTTCAAGAATAAAAACTTTTTCATTTATACATGTACCTGCAATGTGATAATTTTTTTCACGATTCACTGAGATTGCGTAAATCTCCTAAATTTTCTCTTCCTTTATTGTTTTCAGAAAACGTGCAGTATGTGCAAAGTACTTCTACCATTTCTTACTTTGCGCAAACGTTTTCTAACTTTTTAATTTATATTCCAAAGCAAAGTTATAATTAAAAAAAAAATTGTTAATAAATTACTACTTTATATTAGAATACATTTAATGAAATAATTTCAAAATATTTTATGATTTCCACTTTATTTTCAGTAAAACATTTCTTGACTTTTCCAAATTTTGCCAGCTTTTACAATTCACTGCGATTATGCACCATTTTACATATTTGAACGATTTTCCATTTATTCCTGATTTCAGAATAGTTACAGAATAGAAGTAACAAGTGAACAAAAACTAGTACTTTTTTCTTCTAATTTCTCCTGTAAAATTGGAAAGAATTATTTAATTGCCTATAAAAATTATAAAATTTATTCTAATAACATTCTTGTTTGTTTATGTTATTACTATTATTTAAAAAAAAAGAAACAAAACTATTCAAAAAATAGGAAACTTTAATATAGGTAACCCAACAAACACAAACGTTTGTGTGGTTGCCTATAATAAAGACTAAGTCTAATAACTTTTTCTTTACTTAAATACCAAAAAAAAACTATTTGAGAACAAATTGTATTCTTGTAAAATAAAATTATTCTCTTAACAAACTTGGTACTTCACACATGACTATTTGTAAACTACTCTTCACCCGAGATCGTGATAAGTAGAGACCGGATTTATAAGTTTTTACAAGTTTTTTACGCTAACATACCTAAACTTGGCGTTTTGTATTTATATGTTTGTCGATTAGAGAAGCCCAAAAATGGTAGTTTTATTTCGCATATAACTTAATATTTTAGACTTTTAGCGCATATTTATTTATTTATCCATATATTGATATAAATAACATTATAATTCCATATACGGTCAATATTCAAGTCTGCAGCTTTTCCAAGAAGTAATTTATTCTCCTCAACGTCTGGCCACTTTATTTTACGATTTCCCGGAATGTGATTTTCTGGGAATCTGTAGCGACTTGCACTTGCATTTTGCACTTATGTTTTGCATTTCAGTTTGAGATAAGAACTCCGTGAATGTGTGTGACTAGTGACTAGTGTATTTATCAACGCGAATTAGTTGTTATTTTCTTATTTAATTTAAAGACGAAATAAATTCAGTGCTTATCTTTTCAAAATGCCGAAAGTAGCATCCTCTCGATCCGAGCTATTGAAAAAATGGATTAAAGCATCTAAACATCTAACTACAGATGGAAAAGTTATTTTTTGCAACGCATGCTCAAAACAGGTAGATACCTTACAAATTCTCTTAAAAATCACATTTTCATTTTGACAATATTTTAAGGTGTCGTCAGACCAAAAGTACTAGATTGATCAACATTTGGCTACAAACCTCCATAAGGAGTCGGAGAAAAGATGTGTGTCTAACTTTAAGCAGTCTTTTATTTCTTCAACAGCCAGTAACTCACAGGGCAGTGACACAGGAAATGAATTCTTTTTAGACTTGTGCAGTGCTATGGCAGAGTCAAACATTCCTTGGCATAAACTTGAACAAGCAAGTTTTCGAAATTTTTGGAAAAATATTGCAATCGTCATATTCCAAATGAATCGACTTTGCGGAAAAACTATCTAAGTATATGCTACCAGCAACGGATGAAGAAAATAAGAGAGAAGCTTAGCGACAACAATATTTATATAGTAGTTGATGAAACGACAGATGCCTGCGGTCGTTATGTAGCAAATATGTTAGCAGGAGTATTAAGCAACACAGTTGCACCAATATCTTATTTGGTAAATAGTGCAGTTTTGGAAAAAACAAATCATTCAACGATCGCACGTTTTATTAACGACAGCTTGACACTTTTATATGCACCTAATCAAGTTAAATCGGAAAATATATTACTAATGGTGTCTGATGCAGCAGCCTACATGATAAAAGCAGGACAGGCTTTACAGGTGTTTTACCCAAATCTGATGCACTTCACTTGTATGGCTCACGCAATGAATAGGCTCGCTGAATTGGTGCGACTAGAATACCCAACAGTAAATAAGTTGATCAATAACGGAAAAAAGGCGTTTCTTAAAGCCCCACTGCGTATACAACACTATAAAGAATTAGCTGCTGACCTGCCATTACCACCAGAACCAATAATTACGAGATGGGGTACGTGGCTTGAAGCAGCAAATTTTTACGCAGATAACTTTAAACAATTAAAGGAAATTTTCTTAGAATTGGATGATTCCAATTCAGCGGCTTTAAGAATTTGTAAGGAATGCATGTCGAACACAAACATCGGGAATCAATTAGCATTCATTAAAACTCATTTTTCGGTTTTAATATCCACCACTAAAAAGTTGGAATCATCCCAGACGGCTCTATTAGATTCTTTTGAAGTGGTCGATGATGCAATTGAAAGTGTAAAATCAATTCCAGGGGAGATAGGAGAGAAGTTAATGGCAAAATTAGACAAGGTTCTATTACGTAATCCTGACTACAATAAAATGAGGAAAATTTGTTTAGTTTTAAAAGGTCAAAGTGAAGAGGATTTGGACATGGACCCCAAAGATGTAGCATCCATGAAATTTGCGCCCGTTACTTCATGCGATGTCGAGCGTTCGTTTTCCTCTTATAAAAATATTTTGACAGACAGACGACAAAATTTTACCCCAAATAATTTAAATCAACTGTTGATTATATTTTGTAATCCTACTATTTAAGTGTTAAGTGTTAAAATTACTTATATGAAACAATTTATGTTTTTATTATTCTAAAGTATGTATAAGTAAAATAAAATTTTTATCGCATATAATATCCATATTTTGATCCATTTTAATCGCATAAAAAAAACTTATTTTCCACTTTTTTAGCACATATAAATCCGGACTTTAGTGATAAGCTTTTAAAAGAGTTGTACCTAAGAATTCAGCGTTGGCAATTCGCTGATTTCGTTCGTTTAAAAGATAATAAATGAGACCATTTTCAAAAAAGTAAGACGCCATAGTATAGGAAATCCAATGAACGCCGCCGTTTGTACATACAGTTGCCTATATTGCAGGACATACGAAGTTTTAAAAATTTGTTAAATTTTTTCACAGTTCACTCAGATTATGCGACTTTCCTATTTTGTTTTATTTTATTTAAACAATTTTCCACTTTTTTCAGCGATTCAATTAATTTCGCTGATGGCATTTTCACTTAACTTGTCTAGAGCACTCTCAGAGGTTTACTGTGTTCTTTCAAACTAATAAAAATTATTTATTATTATTATTATTATTCAGTAATAAAAGATAGGGATACTATTTTGAAAGTGCACTGGAGCAATCAAAGGGAAATGCTATGGCTTTTATATTAAGCAATTCCCCGATTTTTGTATTGAGCAATTCCCCGACTTTTTCCCGACATTACAAACCTTGCCCTCAATTCCCTGACTTCTCTTGATTTTCCAGGTTTTCCCGTATAATGGAATCCCTGTTTTAGCGCTTTTTAATTATTATTAATCTTCTATGCTGCAGCTACTTACATATGCGATGTATGGAGCATTTTCGAAGACCGGTGAAAAATTATTGGCATCGGAAATATTGACGTAAACTGTAGCCGTGTCTGTTCTTCCCCCAGAATCCGAAGCAGTGACCGTCAGAATGTATCGCTTCTCCTGCTTGTAATCCAACGGTTGGGCCACCGTAATCAGGCCTTTGCCATTCTGAGACGTTATCGCAAACCGACCTCTCACATTCCCATTCGTTATTTCGTAGTGTAAGCGAGTGTCTTCGTCTGCATCGGTCGCTGTCACCGAAGCCACCGGTGTGCCTGTAATTTAATGAAGAAAACTATAAAATTTGTTGGACTTTTTTGTAAGTACATACCAGGAGTGTCGTCTTCAGCGATTACTGCCTCGTAAATTTTCGGCTCGAAAACTGGATTATTGTCGTTTACATCTTGCACGGTTATTATCACGCTTGCACTAGCCGATTGGGGTGGAACTCCATGGTCGCTAGCAATAACCTGTGCAAGATTGAACGTGTGAGTTTTTACAATAGTAAGTAAATAAGTAAGTAAGTAAGTAAATCGCAGGCTTTTTTCCTTTCTTACCTGAAAAATATATTTAGATTGTTCCTCCCTGTCTAATTCTTTGGTTGTGTAGATCCAGCCGGTATGAGCGTCGACTGCCAATGGTATATCATCAGTGCTACCCCCGCTGGAATCCCTGGGGGCTATCGTGTATTTTATCTCGGCGTTCGCCCCCTCGTCAGCATCGTACGCCTGCACTTTCACTATGCTGTAGCCCGTTGGGACACTCTCGGATACACTTTCTTGAAACAGCGAGGTGTAAAACCTGGGGGCGTTATCATTGACGTCTTTTACGTTGATTAGGAGTTGGGTGGTGTTTGACCGGGCAGGGCTGCCACCGTCTTGAGCACGAATTACCAGCCGGTAACTGCGAAGGGTCTCGTAATCCAACGGCTTTACTAAAGTCACATCGCCTGTTAGACTGTCGATTGCGAATTGCGACTGGGTGTTTCCCCCGATTATTGCGTATCGTATTGCTGCGTTATTGCCTTGATCTGCATCGGTTGCTCTTAGAAATTAATTTTGGTTTTCATTGAAAAATAAAGGTAGGTACGTGTTTACTTACTTGATATGTGCTATGACAGGATTTTCAGCCCAGTTTATGTCTTCGTTTACAGGCACCGTGTAAGTCCTTTCTGTGAATTGGGGGTAGTTGTCGTTGTCGTCTAAAACGCGCACGACGACGCTCGCCCTAATTTTTAAATAAAAAAAATGAGTCACTACGTTATTCTTGTTCTTAATGAAAAGTACTTACGTCGAAGACCGCCTTGCATTTTGAGGGGATGCTTGGTCGGTGGCTTGTACTATTAAAGTGTAAATCTCAGTCGTCTCTCGATCCAACATGGTCCTGGTTGTGATAACTCCGCTCTTGGAATCGATTTTAAAAGCATGATTGTCTTCTTCCTCGTTCGAAGTGCCCCCTCCGCTCACACTCTTGATTGTGTATTCGACCTGGCCGTTCTTGTCGATATCTTGATCGGTGGCCTTCAAGGTTATCACAGTGGTTCCAACGCTTACACCCTCTCGAATGCTGGCTTCGTACTCGTTCATTTCAAACACCGGCGAGTGATCGTTGGCGTCCAAGACGTTAATCTGCAACATGGTGGTCCCTGATCTCGGGGGAAAGCTATCATCGGTTGCTGTCACTCGAAAGTAATGCACATCCACCAACTCACGGTCCAGTTTTACTTTCGTGGTAACCACACCGCTTTTTGCATCGATGTCGAACATCGATTGGGTTCTCGAGTCTAACAAGCTGGTCATGGAGTAAGTGACGGGGCTGTTTTCGGGGTCCCTAGCCTTTACGGTTGTCACGACCACACCCGGATCGCACTCTTCTAGAACGCTGGCTATGTACAGGTGCTGTTCGAAGAACGGTGATTGGTTTCGCAGTTCTCTTCGCACCCTCTTCGCTATGTCAGTGTCGTTAAACTCCTGATGGTGGTAGACTATTTTTAGGCGGTGCTCCGAATCTAAAATTTTCACTACGCGACACTGAATGTGAAATGTGATCGTGACCTTCCACATGGGCTCGGTGATGCAGACATCGTTGCTTGCGACCAAATCCCCCTGAGACCTCTCAATTTTGAAACGGTCATCGCTGACTTCGAGGAAGCTCACCGAGCAGTACTCGGTGACGGTTTTTGGTAGGAAAGCTGTGATCGAGTTGATGAATTGAGATCTTCGCAGGCATATTTTATGCCACTTGTCAGTCGTTGGTATTGCGAAGGAGGCATACGTTTCTGAAATCCACTTCTTCGCATCCGATAATCGCACAACAAAACTTGTCGGGTGAGGATGAGATGGTGCAATCGATCTTCTCCGTCTCTTATCCTCCCAGTCGTCATCTTTAGTCGCGCATTCCCTACCCACCACGATTATCCTCAGGGGCAAGCTATAGTAGTCGATGGATCTTAATCTAGTCGAAATCGAATCAATATATACAGTAAATAAATTAGGGTGAAATAGTGAATCGCAGTGTAGGCTCTCACGCAGTACAACCCGTCCATCTTTGGGGTTGACGCTCATCAAAGAATGCACGAAGGCGGCCGTTCTCTCATCGTTGATCTTATACTGCCTCTCCGAGCCCAGTTTGTAGATCGATGCGTTGAATATGATCTCTCCGGGCTTCTGCTCTTCATCGATGAGTATCAGGTAGGAACGTGCAGGCGGGAAGTTGAAATTAAACACGAAATAAATCAAAGCGTAGAAGAGCAAGTTCCTCTCAAGCATGAGAGATGGTGGTATAACCATTGTTCAAATTCATAATTGGACTATCGTTCGCTTCGGTGTTGTTGAATCGGTGGCTTCATTTTCCTGAAATCCAAAGAAGAATTCTAATTAGCTTACAGAAGATTTTCTCTACTGTTTATTTAATTAACATAGATGTGTAAGCTTGGTGGCCGCTCAGGCCTTAGTCGATTAATAATATCTCCGACAGCTTTTTCAACTGTCTACGAACAAATCGTTTCCTCCGAACTCTTCAACCAATTGTGAGTTAAACAGCTTGAAGCACAGGCAGAAGGAATTAAAATTAGAAATTATGAAAGTTGTTTAAAACCATTTATTTCCAAGCAATTAAAGTGTGTTCGAAGCAGTTGGAAAATTGCGTTGAAAGAGCTTCCTAACTTCAGTTTAAGTCCAGTTGGAAGAAATTTCTAACTTGAGTTGAAAAACTTTCCAGCTTGAGTAGAAAATCTGATTTAAAAAAGTTTCTAGCTTCTTCCAATCGTATTTTAGACTGCTTGGAGGCTGAAGTGCTTGGAAACTGTTTTGAACAGCTTTAATTTATTCCTTTTATTCACGCTTTGAGCTGCTATTTAACTTAGTTAAAGAGTTGTGCTCGTATAAGCTAACGCGCGTATTCTTTCCATTGCCGGTAGGTAGGCAACCATTCTTACAGATTTTAAACAAAAACCCCATAATGTTAATTAAGTGAGAAAGTGAGGTAGCATTCCCAGTGCTAGCTATTCTAACGGAGTAAAAATATTTTTAGTAATTAAAAATGCATAAAAAGTAATAATAGAGGCTTGCTTTTGGAAAAACTGAATAACGTCCAAAAATGAAGATTTTTAGGATATGAAAAACAGAACAAGCACTTGTGTTAAGTTGATTGAAACGTCCTGAATATGCTGTTCTGGAAAACCAAAAATGTTTTAACTACAAAAAAAAAAAACAAAAATTAAGAATATATTCATATAAAGATTGATTGGTTGGACTCAACTTTTGGCAAACGAAAGTACATGCAATTCTATAAAAAAGAAAAAAAGAAAAGAAACATATCAAAATAAATACGATTTGTTTTTGTTTAAAAGATATAACGATTTAAACATCCTATCAACGTAGATACGATTTGCTTTTCTTTAAAAAAATATGGCGATTAAAAATGAGTAAAGTCATATTTTTGACTTCTCCTTGAAAATAAAAAAAAAATCGAACTTGGCGTTCTGAAAATATTTTAAATTATACGAACCTTTAAAAATTGTATGCAATTATTTTTAATTACGTACGTTCTGTTTGTCTAAAAATAAATAAATCAAATTTTTTTTGACGAAAAGCCTTAATATAGGCAAACCAACAACCCGAGCCGTTTGTGCGGTTGCCTGCACTAAAGGCGGTAAGGAATAAGTTTTCGTGCGTCGGGAAATTTGAAAAATTTTCATATTTGTAGGAAATTATAAAACTTTTCTAATTTTAAAATGTTTAAACAATTATCCAATTCTTCCTGATTTCAGAAGAAAAAAATAATACACGTGCGAAAAATACTAATTTATTATTATTTTTTTAATTTGCACTCGTATTCATAAAAAAACTTTTTAATTTTCCTTTAAATATAGTCACGATTAGATTTTCTATAAAGTCATTCAAAATTTACGAAAATAATTAACAGACTCATTATTTTTGTAATCGTAGATTAAATAAATATTCACTGTTCACTTAAACGTTATGTATAGTCAGTGCGTAATCACATCGAGTTATGAAATTGTAGAGCTCTACGAGAAGCGACGCTCGTGTGTTGAAACTGGAACGCATACATGCAAGTTTTTGCGAACTCAAGTGCTATATTACGACCTATTTAGTTATAGAAATTTGTAAAACTAAGCTGTCAGTGTGATTCACAAAAAGGGCCGCGTCCGTCGTCAGGCGTGGACCTTTAATCGTTAACTAGATCGTTAGATCGATTCACACAGGGCCGTAGCTAGGGGGGCGCCAAGACGCAGACTAGTCTGCCCCAAAGTTAGTATATGGGAAGTTGCTGCATGCAAAATCGGACGGATTCGACATTTTTCGTATGGGTCTCAGGTCTACGTCACTCGTTCAAGCTGAAGCTCCATTTAAAATCATCATAATAGTTGTGTTGTTATGGTAACGGCAACAACTGTCCATGCGCCGTGGATCGTGACCAATCAAAATCGCCACAGTATAGTCTGACGTCACGAGAGACCGCGCGAACACCCCCACCAATGCGACCAGACATTCGCCTTAATGCACGTAAATCCAAGCGCATGAGATAACTTCTCATATATTAATTTTGAGTCTGCCCTGGAAAGTTTTAAGCCTGCCCTACGATGGCCCAACCCGAAATAAACCTGAAATAATATATACATTCTATTTATTCGATACTCACCATTGCAGGATGCTGTGAGAATTTATGGAGAATTTGGGACTCAAGTATGTAACTAAATTTCACGCAATGTTGCAATATTGTCTTTTCAACACGAATTCCTCTGTACTATCTAGAGCATTAACATACTACATACTTGTTGTAAATGATACTTTGATCAAAGACTTTTGAAAAAAATTAACGTTTTGCCAATTAATACTAACTCTTAGCCGTCACTGTAACTAAAAGCATGGATTAACTTTAAATAATTGATTTCTCACATATCGCAATTGCGTCCGCTACAGGAAAATTAGTTTACAAAATTTTCACTGCGAAACAAACTCCAACAAAGCAAGGGAAACATAAACGAAGACCTCCGATTAATTGGCAATTGGCAAACGGAAATTTGCTAATTCTACAGACTGAAGAGACAGAACAACGCCTACTATGTCCAAAGAGACATTTATAAACAACCCTGTAGAGCAGATAAAAGTGGAAATTTCTTAAAGTTGTAATTTGACAACATCGGTTAGTCTAATTTGAATTGTACAAACTAACTAACTGAAAGTTACGGCCTGCTCGTGAGCGGATACACATTTCAAATATTAAGATAAAAATATTTAATCTACTATAATTATTCATTAGATATTCAGAACTCATAAGCTTGTCATTTATTTCACACAATTGGCAATTTTATCACAGAATTATAGGGTACTGTTGCCAGTTTAATGTTTCGCAAGGCAAGTCTTTTAATTTGTGAACAGATCTATTTAGTAATTTAATGTGATAAACTAAATAAAATTTGTTTCAAACAACAAAAACTGCAACAATTTTGAATGTTAACACTAATTTATCTTTGTTGTTTTTCATTTGTAAAATATTTTAAAAAGCACACTACACTACGATAAGCCTCGCCTTAATATTTAGTCTGGCTGCGGCCCTGGATTCACATCAAATAGTAAGCCGTCTCCACCCCTGATTAACACCGCAGTCATTTCCCCTGGACTACGGCAACTCAAGTTTCTGTCCGGCCCGGTCCATCGTTCAACCGGACTGGCAAAGAATTAGAAAACCGCCGACCCCCAGGAATCAATTTAACTCTATTTCTTTTTCTTTTACAAGCTCTACCTACGCCTCTACAAACCGGAAGTCTCCTCGTGACATGGTGGAGTCCTTTCGTGACAATATCATAAACAATAAATTTTAATGACATGTCAGTTTGCTTCAAAATAATTAAATTAGATTCTGCTTCAACGATAACCTTGATACAGGCAACCCAATGACCTCCAAACGACAGAGAGAACATTTTTTTTATTAAAAAGATTAAAACTTTCATAATTGGTCGAAATTATGCAACTTTTCTAATTTTCAAATGTTTAAACAACTATCTAATTGTTCCTGAAGAAAATCAAAATAAAAATAAATAATAGACGAACGAAAAATACTAACTTATTTTTTTTTCTTTTTAATTTGCACTTGTATTCATGGAGAAAATTATTAATTTGCACTTAAATATCAAAAATAATTTAATTTTAATGGCACAATTAAATTAAATTCTCTCTTCGATGAGTCAAGCTAAAGTGCAGACAACCCAATGACCTCACCAGTTTGAACGGTCGTTTGCACTAAACGCGGTATGAATAAATTTCTGTCAAGAAACTTAAAATCTTTCCTAATTAGCTGAGATTATATTAATAGTAATTATATTTACTCATGTTTAAATGTTTAGAAACCATTTTTTCCTGATTTCAGTAAAGAAATAATTGACGTGGAAATTACTAATTTATTTATTTTTTAATATAATTGAAATGCTTCGACTTTTCTACAAATTTAAAGAGAAATTAAATTTGTAGAAAAGACAAAGCATTTCAATTGTATTACATAAAATACAAGATTACAATTATTTTATTTTATTTTTAATTTCTACCTGTATCAAAGGGAGAATATTATTAAATTACGTTTAAATATTGTAAACAACTAATTTTAATAACATGCCTATGTGTTTAAAACGTGTTAAATTAAATTAAAAAAAGCCACTTAGTGTTTTAATATAGGCAACCCAGTGTTCTCGATTGCTTAGACGGTGGCCTATACTAAAGGTTCTTTTTCGTTAAAAATGTCAAACCTCTTCACGATTCACCGCACAGATATGCATTTTTTCTAATTTTCAAATATTGAAAACAATTTTATGTTTTAATTGATAATTGACGATACATTGTGCATTGTGGATAACAGACACCAATAAAGTGAAATAGGAGGATCTGTGCTTTAAATTACAATTAGACAAAATGAAAAAAAAAGAAAAACTAAAAACAAGACGATGCATAAATTGAAAAAAAAAAGTAGTTTTTGACTTGATTTCCCATTCAGAAAATTTGGGTGGTTATCTAACAGTTACCTCTCTGCCAATCGCAAATGTAATAATAGCCGAAGATAATAAAGTTGTTTCAAGTCGAGTTTCACGTAAATCCGCGATTTCGCCCGCGGCTGTTTCGTAACGACTTCCCCGTTATACTACCGCATCCTCTGCGTACCACGGTGGTGGATGGCTCGCAGGCGCGTCATCACATCACTTCTTCACCGGGACTTGCGCTGGATGCGACTCAACCAGTGCCATTTGTATTAACATTTCAAGTTTTGTTCAAGTTTTCGCAAGAAACTGAAGTCAGAATGATTAAGCAACTATAGTTTTCCCATTTGAAATTGGTTTTTATACCATGGCAGTACTGGTTATTGTAAATACCAGGAAATGTTAGCTGGGTACGGAAGACTTCGTTTTAAATTCTTTTATTACCTTCACACGTGCCGATTGTAAAAAGGTAATTAATTTCGATAAACATTGCAAGATATAAACACCAATTTTAAATGGGAATACTATACAAATCGTTTTAGACGACGCCGACGTGGATGCGTTAATTGCACCGATGTGATTGTCTTGAAGATATGACTTAAAAAAAACAACTGTAAATGCTGTTATAATATAGTAGAAATGAAGATGAAGGAATGGTACTTACAAACCATCTACCAACTAAACGACTTAACGGCATTTACTCAAGTCTATCCGGTGTTATAAATATTAAACACATGATTGCCCAAGTAATTTACGGCTCTCCATTCAGTTCTTAAGCCACGGTGAAACAAAACGAGTCATTCCCCACAAAGCCAACAATCATCCTAATTAATTGCCGGCAGAGAAGAAGCGGCTAATCCCCTTGGCTGATTTTTTTTTGTCGTCGCGTCGCGTCGGTGCGATTACTGGATTTCACCGTAACGTGCGAGTGCATCACCCGCCTTAAAACGGGGCATATAAATCGAAGACCGCCGCGGCCATTGGAATTTCAATTTGCTCTTCCTGGAATTTTATGTTTATTGATCATACGCCGTGGGGGAAATATAACGCCGGCTGAATTCGATTAGGAGATACCTAGAGATGAAAGTGGGGCGCCTCTGAAATTCTAGAGCCGGTGCATAAACGGCCGTTATAAATAATTGATAAGGTTTGCGCAATAAATTACCGCAACGGCAAATCACATGCACATACCCAATTTTGTTGAATTATTTATTTATTTATGTATGTGGTCTTATGGATGTGTGAGGTTCGCTCTCTGGGTTAACACCGCAGTGCTTTAATGAAATTAAAGTTCTTCAATTAATTTTTACAGTTTCGTGTCATTGAGGAATTTCATTTCGCTATTAATAGTGAAATTTATGTGCCTTTTCAGGATTAAGAAAACGTGCCGTTAACGTCGATTAAATTAAGTAAAAAAAATAAAATATTATCAGATGTTGAATGATTGTTGTAGCTGCGTAGTTTACAGAAAGACTAAAGCCGGTGTCACACTTGCGGTATTCGACGAATCGCGAGCAAATTAATTTGGCAAACACCGACTAATTAGTATTCGTAGCAAATATTTGGTATTTGCCGAACGATTTCGTTCAATAAGAATTTGCTGCCGAATGTCTAGATGAGCCTTTAAGGATTCTTCTTTTTTCTTCCTGTAAATAAAATTAAAATCTGAGAACAAAAATCGACGAAGCTTTTGAAAATCAAATTTTTCATTTGTTTATATTTTATTATTTTGCTTGAAAATAAATCAAGCTTTCTTTCCTTTCTGTTTCTTTTTGTAAGCTGGAGAATAACAAATGAAGAATTTGCGAGAAGGATTCGAGAAGCTATCTAAAAGCAAGTCAGTCCACTTTTCCTCTGTTTATTTGTATTTAGGCATTTTGTTTGTTTCTTTTCCAAGAAACAATCTCCCCTTTCCGATGGTAATTGAATAAAATTAAGCTTTCATTTGTTTTTCTTTTTTTGAGAATATCATCATTTTACAGTCTTATTCTGTTGATTCATTTGCCAATTGTGTTTCCCAATTTGTCAAATCACTTTCCAGTTTCAGAAACGTCAAGTCGTATGTCAAGTTGGAAAGTCATTTGACAAATTGGGAAGCACAGTTGACAAAAGGGGAAGCCCAAAAGAAAAAGACTGTTTTACTTTTTGAAAAAAAAAAATAACAAATGAACAATTAGTGTATTCCCGTGCGAAGATCTCGAAAGTTCAACTTTCATTTGTTTCTTTGAATATTTCTTTTGCGGCCCAAAAGTTAAAAACTGATTTCCGACTGGAAACCTTTTTAAAAAAAAAGTAAATCTAGCTTCCATTTGTTTCAATGTTTCATTTTCTTCCTTTTGTAAGCGAAAAATAACAGATGGCGTTAAATATAAATATTCTACAGTACTAAAGTCCTTTCCTTCCATTAATTTTGGAACCAAATAACATAGAGAATTCAGACAAAAACCAAATCAAAGTTAAAAAAAATACTAATTCTTGAGATAAAATTACTTTAGAATATCCGCCAGGTGGCGCTGCCCGCACATCTATTAAAACCAGCTACAAATTTATTTTCTGAAATTAAATAAAAAAACAAAAAAAAATGGAAAATAGTTTTTAAATAATAAAATTAAGTTGCGTAATCTCAGTGAATCGTGAGCACAAAGTTTTTTTAACCTTAAAAGAAATAACATGTGTTCTTATGGACTTCAATTCAGGCAACCACACAAAGGACTGTGTTCATTGGGTTGCCTACGCTAAGACTTCTATATTTTTTTTTAAATGTTGATTTGTCATTTTTAAATAAACAAGAATGCCATTAAAATTAAAATTAAATTTATAAATTTTAAAGGTAATTAAATAATCTTCTTCGTTCATACAGATAAGTATTTACAAAAATAAATAAATTAGTAATTTTCCGAGGATTGCAAAATGATTTAAACATTTGAATATTTCTTGAGAAAAAAAAAACTATTTTACTGCCTTTAGTGTAGGCAACCGTACCGAGTCACGAATTCATTGGTTTGCCTATATTAAGGCTCTTCGTTTAAATAAATACTAGGAGTATAATGTATTTTTGGACAAACTGTTATTTTATTATATTTATTTGTTTATAATTTTTAAATGTTTACTAATAACTTTCTCCTTAAATGCAGGTGAAAATTAAAAAAATAAATTAAATTAATTCATTTTCAGTTGACCTTGAGATTTGTCGAGTTTCACTTTAATAAATTTTAATATTAACTAAATAATAATAATAATAATTTTTGCCTTTAATTTTACTTGTAATTTTTAATCTTTTACTTGTGTAAGATGAAATCAGGTCGAGGTCAGTTAGGTTGGATTGACCTTGAGATTTGTTGAGCGTAACTCTTTAATCCACAAATTTTAACATTTCTTTTTCTTTTAATTTTTTTAAGTATTAAAAAAATGTACTTGTCTAGAATTGAGTATAATATGATATAAGTTAGGTCAGTTCAGTTGACATTGAGATTTGTTAAAGTTCATTTTAATCCACGTATAAATTTTAATAGATACGTATGTACATTTATTTTTTCACTTTCAATTTTTTTGAATATTTGTTTTAAATTTTTCACTTCGGTTGAATGTAATTAGGTTGAGTGCAGTTAGATTGGGTTGACTTTGAAAATCTCTTTTCATTTATTTTTTTCACTTTATTTTTTTCTGATTTCTAATTTTTCTTTTTGCTTGGGTTGAATATAATCGAGTTGTTCGGCTGACCTTGACATTGGTCGAAATTCGTTTTACCTAATCATTTTTTTAATGTTTACTTTTAATTTTTTGCTTTAATTGAATACAATTAGTTTGAGTTCAGTTGAATTGGGTTGACCTTGAGATTTGTTAAGCTTGATATATTGTATATATGGGAAATTTTTATCATCCTTTTTTCGAAATATTAGACCGATCATTTTTTAAATAACTATTGAATCCTACTAAAATTTTGTCTATGTCCAGCAATTCCAAATTACAACAATTTTTTAATTTTCTATCTTAAATAAGGGCTATTTTTAGGAACACTAAAAGTTGCTCACCAACATTGTCCTACTAGTTAGGTTGGGTTCAGTTGGATTGTGTGGATATTGAATTTCTTTTTTATTTGTTTGTCTACTAATTTTTTAATTTTTATTTTTTATTGCTTTTTATTTTTTGCTTGGTTAAATAGAGTTGAGTTCAGTTGCCGGATCGAGTTTGGTTGACTTTGAGATTCTTCGAGCTGTCCTTTATTTTTTAATTAACGTAGTTTGACACCCCTCTTGCACCTGCGTCATCGATCATCGACCCTTGCGAGCGTTGCTTACCTTGCTTACCGCCTTCTGCCGGCCCTGAATTTTTTTGACGAAAATTCTAAGAAAACCGAGAAAAGACGAGAAATGCTTTAACAAAAACAGAATGAGAACGCTACAAGAAATAAAGAAATTTGCCCAAGTCTAAGTAAGAATAATGAATCAGATGAATAAAACTTTTTTAAATAAAATTAGCGAATGTTTGGAGAAAATGGGATTCTAAGCTATTGTGCTCGTAGTATAGTTGGACTTTTGTTATTTAGCATTTAAAAGTTTAATAACTGAAGTAAAGGCATATACTTCATTTTATTCATCTAGTCCAATGTTTTAGTCACAGTAAAGAATCAATAGGTAGCAGGGCGAGCGTTCGGAAGGTGCACGCAACTGTGAGAAATATTTTAACGTTATCTCATGCTGAAAGATTAAACACTGTTCTCTCTCGCGCATTATTTTGAACCCATCTTTCAGCTGTCGCTCTTGAAATTGGGCTCGCGATTTCGTGCACATATCGACGCACGGCCGAGTGTTATTGTGGCGTCACCTAATATATTGCTCACCGTGGTTTCAGTGTTTGCAGCAAGTAATGCAATCTCAATGTTCCGATTAAAAAAAATAACACATTTCTTAATACAAAGTCTCACGTTTGCTTTTAATTACATTTATTGTGAAACCATTCAGCGTTGTTTTCTTTTTCTCCCTACTTAAGCAAATCTGATTTTCGCAACGAACACGTTCAGTAAGTACAGTAAATTATGTCGCAAAACGAAATCTACGTAAATCACTTCCTCTGCACGGAAAGTTGTTTTATGACTATGACCCAGGGCCCCCTTCGTTTCGTACAACTCGACGTTCTCTCGTTCGCGTTTTTGTTCCCTTTAAATTATTATGATTGCGCTGTTGGAAAACGTGCCACAAAGTATTTATTACCGTCATGCAATCGTACTTTTGCCTCTGCGTATGTACACATTAGCGACAGGACGTCGGTCGTTCGGTTGTTATTTTCAACCTTTACGCATTTGGCCTTGAGAAGGATTGATGAGGACATTTATAATTTAGTCCATTCAATTCAGTTCTACAAAAATAAAATAGGGATTGAAATCTTTTTTTTTAATAATTAATTAATTTAAAACAGATGTCATCAAACAAGTTGACGAACAATTCATCAAATATGTCAGCGGGTGTGCAGACCTAGTATACGTTAAATTCAGCGAGTTTCTCTTTTTCTCATGGAACTTAACAGCAATAAATTATTAGTATCATCATGCGTATGTGTTTCTTATCCTCTCAAGGACTTCTCCGTCATTATCGATTACTACACCTGTCCAGAATATCGATTTACATTTACACCGCCCGTAACAGGCGGGCTTTTATTATTACAAGTTCCATGACTGGAAAGTAATTTGCATAGGTAGACGCCTTGACCAGCAGCAAAACACGGCGCGTTTAATTTCAATAAATTCCTGGGATACGACGACGGCCGCATAAATTAATTAAGCATTAATAAATAAATTCGAGCACAGGCGAATACAATTATGGACTACTCGCAAGAAGTTCACGATCAAGGAAATAGGTAAATACGTGCTACGCGAGTACGAGTGGTTTTTAGCGATCGCGTTCCTGCAATAAACCGTGAAATTGCAGAGCTCTGTTTCGACGAAGAACCGGTTCAATCAGAGAAACGAGGACTTGTATAATGGTGTGTAAGTGCAAATTTGAACACGAGTTTAACGCCGGACGATTCTGTCCGGATTACTTTCTTGCCAACAAACAAATCAATTCATGCAAGTTTAAAACAAACAAAAAACACATTAGAGCTACAAACCATTCCTCAGAACCATTCCTTATTTATTTGTTATCGCAGTAGGACATGATTTTAAGTTAATAGGTGGGCTGTCATTTGAAATTAGACAAATTTAATTTAATGTCATTATAACGTACGTCAATTTGTGGCAATTCAAGTCAAATTGATTAAGCGGTGTTGTCAATTATGTAAATTTGGATGTGAATATATCAGACCTCGACATGCATAAAAAGTATTGAAAAATTGCCTAATTCGAAGAAACCTTAAAATTCAAAATGAAATGACATTGCTTGTCACGTTCATTGTTAAAATTTAATACAGTGTGTCCCAGATTGAGTAGGCTACCATGAGTAACTTTCTTATTAGCGAAGATAGAGATTTGGTTAAATGGGCAAGGTTTCGCAGATTTATGTGCTAATTCAGACGCCGATGCCGTTGAGAAAATTAGAAAATTTCGAACAGTTCCGATATTATCGCAGAAAAACTGAAAATCGCTATTTTCTTTAATGTAAAATAACTTCATAATTATAAGAATAAGAAATATGAAAAAAAGTTACTAGGTTTGATAAAAAGTCAAAATAAAATTCAAGATGGCGGTTTTCAAGATATTGATAGCAACTTTCTTATTTTAAACGGACGCCATATTGGATTTTTATACGATTAAATAGCATTTTCTTTTCTCGTTTCAACCATGTATAACAACCAATACTTAAATTAAAAGATATTAAAAAAAAATCATATTTTTATTTAAAATCAAGCAAGCGAGGAAAAACAAAAATTGCTTTTACTTATAAGACAAAAATAAAACAAAAGAAAGTTAGAAAAATAAATGCTCAATGTCTGACTATTAACTCTGAAACACAAATGACACCGTTCTGCGACACTCCTGGTTGCACTTTGTAGGGTATTTCGATTAATACTACGAGATGTCTGTACCTCTGTTTCACTTAAGATTTTATGTCATTATGCATTTTTGCGTGTGAAGCGGGCCTTAGTCGTCAATCTTCTTTGGATATTTCTTTCTGTTCTTTATGCTTTCGTTCGATGCGTTTCTCTTTTGCTTTTCTCACCGAATTGACTTCGCATTTTATTGACGCTTTGTACAGTTCATCGTTTTTCATTTGTTATGTGTCCATCTCAGTTCTGATCATTTTATTGCTCTTTCTTTCATTTCTTTTTTGTTTCTGATTTCTTGTTCTTTTAAATTTCATTTTTTGTTCTTTTAAATTTGTTGTTTTTTGATATCCCAAAATGATTTTTGAAATAATAAATTGTCAAACTGTCAAACGAAAAATTTAGGTGGCATGAAGAAACCGAATTAAGATTTAATAACTTTTTATTTTCATTTTCAATTTAACTGATGGGGTTCTGGATATATTTTTGACCAACAATTTTGTGCCAACAATAAAAAGGACTATACGAATTTTGCCCCCTCTAATTTATTAAATGAAAATACTGTAGAAGTAGGGGTGGTAAGGTTTATACAGGATATTCCAGTTACGGCGATTTCTTTCTTAATTCTCTTAAAATTCATTTACAAAGAAAAAGTTTGGAATGTAAATCTTACTAAATTATTTGGAGCGTATTGAGTATATTTTAAAAACGCTTTGTTGTATACACCAAGGGCAGAAGTAATATTTCGAAAACTGTTTGACATACATGTTTTAAATTTGATGTGTGATTTAGAGTCAATAAAATCTGCAATACCATTTATTTCAATTGTTTATATGTTCTTATTTTTGAGATTATTTAATAGTTCGTTTAAATATATGGACGACTACATAAAAATATTTTAGAAACCTAATTAATTTGACGTCCTGAACGCGATGTGATGATAAAAAAACATTACATTTCATTAGAAAAAGTTAGAAATTATTGAAAATCTCAAAAATCTGAGGTGTTTTTTCGATATTGCCATAAAATCGGGCAGGAAAAGTTCCGAAACTACGCCCCTGAAGAAGCGGCTTGTATTTTTTTTACAGCCTGTATGTAGCTTACAATAAGAGTAATTATTATTTTTTTTTAAATTTTGTATTAAAATGTAAGTAAAAGTTTATTTTGAACAAAGTATGTTTTAAAAAAGATGTTTAAAAACAGGTGTTTACAAATTTTAAAAGCATGTTTAGGCTTACAGGCCTACACTTTAAAAGCGTGTTTAGGTTATTTCTTGCATTTTTTTTTGTTGTCGGTAACACTGAATGTAAATTAAAAATTATCATTAACCGGACGAAAACTATTCGTCATCGTTATTTACTTACATACAAAGAAAGTATTTTATTTTTTAATATACACAACATAGAGTTTTCAGTTTTAATCTACCGCCCTTAAAACCCGATTTTAAGAGCTAAAAATATATACTTTTTTAATCCTACGGACTTCCTCCGTATGATATCCGGAAACGAAGAATGAACGCTACAATAAAAGAAGTAAATAAATAAATAACGGTCTGCAATCGAGTTTTAAATTAAATTAAAGCAACAATGACGTAACAATTTTCATTAAATTACGGAGCATTCAGGCGAGATTAAAGCTGCTGAATGATGTTGATCGATAATTATAATTATTATAGATTGCAAGACCGAGGTAAAAATCCTGCGGTCATTCAACACACCGCACTACAAACGTGCTACGACAACAAAAAATATATTATAAAAAATAAGTAGAGACAAGTTCAAAAGAAATCAGATTAAGAAGCAATTTATTCTATTAATAAATTATAAAACCGTTAAGCTTTCAATAACTCAAATGAAATTCAGCAAATGACTAGAGAAAAAATTCTAAAAATAAAATGTTTTCTTTTTTTGAATTTTAAAGAAGTAATAAATTGGTGCGCCAAGAGTAACGGCGGGAAAACTTTTTCTTTTAATTCCATTTCAAACGTATAGTATAAGTAGGTATATAAAAACATGGAAGAATTTCCTTTAATAAATATCTTGGGGTCGAAAATAAATGGCTCTCATAATTATTCCTGCCGACAAGGATAAAAAGCTTTCTGAACTCAGCAAGACTCCTACTTGCATAGAATTATTCGACCGTGTCTGATTCTGTATGCGAATTATTCAGTCCTATAAACCTTATTGATTTTGTTTGCATGAATAAATACTAGTTTAAGAAAATTGCAAGCGACTTACTTCTGTAGTTTTAGAGGTTTTCTGTACGGTTCGTTTCGACGTGGTTAATTAAATAAATTAAAAACAAATAAACGCAATGTCACACTGCGGTCATTATTTATCACGATTTAATTATTATATTAAAAATTCTGTAGAATGCACGAAAGCAAGTGCAAAAGTTTATGTTAAACCGCTAGGTAATATTCTTGCTACGACTATACTATGTTTTTTAATACGGACTTTCAAAACTTAGATTGTATGACAAAACTATTGAATATAATTTTAACTTTATAAAGAAAAATTATTATAAGAAAAGAATTTTTAAACATATAACAAAATATCGAGTTTGATGGGGTTTCCTGAAGTTGACACCTTCAATAAAGCTAAGCAATAAGGGCTTACCAATTTACATTTATTTAGCAATTAGTAATTACTTAAGATCAAGAGAAAACAATTTGTAAAATCGTTGTTTAAAACGGGCTATTTAACACAATTTTTACAATAAACCACTAAATTACTGATAAGTTTTGGATTTCAAGATGGTGTCGGCGCACTGCACCCACTCCTCTGCGTTCTTCCCATCTTTCTTGAGGATGAGCGTCTGGTCGGCGCCCGGATGATCTTTGATTCCAAGATGGCGTCGACTTTCAGATGAAGGTCGACATGCCCTCGCCACAACGTTTAATTTGACTCCCCACACGACGGTTTACGTCGACATAGATGCTTTCCGATATCGCACCGCCGCCATCTTTGATTCCAAGATGGCGGCGGTGCGACGTCGAGTTTTCCTCGTCCGGTCGTTCAATTTGACACCGCACATGACAGGTTTGCTTCCACGCGGACGCTTTCCAACAACGTATCGCCGTCATCTTGAAATTCAAAATGGCGTCGGGGTGAAGGTCGAATTGCCCTCATCCGGATGTTTACTTTGACATCCCACACGACGGGTTCATTTTTCGAAAAAATATATTTATTATTACTCAAATTTTCAATACTTCTCGGTAATCTTGAAATGAGTTTTAAGTTTTCATTTTTTAATTTTTTCGTTTTGTTTTTTTTAGTTTTCGTTACTCGCCAACTTACCCACTTGCTGATTTGCCCTCTCGTCAATTCACCCACCCACTAACTTGCCCACACTTGTCAACTCGCCTACTCGCCTACTCGCAAACTTACCACTCGCCAAATCGCCACTTACCATTATGCCACTCCTCAATTCGCCATTCGCCAAATCACAAACTTCGCACTCGCTAACTAGATACTCCCACAACCGCCAACTCGCCAAGATGAAAAATCGCAAACTCGAAACCTCGCCAATTCGCCAACTCGCAAACTTGGGCAACTCTTGCCAACTCTTCACTCGCCCAAAATCCAACCATAAATACATCCACAAATCCATCCATAAATCCATAATTCATTCCATCCATGAATCCATAATTAACTTCAACCATAAAATCCATTCACAAATCCATTCATAAAGCCACTCATAAATCCAAACATAAATCCCTTCACAAATGCATCCATATATCCATCCACAAATTCGTCCATATATCCATCCATTAATCCACCATAAATCCATCCAAAAATCCATCTATGTTTAAGTGCATCCATAATTCCATCCGTATATTTATGCATATATCCAACCACAAATTCGTCCATAAAACCATCCATTAATCCATCAATAAATCCATCCTTAAATCAATCCATAAATCCAACCACGAAATCATAAATCATCAATTTTCCATCCATAATTCCGTACATAAATCCATCCATAAATTCACCAATACATTCGCCCATAAATCCATCTGGAGCCAAGTATTTTACATTCCACTTTAAAAAAATTAGTTTATTAAGTAATATAACGTGTTTTGTATTAAAATAAAAATTCTAAACACTAAATTCGTAACAATATATTTAAATTTTATTGTACTATTTGAGGTTACTTTATTTCTTTTCGTACAGGATATTTTTTTCCTGTTACAGTGGCGCTTTGTATCTTTTTTGCTTTATTTTTCAATCTTTTACTTTTTCACATTCACACGCAGAGTTTTGTTTTATTTATTTTGTTTTTTTTAATTTGTTTTTCTGGATTTTTATCGCTGCCACTGAATTAATTACTGAATTAATTCTTTGTCTCCGGAAACTGAATTCCTTTCCGCTCGCGAATTTTCTGTCCTTTTTGCCGCCTTGGCGATTACTAAAACAAACAGATATAATCACCGACAATCTCGGTTTTATTTCTTTTTCGCGTCTTGTTTTGTTCCGAAGCAAATTACCATGTCTTCATTCACCTTCTCCATCGTCGACGTTCGTAAAAAAGAAAAACATAACACTCTGAACCCCGTCCCATAAAAACATTCAACAACAAGAATGCGTGACCGGAATAATCTCCTCCGCAAGCGAACGACAATCGGACGTAACCAAAAAAAGCAGAAACATTTGAAAAATTTTAATTTCTTTGACAATCGAAGCGCGGGACGTGCGCGCGCGCGCGTCCAACTCGTGTCTCAACTTCCAGTACACGTGTTTTTAATTAGTAAATTCGGACGCTGAGCTACTTCTGCCTCCGAGTGTACATTACAACAACCTGGCAAGAATGTTTTAATATCCTGAGAGCCGAGAGATCGCTGCACGAGACGGCCTTTGCTTGAAAATTACCGTAGAATAAAATTGCATGGGAGCTTCCTTTGTTACCCGCCTGTATTATGAACCCTTTTTTTTCTAAATCCACGCAGAGTTTTGCTCGGTAAACGCACTCGGTTAATTTAAAGCGTGTAATTGGTTTATCTTTTTTTTTTCTTTGTTTGCTTCATACTTAAACATTTGCGTGCGGTAAAACTCGCAGTGAATGTGGAAATATGAAAAGGAAAAAAAGCGAAGGTATTTAATTGCTTTTATAAAAAGCGACGACGTTTAATAAATTGAATTGCTTTCACTGTAAACGGAATCGGGAATTGAGCGTCATTTTCCTCATTCTACCATCCACAGGAAAAAATTATTGATTTATTTTCTTTTGTGGACCTCGATAATAAAACCAGTTCACCTGAACATTAACTCGATACTTAATTATACCGTGAGATCAAAGGAATTTAAAGTAGTGTTACCGAATTAAAGTTGGCAACACTGAAGGACAAGCATGAAATTAATTAATTTTGAGGTTAGATTTGCCTTACAAAAAATAGGCTTGTGTTGGTTCTCGCATGGACACTCCTAGAACCGAAAAGCACATGACATTTCTGGACGAAAACTAAAACATGCCTAATGACCTCATGGCTGCTTATTAGCAACCTGCAAGTTCCTTTTTTTCAGTGGTGACGTTTCCATTTGACGTTTCAAAATACTTACAATACTGAGAGAATCGGAACTGTGTTGCCAATTTACAAAATTTTGAACTTTGAATTTTTTTTTAGAGAAAAGATCGTTAAGAAAATTAACCAAACAGGCCAAAAAACGTTTTTTTTTTTTTATGTGCGCATACTCCTGACGGTTCTAGGACGGCTCTGGACTGTCCTAACGAAAACTAAAACAAACCTAATAACAAACAAAATGATTGCTTAGTTAACCAGCAAATTATTTTTTTTATTAGTTCAAAGTATTTATAAACTGGGGACCAGCACAGTATTGCCAACTCACTAAGTTTTAAAGTTTTTTACAGAAAAAATCGCATTTTGTCGTATGATTACTAAAAACAGGAAAGATTATTACTTATTACTAATACAGAAGTAACGTTTTGGTTAGATCTTTCAAAATTTATTTTCGCACAGGGCCCGATCGTCATTTGTTCTGACCCCGATTATCATTGATTCTTTTCGGTTTAAAATGTTTCTTGCAATCGTCGTTATTTGTTTGAGATTCGCGCTTCAATTTTCCATTTTCTTTTTCAAATATTTCTGTCACTTTCAGAATTATTTTTTCGATGTTGCTGTGTTGTTGCTTGAAAAAAGGCCTAACGGCAATTTTCAATTAATCAATTTTCTTTTCTTTTATCGTTTTTATTTTCTATTTTCTGTAACTGTTTGTAAAAAATTATGATCGCCATTTGTTTTTCCTTTTCTTTAATTTTTTTCTTCTCATATAGTTAATAAAGTTGTCGTATTTTATTTTGTTTGTACCATCTTTATTTTTTGGAGTTAAACCAAACAAAAATTGCTGTATTCCCTCTCTCTTTCGCGAACTTGAATTAATTGCTCTTCTCACGTGTCAAAACCTTTTTAACTCTAAATTTTGTGTTCAATTGTTAATCGTTTTTCCGAAATTACTGTTTCACGATCAACAAAAATGTTTTTTTTGGAACCTTTTTTCTGCGCCAAATACCACGATTGTCACTTGTTATTCTTTTTCCTTTCCTTTCACGATCATTAAAAGCGCTTTTAATTTTTTTGTTTTTTTTTCCTGCCAAATTCCACGATTGTCATTTGTGATTCTTTTTCCTTTCCTTTCACGGTCATTAAAAGCGTTTTTAATTTTTTGTTGGAATCTCTTTTCCGTGCCAAATACGGCGATTGTCATTTGTTATTCCTTTTCTGTTCTTTTCACGATCATTGAAAACGTTATTAATTTTTTGTTGAAACCTTTCTTCTGCACCAAATGCCCCGATTGTCATTTGTTACTTCTTTTCCTTTCCTGCATCTGCGAATTTCACTTTCTTTTAACTTTTTATTTGGTTTAATTAATTGTTAATCGTTTTTACCGATAGTAAATAGCGATGGTTTCTTCAGAAATGTTGTTTCACGAACATCAAAAACGTTTTTCTTTTTTAGAATTTTTTTCTGTGCCAAATACCGCGATTGTCATGGTTTTATCTTTTCATTTGCAAATTTCACTTTTTCTTAAGTTTTTATTTTGCCTTGAATTGTTAATCGTTTTTCCGAAATTAAAGTTATGGGTTCTTTAGAAATTTCATTTCACGAGTTTCTTTTTTGGAACCTTTTTTCCGCGCCATTTCATTTCCCCGATTTCATTTGTTTTTCCTTTTCCTTTAACTTATTAATTTCACTTTTTCTTATTAACTTATTATTTTTAGTGGTGAAAAGATAAAACAGCAACATCCTACGATCGCTTTTTGACGTAACATTGCAGTAGGATAGACAAATTGAAGCGGGTTTGCAACAAATTTTTTTATTATTTTTAGTCAACAAATTTTATGCTATAAATAAAAATCCTAATAAGTGTGACAGCTGCTGAAATTTAAGATAAAAAAGTGTTATCAACTGCAAATGTAATTACAATCATAAATTACTCGTTCTCGCGGTAGAATGAAATGCACAGACATGTTTTTCATTTTCGTTTAACAGAACCATTGTCCATGTCTAGTGAATTGACAATACTTATTTCAGAAATTACTGTAATTCATCAAATATGTACAAAGTGTCCCAAACTTCCCGAAGGTTGCGAAAATGAAGTTACAAACCTGTTAGTTTTTAAACGGAACACTATATATTTTATTGCAGTTTACGTTATTTCTTTTATTTCGTTAGCCCTTGAAGAGCTGATCACAATATTAAAACATTATGTTTACTTACTTTTAGTGTACAACGTAGACATTCCTAAGAAACACTCTGTAGTTATGTGGCTAATTTTAAATTATAATAGTATTTAATCGATATATAAATTATTGCACAAATAAATTTGAAATGTATTACAGCCCTTAGATTTTGTTCACATCCTACCGGCCCACTCTGTATTCGCAACCATTTCTCATTGAAATTTCCAACAATTTCCAACGATTTTAGTCTCAGAATATGAAACGCTCAAATCCAAATGTATTTTCTTAATTAGTGCATTTTAAACATTTCGAAATTAATTAATGAAACAATAATTGAACAAATTGTGTTAAGGTTTAACAGAATTGTTAATTAATTTTGACCATTTCGAAGTAGTAATTACGTTTTCGAATTTTCATCAGTATAAATATGAGTTTAAACTTAATGAAACACGACAGATGACGTTTTACTAGTTAATCCAACATGTAAATTGATTGAATATTTACAGCTGATAGATGGCACTACATTTTCATATTTTCTGATTCAATTCAATTCATCATCATCGATTTAGTACTAATAAAAACACAGTAGATATCGTTTAGAAAGGTACAATCAATTATTTCAATTTTTTTTTCGAACACAAGCTAAAAAAACAATTTTTATGATTAGACAGGTGGAACCTTTAAGCAATAGGTGGCGCTGCATTAAACCATAGGCGTTTTCTCGCTCGGAACATAACCCAAGAAGAAATGTGAGAGAGAAAACTTACAGACCTAGTGTGTGCAACGGTGAGAAAAATATAGTAACCAGTGGCGCTCCGAGCGAATTTCCGAAAAGGCCTCATATATTAGACAAATTGATTTTTCAAAAGCACATCATGAAAATAATAGTTTGAATAAACAATCAGAATAAAAGCAAGAAAAGAAAAATAAATTTCGTAATGTCTGTTGTTACTTAAACACTAACGTCGCTTGCGTAATATCTTCAACTCTTCTTCAGGCGAAAAATTACATTCGCAAGAAGTACTTTCCTCAACCATTGATGCTTCGGTTCTTTATTGACTGACGATAGGTATACATAAACCTTATTAAGAGCTATTTACATTCATCAGTTCACACCACGCTTAATAGTCTCGTGTAGTTTACGTCTTCCACTTGTTAAACGGTCATTTAAACAAGCTGTTTCATAAAACAAAGAGTCGGGTCATTGTTTCTCGGAATTACCTTGACATAATTAATTAGCAAGTGCTCTTAATGCACGATTTACATCGCGGCCTTGTTTTTTTGTTCTTTCTTTTTCTTTTTTCTCTCCCTCTCGAACAAAAGAACTTTTACACTTTTCATAATACTGCAGTTACCTGCAACTTATAGCCGATTTTCCATTTTTCAGATTTAAAATTATCCATCCAAGTTTCTATCGCCTCCGGAAAAGGAAATTTTAACCGCCTCTGCCAAAACAAGAAAACTTTTTTTTAAACATTTATTTATTTTGTACATTTTTTTAACATCTTTTCTATAAAAAAAAGATAACAGTCTTATTCAAAATTAAAAAATAACAGTCATACTCAAAATTAAATTGAAAAAAAAACTGTCATAAAATGAAATAATAGGAATGACAATAATTTACAATACAATAAAATTAAATCATCCAAACCTGAGATACAGACTTATGAGATTCAGAATGTCTCTGTTTTTAAATTTGAACACTGATTACGGACTAAAGTCTCCAAAATTTTAAGTTACCTATTGTAAAGTAATTGATTTAAACACCAAAAAAATACACAATTAAATCAATTCTTATTTGGGATGATTATCCACCATCCATTATGCAGTAACAATAAAAAAATTAACTGATAAGGAAATGAATTTTTTTTAAATCACAACACAACAGAATATTAATTATTTTAAAATAAATCTATGTCCACCGTCAAAAGCAAAAAGTTCTTCAAAGTATTTTAGCTCGAACCCCTCAAATGCTTTGCAAATTGCAACAAAGAAATTTTAAAAATGATTTGGTAGAGGTATCGCAACTTGAGAAGCCTGTGGGCGGAGCTTACTTGCTTATATTGCACAGGTCACGTGAGAAGTTCTAATCAAGCCACAAGATCTCTACATAACTATTTTTTTTTCATTCTTTTGTCGATTGATTGGGATTTTCTTATTAGTTCCTTAAAACCTAGTTTCAGTTCATTAAATTTAGGTTGGGCCTTTTATATTATTTACTTACTGTTTATTAATTTCATTTTTCAGTTGATCTTTACATCATCGTGCAAACCAAAAACAAAAGGCGAATCGCAAGAGTGTAACAACAAATAATCAATCTAATGAAAAAGACAATCGGTGTCCTTTCTCATTTGCATTTGCCGTTTGCTTTTTCATAAGTCTTATCTTTATTTTCATCAATCTTGTGTTAATCGTATTTTGTTTTGCTTTTTGTTTAATTTCATTGACCCCTCGGTAACGTAAACGAAAAACAAAAAGCGAAACAAAAATTAATCAACCATACAAAACAAAAGACAATCGCTGTCATTTTATAAACCTTTCGATTGTCATTTAATTTTATCGATCCGTTGTCATTTTCTTTGTCGGCCCTCTTTTGTCGTGATGTATATCTTTTGTTTTATTCCAACGTTCGTCATTTTTTTTTCCTTGTTTGCGTTTGACGCTTTTTTTAGATAAATATTTCGTCTTTGTTTAACTTCATTGATCGTCTTTTGTTTTATTTTGTTGATTACTTTTAGTTTCATTTTACTGTACTTCACTTTGTGTCTTTTGTTTCTTTTGATTTTTATTTAGCTTGATCGATTTTCTTTTCTTGGCATTTATTGACTGTTTTTTCGATCCGTGTCGTTTTATTGCCATTTTTTGACTTTTATTTCAATTTTATTGTTTTGATTTTCATTTTCTTTGTCGGTCCCCTTTTGTTTTACTGCGTGTATTTTGTTTCATTTCAACGTTCGCCGTAGTTTTCCTCATTTCCATTTCCCGCTTTCTAAAATGTATATTTTGATTTTGTTTAAAATTTATTGATCGTCTTTTCTTTTATTTTATTTTGTGTTTTGTTTTGTTTTCCGATTCTTTTGATTTTTATTTAACTTGATCGATTTTCTTTCGCCTTTTTGTATTTATTAACCGTCTTTTTTTCTTGTTTTGTCGTTCCGTCACTTGTTTTACTTTGTTTTATTGTTCATCTTTCTTTTTCGTTTGCATTTCATCTGATTTTACTATATTCGTTTTGTTTTGTTAATTATGTAATTTTCTGTTTCGTTGTTTTCGTCTTTCGTTATCACTTTCTCGTTTAAATTTTTTATTTTTACTGTTCCTATTTTTGTTTATTTATTGATCGTCTTTTGTTGCTTCATTTTATTGATTTTTTAGCATTTCTTTTGTCTCGTTCACTTTTAGTTTTTCGCTTGCGCCACCCTTCCCATTCATAATTTTTGTTATTTGTTTTTAATCTGTAACCGGACAGAATATAAATGCTTCTCTATTTATATTCTGTCCGATTGTAGATTAAAAACTTACAATTTTCATGGGACAAGAACCAAATGCTGTTATTTGTAATATTTAATTTCCTTGTTCTGTTATTGAATTTTGTTAAATTTTATTGTTCGGCTCTTGCTTTATTTTATACATAGTTCGTCTCTTGTTTTATTTTGTTGCCCGTCTTTATTTGCGTTAAATTTGTTTTTAAACTAATTTTATTGTTCCTCTTTTCCTATTATTTGGCGATATGATGAATTTGCCCCAAATTTACCCAATTTTTGGGTAAATATCCAGGTGTTTACCCATTATTTTATTTACCGGGTATATTGCCATCAGACGGTACAACTGAAGTAACTTTCGGTCGTTAACAGCTTGACATTGACAGCTGTCACATGCGTCAGCATTATAGAAAAGTTCGTGTCATTAGACATATCAAATTTAAATTAAGGCTGCGGTAACTGAACGGTATGACTCGTCAGACTAAACCACTTGATCGCTTTTCTCAATGGTTCATTGGTCAGGTGGTTTGGTCTTTTCGTTGACTTGAAGATTCCGTGCAGGTTGATCATTCATCAACTTAAAAAGCTGTGTATAACATACAATGTTGTCGCCAGTTGTCGCTGTTGATGTTAGTCAAATGCGTCAAATGAACCAACTATCGCCCGTTTTGCTGTGTTGCAAATAGTCCAATAAACAATGAATAAGACGATATACGATTGTTTCCAAGACCATCTAGAGATATGTATTTTGTTTTGTAAATCGTGTATTCTGCGCGTATTTTATAAAATAAATTTTATTTTCAATCAAACTGGCTGGGAGCAAACCGCTTGGGGTATACTACACAGGAATGAGAAGGGAATTACTGTCCTACATAAAACGCGAATTGGTTTTCCCTCGAACAATAAACACCCCCCTCGAGTGAACCACGATAAATTTTATAAAATCCGTCGCAAAACGTAATCAATTTCGACGTGCGCCGTAATTATTAAAACAGACTGAATAAACCGAATCAAATTTCCATCGAATCGATTTCCCCGTGGAAATCCGATAATCTCGTGTCCTCGTCGCACGTTGTCATACCAACCAACCGGCGGCGGCGGCGACCGTTTCGAATAATTGCACTCACTCTACTTTCCTGAAGTACGTAAATTTCAGTGAATGCAACCGGGGGCTATTGACACAAGCGATAAATCTAAGCGTGCAATTACTTCGATCGCAATGATCAAGCTCTCGGTGAGCCTTTAATAACAATTTGCTGTGGTGCGGTTGGTTCAGTTCTGAATGGTTATAAACCTGGCTGCATCGGCATGACGTGTTCTGGATTTAAAATTACGTCGGGCAGCGTTCATTAGCATCAAAGTAACTGAAGATATAAATAATTTTAATGGCGATTATTATATTAAGTGGAGATATTTCCTGCGCTAATAAAATAAGATGCAGAAATTTCTTGCGGTAAAAGAAAATGACCGGAAAATGCATTTTGTTAGGTAGAGTGGTCGGAATATGACGAGGACTTGTCACGTAACGCATGCTCTTTAATCTCATGACTTTTCTTGAAAAGTTACATCTCTACAGATAAGCTCTGCTAATTGGTGTTTCTCACATTCCGACTACTCTGTCAAAAAAAATAATAATAATTAAACATTTTCCTTGTGTAGGATTTTATATCAAATCTTTCATGGTATTACGCCGGCCTAGCTATTTAATAATTTTGTGGTAGTCAAGGATGTCCGCCAAGTATAAAAGTCGAGTTCTTCTTTACCAACTAAACCAGTGGTTCCCAAACTTTTTTACACAGCAACGCCTTACAAGAAAATAAAAATGTCCATCGACCCCCCCCCCCCTTCAAATTTAATTATTGTTTTATTTTGTTCTAATTTTGTGATAAGTCGGGGATGTTCGCCAAGCAGGAAAGTCGAGTTCTTCTTTACCAACAAAACCTGTATACCAGTGGTTCCCAAACTTTTTTACACATCGACCCCTTCCAAGAAAATAAAAATGTCCATCGACTCCCCCTTCAGATTTAATTATTGTCTTATTTTGTTCTAATTTTGTGAGAAGTCGGAAGATGTTCGCCAAACAGAAAAGTCGAGTTCTTCTTTGCCAACAAAACCTGTAAACCAGTGGTTCCCAAACTTTTTTACGCATCGACCCCTTACAAGAAAACAAAAATGTCCATCGACCCCTCCTTGAAGTTTAATTATTGTTTTATTTTGTTCTAATTTTGTGATAAGTCGAGGATGTTCGCCAAGCAGAAAAGTCGAGTTCTTCTTTACCAACAAAACCTGTAAACCAGAAGTTTCCAAACTTTTTTACACCCCTTACAAGAAAATAAAAATGTCTATCGACCACCTTCAAATTTAATTATTGTTTTTAAGACAGTAGCTGTAAATATACTAGAAATGTTAAATTTTGTTGAATTGTAACAATCTGTCATTCTATTTGACTTTATTTTATTATTTTTTTGTTATTATCAACCGATCGTCTTTTTATTAGTTAGGTTTTCCATGATATTTGCGGTAAGTAGAATCAATAATTATGAAGAAACATCTTCTAACGCAATTTGTATTTATTCATTTTCTTTTTTCTAGACCGGTTTCGCACTTATGGCATCGTCAGTAGCAAAAATGTTATATAGTCTTCAAGTTAAAGAAATATGGATGTTCAATACAATAATATTTAACAGTAATAATGAAACTTACGTTATCCTCTAGTATAAATGTTATAAATATTCTGCACAAATGAAGTAAATGACGAAAGTTTTCTTTGAAAATAAATAAACATTGAAACAATTAAAAAAATAACTATTAATTGCGGTAAAAGAGTTTTCTTTATAATTATCGATCATCTTTTTAATTTTCTTGATTCGGCCTTATTTCATATCTGAATTACCTTTTGTTCAAACATTCGGTTAAAAATTCGTCAATGTTCTTGATTCGATGTAAGTTATGCTAGTTTTACAGAATATTTATTATCATCATCATCAATCGTCTTTTTTCATTCCTTATTTGACTTTGTTTATTTTAGTTTTTAACAGAATCAATTGATCGACTTTTGTTTTTTACTTTTAAACGATTTTCTTTGTTTAGTTTTTATTTTTTAACTATCAAGTTATCATATTTTGTTTTTGTTTTTCTGTTGTTTGATTTTATTTGACATTTTGATTACCTATTGGTTTTCGTTTTTTTTACTCTATATGGTTTTATTTTACACTTAAATCCCGCCGATAGTTCGCCCTGCCTATTTTCTCTTTTATTCGAATAGATTTTAGATCTTTCTTTTCTTGAATGATTATTTGATTTCTTTAATTATTAATTGATAGCCCTTTCAACTAGCATTTACGGAAAAAGTTCTTGGAAGTGTTGGCAACACTACACATAACCTCAAACTTCATTATATGTACCTTGGGCGAAATTTTGCCTACATTTTTGACATGTTTGGCGTTGAAAAATCTCATTTGGCGCCTGGCGCCTGATTCAGGCTACAAGACTTACTTCGATTATCGTTTTCCTAAAGTTTTTTTACTCATTTAGTATTTTTTCTTTCTCTTTTGCTTTTCTGTTCTAAGGAATTTATAAGTAGAAAGTTTTTTTAATCTCAAACCGGACAGAAAAATGAAGGGAAACACACTCAACGTTTCGCTATAGATTTATAGCTATAAATCTATAGCGAAACGTTGAGTAAGTAGAAAGTTTTTTTAATCTCAAACCGGACAGAAAAATGAAGGGAAACACACTCAACGTTTCGCTATAGATTTATAGCTATAAATCTATAGCGAAACGTTGAGTGTGTTTGCCTTCATTTTTCTGTCCGGATTGAGATTAAAAAAACTTTCTACTTACTATTTTCATCGGACAAGAACAAACTTCAATTAAGGAATTTATGTTTTGCATTTTATTCACAATTCGTTTGTTTTGTCCTTTTGTTTCCTGCCAGTGTCTTGACTTGCAAAAGTTTCGGCCGGAGGATCATCTTCTTTTAAATTTATTTTCCTTTTGTCATTCTAGTAATTAATAAAATAAAAAATAACTGATTCAGACATAAAGTTGAATCAGAATATTAAAAAAAAACGGTCGATAATTATTATGAAAAGTCTTCTACTGCACTTAATACTTATTTTTTTAAAGCCCGGTATTATAAACGCAAGTTAAATTTACTCTTCTGTTTAATGCCTTAGTAACCATTGTTTTTACAATTGTTACTAAGACATTAAACTGCATAGTAAATTTATTTTACGTTTATAATACCGAACCTAATTGTTTCAATATTTATTTACAAAAAAAAACTTTTGTCATTTATATTCTGTTTCTCTCTTTTTAATCGAACCGGTTTTCGCATTTTGTGAACTAATTTTTACAGTGTTCTTTTACTTATTTTTATCAAAAATTGATTTTTCGCATCTTGTTGACTGATTTTTTTTACAGTCGTCACGAACAAAAGAGGACAAACAAACAAAATTGTAATACGAAGCGTATGGTAAATGAAAAACAAAAGAAAATCGACAATTTTCTGACGGAATGTGAAAATAATTTTAACAAATAAACACCAACTTGTACAGAAGTAAAAACTGTCTGGAGCGTAACGCTTTGCAAGATAATAAAATTCCACAAAAGGAAAAAAAGAAAACAATCAAAATTAACACAAAAAATAAAGCGAGTAATGAAAAACAAATGAAAATGTATAAAAATTTAATAAAAAGAAAATTCCATAATTGATCCGAATAAAAGTAACAAAAGAAAATCGATCAAAAAAAACTATCATGTATTTTTTGTTGCATTCATGTGCAGTGTGAGTGCGTAAAATTAAATTAATTATAATTAAATGACATTTGTAATTCTCCCTACTTGTAACGGCCCCAAGAACATTCGGAAGAATAAAAAGGTCCTGCATTCGGGCGTATCTCCTCGTCGATGCTATATTCGAAAGTATACCCCGCGATTAAACGGATTCTGTTCCAAGGAACAAAGAAAGCGTATGTAACCGCGGGCCCACACTTAATAATCCCCATACATACCTTAGATTTTACGAATCGTTTAAATCCGTTAGCAAGGATGCTTACAAATCACCTCAGCAGACACGTAGAGCTTCATTTCTTCTAGTTTTACACAAATTAACGAAACACGTGTGTAAACTTTACTCAATACGATAATTAACATTCGGTGCACTCACATGTGCCGAAATAACTGAGTAAAAGGCGGCATTCAATAATCAAATAACAAAGTTAAACGATAAATTGCGTTTTGTGGTCCGAAATTGGTTTTATTGCGTCCTGTTGTCAAACACCTGTTTGTTTCGTTTAACTCAGACGTCGTAACGACCTCTTGTGGCGATTCGCTGAGATGGCGTTGAGTCGCGTGGAACGATGATCTTCTAATAGGACGCTATAAGGCGTCGCCCCTCAAATGACGTCGAGACAGATGAAGAGCAAACAGAAAAATATTGTCGAAACATAAAAGATTCCAGGGACGAACTAAATAAACGAATTTCTCTGTGGGAACAAAGAAATCTAATATGAGCATGGGTCGTTGAAATGGCGTCACAAAAATACCTGACTTTTTAACGCAGGAACGGAAGATCCGCTTGGAATAAGCTGCTTACAACAACTCCACAAGTTCATGAAGCAGAAATAATACCAGTTATCACTGTAGCTGATTCGAATTTTGCATAATAAATTATAACAATTTACGGAAGTATGTATACGTGTCTGTACCTCGTGCTGGTGTAATGTCGAATGGCGATAGAGCAAGAGGCCGGAAATAAATCCTCTCACGAACACAATTTCGGCCAATCAGATTACAGTTACAGATATCGTGTCTTCCTAATAAGAACGTAATAAAACGCCTGAACCTGAAACCGGAAACGAACAGTGTGGCCAACGGTCAACAACTAAAACGTACCACGTATGAATATTTAAAAGAACCAGGAAATTAAACTGTACCAATCAGACATGTATATTTAGGAGAACGAGGAAATTAAACTGTAACAATCAGGTCGATAGTTCCTTCAGGATAATTATCTTTATTTTGTTCACCTGATGTAGTACATTTAATTGCAAAATTTTAAAACTTTTTGAAGAAGTCTTTTTCGAATTCTGAAGTCTTATTTTGGTAACTTTAAGTAACCACTAGCACAAATAAGTATCAATTTTTGATTGCGGTAGTCGTCATTTGTTTTTCTTGTTTTCTTTAGGAGTTTTATTTTTTTTGTAATTTCATATTGATAACCAAAAATATACGTTATCATCGTATAAAAAGGGTACTGAAAATTGTTTACCCGGGATGCCGAAAACCCTAGATCCGGCTCTGCTATGAACCCAAAGCTGCGTTCGGGAGCACGTTCATAAAGTAACACAGAGTTAACTCTATTACCTTTAAACCGTTCATAAACGCCGGAGTTAAAAGAGTAAAAACCTATCCACAGCGTGCGTATAGGAGCACGTTCAGAAACTGAGAAGAACACGCTCTGGATAATATTCTTTCTCTCTCGTGCAAGTGATTTTGTACATTTTGCTTTTCATTTTAAACGCAAGAAGTGCTCTCCCGTTACAATTTTTGAACGCACCCCAGTGAATTCAAAATTACTCTACTCGAACTCTATTCAAAGTAAATTTTCTGAACTCAGCTGTAGAAGCTTAGCTTGAAAAGAGTTAGAGTAATTTTAACTTCACAGTTTGCACGGTATGAATATGTTTCACTCTTTTAACTCTCACATTTATGAAAATAAACGATGTGTTAACTATATTTAAGGCCGGTTTCATAATCGAACTAAAGGAGATTTTTTAATTAAAGTCACAGTGGGACGTCAAAAAATAATGTAAAAACATTTATTTACACATCAGAATGTGACTTTTGTTTTAAAGTCTCTAAACTCTGTGTACTTTATGAACGCAACCCCGTGGTGGGTATCTGTTTCTAGAGAGAGCATTTCAAAATTCATCCTCAAATGATAAATTTAATTAATCCTCTAAAAGTCTGTTAGAAAGCAGCATGCTTTCCTTTGTATGTACGAAGATCCCCTTGTCTTTGCTTACTAAGCGCATTGTCCGTGTAAATAAAAGGTGTCCTATCGACCGGTGGGGCTATTGATACCCTTCACTCTGAACAAGCAGGGGGTGCATCCCATACGAGGGGTAGGTAGATGATTCATCGTTCTCATTATGAGAAAAAAAAATGCTTCGGCGTGACAGCTTGAATGAAACAGAATGCGCAGTTCACTTTTGCATGAAAACGTGCATATTTCACTATGCACATACAATCTTTACATACTCCCGCGTGTTCTTGAAGTAAACCAATAAATTACGCTTTCTAAACATATTTTTTTACCTGATTATATGTAGATAGACGCGGGTATTAGTATTACTAGAATTACATTATCTATACTTCAAGTTTATTTTTTTAATTTATTTAAACATTTAACATTTAACGCGTAACAATTTATAAACGGACAACAACACAAATTGTTGCTTGGATACGGTCATAAATAAAAAAAAAAATGACAACAAGCGTGATTTTTGTTGTTTACGACTTACTGCGCGGACTGTACATCTCTATACAACACACACAAGTGCAATGACTCGGAGGCATTTAAACCGCACATTTTGTAAATCGAAGGCGCAACTTGGGGTGGTAAAAATAAATTTCGAGCGCGTGCTTACCTCGTCCTGATGAAAATATCCGTTTTCCGGCGCACTTTTATTTTAGAAACACCGCGAAACACGAAACGCACTCTCGTCCGTTTCACTCGGCGGCCATTTTCGAGCGCTCGCGTTCGGGCGTCTGCGGACTCGCTTCTGGTCCGGTCATCGGACATCGGACTGACTGCGGGAAAATGAAATATTGAAAAGTTAACGTCTGAAAGGAAAATAGACACACAAAAGATCGTTTGTTTTGTACATTTTGCGTAAAAAGAAAGGTAGGATATCTGCCGTTTTCATTTTTCAGGTATTTTACTCGGATTTCAAATATTCGCTATATGTTTGTGTATTAATAAAGTGACAAATCCGGTGCTTAATCCCCAAATTACACTGTCATTTCTGTGGTCTCTTTAGGCATGAAGGAAGGAACAAATTAAATTATTTCCTCAATCCTGGTATATATCGGGCGTTAATTTTTGCGAGCGACATCTGCCGTCCTATTTTTATCACTTCTGAACAAATTTCCTTACAGGCCGCTACTTTATCGACAGCCTAATGATAATGTGGTCTCCGGGTCTCCCCAGGAACGGCTAAATATAGCTTCGCGTGCCGGGTTCGGATCTCAGCTAGGTTCTTGACTCGAATTTTTCACTGCAATTCTTGAAGGAAACAAACATTCTTCTCCACACAAATTTTAAAAAGAGGCATTTATCAAGAGTACTAGATACTTTCCTATGCTTAAAAAAATTAATTAATTAGTTCACTAAGGCCGGTATTCATAAACCAAACTTACACTATGCGTCCGCTTAAAATTCGCTATATTTCATAAACTGAGCATATTTCTCACATTTTTTGCGCATAATCAGTGAGGGTTTATGTAAATTTTGTGAATTACTTTCCTACAATGTGGAAAATACATACCGTTTATGAAATATAACGAATTATGTGTCGTTCGGATTACGATGAACTCTATCGTAATCCGAACGACTCGCTCGATTTTAAAACGGTAAATCCAATAATAGCTAGGGTTGCGAGTTTGGGCTACGATCTAGACATAATTGGCGTTTAAAAATCTTATTTGACGCCTGGCGCCTGATTTGTGCTACCTTTTTGTTGTCTTCAATACCAATTCAAACCCAATAACAATAATAAGTTCGAGAAACTCTCTCGAACTACTCTTCTGCCGATGAAGCCGCAATTAGGGCCGAAATAGCGCTATACAGAGATGTTTGAAGGCCCCATTGCAATCTGAGTTGACTTGCTACAAGCTTTATAACCGTAGAGGTTCACAAAAATGTATACTTCCCTTGTAACGCACATCGTCTTGACATTATTTATTACTAAAAATAGCAATTAAATTCATTCACAATTTATTAATTTAACTCTAATCCTCCAAGACTGAAAATCTTTAAAGTATTGGCGAGAGATTCAAAATAAATTCTCAGTCAACTGAGTCATATAAAACTTAATTTATAACAGTCTCTTAAATATTTAATTCATTTTTTTTTCACTGCCAAATCGACAATACTGTAGAGCCAGAAATTGTGTCTTTATTCGTTGAGGAGCATCGAAATGCATTCTCCACAGTTGATTTTCGTTTCATTCCCCCTTTCGTCTTCACTTGAAATCGTGGAGGGGGTAATAACCGTTTCCGGAGAACTGGAGAAGTCCAGCGCCATCTGTTGTAACGTCGGGGAACTTTTTCTACCCAAACCACTTAACAACTCGTTTTATTTCTTGCATTTTTTTTACTTTCAAGTTGATTTTCTTACACTTTACTGCCTATTCACTGAATATTTATTGTTTATTTACTCCTGGTCGGTTATAGAAAATAAAAAATCCGAAAGAAAACTCAAATGCTAAATATGTATTTGAAAAATCAATAAGAAATCAGAATGTATTATTCATGCGTCGTCATAGGATTCCTTTAGAATGAATTACATTCCAAGCGTTTCTTTAAAACTTGAAAACAAGGCACAGGACAAAAATGGGAAAACTATAAACTACTGCAGGACATGCAACATGCTTTGCACTTTGAACCAAAGAATGTATAAACAAACTTGATTTTTTATTGTCAACGAAAATGCTTCTTTGTAAACGTATTGACGTTTTTATTTCTAAACATTCATCATGTGAGTACGTATTAAAAACTCTAAAAATTTATTCAAATATACATTTTATACTTACAATTAAGGAGAAAACACAGCAAAAGGAATTAGGTTGTGCAACTTATGACTAACTTAATTACTGGAATATTAGATAGATAGCTTAAAAAAATAAATTAATCAATCGAACACTTAAATCTCCATGAGTTTCTGCGCGTAAAAGATAATCAAAGGCAGAATCAACAGGGCGCCCCTGGAGAAAATTAAATTCCCGGAGCACGGCGAATAAAATTCATCGAGCAACCCGTGCAGGAATTCTTTCTGCGGGGTAATGTTGATGTCCTCGCAGACACTGTCCAAGAAGTCTTGAGTGCACGTTTTAAATATTTTTGCGTTTCTAAAAATTAATTCAGTGATTAATCACTTAAACAAATTATAAGGTCATTCCTAATTTGTCAAAAAATAATTTTCCAAGAAAGTCATTTATAGCGTTTTCGATTGGGGTGCACTATGTGCACTCAGTGTATCTTTATCTCGTTTTATTCCATGAGGCTAAAACGAGATGGAGCTACACTCAGTGCACATAGTGCACTCCAATCGAAAACGCTATTAGATAAATTGGGAAACATAACTGACAAAACGGGAAAGTCAAAAGAAAAAGGCTCTTACCCGCACAGCATCGATCTCTCATAAATCACCTCCCCATCCCTCACGGGGTAATCTTTGGTTTCATCCAGACACCTGCTGTATTCCATCCCTTCCTTATGAAGGAAGCACATGATAGCGAAGCTAGCCTGAAATTCTAAGGGAAGCACACATAGATTTTTTTTAAGACATCGTGAGGGGACGTACCACAAAACTCTTTTCCGCCATCTTTATTAATGTAATTGAACATGGACGTGATCGATCTTTCAGCAAGCTTAGGCAGATACTGATACTCAGGTATGCAGAGGTAAAAATTCATGATTAGGTCTTTGGAGACGGCCTCCAGGTGTTTTATTCTATCCGTGCAGTTTGCGAAGGGGATGTCTTCAATTAGGGTGTGCAAGAAGTACTGGTAGGAATCCTGAAAGTCACATTAAAAATTAATAAATCAAATGCAAGCTCAGTAAGGGGGGCAAGGCTTACGGAAACTAATTCTTGCCCCACGTGGATGTTGAGCACGTTTTTGTTGCATTTTTCTAGGGGTTTGCTTTGCTTGTCTCGCTGTTGTCTTCTTATGAGAAGTCTCTCCGTCGATACTTCGTTTAATTCTGCCAAAAAAAAAGCCATCATAATCAAAATTAAAGCAATCGAGTGTTTTTTTTTTATACCGGTTGCATTTTCTGTAGGCGACAGAGTTTCTTGTGAATTCTTCTCGCAGGGCAAGGACACCCGGATTTCATTAAACAAATCCTCGACGAAGTTAAACGAGCTGTTCTCCTTGCACGTGTCAAACTGTTTGACGATGCAGTTTTGAAAATTCTCGAATTTCCTGCAATGCAAAAAAATTAATCCGTTTTAGGAGGAAGGTCCTCACTTGCTTAGTTACTTGCAATCCTCATCTTCGCTTAGCAGATGTATGTCATCGATTGAGACGTCGGAAAGCCACATGTTTTTGACAGATTTATTGAAACAGTCCTGTAGTCGTTCCTTCCTATCCAGGAGACACTTAATCCCCCCGTCATCAATAAATGCTGTTAAAAAAAAAAGAAATGAATGAGTGTTGTGTGTGAGGGGTGTTATTTACATTGTATGCGTTCGCCTTCTTCATCGCAAAGGAAATCCACGAGTGTTTCTGTTAGGTTTGCAATCAACGTGAAGCTCTCTTTTTCTTCCTCGAACAAACACACCTCCCATTTCTCTGTGAACTGTTCTAAACAATCGAGGATTTCAGGTGCATGCCTGCAGTAGAGTGCGGAGGAGTTGTACAACTGCGGAGAGGACAAAATTAGTTCGAGGTCGCCCTGTAGCTGATCGATGTCTTCTTGGAGGGTCTCAAGGTCGACGATGGATTTCAGGCATATCTTGAATTTCTCTTTGCTTTCCTGCGGATAACATTGTTTGTAAGTTTCTGGGCAACGGAGAATTTATTAATCACCTCAAGATCCTTGAAGGCCTCCTCTCCTTTGGCTTTGATGCATTTTTCTTTGATTGCCTTTTCGATGTCCTCGTTCTTTTTTGGCAGTTCGACTTTGGTAGGCGCGTTCAAATTGTTCATTATTATATCGTCTTGGCACTGTACCATACCTAAAATAATAAGAGTATTCAAAATAGCAATGAAAAAGGACCGTGTCAACGCGGACATAATTTTTGGGGGGTATAAAATTTGTTTTAAAGACTAAGATAGAAGGTATCAAGTGAAAATGTTTGCTCAACTTGTAGCAAATTTTAACTACGTACGTGGTCCAAAAAGCCCTTAGAAGTTCAAGAGTTAGTTTTATTTTATCTTTTAATTAATCCAATTTAACAAGAACATTTGTTTGTATAATAATTAAATGTAAACCTGAGTTTTTGCCATCCCCTTTCTTCGCCCCAAAAACAAATAATAATAATAATATTAGAAAGCATCTTTCCACCACCCCAAAAACAAATATTAGAAAGCATTTCCAAAAATAGAAAGCAGATTAAGTCTTTTGATTTAACTCGAATCATCCGTACGCCAACGTCTATAAAAAATAATCGTTTCTCTCTAAGAAGGAAGAATTAATAAAGCGACTTAAAAATAGTGAAGCAAAACATGAGTCACCAGGCGCACGACGTTAACAAATTTCAAACGAACGAGCCAGGGGGTTTCTCAAAAAATATTAATAAGTGAGTAGGTACGTACTTACCTGTTACCAGCAAGAACACGGCGAAGAAGAAGAATTCCATTTTGATTAAAAAAAATTCAAAAAATTAAAAATTATAACTCGAAGCACTTGGACTTGTGCACATGTGGCCGGCCACAAATTGAAAGACCGCGAGCACATCATTTGTCTTCACAATTTACATAAATAAATGCACTAACGAAATAATTGTGTTGTTTCCGAAAGTATTCCGTTGTCTCACATCCTACGAGGAAATCATGCAATCATAATTCCTCAGAAATGCGTCTCGTTATCTATTTGGGGCGTTCTTTTTAATACCTTAGCCATTTGGGAATGGTAATAATAATTAGTAACTTGAGAGTGAGATTTGTTCGTTTCATTTTTGTTTATTTTTGAAAAGGGTATAATGAACGTGAAACACGCTTTTCAAAAATTGTAAAAATACCCAGCTTTGGTAGAGATTTTTTTTTTATTTCTTATTCTAATACTTACCAGGTATAAGGTATAAAACTACGTAATTTGAAAATTTGTTAACTCATCCATTTTCTTAGGTAGGAAATAGAAATGGTTTAACCAGCTTGTAAATAAAAGAAAATCCCAAAAGAAAAGGGCGCAGTAAAAGGAATAATGCATACGAAATAACATCTGAACACAATATTGCAATAATAATTATTCTATTGGTGTCAATTCCGTTCAAACAAATAACAGTGGCTTAAATACAAGCAAAAAAATAATAAACCTGTAGATTAATGTAAATTCAAATAATGAAAATTTTGTACTTATTATCAGACGAAAATGCGTTATTTTGGACTGTATTAAAATTAATAAAAATACTTAAACTTACTTGAGGTTGGTAAAGCCCATATAGGTATATTTAATTTTTTTTTAATTTATCTTTTAACTTTAGATTTTATTTTTTTATTTTTTATTGCAATCTGCATTTTTCTTTGACGAAGCCGATAGAGTATTTTTTTTTTCTCTGCTGTCGTATAAGAATAGCAGAGGATTGTACAGGGTGTGCAAAATAAGTGGAAAATTTTTAACCACAGTACGCAGACAGCACAAACAACACGAAAAAATTCCTTTATCCGTCCCTTATTCGACGCTCATGAAATAACAAAAAAAGAACTTGTGAAACTTGCTTCTCTGATCGTAGACAGTAAACATCGCGGGAATGACTACTGCGCAAGACACACTCACCGAATATCATCTGTGTGGAGGATCATATTCAAACACACGTTCACCATTACACCTTTAAAAATATTTATAACAGCTGTTCGACGTGGCGTCCATCATTAGCGACACACAAACGAGTTCGGCGAAAAAGTAAATCTTTTGTTCGCGTGCATGTCAAGATTAGCTCAAATACTGTCGACGGTACTATGAATACACACCTCTGAAATGCTGTTCTCTCGCCGTTCGTGAATTGCTGCATTTTAATAAGTAATAATACTATCTAGATAGTAGTCGTATTTAGCTTTAACTCGTTTTATCACTTTTCACAAACTAAACTTTTGATCCCAAAGAATACAGAGCAATAAATTATGTCATAATCATAAAAAATGAAGCAAATTCTTTCGCTAAGCTGTAATACGACTTATTGCGACTTTAAAAACTACGCTTTTATTGACCTCTCGACTTCAACAAATCTGATACTTAAAACTTATCTAAACACAGTACATCTTATACGAGTCTTCTAAATATACCCACTAGTAATAATTTATGCAGATTTTAGCCTCGCATTAACACCGTCGACCGGTAAAGTAGTAGACAATCGAAAGCGCTATTAATTAGTATTGAAACATTTAAAACAAAAAAGCATGATTTCGTAACAAAAACTCTTTATATATATTTATTTAATATACAGACTTGTGTAAAACATGCAATAATAAAATTACACAACAAAATATACATTATGTATGAACATATTAAGTATTTGCGCTTCCACATAATTAAACAAATGAATCCAAGAGACGAAACCATCATCATCATAAACAATAGTAGATCATCGGTGCTGGTAATCAATTCGATGATAAAAAAAAGAGTGTCGTCATCTTATACTAGACATCTCTCTCTTGGCTTCTTTTCACATAACCACAGTTTAATTTTATGCAACCAACTTATCTTCAGCTATGCACATCAGAGGAAATAAACAATAAACTACTTTCAAAAAACTAATTCAAGTGAGGTATGATACATTATGAAAAGTTGAGAGTGAACTGTTTATTATACGGTGCAAGTGTATGTAAAAAGTTCAGTTGATTTTAAGGCATTTTCTTTTAGTTTGTGTGTGACTTTAACAACTGAATCGCTGGGGTTATTTTATACTTCTATGAAACTGCAAAAACATTATCAAGAGAAACAGTAAAAGTAAAAACAAGTTCTTAAATGGAAAACTCGAAAGTAACAAGTAAAATACTGAATAACTCGCCTCAGAAACATGTTATATACATAATTAAAATTAAATTAAAAAAAAATTCTTCAAGAATCGATTACATCCCACATTTAACAGGGCCTGTTCCTGCTGTAAATTTTTATGAAATGAAATTGGACGCAATGCAATTTGAGCCATAAATTTGAGAACACAATTAGAGCCACTTATACACAGTTACATCTAATACGCCTAAACAAATATTTGGCCTTGAAGTTTTGATTATAATTAATTTAAATATGTACACCAAATATTTTAAAATCGTATTTAAAAATGAATTCGTAAAGTTAATAAAAAAATTAATCCACGAGTCTGCCTTTTTTATTAATACGACTCTGCCTTGCACGTGTTTTTTTTAAAGCTATCCAGGCTAATTCTGCACATTAATGCCGCTGCCAAATTTATATTTATGTAACATACACTATAATAAAATAGAAATTTCTACCAATTTTAATAATTCCATAAATATGTATGTTGTAGCAATACAATTTGTTATTTTTTCTTTAATTAATTTTATTTTTGTTTATAATCCTCAAGGCAATCATTTATCTCATCTTGTTGCATTTAATACGGAGTAGATTGTTGCATACATTAAGGTATGTATACGACTCGTTTTTATAATTTAAGTCTTCGATTAGGAAGAAACATGAAAAGACATCGTAAAGCTTCATGTTTACAAATCTTCAATAGGAACCTAAGTAAACGTATCATCGAATTAATATCTTTGGATGAGAAGAGACGAAATCAATTCACTTACGTTCCTAATGGGGGGAGGGAAGGGTACTCCTTTTACGTTTACAGTATCTACAACGGTATTTGAAATGACTATACGAGGAACTTATTAGCAGTGCTACCTACTTTAATACCATAATTTTCTGAAGTAAAACAAAATTAACGCAGACAACAAAGCGTTGCTTAAGAATAACGAGGAGGCTGAGCAAGGTGCTTGCATTTCTTGAAGTGAACCGTGTATCATAGTTGTAAACGTGTTATCATTATTATTGCACCCTCCTTTCAAGTGCTTAGTCATGCATTCATCCGCAGATTTGAAACTTCTAAAAATAAAAAAAAATCTGCATTTACGATACAACTAAAAACAAATTACTTACTTGCACATTGTCTCCTTATTCAATATAACTTCCCCATCCACGATTTTGTTTGCTTCGATTGAATTAAAACAGAGACGCAGTGGATTTATTTTGTTATCAGTGAAGCACTGTAGCCCCGTGGAAGTCCTAAAATCTATTTTGACACGTTTAAGGAAGCGGTTATTTCATTTTGTGTGAAGCAGACTAACGTCTCAACCTCCAGCCCTTTTTCTCGCATATATAATTGAAGGCAGAATCGAATGCATCCCTCAGGAACTTTGGGAAAAATTCTTCCTTGTCGGTTAAACACCTTTTAAGTTCGACTATGAAAAGATCGAGGGACCTCTGTATTGAGGCCTTTTGCACTTCACAAGACGTGTGCGTCTGTTCTATCACTGGTCTAACCTGGTACAGGAAATTGTACATGGAAATCTGTAATAGTTGTCAACATATGTAATCGATTCGAATTACATTGCAGCGGATTTATCGAGCTATTGCCTTGCTGAAGAGACCCCGAATAGGAAACAGCTATTCAGGAGTTACTTGGGAAATCCACTGCAATCGAAATTAACTTGCAACTTAAACCAACTTCTACAAGAACTTACGTTTGCAGAATCGAATAAATTCGGTATTAAGGAATTTCTCTCGCACTTTGTCTTTAGCTTTTCCGATAGGGAACGTACGGCTTCCGCATTTGCATCTAGTATTTCGTCTGCTATGTGGCTTTGTTGCCTTTTGTCTCTGATATAGTTTGATAAGTGTTGCTCTGAAAATGGGTTTCGTATGAAAATGGGGTATTCTTCAAAAATTATTTCCAAGCAATTCATTCAACAGAAGTTCTACTTTTGGATTCACTTCGTTTATGGATTTTAATTTGTGCAAAATTGAATGAAAAGAAAGAGATGAAGTGGAAAACACCAATCCGTAGAATTCGTGACATAAACGTCCACTAACCAAAGTAAGGGTCAAAGTTCACGAGAACGTGAGCGAGTTCGAATATTAGCAAAAACAATAATAAGGGTAAGATAAAAATAGACAGTCAAAACTGTCACCGTCGACAATAAATAAAACGCATTCGAACCTGTTTTATTTATTCGCCAAGAATTCCTGCAGATAAAATGCTGGAAAACTGGCTAAGAAAACGATTTTATTGTGCGACGTATAAATCCTAAAACAATAAACTCCGGGCGAAAAAGCGGAAAAAACTCATACTCCGGTCGCCGACGAACCGGAGTAATAAAACTGTGTAATGTACAAGGTGGCCCAACGATGCGTATTTCTTCTGTGAGGCCTGTGGGAAAAAAATTAGAAAAAAAATCGATTAAGAATTTTATACTAGACAATACTCGGCATATTGTAAAATTATTTTGAACCACACAGTATGATCAGAAAAATGGTGGTTCGCGGGAACTAATTATTTTTAAAAGGAACACCCGGTATATTTTTAGATATTTGGATGCGCCGCAGTGAGCTGATTACAACGGTATAAATATATATTGATTTCATTAAAGTACTTTCGTAAACTAAATTTTTTTCAAAGAAAAATTCTTCAAATGCTCAGTCACTTTGATTTTGAATTTCTGATTACGGAGATAACATAGGCGAGCGAAAATCTAACACGATATTTTTAGGACTTTGGGCTTTATGAAAATGTGAACAAACTTAAGATATCTTTTTGCATTATACCGAGCGATCGATACTTACGAAAGATTCGGTATCTCATTTTTTTTAATTGAAACGGACTACTTTTTATTTCAGAAATGGGTAGCACTTAAATGTAGCTTTCTGCTGATATAAGGTTATATACGTTTATTTTTAACAATTTCGTCACTAAAATTTTGTTTTTACAAGTATATCAATGGTCGGTCTTTTTAACTAACATCCAATGTTGGCACTTTCCTACCTGAATTCGATCATTCGAAGTCGATTTTTCGATCATTTGATTCTACTTTTAAAGATCTTTAATTTGAATACTCTCACGATAGGATTTATTTTAGCAAAAATAATTTATAAGCCGACCATTGAATTATTTATAAAAAGAAATTTTCTAGAGACGAAATTGTTAAAAATAACCTTATATCAGCAGAAAGCTACATTTAAGTGCTACCCATTTCTGAAATAAAAAGTAGGCCGAATGTTTCGTAAGTATCGATCGCTCGGTATAATGCAAAAAGATATCTTGAGTTTGTTCACATTTTCATAAAGACCAAAGTCCTAAAAATATCGTGTTAGATTTTCGTTCGCCTGTGTTATCTCCGTAATCAGAAATCCATATTCAAAATGACTGAGTTTTTGAAGAATTTTTTTTTGAAAAAAAATTAGTTCACGAAAGTACTTTAATGAAATCAATATGTCTTAACACCGTTGTAATCAGCTCACTGCGGCGCATCCAAATATCTAAAAATATACCGGGTGTTCCTTTTAAAAATAATTAGTTCCCGCGAACCGCCATTTTTCTGATCACCCTGTATAGTTCAAAATAATTTTTCAATATGCCGAGTATTGTCTAGTATAAAATTCTTTATCGATTTTTTTCTAATTTTTTCCCACAGGCCTCACAGAAGAAATACGCATCGTTGGGCCACCCTGAACACGTGATTGTCGTTTCTGTGAGATAAGTATCGACAGATTTACATTAGCCTACAGTGGGGCCTATTCTGTATCAAAAGTGTTAAAATTAAAGGGCTGTTAAATTTTGTTATTACGGTAACAACTAATCATGGAACTGTATTTTAAATTTTAAAGGACCTCTAAATTTTCACGTCCCGTTAATAAGTTACAGAATACGCCCCACTGTCTATCAGTGTGTAGTCAATAGTTACAGCGTGTTCGTATTTGTGTTAAAAATGATGAATAATACGAAAAGAGAGTTTGCGTGATCACTCCGTTTCTTCGGCGGCCTGAATGTAGCAAGCGAGCGAACGTCGAAAATCGCCTATAAAAATAAATTCGGTCGGCCGGACAATCATGGAATTATTTGACGATGCATAAAATAGAATAACAGAGGGTTCTCACTATACAAGATGTCATGAAAGAGGAAAAATAAACACGCTCTTCTAAATATCTTTTTGTCTCCAAGACCACGATGTTAATTTTTTTTGTAAAATAAATAAAATATTCAAATATTGCCACATGTCTGTTTTTGTTATTTTCATTTTTCCCTCATTTCAATTAGGTTTGTCGATCGTTAAAGACGTTCTTCACTGTCTTTTTCCTTATTTATCAAAAAAGTTAAACATGCAATATCTTTACAATTTTCTCGCTTGCGACTGTGATTTGTTTCCATTCTTCTCTTTTTTCTTTGTGAACTTTAAATTACCGGCCGTTCTCTTTTGTTTTCTTTATTTGTCGTTTTTGTTCTGAACGTTTATTATTTTGTTTGAATGTTTATTCTTCTTCTCATGAAAAATGTTATTTTCATTCGAAACCACAATACAATTAGGAGTATTTTATGCCAAAAAAATCGCAATTTTGTAAATGAAATCGTACATACTACCAACAATAATCGTGCCTATACAATAATTACAACCGTACGGTTGGCAACAATGGCCCGGATTCTCACCTTGTCTTTAACAGTGTTGTCAACTCGGTGATTCTTTCACCAAATCTGGTGATTTTTTCAAGTGGTAGCGACTTCCTGACATGATTTACGACCTGTCTCAAAACTGGTAAATTTTTAAAGTGTTGTGCGACTTTTACGAAAAATTAAAATTGATGTAAATAAATAAAAAAGAAAAAAAGGTTCGAGTACATACGCAGTAGTAATTATTCTATTATTAAGGTTGGTAGTTAATATGGCAATTAATATTTTTTAATCGATTTTCATGAAATTTGGAAACGATAAAATAAGCAAGGAATAGAATTTTTCCACATAGTACCGGCCGCCATAGACCTTCCAGTTTCGCAGGAAGTGATATCGACTTCCTTACTTTAAATTGGACACCCTATAAATTTTTACGTATTTAAATTCTACGGATCGTTAATTGTGGTTTCCATGACAACGAAAGAAAAAACAGATAAAATAGCGACATCTTACTATCGCTTTTTGACCTGACATTGCAGTAGGATAGACAAATTGAAGCGGGATTTGCTCCTAATAAGTCCCCCATGCAAGGCGGCCATGCTTGCTGTCAAAGCATAATGAAAGTTTTAGAAAAATTTTGTGCAAATCGTTCTTGATTCTACTGCAATGTCAGGTCAAAAAGCGATAGTAAGATGTCGCTATTTTATCTGTTCATCATTCTTACATCGCAATTGCGAATAAATTAGGCAAGTCGTTTTTGGTCTGCAGTGGGAATGTCGAGCTACGTCTCTGCTGAAGAAGCCCCAAGCAGGGCTGAAACAGCTGTCCAGAGGCTGCTCGAGGTTTTCACTGCAATCAAGAACGATTTGCACAAAATTTTTCTGAAAGAAAAAACCTCTTTAAAATCACGCCTTATGAAACTTGTTTTTTTGTGGTTGTTTAATATACTAAAGGGTGTTTGCGAAAAGTGCAAAAGTTTTAACCACAGTACGCCGACAGTACAAACAATACGAAAAAAATACAAAAAAAAATTCGTATAATAAGAAGAAAATTTCTTTAACCTTATCCGGCGCTCATGAGATAACAAAAAAAAAACTTACGGAACTTGCTTCTCTGATCATAGACAGTTAACATCGCGGGAATGACTAATACGCAAGACACACTCACCGAATATCGTCTGTGTGGCGGATCACATTCAAACAAATGTTCACCATTAGACATTTAAAAATGTTTGTAACAGTTGTTCGACGTGGCGTCCAACGTTAGTGACACACAAACGAGTTCGGCGAAAAAGTGATTCTTTTATTCGTGTGCATGTCAGGATTAGCGTAAATACCGTCGACGATATTACGATACACTCCTCTGAAATGATGTTCTCTCGCCGTTCGTGAATTGTGGCATTTTAATAACCTTCCGCAATAAACGCAGAAACAATTAATTGTATGAAAAATCGTAACAGCAATTAACCGATTCAAAAACATAGTAAAATCTATGACATTTCTTAATTTTCATACCGTTACCTGGCGCTTACAACTGGGCTACTATTATTACCAAACTTACGAGGGCCACCATCACCGACTGCAAAGGCTTGCCGCTCAGTCGAACACGCCAGGGTTTTGCAGATTAACTTGAAAAGAGTTTCCATTAGATTCGCAGTGGTCTTGTCCTTGCACGTTTCCAGCTCTTTCACTAAGCAATGTTGTAAAGTCGCACACCCCCTGGAAATTGGAACATTGGCGTTAATAATTTTTATTTAATCGTGTTGTAATACGATTAGTCAAGGTAGGCCATGAAAACAATATAATAATTGCAATTGTCAAATAATAAACATGAGCGTTTAATAAATTATTACATACTAATTTAAAGATATGTAACAGAATCGATCAAAGAGAAGCTGATAACCCACCTCTCAAACTAAATCATATCGTTTGACTTACTTGCATTCAGTTTCACCGATCTTCAAGAGAGGAAGAAGATTCTCCAGCGAGAAATCATTGGGAATTATGTTCTTCATCGATTTGTTGAAGCAATCCCGGAGGCCCTCTCGTTTATCGGTCAGGCATTTTTGACCACCTTCCGCAATGAAAACTGAAACCATTAATTTTACGAAGATTAAAAACACTGTACCGACCCGTGATAAGTGTCGCCTATCGTAATAACATTAGACTGATTTATAGTCATAAGTGGTCGTAGCAGTTTCTAAAATCAATAAAGGTTTTTTTTAATTTTCAACTTCGCGAAAACTCGGACGTCAAAAATGTATTTGTTTAGAATTTTATGTGAATAAAGCAGGCTTAGAAACAAAGACGAACCCATACGCCCAAACTAGAGTTCCTGTAAGATAAGAATTGGATTGGAACATATAATGGTCAAGTTTTGATTGGTTGGCGCCAATTTTCATGGATAATTAAATTTAAGCTTCAATTTGACATTGAAAATTTGGAATTGTCATTGCAAATTTTTGATTATTAGTTGTCATTACGCTTGAATGTTTAACAGAAAATTGTAAAAATAGGTAGAAACAAGATTTCTCACACCACCGGATTCCTAAAAACTTAGAAGTCAGGTATATTTGGTATTAAATATCCTGATTGAAAATGAAGAGACAATTTTCGTTTTTAGATTTCTGAATTTTCGGAATTCGGATATTACGAGGTGAAGACTGAGAGCGGAGATGTGATAAGCGGAAACGTGCCTTGAAAAGTGAACAGTTCACAAACTTTTCTTTTTGGGTGGAGTTCATCAATGTTCATAACAATAAATGAGGCTCATCTGCTGTGCAAATATTCATGCATAAACATGTAATGCTGTAATGGTAATTTAACAATTGCAAAAGGGGAAAAGAGAAAATATAGTGCACGGAGTTGCACAACAGAATAAAGCGATGTGCAAACCAGAGCGGAAACGGCGCGGTGATGGGCGCCGTGGCGGTACGGCCATAAGGAGAACACACAAATTCGTCACCGCACGCATTTCCGCTCTGGTTTGCGCCTCGCTTAAGCTGCAGACAAGCAGGGAGTACCTACAGTGTTGCAAGATGGGAGGGATAATCCCTATTTGGCGGGATTTTTGACATCTGGCGGGATGTAAGGGATTTTTAATAAAGGGAGGGATTTTTGATAATTAATTGATGCCCGATTTCTTCACCTCCTGATGAATTTATCTGCCAGGTATTGTCCTTGGAAACCATTGTATCGATAATAGTTTCCGAGGATACTACCTGGCTAATAAATTTATCCGTAGGTGAAGAAATCGGGCCTGAAACGGCTTATTAAAATGAATAAAAATGTAAATAAACTAATAGTAAAATTGATTTGACAATATTTTGACATGAAAAGATAAAACAACGACATCCCAGCACAAACCCACATCAATTTATCTATCGTACTGCAATGTCAGGTCAAAGGTCACGGAATCGCTTTACAACCTGAATTCGTGTTGACACTCGTGCTGCGCTCAGAGCAAAAGTGTGAGAAAGAGCGACTGCGTTTCAGTACATGTAGGAGTGAAAAGAAAGAGCACCTCGAGCGCTGCAAGTGTCAACTCGATTTCACCCACAAAGATATCCAGTGCCTGCAATATTGGTCAACCTGGTATCATCTGGTAACAGAAAATCGAACTATTTTCACTGGTGAGTGGAACCTGTATTAAAGACTAAGCTATAATTGTACAGACCGAAACGTACAGTGCCTGAAAAAAGTAATGTCTTCCCCATAAAATGCAAATGTTCGGACTAAGCCGTCGAGACCCACATTACAGGAAGGCGGGTAGATAAACCGCTTGCCAAATGTAGTTATTCTGCCTGAGAGATATTCGAAGCGTTCGACTGCCAAATTCCGTAAATAAAATTATAAAACCAAGCATTATTTGTTTGGTAAAGCAATACATTTTTTGTTCTGCAATACATGTAAATTTTTTATAATAAGAATGTTAGAATGTAGACTTCTAATATAACTCGTTAAATCAAATACCAGTGAGAGGCATATTTTATAATTAACAAAAATGGAAAAAATCCAAAAATGAATTCATATTTCTTTAATATTAGGAATACATTCGTTCATAAAAAAATAGATAACTAAAATTTATGTCAATAAATCGATTAAATATTTCGTGTAATATTGCTTTCACAAGAAATCATTACGTTCAACTATTACATTGCCGAATTTGCTCTCAGAAACTATTAATTAATAACATTCTACCGAGGAATTCTGTGCTTATTAACAGGCCGTTAAAATTTAGAGGTCCTTTAAAATTTAAAATACAGTTTGTATAATTGGTTGTTACCGTAGCAATAAAACTTAACAGGCCTTTAAATTTAACGCTTGAGATACACAATAGACCCCTTAGAAGATAGCAGAAAATTCAGTATACCTGGCAAATATCCTGTGATAATCAGATTATCGGATACTTATACCTTTCTAGAAATCTCTTCCTGTACACATACCTAACAAAATACCGATTCTACAAGGAATTGTAACAATTTTATTTTCTAATTTAAAAAACAGTGAAACAACGCACAATGATCCATTTTTCTATTTTTTATATTAATATAAACTTTTTTTTCAATTTTAACACTTAAATTATTTTTATAACTCAATTTTCTTCAGAAAAAATAAGATTAATTACAAAAATTTTCTGTCCCCGTTACCTGATCTCAAATTACATTTTCATTTCCGAGACAAAAATATAAATACGCTATATGGCCGTAATTAGAAACAGTTAAAGTAGCGGGATTACTTGCTCGCAATGCTTGGCCGCCTCCCTGTAATGTGGGTCTCGACAGCTTAACCCGAACATTTGCATTTTATGGGGGAGACATTACTTTTTTTCGAACACTGTACCATATACGTCGACAGTTGTTTCCTTGACAGCTACGCTATTAATAACTCCCTTTCTTTTATCTTTTAAATACTGACAGTTGAAATTTAATTAGTATTGAAATATCTAAAACAAGAAAAGCAAGATTTCATAACAAATACTCTATATATTTATTTATTTAATATACAGATATGTGTGAAATATTCAACAATAAAATTACACAACAAAATATACATTATGTATGAGCATATTAAGTATTTGCGCTTCCATGTTATTAAAAAAATGAATCCAAAAGACGAAATCGTCAGCATCATCATAAATAATATCAGATCATCGGTGGTTTTTATCAATTCGATGATATATAAGAGTTTCGATTTCTTATGCTATTCATCTCTCTCTGGGCTTTTGTTGACACAACCACAGTTTAATTTTAAACAAACTTATCTTCAGCTATGTGAACAAAAACAATAAACTAAAACACGTCCTCGAATTAATATCTTCAGATGAAGAGAGGAAATCAATTCACCTACGTTCCTAACGGTGATACTCCTTTTAGATTTACAGTATCTAGGAATCTATTAAACAACGCTACCTATTTTAATACCATAATTTTCTGAAGTAAAATAATATTAATGCAAACAGCAAAGCATTGCTTAAAAATATCGAGGAGCCTGAGCAAGGTGATCGCAATGCTTGAAGTGAACCGTGCAACACATCTCTAAGACTTTTACTATCAGAGCAACTGTCTTTCATGAACTTAGTCATGCAGTCATCCGTAGTTTGCAAACTTCTAAACAGAAAACTTTGCGTTTACAACACAACGAAAAACAAATTACTTACTTGCACACGTTTGACTTCTCCAAGATAACTTCCCCGTTCTCGACTTTGGTTTTCTCGATTGATTTAAAACATTCACGTAGAGGATTCATGCGTGTATTATCGAAGCACTGTATCCCCGTGGAAGACCTAAAATCTATTTTGGCATGTTTAAGTAAGCGGTTGTTTCATTTTGTGTGAAGCTGACTAACGACTAAACCTCCAACCCTTTTCCTCGCATAGATAATTCAAGGCAGAATGGACCGCATCCCGCAAGAACTGAATGAAAAATTCTTCCTTTTTAATTAAACAATGTTTAAGGTCGGCTAGGAACTTGTCGAGGTAGTTTTCTACGATAACCTTTTTCGATTCGCAAGTGTAAGCTGTCCCCATTAACGATACCCTAATGCAATGCACAATATCGAACAGGGTACTCTGCAATAACAATTGTCAAAATGTGTACTCAATTCGGCTTAAATTGTCAGTGAGGTTTCCGAGCTATTCCCTTGCCGACGAGGCCGCAAACAGAACCGAAACTGCTGTCAATGAGTTACTCGGGAAATTCACTGCAATCGAAACTAACAGCCATAACAGCGTTTTCCACTGGCTGCACCGGTGTGCACTGAGTGTATCTCCATCTCGTTTTATTACATAAAACTGAAGCAAGATGAAAATACACTCAGTGCGCACTAGGGCAGCCAGTGGAAAACGCTGTAACTTGCAACTTATAATTGGAGTCGCCTGCTGCTACAAAAACTTACATTTGCAACTTGAAATGCTCCCGGGATGAGGGAATTCCTGTCGCATTTCGTCTGTAGTTCCTGCGTTAAAGAAATTAGGGAGTCTTCATTTGCGTTTAGTTTTTCGTCTACTAAGTTTAGTTGCCTTTTGTCTCTGATGTAGCTTGATAAGTATCGTTCTGAAAACAAAATACGTATGAAAATGGGGTATTCTTCAAAAATGATCTCCAACCAATTCATCCAGCAGAAGTTCTACTTTTGGATTCACTTCGTTTATGGATTTTAATTTGTGCAAAAATTAAGCAAAAGAAATTAAACCTCAAATTCTTTTCAGTTTTTTATAACAACTCTTTATTTACTTTTTTTTTTACTGAACGACAGACATTTTTTAATCATCGATTGCAAATTGTAAAGAATGTCTGCATTTTCATAATGGTCACATTTTACAAAATTTTACCCACTCAAGACAAACAGAAAAAAACTATGTGGCGCATTTCTCAATATCAAACTATTCACTACGAACAAATACAATATACAAATACAGTAAACAAGAGTTATAATAATAAGCAAGAAAGAAAAATATTGGTTCTTCTCTGAAATCACTCAGTTGGTGGTAATAATGAATTACAGATAGACGCAACGTTGTAACTGAAAGACTTTCGAATAAAGTTGTTTTGTGCAGTGGTAGAGTTAAAAGCCCTTCTTTTTTCTAATATTTAAATGGTGAACGTCAGTTCTGAAAGATATTTTGTTATACAGGTACCTAGGATAGCCATTCCGAATAATTTTGTGAAACAAACAATCTGAATGTAGAGTTCTCCTATCTTTCGTATTAAGCCAGTTCGCTTCTATTAGCTTATGTGTAATTCTTTGTCTGCTTAGTAAACCAAAAATAAGCCTCAACCAAGAATTTTGTACTACTCGACGCAAGGACCTTACACACTGTGTCCACCGATTGGGTGAGTTAACAATAAGAAAAAGTTTTCAACAAAAAAAAAAACATTGTTTATAAAAGTTTTTGCTTGTCCTAAAACTTCCAGAAATGTTATTAAAAATGATGAATTCCTTTTGATAGCTGAGAAAAATAGAACATTGTATATCAATTTTCATAAGATATGGCAAAGTTCAAAAAATTTTAAACAAAATTATGTTAGCCGGTCTGGTCAGTTAATGTTACTAATTTATGTGAAAAAACTATTCAAGCAAGAACGTTAATTCTAGTGTGTATTTACTTATTTGAATCTTATAGAATTTCGAACTGTTTGGCGTAGAATCCCAAATGAGATGTTTAAAGAATCTTGTGTGCGGGTAACTGAAGAAATTATTTAAAAAATTTGATGAAAAAGACCAGTATTGAGAGTGAAGTTTATCTTGAGGCTGAAGCTACTATTTTGCTAAAGACTTCCACAGCCCTTCGCTTGCCTGAACAATGAGGAATCGACGATTAAAATTATCTATGAATTAAATATTTATTCCAAACGATTTAAAAAGGCAGAATTTTCTTTTAATTAAAATTCAGGACAAAGGACAAACATTTTAATTCATGACAAGAAGCAGTACCAGTTGACGTGATTTTACTAAGAGAACTTTAAATTTTGCGATATTTTAGAAAAGTCAAAACAGAATTTTCAATTTTCCGCGGTTATCAACCAGAAATTACCATAATCTATGAATTTGGGGGGGGGGGGGGTTACGACAAGCAAAAACTTTTATAAAAAAATAAAAACGTTTTTCCTATTGTGAACCCAATCCGTGGACACACTGTACACCATCAGCATAATTAAAATTGGATAGATCATTGTTAATTAAATTGCAAGCGTGAGTGTATCTCTATCTCGTTTTATTACATAAAGCTGAACCGAGATGGAGATCACTCAGTGCGCTCTGATGCAGCCAGTGGAAAACGCTATTAATGTACTAAAAAGTAAAACAATAATAAACTGTTGGTTTATGGATTTTCCGGACACTTTCTTGTACCAACGTATTTTTTCCAATATACACCATGTTTCAGAAACGTGTCCTGATAGTTTCAGGGTGAATAGAGCAACAAAAATAAGGTCACCTTTTTATAAACTTTTTCAAAAATGAAAAATAGCTAGGGAAATTGTAAGCCATGAAAGATGGGGGAAAATTTTTATTTTTGACAATAGAATCCTTTAATTCACTAAATTAATGTTTAAACAAACAAATATACGATCCTCTACCCTTTTTAAAGGGTAATTTTGTAGGGGTAGCTTTCAGTATATTATTATGCCTATTTTTTTATTTTTAGATATTTCATTAAAAATTTGTGAAGGAAATGTTTTTTAGATTTTGTAGCACAAAAAAGGTCCTCTTATATCTTAGTTCTAAATTAGGATGTAACGTTAATACCCTAAAATTTATCAATTTATTTTTCACTTTTCGAAATGTGAAAAGGTCACTTTATTTTTAGTACAGAGGCGTGTTCAGAAACTGTATGGCGAGAGCATTTTGGGCGTTTAAAATGGAAAGCAAAATCACAGCAAAATGCCCAAAATTTCTTTCATGAGAGAGAAAGAATATTACCCAGAGCGCGCTCCTTTCAGTTCCTGAGCGAGCTCCAGTCCTGTTCTCCATTTTTATAATATTTATTACTATTATACTTTATTGTTTGCGTTTATCTGATTAAATGCAGTTAATTGTTTACCTAATTAATCGGTTTATTTTTTCTATTATAATCATGTTGCGATTATGACAATCTTATTAATCAAACAATCGATTAATCGATTTTGAAAAAAAAATTATCATCTCTATTTTACACGTAGATTGTCATCAAAGCAATGGACAAGACCACAAACCCGTTACCTCTGTCACTACCAAACTTATGAGGGCCACTATCACCAGCTGCGATAAGGACATGCCGCTCAGTCGAACATGGCAGGGTTTTGCGGATGAACAGGAAGAGGGTATCCGTTAAATTCGCAGGGATGTTGTCCTGGCATGTTTCCAGCTCTTTCGCCAAGCAACGTTGTAAAGTCGTAAACTCCCTGGTAATGACCAAAGAGAAATTATAAGATCCACCTCTAAAACTCAATTAAATCGTTTAACTTACTTGCATTCGCTTTCACGGATCTTCAAGAGAGGGGGGAGATTTACAGGCGAGAAATCATTGGGAATTATGTTCTTCATCGATTTGTAGAAGCAATCTTGCAGGACCTCCCGTTTATCGGTTAAACATTCTTGTCCACTTTCCGCAATAAATGCTGAAACAATTAGTTGTACTGAAAATGAAAAATCGTAACAGAAATAAACCAATTCAAAATCGTGGTAGCTGCTAAAATCTATGACGTTTCTTAATTTTCATACTGTTACCAGCGCTTACTTTTATTACAAAACTTACGAGGGCCACCATCACCGACTGCAAGGGCTTGCTGCTCAATCGAACACGCCAGGGTGTTGCGGATGAACTTGAAGAGAGTTTCCATTAGATTCGCAGTGGTCTTGTCCTTGCACGTTTCCAGCTCTTTCACTAAGCAATGTTGTAAAGTCGCACACCCCCTGGAAATTGGAACATTGGCGTTAATAATTTTTATTTAATCGTGTTGTAATACGATTAGTCAAGGTAGGCCATGAAAACAATATAATAATTGCAATTGTCAAATAATAAACATGAGCGTTTAATAAATTATTACATACTAATTTAAAGATATGTAACAGAATCGATCAAAGAGAAGCTGATAACCCACCTCTCAAACTAAATCATATCGTTTGACTTACTTGCATTCAGTTTCACCGATCTTCAAGAGAGGAAGATTCTCCAGCGAGAAATCATTGGGAATTATGTTCTTCATCGATTTGTTGAAGCAATCCCGGAGGCCCTCTCGTTTATCGGTCAGGCATTTTTGACCACCTTCCGCAATGAAAACTGAAACCATTAATTTTACGAAGATTAAAAACTGTACCGACCCGTGATAAGTGTCGCCTATCGTAATAGCATTAGACTGATTCATAGTCATAAGTGGTCGTAGCAGTTTCTAAAATCAATAAAGTTTTTTTTAATTTTCAACTTCGCGAAAACTCGGACGTCAAAAATGTATTTGTTTATAATTTTATGTGAATAAAGCAGGCTTAGAAACAAAAAATTGGAAACAAAGACGAGCCCACATGCCCATGCTAAAGCTGGGGTTTCCTAGGAGAGTTGGTCGGGCTGAAACTGACTGCAACCGACGCAACGTCACGTTCGCTCTACCAAAAGCGAAAAATTAAATGAGGATAGTTTCCTAGACTTCGTTCGGTTTGCATTGATTTTAGTTAGGGCCGATCCAGGACGAACCACTCTTTCCTATTTAAATCCTACGTTTATAGAGTAACCAATTCAGACGAAGGAGTGTATGTACATGACGTGCGTATTTCCATCTCGGGTCAGCTTTATGTAATAAAACGAGATACACTCAGTACACACTGGTGCAGCCAGTGGAAAATGCTATAAGCTATAGCTTACGTGTTTTTTAAAAACCGAAACGTCCACACCTACGTCAACAGTTATATTTCTTTGCCAGCTACGCTTTTAAAAACTTCCTTTCTTTTATTTTTTTATCTAAAATAAAAAAATACTGACAGGTGAAATTTAATTAGTATTGAAATATCTAAAACAAGAAAAGCAAGATTTCGTAACAAATACTGTATACATTTATTTATTTAATATACAGACATGTGTAAAACATTCAATAATAAAATTACACAACAAAATATACATTATGTATGAACATATTAAGTATTTGCGCTTCCACGTTATTAAACAAATGAATCCAAGAGACGAAACCATCATCATCATAAACAATATCAGATCATCAGTGCTGGTAATCAATTCGATGATAAAAAAAAGAGTGTCGTCATCTTATGCTAGACATCTCTCTCTCTCTCTCTCTCTCTCTTGGCTTCTTTTCACATAACCACAGATTAATTTTATACAACCAACTTATCTTCAGCTATACACATCAGTGAAAATAAACAATAAACCACATTCGAAAAACTAATTCAAGTGAGGTATGAGACATTATGAAAGTTGAGAGTGAACTGTTTATTATACGGTGCAAGTGTATGTAAAAAGTTCAGTTGATTTTAAGGCATTTTCTTTTAGTTTGTGTGTGACTTTAACAACTGAATTGCTGGGGTTATTTTATACTTTATGAAACTACAATAACATTATCAAGAGAAACAGTAAAAGTAAAAACAAGTTCTTAAATGGAAAACTCCAAAGTAACAAGTAAAATACTGAATAACTCGCCTCAGAAACATGTTATATACATAATTAAAATTAAATTAAAAAAAAATTCTTCAAAAATCGATTACATCCCACATTTAACAGGGCCTGTACCTCCTGTAAATTTTTATGAAATGAAATTGGACGCAATGCAATTTGAGCCATAAATTTGAGAACACAATTAGAGCCACTTATACACAGTTACATCTAATACGCCTAAACAAATATTTGGCCTTGAAGTTTTGATTATAATTAATTTAAATATGTACACCAAATATTTTAAAATCGTATTTAAAAGTGAATTCGTAAAGTTAATAAAAAAATTAATCCACGAGTCTGTCTTTTTTATTAATACGACTCTGCCTTGCACGTGTTTTTTTTTAAAGCTATCCAGGCTAATTCTACACATTAATGCCGCTGCCAAATTTATATTTATGTAACATACACTATAATAAAATAGAAATTTCTACCAATTTTAATAATTCCATAAATATGTATGTTGTAGCAATACAATTTGTTATTTTTTCTTTAATTAATTTTATTTTTGTTTATAATCCTCAAGGCAACCATTTATCTCATCTTGTTGCATTTAATACGGAGTAGATTGTTGCATACATTATGGTATGTATACGACCCGTTTTTTTAATTTAAGTCTTCGATTAGGAAGAAACATGAAAAGACATCGTAAAGCTTCATGTTTACAAATCTTCAATAGGAACCTAAGTAAACGTATCATCGAATTAATATCTTTGGATGAGAAGAGAGGAAATCAATTCACTTACGTTCCTAATGGGGGGAGGGGAGGGTGCTCCTTTTAGGTTTACAGTATCTACAACGGTATTTGAAATGACTATACGAGGAACTTATTAGCAGTGCTACCTACTTTAATACCATAATTTTCTGAAGTAAAACAAAATTAACGCAGACAACAAAGCGTTGCTTAAGAATATCGAGGAGGCTGAGCAAGGTGCTTGCAAAGCTTCAAGCGAACCGTGCACCAAGTCTCTAAATGTGTTGTCCCCGGGGCAGTTCGCTTGCAAGTGGGGTGTCACGCATTCATCCGCACTTTGCAAAGCTCTAAAAAAGAAAAGAAAAAAAACTCTTCATTTATAACACGACAATAAACAAATTTCTTACTTGCACAGTGTCGACTCCTTCAATATAACTTCCCCATCCACGATTTTGTTTGCCCCGATTGAATCGAAACAGCGACGCAGGGGATCCATGCTCGTCTCAGTGAAACACTGCAGCCCCGTGGAAGTCCTAAAATCTGTTTTGACAAGTTTAATTAAACGGTTGTTTCATCATGTGCGACATTCACTTACCACGCAACCTCCGACCCTTGTCCTCGCAGAGAAAATTCAAGGCAGAATTGACCGCGTCCCTCAGGAACTGAGGGAAAAAGTCTTCCTTGTCGGTTAAGCACTGTTTCAGGTCGACTATGAACTTCTCGAGGCAGTTCTGCGTGATACTCTTCTTCACTTCGCAGGTCTCACCCGTCTCACTGAACATTCTTTGAGCGCAGCCCACGAAATTGTACAAGGAAGACTGTAATAACAGTTGTCAACTTGTGTACGCGATTCGGGTTAGATTGCAGTGGAGTTCTCGAGCGATTTGCTTGCTGAGAAGGCCCCCAAGTAGGGCCAAACCCACTGCAATCGAAACTGACTTGCAGCAATTTTTTTTTTTTTTAACTTAAAATTGACTACTTTAAGAAACTTACATTCAAACTATCGAATGCTTCCGGGACTGCGGAATTCCTGTCGCACTTCATCTTTAGCCTGTAGGTTAGGAAACGGGTGGATTCTTCGTTTTCCTTTCGTATTTTGTCTATTTCGTTCTCTTGCCTTTTGTCTCTGATGTAGTTTGACAGGTATTGTTCTAAAAAAAAAATACACGTTTGAAAATGGGGTATTCCTCATCAAAAATGATTTCCAAGCAATTCATTCAACAGAAATTCCACTTGTGGGGTTCACTTCGTTTATTCGGATTTTAATTTGTTCAACAATTAAGAGCAAAAAAAATTAAACGTCGAAGACTTTTCAGTTTGTTATAACAACTCTTTGTTTATTGAATTTTTAGAATTTTTAATTTTTTTCGAATGAACGAGAGACTTTTTTTAATCATCGGCTGCAAATTGTAAATCTTCTGATTCTGAAATCATATTTCTTTTTTTATAATCTAAGTTTCGTCCTTTCTTACAAAAGGACTTCCTAAAGACTACTGCTGCCATTCTTTTGCAAGCACAGTCTAAACATCGACAAGAAAGAATGATTTTTAAAGTGGTGGAGAAAGGGCACAGAAGCCTTCAAGTTACTTTAAGATCTGTAAACTGTGTTTCTGATCCACTTACTTTTTATTTTCGTGCAGTTCTTGCTCGTGATAATTGCAGAAAAGATACGAGAAAGAAAACACTTTAGAACGAGCTAAAAATATAATTTTTATTTACCTTACCTTGACGTATCGCAAAACAAAAAAAAACAATCAAAAAAAGGAATGTTTTGCGAAACGCCAAGTTAACTAAAAATTATATTTTTCGCTCGTTCTAAAGTGTTCCGCTTACAATGAAAAAATTTGTTGTCTCGAAAACTTGACTACAATCTTGTCAATATCGAAGGCTGTCCACGTCAATCCAACAGGAAGTCACTTCAGTTGTACCATTTCAAAATAAAATTCAACATTGCCAACTCGAACAGTTCCATTTGACCACTTTGCATAATTAAATAAATTACACGCACAAAGTTCATTACATCATTATTATTAAGAATCTGTGATAGGCAACCCTATTTGCACTGCCTAAAATTTCATTTATTTTAATTTTCAATTGTATTATAACGGAGCAAGTTATTGGATTACTTAATAACATACTTGTTTGTTTAAAAAATAATAAATTGAACTTTGTCGAACAAAAAACAAGTAGCCAACTCAACCGTAAAAATCCAAATTCTCATCATTATTATTTTTGGGGAATTCAGTACACTTTATTTAATCAAGATACTTTACTAAATTAAAAAATAGGTCGAAGTATGATTAATTTGGATTTACAAATTACATCGAGGAATGACTCATATTAAAATACAAAATTAAAAACGTGCAACATGTAACGAAAGCATTAGTCCGCATTAGTGCAAAAAAAAAAAAACAAGAACAAGCTTGCATTGTACTGCTTTGCAGCACGTGACTCATGCGTTGTCGCCTTTCATTTTAAATATATTTTTTTAATTTAATAATCCATTATACTATGTTGTAAAATCAATTGTCTGTTGTTTTTATTACATTTTAAATGTTATTTGTAATTTTTTGTTTTTTTTTTTTAATTCAATTCTATTATTTCATTTCAATCGCTTTCTCAATGTTCTTTTAACTTTTTAAAAATCGATTAATCCATTAAGATTGTAAAATTGATTGTCTTTTGTTTCTGTTATTTTAAAAATTTTATCAATCGGTATTTTTTTTCTTTTTAAAATCTGTTTCGTTTTCTTTGCTCTTGTCGTTCTTTTCGCTGTTTTTTTTTTTTAATTTTTCAATCCATTAAAACCGTGGATTCGATTGTCTTTTGCTTCTATTATTTTTAAAATCTAATAATTTGTTTTCATCAAAGTTGTAAAGTCCTTTGATTTTATTACCTTTTAAATGTCATTACTTGAAATTTGTTTTTTTTTTTTTAATTCAATTCTATTACATACTTTATTTCAATCGCTTTCTCAATGTTCTTTTAACTTCGATTAATTTATTAAGATTTTAAAACCGATTGTCTTTTGTTTCTATTATTTTTATCATTTGGTATTTTTTTTATTGTTTAATTTTCTTTGCTTTCGTCGATCTTTTTACTTTTTAAAAAATTTTTGAATCCATTAAAGGCATAAAATCGATTGCGTTTAATAAGACAGCTCTCGATGCAAATTAATTCCACGAATTCCAGGGTAGTTTAAGCTACCCACGTCAGCCGTAGACTTCGTAATAAATAGGACGAAGAAGACTCGCCTCTTAAAACTTCGTCGTAAAATTTTCAAAATTCAAAATTTTTCTGATTTAATTTAAATAAAGTGTACCTGAGAAGCAGCAGTTTTTTTCAATTATTTGCTTTTTCTGTTCTGTTATTTTAGTTTCTTTGTTGCCTCAACGTTCTTAACTTTTTAAAAATTTGTCGAGCCATTAAAATTGTAAAGTCTTTTGGTTCTATTACCTTTTAAATGTCATTACTTGAAATTTCTTTTTTTTTAATTCAATTCTATTACATACTTTATTTCAATCGCTTTCTCAATGTTCTCTTAACTTCGATTAATTTATTAAGATTTTAAAACCTATCGTCTCTTGTTTCTATTATTTGTAAAACTTTATAATTTGGTATTTTTTTAAATTATTTCATTTTCTTTGCTTTCATCGTTCTTTTCACTTTTTTTTTAATTTTTGAATCCGTTAAAGGTATAAAATCGATTGCGTTTAATAATACAGCTCTCGATGCAAGCTAATTCTACGAATTCCAGGATAGTTTCAGCTGCCCACGTCAGCCGTTGACTTTTTAATAAATAGGACGAACAAGACACGCGTCTTAAAATTTCCTCGTCGTAAAGTTTTCAAAATTCAAAATTTTCCTGTTTTAATTTAAATAAAGTGTACCTGAGAAGCAGCATCCACAACCGGTAAGGGTAAGTTTGAACCAATTATTATTGTTAACAGAGTCTTTTACAAGTAAACTGGTTTATGTTGCCGTGTTGCCCTACTCCCTTTCATATTCTAGTTTCAACTTTATGCTAATTGTTAAAAATTTAATCTATTTATAATTTAAATGAAATTCGCATATTCCTTGCTTGTATTTTCTTAGTTATTGTACGAACATTTCTCCTCTTACGATTGAATGTATCTTGTTAATTAAAGATTCAGATTTTTTATTTGAATTTCTATAAGGAAGGACTATTAAGTAAGTAAGATAAGGAGTGGACCGTTTTCGAAAAAATTTCAAAAATATAAATAACGCCGCCATTCGAGCAATTCGTGGAAAACAATTTGGAAATTGATTTCTGGTTTTCCATGCTAAAACCAGGACGCTATTAACAGAGAAATCGAAATTCAATCGAGTTGTCAAAAGAATTGGGGATAGAAGGGGTTGAAAAGTGGGTTCCAACCCCCGTCCGCACGTCTTAAATAATGAACGCAGTCGTTTGTGCAACTTTATATACTGAAGTCTAAGAAGAACATTTTTTTAAATTAAAAATGTGATAATTGCTCACAATTCACCGAGATTATACAATTTTTCTATTTTTTTTTTTAATTTTATATAAAATTCCAGTTTTTTTTTTTAATTTCAGAAAATAAATTATACTTCTTCAATAAAACGTTTCTCTTTTAACAAGACTAATAAATCATACTAAGGACGGGCTCTCAATTATATCTTTTATCTGCTGATAACAAGAAATACTTTTGAGTTGTTTCACTCTCGTGTTACAATCATCGCTGAATCACACGCAGACTTCATACATTCAAACAACAAAAGTTTATCTAAACAATGGTGCAATGTGCACAGAATAAACCAACGATAATCAAAGTTTAACAGCAGTAAACACTGATAATTTCCAGTCGCACATCGAGTGCTCCATGTACAAAATGTGAATTTGATTAGGACTGTACGTAAGTAAATTCTAAACTATTAACATCGTATGCATACAATTGTACTACGATGCTCAACTTAAATGATATGATATACCATTTGACAATTTCCTAGTCCTTACGCAACATGTTCTTAAGGGTGTGGTTTCCCATACAGGAGTATCATTTAAGTTGAGCATCATAGTACCTACTGCTAATTTAATTTCTTTTTAGGTTTAGATCACGTTGACAACAAGCAAGCAATGCAAGGCGATTTTGAAAAAGCGTTAGAAGCGAAAGGGGGACGTCACCGAAACCTGTTCGCCTAAGTAGTTAATAAAAAAAAGTCCGGTCGGTTCAAAAGTTAAGGTCCCAATCAAGTTTCAGGTGTGTATAATATTTTTTTTCGCGTGCATGACGCAAGTTCAGTCATTGAAATTCATCTTATGTTACAAACACGAGGAGTTCAAGTCTGAATAATCATTAATTTTTCTTTCTTTCAATCGTGTTGATTCATTTTGTGGCAATGCTGCGTGCTTGCTTGTAAGTATTTACATACTTTCGCCTGGTGTTAAAAGAAACCGCGGAAATATTTGTGTGATTTTCAAAAGTGAGCATGTAAGTATGTTTTACAGAACTTAAAACCGTTGCTATTTATTTTTAAAGATAATTTGTCTTTGTGTAAAAAATACAGGATGTTCAAAAAAAATCAGAAGTTAGATCAAAAATGGCACCTCAAACTTTTTCACAATTTCAAACATTCAAAAACTTAGGGGGTCGATTAAAACTTTGGACTTGGATCTGTAGGGGTCGGTTGGCGGTCAAAGAACATCTAGTGTTTTTTTGGGGTCATTGAATTAGTGAAACCTGAATACGAGTCGATTAAATAAGACCTATCTATTTTATATCATTCTGTTAAATTTTCTTTATACGTTGAAGACAGATTAAAATTCCTTTTGTTTCCCTCGAAACTATGTTAATTAATTAATTTAAAAAAAACTCAAACACGTTTTTAAGACAAACAAAATAACACCGTCCGCGATGAAAATCGATTAAAATGTTTACCTTTCTGCCAAGAGATGGCGCTCTGAATTTGGAAAAAAACAACGGTTTTGCTAAGAATATACGTATATAAGGCAATCGTACTTTTAAAATTTAATTAAAATAGCCGTCCGCGATGAAATGCGATTAAAATGTTTACCTTTTTTTGCCGAGAGATGGCGCTCTGAATTTAAAAAAAAGTATAGTTTTGCTAAGAATATGTATAAAGCAATCGTACTTTTTAAATTAGATTAAAATAGCTTTAATTTTTATAGATATAATGCATTGAGTTTCTTTAGCTTTCTTCTTCGTCTTAACTAACTTTCGATAGGTTTGAAATCATTACAAAGGCAGAAGGCGAAGTTATTGCCGGGGCCATCAACGTGTGTGTACTACGGCCTGCTATTTGAGCCAGTGTTCTAATTAAAATTGGAAAAATAGATTATTTCAAAATCAGGAATTATTCAGAGCGCCATCTCTTGACCAAAACTGAAAAGAATTTCAGTCGAACATGGTGTAACACAAATTCATCTTCAGCAGAACCCACCCTGCCTTCGGTGGTACACGGAATTCGATTGAAATCGTTTCCACTTTTGGTCAAGAGATAGTGCTCTGAACTATTGTATTTTCTGTCTTTTTCCGTATGTGTTGCGATTGTCATTGGCTTTATTTTTTCTAATTTTTTATTTGTAGATTTCATTTTGAATTTGTATCACTAATTACTTTTCAGAGAAATTTAAAATTTGTACTTTGTTTTGATATCTTAAATTCCTTTTTTATTATCGTCGTCATTTGTTGTTTGTTTTTCTTGGTTTTCATTTTTCCCCCATTTCAATTAGGTCTGTCGATCATTAAAGACGTTCTTCATTTTTCTCACTATTTAGCAATTTTTCAGAACTTAAACGTACAAGCAGAAATATGTTTTCAATTTTGTTTGTTTTTTGATGGTCTTTTTTATCATTTGCTTTGCTTATATTTTCTAATTTGTTATTTGTTTTTTTTTTTTGAATTTGTATCACTAATTAATTTTCAAAGAAATTTGGAAATTTGCACCTCGTTTTGGGTTCTTAATTTCCTTTTTTTCTATTTCATCGTCACTTGTTTATTTTTCTTACTTTCATTTCAATTAGGTTTGTCGATCGTTTCAAATTGCGTTTTTTAATTCTATATTTTTTTCTTATTACGACCGTCGTTTGTTTTTCCTACTTTCTTTTTTTGCATTTCGATTTTTTTTTGTAATTTTTATTTGCAGATTTCATTTTGAGTTCGCATCGCTAATTACTTTTCAAAGAAATTTGAAATTTGCACCTCGTTTTGAGTTCTTAATTTCGTTTTCTATATTATCACCGTCACTTGTTTATTTTTCTTATTTTTATTCTACTCTCATTTCAACTAGGTTTGTCGGCCGTTACGTTTTCCTTATTATTTATTAATTCTATATTTTTTTTATTACGATCGTCGTTTGTTTTTGGTATTTTCTTCAGAAGGTTTTTGTTTGCATTTCGATTTTTTTTCTAATTTTTTATTTGTAGATATCATATTCAATTTGTGCCACTAATTACATTTCAAAGAAATTTGCACCTTGTTTTGAGTTCTTTTTTTGTTTCATCGTCACTTGTTTATTTTTCTTATTTTCGTTCTTCTTCCATTTCAATTAGGTTTCTCGATCGCTTCAAATTGCCGGCCGTTAAGTTTTTCTTATTATTTTTTTAATTCTATATTTTCATACGATCGTCGGTTGTTTTTCTTACTTTCTTCAGATCGTTTTTTTTTTTGACATTTCGACTTTTTTTCTAATTTTTTATTTGTAGATTTCATTTTGAATTTGTAATCGTTAAAATTACTTTTCAAAGAAATTTGAAATTTGCACCTTGTTTTGTGTTCTTAATTTCCTTTTTTTTAATATCACCATCATTCGTTTTTTGTTTTTCTTTATTTTCATTTTTCCCCTATTTTAATTAGGTTTGTAGATCATTAAAGACGTGCCTCATTTTTTTATTATCTATTGATTTTTCAGAAATTAAACGTGCAATTAGAAATATATTTTGAATTTTGTACGCGTCTGTTTTTTTTTGCTTGCGATTGTGATTTGTTTCTCTTCCTCTCTTTTTTCTACGTGAATTTCTAATTTGCACGCCGTTACGTTTTGTTAATTATTTTTTTCATTCAAATTTTCTTTATTTGTAAATTATAATTTTTTTTTTGTTAATTATTTTTTATTTCTTAATAATAAAATTTTATTTGTTAATATTTTTTTATTAGTTAATTTTTTCTTATTTGTTAATTATTTTTTTATTTGTTAATTATTTGTTTACTTGTTAATTTTTTTTTGTTAATTTTTTTTGTTAAATATTTTTTACTTCTAATATTCTTTATTACGATCATCGTTTGTTTTTCTTACTTTTTGCAGGATATTTCTTTTTTTTGCATTTCGATTTCCACTTTTCTTTCTCCGTTTTTTTCTCTTTTCCGTAAATGTTTGTCGTTTATTTTCTTTTTTCTTTATTTGTGGATTTCATTTTGAACCTTCATTCTTATTCTCTTCAAAAATTTTATCTTCATTCAAAACCATACAGCGAGTGCTCCAAATTAAATAGTACATACTACCAACTGTTGAATAATCGTGCCTGCACAATTATAATCATAAGGTTGGCAACAACTTGTTTGACGTTACGGCGATTGTTTTCACCTAAAAGTAAAACTTTTCCAAAAAAGTTTCGATTTGTTTCTTCATTTTTCATCTGGCAGTTGGGGACAACTCAGAAACAATCGATTTTGGGCGCAAATTCTCCAGGAGAAAAAAACGAGCGATACGCAATTTAGTGTGAAAAATGGGGTTTATCACTTAAAAAGACACAGTTAATTCAAGGTCAGGTTTCTCGGGACACCTGTATTGCACAAAACATTTTAAAAAGTATCTCGGCGGGAGAAAATGAAACCTTACTGATTGGCTGATTAACTTTACTTTTGGACCACACTGTATGAACCACTAAATTGTTGATTAACCAACAATGTTTTGCACATTTTTGTGTCTCAACAGTCTTTCCTTGTTTAAACAATAATTGTTTGCATTAATTGCACATTTTCTTAAATATTAAATAAATTGCCCGAGCGAAGTTCATTATTTACTTTCGACAGCCTGTGCGATAGGCAACCCTACTTGCAATGCGAAAAGTTGGTTGCCTATCTTACACATTTAATAATCAAGGATATTCTTATTTAAACATGAATTTTAAACGTAATTAAACAAGCGTTGCACTATTACAAGTTCATTCTAAAAATTAATTCACACTTTGTTTTCTTTTTTTTAAATAAAGAAAACCTTGCAACTTTATTACACGTCCAAATAAAGCTCGCTTTGAATTTTTATAAAAACATAAATGAATCTTCTTGTTGATATGTTTTAGGTTCTCGACGAGAGCGAAATGAAATGAAAAAATTTACACGTAAGGTGAATGCAAAGCACATTCCCACGGGAATGGATTAGCAGCGAAAGAAAAAGGAGAGGATTGCGTTACCCTCAATTGACCCTCAACGCCATGAGACAAGGAAACAAGTTAACATTTGTAACTGTTTACATGCACTTAATTTCTATTTGCAGGTTTAGATTAACCAAAGTAAGACCCACGAGATAACTATTCTACATATTCAACAAGAAATTGAAACGAATGGTAAAGTCATGGACAATTAAAAGAGAACGAAACGCGATAAAGCCATCCCTTACCTCTATTTAAGTACTAAACGCAAAAGCGCAAATTCCCAAGCGTTCTCTTTTAACTATCCATTACTACACGATCTTGCAGATACTTTAATTAAAAAAAAAAAAAATCTAAAGTAACTACTTACTTGTATTTGCGTACAATAAAAGAGTGACGAAACAAAGATGATAAAAATCCAAAATGTAACTGATAAGAGCTGAACGGCGAAAGGAAAATGCAGATAGATGCTTGTATTAACTAGGAATTTAATCTAGTCTACAAACGATAACCAAAGCAAATTCCATGAAGCAAGCAACCGTTTAGGACGTAGAAACTAAAGTTGTTTATACGTGACTTTGTTACAAGTTCAAAAAAAAAATAATAATAATAAAAAAAGCTAAAGCATTTACCGATACTGTGAAAGACCAGCAAAATATTTTACACTCTGTATAATTGCTTCAAGGATTGAACTACTCTTTTAATTTTGGTGGAAAACATAATTACATTTGTTGTCTTAGTTTGGGGGGGTCTGAACATAATCAATTGCAGCGACAGATTTAAAAGTAGCTGGTGCATGATGAGAGAACAAAGCGTTGTGAGTTTGACAGAAGTCTAAATCCGTTTACCTCAAGCGTTTACGCTACTTCTAAATAACACACACACAGTCTTCAAAGGATCATTACAGAGATAAAAAGAATAAGTGAGACACGTGTGGACAAGGTTCATGAAAATAAAACAACTCAATACACTTGCACACCTTTTAATAGTAATCATAATAATAATAGTAAGAGCGACAATACACATATGAAAATTATATTAAAAAAAAAGAAAAACCAGTCTGTAATAACCCTTCTTACAATAAAAACCTAAATTAGTTTTGTACTGAAGAAAACGGACCTTGTCAGATGCATATGCAGCATAAATGCTTTATGATGATGGTGGTGATTATTATTATTTTTTTTTAATCAAGCAGGCAGAATGAAGCAAAAGCACTTAAAGATTTATGACAAAAAATGTGTAAATCGTGTGTTTCTTTATGTGTGTAGGGCTTAAACTACTGATAAGAATTAAAAAAAAAGTGAAAACTAAAGAGAAAGAAATCAAAGCTTGTAAGTACCTTATAAATTATTACTGGCAAGTTAAAATCAGTCAGGAATTTCCAGGAAAAATGAACGTGGGAACTACAGTCAAATACCTTTGAAGATTGCAGTCAACGTTTGTATTTTATTTTATTTTATTTTTTAAATAAAAACCTCCTCTGTGTTATATTGTAAAGACTCAATAAGTGCATGTCATTTTAATCATAAAGAATAAATTCCTGTGGCCTTCATGAAATCAAATTGTGGAGGTTCAGAGAGCATTTTCGTAGTTTTGAAAAAAAAAATAATTTCCACAAGTTGATTGCATGAAGCTAATTTACTAAGGTGCAGAGAGCATTTCAAATTTGAAAAAAAAAACAGTGATTTACGCAACTTTTGGTAAACTTTTTGGTTCATTATACGCAATTACTTGTTGTTTCGAAACCAAAACGTTTCGTTCCTAAATCTATTACGTACGAGCAATTCAATTTTAATAAAGTCACCCACACTGGCCATACTCTACCTATAGTATAGTAAAAAGTGTATTGAAAATAAAAATAGCTGTCCCTTATTATGCCCTCCCCCAAAGCCTTCAAATTCATATTAAACCAGACGGCCACACTTAAGTACTCGCATTCAAAATACTTATTAATTTTTTTTTTTTGTTATTCACACATCAATAGCAACGTGTTAATTAGGACAAGTCAGCAACTGTGTTAAAATTCGTTGGCCCTTGGTGTTCCTTCTCAATATGCAGCCTACGTGGTTCCGCTGTTGCTATTTTCAAGCTAAGCACAGCAAATTTCTTTTGCAACAGCAAGATTTCAAGCTGTTTGCTTATGCTACTCTCAGATCTCGAGGAGGCACTTGATTTTGTTTAGTGTGGGGCACTCAGGTCTTATTTGCCATGCATTATTCACAGCAGACATTCTTGGTTTTCTTGTTCGAATAGGGTAAACTCCTGGCCTTAAATTTTGTTGCTATATGCAACTGCATATTGTATTTTACAGTTGGTGGTGGGTAGTTGTCTGTGAAAGAATTTTGGTGTGGGGGCACTCGGGTCATATTTGCCATACATTATTCACACCAGACACTCTTGGTTTTTTTGTTCCAATAGAGTAAACTCCTGGCCTTAAATTTTGTTGCTATATACAACTGCATATTATATTTTACAGTTGGTAGTGGGTAGTTGTCTGTGAAAGAATTTTAATTTTGACAAGGTGAATTTATTTGCATTTTTTGTAAAAGTATAAACCCCGCAACTTCCGTAGATACATTTGACAAGGTCACGAAAACTATCTTATATGAAAATAATAAGTGCAAGGATTAGATTATATAGTTACTCATACCTTTTACAAATCTAAAAACTATCATCCCAGTACATACTAGTATCACAAACAAGAACTAAACAGTTACTCTTTACTTATTTACGGTAAGATAATATTATACTTTAATGCAAGTCTTTATATGTATATTATGTGATATAGAAGAGAAAAAAAAACTGTTAACAAAGAAACTTACACATTTGGTAACTACTTAGCAGAATCAAATCATGTTTTACATAATTATATTTGATTAGAGCAAGGGTCACAAGGGAAGTTTAACTAAAAACTACTACACTAAGCGCTTTGCAAAAATTATTTAAAAAATAAAAAGAAACTCATAACTTTTAGTTAAAAAAAAGAAAAATCAATGAGGAGAGTTAATGCGATTAAAAGACAACAAATGCTATGGATAAGGCACATTTCTAATTTCGTTAATTTCATGGAATATGTTTGGCATGTCTCGTCTTGTCTCATCCCTAACCAGAACCACCTTAAAGATTCGTTTCTTGACGGACTTATTAATTAGAGAGAAAAAAAAAATTCTAAACGTAGACTGTCAGCAAAGCAACGGACAAGACCGCAAGGCCGCTACCTGCGCTTACAACCGGGCTACTATTATTACCAAACTTACGAGGGCCACCATCACCAACTGCGAGGGCTTGCCGCTCAGTCGAACACGGCAGGGTTTTGCGGATGAACTTGAAGAGGGCTTCCATTAGATTCGCTGGGGTTTTGTCCTTGCACGTTTCCAGTTCTTTCACGAAGCAATGTTGTAAAGTGGTAAACTCGCTGGAAATGATCAAACAAAAGTTAAAATCCACCTCTAAAGCTGAATTAAATCGTTTGACTTACTTGCATTCGCTTTCACCTATCACCAGGAGGGGGAGATTTTCCAGCGAGAAATCATTGGGGATTATGTTCTTCATCGACTTGTTGAAGCAATCTTGCAGGCCGTCTCGTTTATCGGTTAGACACTCTTGGCCACCTTCGGCAATGAACACTGAAACAATTAATTAATAGTAATTATTATTATTATTATTCCAACCACAGATCTCTTAGGATATTTCGGTGTCGTCATGGGAAAGAGAGCTGCATAAGAACTCTTCATGTTCGTAAAAACAATGTTCCAGTTGGAATTGTCTTAATTCTAATTTAAAGCTGGGCATGGATTTGTATGCAAATTCGAAAAATACGCACATTCGAAATTCAGCGTAGAAATACACCAACAACAACTTTTATCTTAAACATTTCTTTATAACTATTCAAGTTCACCGAAACTGTGCTCGACTTTTTGGCAACAATGTGTACATTTTTATACATGTAATTTTTTGACAATGTCGAAGTTTCCTGTGAAACATAAGGCAATAAATGAATTGAATTAATTAAATAAGAAAGTTACAGTATTATTCGATACTTTTGTTCCACCTTGTATAAATTAATTTCAATTACCACCCTGTATAAAACTAAAACAATAACCAAAATAGAAAGACAACTGAAAAAAAAATAACCAGATCTGGAATTAATTGAAAGTAAAACAATAGAAAATAGTTTTTAAACGTTAAACGGACACTTAAAATTGAAAAGAACACAACTGCGGAATTTTTACAACCCAGTTGTCAACATTGTTTAGAATTGTTTACAATCGCGTTTTATTCATTGAAAACCCAAAAACATTGAAGACGGATTTAGACATGGTTTTTACGGGCTGCAGTCCAGGGCCCCGATGATTCAAAAGGCCCCATTCGCGCTCAAAATATATATTTTAAATTAATTTCAGAAAAAATAAATTATATAAAATTGTTCATACCTAAAATCGAAACATACTTTAGCGCCAGAAGTTCAAATGATTATGAAAATTGATCGTCCAAAATTTGTTTAGAAAGAGAAAGAAATCACTTTATTTAAGATTTTCTTTTTATGATTAAAGTAGTATAGAAATAATTGTAAAATACTTAAAAACTATTGCAACTCAGTCTTCTAGGTTCTAATTTTGCAGTTTGCACTTCATCTGTAAATATACGGGGTGATTCAGAATAGATAGAGATTTCGTATGTGTAGGTATAAGTTAAAATGAAGAAATTAAAAAAAAAACTGTTGTATTACTTGTGAGTTATTCGATTGAGTATGAAGACTTGGCTGGAAAGCGAAAAACGAAATTGTTCTGGAAGAAGAAGATGAGTATCAAACTCGAAAAGTCAATTCCTGTTTGTATCAGATTAAATTGCTGAAAATCGTAATTCTTTTTAATTCCGTCCTAAATGTTCAGAAGAAGAGATTTCCTTTTAACATTTGTCTTTTTTAACACTTCCTTATATTGTCTTGTCAGCAAAGCGGACTGTTAGATTACAACTTTATTTTATTTTATTTGTGTCTCTTATATTTTTATTTAATTTTTTCATTGCAAAACACTTTTAGAAGTAACTATCTAATATGAATGACCCTATACTAAAATGAATTCCTCAAATTTAAAATAAGTATTGTAAGATAAACATTAACGTGTGTTGGTCATTCTGAATGTTATTGTGATTAGTAAGTTATAATTTGCACTGTTAGAAGTAATTTGATAATTATGGAGCTTGGATTATAATTTTTTGAAATTTGTTTGATTGCTGAATTGTATTTTCAGATTATAACAATTTTTTGTTTTTAAATGCCATAAGGGGTGGCTAATTCAGGCCTTAGCACCACTCATGTATACTTCAGCAACGTTTAAATTTCTAGGTCAGATTCTTTAGATGACAGAAATGATGTACTGGTAGCTCCTTAAAAGTGTATGAATCAAGCAATGACATAAAAAGTATTTTCCACAGCCAGTCCTTATGACCATTTAAAAAACACATGTTATTTGATTTTTATTTTGTAACCCACGTGACGCATTTGTTAGTAATACTAAAACTTGGGTTAATTGGGTAGGCCCCTAAACAGTATTAGTCCAGAGCCCTCAAAGTTAAAGGTCTGCCCCTGATTATTATCACAGAAAATAAATTTTTATACAATGACATCAGCAATAATTTCAACCCAAGTGACCAATTTGAATTAGGTTTTGTCTTTTCAGAAGTGGCAACACTGAGAAAACTCAGTTTCAAATTAGCGTACATTTGTCACTGACTTTCTATCTCTCGTATTTGATTTTGATTTACTTGTTTTGGTGGGTTTTTCATGCATTCACGGTGGAGTCATGTGGGTTGAAATCATTTCTAATTTCCTTGTACAAAGTGATCAAGTAGAATTGTTTGAGTTGGCAACACAATTAAGAGCATTTTTGTATTCAACTATTTTCAACACTGCAACCGGATATGTTTTGATAATTAAATTGATAGAGACTTAACGACAAAATTGTAGGTTACGTCGAGCGTTTACTTTTGAATCTGAAACGCTATCTTACCAATATTGAAGGCTGTCAACGTCAACCCATCAACAAACAGGAAGTTACTCCAGTTGTACCATTTCAAAATAAAATTCAGAACGGCCAGTTCTACTTGACCACTTTATACCTACTTATTGCAGGTTTGCCAATGGTGTAAAGTATTTTGTCTATACCATGAAGGTTAGGTAACTGGAAGAATAGCAAGAAGTTGGCTAAAAACAAGCCGATTTTGCGACGTGTACTCCTCTCTCTTGTACGGCAAAAATAAGAAGCCCCAGAGTACGCAACATATGCGTGACAAAGTATATATATTCCACAATCAGGTCCTTTTGCCATACTAAAGGCCTGCCTCTGGACCGGTTTTCAGTAGCACACTTTATGCGACACAACGTCCTCCATATACTTAATCTCTATGGTCTAAAGTCTAAACAGATGGATCATGTGGCTTTCATTTCAAAAGCTCACTGTATTATCAATATTTCATTCCGGAATAGTTATTGTATAAAAATCTGTTATCAATCATAACAATTTGTACAATACGCCGTGCGAACAATAAAAAAATTAAGTAGAGCGGCACATTCTTTTCTATTTTTTAATAAATTTATACTTATTGTAACAGACGCTCTCATAATTATTATGATTACTGATGAATGCTTTTTAAACTCATTCTCGGTTCTTTTAGTAAAACAGGAAATTGAAAGACAAAATTACAGGAGTAAATTGACTCAATTGATGAGCAAATTGACAACAGGCGAATATTTTTTAAAAGAAACGTCATATGACGACAACTTAATAGCATAGGTATACACCTAGTACTTATTTGAATTATCAAGGTTGGTAAAACTGATATTGCATCTAGCAGGTTGCCTCATTCCCATTCAAATGTGTAATTTAATTGGTTGGATCCCCCCGCCCCTCCACAAAAGTAACTCATGACGTCACAGGAAACTTCCGTCCGCCACAGTGAGTTTTAATCTGTCTCCGAAAGCTTCATCTAATTCACAAAAAATGTGCTGTTGATCAAGTAACGTAAAAATCTCATTAATATGACCAATGGAATTTATCACGTGACGTGACGTAACGAGATATGTACCCAAATCACAAATACTGAATTATGAATTACGGCGACATCTGTTATTATAATTGAAAACGTATTACGAAGTCTATTGCGACATCTGTTATATTTTTTCTAACAACACTGATACCGACTGACTTTGTTAATTCGTTTTTTTTTTTTAATCAATGCTTAATATCGATTTCTTCCTCAGTTGAACTAAGACGTTGAATTTGATGGCAAGAGCCAATAATTTTTATTTTATTTTATTTATTTTTTAATCGTGCAGTACTTACTTGCGAGACGGTCTCCATCTTTGTAGCAAGCGAAGTCGATCAAAGTCTCCGTTAGATTAACCCCGATCTTCAGCGTGTTCTTTTCGCCTTCCAGCAGGCACTTCTCCAATTTGTTGGTGAAGTTGTTGAAGCAGCTGAGGAACTCGGGCTTCCTCTTGCAGTATTTCGCGAAAACTTCGTCCATGGAGCCGGTCTTCTTGGCCTCCTCTATTTCCACCTGGATCTGTTCCGTGTCGACCAAGTTTTGGAAGCACGTCATCACCGCCTCCTTTTCAATCTGCAAGAAAAAACGCATTTAACAATTTTTTTTTTCTCTATGATTAAAATGATTAAATTGAAGCTCACTTGAAGTTCATCGAAGGCCTTTTCTCCTCCGGCTTTGACGCATTTGTCCTTGATGACTTTCTCGATGTCTTCGGATTTTTCCTGGAGCTCGGTGTTATCTTGAAAGTCCTGGAGGTTGTGTAGGACGTCATCTTGACACCAGACGATACCTAAACAAAAAGAAAACTTTTTATTTATTTATAAATTGAATAAACGTGTGAGTAAAATAGACTAAGCAATAATAAGAAATACCACGTTGTCTCGTTTGATCTTTGCCTAGTAGTTTCCCTGACTTTTAGAATAAATTAAACTACCTACATAGTTACAAACTGCATCCAATTAGGCCGAAGTGTAAAAAAATATTAACACATTCTGGTACATTATTTGAAATATTAGCGGGAATAAATACAAAAAAAATTCCATGATAATAAAATACCATAAAATCATCATCTTAAAATAAAACCATGTTAAAATTATAGAAGTGATCAAAAAAACTATTCTTTTTTTGCTTTTTGCTAAAAATAAGCTCAGCGGAAAAGAATGAAAGGAAAGTCAAAAAAAATATATTTAAAACGCCAAATTATCTTGCAAACCAATCAGAAACAAAAGAGAAATATAACAGAACAAAATATAAAAATAAATAAATATAAATAAGAGTAAAACTGTATATAAAAAAAAAGTCAATAACACAATTAAAAAGCGAAAAAAGAAATACCATGTATAAGACAAAAGAAGATCACAAATTTGATGGACAGAAAACAAATGGAAAAGGATAAACTACGGACAGCATTAATAATTTTTTTAATTTTTATTTTTTAAACTGTAGAGTCAATAATACTACAGAAAAAAAGAATAAAAAAGAAAAGAACGACGTAATACAGTGCATAAAACAAAAGCTCACAACTGAGACGAACTCGAAACAAAAGAAAAACGATGGACTACGAAAAAGCATTAACAAAATGCGAAAAATCAATTCGATAAGAAAAGCAAAAGAGAAATGTACAGTACGAAAGCAAACAGAAAAAAAACAAAAGTAGAAAGACTAAAATGAACAAAAAACAAATGAATCGCCCAACGAAAAATAAAAAAATAATAGAAATCAAAAGACAATTTGTAAGAGTCGATTAAAAAAAGTCTATTTGATTGAATATAAACAAAAAAGAATTACGAAAGCATAAAACGAATTTTAAAAAAAGTACCACAATGCTAAAATCGGCGACACTCCTAAACTCGTAGGACATGAAAAAGAACTGTAAAAAGGAGTTGATAAAATGCGAGAACCGAATCGTTTAAAAATAAGAGAAATGCGAAAAATAGAAAAAAACAAAAGAAGAACAGATAGACAAAAAATTAATAAATGGAAAAACGGTACGATGCAATGTATTCATTTTCTGATAAAAATAAGAAGAAGAAAAAGAGAAATCCACAGCATGAAAGCGCAAAGAACAGAAAGAAAAACAAAATCCATAGTATAGAGCACAAAGAACAGAAAGAAAAACAAAAGAAAATAGAAGACTAAGATGCACAAAAAAACAATTAAAAGGATTATCCATGAAATTAGTGATCGAATAAAATTCATCGAAAGACGAAAAATTTTATAGTGATTCGAGGCTTCTCTTTCTACGAAGTTTATTCCAGAAAAAAAAACAGATGAATCTCCAGATGAAAAAATTAAAGAAACTAATAGAAAACAAGAAACAATTGCAAAAAGGTAAAACGTGAAAAATCAATACGAAAAAAAGTAAATAAAATGGAAATGCGGGAACATAAAATGAATTTTAATTAAAAAATAAACAGAAGTTCCACGATACTAAGATGGACAAAAAAAAAATTAAAATCGACCAGTTTTTGAAGAACAAATGAAAAACGATGACAAAAGAAAATAAAAAGCAAAATCCATAGTACGAAAGCAAACAAATCAAACAAGAGAAAGTTGATGACTAAAATTAACAAAATAGAAATACGATAGCACTAAATGAATTTAAAAAAAGTAAACAGTGCTACGATACTAAGATAGAAAACAAATGAAAATCGACGAAAAAATAAACTGGTAGGAAATAAAAGAAATTATAAAAAAGGAATCAATAAAATGTGAAAACCGATGTGTACAAAAAGAGAAGAAAAGCAAGAAAAAACAATAGAATAATGGAATAGATAAAAAATAAATGAAAGAACGGCGAATCTGACAAGAAACAATAGAACAAAACAAAACAAACAAATCATGCATGGCCCGATCTAGAAACTCTGAATTGCATTTTCTTTAAACGAAGTAACTCATAGTTTACGGTCGCAAAACAATTACAGTTTCCTGTAATTTTTCGTTCTCTAAAATTGTACAGTTTACATACTTTATAGATTTTACAAAAGTTTGAGCTTGTAAAATCTGAGAGCTATTAGCAATTCTTTAAGTGTCGCTGTGAAATCGTATTTAAACAGTACCATTTTGGGAAAAGAAAAATTACAGGAAACTATAATTATCTACTATTTTTAGTTTCCGACTGTAATTATCTTATCGAAACTTTCTGTAAGGCAACACAAAAGTCTAATATGAGATAAAGTTATTTGTTCAAGGTACTTTATTTTCGCGTCTCTAAGAATAATGACGATCAATAACCGCCCACACTTTCTCCGACAATGAAAACATCTCCATTACTGTCAAACCAATTTCCCGCGACAAACATTTTCAGGACGGTTCGACCAGCCGAGCCGTCGCGGCGCCTGGATTCTGCGATCCATAAAAGATTGATACCGGCAAGTTTCCGGCAGTGGCGCACTCGAATTTTTCTACTTGATTCCGACTGTTTGTTACAAAACTATAAAAAACACGTTCAGGACGTTTGTAACAAAAATAATTAAAAAAAACAAAATACGAATATAAAAAGAAATCTAGATAAAACTATTATCCAATAGGAATTCAGAAAATGCTCAACGAACAATATTCGCATGTACAGGTCGTTGTTGTAAAGTGAAAGCTTAAGCAATACATGAGACCGGAACGCAAAAACTCCGAGAAAGTCTTGGTACGCTCTAGCTCCTTGCTCACGGGTGTTGCGCTTGCCTACTCGTAACGTAATTGGTAATTAGGTAAACGCTAAATGGAAAAACAAAAAGAATATCGACGATTTTCTTCTAACGGCCCATTTTCATAATCAGACTTTAAGGAAGCTTTAATTTAAAGTCACTTTAAGAGATAGGGAAACAAATGTATTTTTTTAGGTTAAAGTGACTTTAAAATTAAAGTCTGATTATGAAAACGGCCCTTAGGGTCGATTTCGTAATAGGACTTTAAATTTAAAGTTAAATTTGTTTCCCTATACTTAAAGTGATTTTAAATTAAAGCTTCCTTAGACTCTGATTATGAAAACTGCCATTATTTATCAATTGATCGTCTTCTGTTTTTATTTTTCTATTAATTTACACCATTTGAATTTATTTTGCATTTTAATCTCTTCGATCGATCGCCATTTTTGTTTTCTATTTTAGGCGATTTTATTTTATTTATAGATTATCAACTGATCGTCTTTTGTTTTTGTTTTTCTTTAAATTTACTGGATTTGAATTTAGAAAAGGGATTAAAATGTCCCTTCGATCGATCGCCACTCTTGTTTTCTTTTTTATACGATTTGGTTTCATTTACTTTTTTGTTTTATTTACTCGAATTAAGCTTATTTCACATTTTACTCGCTTGCATCGACGGTCATTTTTGTTTTCTCTTTTATGCGATTTGATTTTATTTTTTTAATTATATTTTCTTAACATTTAAGGATTAATTGTTTTTATATAATTTTTATTTTCGTCTATCATATTTAATTTTTGTTTTTTTCTTTCGTTCGACTTTATTTGATACGATTTTTCATTTCTTAATCATCAATTGATTGACTTTTTCGTGTTTTTCTTTCATTTATTCAATTTGACTTTATTTTATTTTAATTTTTTGTATATCGAGATTGAATTTTTGATTATCAATATTTTACCATTTCTTAGTTTTACATATTTTTATTTTTGTCTTATCTTCATGCACGATCGTCTTTTGTTTTTGTTTTATCAGATTTGACGGTCGGACTTAGAATATGACTGAAATTATTATCCTTAAAGTCTCATTATGAAAACGGCCCTTAATGACTGAAAATAATATCGGATATAATAGAAACAAATGGTTAAAGGAAAAAAATAGTAATTCGAAAGGCGAAAACAAAATAAACGAAAGAAGATCAGTAAGTAAGATCAGAGAAGAACAATCAAGTACAAAGAGACGAAAGAACGAAAAACAAGAAGAATATCGACGAGTCTGTCTGAAAACTTCATAATTCCGATTTAAAACAACCCTCCCCCTCTTCCCCCCGATATAACAGAAACAAGAGGTTCAAAGAAAACAAAAAGAAATGATTCCAAGTGCTTAAACAAAAGAGCATAAAATACGAATAGAGAAGGACAATAAAGTGCAAACGGATTAAACGAAAAACGAAAAAAAAAAGACCGACGATTTTACTCTGACAGAGAATATTTGGAAACTTAATAAATTACTCTGACTTAAAATTACCCCTAACAGAAACAAAAGGTAAAAAGAAGAATAAAAGAAAATAGTTCTAAGTGCGAAAACAAAATACTTAGGTAAAAGAAGAACTAAATAAGAACAGGGAAGAACAATAAACAGATTCAAAGATTCTGGCGATTCTTTGAAAAAAATCAATGGGGCGAACACGTAAAGGCCCAAATAACCCAACAAGAAAACTAGCTGCGCAAGAAGAGACAATAACAAAAGATAAAAGAGATGGCGCTCTCGATCGTTTGTTCGATATTCGTAAAAATCAGCAATCAACAGATGGCGCTTTCAATAATGAAGACAAAGAGCTGTCATTAATTTTGTTATGCTAAAAGTATGGAAACGTCACAAAACTCACAATGTGTTTTTATAGGTTAACCAAATGCCATTTCAATGTTTTCCTTATTATAGAAATCTTTCGTTAGTTGTCGGTCACACCACTTCTCAGATTTTCTCAAATAGAACCGTACAAAAATGTGAGAGAGATGAATTCTACTTAATTCGCTCCAGTGAATTATCAAAATGTCTATTGTTACTACTTAAACACTTCGACAGTTGGCAACACTGAGCCGAAGCGATAAGCAGGATGAATCTGGTAAAAATGAATTAGTTCTAACAACTTATTCTGTTGTTTTATTTAATTTTCTCTTCTCTAACTTTTTTCCATTTGCTATTCATATTTCTTTTACTATAGGTTTGATTTTGATGTCAGTTGAGATGATTTTGAAGCGTTCCACGGGATATTTTGTTTTTCTTCTTCGTTTCCCGTTGACATCTTTTAATAGTTTTCTCTTGTCTTTCTCATAAAATTTTCTTTTTAGTAGATATACGTACAGTCTTCTCTTTTCGTTCATCAAGTATCGCCGATCTTCTTTTGTTTCATTTTTCTTCTTATTCTTCGAGTCTCGCTGTAATTTGCTTGTGTTTTCTTTTGTTCTCTTTTTTTGAAATAACGTCCCGTTGTTTTAAATTCCTTTTATCTTTGATTAAAAAAAAAGGTTCGAATAGTTCTCAGTGAGAAAGAACAAAAGAAAACACAAGCAAATTACAACTAAACTTTCCGTGTCAAGTGTCACCGATCATCTTTTGTTTCTTTTCTCTTCTTATTCTTCGAGTTTCGTTGTAATTTGCTTGTGTTTTGTTCTTTTTTTTTTAATTGACTTCAAATGACGTTTTGCGTAACTTTGCTCATAAAATAATTAGATTAGGTGTTCACCGAGCAAAAAGAAAACGGGTCATTTACCAGCGGAACCATGAAATCACGTAAACTAGTGCTCAGTGTTGCCCATTTAATTTTGCCTCCAGAACTGAAAACTGATGACGTGATGACTTTCTGTTAAAATTTCAGGCAAGTAATCAGTGAAATCGTGACCGGCTTGTTTAATGACAAACCTAGTGATTTCCTTGCCGCAAAACAATTAGTTACGTTCCTCAAGGTCACCAAGCATAAGAATCCGTATCCTTTTTCTTTTTTTCAATAACATGCAAGTAGGAATTTTTTACGTGTTTGTAAAAGCGCCATTTTGCAGAAGCAGTGAAGAAAAATGAATCGCAGAAAAAGTGAGTGAACGGCGATCGATACTTGTCATTTTTTTGAACAAAAAGAAAACAATGAGAGAGTTTAATACCGCCGGGCGGCGAATGCATTGTATTATTTTTGTGTCTTTTTTAAGCAAAAAATTAGTAGACGATTACAGTTTCCTGTAATTGAAAACGACACTACTTAAATATGACTTCACGTGACACTTAAAAATTTCGAAAGCTTTCAAATTTGACAAGCTCAAACTTTTGTAAAATCTTTGAAATCGCACTTAAACAGTATTCCGTTTTTGGAGAAAGAAAAATTACAGGAAACTACTGTTTTTTGCTTCCGACCGTAATTTGTTTTCTGATAGTCGACTGAATTTTGTTTTTTTCTTGTGAAGAAAAAATCGAAATTCGATTAGAACGTCTCTGGTTTCAATTTATTTCTAGCACAAAGTGAACAATTTTTCTTTTGTTTCTTGATTTTCTCAGATAATCGATCGTCTTTTGTTTAAGCTTTCGACAAAAACTATCGACTCTAATTGTCTTTTGTAAATTTTCCCAACTGTTTATTTTTTTATTATTTCCGAAGCCAGTATGTATTGTCAATCTTAATTCTCTTAAATAGAATATTGAAATGTTTATATTACGTATTCGACAAAGTACAATTCAATTAATATAAACTATACACTTTAATTCCTTAGCATTTGTTTCTAGTGAAATTTTTATTTGTGAATTTTTGTCTGTTTCTAGTGACTATTTCAACCAAATGTTTAAACTTCTTGGCAACACTGAAGCGAAACGACAAATATTGACAAAATTTAGTTGCATACATGAGTCATATATACACTCACTAGCACTAGACTTTCACGGCATACTGCGATGACAAATAGTAACGGAATAGCTTATATTTAATTTTGGGAAAAGGGTCGTTATCCATTGCGTGCGTTGTTTACGTTTGGTAAAACAAGGAGTGGCGGTTATTTGCACGACAAAATTATTGATTCACTTTGCACTTTCTGCGTAATGTTCACTAATCTTTTCAATTTTCTTCTATTCAATCATCTCAAGATAGTAACGTGAGTCATTGTCGTTCGAACTAATTAAAAATACGTAGACTGACTTTTTAACAACCCAAATGTTATTTGTTTAGAAATAGAACTGACGAACTTTTAATCTTATCACGTCACCTGCTTAAGCGTTAATGCCTGCAGTAATTACTAAAACCGAACAACGAACTTTGAAGAACGGTTCTTTCAGTCAAATAATTCGAATTTGAAAGGCTCTTAAATGATCTTCCATTAAGAGATTGCAGTGTTTAGCGATCCGACAGCAAATGCGTCACAGAAATTCTGCAGACGTCATGAGGTTGTGTTCCTTGGAATTACCGCGATTTTAATTATCTCTGTACAAATATAGTTGTTTCACACTATAAAAGTAAAAGGCATGTCAGAAATTTCCATTATAAACACAAACCTGAATCAAACGAATATACACGGTGGCCAGAAAAATGCGGACAAACGCCACGCAGGCCAAATCTTTGTTTAATTCTGAGTTGACAATCTTAATTGAAAAAAGTAGTACAGTGCTTTCTTAAGTCACACGAGCAGCTTAAATTTGGCAACACCTAATCAGACAAGTACTGTGGTAGTAATCATTTTATTATTTACTATAAATCAGGTAAATACGCAAATTAGCAAGAATTTTATGTTAACATGGATACCAATTGTATTCAAATTTAAAGATAATATGAAAAAATTATAAGAACTGTTCAAATTGGTAGCCATCAGTTTCCAGACATAATTCCAATCTTCGAGGAAGCGAATTCAAAACGCGCTCCAACATATCCGGGGTGATTAATCGAACTGCCGCCGTAATTTTATTAATTACATCCTCTTCGTTCACTGGAGGCGTTGCATAGACCTTTTCCTTTAAAAACCCCCAAACGAAAAAGTCCAGAGGATTAATATCGGGAGATCTTGCCGGCCATGCTATTGGACCGTTACGCCCTATCCACCGATTCGGAAAGTGTTCGTTTAACCAATCCCTAGAAATTCTGGCATTGTGAGCAGGGGCTCCGTCATGCATCTACAACACGTTGGGTCTCAAATTCAGTGGAATATTATCCAGTACTTCTTCTAAAACGTTAACGTACTCAATTCCATTTAGACGATTTGGAAGAAATATTGGTCCAACAACTCGGAGATTTAAAATCCCCAGCCAAACATTTACCGAAAATCTTCTCTAATGTCCAATTTCCCTTACTGCCTTGGGATTTTCGTCCTCCCAAAAATGAAAATTATGGCTATTAAAGACGCCATCTCTCGTAAACAAGCATTCGTCGCTCCAGAGAATATGCAATAAAAAGTTCGGCTCTTCTTGAATCCTTTGTAAAATATTGTTACAAAACATTCTTCTGTGCACATTATCGTTCACATACAAAGGCTGCACTTTCCTTGCATGAAACGGATGCAACAAATTTTGAGATAGTACTGAGTGCACTGTTGTTTTGCTAGGAATATTTAGTTCCCGAGCTATTTGTCTTGTGCTGGACGTCGGATCTTCGTAAACAGCATCCAATATTTGCTCTTCTAATTGAACTGTTCGACGCCCTCTAGGTCTACCGCTGTTACGATAATTCGGTATAAAGGAGCCAGTTTCTCTAAGTCGCTGATCCATTCTACGGAACGTGTTGGTGGATGGATGTCGCCGTTGAGGATACCGTATTTGATATTCTTCTTTTGCCAAGTTTGCATTTCCATTGCAAAATCCGAATACCATATACATGTCGGCGTATTCTCCAAAGGTAAACATTGTTCGGTACTAAGAACAGCACAAAATGTTTATCTTATTTCAAGAGCCAAATGTCACATGAGAAACGTCAAAAATTGACAACTACTTACTACTTTTAAACAAGCAGCCTTACAGTTCCACGTTGCCATATGTACTTTAATTTCAAAAAAGCCAATGAAGAAATGTTAAAAATGTAAACCATTGGTATTAATCGATTAGTTACATCAATGCATTTGAGATAATTCCATTTCTAAATTTCACCACAATGATTTTACATAGATAAATTTGACGAATTTTGCTAAATTTTAGCCGTACATCTTAAGGTTTGATGGTCTCGTGCGCCTTAAGGAAGGACCGCATAACTTTTTTGGATTAAGATTATCGCCTCAGAATTGAACAAAGAATCGTTCTACCTGGCGTTTGTCCGCATTTTTCTGGCCACCGTGTATATGTACATAAAACACAAAATATGTCCCTTTGAATCGATTCAGATCGTGTATGTATGTTAAACATCGATTCAAGTAAAAAAGAGCAAAAAAGATCCAAGATCGATTTATACAGGGTGATTTTTTAGCTCACCGACAAACTTTCCATTACGAAAACTCGCGTAATTTTAAGAAAAATGATCAATTCATTGAAGCAAATAGAAAACTTGAAACTTCTGATTCTAATTATTTTAATGTTTCACAATCATTTAAATATTTATATAAATTGTCCAAGATTCAAAATCATGTAAACACATAATTATAATAAATTATAATAACTGCTCAAAATGTCCTCCTCCCGCTTTAATGCGTACCTACTGTACTATGACGACCTAAAAATTTTTTCACTCGAACGAAGATGTTTGATTGATTAATCTAATTTGAGTGGCAGCATTTAGTTTAAAAAAATTAAACAAATGATTTTTCTTTCTTAAAACTACATGAGCTTTCATATGGCAAAGCTCGTCGGTGAACTAATAAATCAGCCTGTATTTTTCAAAAATTAATCACAAAGTCATTTCAGTTTCAAAATTTTTGCTAAACTAAAAGTAACTAAAAATAGTAAACAAGTAAGTAAAAATAAACTATTCTAAAAAAATAAAAATATAATAAAAAAACAAAACCTTATTTTCCATTTTTCAAAACGTAACAGTAACTCTATTTAAATAGACAGAAACATAAATAACTTTCTCTGAAAATTAAAATTTCATATAATAAGAAACTAAACATATTTTTTTAAAAATTACACGCGATCAAGAAGAGTAATTTTAAAACTTAAATAAACTCGAAATAAGCTGCAATTTCTTCTCAAATTAAATGTACCACTCTTTTGTATTCAGACTACTCAAAAATACCCAAATTTGATAGTCTTCCACTCGACAGTCTGTTTCTATTTTCCGTTTCTCCAACTCAAATCCAAAAATTACATTACTTTCGAGTCGATTTGGTAAAAAAATAAAATCGAGATGAAAAAGCGATCGAGAAAATATCGATATTTTTTTTACTAAAAAATCGATCTTTTGAAAAATCAAGTAACAGCATCATTAATTAAATTACAATTTAATTTACTGTTAAACTAAGCATATAGTTAAAAAAATAAAAATAAAAATAAAAATAAACATTCTTCGTAAAACCCCAGTCTTTAAAATTGTGCAAGAACTAGCCAAACAAAATATTAGTATATTAAAGAACAAGTTTCAAAGACGTAATTTTAGCGCACGCGTTCAGTTTTAGAAAACGAGTAGAAGACGAGTTTTTTAAATGAACAAGTACGTGCATTTTATAGTATTTTTTCCATTTTGGTTCTGAGACATGAAAAAAGCTTAAAAATTTAGTTTTGTTGATAGCGGATGCTGACGTTTGTAATTAAATATTTTGTCAGTTTATAAAGTGTTTTAGTTAGGTTTATGATTTGCGATGTCAACAAATATAGGTAATTTCAACCATCCGTAATTTGAATTAAATTTGATTAAATTAAATTATCATTTATTTGTAATTTGAGATTTGAACAAATGTAGCTAAGTAAGTTGCCGTTGCCACTGACCTAACAAGATAAAATTTCGAGTGCTTTAATGTTCTACTTTATAAAACCCAAACAACTCATTTCAGTTTCATAATGTAAGCCATTCAAGTACCAAAATAGAAAAAAAAATATTTGACTAATAATAAAGCTTTTTTAACCTTTCCTGAGCGACCTCGGCGTCGCTTTTGCCCCAAAACGGATGGTTTTGACTTCTGGATGCGTGCATTCATTATTTTTAGTGCACCACTCCAATAATATGCTTACAAATAATATTCTTAAAAAAAGCCGCAGTGTCCTTCAAGTAATTTATTTTCATTCTCTAGACATTACGGTTTTGTACTCGTCGAACTCATTGAATTTCTGTGGATCTCTCAGAAATATTATAAATTTCCAAATGTTATTACATATGAATTTTATGAATGACACTATACAGGGTGTTTCACCTAAGTCTGATTCCTTCATATCTCTCTAGTTATTTATTTTACAAAAAAAAAATGTTTCGAATGTAAGATACTTGATATCATGTGGAGCATGAAGCAAAATTAGTCCGGTGTATACAGAGTGTTCCGTTTGGTCCGGAAGTTATGTCACTTCGTTATTTTAAATGGAGCATCGTACATATTTTTGCATTTTCGAGTTCCGGATTGAATTTCAGTGCGACACTGTGTAACACTAACAGCGTCTAATCTAAACCGTTTTTGCGTTACTCAACTTAAAAAAAAATATGTCGCTGTTGCTGTGCTTCAAACAAATGCAAATATCGTCCGCACAAATGACGTTAGAGATTTGTATTTTTTTTTGCAAAAGTTTCATCTTGAAATGCTTTTTCAATTACACCGTGAAGAAAAATTCCAAGTAACGTTAGTTCTTACAAAAAAAATTAATAAACTTGAGAATATTGAAACTACGAGAACTATTTTTTTTTAAGGAATGCCATATTGCCACTTTTCAATGGTATGTAGGGGTCGTGGATATCTGACGTTGACAATTTTTTCAGTTATTTAGATTTTTCTTTTATGATTTTTAAAAATACGCGAAACACTTTGTCATTTGCTAGTTGCTATGGTTACAGAGCAAACAAACTGTTTATTTATCTTTACACTGCAGACACCAAACGGAACGCTCGGTATACACCAGACTAATTTTAAAATATGCTCTACATGATACCAGGTAACTTTAATTTGAAATTTGTTTTTAGTAAAATGAGTAACTAGAGAGGTATGAAGGAAGGCGCCTTAAGTGGAATACCCTGTACGTATATGAAAACGAAACCAGTTTTGTACCTATTAGTAAAAATTTAAACTGCAGGAAGTAATTTGAACGTTGCGCAAATTCATCAACATATTATGGTTTTATTTTGACGGGAAGTAAGAAGAGTTTAAGCGATTTTTTCTAAGCAGTCAGAGTGAATAAAGTGCTTTGTTTGCTGTTGACCATAATGATTCATTCGTCTGGTCATTATCAGTTGTATAAACTCGACCACTTGTCACGAGATAATAGCAGCTATCACACAAAATATTATTCATATTTACTGCAGGAAGTGTTGTGGATTACGTGGAAAAATGAAACACTCGCAACGAAGGGCACTCTCTTAATTGGCAATAGGGTACAGAACAATTGCCGGTAATGATTTCAGATTTTATGTTGGCCGACTTGACTTTGCTATCAGTCACAACATAAGTGTTTAACATAAGCGTGGATTTTACATGTCGTTTCATTTTTAACAATTAGCATTTCAAATGACAAAGACGATTATCATTTAAAAGCTTTTGAAACACAATACTTAATTATGTGCACTGTTAAAGAAAGTTAAAAGATTGTATGTAAGTACTCTTGGAGTACAACTTTGTTAGATTGTACAGTCGCGATCAAGCTAGTCGAGATAGACTGACAGTTCTGTCGACTGACACTTCTGTAACTCTTATTACCAACGTCAATAAGGGTGCAGTTAATTTCGATTGCTATGATCGCGACTGTACCTGTATGTATATACTGGGTGTCCCACGTCATGTGAAAACATAAAATGTTGGAAAGCAAAATATGCATTTAGCAACTTAATTATTTTGCGTTGTAGAATAGAGAAACTTAATAATAAGCGACAGATATAATCCTCGCATAACCAATTAAGAGAGAGAACGCTCTGCAGAATCAATAACTGTAATAAATCAGGTTGTCCAAACGCGTGAAATCCTTGAAGTTTTAATTTAATTAAGTCCTAATTCGATTACTTGTTCGCATTAATGGTAAAGTTTGTTCTTGCCTACAACCAATAAGGGCGGTCCTTAAATATTTATCAATTTGATAGACACATGTCGCCATGTAGAGCTTATGACCAATAATTTTTTCTCACGACTGTGCATGTCACTGTAATCAACTGGTTTATAAATTACCAGGATCACCACCTGTTGCATTATGATGGTACAAAACAAAAGTCTCTTAAATACATCAATAAAAGTGCAAAGTCCTAATTATTGTAAATCGGCAAGATATTTGAAATTTCGTGCAAAAGTATTTGTTAAATCAATTCACAAATGTCATAACTAAGAAGATGCAAATATATCGCAGGTGCTATTTGCAATGCTTTCTTCACTTAGTTTTTAATTAAAAAAAAAAAAAAACAAAACAAAGGTGAAGTGCTGTGGTGAAGTGTGGGATAATCAATAATTGCCAACATACAGAGAGAGAAAATATATTTATATTCCTTTTCAAAAAGCCTTTCCAATTTCAACGCCTCTAAAAACAGAGAAATGTCTAATTTAAACGTTTAAATGGAAGAACCATTCATCAAATGTTAATCTATCACAATCATTATAAATTCCAAACTGATTGCCTTGTTATTTACTTCCCATACTTGTTATTGTTATTACCAAATCAGCGTCGCCAACATAGAAATAAGATTGCTCCCCAAATGTAGACTCAAGTATAATATACTTGATTTGAGACTACCTCAAATCAATAACACATAAATATAAAACAAATCATATTAAGCTTAAACGGTATTAATTATTTGAGACCATCGATATATGTATCTCTAAAACTGAACCGAACACCCCTAAATTTATGTTGTCCGATAAGTAATACGTATAAAAAAACATAATTGTCTTTTGCGATTACTTCCAAATCTGCAAAGCATCATAAATCCTAAATTGTTCCGAGTAAAAGTTGATTAAACATAGTAACATGAATCAGTATAATTTTTTGCAAAAAAAAAAAATTGCGAGTAAATGCCAAAAAATGTTCTTTTTTAAATTTATTATTTAAATTATTTGGCACTTGATTTGGGCTACTTTTTTCGCCTGATTGATTCGCCCTTTTGTTGTTTCGCATAACAACACAACGACACTCAACAAAATTCTACATTCTACTCGAAACCGCAAATATGTACAGTCGCAATCATCCTAATCGACACCGTTGTAAGCCAATTGCGCTCTTATTAACATTTAGTAAGGGTTACATAACTGCCAATCGGTTTCGGATGCGAGTTTGACCGCGACTGTACTTACTTCGAATATCGTTTTGTGTCTTCTCTTTCCGTTTTTCGCCTTTTGTTTTCTGTTAATTTCATATTTTTTTCTTTCTCTTTTGTTTTAAGGAATTGATGTTTTGGATTTTATTCACGTTACAATTGTCTTGTTTTAACCTTTTGGATCCTGCCAGTCTCTTCTTGACTGGCAAGTTTTCGACTGGAAAATCGCCGTTTTTCATTTATTTGTATTTTGTCTATTATTTTCTTTTCTGTTCTTCACATTCTACTCTTTTTAATCGAATTGGTTCTCTTTTGTTTCCTACGAGTTGCAACAATTTTCGATATTTTTTGTCCATCTCAGCATTGTGGTACTTCTGTTTATTTCTTTAATTTCGTTTTTCTCTTTTGTTTATTTTTATCAAATTGATTGTTCACATTTTGTTCACTGAGCTGTTTTACAGTTGTCTTCTTTTTCTTTTTTGCAGGTTAATTTGGTTTTTTACATTTTCTTTTATTTCTTTCTGCTCCTATTTTCAGCAAAAACAAAAAAATGATATTTCACCTCGACAACTGTCAAATTAATTACAGGTGTGTGATGAATTAATGATTAATTTTTTTTTTAATTACCACACTTCTAATCCAAAAATATTAAGATGGCATTATTTTAATTTGTTTTATTAATACAGAATTTTTTAAATTTATTTCTGCTAATACCGAGGCATCAAAAATTATTTTGGTTAAGGAGGGGGGAGGGGGGGGCGTGAAGTGGAAAGTGACTAGCTGTTAACAGCAAGTAAAACCAAGGGTCCAACAATAATTTTAAAAACTATGACAACCCCTGACCAAAATAACTTTTGATGTCAAAATATATCAAATATTATAAATATTATAATACAATTAATTAATATTTCTATTGTATACTTCGGAATTTGGGCTACTTTTTGTAATACTTTCGGCTGCATTTTTCAAGGAAAATTAGGACTAGTTTACAGTATACACGGTCAAAATATTATGTTTATCAAAGTATACCAGTTTTCAAGGGCCGCAACTGTACATACAGGTAATTTCAAAAAATCGAGTACAATTGTCTATATTAGTTTTATTTGGACGTGTCAGTGTCACTTGCTGTCATCGTGACAGATATTTTTAACGTTGAAACGCGTTAAATGGTTAAATTTTATAACCTATTTTAACCTATATTATAAAAATAAAAGACAGATTTACATTGCGAAAAAATTATGAGATTTTGCACCATTGATTTTTTTTTTGGTACAACTCGATTTTTCTGCAATCGACTGTACTTACGAAACAGACTATGAAGACATTTTGCGAAATTTCTTCGCGGTCTGCCAAAGTAAATACGTTGCATTTTTAAATAAATGTTTAAACACATGGTCATGCATACAAACATGCACGGTCATACGTAGTCTACTAAGAAAAACTCGATGTTTGTTAATTAACTGCAAGGTTGCCTACCGAATTATTCATTAAGGCTTCAGCTAATCACTACTACAAATAGCGAAACCAGAAGAGGCGTGCTAATTATATTTAACCCGACGAATTAAGTTAAGACGGACAGCTGCCAAGGCGAAAATTTTCAAATAACAAATTAATTTAGGCAGAGCTTGTAAATTAATTCTTTTAACTGAGTCTTTTTTCAGGCCTAACAGTAAATAAAAAAGAAATTATGAACACCACGAGGCAATATATGAATCGAAGTAGGTCATGGTTGTTGCAACATACGAGGGGGTCGCCAAACATCCATTTTAAATAACCATCAAATTCACAAAAAAATTAAAATGTTTGTGTTGGAAGTGAGCCAACACAGTTGCAACAAAGTAAAAATCTAATCCTGAAAGTGTATACTGTATAGCATATTGTTAAATTTTAGATTCCAGTGTTACCAACTCTCTCTGTTATAACAAAAGTTGAGCCCTAGTTCTAAAACTTCATTTCTTGATGGTAATTTCATTGTAATTTGCACTTTCTTTCTAAGTAAAATCGAAAGTAGTAAATGATAAATTGAAATTAAAAAAAAAAAACTTTTAAGTTACCTGTTTTAAACACAAATTCTACAAAGTTTCCTCTCGAGAAAAATTCAAGTAAGTCAATGTAAGAACCAGAAATTTTTTTAATGTAAAGCAGTCTTTTTGATTGACGTTTGAAAATTAAATTCTGGCGTTTAATTTCTGTCGAAGTAATTGCTACAACCTCGCCCCTATCAGTCATTTTTACTCGCTGTGTATATTCCTTAGAACAGATTATTTGTCCGAAATTGTTATACGATAATTATACTTAAAATAACATAATTTGTAATATTTCAAGTATGGTAGATAACTGATAAACTAACCAAAAAAAAAACGAAAAAAAAATCGTATTTTCAAAACTTGATATTTGGAATAGTGTATACAATGGATGCATTTATTTATTAGGGAAATTAATTTCGCTTATAAAACGCAAGCAATTAAGCAACATTTATTTTATTTCGCTGCACAGGATGTTTGTATTAAATCGTGCCGGAACAACTCGCGTCCTGTCCTGTCATTGGGGTTGGTGTTTTGTGTGAACAATTGCATATTTAATGATAATTTAAAGCAGGCGAGTAGTTAATTGAGTCGAAATAATTTCCAACGTACAGCAGTGGAGAATAAAATCCAAACAGAGAAAAATGCAAATGCAAATTGAAAAGAAAAATGTCACTAGCAAAACGACTTGAAATGTCCAATTTGACGTTTACTAACAAGGTAAGGAACTTATCGTTAAAAGCTGACGTGGCCGGATTTTATTATCCGCGATTGTACACTCCAAATATGTTCGTGCTCTGATACGTTATTAAATTAAAACGTGAGCAAATTAAATACGTAATGAAAATCGTAATGACTTCAATGTTACAAGTATTAACTGCCTCCGCTTTGTTCGTTGCTCTTCTATTTTGTAATAATAACAAATAATGATGATCTTGCCGAGGATAAGTCATAATCATAATTTCTTTTTGGATATTAAATTATTATGAATTACTTTAAATTCTAATGTGCAAGGCCTTAGAGTGAATTTATTTCATAACATTTTTTTTGGGGGTTTGCGCGTATACGCTACGTCACAAAGACGTCATTGACGCAATTCAATATTTCAGGATCGCCCCCTATAATCGTCATGAAACGAAGCAAGCACGTGACCTTTTTCCAAGACCAGTTAGTTTCAAGTTCTTGCTCACCGATGAGAAACTTGTTTGCTTTAACACCTGCGTCACAACGATTATTATTATTATTACTAGTAATCAACATTAGCCAAAGTTCACACAAGTGGACTTGCCGATAAACTATTTCGTGACACTGTCGTACTTAGTAGTTCTTTTTGACTTTTGCACTTGGTACATGCTATTTTTTTTAGATTAAATGCGAAACTTCCTATCTCGCATTTCCAAGGTTTTGTGATTTAATGGTTTAGGAGTCCGTAAAAAAATTGTTTTGTAGTTTAATAGTTTAGAGTCCATAAAAAAATAAACAATTACATTCGTAACGTCAACAAACAAACATTAAAATCCGAACTGAACTGAATTTTTAAACTGGAAGCAAAAGGTTTCGGTAAGGCAACAATGAAAAAAAAAACTTATTCGATTTTATGTAAGAAATTCAAAGAAGAATGTCAGACCGTGGAGGAATCGATCTTTTCCCCTCGAGGCTTCACCTTTTCCAGCACGGTTGCAAATTACAAACAAGAACAGCGCGAACATGAGTCTTCATCTGAACTGGGGTTACCACCCAACAAAATGGGGACATCCCTGTGTTCCCTGTCTGAAAACCGAATTTTCTGCTTTCTATGGTAAGCAAAATGATCGCTTGACAAAATACCAGACTAAAAACAAACAAGTTCACTATTTTTTACCTACATTTGAAGCAATTTAGTATTTATTGTAGTAGTAAACCATTCCTTATTTATTTGTAATCGCAGTAGGCCATGATTTTAAGTTAATAGGTTGGCTGTCAATTGAAGGGTCGGTATTTTCATCTCTCATTAAGATTAATCGTTGATTTATTCCCATAGTTACAACTGTAGAGACATTTGTTTCTATAGGAATTAATCAACAGTTAAAGTTAATCAGAGATGAAAAGACCGAACCTAAATTAGATAACTTTCATTTAATGTCATTGTGACTTATGTACGTCAAACTGTGACAATTCAATTCAAGAGATTGATTAAGCGCTGTTGTCAATTTATTACGCAAATTCAGATGTGTAAGAAAATATTGCAACATTGCCTAATTCTGAGTAAGCTTAAAATTCAAAATGAATTCTCTTAAATTTAGTTAAATAAATAAGTATTACCACCTCACTAGACTTTCACGGCACACTACGATAATAAATAAATAATGGTTTATACTTGTGAAAATCGTTTTATTATGAGAACTTCGGCGGCCTAATTCCAGTTGGCTAGTTGGAAGGGATAATCGGGGATAATCACTCCGGCGCAATAAAAGGATTTTTTTAATAAGTGGAATTTCTTATTATTTTTTCTCAACGCTGCAGCCGGCGTATTATAAATACCATGACATCGTTTGAAAACAGGGCATGAAGTGTCCTGGAATTTTTTTTTTTTTAGGTTAGAATATTAGTTTACAGCCGTTTGTAACTTTATTAATTTTGTCCCAAATAAGACGTATTTAAGCTTTATTAAACGTCAAACAATCTTAAGCCTGCAAGTCTTTTTAGAGGTTAAGGTTATTCATTTATCGTTGCTACGTTACGTAAGAACGCTACCGCTGAATGCACACTATTCATTGGTTTTCGTATTGCGTGACCACGGCAACACTCGGATGTCTTAAGCCAATAATTAGAGAACAGAACGCTCGCAACGTCATCGTTTTAGTACATTTTATTTATGTTTTATAACGAAAATGGCTTACGACAGTGGCGACTCGTGACTTCAGCAAAGAGTGGAGCAGCAGCTTCAATGCCCTCTTTCTCTATGAATATATACAGTTTTCTTTTCAATTATCAAGCTTCAATTTAATCAATTTTTTAACTTTTTAGTTTGAAATAAAAAATTGTATTAATAATTTTAAGTGAAGCAACGCCTTCACCTGCGTATTCTAACGAGCCGCCACTGGCTTACGAACGCTAGGCTCCAGTATTCTGACATCCATATGTAGGGTCCTCTTAAGATTCGATCTGCTTTATCGACGACAACGTAATTAACAGGACCATTATTTACGTAAATAAAAAATCCCTTATTTTGAAAAATTCCCACGAAACGCTGTGGGTTTCTCTCAGTTCCATAAATGTTTGAAAATTCCCACGAATCGGGAAAATTCCCACAAATAGGCAAACTGGTCAAATGAACAAACAAAACATATCCGTTTCAGTGTTGTAAATAGTCAAATAAGAGAGTAATCTTAATTGTATTACCTAATCAAGCGGTCATTCTTGATCACCGTGTATTTAAATTTAAACCGTACGTCACTTTTGAGATTATGGCCCCCTAAAAAAAACCAAATTTGTAATGCAAAGAGAAACTTTGTACCCCTCTTTTTCATCATCACAACAAACAATTCGTCAAACATTCCATCAAATGTGCCGGCCAACTTTTCAAGAAACATTTTATGACGTGTAATTAGTAATTACTCATCATCCCATCAAATAAATCGTCATACATATAACAAACTTGTACTACATAGCGCAGTAAAACATAAATCCTTGAAGTATTTAATTTAATTTTCTTAAATGAAAAACATTTTGACGTAACGAGTTGTACACTTCCTAGTTTTGAATATTTTTTAATCACATGGTTTGTTGATTTTGATAGAATCAAAAATTTGTAGTCGCCGAACTCACTGTTGTTGCCAAGTCATTTTGTTTTTTTAATCGAATATTCAACGAAAATTGATTTTAAAGATTTCTTTTGCCTTTCTCCGAACAAGCTTGGTTACTCGGTCTAAATACTTATCATCAATCAAGGACGACTCTCCGTATTTCTTGTCTTGTCAGAAATGCGGTCCGCAAACGCTCGGTTAGATCAAAGTCGCTTTTAATAAGTCATCAATTCATTATATTACAAAAGCAAAGGTCAAATTGGATGCCTTCGTCGGGAATTTTGGGATTACCTGCAATTAACAGGACTGTTGCCAGGAACCACTTCATTGTTGTTGCAAAAACTGCGAAAGTTACCGCGTCACGCCAAACACTTCGCGCCACTGGAAAAAATGCGCCGAAACTGGAAACAACTATTACACGAAACGTGCTATACTCAAATAGTGAATGACTGGAGTGGAACGGGGACGAAACGCTTCGGAGGAATTTTACGAATGGATCGAAGCCGGCATGCGCAGTTCCTCGTGACGTCATGTACACAGAATTACTAGTAGTCAGTGGCGTAGTCACGCGTCAATTTTTGCGTGAATTAAGTTGCTTTACCTGCTTGGAAGACTGGGTATTTTGGGATTGCTGCTATTGATTATCATCAATCACGTGACTGATGATAGCCAGTAAATTTCGCCAAGTGAATGACGAAAGCCAATGACAGCAATCCACAAATAGCCAATTCTCTAAATCTCCAAAGCAGGAAAAGCAGCTTTGAACGATGCTAAAAAACAACGAGCAATTTGTAGGTTAATGACGAGAACATCTGATTACAAGTATATTTATTGAAAAGTGGAAGTGCTGTGAAATTACTGTCGGTAATAGATGTATGACGTATGACTATTGTCACGTGACGGCTGTAAAAGCCTGGGTTTCCTAGGATAACGGCACCGTAATGTGGCGGCCGTAATATGACGTTGAATGACGTCATGTAGCGTTTAAAGATGTCGTACATTGGCATAAAGCCAGCAAGAAAAAGTGACGTTGTGTATTTATTTTATATACAGGGTGTTCTTTTACAGTGTGCAAATAAAAAAATCTCAGTATAAGTACACGAAATGCTACCTTTTGCGGGTATTTTTTAGTGGCTACCGTATCATAGCCAAAAAATTTCGGATGAACCACTTGTTTGGAACCGCTAAAATGTGCTAGAGAGATAGGAAGGTCAACTTCGCCTTTCTCTCGGTATGAACACGCCCACCGATACCGCACTCGATTTTCAACGCAGCGTTTCGTAATAATAATCACTGATATCGTTTATTAATTATTTTATTTAAAATTTTAATTATTTTAATTCACTGAGCGAAGTAATATTTAAATTTATTTGTTTTACGATATCAACCATCGATGAAAATTTATTCACCAATTAGGCAAGCGCGTTAAAAAATGTTCTTCCTTTACCCTTTTACGTAAATAAACTTTTGCTGCAATCTCGCTGCTAGCTATAAAAGTATTACTACTTACGGTCCTTGGAAACAAAGTAAATGTAAAATTAATTAATATTAAATTTTAATTTTTCGAATAAAGTGCAACCGTCATATGGAGGGAAAAGAATTCGGACCACTTGTTCCGCAAACAGCACGAAAATTTAGTACCGAGGCTGTATTAGTCCCGTCCAAATAATCTCTGCGAAATGAGAATACTCGCATTGCACGCCTTCCTTAGATTAACTTCATTTGAATTTCAACTTTGACAAGTTGACGGTTAAACCTAACCAACAAAACTCGAACGCTGCTTCTGCAATTTTTTTTCTAATGTTTATACTTAATACAAACATTAACACAATAAAAGTTTCTTTTTGAAATGTCTTCATTGAGTTAAAGTGAGGTTAAAAATGCAAGTGACGCTTCACGCTAGCCGTATGAAGAACCCTACGCTAGACGTACAGAATAAATTCATGGCCATCTAGTCCGTTTTTTTAATTGAACATTCGTTATATTAGGCGTAAAAAGCGTCCAACACTAATGTCCGATTTCTTCACCTTATGATAAATTTATCTGTCAGAAACGGAAACTATTATCGATACAATGGTTTCCAATGAAACTGGCAGATAAATTTATTGGAGGTGAAGAAATCGAAGCATTAGTGGCCCGAATACTTTTCCCTGGTGATATATTTTCTTCGAATTTGAAACTCGTCCTTGAATTAATATTTCTGTCACTTTCTAGATTTTTTGTCGTTTTACTGAATACCTTTTCCTTTCTCTTTTTTTTCCTGTTTTCGTTACATTTTTTTTTTCATTTTTATTCTGATTACATTTTTCCACACAAAATATCCTTTTTGGTGTCGAACTTTATGTGAAATTAAATGATTCGAAATTTGTTATGCTCCTCCCTCTTTATAGTGGCCATTTGCTTTTTTTTTTTTTTAATTTTCTTCACAAATTTTTCTCAGATGTTATTATAAAGGGTGTTTGGAGATTGCTAGTACAAAAAAATGGTAGTTGGTGGTGATGAGTTGAAGTCATCGGCAACAAAATGTCCTAATAATAATCCTTTAATTTTCGAGATAAAAATTACTAAAAATTTGGCCAAAATTGTTGGTACGCCATTGAGTTAAGGTAACAAGCTGTCACAACAGTGACAACTCGGTACTTTATTATTATTACCGAAATGAAAGCCGTTTACACAAATAATGAGTTCACGGACATGGTGTTATTTTATGGAGAAAGAAATAGGTGAGGTCAAAAAGCGATCGTAGTGTCCGCTGTTTTATCTAAAAAAAAAATAGGTTTTTTGAATATCTTCCAGATGCCACAGCTTTTTCTTTTTTGTACTAACATGGTGTTATTCTATGGAAAAAAAGGGTTTCTTGGATTTCTTAGGACTTCTACATGCCATAGTTTTTTTCCTTGTACTAGCAATTTCCAAACACCCTGTATAATACATTTTTCGGTAAATTTAAAATTTACTATTCGTCTTGACTTTTTTTATATAATGACCGTCATTTGTTTTTCTTACTTGCGCCAAATTTTTATTTGTTCATTTATTTTTCACTTAGATTATCACAAACGTTCCTATTTTGTTTTTGCTTTTAATTGTTTACAATTTTTCATATCTTGAAGATGAAATTGTACATCGTGCCAACTGCTAAATGTGTACGAATACGATTATAACATAGATAAGTTGATTATAATCATAAGGTTGGCAAGGTTGCCGTATAGTGTGTAATATGCGGGTATACGATGTTTCGGGCCACGCTATGGTTATCAAAGCCCAATATGGGTACGCGGGTAGATAGAACGAGGCCAATCAAAAGCGTACATTGTACGCACAACCATGACAATGCTTGAAGAATCCTAACTCTGGTAATATACATATTTTATAGACCGATGGAGCCTTTTGCTTCGAAAAAAAGGGCTACGTGACTGAAAAAGTTTAAGAACCGCTGCTAAAGTGTATGTATGGCTACCTAAGCTAGGTGGTTATTGTTAAATTTTTTTAATCATTTTTTTTATTAAAATTTTATTTACTTAATATTTGAAGAGTTTGTTTATCAATTGACTGAATCATATTTAGCGCTTTTTCCTTTTTTTTATTGCAAGTGCAGCAACTGATTTTGAAATCTGCTCTGAACCATCCTTAGATAAGGAAAGAAGAAGTATGGCGCACAAGCGAAGCACATCTGTTACCAGTTGGGATCAAATCAAGGACACTTCTTTTCACCTGTGAAATGTTACTCCGCGTTCTTTCTTGTCGAGCCGGCTTTGTACACATTGCACATTGTTTCTGTAAACTATCAGTATCTGTTTTATTCACTGTTACAATAAGAACATCGAAATTCACTTTGGCTGCAGTGCGTCCAATACGAAGACTCCTTGATTTCGTCCCAACGGTAACACTTTTCGCTTACATGTTGGATTCGGAGTGCGCCATCCTCTCTCTTTCCTTATCTAAGGAACCATCGGACGCTGAATTTGATACATTTGTTTTTTTTTTTCTTATTTAATGCAGAACACTGTGTTTTAATTGATAATCGAAGGGTCTCACTTAGAGATGAGCCAGGGAATAAACCCGGTGCATTGAAAGCACCCATATGGGTGTATTCACCAGGGTGCATACATGAATGTACCGGGTGCATTCAATAATTTAAATTTCCCGCGCAAATCGAACGAGAAATAACCTTTTCTTGATATTATTTAATTATTTGCAGGTGGTTGACAGGGTTTAATGTTACACAGTGTGTGATTAATAGCTAAATAGTAAACTTTTAAGTTTAAGTTAAAGCTTTATAGCTTAAAATCTGAACAAAATGAGTAAGTTTTTGAAATTAACATTACAAAATAATTGTCTAGCGATAATGCACTGGGTGAATTTTGGGTGCATTCCGTGATTCCACCGGTGCAAACGAATGCACCGGGTGGAATCCCATCTCTAGTCTCACTTAATACAAGTTTTCTGAAATATCATTTAATTTAATTTCTTCCTCTTCGTGCTTTTCACTTACTTTTGTCGGTGTTGCGCATCAAGAATTCCCGCCACATTGTCGCCAATGTTACTGCCCCTCAGTTTCACCTTACATCATATTTCAAAATTGTGTTCACAGGTCTACATCATGATAATATTTGTTTGTTTTTTATTGTAAATTAATTTTGCGTTGCAATTTTATCTTAAACCGCACAAATCTAGCCTAGGTCTGGTCGTCCAGCTCTCAACAAAATATGAGTTGGCAACCCTGAGGACTCGCGTGTGAGGTTATGGTTAGAAATCTCCGCAAGTTGAAAACATGGGAAAGCACGCAAAAGAATCCACCGAAAACAGTAACACCGACGGCAATGATAAATCTCAAGTCAAAGAAGAAGAACTAAGCTATGAAGACAAAGTGAAAAACGTGAGCGTAATAGCCAAACCTATGGCGTCCAAGAAACTGACCAAAAAGTGCTACAAGCTAATCAAGAAAGGTAAAGTTAGCAGTCGGCTGCCACGTCAAACTGTTCGAACATTCCTGTTTTGCAGCTGCAAAACATAAGACGTTTATTCGCAATGGCCTGAAGGACGTCCAGACGAGGATCAGGAAAGGAGAAACGGGCATCGTTCTCTTCGCTGGAGACGTGACTCCGGTGGACATAATGTGCCACTTGCCTGGCGTTTGTGAAGACAAAAGTATTCCGTATTGTTTCATTCCGAGCAGGTCGGATTTAGGCGCCGCCCTTGGGGTCAAGAGGGGCAGTCTTATGGTATTGATACGTGAGCATGACGATTACAAGGACGCATACACAGAGTGCAAGGAAGAAATATCGAACCTAGCTGTGCAGTTGTAGAATAAAAAATAATGATAATTTCTTCAATTTCTCTGAATTATTTGGTTTTTGAAATTTTTTATCGGAAGCAGGACTGCCAGATTTTTCTTGAAAAATATAGCCAAACATATTACAAATAGTAGCCCAGTTGCGCCAAATTCTGAAGTGCAAAAAAAATGTTAATTTTATTGCATTATTTAAAATATTAGCAGGAATAAATTTAAATAAAAAATTCCTGTAATAATTAAACAACTTAAAATAATACCATCTTAAAAGTTTTGAAAAGACCGGATCTTAGAAGTCTAGTGATAAAAAGCAAAAACGAATTATTTATTAATCACACAAATGTAATTAGTTTGACAGTTGTCAAAGAGAACTATTCTTTTTTGTTTTTTTTTTGCTAGAAATAGTAAGGAACAAAAGATGCATTTGTTCTTTTACTTTTAAAATTTACAGTTAATTTATTGAGCTCTTTTCTGTCGTCATTTGTTATTTGTTTGTCTTTTTTCCTACAGGATTTCGATTGTCAAAATCGGTCATTTTTTATTTTCAGAAATTGTATACGTTAATCAGAAATTTATTTCATTTTTTTGCGTAAACATTGCTTGCTATTGTAGTATGTTCCTCTTTCTCTCTTTTTCTTCTTTCTAAATTTCGATTCACCTTTGTTACAATTGTCATTTGTTTTTCTTTAGCACATATTTTTTCCATCTTAATTTATTTTTCTTTGTTCCAGTTCTCTTTTAGTTTCTTTTTTTTGCCTGTCATTTGCTCTCTTTTCTCTACTTTACGGATTTTATTTTGAATATTTTTTTGGAAATATGCTAAGTACATCTGAAGAAAGATCGTAATTTGCAAATGAAATATGTGTTACCAATTGCTTAATAATATTAAGGCTGTTTTACGTTATATTAATTTATAATACAAGGAAATCGTACAAAAAAAAATTAGCAAAAAATGTTATGAAACGGACAAATACAACTGTTTCTGTATGATTTTTTGGTATCATAATTTGCTTTACTATTTTACACTATCCTAAAATTCAACAAATTACGGTTTCCTGTAATCATTCTTTCTCAAAGTGCCACAGATTAAAGACTAGTATTAATTAGCTACTTTTAAAAATTGACACTTATTTAAATAATTGCCTGTTTAAAGGAATTATTAGATTGCTTTAAAAAACGCAGCCTTAGTTCAGGCAACCCAATTAACACAGCTGGTTGTCTATAACGAAGACGTTAAAAATTTCTTTATTATTAATAATCCTCCTGATTTAGAAAAGAAGAAACAAGCGTATCGGCAAATAATTTAAATTTATTTTTTTTAATTTTCACAAATAATTAAAATACTTTATAAAACTACAAATCAATAATATAATAATAACACTATACCTGTTCGTTTAAGAAATAATTAATTCGACGACTAAAAAAGGAAAGTCTTAGTTAAAGGCAACCGTAGGAACACAGTTGCTTGTATGGTTGGCTATACTAAAGGCCTTGACATATTTTGTTTGGCTAAAAATATTCATCCGGATTCCATAAAAGATGTAGACGTATCTACAATTAAGTTAATTTTCTAAAACGTTCGTGTGTATTGACGGAGAAAGTTATTAAAACATTTTTTTAATTACAAATTGGCATTCAATCTCAATAACATGCCTAATATAGATAATTAATTCGACTAAAAAAAAGGAATCCTTAGTGCAGACAAGCCAATGAACACAGTTGTTTGTACGATTGCCTATACTAAAGGCCCTAAGAATGTCAAACAGGCTTTACGAATCGGATTATAATTGTATACTGAAGTTTTTTTTTCACTCCTGACGAAGCTATAAATCTATAACGAAACGTTGAGTGTTTTCCCCTCATTTTTCGGTCCGGTTTGAGATTTAAAAAAACTTTGTACTTGTAATTGTATCCTTGGCAACATTGTATAGTGGTGCCATCTATCAGTCTTATACTTACCTTTTGCAATAGTCAATAGTTTTCCTTAACTTCAATAGATGGCCTGAATTTTAAAAATGTAAATCGTGAACTGTTTTTTTTGGAAATTATTATATATTTTTTAATTCCTTTATAGATTTTAGACTAGATTTCAATTAGATTTTCATTACAAATTGTCTGAAAGAAGCATGCATTTTTGTTTGAACAGTCGCACTTCTTGGTCTTTCATACAAAATAATTTAATTCGATTTTAGTTTTCGTTTGAGCATATGAACCCGCGTTATAAAAACATTTCTAAATAAAACACGCACAGTCTATTTATTACATATATAATAGTACAGTAACATACAACGTAAGAGAAACTGTAACTTAACGATTTCAAGGTGCCAACCATTTTTTTAAACATCACACACATCTGCAGTATGACATGTAAAACACTGTTTCGCATTGAAAATCGATTTAAACCAACGGAAATACATTTGAAGTCGGGAGACGAACGATTAGTTGCGTTGAATGATCAAGTCAACAGAGTGTCGTCCAGTTCCTCTTCCTTGCCCTCAGGTTGCAAGACGATTTTCTTCAGAACTTTGCTTATAACATCCGACAAGGACTCCCTCGCCCCGATATCCAAGATATTTAAACACCTCTACAAACCAAACCGACAAATCGAATTCAAATTCTTTAATAACTAAGTGAAAGCAATAGTCACCTGAATCATTTCATCTCCCTCTTTGAGTTTCAGCACCGCGATCAATGCTATTTCTGAATTGGCCTTGACGTAACCATTTTTTTCTTTAGTTCCATTGACCAACATGGGCAGTAACATCTTGAGGAGTTCGGACGTCATTTTTTCAGCAGGAACGTTCTTAGCTAAGTGTATGCACACTCTCGCTAGTAATTGTTTAACATCGTTGCTATTATTGTTCATCGTCTGAAATAAGAGCGAAATGCAAGTTTGATGTTTGATTATTATTAAGAAAACAAAAATGAGATCGTACTTTCACGAAAGGTACCAGCAAGTTCGAAGGGAGCGCAGAGCTTTGCAAAAGCAAATACTGAAGAAGATACCCGGACGATCGGACGGCTGCTTGCGTCACTAAAATCTTATCGGCGGTCAATTGGCATACGAGGGTCTGTTCCACTTTGGTTTTATACTGATCCGTCCAGAGTAATTCGGGGGATTCCTTCAAAGCAACGGATAATGCTGCGCTTCTGCCATGTCTAAGAGTATAGTCGAGGTATCGACCGTCATCTACAAACAAGAATATTAATGTTTCACGGGTGCAAAAAAATACAAAATGAATTCGTACTTAAAATGTGCTCTGTTACTGTCGCATCTAACTGATCGGGTGGTAACCACTTGCACAGAGACCCCAGACAACCGGCTGCGACCGATCTTGTTACGTCCTCGTGATGTGCCAATAAGTTGATTAAAGTGGAATGGATTTGTTTTCTTAGGGGCTCTGAAATTTTGCCACCCGCAGGCCCAACGATTCCCCTCAGCGCATGCAAAGTCGTTTCCCTGAAATCCAATCCACCTAGTGCCAGAACTGTTTTATTAACAAAATACCAAAAGCTTTGCCTACCTAACAGATGAGTCTTCTGTGTTTTTGATTGTGTTATGCAAGTCTGTAAACAAAGGATCGGCCCTTTGATGTATAAGAATCAAGTAACTGAGAGCTGCGGCCGACTTCAGTCTTACTACTCTATTAGGATCGTTAAGCGCTTTTAAGAACGTCGTTTGCAACTGTGGCAGGAACTGCTTAAGCATTACGCCGACCTAAAAAAACACGCAAGAAATTTAATTGCTCGCTTCAGATATGGAAAAAAAAGGCTTACTTTGGCTAGCAAAATTGCTAGAGTCTCTAACACGGCGATTTTCACATTCGGACTAAACCTATCACCTAAAATCCTAATTAGTGGACCAGTAATTGGAATGACGCTGAGTTGCAAGGCCTGTGCGTTCGTCACTTTGATGACTTCCCCCAAACCCTGAGCGGCTGCCTCTTTCTCATCACCGTCCCCATTTAGAATGGCCTCCCGGAATATGGGCAGAATCGGAGCGATTCCCTTCGGTAAGCAAAACCCGGGGAGCAAATCCGAAGTGCCTTTCATATCTGAAACGGCAAATCTCACAGCTTGGCGAATGTCTGAAACGTACGTGGGAAGCTGCTTCGATTCCAATGACTAAAAAAAGGGCTTTTATAAAGGGCACAGCAACGTTGTGCGCGATTTACTTTGGTCACAGCGTTTAACGCCTCCCAGGATATTCGCAGTACTTCCTTATCGCTGTCCGTGCATAAATGTATCAGGCCCCGAAGTAATTGGGGCACGTGCGTTGTGTACTGTGCTTTCGAGTTGGCACAGAAAGCGCATAGTAAGGTCACTGCGGCCTTACGCTGATTCACATTGTCTGTACGAGTGCTTTCCAGGAGTGTATCGACTACTGTTCGTATGCCTGTCTCGTCTACCACCGACAAAACAACTGTCTGGCAGTATTCCAGTTGCTATTAAAAAAAAATTGTTGTTAACTACAAATATGTAGCTCACGCCGCATATCTATATCCCTGATTAAAATATTCCCTGGCTTTTCCTTGACTTTTCGTCAAAAAAAAAACCGACACACTTTCAGATAGACTGCGATTATGCAAGTTTTTCCAAAACAGAAATAAAAAATGATTTTAATTTTTACGTGTACCAATGGGGAAAAATAATTCAATTATGTTCAAAAATAATTTAAAAATTTACTAATACGTCAGTTCGCCTAAAAATAAATAAATTTGATTCTTTCAACGAAAAACCTTAGTATAGGCAATTCAATGAACATATTTGTTTGTATGGTTGCCTATACCAAAGGCCTTAAGACGCTTCAGACTCTCTTGTATCTTAAAGTATTCTTCCGAATTTCAAAATAAATATACGTACTTCCAAAAAAAAAAAAAACTTACGTAAGTTTTTCCTTTAAATTTTCATGTGTACTATTGGAGAAATTAATGAAATATGTTTCAAAAAATAAATTAAAAAAAAAGAAGGAATATGGTGCTATTCAGATATATTTGAATTTATCGATTTAAAAATTTAAGAATTTAATAATTGAAATTAATCTCCGCCCTATTGTGGGTTTCTTAAACCACAGCCTCCTAAATTTAAAGTAACTTTAAATTTAAAGTCCTATTATGAAATCAGGCCTTAAAGCGTTAAAACGAAAACACGATTCTGGACGATTCTTTAATTTTAAAGTTTAAAGTATTGTAGAGTTTAAATTCCTTAAATTTACTCTCTGAATAACACCGTTAGACAGGCAACTTAATCAACACAGTTGTGTTTGTATGGTTGCCTACACTAAAGGCCCCAAGAATTTTTTTGATAAGGATATACTTCGTGATTTCAGAAATGATCAACTAAACATTTATTTACTAAGTTATTATGTATATTATCTGTCACCAATAAAATTATTATTAACTAATAAGCGAATTTACGAATATTACTAATTTAAGTTTTCTTCTTTTAATTTTCACAAATTATTGAAATACGATATAGTGGAAGCCTTGGTATGGGCAACCAAATGAATAGAGCTGTTTATATGGCTGCCTATACTGAAGATCCTAAGAATTCTTTTTTGTTAAAAATGTTCTTCCTGATTTGAGAAAAGAAATAAGGCATACATATTAACAAAAATTACTAATTCAAGTGTTTTTTTTTTCACAAATGATTGAAATACTTTTAAAAATTACAAATGGAAATTGATTTAAATAAAATGCCTATTCGTATAAAAAATAATTAATTCGATTAAAAAAAAATAAAGAAAGCTTTGGTGTAGGCAACCAACTGAACAGAGCTGTTTGTAAGGTTGCCTATACTAAAAAAATGTTTTTTTTTTTTTTTTTTCACAAATTATTCAAAAATGTTTAAAAATTAATTTAATTTAAATAATACGCTTGTTCGAACAAAAATAATTCGAAATCTAATGAACAGAGTTGTTATACGGATGCCTGTTCTGAAGGCCCTAACAACATTTTTGCTTAATATTGTTCCGGAATTCAAGAATAAGCAGCAAATGAATTTATAAAAAAAATATTAATTAGCTACTTTTAAAAATTAAAAGTTGACATTAAGTAATATGCCTGTTTTTTTAAACAAATTATTAGCTTACTTTAAAAAAACAAAGCCTTAGTATCGGCAACTCAATTAATACAGTTGTTTATGCGGTTGTCTTGTCTATAACGAAGACGCTAAAATAAATAATCCTCCTGATTTCAGAAAAGAAGAAACAAACGTATTGACAAAAATTACTAATTTAAGATTTCTTTTAATTTTCACAAACAATTGAAATACCTTTAAAAACTACAAATTGACATTAATTTAAATAATATGCCTGTTCGTTTAAAAGATTAATTCGACGACTAAAAAAAAAAAGAAAGCCTTAGTATAGGCAACTCTAGGAACGCAGTTGTTTGTATAGTTGGGGCTACACTGAAGGCCTTAAGATATTTTTCTTGCTGAAAATATTCTTCCGGATCCATGAAAGATATAGAAGTATCTACAATTAAGTTATTTTACTAAAATATTCATGTGCATTAACGGAGAAAATTATTAAAACGTTTTTTTTTTTAAATTACAAATTGGCATTAAATATTAATAATATGACTAATATAAATAATTAATTCGACTAAAAAAAGGATCCTTAGTGCAGGCAATCTAATGAACATAGTTGTTTATACGGTTGCCTATACTGAAGGCCCTAAGAATATTTTGCTTTCTTACAAATATTCTTCTGGACTTTCAAAAAAAAAAATAGGCAACTTACAAAAATTACTAACTTGTAATTTTTTTAATTTTCACAAATTATTGAAATATTTTACAATTGCAGATTGACATTAATTTAAACAATACGGTCGTTCGTATAAAAAAAATAATTAATTAGACTACAAAAAGAAGAGAAAGCCAACCCAATAAACAGAGTTGATTGAATGGTTGCCAATACTGAATGCCCTAAGAATCTTTTTTGCTAAAAATATTCTTCCAGATTTCAGAAGGAAGTAAACGTTATTAAATTAAAGTATTTTTTTTTAATTTCACGTGTATTAATGGAGAAAATAATATTTAAAAAAATTACAAATGTATATTCTTTGCTCGTTTAGCAAATAGGAGTAATCAATTAGATTTAATGAAATAGCGTAGGCAACTCAATGAGGACAGTTGTTTATCTGGTTTTTTGTTTTTCTGTAAAGGTTGAAATTGTATTTTTCTTATTAGATATTATTAATTTCTTTTTGAAAAAATTTTAAATTTACAGTTAGTTTTGAGTTTTTGTTTTCCTTTTTATTACGATGGTCATTTACTATTTTTGTTTTTCTTATTTCCTTTGGTATTTTTTTCCATTGCGATTGTTAAAAATGTTCAACCAGTTTTGCGGTTACATCAAAGTAAATAAAACTTATATTTTTCAAGCTCGTATTAAAATGTTTTCTCTGTCATTTTTTCTCTTATGGGATCGAGCTTAGAATTTCAGAATTTAATTTATAACTAAGTGAATTCTTACAAGAGTTTCCTGAGGTGTTCCAACCGAGTCGGCCAGAGCAGTCTGAAGTGCGGGCAATATTTTCTGTAGGTATTTGTTAAGGGCTTCCCCGGCTACGGAAGCCAAAATAGAAAGGGCCTTCGTATTAGGTGGCGGTGCGGTCAGCTGAGGAACCAAATAAGGTAGAACGACACGTGATTTGATCGCCATGACCTGCCGCAGGCCATCCAAAGTCCACTCGACGATGTCGGGGTCATCGTTATTCTAAAAGCAAAAAGGCTGAACATCAACAGAATTTAACTCGACCGACAAAAATACCAGTTGATTTAACATGGGTGGTAGGATATCATCGAGGGCCCTTGAACCGACCGTTGAGTGCAAACTATCGAAGGTTTTGGCTGCCGCCTGTCTGACTTCGGGGAGCGGATCGCACAGGGCTTTTCTGACAGTCGGAACCAGCGAGTTCACAAACATCAGGACCATTTCCTTCGATGTGGACGCCATGATTTCGGAGAGGCCGATGCAGACGCCTTGCCTTTGTTCTGATTGATTCGATTGGAGGCCACGCTCTAAAATTGGGATTATTTCTGGTAGGACTCGTTCGCCTAATTTTCGGACTAAATCACCCAGTGTTCTTGCTGCAACCTGTTAATTGATTTGTTTGTTTATCACAAATTAACATAGATTTTCACAGCATGCACGTTCGTTGAAAAAATAATAAATTAAAAAACATGAAGCCCTAGGCAACTCAATAAACACAGTTGTTTGTATGGTTGCCTACTGTATATCAAACTTTCTCATGATTTACTGATATTTACGTAATTTTCCCAATTCTTACCTGTCGTTTGTCATAGCTGTCACTTGCGAGACACCCTAACAGTAAGCCGAATAAAGTTGGTAGAATTTCTCTGAGGGTTCTGGGGGTGTTAGTTACGACTACCTTCCAGACGTGCAGGGCTGCTTGTCGAACCATCAAAGCAACATCAGAGCGTCCCATGTATAAGCCGGCTAGCACGCGGTTACGTCTCTCAGCCCCCAACGCATTTATAATAGCCATGTGTGATTGTTCCGTTCCAAAATTGTCGTCTTCACTAGCTGTTTCCGTACTCATTTTCCCTGTCACACCGGATATCCGATAAAGCAAATCTCCGAGAAGTTGAACCGAGCTGAAAATCATTATCTCATAGTCAACGGACTCCAAAATTTTGGCTGAATTAAATCAACCCGACCAAACAAATAATTCGATTTTCAGCTCACCTGTATCGTATCCTCCAATTATCGTCAAACAGCCCCCTCTCTAATTCAGGTAACAAAAGCAGAATGGCAGAGTCAGCGTACAAAGTGACTATTCTCTGCCCGGCTTTAAGCGCAGTGTCTCTGACGTACTCATTTTCATCGGCCAACGCTTTCAGAATCGGATTGATGATTTGTCCGATGTAAGGGGTGAACTCGGTTGTAAAAACGACAGGCATGTAAATGAACATCATGATGTAGCCATCCTTAACATGCGGAGCAATGTCGGTACGCTCAGCAGTTGCGATAATTTCTGAAACGTTAAACAACATATTTAATGTACATCTACAAACTCTGCGTCACAATCAGCTAATGTCCTGGTGGCTGGGGGTCCGGTCCAAAGCTCAAAGTTCTCAAAGTCTCGGCAACGATTAACCCTTGCTAAATTCGTTGCTGCAAAACACTCTAATTACCAATCATCTTAATTGGCACAGGTAAACATACACGCCTACATTCTGAAAAGCTTGCGTTTCTTATGCGATGCGGAATGCCAGCGTGTGTAACGTGGTTGACCTACTGAAACGTTTAAAGGATGCTCGTGACTCCGCATAATTTTATAAGGCGCATAATCACAACAATTATGAAATGAATTTAATTAATTTTCTGAGATAATGACATCATGGCACTAGCCACAACGAAGAATTAAGCTTTTACTAAGTTGTAATTTGCAGTTTTTCAAAATGTAATAGCGTTTTCCACTAGCTGCACTAGTGTACACTGAGCAGGAGAGGACCTTTAACTTTGTGCGCCCTGGGCTAACACTGTCAGGGGGCTTATCCAATCAACCCAAGTTTTTTTGTACATCTGACTAGTGGTTACCATTTAAAAACAACGTTGTCATTAATAGGTCGCCTACAGATAACACCTCACTTCTTTGAAAATGGTAATAGATAACGCCAGTGGTTGCTTTATACTTTAGTAGTTGGCTTAAACTTTACACCTCACTTCTTTGAAAATTGTAATAGGGTAGTATTTGCTTTATAATTTAGATTGGTTTATACTGTGGCTGAGGTATATTTCAAGATTTGCATGCCGTGGCCAAGGTACATTTCAAGACGTGCGTGTTTGAGCCTTATCAGATTTGCGGTATTCCGGGTATTATTGTCAACTTCTAAGTACATCAGGACACTGTCTTTCAAAAATCGGGACATGTTCAAAAACAATTTTTTTACGTCAGATTTGCAACGCAAACGCAATAACGAACTCCCTGACTACTAAAACTGACGAATACTGTAGGTGCCGACTGTAGGCTGTACTTGTAGAGTCCATGAGCATTCGAACAATAAATTTAACATTTTCTTATCGCCTCCAAAAACTGTCAAATGGTTGTATAATTAACTACAATAGGAAAAGCAACGTTGCCGTTCACTGATTGCCTGCAAACTTCACGTTATGCTATTTGTCTGAAAATATTGACGGAAAATTCCATTACTACGGTGCTCAATGCTGCAGCTGAGGTGCGTTTCAAGATTCAAATGTCGTGGCCGAGGTACATTTCAAGATTCGCGTGTTTAGACATGATCAGACTTGAGATTTTTCTTGTAGATTTGCCAACTTCTAAGTTTCGTGAATCGGAACGTTGTCTTAGAAAAATCGGGACGTTTCAAAAAAAATATGAAATGTTACTAAGATAATTTAGATTTTTATTCTTGGAGGGCGAAGGGGCCCTTTGATGTAATGAGGCCCTGGGTTGCAGCCCATAAAGACCATGCCCAAATCCGCCCCTGGCACTGAGTGTATTTCCATCTCGCTTCAACTTTATGTAATAAAACGAGATAGAGATATACTGAGTGCACTCCACTGTATCCATTACCTACGACATGACGTAACAATTTATATTTCATTTTCAGTACAGAACATAGGTTTGGCGACCAAAACCATCGTTTATGAATTTAAATGAAACGATACGTGCGCCATCTATTGACCAATAGAATGTGACATCTTATATAGGTTTATAAAATGTCAGTAACATGCTCATCGGCACTTAACCTACAATTTAAGTGTCAATTAGAACATGACTGATATTCGTTGAACCAACGCAAATGTCATGTTCTAAACACGACTTAAATTTAAGTTCCATTTAAAATATTGATAATTCCGGCCGTAGGAGAATTAAAATTTTGAAATTGTTAAACCAACCTGAAAATGTTGACCAGAACATTTACGAAAAAAAAATGTGCCATCTATCGAGCAATAAATGAATTAAAATTTCGAGATTCCATATTGAAACCTCCCAAGCAACTTTTTGCATTAAATCAATCTGAATCATCGAAAAATTTGTCGCCAAAGCCAAAGGTACTGTGCCTAGAACGTCATTTATGGAAAACTGTTTCAAAAGATTTGAGCGCCATCGGTTGAAAAATAAGTGAATCAAAATTTTGCGCGTTGAATTATTTTCTTTTCTTAGTTTTTTTTTTTACATAAACCAATCTAAGCTAAATCATCGAAAAAATTTTAAATTCAAAGGTTTTTTTTTTTAACTGGAACGTCATTTATGCAAAATGTTTTGGCGCCATCTGTGGAGCAACAAATGAATTAAACCTTCGAAATTTGCGTATTAAATTATTTCGTACGTACAATTTGATCAATTAATAAATGACCATTAGTAACAGACTACAGCCGCTTACCTCACTGTTCTTTATTTTTTTCTTATTTAATTTCCGAAAGTTAAACAAAACTAGCAATAAATAGAGATCCTCTAGTAATAAGTATTGAGCATTAGCTTTCTCTTATTTCTGTGCATATTTAGTTAAATAGCACTTCGTCAAAATGAGCAATCCAGATCAACAAAATATACAAAAGGTACCGTTACTATTTGTGTATCTACAAAGTTTGACAACATATCCTGTTGACTGGCTATATTTAAAGCTTTCTTTTAAAAAAAATTATATACAGTGAGATCTCTCCAAAACCATTAAGAGGAATGTTCAACAGAGAAGAATGTAAATGATCTTGAGCCTAAAATTAGTGTCCGTTGAACAGGAACATTTGTATTACACGAAAGAGTGTTCTTATAGGGATTTCACTGTACATACAAAAATAACATTTTTTTTACCTGGCATGAGTTTATTCAACTTGTCCACGCCCAATCCTCCGACGACCTCGGACAGTCCTTGAGCCGCCCCGGATCGATCAACCGAACTACTCTCTGAAGTGAGCGTCTGCATTAGCCAGGGCAACAAATCTTCGAAACTCGATTCACCCATGCCTCGCACCATCGCACCCAGAGCACGTGCGCTCACACTGCGCACCTCCGGCACCGGATCAAGCAGCGAAGTCTTCAACCCAGGAATAATCGTTGGTAAATACGGTGTGAGATCTTTTTGATCGGTGAGAGAATACATGTTCCCGATGATCTGCGCTGCCATTTTTCTAGTTTCCGTAGAGCGATCCATGAAGGCCCTCTGCACCACGGGCATTATGAGGGCCAGAGATGGGGCATCGATGAAATGCACGAACTGAGTATCGAGCAGAGTTTGTAAACAGGTTGAGGTTTTATTAGAGGGATCTTGCAGAGCTTGCAGCAGCACAGGCACGATGGCTAAAATTATTTACTGTATTATTTTAGAAACCCTCACGTTGACAGTAAGTAGTTACCTTGAATTTCAGGATTTCTTATGACGGATCCAATAACTCTGAGAGCTTCGGTGCCAGCCTCTTGAACCTTGATGTGCGAATCGCTTAGAACTTCGATTAATTTCGGAACTATGCTGGGTAAACACGAGGACAATTGTTTAGGTGCACAGTACGCCATTGCCCCCAGTAACTCGATTGAACCTGCGATAAAAAAAAAAAACGTTGCACCAAAATGATAATTATTTTTATTAAAACCTTACCGGTTTTCGTTCGCCAGGAATCTTCTTCCAAAGCCGCAAGCAAAGAGGGCAAGACAAGTTTCACCCCGTGACCCGACAATTTACTCATTACAACCCTGGCCATGTCATCAGTCGCATTACGTACGTACTGACTCGAATCACCGAAACACTGAAGTAAATGGGGCAACACGTGCACGATGTACGGCTCGAATAACTTGCCGAGCATTTGGAAAAGCATTTCAAAGGCGAATAAAGCTCCTAAAACAAACTTGGTATAAATTTCTTCCAAACAAAAAAGACCCTCACATGCCTTCACGATGCTTGTAATTCTTTTTGTCTTGAATCGCATCCGTAAGCTTCGTCATTATATCAAGTTGCTTCAGTGCAAGGATTCCCATGCCTTTCACTAGACCGGCCAGGCCGTAAGCAGCCCCTTTTCGCTCTCCATATTTATCACTCTTTAACAGCTGATGTAATAGCTTGTTGACTAATCCGGGAGCTTCTTCTTTAACGGACGGAACTAAATGCGGAAGGCAATTGGCCACTGATTCCTGGACCTGCTGGGATGGTGTCGAGAGTGCCGATATTAATCTCATCACAATGGGTTTTATTCTTGGATCGTCTTTGTCTAAGTGCCTCGCTAGGGAACCCATCAGTACGACTACGGCCTGCTTGACCGCATCAAAATGGGCTGACTTTGATGATTTATCCATGAAATTCTCGAACACCGGCAGTAGAGTCGATACGCAATCCTACAACCGAAAATTAGATTTTTTTTTTAATTCTGTAATAATAACCACTCCTTATACTGTAAGTCATAAGAACAATCGTTTAAACATTTTGTTTTTCCTAATTTCGGAACAGAAGTAATAGAAAGTACAAAGTTTTTTTAATCTTGAACCGGATAGAAATATGATGGAAACACACTCAACGTTTCGCTGTAGATTTATAACTATAAATCTATAGCGAAACCCAACCCAACCCATCATATTTCTGTCCGGTTCAAGATTAAAAAAACTTTGTACTTACAATTTTCATCGGACAAGGATCAACTTCATTTAGAGAAATAATAGACGTACAAAAATTAGTAATTTATTTATTTTTTTATTATTATCTGTACTGTGGAGGAAATTGTTAAATTACCTTTAAAAATAATTAGCAATTCATTTTGATAACTTACCTGTTTGTTTAAAAAAGTAATAATAAATTTGATCTTTCAAAAATAAGAACTCATAATATAGGCAACCTAATGTACACGGTCGCTTGTATGATTGCCTACATTGAAGACCCGAATAACATTTTTTTTTAATTAAAAACGTGATCAACTTTTCACAACATTTAGATTATGCAATTTTTTTTATACTTTAAATAATTTTAGAAAACAAATTTCTACTCAAATTTTAATTTGTAGTTTCACTGACTTTTGCATTAAAACAATAGTAACCAAAAATGCAGTATATCAGTAATTGTTACTGTAAATACTAGGAGGCCTGTTCTGAAAATCAAGTTATGTATCCTCTTATTACCAATTTAAAATGAGGTTACTATAATAATAAAAGTTATTTTCCGCAATGACAGAGGCAATTAATAAGTACAAACAGTAGTATAAAACTCAAATTATGAAACAGTAACAAACCCATCGCGCAGTGGCGGCTCGTGATGATTTACTACGGGTAGGCAGCAACTGCAAAAGGGAAAGATGAGTGCATTTTCTAAATAAATTTGTTTTTCGGGGCCATCCTAACTCCGTCACAGAGTTCAACTGCAATTTCAGTAGGACAGGCTGGGGACTGCATACCTTGCCCACCCCGATGAGCCGCCACTATCATCACATTCGTTGTAACTGATGGCCAGTTACAACAAACACTTAAGCCGAGCTTAAATTTAAATATTATTTATAATGTGATAATTGAGGTTATATAATATTAAAGTAACTCACACTCCAAACGACACTTAAAGATAAGCTTGGCTTAAATGTTTGGTGCAACTGGCCTTTAGCTTTAGAACACATAATTCGCAACGCAAAAACAAAACAATCGAATATCGCTTCACCAAAAAATATACCAAAGTTGCGTTTCTTTAATGGAATGAATATCTTACACGCAAATAGCATTTTTGAATTCCCGAGCCTTAATTGATGGGTCGCATCATGGGCCTCTATTTTATCGAGTTTTTTCATTAGTTTTTCGGTAGGACAACTCGAGAACCAATCGAGATAGACCCTTGGTGGGACCCGTCAATTCAGACTAGAATTCACTCAGAAAATCAAAAATGCAAGAAAAAAATATAAAAAATTAGAAACGCAAAAAATTAGAAACCTTGTTATAGGCAACACAAAGAATTAGGCGTTTGTACATTTATATTAAAAAATAGTGATAAATTTGTTCAATGTGTACCAATATTATGCAATTTTTCTAACATTTTTAAACTTAAATCAACTTTCCATTTTTCTTTCTAATTTCAGAAAGAAAATTATGCTAAAAAATAATAAATTTCGTTTTCAAAAAACAAAAAACCTTATTACAGGCAACCCAAAGAATTAAGTGTTTGTGCTGTTGCCTAAAGTGCAGGCTCCAGGAATATTTATTGAAAATGTGCTATACTTGTTATACGATTCACTGAAATTATGCAATTGTCTCAATTAAAAAAAAAGAAACTTAAAGTAATTCTCCGTTTATTTTATTTCAGAAAACAAATTGTATTAAAAAATCAAATTTCGTTTTCAAACAGCAAAAAGTTTCATCGTAGGCAACCCAGTGAACACAGTTGTTTTTTCGTTTGCCTGTACTAAAGAGCTCTTAAGAACATTTAAAAATATTTAAACATTTAAAAAAACGTGATAAATTTGTTCACGGTACACCAAGATTAAACATTTTTCCTAATTTTCTTCAAAACTTAAAACAATTTTCCCATTTTCTTTCTAATTACAGAAAACAATTTATATTCAAAAATCATAAATTTCGTTTTCAAAAAAAGAAACCTTAGTATAGGCAGCCCAAAGAATACAGGTGTTATTCCTGTTGCCTAAACTGTAGGCTTTAAGAACACTTATTAAGAAACATGTAATTTTTTTACGATTCACCGAGATCGAGTAATTTTCCTCGTCTGCTTTTAATTTTTTTTATATTTTGTGTTTCTTACTGTTATTTTTTTTGCTTAAATTGAACAGAATTAGACGAAGTTCAGTTGGGTTGAGCTTGAAATTTGTTTTGGTACTTTGTCTTTGTTTAATTTTATTTTTAGTTTTCCCATTATTTTTCTAATTTTTATTTTTTTGCGTAGTTTGAATTGAGGACTAATCACCATTTTTTATTGATTTTGAGTTTAGTTGGATTGGGTTGACCTTAAAATTTATTCGGGGCTTGTTTGCTTTTAATATCTTCTTATTTTTTTGCCTAAGTTGAATAGAATTAGATTTATATTATTCCTATAATTATTATTAGAGTTGAATGGGGTTGAACTTGGAATTTGCTTTGGAGCTTAGGGCCAGTTACATCGAATACTTAAGCCCAGCTTAACTTTAGGTGACGCTTAGAATGTGAGTTGCATTAATATTATCTAACCCAAACTCACATTACAGACAACACTTAAATTTAAGCTCAGCTTAAGAACTAGATTGGGTTGAATTGACCTTGAAATTTGTTTTGGACTTTATATTTGTTTACGTTTCATTCTTTGATTTTACTTTTTTTGGCTACCTGGATTGAATGGAGGCCAGGTAGAGTTGACCTTGAAATTTGTCTTGGACTTAACGTTTGTTTAACTTTTTCCTTCAATATTTATTCTTTTTGAGGAATCTAGACTTCTTGATACAAATAATAATAATCGTGTCTTCATTGAACACAAGAAAAAAATACTTAAATTCCCTGACTTTTCCCTGACATTGTGAACCTTTTCTCTTTAATTTTTTGCCTGAGTTAAATGGCGGCTAGGAAGAGTCGACCTTGAAATTTATCTTGGACTAATTTTTTTCTTCAGTATTTATTCTTCTTGAGGAATCTAGACTTCTTGATACAAATAATAATAATAATAGTGTCTTCATTGAACACCAGAAAAAGAAAATACTTAAATTCCCGAACTTTTCCCTGATATTGTGAACCTTTTCTCAATTCCCTAACTTTTTCCAGTAGTAAATTACTTTTTACCTTTCCATGTAAATCAACGACCTTCAAAGCGGCATTAAGCATCTCCTTCCTGACCTTCTCCTTCCTATCGGCTAGAGAAGTCGAGACAAAAAATTCCACAAGATCTCCAATGACATCGTAATTGAAAAGGGGCGCCATTTTTATTAAGGCCAACGCAACGCCACGTCTGGGCTCCCAAACATCATTGGGCTTTTCAATTTCCCTTCCAAACTCGTCCAGCTTCGGAGGAATCATCTTTTTTAAAAGATAAAAAACAATTACGCACTCGAACAATAATAATTTTCATGCAAGGCCTTACGATTAATCGGTCTTTATATAGCTCGATGAGACGTGCAAGCATGGGCTGGACGTTTTCTTTGTCTTCAGTGAGTAAAGTGGCCAGTGCTTCCGCTGTTGCAGTCTGTATGCATTCCACTGGGTATTCTACGTCTTGTATTAGTTCCGAGCTGAGGCCGGCTGGGAAATCAAGCTCGGCAGCATCCCATAACTTATTCGCCAGTTCCCTAAAAAAAATTAATGGTGAATAAATGGTGAAGCAACTCGGGAAAAATGTTTAACCTATTTTCTTCGACAACATCGAATTTGGCAATCCAAATCTGCTTGCTGATCTGCAACGCTTGCTCGTAATTATCACCGAAGTGTGGAATGCTCGCTCTCATTGCATACAATCCGCGAAGTCCAGCGTCACGAACCACCTCCAAGGCGCTCTGCAACGCATTCAGCAAAACGATGATCTCATCAACGCAAGCATTATCAGCCGCGCAAGCAGCAACATCCAGCAACGTTATAACCGCCTGAGACTGAATCCTACCAGCAGTCTTGCCTAAAATTTAAATAATTACATTCTACAACACCAAGGCACAACACACTTTATAAAACATTTTATTTACATACTTATCAAATCAACCAGCAGCTCAAATATTTGTTTACGCGGCAAATAAATCGGATTGTAAAGCTCATCCTCCACGTCGTGCAGCTTCGTGTGCTCGGAAATAATCTGCAAGCCGTCGTGAATCACCCCCTCACTCTTACTTTGCAACAACGCCGACTTAATCAGGGGAAACGTGTAGCATATCGCAGGGGTGGTGAAGCACTGCGCTTCTGCCCCCGGCTTTGCAACGGTACGCCTGTGAATCACCCCGATGACTCTGACCAGGGCTGCGTTTAACCCCTCCTGCTCCCAGGCCGGGTCTAAATCGCACTTGGGCTTTTCCAATCGCAAAGTCACGTGTGCGATGACATCCCCCAGGCAACTTAAGTCTCGTTGGAACACCGTCTGCTTGAGATCGATGAATAATTTTGAGAGGTGAGGCGCGGCCAAGGGGGATTGTAAATTGGCCAAAACGCTCGGCAGGATCTCCTTTAAATGGAAGGAGAATTGCAGGGGGTTTCCTTTAGCCGAGGCGTCGATCATCGACGTTGAGTTTAACACGATGATGTTCAGCTAAAACATAAACCAAAGGTTTATGGTAAAATTAATTTTATAAGGGCCAGTAGTATCAAAATCGAACTAAAGAAGGCTTTAGAATAAAGTCACGTTCCAACATGTAAATAAATGCATTTTCGCAGTCATTCATGCGGTTGCCTGTACTGGAGACTTTAAATTATCAAAAAAGTGATAAACTTCTTTAGAATTCACCGAGATTATACAACTTTCAATTTTTTTTTTATTTAAAAACAATTTATACTACAAAAATCATCAATTTTGTTTTCAAAACACAACGCATACGTGTAGGCAGCCCGGTGAACACATCGTTTGTGCGGTTGCCTATAATGAAGACTAAGAACATTTACATAAAAAAATTGATAAATTTGTTCACCGTACACCAACATACAATTTTTCCATTTTTTTTTAAACTTAAATCAGTTTTCCATTCTTCTTTCTAATGTCGGAAAGCAAATCATACTAAAAAATAATAAATTTCATTTTCAAAGAACAAGAAACCTTATTATAGGCAACCCGAAGAATTAAGCGTTTGCATGGTTGCCTGAACTGCAGGTTCTGGGAATATTTATTCAAAATGTGCTATACTTGTTTACGATTCACCGAAATTATGCAATTGTCCTAATTAAAAACAAAAAACAAAACTTAAATTAATTCTCCGTTTATTTCAGAAAACAAATTGTATTAAAAAAATCAAATTTCGTTTTAAGAAAAAGATTATGCATTTTTCCCAATGTTTTCAAAACATAAAACAGTTTTCCATTTTTATTTCCTAATTACAGAAAACAAATTATATTAAAAAATCATAAATTTCGTTTTTTTTTTTTAAAAAAAAAGAAACCTTAGTACAGGCAGCCCAAAGAATACAGACGTTATTACGGTTGCCTAAACTGCAGGCTTTAAGAATACTTATTAAGAAACGTGAAACTTTTTTTATAATTCGCCGAGATCAAGCAATTTTCTTTTATTTTTAACTTCTAAGTTCAGAAAAGAAATTGTATTAAAAAATAATAAACTTGGTTTTCAAAAAACAAGAAGTAGACTATAAAAAAAATTATAAAATTCCTTTTCGTTTGTAGGATTACAAAAGATTAAGCTTATTGATTTTTTTCCAATTTTGTGCCCACCAATCAATAGGGTGTAATTTTAATGTTTAATAAAAGTTGACTTTTTCCACAAAAAAAGCCTTACACTATAGGCAACCCAATGAACACAGTCGTTTATGCGGTTGCCTTTTTTTCCTACTATGGTTTTAAACTTAAAATAATTTTAAAATGCCGTTCTTATTTCAGAAAACCAATTGCACTAAAAAATAATAAAAAAAGACGCAATTTCCCTGAAACTGTGTTGCTCGTTTTTTAATCATCATTATTATTTTAATTTTGCCCAACAGAACAGAATTGGATTGAGTTTAGTTGGGGCGGGTTAACTTTGAAATTTGTTGGGGGAGGGGGCTTGTTTGCTTTTAATTTTGTTTTTATTTTTTGGATTTCTTACTATTATTTTTTTGCCTAAGCTAAACAGAATTAGACCGAGTTCAGTTGGATTGGCCTTGAAATTTGGTTTGGGACATTTTTTCAGTTTTCAGAAAACTAATTGTACTAAAAAATAATAAACAGGCTTCCCACTTTATTTTCATATTACACTATGACTGCAATTATACAATTTTCCTCATTTTCACGTGTTAAAACATTTTTTCCAGATTTCAGAACAGAATTTATTTATTTATTATTATCACTGTATTGTGGAGACAATTGATGAATTATCTTAAAAATTTATATATATGCATTTAATTTTAATAAAATGCCTGCTCGTTCAAAATAAGAAATTAGATTTTTCAAAAAATAAGATTTTTAGTATAGGCAATCCAATCAACACAGTGCTTGTGTGGTTGCCTATATTGAAGATCTCAGTATACATTTTTTTTTTTAATTAAAAACAAACTCTTCCACAATTCACTTAGATTATGCAATTCTTCTATTTTAATTATTATTTAAAACAATTTTGCATTTTTTTCTAGTTCTAGAAAACAAATTTGTAGTCATTTATTTATTTATTTAATTTCGATTTTTTTCTTTACCTCGGCCAAACGTTTCCTTGTAGCGCTCTCTTTAATTTTTTGATTTTTGATGGCCTCGAGTTGCTTCGGCGTGTACTGGGGGTCCTTAATCTTCCCGTCCCTCCTTCTCTTCTCCTCGAGCTCCCTCCTCAGCTGCAACTCTTCCAACTGCTCCTTGTAACTGTACGCTTTGCTCTCTCGCTTCATGTTCATGGCATTATTAAAGTCGTCACTGGAAAAAACAAAACACGTGTGCATTCATATTCGACCGCATCCTTCCCCCCCTAGAAATTATTACCCTGGCAAAATACTTTTATCATACAACTCCCCCTCAGGTGTGAGGTAGGTAAAGTAATCATCCTTAGTGACGTCTAGTATTTTCGGGTTGCCCAAGCTGGCTGCAACTTTCTCGATTATCTCGGGTAGTAAAACCTCCGGCTTGAGTGAGACGATTGTCTTCAACGCATTCTCATACACCTGAAACAGTTTCAAGCTGCTTGAGAGTGCCCCCATTTTTTGAGCCAACGACTTACAGTCGAATGTTTGTATTCATCAATAAACAGCTTCCGAATGTAATCCAAGTTATGCCGAATTAACTCGCCCGGAGTCAGTTGGAGGTGCCTAGCGATTTTCACCCAGAGCTGGGGAGCTGATGATACAATCACTGGGTAATGACACGGTAGTAAGGCATCCATTGCCAAGAGCTCTGCGTCTTCGGGGTTTATGGGGGCTTCCCAGCAGAGTGCAACGATGCACGCAACCAACATGTTCGGTGTTAGTACCTTGTTCTGTTCAATCTGAAATAAAGTTGCTTTGTACAATGCAGATAATAAATAATAAAAGGGACGTACTTGCAACTTGGCGTTTTCAATGAAGCTGCAAAATTCTCTTAATAACGCACGTGCAACGGCAGTCCCACCTAAAGTCGAAGTAATTTTTTTTAAGAGGTCGACGCAGTTAATTCTGACTGGTAAAGTCGTCGACGTAATGCAAAATAACATGGCTCGATACAAAGGCGTGCTATCTCCCTTTATTTTATCCGGATATTCCAGTAATACTCTTCCGCACAGATGCAACAAAAACTCTAAGGCTGAAACGGGAGTTAAAACTTGTATGATGCTCATTTGCACCACTTTCACATAAAATTTAAGTCCTACTTAAGTGACACTTTCTGTTATTGAAAATAAAAGTGTCACTAATGACCAGTTGCACCAAACACTTAAGCAGAGCTTAAATTTAAGTATCGTTTATAATGTGATATTTGGAGTTTCATAACATTAATGTAACTCACATTCTAAGCGACGCTTAAAGTTAAGCTCGGCTCAAGTGTTTGGTGCAACTGGCCATTAACCACTTAAGTTTGACTTAAAGTTTTAAGTGAAAGTGGTACAAACGGGAATGAGTGTCACTTTATAACTCTTCAAACTTACAATCGTCTGTTGTAACCGATAGATATTTGTCAGAGACGAACAGTTGCTTGTCCATGTCGAAAATGGCGTTCCAAAAGCTCTGCAGGTTGTCCTTGACGTCTTCCGAGCTGACTATTTTTAAAATGAAACACGAAGCGCTTAGGGCTTCGGTTACCACGGGGCCTTGCAAGGGTTGAGCTATCGCCCTGTCTACGCTCTTCAGAAGCTCGGGAATGAGGACGGTGGCTTGCGAAATTCTGTTTCCTTGGAAGCAGGCCAACACGCAACGGATGTAGGAAGTCTTTACGGTGGGAGTTGACGTCTTCTTTGACATTCCAGACTATAAAAAAAAATTATAAATATGAGTGTCAACGAGCTATTTTTCATTTTTGGAATCCAGAAAATATTCATTATCAACTACATTCCAATTTTGTGCAAATCAATCACTGGAAAGTAATTTTCTATTCAGTTTTCGAACGAAACGCCTCAATGTATAGGCAAACCAATGAACTGAGCATTTAGTATGGTTGCCTGCACTAAAGGCGGTAAATTTTTTTTTTTCGTCAGGGAACTTAAGTAATTACCTCCACGGTTAATTTAGATTATTGCATGACTTTCCTAATTTTTAAATGTTCAAAACAAAGTCTTCCTGATTTGCGAAAAGAAATAACAGACCTACATTTGATTTTAAATTTTAATACTGAGGACATTAAGAACAAAAAAACTAAACTGACTAAAAAATATGTTCACGATTCAACAGGATGCAATATTTTAAAAATATTTAAAAATAATTTCGCTGCATCTTTTCTGATATCAGAAAACAAATTTTATTGAAAAGAAATAAATTAATTAGGTACGTTATAAAAAAAAAGACGCCTTAGCGTAGGCAACCCAAATAACGCAGTCGTTTGTGCGTGCGCCTATACTACAGATTCTAAAACAATTATTAATTATTAAAAACGTGATAAGCTTGTTGCGCGATTCACCGAAATTTTACAATTTTCCCAATTTTTTTTTAATTTCAATTTTAACGACGATTTAAAAAAACGTACCAGAATTCGTTAGAAATTAAAAATAAAACAAAAAATTGAAACCAACAACGACGTCTAAATACAAAATGAACAAAAAACAAAAATACCTCACCTATTTCTTGGAGGTCTGTCGAAAACGAAACAAAAAAACAAAAAATTCAAAACCACATGACCATAAAAAAGATGATCGATGATGGTTTCTTTCTTAAGAATGAATTAAAAACGAAAACTAAAGAGTCTAAGAATACGATTTTCTAGACAACTGTCAAAGAGAACGGCTTTAGTAGATTTTTTTTTTTTATATAAAATAATAAACGAACACAAAGTTCGAGAAAGCTTATAATAACTGAAATTGAAGATTAACGGTCTTGGATGCAATTGCCTAAACTGCAGGCTCTGAGAATATTTATTAAAGATGTGATAAACTTTATCATGTTTCCCCATTTCCCCAATTTTCCCATTTTTCTTTCAACTTCAAACAATTCTCCATCTCTTTTCCCAATTTCAGAAAACAATTGTACTAAAAAATAACAAATTTCGTTTTTAAAAAAACAAAAACCCTTAGTATAGGCAATCCAATGAACACGGTCGTGTATGCGGTTGCCTAAACTGCAGGCTCTAAGAATATTTATTAAAAATGTGATAAACTTTATCGTATTTTCTCAAGATTAAGCAATTTTTCTAGCTTTTTCAAAAATAATAAATTTCGTTTTCAAAAAATAAAAAGCCTTAGTACAGGAAATACAGTTTTTGTGCGTTTGCCTGTACTGAACACCCTAAGAGCAGTTACATCGATTGGTCCAAAATTAATGGGACACAGAGCAACATTGGACACACTTAGTCCAAAAGTTGATAATAAAAGAAATACAGGGCGTTGAAATAAAAATTTTAATTTTTTTTTCAATTAAAATAGTAAAGGAGACTGTGGTTTAAGAGATAATTGAAATTAACCTCCGCCCACAATAATTTTTATATCCGTAGGTACGTATTTCGGCAGCTAAGCTGCCATCTTCAATACGCTACCAACTTAAAAGCACTAAAAAAGTCTTTTTTTCAATAATTCTTAAAGATCATGACATGCTGCCTTAAAAATTGACATGTGGGGTTTTCTTAGTTCAAGAAATAATAATTTGTCCTCAATTCTGATATAGCAGATAGAGGGCGCTACGTTTGGTCTCATTCTTGCCTTTAAAATGCTTTCTTTCGAGTAGAGTTTAGAAAGTTTTAAGTAAAAAAATGTTGTTATTCTCCCATCTCACGTTGCATTCAAAGCTAAAATAGGCAAATATCTAAAAAAAAATGGTTAACTTTAGCGCTATTGAACAAGTCAATTGAATTGATTTAAAGATTAGAGAAAAACTTTTTTTTCCAAAAGTCACAATTATGATGTTAAAGCTTTTTAATAATTATAATGGTACCGTACTTAACGCCCTCTATCTGTTACTTCAAGATTGAGAATAAGTTATTGTTTCTTGTCCCAATGCGGGAGGAAACCCTCATGCATTAGATTTTACGGCAATAAATTTTAAGAATTATTATTGAAGAAAATTGAAACTAAAATTTTGAATTTAACGCCCCGTATCTCCTTTATTACCAACTCTTGGAGAAAGTGACTTAAGAGTTAAGCCAAGTCGCAATATTAGAAATCCACTGTTGCTCTGTGTCCCATTTCCTTTGAACTACCCGTATAAAAAAAATTGATAAACTTGCTTACGATTTATCAGTACAAGCAATTTTCTTAATTTATTAAAACTTAAAACAATTTTCCATCCATTTTTCAGAAAATAAATTGTACTAAAAAAAAAGATAATAATCTACGTTTTCAAATAACAAGAAGCCTTAGTATAGGCAACTCAATGAACACATTCGTTAATGCGGTTGTCTAAACTGAAGACGCTAAGAACACTTATAAAAAAATATTCTTAAGCTTAAAACAATGTTCCGTTTTTTTCTAATTTCAGAAAACGGATTGTACTTTTAGCAGATATACAAAAGTTACTAATTACTAAGAAAATTATTAAATTAAAGAAAAATGTTCATAAAATAAGTATTAATTAATGAAAACATTAAATCAAATTTCCAGTTCTTCTTTTTGTATCAATTTGACTTTTGTATTAAATTAAATTAAATTAAAACAAACAAATTCCCTGGCCTTCCCCTGAACCTTTCCCTCAATTCCCTGACTTCTCGGTGATTGGCAACCCTCGTCACATATTTCAAAGAGGAAGAATACATTTTTTGGAACTAATTCATCCACAATAAAGTCTACATCTGAATCTGAACAAAGCCAGCGTTCCTAGAAAATGTCAACCAAATCTAGGAACCCTAAACAAAGCCAGTTTTCTGACCGTCAAAGATTTTGTTAAAAAGAAATCAACTCAAATCAATTGTCCATTTTGCTAGAAAAAGAAGTCATTTGAAATCAATTGTCTAATACTACATGAGCTACATTTTTTTGAAAACAATTATTTCGCAAAATAAATTAATCAGCAAGTTTGAGGAGGCAAATGTTATTTACACAATTCATCCGAAATCTAAAATATGAAAAATCTAACCTTAAGAGCGTCTATAAATTTCTTAGGTACATCGCTAGTGAATTTAGTACTCCAGAGAGTCATCATATCCAAGGCGTGGCACAAAACTTTCTCGTTGACCTCCACCTCCAAAACCTTCAGGAAATAATCCGTCGCCTGCGTTGTAAGCTGCTGCAATTCATCGCCCTTCACGTTATTATAACTAAAGTTTCCTGCTCCCTGCAATTCAACAAATTCCATTTTCAAAAAAAAAAATTAAAAAAGAATTAGGCCAATCACCTGCAGAACGCTGATTTTATGCGAGACGACACTGAGTTTCCCGTCTGAGCCATTGAAGACATCGAACGAATGCTTCAATAAACCTCCCAATACCGCAGAGCCGCTGATTTTCTGCGCCAGCATCTTGCAAGAGAACGCTGCCTCTTCTCGAGTTAAATCGTCCTTTGCACGCAGATTAACTGAAACATACGTGAATCAAAAAATTCGTTTGTAAAAAGCAAGCAATACAAGTACCTATCAAGCTCTTGCCAATGTCACTGGCATATTCGCTCAGATCTATGCTCATTGCTGAAACTACCAAACCGACGCATTCGGTGATGACTTCAGGATTTCTGAGTATGGCCTTCTGCAGTGAAGGCAGGAGGAGCGTTTTGAAGTCTTCCACGCTAACCGTTTTCAACAAGGCATCGCATGACCGAACTAAGGTTTTCAGTGGTTTCTGTTTGCAGCTAATGAAGCACTTGATGAATGCGTCAATCAAGTTTAACTACAACGTAAACCATAATTAAAATCAGATGCAATGAATCAGCGAACGTTCTTTATTACCCTACACTGATTAAAGTCCTCTTGTTGTTTCACACCTTTCAGCTGACCGCAAATCACAGCTCCTAATACAACAGTACTTTGAGCAGGCTCCAACTTCTTAAGTGACCTCAAGTAAACATCTCCGCTTTCCGGGATTAAACTCCAGGAATACCTTAGCTAGAATTCATCGATTCGAAACAAATCTTGATTTGAATTGAATTGAAGTGACTTACCATTTTATTAGCTTTAAGGGTCTTCTTCTTTAATCCAACTGACTCGATGCAGCATAATAAAATAGACTGAATTTCTATTAATTTTACGAGCACCTCCTCGAGAGTGCTCTTACTTAAACGCCACCCCTTTGAATAAACTATGCATGTACATTGTAATGTATACAAACAATTCTGCGCTACATTCGCCCTAAAACAAAAGGCTAAACAAGTTAAAATCCTAAACCTCTCAGGGGAGCTAACGCGTACGTGATAACTATTTGCTGGTACTGTTTGGTGACATCCACCAAGACGGGCACGATGTTTCTGATGGTCCATTCCGAATACTGCTCCAGCAATTCCGCCAGCAACTTCTTTATCAAATACTGCGATGTGTGGTCCTTGTATCGCGGCAAAATGAACTGTATGATTTTGCAAACTGATTTCACCACGCTTTCATTGACTCCTGCGAACGTTATTATAAGCACACGCGCGAATCAAAGTGAGCGCTTCATAATTACCTGGCCCTTGTAAAATCAAAATGATATTTTCAATCGCTTCTCGCCGTTCTTTCAAGCTCGAAACTTGCACTGTGTAAGATAAGTCCCTCAAGCTCTTTATTGACTGTAAGAAGTTATAAGTAAAGTAAAGCAGCATCAATATTTACGGATTTGTTATATTACCTCGACATCCGCCATAATTTTATTTGTCTATTTTTTTTTATTTGTTAAACCTCGCCGTATCCGTATCAGACATAACCTCAAACATACGAATTGTGACAGACCACTCTGACATTAGCAGAACAATTGACGCGCAGTGAAGTTAGTCTAAAATGTAAACGCAAGGCCAATTTTGTGATCAGTTACACGGTTACATCTTAGAAACCCTTTTAACGAAATGAAACAAACTTCTTAATTTTATGAAACGTTTAAAATTTGATATAATCTCCTTGCTGTTGAATATTTCATGATTTTAAAATATTTCGAATAAAATTCCAAATGGCTGGGTTGCGTTCAGAAACTGTACCCTCTGATCAGGTGTCAAATGCTCGATGAGATGATGAAATAAGAATTCTATAAATAAACACATATTTTCATTATAAAACAATTGCTATCACACGTTAGGATTATATTTATTTTTAATTTATTACGAATAGTCCCCTCTTCCGCTCTAAAAATTACCCCAAAATAAATTTTCTCCAGGGTGCCAGATTAGGCAAAATTCCGCCATTTGGGCTATATTTTAAGACATATTTAGTGTTTAAAAATCTTATCTGGCGCCTGACACCTGATTTGGGCTTCTTTTGTTGTCGTCTTCACGTAATACACTCAACAGAATTCTACAATCGCAAAGAAAAAAATATAGAATGCGATCAATAGTCGCTGTCCATGCCTCTATTTTAATTTCTGGATAATGGGGTCTATTCTGTAACATTGATATGGACTTGATATTGCTATGTTTCAAGTGACCTTACAAAATTGGTATTCTGTAAATAGTTTCGTAACAACTTGCAATTCATTTCATGTATTATCTCGAGTTTTATATATGTCTCTTCAATTTGCGGTCGGCAATCGACGTGATATGTTATAAAATCGTAACAAATTCTCTCCAATTATTGCAGACCATATCAATGTTACAGAATACCCCTGATTACTTGTATGACGAGATTACATACTTCGATTATTTTCTTTTACCCTTTAGTCTCCTGCCAGTTTCTTGACTTGCTAAAGTTTCCGGCGGGAGAATCGTCGCTTCCTCGTTCATTTTTTTTTCTATCCGCTTTTTTATTGTTTTCTTTTCTCCTGATTTTTGCATTCTTCTCTTTTTAATCGAATTAGTTTTCGTACTTTATTTACTTCCTTTTACAGTTTTGTTTCCTACGAATTTGTTTCTATTTGCAAAAACTTTCGTAGATTTTCATGGTATTTCTGTTTTTTTGATACTTGTTTTCTTTCATAATGCAGCTCGCTTATCTCTTGTGTTTGTTATGCAAATTGATTTTTCAGTATTTTTTTACAGTTGTCTTTTGTTTCTTATTGTTTTTTTTTTCTTATTTTTCGTCTGGAGATTTAGGTATTTGTTTTTCGTTCATCTTTGTCATCAGTTTTCTTTTGTTTTTCCGTTCTTTATTTTCGTATGTATCTACCACGGATTTCTCTTTTACGAATTTGTTTCTCGCATTTAATTTTTTTCGTAGTTCATCGTTTTTCATTTGTTTTGTGTCCAATCTTCATTTGTTTTGTGCACTGTATTTCGTCGCTCGTTTCTTTTTCCGTTTTCTTTCGTCATATCATTGTCTTTTTTTTATAGTTTGCTTTTTGATTCGTCCTCCGGAAAACTGTTGCTTTTTTTGTTGGGCTTTGTGTTGTCGATTTTCTTTTTTTTCACTGCATGCCTTACATTTTGTTCCTGTTTTTTCCTATTTCTCTTTTGTTTCAAATTTCTTCTAATTCTTGCTCCTCCAAATCGGCGATTTTTATTTGCTTTTGTTTTTCTTGTCTGCCTAACTAGGTACATCTTTGTTCTTTACTTGAATATTCGAGGTAATCATCTGTCACTTGTTGACAGTTGCCATTTTTATAAAAGTTCTGTCGCTAGAAATAGTAACTAAAATTATGTGAAAGGTATAAATAATAATTTAGTGAGTGTATTTTGACGTTTTTTCTTTTTTTTAAATCAGTTAATTATTTGCTTGTTAGTATCTGTAGTTAATAAGTGTTGGTAACTAATATACTTTATTTTGTTTTCAAAAGAGTACTTTGAGATTTTTGGCGCTAAAACCGAGTTTTGTCATTGGTCAAATCTGGCCACCTACCAATGACAAAGCTCGTTTTTTGCGCCAAAATTTCAAAGTATTCGTCCGAAATAAAAAAAAACAGTATAGTAGAATAGAAGCTAATCATGGTCAACATCGAAAAAATTAAAGGATTTATAAGTGTATACTATATAAACTTTTAATTTAATGCGCCTCTTAAAAACTACTGGATGTAATTATTGAAAACGAACAATTTACATAAAAATCAAAATGTATGACGTTACAAGATGTTAAATTTGAAAACTTTGGACCTTTTGGAATATTTTGGCGCCACTGGCGTTCATTAAACTGGCAACCCTGTCAGTCAGTGGGGTATCAGCTGAACTTGACTGGTTACGAATACCGCACAGATAAAATTGCCATTTTCGACCAAAAAGTCCACCTTGCACCAAAATCTAACACGGTAAGCAGAAATGCAATAAATGTTGTGTTTTTATTTAAAAACTCAAGCACGTGGCTGCGTTTTTCGCTGCAAAATCGAGCTTTTTAATGTCTGACTTTGCGCTTGGCGTTTGGGCGTGGAGTGGAGTTCATGTCCACGTAAAAGAAATCTATTTGTCGCTTTCTTAAAAAGGGAGAAATTTCACAAATTTAATAAAATAAAAGTAAGCTAATTGTTGCTTTGCATGTGCTTTTTTAAGAACTGAAATGGAAATGTGAATCGTTCAAGTTTTACAGCTGCTCTCAATTTAAGAACTTTTCCTTAAATCTGTTTAATTTTTTTTATTTAAATTTGAAAAAAATGAACACTAATATATTCTGTATCACATACAAAGGGGTCAATGTTAATTGCAAATCGAAAATACCAGTTTCAATGTCACAAACGATTTGTTTAGGTTTAAAATAATAAAAATCCTTTGATAGTGACTTGATACCTGAATGGTCTAAGTGGTAAGGAGACTGGCCTTGCAATCGCAAGGTCGTGGCTTCGAACCATGCTCGAGATATTTCTCAGGGTGGTCAGTATCCACTTCGGGTACCCTTCTGTATTGGGGATGTAATTCGACACTGCTTCCCCTTCCGTGGCGACGAGGTTTTGAAGTAACAAAGCCATGGAACACTTTACACACACAAAATACACTACTGGTTGTGAGGTTTCGACAAATCGATGACTTAAGACCCCGCTTGACACCCACCGCAGATAAAAGGAAATGTTGGCAAATACAGTGCCGAACAAAGAAAAGCAGACACTATTTCTTCCTAGATAATACCCAGGTTTAATTGACAGTTCTAAGTTTGGGGCTTAAAATTTAAAATGTCTTTAATCAAATTTATGACTATGACAAGTTAAAAAGATCATTTAGATCTAATAACATCATTAACAGTATAAGAAATAAATAGAACAAGTACAATTTCACTTACAATTAGCAGAATACAAAGCTAAATTTTATGCATCTTTACTAAAGACACGGCTCCTTGTCCATGCTCGCCACTGTACATACAGTCAACAAGTGATCACATACGAATTTTTTATTTAAGGAACTTTTGAAAGTTTGCGGTCGATTATTGCTCAACATTTTATTTCTTTGGAAACTGAAATTGAAGGAAACTGCAGTATTGTTCATTAACTTAATTTAATAATTTAGCAGCACAAGAAATGATCAATAAAGATTAGATCTTTCACATGTATATTAGTTATTTGTGTCCAATAGAATTTTACTTTTTCATGAATCTTGATTTTTCCTTTATTTGGTTTGTTTAGTTTAAAAACCTTACTTCAACTTTGCCTTTGTTACAGGTCATAACATGTTCACCGTAAGTGTAAGGCAATCAAATAGCCGTGGACTTACATCTTTTCACATAAGCGCTCTTGCCAAGTTGTTCAAACTTTCCTCGTGTTTTCCAAGTGCACGATGACGTGCACAAGTTGAAAAAAATCTGGAATAATAAACAGCAACTTGCTTATGGTATGAAGTGAAGGGAAAGAAATTATTGAACGTTTTATGTAAGTAATATTAAATTTAGATTATTTTCTTTACACTTAAACATGGCATATTAATTTTATAAAATTAGTTTTTGATTTTGAGTTATTTTGTTCTGTATAGTGTGACCGAAAACGACTGATACATGTGAAGTTGTAGCTTAATTAACTTCGCTTTTGTATGTCACTTTGTTTTTATGTATCCTACAGAAAAAGAAAACCTTAATAACTCGATTGGTATTGTGTTTAAAGTTTTATTAATCAAATTATTGTTTGTCACGATTTGATTGTCAGTTGCAAAACTCAATTTTACAAAATGATTCGGACATCTATTACCATCCAAATGAAGAACTATATTTATAATGCATTGAATATTTTTTTTTTTTAAGCAAGGAGAAGATAGCCAATGATTCAAGTTACAGTCGGAAGCAAAAAAAGTAGACAAACTACAGTTTCCTGTAATCTTTCTTTCTGAAAATGGTAGGGATTAAAGACGACTTCACAGATAACATTAAAAAAATTTAAAAGCTTTCAAAATTAATAAGTTTAAAACTTTGATAAAATCTGTGAATTCGTCTTTAATCTATGATATTTTGAGAAAGAATAATTACAAGAAACGGTAGTTTGTCTCCTTTTTTTTGCTTTCAACTGTAGTAGGAACTAACTGCACTAAATTAAACAATCTAAAAATGAAATCCCCATTTACAATAAAAAAGTCAGATTTCAATGATGAAAGTAAAAGTTAAATTATGTGACTTTAGTTACTCGTTTCAAAACTGAATGAAGATTACATGTATTCGGTGTACACACTGTATAAATTTCTATTGCAAAAATCTCTTTAATAATTTTGTAAAATTAGAACTCCTTGCATTGTTTATAGTTTCTTTTTGAACCAACAAAATGTAGATATGGAGGAGTAGGAGCTCTGCTGTCGACAAACAGCTAAATTGACTAACAGCTGATAACACTCTTGTAGATAAAAAAGACAAATGGACATTGCTAAAAACTGACTGATAGCTGAAAGCCCTCTTGTAGATAAAATAGGCAAATGGACACTACTAGTAACTGACTGACAGCTGATAGTCCTCTTGTAAATAAAACTTGATTTGGTTGATACTATTAAACTGACTGGCAGCTGATAACACTCTTGTAGATAACATAGGCAAATGGACACTACTAAAAACTGACTAATAGCTGATAGCCCTCTTATAGATAAAATAGGCAAATTGACACTGCTAAAGTGACTGTTAGATTCATCAGAAATTAATGCAAAGCATACAATAAAATTTTCCAGAAAATTTCTTGCAGCACATTTTTTTTGCTAATCTTAAAATGTCATAACCGACTGTCGCAAGAATTATGACTTGAATGACTTGGATGGTTTTGACTTCGAATGGAATCGAATATTATTGCATGTTCAGTCAATGACAGTCAGAAAAGCTACAAAGCATTACAAGCAGTAGACGGAAGAGATCCTCTTGCACATTATCTTAAAGCAAATAAAAGTCAATTATCTGACAAGACAAGACATAATATAAAAGTGGAGGAGGGGCCTGAATCTGGTCATAAAAGAATCACTTGGGGATTCTTCTCATTAATGTGTTTTCATCATTAGTAAATGTGTTTGCTTCGTAATTCATGTGTTTACAATGTCACAAATTTTTGAAAACGAGACTTTTTTATAAGTTGTTTTTAACTAATTTTTGGTTAAACCTGCGACTTTCTTTCTTTTAACTCGAGATTAACTTTAACTTACGTCGGTGCGATTGGACATTAGGGGCCAGTTTTTCAGTTGGGGTTTAACTTTTAGCGTTGTTTTATTCCTATGGAAACAAATGTCCTTACAAAAATTGTCTTCGTTATCATCATGGAAATAAAGCAAAGTTTAAAGATAAACAGTGTTGAAAGAAACGGGCCTAATGCCCAATTTCTTCACCTCCTGATAAATTTATCTGCCAGGTATTATCCTTGGAAACCATTGTATTGACAATAGTTTCCGAGGATACTACCTGGCAGATAAATTTATCCGTAGGTGAAGAAATCGGGCCTAAGTATTCCAGTTGCAAATAACTTTAACCTTCAGTTTATTGCCATAGATTGCCAACAATTATTTTCGTTGTGATTTTCGTAATCGTTACTACGGGATTAAACTCAAAGATAAAGTTTAAAAAAAATCTGGACTTATGTCCGACTTCTTCACCTCCTGATAAATTTATCTGCCAGGTATTATCCTTGGAAACTATTGTATCAATAATAGTTTCCGAGGATAGTACCTCGCAGATAAATTTATCAGGATGTGAAGAAATCGGGCCTTATTTAATTAAAACCTAACCAATAAATTTGACAAAAGTTTAAGACCCGATTTTTTCACCTTCTGGTAAATTTATTTATCAGCCAGGTAATATCCTTGGAATCAGTTGTATTAGTAATGGAAATTCCTAGGATATTAAATGGCAAATAAATTTATCAACAGGTGAAGAAATTGGACTTGATTGACACATTTCGGATATTTTTCGCATGTTCAGTAAACTACATTTTTTTAAATCTAATCTTGGAATGATTAAAGAATTAGACGTGCGCCTTTGACTCCAATATTGTAGCTTTATCCCAACAATACCTCTTCATTAAGCAGCAGTGCTTGATAAAACTGTCACAATTAATTATTTCTTCCAACTATTGTCGGAACAAATCTTTTATTGTTTATTTTTTTTGCATGGCGGCATTAATTTTTTTTCCTTTTGATTGCAGGATGTCCTAAACTTCAAGAGAAAAACCACACCAAAAGACTTGCAGATTGATTGAGAAAACCTGCAAAAATATTGAACGTTGAAGATACACTCGGAATTTTTCCTCTTTTCATTAATTTACCCAACAATTTCTAATTTTTCAAACAGTCCACTTCGCTTAACATCCAAATATAATACACACTAACGATTTCTTAGATTAAAGCAGATAACATTAGGACTGAAAATCACTTCAATGCTTCGATTAATTGAAAAAATGGATCACATTTTATATACTTCATTATAAGATAAGCCAGCTTTAGATGTTGAAGCGTTCAATGCCTTGATTTTTTTATTATCAGAGTTTTAAATCTAGCAATGCCGACATCAGTTTTACGTTTTTTTTTCTTAATGAAAAATGCAGCGACTTTAAATAACGACTTTTATAATTCATGTTTAAATAAATGATGTCAGTGAGCCGGATGTGACATTGTTAGGAGGTGAAAATCAAAATGCAAAAGCTCAGTGATCAATCTACATTAAATGTGCATTGTTGTCATTTTGAATCAATGAGTTTGAATCTAGGGAGGTGTTACTGCACAGCTTCACTTCTGTCAAGTGTATGTAAAATTTCGTATTTTGAATTCTTCAGTGAAACATAACTCAGTTAGGACAAAATATGGCGTTGTTAGAACAGGTAGTAAAAAAATATTTGGAATTTCATTTCATAAGTGATTGTCACAATAGATTTTTTCCTTCTTATTTTCAAAACACAACCTCTTTAAATCTTTTTAATAGTACTGCGGTTATTTATTTGTTTATGTTTACGATCTATTTTTTATCAAGTTTGTTAATTAACAGCGTTAGATCATCGTGCAAAAATATTTACTAAATTCATTGGGCCTGTTGAAAACGCCACAGTGGGAATAGAGTATGCCTTCCTCGTTATGTCATCTCCCATGATGCAAACTCATTGTCCTGATTATTATTCTGAGAAAGCTGATTTTTCAGAACGTGTAAAAAGATTACTCACGTTTTTTTTGTATGGTATAAAAGAGAACCTCATTTTTTTTAACTTAAGGGGTTAATTTGGCTTGCCTTGGAACTTTGACAAAGTAAAATAAGTATTAAAATGCAAATCTCTTATGAATTAAAATCAATAATGTATTAATTCGATTTAAAATTTGTCACTTTTTTGACGTTATTTTTTGACATACAGTGTGCAATGTTGCATGAAAATCTATCTTTCTCATTTCTGAGGAAAATCCTGAAAATTATGAGAACTGTTACGAAAAAAATCGGTGCTATATTTTGATGTAAAAATAAAAATCTGTCATTTTTGCCAGCAAAATCATGTAAAAGAAGTTTTTTTTTTCTGTAAACATCTTGTAAACGATTTGATTAGCGATTAATGCTATTTTCATTCCCTCTCGAACGTCTCTCGACGTAATTACTACCCGACTCCCCTTAGAATAAAATGGCCGGATCTAATGTAATCGATTTACCTTGAACGTATTAGATGCGTTAGATTTCAAAAATCGACCGCCGATCGATGATAAACGTGCGAAATATATTTTTTTCGGTAATTTTTGGCCGTTAAAATTAAAATCTACACGGGTGCATCTATCCAAGTAGGCGCCGGAAACTTTTTTTAAATTTACGCGGCTGCCATGACAGTTGCCGTGTAACGCCGTTCCCGGCAAAATGCGTCTCAAAATAACACGCGCGCTTTGTCCGCTTCGTTTGAGTTAATTCCATGTTAATGCACCTCGTGAGTTGCACGGAAATACTCCGAATTTTCCGCCGATAATTTTCATAATAGTGATTAATTCGCGCTACGTTTGCATGTTGGCATATCTGCGCTTACGTGCGAACGTTTCCTCAACGTCCATGTGCATCGCGTTTCGATCAAGATCGGCGAGTCACTCCATGTTTTCCTCCGGCCAATGAGAAGTCGGCGGGAAACACTCGTGACATCTACGCGCCAATGGCAAGCGCGGGATTTGAAATCCCTCTCTGTTCTTCGTGGTCAACCTTCAACTTTTGTATACATTCGGTTGGGTGTACTGTGCTGTCAGTAAGAAAATTGTTTTTATGTTCAAATTTGATGAAAATACCGTCGGACACCACGATTACGCGCTGAAAAAATATTCGGTGAGTATGAAGCACTTCTTATAAAATTTATTCGAGCCGTTTTCTGTTATAAAACCCTCGAAACGAGCGATTATTTTTTCGTCGAAACCAATGGTCCCGTAATGGACTCGTCCCAACGTTTGTATCCCGCTCTTTTGTGTGGGCGCATGTTATTCGCAACAGAAGCGATTTTAGGTTACTGTTTACATAATCGTCGTGTATGCATTGCTTGTATTAATCGTTCAGGTAAATAAAACGTTGCAGTCACGCGGTTTTTACCATTCAACCGGACGGGCACTAGCGAACGGAACGGATCGTGAATAGGTAACACCCACTTGACCCTGTTTTCCCGGGCTGTGGAAACGTGTTAGCCGCGAAAAATTTCGCAAAAACCTTAACGACCGACACTCGTTCGGGGGTAAAAGAAATTTCGACTTGGTGGACAGACATTTCATGAATTGACAAGGCGGGAAGACGAGCCGCCGTAATTTCAAGGTCACGCGGAAAACAATTTCGAGCGCGGAAGTTGGACTTGACTACATAACACACACACTAATAAAATTAAAGCAGGTGTCGAGTTTATCTCTGAATTTCTTGCATCAAAACGAAGAAAAAAGCATGTGCTTCTTGTTTTACTTAATTTAAAACAGCATTAAATGGCAGGCAAGACCCCACCTGAATATTAAAGACATTAATATTTTCGTCCCTTTGACAACAAAAGGACTTCTTTGTAATTGTATCTAACATTAGGGGGTAATTCACTTTCGCATTCGCATTCACCCCTCGATAAGGACGAGTGGAAATTTGATTCGTACCACGTGGGAATCCTGTTTTGCGAGTTTCAATAGTTCAATCCACCAAGAGTTGATATTCTAATTATTAAAAATATAACTTGGCATTTCCTTCTTCTCTAATAATGAGTTACATGCAGATCGCAGGCCTAACGAAGTACCCCCTCTTTGTACGTATGTTGTACAATAAGGCATCTGTCTCTAGTACAGTGCAATCAAAAGAAATGAAACGTCACGATCTACAGGCCATTTATCGCGCCTGCATTCGTTGCAGCTTGCCTATTCGGTTTGCCTGCAGCGTGAGAAATATGTATTTTTGTTGTTTTTAAAATACACAAATTTGAGTGAATTATTCATGAACGGGCGCTATATTTATCGTGTATATGTTTATTTTAATTTGTTTGCAAAGATGTAGACTTGCTCGGGAAATGTTTACATTCCGTGATAAATTCTAGCCTCTCTCGAATGTATTGTAAATATTTCAATAGGCCACATAAACTGTAGTGTTCTGCATGCTGCGGAAGCAGAAATATATATTTTTTTTCTTTCGAAACCTTCAATTTAGTGTTGCTTTTTTCTTTACAGCACAAATTTGAAAAATTACATGAGGTCCGATCGCTAAAAAAAAAGGTGCAAGAGATTTTAAATCGCATGTGTTTTTGTTTGGACCAGTTCTGATTATTCAAGGTTATTTCTGACAGATTTATTTATTTACATTCAGTGGTTCAGATAACTTTAATAAAGCGTAAGCTTGAACGAGGTACAGTAGCGGACAATAAAATATGAGCACTTCAGTTCTGTAGCGTAAACCTGACTATAGTTTATTTTTTAATAAAGAGAGTGATGTTAGACGACGCAATTTAATGTGAAATTTGTTTGCCGACATTTTATAAATTTACCTGAACCGTCAGAATTTACTAAAAACGAAAACAAATGACGATCGGAAACTTAACAAATGAGTAGCGATTTAAATGGAACATCCAGTATATTTTTTCGAATTAAAAATATTTTTCTCGCAATTTCAAAAATATGTAGTTTCCTTATATTTGGTTTCATATTTTTCTGAGTTTATTTTAGGTAAGTACAGTAGTCTGGATCAATAAGAATTTTATTTTGTGTGACAAAGAGTTAATTTTAATTAAAAAGCTATTGATCTGAGACATTTCGTAACAAAACATGTTAACGGCTAAGACAAATTAACATAACATGTGATATAAATTAAAAGAAATACACCAAAATATGATAATTTCAGACTTGGTGATTGCAAAAAGATTGAATTTGAAACCAAATATAGGCAAACTGTATGTTTTTGGAATTAGGAGAAATATACCTTTCTTAGTTCGGGAAAATATACCGGATGTTCCGTATAAATTAACAAAGTCGATACGCATTTGTTTCATTTTCGATCGTCATTTGTTTTCGTTTTTAGTAAATTCTGTCGGTTCAGGTAAATTCCTAAAACATTAACATTTTTTTATACGTTTGACAATAAAATTCAGTTCAAAATATAATCAAAATCCTTGTAGTACAGTAGTGGACTATAATATCCGGACACATTTCAATAAGATAAACCTGATTTCAATTTCTGATATTTGGAAGTACATAGTATACAAAATGCCATTAATTAGTAACTTTGACGTTTAACACCTTATGATTTTTTGGAAATTTTAAATAAAGGGAGAACACGGAAAGCTTTTATTTAAAATGTTAAAAATCACGTGGTATAAATTCGTTCAGTTCGTATTTCTAAGCTATAAAGCTTTCGCTTAAACTTAAAAGTTTACTATTCGGCTGTTCACCTCACACTATGAAACATTAAACCCTGTAAACCACCTGCAAACCGGGTTCATTCCCTGGCCCATCTCTAATTTTCTTACGTATTTCATCGGACCTGAGTTGACTTCAGTTATGAAAATCATTATTGTACAGAATTTATTCCGGATCACGGTAACCAAATTTTAATTTTGGCAAGGAGGTACAACCCAAACAAATAATATAACTTTGTTTTTAAGGAGTACTCACCACTGAAACGCCAAAAAAAAAACAAAGTACTTTTCGGAGAGAGGGAGACGGTGGACAATATTTTTGTACAGAAATGAGAGCGAAGTATTAGTTGTTGAACATTAAAACGTTGCAAAATAAATTGGTAAAAAGTATATTCTCTCCAAAATGCGGGACATTTTTAAAATTCCGCGGGACGCGGTACAAATTAATTAATGTATTAACGTTTAGCGGCGATGTTTATTGATATCCGGGAACTCGCTATAGATCTTCCGAATGTTTAAAGGTGCCTATTGCTAGTACCTTTACATTTTGTCCTTCGAGCCGGATTAGTGAGCTCTATGATTCCAGCAGGCGCCGCTAAACAATTTAATTTTGCTCAAAGGACCAAAATGTTTAGCGCCTCTTATTGAATTCCTGGAACTAAACATTTTCAAAAAGTTTACATAAAACAGTCTTCTCTGCGTACAAAATTTCAAAAGTCAAAGTAACACAATGGTGGCGAATTATGTTAGATTAAAAAACGTTAAAAACTGTGCCGACTTGAATTAGTACTTCCGTACAATGAGGGCAGGACCGTTTTCATGAAAGTCCAAAAGGAACCTTTAAAGACCTACCTTTAAGGGCCAATTTTATAATGGAATTCAAGAAGACTTTAAATTTAAGGTCAATTTCAGATGTCAAAACAAATGTGAAAACACGTTTACTTAAGTTTTTTATTTTACAGCCTCCTTTAATTAGATTATGAAATGGGCCCTGACAATAGGAGCAGAAACGTGTTTTATTTTATATTTTTATCATCATTCATCTTTAGGCAACCAACTACACATATACATTGCGTTGACTTGTTTTTTTTTAATATATATATATATATAAAGTATACGCATGATATAGTTCAATTTATGCGAGATACGCAAGAATTAAAATCTTGAATTAAAAAGTAGAGACATCGAACGTTTGACATTCCGGCTCGTACGATATTAATTAATGGACCTTATTTTATTTTACTTCTTCCATGTATTACTGTGCCTTTAAACAAAACTCTTCAAATTGGCTTAAAGTATTTTTACTCTTACAAATAATAAATTGCACTTTGGAGTTAGGGGCTTCCCTAACTGGAGAACGTTGAAGTATTCAACAGAATGTCTTCACTTAATTCAGAGCAATTAATTACGAGGTAATCTTATAAATTTTCTACGATTAAAATAAGAAATATTTTTTTACTAAAGCATTTATTGATTATTCCTTTCAGAATCTTGAAAATATGTCAGCCGCAATGGACATGTACTTCAACATGAACGACTCCATATCTCTCCAAGAGATGTTGGACATTGACATAAAATCTGAAATAGATTCGCTGGGGGGAGGAGGTCACAGCGACCTTTCCAGTTTCAATTTCGCAGACCTGCCTCCCTTAGAACTCGACGACAATCACGACATCCGGTGGTTCTCGACGAACTCAAATCACTCGAATTCTAGCTTTAGTTTCGATATTGGCATCGATCCTGCCACGACGATGGTCAACCCTAACGCGGTCATGCCTGTGATTTCCCTAGCGCAAAACATGAGATCGCCATCGCCTTCATTAAAAGAAAGCCACCTGACGTTCTCACCGTCGACCATTAAAGTCTCGACGATCAAAGCAGAGACCATCTCCGTAAAGAAAGATCTTTTAAGTAAGTTAGAAAATATGGAAGATAAAAAGCCGATCGTGAAGACCGTCACGAAAGTGGCTCCTATTTTAGCGAAGCCCGTAATCAAAGCGGTTACAAAAACGCCAACGCTGTTGTCATTCAAGAATACCGTGCAGAGGCAACTGTCGCCGCCGGTTACTGTAGCCCAAATAAGTAATTTAGGAACGGTTAGGACGATAACTCAACGTAAGCAACAGTTTAGTAACAACAGGACGTACGAAGATGAAATAAGAACGTATCCGAAACCGGCTTATAGTTACAGCTGTTTAATAGCCATGGCTTTAAAAAATAGCCGCAACGGAAGCCTTCCGGTTTCTGAAATCTACAACTTCATGTGCAAGCACTTCCCGTACTTTAAAACTGCCCCGACCGGATGGAAGAACTCCGTCAGGCACAATTTATCTCTCAATAAGTGCTTTGAGAAAATCGAGAAGCCCGCCATCAATGGATCACAGCGCAAAGGCTGCCTGTGGGCCATGAATCCGTCGAAGATAAGTAAGATGGACGAGGAGGTGCAGAAATGGTCGAGGAAGGATCCGTCAGCAATAAGGAAGGCGATGGTCAATCCGGATCACTTGGAGGCGTTAGAGCGAGGCGAGATGAAGTTCTCATGTAGCTATGACGAGGCGGATAATTTCGGTGATTCTTGCGGAAGTGCAGAGAGTGAGGAGGGTTCGGACTCTGAAAACGAAATCGAGAACAGCTTGAACGGTGAATCTGAATTTATTGATATTACAGGGACGATAAAGACAGAGGTGGAAGAGGTCAGTGATTTCGATGTTGAGGTATTTAATTTTAAATTTAAATAGTGTTATTGTTATTTATGTTTGAATTATTGTAGGTCACGGATTCGTTGTACGATGACATCGACATTGAAGACGATCAAGAGTATCTACGTGTACAGATGGCGCTAGCGCAGAAAGATCTTCTAGAGTTCGATAGGAATGTGAGCATGAAAAGGAAACGAACTTACGCAGTCTAAGATCACACGGAATCTACTTAAATTAGTATTGAAATTTCGTTTCTGTAAGTGAATTGTATGGTGAGACAAAAAAATTTTGGAATGCCGAGAAGGACAATGCATTTAATTCTTGTTTAAATTCAAAACAATTGAAGCAACATTATTTGTAACTGGTGCAAGAAGGAGAGAATTCGAATTTATTTCTGCGTATTGATTGCGTACTGTTTCAAATAAATTAAATTATTATGTAAGTAAATACTTGACATTTAGAAATACTTTGTAAATAAGTTTTGCATCAGCACTTGTAAATTCAAAAAAGAAATACAAAGTTGCTATGAATTTATTTTAGTTTGAAAATATGATGGAACTTAAACTATAACTAACATCTCCTTCTTGCTCGGTCTGCCAGAAAAAAAAACAAAAACCATTCGTGCTGTAAGTTTCAGAATGGTCGAATTCGCCTTCCGTTTTCTTTATTTCTTTTTTTCTTAATTAAACTTGTAGCCATATGATTCAGAAACAAACTGTATTATGACTTGACTGTGCGAAGTTAATTTTTCTGTTTCACTATAACTATTGTAGATAAAAAGGAAATAATGCTGTGTAGAATGGTGATACTGTATATAATAATTTCCTGCCTATATGTATGTTAGCGTTAGTTTTGGTATTTACATAGAATATTGATAGTAATAAACAGAATCGTGTATTGGAATTAAATTGGCAGCCGTTAAGCAAATCGTGTGTATAGGACACTTTACGCAGAAAACTATTCTTTACTGGCAAAAAAAATCTTTAATAATTGCTGCAGAACTAACAACAATTTTTAATTGTACGCGTATTTATTGTTTTCTTTTTTTTGTTATTAACAAGAAATTATCCTTCTTCTTATGTGCTATCAAGTTCACCTGTATAGTATTGAAAGTAGAAAATTACGCCCTCGCTTTGTTACAATCCCCCCCTCCCAAAAAAAAGAGACACGGTTTTGATGGTTTAATGTCAACGTGCCTTTTGCTCAAAACCTACTACTTTCTAAGAAGATTCTTCTTTTACTAAAAATGGGACCATGTATTTACGAGTACTCATGCGTTTAATCTGGCACTTATTTTCTATTAAATGTTATGCTTCTACTGAATATGTGGTCATTTTATATTTCATTAAATTGTTCGCATTTTTAATTTTTTATTCTAGCAAAGGATTATGAAATAAGTTTTTTTCCTTTTATTGTTCGTACATTTTAGTTTTGGCACTGGCACTGTAGTATTTATTTTCTTCGTTCTTTGTATAGAATAACACTACGTGACTGATTTAATTTGTTCTCATTGTAAGTGCCGGTTTCACACAATCACACTGTCACAACTTGAAAACACTATTTATTAGCGCGGAAAATAAAGAGCGTTTTAAAGTTAAAAGTGACGCTTGTATTTGTGAAACTGGCCCGGAACAATCAATCAAATTACTACCGTTAAAAATTTGCACACTGAGTTATTAATATTATGCATTAATGATGAGGCAAATGCGGCATTAATTAAGGGGCTCGGATTCAGAAGATGGCTCTGCGTTGTTTCTCTTTGCCTAAATGAATTATTAGCGTTTCTTCATCACTTAGGATAAATAATCAAATTCGACAAGTACAAAGAGTTTTTCAGGAAGAACGCTTTTCGCAATAATTAAATTTAATAATACTACTGCGCTATGTTCGGCTCGCGGCCCTTTAATTTAATTTTTAATCTAGCATATAGTTAGTTAGCTCTAGTGTACGTGTGTATAATATTACTGCAACTAGTTTGTATGAAGTTTTGTAATTTTACAGTGTATCGTATAAGTGAATGTACAAATTCGTTAGACTGTAAGAGTAAGTAATCATTTGAAATAAAAGTTGTGATTTCTTTTGATATAAGTTTTGTTTTTCTTTTCCGTGAAGCAAATTGGTGAATCCGTGAAGCAATTTGCTCTTTGGTTTTATATTAAAATGTATTGGAGACTGTGGTTTGTAGTACAAAGAAATTGGATTTAATCTCCTAATCACAAAAAATTTTTGTGGTTAGGAGGTTAAATACAATTTCTTTGGTTTATTATTATTTTTTCAAGACTAAATAATTTAATCTTTGAAGCACCGTGAGATAAAAAATATAATTGAAGTTTTTAACAGAAAAAGAAGAAAAAAAACAGAATTATGACGGTTCTCAATTTACTGTTCACTAGCTCTCAACTGTTGGCAGTTGATGACAATTGCAAACCAAAGTTAGTGACAGCAAAAAAGGATTGAATTAAAATTTTAAGTTCCATGGAATTTTGGCGATTCAATAAATAAAGGAAGCCCCAAAGTAAAAATTGTTATAACAAGTTGCCATTTAATAGAAAAAACTTACTTTTTGTTATTAAACAAACTTTACCCCCAGTTTCGTAAAAATTATTTAATCACTGATTAATTTAACAGTTTAAATATAAATTTCTGATTACTGAGATAACACAGACGAACAAATATCCACCAATATTTTTAGGATTTTGGCCTTTATGAAAATATGAACAAAATTAAGATATCTTTTTGCATTATACCGAGCGATCGATACTTACAAAACATTCGGTATTTAATTTTCTATAAGGCTGTCTAAACATCCGCCGGCGGCTTCGTGTATTCTATTGCGAAATCCGCCGTCCGGCGGATTTAAATCTGAACCCACAATTCTGACGAAAGTTTAATTGAAATGTGCAAGTACGGCGGAATTTTAATCTAAAAACCAGTAAGACCGCCGGTCGACGGACTTTATGGAATAAAATGCTTAATCCGCGGTTCTGTGTTTGTTGTGACGTTAAAATCGTCAGCTGTCTTAACAGTATTTACAATTTTTAAGTAAGTGCATATCATTTAAAAGTACATACTTTGCATTGAAAATAATCCTTTTGAAGAATTTAGTAAGTAAATATTTGAAATTATGCACTATGTCCATAGATTAAATTCATTCTAGGATTTTTATCTACAATGCACGTTTGCGGTTTTCGATCCTCGAACGGTATTTGATTTTTTTTTTCTTTTTTGATAACAAAAATTAGTAACTATTAGATTATGTTTTGTGTCCCGGACACTTGCTCGATAAACCGACGCTTTAACAAATTGACTATCGACTCTCTTAAACTCAGCTGTCTTCAACATCATGTTTATGCGTTCCCAAACAGCGTACCATTTTAACCTTGCATAGAACGGCGGATTAAAGCATTTTATTGGATAAACTCCGCCGTACTTGCGCATTTCAATTAAATTTTCGGCGGACTTGTGGGTTAAGATTAGTTAAATCCGCCGGACGGCGGAATTTCGCAATAGAACGCACGTAGCCGTCGGTGGACGTTTAGACACACTGTTTTTTTTTTTTTTTTAATGGAACGGAACGTTTTCACAAAGACCAAAGTCCTAAAAACATCGTGTTAGATTTTCGTTCGTCTGTGTTATCTCAGCAATCTGAAATTCATATTCAAAATGACTGAATTAAAAAAAAAAAAAAAATTATTTTACGAAAGTAGTTCAATGAAATCAGTATATATTTATACTGTTGTAATTAGCTTACTGCGACGCATCCAAATAACTAAAAATATACAAAATATTTTTTAAAAAATTGTTTCCACGAACCGCCATTTATCTGATCATTCTGTATAATTCAAAGTAGTTTTACAATATGCCGCATGTTGTCTAGTATAAAATTCTTTATCGATTTTTTTCCCATAGGCCTCAGAAGAAATACGTATCGTTGGGCCACAGGGGTTTATGTCTTTGCCACAGTTTTAAACGCAATTATAATTCCGCCCAGGTCGCTGGGATGGCAGTGATGGCACTCTATTTACAGTAATCTGTAACCCTTAGCATATTTTTAAGTTACCATGGTTACCTTTTATTGATTTTGAAAAGTTTGGAATCGGTTGTCAGAAGCCAAAGTATTAATTCGATTTCTTCTTTAATTAAACGTTTAAATTTCGTTTGCGGCCATTCCAGGCGAACGAACAGCACAATTTGTGATAAAAATAAGGTAAGAGAGAATGATAAGCGAAAAGTGCACTTTTTCGGTTATCTTGGCTGTGCGGTTTTATTAAGCGCTGGAGCGAAAAACAATCGTGGTCGTAATTTATAGAAAGAAAATCACAAATTGTTCGTTTATTCTTCTGGGATAGGCCTAAACTAATATAATATTAGATTATTTAATTTCTTGAACAATCCTTTAAACCGTTAACGCAGAAATATTTTTAAATTACGCGCCTTTTTTTATTTTAATTCACCCCAGACCGCGTGAGGCGGGCATTTTGTTGCTCCACGTATACAACGTTGCCTTTGACATCTAATATATCTTTGTTTTAGAATCAAAGGTTGGAAACACTTGATGATTACTGTAATGTTGGTTATGTATGAAATTCTTGATTAAATTCATAATAAAATTAATTTAATTAATTTTGCTCCTAAAGTTCATTGACATAATTCAATAGGATAAGCATGCTACATATAACACAATTACAGCAATTTAATTTTAAATCAATATCAAGGTCTATATTCCTGGTCTATATTATTAATTCATACATCAAGGTCACAAATTGTTGGATAATTTTTTTTTAGCACCTAAATTATTTCGCACAATCGCAAATTATGCAATTCCGACCTTTGAAACCGTAAACACAACGGTGAATTTCGCCATGACTTCCTGCCGAAATTTTGACTAGTCTCCACACGTCCTTGTAAATTTTAGAATGCCTTTAAATATTTTTGGCAGAGTTTTATCGAAATTCAGTGCCGGCAACAAGTCGGTTAATATAAGAAATGTGAGATACCTAGCGAAGCAAAGAAAGTATCAGGAAGTGCAAATTCCAGTTCCATGGGGGTACGTGGCGGCAAAATGGTGGGGCCCCGAAGACAAACGTCCAATTGTGGCGCTCCACGGCTGGCAGGTAAAACAAAACGCACACAGAGCCATTTGAGGTTACCAACATACTTTTTTTTTTTCTTTTAAAGGACAACAGTGGAACCTTCGATAGATTAATTCCATTTCTTCCACAACACATACCAATATTGGCATTAGACTTTCCTGGGCATGGCCATTCATCACAGGTACCATCAGGCATGCCTTATTACAACACAAACGCTACAATCTTATTAAAGCGACTAGTACAGTATTTCGGCTGGAAGAAAGTGTCTTTCATGGGCCATTCATTGGGGGCGATAAACTGCTACACGTATACTTTTCTGTTTCCTGATGAAGTTGATTTTTTGATTTGCATAGACGGGCTACATCCGCTTGTAAACCCCAAAAAGTACGGTAGAATCGCCCGAAGTATAGAGGAGTTTATTAAATACGATGCCATAAATGATAGCAAAGAGGAGCCCCCGAGTTACACATACACTGAAATGGAACTTAAAACGAGTGAGGGCTCTCGCGTGGGGTCCTTTCAATCAATCGATTTAGAATCTGCCAAATACATATTAGCAAGAAACATGCAACCTTCTAAGCTTAACCCGGGAAAGTTTTATTTTAAGAGAGATATACGAATAAAAGTCGGACCACTTGAGATGCATGATCCGGTTGAAGTTATCAAGTATGCAGCCAGAATTACTTGTCCCGTATTCATCAGTAAAGCTGAGGGTAGTCCGTTTTTTCAAAATGCTACCATTTTTAAAGACGTACACGATCAGCTCAAGAAAAGCAGCAAGGATTGTCAGTTTCACGAAATCCCCGGATCCCATCACGTCCATTTAAATCAGCCGGAAGTGCTTGAGAAATTGGTAAATGATTTTATTGAAAAGCACGACATCGAAGATAGATCCTACGGCGGAATTAAGGAAGAAATTAAAGTGCCTGAAGATGTGTATGACGTTACCCTTGCAAAAGTGCAAAAAATGAAGGCGTAAAGTATTTTTAGTTGCAAAGTTGAATTGTCGGTTTGTTACATTATTTTTTAGAACTGTTTTACCGTCGAAATTTTAAAACATTGGGAATACTTGGATATTACGTATGATATCAATATTAGCAATTATAACGATAATTTATGTTGCATTACAATATCTGTCAATTTGTAACATAAGTGTAATTTATTATTTTATTTTTAAAATATTTCTCAAATAAAAGTAAAAACTTACAACAGGATTTCTACTTCTACTTTAAAAACTTTGCCTGATTTTCTGCTCAAGAAACGTTCACAACATTTCTAATTTTTATACACTTTTTCATTTCCTGATTTCAAAAGAAACTAAGACGCATAAAGATTATCGATTTATTTTCCTTCACGTATATTGATGGAGAAAATTATTGAATTCCCTTTAAAAATTATAAATAATCCATTAATCATGCCAGTTTAATTAAATACAAATACATTTTTCAACACAAGAAATCTTAGTACGGGCTGAATATAGGCAATGCAATAAACTCAACAGTTTGTGTGGTTGCCTACTCTACAGGCGGAAATATGTTTTAATGGAAAAGTATAAATTTTTTCAAATTGTAATTATACGAGTATATTCTTGTGCGGGGAAAAACCCATTTACCTATTTTAAATAATGATCAAGTAGTTCAAAGTTCGGAGTAATTAATAACCAAACGATTCAAACATCAAGGTCATAAATCAATTTGGACAATGACTTAACAAAAGTATTAATAAATTATGCAATTTCAAATTCTGATCTTTGATATCGTACAATCGTAAAGAGAACGAAAAATTCTACGATGAATTACTCTCCACATTTTCATTAGTCTATTTCCACATCTCGTGTTACTAGTTGCGAAATTGCAACAACTTACCTGTTTTCCTCGCCAGTAAATTTTAGAATGTCTTTAAATATTTTTAACAGAATTTTGTTGAAACTAAGTGCCGGCAACAATTCGGTTAATATAAGAAATGTAAGATACTTAGCGAGGCAAAGAGAGTATCAAGAAGTGCAAATCCCCGTTCCATGGGGGCACGTGGCTGGAAAATGGTGGGGCCCCGAAGACAAACGTCCAATTGTGGCACTCCACGGTTGGCAGGTAAAACAAAACACACGCAGAGCTATGTGAGGTTACCAACATACTTTTTTTCTTCTTTTAAAGGACAACAGTGGAACCTTCGATAGATTAATTCCATTTCTTCCACAACATATACCGGTATTGGCATTAGACCTTCCTGGGCACGGCCATTCATCCCAGTTACCATCAGGCATGCCTTACTACAACACAAATTCTACAATTTTATTAAAGCGGTTGGTACAGTATTTCAGTTGGAAGAAAGTGTCTTTCATGGGCCATTCATTAGGGGCGATGAACTGCTACGCTTATACTTTTCTGTTTCCTGATGAAGTGGATTTATTGATTTGCATAGACGGGTTACATCCTCTTGTAAACCCCAAAAAGTATGATAGAATTGCCCGAAGTATAGAGGAGTTTTTGAAATACGATGCCATAAATGCTAGCAAAGAGGAACCCCCGAGTTACACTTACACTGAAATGGAACTGAAAACTAGTCAGAGTTCAGGAGCGGGGTCCTTTCAGTCAATCGACTTAGAATCTGCTAAATACATACTGGCGAGAAACCTGCAATTTTCTAAGCGTGATCCGGGGAAGTTCTATTTTAAGAGAGACCCACGTATAAAAGTTGGACCGCTGGAAATGAATGATCTCGTTGAAGTTATCAAGTACTCCGCCAGAATAACTTGCCCCGTATTCGTCAGTAAAGCTGAGGGTAGTCCGTTTTTTGAAATTTATTATCCCCTTTTTAAAGAAGTGTACGACCAGCTCAAGAAGAGCAGCAAGGATTGTCAGTTTCACAAAATCCCCGGATCGCATCACGTCCATTTAAATCAGCCGGAAGTGCTTGAGAAATTAGTAAATGATTTTATTGAAAAACACGACATCGAAGATAGATCTTATGGTGGAATTAAGGAAGAAATTAAAGTGCCTGAGGATGCGTATGACGTTACTCTTGCTAAAGTGCAAAAAATGAAGGCGTAAAGTATTTTTAGTTGCAAAATTTATTATTATTTTTGTTTTATAGAACTGTTTTACCGTCGAAATTATTGGAAAATATTGGGAATACTTGGATATTATTTACGATATCAATATTTAGCAATTATAACGGTAATTTATGTTGCATTACAATATCTTTCAATTTGTAATATAAGTGTAATTTATTGCTTTATTTTTAAAACATTTATCAAATAAAAGTAAAAACTTAGGGCATTTCTACTTCAAAAACTTTCCATGACTTTCTGTCCAAAAAACGTTCATAACGTTTTTAATTTTTATACACTTTTCATTTCTTCCTGATTTTAAAAGAACTGAGAAAATTATTGAATTTCCTTTACAAATAATTTATTAATCGTGCTAGTTTAACTAAACATAGATACATTTTTTCCAAACATTTTTTTGACAAAAAATCTTAGTACAGGCAATCCAATAAACTCAGCAGTTTGTACGGTTGCCTACTCTACAGGCGGAAGTATGTTTTTAATTGAAAAGTATACATTTTTTTCAAGATGGAATCATACGAGTACACTTTTGTGTGGGAAAAAGCCCTTTTAGTCACAGTAAATTGCCTAAATCACGTAAGTTACGCAAGATATGGAATAACAGAGTAGTAAAAATACCATTAGAAATCGTTTTCTTTTTTTGAGTGCGTTCATACTACCGAATTTACAACTCGTTTTTAAATTTTAAATAAAACAAATTATTTTAAATTCACTTTTTCGTTTATTAGTATTTGATATAAATTGGATTGTACCTCGTATTCTTTTGATTTTACTTCCTCTGATATTTCTCCAAAGTTTATTATATTTTTATGGCACAGAAGACTATGACAGTGGCGTAGCTATCACAGGGCAGTGCGGCGCAATGCATCGGGGCTCCCAAGTGTTTGGGGCCCCGGGAATTATCCATTTCTACGAAATAATGTTCCATTTTTCATTTTGATAACATAATACATAAATACGAATAAAACATTTGGTTTTCTGTTCCAATTCAAGGAATTTTTGCACTTTCAAATACATAGTAAAATTGAATTAAACGCCCTCAGCCAAGAAAAGTCACGCAAAATCCTTATGTTTCATTTTCTGATGAATCGTGAAATGCCGACGCGGCGATTCGCGCATGGAAGCTCGAGAAAAACAATGCCAAGCTAGTGCCAAGCGATATCATCGCGCCATCTACCGGGCAAAGGTTTAGTTGGAAAAGCTTCCCTGTGGAAAGGCGGGGTGAGGTAATGATGCAGTTAATAAACACATTGACATTTAAATTAAGAGTTACTTATTCATCAACGCCGACTGAGCTTAAAGAAAAATGCTCGCGTCTCTTCTCGTTCCGGGCGATTCTAAATTAAAATGCAAATGCAATCTTCTTTCATTTAAATCTAGTAGTTTTTATTCTGTTATTTTTTCCTGACGAAGCTCTTACTTGATAGGGAAACGTTGAATGTTTTCCAATCATAATTCTGTCCGGTTTAAGATTAAAAAAAAAAACTTTTTACTTGCAATTTTCATCGGACGAAAATCAACTTCATTCGTTAGTGGCTACGTTAGAATGTTTGAAATGTCCAACAATAGAAGAACATTTAGTAATTAATTGTTGTAGAGTTTCAACTTCAAGACCTTTGTTTATACACAATTGCAGAGAATGAGCAGAGCAACAAATGCTTTCGGTTTCTTTATCTTCTGTGAATTGTCTTACTGCACTAACGATATTTGCTGCATTATCTTTTTATTCTTTTCTTTCAATAGATTTGTTAAAATTACAATTGAAGACGGGAGTGGAAGGTGTTATGTCGCATTTTTAAAATCAGTACTTTTATTGATTTGTTGAACAACTTTTGGCATAAATGTGGGAAATTAAAGTAGGAATGCAATGCAAAAGCACACACCAGTTCGATAGAAAGAAAACAGTACAATTTCAATTTTTAACCTTTTATTATTTCATTAAGATTTGAAACATACTGGGTCCTCTGCTTTCCTGTTCATAACATGGGTTACGGGATGAGTTATTATGTAGCAAACTGGCTTCAATTTGTCAGTCCTAATGCAATGTTAGGTCAAAAAGCGATCGTAGGATGTCGTTGTTTAAACTATTTATAACGAATTTCTACCATGCGTCCTGAGGCCATATATTCGCCCTTCTAGAATTTTTAGGTTTGTTAAAAATTTGAAAACGATAAATTAACAAAAATTTAATTTCAATTTTCAGACATGTACCTACTGGACTTTCGGTTTTGCCGGAAGTAATATCAACTTTGTTATTTTAAATGGAACACCCTACATATTTTTACAAATTTGGAACTTTTGTTTTCCAGTCTTGAAAGCCACGAGTCATGTATTTTAGTTCTAATGCGATCGAATAATTTGAAAAAAATTCTTCTTTAGATTGTATTTGATTTTAGTTTTTATTGGGAATGCTTTTTTCAGTATCTTTATACCAAATACTTCATACTTTCTTTGAAATTATTTAAAACACCGCGACCGTAGATCCTAAATAAAACAAGCTCTGCCTTAAATGATTAAATTATTATCAAAGTACTCACATTATTATTATTTTTTAATTAGAGATCGAATTTGAATGAATTCTTCGTATCTTTTTACCACAAATATCAAATAATAATAATAATATGTACCTTTTTATGCGAGCTGTAAGGACAATTTAAACATTTAAAAGTACTTTAAACAGTTGTTTTTTTTTGTTTAAAACATTTTCAATTTAGGGTCAGTTTTAAACAAAAAAAAACTGTTTAAAACAAAAACAAAAATTTTGTTCTTTTTAAAAAAAACAGTTTTTTTTCAACCCTGGAAAATTTAGGCTGACCATCCCTAAATTTATTATTGCAAAATAACCCGCGTCTGGTGCAAAATATACCATTTAAAGTAACAATGTTGATGTTTTACTCTAAGAAGTACATGATGACTCGTCGAAATCTGATCCTTGGGCTACGACCAGCTGATGAGCAGCGACAGTTAGCTATAATTTCACATGCTTCACTGTGAATTATTTTCGCTGTACGCCGATCGTTTTCATTAATAAACAATCACGGACAAAAGAAATTACTAACACTAACGCCAAAACTAGGTAACAACCATAGCTATAGCTGCGTGTACCACACCACGTATATCTACGCTGCTGTTCTCCGACCTCACCCATATTTTGAATATAGACTCGTCGGACGAAAATTCGTCTTTGCGCATTATGTTCTTCTTAGAGTAAGACATCTCTACTTATTCGTTAGGTTTCCGAACGACATTTGTTTTATTTTTCAGTAAATTCTGGCGGTTCAGTTAAATTCATAGAACTTTTATAGGATTTTATGTTGTTATGTGTCTAATAATAAATAAATTGTTAGTATCGTTCAAAATAAAAACGGAAACACTGTACTTTCCATAATTGCAAATTACGCAAATCCAATTCCGACCTTTGATTTTTTTTTTTTTTTTAAGAAAACGCAAATTATGCAAATCCAATTCCGACCTTCTCAACTAATTGATCACAAAATGTTAATATGTTGGAGCAAAAAAATTGATTGCTTGCGTGTAAGTTTTTACCGCAAAGCTTTTCGCCGCAGTTTATAACACAATTTATTTAATGGGGTATTGTATTGTCCGCATCGTTAGAACTTGAACCGTGCAAAATATTTTCAATTCCCAATTACTTGCACCAACTCAACAGTTTTCCTTCCTAGTAAATGTCTTTAAATATTTTTAATACAGCTCCGTCGAAACTAAGTGCCGGTAACAAGACGGTTAATATAAAAAATGTACGATACCTAGCGAGGCAAAGAAAGTATCAAGAAGTGCAGATCCCCGTTCCGTGGGGACATGTGGCTGGAAAATGGTGGGGCCCCGAAGACAAACGTCCAATTGTGGCACTCCACGGTTGGCAGGTAAAACAAAACACACGCAGAGCTATTCATTTCATTAAGTTCACCAACATACTTTTTATTTTTAAAGGACAACAGCGGAACCTTCGATAGATTAATTCCATTTCTTCCACAACACATACCAATATTGGCGTTAGACCTTCCTGGGCATGGTCATTCATCCCAGTTACCATCAGGCATGCCTTACTACAACACAAACTCTGCAATTTTATTAAAGCGGCTGGTACGGTATTTCGGTTGGAAGAAAGTGTCTTTCATGGGCCATTCATTAGGGGCGATAAACTGCTACACGTATACTTTTCTGTTTCCTGATGAAGTTGATTTTTTGATTTGCTTAGACGGGTTACATCCCCTTGTACATCCCAAGAGGTACGATAAAATCACCCGAAGTATAGAGGAGTTTATTAAACACGATGCTATAAATGATAGTAAAGAGGAACCCCCGAGTTACACTTACACTGAAATGGAACTGAAAACGAGTCAGAGTTCAGGAGCGGGGTCCTTTCAGTCAATCGACTTAGAATCTGCTAAATACATACTGGCGAGAAATCTGCAACTTTCGAAGCGTGATCCGGGGAAGTTCTATTTTAAGAGAGACCAACGAACAAAAATCGGACAACTCGAGATGCATGATCCGGTTGAAGTTATCAAGTACGCGGCCAGAATTACTTGCCCCGTATTCATCAGTAAAGCTGAGGGTAGTCCGGTTTTTGAAATTTATTATCCCCTTTTTAAAGAAGTGTACGACAAGCTCAAGAAGAGCAGCGAGGATTGTGAGTTTCACAAAATCCCCGGATCGCATCACGTCCATTTAAATCAGCCGGAAGTATTGGAGAAATTAGTAAATGATTTTATTGAAAAACACGACGTCGAAGATAGATCTTATGGTGGAATTAAGGAAGACATTAAAGTGCCCGAGGATGTGTATGAAATTACTCTTGAAAAGATGCAAAAAATGAAAGGGTGAAGGGATTTTTAGCTGCAAGGTTGGGTTTTTCGGTTTTTTGAATTTTATGCCAGTGTTTTATTATTTCTTGATTAATGTGACAGTTTTACTTTCGAAATTTTTAAAACATTGGGAATACTTCTTAAATATTATTTTTATGATATCAATTATAACAATATTTTTTGTTACATTGGAATATCTGTTTGTAACATAAGTATAATTTATTATTTCGGTTTTAAAACGAACTTGCCAACAATAAAACGAATTAGCGTTTCAAAGTAGAAATATTCTATTTATACAAGTTTACATCAAAGTGATCGATAAATACATTTGTACTATCATCCGTAATTATTTTCTTAAAATCCAAGTAAAATTTAAAGACAACCAGCAATGAACCTGTTACGCTTGGACTAAAAAAAAATTACACTCATAAGGCAAAATAAACTGTATTGGCAAGTTTTGGTACTATTCATGCCGGTTGCCTTTCGCAGTTACCAGAACTGACATTCTATAGTTTGATTACAAAAAAAAAAAAAATATAAAACAACTTACCATCTACAATAGAAAATAATAATAACAGGTATACATACAGGTGCATTTTTCTTTTTTATTTTCTTGTCCTTCGGGATCTTCTTGGTTCCTCAGAAGTGGCTGGGTCTTCTTCCACTGCCTTCTCGGTGTTTTTTCTTGTGGCTCTCTTAGAGTGGCCGACGGAAATTTTGTCCACGTCGAATTCAAACTGTTCATCGGCGATGCGTTGTACTTTTCTTGGAGTACGATTGCTCCTCCTCGGACTGTCAATGTCAAATGTAACCAACTTTTTCATTTTTTTGAATGGGGCTGGCTCAGTTGAGACATCGGTTTCTTCGGAAGCATCTGCTATCCTCTTACGTGTCCTAAGTAATTTCGGAGACGGCACATTATCTTTTTCTCTGCCATCATCTTCCGAATCTTCCTCATTTTTCTTTTTCGGTGCTTGTTTCTTGCTTCTGCTGGTTTTGGTTTCTTTTTTCTTTTTGTTTTTCTCGTTTTCCGCCTCATCAGCGGGCTCAACGGATGTTTCTTCTTTTTCTTCTTCTTTCAAGTGTTTACGACTTTTACTGGGGGGAACTTCTTCGTCATTTATATTCGTTGCTTGAGGTTTTACTTCTGTTTTTGGCTGTCTTCTACTTCTGGTCGGTTTCACTTCCATTTTGGGTTCTGCGTCTTCAACTGCTACATCAGCTGGGAGGTCAGGTGTATCTACCTTTAAGTGTTTTCGGCTCTTACTGCGAACTTCTTCATCATTTACATTCGTTACTTTAGGTTTTTCTTCTATACTTGGCTGTCTTCTACTTCTGGTTGCTCTCACCTCCATTTTAGGTTCTGCCTCTTCAACCTTGATGCGCCTTCTACTTCGTGTATTGGCCCTTGTGACTGCAATTTAAAATTTAATTATTTAGGATGTTGAGGATAATTTTCAAAAAAAGCACTAATTTATAAATGAATTATTCATTAATTAAATTAATCAATCAACTGACCTTGACCTTTACTATTTGATAATTCGTCTTCAACATTGGGCATTTCGACTTTAATGCCTTCACCATTGTCTTGTTGTTCGTTTTCAGTTGTATTAACTTCAGGTCGGTCTTCTGTCCTCTCAACTTCTATTTGTTGCTTATTTCTTGGCAGTCTCCTGCTTCTTGTGCTCTTAGTCTTTTCAACTGCCTGATTAAGTTCATCATTTTTCCCGGTCTCTTCTTCAGATGGTGTTTCATTCGTTTTATCCGCCAATCTCCTGGTTCTTGTAGGCATTATTTCCTGAACATCTTCGTCTCTTGCCACGTCTTCGTTTTGCTGTTTATTTTTCGGAGCTCTTCTGCTTCTTGTTGTTATAATTTCTTGAGTAACCTCCTCCACTGCACTTTCTTCAGTTTCTTGTTTCACTTTCGGTAACCTTTTATTTCTCGGAGACTTAATTTCCATTGTGGTAATCTCTTCTTCTGCAACTTGCTGTTTACGTGTGCTTCTTGTAGCTTTAATTTCAGGCACATCAATTTGTTTTCCCTTCTGCCGTCTCCGGGTAGTTCTGAATGGTGGGCTTAGTTCTGCAGGTTCGACTTCTGATTTTATTTTACCTTTCGAATTATTTTTCTCTTTATTAGGTGTAGTAATTGCCTTCGCTTTTCCAATTATTTCTTCTGGGTGGGTCTGCAAGTTATAATTATGCTGTTCCTCCACCCATTTCGCGACATCTGGCTGGACATGAACATCGTTACTCTGGTCTTCTGTTTTTGGAGATTGAAAAGGTGATCGGCTTTTACCCCCATATGTACGCATAGGTTTTTTATTTATCAAAGCATCAAAGTCACCCATTTCAGAAGTGCTTGCCAAATGTGACGCAGTGGGGGTGTTCATTAAATCTTTTACACCGCTCAAGTCCATGCTCTTGCTACGTTTTGGTGATCTCATTAAATCTCGTATGCCGCGCACATCACTTAGATCATTCGCAGGACTTTTAGGCTGTCTCGGTGTTCTTAATAAACGCTTTATTCCTCTTACGTCTGTGAGATCATTCAAAGGACTTCTCTGTTCCCTTGGTGTGCTCATTAATCTACGAACTCCTCGCACATCGCTTAAATCATTCAACGGTTCCTTTTGCTCCCGGGGGTCTTCCATTAACCTCCTAATTCCGACAACGTCCCTTAAATCGTTTTTAGGACTTCTGATCACCCTTGGCGTCCTTAATAACCTCTTCACTCCTTTAACATCTGTGATATCATTTAGAGGACTCTTGTTCACCTTTGGCGTCCTTAATAATCTCTTCACTCCTTTAACATCTGTGATATCATTTAGAGGACTTTGCTGTTCTCTTGGCGTACTCATGAGCCGTCGAACTCCTCGTACATCACTTAAATCATTCTGCGGCTCCTTTCGTTCCCGGGGGCTTTCCATTAACGTCCTTATACCAGCAACTTTACTCAAATCGTTCTTGGGACTCTTGACGGGTTTAGGAGTCTTCATTAACTTCTTCAATCCTTTCACTTGCGTCAAATCATTCAGTGGACTTCTTTGAGTTTTTGGAGTGGCCATGAGTTTTCGAACCCCCCTTACATCACTCAGGTCATTTTTCATTTCTTTACGTTCACGAGGAGTCTTCAAAAGTCTTTTGACGCCGGCAACATCAGTCAGGTCATTCTTGGGGCTCTTGTTTGCCATTACCGTCTTGGTTCTACTTCTTGCATCAGCGTTTTGCTCTTGCGCCGAATCATTCTTGGAAGTTCTAGGTGCCCTCTTCCCTACTGAACTTCGTTCATTTTTCACACGATCATTTGACTTATTCAGTAAATCAGAAGAGAGTCTGCTGTTATTTTCTTGTGGGAACGCAGAAGAGGGCATTTCATAGTAAAACGAGGAGCTTCTGGTTGTTTCTAACAACGAAGGTGATCTGGTGTTGTTGCTCTTCAAAGACGAATTCACAGAACTCTCAGCGCTCAAAAGTGAGCTTCGCTTTGACTTCTTCTTCTTCTTCGGTCCGGAATATGATTTTAGGTTGTCCGCGACATTCACTTTCAAATCATGTTCATCATCTTCTATTTTCGTCTCTGCAAGGTCATCGTCGCTTAACACCAAGGTTAGTTGCTTTAATTAAACAAAGGTACAATTAATTTTTTTTCTTTGTTAACTACCAATTGTGTCATTACTTACTTTAACCAACGAACTCTCCTCAGAGGATTCATCTGGAAATAAAACGGAATCTGTAGGTGTGCGTGTCAAAAATGCTTAAAGCTATAAATTTACCTTCAAGTAAGCTGTACATTTTCGTTTCTGTTTTGTTTGTTGTTTGATCGTTTTGTTCTGTGTAATTCAACCGTTCTGAAACTTCTTTTGGTGTTGAGAACCGAGTTGAGGACTTATTTTCAAATTGCTGTTCCACCAGTGGAGAAAAAGACATCTTTCCCAATGATTTAGAGCGTGTTCGTCTTGCCTTAATCATAGGGGAAGAATGGAAAACGTTCGTGAAAGACTTTTCAAGAGAAGTTGGCATTTCTTTACTTATTGAATCTGAAAGTCCTGCTTTTTCAAAATTCTGATTTTCTCGAGAGGTGACATTCATAGATCCTTTCGGGGTATTCTCTGATCGTTCCAAATCTGAATCGACCAACATTATGTTTTCTTGGGACAAGCGATAGGAAGAAGTAACGTTTCTTAGGGGCCTTCTAAAAGTAACGTTACTTATAGGAGAGCGAGACGACACCTTGAAAAACGGAGCATTTAAATTTTCTGTAAAACTCGACTGTTTCGGGGGCTTTTTGACGGTTGACGTGTTTGAAGACTGCGAGTTTCTGATTAAAATTGGAGTCGATGGTTTTTGATCCAATGTGAAAGCGGTTTCTACAAAATTGCTAAGTCTTCTTTTAACCACAGCCGGACTGTACATTTGCTGTTGTTCTCGTTCTCTAACCGAAGAAAAATCTGCGTCGGAGAAGGTCTTATTCAATTTCCTTATGGATTTTCTTGCAAGCGGCCTTAATACTTGCCCTTTTCCACCAGCAAAAATTCCATTTAATTCAGCCGTAGACTTTCTTGTATTCGGTGTTTGCTTCTGCTTTGCAGCTGAAGGCGAGTCATCATTTTCATTCTTTGCACTCATTTCTGAATAAGTCTCATTTAATTTCACTGCGGAAGCTTCTTCCTCATCTTCTGAAGAAAGATCACTTTCTGAATACGTCTCGTTTAATTTTACTCCAGATTTTCGCTCTTTCACCAGAGGAGAATAAGTTTTGCTTAACTTTGTCATTGCATTCCTTCGAGTTATTACTGAGTGGGGCGTCGAAGACACTCGTTTTGTGATTGCTGGTGATTCATTAAAGGGCAATGTAATCCCAAAGTCCTGAGTTGTTTCAATATTCTCCGAGATAGAGCTCAACACATTTGATAAACTGGATTTTCTGCTCGTCCTGCCGCTGAACAACTGCAAAGAATTTCTTAAATGGGAAGTCGTTTTCGGAGTTTTGTTGTCTTCAAGTTCCACATCATCGGTCACTGCAAATTTCTGAGACTTTCTCTTTTTCACGCTTGGAAGTGGTGTCAAATTAATTTCTACTGTGGATTTATTATTCGGTGGGGTGTTTAGGTCATTGAGTTTCGTCGCCAAAGGAGAGACGTGAAAACCAGCACGTGTCTCCTCACTCCGCGATGAGGAAGTCATGCAAAAGCAGACGGGATTTCTATTTGTACTACAGCGCCTGCCGAATAAAATTACCTGTAAATTAGCTCTAACTAGAAATACACTAACCTTGAAGGTGTTCTTTTCGGTTGTTGTATGCTTCCGGGACTTTGCACCTCATGTATTTTGATCCTGCAAGCAAATCATTTAATAAAAGCAAAACCTTCACGAGATTGTTAACATACTCAGGAAGAGGGGTTTTTAAGTTGAATGCTTGGGGGTTCAGTGGTGGTTTCTTTTCACTCAGAGTGGAAAAACGCCTGTGAAAATTGTATTAATTTTTGGCTTAAAACTGATATGACCTGCTTACTCTAATCGCTTTTTTACTTGAGGGGTCTTGGAACCTTTCAACGATTTAAAACCAACAACAGATTCCGTCTGGCCATCAAGCATGTTCGGTGAATGTTTTCCTGCTGTGGCTCTGTACAAAATTTAATTTAGAAGATTGACTCAGAAACTAAAGACAGAAACTTACGAGTATGACTTTCTTCCTTTAGTTGTTGAAGAACCTTTCAGTGGCGTGTTTAATTTATTTTTTGAAGACAATTTCATTAAGTTCTAAACGAATCAACTTAAAGTAACAACAAGCTGTAATTAATTAAGGTAAAACTTACGTTTCTGTTTATGTCTTGGTTTTCATAGCGGATCTTTTTCTCCAGCACAAAAAACACATCGTTGGGTATCAAATATTTGCTGCTGTATAAAGCCTTATTGTTTAATTTTACTGCATGAGCGATGTCTTTGTTGATTAACTTGGCCTGAAACGAGGGCAGTAAATTAGTTTTTTTTTTTTTACATGAATTCCTGAGCAATGTCTTACGAATCCGTTCGCGTCGACCTTAACTACGCATTGGATGGGCTTCAGCGTGCCTTTCGTCGTTTTCAGTCTGATAGTGGCCTGGCTGTCGTAGCCGATGGTGTATTCCTCGTTGGCTTCGAGTGGAAATATGCTTCCTTCCGCGCCGTCTCTCTTGAAAAACCGTAAAAAGCCGCACGCCTGCCTCTTATCACCCTCCATGTTTACGTCAAACGTTTGAAATTGTTGTCAATCTTAACAAATGAAAGTCACTAACTTATACAAAAAAAAAAAGAATTACACCTTCACCGCGTGGGGTGGAATAAATTAAGAAGTGTAAAATTCGTCGAAGCTGTTTTGTACGAAGTTCTCATTTGATAGGAAATTCTCATCCATGGGAAAGCAAAAATTAGAATTTTCATACATCAACACTACCATCACTAACCGCCAAACGCAAGACCCGCAATATTCATCGACGTATGCGAAGACTTTACACTATCACTGCTTCGTAAACGATTGTTGCTCCACTAAAGCACATTATTTAACGCATCACAAGTTTAATTACCGCGGTATTGTCATTAAATCACAACAAAATTAACGAAACCACGACACCGCGGTTTCAATTTACCGTTACAAAATCATCGATTAAAATAACACCAGCAGAGGACGCCAGCGGAGTGGGGACGCCGCGGCCACCGCTTAACCAAATTAAACATTTTCTATAGCAATTACTAATCGAAAATGTACTCGGGACACTCGGGTATTAATTGAAATTCTTTGTAAACACGTAAGTTTTACCTTAAAACTTTTCTCATCCGTGTACGTAACTGTAAATTCTTATTTCAATGCTTTCAATGTTTCGTTGAGGCGTGGGTCCATTGTTTGAAATGAAACTCTCTGATTGGCTCTCTGCAATTTGAAAATATCACGTGGGGTAATTAAAAAAAATGCTATTTTTTCAAAACTAATAATTTTACGAATGGAAATAATAGAGTAATTCTTCAATTAAGAAATAGTCTAGAAATAGTAATTAAGAATCTTATTACTCTAGTACGTGTTCGAGTGGGCGAGCAAGTGAGTGGTTAATATCAGTAAACAATGCAGTGGCGTAACTAAAAGTTCAATAGCCGAGTTGCAAAACTTTTACCAACTACTTTTATTATTACAATATTTACTATTCTAAAACAAAATATGTACTTAGCTGCTTACTTTTAATGTTAAATAAATTAAATAATTAAGGATGTCGCTGTTTTATCTGTTCATCACTATTACATCGCATTTGCGAATAAAGTGGACAAGTCGTTTTTGGTTTGCAGTGGGAATGTCGAGCTACATCTCTGCTGACGAAGCCCCAAACAGGGCTGAAACAGTTGTACAGATGCTGCTCGAGGTTTTCACTGCAATCAAAAACGATTTGCAACAAAAGAGAATTTAAAGAGTACTGATATATTGTGGCTACAGATTAAAAGATGGCGCTACTAATATTTTTAAAATCTCCTTGAAATTAAAAAAAGAATTTTAAGAGATTTTAAAAACATAAGCAGCGCCATCTGTTAATCTGCAGCCGCAATTATATCTGTAAACTTTGATTTCGAAGAGAGTTTCAAAACATAAAACAATAATAATAAAAAAATAAATTCAAAAAAAATTTGAATAAAGTTAAACAGAAATGGTTAAAAAAAACATTTCTGTTCAACTTTATTTATTTAAATTCTTTTTGTAACAATAGTTCTTATTTTTTTAGCGATTTCCAGTAACCTTGGTATTGCCTCCCCCCTCCATACACACACAAATAAAGATTACAAAGTTATGACTCGCTTTGACAGACGACGCCACAAAAGGTTTTTCTTTATTCAAAGTTGTTTTAAGAACATTGCTCTTGAACGTTTCGAAGTTTAGAGGACACAAAATTAATTCCGGCTGTAGATTACGGCTACAGGTGGCGCTAGTTACATTTGCTTGAAATGTTTTTGAAACTTCTTTTAAGCATTTCTGTTCGATCTTATTTATTCGGCTTTGTTTTAGGTTGCATAATTATTGAATCTTTTTTACGTTTTTCAGTTGCCTTGAAATTTTTTCTCCACAAATAAAGAGAACAAAGTTACGACTCATGGTAACAGATGACGCCACAAATGTCCTCTTTATTCAGTGTCATATTAAGATTGTTGAACGTTATTCGCTTTTTTAGTCGTTTTCCGGTAAATAAAGAGCTCAGGGTAACAGATGGCGCCACATTTGTATGTAAATTATTTCACTTTAACTATTTAAGCATAACATTTTATTTATTTCTTTTTATATTTATTTTATTTATATTTATTTAAGTTCTTAGACATGGTCCTTGAATATTTCTAAACGCTTTTCAGTTGTCGTGGAATCTCTTCTTGGCAAATTACAAATTTCTGGCTCGGATAACAGAAGGCGCTACAAACGCCGTTCATTCGAATGTGACGCTTAAAATGCAGCTTTTTTTAGTGTTTTCAAGCTATTTTGAAATTGTTTTCCGGCGATATTGGACCGTATTCTCATCTCACGATTAGAGCCTTTTCCAACTACTGTGATTAAAATAAACATAAACGATATAGCTTTATGCGAATTTCATGAGTGAGAAAGTAAGAGAAAATTTAATCACGGCGCGGCGTTGCTAAATTAAAGACGAAGTGAGAATACCGGTCACAATCTCCAAAGATTAATAATACTAGTTTTTCTTCTTTTTCTTTTCATTTTCTTTTTTTCTTACTTATTTCAGACTATGTTATGTGTTTGGAAATGCACATTTTTCTGAAATCTTTGAAGTATGACTTACAAATAAGCTTTCACTCTTCCGCGTTTATGAATCTTTATAGATCCAGATAAAGAAAATTACTATAGACTTCGAACCCATGGCATCTTAGCGCCGGGTTGCTTTGCAAGCAGCCCCTACAGCTACGCCGCTGAAATAATAATTAGGCTGTATATTTCTGAAATTAACTTCAATAATCTTTCAATGTCTGTAAATAGCTTAGGGCAAATTTACAATGCGTTTCTTTTTCTAAAATTTAGGTGAATTTTGAACAGAAAGACATGAATATCTAATCTAGAGGGTCTTTAATCTAATGTAAGCCGCGTTCCAACCTTATTATGAAGTATGGCTATAGGCGTCCCTTTCTATCTTTCACGATTTTTCAATAACACTATCTTTATCTCTTCGAATTCCTCATAAGGCCTGTACTGCATTCTAATAGCGTTTTCCACTTTCCACTGGCTGCATCAGTACGCACTGAGTGTATCTCCATCTCGGTTCAGCTTCATGTAATAAAACGAGATAGAGATACATTCAATGCACACTGGTGCAGCCAACTAAAAACGCTATAAGTGTGGAACGCGCTACAGTAGCAGAATTATTAGATTGGTAGCATTTTTAGTGTGTGCAATGCGGAAGGTTGGTAGCTCTGACTATTAATATGACATTTCAAATCTAACCTATAGTTATCGAGCGATTTTAAATAAAACACGTGTTAAATAAAAATGGTATCAAAGAGAAAAAAGAAGGTAAATCTACATTTTATTTATTTAATAATTTACCCTTCATAATGTTTTCCGACAGTTTTCCACCGGGGAAGGCTCCCAGTTTATAACAAGAAGGGCAGCATTAAGAAAACTGCAGCTTTCTTTGAACAATTTCCGACGCCTATGCATTCTGAAAGGAATATACCCTCGAGAACCTCGTAACAGGAACAGAGCGCAGAAGGGGGCTACAGGAATTAAGACGCTTTACCACATGAAGGACATTCAGTTCCTGATGCACGAGCCGATAATTTGGAAGCTGCGCGAGTATAAGATATTCAACAGGAAAATGGGAAGAGCAAAGGCCGTCAAAGATTTCACGGCCCTAAAAAAGTATCTGAGCGATCATCCCCAGATAAAGTTGGATCACATCGTCAAAGAACGCTACCCGACATTCATTGACGCGCTGCGTGATTTAGACGACTGTTTAACTCTGTGCTTCCTATTCAGCACGTTTCCTTCGCTGAAGCACATCCCCAGATTCCAGTCGTCTTTGTGCAGACGATTGACAACCGAGTTCTTACATGCTGTAATCGAAGCGAAAGCCCTGCGTAAAGTCTTCATTTCAATTAAAGGCTACTACTATCAGGCTGAAATAAAGGGCCAGACAATCACGTGGATTGTACCCCATAATTTCTCATTCGACCCTCAATCTCCACTGGAAGTGAATTTTAAAATTATGTCGACTTTCGTGGAATTCTACACCGTAATGTTGGGGTTCGTGAATTTCCGACTGTACCACTCACTGAATTTATATTATCCCCCCAAATTTTCTCTCTTGGAAGGGCAGGCTGAGAACGAGGAGAAAAATTTGGCAGATGAGAATGCGTTTGTTTCCGAACGAATTGCAGCCTTGAACATTCCACTATCGAAGACAATGAGTTCTACTGCCGAGGAAGATGTAGAAATGGATGATTTTAGCACTGAGGATAACTCAGAGAAACTCGAGGAGGCACGGAAAGAGGCCGAGAAAATTAAAACCTTGAAGACTCTCTTCAAAGGTTTGAAATTCTTCTTGAATCGGGAGGTACCTCGTGAATCGCTCGTGTTTATAATCCGTTGCTTTGGGGGGGAGGTATCTTGGGATAAAACTTTATTTGTCTGTTCAATGTTCGACGAAAATGATGAAACAATCACTCATCAAATCGTCGACAGGCCTTTATTAGATAAGCAGTACATATCTCGATACTACATTCAACCTCAGTGGGTTTTCGATTGTGTCAATGCACGTTCGCTGTTACCTGTAAATAAATATTTCATCGGGGAAGTCCTTCCACCACATTTGTCACCCTTTGTGGATAGCGACCGCGATCAGTACATTCCTCCAGAGGAGCAGGCGTTGTATGATCCGTCTTTACTGGAAGAAATGCACAAGCTTGAATCGGAAGATGAAAAGAGCGAGGGCGAGAATGAACCTAATTCAGTAGTTGAGGACGAAAACGAAGCGGAATTCGAACCAAATGATTCCAGCGTGGAAGACAGTGGTAATGAAGAAAAGAATGATACGGTAAGTTTAATTTTTAATTAACAGAAAGTGGATTTGTTTAATGACGTTTTATAGAAGCAGAAATTATTGGTAACGCCGGGTAAAGTTTACAAAGAACTGCCCAGTGAGAAGAAGAAACAGGAACGACAAGAATATCGACTCAGAGAGAAAATGATCAAAAGAAAACACAGGAATTTGTATAAGAGTATGATGAAGGGTAAACAGACGAGAGCCAAAGAAGTTTGGTTGTTGAGGAAGAAGCGTAGATTACACGATGACAAACAAAAACAAGAGAAAAAGAAACTTAAAACTAAGAAAACTGTCGGCTCCGATGTTACCGTGTAAATTTGAACAAGTAAAACATGTTTTTCGATGCTTTTCTTTAATATGTTTAACATTCAACTGTATACAGAAAGAAAGCTATAATATAAAAGGCATGAAATGACGCTATTACAATATTAAAAGAACATTCAATAATACATAGACATATAATTTCCCGTTTGAGCGTATCTGTTGTTAACATAACAATAAACCATAAAATTTATAAATTCACAATAAGAAAACATTTGCTGGCAATGTTTTTGTAGTTGTCATGAACGTAATAAAGTACATACATGATTTTACACCACTGGCAATAACTTAATTAATTAATTAATTACGCTATAATAATTCACTTACACAATTTCAACCTAAGATAAACGACCATTTTGCTTGATTTATAAAACATGAAATAACAAAGTCACAATCAATATATTATTATTCTTCTGCGTCACTGTCATCATCTTCATCTAACTCTGGCATTGGAAATCGTAGAATCGCAGCAATTCCAGTCAACTGTTCTAGTTCTAAAAAGAAAAATGGAAAAGAAGCTTATTTCACTGAGCCATACCCACACGCTTACGTTCTCCGGAAATGTGCATGCTCGAAAATATTTTAACCTCGCCCCCGGATTCTTTCACCGAATCTACTAATTGCACGTATTCCTTCCTCAGAGCAACATCTTTGCACCTTAAAAAAAAAAGTAAATAACGTGTCACACAATACTAATGATAATCCAAATTTAAGTAAGTTATTTTACCTAAACAAGCTGTCGGATATTAACAATGTTTCTATAGCCTGAGATTCGTTTGCTTTCTCGCAGTGTTTCTTACCATAAAACGCTTTGGCCGGCTCGCACTGTAACATCGTGTAGAAATTCTCCAGGGCTTTCACCTCACTAGCTGCTTTCGTGTCGGATATTTTACTTATAACTGACGGATCTTGTAGCACCTCTATTAAAAACAATAATAATCTTAAACTAAAAGGTTGAACGAGTCTTTACAACTTGTATGCCTAACTAAAAAAGTGAACTCCTAATCTAAAAACGCACCTAAAGCCGTGATTTAGTAATTATATAATAAGGGTTAGCCATGGGCAGACTTTCCACTTTATTTTCATTGAAACATCCCGCGACTTTTCAACAAAAAAACTTAATCATTGCCTGCGATTACGCAACGCTCCTAATTTTTTACATGTTTAAAGGTTTTTTTTTTCCTGATTTTAGTGCAGAAATAATAGATTTATTTTTTAGTAACGCGTGTACTGTGGAGAAAATTGTTGAATTATAAGCAGTTAATTTTAATAGTTTTTTTTAAAGAAAGTATTCGTGCAGGCAACCCAATGAACATCGCTGCTTGTATGTTGCCTATACCGAAGACTCTAAGAGCAATTTTTTTTATAAAAAAAAAACGATAAACTTTTTCACCATTCACTTAGATATGTAATTCTACTATTTTTTTTATATTTAAAACAATTCTTTATTTTTTTCCTAAATTTAGAAAACAAATTTGCATTCAAATTTCCAGTTCTTCAATTAATCAGGCTTCCCGTTTCATTTTCATTGAAACATTCCCAGACTTTTAATCAAAAAAACTTACGCTGTTGATTGCGATTATGCAACTCTGCTAATTTTTAGATGTTTAAACATTTTTTCATTTCTTTCTTCTTTCTTTTCTTGGAAAATGCCTATAATAGTTTAAGCAATTAATTTTAATAACAAACCTGTTCGACAAAAAAATAATCAATTTAAAAAATAAGTCATAGTATAGGCAACGCAATGTACACCGCCGCTTGTATGGTTGCCTATACTGAAGACCCGATGACATTTTTTTGTTGTTAAAAACGTCATAAATTTTCTCACAATTAACTTGGATTATGCATTTCTATTTTTTTTTTTTTTTATTATTTGAAACAATTTCCTTTTTTTCTAATTTTAGAAAACAAATTTCCATTCAAATTTCAGTTTTTCTATTAATTTCACCGACTTTTGTATCAAAACAAGCAAATTCCCCGACTTTACCCTGACATTGTGACCTTTCCCGAGTTTCCTGACTTTTCTCCGTCAATGGGAATCCTGTACAGGAAGGAAAATTGTGTTATGCCGTAAAAACTGTAGTTGTTGGCAGCTTAATCTGAATTTTTACGATGACAAGAATTATTACCTTTTAATGAATGTTTAAATCCCGACGACGAATGAACGAGCATGAACTTCCCTTTATTTTCTAAAAGCAACTTGTTATCAGTTTTAATGGCAGTTTGAAACATGTAGTCATAAAACTGATCCCGAACGAAGCCCGGAGATGCAATCAGAACGCATTTTACTATCTCGAAATTCACGTGCCTTAAAATTCCCTGCATTACGCTGTCGTAGAACTTCGTCAACCCCTAGAAAAAAAACACCATCATGTTTAAGCTGTACACCTTTCAATAGGATCCGATTACCAACCTTTTCATGTTGCTGCACAAAGTTTTTTCTTTTCCTCGGTATAGTTACATCGATCTTAGTTCGAACTAAAGTCATGCTGGATGTGATCAGGCAGATGTAAGCCAAGCCCTCTTGCATTATTACGGCTGCGACGTCGGCGCTCTGGATGGGATCGCAAGCCATGTCAACACGTTCTAATGAAACCGAGTCCCATTCGTGTTTTCTCAACGTGAATTTACGGTTCAATTCCAAGTCTAATGTGTGATAAGCACCCATCTGTAATTGATGAGTGGGGTTTTGGTGTGGTTGTGGTCGTACAATTTGATGTAAAATTAATACCTTTACGTATTGATTTTCTTGGATGTTGCGTCCTTTGAGTCGCAGCACACATGCCTGAGTGTCGAAATCTATGTTCTCCACGGCTATCGTAAGAGTCGTCCTCACACGATTCGAAGTGGAAGAGCCCGTAGCCGATTCGGATTGTACCTTGCGAATGGTGGAGCCGCGTACTGAATCCCCCTCCGATATGAGATTGTACGCGTGCCACATGTCTTCCGGTTCCTCGGGCACAAGACTGACCGTCCTGTGCCGCACAAAGTGGGTTGCATTAGCAGGTGGGTACATGTGATATAACCTCTAAGCTAGCATATGTTTGCCAAAGGATGATATTGCTTACCCTTCTCCATCTTTGTCGACTTCTTTGTATACCAGTTTCATTTTGAGAGACTTTTATTCATTTTGTGTTCAGTAGAAAAGATAATTTTACGTTCTGTTAACATTATTCTTGATGCGATGACAGTGCCTGTCGAAAGGGACGGTGGTTGCAATTGAACACCGCTAGATGGCGTCTAGATTCTTAAATTTAAGCGTTTTCTATTCAGATTCACACTCTGATTATTTGCATTATTTTACATTTGTGTAATAGATACATAAATAACACGAGACGAAGATACTCTGATAATTAAAATCATGTTTTTCATGTCCATATGTAAGAGAATGACCAGTGGCGGCTAGTCTGGGTGGGCAAGGTGGGCAGTGCCCATCCTGTCTTGTGGAAGTTGCTCGTTCCGGTTCCATGTCAGGATAGGCTTGAAAAACAGATTTATTTGGAAAACCCTCCCATCTTTCCCTTTAGTAGTTGTTGCCCACTCGCAATTAATCATTACGAGCCGCCACTGAGAGTAACACGTTTATTTCCCATTCAACCAGGGGCGGAACGTTAACTTTGGGGGCCCTGGGCTACTATTCTTGGAGACTTACCTATATACAAATTAATCCAAGTTTGGGTTTTGGGTTTGTGACGACTCATTCTTCAATTTGTTTGTGAAATATGAGAAATTCTAGCCCAAAGACTTTTTATTTTATTTAATGCACTGGAATATACAGGTTGCTTTTGGAAGTGTGCCTGAAAATTAAGGCAGATACAATATGAAACAGATCCGAAAGAAGCAGATTATTTTTTTTTGTGTTCATTTTGAAACGAAAAACTAAATTACTAAAATTTGGTACACGCTACTGATTATATATTTCAATATTTTGACAAATGTGACATTTTTCCCTTAGTTGTGACATTAATTTTTTGATTAAAATTTATTAATTAAAACCATAACGCCGCTTCTTTTTGAAATATTATGTCTTTAATATTAATAATTTATTTAAAAAAAAAGTTTTTATTCACCAGTGTCGCCGAGACATTTGATTTGTGCAGAAAAAAGGATTCGATCGTACAAAAGCCAAGATTCTGTTTCCAGCCACACTTCCGAAAACATCCTAAATAAACGTTTATCCACAGTTGCAATGAAAAATGATTTCTTAACCAGTATCAAACAATTAAAAAATAAAAGGCATTAGGTATTTTAATAACAAACAGGAAAACGAAACAACAAATTCTCAGATCAAGAATAAAAACTAAGAAAAAAACAAAACAAAGAAAAAACGTAATATACAGTTGAATGCAAATCAAAGTAGACAAAAACAGTTTCCTGTGATTATTCTTTCTTAAAATTGTCATCGATTAAAGAGGAATTCACAGATTTTATCAAAGTTTTAAACTTGTTAAATTTGAATTTCTTTTAATGTTATCTGTGAAGTCATCTTTAATCAATAACATTTTGAGAAAGAATAATTACAGGAAACTGTATTTTGTCTACTTTTTCTTGCTTCCGACAGTACATTAAAAGTGATTCTATAAGAGTTACGTAAAAAAATCAAATCGCGCAACCAGTGACGTAGCAATAGGGGTTGCAGGGGTAGCAAGGCAACCCGTCGCCAAGACGCCACGGGCACTATGGCTTTGAAATCAAGAAATTTAACTTTCAAACATACTTTCCCACAATTGATTTTCCTTGTCGATCTTATATTTAATTTCGACTATCATGGTCTGTTGCTGAATTACAACTTCTAAACAAATCGCCAGTGGTTCTAAAATTTCAATTAAATGTTAAAACTTTACCAAAAACTTCAATAAGCATATTTCATATAAAATAATTTTTATTTTACAATACAATATTTGAATTGGATTTAGTTTAATGCAGAGTCAAATTGTATTCACATAACCTAAAATCTTCAAGTCGCTCTTGACGTAATCTCAAACACCTGTCGAATAAATAAATCAACATAATACATTCGCTTGCGGTATTGGAAATAGCCAAATGGAAAGAACTGGAATGTTTACTGTTTGACAATGATAGCCGTCATGTGAAAACATCATTGATAAATGTCATTTGACATTTCAAATGTCAATCAAAGCGCTGGATTTCTGATTAATTTCTCTGAATTTATCTCTGAAATTATTTTTACGGGACGACAAAATATTTTAATTGCTTTCAGTTTAATGCAGGGTCAAATTGTATTCACGTAACCTACCTATTGTCACTCTTGACGTTACTCTGCCAAATAAATAAATCAACAAAATACATCTACTGGTTGTAGTGTTGCAAAGAATCAATTAAAAAAATGCACTTGTTTTTATTGGCAACTAATTTTTTATTGTTCTGTAGTATCAACATTTCTTTTAATTGATTTCCACAAACGTACAGTAGCGAACAATAAAATCCGGGCACGTTATTTTCAGAATATAAACCTCGCTTTAATATTTTCGAAATGAGTTAAATATAAATTTTACTTATAAAATAGCGACATCTTACTATGAAAGATTTTAGAAAAAATCTTTCATTATGCTTTGACAGCAAGCATGGCCGCCTTGCATGGGGGACTCATTAGGAGCAAATCCCGCTTCAATTTGTCTATCCTACTGCAATGTTAGGTCAAAAAGCGATAGTAAGATGTCGCTATTTTATATGTTCATCATTCTTACATCGCATTTGCGAATAAATTGGGCAAGTCGTTTTTGGTCTGCAGTGGGAATGTCGAGCTACGTTTCTGCTGAAGAAGCCCCAAGCAGGGCTGAAACAGCTGTCCAGAGGCTGCTCGAGGTTCTCACTGCAATCAAGAACGATTTGCACAAAATTTCTCTAAAATATAATAAATTTTACTGTTCATAATTCGTATTTATTTTGTATTTTGACGAAATGACTCATGTAAATTATGCTCAAAAAGTAACAGTACTGACTTTGCCAAGTGAAGTTTAGACAGCAAGAAGAGTTGCTGTAAGATTTATTAAAATTTATTAAATTTGACATTTCAACTCGATTTTTTATGTTTTGACAGAAGCAAAACGTCAGTAACAACCTAATTTAAATACCAAACATATACTATAAATGCGTATGCACATGATATGTCAAATTCTCCGGATTTTAATAGTCCAACATCCAGTGCTGTTTATCGGGTGGTTTCTTAACTTAAAATTTTAAAAGTCCTTGTCACTTCTGTCTCTTTTTCTAAATGTGAATTTACTTGTTAAAAGACGCTAGTAAAAATGTTGCTGCCCGGCGGCCTGATTTCTAGCTACGCCACTGCGCGCAATTCAAATATGTAACTAAAAACTCAAAACAGTGTGAAGGAAAATATATTTTAAATTTCTGATGGCTTTTATTCTTATAAATAAAACATTCTAGGAGTCATATAACATTTATTTTTTAACCGCGAAGGGGCCCTTTGCTTAAACGCAGAGATAATTATTAGGTGCTTTCTTTCGCTTAAAAGTTTGAATCGTGTTTCGAAAAGTTTGAATCTGAATTTCGTAGTTGTTGCAACAAAACACCTGACTTGAATATTTGATTGACAGCTCATTTGTAAATAACCAAAATTCAATCCAAATAAGTTTTAAAAATAGAGAAATTCCTAGAAAAGAATGTTTGCTTTTGAATCAAAACACGTTTGGATCACGATTTTGTGAGCGAAAGAAAGCACCTATTGAACGGGGCCCTGGGCTGCGGTCCATAAAGACCATGCATAAATCCGCCTCTGCATGCAACGCTCATAGCTCATTTATGAAATTGACATAAAGCTAATTGTATCATTTCTTCTTAATTTTAAACACAATTTTAATTAAAGACGACTTTAATATGAGAATATGGGCAAGCGAGTTTATTTCTGAATTGTACCACGAAGTAACAAAAGTCAAAAATACCAATTACACCTAGAGACTCTAGATCCTAGATGGCGCCACTTGGTAAAATTGGCGGTGATTTGTCACTTGTCAACAGCTGTTTCGGAAATTTAATTTTGATCCGTCGCGTTCGTTAAGACGTTGTGACTTTCTCGTGCCTTTTGTGCTTTTATCTGTGCCAGTGCGTTTTTGCGAACCCGTTTTTAATCTGTAAGTAACCCAAACGCAACATTTCAACCTGCAAAACGTCCTCGTGACTTGAAAAAAAATCCCCAACGTCCCACAGAAACATCGAATCTAATTCTCTGCGTTTTTAATTAAGTATTTAATTACCCGCGCGAGCTGCGCCCCCGATTAGGGGCAGTTTTATCTCGCCAAGGTTACGGCGCAATAACTCCGTCCGTTTCATTCAGAAATATGATTTTGCGCTTCTAAATTTAGAAACGGAAAGTCAAACTTGAATTTGAGGTTAGGTAGGCTTGAGTGAACAGGTAGCTCGCCTTATTAGGAAGTTGTAAACAAATTGTTCTTGCGTTTAAAAAGCGTATTTAAAATAAGAGCCGCGCGTCATTATTTACGGCCGACATTTGACCTCATTCTGATAAAAGTTTTAATGCCTTTTCTGTCGTCGTTAATTAACTAATTAATCAATCGACTGGATGAGACGAAACGAAACGTTTCTGGGACGGGCAAATTGCCGGGATTGTATCGGTCTGACTCAGTGTTTTATTAATAACTATTTCGCCATTAAGAGCAAGTTTTTGAGCCGTTTATTTTGTACAAAACGAGCCTTGTTTCCAATACCAGTTTCTTTAATCGCTAGTCGTCCTAGAGATCGTGGTTTTAATCGCGTTAAGAAATGCGAATGCGGGAATGGAACCGAACGAACCTGAACGATACGGGCGCAGTTAAAGAACCGGCAAAAGCAACTTTGTGTTTTAAACACCGCATTTTCTGTTCTTTACGTGAAGTGGCAGTCGGCCAAGAGATTATTGTAAACACAACTCGTGAAAAGCCCAGATTTTTTTTGTCGTTTTGTGTGTCGTAAAACCTTGTTCTTTATTGTTACTCTTTCTGCACTTTTATTGCACTCAAAATTACAACTGTCGTTCTCTCTCTCTTTAAAATTGTGTTCGAATTCAATATATTAAGATACAGTGTTTCGTTGTTTTATAATTCATCTGCTTATATCCTGATTTCATGATAAAAGTCGTCTTTAGCAAAGTTTGTAATTAAAATAAACAAGAAACAATATAACTTTACGACAATTTTAGGAAATTTTGTTGCAAATCGTTTTTGATTGCAGTGAAAACCTCGAGCAGCCTCTGTACAGCTATTTCAGCCCTGCTTGGGGCTTCGTCAGCAGAGACGTAACTCGACATTCCCACTGCAAACAAAAACGACTTGACCAATTTATTCGCAATTGCGATGTAAGAGCAAATCCATTTCAATTTGTCTATCCTACTGCAATGTCAGGTCAAAAAGCGATCGTAAGATGTCGCTGTTCTATCTGTTCGACAATTTTAGGAGTGAGAGAGAGACGAATGAATGTTGCCGTGAGAAATACACGTGTCACTCTCTTACACATCAAGTTGACATAAAGCTATGTCGCTTTTTGTTTATTTTAATCACGATTGATATCGTCAGGCAGACGAAGCCATCAATCGATAGTGAAACGTCATACTGACGAAGCTACCTATCGATAGTGAAACGTTGAGTGCTTTTCCATTTTTCGTCACTCCTGACGAAGATATCAATAGATAATGAAACGTTGAGTGCTTTTCTATTTATAATTCTGTCCGGTTAAAGTCTAAAAACCATTTATCTACAATTTTCATCGGACAAGAATCGACTTCAATTCTAAAATTTTACATAATTTTATGTTAAACATTTGTACATTGAAGTATAAACAGTTTTAAAGCAATGCACCGTTCTTTTGGGACCGTTTTACATACCAGTCGTTGTTGGAAAGTGAGAACATGGGAAATACAACAGACAGAAAGCGATATAGGCTCACGAGAGAGATGGAACAGGCCTTTATACACCTTAGCTTTTCGCGATATGCTTCCTTATTCACAACATAATTCATTTCATACATTTCAAATTTACTTTCTTTCTTTGTTTTTACTTTCTTGAAATGTTGTTCTTGTCGGTAGTTCTTACTGTAAGTGCAGATATCTCAAAAACCGTAAGCTTCAGATCAATACAATGTGCAATTGTTAGAAACGGAATTTAACGAGCTATTCGAATGTGTTAAAATATACAGGGCGTTCTATTTAAATTTTTTGAGAAATTTAAACTTTTAAGTTTCAATTGTTTCTCTGCAAACGTACATAAAATAAATGTTACTCTTATTCACATGGATTATTCGACACGATATTTATAATTAGTTAGGTACACTAAAGATATTTTTTCTATCCGCTGATTATGAATAAAATATCTCTACATTTTAGCTCTTTAATTCTATTGAAAAGCTGTAGATTTCGAATGGCTCTATTTAGGCCTATAGTTGCTGAATAAAAAATTATTTTTAAAAGATGTGTCGAAATCAGCAATAAAAATTGGTACATTCCATTTAAAAAAGAGTGTAAGTTTGGTAGATAACTCACTTGTAGAACATGCTGTATACGTGGAAATAATTTGCTGAGATAGAACTCGTTACGGGCGGTCACTTTTGCACAAGACATTTTCTTCTATAATTAAGGCGCTATTGAAGAAATCGATACCAATGACCAATGGCTGTATATTTACATTGCTTTAAATTACCATTTAGTTCATGAGAGTCGCCGCTAGAGGCGCATGATCGTTGCCAGATGCAAAATTTCCCTTTCCAGCGATAAATGAATGAATGAACTGCTTTCCATAAGTAAGAATTCCCCAATTAATTGACCAAATTTCATGGTGTTTTTAGTCTCAATTCATTTGCCTTTTTGTTTTTGAAAATTTGTCTACTTGAGTTATGGCTTGGGGCGTTTTCTGTAGGACAACCTGTATATTAATTTAAACCTAAAACTATCTTCTGTTAATTAGAATTTTTCTTATCTCACGTTAAACATTTTTATTTTGGTCTTGTTTTAAAGAATGTTTATAACGTGTGCTACGTTTCCGTCATTGGCATAATGAGTAGATTCTTTCGCCACTAAATTTCAATATGGGCACCATAAGAAAAAGTGAACTTGATGATGGTATCAATTTGACGAAACGTGTTATAGAAAAATATTGTTTACCACTGTGTAGAGGATTGAAAAGTGCCTTAAGAAAGTATTTTTACTTTTTTGGTATCTCTTTAAATAAAGAAGGTACAGGCAAAATAAGAAAACGAAAACTTTTCTTTTTTTTACAAATATGTATTTCGAATAAGACTTAACATGGAATTTTTTTCTTTCCGGATTATTAATGCTCATCAGATTTAGCAACTTTGCCAAATTTAAACCTGCCCTCTATCTCTTCAAACAAGCGAGATCCCCATGGTGAGGGTCGAATTTGAAACAGCCTGTATAAGGGTGGGCCAATAGTGTGTATTCGGTAGATAGCGCCTATATTAATGCAGATTTTTAAAATCTGTTTTCACTATTACTTACCCATGGTATAGATGCGTGATTTAAAATTAGTTACAATTATACAGAGTGTTCCGTGTGGCTGTGCCAGACCAAAGTTATGTGTTTTTTTTAGTGGAATGTACTGTATATTATTATGGTTTATTTCGATTCGTCTTTAAGAGTAAACAAATTTATTACAAGGATGTTATGTAACTAAACCTAATAATTTTTGAGATATTGACATTTCAACGTAAAAAAAATGGTATTATTTGATGTTTTACAGATTAGATGTTTATTAAAATTCGGCATTTAAATTTTACAGTAACATTACGTCACCTCTATGCAACAGAAAACAATTTCCATCTCGAACATATTTCTATTATTTTACACAGGGTGATTCATAACTCCGATGTTTATTTTACTCGGTTAGTTTAAATGGATCATCCTATATTTTATTACTGAATTTAATAGGTCTTTAATTTAGCTTTACAATGATATAGGGTTCAGTATGTGTTACATAACAAGCGTACACACAGTAAGATGTCAAATCCGTAGATTCATAAATCAGCAATTATTTCATCTTCCAATGGAATATTTTGTGTATAATTTAGTTGATTTTAATTAAAAAATCTTTATTGAGACTGTTTGTACTTTTAGTCTGTTAAACATTTACATTTATTTCATTTGTAGCATAAAAAAAAACTGTGTGCATACTTTTATTTAATACCATCCCAGCTCCAAGCTTTCTGGTTTGTCGCAGAGTTGTAATGGTTGGTAATTATTATCATTAATTGTGACTGCGACTGTCTTACTACGTGTTTACCTTGTTTGCCTTACAAACAAGGGAAATACAGAAACACCAGTTCGAAGCAAATTCCACCAAATAATAACCGACAAAAATTCCATCTCTCATATAGAACATGCACTGGCAGTGAGGATCGAATCCATGCCTGAAGATGATTATTTGACACAGAAATTATTTGATAGTACATAGTTTTTTAAAGAAAATCCGCAGTTGACAAGATTACCTACTAGAAATTCAGAAATGGTTTAAAACATCGCTAGCTCTTCCTGGTTCTTCGTCCAAAGCAGGAATACAGCATACTTAAATGTAGCGTTTTCTACTGACGTGCACTAATGCACTGAGTGCACACTCAGTTCATATTAGTGCACATCAGTAGAAAACGCTATCGGTGTATTATTTGTTTACAAATCAAAAAATCACCACCTGTTGCATTATGTTGTTATAAAACACAAGTCCCCTGCAAAATATTATCAATGACATGAAACTTCAAACAACTACGGAATCCAGTTTCAAACTATTCGAAACCAGATTCAAACTTTTAAGCGAAAGAAAGCACTTTCTGTTAAAATGAAAGAAATACTCATCAACCATTAATCTATCGTAATTACTAAAAATTCAGAACTCATAACCTTTTAATTTATTTCACATACTTGTCACTTTATTAGGTGCTATATTTTGCTTACAAAGACGTGATCTAAACGCGTTTAGATTCAAAGACGGACGTTCTTTTGCAAACGGATTAATCCCCATTCTCTGAAAGCTGAAGTGTTTGTTGCAACAACTACATAATCTAGATTCAAACTAGTCGAAAACAGATTCAAACTTTTATGCGAAAGAAATCACCTGTTATCGAGTTTCTAACAAGGACGCCGTTGCCAGTTGTATTTTTCATAAGGAAACACCGGCAGTGGTCTTTTCATTTGTGAACAAATTATATGTATTATACATATTATAAACTGAACTATCGAGAAAAATTGCACCCGACAATATTTGCAAAATCCGGCGCCTATGAATAAGACAACACCCAACAACAACAACAATATCAATAAAGATAACTATAACATGTGATTTAAATGTGAATCAATCTCCTTGTCATAGAAAACAATTATGTGAAGAGGACCATGGTTATCATTTTGAAAATTTTCTCTATTATTATTAATGTTAAATCAATTGTTATTATTATTATTATTATTATGGTTATAATTTAACAGAAATTTTCATTGCTATTGTTATTGTCGTTTGTTGCGACCCTTAGCGTTACTTAATCTTACTTAAAATAATCAGGCAATGTTGATAAAAAAAAATTAAAAAATAAATTAAGTATGCATTTCGTTTGTGATGTCATAAATCAAATGAGTGTCATTTTTAACAGACTAGAAACTAGAAACAGACCCAATACAGATTTTCTAAATAAAATCAACGATATTTTAGACAAAATATTCCATTGGAAGACGAAATAATGCTGTTTTATGAATTTACAAATTTGACATCTTACTGTGTGTAGGGTTGTTGTGTAACACATGCTGAACCTTATGTCACCGCAAAGCTTAATCAAAGACCTATTAAATTCAGTCATAAATATAGGATGTTCCATTTAAACTAACCGAGTAAAATATACATCGGAGTTATGAATCACCCTGTGTAAAATAATAGGAATATGTTCGAGATGGAAATTGTTTTCTGTTGCATAGAGGTTATGTAATGTTCCTGTAAAATTTAAATGCCGAATTTTTATGAACATCTAATCTGTAAAACATCAAATAATACCATTTTTTACATTGAAATGTCAATATCTCAAAAACTATTAGGTTTAGGTACATAATATCCTTATAATAAATTTATCTACTCTTAAAGACGAATGGAAATAAACCATACTATACAGTGTGTTCCATAAAAAAAAAACATAACTTTGGTCTAGCACAGCTACACGGAACACTCTGTATAATTGTAAGTAATTTTAAATCATGCATCTGTACCATAGGTAAGTAATAGCGAAAACAGATTTTAAAAATTTGCATTAATACAGGCGCTATCTACCGAATACGCACTATTGGCCCACCCTTATACAGGCTGTTTCAAATTCGACCCTCACCATGGGGATCTCGCTTGTTTGAAGAGAACGAGGGCAGGTTTAAATTTGGCAAAGTTGCTAAATCTGATGAGCATTAATAATCCGGAAATAAAAAATTTCTATGTTAACACTTATTCGAAATATTTGTAAAAAAAAGAAATATTTTCATTTTCTTATTTTGCCTGTATCTTCTTTATTTAAAGAGATATCAAAAAAGTAAAAATACTTTCTTAATTTTCAATTCTCTACACTTTTTTTCAATTCTCTACACAGTGGTAAACAAATTTTTCAATTCTCTACACAGTGGTAAACAAAATTTTTCTATAACACGTTTCGTCAAATTGATACCATCATCAAGTTCATTTTTTCTTATGGTGCCCATATTGAAATTTAGTGGCGAAAGGATCTACTCATTACGCCAATGACGGAAACGTAGCACATGTTATAAAAATTCTTTGAAACAACGGCAGAATAAAATGTTTAAAATGAAAAATTCTAATTAACAGAAGATAGTTTTGGGTTTAAATTAATATACGGGGTGTCCTACAGAAAACGCCCCAAGCCATAACTCATTTATTTAAAGGCTTATTTTCAAAAACAAAAAGGCAAATGAATTGAGACTAAAAACACCATGAAATTTGGTCAATTAATTATCATTTTTAATTATGTACCTTAATAGTCAAACGACTGTCAACTTTTATATTTTAAATCGCTCTGCATATTTTTTTATTATTGTATCCGGTAGAGCTAGTTTCTCTAAATTCAATGATGTGCAACACTTTAAATTAAAAAATAAAGAAATAAACCATAATATACAGTATGCTCCATATAAAATAACATAACTTTGGTCTGGCACAGCCACGCGGAACACTCTGTATAATTGTAACTAATTTTAAATCATGCATCTGCACCATAGGTAAGTAATAGCGAAAACAGATTTTAAAAATCTGCATTAATACAGGTGCTATCTACCGAATACGCACTATTGGCCCACTCTGTATATTTTTTTAATTTCAATAATCCATTCCCAATTTTTTTTATAGTCGATTGGATGTGCGCGACTGAGTTTGTTCAATAGATTTCACGCGAGTTAATTGTTGCTGTGGACCGAAACAAAAAAAAAAGAATCGGGTAACTTCCGGCGGGACAGAGCCCGCGATCTTCGATCTTCCCTGCGTCCCTAGGTCCGACTGTTCCATTTCGTTAGTTTCGGCTTGGAATTCCTCCAACGCGAAGTGGCATCAGTCGACGCGCGGCCGTTTAAAAATACCACCATCTCGTGCTGCGGTTCCCATAAATATGAAAAATGCATTATAAAAACGCGTGCGAAAAGTTCATTCAGATGTGCCTCCGGAACATCTCCTTCCGGTTCCATTGCGTACCGGTTCTTGTCATTTGCCTCCTGATAATCATATGATACCCGCCTGAATCCTTTAAGAAACAAACACCACGGCGGTGATGAGATTGATACACCTTGCTTCAACTTCTTTGATTCTTTAGTGTAAGGTATGTACATAAGTACGTAAGATGCATAGTATCAGCTTACAGTAATTGCAAACAGTTACAAGCAACTTTAATTTGTATTTCATCTTGCATGAATGTAATCGTAATCAGATCTTATTACCGCGTTTCCTTTTGATGTGCGTAAAGTTAAACGAACCTTAGATTTCCTTCTGCCTTCCTTTTTGGCCGAATGGCTCTTTGGCCTTATTTTTAGACCATCCGCGCGCAAGAATGCAAGAAGTTGCTGGCTTAATTTACGATATCCTGGAAACCTAGTTTTATTAATTACTCCTACATACTTGCATTCGCGCCTTGGAATGCAAAAAATAAAATAAAACCGACAACGCTTTTTGGAATTATGTATACTCACATCGAGTGCAATTATTGCGATTACACCTGTTAATGGTGCAGATAAAAAAAAAAAAAATTTCATATCGAAAGTTATTAATAGATAAGACTGTCATTAAAGCTCGGTTTAACGTGACTCATTTGATTAACGTATGCACCTCAACGATCGATAACGAGCTGATTAAATCCCCCCGAACGTTTAATATTGAGTATTAAAGCATTACGAAAAAAAATTATTTATTAATTTTAACTCGAATAATAAAAAAATGCAAAACGTTATTTGATTACAGTTCGGGTTTAAATCGTTGCATTTAGGGTCTCTAGTTTGGTTGTAAATACTAAAGATCGGTGAGATCGCGTCAAGCCACCCTTTAGCTGATGAGACCCCAAATCGGGTGAAAACCATCCAGAGGATATTCGAGAAATCCACTACAGTCGCAACAACTTCTTTATTTTATTAATTTATACTTGAAGTTGGTTTTTGTCCGATGAAAATCGTTTGGTTGTAAATAGTAAAGATTGGTGAGATCGCGTCAAGCTACCCTTTAGCTGATGAGGCACCAAATCGGGTCAAAACCATCCAGAGGATATTCGAGAAATCCATTGCAGTCGCAACAACTTCTTTATTTTATTAATTTATACTTAAAGTTGGTTCTCTTGATCGATGAAATCGTAAGTACAAATTTATTTTAATCTCGAACCGGACAAAAATATGATGGGAACACAGTCCTGAGGAAGCTATAAATCTATAGCGAAACGTTGAGTGTGTTCCCATCATATTTCTGTCCGGTTCTGGAGTAAAAAGACTTTGTACTTAATTTAATAAATTTACACGTGTCCCATCGATTGAACTCAAATGTAGTTTTCCTGGTTATTATCATCACTGACCAGCTGGTTTTCGTTGTAAACGTTCGAATTAAAACAAAGCAACCAGTTTTTGTTTTATTATTTGTTGCAAATCGCCGCCATCTTGGATTTCAATATGACGTCGGGGTCACTGCCGAATTGCCCTCGTCCGGAGGTTTAATTTGACACCCCACACGACTGGTTTACCTCCACGTTGAACGTTCTCTTACCGTACTGTGGCGCCGCCATCTTGGATTCCAAGATGGCGTCGAGATCAAGACCAGTTCTTTTTTTTTAAATACTCAGTAGAAACATTCTTTTGATTAAAAACATTAAATAATCATCCAAAAAATATTTTTTCTTATTAGAAAGACAAAGAAATCTGCTTGCCCGACCTCTTTTCTGCTTTCTCCGTCTTTCTTTGTAAGAAAATTTGATAAAGCAGTGTCTAATTTTTATTTACTTATCTGGGGAATTTGAAAACATTTTCAACCTGTAGAGCAGGGGTTCCCACCCTAAAGATTTTCATCGACCCCTTTTCGAATTTAATTAAAATTTTTTCTGAAACATGAAATCAAAATTTTGTTAAATTGCATTCTGTGATTTCATTTGACCATTTTTTTAAAAATTATAAATCGATCCGAACATCTTTTATCTTTTCTTGACTCTATTTCATGGTGATTTGATCAGTTTCTGTTATCTTTTGTTTTGTTTTTCTTTTGTTTGATTCGATCTGACTTTGTACAGTTTTTATTTTCGTCTTATCTTCAACACCGATCTTCTTTTTTTACATTCCTTATTGGACTTAATTTAACTCAATTTTTAATTTAATCGGTTGATCGATCTATGTTCTTTTTTCTTTAATTCAATTTATTCGGTTTTTCTTTTGTTTCATTTTATTTAATATGATTTTGCTTTAAAAAACAGTCCGATCGTCTTTTGTTTTATTTTACTTTTACTCGATCGGAGTTCATTTTATTTTACATTTTAATTCCGTCGGTTGATCGCCGTTTTTGTTTTCTTTCTCTGTTATTCGATTTGACTTTATTTCTTTTTCGTCTTTTTTCTTTAATATTTGCAGATAAAATTTTTGATTGCGTTCGTCATTTGTTTTTACATAGATTTTACCTGTTGTTAGTTTTGCACAATTTTTATTTTCATCCGCACCACACCGACGATCATCTTTTGTTTTTGTTTCCATTCAATTTGATTGCATTTTAGTTTATTTTGATAAGCAATCGATCTTTTCTTATCTTCTTTTCGAGTTGGACACTGTACGATGTTTAATTCAAATTTATTTTGTCGTGGCCAATTCGCTCTGTCGCTGATTTGCCGTGGCCAATTCGCCATCGCCGATTTGCTGCGGCCAATTCGGCGTCGAATAAAGTTTATCGTGTGCAGATAAAGTTTTAAATATATCAAAATAATTAAATGCAAATAAAACGCCGAAGAAATCTCTGTTACTTAAATTATTTGTTAATGATGCCACCCCAACAAAAAAAAACAATTGCGGACTGAAAATTTCGCTTTTGGAACGTTAAAAAACCATTAGGCCCAGTCTTTTAACTTCTTTGTAAATTTATCTACCTTCTAATATCTTTGGAAATGATTGTCGATGTAATTGTCTCTAGGGAGTTTACGGGACAAATAAATTTAAAAGGAGGTAAAAAATTATTAAAAAAATCAGACTCATAACCTTGTCGTTTATTTATTTAGGCACTTGTCATTTGTGTTACCAAATTTCTGACTGGGTCACTGTTGCTAGTTGTATTTTTTACAGTACAACATTGGCTGTAGTGTCTTTTAATTTGTCAATAAACAAAAAGAATGAATTACAAAAGAATTAAAACTCGTCAACCAACTATATAAAATTGTGACTCGCGATGGCGAATCAGGTTGACGGCGAATCGGCGACGACAAATCGGGAAAATATGTGAGAATATAGGTATAGTTAGGTTCATCCGGGGATACACGGTATAATTAAAAATCTCACCCCAATTGTAGTGGGGCAAGAAAAAGGTCCTTAAAATATTTTCTTTCGATTTTTAAAATATTTTCATACTTCAAATTCCACGCATTATTTTTTGAAGCAAAAATAATATGCAAGGAAAAGAATTCGGGCCACTTGTTCGGCGAACAATACGAAAATTTAGTACTCGGACTGTATTAGCCCCGCCCGCAATAATCTCTGACGAAATGAGAACGCTCGCATTGCACTCCTTCCCCTTCCACTCAATAAAAACCCAAGATGATGAGAGAAAATTGTACATTCGGCGTAAAAAGCATCAAATACTAAGTGGTCTGAATTCTTTTCCCTGATAATAAAGTTTCCCCAAACGTGAAATGGGTTTTCAGTTCTTTTTAGTCCTTATTTATTTTTTGATGTATTTTTAACTTGAACTGTTTTAAGAAAAAAAATACAAATTACTGAAAGTACTGAAATTAGAAAAAGAACATTCTTCTCTTTTAAGCAGGTTTATTTATTTTAACGTCGGGCACAGGAAACCTAAGTAGCATATAGAGGATGTTCCAAAATTCAGTATGCAAATTTTGTGCGTGAGTAAAGGACGTCAAAATAAACACGTTTTGTTAATGATCTTATGTCCTAAAATGTCAACGTACTGAGTTGCGGTATAATAACCGATAAGGACATGATAAGAAAAGAAAATTAATAATTGAAAATGATTAATTTCAATTTTATTTAATTTTTTTTTGGTAGATGTATGACAACTAGACGAGGCACCTGACAACGAGTTCCTCAAACAATCGCACGATGTACGAAAGTAGACATCTGACAACGAGTTTCCGGAACAATAAACGACGTACTAGACCAGGCACCTGAAATTTTGACAATTCTTATTAAGCTTGCATGTTCTCATCGGTAATTGTACCGTCGTAGCTCAGTAAGTTTCCATTTTAAGACATAAGTTCATTAACGAAATTTATTTATTTTGACGTCCGTTACTCACGCACAAAATTTGTGCACTGAATTTTGGAACACCCTGTATATATTTTTTTATTTCTATACGAATTGTTTTTCGATTTATTTTATTTTATATACTTAAGCGTTCGCAAATGAAATTTATTCTCGGATTGTTTGTAGACGTTTATCAAAACTACTAAAAAAAAAATTATAAAAATATTTGTACACGTGCAGGGCCTGACGAGCAAATAAATAAGCTTAAGGAAACACATTTTTTTTGGGGGGGTGGATAGGTGTACTTGCGTATGTCACATCCTATTCCAAATATTTACTGACGTAAAATACACATTAGCATTTCGAGAGCAGATACGTTACACCTCGTAATAAATTTGTAAGGGAAAAGCGGAAACTTTAGAGGGGAGTCCCCTGTAAGCAGCACTTGGAGAGTGTAGCTCTGGTGCAGCTATTAATAAGTAAACGACCCAACATAAAAAGCTAACAACAATCTTCTTTCCAGATTTTATTAGATCTTTTTAATGCGATTTTTAAGTCCGCTGAGGTTGCCTTGAGTACAAAAATACAGACACGTTGACGCGTTTTTTTTTTTTTGATTTTGGGATTCTTACTCACCGTCGCTCGCGCGAAAAAATAGCAATGCACTCAGCAGTGTTGTTTTAAAACTTTGATCTCGAAGCAGTGTTAAAATGAGTGTCGTTAGCACGCCTGCAGAAACTCCGAAGTCTGAAATAGTGCAAAGTGACCTTAATAACGACGATAATGTGTCGACGGCCTCAAATTCGGACAGTGCAGTGTCGGCGAAAACCAGTGACGGCGGAAAGGCGTCGGCGATTCCGAAGCCTTCCGGAATCAAACCACCCGCGCCCTCCAGAATAGGAAGGCTCTGCACGGGGCAACAGCAGAAACCGGCCCTCCCAACGTCGCCCACCAAGAGTGAGTAATTTTGTTTATTTTATTGTTGTAAGTGCGTTGCGAGTTTTTTTTTCTGTTTTAAATTTGTTATTGCTGCTCTCGCCTTTGGTTTGCCATCAATACGCTTTATTTTTAGGAATTTCGAGTAAATATTTCTGGTACTTCTTGTATGTACGTATGTACATACGTTAACGCAGGTATTTTTTTTTCTAGACTTTCCAGAATGCGTTTACAGTACACAATTTTGTTTTTGCTGAGGCGAATTTTTTTCAAGTCAAAGACATCAAACCTTCGTCATATTTTAGTAGGTATTTTAATTGTTTTCTTAAAATAGCGTTATTTGTTTTAAGAGCAAATAATCAGTTTACACTTTTTCGGTCAAATTTTTGCATGGCTTTCGATTTATCGGATTTCAAAATACAGGGTGGGCCAATAGTGCGTATTCGGTAGATAGCACTTATATGAATGCAAATTTTTAAAATCTGTTTTTGCTATTACTTACCTATGGTATAGATGCATGATCTAAAATTAGTTACAATTATACAGAATGTTCCGCGTGGCTGTGCCAGACCAAAGTTATATTTTTTTAAATGGAACATATTGTATAGTACGGTTTATTTCGAAATTAATAGTTATTTTATTATTCATGTAGAGTCACGAGCACAGAAAACGGCACGTAGTGTAAAGCTAAAATGTCCAAAAATCTATAGCCATGTTGTACTTTTCGATTACAGAAAACTTAGAAGTTTTCTTAAAATCTAAAGTAAATAATGTTCCTCTGCTGTCAATAGATGGCGTCAGTCACTGCAATCGGATATGAAGAGCAATTGCATAAGCGCGTTTCTTTTAGACCGATTTTTAAATAACCACATCAACATAAACTCCTGAACGAGGAAGAAACGGAAAGTGAAAAATACAGGGTTCTGCCGAATTTAAACCGTTTTTAAAATGATCGATTTATTTTCCAGATTATGAAGTTTCAATGGTCTCTTTTTTACCCTAATCGCTCTCTTTTGATTCTATATGTAAATAGTTAAAGACTAAAGCTTGAGTCGGGTTGAGTTCGGTTGAGCTTAATATGAGGAAATTGCGAGATAGAATTATTAACACTTGTCGTGCAATATCTATTTTACACGTTCTAGTTGTTTTTCAACCACACTTGATAATTCTACGTCAACACTACACTTTTAAAGTTCGATTTTCAATTGTTTTCCTATAGCAACTTTCATTTGCACACTTAGCTTTAATTCTTGCATTCGTGTTTCCTGCCATATTTGCTGGTCAAAACTTAAAGTGTTGCACGTCATTGAATTTAGAGAAACTAGCTCTACCGGATACAATAATAAAAAAATATGCAGAGCCATTTAAAATATTAAAGTTGACAGTCGTTTGACTATTAAGCTACATAATTAAAAATGATAATTAATTGACCACATTTCATGGTGTTTTTAGTCTCAATTCATTTGCCTTTTTGTTTTTGAAAATTAGTCTTTAAATAAAGGAGTTATGGCTAGGGGCGTTTTCTGTAGGACACCCTGTATATTGATTTAAACCCTCAAGTATCTTCTACTGGCTAGAATTTTTCTTATCTCACGTTAAACATTTTTATTCCGGCCTTGTTTTAAAGAATTTTTATAACATGTACTATATTACCGTAATCGCCATAATAAGTACATTCTTTTGCCACAAGAAAAAATGAACTTGATGATGGTATCAATTTGACGAAACATGTTATAGAAAAGTATTGTTACCACTGTGTAGAGAATTGAAAAATGCCTTAAGAAAGTATTTTTACTTTTTTGATATTTTTTTAAATAAAGAAGATACAGGCAAAATAAGAAAATAAAAACTTTTCTTTTTTCACAAATATTTCGAATAAGAGTTAACATAGAAATTTTTTCTTTGCGGATTATTAATGCTCATCAGATTTAGCAACTTTGCCAAATTTAAACCTGCCCTCTATCTCTTCAAATAAGCGAGATCCCCATGGTGAGGGTCGAATTTGAAACAGCCTGTATTAGGATGGGCCACTAGTGCGTATTCGGCAGATGGCACCTATATTAATGCAGATTTTTAAAATCTGTTTTCACTATTACTTACCTGTGGTATAGATGCGTGATTTAAAATTAGTTACAATTATACAGAGTGTTCCTTGTGGCTGTGCCATACCAAAGTTTTGTTTTTTTTTTTAAATGGAACACGCATTATATTATGATTTATTTCGATTCGTCTTTAAGAGTAGATAAATTTATTATACATCAAAAAAATTACAGACAAAATATTCCATTAGAAGATATAATATATGCTGATTTATGAATACGATTTTGACATCTTACTGAGTGTAGGCTTGTTGTGTAACACATACTGAACCGTATATTATCGTAAAGCTTAATCAAAGACCTATTAAATTCAATCATAAAATATAGGATGTTCCATTTAAACTAACCGAGTGAAATATACATCGGAGTTATGAATTACCCTGTGTAAAATAATAGGAATATGTTCGAGATGGAAATTGTTTTCTGTTGCATAGAGGTTATGTAATGTTACTGTAAAATTTAAATGCCGAATTTTAATAAACATCTGATCTGTAAAACATCAAATAATACCATTTTTCTTTTCATTGAAATGTCAATATCTCAAAAACTATTAACAGATAAAATAGCGACATCTTACTATCGCTTTTTGACCTGACATTGCAATAGGATAGACAAATTGAAGCGGGATTTGCTCCTAATAAGTCCCTCATGCAAGGCGGCCATGCTTGCTGTCAAAGCATAATGAAAGTTTTAGAAAAATTTTGTGCAAATCGTTCTTGATTGCAGTGAAAACCTCGAGCAGCCTCTGGACAAATCCCGCTTCAATTTTTCTATCCTATTGCAATGTCAGGTCAAAAAGCGATAGTAAGATGTCGCTATTTTATCTGTTCATCATTCTTACATCGCAATTGCGAATAAATTGGGCAAGTCGTTTTTGGTCTGCGGTGGGAATGTCGAGCTACGTCTCTGCTGAAGAAGCCCCAAGCAGGGCTGAAACAGCTGTCCAGAGGCTGCTCGAGGTTTTCACTGCAATCAAGAACGATTTGCACAAAATTTTTCAAAAACTATTATTATACATATTATCCTTATAATAAATTTATCTACTCTTAAAGATGAATCGAAATAAACCATAATATACAGTATGTTCCATTAAAAAAATCATAACTTTGGTCTGGCACAGCCACACGGAACACTCTGTGTAATTGTAACTAATTTTAAATCACGCATCTATATCATAGGTAAGTAATAGTGAAAACAGATTTTAAAAATCTGCACCAATAAAAGGCGCTTATCTACCGAATACGCACTATTGGCCCAGCTTGTATGTGTTCTTCCTTTTGATTAGAATTGTTCAGTTTACAAATATTACAGAAATTAAAAAAAGAAAATTATTGTAGGTCGGTTTTGATTGCAATGGATCGTCGAGCATTCTCTGGACAGCCGTTTGGGTCCTATTTGCGGGCCCTTCAGCAGAAAAGTAGCTCGAGAACTCTAATGCAATCTCACCGACTTGTCCTATTTGCACTCGTAATTAAGTGCATGTGCAAACAATAGTTTATGACGCGACTTCTCCCGATCGATATTTGGTCTATGATTGCATGAGAATTAACAAATAGACTAAACAATCTTTGTAATCAAAACAGATTTTTCTAAATTTCTGTTTTTTATGGCCTGTGACATGACAGTAAATTAATTGATTGTTTATTTGCCAATTCTCGTATAAATTTACTTGACAAATCGGTCGTGAGATGTCGCAACCTAAACTGCTAAAAATTAAAAAAAAAATTATGTAAATCTCAAACGAAAAGAAAAAAAAAATGTCATCCAAAGGTCAAAAACTATTGAAAAAGTAAAATAAATGCATTGAAAAGTAAATAAAATTTTAAACTAAAATCGCTGCTCCGTTAGATGGCGCTCTAATCTTCTCATTATAACGGAAATAAGTTTCTTTTTTACAATCGAATGAGATAGTTAATGCGCTTGCAAAACTTTTGAAAGGAAAGTAAATTCTAAAACTACTTTAAGAATTTTGACTAAAAGTTTGAATCGTGTGCCGATAGATGGCGCTTCCCGTTTCTGTATAACGTAGACTAATGAAACATGAAAAAAAAGCTTTTTTTGCACTTCGTCTTAGCGAAACTTAATGAAAATGTAATTTCAGGAATTTAGAATTCCGAGCAAAATTAGACACGATATTCACCTGTTTCTGATAGATGGCGCTTTACATCTCTTATCGAGACATAAAGATGTAAAGTTTTTTTTTATTTCTGCTATTCGTTAGATGGCGTTATAATCTTTTCACTTCACTAATTTAAATGCGTTTGCAAAACTCGAGCAAAAGTAAATTCTCAAACCTAAAAGACTTTTAACGATAAACGTTCGTCGTGCACCGATAGACGTCGCTTCCGTTCTCCATGTAGCGTCGAGATGGCGTTCGAATCCTCTCACTCCAACGGAAATAAATTTGACGAAGTTTCTTTTTAAGACTCGAATGCATTTGCAAAACTTGAAGGAAAAAGTAAATTCTCTAACATAAAGAGTTAAAGAGAATTAAAAATATCCATGCTGCCCCAATAGATGGCGCTTCCAGTTTTTGTGTAATGTCGATTAATATGCGCGGTTAAAAGAGAGAAAATCTTTTAGTTTAGTAAAATTTAATGAAACCGTAATATTTAAACATACTCAGAAATGTAGAATTTCAATCACAATTTGATAAGAAAGTTACCAGTGTCCGATAGATGGCGCTCCGTATCCCTTATTGAGTCTCAAAAATTATAGAACCGTTTGTCGTTAATAAATTATACCGCTCCTGAGAATAACATCAAAGCATATTTGAAATTAAAGATTTTTTTTTTTTGTTTTTTTTTTCGATAGATGGCGCTCTGTACGTCCTTTTGTATCCAAGTGTAAATATACTGGTTCCATGTTACAAACAGTAAAATCTAAGAAAAATCGGAAATTTTGATTTAAAAGAGACGTAGAAACCTGGAAGTTTCGGGAAAATTTTTTATTCTTCTTATAATAGATGGCGCTCTTTACGTTTTTTTCAGAAATTTGGTACTGAAATCAGGCATTCATAATTCTAGATCAAATTTCTGATTAAGTGAAAAGCTTTTGAATGTCTTGAGTGGAGGTCTTAGAAATTTTACTTACTTTTCTTGACTTTAGATGGCGCACTTAATCTTTTATTGTTAATTTACGAAAATCTATGTGTACGTACTTATTCTAATCAAGTGTACTAAATATAAATTATAAAAAAAATTTTATTATATCGAGTATTCCAGAGAAATTCTCTAACAATAGATGGCGCCGTGGCGCTCTTTACTTTTTATTAAAACCAGGTGCACGTATACTTGCGCTATACTTTTTCTTTATAATTTATTGGGTTTGTACCCCGTTTATACCACTTTTTATTTCGTTTGTACCTCAAAGGGTAACAAGATAAAAAATAATTAAAAAAATATCTGGCGCCCAACGATAAGATGTTTTAATTTCGTTAATGCCATTCGATAGGGAATCGTTTGTACCTACTTGTACCTCTCTTCATTTTGTTTGTACCTCAAAGGGAACGAAGTAAAAAGGTATTAAAGAAATAACCGTCACTCAACCGACTTAACGTTATTTTCGAAACATTGAAAACGCTCCACTTCGTTTGCCGTTGAGGTACAAACTAAAAAGAAAAGAGGTACAAATAGGTACAAGCGATTGTCCTGCCAACCCCCTTGGTAGTTTTTCGATATCTTAAAAAATAACGTGTGTGTACCGCTTTAACGTTATTTCCAAAACTTTAAGAACGCTACACTTTGGTTCCCGTTGAAGTACAAACGAAATGAAAAGATGTACAAAGAGGTACAAAGAGGTACAAACGATTCTTTATCGAATGGCTTTAACAAAATTAAAATATCTTATAGTTAGGCGCCGGTTATTTTTTAATTATTTTTTGTTTCGTTAGCCTTTGAGGTACAAACAAAATGAAAAGTGGTATAAACGGGTACAAATAAGGTACAAATTCGCACAAAGTTGTTTAAAGAAAAATTTTGAAATGAATTTCCAGGTTCACATCGATGTGCTGGTACAGAGAACTTTTTTTTTAATTTCAATTTTTACACTAAACTCTTAGAAATTCGAAACAATTTTCTTGCTAATAGATGGCGCTCTTTATTTTTCACTGTTTTAAATGGCACTCTGCTGTGAATGATATGTTTATGGATGATATGTTTTGATTTAGAAGAAAAACTGGATTAATTCGAAGGTAAAATAAATAAATAAATCATTACGATGCATTTAAAAATAATTTTTAATCTTCTGTTAAACAGATAAAGATTTTCTTTCCTTGTACAAGTTTACGCAAACAATTATTCTTGAGGAAAGATTTGCTTCGTAATAAACTTCCAAAACTGCTTCAAACTTTTAAGTCCGACTTAAAAATAAAAATTCTTAATTTTTCATGTTGCAGAAGTCAAAGTAAGGTTTTTTTTTTCATTATTGATTTTGATTTTCTTTTTGTCAAGTCGATCCGTGGAACCGCTTTATATTTCTTGAGTTTTTAGATTTCACTCAATTTTAAAATCGAGTTAAATAAAAATCTGTTAATATTGAGTGACAATAATTGTATATTTTAGTCAACAGCGAAATTAAAAAAAAAAAAATAAAATAAATGCCAATTAATCTTGTATTTGAGATTCTCTTTAATGGCCGTTTTCATCTTTAAGGAAGCTTTAATTTAAAGTCACTTTAAGAAAAGGGAAACAAATATATTTTTTTAGGTTAAAGTAACTTTCAATTTAAAGTCCTTTTATGAAAACGGCCCTTAGGTTTACAGATTTAGGTCCGATTTTTTCGCCGCCTTATTTTAAAGTTAAATTCATCAAATTTCAACTGCACGACGACGATATTCTAACTAACAGTTTAAGGCCTCGTTCGCATGAGCCTTTTCAAAAACGTTGAAGCGCTCACTTTTTGTAACGTCGCGTCGTGAATAGAACTGAAGAGTTTAAATGTACACGTTCGTACTACAGCGATTTTTTAACGACTGCTGCAGTGTGAGCACAAATATTAAATCTGATTTATGTATTCTATTATCGACGTTAGAAAAAGCGAGCGCTTCGACGTTCTTGAAAACGCTCGTGCGTGCGAACAAGGCCTTAAGGCCCGGTTTTTCAATGACAAGTTAACTTTAACCTTCAGTTTATTGTCATGGAAACATTGTCTTCGTACTTGTTACCATGGAAATAAACCGAGAGTTAGGGTTAACCTGTGATTGAAAAACCGGGCCTAAATGTAACAACCTTTAGGTAAAGTCGGCGAAGAAATCAGTTGAGTTGGTTTTTAAATTGAAGTTCAACTGTTTGGCAACTGCTGCTCAAACAACCGTATTTTTATAGTTTTAAATTTTCGGTTTAAATCTAAACAGGAATTGTATAATCGACCGTGATTTATATACAATTCATTCATGTCATCGTTCAATTTGTTTTTCTGAACACTAGATTATTTATAAATAAAATTGTTTACTTAAATAAAAGTAACCACATTTCAAAGTCGCATTTGTTATTGATGACTGAAATATGCGGAAAACGTGGTGGTCACGGAACGCGCCTCGTTTAAAAGTCAACGTTTTTTTTTCTTACTTTCATTCCTTCCAACAGATGAAAGTAAAAATATAAAATTAAATTACGTAGGTATGTAAGTGTACGTGTGATACGATCGAGGAGAACTCGTACGCAGTTAGTTCCACTTTCGGTGTTAATTTGGCATTTTCCGCACAACGCGTTCGGTACTTTCCCCATTTAAAATAATACAAACAACAATGGTATGTACGTAGTTGTTGCAGTCTACCATGCAAAGAATAAATAAATAAAATAAGTACACTTCGCAACTTCGTTCCAGTACGTTCGTAGGTTTAATACAAAAAGTAAATAAAGTATACGTATACAGGTTGTGACACATATTATTGGTTACAACAATAGTTTCGACTGGGGTGTGTATGAGAGAGAGGGCGTGTGCGATCGGAATTAAATACAGAGTTCAGTCATTAACGTATCTGCTCACTGTTGGTGGTATTAGATTATCTTCTTTCCTTATTGCTCTTTCGTATATTTGGTAACTGACGCAATCTGTATACATCTCGGCAATTTGCGTTCCAAAACGTAGGCCATCATCAAAACAGTATAATTAAATCAACTTTGGAAGCGTAAAATGCAGCCAGCCGGATTTGAAGTTCGCCTTTCGACCTTCTCCAAAAATGATTCACGTCGTTATAATAATCGCCCGTTTACATAACACGTAAACAATTAGCGGGCGAATAATAACTCGGAGATTCGCGATTTGCGTCGTTTTAACGTCAATTTGTTATAATCTGCCCGCGGCGTTGATGAACGGCGTCCGTTGTTTAATTTCTGCATAAATCTGTCGGCGGGCTTCGATAATGCTAACAGCAGAGATGCTCGTAAACTCGGAGAAAGAGAGAGGTTTGTGTACGTATAATAAAGTAAACCGTGCCTTACGGTATAAATTTGTTTTTAAGTTCTTGTCAGTTTGCGGGGAACTAAAAATAGTTGGCAGTTGTGAAATGAACGTATTTAATAATATTTAACACGTGCCACTCGGGGTATGTAGGCAAGCCATTAAATAAATCGTTTTGCGCGCAATTTCGAACGTATCAGATGTCATTGAAAAATTAATTAAACAAATAAATGTAGAATGGTTTGATGAAAAATGGAATAAATAATTTTAATACTACGGTATCAGTTAAATTTACGATTGGAGCAGGCTGTGGAGGTTCGCATTGCGCAGTTGGTATAAGTGAGTATAAACAAAACAACTTTTTAATGTGAGGTTAGATTTTATGTTCCATGGACGATAGCAAAAAATGCTAAACAGTTACAGTTCCCTGTAATTTTCCTTTCTCCAAAATGTTACTGTTTATATATTACTTCACAGATTTTATTACAAAAGTTTGGAGCTTGTCAAATCTGAAAGCTTTCAAAATTTTTAAGTATAACCTACAGAGTCGCATTTAAACAGGACCATTTTGGAGACAGGAAACTGTAATTGTCTACTAATTTTTTGCTTTCGATTGTAATTCAAACGTTTTCAACGCACTGCTGTCAACAACCAGCGTTGCCAACTTAGGGAAAAAGACGTTAAATCTAGGGATAATTTCAAACAAGAGGGAAAAAGGGAAACAATGCAGGAATTCATTAAAATCTAGAGAATTTTTCAACCTCTTAGTCGACCGTGTCGATGGAAACTAAATACTTTTTGTTTTGGAGTTTTAATTTCTTAAAGTTGGTGATTATATTTCAAGCCCAGAAAAATAGGAAAGACGGCGGGGGTGGAAATACTGCCACCCTTAACATTCAAGGGGTTATAGCTCTTTTTTCTGGATAACTACAAACGAAAATACCTTCACTATAATCCTCTACGCATAATTTGGAGACGGTTTACCGAATATAGGGTAATCCCCCCTGCGGGGGTGGAAATAGTGCCACCCTTAACATTCAAGGGGTTGTAACTTTTTTTCTGAGTCACTACAAACGAAAATTCCTTCACTACAATCCTCTACGTATTATTTGGTGACGGTTTACCGAATATAGGGTTATCCCCCTGCGGGAGTGGAAATAGTGCCGCCCTTAACATTCAAGGGGTTGTAGCTTTTCTTCTGGATAACTACAAACGAACATTTCTTCACTACAATCATCTACGCATTATTTGGAGATGGTTTACTGATTACAGAGTCATCCCCCTTGCGGGGGCGGAAGTAGTGCCACCCTTAAAATTCAAGGTAACTACTGGATAACTACAAAAGAAAATTCCTTCACTATAAACAACTACAAACAATTTGGCATTGATTAGTACCAGTTAACTCCCTGCGGGGGTGGAAATAGGGCACCCTTAACATTCAAGAGGCTGTAACTTTTTTTCTGAATAACTACAAACGAAAATTCCTTCACTACAAACAACTACAAACAATTTGGTATTGATTAGTACCGGTTAAAATTCATCGCCCCAATTTGGGGGGTTGGCCATTTTTCGCCCTCCCATAACTTTTTAATTTTTTTTACTGCAAACGAAAATTCTTTCACTACATAACTCTACAAACAATTTGGCGTCGTTTTAGCTAAAAAAAATTTTTTTTGGAGTCGGGGGCCAACTTCACACAGCTTTGTTTTTAATCGATGTGCCAACCATACCTACTATTATAGTCCTATTCGTACGATTATTTAGCAGTTGGTATGACGTTCAATTTCAGCTTAAAACTCGTACGTTTAAATATTTTTAACGAACATAAAATTAAGATTTAAATTAAAAAAAAACAGATTTAAAATTTCTAAAAAATTTTAATTAATAATAAACAAACATTCCTAATGAAATTCACAAATTAACAAAAGAAAAAGGGGGAACAAAAGGACAAAGCAAATAGGACAGAAACACAAAAAGAGACAAGTGGAAAAAGTATTTAATATTGCAAGCAATTTAAAAGGAAAATGGAAAACGTTTTTAACAAGCGAGACACCCGCTACAAAGAAAATATGAAACAGAAATTCTTGACAAAAGTAAGAAAAACAAATGACGATCGTACACATAGAAGAAAAGAACCCAAAACGAATTGTAGATTTTAAATTAAAGTACACAATAATAATAACAACGAACATTCAAGGGTAATAATAATTTGAACTTCACAAAATTATTTACGAAATGAAAGCAGGAAAAAAACAAATGACGGTGTAATTCCCTCGAAGGAAAACGAAGTGCAAAAAGATGTTGATTTGTTCATGTAAGTTCAGAAGGAAAAGGAGAAAGAAAAAATAAATGACGATCGTAAATTTCACGATGGAAAACCACAAAGAAAAACAAATGACCATCGTAATATTTGCGAACGGAAAGGAAATAATTTCAGGAAGTAAATAAATGGAAAGAAAAGAAAAACAAACCAGCAAGAACGAACATCGCAAGAAAGATTTCAAAAAGGGACAGAAATGTTCGAGGAAGGATTTTTAAAAACCAAATCCACAAACAAGTGACGGTCGCTGTTACATTCGAAAGCCAAAACTGCAAAACTTAACATCAAAATTCAATTTTCTCTATAAAAAAGGCACGAGCTTCGAAATTTGATGAGTTGGTAACATTGCTTCCGATTGCTGCGAAGCGCATCAAAGTGGTGCAAGGTTAGGTTGTTTTACTATTTTTCTTTCATTTGTTTTAACGGTTAACTACAGAAAATTTTTAGATATAAATTTATTTTAAAATATTTTTCATTGTTTCACCGTAGCCGTATGTTTTATCCTTCTATTTAAATTTCCCTGATTAATTTAGGGAAATACTGAACGCCGAAAAAGGAATTTTTAGTCGAGTTGATTGGCAAACATTGTCACCAACTCAGTATGCGTCAGACAGTGTGACCAACTGTGCGTTGTAAATCATGGCCTGCTCTAATTATAAATTTAATTGATTTTGTGTTAGAATTTTCAAAAATATTTAAGCTCCACGTAGCCAAATTGTGGGAAAATTTATTTCCCGCACATTGGCAACGTTGTAAGAATTTAATGTGGTTTTAAGAAATCAATGAAAATTCGAATAGAAAACGACGCAATACGAAAAGAAAAGGAAAGTAGCTCGACGATTATTATACAGATTTTACGAAAAGAAAAAAAAAATTGAAGAAATCGTAATCATTTGAAAAAAGAGAACTGAAACAAATGAAGGATAAGGAGAATAAAAAAAATTTAATCGAGGTGTCTGTAACGGGATGTAATAAAATGAAATATCGCTAACAAAAATTTAGAAAAAAGAAATCATGTCAATGAGCATATGCGCCAACAAAAACACAATGCAAAGAATTTAAAGAAACCAATGAAAGCTTGCTTTGACTTTCAAAAGCTCTCGGCAGTGTCTGTTTGCTTATTATTAATTGTGACTGAGTTTTTTTTGTTTTTCAATCGCGAGAACAGGTGATATTCTTTTGTTTTTCGTTCTTGTAGTTTAGTATTTCGTCGGTATTTGTTTCATTTCTCTTCTGTTTCTCCTCGTAGAATTAATTCCATAATTAATACCTTTCAGCTGTTCATCGGTATTTGTTTCATTTCTCTTCTGTTTCTCAACAAAAAGAAAACAATAGAATACAAAGAAACAAATGAAAGCTTACTTTTTCTTTCAAGAGCATCGCGTAGGAAATCGTCGATTTGTTTCTTCTAGCTTATTGTGACTGAGTGTTTTTTTTTTATTTTCAGTCTACCCTATCCGAATGAGAACCGACGATCTTCTTTTGTTTTTTGTTCTTGCGATTAATCATTTCGTATGTGTCTCTTTGATTTTTTTTTATATTTCTTCCTGTAGTCTTATTTGCTTAAAAATTTTGTTTTGTGTAAACGGATGTTACTTAGTAATTAATGCGACAAGAAGAAACAAAGGAAAAAACAATGGAATGCAAAAAAAAACAACTAATATCTTGCGTTGCCTAAAACAAGTTTTGCCGTTTAATCAAAAACAAATGAAGACTGTTAAAAACTGACCAACATCATTGGTTGTAGAATTTTATTTTGTTTTTTAAATAAGCAGCGGCGGCTCGTCGAGGTGGGCTATTGCAGGTTCCGGTTCCTCGTCGGGACAGCGGCGAAGAATAAATTTAGTTGGAAAATGCGCACAATTTCCCTTTTGCAGTTGCTGTCGATTCATCGATTGTTTTTTTGGAAAAAGTATCGGAAAGCTGAGAAAAAGCTCTGTAAATCCCATGCTTAAATTTAATGCAAAAATTACAAGTGCGATCGCGAGGGGCGGGAGAGACGTTCAGAAGTTAATTGAGCTAATAAAAACGCGTTGCTTTTGAATTTTGGTTGTAACTCGAGAACGCGTTCGTCGATTGTTTTTTGGTAAACGGCGTTGAAAAGCTGAGAAAAAGTTGTGTAAATCCTGTGCTTAAATTGAATTAAAAAATTACAAGCGCGATCCCCAGGGGAGGAAGAGACGTTCAGTTAATTGAGCGACTAAAAAACGCGACGCTTTTGAATTTTCCTTGTAACTTAAGAACGCGTTGTTCGATTGTTTTTTGGTAAACGGTGTTGGAAAGCTGAGAAAAAGCCGTGTAAATCCTGTGCTTAAATTGAATTAAAAAATTACAAGCGCGATCCCCAGGGGAGGAAGAGACGTTCAGTTAATTGAGCGACTAAAAAACGCGACGCTTTTGAATTTTGATTGTAACTTAAAGACGCGTCGTTCGATTGTTTTTTGGTAAACGGCGTTGGAAAGCTGAGAAAAAGTCGTGTAAATCCTATGCTTAAATTGAATTAAAAAATTTCAAGCGCGATCCTCAGGGGAGGAAGAGACGTTCAGTTAATTGAGCGACTAAAAAACGCGACGCTTTTGAATTTTGATTGTAACTTAAAGACGCGTCGGTCGATTGTTTTTTGGTAAACGGCGTTGGAAAGCTGAGAAAAAGTCGTGTAAATCCTGTGCTTAAATTGAATTAAAAAATTACAAGCGCGATCCCCAGGGGAGGAAGAGACGTTCAGTTAATTGAGCCACTAAAAAACGCCTTGCTTTTGAATTTTGATTGTAACTTAAGAACGCGTCGTTCGATTGTTTTTTGGTAAACGGCGTTGGAAAGCTGGGAAAAAGCTGTGTAAATCCCGTGCCTAAATTGCATTAAAAAATTACAAGCGCGATCCCCAGGGAAGGAAGAGACGTTCAGTTAATTGAGCGACTAAAAAACGCCTTGCTTTTGAATTTTGATTGTAACTTAAGAACGCGTTGTTCGATTGTTTTTTGGTAAACGACGTTGGAAAGCTGAGAAAAATCCGTGTAAATCCCGTGCTTAAACGCGGCGCTTTTGAATTTTGATCGTAACTCAAGAATGCGTTCGTCGATCGTTTTTTTTTTTTGTAAAAGGCGTTGTAAAGTTGAGAAAAGAACTCTTAGGCTAAATTTAGTTCAAAAATAACAAGCCCCGAAAAACAAATTTATTTGGAAAATGCATCCGTTTTTCCTTTTACCGTTGTTGCCTACCTGCAGTAAATCATTACGGGCCACCACTGTAAATAAGACGCCATTCAATTTACTTTCTTTAGAATCTTAAAGTTCATAGTGTGCACAGCGCCACCTCGCGGATGTTCGAAATTATTAATTATATCTCAAGAATTAGTAGCGTAGCTCCAAGTAAAATTTTTCCAAAAGTAGGCCGCGTCAGACAAAATGCTTGTCTCAGACTGCCGCAGAAATTTATTTATTTACTTGACAGTTTATTATAAATTGAGTTTGACAACAACTGGGGCCCGTTCAGGAATAACAAAGAGCGCGCTCTGGATAATATTCCTTCTCTCTCAGGTAAAGTATTTTGCGCGTTTTGCCTTCCATTTAAACGTCCAAAGTGTACTCGAGATACAATTCTGAACGCGCCTCTGCTTGATATTGCAGGTTACGACATACGTTTACACTTCCACGGCCTACTTTTAGCAAAAATTTATTTTGGGCATTATGGTATTTTTTTTATAATTTGGCATATGACTGAACTTTCTGTCTTGTTCGGTTACAAAGTTAGCAGGGAGAGGAAGGCACATTGTATTGAAAAGAATGTTTCTTTTAACGAGTTTTACACGCTGTTCAAAAAATGTATGACTCTGCTTAGCAATCATCCTTTACATATTCACTTCTTTTTTTTGTCAGTAATATAGGTGAACAGAAAAAACAGGACATCCTACGATCGCTTTTTGATTAAATTGCTCAAGTCATTTTTTTTGCAGTGAAAATTTCGAGCTACGTCTCTACTGATGAAGCCCCAAACAGGGCTGAAACAGCAGTACAGAGGCTGCTCTAGGTTTTCACTTCAATCAAAAACGATTTGCAACAAAATTTTGTAAGTAATATAATTAAATTATGTTTTGGATATTTATACAAAAGAATTGTACTAGATTTACCATAACATGTAATAGTTGGCAAAATTACTAATGATTTTCCAAGAACCCAATGAGTAAGTAGCAACTTTAAAAAAAAATAATCTGTTTAAAATAAACATAATTTTGAGGTGTATGCTGGAAATGGTCGTTTTCCAAGGCGGCAACGAAAATTTTTTCACTTCAGTTCACGACCTAGTTAATGTTTATTTTAGGCGTTCATTAAACCGGTCGAATATACCTAGCGTGCCGGCATTTTTCGCAAATGCTAGAACATATATTTTATAATAATTGCAGCCGCCTAACCGTACCGGACACGTCACCGGAAAAACTGGAACGGACCTTAAACAATGACACGCGGCGCAATTTTACGACCGTTTTACGACCGAACTTACCTAAAAGGTGGCGAGTCGCGGGGGATTTACACGCCGGGTTAATGGCTCACGAATTACATTGCACTTTAATCAACGTTTCTGGTACGTTTTGTTTCGATTAATGTCACGAAGGAACGTTCTCAGAGGGGAAAATAGGTTGAATCATGACGCTATGCGTAGCACAGTGTTTTATTTATTACCAGTAAGTAGTAAGTTGTCACTGTCAGGAGAATTTAATACTGGCGATAAAATTTCATGTAATACTTAAGTATAATAAGACAAAGGAAACGGTTAAAGCAACAAGTAATAAACACGTCTGCCATCGTTGATCAACAATGTTGTGACTTCGACTTCCAAAGTAATTCGTCGTAGAGTTGAGTGTTTGGTCCTTATGTTTTTTTTTTCTTTTTTTTTTAATACAGGGTGATTGACAATAAGTGCACTCGGAAAAACAAAACAAAAAAAATTTAAGACGTAGGGGGTCTAATATGTACTACGCAGTTTTCAAAATAAAACGCACTGAAAATTCAAATCTAAATTAGTTTTTTGATCACTGGATGCGTCACAACAGCAGGAAACACTCGAGAGAATGTTGTAGTTATTTATTTTAGAAGTTTAGAATTTAAGAAAGTTTATGCATTCTTGGGATATCTCTGAAGCACTAGCATATTTGTTTACTTTATTAGTTTGGTAATATAACGCCTGAACGGTCCAGTGGTAAGGGACCGGCCTTGCAATTGTAAGGTCGTGGGTTCGCATCCGCTCGAGATAATTCTCGAGGGTTGTTACTCACTTCAGGTACCCTTTAGTGTTGGGGAGAAAATTCGACACTACTTCCCCTTCAACGGCGAGGAGGTTTGGAAGTAACAAAGCCATGGAACACTTTACACACACAAAAATACACTTCCCTGGTCCTGAGGTCCTGACAAGTCTATGACTTAGGACCCCGTTGGGCAAACACCACAGATAAAAAAAAAATATGATATGGGGGCGTGTTTAGTCTTGGCAGCAAAGAAACGGCAGAGAGACGGCAGTCTCCTAAGGGCTAGCGCGGAAGGCGAAACGTGTCGGTAAATGGGACCACGGATTGGTCTAGTGATGTATGTGGTGTGTTGCCGGACATGAAGTAGAGGGTGTCTGCAGAATATGACCTGAGATGGTATGTTTTGGCAGAAGTGTTAGGGCGGTACATGCTCACGATTGGCAATGCGGTTTGAGGGTCATGAGTCATGAGTTATGCGGAGGTGTTCTGGTAGCAGAATATTGTCCGGGACGTGATCCGGGGCGTTGGCCAGAGAATGCTATCGTGCATCAGCATACGGTATCGGGGCTCTTGCCGCGGCGTGCAAGCAGCGCCGATGAAGAGCACGGTACCGGCAAAGCAATTAGCTGTATTCTGCATTCATTGTGAGTGATGATTCGGTTGATTGCATTCCTGGCCAGATGATGGCATTGAGCTATTCAGAAAGGTCTGACATGATGATGTTATTGGAGTGGTGCTTGACACTCACGCAGTCGGTACATCAATTGATTCTGAGAACGTATGCTCGAGAGGCAAGATATGCTAATATCCATCGGGAGGGGTGGGTTTTGTATCCACAGGTGAATGTGGGGGGTAATGCATGCGAAGATAAAGTCAACGTGCGAGGATGCCTTCCCCAGTGTCCAATATCATCATGAGGGAGCTACAGCTTCCGGATTCGCCGCTGGAGCAGGTGGGGCCGGGTAAACGGCCCCGGTAAGTGGAAAGAAAAAAAAACACCAGTGTTTACCTTGACTGAAACCGTAAAACGTTTTCTTTACGGCTTTCTAACGAAAGCTGAATAACGCGGACATCGAACTAGTCAAGGCGCACGTAAGAAATGATTAACATAAATTTTTTCATGAAGTAGGTAGAGATACATTTACGATTCTGTCAGTGCAGGGGTGCAGAATTTATTTGTGTTGGTGTCCCTGTCCGTGTGTGTATATCAATTCAAGGAAATTTATAATAATAATATTTATTAATCCAAGAAGATCTGACAAAGATATGGGACACGTCACAAGTGAATTAATGTAAGGAACATAGAGGAAAAATATAAATATAAGTGTATATAATTAAAAATTAAAAAATATAAATATATATAATTTTCATATCACAGCAGTATCCATTAAATATTCGTTTACGGAGTAATAATTTTTTGACAATAAAAGCCGTTTCAGTTCACGTTTACATTGTAGCATTCCAATATTTTTAAGTCTTAGGGGAAGCTTATTATATAATCTAATTCCTTTATATTTAGGACTGTTTTCAGATATTGTAAGATTATGCTGTGGAAACTCCAGTAGACCCTAATACCTACATGTGCGTTTTTGTTTGCAACAATTTTTTTTTAAACTTTCATTGTGTTTTGACAGCAAGTACGGGGGATGACTTATTATGTAGGTGGTTTCAGTTTGTGAATCCTGATGCAATGACAGGTCAAAAAGCGATCGTAGGATGTCGCTATTTAAGAAATTCATTACTATTACATCGCGTTTGCAAACATCCTTGTACAAGTCGTTTTGGTTCGCACTGTTCGCAGTAGAACTCTCGAGCTGCACTTCTCCTGATGAAACCCCAAATAGGGCTGAAACAGCTGTACAGAAGATGCAATCAAAAACGATTTGCGACAAAATTTTTAAATTTTTTATGCTACGTACAAGTCTATAATCGGCATTTACAATAATCAGTTTTAGTGATTGGTGAGTAGAGATGAGACATCGATCGATAAACTTCGATCTTTGTTTAACAAAACAGTGACTGCTAAATAAAGTCGATGTTTGCAGACATCGATGTTGAAATTTCTCGACGGAAAAACGCGAAAGGATGATCGTAATTTTTACGCAAGCAAAAAAAAAAAATAATTTCCAGAGATGAACAAATGAACAAAGAAGAAAAACAAATGATTAATTCAAAACTATTGCGAGACAGTCTTCTTTCAAACAATAACGGCAACAAAATTAGTAAGTGACAGAAATATTTGAAGAAACAAATGAATAACGATCGTAAGAAAAATTCAAAAATAGACACAAATGTTCGAGGACAAATTTCAAACTTAAAAACAATAATCCCTAAACCAAGTAACCATCGCGATACATCCGAAGACAAAATTTTGAAAAATCTAACTAACTAATCTTTCTCTATTCGATAACAATTTATTTCAATTTTCTTTCTTATTATTTTTATTCTTATGACTCTAAAAACAGGCATGCACTTTAAATTTTGATGAGTTTACAACGCCGCTCCTGATTGCTGCAAGATGCATCAAAGTGCAATGTTAGGTAGTATTATTATTTCCCTTTCTTTTATATTTACAGTTAGTTGAAGAAAAATTTAACGAATTTGTGTTAAAATTAATTCGTTGTTAATCATTTTTTTTCAATTTAACTTCTTAGGGAATTCTGGGGGGAAATACTGTACGCCGCAAAACGAATTTTTGGACGAGTTGATTGGCAACACTGAACAGGTGTCAAATAACTGAATGCATTTGAACTGAGAATTGGTTCGATGTTGTATTTGAACATCGATGATAATAAATCGTTAACATCGATGTATATCGCCCATCCCTATTGGCAAGTACGTTATTGCGTTACAATTAAAAAAATCTTTTGATAAAGATTTAAAAAGTCCCAATTTTTTTGGACATGTCTCGACCCTGTTCCGATTTATGAAACTTTGAAGTTGGTAATCCTATCCGAAACATCCCAAGCCTGATTACGTCTGAACACGCATATCTTGAAATGTACCCCAGCCACGGCATGCGAATCTTAAAACGCACCTCAGCCATAGCATTACATCGTAGTAATGGCGTTATCTGTTACTATTTTCAGAGACGCGAAATGATGTCTGTAGGCAACCAGGTTATGGAACGTTGGCTTTCAATCTTAGATGTAATTATAGAACAATTTGGCAGTTTAGAGCTATACCTAAGAAAATATTAAATTTATTGTTCGAATACCGAGAGACTCTACATGAAAACGTGCATTGCAAAATGCACTCTGTAATGATATCGAAAATATTTAGAGAGGGGCTTTAAAAATTGGAGTGCGCCTGGGGCCTCTCAAGGGCTAAATCCGTCACAGCCTAAGTATTTTGTTGGGGATTTATTATTTGTCATAATTATTTTCTTTTGACCCACCGCTAATCTGAGTAAGCTGGCTTCAATAGTATTGACTTTTATTTTGTTTTTCTTAGATAGATACTAACGACCTCTTGTTCGAAATATTTTGACAGTCTTGACTGCGTAGATCAACTTCTTATTCTCGTTATTTTACAAAATTACGTTTTAAAAATTTGAGAAATAAAAGACGCTGAAATGAATCAACTCTGTACAGGGTGACTACACGAGAATTCCTATCCCCTTTAACTCCTTTATTTTTGATTTCAGGAAAAAATGTTTAATACAAAACTAATTCAAAGTTTCTCCGTGTGCTCACAGAAAAACAATTGATGGTCGGATAAACGAGATATAAACTAAACTTAAGTTTTTTTTTTAATGGAACATCCTGTATATTATTACGATTTTCGATTCTAAATTAAATTCTACTGAGACTACGTATATAATAAAACCAATAATGTAGAAGGTGTCTATAAAATAATTCCTATTTAATTTATTTTATTTTTGAATATTAGAAATAGAAAACTTGAATAATGATTCTTTTATACTAAGAGACGTGCATCAAAACATGTTAAAAAGATTTACACTTTGCGTAAAAGAAAAATTGAAGTTGCTTTGAATATGTTTGACGTTAAATTTTTAATCGTTTTTTAAAATTCAATTTATCCTAAATATTTTTCGTTTCTAGTTAAAAAGTTGATTATTAGAAAATGTATAAATCGATTTAATATGTTAATGGTAAAATTTTATTTAATGTTATTTTATTTAAAACCGAAAACTTCGTTTATTTTTTTTGGGTATCCGACGCTCAATTGTTTGTTGTGAGTATCTGTAGCAGTACTGAAATAAATTCTACAACTTTTTTTATCCTTTTTTCTTTCTAAAATAAAAAATTGAAAAATTAAACAGGAATTATTTTATACACATCTTCTATATGATTAGTTTTATTATACATATAGTCTCATTAGAATTTTATTTCGAATCGAAAAACGTAATAAAATACAAGGTGTTCCATTAAAAAAAAAACTTAAGTTTAGGTTATATCTCTTTTATCCGACCATGGATTGTTTTCCTGTGACCACACAGAGAAACTTTGGATTAGTGTCTTTAAGTTTTGTATTAAACATTTTTTTCTGTAATTAAAAATAAGACTTAAAGGGGTAGGAATTCTCGCGTAGACACCTTGTACATAGTTTTATAGGCTTTATAGGATTTGCCAATATACAGGGGTTGGTCGAAAAGGATTTGCACACACATTTTAAATAATATAAATTTCGTTTCGAAATTAAATGTAAATTGATATGTATTTATATGATTTTGAAGATAAAAGTTTGTATGCTTAAAGCTGCTATAATTGTCAATTGTTTATTATATTTGAATTTGCTGCAACCGCAATTAGGTAAATTTTGGGTAACTTTCGATAGATTTCGGGTGCAGTACCCCCCATATAAGTGGTAACTTCTTGTATATTTGGTTGTATTGAATACACACGTCGTTGTTGAAGTGAACCTACTGCCTCGGTAACAACAATAAACAAGCATCTCGTCGTCTGACTCTGCATTAACAATATTTATTTGCAAATTAACGGATTCCACGTCCCTCCAACATGCGACCACAGATCCTATTTGTCCTCGGACACCTTTACACCATTCTCTCGAGTGCTGCTTTCAAGATAACTGGCGTGCTTGTTCCTCCTGATCTTGCTTGCGCTGCGCGACGTTTGTTGTTTGTTTATCTGAAAACGCACCAGTTTTTTTTTTTTTTCTTTTTTGAAAATCGATGCCGATCAATTTTCACACGTTTTTGGATATGAGCTATAAGGGTAAGCGTTCTATTTTTGTTATATTTTATTTGTTTATTTTAATATTAATTATGTCACTTCTTTTTCGCGTACTTGCATTTTATTTTTTAAACCACCTACTCAGGCGAAAGGAAGAGGATACGAATAAATACAATTTTGTTTAATTAGTTTATTTATAATCGGGCGGCTTTTAAAATCAAATCCAATAAATAAATAAACACTCTCGTCGGGGTTTATTTTTGCTTTGCAAATTCCGCGATGATTAATATGACCGCGATTTTCTTCTCGACCAACCGCCGATGGTAATTTCTGATTTTATTCGAATTCGAATCAGATGACTCTATTTGGTGATCGCAATGAATTAAAAAGCTTGTATTTTAAGATTACTGACGAAATGACTAATCTAATCTAACTAATCTAATGTCACATTCCCCTGTATATTAGTGAATTCCCTCCTTCGGTTTTAATTGGAAAAGTAACTCTTAATTGTTGTAATGGCCATTGTTTTTGCGACGCTTTTTTTTTAAAACAGGTAATTGCTTCATCGGGTTCCTTGCGAACCGTGTAGGTGACCTTTTTCACCTTCAGGAAAAGTGTCTGGTTTAAAATGCAACTCACACACACACACCTGTAAATATGGCGTGAATTCCATGTGATAAATATTTATTAGAGTGGTTTTCAACGTGCCTAATTATCCTGGAAGAGCAGAAATTAATTACCGGATCAATTGCTGAGGAATTTGGAGCTAATTGATTTGGTCAAGTAGATCAATTGTCTTAATGGAAAGAAATTATGTTATAACTATAAGTTATGTGTTGTCAAAGCAATGTACCTACATTTTTTTTTTTTGGCTAAAATTTATTTTATTTTAATGTTCCAGTTTCCCGTTTTATTCTTTATTCTGAACGTTTGTAGAAATTTTTTTGTAAATGGGCGATCAATTTAACTGAAAATTCAGAGCATCAAAGAAAAAAACAGCTTGCTATTAGTTTTAAGCTTCTGAAAAACACTATACAGGGTTTTAGAAAAACACTGAACCGGGGTTCTCATCGTAGACTAGGTACCCATTAACATCCCATTTTAATACCTGGATAAATAAATAATAAAATAAACATATGTACAGAGGATGCTCAAGGGATCCACTGCAGTAAAAGACGTTTTGCAACAAAATTAAAAAAAATATATATATTTATATCTTAACTAAGTATTTTGTTATACTTTCTGGGATTTGTTATTGAAACGAATTGTGCAGTTTAATAAAATAAAAAATTGACTCATTGTTATTCATTAAGATTGGTGTAAATTCAAGAATCTTACTTCATTACGTTGATTATTATCTGATACTAAGTTAAGTTAGACAGGACCCCTAACCCCGTAGCTTGATTGCTAGGAGGCAGGACTCCTAACCTGAAGTTAAGAAACAGAAACAACAATATGTAAAGAAAAAAATTCAACAAAATTCAAAAATTTTTGACCTCGCTTCATTATCTTGATTATTTTGATCGCTGCCTTCCCTGATATTAAGTTCGTTATCTTGATTGCTGGCGCCTTATTCTCGAATTGAGGAAATAAACTCGCCAAAGAACGTGACGTCAAAATGACGTAATTCTCCTACGATTTGCACAGGTTTGTATAAGAGCCTACGTCATTTTGACGTCACGTTCTTTGGCGAGTTTATTCCCTTAATTCCAGAATAAGGCTCCTGGACGAGATGATCCCTGTTGTCATTGACGCGACGCCGACGCTGGAATGCACGGCTTTTATTAAATTACTTCAATTACTTGTGTAAGTTTTGATACAGACAAACATGTTGTTGAACTGAATAATCGATGCAAATTCAATTTGAGGTTAGAATAATGACGCAAAGTTCAAAATTGTCATATTTTTTTTAACAATCGACAAACATTGCAATTGTTTGACAACTGTCATCCATCAAACATCAATCCATGAAAATGCAAATGGAAGTTAGATTAAAATTCAAACTTGTCATATTTTTTTAACAATCAACAAATTTGAAAAGTGGCATTCGACGAATACTAATTTAAACTTAACTTATGACAGGCACTTATGCCCGATTTCGTCTGCTAAATTTATCTGCCAGGTATTATCCTTGGAAACCCGATTTCTTCACCTACGGATAAATTTATCTGCCAGGTAGTATCTTCCGAAACTATTATCGATACAATGGTTTCCAAGGATAATACCTGGCAGATAAATTTATCCGTAGGTGAAGAAATCGGGCCTTATTGGATTAATATACTTTGGCTTGAATTCCAAAGACCATAGAAATAGAAATATTTATTATCCGTAGACTCGTACAAGTATCGGATGCGTCAATTATAGATACAATGCAGAAGATGTATTAAGTGTTAATCGAAAAGTTCATCAAGTGACCTTTGAATTTTTACGTAACATTGCGAAGCAGATCTTGAATTAGATTCTCTAAAAGTCACGTTACATAGTTAAAACATTGTAATTGTTTGACAACTGTCATCCATCAAACGTCAATCCATGAAAGTTTAAATGGAGGTTAGAATAATGTCTCAGAATCCAAAATTTTCTTATCTTTTTCAACAATCAAGAAATTTGAAGAATGACGTTTGACGATTACTAATTTAAAAGTGACTTGCGACCCAACAGGCACTTACTGAATTAATATACTTTGGCTTAAATCCCAAAAATCATAGAGTAAATATATTAAGTGTTCAATTGAAAAGTTCATCAAGTGGTCTTTGATTTTGTCATAACATTGTCAAGCAGGTCTTGAATTCGATTTGTCACTTTATATCCGGTTATACTATGCAAAACATTGGAATTGTTTGATAACTGTCATCTGACAAACGTCAATCCATGAAAGTACAAATGGAGGTTAGAATAATGTAACAAAACCCAAAATTGTCATATTTTCTTTAAACAATCAACAAATTTGAAAAATGGCGTTCGATGAATATCAATTTAAACTTGCCTTGTGACAGGCATGTACTCGGATAATATACTTTGCCTTAAATCCCAAAAATCGTAGATGATATGCACATTAAGTGTTTAATTTAAAAGTACATCAAGTTGTCTTTGTTGTCTTTGAGTGTAAGCGGTGAAGCAGGCCTTAGATTTACTACTAAGAAGGAATTAGATTTTTGCAAAATGTTAGGTTATATGCCGTGCAATTGTTTGACAACTGTCATCCATCAAACGTCAAATTTGACGTTTAAGGACTCACGCCTCTTTCGCTCCATCTTCTTTCATTAAAAAAGCGAAGCCAACTTCATAAACTTTTCAATAGAGCACTTGTTAATTATAAAGAACGATTTAATTCATAGTGTATAGAATTAATTTGAATATCAAGACAAATAGTATATTATGTGGACCCTGTATGTTATGGGGGACCCTGTTTATTATAAGTGACTTCTTTCTTATTCTTCTGACAAAAACAATTTTAGAAGCATCCTTACGAAGATAAAAATAGGAACGTAGAGGCATATACTGTTCAAACCGAATCAAATAACTAAATTGTCAAAAATTATTTTGTTGTTTATAACTAGGCTACGGAATATTATGTTTTGCTGTGTGCCGCCTGTCCGCATTTAATAGAAAAAAATAATTTTCCGATCATTAATTATAACAGATGTATTTTTTTTTATTGATCGGTTTTGGATCAGGTTCGAGTCACATCCGTTTAGGTGTGGAAAGGGGTGGTTGGTATAAACATTATGTTTGTGCGCCACAATACATATGAGACTTCTTGCTATAGTATAAATGAATACCACAACTCCAAAAAGTCTAAGCACCAAAAACCAACAGGTACTTTTTCCAAACAAAACAGAACAAGCAGAGATTTATTTTAAAAAAATGTTAAAAAAAAGTTACTTTTTCCAAACAAAACAGAACAAAATTTATTTTAAAAAAATGTTTAAAAAAATTGTATATTCTTAAAAAATTGCCAAACACTTTCTGAAATCAAATGCAAACTAACTAAAGTGCGTTCAAAAGTCTCCCACGTTTGGAATTGGCCATGGACTTGAGATAGCAAGAAACACGATTTGTTTTTATTTACTATGGAATTCTTCATTGCATTTCTCTACTCAATAACTCCAAATTTCATTAACCGAAAGTAACTTGCAATTATGAAACATTTCCTAAAAGGAAGAGAATTTTATGTCAAACAGATGGTAAGATTGTTAATTAAAAATAGCCGGTCTTACAGTGGGTTTCACAAAAAAGTTGTTAATCAGCGATTAATTTAATTCTCTGATTAAGGGACGCCATCGGACGAAGTTAACAATAGATTTGAAACAACCAATTATATTCAGAATTCACCCAACCAATCAGAGGCTTTACTCACTCTGTTAAATTAATCAGCGATTAAATAATGTTTGTGAAACTGGGGGTTAGTAACCTAGTAATTTACATGGAGGAGAGAAATTGTTCAATGCTAGAATTAATTTAATGTTAAAACGACGAAAGCAGTGAAGTCAGCTGTAATTGTTTGGTTCGAATGGTTTACGACATAGCAATACTGTGTTTTATTCTTTCTAAGTCATGAGAAAATCATATCAACTTATCAACTTAGGTCAGCCAACTGTAAAATCTGACATTACCAACAAAATGACGTACTTCCGAACCCTGTCCGACTTGTTTAATGTCAATCACATCTAGGGACCCTATGTTTACCGATCCAACGCCAACTCCAAATGTGGGAGTTTTTGAATGTATGTTATAAACGTAGAAAAATATAAGAACCCTGAGGTCTTCAATTTTATTGATGAACAACAGATTATTGGCATGGAATTTGAAAGCTTCTGTAAAAACTGTTTTCCAATTTTGTATGTTGTTAACTCTTCATGCAAATGGATGTTGCAAACAAGATTAATTTAGCTGTGTAAATCAACAGTGACTTTCGATTTTGAAAATAGCACCATAACATGTTATTTTTGGTTTGAAGAAAAAAGATGATTAATTTTTCAGAAAACACGTTATGTAATTCAGGATTTTTTTTCCTTATTTTGCTCATAGCCAAGACACACTTATCATCGTCAGTCCATTTTGCTAGATTGAGTACCAACCTTTTTATTTAAATTAATTTTTTTGTTGGACAGGTGGAAGGGTACAATTTCCAAGCCAAATGCAATAAATAAATTAGAAATTTGCAAATATAACCGTAAACAACGATGTTTGTAACAAACGCCCCTCTTCACATAGGTTGACGATTCTTCGTTGAAACTAAATTGTCAAAAAATTTGATTTTAGTAAATACAGTGTCAGCTATTGGATTTCATCGTACAAAATGTGGTAATGCTGGAGATTCTCTTGATTTAATTTGTTGAGCTGTTTACTAAGACTACGCCTTTTTTGGAATCGTGTTGAAATTGAAAATGCCTTGGATACATCGGATTTACATATATCAAAATTTCAATTCAATTGGTTCAGCGCCATCTATTGAATTTTCAGCGTATCAGATGCACGAGTTGAATACCTTTTTGATTAATTTCTTTAACCTTTGACTAACAGCATTTAATTGAAGGAATTCTGCGTGCCATTCGACTTCCTAAAGTTAAAAGCATCACTGCAGACAAGGTTGATAGAGCTGGACTGTGTATTAGAAGGTTGCATTGATCCAGAGGGAAGGGTTTGGGTGCGTAACTCGTTACGTCACGTCACATGAAAAATTCCATTTTGAATATTTGTCAGGTTTTTGCGTTATGTGATGCAGTAAAACCATAGAATTGATTCCATTTTTTATGAATTACATTAATCTTTAGGAGACAGATTAAAACTCATTCTAATTACTTCATTATGACGGATAGAAGTTTCGTGTGACGTCACGAGTTACTTTTGCGGGGAAGAAATTTCAAACTGCATATTAAATGGGAACGAGGCAACTTGCTAGATGCAATATCAGTTTTACCAACCTTGCACTGCAGTAAGTGCAAGTGCCATCTATTCAGGTTTGCTGGAATTATTTACGCCGCGCCTCTCAATTTTTTTTAATTTATCAAATTTAAATCACTGCAAGTATTTTTCAGTTTTTAAAATCGAAACATTTTAATCTAATAAACTTCTTCTACTGATTGTGTGTTTTGTTGGAATTTTTCTTCTTTAAATTTAAAGCTTGTGATTGTAACAAGTGCCATCCATTGAGATTTGTTGGAATTTCGCTCTTGAAAATCAAAACTCAAAATTAAATAGTTTCCTTTTAATCTAATCACTATTTTCTTGCTTTTCGTAATCTCATTACACCTTCTCTTGTTTTTTGTTAAGCTCGTTTTCTTTTCATCTTTTGTTTTGTCTTCATGTAATCGTATTTCTTTTGTTTTCCGTTCATCTAATTTCCTCCTCTTTTTTTTCTCAACTAAACACTTTTTGTTAGACGAGAACCGGCTTTCTGCTCTCGTTTTCTGTTCGTTTACCTAATTTTGCGTTTTTTCTTTAGATTTAGATTTTTTTATAGTATCCCAGAGGATCGTCAACGTTTTTCTGTTTTTCGTTACTTTTATTCTTTATAATTCGATGTTGTTTCTTTCATATCACTCGCTGTTGGTTTTATCTTTGTTTTTCGTTGTACGGTTATTGCTCGTGATAATTGTAGAAAGGTCATGAAAAAGAGCTAAAAATATAATTTTTATGTAGATTGTCTTTTTTTTGAAAATAGTAAACAAGCTGTTTTGCGAAACGACAAGCTAAGGTAAATAAAAATTATATCTTTAGGTCGTTCTAAAGTGCTTTCTTTTTCATGTCTATCGCATGGTTTTTTTTGTTCATCTAATTTGTTGACACTTGTTATGTTGCTATTTTTTTCGAAGAGTTTTTTGCACATTTCGTCATTCGCTGTCAGATGAGTACCTTTTCTTGGTTTCTGTTCATATTTCGTTTGCATTTGTTTAATTTAGTTCCCTTTTGTTTATTTTCCTCAAAGTAGGTGCCTTGTTCTTTTGTTTTATGTCCTATTGTTGCAGAAACAAGTAATTCTGATTTTTGAAACATTCTACTAAACAATCGTTGAAATGTTTTTGTTGTTCTTTGCATTTCGATATTGTCCATCTAATTTTTTTTTTCAAAATCGATTTTTCTTTAGTTTAACTTTAATCCTTTGTTCTCTGTCAAAGGAGAATAGTCAAACTTCTCTTGTTTTCTGTTAATCTAATTCCGTATTTTGTTCGTATTTGTTTAATTTATTTCCCTTTTGTTTTTTTTACGTCGAAGTAAGTGCCTTGTCCTTTTGTTTTCTACACTTTTGTTGCAGAAACAAATCATTCTGATTTTTGAACATTTCACCAAGCAATCGCTGAAATGCTTTTCTTGTTCTTTACATTTCAATGTTGTCCCTCTAATTTTCTTTCTTTTTTTTAATCTATTTTTTTACTTCGTTTGTACTTCCTTTGTTCTCTGTTAAAAGAGAATCGTCAATCTTCTCTTGTTTCCTGTTCATTTAATTCTATATTTCTGAAATGCAGTTCTATTTTTTTTTTATTCAGAAGCAATACATTTTGCCAAAAAATCGTCGTTATGCTTCTGTTCATCATATTTAATTGTTCCTTTCATTTTTATTCTGTTTTTTTTCATCACTCAGTTGAGAACAATCTTCACTTGTTTTTGTTAATCAAATTTTGTATTTTCATGTGTTTAATATAGTTTCTCTTCGTCGACTACATTTTCCTATTATATCGCAATGCTCTTTTTTTTTGTTCACATTATTCTTCGTGCTTTATTGTTTGTATTTTATCCTTTTCTTTTATGTATGCCTGTCAAACTATTTTTAATAAAGTTTTAATTTCTTGATTTTCAAACAAGCGCCGCCGGAGGAGAATCGTCGATCTTTTTTTTACATTTATTCCGTCCTTCAAGATGTATTGTTTTTTATTTTTTATCGAGTTTTTTTTACTTCTTTAGCTTGCGTTTTTGAATTTCACTTTTGAAAATTAAAAGATTCTGACGTAAGAAGCGCCATCTAGAGAGTTTTCTTGGAATTAAGTTCATTATACATACATTTAATTTTTTTTTATTTTTGTTTAATGCACCGTTTAATAATTGTGACTGTTTAATAATTGGGCTGATTTCTCATTGGGGTTATATCTGCCTCCAAGTTTAAACTTATCCAGCGCCATCTGTTGAGTTTTGACAGTACTGCGTCGGTTTTTATTTACATACTTATTTTGTCATTAAAAATAATTGAAACTTTTCTCTGTGAAAGTGTTCGATTTCATCGATGACTCAGAAGTGTTATTTTTTCCGTCTTTCATTTTGATATCGTCGTAAAACAGTAACTCGTAATTGCTGTCGTAATGATGGTAACATTGAAGTGTTTTCCTTTCAGTAAAATTATTTTGCCTAGAAGAGCGAATAGATTTGAATAATGTGGGACTTAATGACGGAATCTAATTAGCATTTCATGCACACGTGACAAACCGGTGTTCGCAACAATTTTACGTCAGTCTCACAAATTGTGCACAACAATTATTAATCATTATTATTTGCATATCTGTTGCTAGGTCAAATCGTTTTTGCTCCTCCCCGTCTCTTTGCGCTCACTACTGTTTTGTAATCTTCCTATTTTTAAACTTCCGAGGTTGCTTCTTTCATTGACTTGTTGTTTTCTGTTCCATCGCCCAGATATTTTTTTTTGTTATAGTTCCGATTGAAAGGGTAAACGGATTAACATATATAAAAATGCGGGCGGAAACGGCGTAAGTATTTTCGGCACGAACAAACAAAGTATACGGCAGAATGTTTTATGTGAGCAAAACATTCAATTGCTGTTTAGATTACGTGCATCAATAAAACCGGAATGACTTTAAACATTTTGTTTGCACGGATGAATATCATTTTGTGAAATTCCATAGTAGCCAAAAACAGTTTAGCAATTTATGTAGATAATTAATTTTTTAATGAAAAGAATTCAAGCAGGCTGGGATTATTGTAAAGGGTTGGTACGTAACCAACTCATGAATTTGACAGTCGCCAACATTTGAGGTTAGATTTAGATTTGGCAAGTCTTTTGCACTGCCTTCTTTCATCCTTTCCTTGTTTTTTTTTTTTTTAATTTAGAAAACAAAAAAAATTAAATTAAACAATTGGTGTAAATTTCGCAGTTGTTATTCAAATTGGTAACAATCACGGCCCACCCCAATTTTAAATTCATTTATCTTGTTTGATGTTCACGAGTCGAATTTGGACGACCATAAACCCATTCATAGCTGCACTTTTACGACTTCGTAACTGTAAACATCTGCTTCTGTTTCCGTGATTAGAATAAGAATAGGATTTGTAACTTTGTACTTGTACCGAAAATAATTAACGTGTGATCACCGCTTACATAAGCAATTAATTTTAAATTTAAATGAAGCCTGAGTCTGGAGGCGACGGTGGCATTGAAGGCGATGAAGATGAGCAAAACAAATGTTTTCGTCGTAATTTGTATTATGCGTTTTTTTTTTTGTTATTTAGGGCCGTTTTCATAATCAGACTTTAAATTTAAAGTTACTTTAACCTAAAAAAAAATACATTTGTTTTCCTAAACTTAAAGTGACTTTAAATTAAAGCTTCCTTAAAGTCTGATTATGAAAATGGCCATTAGTAATTTTTAATTCTCTTTATCCGATTGATTGTTTCGTTGCTTGTCTTTCTGCGATATCTGGGATATTTCGAAACGATTGGACTATCACTAGCATACTTTTGTTTCGCGGAAATCAAATAAAAGTCATAATTTCTGGAAACTAATGTTTTCAAAACAATGGGGACTCCACTCTTCCATATTCCGTTTAAAAATGACACTTATGAACATTTTATAAAACTACTCCCCGTGAGATGTCGCGTCCGTTCAAATCTGGTGTATTTTAGTTACCCTCTGAAGCACAGCCCATCCTGTCGCGTCGGTCAGCAGCGGCAATTCCCATCGAATATTGCGAACGTGACTCTTTTGATTTCGTTACGGAAATTGCAAGTTACTGTGGAACCAAACGTGCTTTATTTTAACACGCTTGACAGTAAACAGAAAAGAATCTCGTGAAAAGTGATATCTTGTTTATCCAAAGCTTGCATAGCATTTAATCAAGTCTCGACATTAACAGTTTTATATTTCAATAACGAAACAATTAATAACTTCTTGCGTACAGGAAAAAAATAAGAAAACCAAACGAATTAAATCATTTAAAAAAAATTCGTATCAAACAAATCGTATTTTGATATTAACAATTTCTTAGTAGATAAGGATGTATATTGTTTTGTGTTATTATTCCTTTGTTACTACCGCTTTTTTATATATACGTTAATTTGGTTACATATCGCAACTTGTTGGTGAGTCGTGTTGAGTAGTCAATCAGCTATCCCGCAGCTAATCTCTGAAGGAGGTGGGTGTGGCTAAAAAATTAAGGGCGTTAGGGAGTAACCTAAGTTGATGCGCGCACTATGGAACCGACTCCCAAGGATCCACAGCATGCGTCTTTGAGACATTTAGAACAATAAGTAAACTAGCCTTGGGGGGCTTAGAATACCATCGTATTGTTCGTTATTCGTTGTTTTTATATTTCGATATTGATTGAATATTTCTTTTTTGTTTCTCGTTGTTTTCTTTTGTCGAATTTTCATAATTTCGATGACAATCGTTTCTACGAAAAATTTCTATGAAAATCCGATCTTTCGTTTTCTGTCCATCTCATTTTATATTTCCTTATCGTTTAGCTTAGTTTAATCCTTTTGTTTTCTTCTATTGAATTAGTGTTTCTTTTACACAGTCGCCTCTTGCAGTATTCTTTTCTGTTTAGTTATTCTTTTATTTTTTCCGTAAAACGTCACACGTCGCCTCTTACAGTATTCTTTTCTTTGTAGTAGTTTATTTTTTCCGTAAGACGTCGCTAGATGAGCTCGTCTTCTTTTACTTTTTTATTATTTATCTTACTTTCCCTGTTTCCGTATTTCACTTCTGTTTTGTGAGTGTGCGTCGAATTATTTCGTTTTTGTGTTGTTTTTGTTTTCGTCTATTTTCTTGATTTTTCATATTCTTTTGTTTTTCCTATTTCGGTTTTGTTCCGCTTTTCTTTTTTTTCTTTGTCGAATTATTCGTATTCGCATCAATCGTATTCACTTCATTGCTTTCTATTTCGATGTTGTCTCTGTCGGATAAGAACCATCGTCGATCTTCTCAAGTTTTAATTTTATTTAGTTTTTAATTCTTTTTTGTTTCTTTTTATTGAATTAATTCTTGTATTGCGTCGAGTTTTCTTTCGACTTTTATTATTCTTTTTGTTCTTTAATTTTTATTGTTTGCCTTTTTTCCGTATAGTTTGTATTTTCTCTGTGCCTCTGTGATCGTTTTTGTAACCATAATTTTGCTTTCTCCCAAAAGAAAAAAAAGTATTCGTTGTTATCCTTTTGTTTTTCGTTCTTTCGTTCGTTATATGATGAACAGAACTAAAGATGTAAGGTGTAAAGAAACGTAAGCGTTCAAGAAAAACTGAATGAAACACTCGTTCTGACATTTCCAGAACACTTTACAACACTCGCTCTAACATTTCTCAAGCCTCCCGTTTTACGTTCATTTTATTCCTTGTGTTTCGATGAAAAGAAACATTAATTAAAAATCGAGAAAGTAGGAAAACAAACGCTAACACTTTTTTCCTGAAATATTGTTCGGAATTATTCCGTTTTGTATACTTTTTTGTTTTTCATTTTCATTTAATTTACGTTTCTTATCTTTTGGATTCCAGCATTGTTTTACTGTTTTATTTATTTTCACCTTCTGTTTTTCGTTCGTCTTTTGTTTGATTATCTGGCTTTTGAAACACCCATGCGATTTTTTTTTGGATCTTTTGTCATTTAAACTTTTATTTTTTTGCTCCTTCAAATTATTTTTATTCCCTTGATTTTTTTTAAACTGACATTTTTATTGTCTTGATATTTGTTTTAACGACGACGTCTAATAATTTTCGATAAACGCACGTACAGGACGTTCCAAATAAGACGGCCCTATCGCCGCGACGTATAATTTTATAATTTATTAATTAACGGCGAAATGAATGACAAAATTGAAATTGAAATCGGAATTTCCCATTCATTTGTTCGTTTGAATTTGAACTAAAAATGGAATTCTTCTGTTAGAATTTAAGGAGGCCACAATATTCAATTATTTGTGGAACTTAATAAATAAAGAAGAATTATTTTTGATTATCGCTTGAGTATTCCTCGAAAGATAACGTAAATTAATCAACCATGACGCAACTCAGAAAGAAAGAGTCTTATGGCTGGTTTCACAAAGCTTTGTTAAAGCGTTTATTAACTAATCAACCGTTAAGTTTAATCAGTGTTAAAAATTTGATGCTGTTTCACAAAACAAAAAACTATTATGTTAATCTCTGATTAACTAATCGAAAAACTGCCACTTTCACACCGCTTTAAAGTAATCTGTCCCGCATGGCGTCAGGCCTGCAGTCAGGTAGTGTGAGGTTAGAAACTCAAAATAAATAAATACATCTTAAATTCTTCGCGTTAGTGCAGTTAATGATTATTAAAAATGAAAAAGGAAAAAAGAAAGGGAGGAAGGAAACTTTAGTGCAGTTGAATTACTTGAACGTATATGGCAAAGACACGTTTTCTGTTGTGGTACAGCTCAGCGGGATTACCACCAGGTGAAATAATTTTAACATGGGGTACAATCTGTGGTGCCAATGACATGCGAAAAGCGTAATGTTAACTTGCGGAGCTTCTTCTATTGGCAATTTAATTAACTGTTTGCTTTACCTTGCAATAAGATGAGTGACACGATGAATTATTCTACGCATCGATGGTTTCTGAAAGTATCAGGAATCAGCTGTTGAAATATTTCAGTGGATAATAACGTAAGTTTATCAACAACTGATTTGTACCATAAAATAAATTTATTGTTGCTTGTTGCAGGTTCTAGTGTGGGACCAAAGAGTTCCATAACTCCTTTCGAAAAGCGAAACGTTAAATTCATTATCATCCAAATCATTAAAAGGATTATTTCTGTCTCTTATAAAATGAATCCTACCTTAAGGAGGCATTTCTTTATCGTCAGAGAAGAAAGTGAGGTTGCAGACATTCTGAAATAATTTTGAAATGTTTGTTGTTGAAAATAATTTCCGAAATAGTGTCGTAAAAATTAATCAATAAACCAAGTGAGTAAAAAGTACAGAAATGTCATTATTTTTCATATTTAAGGTACGTTACATTTTTAAATAAAATTATAATTATTTTTTAGATATACATATGTGTGGAATTTTTATATCAAAAAAAACTTTATAAAAACTATGGAAAATTCACTCGTTACTTCTTAATCGCTGGAATTCTATCGATTAATCTAACGCCTGATTAGACAGAAGTAAACGAAGCGTTATCTCTTAATCGAGCTTTGTGAAACACTTAACGGAGCATTAAGACTATTTGACGACCGATTACAGAGCGAGCCGTTTAGTAGTCATCCTTAATTTAATCATCGTTAAATGCCGTTGTTTTCCTATTTAATAATTCGTTAAGAGTTAATCGGAACTTAAATATTTAACGAAGCTTTGTGAAACCGGCCATGAACCTTTTTGGAATGTAGAACAACCAGAATTAAGTAACCACTCTTCTTCATCAACCCTGTTGGGAACAAAAAAAAAGTAACCACCTAACGCAACTCAGAAAGGAAGTATCTGAACCCTTTTCGAATATAGAACCACAACCGCATTTAAGTAACCATTCTTCATCAATCCAGTTGGGAACCTCTGATGTAACTTTTCATGTAAATATTGGAAAATCACCAATGGTTGCACCAGTGTTTTAAGCAAAGTTTAAATTCAAGTTGTATTTAGAATATGACATTTTGGGTAAGTTCAACAAAATATCACACACATTCTAATTGACACTACTTAAATGTGTCAAGTAGGTCAGTCAGAATGTGATTGACGATATACTCACCAAACATAAATGTTGTAATCTAAACCTGACTTAAATTTAAGCTCTGCTTAAAATATTGGTGCAACTGGGCATAAGTGACCAACAAAGCACACAACTTGAACTGTCGTTCTCTTGATACATTCAGCGTAAAACAATGTCTTCTATTTCACTTGAGAAAACAAAGAAGATTCGCATTATTTCACCTTTCTGCGTTTCGTCTTGCTGCTAAAAATAAGACATTCCCACGTTTATCTCGCAAATGCCATCGCCAGTTCACGTCCAGCAAAGTAACTTTATTGTTCTTCCCGAAAGAAATTTGCTTATGAAATGCGAACCACAAAGGATTACGTCAGTAAAGCGAGCGCAGATGACTTCACTTAACTTAACCCAGAAAGCTGAGAATGCGTTCGCGGATTCTTGCGACGCCCACTCGTCAGCCATTCATAAAGAACCGTACAAATTACAATGTTCTAGCGGACGTGCCTCGAATGCAAATCGTCTGCCAATTTGTTTGAAAGTGAGTCACATTCGAGAATAACACGACGCCGACCGACGCCTGAAAAAGGCGGCGGATTTGTTTAATTGGGTTTGCAAAGCGTCGCGCCGCCATCGCCCGCCGATTTTTCAGAAGATTGCATCGCGCCACCGACCGTCACCATCCGGTGACCTTAACACACTTTGGTTTTTCGTGTTATTTTCGACGGTTTTCTTGTGAAACGTTTTTTTCCGTGACCACATTTTTTCGCTCATTCAAACTCATTCACGAGACGAGTTTTCGAAATGCAAACGAAACAAACTGAATCTTACTACTTTTTATTTCATTCGAAGATATACAAGGTTTCCCATAAAAAGGAAAACACGAAACAATGCTTGAGTATTTCAAATGTCAACATTTGTAAAAAAAAAAAATCTTCGTACAAAGTGATTGAGTGTTTGAGTTGGCAATATGATCAAGAGCATCTTCATATTCGACTACTTGCAACACTGCAACCGCATATGCTTTGCTGGCTTATTTGACAGGTGTTTGAAATAACATCAACAGCGACAAGATTATAGGTTAGTGTATTTATTAATAAATAACCTCAGAAAAACGACTTTTTTAATTTTGCGTAACACAGAAAATCAAGTGTCGGTGCATTTCCTACTTTACGCTTTCGTTGGCTTTGAATATTGTCTGTCAAACTTGTCAAAATGAAACATCCCTAAAAGTTAGATCAGGTTACTTTATACGACCAATAGGGTTTTTTCTCCTTATTTCTTTCTTCTTTTTTTGAGCAGAAAAACCAGTTATTTTCCAAATTTCCATGTTTTTGGTATTAATTTTTTTTAATAACTGTCAGACTTGACTACGCGAACTGCCGATTGAAGAGCATGAAGAGTTTATTTTTTCCCTTTCTTAACCTGAAGGTGAGCATAAATATCAGTTATCTTCTTAATTCTTACAGGTGCTTTTATTTATTGTTAACTGTCAAACTTGTCATAGTGACGTATCAATCAAGTTATTGAAAAACACTCCGCAAAAATAATATTTTTTTTAAAAACTGTCAAAGTTGTCTGCGTGAAATGCCGATTGGAAAACAATTAATTAGTGTTTGTTAATCATTCCGAAATGAGTTTAATTTTCTCTGTTCTTAACGTGAATATGACTATAGATATTATTTTTTTAATTCTTAGGCCCAGTTTTACAATGATGGTTTAACTTTGAGCCGAAGCTTAAATCCTTCACAACAATTGTTGAAATAATCGTTGCTAAGGGTTTAAGCCTCAGCTCAAAGTTGAGCCCCATTTGTAAAACTGGACCTTATAGGTACTTTTATTTATTTTTTGACACTGTCAAACTTGGCGGAGTGAAGTGCCGATGAAAAATCAATCAAGTTATTAAAGAGCACTCCGCAAAAACAGTTTAATTATCATTCTCTCTTTTTGCTTGCGGATGGACGTCAGTTGTTTTGTTAGTTACCACATTTTCCATATTTTTTTTATTAACTGTCAAACTTGTCTACATGAAATGCCAATAAAAAGGCATTCAGGTAATTTTTTTTTTTGAACGTCCCGATGAGAACAATTTAATTTATTTTTTCTTAGTGAGCATAAATATCGTTTGTTTTCTTAATTCTTACAGTTGCTTTTTATTTCTCTGTTAACTGTCAAACTGTGTCAATATGAACTGTCGATGAAATATCAATCAAGTTATTGAAAGGCAATCCGCAAAAACAGTTTAATTATCTTTCTTTCTTTTTTAATGCCGAAGAACATCAGTTGTTTTCTTAGTTACCATACTTTTCATCTATTTTTATTAAGAAAGCAATCTGGAGCATGCTGAAGAGAATTTAATTATTTCTTTTACTAGTGAGCATAAATATCGTTTGTATTTTTCATTCTTACAGGTACTTATTATTCATTTTGTCAAGTGTTAAACTTGTCAAAGTAAAATGTTATTGAAAAGCACCCCGCATGAAGAACTTAGTTCTCATTCTTTCTTTTTTAATGCTGAGGGGAGAACGAACGTCAGTTGTTTTCTTAGTTATCGTACCCGTTATATTTTCTTTGTTAACTGTCAAAATGATTCACCGACAATAGAACGACGACTAATGTGAAAAGCACTCCGTATAAAGATATTTTCTTCCTTTTTTTGAATCCATAGGTGATAACGAACATATCAGTTTCATTTTTGCTTACCCATACTCCTCATATATTTTATTTAGTAATTGTCAGACTTGTCAAAATGAAAAGCCCTCCTTTAGAAAGTAATTAAGTATTCTGAAGCTACATCCTGTAATGCGTTAAATTTCTTCTTTTTCGGACGTGAACATGCATATCAGTTGTGTTTTGAATTTTTGAATAGTTATTTTTTAACAACTGTCGGACTTGTAAAAGTGTCAACTAAAATCAACTAAAGCGCAAGTCTCTAAAAAGCATCGTTTACAAGAGTTTAATTTTCTTTCTTTTATTTTTAATCCGGAATCAATTTGTTTTCTAAATTAACGTAATTTTTTTTATTAACTGTCAAACTTAAAGAAGTAATCAATTTTCTGAAGCACGCCGTATGTATTCATTTCCTTTTCTAATCTGGATGTGAAGAACACATTTAGTTTTCTTTTTTCATCGTCTACGTTTCAATTTTTAATTACTTGTCAATCTTGTCAAAGTGAAATGTCGACTAAGGAGTATTAACAATTTGAATCGCACCCTGTATAGTCTCTTTCGTTTTTTTTAAGTCTGGAGCAGACCGTCAGTTGTTTTACGTTTAATGTTTTTTTAATTAATTAACTGTCTAATTAACTATTAAAACGTTCACAGAAAAGTACTAACTGTCAAATTTCTCAATGTAAAATGTCCACGGAAAACTCTACAATCAGTTATTTACCTTTGCATTTTTATTAACTGCCAAAGTAAAATGTAACTCTAAATGTCAGTTGTCTTCTTAATTATTTTAGCTTATATGTTTTGCAATTAACTGTCAGACTTGTTAAATGTGAAACGTCCACATGGAAAACTACGATCAGTTATTCCCCTTTTCATTTTTTATAACTGTCAAACTGAAATGTTAGTGTAAACATCAGTTGCCTTCTTAGTTACATTGCGTTTTATGTTTTGTAATTAACTGTCAAACTTTTCAATGTAAACTGTCCACCGAAAACTACAATCAGTTATTTACCTTTACATTTTTTTATTAACTATTAAAGTTAAATGTTAGCGTAAACATCAGTTGCTTTCTTAATTATTTTAGGTTGTATGTCAAACTTGTCAAATGTGAAACGTCTACACGGAAAACTGCGATTAATTATTTACCTTTTCATTTTTTATTAATTGTCAAAGTAAAATGTTTGCGTAAACATCAATTGTCTTTTTAATTATTTTACGTTCTACGTTTTGTAACTGAAGTAACTGTCAAACTTCTCAGTGCGAAACGTCCATATTAGAGCATAATCGGTTATTTATATTTACTTTTTTATTAACTGTCAAAGTGACATGTTAACGTAAACTTCAGTATCTTGGTTACTTAACGTTTTATGATTTCTAAGTGACTGTCAAAGTATAATGTTGATAAAAGAGCAATCAAGTTCCTAAAACGCACCCTATATAAAGAACTTAATCTTCTTTCTTCTTTTAAAATGGAGCGCACAGATATCAGTTGTTTTTTTACCTACCCCAATTGTATTTTTTATTTTTTATCAACTGTCAAACTTCTCGAAGTGAGAAACGTCTACAAAAGAACAAGTGTCTGAAACAACGTGCATAAAAAGAGGAAGCGAACGAGCAAGCAGACAAACGCAAAATAAAATGCTAAACGTGTTTGTTTACCTTTTAGTGACATTATGCGATTGGATTACTTCGTGAAAGATTGCACTGGCGCACCCGGTATAATTAAATATTAAAAAGTACTTCGTGTCCACAACGATTTTTAAAAAGAATTATCTTCGAAACCATTCTATCTTAAGCAATCAAAAATAATTTCGTCCAGAAAAACTGCGTTATACAACAGTCATTACTGCAATTTTTAACAACAATAATGTCGTGAGTTATTTACTTAGAATTCCCAGCGTGAATTAAGTTACGCGGTTGCAAAAAGGGGGAAAAAAAATAACGTAATTTGTATGCTTGCGCGTTTGCATTCCTCGTCTTGTATTTACGTAATATCAAATTTCTCGTGGGAGTTTACTCGCGCAAAAAGGCCCCGTGATTTATGCGGGGGGCATTGTGAACGCGAAACTCTAATGAATGGGCAAAGTAACGATGATAAATAACCCGGAGCTCTTTTGGAACTCGTCCTGTTTTGCTGAGCTGGATCATGGTCCATTTGTTTTGTACTGTATTAAACTAATGTGAAAGCAGAACGAACACAACAATGATTCGACGGATTTTTCTTCTTCTTCTGTGCACAAAACACGGGCGAGGAGCCAAAGAGAGTTGTTGAAAAATTTGGAATTTACAGGCGCATTAATAAATTCGTTGGCGCTGATTTTGTGTGTGGTGTGAGAAACGTTCACTTTAACTTGTGTATTATTGCAAAAAAAGAAATCGAATTTGAGGAGTTTACTAAGTTTTATTTTAACGTGTGTCTCACTTCATTGTGAATTTCCTTTAATTTTTCGTAGAGTCTGCTACCATCTAAAAACAATTATTAGGTTACCTACTCATCACTTACCGAAATATGGCGGCAAGTTAGCGCTGAGAGTCAAACAGCTGTCCCGAGCCTAGTACTTTAATGGAGAAGGGTGGGTTTAAGGGCGCAAGGAATGACCTCAGGTGATTTACTGCGCACTATAAAACCGATTACACCCAAGAGTTTACAGCGTGTGCCAATATTCGAAAACTTTTAGGAAGAAGTTTTACACTGGAGCATTCAAAATGGCTTATCCACCTAAAATATACTTAAAAAGTGTATATTTAGACACACAAGTATATTAAATATGTAACAGCCTCCAGTAGCCTAACTGGCTTAAAATAATATAGCGTACACTTCTGGAATGAAATATTAATATTGTTACGAATTCTCGACGATTCCAGACTGCAGGTGACATGCCTTCTGGGGAACGCGTAACACTCGCTTGCCAACTGCCAATCCGCGACGTTAGTCGGTTGACTAATGGATGGCGCCACCCATCTGAAAAATTCATTATCGTCCGGCTGTAACAATAGGTACATTCAGCTTAAATGGTAACCGAGATTCAATCAGGTCCAATACTGACCTACAAAAGATATGAAGCGATAATCCACTTTACGTAAATCAAACAAAACTTAAATTGCACACGAAAATGTTAACCTCATGTACAAGCATGTGACGGAATAATTACGTCATAATATAGCATACGCTATATAAGAAATGATTGAGTACCTTACGATTTCGGAGTCCAAATGGGTCAGTTATCATCCAGCTGTCAATTACAACAAACGTCTGAGACACCGCCGCCACTCATGAAAACCTCGAACTTCAGTTACGTCGCTTATACAGTTGTGCGCACTTTAAGTGCTTTTGCCTTTCAATGCAGAAATGGTTAATTCGCTTTGAAGAATTTGCTTAAAACAAGCCGGCTGACAGTTAAAGCTCAACGGATTCCAGAAACACTCTATTTTTTAGAATTTTGCGTCACAATCATGCACAAACTCTTGGGAGATCACACACACACATGTGTTCATCTTGATGTGTCGAAACGATAAATGACGCCGTACCTTGAAACTTGACGATGCCGGAAGCGAATATCGACCAGACAAAATGGCGGCCAATCAGAACACAGAACGTAGATGGCGTGACCATCTAAAACCCATGAAAGCCTTGGTATCAAATGATGTTAGTACAGGCAACGCAATGTTACCATCTTACTACAGCAAACTACACAAGAGACAGTTGAGTACGTCACGATTTCGGAGTCCGAATGGGTCAGTTGTTATCCAGCTGTCAGTTACAAACAAACATCAGGGACAACGCCGCCACTCATGAAAACGTCGAACTTCAGTTACGTCGCTTGTAGTATCAGGCACTGAAAGCCTTCGAGAGGACACGTCGCGCGCCATTTACTAAGCTTCGACCGTGTAAATGAACGGGTAAATGAAACTCCACTGTGTATTCAAATCGTATCCACCTTCCGTAAGAAGGACAGTCACAAAAGAAGCGTGAAAAAAAAGTGGACTCCTCTGGCAAAACAAAGAAATCAATTATAAGCAAGGCTCACGCTACATCGTCATCTAATTACCTCTGCCTTTCAGTGCAGAAACTGTTAATTCGCTCAGAAGAATTTGCTTAAAACAAGCCGGCCGACAGTTAAAGCTCAACGGATTCCAGAAACACTCTATTTTTAGAACTTTGCGTCACAATCATGCACACATTCTCTAGAGACCACACACACGTGTCTTCACCTTGATGTGTCAACTTGAGAATGCCGAAAGCGAATATCGACTAGACAAAATGGCGGCCAATCAGAACACAGAACGTAGATGGCGTGACCATCTAAAACCATTGACAGCGTTAATATGAAATGACGTTAGTGCAGGGGACGCAATGATACCACCTTACTACAGCAAACTATACAAGAAACAATTGAGTACGTTCCGGAGTCCGAATGGGTCATTTGTTATCCAGCTGTCAGTTACAAGCAAACGTCAGGGACAACGCCGCCACTCATGAAAACGTCTAACTTCAGTTACGTCGCTTGTACCATCACACACTGATGACCTTCGGGAGGACACAGAACGTAGTTAGCGTAACCATCTAAAATCAATGAAAGCCTTGATATCAAACGACGTCAGTACAGGGGACGCAATGTTACCACCTTACTACAACAAACATATACATATAACAACACTTTTCAAAACTTGACCGAAACGTGAAGAACTTTGTACTTTGTTGTTATCTGATATAATTTCTTCTCTCTTTTTGTTACTACATGAACCAAAGCAAAGACTAGGAACACGAAGTCGCTGATATACGATATGTTGCACCTTGTCGAGAAAAAACAATGTTTAAAAAATCGGCAAGAACGCATTCGGAAAACCAGAAGAAGAAAAATCGCAAGGGTTAGTTTTAGGGTCCTTGTTTCTTTTTTCTTCTGTGAACAAATAACCCTCTTAAATCGTAATTTTATGCAACAAAATCTATTAAAATAAGGGGGCTTTCACTTTTTAAAGTGCGAAGCAATCTCGGAAAATAAAATAACTAGACTTTTTGTGCCGTCGCCATCTACGAACACTTCCTTCAACAAGTTTTTCGCGTAATTTTTTCAAACAAGCTTGAATTTTAACATTGTGAAACGATTTTAAGAAATATTGTTGTTGCATTACCATGCAAAAAAAATGCAAAGCAGATTCGTTCCCTTCAAACAAAAGAAAAACAATTCTATATTGGTTAACAAAAGAAAAAGAAAAAAACTCTGGACACCCATCTCTCATCATCAGTTCATCATTTAAAATATAGAAATTAAAAGCGAAGCTATTGACCTTGAGTGTCGAAAGTGCGAAACAACCTCAGAAAATAAAAGGTTTGGGGAAGGATTTTTTGTGACGCCATCTATGAACATTACTTTTAACTGACACGTTTTAAGTGCGTGATTTTTCAAACAAGCCCACCCTCGAACGTCAACTATAAAAGTGTGGAACAATATTGGAAAATAAAACGAGAGCAAATAAGCTTTTTTTTGTGGCGCCATCTGTGAACATTTCCTTCAACTAAATTTTTTAAGCGCCTTTAATTTTTTTTGGAACGAACTAAGGTTCCATTTTAAAAGCGAGTGAAACAATTTTGGAAAATAAAATAAATAAATTACGGGCAAGTGAACTTTATTTTTTTTGTAGCACATTTCCTTCAGGTAAGTCCATTTTATAAACGCGTAATTTCTTGAGACGAATTAATAATTTTTTTTGTAGGTGTTTACTGTTCTTTTATTTCTTGTTTTTGTTTGTATTTTTCTGAACCTTTTCTTGTCGTATTTTGTCGTTGTTTCGTTTTCCTTCATTTCCATCAAATGTGTTAAAAAACAAGATAGTGTTTTATTTTTATTTGCACCTTCACTTTTAATTAGATACAGTAGTTCTGATTTCGTTTTAATTTCTACAACTATCGATGAAGAAGGGTACAGTGCGCATACATATGTATAACTTCGTGTATTTTTTTTTTGAATTAAAACAGTCTGCTTCGTAATACCGGGTGTGACAGAAAATAAATAATTTGATTTGCAATAAATATACACTTGAACGCCTTCCAAACTTAATATTGCAGTTAGACAGACATATTTATTTACATTAGCGTGAACTTCAACAAACAATACTACAATTTGTTTGCGCTTCAAAGCTAACAGAAAATAATAACAATTTTATTTATACGATGACATTTTCAATGATTTGCTAATAGATATGTAAAACATGGTCTGACATTGAGTCATTTTTAAATTTCCTTTTTCACTTTTCATTTTTGCATTTTTTCATGTTTGTCTTCAATAAGTAAATATTTCACTGACTTCCACTAACGCCTTTTGGTAGTAATTTTATTATGGACTCAGCATACTGCTCGAGTGACTACCGTTTAGTTGCAGGGCAGTAAAACTAACTTTTGTTTACACTGAAATAAATTTTAATTTGTTTGAATAAAACTGGCAACTCTCGTGCGGATACACGTTCGATGTTTTTAGAAACGTTGCAATCAAATAAATGTACGATTAGTTTAATTGAAATTAATTTGTAATTTAATTAAGCTGAATTTGCCGAGCGAGAAATTTTATTACAATGTATGCAGTAACTAAGTGAAATTGAGGGAAAGAACGCAATTAATTAGAAATTCGGCTTTATCACAAAAGCAAAACAGTAAATATTGATTATTCAGGCCAGTGTGTTAGCACTAACTTGCTACCACCTGAATGAATTTACTTTACCTCTTGAGTAATTAACGAGAAAACGGTAGCAAATTAGCGCTGAAGGAGATAATCAGCTGCCCCGAGCTAGTTCTCAGAAGGAAGGGGTTAGGCCAAAGGTCAAGGGCGCCAGGAGGCTGATTTCTACGACACTGCGATTCCATCATCCTTCAAGCATCGCAGTGTGCGTAAAAACTTGACAAAATTCCCAGAAGAATAATCCACCTTTGCATCCAAAATTATAATTCGTCCCAACAAAACTTAAAAAAACGTATATTAAAACAAAAGATAAACGATAGGACAGTATAAAAGACGACGGCACAACAGGCCTTACTCTACCAAATCACACGTACGTAGGCGACGTTGAAAATATGTGACTTAAACTCTTCAATAAACTTCAGTAATAGTGAATATTAATCTTCACAAAATGAGAATCGATACTTTGTCAGACTTATAATTATAATGCAGCTTAATTTATTCGAGATAACATCAAACTAAATGCACACACAAGTGCCTGTGTATCTGCGTTATATACATACATGCATTAAATATAAAACATAATTAAAATAATATGTTACGTTAAGGTCACAGCGGTTGCTCGCATGTAGATATCACACGTTACTCAGCTGTCACGTAGTGTCGCAACCTCACCTCGGCACGTCGAGTTTCGTGTGTGTCGAAGGTTGCCAACTGCCGGACGATGCCCTCGCGTATTCGACCTTTGTTGCACTTGATTCACTTTTGGGATACGATAAACGATGAAGCAATATCGGCGACATATATATAACAAAGCCAGAAGAAAAACCCAAAACGGTAAAGCGAAAATGAAAAGCGGATTCCTCTGTTGAAATAAAGAAATCGTTTAAAACATGGGCAGCCAAAATGAAATCTCAAATTATCTTTCAATTTATCGGGAAAAGAACGGGTCATCCGCTTGGTAAAATTTGTTTAAAGCAACTCAGCCGGTTCACAAGGCACAAAGAATTCCAGTAAACACTGTAGTAGTTAATTAGAATTAGAAATTAAAAATTAGCAACGATTCCTGGTACACGTGAACACGTCTGCACCGTGTAACGACGAAATGCAAAATAAAGCGTGCAACAATCGCCGGAAAGACTTATGGAAGAGTGAAGATGGCTAGCCAATTAGAATTCACAAATGTGTCGTATGACCTTTAGAATCCAAGAGGCTATGATATAAAAGTGCCCAAACGGAAGCAGCAATGTGACCAACTGACAACCACTGTGACCTACCACACATGGATGTTAAAAAAGAACAAAGGAATTAAATTGTAACAAGAGTTTACACTAAAAATAAACGAATTCTGAAGCGGGATGTAGGAAATTGATCACGTGATCTCTAGAACTTATTAAAAGCTGTGATATCAAAACGTCCAAACCGAAGCAGCAATGTGACCAACTGAAAACCAATGTGTCCCACCACACATGAATGTTAAAAAAGAACAAAGGAATTAAACTGTAACAAGAGTTTACACTAAAAATAAACGAATTCTGAAGCGGGATGTAGGAAAAATATGCATACAAATATGCACTAAAATCATCAAAAATATGGATTTAAATAAGCACTAAAAATTAACTTTTATAGAATAAATAGTAGGAATATTTTTTTATATTATTATTATTATAACACATATTTATTTTTCTGTTAAAAAACACATTTTTTTTAAATTCTAAATTATTTAGTCAAGTATTATAAAAATAAATTGTACTTACATTTAACTACAACGTGGTGTAGCATATCTTCTGATGTCACTCGTAGCGGAGATAAGTTACGTGCTGCAGAAATATAAATTTAAATTGTTCGCGCCATTTAAAAATCGACTCGTGGAAGAATGCGCAGTGGTTAGACTGAAGACTCGAACATCAAAGGTGTCGACACCCTGTGAAAAAAAGACTCTGTAGACCGTGCCTATACCCTGGTAATCCTCTTATTATTTCCAAGTATTCTGATTTTAGAACACTGCTTGTCCGGATTGTCTGTTATAATGTATCGGTTTGCACTTGGCAACAAGAAATTATGGCAAATTTTCAATTAAAACAAAAATGCAGCAAATTATGTTAAGTTGCCCTAAAGAAAATAAATATAAAATGTGCATTTATTTATAAAAATGTTCAAAGTTTGCATTTTTATATGCAAATATGCAAATGCATAATTATCTTAAGCCTAAGCATGACTATATTTCGGACGTTTCGGGTCTTGCCATGGCTACAATGATTGCGTACTCATATTAGTTTTGCTCTTCATTTTTTTTGTAACATGTAACCATGACAACGTTCGTACAGGTCCGTAGTGACATGAAAATGCAGATGAACAATTTAGTTTATCAATAAAATAAAGCAGTGCATTTGGTACTTACTGTGTTCTTGGTTCCTAGATTGTTTCGTCGGTTTTTAAATAATCTTATTTGTAATTTTTCGCTGTCAATTTCTACAGCTTTTTAGGCATGTATACAGCTTTTTTTTGATTGAGGACTTGGCAACCCTACTTAGGGCCAGTTGCACCAAACACTTAAGCTGAGCTTAAAATATGAATTACATTAATGCCATGTAACCTTAAATCTCACATTACAATCAATACTTAAATGCTGTCATACAGTTTTTTTTTTCGATCAAACACTTGAGGGCTTGGCAATTCTTTTCGAGGAAGATTTTTTTTGTTTTAGTTGTGTCAAGCTTTTACTCCCATTGCTTTTTCTTTTCTTTTTTTTTCATTCTTTTACTTATCCTGGGTCCTAGCTGCTTTCGTTATTTTAATCATCAATCTTTTACTCCCACTGCTTTTTCTTTTTTTTTTGTTTTACTTATTTTTCCAGAGCGTCCCTCCGTCATTTCCTCGTCTTCTAAGAAGTGGCATCGAGAGGGGGAGGGGGACATTCCTTCTCATTATGTGCCCTGTCCAATGTAACAGTTGTCTTGCTTTGAAGTATCTTACATATTTTCCGCCCTGGCTCTTCCACTGTTTCTTTATTTCTCTTCAGTCTTACTTCTCCATCTCCTGTTGTGCTTTTGATCAAATTATTGTTCTCATTATTTTTCTTTCTAATCTATTATTTTTCAATCTTCTTCCTCTCTTTTATTCTTTGTTATGGTTTCCAACACCTAGGTAATGGCAGGTCTAAATTCTTATTTTGGTCTTTTTCGTCTTTCTAATAATGCTCTGTTTCTTCCATAAGTTTGATTCTTTCCTTCACCGAGTTCTGTTGTCACCCCTGGGTAATTAAAGGATGTGACTTCATCAAAATTGTGATGACTTGATGGTTTTAAATGGTTCCGTCCTGTGCACCTCTCGTTTTCTTTCTTACCTTCGTGTACTTTTTTTTTCATTTATTTACAAACCATATTTCATAGTTTCCCTGTCCAGACGTTCTCTATCTGACTTTTTTTACCTTTTCCGATTAACCCATCATAACGCTTCTTTTTTTTTGACATTTCCATGTTGCCAAAATGCATGTTTTGGTTTGTAGATGATACTATAATCCAAACGGAAATGACTGCTATGTGTGAAGTTGCGGCTTAGTTTACTTTATGATAAGCATAAACTACGTTACGTTACTTTATGAAAAGTATAAACGGTGTACGTTACTGTGCGTACACTTTATCCACAGATAAAGTTTTGAGAAACGGTTTTTAAAAGTTATCTTGTGTTTATCTTTTCAGAAACCGGGCCTTAATTAGACGTATTCTGTTGTATAAGTTAATTGAGCTGCAACTTTACACATATCAGCCATTTTTGCTCGCATCATATCATTATGAGTTATGGCCACAGTAAAGAATTAATAGGCAACAGCGCGGGCGTTTGGAACGTGCACGCAACTACGAGAAATTCTTTAATGTTGTCTCTAGGGATGCATATTTTAAACAAAGTATCGATACTTTGTATCAAATGATGCTTTTTTTAATAGTATCAATACTTGGCAGAAAAGTATCGATATTCTGAAATATCGTACCGTTGTGCTGTAATAGTATCAATTAAATTACATACATTATTAATTTAAGAAGGAAAAATATACTAAAGTCATTAAATAATGCTGTATGGCAATGACGAATGAAAGCTACAGGCGCGGCACAAATTAATAAAACCAAACTTGGCTACGCCCGTAACTACCAAGGGCTTGGACGAATCAAAACCAACATGAACTAAACAAAATCCAACCGTGTATAAGATGATATCAGTAGTAACCAATGGCGTCTAATGTCAGGTGTGAACGTAATTTATATTTCCGTCGAAATGACAAGTGGATAGAAAAACGTAAATCGGATGGACCAAATGACACAAAAAACTTAAGACGTTGCAGAGTTTTACGATCTGTCTCGACGGTTAGAATAAACATTCGATTTAATTCCCACGAAATATGGTGAAATGTAGCTGCGGACGCTTGCGAAAGATTGTGCAATCAAGGCAATCATAATGACGAAACTGCAAAATCGTATGATTTATTGCCGCTCGGCCTTTTGAGATACACAAAAATCATTCTGCGACTTGCACCACAAAATTAGATGGAGGCGTGGGACGTAATTTTGTGTTATAAAAATACTATCATTCCGGGACGAAAATGATGATAAATAAATAGTGTAAGCAAGCGAAAAACTACGCCGGCGCCGCTCGATAACTATGTTTCTTTTCGGGAAAAACTTATGCGATTTAAAACTTGAAATATACAGGATGACTTCTGAAAGCGGTTTTCCAAACCGTAACAAGTTGAGTAATTGAAGCGAGAAGACGAGATTATTATTTTTTTTATAGTAGGTTTGAGCTAGTGTCATTAACAGGGAAAATAATTCAGGCCACTCAGTGTTGGATGCTTTGGACGCTGAATGTACTATTTGCCGCCTTTTCGTGACTCCTATACATCAAATTATTACCGAGTGGAAGGGGAAGGAGTGCAATGTGATCATTCGCATGTAGCAGAAATTATTGTGGACAAGGCTGATATAGACCGAGTACTAAATTTTCGTACCGTTCGCGAAACAAATGGCCCGAATTCTTTTCCCTGGTCATTAATTTGGCGATTGCGATACTTTCCGATTCCCAAATGAAAGTATAGGTACATTAAAAGTATCAAAACGAAGGTATCGATGTTTCAATGCCATTCGATATCCCAAAAATTTTGATACTTAGTATGGAAGCATCGCATGCATCCCTAGTTATCTCTTACTGAAGGATTAAACACCGTTCTCTCTCGCGCATTGATATTTGAACCCCTCTTTCAGCTGTCGCTCTCGCAATCGATCTCGCGCTTTCATGCACATATCGACACACGGCCGATTGCTCTTGTGGCGTCACCTAATATATCGTTCACCGTGGTTATGGCTTGGTAACATAAACAATTGAAAGGCAACGTTGTGCGCTCCTTGTAGTCAATTAAAAGTGAAACGGTCTATACCTATTTGATGTTTAATTAAAGTAAACTTGCACAACGAAACTTTTTGTGCAGAATTTACTTAATTACCCCCCGATTAAGCAAGCGATAACAAACAATTCAACCGACAATAAATTGCTAATGGTTTGCCTATTTAAAGCTCGAGGGTCGAACACTTTCCGTAACAGGCTTTTCCAGTAAGCACCGATAATTATTATTACTAAACGAACGTGCGTTGCGCAAGTAAATAAACAATAAAGGACCACGTGAGGAAGAAGGAATCCTTTTACGTACATGTATGTACCGGGAAAGATGAACCTTGACATTACAGTAAGCGGCGCTCTCGAATTTAAGTTGTTGTCAATAATTACCAGAGCTAGTGACATTCCAGACGAGCAGTACGTGAATTTTGTAAAATCTATAGCGTTAAACTCTAATGGAATATTCTTATTTGCTTAAACTGTACAAATCCCTATTTGTATTTGCTTGCTTCAATTTTTTAATTAGTATGGGTGCAATTAACACTGATGAACTCAGTATAGAATTTATTAAATGCGTTAACCTATTCAATATTTCCCCACGCGACGCTCATCAAATCTGTTTTGAAGTCGATTTCATTTTTGTATTTGTATCGCTGCAAAAAAGAAAAAAAAAACGTTTGCTCGGTATTAAATCTCGCAAATTTCCTTTGATCAGAGACCGCAGTCTCACTCATTTTGTTTATCGCCGTTCACGTGTTCATAAAATGGGCAAAGTCAATGTAATTTGTTTGATTTAACGTGTGCACTCAAATTCCTTCTCAATCTGTGCCCTGTCTAATGTAACAATTGTCCTGCTTTGAGTATCTTACATATTTTTGCCCCTAGCTCTTCCACTATTTCTTTATTTTTCTTCAGTCTTAGTTCTCCGTCTCCTGTTGTGCTTTTGATCAAATTATTGTTCTCATTATTTTTCTTTCTAATCTATTATTTTTAAATCTTCTTCCTTTCTTTTATTCTTTGTTATGGTTTCCATCACCTAGGTAATGACAGGTCTAAATTCTTATTTTGGTCTTTTTCGTCTTTCTAATAATGCTCTGTTTCTTCCATAAGTTTGATTCTTTCCTTCACCGAGTTCTATTGTCACCCCTGGGTAATTAAAGGATGTGACTTCATCAAAATTGTGATGACTTGATGGTTTTAAATGGTTCCGTGCTGTCCACCTCTTGTTTTCGTTCTTACCTTCTTGTACTTTTTTTTCATTTATTTACAAACTATTTCTTTGCTTCCCTGTCCAGACGTTCTCTATCTGTCCTTTTTTAACTTTTCCGATTCACCCATCATAACGCTTCTTTTTTTTGACATTTCCAGGTTGCCAAAAATGCATGTTTTGCTTTGTAGATGATACTATAGTCCAAACAAAAATGACTGCTATGTGTGATGTTGCTGCTTTGTTTACTTTATGATAAGTATACAGTATTTACGTTACTTTATGAACAGTATAAACGGTTTACGTTACTGTGCGTACACTTTATCCACAGATAAAGTTTTGAGAAACGGTTTTTAAAAGTTATCTTGTGTTTATCTCCACGTAAAGTTATGTATCTTTTCAGAAACCGGGCCTTAGTTAGACGTGTTCTGTTGCATAAGTTAATTGAGCTGCAACTTTACACATATCAGTCATTTTTGCTCGCATCATATCATTATCAGTTACGACCACAGTAAAGGATTAATAGGTAACAGCGCGGACGTTTGGAACGTGCACGCAACTACGAGAAATTCTTTAATGTTATCTCTAGGGATGCATATTTTACACAAAGTATCGATACTCATCAAATCTGTTTTGAAGTCGATTTCATTTTTGTATTTGTATCGCTGCAAAAAAGAAAAAAAAACGTTTGCTCGGTATTAAATCTCTCAAATTTCCTTTGATTAGAGACCGCAGTCTCACTCATTTTGTTTATCGCCGTTCACGTGTTCATAAAATGGGCAAAGTCAATGTAATTTGTTCGATTTAACGTGTGCACTCAATTGCCGCATCTTTGCAAAAAGTCATACGCTCTCTTTGCATGTCCGGAGTTTCCCGGACTGTAATTATTACTTTTTCACACAGTACAATCCTGTGTAGCGGAGTTGCTGCGGGGGCAAAATAATTAATCTGATCCTTACTCTTAATAACAACCTAACGCGTAGCCACAATAAAATTCAAATTGCGAAATTGTTTTCGTGTTCTCCTGCGTCGGCCTTGACCGAAAATTCTCTCACCTTGGTGGTAACTCCGTGCCCATGCCTTTGATTTAAAGTTCCTATTTGTTTATTTATAGCCTAAGACAACGCGCCGGCACCGCTTGCATAAATGATTGCGTGATTGTGCATTTGTCTTATGTACGTTTTTTTTCTCTCTCTCTCTCTCTCTCTTTTCTTATGCGAGAAGTGTTATTATAGGTTCTATTAATAATATGTCAGGGAGAGATTGTTGCTCGCGCTTTCCGATAATGCCAACCTTTAAACCGCAATAATTAATAATTGTTTTATGACGATGACGTCGAAAATCATTCTCACAAATGCGCTACCGTTCATAAAACGGTTCGTTTTTAGAAGTACAAACTCATAAATGTTGAAAATTTATGATGAAGTGGTCGTTTATTGATTGCATGGTAGGTTTGGTTTCGTTTCCGGAAACGGGTGCAACTGGTTGGATTTAATTGCAAAGACTTGACGTTTCTTGTTATCGCTTGTCATTTATTAAAGACAAAGGAACTCTTCAATTCGTGTATGTATACAAACATGTCTGCGCGTGGGGAGAGTCTTGAATACACATAAATACTGTTTCCTCAACAAAAATCCGAAATATTTTAAACAAAAACATAAAAACGAATGTGTTCTTCGTTGTTATGCTGTTGCGTCATTTACGATTTGCTTTTTTTTAAGGAAAAACCTCTTCGGCGATAATTTCCATGCGCCGCCGACTGACACCCAAGCAAGTGACAGGCACCACATACATACGTTTGCATAAATTAAATGGGCGACTGTATACGTATTCAACGGTATCGGATGTCCCACGTAAATTCCCCAATCTTTTAACATATGTACGCCGATTCTCTCAACCTGTGCGATCATGTACAGGGTGACTACGCGAGAATTCCCACCCCATTAACTTCTTTATTTTTGAATTTAGAAAGAAGCGTTTATCATAAAACTTATTATGTACAGACTGATTCAAAGTTTTTGCTGATGTTTACAGAAAAACAAATGAACACCGCATAACTGAGGTATAAACTGAAATTTTAATTTTTTAAATGAAACACTTGGTATTTTTGTGCATATTTGAAATCTTGAATAATAATCGCCTTAATTTTTTAAACAAATTTATTTTTTTTAAAACTTAAGCAAAGGTTCCCAACGTAGTCGATATCGACCCCTTCGAGGTCGATGGAGACTTAAAAGCGGTCGATGAACCTTTAGGAGTTCGTTAGGAGTCTTTCGAGGTGTCGGAGTTACTAAATCTTGTTTAATGGAAACCTGCCTAAATAGTTTATAAAAAAAGTAACAAGATTTATCTAAATAATAGGAGTATTAAATAAATTTGAATAAAATCGAATCGAATAAAAACAAGAGACGTTCGTCAAACAAGACAGGACGAAAATAAAAACTGCGTGATACTCGTTAAGTCAAATTGATATAAACTGATTTTCATCAGAACCAGAAATTCAATTAAATTTAATAAATCAAAAATAAAGTAAATAAAATCAATTCAAAGCCAAAAATGTCGATCAGTTGGCGGGTTTAAAATGTAAAATAAAATAATCTTAAATCGAGTAAGAAAAAGAAACAAAAGACGATCAACTGGTAATTAAAACAATAAAAAAATCGTGTCAAATAAAATCAAACCGAAGAGAAAACGAAAAACGGGGTGATTGGTTGTTGTTAATTTAATTAAATTAAAAGAAAAGAGAAAGGTCCATCGATTGATTAGTATATTTAAAGTTAAATCAAATAAAGTCAAAAAGTTAAATAAAATAAAGTCAAATGAGGAATGTATAAAAATAAAGGATGATAAAGTTGGAATCAAAATAAAAATTAGGCTAATAATAAGTCACATTGATTTAAAAATTGACAAATTTTGTCACGATACAAATAATTAACTAAATAGTTTTTTTTTTTTATCTTAAACCGGACAGAATTATGAAAGGAAATGCACTCAACGTTTCGCTATATATTGGACGAAGCTATTAATCTACAGCGAAACGTTGAGTGTATTTCCATTAATAATTCTCTCCGGTTCAAGATTCAAGATACTTTTTAGCTCCATTTCTCATCGGATAAGAATCAACTTCATTCAAAGAATTAATAAAACAGGGCGATCAGTTAATAATTAAAAAAATCAAAATAAAATTAAATCGAATAAAAGAGAAAGCAAGATGGCGATCAATCGACGGGTTAAAGTGTAAAATAAATTAACGCTGAGTAAACGAAAACGAAAACAAACAGCCATCAATTAATAATTAAAAATCAAACCAAGACAAACAAAATCAAACAAATGATGGTAAAATAAAACCAAAACGAATGAAATCTATTAAAAGAAAAAACAAAGTTCGTTGATTACATTGAAATTTAAATGAAATAGAGTCGAATGAGGAATTGGAAAACAAAAGATGATCGTTGACGAAGGTGAGACTAAAAGAAAAATTCTAGAAAATTAACATTAAATCAAATCGTATTGTTACGAATTTGGGGTTCACAAATTATTGTCGGTAAATACTTTAATTAACAGCTGTCGATTTACACAATTAACAGTAGTAATGAGCTTGTCTATCAAATAACACTTTTACAAAATGTACTTTCTATTTATTCGGGTTACGAACCCTTCGCTGGCTATCTTAATAACTAACTACTCCTGTCTTATATGGCTTATATAGCAGAGCCCTCTGTTGCTCGCACATACTAGAATGATCGAGTAGTCTTCGGTCATGTTCTGTGGCACAAGGTGGCGTACTGATGTTAAAAATAGATCTGTTTGCGCGTTACGGCTGTAACAGTATCAAGAGCACTGGCGAATTTTAATTGACAGTTTGAATAAAAGAGAATCAAACTGAAATCGAATCGAGAAAAGAAAAATTACCATCGACATAAACTAAAAAATAAAATAAAAACAAATAGAATAAGAAATTGTCACGATTTAACAAAATTTTAAATCTGTAGAAAACATTATTATTACATCTAGACCTGCGGTGTTTTCAGAAATGTTATATAAATCTGAATAGGGTCGTTGGAAATTTTTATTTTCTTACAAGGGGGGACGGTTTTAAAAAAACGTGTACTATTAAATACAATTATCTCGAAAACAACTCGTTTTATATAAAAAATTATTTAAAGAAATTGTTATCAGAATTTAATTTGGGATCCAAATATATACAAATGTACCGGGTGTTGCTTTTCAGAAAACAAAATCAAAACAAATCTCTCGGTTATTCGATGTGTATCGATTTGGTAAACGTCAGTAAAAACTTTCAATTAGTCTGTATAAGTTTTGTATGAAACATTTCTTTCTAAGCTCAAATACAAAAAAAAATAAAGGGGGTTGGAATTCTCGCATAGTCACTCTGTACTATCATGCTCAATTAAAAAACGAGACCTACGACGACCACCAATTACACTGCTCACCGAGTACAGCATGTCGTTTTTGTTGAGCGTGATAGTACCTCATCCTCATCCTCATCGTCGAGTCGACATCTGCGTTGCGGTGGATGAGGAGGACACACAGAAGTAAAATCTTCTGTTTCGATTAACCTTATAACTGTGCCATCGCTACCGTTAAATTAAATTGAATAGCGGAATGCAGTGTTTTCTTTTGTTCGAAAAAAGAATGTATTATGTATTCTGTGGATCGCGCGGATGGAATGTCCCAAATTGGTTTTTGGCGGAGTTTTGTGTGTATCATTGAGTAAACATGCTCTTTTCGCACATTTGGTTTCTTACACATTGCGTGTGTGTCATACTGTCCCATATTGGTAAAGATATCGGAAAACTGTCCATAAAATCACTTTGCTTTATTTGTTCTGAATAAACAGGTGAATATGATGTCATAACATAACCGTTTTTTTTTCTTTTGTTCAAACTTTCTTGATTCGATCTGACTGTAGAATTTTTATTTTCGTCTTTTATTCTTCTCTGATCGCATTTTTTTATATTCCTTATTCGACTTTATTTAATTCAATTTTTGATTTAATCAATTGATCGACCATTTTTTTCTTCTTTCATTCGATTTCATTTGATTCGTTGTTTGGTTTGTAACTATCACTTGTCGTTTTTTTTTCTTATGTTTAATTTCATTTACACGATTATATTTTTTAACCGTCAGTCGTTTTTGTTCTCTTCTCTGTTATTCGATTTGACTTTATTTTATTTATTTATTCTTTATTATTATCAACGGTACGTCTTTGTTTTCTTTAATATTTGCGGATTAAATTTTTGATCGCGTTCGTTATTTTTTACTTCGATTTGACTTGTTGTTAACCCTGTACAATTTTTATTTTCTTCTTCCACACCGACATTATTGTCTTTTGTTTGTTTTCATTCGATTTGACACCTTTGACACTTACTTGATTCGGTTACTAATGTTTAATTAAAAGATCGTCAGTGCTTTTACCATCACGTCAAAAAAGTGGACAAGACATAGAGTTAACATTACTAAAAATTTTAATAGGTGGCTGTAATTATGAACTGTCACTTAACGGATGACAGACAAGTTAATTTTTTACAGGATAAATCCATTTTCTACTTTTGCCTTATCTGTCTGGTTACACATATGAGCCGATATTTTTCAAAATCAAATAGCGACCGTATGTAGAGATGCGCTTCTAGAAAATATACATTTATCAATATTATTTGTAGTATCTATTAGTTTTTGACGACTTATTATGTTGGCCGTGGTACAAAAACAAACTTCAACTTACAAATGTCAATGTCAGATGTGTTTTGACTCGATAGCTTTCCAATTACCAAAATGAGTACTCGGACCACCTCCGAACCGATCCAACATGTTCCAATCGCAGGGTGCGCAACGCACTTGAAGTGATCTTTTTTTACTTTCCCCCGTCCCCTCACGCACCTGTATCTATGACTACACATACCGTGCCTTCAATTGAATTCCTCATTAAAGTAAGCTGTGATTTTTTTATGAAGTTAGCGACACAATTCTAGAGAAAACAGTTGTCATTAACTGTCAGTACTGATCATAACATCAAATAAAAACAACATTAAAGTTTAAAGTAGATGCTCAAAGTGCTCTCCTTCAGCTTGAATACATAAGCGTACTCTGCGTTTCATGTTTTCAAACCCATTTGCTAAGTGTTCGGGGGTTATGTTAGCACACACATCTGTAATGCCCGCACGAAGTTCTTCGATTGTGTGACGCGTAGTTCTAAAAACTCTGTTTTTCATGTGCGGATAAATGAAGTAATCCATAATTGTGAGATCCGGAGACCTTGCAGGAAAATAGTGTGACATGTTCCAACTGATAGTTGAACTTCTTGTGAAAGTTTCGCAATAGATTTCTTGGGAGAGTGTTCCATTCGATCCCGAACATCTTCAATGCAGGCTGCAGTCCTTTTCTTAGCTGCTCCGCTCCCTGCTTTGCGACCAAGTGATCCTGTTTCACGAAATTTAAGAACACAAGCATGGATATGTTTAACTAGCTGTTCATAAGTAATAGCAAAATTAGGAAACTGCTGTCAATACTACTGTACACACTGATTAATTGAATAAACTAACTGTCCATTTTCTATTCTACCGGTTTGAAAATAACTTTCAACAATAAATATTTTTTTCTGCTGTAATTCTAACATTTTGAATTAATTGAAAATACAAAGTGTCAATTTGACATATGTTTAATTAAATAATTGAACAGCTATCACTGCTGCAAATCTTAGGAGAAAAAAACAGTGAAACCATAGCCCACTTTAATGAGGAATTCAATTGAAGGCACGGTATATCATGCTTATATGACTTATGGAGCGCTCCCATTGAAATCTCGGAAGTATAGTTCGGATCAGATCAGTTCAAATCATCTCAGGTGCTTGAAATTCGTAATTGGAAAGCGACTATTCTCCTTGAAAATATCAAAAAGTGCTATGCCCGGATTGCACACACCGATTAGACCATAATAAGCAACATTTAATAATAGTTAATGAATCACATTAAATAAATGGAACAGATGTCACGCGAAAGCGAGAGTTGGAAAAGTGAGAATAATTGATTTTATATAAGTAATATAAGCATGAATATAAGTTAGATTCAGCGCCATCTGTTGAGTCCAAATTGTTGCTGATCCTTGGAATTTTGCAGGATATGTGGTTCTTATGATTATCATTCAATATCATCCATTCAATATCTTACACGCCGCAAATTAAAATTGTAAATTAATACATTTTTTTTAACATGTAACGTGTCAAGTAGCGCATTGTTACCAGTGTACCAGTGTTACTAAAAGTGCCATCTGGCGGATTTTATTTGAATCATCGATAAGTTTGTTTAAATGCATTGGTTCTTTTAGGCCGGTATTCATAGTCAGTTCTTAAACTTAAGAAATTCTTAAGCAATGACTTGTCGTTTCATAGACAGATTTTAAGAAAGACTTAAGCAATTGCTTGAAGTCTTTGCTTACATAAGACGATCTCATTTAAAAACGCACAAGCATTTACTTTTGAAAGGAATTGCTAAAGCAATAGCTTTGACTTACATACTATGTGTCAGTCTATTTAAATGACAGTTTAAATTGTGTTAGTTTTTCTTAAGACGTGGCTGGCCTGTCCTCAAGGCGATTTTACAATTACCTCAATTACGCACAAGAGAATATTCCAAATATTAGAAATGTCGAAATTAAGGACATTGGCGTTGAAGGAATAGATTTGATTGGTGATGGTGATGATGAAAATGCACGTGTTCCAAAATGATACGAAATGCATTTGATCCATCTAAATTTTTCTAACGTAAAATTTACAAGCGAAATAAGGTAGATTCAACAAAGAAAATATGTTAATAGGTTTAACCACTCAAGTGACGACCTAATGGTTACCTGCATATTATACACGTTATCCTAGCTTAAAAAAATCATCAGGAAATTTAACATAAAATAGATTTAAATATTTTTACTTGATTGATGTAAGTCACATGAATACAGTACGACATTTTACATTTTTCCCCTGTCAGACAATTTCTAACGTTAATAGAAATATAATATTGATGAAGTTTTTAATTAATTTATTTAAGAAGAATATAAAAACGATCTAAAAAAAATTTTAAATATAGGATCCTGCCAAAAATTGTAGAATATCTTTTTCAGCCAGCTCCAGTATATTTCAAAGTCTTAAGGCATTTGCTTTGGTAAGATGATCTTAAATGAAGTAAGTCACGTCTATGAATACATAGCAACTTAAGAAAATCTTAAATATATAAGATGAACTTACGTAAGACGGTCTTAAGCAATTTCTTAAGTCACGGCTATGAATACCGCCCTTAGTTCATTTTTTTTAATACATTTTTGAACTTTTGAGGAAATATAATTGTGGAAAGGCGCTATCAGCCAAAATTTTGATATTTAGTTACAACGGCGGCGTCGTCAATTTTTGAATTTATTTGTCATTTCGAATAAGAGATGGCGCAAAATCAATCAAACGTGTCGACATAATAGCAAAAGATATCACTTCCTTTGCCAAGAGTAACTGAAAAAATTAACAACTCCAAACGTGACACTTTCTAACAATTTTGTAATAACGAATCTAAATTCAGTTAACAGTAACTAACTTTGTTAGTTAAATAACAGCATTGGCAACACTGGATTTGTCCGATACATTCAGGATTGTCAATAAGCGGTTAATTACCCGAAGACCGGGTACTGTAAGACAATGTGGGTAAAATAGTGAGTGATCGAATTATGTGGGTAAAAGCGCGCTTTTGTTTTTCACGTGAAAATCAGCTTTATATTTTTCACTGTGCTTTCGGTTTTTCTATTTTCTTATTTACAGAAAATTAAAAGAAATTGTGGTCAGAATGACCAATTTTCCTTCGCTTCGTTTGTATAAAAGAAACATAAAAACATAACCTCAATCTAAAAGTGTTTAAAATGAGTTTTTTTTGTGCTGAAATACCTTTTAGACGTTGCACTTCAATCTAAAACTGACAGTTGTTATTATTTTGAATCAGAAAGTGTATAACGTCACCTCAAGTTGAAGATTACTTGAGCTCTAGTGGGTATACTAGAATTTAAACCAGCCGTCTCTTAAATTGAAGCTTGTTCGTGTTCACTTCAGTCCGAAAACATTGAAATATTAGGCGCTTTCTTTCGCTTAAAAGTTTGAATCGTGTTTCGAATAATCTGGACTTGAATTTCGTAGTTGTTGCAACAAGACACCGGAGTTGAATTTTTGATTGACAGTTCATTTGTAAATAACCATACTTCAATCCAAACAAGTTTTAAAAATAGAGAGATTCAAAGAAAAGAATGTCTGTTTTTGGATCAAAACAGGTTTGGATCACGATTTTGTGAGCGAACGAAAGCACCTAATTTTGTACTAAAAATAGCAGCCCTCAATTTGTGCACCTTTTCAATATAAGTTGGCTCACGTCTTTTATGTTTTCATCTGATTTTTTTTTTTCAAATAACTTCAACCTAAAGCTCATTTTTAATCTGAAAGCGCTTAACATAACCTTAAAGCTAAACTGATGCCAGTTTATTTTTACTGAAATTTGAAATAAATCAGTAAATTTGACAGTGGCCAATTTGTTTAGGGACTTTATTTTTACAAAAGCGGCCGGTGAGCGAGAGTATCATGCTTCAATGTCAAGGTCACCTTCTCCTCGTACTCTTTAAGCATCAACAAATAAGCAAAAACGTTGAGCCCTTTTTCCGATTGCTTATAAGGAAGGAAAATCTTTCATATATATATTTTGTGTATATTGCCTCCTTTAACGCGGTTTAAAAAAATATCCTTTTCTCCCGAATCATTCTGTTTGTATCATAGTTATAAGATTGAAATGATTAGTTTTATTGTTTATCGCCCGTGAGTATACATTATTGTGAGTTATTCCAAAAATCACAAACTCACAACTACTGAGTAGGTACATACTTTAAATAATAACAAAACCAGTTGTTTTTGTATTTGAATTTGAATTTTGATGATCAAGACGCTTCTTTCATTTCTCGTTCTTCAAGAACGTGCTGATCTCATCGTTTTACGTCGACTTTATTTAAATCGTCCACGCCAGAAAACTTAAAACTTTCTTCTTCTGATTGTTATTTGACAAAGCTAAATGCGTTCCGTCACGCCAAGTTACGTTTCGCTACCGGTTCACATGGCGTCATCATCATCATCACGAAGCTCCGAGCTGCGCTGATATTTTCGTGATATCACGAACTTTATTATGCAGACGCGATTTTGCTAATTTATTGCGCTGCAGAACTTCATTCAGCCGGTTGGGTTGGTAATTATTAATTGGAAGGAAAAGGTCGCGTCGCCGAACTGTGCTTGCTTGCTTGCTGGAAATGCCAAATGCAAAAAGTCAGGAATAAGTTATTTGAAAGTGCACGCGGGAGGCCTCGGCTCATAAAAGAAAGTATACTACCAGGAAGTGGACCGTAATTAGTGTTAGTTATAGGTATACCTAGCTATAATAATCGCTGGTTACTTGAAATTAAAGATTTTTAAGTTGGCAGACTTGTAATTAAGTGCTGTATTCCGGAACGGGGGAAAAGCGGAAAGTGGTCTGCGGTGAATTGATCGATGGTATAAGATGCAAACCCTTCAGGATTTCCGCATTCCGGATTTTATTTACTTTCATTTATTTATTGCATGTATAGAATGGAAAAAAGAAAAAAGAATAAAGAATCATAAAGCAGCGGTTGAGTTTGTAAATGTTGATTTGGTTGATATATAGGGTGATTCAAAATAATCATCCGACCCGTTAGGGTTTAATATGTTCATGCAACTGCAAAATAAACTATTAAATTGTCTTATTAAATGTCATATTAGGCGCCCCTATGCTGTCACGCGTCGGTTGTCTCCAGCAGGTTACGAGCTGTCGGCGTGCAGACGCGGAGGTTGCGTAGCTTGGGGGTGAAAAAGGAGTAACAGGGAAACTGCAAACTAACTCATTAAAACAACAAGGATTACCTTTATTGTTTAAAGGTCAGAAATACAGATAACTATATCCCACGACGACGATCAGATTAACTGATATCTTTTACAAATTACGCACATCTTTTATACTGCCAACGTACGTGACGTCATGACCAAATTCCGCAAAACTTTAGTTGAACCCGTACTTTGCTTGGTTGCTAAAAAGGTGATGTCAGGATTTTCAATCGTCATTTCTATTAAATCGTGAATTAATTGATTGTGTTTAAACACTCATACAATGCCCTAGTTATTAGCATATTTGTAAGTTTGCGGATTCACGCTACAAGTTCATCGCCTGAGTCGTTGCACCAGCAAACCGCTTATCAGCAAATAACTCGTATTGCATTGGAAAAAATACATTTTAAATTAATTAAATACGATTTTCAAATTTTCCGTAATCGTGACACTATGATTCGTTTTTTTTTTATATTCCGCGTGGTGAACGGATCGGATACTTATTTTGAATCACCCTGTAAGACACGTATTTGATCAAAATCATTCAAGTCAAAAATAAAAGAAGTTTTTTTTTCTTATTGCGTGCCCAATCCGTGGACACAATGTGTTTAATAAAAAAGGAATAAATTAGATAATTATTTCAAATTAAAAATAAAACAAATAAATTCAGATTAGGCTAAAACAAAACGTCGATGGAAAACATTCACGGGCGGTTTCGATTGGATTCGATCGTGATTTGCGATACGTTCAACTTAACGCTAAGAAGTGAACGTAAATAGCTTTGAAATAGCTACGTGAGTTATTAAAAACGGTTCGGTTTGTTCTAAGTAGGTAGGTGAATAAAAATCGATTGAAATTGTATCTTTTTACCTTGTCCCTGTTAACCGAAAAAGACCGACTTCATTACACGTCGGAACGGAAATAACTCGGGGGTAATGAAGCAGAGAAAAAGAATTTGAAAGTAGAAGATAAAAATAAAATTACCAGGCCATGTAAGAGTTAGTATATATACAAAAATCAAATCGTTTGAAGTTGCAACGCTCTCTATTATTTTGGTGCATTTCTCGTTTCTTGGTATTAAGGCCATCTTTAAACTACTGTGTGTTTAGTTCAATTTTGGCAGTGAATATTTAGAGCTAGAAAGAATTTGCAGAGTGCAGATACGTCTTATTTTGTCTGACAGTTCTTTTAAGAAATTTACAGAGGGCCATAGAGGCAACACAATCATCAATTGCTATTACGGAAGACGGGATCAGTGGGTGGGGCTTACGCTAGCACAAATATGGCGCCTTCAACAGGAGAGTGTTCAGAAATTTAGGCCTACTGTTTGTCATAATTATGTTTGCATGAGGCAATCTTGCGCACTATTATTTCAGAAACTTAATTAAAAATAGCATAATTTTCAATAAATTTCAGGTATTAGGCGGCTGTGGAATAAATTTTCATGTTTTAGATAAATATAGATTTTGACAGTACCTAACCTTTCTTAATTTAAATTATTAGACCACTATCCTTTGTTTTTTTTTGTAATTCGGAGGAGTACTTTGAAATTTTGGCGCCAAAAACGAGGTTTGTCGCAGGTCAGTTCCGGCCAGCTGCCATTGACAAAGCACGCTTTTAGCGCCAACATTTCAAAGTACTCCTCCCAATTAAAAAAAAATAAATAAAATATAGTTTAGTTAAACTTTTATTTTATATTTTCATAAAATGATTTTTACAGCTGAACAGAGAGCTTACAGCCTGTTCCGTACTGCACAAAAAGTCGAAAGTAGAATTAAAATTAAAATAAGCAGTTCTCAATTTGACAATTGAAGTCAGTGTTGCCAACTTAGGGAAAAAGTTGTTAAATCTGGTGATAATATGGAGTAATTTCAAGCAAAAAATAAAAAAAAAGGGAAAAATTGCATTAAAATTAGGGAATTTTACAATTTCTTGGGAACAAAAGATAATCGCTACATAAGTTTTTATTCTTAAACGAAACGATATCAGTTTTTTGTCATATTCCAACTTTACTTGAAAAAAAAAGGTATTAAGTATTATACTCACTGAAATCAAAAGAAAAAATGCTTTCGACTAGAATAATAAAAAGATAAGAAAAGGGACAAAAAATTTGAAATTATGTATTAAATAAAATTTTCATATAAAATCTGAATTATTTAAGCTTCAAATTAATATCAACTATTAAGTGTGGTATATCATTGTAATCAGGAGAAAAAATGCTATCGAATAGAACAATAAAAAGATATAAGTTATATTTAAAAAATCGAAACTGATGATGCTCGTGGAAAGACGAAACGTTTGACTTAAATTCTGCTACCTCTATTTGAAGCAGAATCGAGAAGTGCCTGTAGAAAATTAAATTAGAATTTCAAAATTAAGTATAATAAAAGAGATACAGAGAGAAAAAGAAAATCGATTTTTTCACATTTTCATTAATATCTCAAGAAGAAATAAGAAAAAAATCATTCTCTCAATGGATACGAATTAGGCATTGATTGGTGCACCTTTTCTTCCATTTAACCGAATTTGTATCTCTTACGGTTTAGGAGATCCCTTCTGTGCACACCCAATTTGAAACAGCCGGTATACAAATACTAATGTCAAAGACAAATGAAATTATAAGATTCGAATAATACGATTTACTAAATAACTATTTTCAGTTTGAAACTTCTGCAGATTCTTTTTTTTTAAGTAAATATTTGTTTATTTTTTAATCTTTATTGTTCTTCATGTTTATAGTTACTTGTTTATGGATTTTTTTTAAATCTGTGCAAGGGATTTAGATTCGACACCATGTTGATGTTGATCAACATGTTGTCGAATCTAAATCCCTAGCACTGAAGGAGTACCTGAAGTGAATACTGACTATCCCCGAGAATCAATTCGAGGGTCATTCGAAGTCACGACCTTGCGATTTAAGACAGCCCCCTTAGCTTACCGCTTGGACCGTTCTAGTGTTAATAAATTTTAATAACTTTGTTCAGATCAAATAATAATAATTTCAGTTGAGGATATGCTGCATGTATAATAAAATTTATTATTATTATTATTATGTTGCATGCCTTATTTGTAAATTGTAAGAATTTATGAAACTGTTTAAGGAGCAGTTTTTCAATTGGAGTTTAACTTTAGGCTCTGCTTTATTCCCATTGAAACAACTGTTCTCGTGACTTAGGCCCGGTTTTTCAATCACAGGTTAACGCTAACTCTCGGTTTATTTCCATTGTAACAAGTACGAAGACAAATGTTTCCATGGCAATAAACTGAAGGTTAAAGGTAACTTGTGATTGAAAAACCAGCCCTAAGGGTATTACCTTTTTTGTTTTGATAATTATTTTATTTAATATGCGACTGACGATGACGACAAAATGACCGTCATTTTACACCGCTACTTAAAACTAAACATAACTATCCATTATGATTAAGATTTACTACTACTGGAATGAAATGGTAGATTGCACTGTCAATTTGATAGAAGTGACGCACCAGTATGGCGGAACGGAGGTCTTTTTTTAACAGCGCCTCCCTTGATTCTAACTCACTAAAGAAATTGAACCCTAACCTTGCATTACGATAGTGTAGAACAGCATTGAATTAAATCTTATGGCGGTGTAAAACGGCTTTTAAACAAGAACTGTGATTTGGCAAAACCTAAACTCGACTTCACAAGCATTTTAATTTTTTCTTTCTGTAATTAACGTGCGTTCGCTAATCAACACCTCGTATACAGCTGGTTCACGTATTTACGATCTCGATAAAATTCTGAACGACGCGGCCCTCGTAAATTCCAAAAGCAACAAAAGCCTGCTCTGCTCGATTATTCAGAGCCGTTTAAACTTTCGAAAAGCAAAGCACGTAGTACTTGGGTATTTTGCCACGCGAATGACGTGCGCGTGTTTTTAAAACGCTCTGTAAATACGTATTGTGTGTGTGTCTGTATGTGGATGAGGTTGATGAAGCCCACGCTCCTCGCCCACGAATTTTGCTTTTGGAATTAGCCGGTGTCGTGTTAATGATGTGGCGAAATTGTAATACATTTGTAAACAGACACCGGCAAATACTAAATATAAACGTGATACGGGCGGATGAATAATGCACGATGTTGACCGCGTTATGTAATTTGGTCAGGTTTGTACGTGGGTTGCGTAAACAACGAATTTTCCGGGTGCTCCGGGGCTTCGTTTTGAAGAGGACTTTATCAGAAATTAATAATTAAATTTGATTCGCAAGCACCACGTTTCATTTTTGCTTGCTCAAAAAGATTCGCATTCGCAAGACCTGGATAAAACTAAAGCCACAGTACTTAGGGCCAATTAATACTTTCAGATACTGTCGCACTCAATATCTTCTTATTTCCATTTTGTTTGTTTGAAGTAATTTTGAATTATTTTTTTTCTGTTCGAATGCTTTAATGAATGCAGTTGCGGGTAAAACAAAATTTGGACGCCACCGTCATTCCTCAACAACATTAACAGTGTGAACCGGACTTTAGAAACAATTAACCTCACTTTTGCTTCAGTCAAATTCCGTATTGAAAGCAGAACGCATGCGGGTTCACTGGCAGATAGTTTTCGACACTCTCAGGTTCTCTTGAAGGGTTAATTAAATACAATAGTTACAATTATAACATTCAGGGTTATTATGTAACATTGATATGCATATCAATTGATTTGGCCTTCAATAATTGAAGAGAATTTGTACGATTTCATAACAATTCAAATCGATTGCCGACTGTCAATTGAAGACAGATGCATATTCAGGGCTATTCTGTAGCATTGATATGCATATCAATTGATATGGTCTTCTATAATAATTGAAGAGAACTTGATATGATTTCATAACAATTCAAGTCGATTGCCGACCGTCAATTGAAGAGAGATGCATATTCAGGGCTATTCTGTAGCATTGATATGCATATCAATTGATATGATCTTCTATAATAATTGAAGAGAACTTGATACGATTTCATAACAATTCAGGGCTGTTCTGTAGCGTTGGTATGCATATCAATTGATACGGTTTTCAATAATAATTGAAGAGAACTTGATACGATTTCATAACAATTCAGGGCTGTTCTGTAGCGTTGGTATGCATATCAATTGATACGGTTTTCAATAATAATTGAAGAGAACTTGATACGATTTCATAACAATTCAAGTCGATGGCCGACCGTCAAATGAAGAGAGATGCAAATTCAGGGCTATTCTGTAGCGTTGGTATGCATATCAATTGATACGGTTTTCAATAATAATTGAAGAGAACTTGATACGATTTCATAACAATTCAAGTCGATGGTCGACCGTCAATTGAAGAGAGATGCATATTCAGGGCTATTCTGTAGCATTGGTATGTATATCAATTGATACGATCTTCAATAATAATTGAAGAGAACTTGATTCGATTTCATAACAATTCAAGTCGATTGCCGACCGTCAATTGAAGAGAGATGCAAAATCAAGGCTATTCTGTAGCATTGGTATGCATATCAATTGATATGCTCTTCAATAATAATTGAAGAGAACTTGATACGATTTCATAACAATTCAATTCGATTGCCCACCGTCAAATGAAGAGAGATGCAAATTCAGGGCTATTCTGTAGCGTTGGTATGCATATTAATTGATATGGTCTTCAATAATAATTGAAGAGAACTTGATACGGTTTCCATAGCAGTTCAAGTCGATTGCCGACCGCCAATTAAACGAGATATCCATATTAACTCGATATCACACTTGAAACAGATTGCAAGTTGTTACGAAACTGTTTACAGAATACCGATTTTGCAAGGTCACTTGATTCATGATCATACCAATAATTGTTACGTAATGTGCGAGCCACAGACTTTTTTTGAGTTGGCTGTGAATGAGAAAGATACACAATGGCAGTCATGTCTGATATTAATTTTACGTGTTTGGACTGACAGCAGTTATAAAACAACTGTCAGTGCAGTGCCTGTCACTGTGATTCTTTATTTTTGCTTATTTATGAATAAATAAAGACTTTTGTGTTTCGTGAGCTTCAAAAACGATACTTGGTTGAAATTTATTTAAGAAATGGAAGAAAAATAAAAACTGCAAAAAAGATTCTGTGGTTCACACATTAATAATAGTAATAATATTTATTGATCTACTACAAAGATACACAGGAAAAATTAAAAAATAAAATCAAATAACATAATATTGTACATTATATTAGCATTAGTAAGGCATAAGGTGGATCAAACCACAATACTGACATTCTTGCCAACTATCTACCACCAGATCGTTGGTAACAAATTCGGTATTGCGGTCTGATTAGTGTACCATCGGGTGCAAATAAAAGTACATATACGAATATTTTGGCTGCTAAAATAGCTTACCTTTTTATGTACCTGATGTACAAATTTAGATTGATGCAAAGTTGGCCGTTTAGGCCTTTACATTCAGTGCGCCATCTGTTGAACTGCGCACGAGCTAAAGCTATCATGTTTATTTTTTCAGTTTATGATTCAATAACTTAGTTTTAGATTTAATTTAAATTTAATTATTTTATTTCAAATGATAAGTGTAACGATTTTAAACTTACCTTCATTTTTATTTTCATTATTTTATTTCGAATAATTGTCATTTACAATTACCTTCATTCTATACAGGGTGATTCATGTCAAGTGTAACAAACTTTGGCATATTATTGGAGAGGTCATTTTTTAAGTGAATAATGTTATATGAACCTAATTCGTATTTCACTTCGTTGCAAAACTACGACAGATCAAAGTTTTTATTTATTATTGCTTATAATTATGAATGAATTAAGAAATACAAATAAATAAACAAGTCAATAAATATGAGCTAGATTAATATAACGTTATCCATTTAAAATGTCCTCTCCAACAAAATGTCAAAGTTTGTTACACTTAATATGAATCACCCTGTATATATCTGTACTTATGAATTTGACTAATTGTTACTCTATAATTATATGTAATGGCTGACTAGTATTAAATATCACTTTTCACGAAGTACGTACGAGAACATTAATTTTCTTTTTCTTTAAATTAGAAAAATAATGTCCGCTTTATTTTAGAGCGACTATGCATTTCCAAAAGCTACAAAATCAAACTGATTTAACGTCAGCGCCATCTGTTGAGCTACACCCGAGCTTAAAACTGCTGTTTCTGTTTATTGCTAAGATCGTGTGAAATGTAAAATGTCAACCTTGTGGCGTCTATGATTTTTGAAATATTTTGATTATTTCATACTTTTGATTTTGACTCGGTCTGTATATTGTTATTTTCACTATGCTATAACAAAAATTATTGACGTTAAGGTACCACTTGTTAAGATTTAAATCAAACTCAAATAACAGCATAAAAATAAGAATTGTTTTTTTCGTCCTTTGTTGTTTTTTATCTCTTATTTAGAAGTTAAGTGGTTAAAAGAGAAGGACCAGGCCCGTTTTCTTTTATACTTGTTTTTAATCTGATTTCACTTAAAAATGGCGACCGTGTGTATACAGGGTTACAACTAATTAAAGGGCCACTATGGGGATCTCGTAAACTATAAGAGATACAAAGATGTTTAAATTACAGAAATGTAGCACTATCTAAAAAAAGGTGCAAAAAAATCTTTTCTATTTTCATACGTTTTTGAAATATCTTCAAAAAACTTAAATTTTTCCTTTTTGAAAATCTTGAATATCTTCTTTACTTCTTAAGATAGAATCATAAAATTCGGTATTTTTATATTAAATTCGATGGACAACCTAAAGCAGTTCGACGAAATAGGTTATGTTTGACAATTTCGTAGATATGACTGTCAACTGTTTCTTTTCTTATGGACGCCACCTTAGATACTTATAGTACGTGATGCAAAAATAAATTTTTGAATACTACCATATGAACATTAATGCTTTTGTTTTGAAACAAAATTAATATTTTACTAAGTTACTAAGGGCCATTTGCACCACTTTCAGTTAAAATTTAAGCTCCACTTAACTCCATAGAAACAATTGTTGCAACAAACGTTTCTATGGAATTAAGTGGAGCTTAAATTTTAACTGAAAGTGGTGCAAATGGCCCTAAGAATTTTTGATAAAATATTTTTATGTATTTTATGTAAATATGTAAATAAGTACCATAATTGAACAGGATTTATTAATCATTTTAGTTCTAAATGTTTACACGCATCCGCCTACTAGATACTTTAAAACAAAAGAATAAGTGTGTCGTATGGTCGTATAAGAAAAAAGACAGTTGACAGTCGTATCTGCGAAACTGTCCATCCTAACCTATTTCTTCGGACTCTATTAGATTGTTCATCGAATTTATCACAAAAATATCGAATTTCATGATTCTGTTTTAATAAATTTTTAGATATTTAAGAAACAAATGGAGGTAGAAAAGATTTTTTTAAATATTTTAATAGGCTCCAAAATAGTACAACTATTTTGTAATTTAACCGTCTTTGTATCTCTTATAGTTTACGAGATCCCTATTGTGATTAATTAGTTGTGACCCTGTATACAATCTGTTTTACTAAAACGAAGAGACATTTTTTTATGAAGTTTGTTTATTTTCCAGGCCAGACTGCACCAATTTTGAAATGAAATGAAATGAAATTAAAAACCATGTCTTAACTACACTCTATTTTCTTATTGATAGGCGGATTTTACAAATTGGTGTAATTTATTACATAACTGACAGATGACAAAAAATTTCAAAGTTGACCCCAGTCATTACTAACCACTTGCTATTTTTATAAAATAAAAAGAAGAACACGAGCAGAAGAATCACATTTTTTATAAGTTCGGATTTACCGCCTATCAATAAAAAATAGAGTATAAAATCGAAAAATTTGACAAGTATGAGCTGATGTTGAGACATAACTTTTAATTCCGTATCCTCGAGAAGATGACTAAATTGGATCACTTGATCATAGAGATTGGCACGTGCGGGCATCATCAACTGATTGATAATAATCAGAGAGAGGAATATTTACGGGATTCAACGACAAATAGAGTCAACGTATAAATATATTTGGGTACTTATGTCGCCTTACTAGGGACTATGCATCGATACCTACATTAAATTTGAGCGATGTTTGTTGGCTGGGATAAATTGTAAAACAATAATGATTTTCTGTTGTACTCAGCCTATTTATTGTTTTTTTTTTTTTTTGTAAACGTTTTGCAGCCTTATTAGCCGCTTCATCAGTATAATGTAAATGTAAAGGGGGACAAAACAAACACTTCAAAAATTTTGGAACACAAATTACATTGTGAATACGTTAGCGTTAAAAAAGAACAATAAATAGGCTGTTTACAACTGAAAATAATTACTGTTTTACCTACATTAAAGTAATCTATGCTTCGGCCGGTGTTGCCCATGCATTGAACATTACCGTCGCAATCCTGTAAAAATTCCGCTCTCTGATAATAACTGACTTAACATCTTGCGAATTTGATTGTATGAGTTATTTAATCTCATCGAGCAATATGAAATCAACTTTAAACGTGTCATGTTTTTTTTTGTGGTTTGTTTTGCAACACAAAAAAAAGTAAACAATTGACTCCCGTCAGATAAATCCGACCGGTTCTTCGGCGCCGCATTAGCCAAGGTATCACGGCCAAAAAAAAACGCATAAACACCTCCCAGAGAGAGAAAAAAAATTCATTTCCATAACCATCGAGACTGTAATTCACAATCCGCAACACACCGGCGAAAAGCAAGAAATGTGTCCGTCATCCGTCGAGACGGGTCTTTGTTTTGCTAATCAAGTTAATTAGCGCGCCGACAAGGTCGTTCTTGATCTGAATAATAATAATAAATAGCACGCATTAATAATAATAATGCGCGTTAGTAGTGAACTGCAACGAGGACTGATTCGAGGCGTCGGCGTCGCGACGGCCTGATGGTTTTTTTGGCACGCGATCAGGTCGTCTGCCGGATAAATAAATTTTATAATGGGGTTCTGCCTTGTGTTCCGAGCAAGGTTACCATTGTATGGTTTAGTGCCACCGGGTTTTATTTTTATTTTTCTCGATGTAAAAAGGTGGAAGCATCCTTGCTTGTCGGACTATTTACATAAACTTTAAACAACTTCTTTATTGTATTGCAAGGTATTCTAATTTAAATGTAATATACCGGTTCGTGTTTTGAAGTGAGAACATAAGTAATAATAGACAGAAAATGTTACAGAAGATACGGATTTCCAGAAATTACAAAATTAAGATTAATTTAAAATTGAGGCCATCTTTTGAACTGCATTCGTACTAAAACTGTTCTTTATTTTAATATGTTTTTTTTTATTATAATTTGATAACACTAACCTCTTCAGAAGAAGAAAATGTTTAAAAATTAAACCGACTATTACAAAAAAATTGCAAAATTAAAAAAGTTAAAATTATCAGTTATTTTCAGCGCCATCCGTTAAATTGAATCCGAATTAAAACTGTTATTTATTCTAATTTTGTTTTAGTTTTTTTTTTCTTTTAATTTGACATTAACCTTAGAAAAAAATAATTTTAAAATTATCCCTTATGTTGAGCGCCATCTGTTGAATTGCATCCCAACTAAAACTGTTATTTATTCTGATTTTGTTTTTTTTTTTAATCTGATAACATTAACCTTTTTAGAAGAAAAAAATATTTTAAAATTATCCCTTATGTTCAGCGCCATCTGTTGAATTGGATTCGAACTAGAACTGTTGTTTATTTTAGTTTAACATTTTTTTATAATTTGATAACATCAACCTTTTTAGAAGAAAATATATTTTAAAATTAAACTGACTGTTTCAAAAAATTACAAAATTAAAATCAGCCTTTATGTTCAGCGCCATATATTGAAGTGCATCCCAACTGAAACTGTTTTTTTTTTTTAAATTTTGCTGTTCTTTTTCTTCCAATTATTAAATATAAATTTGATATTAATCCATGATAACATGGACTGTACTTCCAGAAGTTACAAAATTAAGATTAGTTTAAAATTGACGCCATCTTTTGAACTCCATCCGAACTAAAACTGTTGTTTATTTTAATTTCTATTTTTTTATATAATTTGATAACGCTAAACTTTTCAGAAGAAAAAATATTTAAAAATTAAACGGACTACTTGAAAAAAAAATACAAAAGTAAAATTACCCTTTATGTTCAGCGACGTCTGTTGAATTGCATCCGAACTAAAACTGTTGTTTGTTTTTTATAACTTGATAATATTAACCTTTTTAGAAGAAAAAAATATTTTAAAATTAAACCTACTATTTCGGAACCAAAACATTAACCTTTTTAAAAGAAAAGATATTTTAAAATTAAACCGACTATTTCAAAATATTGCAAAATTAAAATTAGCCGGTGTGTTCAGCGCCATCTGTTGAACCTCATCCGCACTAAAACTGACGTTTATTTAAATTTTGTTGTTTTTTTTCATCCAATTTTTATTTAATATTAATCCATGGTAACATGACTTTTTTTAAAAGAAAAATAACTTCTACGAGTTCTACATGGAAGGTCATTATGGTAACATTATTGTAGAGCAACTCTTTCGAGAAGATTAATTTTAGTTTAGCGCCATCTGTTGAATTCGAACTAAAACTGTTTATTGTAATTTTGTTGTTTTTTTATAATTTGATAACATTAATCTTTTTAGACGAAAAAATATTTTAAAATTAAACCGACCATTTCCGAACTAAAACTGTTGTTTACTCTAGTTTAGGTTTTTTTTTTATAATTTGTTAACATTAACCTTTTTAGAAGAAAAAATATTTTAAAATTAAACCGAATATTTCAAGAAACTGCAAAATTAAAGTTGGCCGTTATGTTCAGCGCCATCTGTTGAACCGCATCTGCACTAAAACTGACGAATTTTGTAGTTTTCTTTCTACCAATTTATTATTTAATATTAATCCATGGTAACATGACTTTTTTTTACAAGAAAAATAACTTTTACGAGTTCTACACTTAAGGTTATTACGGTAACATTATTTTAGAGAAGTTCAGATTACGTTGGCGCCATCTGTTGAATTGCATTCGAACTAAAACTGTCATTTATTCGAATTTTGCTGTTGTGATTTCTTTTCCAATTTATGCTTTAATTTTATTCCAACATAAGATTATGATTTTTTTCTTACAAGAAAAATGATTACCTTACCTAAGGTCTTCACGTTACCATTTAGTTAGAGGAACTATTATTAAAAGTTGCAAACTTGACTGACAATGAGTCAAAGTCGGCGTTTGAATTCAGCGCCATCTGTTGAATCACACCCGAGGTAAAACTGTTAATTCTGATTTTTTTATCAATTCGTGATTGTTTATAACAATAGTAACTGTTTTTACAATATTTTACACTTATTACTGCTACTATTTAGTTATTAATTAAACGGATAAGTACAATGTTTTCTCAGCAAAATTGTGTACTGTACTAATCGTCACATATTTTTTTGCGCGCAATACAATTATTTGGACAAAACAAACCCCGCAAATACGGGGGCGCCCCGCGTCCTGATATTTCCAAAATTTTATGCGCAGTTGTTTTTCACGCCTACTTCCCCCACGCAATCCCAATCGATTGAAAACGAAATCGACGAAAAAGAAGTGACATACCTTACGATTTTTCTTTCGTTTTTAAATTTTGTTTTTTTTTTTTTTGTTATTTTTGCGTTTGTGCTACAGACGGATCGGACGACGCGCTCAGAAGATTAACCGACGATTTGGGAAGACACAGATTAACAGGTGGGTTACATTTGCCATTTTAATTAATAATCTTGTTTTTAGATCTCTGTCACGATTTATGTTCCTTCTTTCTTTTTTTTTATAACTATTTATATCTACATATTTTGTGGCTTGATCTGTCGTTGTACGTGTAGCATGTTTGGCATGTTGTAGATGTGCAAGAAGAAAACGAAGATGATTTTAACTCGAACCCTGTAAATACCACGAGACGTAACCGATATTCATCCAGTAAGTCTTAATACCCTAATATTAGTTGTTCGTGAGTTGCCTGCTTTTTGTTAAGGCCGAGGGCACATTTTCGGCGGTGGCTTGCGCAGGCATTAAAACAAAATAACACTAACAGCACTTGCTAGTGAAATTCAGCTTGAAGAATCAAATTCGAAATTGCAAAAATGAATGCTCTTATCATTTAGCTCCTCATTTGCGCCGCTCTAGATTAACTTTAACCGGCGATTACTTCCCATAGAATCATTTAGGCCCGCGATTATAAATGCAGGTTAATTTTTATTTCCAGTTTATTGCCATAACAACAATTATGTTCACAATTGTTACCAAGGGAATGAACCAAAGGTTCAGTTAACTTGCCTTTATAATACCGGGCCTCATTGTAACAATCGTTTCTATGGAGTTAACTGGAGTTTAAAATTTAACTGACAGTGGTGCAAATGGCCCTTGAGGCTCGATCTTACCACCTCCTGATAAATTTAACCGTCGGTTAATATCCTAGGTAATCAGTGTCGGCACAATAGTTTCTAAGGATATTAACCGACGGTTGAAGTTATCAGCAGATGGTAAAATCGGGCCTTAGTGGTTTTAAAATCAAACCGTCATTCATCGTTAGTGATTTTAGAAATATACAGCAACAAACATGCATGTGAAATTAAAATTCAGTTCACTTTTAAACATTTCATAATTTAATACTTAACTCTTCCATACTATCGATATTAATCCCGAATACAAAATGTCCAATCAGCTTGTAAAAGAATTTTAATTGTAAAAGTCCTCAAACTATCAAAATAAAATTTCATATTAACGCCCATCTACTTGTCAAAATAGTCGTTGTCGTTGTGAAAGTTCAGCGCCACCTGTTAACCTGTATCCTAACTAAATCGTTATTTATTCAAATTTTGTTTCTTCAATCGGTGATTTAATATCAAATTATAATGACATTAAATTTTTTCTACAAAGAAAAATGACTTCAAGGGCATCACCACAACAACATCTAGAGAAACTATTTCCAAAAAAAACGCGGAAAATTAAAGTAGGTTCGAAAGGTGGCCGTTATATTAAGCGCCATCTGTTGAAGTATAACCGAGTTAAAAATTAAATTTAAAAATAAGACTATATCAAAATTACAGGTTCAATAACAATAAATCTTATTTGCTATGCAGCATGAAATTTAATTACATAATTACAGTTTTTATAAATTAAAACATTCTTGAATAATTGAAATCAATTTAAATTCTGTTAAAAACTGGTCAGACAATTCACAAAATACATAAATTAATTTCACTTAAATTAATTGTTAAAAATTAATAATAATCAAATATAAATTAATGCTTTAAAATTTGACACTTATGCATGAGTTTTAAATTAATTAAAGTTAAAACATTTATAAATAATTGAAATGTGTTTGGAGGTACGAAATTAAAGTCAATTCTTTTAAAGCTGGTGCCATCCACGACGTTGTCAAACTAGGAGAATTCAAGATTAGGATTCAAAATAAAAAATTAACACTGAACTAACAGTTAACTTTGATTCTCAACAAAGTTAATCCTTAATTTATTAATTAACGCTTGTCAACCTCGTGGATGGTACCAGAATTTACTTTAATTAACAAAGTTAATCGTTTATTTGACAATTAACTTTGATTCTATATTCTTTTTATAATTTCCATGCAACGAAGTTGATTTTTAATTTTTTTATAAATTAAAAATAATTGACGTTTCCACATTCAGACAGTTTTAGGTGCATCAAAATTTGACTCAAAGTTAATTGTCAGTTCAGTGTTAAATATTGTTTATACAAATTAAAAATTAACAAAATTGTGAAAATAAACTCAATCAAATAATTAATTGATTAATATTTATTAAATTCTTTTGAAACAATCATTCGCGACGTTGCTAAATTCAGATTGTTTAGGAGATTCAGAACTGAGATTTAACGATTATGTAATTCTGTTCTCTTCATTTCTTTTGTGTATAAATTACACAAATTATAAAATTAACGAAATGTGGAAGCATCAGAACTCAGTCAGATAATCAAATTAATTAGTTAAAGTGTTTATAATTTAAAATATTTTTGGATATTAAAATAGTAAAATACATACATAAATGAATTAGCATTCAAAATTCGACTCAAAGTTAATTGTTAGTCCGGTGTTAATAGAAATTAATGTAATTTTTTTAATTCTCACAATCAGTCAAAAAAATGTACGTTTTAACTTTAATTTAATTTAAAGAAGTTTAATTTATTCTAAAAAATTGGCGCCCCTTTGACGTTGTACATAAAAGAAAATTGGATGTGAATTAAATTCTAAACAAAATTAAAATTAATTTAATTAATTTTTTATTAAATAATTAAATTTGACTCGAAGTTAATTGTCAGGTCGGTGTTAAATATTTTTCTGTACAAATTAAAAATTAACAAAATTCTGAAAAAATAAACTGATTTGCTTAGAATTTACGCATTAATATTTATTAAATTCTTATAAAAAATTTGCTGTACCATCCGCGACGTTGCCAATTTTAGAGGGATGGGATTCAGAACACAAAATTAACTATTATCTAATCCTGTGTTATTTTTTTTATACAAATTAAAAATTAACAAAACTGTAAAAATCAATCAATCAAGAGGTTTTAAGTAAATCTTTTGGTTGATTTAATTAGAAATTATGCGTCAATATTTTTAATTTTTTTTTTTTAAATTTGCTGTACCATCGTTTTGATTCGTTTCGCGACATTGCTAAATTCAGAAAGTTAGGATTCAGGACTCAGAGTTAATTATTATCTAGTTCCGTGGTAATTTTTTTTATATGCAAATTAAAAATTAACGAGCTTCAGTTAAATTAATTAGTTAAAGTATTTATAAATTTTACAAAAAAAAATTGTTCTTGTTTAAGTTAAAATTTGTGGAAAAAATATTAATTTCATGCAAAAAGCAGACAAAAGTCTTCAATTTTTTTCTTTTTCTCTCGTATTAAATTTATTAAAACTCATGCAAGAAAAAATACACCAGAGGTAGCGCAAGTTAAAAATTGAAAAATATGTTTTATTCATAAAAAGATCGATTACTTTGTCTAAAACAGTTTTTTTTCCAAAATGTTATGCATGTAATTTCTCTGAAAAAAAAATTATATTAATAATAATTTTCACTGCAACTACTACTTAAAATTGAATTAGAAGCCACTCAAGAGTTAGAAAAACATTAAAAAGATTAAACATTAAAAAATATTTTTTATACATTTAAAAGGAAAAACAATGAATTCTCCCAAGTCAAAAATTTAAAAAAAAATGAATAGGATTTTGCTTGATTTTTGCAAGGAATATTACTAGTAGATTTTTTATTCAATTTAATCAATTAATTCGAAACTCATGCATGAATTATGCTGTCAGAAAATGACACACTGCCCGAAATAATCGATTCAATTAAACGTTTCGTTAATAATTCGCGATCATCTCATCGATATGCTTCGTGGACCAGCGCTGTTATTTATTATTTCACACTCATCGTCGTCATTTACATAATATCAGGACGCACTCTGTATAATTAATTAATCAATTAATCGATTCACATTAATCACCGCGTGCGATCTTATTATTTTTGCTGCAGACACATTAAGTATTAATAAAGGTGGAGGAAAACCAGAAATTATTTTGAAATTTGATTATTTTGATTTGAATTTATAACATTATCGAGTTTATTTTATTTTTGATTTAAGTATTGAAAGTGGAGGAAAACCAGAAATTATTTTGAAATTTGATTTTTGTTTTTGATTTGAACTCATGAAACCATCGAGAGCATGTTTTATTTTGTTTTTGATTTAGTTTTTGTGTGCACTTGCCTGTTTTGTGTATTTGCTTATGTGTCTTGCTATTTAGTTGGTAGTACCGCTTCCTCCATGGACTATCTTTGGGATTTGCATCCTCGTCGCCTTAGCGAGGCTGGACTCAGCCGTCATTCAGGTACTGTTGTTACGTTGTTGCACTTGCCATACTAGTCATTGTATAACTACTTGCCATACGATCATTGTACTTGTTGCCATACGAACGATTCAAGTTAGTTTTGCACGTGGGTCGGGGTTGTTTACTACCGTCCTGATGGTAGATGACCACCGAGCACATTTTCCCGAAAGATCTTAACGCTCGTTTTGTTGTTGCGAAACAGATAACAGCACCATTTTGACCGAGGACACCGACAGTTTTATTATCGGGCAGAGAGTATGGGTCGGTGGGACGAAACCGGGATCTATTGCTTACATCGGGGACACCCAGTTCGCACCTGGAGAATGGGCAGGGATTGTTCTTGACCAACCAATTGGTAAGCTTCTGCAAAATCCGATGATCCAAACCCTTTCTAACATCTTTGTGCAGATGCGACTTACTTTTTGCCTCCTTTTAGAGGATGACGGTTCGGCGAGTAAGCAGGTCTTAAGCTTTGTAATTAATAATTTACTGTAGAAGCTTTTACTCTATGTAGCTACTGCATTGTTTATGTATTTAAGAAGTGGACACGTATTTTACAATAGCCTTGAATGAGATGCATTTTGTTTTTTGCTAACTCCAAGATGAGTACGATAGCGACTCACTCACTCAACTCAAAACAAAACATACTGTATGCATTGCCTAAATTCAGAATGGATCTTTTAAGAAGAAGAAAGTAGAATTAAAAAAAAAAAACATCATCTTTTCGTATTCTTATTAACGCAGCAGTACTAGATTTTGGTAATCAGCAAATCACTTTAGCCTAGGCGCTACCACCTCCTAACTTCTTCTAATTAAGCCATCCCCTTGAATCAACATCAGTTGGTGCATGCAGCTAATTTTAGGTAAAAACGACGGTTCCGTCGGCGGAACCAGGTACTTCCAATGCGAGCCGAAAAAGGGCGTCTTTTCTCGCCTGACCCGACTCACGAGGTACCCCCTGACAGACCCCGAGATGGGTTCGGGCGACACGTACGTCTGTTCGACCCCTTTGAATAACGGCACGAGGCGCAGCCCCGTTTCCCCCACGGGAAGCATGAGCCTGATCCGATCGCCCCAATCACTGAGTAAGTCCCTTTGGGGGGTGACCAAAGTTTGAGGAGGTTGATTGAAACCACCCATTGTTGTTCTGGCAGACACGTCCAACACGAGCTTGGCCTCGACCTACGTGGACTTCAAGATCGGAGATCGGGTCATAATCAAGTCGAGCCAGGGGTCTAAAATCGGCACGCTTCGTTACATTGGCCTTACTGATTTTGCATCGGGGGAATGGTGTGGGGTGGAACTGGACGATCCGAGAGGCAAAAACGATGGGTCCGTGGAAGGAAAAAGGTCAAATTAATTTAGGATCTGCAGGAGCCTTTTGTAAACGTAAATTTTCTATAGATATTTCGAATGCCGGCCAAATTTCGGATTGTTCGCCCCCGTGGGCAAAGTTAGCAAGTCGCCGTCGAGTAGGAAGCCGGGCTCTTGCATAATTCATTCCGGGCCCGGCATTCCTCCGTCGGGCTTCAGGAAGGCCGGGTCGAAGGAATCCCTGACCTCCAACGCGTCCATAACCAGCGCAGCTTCTGGTGTTAGACGGGTAAGACTCGGGGTCACGTCACTGACGACTCCTCAGGTAGGTTGAGTGTTGAGCAGGAATGGTTTGTTTCCAACGATTAATCAACACCAACCAACCAACCCGTAGAAATTGTTTTGTGTAAGCTTGGGGTGTATTTTTTTTTTTTTTTGTTTTAGGAAACAATTTTATTTTGTTTGAATAATTTTTTGGGTAAAGTGAAGTTTGTTGGACTTCTGATCAGCTTGTGTCTTCCAAACACACTTCAAATGTGTTTGGAGGACATAAGTTGATCAAACATCCAACAAACAAATTCAATTGTACCCACCTACGTTATGTATAGTGTGGATCTAAGAGTAGGAAAGGCCTGATAATTTTGAAATTGTCTGATTATTTGGAGGGGCCCTTACAATTTTAAGCATTTCGATTCTTGGATCCACTTGTACTGATCAGTTTTTGGAAGGAATATTCAAGATTTCGTATGGGGATGTAAATGATCTTGTTTCGAGGTTTATCTGCCTGTATCTAGAAAGCGAGAAATATTTGACCAAATTAATTAAGTTATTGATAAATATAAGTTTATTCCTTGCCAAGTACTTACAAAAATCTGTTTTGTATTATGTTGCAATGAATTTAGTGTTGAAAACAAACCCGTTTTTAGCAAAATCATATCCAATAGACGGCGCAATCGTTTTTTTTTTAACAGTAAAGTCCATAGATTGAAAACGAAGTAGCGCAGTTGGTTGGAGAGAGAAAAAAACGATTTTGGAATCAAAATGGCGAAATGACATTTCTTGACAATTATAATTAAGCATGGAGGTTAAGTAATTGGAGGAGTAACAAACGAGCAGAAAACTTTCGAACGCCTACTCTCCTTTCTTGTATGGCAAAAATAAAGAGCGCCAGGGAACAAAACATAGATGTGACAATATACACGACAGACGTCGTTTGTCACGGCGTCCTCCATATACTTAACCTTGATGCTATTAAGTATACAAGACTTCGAAGATTTGCCGAACAGACCAAAGTTGCAGAAAAACAGATTACAGTCAAAGTCAAACGCAGGAAAACAGGTTAAATTAAAAAGGTCCTTATCCAGACTTTAGGAAATAAACAAAAATGTCAATCATATTTAAGAGGCGCAAGCAACATCAAAGAATTACGTCAAGTACGGTCGAAAGCAAAAAATACTAGACAGACAGTTACAGTTTCCTGTAATTTTTCTTTCTCCAAAATGATAGTATTTAAATACGACTTTACAAAAGTTTTGAGCCTGCCAGATCTGAAAGCTTTGAAAATGTTTAAGTTCCGATTTTTTCCATAACAGTTTAACTTTAAACTTCGCTTTATTTCCATGGCAACAATTGTCAATGGCCGGTTGCACCAAACACTTAAATCGAACTTAAATTTAAGTACTGCTTATAATGTGACACTTGAGGTTACAAAACATTCATTAAATCATATTCTAAGCGTGCTTAAAGTTAAGCTGACCTTAAGTGCAACTGGCCATAAGACTTGTTTCCTTAGGAATAAAACGGTGCTTATATTTAAACTTCGATTAAGAAATTAGTCCTAAAGCCCGGAACACAATGCTTAAGTGTTAAAGAAACTTAACAAGATACAAATCTAATATATTTTACTTATAATAAGATATGATGATTTTTAAAATAAGGTTTTCGTAATTTTAAAATTGACTAATCAAACTGAATCGATGGTAGCTGGCAAATGCTAACCCATAAATTATTAAATACAAACTATGGCAGTCACGGACGATAATATCCTTATAACTTTTACTTAAGCATTATGTTCTAGGGTTTAGGATTGTTTTCTAACTCGCAGTTTAACTTCAATCTTCAGTTTATTCCCGCAGCAACAATTGTTTTTTTTTTTTTTAATTGTTGCTATAGTAGTACACAGGAGATGAATGTTAAACTGCGATTGAGCAAACGGGCCTAAGTGCCACCTGTGAAGTCATTTTGGAAAAAGAAAAATTACAGAAAACTGTAAGTGACCTCCCCCTTAATATAAGATTGAAGTTTTTTTCAAATTTGCTGTTAAGTTTAAAAGGCCTAAAGCAGCTAGAGTTATGTTCGTCGTTCAGTCTGAATTCTCACCACTGTTCTCGGATACGCCATTTTCGTTTCACATGAATCAACAAGAAGAAAATAGAAAATTCGTCAAATTTGCCAACTCATTCCGTTAACTCCATTTATCCAATAACGAAAAAGTTTGCAGAAAACATTCAAGCGAAAAGCTGGTTGTAATGAGAGGTTCTCTAGTGAAAAAAATGAAGTCGGCTCTTTTCTGATGAAAATTGAAGTAAAAAGAATGATTTTCTCGCTCCTGACGAAGTCATCAAAGATCGTGTAACGTTGAGCGTTTTTCTCAATTTTCAAATCCATTTCTCCAATAACGAAAAAGTTTGCAGAAACATTCGAACGAATAGTTAGTTGTACTGAGAGCTTCTCTAATAAAAAAAATGAAGTCAGCTCTTGTCCGATGAAAATTGAAGTGAAAAGAATGATGAAGTCATCAAACGATCGAAACATTGAGCGTTCTTTTCAATTTTAACAGTGTCCGTTTAAAGTTTTAAAAATCATTTTCTTAAAAAGATATACAGACTGTCCATTTTTCGAACGCAAGCATGGGGATCTCACTTATCTTAAGAGGTATGAGGTCGGTTAAATTAGGCCAAAGTTGCATATTTTCATGCTAATTAATAATCTGAAAAGCTATTTAAATTATTCCTTTTCGTTTTGAAGATATTGAGAAAAAACTAAAATTTTTCATTTTCGTTTTCATTTTTTAAATCGTTCATTTTTTTTCTTCATTCTTCATACCACTTAATGTGGTAGCTTTGAAACAATTTGGTTTGTTGAGCTAGAAGGATTATTTTGCTCTGAAAGCAAGAGTTGCTTACGATTAAAATATTATGACTTTCGAGCTTTTAGAATTTCTTCCGCGTCTTCAATTGATCTAGCTAGCGCCATGTAAGCGTCAACATCTTGATTGTTTCCACAGCGCTCGTTGTAAAAATTAAAAAACTGAAATTTCGGCCGAAAAGTCGAATCAACCATAATGTGTGATACGTTGTTAGAATCGTAGAAAAAAGTTGACAGTCGTATCTCTGTAATTTTGACAGCTCGGGTAAATGTAATGACAGATTTAGATTCTACGTAAAAAAACGCCTTAATAATGTGGAAGCTATAAATGTCTAGCTTTATTGGTTTTCGATTTAAAAAATAAAAACGAAAATGAAAATTTTTAGTTTTTTCTCAATATATTCAAAACGAAAAGGAATATTTTAAATTGGTTTTCAGATTATTAATTAGCATGAAAATACGCAACTTTGGCCTAATTTAACCGACCTCGTATCTTAAGATAAGTGAGATCCCCATGCTTGGGCTGGAAAAATGGACAGCCTGTATATTTAATTTTATTTATTACATTAATTTTTTACATTTCCTCGGAGATTAAGTATTATTCATTGGAGATCATTAATTGATAAAATAACTGATCTGTAATTGAAAGCTGCTATTGTACTGTCGGTCGTCGCCAAACACTTTTCTTGACGTAAATTTAACGATACAAAAACTTTTACTGTAATATGAACTGTCATCTACCAATGACACATAAATTAGCTTTTTTAAAGAGATAAGTTCATTTTCCATTTTTGCCTTAACTGTACGGCTAACATGAGCTAATATTTTTCTAAAGTGAAACAATGACTGAACTTTATTAATTATTGTCCGTCATCCGTAAGTGTCAGTTCATAACGTTCGTAATTATAGCCACCCAGCAAAACTTTCAGTATTGTTAAATTTATCGTCAAGAAAAAGTGGCCATTTTATTTTTGGCGGCGACAGTATATCAATATTTTTGGCAGTTTGGAATCAAAATGGCGGCAAATTGCGCTACTTTGTTAGATCCGGATGCCTTGTTATCATTACATTAGATGTTGAAAAGTTTCAGTGACGATTTGCTATTGCTATTTCCACAAGTGGCGCTGCCGTGTCATTAAGGTAAAGGTTCTAAATCGACACACTTCGCGTTCAGGTAGCGACATTAGTGATTTTTTTTCTATCTTTCCTTGTCGCACAATAAGCTCATCTAGGGATAAAAAAAGCACAGTTGTCATTGTACAATTTTTTCGTATTTAATATTTCTTGTTACTCTTAATTAATCATTTTCCAGGTACAATTTTTCGTTACGAAATTTCCATAGCATTCTTGATTAAAGCTGAGAACTATTATTATTAAACATTTTTTTAGCTGATTTTATTTTATTTTTTTTTATTTCTATTTTCTCCCAACAATTATTATTGAAGAGAGGAATAGACGCTCATTTGAAAATCAGTATAAATTATTATAGGTACCATTTAAGAAACGATAGCTGGTTGCCATAGGAACAAAACAAAAGACAACACGAAGAAACCATGTGTGTCAAAGTATGCGCAGAAATACATACGTATTCATAATTTTTCAAATAAAAGAAAGTTGAAGGCTATTATTTGACACTTTTGTTGTTCTACGCTGCATGTGGTAAATATAAAGATTGTCAACGAAGTAACACTTTCCATTTTTGGTTTCCTGAAGTAATGGAAGGATTAAGATGAATAAATGCAATAATTTAGCAATCATTCTACTAACCTGACATCTCGCAGGTGAAAATTACTATAGTGGTAATGTCCATAGATTAGCAAAGTACTGCGACTCCACTTTTTGGCGGCAAAATTTAAAGTGGGACTCATAAGCTGCATTTTCCAAACCTTTTTTATTATTTATTAATTTAATTTTGAGTTGACTGTATTGAAAATCATTATTTATTTTAATTATTATTTATCACTAATTGTAAACAATTTACTCTAAAATTGGTATTTCAGATTTTTTTTTTATACATTTTAATTTGTGCAAAATTGGATATTAGGGGTCAACGACCACTCAATACTTTATTTTATTTATTGCAAGTTTCCTTCTTTTGCAACTTTTTTTAAAAGTTATTTGGTTACTAAAATCCTTTTCATTGACGAAAAAACTGAAATGAAGACAGAATCAGACTGATATTTTTTTTGCAAATATTACTTTTCTTTATACCATCGTAAGAAAGGTCTCCAGATGATACCTAAAATGTATTTTTTCTTTTTTAATATAAATGGTCACTTTCTGAAGATTTTTGTTTGTTAAAATAAAATGTTATTTTAATTCTTGTATTTTTTATAAATATAGAAATTAGACAAAAATCAGCTTCATTTAAAAAGAAGATAGACATAAAAAAATTAGACTAAGATTCCATCTAACAAATATTAAAATTTTTTTTCTTATTATTGTTTTATTACAACAAAAAATATGAATAAATAATAAGATCAAGTAATAACTAGTAGTATCTGGTAAAAATGTTTTTTTTTTCTTGTTAAGTATAGTAACTAAACTTAGGGACGATCTTTCCACTGGCTAATAAAGTTCCCAATAACGTTATTTGGCGAATAAGTTGAATTTTATAAATGGTTGTCATGGTGATTCGTCGAATTATTTGTCAAATAAATTACTAGCAGCTTTAAAAGATCGGACCTAAATTAATGAATGTTATTTAGTAAATACTTTTTCATTGCAATTAAAATAATAATAATGATTTTATTACTAGTTCCAGTTCAAGCTCAATATTTAATTAATGTAAATTTATATTAAAAAAAAAAACAACGCCGTTTAAAACAAATCTAAAAATGTTTCATCGTTAAAATAATTTTCAACAATTTTTTGCTTTGTGCTTTTTTTAGAAAAAATTTTTACTCCCATTCATTATACAAAAGTAACGTTGTGCCGGTAGGTATTTTTTTTTCTTTCTTCAAAAACAGGCAGATAAATTATTTAATTTATGTCGTGTTGTAATCTTGACCGGACCATTTTAAATATTGCATAATTTTCCCTATTTTTTAAAATTTTTAAAATTAAAAATTTTCTCTTCTCGACAACATTTTCAAAAGGATTTTTTTTATTTGATAGTTACCCTCTCTGTTAGCACTCTCTTCGTCGTCTTCCTTTCTCACGAATTGACGTTGACTCATTGAGGGAGGGAGGTTGTACAGAGTGTTTTAGAGAATACGCAGAGGATGTAATAATTTGATAAAAAATTAAAAGAAAAAAAGTTGAAAATGCTTTTGAGGGAGGGAAGCAAGAAGTAGTTAATCGAGCCTCTCTGTCTTGCATCTAATATTGTGTGTGTCGTAGAAAATTGTAAGTACTTTGCATGTTAATGTTTCATTTTTAGTTTTGATTGATTTACTTATTTCGTTTTGTTGGTTTGTGTTGTGTTAATTCTTAGGTAAAATAATAACTCGTTTTGTTGGAAATTCACTGCATTTTGGCGTGTTTTCTTTTTTTTTCCTAACAGAAAGTAAGTCCGAAGACGTCCGCGGCCCCCCTGCCAACGAGGACGGCCCTCCAGGTAACATACTAAAGCTCTTCCGCTTCGTTCCACCACTGGCATGACTAAAGTATTTTTTTCCTTCACACGATTAACGAGTCGTTGGCGAGCCTGTAGAGTTTAGCTACTAAAATTATATGTGTACGTTGTTGATAGGTTTATAAATAAATATTATTATTATTATTACATTAGGCGCGGTGTCCGCCAGAAATTTTTTTGGTTTTTTTGGTTTTTGGTGGGCGCCGCATGAAAGTATTAATTTATGATGTAACATTGTTAATATTGTAATATGCGTATTTTAGTTTATTAATTAATAAATAAATAGTTTCTACCTTCTTACTAGTACATACAATTTGTATTGTGTAAAAAAATAAACTTTTTCGCATTCCTTTTTCTTTTTATGTAGTGGAAATAACAAGGGGAGAAGAGACATTTTATTGCAATTTTATTTAAATTTCGTTTTGCGTATGCGTACTAACTGCTAAATAATAAAGAAAAAAGTAGAGTTTAAAAATTTCGTTAAACTAGAAAATAATACAGGGGAGTTACAAAGTATTGATTGAGTGTAGAATTTTTACCTACTAAAAAATGCTTAAATTTTCTTTTGAAAATTATCTTGAAAAAATAGTTATCTACAAGGAACGAACAAAAAGATGACACGAAGTCATACGAGGGTATGATTCGTAGTTACCTTTTAAATAGTTTGCTGTTTTTGACAACAGAAAATTTGCTTTTATTAACAAGTACTGAAGTTTCTCTTACGATAAACTGTCCTTGAAAATCGAATATTATAAATAGTCTGTAGATCATTGAGAAGTCGATGTTAACGTTAGGCAACGAAAAAATAATTATAGTTTCCTTTGAGAAACAAATAGCTTTTATTGTACAGGGTGATGTGAGGTTTAAATAACTTCCTACGTTGAAACAGAACAAGACAATCATAAGAGAAGTCAACGCAATGTGCACGTCCTTATGATGAAAATAAAATAAAAAAGTAAAAATCTATATGTTGGAAATTGGAAACAGAATAAAATACTTAAACGAAAAGTTGCTTTGAACATCAAGAATTATTATTATTATTATTATGTTTTTGCTAAAACAGGTCAAAAACTCAACATTTGAAATGATTTTAATTAATAAATTTCAACGGACGATAGTCAAATCGAATGATGTTTAATTGTTGAACGTAAGTACCTTTTATCACTTCTGAAAATTCGAAACATTACTTACTAGTAACAAATGAGTTACCTACTTTGGCCCACCCTGTATAAACGTTTTGTTTTGCTTTTTCATATTAATCTGGACAAGACTATTTCGGGTCATTCTGTGTGAGTGTATACATTTTCTGGAGTTGACTATTTAAACTAAAGTAGCTCGAAAATTAGGTAAAGTATGTGGATTGGCCCCTGAGATTCTATTCTTGTTATTTCTTAGCAAAATGTCAAGTTTCATGTTCCTCTTGTAACATACTGCAACTTAAAAATATATGAGGGGTAAGTAGATTTGTTAAAAACTTACTTTTTTTGGAATTCTGTAACAATGCCACAATCAAAGGAAGCATAAAGATGAGAGAAGCCTCTTTCCTTCTCTCTTCGTAACGACACAATTAAATTAAAAATGAAGAAAGCACGTCAACACCTGATCCACAATCTTTCCATAAAATTTTTCCGTAAAAGAAAGACAAAATATTGAATACGAGTTGAAATAACTATCAGTGAATGAGTTGATTGGAAAAGGGGCGCGCAATCAATAAGCTCAACAATAAAAATTAATTTTCCTAAAAGAATTCTCAGAATAAGCTCCAGCTTTGATAGTTTTATTAGAAAGCTGAATTACTTCTGCACAATTTGGATTTTAGATTTATTATCGTATCACCATTAATAAGGGTGGAGAAAACAGTTGAATTATTTATTTTAAAAAATATCCTAACTTGTGTGGTCTTTATCAGAAATTATCGAACTTCAGCTCATTTGAAAGGAAATTTTAAAATTTATATTCAATACTCCGGCTACTTTGTTTTAAAAAAAGTAGAGGGCGTTATTTGCAAAAGTAAAAGTTTTCCCAGTTTTTCAAAAAAAAAAATAAAATAAAATAAAATAAACGGAAAGGTGTATTTCTTCTAAAGTGGTTACAGAGCGTCCAATCAGGAGAACGTTGTGGTTAAAACCCGAAATCGATAACTTTTTTCGTTCTCAAGTTATCATCAAATGAGTCTATTAACTGATGATAAAAGGCGGATCTACTAAAAGTTCAAAAAAGTACTGTCGAGTAATACTTTTTTTTCATTTTGAGGTAAACAGAAAAACATTACTCTGTTTGAATGCATGTAATTATTTTTGGGAACATAAGAGAACCAGACAGCAAACAAACACATAAATGAGAAAAACACAGGCACTAAATAAAACTAATGAATAATAAAATGTTAAATGACGGAAAGCATTTGTGAAATACATTGCAATCAACAGTGATTGAAGGTTTGCACCTAAAATATTATCGATCCTTTATTTCGAAATTGCCATTTACTGTCTGTGAGGATATCAATAATAATTTCTACACAACTTTATGCGGAGAATAAAAAAGTACCTAAAAGTAGAGCGGCACAGTGAAACTTGATTATTATTCATTGCTTTCATTTAGCGTTTGAGTTATTATTGTTTCTCTATTCGTTGTTTTGTTCTTGTGTTAAAATATTCTCTGTTCCTAGAACAATTGAATGCTTTTAAAAAATGTCGTAACCTTAATTAAAAAAAAAATATATATATATGTGCGTTATTTAAACTTGGAATGAAAAGTATTGCTCGACAACATTTGTTAGAAGTTTCTCCTTCCGCTTATAATAATTTTAATAAATTTGTTTTGATGGGTATTAAGGTTTTTTGTTTTCCAATTTAATTTCAAATTTTTTCGAGAATTTTTTTTTTTTTTGCTTTTAATTACTTGTGCTTCCTTGTTTCTAAGTTAAACCCTTATACATTAAAAAAAAACTCTGTTTTTCTTTACACCCTAGGTAACTGATCGTTAAATGTTTTTTTTAGATTTTTAATTTCATGTTTCACTTTAGTTTTAAGTCTGATTTTGCTTTATTTTCCTTGGCGCTTTTGAAACCTTTGAATGTTTTTGTTAACTTATGTTTGAAATACAGCTTATTATTATTATATCATAAGTTAACAAATATATTTGATAATAACACGAGAACGAAAAAAGGTAATCAATTCGAGTTTTCTAGACTCTTCGCAATTTTGTAAGCCTTGCAATAGAAATACACCTTTCCATTTATTTATTTTATTTATTTTTTTTAAAACCTAGACAAACTATTACTTTTGTGACTAGCGTCCTCTAGCTACCTTATAAACAAATTAGCCGGAGTCGTTGAATGCAAACTTTAAATAAGCTTAGAATTTCCTTTCGAACCAGTCGAAGTTCGTTAATTTCTGATAAAGAGTACGGAAGTTATGATATTTTCTAAAGTAAATAATTCAATTGTTTCCTTCAGTCGTATTAATGGCGACACGAAAATAAATATAAAATCCAAATAGTGCAGAATTAATTCAGTTTTCTATTGACGCTATCAAAGCTGGAGCTTATTCTGAGACTTTTGTTAATAAAATTAATTTTTATTCTTGAGGCCATGGATTGCGCTGCCTTGCGGACAAGTTAGATACTTAAAAATATTTTCTTTGAATTTCTCTGGGTTCACTTTGGCTAAATTTTTATTCCCGAAGTTGTAGGTGTTACGATTTGCGGTATATCGCCGGTTGCCGCCATTATTGGGACATCCAGTATAACAAATATTTTGAAATTTGTTGAAAGTTGAATTCAGGGTTGGCCGCGTAAATTACATGATGCGTAATTTACGTAAAATACGCGTAATTATTACGTATTTTACGTTGTCTAGAAAACTATTTATTACACGAATTTTTTGCGCCGCGTAAAAAATTATAAACAATCTTCAAATAACTGTTTATATAAAAATATTCTTTGCAATGTTAACATATGGCTATAGGATATTCTGGAGGTATGTGTGGTATAATTGAAAATAAAACTGTGTAATAAGGTAACCGACTTTTCTGAGACTTTCCGAGAACAGACATTTTTGTTCTGTTAAGGTAGCTATTGAATAATTGAAACGTGGAAAACTAAATAAGATTTGATTCAAACAACAAGTAAGCAATATTTAAAAAAATTGTCCAAAATGTTTATCACCAGTTTAAAATCAAATCATTTGACTTGCAAGTAATTATCAAGTAGGTATTGATTATAATTATGCAATAGCCACTTAATTAACTACCTTAATTTAATTTCTAATTTACGTTTTAATACTTAATTTTAATATCTTTAATTGTTTGTGCAGTGGGCTCTTGGTGAAACATTATGAATAAATTGTAGTAAAAGAAAACACTTGTATTTAACTGTTTCACGAATTTATTTCAGTAACTCAGACATATGTTTCGGTAATACACTTTTACCATTCTCAAAGAGTTATACTCTTTTTACCATTCTCAAAGAGTTATACTCTTTGAGAATGGTAAAAGTGTATTACCGAAACATATGTCAGAGTTACTGAAATAAATTCGTGAAACAGTTAAATACAAGTGTTTTCTTTTACTACACTTTACTTAATTTTAATTTTTGATTTTCGATTTTTAAAGAAAAGAACATACAGGGTCTCCCAAGGCCTATTAGAAGTTCTCAGGGAAATGCTATACTTTTTATAGCAAATTCTGATTCTACACTTTATTCCAAGCAAAAGTTGTCAAGGCTTCCGTTTACTTAAATGTAACGGTTTTTGAGATATCTTCGAATTTCTGAAGAAAAAAAAATTATTTCGGTGACGTTTCATTTAAAAGAATGTGTTTCCAACACTTTCAAAATTCAAGATTCAAGCTGCCTGTCGTTTGAGAGAATAATCTTAAGTCTTTCAAATCATTTCCTAGGTATCATTGAAACATTCTCAGGGTGGTCAAAATATGGTGTCGAATCTTGCTCTGTTCAACTGCTCAAAAGTCAGTTTTCGTAAATGGAACACCCTGTATATTTTTGCATAATGAGATGCAGAATCAATTTCTACATCGATTAGTAGTAGCATTCCCTATACCCATTCGTTAATTCTATTCTTTAGTTCAAAAACTTTAATCCGATCTGAAAATTAACATTTATTTACCTTCCTTGACATTTTGCAGAACTGTTTGTTTGATAAAGCCAACAAATAGGAAGGGAACGAATAAATGTTATACTTTTTGGCTCGAATTAAAGTCTTCTTTTTTCATGTTCTATTTAAGTAGTTAAGTTAAATTTATGTGAAGAGTCTTTTTTATGGAAGACAACAGATTACTACAACAATTATTTAATTGACAATTGATGAACTGACAACTGCATGGTATTGTTACGACATACATTTACATTTCCATGGCCTAGCTTTATTCAAAATTTATTTGATCGTATGGTATCACATGTCTCAGATGTTTTTGGCAGGCATGGTACATACAATACAGGGTGTAGCAAAAACAGAGACCGCTACTTCAGGAACATATTCTGTAGATTATAGATCAAAATGAAGAAAATTCGATATTTGCCGTTTTTTCAAAGCTAGGTACGAATAAAAATGCTGTTAATTAACACAATAAAATAAACTATTCTTGATAACAAGAAAACTAATGAAAATAGGTGTAGGGAATGCTACTACTAATCGATGTAGAATTCGATTCTGCATCTCATGCAGCTGAACAGAGCAAGGTTCGACACCATATCTTGACCAGCCTGTGAATTTCTCAATGATAACTAGTATATGATTTGAAAGGCTGAACATTATTCTTTCAAACGACAGGCAGCTTGAATCTTGAAATTTGAAAGTGTCATGAATACATTCTCTTAAATGAAAGGCCACCGAAATATTTTTTTTTTTCAGAAATTCAAAGACATCTCAAAAACCGTTACACTTAAGTATAAAGAAGCCTTAGCAACTTTCGCTTGGAATAAGGTGTTGATTCAGAATTTGCAATGAAAAGTATAGCATTCCATTTAAAATAAAAAAGTTAATGGCGACTTCCGGTATAACCGGAAGTGATGTAGAAGTGAAAATATTTTATTCTGAAAGATCACTTCCTCCTAGGGCAGTGTGTTAATTTTCAGAATGTTTGTATGTTCCTTTCCCCGAGAACCTTTAATAGGCCACTCAACTTGGGAGACCCTGTATAGGTATTAAACATGCTTTTGTTTGCGACTGCGAACTTAAGAAAATAATTTTGCAGGAAAACAAGAGTCAGTAGAGGTTATTCAAAATTCCACGTTAAAATGGTTTCATTTGGATAACTTAACACATCTACATAATGTTATTTGTTATGTTATACAGGGTCTCCTAAGTTGAGTGGCCTATTAAAAGTTTTCGGGGAAAGGAACATACATATGCATATTCTGAAATCTAAAGGGAAGAATGATGTGTAGAATCAGAATTTGCAACAAAAAGTATGGCATTCCATTTCAAATAAGAAAGTTAATGGCGACGTCCGGTATAACCGGAAGTGATATAAAATATTTGTCTGCTCCTTATTACATTTTTTACCTTTATGACATAAATTACGCATTTTTTACGCATAATGGACCGTAACGCAGAAAATATTTTTTCTTAAGCGTGACTTCCCAACCCTGATTGAATCTTCGAACATACTTCGGCTATTATCTGTTCACAAATTAAAAGACCACTGCCCAGTGTTGCTTCGTGGAAAATTTCCTAGCTAGGAATTTGATCAAGTAATCGACAAGGTTACGAATTTTTATTACACGTGATAGATTAAGTAATGGTTACTAACTTCGTACAGTTCAAGAAGATTTAAAATGTTCCTCTGTTTTCGAAACATCGCAGAAGTTTCTTAAAATAAATATAAATACAGTATAACCTCTTTAATCCGGACTATTAATTGCTGCACTGGTTGATCCGGATTATCGAAACGTAAGATATAAATTACTTTGCAAACTTAATTCACATTCTCTAAAGTTTTAACTTCCTATGATAGTGGTACTGTTATGTAGCGGTCTTAGCTTCCTATGATGGTGGTACCGTAATCTAGCGGTCATCATATATGGCAGTGAATGAAGTAAGCAAAAAGAAAACCAACGAGCTGTATTTATTTTACGTATATTTCATAATAATCCAACTTGTTTCGACATTACTAACACATTTGGAAATGAAGATTCACCAAGAAAAGAGTTCCATACGTTTAAAGAAATGTTTTTACGTTTTGTTCTGTGACGATGACGTTTCTAGAGGTGTGTGCTTAACGTCATTAGTACGTTTTTTTTTTTTTTGTGACGTCATTCACCGCCATCAATTTACGGCCGCTATTTTGAGCTACCGCTATTCTACGAATCCGAGGCTTAGAGGTTAATATGCTGATGATCAGTGAATAATTAATAAGCACGGCATTTCTTAAGAAAACTTGAAAATAAGGAATTTTCGGCGGAAATTACTTCGCTGTTCGGATTAACGAGACGTTGCTCGGATTATGGCATCGAATTTACGCTGTTCGGATTATCGGAAGTTCGGATTAGGATATGTTGGGATTGCATAGGTAATAACATAGATTTGGCAATGCTTTGACGAGATACTTCAAATATGTTGAGAATATTTTCACATTTTATAGGAGATTTACGTTTTACGCCAACGTAATGTAACGGGGGGGGGCTTTTGATTTATGAACAAATTATAGCTATTTCGACAAACAGTGTTAGGTTGAAAATTGACCGCGCTATGTCACCACTTAACCTATCATTTATTAAACAAAGAGGTTTTGCCAATTTCGGTTTAGTACCAATGAATAAAATAAAATAACAAAATCGAAACTAAAATAAATAAACAAAATCAGTTGCATTTTTGCTTACCCATACTCTTCATATATTTTTTTAGTAACTGTCAAACTTGTCAAAGTGAAAAGCTAATTAAAAAAGCAATTAAGTATTCTGAAATGCGATAATTTTTTTCTTTTTCCTTTCGAACGTGAACATGTATGTCAGTTGTTTTTTGAATTCTTGACTTTTTCTTTTTTAACAACTGTCGGACTTGTAAAAGAGTCAACTAAAATCAAAGTCAACTAAAGCGCAAGTCTCTGAACAGCATCGTTTACACAAGAGTTTAATTTTCTTAATTTTATTTTTACTCCGAAATCTAGTTTGTTTTCTAAATTAACGTATTTTTTTTTTTAACTGTCAAACTTAAAGAAGCGATCAATTTTCTGAAGCACGCCGTATGTATTTATTTCCCTTTCTAATCTGAATGTGAAAAATACAATCAGTTGTTTTCTTTATTCATAGTACACGTTTCAGTTTTTAATTACCTGTCAAACTTGTCAAAGTGAAAAAAATTTAATAGCGCCCTGTGTAGTTTCGTTGTTTAAGTCTGGAGCAGACCGTAAGCAATTTTACGCTTTATGTTTTGTAATTTACTTCTCTATCTAAAACATTCACAGGAAATTACAATCTACCTTTGCATTTTTCATCAATTGTCAAAGTAAAATGTTGGCGTAAACATCAATCTTCTTAATTATTTTATGTGTCATGTTTTATAAATAAATTGTCAAACTTCTTAGTGTGAAAACAACTATCAGTTATACAGCTTTTTACTTTTTATTAACTGTCAAAATAAAATGTTAGCATAAACATCAATTATCTTCTTAATTATTTTGCGTTTTATGTTTTGTAATTAACTGTCAAACTTCTCCTTGTAAAACTCTACAATCAGTCATTTACTGTCCTCTCAATTGTTTTACGATCCATGTTTTGTAGTTAACCTCGTTGTGAAACGTCCATAGTAGAGCACAATCAGTTATTGACCTTTACAATTTTACAAGTGACATGTTAGCGTTAACAATAGTTGCCTTCTTAATTATTTTAGGTTCTATATTTTGCAATTAACTGTCAAACTTGTCAAACGTATAACGAAAAACTACAATCAGTTACTTATCTTTTCATTTTTTATTAACTGTCAAAGTGAAAAGTTAGTGTTAACATAAACTGCCTTCGTAGTTACTTGCTTACGTTTTATGTTTTGCAATTAACAGCTTCGATGCCCAAGAAATTTTTTCAAGTTCAATTCACCACTGTATTCCACGATTACGTCAGCAATTTTTTTAACACCCTGTATAGTAGTCCCTTACTAAAAGACGAGTTTCGTTTCAAAGCAGGAGTACAACAGCAATAAAAAAAAGTACGTTTCAGTTGAATACAACATAAATTGTATTTATTGACTACAAATTAAAGTAAAGTGCTTTTACATCAATGTAATCTACGTTCTAATGGGAAAATCTAGTGGGTCTACTAATGGGTAGAGACCCTCTAGTTAGAGTATGGTAGAAGCAGCCATTTTTCAGCAAGAAAAGTTTCGCCAGTGTCAAATTGCCAATACTTTCTAACCTTTCAAAATCAAATTTTATCAATGAAAGTCCCGTCAGTGTCAAATTGACAATATTATCTAAGCTTGCTTGCTTATTTTCAATATTAAATTCAAATGTCTGTGCCAAACTGTACTTCCATTCTTTCTTATGATTGGCTGAAGTACATTTTGTTGAAATATGGTGGAACCAATTAAAAATGCACGCCATTCTGCCAGACTCTTACTAGAGGGTCTCTACTAATGGGATACCTGAAACGCCATCTGTGGGCCAATGAAAAAAATCAAATCTTTTTAAACTTTAGAAACTCCTCTTGCTCTTCTTAAACAAGTTAAGGAATGCGAAAAGAACAAATATTAATTCATTTCTTCTTTATTTCTCTTAATTTTATTTTATTCCACTCAAAACTTCCCTGCATAATCCGGTGGTGGAACGTACACCGTACCTTCCTAAAATTTGATTTTTACAATAAAAAATAAATTGACAACAGGAAGTCCTGAAAGAGAAACAGCAACACATCGAACAACTTCTGAAGGAGAGGGACCTCGAGCGCGCCGAAATCGCAAGAGCCGCCAGCCAGGCCGACGAAGCCGAGCAGAAGTACATTAGCCTACGGCAAGAATACGACCAAGTAGGTACTTCCCCTGCAAACTTTTGATCTGCCTACTGTAAGGATGATTTGATGTTCGACTTTAGTATCGCACTGAGTGCGAAAGCACGCTCAGAGAACACCGCGAACTGCTCAGCAAGTTGAAGGAGGACCGCGCAGAGCTGGTGACGAACTTGGAGGACGAGAAGCGCAAGAACGAAGACCTCCAGTTCCGGTTCGAGGAGGCGGCAATTACCAAAGCGGATCTTGAGGTGAGACTCGCCCCATCGTTTTTGATTAACTTTTAAACGAATCTTCGAAATTTCAGCGCAAAATCCAGGCGCACTGTGTAAGTTTCATGTTTGCGTTTACCTTTGGGCCCCCCGCATGCTTGAGTTAGTTTGATTTTGCTTGTGGTAGTAATTGGTTGTCATAAGAACAATCCACAAGCTGCTTTTCCTGCTTGGAAGATTGAATATTTGGGGATTGCTGCTACTGGTTTTCATTAATCACGTGCCTAACGATAACCAATAAGTTTCGTCAAGAGTGAAAGACGAAAGCCAATGACAGTAGTCGGCAAACATCCAATTCTCCAAATCTCCAAAGCAAGAAAAGCAGCTTAAGGAGACAAACGCACAACACAAAAAAATCTTCGGATTTTTTGTTACGCGCGTGCTCCTGATGGTTCTGGAATTGTCCGTCGTACGAGAACCAAAACAAACCTAGTGATGTCACCGATGTGACGTGTAAAAACCGTTTCTTTTAGGTGAACAATGATACCAACCTCGCTCGCATTAAAGAACTGGAAGAGCAGTCGGTGGCGGAACGGGAAAAAACCCAGCTCCTCGAGGGGGATTCCAACAAGCTCTTCGAGGCTGAAGAGACGTTGGTCAGGTTGAGGGAGGAGAACGAGATCTTGCGGTATGAAATCGAGGTTGCAACGACCAAGATTTTGGCCGTGGAGGGGGAAAATTTGACCGGCAAAGGTAAAACAAAAATAAACGCATTCATTTTTTTGATTAATTAAAGGAAAAAAAAAACGACTTCAGATTTTACAAACTCCCTTCAAACCGAACTGAACGAGTTGCAAACCATCGCCCGACAGAAGGATGACGCGATTGAAAAGCTGAAAAGTGACGGACAGAAGCTCGTCGAAAACCACGAGGCCGCCAGAAACGCACTCGAAAAAGAACTGGAGGGGTACAAGAATAAAACTCAAGCGCTCGAAGCCGAAACCTCAGAGCAAAAGGGCCAAATGGATCTCCTAAGGTCGGAGCTATCGCAAGCCAAGAACGCACTTAGCGAGAAGGCGAAAACCCTGGAAAAATCCTCATCTTCGTGGGGTGAAACCCAAGAGAAATTAAACAAGGAGATCAGCAAGCTGAAGATGGAACTGAGCGCGAAGAATCTGGACCTGGAGAACAACGTCGAGGCCCTCAAGAAGAAGCAAGAGGAAAACAAGAATTTAAAGTCCCAGCTCGATTTGCTCAACGACAACCTCAGCTCGCAGGACATCTACAAGGAAAACATGAGACTCGTCGAGGCCACCCTAAAGAAAGAGTTGGAAGACGCCAGGGCGACCATCAAAACCAAGATCATCGAGGTGGAGGAATCCAAGAAGGATTATGCCGTCACCCTCGACCAGAAGGAGACGGAATTAAAGGAGGCGAACAAGACGATCCAGCAATACCTGGCGGACATCGAGAAATTAAACGAGAGTATTTCAGGACTAAAGCAAACCTCGAGTAAAACAAGCCAGGAAATGCAAGAAGCGTTCGGCAAGAAGCTGCAGGACGTCGAAGGAGAACTCGTCGACGCAACCACGCAACTCAAATCCAAAACTGAAGAGCTGGAGAAGGCTGGTGATCTCATACGTAAATTAGAAGGCGACGCCATTAGTAAGAATGAGGAAATTACTAAAGCGCTTGGCGAATTGGATTTGGCCAAAAAACGAATCGGGGTTGAGGCAGAAGCCGGGGCCAAATCAAACGAGGAACTCACACGCTTAAAACTGGATTTCGGCGATCTGCAGAGGAGACTGGCGACGTCGGAGGCGAAGGCGGCAGAGTTGTCCGAACACAAAACCAAATTGGAAGGCGAGGTTCACTCATTATTGGGATCGTCCGGGGATTACAGCAACAAACTGGAAGAGCTCACCCAAGCGCTCCGAGAAAAGGAAAAGGCGATCGAGTCAGTCAAAAATGAGCTAACGCAGAAGCTGCAAGAAGCAGAACACTCCAGGCAAGAGCTCGAGCTGACGCACGGCGCCAGCTCGGAAAAAGCCGAACGTCAAAAAGCCGAGCTCGAAGCCCAAATACAACAGTTAACAACCGAGAAGGAAGCCGTCAAACACCAGTGCGACGAACTTTCGACCCTAAATAACTCGGCCAACAAAAAAATCAAGCAGCTCCAGGAGAACCTCGAAGAAAAGGAAAACGCCGCGAGGAAACTCCAGGAGGAAAGCGCCGAGCGCGAGGCGAGCTTGAAGGCCGAGCTGACAAAAACCAGCGACGATTTACAAACGGATCTGGCGGGGCTCCAGAAGAAAATCGAGGACCTCACGAAGGAAAACGCGGAGGCCAAAGAGGGTCTTGCGAAGAAAACCGTGGAGCTACTCGAGGTCGAATCGAAACACAATCAGTTCGTCGAGCAGGCGAAGCAAAACGAAAACGAGTTTAAAACGGCGCACGAGGAGCAGCTGAGGAAGTTGGAGTTCGAAAGGAGGGAGTCCGAGAACCACCTGAACAACTCGATCGAACTCATCAAGAAGCAACTTTCGGACCAACTCGAGAACTCCACGTGCAGCAACCAGGAACTCGAAGCCAAGTACAACAGGATGTTGCAGGAGAAGCAATTCGAGAAGGCCCAGCTCGAAGACCAAATCAAAAACCACGTTGCTCAAAAGAATCTTTTGGAAGAAGAGCACGGCAAGTTTGTGAGCCAAAACGGCGAATTACTCGAGAGCTTGCAAGCTAAAATCCAGGAGCAAGAGCGGAAGCTCCTGGAGAAAGACGAGGCGATCAGGAAGAGTGAAGAGGAAGCGAGACGGAGTGCGGCGAATTTGAAGGAACAACTGGACAAAACCTGCGCGGATTTGCAGGGCAACCTCCTGGAGAATGAGCGAAGAATAAAAGAGCTTGTCCAAGAGAACGAAGTGCTGAGGAAGAAATCGAGGGAGTTCGAGGCGAAACACGCTGAGCTCCTCGCGAATTCCCAACAAAAAGAAACTGGCTTAAAATCGACCCACGAAGAAGACATGGCAAGGTTGCGCAAGGAATTCGCTGAAAAGGAGACGCAATTGCAAAAGTTCATGGCCGAGCTCGAGCAAACCAAGAGCGCCACGGAAACATCGAAAGTTGAAAAAGCTGAAGAAATAAAGCAACTCAAATCGGAACTGCAGATTAATCATCAGTTCGTGGAGAAACTGCGCGCGGAAAACCAGGAACTCCAAAGAAAACAAGAAGGCGTCAGTAAGCTGCAAGAAGAGCAATCAAAGCAATGCCTTGACCTGACCGAAAAATTAACCAAATTAAACGACGAGGCCGGCAAGACCAGCAAGGCGCTTTACGAGTTGGAATCAGGCAATAATCTCTACGTAACGTTCCTCCAATTGCTGCAGCTTACGGAAAAGCAGAAGACTAATTTGGTCGAGCAAGTTGGAATGATTGCCAAAAATGAAGGCGGCGAAAACTTTGCCAGACTTTCTAAGCTGGCTGAGGGCATCAAGGTGACGAGTTACCGCGACGAAGAGCAAGAACGGAAGCTCTCAGAGGCGAAAGGCGAGGTGGAATTGCTGAAGAAGGCGCTTCAAGAATCTGATCTCAAGTTTAAGGCTCAGGAGGCTGAAAATACCAGGCTGCAGAACGAACTGCAGAAGGTGGATGAATCTTGATTTAATTTTTTTTTCTTGGTTTATTTATTTTCATTTTTCAGGCTTCTGAAGTATCCAAAACCAAGACGGTGACTTCGAAAATACCCACCAAAGTTGACAATACCGTAAGTACAGTGAGATCGATTAAAATTAAAAAAGAGCTTCAGTATAGGCTTTCACAGTTGGCAGCACTGACGTGTGACGTGTAAGAGGTACGGTTTGAATTTATAAAGAAATTTTTATTTGACTGCAAGCCAACTGATTTTCTCTAGTTTTTATTTTTTTTCAATTTTGCTTGGGTTGGTTATGCTGACGTTGAAATTAATTGAGCTTTATTTTAATTAATTTTTAATTTTTAACGATTTTTATACTTTTAATTTTTCTAGCTATTTTCAATTTATATTTTTGTGAAAACGAGTCAGAAGAGTTGAATTGAATTGACTTTGACGTTAGTTTAACTTCATTTTAATTGATTTCTAATTTTTTTAATCTTTGCTTTTAATTTTTCTTATCATTTTTAATTAATCTTTTACTTGTTGTTACTAGAGATGAAGTTAGGCTGCTGTCGATTGGGTTGGATCGACCTTGAGATTTGATGAGATTAACTTTAATCCACATATAAATTTTAATATTTTTTGTAGGTGGTAAGATGACCTTGAAATTGTAGTTGAGGTTAATTTTAATTTGTTTTAAATTTTTTACATGAATTTCAATTTTTTCTTCATTTTTTTTATTGCTTTTGGATTTTTAATTTTTTCACTTGGATTGAATTGAATCGAGTTCAACTGTTGGGTTGACCTTTACGTTAGTCGAATTTCATTTTAATTGATTGTCATTTTTTTAAATCTTTGCTTTCAATTTTTCTTATAATGAAGTGAACGACAACTAACACACCTGTCATTTATATTATTGGATCATAATATAAATCAAACTAATTTACATCAAACTCATGAGAAATAAATGACTATAAAATATTTGTATTCTTAAATAAGGTCTTGATTATGTAAATCGGTAGAGATGGCAACACTGGTCGCCAGAAACAATCAAGACCGCGTTAAATAAGCTTTTGATTTGCGTTAATTAAGTGGCCCACTTTGGTGTCTCTTTTGTGTCTTCTCTCTCCAGCCTCATTTTGCCAACTTTTCCCCTATATTATAAGTAACTTTTTATGAAAAGGTTTTAATAGAGGGTAAAAGTTTTTTTTTTAAAGATTATTGCCACTTGACATTTCAGATCAGGGTTGCCAAATTGGCCGAATTCCTCCATTTGGGCTATATTTTAGACATATTTGGCCGTTTAAAAATTCTATTTGGCGCCTGATTGTTTTCTTCACTTACGACAAAGAAAAAATATACAATGCGATCAATAATGGCTGTACGATAAAATATTCAAGCGTTGTTTTCTTTCGTTTTTTGTTCATTTCATCTTTTCTCTTTCTTCTTTTTTTTTGTTGTTTTGCATTTTATTCCCGGTTCGTTTGTTTTGTTTGTTTTATTCTGCTCTTTTGTTTCCTGTCAGTTTCTTGACTTGCATAAGTTTTCGCCCGGAGGAACGGAGAATCACCGTCTTTTGATTTACTTTTTTTTGCGCACACATTGCCGCTTTTTTTTCAACTTTTTCTCACTTTTCTTCTTTTAATCGAATCGGATTTCGCATTTTATTGATTTCTTTTTACAGTTACCTTTTGTTTCCTGCAAATTTCTTTTTAATTTCGCAAAAACTCGATGATTTTTATTTATTAATTTTTTTTTCATTTTAGTATTCTGGTACTTTTGCGTTTTTTTTTTAATTCATTCTATGCTGTCGTATTTCTCTTTTATTTATATTTATCAAATTGATTTTTCACATTTTTTTGATTGACACTTTTTTAAGGATATCTTTTGTTTCCGTTTTGGATTTTTTTTTAATTTTTGCGTCTTGAGATTGATTTGGTTTTCGTTCATCTCAATGGTCAATCTTCTTTTGTTTTTTTTTCTTTTGTTTTTTACACTTTTGTACTACCTATGTATTTTTCTTTTCTTATAGAATAGGTTTGCTCATTTTATTGACGCTTGTCTGTAGTTCCTCGTTTTTTATTTCTTTGTTCTCATTTGTCTTATTTATCATTTCATTATATTCTTTTTCCCATTGTATTTTTTATCGTATTATTGACTTTTTTAAAGTTTGCTTTAATTTTCTATGAATTGGTGTTGCCGATCCTCATTTGCTTTTTTCTTTGGTTCACTTGGCGCCTTGTATTTTGTTGCTCTTTTTCTTTTGTTTCTGAGTTTTTCGCAAGTTTCATTTGTTTTCTTTCATTTGTTTTGATTTTTGATGTACCAAATCTGCGATTTTCTGTTTTTTTTGTTCACTTCACGTCTTGTATTTTTTTCTGCTGCTTCTTTCTTTCGTTTCTGACTTTTGACAAGTTTCATTTGTTTTTTTTTAAATTTGTTCTGGTGTTTGATGAACCAAATCGGCGATATTCTGTTTTTTTTTTGGTTGTAATTTTGTTGCTGCTACTTTCTTTCGGTTCTGACTTTTAGGTGTTGCAGATTTTATTTGTTTTTTTTTTCATTTGTTCTGATGTTCTTTTGATGTACAACCAGATCGGCAATTTTCTGTTTTTTGTCTTTGACTTTAGAAAAAATTGTCGCCTTTGTCAACAAGTTAGCGGGATAGTCTGCAAAAAAGAAACCTGGCAACCCTGTTTCTGATGTAACCTACCATCTTGTCGCTGTTCACATTACGTCAAATAACTGTCAAATAAACCAACAAGACAAGTAACAACAGTGTTGCAAACAGCCGAATAAGAAAATGCTTTTATTTGTGTTACCAACTCAGTCTTTCTTAATTACTTCGTAATATCAACAGAAATATAATTAAGTTGATTTTTCTGTAAAAGCGACATCTGCACTTTGTACTTCATACAAGATTGGATGTTTAGTACCTACAATCTGGCAACTTTGTTGACGAGTTCCTGACTTCAGTGCCTCAAGAAATGTTTCTTTCCAGACGAAAGCGTTAAATAACAACAACTTGGTAAGCAACGAGCAGTTGTTGGAGGAGAAATTATTAGCCGAAAGCCAAGTCGCCTTCCTCAATTCTATAATCGTCGACATACAGAAAAAGAATGAGGAACAGAAAATGAGGATTGAACTGTTGGAGTCTGGATATAGTCCGGCAGCTGTTGAAGAATTAAAATTGTAAGTGAATTTTCTTGGGTAACTCGCTGTAACTCAAAAGCGGTACTTTATGAGCTGTAAATTTTTTGTTTAGAATTGGACTAAGTGAAAGACAGTTACCCCCCAGAATGTACTGTGATATTTGTGAAGAATTTGATTTGCACGAAACGGAAGATTGCCCGCAACAAGCAACCGATGATGCCCCTGCCCCTAGTAATAAACCTCCGAAAGAGAAACCACCCGAAAGGCCTTACTGTGAAATATGCGAAGGTAGTTATTACTACAACTTCTCTCTTCGTTTTCTCTCCTTAACTTAGCCCCTTTAATTCACAATTTTTTTTTCTATTTCAGTGTTTGGGCACAGTACTGAAGACTGCAATGACGATCAAACCTTTTAATAGCCTTCTGTATAGCTGCGACCAGTTGCATGAGCATCCTTAAATAATGTAGATAAGCAATTGTTAGATAAGTGATCAAGATCTGTAAAAAATTATTAAGAGAGAAACTTGTATATTTGAACTTGTTGATTATTTTAAAGCGTTGCCGTTGTAGATAGCGAATTGTAATAATTGTTGTAACTGATGTAAACATTTTTACAGTTTAAATTGTTACTGCATACAGCGATTGACAATAATGTTGGCTGATTGTAATAAGTTGTTAACGAGCTGCTGCTGCTGCTGCAATTATAACTAAAGTAATTTAAGAGATCTTTAGTTAATTTATTTGTACTTCGTATGGTATTCCAATAAAAAAAAAGAAGATAAGGAAGAGAAAGAACTTCGATTGCAGGTGAAATTATTTTCTTTTTGTTTTTAGCACAGTACCGACGCCTTTCTGTTGAAGTGGAAAAAATTTCAAGATGTATTGTAATTTGTTTTTCTTGTTTGGGGGGGGCTTATAAGCGTCTTTAAGAATTCGGCTGTGCAAATACAAACATAACAAACAATTTTATAAATTAACCGTATATTTACCTTTCCTCTTCATCTAGTCCCATTTAAAATTAAAATAATACATTTGGCTCCATATTGATATTTTAATTTTATAATATACCAAACATTTTTAACAAAAATTGACAAAATTATCAATGAAGATAAATCGACGAGAATAATTATCACTTCTTGTTTAGTTATCAATCTTGTTAAGGTATCAAGCGTCACCTGAATAAGGCTATAAGTCTAAAACAAATGATGGATTTTTGATGCCGTCTGATTAAAATCAACTGTAGTCTGTTTTTAATTTCGGAGGAGTACTTTGAAATTTTGGCGCTAAAAAGAGCTTTGTCATTGGTCAGTTCCGGGCGGCCACCAATGATAAAGCTCGTTTTTAGCGCCAGAATTTCAAAGAACTCCTCCGAAATAAAAAAAAAGCAGAGTACAGAATAAAAGAACGACTGTTGATGAATCTGAGTCACCTATCAAACAATAAAAGAACGAATTTGATAGAACCACGGCCAGCTTAATTGATTGATTGATTAATTAATTAATATACGGCCAGTCCGAGTCGCCTAAAAATGTGTTCCAGTAAAGCAAGCTGTGGAGCGTGCCAACTAGCGCCCAGTGCTGCCAGATGCGTCCGAATTTTCTCCCTCTTCGAACCATTAGAATTCCCTCCACAGACTTGAAATTCCCTCCACCGCCACTATCCACCTCAAAAGGAAATATTCATAAGGTAATAATTTTATTTATAAAGAGGCTTAAATTTTCTGTAATAAATTATAAAATATAAAAAAATAATGAAAGAAGCCAGACTAAATATTTTTTACCAATATTTATTTTAATATTCAAGTTAACTTTTGGAATGCTTCAAATAAAAATCAAAAACCCCTCCATTTATTAAAAAAAAACCCTTTCATCGCTCCATATCCTCCAAAAGAGGGATTTTCCCTCCCATCTAGCAGCACTGCCAGCGCCCTCGAACACTCATTTTATTTAGACGTTACCATGGTTAGGACACCGACGCTTATTTTGAAAACAAATTTCAAGATGAATTGACATTACTCATAACCAAAAAATTTCATAATTTTGCAACAAATAGTTTTGAATTTGATGGAGCCACTTGACACGTGCTTTTTATTTTTTTACCAAAACATTTTTTAATGCTCTTTAGACTCGCCGTATATGACATACCAATTCAGCTGGCCGTGTTTTTTTCTTGCGATTGTCATTTGTTTCCATCTTCAAATTTTTTTTGTGCTGTTGCCGTTATCGTTTAAAAGAAGATGTCGTTCCGAATTAATAATTTGTTTTGCTCTTCTGTTTATCTGCCGAAATTATTTCGTCTCCTTTGGCATTTCTTTGGGGTTTCCCGTGGTGAAATTTATGATCGTTATTTGTTTTTTTTCCTTTTTCGTTCTGAAATTAATCAAAAAAAAAATTGCACTTCTTCCTCCGTCTGCGTTCTTCAAAAATTCTCGTTTCGTAAGTAAGTATTATGAATTATGACAGAAATTTGGTTTTGTTTGTTGATTATTGTGATTGTGTTTTTAGTTTTTTTTTTTTTTAATTTTAAATCTACAATTCGTTTTGAGTTATTTTCTTCTACGTGTATGATCGTCATTTGTTTTTTCTGAATTTAGTCAGGAATTTCTTCATTTGTGGGGGGTTTCTCCTCGATTGTCAAAAACGTTTTTCGTTCTTTCTTAAATTACTTCCAATTCGTCAGAAATCAAATAATTATGGAAAATTTTAATTTTTCCGCTTGGATCGTGTTTTTGGGTCGTCAAGAATGTTCTTGTTTTCTTTTTTCTTCCAATTATTTATCACTTTTCTGTCTTATTCTTATGTAGCGATTATCTTTTGTTCCCAAGAAATTGAAAAATCAATTCAGCTGGCCGTGATGGAACTGTTGCCATCCAGGAGGCTTCTTGATGAAATATGGAATGCGCCCACACCACACACTAGAGATGGGCCAGGCAATGCACCAGGGTGCATACATGAATGTACCGGGTGCATTCAAAAATTTAAATTTCCCGCGCAAATCGAACGAGAAATAATCTTTCCTTGATGTTATTTAATTGTTTGCAGGTGGTTTACAGGTTTAATGTTTCATAGTGTATGGTAAATAGCTGAATAGTAAACTTTTAAGTTTAACCGGAAGGTTTGTAGCTTAAAATCTGAACAAAATGAGTAAGTTTTTGAAATTAACGTTACAAAATAATTGTCTAGCGATAGTCCGTACAAAATATATTATATTTGGTGTCATTTTGAAGCATTTTGTACGTCTTATGTAAATGTAGGCAACCGGACAATGCACCGGGTGCATTGTGGGTGCATTCCGTGATTCCACCGGTGCAAACGATTGCACCGGGTGGAATCCCATCTCTACCACACACTGGAAGAAAAAATTCTAAGCATCTAAACTACAGTTTCCTGTAATTATTCTTTCTCAAAATGTTGTAGGATTAAAGACGAATTCACAGATTTTACCAAAGTTTTAAACTTGTTAATTTTGAAGGCTTTTAAATTTTTGAAATGTTATCTGTAAAGTTGTTTTTTAACCACTACCGTTTTCAGAAAGAATGATTTCAGAAAACTGTAGTTTGTCTACTTTTTTTGTTTTCCACTGTATACTTTTACTTATTTGTTTTAGAAAGTTATTGTATGTATAAAAGTCTTTTACTTTGACTAACACAAGCTAATTATAATTACTATTTTCAAAATCAATTTTATTTAAAGGTTAATTTCAATGGATTGGTGCCACTGCTCCCTAACAACGCCCAAAACAAGTCGACCTTCACAAGTTCAGTGACATTCAGTTTTCGGCGGTGATATTTCGTGCGTTGGCACCGCCGGCAGTGACGTCCAAACGTCAGATTCGTAAGATCATAACCTGTCTGTGTCTGCAATAATTTCGCCGAGTTGATTTATGATTTAATGCGATCGGTGGAAGGCGGGGGCGAAAGTGACTCGACGTGAAAGCGAAAGCTGCCGCGATGACACGGTGCAGCGAGTACATCAAAACCGAGTTCCCGTTAATCGACGACGATCTCAAGCAATACGTGGAGGGTCGGTGTCTGGATGTGCTCCAGACCATTCAACATTTTACTCACTGAAACGTTTCAGATGTGCTGGAGAACGGGGCGGACGATTTCGAGGACGGCGAAGAGATATACGAGGCGGTCGGTGAGGTCTTGCACGAGATCTCGAGCGACAAGACAGAGGAAGAAATTAAGTGCGCGGCTCTTTGCTTTCACCGTGTTCTTTTTCCCCCCTAATCTGAGTGCTTTCAGGAAAGTATGTGATAAATTATTGAAAATGTTGAAACCAAATAACGAGGATAGTAATAGGAATGGATTAACTAAGGTACTCAATGCTCCAGTACATTTAGGATCAATGGCTGCGAATCTAGAGAGTAATGTTGATGATATTAAAAGTATTTGGGTGACGCAGAGGGATGATACTTTGGTAAGAATTTGCAAATTTTTTGTATCTACTTTTTGCCTATTGCAAAAGAATGAGCATAAACGTGAACAAAAAACTAAGTTTAAAGTTTATTATTTAAGTTGGTTTTTAATTTTATTTTTTAGAAAGTGGATGCTAAGAAATTAGAGAAGGCGAAGGCTAAGTTACAGGAAAAACAAGAAAAACGTTCAAAAGATGGAGTTAAAGCACCCACTGTGTCCAAGTTAGAGTCGGCAACTGCATCACAGGTATGAAACATTTTCATCGAATCTAAATAGAATTTTACGAGTTTATAAGAAAAAGTATAACTTGCAAGCCACATTAAAATAAAATATACATAGAATAAAATTTTAATGTGACTGGTGACTTATTTTTCTTCATTTTTGTTTCAAATTTTTAATCATCAATGCAATACTGTTGAGTCTTATAATAATATAATTAGTGATAATAGTCAAGGTTGCCAATGCTATTACGTTCATAATAAATCTATTTTTGCTAAATTCTAGTAAGCTATTCTTTCGCTTAAAAGTTTGAATCTGATTTCGAATAGTTTGAAACTGGATTCCATAATTGTTGCAACAAAACACCTCAGATTTGAAATATTGATTGATAGTTCGCCTGCAAATAACTGCAATTCAATACAAACGAAATGTAAAAATAGTTTGATTCAAAGGGGAAAGGGGATTCCCGATCCGGACTGAAATTTCAAGGAGAGTGGGGGATTAATCCGTTCGCAAAAGAATAATGTCCGTCTTAGAATCGAAACGCGTTTAGACCACGTTTTTGTGAGCGAAAGAAAGCACCTAAAAGGTATTATGGAATTGCTAAAATCTATTATACTTTCCATTCGTAATTTTTTCAGCTGTTTTTGTAATATGTTAATTTAACGCCATCTATTTTTCAAAAGCTTAAGTATATTTAAAACTTCAGATTAGTAGATACAAAAGAAAGATACAAAAAGGTCAATCAAAAGATACAGAAATAAAGAAAAAAACAATTGCAACTAGTAGAAAGTAACTGGAATGAGAAAAAGAAAAAATAAAAATAAATGCTAATTGAATTGACCGATTAGTGTAATGTACATCAACCACGATTGTGATGGCAACATCTTTTACAATAGTTTGAAAAGTTGTTATAAAAGAGAAGAGCTGTCTATTACAGGCTATCCACTCATTGTCAAAAGTCAATAAAACTTATTCAAGAACTACAAAAAACAGTGGAAAATTGTAATTGTTTTTAATATTTAATAAGTAGGAAAACTATTTGTAGGAGTTTCAACCCCACAAACGCTTGCGTTCGTGGGGTTGCCTATACTCGATTTCTTGCTGTGTGGAAAGAATCGCAGTTATTTGTAGGAGTTTTAATTTAGGCAATTATGCCGACGCCTGTGTTTGTGGGGTTGCCTATACTAAGACGTCTTGCTGTTTTGGAAGAATTATTATATTGTTTTTTAAGCAAACTATTACGTTATAAATATTAATTATTTATAATTTTTGAAAGAATTTAATAGTTTTTTTTCCATTAAAACATGTGAAAATTTTTAAAAAATAAAATAGAAATAAATCGATAATTTCGTTCATGTATTTGTTTTTTGAAATCAGGAAAATTTTAATTAAGTATTTAAAAATTAGGTCAATTACACAATGTCAAGTCAAATGTGTATGCTTACCTATTTTTTGACGAAAAAGAAAGGCGCCTTTTTGGGTATGCAACCATACATACTCTCTGGATTCATTGGTTTGCCTATATTATGCCCTAAAAAATCATTTATTTATTGGAATTTTACTCAAATTAATTGTTTATGACCTTTAATTTAATAATTCTTTCCATTAGTACCCGTGAAAATTAGGAAAAACGGGAAACTGTTGAAACGCGTAAGAACTAGGAACGTTGCAAAATTGATGTCAATCGTTTTAAAGTTTGTTGCAATTTTTTGTACAAAAATTGGCCGCAAAACCTAAACTGTTGGCAATAGTAACAATAGTAATGAAGAGTGATTCTGATTGCGACTGCCTTCGACCTTCCAGAATAGCCAAACAGTCAAAAACAAGAACAATTAAATGGTGACGGTTAATAACAATTTAGGTCCAGTTTTCGTCGAAATAGTGCAATTTTATGGTTTAAAAAAGACTTAATACGAATATGATTAAGTGACTAAAAAATATTATAGTTTTCTAGTAAATAAAGAGAGAAGAAACGAGTTAACGGCTAAAAATATACGCTGACAAATCTTAAAAAATAAATACTGACTAATTAGCAAAACATGACTCTGATCGTTTTTAACCGTCACCCTTCAATTCAATTCAATTGTTTGATTGCCAAGCTTTCGAAAAGCTTTATTTCCTTTCTTTCCTACCTTCAAGAATATTCTGTTGAATATGCTTGCAAGTCATCTGCTCAATGTGAGTTAGAAGAACAGAAAAAGATAAAAACATAACTATTTTTGAAAAATGTATTTAATTAATAAGCTAAGGTCACCTTTAAATTAAATAGGCAGGGGACTTTAGATAAGGAAAGTGATGCTCTCGACAATTATTTTTTTTTTAAATAATTATAACATGGTGCAATATTTTGTAATAAATAAATAATGTGCTAATTACTGGGGCGCATTCAGAAACTGTATCGTGGGAGCACCTTGGGCGTTTAAAATGCAAAGCAAAATGCTTAAAATCGCTTATATGAGAGAGAAAAAATATTACACAGAGCGCGCTCTTTTTATTCTTGAACGTGGTCAACGGACTCATGTGGAGTGTATATTTTACTAAATATTTGTTCCTTTTAACATCCAGCAATTTGCCAAACCGATTTTTCTTGTAAAAAAAATGCTCAAAATATGAGACTCACAATTTCATTCATGCTCTTAGTTGAATTGTACGTGTATTTAATTGCTTATGTTTAATTAATAAATTTACCGTTACATCAGTCTACATCAAAAGTGTCCATCTTTTTTTAAAAGTTTTACAAAAAGAAGTTTTTTTTAATCAATCCCTTTTTAAAAATTAATTATTACTCTAACTCTGAAATGATTATGTTGTGTTACGTAGTACAAATTTACTTGGAGTAGGTGTGAGCCTAAAGGGCTCTTATTACATCTTACACTTTCTAATTATTCTGAAAAGAAAACGGTAACAAAACGGTCTGAACATTGCAAAAGTTGAGACAAGTTAAGAAAAATAATTAAATATAGGTGTACAATTTATTTTGGCCAGTAATAGTCGTTGCCCTCTAAAAGATCCATTAAAAGCCATCGAGCCCAAACCAACCTTCAACCCCTACAGGTTTTCATCGAACGGTCTACAATATTTGCATATAACTTCAGCAGTCACATTTTATTAATTCCTCATAGTCTTAATTTTCTGCACTCGAAAAACAATGCATTGGATCAACCAAAACCATTGCTAATGACTGTATTTAATCAAAAATATTTGTTTAATTTGGCTTTTTTGGTTGATCCAATGCATGTCTTTCCTTGAATCAACCAAACAAGCTAAATTTAGTAAATATTTTTGATTAAATACAGTCAATGGCAATAGTTGTTTGGTTGAGCCAATGCATTCTGTTTTCTGTGTGTAATAATTATTTTAGAATAAGAAGAAAATTGTTGTTTGTTTAAAGTTGCTCTTGGTATTTTTCCCCCACGAAACAGGACAAATTATGTGGTCACATAACAAACCTTGGAATTTGTTAACCTGCAATTATCAATTCTCTTTCCTTTTCGTCCAGTCACCAATTAAAACATAAAGCATTTGAAATTAGCAGAGCACATACAAAATTGCATTAATTATGGGCACTATTTCAATTACTTTGAATATTTCGGTTAATAATTATTTCAAATGGAAAATTGTTTTAAATATTAGAAAGTTAAAAAACTTGCATAAAACCAGTGGATCGTGAAAAAGTTTATTACGTTATTAATAAAAAAAAAAATTCTTAGAATCCTTAGTACAGGCTACCGTCTAAGCGACCAAGATTATTGACTTGCCTATATTAAAGCTTTCTTTTTTTTCTGGGAAAAGCCTAAATTATTGCTTTTTAAAGGAACAGGCATGTTATTAAAATTAATTGTTTATAAATATTTAAAGGTAAATTAATAATTTTCTCAATTAATACAAAAAATAAAAATAAATCTGTCATTTACTTCTTTTCTGAAATCAATAGATACGGATAATTGTTTAAACAATTAAAAAATTAGGAGAGTTGCATTATATTGGCCAATTAGGAAATTTGTTTAAAATAATCATTCTTATCGCCTTTGATCCAGGCAACCATACAAGCTGCTGAGTTCATCGGTTTGCCTATACTAAAAGGCTTTCCTTGAAAAATTTATTACTAGATTCGTAACTTAATTAAATTAATAGTTTATAATATTTAGAGATAAATTAATAATTTGCTCCATTAATACAAAATTAAAAATTAAAATAACTTACTTAATTACCTAATTACTTCGTTTTTGAAATTAAGAGAATTGGATAAGTGTTTAAACATTTAAAAAATTAAGAAAGTTGCATAATATCGGCCAATTATGAAGGTTTTTAAATTTCTCGAAAAAAGTTTGTTCTTACCGCCTGGAGTGCAGGCAACCATACAAACTGCTGAATTCATCGGTTTGCCTATACTAAAAGGCTTTTCTTTTCTTTTGGGTAGTTCTTGCTCGTGAGAATTGCAGAGAATATGAAACAAATAAAAAAAACTTTTGAAAACGAGCTAAAAGGGTAATTTATTAACTTACTAAAAATAAAATAAATAAATTACCCTTTTAGCTCGTTTTAAAAAGTTTTTTTTATTTGTTTCATATTCTCTAAAAAGCTTTTCGTTGAAATCTAATTTATTTATTATTAGACAGATTAGTAGCTTAATTAAATTAATGGTTTATAATGTTTAGAGATATATTAATAATTTTCTACATTAATACAAAAATTAAAATTAAATTAATTTTTCATACATTTATTACTTCGTTTCTGCAATCAAGAGAATTGGATATTTAATTTCCCGACATAAATTTATTCTTAGCGCCTTTGATGCAGGCAACCATACAAACTGCTGAGTTCATCGATTTGCCTACACTAAAAGGCTCTTCGTTGAAATCTAAATTATTTATTGTTAGACGGATTCATAACTTAATGTAATAAATGGTCTATAATACTTAGAGATAAATTAATAATTTTCTGCTTTAATACAAGTTGAAATTAAAAAAGAAAAAATTAGTAACTTTCTTACGTCCATTCCTTTATTTATTTGAGTCTGCTATTTGGAGTGCTTTTAATGAATAATTAAAGACTGCCTTCTTCTTATCAAATCACACGTTGCCAAGTAGTTTGTGGCGAACAATTTGAATTATATTAATTAAAGCTTGAATTGAAGTTTGTTCTTGTCCGATGAAAATAGTAAGTACAAAGTTTTTTTTTTTAATCTCAAACCGGACAGAAAAATGAAGGGAACACACTCAACGTTTCGCTATAGATTTATAGCTTCGTTGAGTGTGAGTGAAGGGAACACACTCAACGAAGCTATAAATCTATAGCGAAACGTTAAGTGTGTTCCCTTCATTTTTCTGTCCGGTTTGAGATTAAAAAAACTTTGTACTTAAAGCTTGAATGTTTAAAAGTTTCTAAATAGCTGACTCCAATAATAAAGCAGATTTTTTTTATAGATCGTTGACTATAATAGATAGAAGGAAAAGGAAACGACTTTTGAAAACGTTTCGGTAACGTCATGAAAGACAATTTGAAAACATGAATTCGTTTAACTTTTACTTGGAACTTGTTTCTTATTTTTTATTAATCCTGCATAGTAAAAATATATCTGTGCATGAGATTTTCGAATTCAAAATCATTTTCACAGGTGACGAGCAAAAAGGAGAGCAAAATGGAAGCGAAAGGCAGCAACAGGACGCAGGACATCCGCATCGAGAACTTCGACATCGCTTACGGAGACAGGTAACGTGTAAGCCCGTCTTTCGCAAAAAATTGCAGGTAAAATTTCAGGATATTATTGCAAGGAGCTGACATTACGCTGGCTTTCGGCAGAAGGTACGGTTTCGTTGGCAGAAACGGATTGGGCAAAACCACCTTGCTACGATTAATATCGAGCGGGCAACTGCGAATCCCATCGCACATCTCAATTCTACACGTAGAACAAGAAGTAAATACAAAATATTATTTTTTAATTAATTATACCAATATTAAAGAAGAGTCCTCTAGCAATTTCATTTTTATTTTCATACGTTTTAATTAATTTGTAAGATAACACTTGAAAATGCCTTTTTGTTAAGGCGAAACCGTTGTGTGTGAAAATAAAAATTAAATTGCCAGAGGACTTGGTATTATAATTAATAAATAAACGACCTTCATTTAAAGTCGCAGCTAAATAAAATCATGCGCTCTTTAATTAGGTGATAGGTGATGAAACGCTGGCCATAGACAGCGTTTTAGAATGTGATACTGTCCGTGAGGACCTTATGAAAAGAGAGCGTGAACTGAGTGCTGCAATTAATTCAGGGTATGATTTGGTTTTCATATTTTTTAACCTAAGCTGAAAGCGACTGATTTTAGATCAACTGATCCTGCGCTCTCCCACGAATTAACGGAAGTGTATGCGCAGCTTCAAAACATCGAAGCGGATAAGGCCCCGGCAAGAGCTTCGATTATACTCAACGGGTTAGGTTTCAACAAAGTCATGCAGACACAACCGACTAAAACGTTTTCGGGGGGGTGGAGGATGCGACTGGCTTTAGCAAGGGCCCTATTTTCAAGGTACTCCATAATCAAACACTTTTAAAATAATTAAATAAATATTTGTAGGCCGGATTTGTTATTGTTGGATGAGCCTACGAACATGTTGGATATAAAGGCCATAATTTGGCTGGAGAATTACTTGCAGAACTGGCCCACCACGTTACTGGTGGTTTCGCACGACCGTAATTTCCTGGACACCGTCCCCACGGATGTCTTGCATTTACATTCGCAGAGAATTGAATCGTACAGGTATTTGCTTGCGCCTTTCAGTCAGTTTTTTTTTTTTAATGGCGAGGGGTTTTTAGAGGAAATTACGAGCAGTTCATCAAAACGAAAACCGAAAAGCATAAGAATCAACAGCGTGAGTACGAGGCACAGCAACAACACAGGGCCCACGTGCAAGAATTCATAGACCGGTTCCGGTACAATGCGAATCGAGCGTCTTCAGTGCAATCCAAGATTAAGATGCTGGAAAAACTGTAAGCCCCCTCCTCACAATTCCTTCTTTTTTCCATGAAAATTTTTAATTTAGGCCCGAGTTGAAACCTATCGAGAAGGAGCTCGAGGTGGTTTTGAGGTTCCCCGAGACCGAGCCACTTTCCCCCCCGATTTTGCAACTGAACGAAATCACTTTCTGGTACGTTCCAGAGCGAGTCGTGTTTAGCAACGTGAATTTAGGCGCAAGCTTGGAGTCGAGGATCTGCATCGTGAGTTATGAAACCGTCAGATTTTCGGTCGGGGTTTAACCTTAAGCTTCGGGCTTCATTTTATTCCTACAGAAAGAATTTTTACCATGAGAATAAAGCAGCGAAGCTTAAAGTTAAACTAAGATGGAGAAACCGGGTCAGAGTGTCTCGAATTTAAACTGTGAGTATTGCAGGTCGGTGATAATGGGGCGGGCAAAACGACTTTGCTAAAAATAATAATGGGGCTTCTAACTCCGACGTCTGGAATCAGGAGTACTCACAGAAATCTAAAGTTCGGATACTTTAGTCAACATCACGTCGAGCAGCTGGACATGAATGTGAATTCGGTCGAGCTTTTGCAACAGAGTTATCCTGGTAAGTAATTATTTTATAACAGATTTTACAATTTATTTTCATGCAGGTTATTTATTTTTATATTAATTTTCATAAACAGAAGTCATTCTGGTAAACTTGGTGCAATACACGAGCAGGGTTTTCATTCACTGGGAAAAGCTAGAAAAGTCAAGGAATTGGAAAGATTTATAATGTCAGGGAAAAGGCAGGAAATTTTTCTCTAATTTTAATGCAAAAGTCGGTGAAATTATCTAAAGCCCTGGAATTTGATTTCATATTTTGTTGTGTTAAACGACATTGATAATTATTTATAAAATTTTAGTACTTATTATTTTAAATTTATTAAATTTAATAATTTTCTGCATTAATGTAGGTGAGCGACTTTTTTTATAATTTTAACTTTTGTTCATATGCTAAAGTGCAAATTTGTTTTTTTAAATAAGAAAAAAGTGAAATTGTTTTAAGTATTATTTTTAATTAGGAAAATGCATAACGGTGGTTCGTAAAGTTTATGACATTTTTTTTTATTAAAAAAGCGTAATCCTAGAGCCTTTAGTATAGGCAACCGTCAAAGCGACTGAGATCATTGGGTTGCCTATACTTTTGGCCTATATTCGAGGTTAGTTAAGTGTTACTCCCAGTGCGCATCAAAGCCAACGCCTCTATGTTACCGCCGCCAAGAGGTCAATGAAAACTTAATGAGAGCCGATAGAACTTTAGGGGTCGGGTGGGAGTCAATGAACCTCCAAGAGTCAATGATTAATTGACTAGGAGTCGAATAGAAATGTCATTTCTTATCGCATCTTTAAATAAAGAATATATTCCTAGAGCCTGCGTCATAGGCAACCGTCCAAGCGACTGAGATTATTTGGTTGCCTATACTTTTGGCCTATATTCGAAATTAGTCAAGTGTTACTTCCAGTGCGCATCAAAGCCAACGCCTCTATGTTACCACCCCCAAGAGGTCGATGAAAACTTAATAAGAGCCGATAGAACTGTAGGGGTTGATTGGGAGTCAATGAACCTCCAAGAGTCAATGATTCATTGACTAGGAGTCGAATAAAAATGTCATTTCTTATCACATCTTTAAATAAAAAAATATATTCCTAGAGCCTGCGTCATAGGCAACCGTCCAAGCGACTGAGATTATTTGGTTGCCTATACTTGTGACCTATACCAGGGGTACGTTCGAAATTGGTTGAGAGTCTTACTCTCAGCGTTTGAAAAACAGAGCGTCAGGCCAACGCCTCTATGCCACCTTTCCCTAAGGGTCGACGAGAATTTGAAAAAGGATCGATGGGTCTGTAGGGGTCAGTTGAAAGTCAATGAATTTCTTAAGGGGCAACGGTTCGTTGACTAGAAGTCGAATAAAAATTAAAACAGTTTTTTTTCTATTGATCTATTATCATTTCTTTATACTTTTAAACTTCTTTTGTTTTCGTCGAAGATAATCAGTTATTAAATAAATCAAATAAAGTTAAAAGATGCGATGAGAACGTCGATCAAAGATAAAATTCGACTAAAATACTTTTCCATTTTGGTCAGTAGATGGCGCTCTAAAAGATAATGATGAAAATGATGTCTGTTGTAATTCTCCTTCAGTTTTATTTGAAACTGATTAGTTACTAAAAATATATAAATAGGTTTTTTTAAGGCTTTTAAAATTAGATCATGAGATGAGAACCTCAGCGATGAAATGTTTTCAAATTCGACTAAAATAATTTTTCAGCTTGTCAAGAGATGGCATTCAAAATGGTGATCATGGTGTGTCGCCTTTGAATATTCCTTTAGTATTTCTTGAAAATAATTAGTTCTCAAAAAATCAATTTTTTTAAAGTAGAAATTACAAGATGAGATTGGAACGCAATAAAATACGTTTTAAAATTCGTTTAATATAGTTTTCCCTTTTGCCAAGAGATGGCGCTCTAATTGATTTCTGACGCACTTTGTTTTAATTTTGAAAAATAAAAAACTGCTTTCGCTGAGAAATCGTGTTCTCGAAGTTCGATCAACACTATTTTCTTTTATTTTTGTAATTTTTGCGCAAATGAAAATAAATGAGCGCTTTAAATAATTTGGTTAAAAGAAGGCAGGCCGAAAAGTTTTCATCGGGCCTTTTAGATTTTCGATTTAATTTTTTTTTTAAATAAAAAATGATTGCGAAGTTAAAAAACAGAGATTTTGCTGGAACGCCAGCGTGAAATTAAAAATTTATTAAAAAGAAAATTTAGTTAATATGTTTTGCTTTCGAAGCAGAGATGGCGCTCCGAATGACTCTACGCGCGAGTCTCATTTTCGATTTAATTGAAAACATTATTTTTACCGAGAATGTAATGACGAAACCATATCACAGATATTCGATTAAATTACTTTTCGTTTTGCAACAATAGATGGCGCTAACATTAATTAAACAAACAAAATAATTAATTATTTTTTCAAGTGGCTCATAGCAGAATTTTTATTTTATTATCAAGAAAATATGTACTGTTAATTATCATTATTGTTTTAGACATCCGCAAACGAAAGAATATTTTTTCATTTGTAGATATTTCTGAAAGCATGCTATGTCAAAAAGGCAAGAGGGTAATTCATTTATAATTTCAATTTTTTTTGGCATGTCTAACATTTTTTTAAATTAAAAAATGTAATTTAATTTTAAAAGTATGGGGGTGGGAAGTGACAAGAATTTATTTTTACCTCCTGTAGTGCAGGCAACCACACTAACTGCTGAGTTCATTCGCTTGTATACATATAATTTTCTCATTTGTTTATGTATAAACAAACTGGCACGTTATTAAAATTTAATTTTGTTTAGTTTTTGAAGGTATTAAATAATTCTTTCCATTAGAGAAATTAAGAAGAAAAAAATTGTTTAAATATGTAAAAGTGAAAATAAAAAAAAAAATCTTAGAACCGTCACTACAGGCAACCGTCCAAGCGATTGAGATCATCCGTTGCCTATACTAAGACGTGTTTTTTTCAAAAGATTACTTTTTAGATAAAAGTATTTCTTCAAATTTTTCATAATATTTAAAGCTGCTTTAATATAAGAGCAAAACATTTTTGTATTTTCTTTTCTCTTCTGAAATCAGGAAAAATTGGAAAATTGTAGAAACATTTAAAATTCAGGAAGATTGTATAATCTCAGTCAAGTGAGTTTTTTTTTTAATTTCTCCACAAAAACTTCTTCCCATCCCCTTTAGTGTAGGCAATCACACGTACTGCTGAGTTTATTGGTTTGCCTATATTAAAGCTTTACATTAAAGAAATCCATTTTCAGATAAAAATGTTTTCAATATTTAAAGGTGTTCAATAATTTTCTACGTTAATGCACTTCAAAATGAAGAAAAATTAAATTATGTGCTTTTATTTGTTCTGGAATCAAAAAATCGAAAATTGTGTGAACATGTGAAAGTAAAACCTGAAAAATCAGGGAATGATTAATAGAAATAATAAAGTGGGTGTGAACCCTGACAAGAATTGAGTTTCTTGTTTTAATGGAAAATGAGTGCGATATTAAAACTTGTTTATAGGCAAACCCATTGAGGAATACAGGAGACAACTGGGTAGTTTTGGGATTTCCGGTGACCTCGCATTGCAGACCGTGGGGAGTCTTTCAGGGGGCCAGAAGTCACGCGTTGCTTTCTCACGTATGTGCATGGGTAGACCCAACTTCCTCGTGCTCGACGAACCGACCAATCACCTGGATATTGAAACGATCGAGGCACTAGGAAAAGCTATAAATAAATACAATGTACGAAGTACATTTTTTTTTTAATCAAAATAATAAACGAGGATTGTTTTAGGGTGGTGTAATATTGGTTTCTCACGACGAACGTCTCATACGATTGGTCTGCAAGGAGCTCTGGGTTTGCGGAAACGGTTCCGTGAAAAGCATCGAGGGTGGTTTCGACGAGTACAGGAAAATAGTGGAGCAAGAACTGGAAGCGCAATCAAAATAACATCTCAGACTGGAACACCGTGATTTCTAGATTAATTTAGGTAATTTTGTTTTCTTTAAATTATAAAAAAAAATATGAATTGTGCCTGTTTGTGTAATCAATCCGTTTTGTGTGACGTGCATTATTTATATAACCGAAAAGAAACCGCGTAGCATTTCATTCACCACTAACCTGTTTCGTGAGGGCAACGCTTTCTTTGTAATAAAAAAAAAACATAAATGTAATGTGGCGGGCATTTTTTTGAGAGGAGTTCTTTGCTGAACGCAAGAGGGAATTCCGGAGGTGATTACAAAAAAAAAAAAATGTGAAGAGTGTACATAATTTATGAAATCATGTATGTAAACAACGTCTTTTATATAAAAACCTGAAATACATCTGGTTAAATATAGTATTCTGAATCCACTTGAACAGAAATTTTCTTTTTGCCTAAAAAATTAAAATTATCATCTGCTGCTGATATTTACAACATAATTTAAGTTATTAACAGAACAATTATCACACATGTAACAATTAGTTTTTTAATTTAAAGCCCGGGGACGTTCCGTATGAAAACTTTTCAAGTCCACTGTTGGCTTCAGATTGCCCTAAAAAGTCATCATCTTCGAACTCCCTGAAATTATCCTGCGATTGAGGTGATTTATGGTGACCAATTGGTTCCTGGTAGTTCAAATAGTACGGCTGGATCTTCAGCCCCGACCTACACGACGCAATTAATTTCAATCGTTTTTGCTTCGTCAAATACATTAGGCTGATATGTTTGTTGCACTAGTGTGCACTAAAAGTATCTCCAACTCATTTTAATATATGAGATTAAGATAAGTTGAGAATACTCTGGGTGCACATTAGTGCAAGAAATGAACAGATCTATTGATTACCTTTTCAGCACATACGGATCGAAAGGGAAGAATGAATCCAAAATACTATCACACATCAAAACTGAGCCGTTTTCGGTTTGGTAAATAGTTGGAATCACATTCCTCGTGTTATGCTCCATTATAGTGTAGCAATACGCCAGCTGGTACGTTCTGGTAACGGCTGCGAAATTTTGAGCGATAGCCGGAAGGCACACCCTCAACGGATTCAACTGACAAGTTACTATCTTAGTTAAATTCAGACTCCCCAGAAATGAAATATCTGCGAAATGAATTCGATTAAATCTGCAAGTATAAAAAATACTTGCCCCTTACTTTTCTTAGTATTGACCAAATCCTTCTGCCTAAAGGCTATCACATAGAACAAGGCCTGGCACACGTAATAAAATACTGTATGTACCCTAATGTCAGAATTAACGAATTCCAAGCCATCCTGAGCTGCTATATACGAGTGTATCCAATCGGCCATCTGCTGTAGCGTCCCCTTTAACATACTATACAATCGTTAGGTTTGTGGGGAGAAGTTCAAGAAATGAGAATGTGACTTACACCAACGGAACGAAATTTCCTCGTGCAACCAGACTAGCCAAATAGGAAATGGCGGCTTGCCTTATGACGGAAGGGACGTTTGGCACCGTCACTTTCTTCCATAGGAAGTTTAAGAAGGCCTCGGCTATCGCAGTCTTGTAACAGCACAGATTGAACATCACGAACTGAACGTGGTGGATGTTATATGTGGGTAAAATTATTTTGTCGAAGACCGTCAGTATCTCATGATATAAATCTGAAACGATTTGCGCATTCTTTCCTACTGCCACTTAACACTGATTACTCACTTTTAATTCCATCCCAATTGACTTGATCGCTTTCAGCATCAAAGCATTCGGACTCTATAAACATGAAGACCTTATCCATGCAAACGTCTAACGTATGAGCAAGAGGATGTTTTAACCTGTCACTTAATTGTGTTTTGGCATCATCGTCCAGTTCGAACATATCATCATCTGATAACTCATATTCTGCCTTTTCTATTTCTTCCCTGGGGGCATTCACGTCTAACAATACCAACCTAGAAGTAATTAAAGCGAGCATATTTGCTTTAATTCGATTTATGAAGGCTTACTTTGAAAAAATCAAGTGAAAGACGTCGCTTCTAAACTCGGGTATGTATTGCAAAATCCACAATAAATTATGTAAATAGTACTCGTGTTGATGGGTGCACCTCTTAATGTACGGGTAATGATTGACGAGCGCTTGCTTTAATAACTCTCGACACCTGCGCAAGCAAAAAATTCTAAAATATAAAGTAACCCCCCAAATAGTGTGTTGTAACTTACATAGGAACGACTTCTAATATCATATTAAACGTGCAGTGAATCACAGAGCACTTACGCCAGTCTTCGTCGGTTAAAATCCCATCGGGCCATTCGTCCTCGTCGAATCCTGCAAGTTCAAAAAAATATTAAGTCGTCGTTTGGTAGAAGTAATTGCAACTTGAAACTTACCAGGAATAAAATTCGATACTAATTTGTCTATTGCGTACTTGGCGTGGTAATTGTGAGCGGACAACAAATTTAAAAGAAAAGACTGATACTTCTCCGTGACCTGTGAACTGCGATGTGTCCACTTCAAAGACAGGACGGCTTCGACGAACAGATGCAGCTGGCCGTTCAAGAGCGAAATGCACTTGGTCGTCTCCAGTAATAAATCTTGAATGTCATCGTCTAATAATTCAGAATCGCGTATCAACACGACGAGATTCTCAAAATCCCGCACGTTTTCGCCGCGTGCGTAGCTCAGCAAGATATCGCGGATTTTCCTGGCGGTCGGCAGTTTAAATCGTACTTTCGTCGCTGATTTCTGAGTGCTGAGCTTGCTCTTGATGCTGGGGGTCTTGAGGATCGAGGTCCTCGAGGTCTTCGTGCTTTCCGCGCGCACCGACATCGTGCTTCCGCAACGTAATTTGAGGTTATGTCGGAAATTAACCTCTTGGGGGTTTATGTAGAGTCCACGGTCCACTTAATATTTCGCAGTTTTTGGAAAAACATTACTTTCACTGATAATAAGGTGTCGATCTCGGCGGAACGCTTCGAAAATGGAATTTCTACAACGTGGATTATTGACAACTGGAACATGACAGAACCTGTTCACGCAATATTGCTAACTGCAAGCAAAGAAAATTTAAATGACATTAGGATTGCCAACTTAATAGAGCCGTACGGTACGGTCAGGGTGCGGTGCAGGTGCGGTGTTAAAACAATAGCCTGATGGTCTGCTTTTAGCAAAGGTGTACACCGTAACCCACGTAACCGTAAAAAATCCAAAAACCATTAAAAATCAAAAATTTTCTCCAACCTCAATCGTAACCGAAACCGAGATTAAGGTATCTGAAGTCTGAAGTAACCCTAATTGAAATCGAAACCGACACTTTGGGTCCCTTTGCAAAAAAAATAAAAGTAAAAAATTACAAATAAATTAAGCCTACTCGATCGCATATGAAGGTCATATTTCGGGGTGTGCTCGTCAGATTTCAAAGTACTGGCTAGTAAGCATTTAGCCAGCAAAGGGTGAGGACGTATGCGCTGCGCTTGTTAATAAGTATACTAGGATATTTCAAAATGAAGAATTGTTGTGCTCTATTGCAAATCAAAGTAAATAATTTTCTGTCGTGTTGGTTTATTGGTTTCATATTGTATCTCGCTGTTTAATTATGCCAGTTATTTATTTTTTAACATTATTAGAAAGTTCATTTCTGTTTAGGAATCATACGTAATATAAATCGCATTCAGAATAAGACACTGTTTTAAGGCGAGTTATAAATTTGTAATTCTTTATTGCAGCGGCAGTTTGAAGATTTTACATGGGTGTACATTGTCGTAAATCGATAAGTAGATTATCCTGAATAAAAAAACGCAAAGAATTCGTGATAAACACGCTGATTCAAGAAGCTTTTTGCTTACTGTCACTGATGTTGCTTCGTTATTTACAGTGACAAAGTAATCGCTCCGGCCCGTTTTTAATTATCGTAACATGTTGGAGTCAAGTTTTAAATATTTACGTGAATATAAAATATTGAAGTAAAAATGTGCGGTCAGCTCGGTCTCAGTGGTACACAATACATTTACATTTAAGTGGAGGGCACGCGCCCGCGCGGCGTTATCTCAAGGTCGGGGTGTTCTCCCACCTAATAAATCAGGCCTATATACAGTGGGCGTTAGACTCATGAAGTAATAAAATTACTGTACATTTACTGGAGCTATAGTGGCGCCATCTGTTCGCCATTGGTGATTGGAATAACTGTTAGTATAGGATCTAACTAGGTGATACTAATTCAATGTTTCCGGAAACCCGATTCGATTTAATGAGTTCGTTAGTTTTTCAATCAGTTACTTTAATGGGCCGATTAAATTTTCTTTCAGAAACTGGTCCTGAAAATTCAACTAATCAGTTTGCTTGCAGCAATCTATTTTACCGACGTGGGACGTAGCACATAACCAATTTGGATTTGTCACCTGTCACTATAATCGTCAAAAGATAAATGAAATCGTCTGGTGTCTGCGTCTAACGTGAGAATAATTTGAAAAAGTTAACGGTAAATTGCGTTTGAATCATGTGTCTGACGTGCGACTTGAACAGGAACAACTTAACCTTGCGAAACAGGTTTTGGAGCTGCTGTCAGTGACGCCTCTGCAATTAAATGGTAAAGAACGTTGGATCTGAACGTGTTTTGAGCGCGTGATGGATGCGACAGATTTCCTGCAAGCCGCCGCCGATTCAGGCGTTTACAACATCGAAGTACATCCAGACGAGAAGGACTTCATTCAAGGCTCGTCCATGCTGGAACACAATGAGCGTGTTGTGAGTTTATTCGACATGGGCAAGGATGTCGATGAATACTTGAACAATGTTAAATCGGAGATGGCCGACTTGCAATTCGCAGTCGTGCATTCAAGCGCAACCGAAGACGAAAGGTACAGTTTATTCCCTTCGTTGCATTTCCTTTCGAACCCGTAGGTTTGTTTTAGTATGGCTGCCGAAGCTCTGCGTCAGTTGGGAAGCGGAACCGTTTTCAATTCGGTGCCCCGCATCGAAACTAAAACCCCGCAGGATCTGCCTCTGTTACCGTGCTCATCTTGCCAGTTGGAATTTAAAACGACGGCGGATTTAAACAATCACCTATCCATATGCAAGCATACACGCTTCAAGTGCTATGTCTGCGAGAAGGTGTTCGAGCGAATGAAGGATTTGAACACGCACTTGTTAAGCCACATGGAAGATAAGTACTTGTGCCGGCTTTGCAGCTCGCAGTTCAAAGATAAGAAGCAACTGTCGACGCATTTGCTTGCGCACGGGAACATCGCCAGTGTTAATCAATGCCCTGTGTGTGGGAATTTGTTTAATAGGCCGTCGAGTCTTTCCAATCACATGAAGGTGCACACATACCAAGCGGGCAGGGCTATTTTGAATATAGCCCCTAAAATTTTAGATACGACGCACCTGTCAGGTATACTCGGCAATGAGGGGAATGAAAATGCGAATAAGCGAATCCCCCTTCCGAGTTTGAACAGCCTGATTTGGAATTTGCATTGCGATGTGAAAGAAGAAGATAATTTCGTTGTTGGCGCTGACGTAATTGGTTTGGACAACAAGGAATGCGCAGTCGATGTGAAAAGCATCGAGTTAACGACGTCGCTGAAAGAAGAGGCCGTTGATAAAAGACCGTATATCTGCATTTACTGCAATAAGTGTTTCACACGCGAGAAGGCCTTGGTTTGTCACTTGAAGCTGCACTCGGATTTGTTGGAGAATTATTTCCAGTGCGATACATGCGAGGAGAATTTTAACAGCGAGAACTCCCTGTGTAAACACCAGGCATTTTGCAAGTTGCAAACGCAAATAAGTAATAAGAGTGTTGCATCAAAGAGCGTTGCGTCACAAAACGAGCAGGTTGTTGCGGGAAAGGTCAAAGTGAACAAGCACGTTTGTGACGAATGCGGGAAGTCGTTTTCAACCAGGCAAAAACTGGGCAGGCACATGTGGATACACCGCAAGAAAATACACACGTGTGAGATTTGCTTGAGCACGTATGAGAAGCAGGAGGAGTTGGATTCACATCGGCTTTCGATGCATTACAAAAGTTCGCCTTACGTTTGCACCGAGTGCGGTAAAAACTTCTCCAGCCGTCAAGGTAAATGAAAAAAAGTAAAAATTGAAACTGAAATACTACAATAAACAATCTTAACTTTGCAGGTTTATGGGAACATAGTCGCATACACGGAGATGAATCGAGTTTGTATAAATGCGCTGAATGTTTAAAGACGTTCTCCAGTCGGCAAGGCTATTTAATCCACAAGCGTAAACACAGTGATGAGCGTCCGTACGGTTGTAGGTTTTGCTGGAAGACTTTCCGTGATGGCGGAACACTGCGCAAACACGAACGAATCCACACGGGTGAGAGGCCGCATGCGTGCCCTTTATGCGGCAAAGCGTTCAACCAAAAAGTGGTCCTGCGAGAGCACGTCAGGTGGTTGCACACCGCAAATAAATCACGGAATGAAGATGGCATGCTGCATTGCAGCCTTTGTGATATTAAGGTGTCTGACAGGGAGGTTCTGTGCGCTCACATCGTCAAACACAGTGATAAAATGGCCTTATTAGCGAAAGACAGTTTGAAAAATGCGAAGCAAGAGAGTGAGAGCGCCGTTGAGAAGAAAAACGCAAACGACTCTCTTCACTCGGAAGGCAAAGAGCAAACGGCCGTGGAGAATACCGATGGAGATGTGCTGAACTTCATTCAGGATTTGGTGGAGACGGAGGGCATCGTCGAATGTGATTTGTGCGGTGATAAGTTTTACAGTAAAATCAGCTTAACCGAACACATACGAGTTCATATTTAAGTATGTGCTTTATTAACAACATTAGGTATGTAGGTATTTAAGTTACGAGTAATTTTTGTACTTTATTTACAATTAATAATAATTAATAGATCTAGTTCCGTTATTGTAAAAAAAAAGGTGTAAAATACATCCTGTCTTTTATATGATTTTAAAGGCAGTTTTTTAAATTAAAATCAATCACAAAGGCATCATTAGAATGTTAAGGTTATTATAAAAATGATTGGGATGTATTGTTTTTAATTTTTAACTCGACTTTCTTGAAACTCTAACATTTCCGAAATTTTGGTATTTTTTCCGTAGCATTTGTCGTTGATTTCGAGCGCGTCCCGAGCTAGAAAGAAACAAAAAAATCGGCTTAGTTCCTTCCTTCTTTAACGCATTGCAAAACAAAAATTCTAACGAAATGCAAAAAACAAGGAGGCTTTGCCTGCGCGTTTTTATTACGTCTTTTGTTTGAAGCGTCGCTTTCTTTATTCGGTGTTTAAGTGCGGTGGAGAACGTTTGTGGTTCGTGTTCTTACCTTGTGTCGATTTTTCCGTTTTACAAATGAGATTATTGGCTTTATAACATTAAATTCGTGCGTTGTGGAATTGAAAAGATTTATGAATTTGTGCGAGTGTTGCGCCTCGACTTGCGCAGAGTTTGATTCTAGTAGCGTCCGAAGGTAAGAAAGCTTAGGATTTGCGGCCGTTGATGTGTATGCAGTAACATACATCGAGCAATAGAAATAATGAATTCCCAATCAAATTTTAAACCATGATCTAATTAAACGGGAAAGAAACGCGTGCTGAATTTTAATTCAATTTTTTTTTCTATTCGTTTAAGTGCTTCTTCGCTTGTGCTGGGCAAGATTGCAAAATGCAAACGTACCGTAGCCCAGACCCGAGTAGACCCGAGTAAGCGAGTCGGGTGGAACGAACGAAGTTGTATAGAGGGTCGCCTATATTTAAGAAATTTCTTTTTAAGTTCATATTCCAATTTCATTTATACCGGGTGAGTCATACAGGGTGTCCCATTTAAGGCGGATTCTTTCATACCTCTCTAGTTATTAATTTTATGAAAAAAAAAATGTTTCAAGTGAATGTTTCACAGAATCATGTGGTGCATATTTTAAAATTACTTTGACGCATACAGAGTGTTCCGTGTAGCCTGGGAGTTAGGTCACTTCGTTATTTTAAATGGAATACCCTAAATATTTTTACATTTTCGGGTTCTGGATTGAATTTTAATGTGACCTTGTATACCATACATGGGGTGTAATCTAAACCGTTTTCGCGTTATTCAACTTAAAAAAAAAATATATCGCTCTTGCAGTACCTGAAACAAATGCAAATATCTTCCGAACAAATGACGTTAGGGACTTGTGATTTTTTGCAAGAGGTTCGTCTTGAAACGCTTTTTCAGTTACACTGTAAAGAAAAAATTCTAGCACCTTAAGTTCTTAAAAAAAATAATAAACTTGAGAATATTTAAACTACGATAACTGTTTTTTCTTAAATATAATGCCATACAACTTTTATTATTATTAGATGCGCTATTTAATTCTCTTTTCAATGATATAGGGTTGTCGATACCAGTCGTTAATAGTTTTTTCAGTATTAAATTTTTTGTACAATTTTTAAAAATACATGAAATATTAAGACCTTTATGTCAGTTGCTATGGTTACACAACAAACAAATTGTTTGTTTATTTTTCCCTAAGATTACCAAGTATCAGCGACATTCAAAATGTTCAAATTAATCTTTAAGAAGGTCTCTTGCTTAAGAAAACATGATAGGTACGGATTTTACTCTTGCCATTGATATCCAAGCTAATAAACCCTAAGAAGAAACTTCTATTGCTGTGGATAGATACATGTGGAGACAACAAGACGTATTTCAGCAGTTGAAATATTTTTTAACGAATAAGTGGATTCGTGGAGGAGGACCAGTCAGTTGACCTGCTCAGTATCTTCATTTGATCGCGTTTTAGGGTTTCATAAAACAGCGAATTTGTTTAAAAATGTTTCAACTGCTGGAGCACGTCTTGCTGTATCCACATGCATCTATCCACAGCAACAGAAGTTTCTTCTTAGGGTTTATTAGCTTGGATATCAATGGCAAGAGTAAAATCCGTACCTATCATGTTTTCTTAAGCAAGAGACCTTCTTAAAGATTAATTTTAACGATGAACATATAAAATAGCGACATCTTACTATCGCTTTTTGACCTAACATTGCAGTATTAATTTTAACATTTTGAACGTCGCATGATACTTAATAACCTTAGGGAAAAATAAACAAATAATTTGTTTGTTGTGTAACCATAGCAACTAACATAAAGGTCTCAATATTTCATGTATTTTTAAAATCGTAAAAAAATTTAATACTGAAAAAACTATTAACGACAGATATCGACAACCCTTTATAATTGAAAAGAGAATTAAATAGCGCATCTCGTAATCATCGATTTTTTTTTTGTTTTTGGTTAACTTTCTCTTTCTAATTTTTATTCATTCGCAGGTCGTCTATTTCGGTCGCTTTAGTGCGTCTGTTTGGTGCCTTGTTTTTTGTATTTCTTTCGTATTTTTGCTTTTCTTGGATTTTCAAAATTTTCCTCATCAAAGAAATGCTTGCGTTTAGAGTTTTATCTTTTTCTTCCATTTCTTTAAAATAAGTTTTTTTCAGTTTCTGGTTTCTTATTATTTTATCGAATTAACGCCACGTCTTCTATTTGTACTCATTTTTAAAACTTTTGGTCTCCCGACGTCCTAACATTCCACCAGCGGAAAACGGTCGACCTTCTTTTGTTTTTCATTCATTTCATTTTTTTTTTCTGTTTCCGAATTACTTGTCAGTTATCTTTTGTTCCTGTTTGTCGAATTAAATTTTCTAAATTGTTGACATCTTTTTTGTAGAACTAGATATCTTTCTTGTTAGTTTCTGAATTTTCAAATCTTTTTCTTTTGTTTCTTGTTCGTATTGTTTTCTTGGAGTTTTGTGGTTTTGAATCGAGTTTTTTAATGCCTCGCGGGAAATTCGAATTCTCATCCGGACATCAGCCATTTCCTCCACGGTTTCACTTTTATTTCAAACACAACTTTCTCTGAGAAAAGTTTCTTGATTCAAAAAAACCGCTTTCGGTCATTTTTGTTGAATTTATTCATTAATTATTTATCTGAGAAGAAAATGTTTTGAAATTAGTAAATGAAGTATACAGAGGAAAATAAAAAAAATTCTGAGGCATAAGATGCCATCTATCGTTTACGGTAAGTATTCGATCTTTCATCTTTTTTTTGACAAGTTTAAAATATGGAACAAAGAAAAAGATAGAGACGGTACAATGTAGTTTTTTCGTCGGACCTGCCTGCTACCAGTGCTACCGTTATTGTCTGATGATGACGAGGATGATGACATTTTACTTTTTCTCTTAATTCTCATTCTCATTTTGATAAACCTTGTAAACAACAAAATATTTACAAAAAATTTTTGATAGAAATAGAATTTTTTTTAAAAGGTGCGTTCGAAAACTTTATGTCAAGTAAAGCATCTTTCTCATACATTTTGCATCTCGCTCGTTTGTTTTCAGATGAAGACGACGGCCAAGTTTTCACATCCCACTTTTTAAATCGGATGGAAAGGGTAGCCCGTTGCAAAATAAGATAAAAATCGTGAGTGAGAAAGATGCGATTACACGCCCTAGATGCACTCGCAGTGCAGTTTTCGAACGTAGCAACAACATGTACAGGGTGTTATTCATGGAGAACTTGAATCATGTTTTTTTTAATGGTCGGTCATGTTAATTAATATTTTAATTATTTTATTTATTTGTATATAAAAGAAAAGACACGTTTAATTATTAGTAATCTTATTTATTCACGATGTATAACACAGTAATTGTGCGAGAATACAAAATCTAGTCTACTTTTTAATTCGCTGCTAACATAAATGCGATGCAATGACGGATGCGAGTAAATAAATAAATAAGGGCGCGAATGAGCTTACACCTAATAATACTGAATTATATACAAGTTGGTCGTTTCGAGCGCACCTCCGAACCTATGTTTACATCCTCAGGCCAAGAAGAAAAAAAAAATGAAGAGGAAAAAAAAAGGAAAGGAACTGTAAACCGACTTATAAATTTTAGTAACCTTACTAAATACACAGTGCACCGACTTGCGAAACCTGTATAAGTAAATGCATCATCATTGAGCGGTTGTATATAGGAATGTCTTTGCCGTCCTTGATATAAACATAGTTTAAGCCGTTCGCAATCTTCTTCAAACCCTATTGCACTTCGCCGCTTCCTTTATGCTGAAGTCGTTGAATTCCTTCGTGAAGACATCATCGTCGGCGTAGCCATTGGTGATTTCGTTTAGCACATCTTCATTGTTGGGGCTGTCAGTTTCGTCGTCGGGAATAAGAATGGGAGTAGCACCATCGTGCAAATTGCTCTTGCTCATAGACCTCTTGTATATTTCCCTCGAAACGCTCCTGGTGAAGGAGAAACGTCTGGATTTTTGCCTGGTAAGGGGTGGCCTGACCACGGCTTCTGGCGTAACCGGTTTCTCCAAGGACACCATCAGTTCATCAGCGTGTTCTCTGATGACGTTCCAGGCGTGTTCAATATCAGCATCGCATGCGTTTTCAGCAACCACGCAGAATCTGAGGATGTACTTGCCCTTAACCATCGAGGGGATCATGTGCAGCTTCCCCGACGCGTTTACCGTCGCCAGCAAATTCCTATTCACCGCATCCGGTCCAAACAATCTAAAGCACACCAGGCCGAGCTTCACGTCGTTGACCACTTCAAATCTCGAATCTTTCTTAACAAGCGACTCGAAGTACTTGGCCAAACGAATGTGATTGCGTATGTACGCCTGCAATCCCGAAAGGCCGTACTTTCTAATAACGAACCATAGCTTGAGCGACCTGAATCTTCTGCTCAGGGGGATACCCCAGTGTCTGTAATCGATGGCCTCGTCGGAATTGGCGTGTTGCAAATACAGGGGGTCCACGACTAAAGCGCCGGTGAGACGCATCCTGTCGCGCACCCAAAGACAAGAGCAATCGAAGTTGACCAACAGCCACTTGTTGGTGTTGGTGTTGAACGAATCCGCGAATTCTATCCCGGCCATTAAGGGTTGCAGCTCGGGGCAAATGAAGGCGTTTCCGGCGTAGGCCCCGTCGACGTGCAGCCAAGCGCAGGGTTGGCTTTTACAAATCGGCCCGATCTCCGGGAGGTTATCGAACGAGCAGCAGGCCGTCGAGCCTAGCGTGGTCGAGACGAAGAAGGGCACCAGCCCCATGCTTTCATCCTCCTTCATCGCTTTCCTCAGGGTTTCTCCTCGTAGACTGCAGTTTTCATCCGGGTCCAAGACGCGGAGCCGCACCAGCAGAATCATGGCGGCCTTTTCCACGCAGCTGTGTGATTCGCGCGAGCAGTAGGCGACGAGCTTCGGCAGGAAAACGCTGTCGTCCAAATGGGGGTTGTTCTTCTTGAGGTGTTTGATTGCTTGATTGCGAGCTGCCAACATGCTGACCAGGACGCATTCGCTGGCCGATGATTGGATGACGCCACCTCCACGACTGCCTTTACTCGATGTTATGAAGTCGTTTGGTAGGCCGATGGCTTTGCCAAACCAATCCATGACGATCGTTTCTAATTCTGTGCACGCAGGACTTGCAGCCTGGAAAAAAGAGAAAGAAAATTAAAATTTGCCTTGCCGAATAACTGACGATTGATCATGTTTCTCTTTGGATGGGTCAAATTCTTTTGGTTTTTTGGTGAATGAGACAAATAAGCGACTCCTCCTAAGTAGTTTATTTCGATTGAGCGGAGATTGGAGTTTGCGAATAGGAAATATGAATCAAGTTGATTTGGGGCCATAGGTGACCAGAGAGTTGAGATTTTTCAGATCACCAAAGTGATAATGGTTTATCAGGACGATGAACGCTAGAAGGCAGATTATGAACATTAATCCAAATATTTATTACTTCTTTCGAAACATGCAAATAATGAAAAAGCCAATAACGAAGATGGCCTACAAGAACACCTTGGCTGTTTGGAATGAGGCGTTGCCAAAAGGTGCTATGAAAATAAACAAAAGCAAAACTGAAGTGATGGTAACCACAAGAAGAAAAGCGGAAGCATGTATTCAAGTTGAGGATACAGAATAGGAAGAGCAGTGGAGCAGAGATAAACAGAAGAATCGAAACGGCCAATAACGTTGGGAAAACCAACAAAAAATAAGATCCAGGAAATCAAGAATTAAAGAAAAAAGAGATCAGATGAGAAATGAATTAATTAGGCGAAAAATAGAAATATAGCCCTTGACGGAGTTTATTGGTAAAAGGCAATTATATTGGTCTCTATCTACTGAAGATTGAAGAAGACAGTGCCAATCAAAAGAGTTGAATGGAAGCTAGAAGACCAAAATGAGGGAGACCTGGGACGGTAGAATAAGATCAAGGCAAGCGAAATGAAATATTTCAGAAGAAAAAAGGGGGTAAAGAAGAGAGAGAGGATATGTAGTGAAGCTAATTAGGGCTAATTAGGCAAGAAGTAAATGGTAGAGTTTAATGGACAAAGACAAATATGTTGGAGGGGGGCATCTACCATAGCTTGATAGAGACAGTGTCAATCAAAGGAGTTTTGGGGGGAAGAGACGAAGAGGGAGATGCGGAACAATGTGTAGTACAAAGGAATCTGAGGTGGCGGGGGGGAAGAAGGTCGAAAAGAGTAAGTTTGAGGGAAAGAACTTAGAACAGGACAAACAGGGGCGTATGAAAATGATTAATTAGCACTTAACTGGTGAAATGATTACAAACATCCTGTATAGTTAAAAATACAAAAAAATCCTCATATTCTGTCCTAAAATTTTTGTATCTATGTATTTAAAAGAATGCCGTCGAGATTTTATTTTAATTTGACCTCGAAGAAATTCTCAGTGTCCCTGATTAAGCAAACCTTTCCAATTTACTTGATAACCGCATTACTTTTTCGCCAAAGATTATTTTAATCGTGTGGTTTTTTTTTCTATCCGTTTCCTGCCCATTTTTTTTTTACGTAACTTGGCACTCTCATCGTCTCATCACATCAGCAATTAACATGGATGAAGTTGTAAAAACTGTTTGTTGTAAACCGTTTAAACAAAGTGCAAATAAGTACTTGGAATGATGAAACGGCGAGTAAATATTGGCCGTTAATTATTATTGTGGCTCGGTGAGTCTTGCTCTTGGACTTGGGGGGGCGTTCTGGTGGGTCCGGTTTTCTTGGGACTTTCTCCTCGACGCAATTAGAGGCTTAATTGCCTAAAAATACCGGCGAGGAATTTTCGAAATTAATTTCCACTTAAATAATAGATTTCACTGGCAATCAGACAGAAATTGAACGGGACGGAAATTTTTATTTGGTTTTATTCTGTCAACTTAAATGTTCCATCTTGTAAACTATAGAGGCCTAAAATTCTTTTAGAATGAAAGGTGAACAACGCTTTTCGATTGTGGAAATAGTAGAAGCCACCACTTGACAGCTAAAAAATCTACTTTGTTTGCGATGGTGGAAATGGTAGAAAAGACTGCCACCACTTGACAGCTAAAAAAATCTACTTTGTTTGCGATGGTGGAAATGGTAGAAAAGACTGCCACCACTTGACAGCTAAAAAATCTACTTTGTTGGTCTTTTAGGGGGGTCTCGTTTCGTATCAGTAACCTTATTATTATACATCAACAGAAATTAATTTTTAATGATGAAAAGAATAGGACCCCGATGTGACCCTTGCGGAATCTCGGGTTCAGCTTCTTTCTGGCTAAGCTATCAAACGATAGCGAAATGTTAAGCGTTTTTTCTAACATTAACAGTGTCATTTTGATGTTTAGAAACTATTTTCTCAGGATTTTATTTTCATTATTAACAGATTTTTCGTGGTGGCTACAAAATCTTTTAATAAATAAATTATATTATTATTGATAATTTGCCGTCCGTCACTTGAAGCTGCAAAGACGATTTTGGTTTTATAAAACTTGATTTTAATCTTTGTTTTCTTTTCTTCTAATTCTAATTTTGAATTCTTCCGGTCACAGCATCTTAGCTCTCTTTTAATGACAGCACAAAATTTGAAAACGTGTTTCTAGCTGGACGAAACCTAACCTCAAAATCACCAAATGTCATGTTCAGCAAAGAGCTTAAGAAAATTTCATAAGAGCTGAGATTCAGCGGATCGTTAATCCGTTGCGGACCTCCATTGAACGTGCCCAACATGTAATACCAACGGTATTTTTTTTTAATGTAACAGCACGGCAAACAACTTTTTTCGATCATGTTGTATTATTTCATTTCTATTTGATTCTATTTTTTTGCGATTTTTGATTTTTTGAAGTCAAATAAAAAAATATTGATACATTATCGTCAATTACTTGAAGCTGTAATAACTAATACCGTAACCATTTTTCTAAAGCCGTTTTTGATTTGAGTTTTTGTTTTTCTTTTCTTCTAATTCCTGCGTCCAGTCGTTTCGAGTTTTTTTTTTTTGAAGAAAATTTTGAAACGTGTTTCAAGGCACGCATTGAAAACAAATTTTTCGCATATTTCAGCAGCGCATGCCACGGTTATTTGCGGCCGTAGTTCTGAACGTGACTTTGCGATCTTTCATCAAATTAAGCTATGAGACCGTGCCCGTCTGGGAATGCTAATAACTAAGTCGCAATCTCGTCAAATTTAACAACAAAACACAGCACAAGTTAGTATGAAATGATAAAAAAAAATTTTAGTTTTAGATAAAATGCGTTCAAACAGACGAAAGAATATAAGCGTTTGGAATTTTGATAAAAACAATCAAAAAAGAAAAAGAAACCAAGAGAAATTAAGTTATGAAATTCTTAATAAATGAAACCGAAAAATTAGTTTTGTTGCTTTATTTATCCAAACACAGGGTCTTCATAACTGGTTGTATCCCACGTGACCTGACAGTCTTATATGTGTTTGGCAGACTGCGGCATCATTAAATTTAGTTACAATTTTTCACAGTGGCGTTGATTACGGATTTTATCGAAGTAATTACATAACTGGGCATAACAGGATTAAATGAAAACCCTCCGTATAAGATGTTTGGTTACAGTTCGAGGTACAAGTGTCGGAAATTTAAAATTCGCCGATAAGAACAATCAGAAAAATGCGCTGAAATATTTAACATGTATTCCGAGTTACCTTGCAACGTTTAAACTATTTGCGCACGCTGTTATTTAACAGGGGCTTAATTTGGAAGGTAAATATTCGTTTGTGATGAGTCAGATAGTCTTCAATTAAATCTGTTGATTTAAGAGATAACTCAAAACACGTCGGGCTAAATGGCCGTCTAAATAATCACCTTGAACATCTTGGTTCCCAAATTTTGAATTTAATTTATATTTTTTTTTATTCGATTTTAAAATGACTTAAGACAAGTTGCGGTAAAATTTCATTTCTTAAAATTTTTCTTGGAATATGCTTGAAGAACCTTTCTTTATTTATTTATTTCTTTTTTGTATTTGATTCAAGAAATGAATTGCTCTAATTAATAAGATGCTTTCGTGTATATATTGTAATTATGATGCTAACATGAATAAATTAATATTATTATTCTCTTTTATTTCACCTCATTAAACAGAAGCTCCGACATTCTTTTATGTATTTTAAAATATACTATGCATGTACAGGGTGTTTCGTCTCGATTACACAATACTGTAAAACTGTACTCCTGAGTCAAAAGCAAGAAAAAAATTCTAATAAACATATATCCGCAAAAGCATCGTTTTCAAGATAATCGCGAATTCGAAATTTTCCCGATGAAAATGATAAGAAAATTGTTTTCAAACTTTATAAGGTCACTGTTAAAATTGGAAAGATCAAAGTTCAACGTTTCACTATCGTTTGACGAAGCTGTCAAACGATAGTTGAGCGTTCTTTCCAATTTTCTAAATATTAACAAATAATAAATCAAATAAAACTTTTAGAGCAAATATATTTGCTTCAATTTGAAGAACTATTCTTGTTTCTTTATTATAGTAACTTAATGCTTGAAGCACTTTTATGTTCGTTGCAAATTAATGAAAAAAAATGTAAATTTTGTGTGAGAATCTCTACAATATTTGATTTTAGAGACTGCGATTATCTCTAAAACGTCGCATTTATGAACAATTATTTTTGAAGACTTAACTTGAATTTGACTTAAGTGAGTGGTGGTAAAGCATTGTGTAATCGTGGCGGGACACATGTACAGAGAATTATCGCCATATCTTGTTTTTAAGTTTCATAAAAAATTTTCAAACGTGAGCTCTTCATTAAGAGATCTATACTGTTAATTAAAATGCAATTCTCTTTATTTTGCTTTTTTTTGTTCTTGATTTTTTGGAAATTTCTTGGGACATACGGGGTGTTTCAGAATAAGTGTCCGACCAGTTAGGACCACATTTTTACTAAGGTCGTGTGCAAGAAAAGTGCGTTCAATAAAAATCAAGTTGTCAAGCAGATTTATGTCAAATGCAAATTCTACAAAGCCCCGACTTAATTTAAACCATACGATTACTAGAAACATAATCTAATTTTTATACCCATTTAATTATCTACGATTAAATGAGATGTAAACAAAACCTTTGACTATCTTCTATTACACGCCTTCTTTATAATTGATTCTTTTGAACACGTTTTACGAAATTGCAAGAAGTAACATCAACCTCATTTGAATCTAAAATGGAAATTTGAGCGATTGATTTCATTGCGCGTTGTACATTCTTTCCGCAAAAAACGTTTTACAGTTTCAAATTCAAGGTAAACGCTGGTGTGTTATTGTTCTACTCCGCTTGGGGTCACTGCCTCTTGTTATCTTAAAAGCTGTGGTTTGTTTTTTCGCGTGCTACCTGTGGTGTGGTTAATGGGTTGGACACTTATTTTAAATCACCCTGTATATACAAGCTGTATCAATTATGGTAACTTTTCGAGATTTTGTTCATTTCAAATATTTTTGTACTGAAATTTCATCGCCGATCGTCTTTTGTCTTTTCTTCACCCGGTTTGATTTTATTTTACATACATTCGCATTATTATTAATTTGATTCTCTTCTGTTTTTTTCTTTTTTTTGTTGTCAAACTTTATCATCTCTTAATTCGATCCGATTTTGTAGAAATTTTATTTTCGTATTGTTTTCATTTCTTTTAATTTCCTACTTGACCTAAAAAAAAAAAAACGTTCGCACCTGTCAATTTTATCTAAATTTTTGGCCTTTCCGAAAACTATTTTTAATACTACGGGGGTGCAAAATGCTGGGTGAGTGTTAACATTTTAAATCAAATGGTACCCACCCCCTTCCCTCCTCAATGAGACAAAATTGACGGATGCGGGCGTTTTTCGAAAAAGATTAATTGTCTTGAAAATATCGAATTTATCCACGCTGTATAATCAGTTGATCAACCTTTGCTTTTTTCCTTCATTCGATTTAATTTAATTTATTTTTATTTTTTTAACTATCAGTTTATCTTTTATTCGATACGATTTAATTTTCTAATTGATGATTTTTTTTATTTACTCGATTTGACTTTATTTGAAACACATAGTATGCAGATTGTTCTAGGCCCAGCACATTTATTTATTGTACTTTTTTCAATTCAATTATTCCGATGTTTTGCTCTTTTCATATAATTAAGGGTATATTTTGATTTTTCAGATTAATTAAAATATTTGGAAATTAATTAACTTGCATTACCTTTTCTTTGTTGAGGAAAAATTAATAAGGAGCCATCTTGAGTTTTTCTTTTTGGAAATTCTAACCGGAAATACAAAAGTTATCTTTTTTTATTTTTCATAAAAGCTTTCTTAATTTCCTTCTCCTGCTCTTCTTTAATTTTTTTTTGTTAGAAAAAGATATCAATAAACAGACAGGCCTTATTAAAGAGACTTTTTGTTTTTTTTTTAATTTTTGTACTTTTCTCGTAATCTCATTGAATTTCCTTTCGAAAGTAAGAATAAAAGTATTAAAGAAATTCTATCGATCGAAAATATCAATATGAATTGCTTGTTTTTTTTGTTGAAAAATTTGTAACATCAAGAGAAAGACATTTAAAAGAATTAATTAAAATTTCTCTTTTCTTTAAACATCTTAAAAGTTTTTTGGAAATTTTATTCGCGAATAGCTACAATATGTACGTAATGTTTTTATTTATTTTTCAAAAAGAACGCATGTCTAATTAGAGAGAGATTTAATTTTTTTTTTGTTTTGTTTTTTAACTCTATTTTTGACCTCATTGGCATCATTTTCGGAAGTAATTTTTCTTTTTTTTAGAAAAAGATGCTATTAATATACAGGCAGGTCAAATTAACGAGACTTTTTGACTTTCTTTTTACATTTTGAATCTTACTCATAACATCATCGATTTACATTCGGAAGTAAATTTTTTTAAAGCAATTCGAAAGTTATAAAGAAATTCTATTGATCGAAAATATTGTGAAATTAAACTTCAACTTCAAATATCAGTTGCTTGTTTTTTGTTGAGAAATTTGTAACACCAAGAGAAAGACATTCAAAAAAATTAATTAAATTTTCTCTTTTCTTTAAACATCCTAAAAAATTTTCGGAAATTTTATCCGCGATAGCTACAATATGTACGAAGTGTTTTTTTTTATTTTTCAAAAAGAACGCAGGTCTAATTAGAGAGAGATTTTTAATTTTTTTTTGTGTTTTTTAGAAAAATATACTATTAATATGCAGGCAGGTCAAATTAACGATACTTTTTGACCTTTTTTTTACGTTTTGAACCTTACTCGTAACCTCATTGATTTACACTCGGAAGTAAAAATTTTTAAAGCAATTCGAATGATCGAGTAACATTCAAAGCATTTTTAAATAATTATAATTTAAAATTAACAGGGCCGACTATTTTTAATTATTAACATTATTGACATCTTTGAAAATTTTCACTTAATGTGAGGGGCCTACCCTACTTTCACGTATTTAAAATACCCTGCTCGACAATAAGATGTTTTGTTTTAAAATTTTTCCTTCGAAAGTGTATTATCTTGATGAACCTTTTTTCAAAATGTTTAAAGAATACACAAGGACATTTTTTGTCTTTTTGATTTCCTGATATTGCTTCAAGGTTTTCAGGAAAAGCTACATACAAACAAGCTTAATTATACATGCAGGTCTAATTAACGAGATGCTTTGCTTTTTTTTAAATTCAAAATTCTGCCGATTTCCTTTTTGAGATCAAAATATACGTAAAATATAAACATAAATCGATTGCAGAAAAAAAAGGTATTTTAAATACTCCATAGCTGTCAGATCTTTTTAAAGTTTGAAAAATCCATTGTTTTTACAAAATTCGTTTTAAAAATTGATTTTAATAAATTTTTGTTTAACTTTGGGCAAACATTATAAATAAATATTAAAGAAAATAATTTTAACAAATTCCAGTTTAAATTTTGGATCGATTTGAATGAATGCCACTGAAATTTTTGGAACTTTTGTACCTTGAAAAATAACCATTATAGGAAAATTTTTTTAGTGATTTTAGAGTGACGTTTAAAGGACAGACACTGTTTTTGAGACACCCATTAGATTTTAAAGAAGCTCAAAAAATTAATGTTAAAGTGTTTTTGGATTTTAATTCTTATTTTTAACTAACAGGACATTCCAATCTTTGCACGTTTTGAGATTTTTGACAAACTTTATTTGAAATGTTCGCACACACAGGTTGGTCTAATTTGTTGATTTACTTTCTCCTATTTCAATTTTTTAAAAGAAATTTTAATGGACAGGACTCTTTTGCAATTTATTGACATTTTTCTTAGTTTGTGAAAATTTTGAAATTAAAGCATTTTCCACTTCTTAATTTTTAAGTTTTGTCCAAATTTTTTGAAGGTAAGAAATAGCTATCCAGGATATTTTTCCCTTTTTTTTAAATTCTAACCACCAGGGCTTTTTCTTTTTGCTATTTTGACATGTTCCTTAGTTTGTGAAAATTTTGAAATGCAAGGACTTCCGATTTCTTAATTTTTAAGCTTTGTCCAAAATTTTTGTAGGTAAGAAATAGCTATCCAGGATATTTTTCCCTATTTTTTTTTTAATTCTAACAACCAGGGCTTTTTCTTTTTGCTATTTTGACATGTTTCTTAGTTTTTGAAAATTTTGAAATGCAAGCACTTTCGATTTCTTAATTTTTAAGCTTTGTCCAAATTTTTTGAAGGTAAGAAATAGCTATCCAGGATATTTTTCCTTTTTTTTTTAAATTCTAACCACCAGGGCTTTTTCTTTTTGCTATTTTGACATGTTTCTTAGTTTGTGAAAATTTTGAAATTAAAGCATTTTCAACTTCTTAATTTCTAAGCTTTGTTCAAAAGTTCTGAAAGTAAGAAACAGGTATACAGGATTATTCTAATTTTTTTTAAGGAAAGTCTAATGACCAGGGCTTTTCCTTTTTGCTATTTTTACCATGTTCCTTAGTTTTTGAAATTTTCTAATTTAAACATTTTTCCACTTCTTAATCTTTAACGCTTATCCAAAATTTTTGAAAATAGGGACAATTTTCATTTGAGTTTTCTTTAAAATTTTTCCGAAACGAATTTTTTGAGACGTTAATTTCCTGCGTTCAAGCATGAGTAAATGTAAAAGAAAACTTGAAACTCACCCATGAAAACCCGATGCATCCAATGGCGTCGGAAAGCATGTCCCCCAGGATAGATGGGAACGAATTTCCCGAGGGAAAATACGCGTGAAATCTGGGATGTTGCCAGTGTGTAACCCCCGGCATAATTTTCTCGTCGACATCGGCCATAATATCGTCCCATCCTTCTGGTTCTTGGGGAGCTTCGCTGGGGAGGAGTTTCCTCAAGTATCCCGGCTCAACATTTGGGGTGACTCTCTTCGAACCGATGGTATCCAAGTAAGCACAAATGTAATCCACCATTTCTTTGCCGCGACTTCTGAATTCTTCGATGTCCATTTTAAAGAAGGGAGAGGGTTAATAATAATTAAAAGCACAGAGGAGCACTTAGTTTTTTTGATTTTTAGTTTTTTGAACGCGCGCTTTCGTCTCTTTCTTTTCGTTTTCGGTCTACGAACTCGTTCGCTATTGTTGTTCGGAATTGGAATAATAGTGTTTTGGTGTGGTGTGTAATATTTATATCACCATATCCCCACTAGCTAGTTCCGACACGGTAACATGTGGGAGTCCCGACTTGGAACCGATGACGTTATAGCCGTGGAAAGGTTTCCTTCACGATTGTCAGATACTGCTGGTGGCAACCGGGCAGGTTGCGATTCTCTTGAACTTGGCCTGCAAATCGGTTTATGTAAGGCAAGACACAATAATCGGATTAACTACTTGACAAACGCCATTTTATTTAGAGCATCGCTCGCACTTTACATTGCATCTTGTTCGGAATTATTCACAGAGTCAATAAAACACGTGTCGATTATTGTGTAATACCTGTGTACACACAGTATAATGTTGCACAATAGTAATTAAGCATCTACCTAAAATAATCACCGCTCGCGGGCCAGAAACGATTTAAAAATAACGTTAATGCAAGAGCGTCAGGATTTTCCGACCATTTGTTTTGGATTTGTTTTGGTCGTGAAATTATTTTTTCCCTGTGCCTTCTTTGATCCATGCTTCTGGCTAAACGGTGCTTGCGGTTCATTTGTTCATAAAAAAAAATAAAAATTACCTTTCTTAATAGTCCAGCCAATAGAATTTTTGATAATTATATCTCCATTACCATGACACTTTCTTGAATAATTTTTGGAAATTCTTTTTACCAATTGTACAGATGAAATCAATTAAATTAAATTATTAAAATTAAATCGAATGGAAAACAAATACAAGATATCAGAATAGATTCTAATTGCTAAAATATACATGTAACAAAAAGTTTCTCGTGCCTGTCAAAAGATGGCTGTTTTCACAGTTGGCTTCTAATTCAGAAAAGTTGCCCGAGAAAGATGGATTTAACGAACGTTCAATTCAAACGTTTAGTTTTGAGTTTTTGATGAGAGAAGACAAAGCAGAAAAGGAATGATTTCCTAAATAATTTGACACTGAACGGACTGCAGTTGTCATCATTTTCTTGTCACGTTTTTTGACATAACATAAAATAATATTTCTTCTTTTAATCGATTTCATTCGTTGAACGTCTTTTGTTTCTTTTTTACACGATTTTGTCTTCATTTGACTCTATTTTATTTAACTTTTATTAATATAATCAAATGATGGACCTTTGTTTTTCTTTTAATCGATTTCATTCGTTTCGTTTTTTACTTTTAAATTAACAATAATCATCTTGTTTTTTGATTTTCTCTTCTGTTTGATATTATTTGACATGACTTTTGATTTTTTAAATTATCAATTGAACGTCTTTTGTTTCTCTTTTTACACGATTTAAGATTATTTTATTTTACCTTTTAATTCCGCCGATTGATCGCCATTTTTAGCGAATTTATTTTATATATTTTATTTTTTAATTATTAAATTGAATTAAATTTTTGATTCGGGTGAAAGTCAGTTTATATCAATTTAACTTAATGAGTTTCACACGATTTTCATTTTCGTCCTGTCTTGATTGACGATCATCTTTTGTTTTACTTCATTCGATTTTATTTGTATTTTAGGAGTGTTTTGATTTCGATAATCAATTGAATGATTTTTTTTTCTCCTTTATACGAGCTAATTCAAATTCATTTAATATTATATGTACATTTTTTACTTTTCTTTATAAACTATTCAACAAGACCTTCACCACACAAGACTTAACAACTCCGACGCCCTTAAAGACCCTTAGCAGACCCCTAGTAAAGGTTCATCGACCCTTTTCAAGTCTTCACCGACCTCCAAGGGGTCGATATCGATCTCGTTACAAACCCCTGGTATAAAATGTGAATGAATAATCGTCTCTCAGATGAAATGTTACGTTTTAATTAAACAAAGTTTTAAAAGAGAATATTTGTTTAAGAAAAAGAAAGGCGATTGTTATTTCAGATACCAAATAATTATAAAAATACCAAGTGTTCCATTTAAAAAATTAAAATTTCAGTTTATATCTCAGTTATGCGTTGTTCATTTGTTTTTTCTGTAAATATCAGCAAAAACTTTGAATCCGTCTATACGTATAAGTTTTATAATAAAGACTTCTTTCTAAAGTCAAAAATAAAGAAGTTAAAGGGGGTAGGAGGGGCTGTATAAGCAATTTCTTGGAAAAAATTAGATGATAAATTAGTTGCAATTTGCATTCAATTGTTTATACCTATTTATTGTGCTGCCCCAACCTTTGCAGACCCCCCCCCCCCCTAGGGGGCGTGCCCCACAATTTGGGAAATGCTGAATTACTTGTTCAAATTCATAACTGCATTATTTTAAATCTTGTTAGGATCAAAAATAAATAGGCTTGTGTTCTGCTAAAATAAAGCTGAAAACTTTTGGCGTTTTTCAAGAGAGGGCGCTAAAACTATTTTGCTTTATACGCAACTATCTGTAAGGGACAAAAATATAGAAATATAAATAAATGTAAATAAATATAAATAATTATAAATATATAAATAAGATGGCGTTTCTAATTGGTTATGAAGTCTAGTTGTTAATGGTTATTACTTAGTTATTCTAGTTATTACTATTGAAAATATCGTGCGAAAAATTTCAGTCCTTGCCAAAAGATGTCGCTTCTAGTCAGTAGATTGGCGGCACTGTAAAATATTTTCTTGCACAAAAAAGGTAACAACATGAATATAAATGTGCGTGCTTCTTTCGTATTTTTTGTAATCACGACACGACCTTCCAGTGTTTTCAATTCGATTTGTTTTTATTATTAAGAAATTTGGACATAAGTTTATAATACTAACTAAAGTTATGTTTATTGTTTTTTTTAAAATATTTCTGACAGAAATAATTATGTTACGTGGTGTCGCGTCGCTGTTGATCTTATTATTGCAGTTGGAGTTGTTTTTTCTTCATTTTAAGTATTGCCATCAATCATGTTTGGTTGCCTGATTTGGATGATCACGTGGGACTCGGACGTTTCTGAAAACTATGTATAGAATTGAGATAGAGGTTGTTCGATTATCGCCCGACAGATGGCATTTCTATCTGAAAATGACTTGCTCGTGGAAGGTAATTGCTTAGCAAACTTAAAATCTTAATCGGAATTATTACTGTTTATTAAATTTTTAATTTATGTGCTCTCTCTAAATAATAATCAATTCGAACCTATAGATGGCATTTCAGAAACTTAACATCTAAATACTATTTATTCGAAGGAATTTAAGCAACTGAGTTTTTTATCATTTTTTATTTTGATTTTAATTTTTGACGTAATCAAGTCAATTTTTCAAAGAAAAATAATTATAATGTAAGCAATAATTAAATTTGGTCTGCGAAATGTAGTTGAGAAATTGAATTGTGCCATTTTTTGTCAGCGTTGAAGAGTTTCCTCAAAAACCACTCTGATAATGAAACTAGAATTTTCTTTGTAAATTATTTATTTATTATTAATTATCTCTACAATTTTTGTTGGAAATAAATATTTCTTGCATTCTTCTGCTTTGATATTGGATGTGTAATTTTTTCTCCTTTTTTTTCTTTTGAGGAAGGCGGTTAAATAAAGAATTTGATTTTCCCGATCAATTATTTTAAGAGAGACAGCCAAGAAAACATGTTTTTCAGTTGGGACCGAAAAACGTCGATTGATGACGCAATTTTACACCGTCTTACGTCGTCCGGAAAATAGTGACCCCCAAAATAAATAATTACTTTGAGTAATTTTTAAAAGAAGAAGAAACTAACTTAACAACTTTAGTGGAGTTAACATTTCCCGTTTAGGATTTCTAAATTTCCTCCATTCAATAATTAATTTTAGGACGAAAGCATATAATTTTTTAAATTATGTACATTTGATCACACGAGCAAGAAATTAAAGAGATAATGGAAAACGAGCAATAATTTTTTCCTAACCTTTTAGCTATCTTTAATTATCCAGAATTACAAGGGAATTTTTTTTGCTTTAAAACGCCGGAGAAATTTTGGACGAGTAATTCGATTGTTTTAAAAGGAAAGTACTGATGATCCTATTCACACAATGGAATTCAGGATCTTAATGACATGACGAAGAAGATTATAAACACACCTAAAGATCAAAACCAGACTTCAAGGAATCAGGCTCGTTTTCCGAAGAGTTTTCGTCAATAAAAACCACAATTTAGGAGCGAGCAAAACCGAAACAAGCCTCGTCATGAATCAGTGAATTCCATCTGTGTTTATTTGCATAGTTATTAATTATAAAGAGCTTAATGTCACCGTAATTCAATTTCTCGGAGTTACTCACTCGAAACTGTCGTCGTTAAAGTCGTGAGATCCTTTTTGTAATTTCCTAAATCCCGACACGAAGGAGTGAGTAATTTCGTTTGCAGGAGGGAGAGAGAGACGTCGGCGATTGCATTTTAATAGTTTTGGTCTCGTTCTCGTCGGCGCGTGGATAATAGGAGCCATTGTTCAACGGACAATAGGAAACAGATCTCCGGGAATCCCCAGCCCGCGCCCGCGGTGCAATTACGCTCGAAGGAGGGGAGTTTTGGAAAATGTGCGGAAACAAGCTCTTCCAAATGCGTTCCTAATGTTCCTTCTTCATTACATTCTTCGTGTACATTGGCAACAATTAATATAACATCGTGAATTTAATTCGATGCTTTTAATAATTATAATTATAACTATATATGTATTAACAAACATATAATTAAATATTCCATTTCTGTAGAAATTGCCTCGTACCGGTGGAGTCTCTAAAACGGCACATTTTCCTGGATTCTGATTGGTTCAGTTATGAATTGATTTGTTTTCAACCTCGGTCCGTGTATCAAGCAAAACTCATTCATTGGTTTTTAAAACTGCGTAGCTTCCAACTCATCTATTTAGACCTCGGTTGAAGTAATGATGAAATGATTTCTTACCAATAGCAATTTCAAATTGCACTGAAAGGGTTAAAAAAACCAATTCCATTTATTCCGAATTCAGTGAGAAAATCTATTATCATATTTAAAATTACTTAGGAATTGAATTGGAAAGATTGGTCGACGACTCCTTTAATTATCTGTGCTAATTAAAGTCCGGCGCTCTGTTTTTACTTCTGCTTCCGGTTTGGTTAATTTCTTACCGCAGAGTGAAAATAGGTTCATCACTCGCAGCTTGCGTTACGTCAACGAGGACGTGTAATCCGATTAGGAAAAATTTATTTTTAAATTTTGCGGTTAGTCAACCTGATCGTAGCAGGAACTTTACGTTATTTTCCGCGAACGCAGTAAAACGTGGAACCGGATTTGTTTATTGGCAATTTTAACGGTGAAATTCGCATTTTTTTTTGTTTTATTGGGAATTTTAACTTCATTATTCATTTTGTAAATAGGTTTACAGATACAGTCAAAAGCAGAAAATAGCAATCAATTAATTACAGTTTTCTGTAATTTTTTTCTTCGAGAATGGTACGAATTCAATGTGACAATTTTGAAAGCGTTCAGATTTGACAAACTCGACACTTTTGTAAATCGGTGAAGTCATGTTTAAACAGTACGATCCTTAAAACTGGTACGCCGAGAATTGACATTAACGTCAAAAATTCCAAATTTTGTAAAGTGTAAATCAAACCTTCATCTCTCATTTTGATGCCAGTATCAAATTTGACAAATCCATAACAGGAATTAGAATACTTTGATCGACGTTATTTAGGATCAGTTTACACTGCCAAAACACTGTATTTATTAAAGTGTATTTCAAAGGTCGTAACTGTACTGTTTTGGAGAAAGAAAAATTACTGGAAACTCTATCTGTCTCCTATTTTTTGCTTTCAGTCGTACTTCAAATTAAATGTGAATTTTCATCACAAAATTATATTGGATGCCGTGGAGGAAATTTAGAAGTCTGGAAACCGTAACTGCCTACTATTTTTTGCTTTCAATCGTACTTAAAATTATATGTGAATTTTGCTCATAAAACTAGATTGAATGCCGTGGAGGAAATTTAGAAGTCCGGAATGGAAAATGTTAATTCCACTAAAACTTCAAAACTATTATTATTTAAACAGTAAATATAAACAGCGTATTTAATACGTAACTTGCTCTATTAAAGAAAAATGCGAAAAATGATTCAAATGCTGCGTTTCTACTGTTAATTAATTTGTCAATTTAAAATGTTAATTGTAATAAGTAGCCAAAGAAGTTAACATTGTCGATTTCAGTTTGATTTCTTTGGCGGTTGATACTCGTCATTTTCACTTGGTGTAAAAGATTTCGAGCAGTTACTGATGAGACTGAAAATTTTGCCGAAATATTTGATACTCTTTTTTCATCCCAATCAAATTATTCTTGCTTCCTTCCATTCCCCGCAACTTCACTTTTCGTTTTATTTTTTCAATGCGTTTTTTTAATGAATTTTAATTGTTTTCATTCAATTTGCTCCGTAGAAAGGCTGTAAAATTTCCCAGCAACATTGGCAAAAAAAATTCTGAAGTCCCCAATGAGAGAGAAGTCTTTTAAAGTCTTTGAAAGCTGACTCATTTCCGGTTAAATCGGAAATGTTTAAAAATACAAACTACTCTATTAAAAATATTAATGCGGGTTCAGACTTTTGTCCAAACCAATATAATAAATTAATATTAAACAATGATTCATTTAAAAAGTAATAATTTTAAGCTTTGGTGGAATTGTTATTTTCCGCTCCGGATTTCTAAATTTCCTCCTCGGCATTCATTGTAGTTTTTTCGTTGAGAGTGATGGCAATATTCCCGGTAAATAAAATTTTGGGTAAATACCCAGATATTTATCCAAAAATTGGGTACATTTGGGGAAAATGCAGGATATCGCAAAGTAATAATACGAAAAGAGGAAGAATAAAACTAGTATAAAAATAAATTTAACGTAAATGAATACGAAAACGGACAACAAAATAAAACAAGACCCGAACTATGTATAAAATAAAGCGAGAGGCGAATATTAAAATATAACAAAAGTCAACAATGGAAACAAGGAAAGATCATTGAAGTTAAATAATAAAAATTAAAAAGAATATGAAAGGAGAGGGTGGCGCAAGCGAAAAACTAAATATGAACGAGAGAATGAAATGCAAAATAATCGATAAAATGAAGCAACAGAAGACGATCAATAAATAAACAAAAATAGGAAGATTAAAAATAAAAAATTTAAGCGCAAAAAAGAAAACAAAAAAACGAAAACAACGAAAAGAAGACGAAAGGCGAACAACAAGACAAAGCAAAGCAAGTGACGTACCAGGAAAATCAAAAAAAAAGAACGGTTAATAAATACAAAAGAAAAGAAAATCGATCAAGTTAAACAAGAATCAAAAGAAACGGAAAACAAAAGTAAACTACAGATGAAACGATAAATAATAAACGAAATAAAACAAAAGACGATCAATGAAATTAAACAAAATAAAATATGTACCTAATGAATATGTATTTAATGAAACAAAAGACAAGCAGAGTGAAAAAAAAGGGGACCAACAAAGAAGATGAAAATCGATCGGTAAAATTGTAATAAAAGTCAAAAATGACAATAAAATGACACCGTCATCGTCTTTTGTTTTATTTCTTTGGTTATTTTTTTGTTTCGCTCTTTGTTTTTCGTTTGCGTTACCGAAAGGGTCGATGAAAACAAAAAGAAAAAAAAAAGCAGCCAATAAATATAAAAAAAAGAAAATCGATGAAATTATATAAAAATCAAAAGCAAAGAAGAACAAAAAGTGTATAATGGAATGAATCTGAAAATAATCAACAAAATAAAACAAAAGACGATTAATAAAGTTAAACAAAGACGAAATATTTATTTAAAAAATAAAAATAAAACGGCAAACGCAATAAGGACAAAAAATGGCGAACACTGGAATAAAACAAAAGATAAACGATAAAACAAATGAGGACCGAGAAAGAAAATGAAAACCGTTAAAAAAACAGGGGAAAAATACCTGTCCTTAAAATTTGAAACCACTTCAAAATAGTTTAGTAAACTCGTGAAAAAAAAAACTTTACTCTATCAACAAATAATAAAACCAAAGCATTTTTATAAGATTGAAACCAATACATAATGGATTGCTACTGAGAAAAAAAGAATTAAAAGGAAGAAAGCCCGGTCCGAAGAAAAAAATAATGAAGGCAAAAACTAATCTCGGAAATACTGGGAAAGAAAACTCAAAAAAATTGAAAGAAGTGAAACGTCCATTTTGAGACGCTATTAAGAAAGCCTGGCACGCACTTTCGCATGGGGTTGTGGAAGTGGTGGCTCAACAGCCTTAATTAAAATCGTTCCCCAAATCCAAAAATTATCAACAGTTTCGATTTTGGATTTAAAAAATAAAAATAAAAAAAGAACACTCATCGTAAGAGTATGACTGACTTGTTAAATTTAAACAAAGAACTTCCTTTTCAGTATGAATTTTAGTCTTCAATTTAAAAAAGAAATACTTTATTTAATTTTTTTTTTGTTTAAAGTTCTTGTTTGCATTGATTTGGGTTATTCTTATTTGTGTTAGTGAATTTTGATCATTTCTTTTGAACTTAAAGTTACTTCCTGACTTTTGCTTAATTTTTACTTTGTTGCTCGGGTTAGACAGACTTAGATTGTATTTGATCGAATTGACCTTGAGATTGGTTGGATTTAATTTTCATTGCGTTTTAATTTTAATTTCATATTTTTTTAATTCACAGATTTTATTTTGCTGTTTATAGTTTTAATTTTTTTTTGCTTTTTTCATAATTTTTCTTTTTTTCTTTTTTTGAGATTGAATTGAGATTACATTTTTATTGCATTCTAACTTTCATAGTTTTTTTTTTTAATTTTTCAATCCTATTTTGCTGATTCATTTTATTTATAGTTTTGATTTTTTTTACTATTTTCATAATTTTTAATTTTTTCTTGAGTTAAAGACAATTGAGGTTGAGATCAACTACGTTGGCCCTGAATTTCTATGGAACATAAAGTTCATTTATTTCATTTTTCTTGTTTGCGTTAACGAGTTAGATTAAGTTTTAATTTTTTCATTTTCAGCATTAAAAATTAAGATTCAATTAAATTTTTTAACTTCCTTTTCTTGTAAATTTTTAAGATTTTTAATTTTCAGCTTCGGTTGAATCTAATTAAGTTGAATTCAGTTGGGTTGGATTAACCTTGAAATTTGTCTTAAGGTGCGTTGTATAAAAGTTTTAAACCAGGATTAAATTTAAGCTCAAGTTAGAATATGACGCGTTTTGTGACGTATAGCATAAATGTGTCTCACTTTCTAAGTTAATCTTCAAGTTAAACCTGGCTTAAATCTTTTATACAACATAGCTTAGACTTACTGTCAATATTATCACTATTTTATATGGAGTTTAAATTTAAGTCGCGTATAGAAAATAACTAGTAGATTGTTAATAACGTTCTAACTGACACTTAAATTGGAGGTTAAATATCAATTAGAATGTTATTTTTTTTAACATATTTAAAACTTCACAAGACTTATACATAAAAATTAAAATTATGATAACATCGCCCGATAGTCTTTTTTATTTTTAAATTATTTCAAAAAAAAATGTCGTCGGTTGGGCACATGTAGATCGAGTTCAGTTGGAATGACCTAGACTAAATTCAATTTTTATGGCATGCTTTTTTACATTTTTATAATTTTTCGAAAAACCTTCCATTCATTAGGTTGCATTAAAAGACTGATTGAAATTTGGAGTTAAATTATTTCTGGACTTCACGTTCAATCTTTTTAATTTTAATTTTTTTTTACTTGGGTTTAAATAGAGTTGGATTCAGATGTCTTCGAGATAGGTTGAGTTTAATTTCAATTAATTCTTAGTTTTTAACATATTTTAATTTTTTGATATAATTTTAGGTCAAAAATCGGCTGCGCGATGACCCGATCTAAATTTTTTCAAAATTTTTATAATTTTTAACTTCAGTTGAATACAGGTTCAATTCAGTTGAGCTGAGTTAACCTTGAAATTTGTCCTAGACTAAATTTTTTCGATTTTTCATTTTTTAAAATTAATTTCATTAGGTTGGACACATGTTCAAGTTATTGAGTTGGCCTTGAAATGGATTAGACCCAAAATTTTATGGATTTTAAAATTTCTTCAAAATCTTTGGTGGCATTGAATTTGACACACTGATTGGAATTTGCTTGGACTGATTTTTTTCTAAACTTAATATTTGTTCACATTTATTTATTTTTTTAAATTATTTTTTATTTTGCTCAGGTTAAGTAGAAGTAGAGTTAGGTTTTCAGTTAAATTGACTTCGAGATAGCTTTCATTCTAATTGTTTCTTACTTTTTAACATCTTTTATTTTAATTTTTTTTTACATTATTTTTTGACACAAGAATTGGCCGTGCGATGATGTGACTTAAACTGTTTTTAAATTTTTATATAATTTAATTTTTCTTTTAAATTGTGCTGCAAATCGTTTTTGATTGCAGTGGATTCCTCGAGCTTCCTCTGTACAGCTGTTTCAACCCTATTCGAGGCTTCGTCAGCAGAAGCGTGGCTCGAGAATTCTACAGCAAACCAAACCGGCTTGTCCGCAAAAATATATTTTTTTTTACTTGTGTTGTTCTTGCATATAGTACTTCCAGAGAGTCTTATTGCTATCTAAACTATTTCGAGAGGTACTCTTAAGAGCTTTCTTTCTTTAATAAATCATTACGTCTATTATTAATAAATGGAGAGGAAAAGAAAATAAAAAAAGATACAATTAGTGTGTAGAAGTTTACATCCTGGCTCTTAAAAATTCCTGGCATGTTTAATTTTTTTTCTGTTTCTGGACGTTAGATATTTCAAGAACAAGAAACTTTCTCTACTTCTTCATCCTTGCGGTCACTTTCAGAAAGTCCTAACTGCATTGACGTCAGCGAATTCGGAGAAATGCATTTTTTTTTCTTAAACAGATCACTCTAATAGTTACAATAAATTACTTTTACCACTTCAAAAAATGAACAAAAATTCGTAACCGTCCCGACGAAGTCAAAAACGCACAAGTTTCACTTCCTCTTCCCCAGATTCCCGCTTGAATATATTTAATACAAGAAAGTACGTGCCTTGCAAAATGACTTGTATTACAAGACAACGATGAGTTGGCAAAAAATTATAAGACCAAAGGACGTTCAATTCAAAGACATAAGAAGTATGTTCATCAAGGCGACTCCACGCGCGCAGACATGGACGTAGCGACGCTCGAAACCGAATTATAAAATTGACGTGTCGATGCAGTGGTCTTTAAGTATCAAGCATGTATAGAGGGGAGCTTCTTTTTCTAAATCTAGATGCTTAGATAGATTCAAGAATTAAAAAAATTGTTTGTTTGTTGACAGTTCTAATACTATAATAATCTGAGCCGATGATTAAACCACGGCGGAAGATGTAATTACTTACTATAAACACAAATTAAAATTCCACCGTTATGTAAACACGGTACAAAAAAGTCACCTAAGCACACGTACAGGTAATTAATCGACAAATCAATTACCGCACGTTCGTTTTCAAGCAACTCCGGCGTGTGTCGTAGATTTCCAGGTACGATAAGGCGAATACCTCGTAATTATTCCATGTCGTCGCATTTTGGCCTTCGACTGCCGATAGGTATCGTATCCGCCTCGATTTTTTGGCAGGTGGGTCGCGCCAAGAAAAAAAACCTAATTGCCTCAAACGCACGCAAATCAGCAGCAAGTTACACAAAGAAAAAAGGAACGAGGAACGAGCAGACGGATGTTGGAATTCCTAGTTCATTGACATGCACCACGTTAGTAATTTCTGACCGCAGGAAATGCATAATACAATAACAGCGTAGAGTGCATGCCTGCTGCTGAAGTCATTCTTGGATCGAGACGGTAAATCACAAAACGCAGAAAAAAACGAGTTCGGAAAAGCTAGCTTGGGATTGTTCGTTACACAACCGTGATTAAACGAAGAAATGATGTTTTACTGACGCACGACGTAAATAATCCACCTATACTTATAAAGCATGAAAGAGGCAAGCTAGTAAATTGCAAAACTACTAAATAGTTTGTGTAATCCGGGACTTCCCTGATCATAATTTATAGTATAGGAGACTCAGGCTGAGTTGCTCACTGAAGGTTTAAACTACGTTTAACATTAACCGGAGTTTAATTCTTTTTTTGACACTTAATCAGCAGGTAATAAATTGTTGGTTTAATCGGACACTGAGCCTTACAAGTTCAAACACGTTCTTCAAGAAAATACGATTAGTAATAATCAGGCCTAGGCGCATTTTAGGCGGAAGGTTTCGTTAAATATACAATGAACTATTAATATGTTGAAGCGATCATAGTCGGAAAAAGTTCTAATCTTTAACGCGTCTGCCCCGTAAAAACAAAACAATAAACCAGTCGAAGCCCGAGAAGTCTATGCGGCACGCAGTAACCACTACAGTTCTGGTCGACTGGATATAAAAACTTGCTTACACAATCGATTCATTCCGAAATAAACTCGCATTCTTTTTGCAGTGCCCGCGCTATAATTGATATGAATTAAATGTATTATGCCAGTCTTTTTAAAAGCTACATTAAAGAATTGTAATGTTTTCATAATTATTAATTTGAAAGAAACTATAAAGGCAATTATGTTACACACGTAATTTACATCAAACGGTTGCTTCTGATGCAATGAGCGCGAGGGTGAGAGTGCCTCGGGCATAAAAGCCGTTCAGCGGCGACGTTGAAATCTACGCCGCTGCTTTGTTTATCTTTATACTGGTTTTTACCAGATATCCTAGGAATGTCCGACCCTTAGTAATAATTATTGTTTACAGGACATCATGGATTTTTTCTTTCTTTGTTATTTCGTTCCTAACATTCCTTTTTTCATAAAATTTAAAAAAGTGCCAAAAATCTAATAACAATCTGTTTTCTAGTGAAAACAAGAATGAGTTATTTAATAGTTATGTGTAACCAACGCCGACTTCAAATAGGCCTGTTTCATTGCGTAGGAATATCATACTTCTGGGTATGCTCGTCGAATCTCGGGATAAACGGCAGTAAGCTTCTCGTCGCGTCGCTGGGATGTAAAGACGTATGCGCTCCGCTCATTAATAACTATAAGTACACAAGGATACAAGGGTGTAATCAGACTTTTTTCTAAACCCGGGCATATTTTAAAAAGGATTAAAATCAATCAGTAAGTATTACATGCTTAATATGTTGGTTTAAGAAAAGCATAATTTATTTTTTAAACATTCGAAAACTTAGTTGTCTCTATTGTAAAATTTGTAATTTGTAACTTGAATATTTTATTGTTCTTTCATTTTTATTATTGTTACATTTTTTAAATATTTTTATAATTTCAGTAGCGGTTTTCTTTTCGAATGTAATTTATTTCTTTCTAATCAATTCTCTTTCCGTTTCAATTGTCTTGTTCTCGTGAATTTTGCTTCCTTTGGTCCTCGATTTTATTATAATTTCAGTTTTCTTTCGATTTTTGAATATTTTATATTGTTTTTCACACAACAACTCAAATTAATTTTAAATAACGGTGGTAGATTAGTATTGTTTATTAAAATTTATTTATGTCTCATAATAAAAAAAAAATACTGATACATACATATATGATTTTTTCCATTTTTTTTTAAATTTCCTTGTGTTGTTTTCTGTACTAAATGTCACCTTCAGAGATCGGTAATAGACGTTAAGAACCTCATCTGTTTCACACGATGCTGTTACTTGTTTCTTTTTTTTTCAAATTTCCTAATAATCGTGAATATTTCAATCAATTCTGTGTCCGATTAAATTTTTTTTTCCATTCGTCAACAAATGGCGCTAAGAACCTCTTCTCTTTACTTCTGTACTACTTCTATTCAAGCTTTTGTTCTACTTCTGATCAAGCTTCTATTCTACCTCTGTTTATTTTTTTCACGATGTTCTTTTTGTTTCTTGTATTTCGTTCGCTTTTTTTCCTGAATAGTTCGTGCCGTTCATGGCAAGGTTAGTGATTAACGGGAGGGGGGGGGGGGGGAGGATATTACTATATGAATCTGTTTTTGTTTAATTTATTGATTTTGTTAATTTCTTTATTTTGTACGTTTTCTTCTATGAATTTGTTTGTGATATATTTGTTTTTTGAATTTAGTTCGATTCCAACAATTTGATTTTAGGTTTTTCAATTATTCGTTTGCACATTGAGAGTGTATCATTTTTATAACATTGTAAAGCAGGTCTGGAATTAGATTTTTATGAAGCGTCAATTAAGCTTATAAGCAAAACGCTCCAATTGTAGGGCTCTTCCTTTTCCCGCTAAATTTCTCAATTTTTCGTGAATATGCTTTTAAATTTCTACCTTCAGAGTTCGTCAATAGAAAGCGCTTTATTTATTTTTCCACGACGTTATTATTGACTTTTCAAATTACAGCTATAGTTATTTATTATACAAGTGTTGTCTGATAAGACACATAAGTCATGAGTGTAATACATAGTTTTATTCAATGCCTGTTCATTGTGAAGTCATAATAATACCGATTTTGAATAACAGTTTAATTATGGGTTCATAATTCCACTAGTGTTTTATAGATCTGCTAATCGGTATTATGATGACTTCATAATAAACAGGTGTTGGATAAAATCAGTTCGCCAGTAGATGGCGACAAGGATTTCTATATATTTTTTCGTGACGTTTTTGTTTCTTGCTTCTCTAATTTCCTTATTTCGTTGATTCTTTCGTTCAGTTCTGCGAGTCTTCCAATTTTAAATTGTTTTTATTATTGCTACTTCATCTTAGGAGTTCACCAGTAGATGGTGCTAAGAACTTCTGTATTCTGTATTTTTTTCATTAGGTTTCTGTTTCTTGTTTTTCAAATTAGCTTTGTCGGTGAAGATTTCCTTCAATTTTTTTGTGCGTTTTTCGATTTTAAATTGTTTTTATTTTTGCTATTTCACCTTCGGAGTTCGCCAGTAGATGGTGCCACGAACTTCTGCATCTTAATCCAAATATTTCTATTAAAAAAAAGATTAAACGTTCCGGATGAAAAATGATAACAAGTTCAAGGACAAAGAGGCAGTCATATTATACTGAAAGAAAATCGCGAAAGCAGAACTAAAATCGTAAAAATATAAAAATAAAAAAATGCAAAATTCGTCGTAGATGGGATTTTAAATCATCAAGATCAGCTTAATCAGAGTTCACGAAAAGAAAATTCTTGGGGCTTGAATTAAATCAACGAAAGAATGAGGGATCTTTGGTTACATCGTCCAACAAGACGTTATCCAAAAGCAATTCAAGCTGAGGCTCAAATCAATCTTGAGTAGTCCGGTCAGACATCGTCGTCCAAAATGTGGATTCCTAAAATGGGCGCAAGCGACAAAGAGAAATGTTGGAGTTCAATTGTCAAGATCATCTCAACCAGAGTTTAAGAAAGGAAAAGTCTTGGGGCTTAAATTAAACCAAAGAAATGATGAGGGATCTTGGATGACATCGACCAGCAAGACGTTGCCCAAAAATAATCCAGCAATGAAAGCAATCCTTAGTAGCATTATCCATCTAGACATTGTCCAAAATTTGGATTTTTAAAATGGGCGTAAGCAACAACAAAAAATGTTGGATTCCAATCGTCAAGATTAGCTCAACCAGAATTCACGGAAAGAAAAGTCTTGGGGCTTGAATTAAACCAAAGAAAGAATGAGGGATCTTTGGTTACATCGTCCAACAAGACGTTATCCAAAAACAATTCTAGCTGAGGTTCAAATCAATCTTGAGTAATCCGGTCAGACATTGTCGTCCAAAATGTGGACTCCTAAAATGGGCGCAAGCGACAAAGAAAAATGTTGGAGTTCAATTATCAAGATTATCTCAACCAGAGTGTAAGAAAGGAAAAGTCTTGGGGCTTAAATGAAACCAAAGAAAGAATTAGTGATCTTCGATTACATCGACCAGCAAGACGTTGCCCAAAAATAATTCAAACCGAGGGTGAAAGCAATCCTTAGTAGCATTATCCATCTAGACATTGTCCAAAATTTGGGTAAGCAACAACAAAAAATGTTGGACTCCAATCGTCAAGATCAGCTCAACCAGAATTCACGGAAAGAAAAGTCTTGGGGCTTGAATTAAACCAATGAAAGAATGAGGGATCTTTGGTTACGTCGTCCAACAAGACGTTATCCAAAAACAATCCAAGCTGAGGCTCAAATCAATCCTAGGTATTATTATCCAATCAGACATCATCGTCCAAAATTTGGATTCCTTAAATGGGCGCAAGCAACAAAAAAATGTTGGAGTTGAATCATCAAGATCATCTAAACCAGAGTTTAAGAAAAGAAAAGTCTTGGGGCTGGAATTAAACCAACGAAAGAATGAGGGATCTTTGATTACATCGTCCAGCAAGACGTTGTCCAAAAGTAATCCAACCCGAGGGTGAAAGCAATCCTTAGTAGTGTTGTCAATACAGATATCGTCCAAAATTTGGATTCCTAGAGTAGGCTCAAGCAACAAAAAAAAATGTTCGACTTCAATCATCGAGATCAGCTCAACCAGACTCAAGAATAGAAAAGTCTTGGGTCTTGAATTAAAATCTGTGACATTATTTCGTGAACGTGTAAATAAACAGATGGCGTTAACGGCACATCAAGAGCCTAATCAAAAATTGGTAAGGTCTCATGTTAAAAAAAAATCAATAAATTTAATTATAAAGTAAATTTAGGAAATGAATTTGCCGGAACGTGAACAGATAAATATTTTTGAATTTCGGGAAAAGCATAATAATAAATTCAATAGCAGCAAAGGATTTTAAGTTGAAATTAAAAATTCCTTTCAAGCAAAGCACGATTGAAAAGAAAGTGCTTTTTGAGTGTCCTCGGACTAGTTTGTAAAAATCTAAATACAGGTGGTATTGCAACGCCTTCAAAATTTTCCGACGAATAGTGGTAACAAGTTTGGAAACAGAAGATGTGATCTCAAGAACATAGAATAGAAATAGAAAGTAGTAATAGTCTCGTGGTAACCAGGATTGGAAAAAAAATGTTTTTTTTTAAAAGAACAAAACTTCTGTTTTTTTTTTGTTTTAAACAGTTTTTTTTTGTTTAAAACATGTTTAAAATTGACCCTAAATTAAACATGTTTTAAACAAAAAAACAGCTGTTTAAAACAACTTTTAAATGTTTAAATTGCCCTTACAGCTTACATAAAAAGATATATATTATTATTATTATTTGATATTTGTGTAAAAAGAAGAATTTATTAAAATTCGATCTCTAATTAAAAGAAAGATGAAAAGTTTGTAATGTTAGATTATGTTCCCTTTTAAAAATAATGTACGTACTTTGATAATAATTTAAATCATTTAAGGCAGAGCTTGATTTATTTAGGATCTACGGTCGCGGTGTTTTAAATGATTTTCAAAGAAAGTATGAAGTATTTGGTATCAACATATTGAGAAAAACATTCCCAATAAAAACTAAAATCAAATACAATCCAAAGAAATATTTTTTTCAAATTACTTAATCGCATCAGAACTAAAATACATGACGCGAGGCTTTCAGTACTGGAAAACAAACATTTCAAATATGTAAAAACATGTAGGATGTTCCTTTTAAAATAACAAAGTTGATATTACTTCCGGCGAAACCAAAAGTCCAGTAGGTATATGTCTGAAAATTTAAATTAAATTTTTGTTTAATTCATCGTTTCAAATTTTAAACAAACCTTAAAATTCTAGAAGGGCGAATATACAGCCTTGGGACACACGGTAGAAGTTCAATGAAGACAAATGAAACGATAATGTTATAAATAGTTTAAATAGCGACATCCTACATTCACTTTTTGACCTAACATTGCGTAAAGATTGACAAATTCAAGCCAGTTTGCTACATAATAACTCATCCCGTAGCCCTTAGTATGAACAGGGAAGCAGAGGACCCAGTATGTTTCAAAACTTAATGTAGTAATAAAAGGTTAAATATTGAAAAGGTATTTTAAAATTTTACAATATAAGTATTATTCTAGTGATCAGTAATAATTAATGAATTGATTATAATCAATCTAATGCAATTTAGATTTAGTTCAAATCAGAGCTACAGTGTAGTCATCACGTCATCAGCTCAGCCACGCATTGTCTGCAATTATTAAAACAATTGATATGAGAACAAATTAAAGTTTAAAGTTAATCTGTCAGTGATATACAGACCCTAAACAATTAACTTCTGGTTACACAGTATTACGTTGCAAAAATAAAGCACTTATATCAAAAGGGTTCTTTTTTAGCTTAAAATTACAAAAATGAATTAACATTATCAAAAAAAAACATGTTTAAAATATTTTGTTTCAAACAGATGGTATGTTTTTAATTCGGTGTTTTAAACATGTTTTAAACACTATGTTTTAAACAGTTTGTTTTAAACTTTCCAACCCTGGTGGTAACTCTAGAAAAATCAATTCTTTTTTTTTATAAATTCTGATTCACATGTTATACAGATGAGCTCACCGTTACTGACAATGCATATTCAGTTTATTTTTCCACATTTACCGTTTCATTATTTAAATAATCAGAACACGTCCGATCTTGATTCAGACTCTCTGATAAAATCCCAAAAATAAATCGATTTCGGCGAACGGTACCTCGTACTTTTTAATGTACACAGTTTGTTTGTCTATCACTTACATATTGTTTATTGTTCTAAGAACGAGAGAGGTTTCTCTTGTTCGCAGAAAGAATCACGCTCTGTACCAAACGCTTACGTACGTGACTGTCGTTGACTTGGAATTTGAATTTGCGTGAGTACAGGTGCGTAACAGACAGGTAATTAGTGTTGGGAGGAGGGGGAGGGGACTTTAGTGGGTGTTTCATTTTCGTCAGCCATACTAATTGTAAAGCCTAGAAAGAAAATTATTAATAAATTTATAAAGTGTTTCATATTTTCAATTCTTAATTTGACACGATGACCCATAAGGACCCGCCCATAAAAAGAACTTTTTCTTTTCATCAATTAAAATAACGAGTGTTCAATTAAAAAAACGGTCTAGATAGCTATGAATTTATTCTGAACGTCTAGCGTAGGGTTCTTCATACGACGAGCGTGAAGCGTCACTTGCATTTCTAACCTCACTTTAACTCAAAGAAGACATTTCAAATGAACGTTTATTACCGAATATTTATATTAAGTATAAATATTAGAAAAAAAATGCAGGAGCATCTTTCGACTTTTATTAGTTAGGTTAACCGTCAACTTGCCAATGTTGTCAAATTCAAATGATGTTAATCACGACATGCGTTCCTGACAACAAAAGCCTGCTACAGCCTACTTGACCGTTTTTTTATTGAACACTCGTTAATATTACGGTGCATTATTAATAAAATAAAATAAAACAACTACAAGACCGATTTATTTTAGATTCAAAAATTATTACGTCGCAACCAAATCTGGAAAAAACCATTGTCTTCAACCTCGTTCGTTGTTCAAGAAACCCGTTCTGCATTAATCAAAAGTCAGTTGTAAACGGGTTTAGGTATCGTGCGACGAATGCAATTACAAGCGAGATTTAAAACGAGCTTTTCCATGCGATTTGGAACGCCGTAAAACTTCATTCAGCAATATGCAACTTTGTCGTTGGTACGTGGGCAGAATTATGCCAAACTTGAAAGATTGTTGCCCACGATTTAAAAAACATTAAACGTTTTGAAGGCGAGCGGCGATCAGCAGTGAAAATCTTTTTTTGGATCGCTCGTTCTTCAATATGCGGACTTGTTTTCAAATTGAACAGATTTAGACCCCATCTTACCACCTCCGGATGAATTTAACTGCTGGTTAAGTAACCTTGGAAACCATTGTGCCGATAATAGCTCTACAGGATATTTACAGATAGACAAATTCACCATGAGGTGGTAAGATCAAGCCTTAATAAACTACTACCAAATAAGAACAATAAAAAAAAAGAAAGATTCCGAAACTCTTACAGTGGGTTTCACAAAAAAAAATTGTTAAACAGAGATTAATTTTCTTAATTAATTAATTCTCTGATTAAAAAAACGTCATTGGACGAAGTTAACAATAGATTTGAAACACCCAATTATATTGTTTCACCCAACCAATCACAGGCTTTAATCACGCTGTCAAATTAATCAGTGATTAAATAATTTTTGTGAAGCTGGGAGTTAACCTTTTAACTTCGCGAGACGTTAATAAATAAATCAAAATAGTCGTCGTGAATTTCGTTAAAAACTGCAAGTGTTCAAACATTTATTTACGACATGACACACGTTGTTAATCCTGAAACTGTATTAAATTAAAAATTCTGTTCACAGATGGCGCTTTTAAAATACTAACGACTAACAACATTAGATCTGATATCAGAAAATTAACAAACTTGGTGTTTCTTATGACAAGAAAGAGTGCAACAAAGAAAGTCAGATCTTACTGGAACTTAACCGCTAAATAAAAAATCAGTAAAATTAAATCATTTGTAGTGTTGTTAAGTATCTATATGCAAGTATCTAGATACAGTATCTAGATACTTTTTGAGTACCTAGATACGTATCTCAGATACTACTAAAAAATGTATCTGCATTTGTATCTAGATACAATTACAAAAGTATCCGTTCATTTGAGATACTAATGGCCAGTTGCACCAAACACTTAAGGTCAGCTTAATTTTAAGCACCGCTTAGAATATGATTTACTGAATGTTTTGTAACCTCAAGTGTCACATTATAAGCAGTATTTAAATTTAAGTTCGACTCAAGTGTTTGGTGCAACCGGCCATAAGATACATTTTAGATAAAAGTTAAACTTCCATAAAAACACTAGACCTTGACAGAAATGCAACTTTCTATTTTACAGCCTCTTTCGTTTGATTTTCCCTTTCTGACAATTATGTTTTCCAGTTTATCAAATGATTTCTCTGTTTCAAATACGGCTTGATAGTTTAGAAACTTTGAGAATGATTTGACAAATTGATAAAATTACATTAATTTGAAATTTAACTTATTTAGCAGGGAAGTAGAATCGTAGTCGTTTCTGTTGATATAGGCAAGGCGCGCTACATTCCGTTGCACGTCATTAGTTAATGATGACGTCAGACACATACTGCGTTGATAAATATGCTTATTTACTTAAAGTGAAATATACATAACGTGAGATTTTTTTATATAAAACTAAGCTTACAATGTAAAAATTCCTGTGCATTATAAGTATTTATCAAAGAGCATGCGTCTAACGCCATCATTAACTAAAGACGTGCAACGGAATGTAGCACGCCTTGCATATAACTTTATATTTTATGTTGATCTGATTTGGTTTCATACAAGATCAGGTGATTATTTATCAATTTATTGATCAACTTATTACAAAAGATAATTTCTTTTACTTAAAAGGTACCAAGTTTACTGCTGAAAAAAACTGTGTTATTTGCGGTCCGTTGTCAAAATTATTACAATTTTCACAAAAAGGACTCGATTTGGATCAAATAATAACGTATCTCTGCTCTCTACCGCGTAAGTTATTGAATTTTACACTTCTAAGTAGATAACTACTGCAGATCCTTTTTTGTATCTGTACCTGTATCTAGATATTTTCCAGAAAAAGTATCTATATCTGCATCTAAGTACATATTTCTGAAAGTATCTGTATCTGTATCTAGATACTGTTACTAATACCAGAAAATTAATGAAACTACACCTTTTTCAATTATTGTATTTCAGATAATTTCAGTTGTAATTCAGTTTAGTAAATTGTATTCATCAAGAAATCATCAATTGTAGTTCGGATTAGTAAATTGTTTTTCAAAAAGTAGTAACCGTAGTTCAGATGGATAAACTATATTTTAGAAAACGCCACATGAAATTCAGAAAACGTTGTTTGTAAATCAGGAATGTTATAATTATTTATTATCTGAAATACAAACGGTATTTTTTGAAACACGAACGGTATTTTCTGAAATACAATTTACCCAAATCTCAAATTTGTTTATTTACCAAAATATATTTATTTTATTTATAGAAGATGTATACAGATCCCGCCACATTAAGTAGGCACACTCGAGAGCGCACGAGGTCTTACAGTGTGAGCTAACGAAAATCTGACTTGGTTGTAATCTGAAACGTGATTATTTTGTATATAAACATATCAGGCTTATTACATAAAAATGTGGAAATAAAAGGCAAGCTACCTTAATGAGAACAAGAATCACAAAAGAAGTGCTGATAGGATAGGACCGTATTTCTTTTTAAATTTGACGTCTAGAGTGCTGTCTGTGTATTTCAGATTTAATGCGCGCCAGTCACAGCTTACTGGAACGTCAAATTAAGAAAAGAAAACAGAGGTTACGACCAGGGCCGGCGGAAGACAGTAAGCAAGATATACAAGGCATGAGGGCGCCGATGCAAGAGGGGCGCCAAAATGTGTTTATTAAAAAAGATTAAAACCAAGCAAAAAATTAAAATAAAAACAAAAAACAATAAATTTCAATTTATTGCCAGAAGAAATTAAGCAGCTGCCATATATTTAATTACAAAAATTTTTTTTTTATTCAATTCAGGATGCACAGGTTAGACGATTTGGTGATGTATAGTTATGCGAAACTTATTTTTCATATACATCTGACGTGTATAAACATTTCCTAAAATGTATTGACACTAATAAATATATTATTATTAATATTATAAAAAATTAAAATAAGAAAAAACGTAAAGTCGGCCTCTAGTCGGTCTCTAGTCAACCCAAGTGGAATATTAAGAAAAAGAGATATGAAAAAAATTAGATATAAGAAAATGTTAAAATGAAGCCCAATCAATCTCAAGGTCAACTCAATCCTACTGAACTCAAGCTAACTGTATTCAAGAAATGCAAGAAATTTAAAAAAAAACGACTACCTACAGGTACAAGTGCGGTCGATGTCAAGGTCAACCAAACTCCACCCGATAACTGAACTCGATCCATTCAATCCAGGTGGAAAAATAATAAAAAAGTAATAAAGAATTAGGAGTAAATGAAAAAAGATTTTCAGTGCCAATCCAATCTAACTCAACCATTCAACTCAAAAAAATGTTAAGCTCAAGAAGTCTCAAGGTCAATCCAATCCAACTGATTTAACTTTATCTAACACAAGTAAAAGATTAAAAATTATAAGACATATTGCAAGGAAATAATATTTTTAAAATGAAGTTCAACTAATGTCAAGGTCAATCCAACTCAAATAATCTCAACCCAACTTCATTTAACACAATAAAAAAATTGCAAGAAAATTTTTCTTATCATAAAAATTGTTAAAAAATAAAAAAAATTGTTAAGGGTTAAAAAATGGTTAAAAATAAAAAAAAATTGTTAAAAATTAAAGATCGATTAAAATGTAGCTCAACCAATCTCAACGTCAACATAACCCAACCTAGTTCTTTTCAATCCAAGCAACCAAAAATTAAAAAGAAACATTGTTACGTATTTAAAAAAATGGTTAAAAATTAAAGAATTGTTAAAAATAGACATAATTCTGTTCAACCCAAGCAACCAGAAATTAGAAAAAATGGTTAAGAATTAAAAAAAATGGTTAAAAATTAAAGATCAATTAAAATGTAGTTCCACCAATCTCAACGTCAACATAACCCAACGTAGTTCTGTTCAATCCAAGCCACCAAAAATTAAAAAAAATGTTAAGAATTAAAAAAATTGTTAAAAATAAAGATTAGTTAAAACCAATCTCAACGTCAACATAACCCAACCTAGTTCTGTTTAATACAAGCAACCAAAAATTAAAAAAAAAAACATTGTTACGCATTTAAAAAAATGGTTAAAAATTAAAGAATTATTAAAAATTAAAGATCAATAAAAATGTAGCTCAACCAATCTCAACGTCAACATAACCCAACTTAGTTCTGTTCAGTCCAAGCAAAAATTAAAAATTTAAAGAAAGAAACTCGTTAAATATCAAACTGAATTTTTTGATATTTTGGAATTGTCAATCACAGCCAAATAAAAATTAATTCGCCCATTTTGGTCGACGAATGGGTAAAAATCGTTGGCGGCACTGTCTGACTAAAATAACATGCGAAATTTTCCTGTGTTGGTTACTTTTAAGTTACGAGTTAATTTCGGTAGCAATTATTTAAACTTGCTCAAAGTTAAGCAAAAATTTGTCAAAATTGACCTTTTCACATAAATTTTGGAAAATAAGGGATGTATAAAAATTTTAAAATAATCTGACAAGTATGGAATTATTTATAGCTCTTTTTTTGCAATCGATTTCATACTCTATAAGAATTAATAATGTCAGTTTATAAAGGATGCGCACTATTTTTTTTGTGACAACTGTACAAATTCACGTGAATTTGTTTATTTTGTTTTTGGAAGAGGACCGCCAATGACTATTTTGCATAAGGGCACCGACTACCCTTCCTCCGGCCCTGGTTACGATGTTATCAAGAATGACCGTTTGAATTATCAATGCTGAATTTAATTTTTAATTTTTAAATGTTACAACTGGAGTAACTTCAGGTTGTTGACGACTTGGTACTGATATGATAACTGTCTTGACAGACAAGTGTCATTAAACGTTTCAAACTCAAAGTAGGATAGGCTGGATATAACCTAGAATTTTGTCGGCAAAATTCTAGGTTATGGCAATACATCTTTTATTACGATATTCAACATATTGGAACACTACAATCTGATATGTTTTGTTTTGATTTATTTGACAGATATTTGATGTCAAATATATACCGGGTGTCCCGCGCCATGTGCTCACCCTTCTAGAATCTTTATTTATTAATCGATTAACCTGAATTTTGGAAACGATAAACTAAACAAAAAATGAAATTTTTCTACATGCTGATAGTCGTCATAGGACTTCCGGTTTCGCCGGAAGTGATATCCACTTCCTTATTTTAAATGGAACATCCTATATATTTTTACATATTTAAAATCTACGGAGCATTACGAGTCCGAATACGTATCAATTGTTAATTTTGGTTTCCATGACAACGAAAAAGAAACTTTTTTATTTTTCAATCTAGAAAGCTATGAATCGCATTTTTTCGATCTAATGCGATCAAGAGTTTCGAAAAAATCACTCCTTTGATGGTATTTTGATTTCTAACATTTTTACAGTATTTGAAATTTTCATTAGCTCTTAACTCATTTTTTTTCGATAGAACCTCATATGTTTCTTAGCTTAGTTCAACAGAACATTTTTTTCTGAATACGCTGATACCAAATACGTCATATTTTCTTTGAAAATAATTTAAAACAGAGCATGTTTTGAAATGAAATTTTACACTCCCTTTATTTTAAATGACTTTCAAAGAAAATATAACGTATTTTAGGTTAATAGATTAATAAATAAAGATTCTAGAAAGGTGAGCACATGGCGCGGGACACCCGGTAAATCACATATCATATATCAAATATTTGACAGATATTTGATATATGACATGATATATATATATATATATATATATATTTGTATATATATTTGACATCAAATATCTGTCAAATAAATCAAAACAAAACATATCAGGTTGTAGTGTTCCAATATGTTGAATATCGTAATAAAAAATGTATTGCCAATTCAAACAGTTGTACTTGATCACTTTGTATGACAACCGTTTGACAGTTGACAGCTGTCATCTATCAAATGTCAACTGATTCTTTCATCACAAAACTAAAACAGACTTCAATAAATAAATAAATAGTCATTAGGTAGTGTAACTTCTTTAAATTTTCTCTTTCATTTGATAACAAAAGTGATTCAAAACTTAACGATTCTGGCTCGTGCCTTGCACAACAGAATGTCGTGCGACTCGCCTTTTAATACCGCCTCCGAAAAGATGACTAAGGTTATTATCGGTCGCACTTACGAGGAAAAAGTGCCTCCTTTTAGCATGTAACTAATCAGCGCGACGAATATCAAAAATAATTGAAACGCACCAATAATGGCGCGACTAATCCGAAACTCGCCCGGCATGTCCAACCTTTGTAGTTGGGTAAATCCGCGCACGAAATTGCAGCAGGATCTTACGTGTTACTTCCGTTCGGTCGGCGAGCAATGCCAAACGCGCGCTCGAAAAAAAAATATTGTATAAAAAATTCAAAATCAAAGGCGAAGCAACGTGTCTATCTGCCCACGATTTTGAATCGGCGCGGCGAAAAAAAAAAAAAAAAATTTAATCTATCGCAACCTCAATACATATTACATAAATTCACACCTACTCGCGGCGTATTTAAATTTTTTTGCCTGTGTTTCGATCTTGTCTCTTGTAATAAACGCTGTTGTTGGCGAAGGTTGTTGTTTCTTGATGTGATTGATTGGCGTGATTGCCGGGCGAGTGAGTGAGTGAGTGACACGGTGCGGAAAAATTAGAAAGTTTGCGTTTAAAAATAGACGCGCGGGGATTCCTCGAGTTATTTTCTAAAGTAAACACACTCACCGGCTCGCCGGCTGTACGTACGTACATTTCAGGAGAATTCGCGCCGAGTTATGTTGTTTCGTTGTTTGTTGTATCTGACTGCGAGTTTTCTGTTCGTATATCAAAATAAATACATAGATAAATCTGTTTTTGTCTCAGAATATTAAGTCACCTCAAGCCTTCAAATTTTTGCAATTGTCTACCATTTAATTGTTCCTTCTAAAATATTTTTCATACACGCAGCGATGTGTATTTGTATTTAATAATAATAATAATTATAAATGATTTTATTGTTCATAATCAATAATATAGGAGAAAACAATAATTGATAATAATAATAAGTACAAAGTTTTTTAAATCTCGAACCGGACAGAATTATGAAGGGAAAACACTTAACGTATCGCTATAGATTTATAGCTTCGTCCTGACGAAACGTTGAGTGTTTTCCCTTCATAATTCAGACAGAATTATGAAGTGAAAACACTCAACGTTTCGCTATAGATTTATAGTTTCGTCCTGACGAAACGTTGAGTGTTTTGCCTTCATAATTCAGACAGAATTATGAAGTGAAAACACTCAACGTTTCGCTATAGATTTATAGTTTCGTCCTGACGAAACGTTGAGTGTTTTCCCTTCATAATTCTGTCCGGTTCGAGATTTAAAAAAAACTTTATACTTACAATTTTCATCGGACAAGAACAAACTGCAATGATAATAATAATGATAACAATCACAAGGCGAAGTTCAGTCAGTCAAGCCTGAGCTATTCTGCTTTTACACTTAACGATGATGAAATAAACTTTAAAAAAATGCCTACATTACTAATTTAAAAGCTACAAGGAAAAAGAAAAATGAAGTACTGGTGTGCACTCCCACTTAGTATTAATTAACTGAATGTAAAGGAATGGAGTGAATATACAAAAAAAAAGAAAATCTAATATACGCTGGAGAAGCAGAATATGATAAGGCACATGAATTAAGAGAAATGATATTGCGTTATTGTGTTATTTTAAGAGTAAGAGCTTTGATTAGCAAATAAAAAACTTTTTAAATGCGTTTTAAAGGAGTATAATTTCATATCCCTTACAAGTGTAGGAAGATGGTTGTACTTGGAGTACAAAGCAAAAGAAAAAGATCTTTCATAAAGAGATGTTCTGTGGGGTGGCGGTGAAATCAAACCCCGAAATCTGGTACATAAATTGTGAACGTCAGACCGGAAACTTATTTTATTATATAAGTATGGTGGGGTCCTATATAACATAATTTTATGATGAAGACACAAAGCTTGCAGTTCCATTCTGTTTTCTATATTCAACCATTGTGTGTCTACAAGTTTATGTGAAACATGTTGATATTTTTTAATTCCATAAATGTATCTCAAACATGAGTTTTGTATTTTCTGTATACGTAAAATCGTTATAGAATCTAGAGCTGAATGATAGATTGGTGAGCAGTACGAAAATCGAGAAAGAACAAAAGATTCACCCAAAAGCTTTTTTGTATTAATGCTTAAAAAAGATCGAAAAGGGAACAATTTTTTTAATTGTAGATAAGAGTTACTAATATATTTCGTTATTTGACTGCGATAACGGAAAGTATTATCAATGTGCAGACCGAGATTTTTAGCTGTATTTCGAAAGGAATTTTTACACCATTAATTATGATATTAATGGTATTAATGAGATTTTTGCAACATTTATTTTTTCCAAAAATTAAAATCTTAAAAAAATTTTGCGGATTAAAATTTAGTGAATGATCAGAAGAAATTAGAAATAGTGATTCAAGATCTACATTAATTTTTGAAGTAGCATCATGCCAATCAGTTGGTAGAAATGAATAATATACTTGGGTATCATCATCCTATACATGAGCAGTGCAAAATTTTAAGTTTACTAAAAACCTAAATGTATACAGGGTGTTTATGGAAAGCCGCTACAATAGCTAACTTTCTAATTTGTATTTTTATGAAGTAACTTAAATTAGGAAAGTTTTAGGACCTTTCCTCTTCGATTTTATGGTACTTCCAAAAAAACAAATGACAATCAGGTTTTCGAGATTTTCAATTGTTTTCAAATTTTTTTTTAATGGACTGTTGTTTTTTATCAACGTATCACGTTCAGGATATCAAATTAATTATGTCTCTAAAATATCATCTTCCAAAGCCTACTACTTTTATAAATGATTTAGTAACAATATATTGGTGTTCACGGGAAATGGCTACAATAGCTAACTTTTTTATTTGAAGTTTCACGAAGTTGCTTAAATTAGAAAAGCTTCAGGACCTTCCCTGCTCGATGTTATGGTACCTTTGGAAAAACAAATGACTATCAGGTTTTCGAGATTTTCAATTGCTTTCAACTTTTTTAAATGGAATATTACGTTTTTTTTTATCATGGCAGCGCATTCAGGATGTCAAATTAAGTATGTCTGTGAAATAATATCTCTCGAAACAGAATATTTCATAAATAATTCAGTCTTGATATTCGCGGGAAGAAGTGCATCGTTACGATAGTCTTTTTATTCACAAATACAATATGGTGTGCTTCGAAACAAGAGAATAAAGGAAGTGTGTTCAAACTGTCAAACCTTTGTGAACTGTCATGATTCAAAATTTGTTTAAATTTAATTTAAACTAAAAACCCTTGTATCAAATATTGAAGGCGCGACATGTTAAAATGTCTAATACCATTATTTACCAAATAATTTATAAAATAGGAGACTCAGGAGGGAAATATTTTAGGGAAGTACTTAATTTGGCATCCTGAACACGATACGCTGATAAAAAATATAACGTTTCATTTAAAAAAGTTGAAACCAACTGAAAATCTCGAAAATCTGACAGTCATTTGTTTCTCCAAGGGTACCATAAAGTCGAATACGGAAGGTCCTGACACTTTCCTAATTTAGGCTATTTCGTGAAACTTCAAATAAAGAAGTTAGCTATTGTAGCCATTTTCCGTGAACACCAAGATTTTTTTACTAAATCATTCCTGAAATAGTAGGCTTTGGGAGATGATATTTTAGAGACATAATTAATTTAACGTCTTGAACGCGATGCGATGTTAAAAAACCTAACATTCTATTAAAAAAAGTTGAAAATCTCGAAAATCTGATTGTCATTTGTTTTTACGAAAGTACCATAAAAACGAGGAGGAAAGGTACTAAAACTTTTCTAATTTAAGTTACTTCGTAAAAATACAAACAAGAAAGTTAGCTATTGTAGCGGCTTCCCATGAACGTCCTGTATACGCAAAATAATAGAGGCTCAAGAATTGAACCCTGTGGAATACCTTGGGTAACAGTTAATGGAAAAAAAAATGATTAGTATATGTGATTGAAAATAAGTGTCCGGCCCGTTAACCACAGATAGTATACGAAAAAAGAAAAACAAAAAGTCCATATTATGCATAGAGGGTGTAGTATGCATAGTTTTTAAGATAAAATGCATCGAAGATTCAGATTAAATTGGTTACTGGGCACTGGTCCAGGTGTATTGCGTCACAAGAGCCATGAACCCTCGGGGTGTAGAAGGAAATATTATCGTTTACCTTGAAACAAAACTGTAAAATGTTTTTCTTCATGGCTTTCTAGGGAAAAAATGTATAATACGCAATTTATTCTTTCGGACATCGAACTTGTACATGTAAACACATATAAGAAATGAACCATTATTTCCATTTTGGACTTAAGGTTGATTTTTGGAATTCGCATTTGAATGGCTCTAGTAAATACGCTTATAACGGGTTAGACACTAATTCTGAGTCACCCTGTATACGGGATGCTATAATGATTGATACTATTGTAGCGGATAATAATTATAGCGAGTGGTACACTGTAACACTATATTATACTTTGTCCACTTTGACTATAAATGCTAAACTTTTTTTTAAATAATAACACTGTTAAAAATTTTTAGATGGTAAGACTATAATAATAATTTTTTTTAATTGCAACAGAGTTTAGGAAAACTAGAATGGCAGAGTGAAGAAAGCCAAATATTTTCTTCAATATTGATTGAAAATAATAATAATAATAATATTTATTTGCCACAAACTAAAAAAAAAAAAAAAAAACAGGCACAAAGGAGCATAAGTGGACAGTGACGTGTCAAGAAAAATAATCAATATAAATAAAAAAAAAACAACTTAGAATACATTAAGGTTAAGATAAAAAGATAAAAATACATCCTATATTTACATTAAATGAAGTGATAGGGCTATGAACAGATTTTAAACGTCAGTCTTTTGAATATTTGTATTATACAGGGTGTTAATAAAAAACCTGTACACATAAATCAAAACTAAAAAAAAAATCTAATAAACCCGTGTCCAATACTCAATACAGGGCGTCCACGCTGCGTGTTGACTCTTCTGGAATTTTTATTTTTTTAAATTTATGTAAAAAATAAAATTCTAGAAGGGTAAACAGACATAGCTTGGACAACCTGTATTAAGTATTGAATATGGGTTTATTAGAACTTTCTTCTTGTTTTGATCTCTACTATCACCATCCAAAGTGTGAACAAGTTTTTTATTAACTCCCTATACCTATATTTTGTATTTCTATTTTTTTAATTTGTTTCGTTCCGTACGTTTTCTTCCGCAGTTCATAATCTTCTTTGTCGATTGTCTCTTGTTTTCACAAATTTCAGTGACTGACGACATTACCAAACACCATTGGCAGATTGCCTTTATAAATCTGGATTTATATTTTCGCTAATTTGATTCTTCTTATTCCTTATACTCATTGATTAGGTTCTTAAGTATCAAAAATGGTTGATTTTTTTTGTTTTTGAAACTTCAAATTGAGAAATAACAGACAATGATATTTATAAACGCTGTTGTTAATATTTCGTCGTCATTTTAAAAATATGAAACTTTTCAAAGTCGCATTTTTTTAAATTTGCTTCTTCCTTTTTATCTTTAATGTTTCCACTTCGTTACTGATGGTGAGATCTACCAACATTTGTCGATCGTCTTTTGTCTTTATAATTTTCTTTTGTCTTCATAATTTTCAATGACGGAAGACATTACCAAACACCGTTGCCAGATTGCCTTTATAAATGTCAATTTATATTTTTGCTAATTTGTTTTTTCTTTTTCGATTCATTTCTTATATTCATTTTTTTTGTTTCTGAAACTTTAAATTGAGAAATAACAGACAATGATATTTATAAACGCTGTTGCTAATATTTCGTCGTCATTTTAAAAATGTCAAACTTTTCAAAGTCGCATTTCTTTAATTTGTTTCTTCCTTTTTATTTTTACTCTTTTATCTTCATTACTGATGGTGAGATTAGTCAACATTTGTCGATCGTCTTTTGTTTTCGTGATGGACGGCATTGTCAAACACCGTTTCCAGATTGCCTTTATAAACGTCGATTTATATTTTTGCTAATTTGGTTCTTCTTACTTGATTCGTTTCTTATATTCATTGATTAGGTGCTTAAGTATCAAAAATGGTCTATTTTTCTTTGTTTTCAACTTCAAATTGAAAAATAACAGTTGACGCATGAGATTTCCAGCCACTGTTGCCAAATTGTCCTTATCAATTTGTATTTCTTTTAATTTGTTTCTTCCTTTTCAATTAATTTTTTATTTTTATTTTTAGGTGCTTAAGTACCAAAAAAAATGATGATTTTCTTTTGTTTTCACAACTTAAAACTGAAAAGTAACAAGCAGTGATATTATTTATTTAAAATTTTAATTTAATGAATTCATTTGAAATATTTATTACTTTATTGCTTTATCGTTTTTTTGTTTTCGCAGTTTTCAATGTGGGATCACATTATCTAACACTGTTGCCAGACTGTTCTAGTATATGTCAGTTTGTATTTTTTCCAAGTATTTGTTCCTTCTTTTTCAATTCATCTTAAAAATGTCAATTTTTTCAGTCGCATTCTTTTAATTTCTTTCTCTCTTCTAATTTTTTATATTTCCTCTTCATTACTACTTTCTACCAACAATTACTGGCGATCGTCTTTCATTTTCATAATTTTCAATGACGGAATGACATTTCTTGCCACTGTTGCCTAATTACCTATTTGTCTTGTTACAAATTTAGGGTTCGTTAAATTTATTTTAAAATAAAAACTATACGACTAACAAATTAATTTATTTAAAACGTTGCAGGGCAGAATTTATTTAACGCGGCTTAATAATTTATTTAAATCTAGGTCGAACCATCAGTTGTTGACTTCAACGCGAACTGTTTTTCATTGTCCCGGCGACTCGCTTAAATATGCTGAGTTAGTTTCGAGATTCTTCCATTGAGCGAACATTCCACAGCTCGCGTGGCGATCGATTGTCTATCAAAGTGGCCTAGAAAAGCTTCGAGATCCTATTGCGCCAGGATCTGACGCGTGCGGCTTCCTATAAATGTCGGTGAATCATCACAGTATTATACAGGGTCTCCCAACAGAATGTTGTCGGGAACAAATTAAATAACGTCTGCAAACGGCAGTTTTTAGAAAAAATGTTAAATACCTCGAGAACGATTAGATTTAAGCATAGATTATGGTGTATAGAAAACGTGTAGGATTTAACGGGCGATTTAAATTTAAATAATACTCAATGACATTTTTCGACACTTATTGCTAATAATATTTCGTCATCTTAATAATATCAATTTTTTCAAAGTCGTATTTTTTTAAATTTGTTTCTTCCTTATAATTTTTCTCCTCTTTATCATTGACATCTACCAACAATTGGCGATCGTCTTTTGTTTTGACAAAATTTCAATAACGGATGACATATCCAAACACTGTTGCCCGCTTATTCTCATAAATGTCAATTTGTATTTTTTGCAATTTGTTCCCTCTTTTTTAATTCGTTTTTTGTTTGTTCATCAAGTGCTTAAGTATCAAAAGTGGTTGATTTTCTTTCGTTTTCACAACTTGAAATTGAAAAATAACACCCAATAACATTTCTAAACGCTATTACTAATATTTCGTCAATTTTTTCAAGGTTGCTTCTTTCAATTTGCTTCTTTCTTTTATATCTCAGATTTTCCTATATTTTGTGACTAAACTGTAAGAAATATCAAAAGTTACAGAGACACGAAAAAGTTTCCTATCGTGTGATCTTTTCTAAAAATTTCTTAACTAAAGTTTTCTTCCTAACCTCAAAAAAGTTATGGTAAGATATATGTTGTTTTTCGCACTAGCGGTTCACTGCAAGTAACTAAAACCTCCTGTAAATGTGAACTACTTTCTTGTAAGATCTCACACCAAATTTCATCCAAATTAGTTCAGGCGTTCCTTTGTTATTAAAAAAAATAAATTTTTCTTCAAGAACTTTGAAGAAGAATACTGGCTTAACGAAGCAGTATTGGATATAAATAAGTTTGGTTATTTTCGTGTCAGGAATCTGTGGTTAAGTCATGTCGACGGAACTTGTCAGCACCCTGTATAATAAAATTAAATGAAAAAATTACGCACCGGACCATTTGTCATTGACAATGTTTACAAATACCCTGTATAACAAAATTAAATGAAAAAATTAAGCACTGGACCATTTGTCATTGACATTGTTTACAAATATTTATTTTTATGCACCTAAACACGATTGCCTTCCTTCGGAAAACGCATTGATTTCAAATCAAATGATTAAAGCATTTTCTTTCAACGAATTTAAATTCCAGTGACCTCGAAATATATTCAGATGTTTTTATTTCCATCCAAAGCAAAAAAATATTGCCGAGTAAAGTTCGCTTAGTCCGTATTATTGAAAATAATTTAAAGAGAGGTAAAATTCCTCCTTTTCCGGCGTGCTAGTTGACAAAAACGCGCAAAAAAGCAAGCCAAGTGCTGTACGAGTATCTTTCATTTGGTTAATCGGTCTTTGTCTGCAGTAATTTATCAGATATTGCTAAGGAAAGTGCGAGCTTTTCTTAGGGAATCTGCAATATTTATTGCAATAGTTTGTTTATTATAATATACGTGATCGTGAAGTGCTCCTAGAGTTCGCTGTGATAGTGAAAAAGGTAAACAAATTTTGAAGTCACCTGCGATATATCCTCGCCAAACATTTAAATAGAAATTCAAGCTGCTCGTATTATTTCGAAACGAAAAGCAACTTACAATCATTCGACCTCACATTGTCAATATCAGTGACGTTAATCAAATTATATTTATTTTAATTAAAAAAAAAATGAAAATTCTCTAATTTGAAAAAAAAAAAACATAATAGCCGTCATTATTAAAGCTTGCTTCTTAAAATAGTAGAACTTTCATTAACAAATTATGTATATTCAAAAGACCTGTGTTTTTGAGAAAAATGACGTCAACATTTATTTTTTAAGCATTTTTAAAGATTAACTCGTATATAATGGTCTTCATACTTGGTATGATTTTTTAGTTAATCATATAGAATTGTTTAGTGTTACTTGCGTACTGCACAACTAACCAGAAACCCAATCGATTTTTTTTCATGTTATGTCTCCTGTTTTATTTCTCCTGAGAAAAAATTAATTATACTTTCTTTTACAAAAATTTTGTGCAAATCGTTTTTGATTGCAGTGAGAACCTCGAGCAGCCTCTGGACAGCTGTTTCAGCCCTGCTTGGGGCTTCTTCAGCAGAGACGTAGCTCGACATTCCCACTGCAGACCAAAAACGACTTGCCCAATTTATTCGCAAATGCGATGTAAATGCGATGTAAGAATGATGAACATATAAAATAGCGACATCTTACTATCGCTTTTTGACCTAACATTGCAATGTTAGGTCAAAAAGCGATAGTAAGATGTCGCTATTTTATATGTTCATCATTCTTAACATTGCAATGTTAGGTCAAAAAGCGATAGTAAGATGTCGCTATTTTATATGTTCAACTTTCTTTTACGTTTGATTTATTGAAAATTGTTTATAATGTGTCTACTTAGTGTTTCAGCAAATTAAGCTTTTTATTATTTTGTTAATTTATCGAGACTTTACAATTTTTCTAATTACTTTTTTCTTTTTAGTGTGTGTGTGTGTTGTGGTTGCTGATCGAGGGGGTTTTCGGCACTAGAACTGCACGCTTCGTAAAACGGTAGGGTGAGTAAAACCATAGTTTTTCTTAATTTAATTTATTAAATGTGCATATTGTTCCACAGTTCCACGTCGATATGGTGTTTAGGTAGCAGAGGGGTGAGTAATTTATTTATTTATTTATTTTTAGCAGGCCATTCAGGATTTTGCGTTTGAGAAATAAATAAATTACAATCAAAGCCGTATTAACACATTTTGATGGAATTATTGCTTAACATACAGGGCATATCAAAAATACAGGCCGCTACTTTACGGACGTGTTTTCTAGATCAAAATAAAGAAAAAAGTTCATGTTAGCACTACATGAACTTTTTTCTTTATTTTGATCTAGAAAACACGTCCGTAAAGTAGCGGCCTGTATTTTGATATGATATTTTTTTACTACTTTGATTTGCTTTTTTTCTGAATTTTCTATCTTATTTGGTTCCAAAATTAATAGGGTGGGTGGGGGGTAAAAACTTTAGGAACACGTCCCTAAAGTTTTTAGGAACACGTCCCTAAAGTTTTTACCCCCCACCCACCCTATTAATTTTGGAACCAAATAAGATAGAAAATTCAGACAAAAAGCAAATCAAAGTAGTAAAAAAATACTAATTCTTCAGATAAAATTACTTTAGTATAACTGCTAGGCAGCGCTGCGCGCACTATGCACTACAAGTTTTTTAAATAGATGGTGGAAGGAACTTTAATGCTACATCCATTGGTGCTGTCAGTTTTTAACGGCCTCCATTTATTTTTTGAGTTAGTGCGCTTATAAATACTGAAAAAGAAAATTAGAATTTATCACTTCAAACCAAAGATAATTGTCAAAATGAATTGAAATAAACATCAACAAAAAAGAAAAATTGTTGATTGCCGTCATAAAAAATTACAAATTTAAAAACAAATGCTTCAAACTGACAACTGATAACGCCGTTAAATGTAGAAGTTAAATTCCTTTAAAAAGATTTATGGCACCAAACAGTTGAGCCGAGTTTAACTTTAAGCACCGCTTAGAATGTGATTTACTGTATGTTGCGTAACCTCAAACGTCACATTATAAGCAGTTCTTAAAGTTAAGCTCGGCTTAAGTGTTTGGTGCAACTGACCATGAAGTTCATAGTGCGCGCAGCCTTTTATCAATTTAGTGTTTTCGATTTGAAGTGATAGATTTTTATTTGTTTTAATATTTATAAGCCTACGAAAAATAGTGATTTTTTATAAAAAATATATCCGATATTTAATAGAAATTTTTTTTGTCATTAACTCAAAAATAAATAAAGATTGCTAAAACTAACAGCGTCATTGAACGTAGCTCTTTAAAGCTCCTTCAAAATTATAGGTCACTTAAGCCACCATGCCATTTAAAATTTTAAACTTCATACTTCGCGCAGCGCCACCTAGCAGATATTCCAAAGTATTTTATCTCAAGAATTAATATTTTTATCTACTTTGATTTGATTTTTATCTGAACTTTCTGTCTTATTTAGTTCCAAAATTAATGGGATTGGGGGGGGGGGGGGCAGGAGGAAAGAACTTCAGACTGGCACTACATAAACATGTACAGGCGGATTACTTCATATCTCTCTAGTTACTGATTTTACAAAAAAAAATGTTTCAAATGAAAGTTAATAGAACAGCTGTATTTTTAGTGGCATATGAAAGAACAATAAATTCTAAATACAAATCATTCTTTACTGTTTCTCAATTAAAACAATAATAAAGGAGTTATTGAGATACTTGTATTTATCTTTTACAAAAAGAAAAATTCAATTAGAAATTTGCTATAAATCGGCTAAATTGCTATAGGGTACTCATAGATATTTCCGCCCTAATTGAGACTTCGTCAGCAGAAGAGCAGTTCGAGAATTCTACCCTAATTTGACCGATCCTACCGACTTGCGTGTTCAACTGCAAAGCACAGCTTAAACCGTAATATTGTGGGATCGGATTTTGACCTTTAACTGAACGATAATAACGTAACGACGATGCTGTTGTGTACTATTGTATACTATTTGTGTATTTTTATTAATTTACTATTCACCTTAAGACGAATAACAAAGATATTTGCTACAACATTTAATCACATTTGCTCCAATTAGTGCCGAAATAGCCAAACAAAGTATGCTTAAGAACCTCGTCTAACTAACTTGAAGCTGACTTAAAAATGATACAATGACATGCTAATTGTGTCCGCATTGACATGTGAGTCATAGCTTACAAGACTAAACTGTAGTTTGCAATAAATTAAGCGCTGTGAATACGTAAGAAAGCCGGATAGGTTAGATTACGATGGAATTTTCAAACTGCTCTTCTGCTGATGAGGCCGCAGTTAGGGCCGAAATCGCTACAATGCGACACCCTGTTGCAATTTAGCCGATTTGAATGAATTTTTTTTTTTGTAAGTGATGACTACAAATACCGCAGTAACTCCTTTATTATTCGTTTAAGTGTGAAATAGTAAAGAATGATTTGTAGTTAGAATTTTATGAAAAACAAAATTGTGCAAATCGTTTTTGATTGCAGTGAAAACATCGTGCAGCCTCTGTATAGCTGTTTCAGCTCTGCTTGGGGCTTCATCAGCAGAGACGTAGCTCGACATTCCCACTGCACACCAAAAACGACTTGTCCAATTTATTCGCAAATGCGATGTAATAGTGATGAACAGATAACACAGCGACATCTTACGATCACTTTTTGACCTGACATTGCAGTAGGATAGACAAATTGAAGCGGGATTTGCCCCAAGCAGGCCTGAAACAGCTGTACAGAGGCTGCTCGATGTTTTCACTGCAATCAAAAACGATTTGCACAAATTTTTTTTCAAAACTTTCATTATGCTTTGACAGCAAGCATGGCCGCCTTGCATGGGGGACTTATTAGGAGCAAATCCCGCTTCAATTTGTCTATCCTACTGCAATGTCAGGTCAAAAAGTTATCGTAAGATATCCCCGTGTTATCTGTTCATTAGAATTTTATGTTCTTTCATTTGCCAATAAAAAATACAGGGTGTTCCATTAAAGATAATATTACATAGACAAGTATTTTGAGAATGCGAGACGCAATTGTTTTTTTTTTGAAATCACCATTTTCTCCCGAGTAGAAACGGTTCATTTTTACTAATTTGAACGACTTCGTAGCTCCAATAATAACGAAATTAGCAATAGTGCGGCAGTAACTTTGATCACCTTGTATACAGAGTGTCCCGTTTGGTCTGTCCGTTATGTGACTTCATTATTTTACATGGATCAGCATTTTCGGAGACCGGGCTGAATTTTCTGTAATATTAATAGGGTCCAAACTGTTTTCGCATTATTCAACTTAAAAAAAAAATATCGCTGTTGCATTACTTCGAATAAATGCAAATATCTTCCGAACAAAAGACGTTAGAGACTTATGGTGTTTTTGTAGAAAAAGCATTTCAAAACAAAAATGCTTTTTCAGTTATTCCGACAAAAAAAATTTCAAGTAACGTAAATTCGCACAAAAAAAAATTAATAAACTTGAAAATATTCAAACTACGATAATTAATTTTTTTAATGGAATGCCATATCGTCGGTCTAATAATTAGAAAAACTCGTAACTCATTTTCCTTACGTAAGCGTAGTAGCGACTTGCCTTCGAAAATTGCAAAATTATTAAATCTTTTTAAAGAAACAAATATTGAATACCGATAAACATTAACGTTTGTTTAATTTCAAAACCTGCAAAGGAAGGAAAACAGTTTTTCCCCTGTTTCCCTACAGTTGCAAAAAATGGAGTTACCAGTTTTTCCTAATTAGATCGTTGATATATCTTTTACCGTTAGCAGATGAGCTATTTAATTCTAATTTTCAATAATGTGGGGTTGTCGATATCTGTTGTTAACAGTTTTAACAGTGTTCAGATTTTTCTTTACGATTTTTAAAAATACAGAAAATATTGTGACATTTGCTAGTTGCTGTGTTTACAGAGCAAACGAACTGTTTATTTATATTTACCCTAAGACTATTGGAAAAGCATTTCAAGGTCAAACTTTTGCAGAAAACCACCAGTCTCTAAGGTCACTTCTTCAGAACATATTTGCATTTGTTTGAAGTGCTGCAGCCGCGACAATTAAAAAAAAGTTGTATAACGCGAAAATGGTTTGGATTAGATCCTATATGTGACACATATATAGAATGTTTCTTTTAAAATAACGAAGTGATAACCAAACGGAACACGCTGTATACGCCAAACTAATTTTAAAATATGTTTCACATGAAACGAAGTAACTTTGAATTGAAACTTTTTTATGTAAAAGGAGTAATTAGAGAGGTATTATCGAAATCGCCCCAAGTGGAACACCCTGTACAATGACCGCTCCATATGGGGAAAATTTTTTGAATAGTTTAAACAACAGCGACGTACTACGATCTCGATTATAACAAACAGAGCTGAAATAACAGTACAGAGGCTGAACGAGTGATTCACTGCAATCAAAAATGATTTGCAACAAAAATTTTTTGGAAAATTTTTATCAATCAAAATTGCTCCAATAGTTTGTGCATGTTGGAGAACCAAATATAAGCAAAACAGATTGAGTGAGCATTTTTTAGTGTGACTGAAAATGACATCGTTTAAAATTGCGAAAATTTAAATATAGCCTCATAAATTGTAGTAAAAGAAAACACTTGTATTTAACTGTTTCACGAATTTAACAGTTAAATACAAGTGTTTTCTTTTACTGCAATTTATTCATAATGTTTCACCAAGAGCCCACTGCACAAACAATTAAAGATATAGCCTCATAATCTATAAAGCGTAGTTAAAAAATTGTATTAATGATAAGCAGGAATCTACGTTCTATTAAAGAACTTATGTATTGTTTTTTTTGTATTTAATCGAATTTCTAAATATCATGATTTCAGTACACAAAAAAATTGAAAGTGTCCTCTAAAATACTGGCTACGCTTTTCTACATGAACCATGAATCAAATCCAAACGATCGAAACTTTTTTTCCTTTTTCATCAACGATTAATGTAACTGAGCACTTCTAAAACAGTTTGGGCATTTGAAATTTATTAAAAAAAATATTAATATTAAAAAAATATAAAACAAGCAATTAATAAATGGTCTTTGATGTTTTTTTTCTATTTTGGGTTGCCCAATGAACGATATATTTTGAATATCAAATAATAAGTTTTACTAAGTAATAAAGGTGGACAGGTTACTCCATATTTAAATGTCTTATTTTTAAATAATCACTCAATAATTCAATCATTTTCAAAGGCCAGTGATTCTAACGAATCGACAAGTATACATTGCATTTTCTGTAACAGTTGCATCGAAAAACTCAAATAATATTTAGGCTGTTACTTTAATATCGACAAAAGTGTACTTACTTATTTATAAATCAATATTAAACAACACATTAGTTAAAATAACAGATCAATTAGAAAAAAAGATGCTCCGTCAGTATTTTGAAATATAATTTAGAAGTTTGTTATGCTCATATTCAATAATTCTGTTGCTGTGTTAGTATTAATTTGTAGATCTTGTTTTACAGACCAACTGGTTTATTTGAGGAATAAAAATTTAAACGTAGCTTGTTTAGATAAATTAAGGCACATTTACATAGATCAAAAATTTATTTATAGCTGATTTAAAAATTTCCCTTTTTGCTTTTAAATGTTATTATCTGGTGAGCTTGTTTTCCAATCTTCCAATCCTTTACCATGACATCCGTTCACGCACACGTGAAATAAAACTGTTATCATTATTATAAAAAATATATTATAAAATAATCAGTGCGCTCCCCAAATTATTTAGAAAAGGACTGCGCATTAAAAACGAATCAAAAATAATTTCATTTCTTTTTCATAAACAAACCACTCAGTCTATTTTTGAAGCCGTCAAAATATGTGATTCCGATCTCTAGTGATTAGTGATAAATTAAATGTGGCGCCCTTTAAGTCACTTTGCCCTTGTATATATGTACAGTGCGTCTCCAAACACTACACCACTAAAATAAGTATTTGAAATACTGTTTGTAAATATACAGTTACTTATTACTTACTTTTTTTTTACTTTGAATTAAATGAAAAATAGTACTTTTTTGAATTCGATCTCATGAATAAAATATTTAATAAAACCGGTGACAAATCTGCTTTATTAATAGACAGAAACGCCTGCTAATTTTTTCCAGTTTATTTCCGTCCGAAAAAAAATTATTTTGGCCGACCATATTTCAAGCATAACTTACCTTGCGTGTGACGTATGTAGATAAAAAAATATTTTAAATTTATTTCGATCATACAAAATCTAATCTAATTTTTTCGTGCTTTCCCCTCGGATTTGTTCGTCGGATTTTTAAATTAGGGAATCAGATTTCTTATTCACTACTTTTATTGTTTCATTTTTTTTGTAAATGGTTTCGTTGTTATAAATTGTAAGTAGGTACTTAGTTGTTAATGTAGGAAATCCCACGAAAATCGCCAACAATATTTACGCTAATTTGTTTTTTAAAAACACGAACCCAAGGCTGCTCGCTGCAACATAATAAATTTCACCGTTACTTTTTTATTGTAACTTGTAAATGAGACGAGTCTCATTCCGCACGTTTTGTAAAAAGTTGATTTAAGCGACCTGTTTATGGGCGTCTGTGTATGCGAGTTTTTTTTTATTATTATTTTTATTCGTTAATTTTTTTCTTTTTTATCATAAATACATTTGCTTAAGAATGCGTTCGACATACTAATGCGGGTCGGCGGGAACCGGAGCGATGCGCGAACGACGCTAGATGCTAAGTCAGTGTCGCCAAGACACAAATTTTTAAACTTTGAATTTGTTTAGGAAAGAAATCGCATTTTGAAGGTACGAACCGTATAAAACCGATTTGATGTTCCTAATAATATTAATAACAATAATAAGTAAAAATGAATTTGCTTATGGAGCTATTTCTTAATTTGAAATTCGCGCTCAAATATTTTTCTTTTACAATCGTCGTTTGTTTATCGATAGTTTCTGTGTTTGAAATTCGTCCTCAAATACACTTTTTAATTATCCTTTTTAAATTAACTATTTCTTAATAAAAATAATAAAGTATTTCTGTTACTGTTGGTTAAACGTAACTACATACATTAAAAAATATTTTTTTATTATTGAATGCTTTTTGTTTTTATTTTTTTTTCATAATTTTATTAGTTGCTTTTATTATTAACCTTTTTTTGTATTTATTTTATTTATCTTTTTCATTATTTTTGTATTACATTACATAATTAAAAAAAAATATATTTTTTTTGATTCGTTAGCTGTTACCATTTGAAAGAATGTTTCCGGTAAATGGGATAATTTTTTTTTAAATTTCTTCAGTATATTTTGTTCATGCTCTCTGAAATTACTTCTTTTTCTTTTGTTAATCATCATGTTTACCACATTTGCTTTCCTGTTTGTTTTCTTTTATTAAATTTACGATCGCCGTTTGTTTTTCTTCATTATCTTTCGAACTTACCATCTTACCTATTCCATTACAATTATTTTTTTTTGAAAATTTTGACAAATTTTTGCTTAGCTTTGAACCAGTTTAAATGATTGCTATCGAAAGTAACTCGTCACTATCATAAGAAAATTTCGCATGCGATTTTAGACTGTTTTAGACAGTGTTACCAACCGTGGGGATTTTTCGCCAAACAAGTTACTTTTGGAAATTCTCTCTATGGCCGAATTAATTTTTTTTTAATTTTATTTAGCTGTGGGTTACAATTCTAAAATACGGAAAAATTAAATTAGGCGTTTAACGGATTTTTTAATTTCTTATTTTTATTTATTTTTAATTTTTGCTTGCGTTGAGTAGAACTAGGTTGGGTTATGTTGACGTTGAGATTGATTGAGCTCCGTTTTAACTAATTTTTAATTTTTAATTCAATTTTTAGTTGAGTTGGATTTTTAACATTTTTTTAATACTTTTAATTTTTAAGTAAAAAGTTGTTTTAATTTTAAGCCGGACAGAATTATGATTGGAAATACACTCAACGTTTCGCTATTGATTAACAGCTTCGTCAATAGCGAAACGCTGAGTGTATTTCCAATCATAATTCTGTCCAGTTTCAGATTAAAACAACTTTTATTCTTCTGCTTGTGTTAGATGAAGTTAGGTTGATGTCAATTGGTTTGGATACATTTTTAATTTTTTAAAGTAAATTTAAGTATTTATTTATTATTTACTTGTGTAGAATGGAGTGCAATATGATAGAAATTGCGTGAGTTCAGTTGTCCTTGTGATTCGTTTTAATCAATTTACGAATTTTAATGTTTTTTACTTTTAATTTTCTTTAATACTCGTTTTAAATTTTTTACTTGTATAGAGTGCAGTTAGGTTGGGTTGACATCGAAAATTTTTTTTATTTAATTCTTTTACTTCAATTTTCTTATTGTTTTTTTTTTATTTTAATTTATTTTTTGCTTGGGTTGAATAGAATCGAGTTCAGCTGTTGGGTTGAATTTGGTTGGTCGAACTTCGCCTTAATCGTTTGTTAATATTTTACATTTTTTACTTTCAATTTTTTGCATTCTAAATGTTTTGCTTCAATTAAATACGGTCAGGTTAAGTTCAGTTGAGTAACATTGACCTTGAAATTTATTGAGCTATATTTTCACATTTTAGTTTTTTTTTTACTATTTTTTCTTAGTTTTTTACATGGATTGAATCGAATTTTAATTTTTTTGTTTTAAACTTTTTGCTTGCTTGTGATTAAATAGAGTTGAGTTCAATAGTTGGATCGAGTTCGGTGGATTTTTTAAGTGTCACCTTTGAAGCCGCATTTAAACAGTACAATTTTTGGAGAAAGAAAATGTACAGAAAACTGTAATTCTTTTTACGACATTAAATATTTTTTGCTTTTCTTACTTTATTTCGAATTTTTTCTGATTATTTTGTTTTGGCGCTCTTGATTGCCAACGTCGATGTTTTTCGTTTTTTTTAAACATTTTTAATTTTTTCCATTTCGATTTTGAAACCAGAGATTTATTTTCAATTTTTACGTTTTTTTTTGCTTTCGTAAATGTTGCGGTTTGTGTTTTCCTTCCTCTCTTTTTTTCTTTGGGAATTTCCGATTAGCATTAAGTTTGGAATGTCTGTTGTTAATTAATTTTTTTTTTTGAGTTTTAGTTTCATATTACGATCGTCATTTGTGCACCTTCTACTCTTACTTCTTTCAGGAATTTTACTGTTATCGTATTTTTTGCCTACATTATTTTTGTTATTCTGTTTCCTGATCGCCAAGAATGTCTTTCACATTTCTTTTCTGTTTCTGATTGTTTCCGTTTTTTTCCTCCTGTGTTTCTTTCCTCCGTGAATGTTAACGATCGTCTTTTGTTTTTTTCTTTTCCATTTGTTAAAAGCATTTTATACCAAAGTGTTTGTACTGAAAAATAATCACAATATGAAAATAATTGTACATCGTACCAACTGTTAAATAGGTAATCATTTGAATACGATTATGATCGTACGATTGGCGGCGTCATTGGCCCGTATTCTCACTTCATCTTTAATTTAGGAACGCCGCGATTAATAATCATAATCTTTAGTGGTTCTTTAAATCAGCATGGACAGAGATTAAATTCTCTCTCACTCTCATACTCATGAAATTCGAATAAAGCTATATCGTTTATGTTTACTTTACTCACGGCTTTAGTTAGAGACGACTTTAATCATGGAATGAGAATACGGCCCATTGGAACTACACACTTGTAAGTCTCGCTATAAGTTTAGCAGCAAGCTGTCGAGTGCCTTAGCGGTTAGCTTAGCCGACTCTGAAGGTTGTATTACTCCGGCGGCGTGGGTTCGAATCCCCCCGCCGGAGTAATACAACCTTCGGAGTCGGCTTTAGACTCGGCTTCATTTAATTTATGATTGCCTGGAATGATCGTTACCAAAGGAGGCAAAATGTGCGGGGACTGCGCAAAGCTAGGCTAGACACAAGATACGTATAGCAGTCAGCATCGCTCCTGTTCTGACCGTTCCGCGTTGGTGTGCTAAACCCTTAACGCGACAGTGAACTTGAATCGCTTTCGACCGGTTCGTTCATTAGCAGTGAATGAAGCTGAAGCTGAATATTGTACATTGTACCGTTTCGCGAATGAATCGTCTCCAAAAATACACGTGAATGGTCCTTTTCAAGTCGCGTGTCACTCCTTCTCTCCTTTTTTTTTTTTTTGTAATGATTCCACACACCACTGAAAGGCATGGCGCATCATCGGGGACCCGCTGACCGCGGAGAAACTTTTGATTAATTAGACTTTCTTTTGAAAGCGAATTAAAACAGCTTCTATATTTAGAGGTTACGTTCGGCGACGTTTGGCAAGGGAATTATTGTCGAGTCGTTAGAAAATCTGCGTTTTATTGGGTTCGGAGGCGTCATTTCGAAAGTATTGTTTTTGCAATAAATTTTTACTACTTTGGCTAATTTGACGTGGCGTCTCTCTGAAGCTGGATCTTTTCGATTTTTATGTTTCTGTGTGTGTGTGCGCGCAGAATAATAAAAAGAAGTGATGGTCGGTGATTAACCGCCAGTCCTGGCTCATATTTTTTTTTTTTAAATAAATTGTCTAAAATTGTTTGTGTTTCAATCGAACATTCCGGAGTTTATACACCAGTAGAAAATGCATTTTAAGATTGAAAAAAAGTCTGAGCAAGTTACAAGCTTACAAGATAATCAACCTCATCACTACATCACACGTCGCGTCGCTACAACGCTATACGTTTGGCGCCTTGTTTGTATTTAATCGAACAAAATATATAATTCCGTTTCCTACTCATGACACTTATAATGACGAATCCCGGATTAATATGAGATCAAACTGATAGAGGAACAAACAAAAATAATTGTACATTATAATCTCCAAAAAAGCGCATCAAACAAAATCACATGACACAGGGTTTCCAATTTTTTTTTTTTGAAAAAAAAGTAGCCCAATTACGCCAAATTCCGAAGTGTAAAATAACTACTTAATGTATGTACAAGTGCCTTATAGGGCAAATAAATCATGAAAGGAATGTTTCTTAAATGACTTATTTGCTGTTACGAGTGTAATACATAGTTTCATCCAACCCCTGTTTATTATGAAGTCATAATAATGCCGATTTTGAATATCAGTTTAATTATTGGTTCATAATTTCACTAGTGTTTTGTAGACCTCATAATATACTCAAAATCGGCATTATTATGACTTCATAATAAACAGGTGTTGGGTAAAACTATTAATTAATTGTACTACATTATCTAAAATATTATCAGGAATAATTTTAAAAAATCTATAATAATAAAACAACATAAAATAATACCGTCTTAAAATTTTCGGATTAAAATTGTGATGATAAAAAAAAAACAAAAAATTATCCTTAATGAATCTTATAAATGTAATTAATTTGGCAGTTGTCAAGGTGAACTATTCTTTCTTGTTTTTGGTTTGTAATAGAAGCAAAAAAAAGCAAACATAAACAAAAGAGAAATCAAGGACACATCAATTAAATACAAGGTATGAAGCGAAAAGAAAAACAAAAGAAGATTGACATCAAGCCATAGAATAACTGTGACGAACGAACAGAACGCAAAAGCAACAGTTTTCCGGATGAATCAAAAAGTTCGTATAAAATAAAAGCAAACTCTAAAAAAAGTGTCAATAAGACGGTAAAAAACGAAAAAAGAAACAAACGGCGAAATACAGTGCATAAAACAAAAGACGATCACAAAACAAATAAATAAATAAATGCGAAAAGTCAATTTAATAATAAAATGCGAATAAAATAAAATAATAAATAAATAATGCGAAAATAAAATGCGAAAAGTCAATTTAATAAAAAAGGAAAAGAGAAATCCATAGTACGGCAGCATAACGATAAAAAAAAAACCTAAAGGGAATTGAGGACTAAGATGAACAAAAACCAAATGAAAACGAAAACTTAAAAAGAGAAACTAGTAGAAAACAACAAACTGTAAAAAAAATTTGAAAAATTAACCAGAGCTAAATTTGAAAAAAAAAAACAGAAGAACCACGATTTTAAGATGAACAAAAAAGATAAAATAAAAATCGATGAAAGTTTTTGCAAGTAAACATCAACTCGTGGGAAACAAAAGAAAACTGTAGTAAAAAAGTCAATAAAATACGAAAACCAATTCGATTAAAAAAAGGAGAATGCGAAAAATAGAAGAAGAAAAAAACATAAAAGATAAATAGCTAATAGACAAGAAATAAATGAAAAAACGGCGATTTTTCGGTCGAAATCTTTTGAAAGTCAAGAAACTGGCAGGAAACAAAAGTATAAAACAAAACAAATAAAGTGCCTTAAAGCAAAAAAAAAACAAAGGTGGGAAAAATATGGAATGAACAAAAACAAAAGAAAACGATACAAGTAATACCCATAAATGAAAACAGAGGCCATAGACAGTCACTATTGATTGCATTGTATATTTTTTCTTTGCATCAACTTTGCTGTTTCAAAATTTTGGATGGTTGTGTACTTTTATTCCACGAATTATATTAGAATGTATAATTTGGTTGAATGTCGTTATGTGAAGACAACGACAGAAGTAACCCAAAATGGCCGCTAGACACCAAATAAGATTTTTAATTGCCAAATACATCTAAAATGTAGCCCAATTGGCAAAATTTCGCACAATCTGGCAACGTTGACATGAAGTTAGCTGTATGTATATAGTATTGTGATCAGTGTTGCCAAACGAAAGAAAAATCCTAGTTTTACAAAAATAAAGTTGCCGGCTTTTCACCAGACAACATACTTGAGCTTTTCAGAAATTATATAAAAAAAATACTATTTTTAAGTGTGCACCACTGTAGCCCAAAAACCCAGAAAGCGCAAGCTGTCACTGACTTATGCTACTGTTTCAGAAATTAGCAGATTTTGTTTTTTTTTTTTGTGAAAGTTTTCAACATCTCAGCAGAGTGAATCTGAAATCACGAGATCTGATCTGATCTGATCAAATTTCACTGGACTTGGCAACGCTGTAATTCTCGAGCGTTTATACCAATTTTTGCAAAATAAGACAAAGAATCTTTGCCGAAGAAGTTCAAGTTATGATATACAAGGTGCGCAGGAATTCATGAACTGTTTTATTTGCTTTGTAAATTAATATCTCATCTTACGATCTTAAAGCATTCTTAACAGTTTTCTTTGTGTGGTATAATTAAATTATTATTATTATTACTCAAAAATTTAGTCACTTCTGCACAGCCTCATCAGAAGAGTTTAGTAAAGCTGACATCTTTATAATGAAAATCGAAATCTTTTTTTATGACAAGATCTTCAAAATTATTAGACAATCGTTAATTTTTTTTCAAGTTCGCTAGATAAGACTGACTATACAGGGTGAGTCACAACATTATTTTTCAAAAGAGATGAGGGGCGATGCATTGAGAAAAACTGAATAAAGTTAGCTTAAAAATCTAATAATTGTGCAGGCTTGACCATTTGAGACATAGATAAGAACAAATAAAACTAAAATAATTGACAGTTCGGTTATTCCCTGTACCTTAATTTATTATTTATTTAAATATTACATCATATAGGAGATCAAATGTTACGTTTCTTTTTAATATGAAAATACACAGTGTGAAAAAACTTTGCTACGTGCTGCCATTATTTTAAGGAACATCCCGTGTGTATGAGAATATTTAAGTTGTATAAGTTGTAGTGCTCAATAGGCAGATGATCTTGTAAAAGAAAAATTGGTAATAAATTTTCTAATATTCTATAAATTAATGAGTTATCAAAAAAGGCGCGTTCGGTAACTCAACCTTTGTTTGACTTTTGAGAATTTCTTTTGTTTACTTATCTATTTATTTATTTTCTCCATTTAAGTGTTTTTCATTTTTCATTTCAAATAAGAATCGATATTTTTTTCTAATGCATCGATTCACAGAAACTTATTTTCTAATAATTAAACTAACTCGCCTGATGATAAGAGGTTATTTCAATGGACGCCTTGTTTATTTCTTCCCGTTATGATATGACTAATTCCAAACATCCTGTATAAGTGAATAAGTTAACTGCCGATTGATAAACTTCCGTCGTTAGATTCTTATTACAAAATTTGCAATAATTATCTAAATACATAATTGAAGTTGGTTCTTGTCCGATCAAAATTGTAAGTACAAAGTTTTTTTTAATCTCGAACCTGACAGAAATATGAAGGAAACACACTCAACGTTTCGCTGTAGATTTATACTCCTGACGAAGTTATAAATCTATAGCGAAACGTTGAGTGTGTTCCCTTCATATTTCTGTCCGGTTCGAGATTAAAAAAAAAAAAACTTTGTGCTTATCTAAATACAGTTGATGAGAAGTCATAAATTCATTAATTCAGAAATCGACGTTTCATTTATACTGACAGCTTCTTCAAGGATTATTTATTTTATTTTGAATTGAATTGAAATTGCAACTGCAGATAGACCCTAAAATCTACAAAAAATAAACTCCTTTGTTTTTATGGGTTCTTCCCGTATAACATAATTTATAATAGCTAGTTTCCTTTTACTATTTTTGTGAGGCGAGATTATCCGAAAGAAAAGGCACCTACTCAGTTTAGATCAGAAGATAACCGACTGTAAAAGGTACGCTGTTCGACGAAGCGGCGTCTTCAAAGAATTGGCACAACCACAAAACCAGATCTGCCTTACTTTACTTGCAACGATACACAGAGTATTCATACACCTCGGAAACGAAACGAATTCCATTCCAATTAACAGTATATAGTATAAATAACCACGGGCCTCACGCCTAACAAGCGTACCACATAACTCTAGATTTCCACAAATCTGGTCAATCCGTTAACAAAGCTGCTTAAGTGCACCTCAAAAGACACGTAGAGCTTGCTTCATTCCAGATAAACCTGCTTTGTTGAATTTTGAAATTCATTTTTACACAAATCCTCACGAATAACAAAACACGTGCTTGCTCCGTCATACCGGATGGTAAAGTGAAAAGCCGGAAAAGACTTTTCGAGCCAATATGGCGAGCCAATCGGAAGTCAAGATGCGAAGGACCGCCGTTAAACCAGATCAACGAAAAGCCTCGATTTAAAACACTTCCAGAAAATGTTGCCTACTTCAAAACAACGTACATGCAACACGTAGTTGCCGAAATGTAACTAGAAATTAACCGGTAACAGTAAGATACGTTACCCTGTATACATATTTTGTTCTGAAATTTATATTGTTTTGCATTTTAGTTATGCATTTCACACGTACAAGAAAACATTTTGACAAACTTCGGTGAAAAGTTTTCACCGCCTGAAATATCAATAATTAATTGCAATTTTTTCTATAATTTCCTAAGACCCTTTTTTCTGAAAAGAAATTTCAATTTAAAGTGCGTATTAAAATCCAAAGTAACGAAATAAAATAATTTAAATAGTCCAAACAGAAATATTTTTTGTGCTGTTGTTGTTTTGTTGAGTGCAATAGTAATTTTGTTGAGTTGGGAACACTTTGTCATTTCCGATTTTTAAAATGTCATATTTCTAACGTCACAAATTCTAATATTTGACAGCGATACTTGTTATAATAGCCCGAGTATGAATAAAGAAGTGAATCAGTCAATCAGTCTATGTTAGAATTATTAATAAGAAGTTAAAGTTACAGCTTAAGTGGCGACATCGCGCGGCTGGAGGTTTGGGAGCTAATTTAATTACGTTACAAGTCAAGATAATTACAAAATGTAAAGTAGAAATGATGCAAATGTATATGCATAATAACATAAAAGGTAGAACTCCAGGGCATAAAACTATTAGAACAATAAAATACAAAACGAAACACATAACAAACATGTTAAAAATAAATTAGCTTGAAGCCAATAATACCTGTTAATATTTGTTTTGGTTTTAGTTTAAAAATATTGTGAGATAAGAACTTTATGTTAAAAAAAATATCAAAATCAAAACATTAATAAAAATAAATAAATCTAGAATTTAAGATAAATTAAAGATGAGTTCGGAGAATTGAGAAATTTTATGAAAATCAGGGAGAAAAGAATCAATAATTTCACAAACTAAATAAGGCATGAAGATTCAAGAAAAAATAGAGTAGAAGACCACACACAGTAAATTAAAAAAAAAAAAAAAACTAAAAAGGTACAACAAAATTAAGAAACAATACTGTGAGTAATTTTAAATAAAAACCGAAGCAAATGAAGGAAAAACATGAAACAATTTGCAAAAACTAAAGTCACTGTCTTAAAACATAGTTACTTTATGATAAGTGGATCAAAGAAAAATAAAACAAACGGAAACAAGTTTCGGCATTCTCTTTGATCGACGACGTTAACGACATTAGAAAACATGATACTTTCAAAACTATCATAAGGTCTTCCTGTTGAAACATTAACGTATTTTTAAACTTTCTTTTCGCCGAAAAAAAAATATATTGCCCAAGTTACCTTGTTTAATGAAACGGAAGCTTATGAGTCGGTACGCAGTTCTAAATACATAATAATTAAAACCTGTCCCTGTCGCTATTTTTTTTTCTTTTGCATTAATTTATTCCTATTATCAGATGTTCAATAGGATTTCTGGTTTGTACTATACACAAATTACATACCTGTGGCAAGGTATTAATCAAAGAATGCGTTAATTATATGTATGTGGTATACCTATGCATTGTCAGAGTATAAACCGCCGATTACAGTTATTTATGTTCCGGCTTAAACGGATGCAAGTCACCTTCTAATTAAGTTATTAGTTTATTACAGTATTATTCTCTCTCATGCAAATCTGAATGTTAATACCCAGCCAGGCTTGGCAGAGACGGACGTAGAGGCTTGCCAAGATGAACGATCTCGATACGTGTGTTGCATTGCAATCCAGACTATTCTTTAACCAGTCTACACATTATATATTTTTGAGCATCGCTGTACACGTAGCTATTTAGAAATAAATCGGTTGAGTTGTCAGTAAATCTTATTTCTACGTTCTACGTTGAATCTTGTTTATTTTTTGGGATTTTCGTTCTAATTTGGTTTATAACAATATCCTATTTCGTTTATTAACCCTGTCCACTATTGAAATTACCTAATACGGAAGCTTCCTGAAAAGTTTGAGTGTGTTGTACACACGTGGACAAAAGATTTCGGACACCATCGTCATCCCACTGACATAAGACGAGTTCTAGATATAAACCGATCTATATTGTCTTTTTGATTAATGTTTGGTAATTAAAGTATAAAGTTCATTTCCTGTCAGACATCGATTGTCGAATGTATCTTTCATAAAGGTAGAATTATAAATGATTGTTCAAAGAAGTAGTAGTTAACTATCTAATTAAACGTTGAGACATTCTGCGATTAATATTAGGATCGCTTTTTCTGTCAAAATAACAGTATATGCTGAAGCCAAAAGTGCAGTTACTTGTTCTTAGAGATTGATACAGACTGATATGTTCGTGACGGAGAGTTCGAAATCTCCTAATCTCTCGCTCACCATAAATGATACCATTTGACAGTTTCGTACCCCTTACCCTAAATGCTCTTAAGGGTGTGGTTCGCATGCAGGAGTATCATTTAAGTTGAGCGTCGTAGTACATCGAGTATCTTTACGAGTACGTCAGAGCGTTTGTCGAAGCCTGAACGTTTGTTTATCTGACTAGCTTTGAACCACCGAAATGCTCCTCTTTTTATTAACTGTTTTCCTCACAATTCTCGGTATTAATAACTTTGGCATTGCTAACGGTGTAGGTGCTGTCATCCTCTGTCACGTGGCCTAATAAAAATGAGAGATGTTTTGTAAAGTTAGATTTTTTCGTCGAGACGTCGAAATCCTTGAGGAGGTGTGACTTCGTGGGATTCGAAAATGCGAATGGATTTCCTGCTCTAAATTTGTTTCGCTGATGAACCGGCGTTATACAAAGTAGCTATTACATCATATTTTGAAAACTGTTATGCAAATTAATCATCTATGTAGAACTGGCGCGTACCAATCATCTACAGTCGTCACCAATAAATTTCGGGGTTGTCATTGATTGCCAAAGATTTGGTGCTTTTAAAAGTGACGTTTTGATTGACAGCGACGACCAAAATTTAATGCTCGCGAGTGTACACGTATCGAAATTCCAGTTTACTTACCATCTCCATCTGTCACTGTGGTTTTTTTTTCGGTAAAATTTTTCTGGAATGTTAACGCGCACGAGCGTTCACAAAAATCGATCATTGACTTCGTCCGTCCTCTTTATGAGAAACAGGTTGTTGAAATAATAATAATAATAACATTAATAAATAATAGGAAGAAAACTTACGAAACTCGTTACTGTAATCTTCGAGGTAAAACTGACTAAACTATGTAAACATTTCCACGGTAGTTAAAAATTACATGTCTGTCATTAGTATAATTATTATCAGAGGCAATCGTTCTCGTTCTAAAGAATTACCATAAACGATGATTATGAATTGATCAAACAATTCCGAAAATGGCTTCATTTGAATTGTCAATGAAAGCGAAATCTGGCACGAGTATAATTTTAACAGTAAAAAGAATTATTACGTGTGTGTGCAAATGAAATTATTTTGTTTGGTACACTGAACCATCAAGAACTGATTGCAAAACTGACCGTACAGGTTTGATTAATTGGCAAAATTTTCTAAGCAAATTGTTTTTAGTATTTGTATCTTGTATCCGTTATTTTAAGCGATTTTTTTTCTATACAAAAACAAGTACGCTTCCGTCTTCGATTCAGAGCTTCTATTAACTAAAATATTTTATATTTTAATTTCCCATATTTTTATCGGGTCTTCCTGTATGCCACGTAGTTTATGTTAGTAATCTAATTGTTCGATAGAGTTTAAAAAGATTTTGATCGATGCTACTTGAAAAATTGGTAACTGCATTTAATGATGTCGCAGTTCTGTCAGTCATGTGTATTGTTGCCTGCCTACCGATCAGGCAGGTCAAGTGGCACACAATCAATTATGAAGATCCTGTATAAATTCATTTTAAAATTGATTAGATTCTCTGGTTTTTCAAATAAGTTATTATTATGCGAGGTGTTCAAGACATTAGTGTAGCAAAATTCGATAACTCCGTCGTGGTATCAGATATTATAATTATTATTACGTATATGTACTTATATAGTCGGGCCGCCGAAGAAACGGAGTGATCGCGCGCTGCTCTTGTGACACCGACACGGAAAGCCGCATTTACATCAAACACCAGAAATTACCACTTACCAATATTTTATTCAAATATTAAATTAAGTCTTAAGAAAGACTGATTAATAATAACGCCAATTTCTTAAAAATACGAAAAATACGAACTACAGGAAATATGACTACGTTGTTGCTCTGCAGAGTGACCGACATTGTAGGCTAGTGTAAATCTGTCGGTACTTAGCTCACAGAAACAGCAATAACGTGTATATCACGCAGTTTTATTACTCCGTTTCTTCGGCGGCCCGACTATAGTCAGCGTAGACAGCACAGCTGGTGAAAGCTGACTGTCAATCTTAAATAAACAGTAACAATTGAAAACTGCGAACACAAATATTGCACAATGATGTTTGGCACAGTTTTTTTGGGAAGCGACAAAATTGTCCAGGTTGTGTTTGAATTCGCCCAACATTGTTGAGGCAACTACACCGGAAGGTAACTTGTTCCACTCTACTACAACTCTATTAACCAAGAAATGTTTTCTGGGATTGGAGGTCTATCTCATATACGTGAACATGTATTCGTGGCCTCTTAGCTGGTGTTATGGTTTTTCTTTTAAATATTTGGTTCAAATTGCAATCGTAAAACCCTGTTCAAATTTTATACACTTTCTTTTTTTGTATAATAGGAGTGCTTTTACTGCACGTTCTAAAATTATTTTCGTTTGTATACAACCTCCTTATTTACAAGATCTTTCGGTTACGTTTCACCCACCCTTTATAACAATATTCCTGAAAATCTGGAGACCATGTCTCTGTTTGCATTTAGGTCTAATTTAAAACAATTAATCTTTACAGAGCAGGTAGCATAGGTCTGTAGCATAATTTCTGCATAAATATTTGACTCTTCAATGAATTAGAACTTGACACGTGACTTGACCACGAATCAAATTAAGGTTAGGTGGAAGAGCGCTTCGGCGAACCTCTCCTGGTATTTGTAATATTTTTTTCTATTTAAAATATGTCCCTAATTTTTCAATAAAGACCGTATTATTATTATTATTATTATACAGAGTGTCCAAGTATTATAAAAATATTAAAGTTACGTTCTTTTTAAATTGAAACACCCCATTTCAACTTCATTTTTGGATTCTACAATAAATTCTGCGTTAGATTTATTTAAGTCATTTTTACGTATCAATCATATTTTTTTTTGTGAGTCAATTTTTTCTTGAAAATTTCCGGATGTAAGGTTCCATTCAAAAATTCGTAACTTCTAAACCACTAAAGATAACGCAACCGATTTTTTTTTCAGTCAATGCCAAGGCTGTGGCCAATCTTTCGAGATCAAGCAGAGTCGTGAAGGGATGTTTCAAGGCTTGCTATGATTTTTTGAATATGAATCGGTTAATGAATCGGATATTCTCGAGACGATAACTAAAATAAAATCGAAAGCTATTGGCGTTGACGGCTTTAGTATATCAGTTATATCCTGGTGCCTGCCGTATCTATTACCATTTATAATACACATTTTTAACTTGCATATTACATTTTGTATTCCCAGACTGTTGGAAACATGCATTGGACAAACCACAATCGAAAGTTAATAATCCATCAGGCTATAATGATCTTCGTCCGTTAAGTATACTTCCTGCTTTGTACAAACTGTTTGAAAAAATAATTGAACAACAAATTAGAAAATTTGTATTGGAAAATAATATATTATCTAACTTACAATCCGGGTTTAGAACTGGTCATAGTTGTGTCACTACATTATCTCACATAATCGATGATATTGTTTCAGAAACCGATCAAGGGAATGTAACTTCGTTAATCTTGCTAGACTATTCTCGAGCATTTGATAGAGTCAACCATGAAGTGTTAATCTCTATTTTGCATTACGTAGGCTTTACAGAAAATGCGGCAGGTCTAATATCAAATTTTCTTTATAACAGGCAGCAGGCTGTGTAACTCACCTTGGTCTTCTTTCCACATTCTTAGAAGTAAAATCGGGCGTACCTCAAGGATCAGTTTTAAGTCCACTTTTATACAGTATTTACATTTGTAATTTCGATTCATCATTTCAAAATACCATTTCTATGCAGACGACATACAAATTTATAAATCATTTCATCTATCTCAAACCCTCCAAGCAGTTAACGAAATTAATTTCAATTTATGTAATTTAGTAAAAATTTCAGAGGAGCATTGTTTACAGCTGAATCCTGACAAGTCGCAGTTAATTATTTTGGAAACAAAAAAGACAGAGGTGAAGTTGATAAGAATGCTCGCATAATACTTGCAGATTCTGAACTTACACCCACTAATGTGGCAAAAAATTTAGGACTAACTGTCGATGTTTCACTTCGGTTTAGAGAAAACGTCTCCAATATTACTAAAAACGCATTTTTCAATTTAAAAATATTATACAGATGTAGACATTCATTGAGACAAAAAATTTAAATAAATTTGTGTCAAACTATTATTTTATCGAAGGAAGTTGCATTATTGTGATGTGGTGTACGGTCCATGCTTAGACTTCAAAACTTCTACTAAACTTCAACGAGTACAAAATGCTTGTTTAAGATTAATATTCGAATTGAGGAAGTATGACAGGGTGGTTATAAGTTAAAAGAGATTAGGTGGCTAAACATGAAAAACACACGTTTATTACATTCTGCTTGTACATTTTATAAAATATTAAAAGCCAAGAGTCCGCAATATCTTTATAATAAAATATTGATTCAAGGGTTTACTGACTCCACCGATGCATACTACAGAAATGGCTAAACGATCCTTCCAATATAATACATTCCAGATATTTAACAAATACATCGTACAATTTCATTTGGACTCTTATAGTAAATTTAAAAATGAACTTAAGAATCTATTGCTTAGAGAGTGACGTGTTCGGACGAGTACTTATGTTTAATTTTCATTCTTACTTTATCTTCATTCTTATTTTATTTTCATTTCTGTCGTTATGAATCTTAATTTTTATGAATTTGTGTTCGTGCATGGGTATCTGTGTTAAATGTGATTTACTAGGTATTTTTTCTTTTATACTGTCGCGACGAAATGTTAACATAACTTAATTATTATATTTATATGAACTATTTATTTATTGGGTTGAGTAGAACAGGTGGCACCAGCATCATGATGTCACGCCTTTGAAGCTTCATCTTGTATTGATCAAGTATTACTTCTAATAAAGTCATTAATATTATTATTATTAATAATAATTATACACCCTGTACATTTTCACACCATTCCATTGCGACTCATTCATGTTGTATTGAATTTCACGATTGTTCCTTCCTATATGCAGCACTGTACACTTTTCGAAATTAAGAGGAATCATCCATTTCTTTGTCCAAATGTAAATTAGGTTGAGGTCGAGGTCGTTTTGAATGTTGCAAGAGATGTTATTTGGTTGAAACTTCCATTCATCAGGATTGCTTTCATCCAAGACTGCATCATTTTTGCTAGTGGGCCAGCCAGTACTTCGGCATATTTTTTTCAAGAAGACAGGAGGTACGCCGTCAGGTCCTGGGCTAGACGTATCTTTAAGACTGGGTAAATAATTGACAACTTCTTTTTCAGAGGACAATTGTTTCTATAGTATTCCTTCTTTGAGATATAGTTGTTACCGTTGGTGTGTCTGTAATAGGTTTCCTAACATAAACTGTGCTGAAATGAACTGCGAATTCCTCGGCGATTTGCAAGAGATCATTATTAAAGTCACCATTAATATTCAGCGTAAAAGTAGATACTTTAGGGCTGAGCTGCTTGCTTATACAGGGAAGGGCAAAAGTATGGAACCGACTTAATATTCCTAAAACTGTTTGACGTATCTATTTGAAATTTGCTGTGTGATTCAGAGTCAATTCTTCTTCAATAGTTTATCTGTTCTTGATTCTGAGATCCAATGCCTACTTGATTTTTTTTTTAATGACAACCTACTGATTTTTCTCCTCTATTTAATAGTTCGTTTATTCTTCAAACGACCACATAAAAATATTTATCTATTGCATAAGAAAATTTTCGAGAAAATAATATTTGAATGAAAAAGTTAGAAAAAATGGTTTACGCTGATATTTAGTATTTGTTTTCATGTTTTTAAGGCAATTTTTATTAAAATTTTCTTTAGCGCTATCTTAAAAACAGCCCATAATCTTGTGGTCTTCCAGTTTTTTTGTTAAAACTAGAATTTTTGTCGAACATCAGACAATAAACCATTTTTCCTAACTTTTTCATTCAAACGGTTTTTTTCTCGAAAATTTTCTTATGTAATAGATAAATATTCTTATGTGGTCGTTTGAAGAATTAAACGAACTATTAAATAGAGGAGAAAAATCAGTAGGTTGTGATTAAAAAAAAAAATTAAGTAGGCGTTGGATTTTAGAAACAAGAGCAGATAAACAATTGAAATAAATTGGTAATGTAGGTCCTATTAACTCTGAATTACACACCAAATTTCAAATAGATACGTCAAACAGTTTTCGAAATATTAAGCCAGTTCCATGCTTTTGTCCTTCCACGTATTTGTTTTCATATTTTTGAAACAACTTTTATTGAAGTTTGCATTAGTTCTACCTTAAAAACAACCCATAATCTTGTAGCCTCCTAGTTTTTTTGTTAAAACTAAAATTTTTGTCGAATATCAAACAATAGACCATTTTTCTTAAGTTTTTCATCAAACGTTATTTTCTCTAAAATTTTCTTATGTAATAGATAAATATTTTTATGTAGTCGTTTAGAGAATTAAACGAGCTATTAAATACAGGAAAGAAATCAGCAGGTTGTCATTTAAAAAAATCAAGTAGGCATTGGATCTCAGAAACAAGAGCAGATAAACAATTGAAATAAATTGGTAAAGTAGGTCTTATTGACTCTAAATCACATACCAAGTTTCAAACAAATACGTCAAACAGTTTTCGAAATATTAAGCCGGTTCCATACTTTTGCCCTTCCCTGTATAATTAAAAAATTGTTTCTTGTTTGGAGGATAGTTTCCTCATACTGTGCTTTTCTCTTTCTAATCAACGGAGTGAATTGGTTTGACTAAGGCCTGTGTAAAACATCCATAATGCTATGTACAAGAAAATTTCAAATAAAAGTTTCTGAACGCAAGAAAAAAGATTTTCAAGTGACCTATAAAAGAAAAAAATGCCAGTCTTAAATTGAACACCCCCTATGTTTTTTATATTTTTCAGATTTTGCATAGTGTCACAACAAAAAAAATTATAGAGTTTTATGAATATTTTGAAACAAATATATCCCGGTAAAGAATACACAACAATAAAAAAACGGTTTTTTTTTTAATTGTAAACAACATTTCTTTCATGCTATTTTCCTTTATCTTGTAAAAATCTTATTCTTATTCTCAATCATTGTGAGATTTAGCCTTTTATTTTACCGAATTTATAATAATAATTTATACGCGAAAAAGGTAGAAATACCGAGAAGTTCAAATAAATGTAAGGACATGAGGTCTAGTATGAGAACTGTTAGAAAAGAGTATAGAAACTTATGCCAGTAGAGTAGAAAATTAAGTTTAACTACTATTCATTACTGAAATAAAAAATAGGTCAATGCATTAAAAAAAAATAAGATATCGAGTGATGCACACATTTGTTAATGTGCGCTCTGTATAATGCTTAAAGATATTTAACTTTCTTTCGTAATTTAGCTTAAGCCTAGCCTAAGTCTTAAGAATATTATGTTATAATTTTTTATGACTGTGTTATCTCTGTAGTCAGAAACATACGTTCAAACTCTGAAAATTTTTTTTTAGAATTTTCCAAGAGACCCTCTAGTTAAAGTCTGGCAGCATCAGCCATCTTTCAGCAAAAAAATTCTGTGAGTGTCAAACTGATAATATTACCTAACCTTGCTTGTCAAATTCTAGCGTTGGCGCCAAGCCGCACCTCCATTCTTTCTTATGATTGGCTGAAGTACATTTTTGCGGAACTATGGTGTAACCAATTAAAAATGCACGCCATGCCAGACTCTAATTGGAGGGTCCCTAGTTGTAATCACCTTTGCATGGGATATCTAAATTTGTAAAATGTACAGACGTTCCATTAAGTCTCGATCTTACCATCTCCTGATAAATTTAACCGTCGGTTAATATCCTAGGTAACCATTGTCGGCACAATAGTTTCTAAGGATATTAACCGACGGTTGAAGTTATCAGCAGATGGTAAAATCGGGCCTAAAAGAAAATTCTGTCCCTACACACTATCATTTTTTGGAACACTCTGCACTGACTCCGCCGTTTTTCAAGTTCCAATGAAACAAGCGGTGTGTAAATCTCTTATCCAGTACATACTTTTTAATCGACAAGTAACAATCGTCGGTGCAAAAGAATCCTATTTGAAATTATTCAGCATTGCTACTGGTTGAAAGTCTTAGTGAACAGTTAATTTTCTTAAATACTGAATGAAGAAAAAAAATGGATCCTTAACAATAAATTTGGACACTCAAAAGCAATAAATAGGATGTTATTAATGTCCCTTGAATGATTCGTCTCCTTTCAACATTTATTATACAGCGTGTGTCCAGGCTTACATAACATATGGAAGATTTCTTTTTTATTTTCAGATTTCAGAAAGATCTTGTAGAAAAGTTTTGCTTGCAAATGTTGCAAAAATGTAGATGAAGACAAGTTATGCCATAATTCAGATTCTGAAATATTTTTTTCTGCATTGTAATCATTGTAGTATTCATGAAATTATTGAAAATTACTTTCATTGAATGTCATTTTTTAACCTTACTCAATGAGTTTCCAGGCTTCTGCGTTCGAAAAGCCTTCAATTGATAGTGAAATGTCATATGGGTCTAAGACAATTCGCCATCGCCGATTTGTCGTCGCCAATTCACCGTCGCCGATTCGTCGTAGGTACAATTCACCGCCGGAAAACTCGCCGTCGGTAAATTCGCCGTCAGCGATTAAAGTTTTAAGTCCAGGTACATATCCAAATCATAATATACCGATAATTATATGTAAATAAAATAAAGAAGTTAACATAATTAATGGAAAATAAAATAATTTGTTATTAATTAAATGTGATACATAGATAAAGAAACAGATTAAAAAATTTGGTCTTCCAGGAAGTATTTCTTATTCTTCAGGGTGTTCGTAAAATCCCTCCAATTCTTCTTTTTTATATTTTCAGATTCTGCTCAAAATCATATTGATTTTCATATCAATCAAAATCACTACACATCAAAAGTCGACTGCTTTCAAAATATTGATTCATGAAAGCTCGTCATTTAAAATTATAAATTGAAAAAGGGGTTCCAATAAAAAACAAAATAGATTATGATTAATGGTACGTACAGCAACCAATTTATTCGTAATTTTGTGTCTTACGGTGGTCGCACTGTAATTAGGAATTTATTTTAACTTGAAATAGAAAAACAATAGTGAAGTCCATTTTAATTTACTTGAAACGTACTGAAATTATAGTTATTTTCTTCAATTCGTAGGTATCACTTGGATATTATCTAAAATCGTCAGAAAGTGTTTTAAAGCTTATCAAGCTAAATAAAACAGTAACATGGGACGGCGAATTGGGCAGACAGTAAATTGGATCGACGACAAACTGGTTTTATGACGAATTCACGACGGTGAATCGGCGACGGCGAGTTGGCGACGGCGAATCGTCCCATCCCCACGTCATATATATTCTGTTCGGTTGTAGATTAAAACCTTACAATTTTCTGGGGGCAAGAGTCAACTACTATTCAAATATTTTTGGTTGTATTCTTCTAAATTATAGGCATTAGCACATACATTAGTAACAGGATTGTTTTAAGTTTATAGGAACAACCTGAGTTGATTGGTGTACGTTGAATGAATACGTGTTTTATTGACTTTTTACAGAGGAAACTGATACAGATTTGGCTCGAAGAGAGCACTAAAAATATTGCACCCTGGCGGGGCAATCATTATATTGTGTTTTGTTTGGTACAAAATATAGCACCAAATTTATACATCATTCTCCAAACTATTCCTTGCAGTTGATATTTTGTTTCTTTTGACTGTGATGTCATTAAAACATTTCTTTAGGTTCTAAAAAACCGCCACTGGATTCACTATTTCATCTCTGTATAAATTTGGTAGGCCGATATCACACTTTAACACTCTGTACTAATGATCTGTTTTTCCATTATTTTCTCTATTTTAACTTTTCCCTCTGCTTTTAATTTTCTAAATTTCGATTTGTATTTTCGTCCATATTCTTTCAAATATTTCCTCATTTCTTCGCTCTCTTTTTCTTGTATTTTATATTTGGTTCCATGTCTGTTTAGACAATCTTGATTTACTTCTTGGTACGCTTTGATTTTTATTCTCTTCCTTGTGTGCATGATCTCCCCTGTATTTATTATGTTTTCTTTCATCTTGTTTTTGATAATTATTTTTGTTTTGCACGCCGATTTCCTGTCCACCTTACTTTTTAATTCTGTTTTAAGTTCTTCAAAATAGACTTAGGTCCTTGCTTTTTACCGTTTTAAATTTATCTATCCCATAAAAGCTTCTGGAGATAATCGTTTCGGCAGTGGTTTCGAAGGATATTATATGGCAGATGAATTTACAATGAAGTTAAAAGACTCGTCTATTTTCTTGTTCACCTCGTCTGTTACCTTATCTTATCTTATTTGGTCTAATTACTGCGTTATTTTACTGTAATGTCTACATTGTTTGGTTCTAATTTCTTTCATATGCAATCTCATAGCCAACATGTCTTCTCTGTTCTCTTTGCGTGAAGATTAATGGCAATTACAAATTTGTTAAATTTATTTACGTCGGAACAGAATCGCTTTCTTATTTTCAAATTGACAGACGTTGACCAGGTACGTTTTCGTTTCAGCAAAATAAAATAAATCCAACTGACACTTATTTATTTTATCTAAACACAAAGTAAGTCAGTTACTGTCAAACCTCTAACATAAAGCGAATTTAATTTACAAGACCCAAGCCAAAATTCGACATAAAACCTAACGAATATCGAATTTCGCCGTACAAACACGACGTCAATTTAATTCGGTGTTTACGCGGCCTTTTATCGTCCGCAAAATCCAGAACTTCATCATCAACATCATCGGCAGCCGCCTAATTTAAGATTTACAACTGCGTTTTCGCGCGTACGGAGGCAATAAAGCCCCGATGGTGTTCAGAAAAGGCGAAACGTCGTGGGAGTCTCGCTGCGTTCATATGGAGCTATTTTCGAACAAAAGCTGCTCTTTGTTAATTAAGTCCGACTTTCTATTTTCGTTCGCGCGCGCGAGAGATAGCTCGTGATTCAATGGGGGGCCGGTTATTTAGCAACTTTACGACCGCCTTTATCGAGATGTGTGTATAATGTATAGTTTTCAGAAGTAAAATCGCCAAAGTACTATTGTTGTAAACCTGCTGGTTGCGCAAGAGTTTGTTTGATCGGCGTGAATCACTCTGGAAGGCTCGTTTCTGGCTGTTCATGATGACCATGCAGTTTAAAAATACCTTTATTTAATGTTGCCTTCTAATCTTAAATCGTTTGTGTGTGTCCATACAAGGCTCTTTTTTAGTTTTTGACAGCAGACCTGTTGTTGTTTCCATAAATAATTTATTGTCCCCCAACATCAAACCAATCTTCTAATTAAAGGTCTCATCAGTGGGGAAAAAGCAAATTCACATCAAATTGAAAGCCCCAATTAGAAATATTCCTTAGCATGTGCATCAATAAAATAACAAAGTCGACAATACTTAATCACGATCTCCAGGCAGAAATGATTTAAAACTTTAACTTGATCTATGAAGTACTTTGTACTTTGTTATATGAGTCAGATCGAATTTAAAGTATGATTCGGGATAAGATTGAAGGAAAACACTATTTTACTGCTGAAGGATATACGACATGTCATGTCATGGTGACTATCGTAATTGAAAACTTTCAAAAAAAATGTAGAAGTCTAAAAAAATATAGGCTGTACAGGGTGGATTAATTTCGAAGTCTCTTATGAGCATCTCCGTAACTATAAGACATAGAAAAAAACTAGTGGCCAAGTCTCGATCTATTTTTTGGAGATTAAGTCAATAGTGTAAACAAAAATTGGCTATCTTCTTTTGTTTTCAAGTTATAGGCAAAAATTGCAATTTTCAACTTTTGGTTTTTCGGTCATATCTCGTTTATTTCTAGAGATATTAAAAAACTGCTTGAACATTATTAGGACACTTTTTGGAATACAATTCAGTGGTGCAGTTGATTTTTAATGTTTACTTAAATTTTCAAGATATAACATAAAGTTATGTTTTTTTTTTTTAAATGGAAATCATAGTAGGAAATGCCCTCATTAAATAGAAATTCTTTTTCTGTTTTCGAAAATATATACTTTGTTGGGTTCATTTTTTATAGTTAATAGGAAAAATTGTCCTTTTTATTATTATCCTTGCGTTAATATCCTAGTCTCAATAGGAAGGGTTCAATACGGTGCGATTTTTTTGTTTTGCAAAATATTTTAACGAGTTTTGAAATATTTTCACAGTTTTGACTGCGTAAATAATTTCCTATTCGCGTTAATTTGCAAAATTCCGTTTTATCGTTTTGAGCGACGGTTCTGACAAGAGCTCCTATCTGACTTTCTATTGAAAATGAGTTTATCATTCATCCCGTTTCACAGAACATTTTCAATGTTCAAACTATGTATTATTAAAACGTGTTATGACCGAAAATTTATAGAAAAATTGTTCTCAATCTTTGAATGGTCAACATCGCACGAACGCTCAACGTTTCACTATCGGTTGATAGCTTCGTTAGAAAGAAACGTTGTATGTTCGTGCAATTTTCAGTGTCCGTTTAACGGTCGAAAACAATTTTTATACAATTTCCATCGTACAAGAAACGATTTAATAAAAAATATATGATTGAAGTCGACTCTTGTCCGACGAAATATGTGAGAGAAAGTTTTCAAACTTTAAAAGGGACACTGTGAAATCGCAAGAACACTTTACGTTTCGCTATCGCTTTATAGTTTCGTCAGGAGTGAAAAATGTAAATAAACAGGTTGTCAAGAAAAACGAAAAAGTAACATGATTTTAAACTAAAATACTAGAATTTTGTAAAATAAAGTGAATATGAAATTCTTTACGCGGGCGAAACTGTCTAAAGGTTTGAAAGTTCGTTAATATTTAATAAAAACAAAAAAAATGTCGGCACTGCATTGAAGCCAGCCTACGGAGACTAGGATATTTACGCAAGGATAATAATAAAAATGACAGTTTTTCCTATTAATTATAAAAAATAAACCCAACAAAGTATATATTTTTGAAAATAGAAAAAAAAAAATTCTATTTAATAAGGGCATTGCCTACTATGATTTCCGTTAAAAAAAAAACATAACTTTATGTTATATCTCGAAAATTTAAGTAAATATTAAAAAATCAACTACACCACTGAATTGTATTCCAAAAAGTGTCCCAATAATGTTGAAAAATGTTTTCAATATCTCTAGAAATAAACGAGATATGACCGAAAAACCAAAAGTTGAAAATTGCAATTTTTGCCTATAACTTGAAAAACAAAAGAAGATAGCCAATTTTTGTTTACACTATTGACTTAATCTCCAAAAAGAGATCAAGACTTGGCCACTAGTTTTTTCTATCTCTTATAGTTACGGAGATGCCCATAAGAGACATCGAAATAAATCGATTGATTGATTGATTGATTGATGCTTTATTGTCCATATTATACAGTACAAAAACACAAATATAATATAATCGGACTCGTCAGTGTATATATGCATATATAAATGTAAATTAACTATTAATTTTTAAGTCGTAAAATTCATTTACAGAGTAAATGCAATTTTTTAACAGCAAGGTCTTAAGCTTTGTTTTGAAAGTGTTTATACTACATTTTTGAAATTCGCCATCCAACGTCACCAGTTTGTTGTAGAGTTTTGGTCCGATGTAATTGGGGTTCTGTTGGCCTGCCGTAAGTCTTGAAAATGGAACTTGTATTTCGTTGTTTGTTCTTGTATTGTACTGATGTAAATCTGACCTTTTTGGTTGTCTGGATTTTTTTTCTCGTGAATATAATCAGAGAATACACATACAAAGCAGGAAAAGGTAATATTTCTAAAGCTTTGAACAATTCCTTACACGATGTTTGTAGTGGTACTCCCATCATTAGTCTTACGACTTTCTTTTGCATTGCGAACACTTTGTGTCTTCCACTTGCCGCACCCCAGAATATCAGTCCATAACTCATTACTGACTGTACTAGTCCAAAGTACATAAGCTTTAGGACATGTGTCGATACTGTGGGTTGGATATTGCGAATCATATAGCACGCGGTGCTAATTCTTGGTAGAATGTGGTCGATGTGAGAATTCCATGTCAGTTTTTGGTCCAAATATACACCGAGAAATTTTATCGTTTCTACGCACTCTATCGATTTATTTTCGATTTTCAGTAGTACCGATGAGTCAACTGTTTTGTTTTTTATGCAGAAATCTACCACCGTTGATTTTTCGGCGTTAAGCACAATTCCGTTTCGCTTACACCATTGTATCACTCCATAAGTACAACTTCTTGCTTCGGCGATTCGATTTTGTAAATTTCCGTCGATTATCACGTTAAAGTCGTCCGCGTACAGTACTGCTTTTCCGTTTTCGGTGATTGTTTGCGGAAGATCGTTAATGAAGCAGTTGAATAATGTGGAGGATATGCACGAACCTTGTGGCACTCCTTTTCTAATAATTTGGTCTGACGATCTATTGCCGTTGATTTCAACTATTTGTACACGATCTGCGAGGTACGTCTTGATCCAGCTTCCGGCAGTTCCTCTTACACCCATTTGTTCTAACTTCTCGGTAAGTAGATGGTGGTCTATGGTGTCAAAGGCTCGGCTCATGTCAAAGAATAAACCGAGGGGTTGTTTTTTGTCGTTGAGGTTTTCGTGTATGAAGTCAATGGCATCCTCCAAGGCTGTTTGTGTTGATCGATTTTGTCTGAATCCGTTTTGTGTGTGAGTTAACAGATCGTTTTTTTTCCAGGAAGGAATTTAATCGAGAGTTAAAACAGCTTTCAAATATTTTTGCTATTTGACTTTGCAAGGCTACGGGTCTGTAGTTTTTTACTTCTGTTATTTTTCCTTTTTTTAACACTGGTGTGATTTTTGACGTTTTCAGCTGGTCTGGATATGTTCCTTCTACGAAGCTCTTATTAATGATGGTTACCAGGGGTTTTGCGAGGTCTTTATGCACGCGTAGTAGCACTGTTCTCGGTAGTTCGTCTATTCCTGACGATCTTTTTTTCCAGGTTTTTTTCATAGTTTTAATAATTTCTGTGGTGTCCGTTGGATGTAAATAGACGGATGTTGGATTCCTTTCAATATTTGGTTCTTTTGATAATGGTGTTGGGCTGTTGTTTGCAACGTCGGCAAAGTATTCGTTAAATGTATTACAGACATCTAGCATGTTGGTTTTCTCACTGCCACTCGTATCATTTATTTCATTAATTTTAAATCTGATGTTTTGAGGTTGGTTTTCTTTAATGATGTTCCAACATTCTTTATTTTTGTTAGTTGCCATCATAATACGGTTGTCGTGATATCTTGTCTTAGTGAGCTGGATAATTGTTTCATAGTAAGCTTTAAACTCGATATATCTTGCATTATAATAATCACTTTTTAATCTTTTGTTGAGTACATGCATTTCTTTTAACAAATGCGATGCTTCAATAATTTCTTTCGTTATCCACCCTGTACAGGTGTCCCAACGATCTGTAGTTCTTCTTTGAAGCCTATGGAAATAGTAGAAAGAGAAAATAGAGATTTAGACTTCACGTGGCATATTTAAAATTATTTTCAACTATTTTTTTAGAAAAATTAAAGAATTAGGGTATTTTCCTGAATTTTTCAAGCGCCATAATTGCAACAAAAAAATAATTCTTTTCTGTATATTTTTCCATGAAATTAGCAAAATATTTGGTGTTTGTAGAGTAGAAACAAATTTGAAAAATGATTACCAGTGAAAAGAAATCGGCCCACTTGTTCCACAGCGGTACGAAAATTTAGTATTCAGACAATATTAAACCTGTTCACGGTAATTTTGGCATTCGCACTGCACCCTTTTCCCTCCCGGTAAACAGCAATTTGGATGCATCGAAGCAGCCGAAGGAGTAAGTAGTACATTCGGCGTACAAAGCATCCAACGTTAAGTGGGTAGAATTCTTTCCCCTGATGATTACCTTTTAATAATAATTTAATCGGTCAAGTTGTGAAAGTCGTGAGGCTTTGTGAAATCTATTGCCTTTTGTTCGTTTTTTTTTAGCATCTTCATTTATAACTTCTTTTTTGTTATGATTTATTGCCTAAGACCTCACAGCCCATAAAATACTTTTAAAAATGTTTTAGCACCTCTAATTGCCGGCACGTAATGCAATTCTACCCCTAATCCCTCCCCACGCTCGCTTACATTTTTCGATAACGTAGAAAAAAAAATTATTGCTAGATCGGTCATTTACTGTTCTTTTTACTTTGATTAACTTTAGAAAAATACGATTTAAATTCATCACAAACACGACTTTTTTTATTTTGGTGACGAAATTCATCGTAAATTCGATTGTTTTTTGTTTTCTTTTCCTTTTTTTCTGAATTTTCTTTCATCGCCTTCTTGTTATGATTTACTGATATCACAGTTTACAAAGCAATATTAAAACTACCTATTGCTTCGTTATACATAGGTTAAATGTGACGTCTTTGGCGTCCCTTAGGTTATTTTGTTTTTAGTTTTTGCCTCTTCAAATCATCAGAAATCCTTCCAGAGACTTAAAATTCCCTCCGCGCCACTACTCACCCCCAAACTACGAAATTTCATTCATTAGAAACAAAGAAAATATTTGCAGGATTATAATATTATTTATAAACAGGTTTAAATTTTCTGTAATAAATCATAAGATACAAAAGAAACCAGGCTAAACTTCTTTTTGACCAATTTTTATTTTATTTTAATATTACAATTAAATTTTGCAGTACTTTAAATAAAAATAAAAAATCAGTCCATTTATTAAAAATCAGATGCCAAAAATCCCGTCAAAGAGAGATTATCCTTCCGATCTGGCAACACTGCTGATATGTACAAATGCATCCCTGATTGCTGCGCCACTGATTTAGCCTCAAAACAAGAAAAGTTATAACAAATGTTCAATTGAAAAGTTCATCAAATATTTTTTATAACATTGTAAAGTAGAGTTTTATTTAAATTAAAGCGAAAGGTCAGTGGTTTCCAAACTTTAAGTTAGCACGGCCCCCCTTAAAAAAATCTTATCTTGGCGCCTCACCCTCCTACTTTATTTCATAAAATAATATAAAAGCTTATTTATACGTATAAATTTTTATTTAATATCTGTTTTGTTGTGAAAATTACATTTTTCTTACATTTTTCGCGCCTCCTAGTTTGGAAATCTTTGCCTTAAGTTATGTTACGTTAGTTTATGTCATTTTCTATGTTTATAAGTAACACTACAACAGTTTGACAACTGCCATCCATCAAACATCACTCGGTTTAGGAAGCCGTCCCTTTCTTGTTCTACCTTCTTTCATCAAAAAATTAAAACCAGTTAGAAGACCTTTTCAATTGAACAGTCGTTCTAAGATTTTAATATTAAACGAATATTTATAATTTTTAAGATGCTGTAGCGGACAATAAATCCGGGCAAACACGTGACAAATCGTGCTTATTAACCTATTTCTTTGCACTCTGTTAGGATTGTTCATCGAATTTATCACAAAAATATCGAATTTCATGATTCTATTTTAATAAATAAGACTAGTTACTTGAAGATTCCAGACTCTTCTAGAAGACTCAAACGGTGTAAGGAGTGATCCGAAAAGATATTCGAGATTTTCGAAAATTAGAATTTTCAGTTTTTTGAAGATATTCCAGAAACGAATGAAGGTAGAAAAGGTTTGTTTCTTTTTTTAAATTTTCATAGGCTCCAAAATAGCGCAGCTTTTTTGTAATTTAACCATCTGTGTGCGACTTATAGTTTACGAAATCCCATGGTGGCCCTTTAATTAGTTGTAATACTTTATACTATAGTACGTCTAGAAAGTATCCGGAAAGAAGCAAACAACTCTGCAACTTCCAGTTTCTTAATTTATGAATGAAACAATTCAAATAGAGAGCAAGAAGAACCGATGAGAAGTTAGCAATAAAATTCCAGCAATAAAATTATGAAATTTCAAAACGCTGCCACAGCTAAAATAACGATCACAGATCAATAATATTTAATCTATTACAAAGAGTATAATGTGTAGATTCCCCTCATATGAAGAAACTGAAAAAATATTTGATATTAAGTTAACTAGGACTATTTAAATCAATTGCTTTCACTGAAAATTTTCACACAGTCATAAAGTAAACATACATATCTATTTAATAATGCCTTCAGAAAGTTTTAGCCGGTTGGTTTGAAGTAATTAGAAATTAATTAAAAGTGGCGCTCGGAGCAATGAAACAGTACCAATTTCAAATGTTCATCACTTTTCTCAGAGAGCTTGCATAAAAATTCTGTTTGCAGAATATTAAAGCACGGATCGAAATCTATCGTTTAAACCACCCTCTGAGTTTTAGCCGGTTGGTTTGAAGTAATTAGAAATTAATTAAAAGTGACGCACAGACCAACTTCAAATGTTCATAACTTTCCATTCCGCACTTGCATAAAAATTCTGTTTACAGAATATGAAAGCACGTATCGAAATCTATCGTTTAAACTACCCTCTGAGTTTTAGCCGGTTGGTTTGAAGTAATTAGAAATTAATAAATTGTGACGTTTGCAACAATAAAAAAAAAACTTTACTTTGCGCTTTGTGAATTATGGCCAAGGTCTGAAGTTTGCATTTAGTACACAGGCTGTTCAAAGTTTTTGTTATAGGCACACAACAGCTTCGTTATTATGGAAGGTACGAAGTCGTTCAAATTGGCAAAAATATACTGCTTTTACTCAAGATTAGTAATTAAGCATTGTCCATGCGTAAGCTGACCGGATCAGTCAGATTACGGTGGAATTCTCGATATGTTCTTCTTCTGATGAGGCCTCAATTAGGGCCGAAATCGCTATGAGAACCCTGTTGCAATTTAGCTGAATTGTAGCAGATTTTTAATGATTTTTTTAATGATGAGTACAAATATCGCAATAACTCCTTTATTATTTGTTGTGAGGTTAAGTAGTAAAGAATACTTTATATTTAGAATTTACTATTCTTTCGTTTTACAACAAAAAATACGGAATATTTCATTAAAGAAAAGTTTGCATGTGAAGATATTATGAGAACGCGATGCGTAATTGTTTTTTTGGTATCGCCGCTTAATTGTGGGTTCATTGTTGCTGATGATTTGAACGATTTCGTACCTTAATAATTATGAAGTTATTGTATGTATACAGTGTTTCCCAAAAGTAACGAATAAATTCTATAAAATGGTTAAGAAAAGGAGAAATTCTCAGGTCGATTTTTATTTTTAAATCATCATTTGAGGATGTAATTTTCAATCCCCCATCTCTAAGCTATAACAACCCCAACTTTAAAAATTCAAGTAGCAAAGTACCTCTTGTGATACCTCGTTAAATAACACTTTTAATGCTGAAAATTTGTTAAAACTTGCGGTTTATATTGGATTTTCTCTTAATTCAGAAGGGCATTATTCGAATCGTGAATCGATATTTTTAGACATCTATCTCCAACCATCTTTTCTATTTGCAAATTTTTCTTCTTCCCACATATTATTTGTGCATCATAGTATTTTTATTTAAGCTTTAATCATTCGCGATTACTGAGAATCACTGGGACACACTCTATATTGGAAACTTTGGTCACCCTATACAGACTGTTTAAAAATAACTCGGCACTATTGCAAACTATTTTATTATTAAAGTTACAGATACAATTAAATTAGCAAACTAGTAGTATCTTTCGTCCTGATTGCAACGATGCATTCAAAAACAAACAATTGAACATCGCATTTATGAAATAAAGGAAAAAGAACACTTTTTTTTAAATAGAACACCCTGTATATTATTTGACCAATCGATAGAGAATAAAATTCTGATTTAAAATTATTCTTTATCATTTTATCGGAAATTAATAAATAAAGAAGATATTTTGATTTTTTACAAATTCATTAAGATGGCTGTGTTTCAAGAACAAAACACTTGAAAACCGTGTATGTATTTGAAACCATTAATTTTGGTTTATTTGTTTATTATAAAAGGTGTTTTTGTCTGAGTTTTGTAAAAATCTTTTAATAACAAGAATTTTTATAAGATGCATTTTCTGGCCAAAATAATTCAGAAGGGACAATGTAAAGTTAATATTGTTTTACTCTTGTCAATGTCATAACTTATTACTTTGTAATAATTGGTACTGTTTCATTGCTCCGAGCGCCACTTTTAATTAATTTCTAATTATTTCAAACCAACCGGCTACAACTTTCTGAAGGCATTATTAAATAGATATGTATGTTTACTTTATGACTGTGTGAAAATTTTCAGTGAAAGCAATTGTTTTAAATAGTCCTAGTTAACTTAATATCAAATATTTTTTCAGTTTCTTCATATGAGGGGAATCTACACATTATACTCTTTGTAATAGATTAAATATTATTGATCTGTGATCGTTATTTTAGCTGTGGCAGCGTTTTGAAATTTCATAGTTTTATTGCTGGAATGTTATTGCTAACTTCTCATCGGTGCAAGAAGACAGTTTCAGTTACTTGTTTATGTAATTTGCGTTTAATCCTACAAATTATACTGAATGTTCAGGAAAATTAAAATCAAAACACTGCAGCTTGAGTACAATTGGTACTTCATCAGTACACAAAATGACACTATCATTTTATATTTTCTTGCGTTTCTTGGTCAAGACATTTTCATCAACCCTTTTTCTTTAATTATGAACCCCTGTGTTGAAAAGATACTACATATTTTTTCACTCTCCTTACATTTGCTCAAATCTCCTTGTTTTTTTTTAATTGTTACAATTCAATGCCTGTGCCCCTATGGAAACATGATTTGACAAAATACTATGCTTTCAGCTGCTGGGAAAGCCATATTTTGGAAAAAATTCCCAATTCCGGATACTTTCTACATGGTCTATATTTGAAACTATGTAACAAGATATCAAAAAATAACGCTGCCCTAATGCAATTGTACTCAGATTTTCAGAAAGCAAATAATAAAAGAAAACATAATGCATATTAAATAAACAAATAATAATTGTGAAAGTTCTAACAACAAACGTTTAAATGCACTTCTAAAATTGCCTAAATTGAGGCTAGTAAAAATTAAAAAAAAGGTTTTATTTTTATTTGAGGAAGTGGAGGAGAGTTATTTTGCCCAAAAATGGCGGAACTTTGCTCTAACTCAATCTGTGATTTGTGATTGATTGTAACTCCTAATCTCTGAATAAAATCATCAAAAAATCGATACAAAGTTTTTATTTTAACATTGTCGTTAGTATAAATTCATTTTCAACTTAAAAAAAATTGATATTTTTTAAATAAGCTTGTGATTGTCGTACCTTTGGGCTCTTATCCCCAAATTGCAAAAATTATTATACACCGTGATTCAGAAATGTCTAACGATATTTTCAGGGTGAATAGAACATGAAAAGATAAGGTCACTTGTTTATATAATATTTTTCCAAAACTGAATAATAAGGGAGTTATAACCTCTGAAGGAGGAGTGAAAAATTTTATTTTTTGGCAATATCTTCTGGATTATTTAACTTATCAACACTCGTTGAACACACGTGTAATACACCTAACTGCGCTCCGTCCTTTTTAAAGGGTAGTTTTGTAAAGGTAGCTTTCAGTATTTCATCCCTAACTTTTTATCTTCTACATATTTCGTCAAAAATTTGCCAAGGAAATATTCTTTAGATTCTTTGGCACAAGAAAGGTTCTCTTGTTGCATTTCGATAAACTCAACCGTTTTGGAGTAATTGAGGTTTAAAAGTTCGTATGCACCTATTACGTAAGGTTAATACCCTAAAATTTACCAATTTCTTATTTTTCATTTTTCGAAAAAAAAAAAAATTATATAAAAAGGTGACCTTATTTTTGGATGTTCTATTCACCCTGTAAATATCAGGAGACATTTCTGAATCGCGGTGTATATGTATTTTTTATTCGAGTCGATTAACAACAGGTAATAGGTTGAAGAGGTTGATGACAATGCAGTTGTTTGTTAAAAAAAGGAGAAAAGAAGACTGTTCCAGAATAGACTTTTATCAGTTTTCCTCGAACCAAACGAGAAAATAAAATTAACGGCCTTTTCCTTCCAGCTTGCCAACAAAACCAACAAAACCTACGAAAAACCTCGAAATTATTCGCAGAGAAAACAATGGCATGTGTATGTCACGCCATAAAAATCATGTTTTAATTTTAAATCGTTTGATTCACATCGAAGCATAAACGCCGACCGGCGGCGGCGGCGGACGGCGTCTCAGTCTAAACAAAGCCGTTCCAGATTTTCTTTTCTTGCACATGGATGGACGGCTTATCTTATTAAGTCGGAAGAGGACGATGATGGCACGACGTCACGCAATAATATGAAAAATTGCGTGTTTGAAAATGTTTGACGGTGTTACGTCATGGCGTAGTGGTCTGTTTGGTTTTGCAAATCTGGATTTCGTCCAACAGGACGACATGGACAAATAAACACGTGCTTGTAACTTCACTGCGTCAACACCACTTGCTTCACAAGATTATCATCTCTCAGTGTGTTTACCATTCTTAAAAATTAATGAAGAGCAGTTGGGAAAGCAACTAATAATAATTTATATGTAAACACTTTAATCCGGAAAACTTCTCATCCCTCCCTTATTAATGGCTAAAGTCCACATTTGATGTTTTCTTACATAAAAAATGGAAAGGACAAAATTAAATGCCACACGAAGTTATAATTTATGAATTTAGTAATCGACGTTTCATTGAACCCTTAGCTTCTTCCAGATTAAATTATAAACTAGATTTTAACAATATTTTAAAAGTTGATTGTAGAATTTAAATACAAATTCGTTTATCATTTACACCAGATCAAGCCATCAGTGATTAGCGAAACATTAATTTTAATAATAATTAATACCTGTACACAATTCCCAAACGAAACCTTTAAGCGTAATATTTTCTTTTCGAAGGATCAAGTAAACGGGTTATTATCAGCGGAAGCTCAGGAACTGGCAAAAGTAATTTATTAGTGACGTCACTAACGCATCCTAATGCTCTATTCGGAGGATCAAGTAAACGCGCTCTCATCAGCGGAAGCTCGGGAGTTGGAAAAACTAATTTCTTAGTGACGTTACTTACACATCCTAGTGTTCTATTCGGATGATCAAGTAAACGCGTTATCAGCAGAAGCTCGGAAACTGGCAAAAATAACTTATTACTGACGTTACTAACTCATCCTAATGAACCACGTCGCAAAATTCATGCATACATAAGAAAAAGCGTGAATTTCTTCGGTAGTGGCCAACAGGAAAATGAACAAACTCCTCGGGGGAAAGAACAAACCTTTGATAGTCGATATTTTGCAAAAATAAAATAAGAACTGTACGTATGGATTGCCAAAATCAACTTCATGCGACTTAATTTAAATAAAAAGGTAGTATTTTACTGCAAATAGCATTTCATATTAAATAACGGAGTATCTCCTTTGGTAAAGAGCGAAATATTTTTAAAAATAGAATTTAAACAACAATCTTTAACGTTACCTGTACACAATTCCCAAACGAAACCTTTAAGCGTAATAGTTTCTTTTCGAAGGATCAAGTAAACGCGTTATTATCAGCGGAAGCTCAGGAACTGGCAAAAGTAACTTATTAGTGACGTTACTAACGCATCCTAATGTTCTATTCGGAGGATCAAGTAAACGCGGTATCATCAGCGGAAGCTCGGGAGTTGGCAAAACTAACTTGTTAGTGACGTTACTTACACATCCTGTTCCTATTCGGATGATCAAGTAAACGCGTTATCAGCAGAAGCTCGGAAGCTGGCAAAAATAACTTATTACTGACGTTACTAACTCATCCTAATGAACCACGTTGCAAAATTTATACATACATTAGAAAAAGCGTGAATTTCTTTGGCAGTGGGCAACAGGAAAATGAACAAACTCCTCGGGGGAAGAACAAACGTTTGAAAGTCGATATTTCGCGAAAATAAAATAAGAACGGTACGTATGGATTGCCAAAATCAACTTCATGCGACTTAATTTAAATAAATAGATAGTATTTTACTGCAAATAGCATTTCATATTAAATAACGGAGTATCTCGTATGGGAAACAGCGAGATATTTGTAAATATGGAGTTTAAACAAGAGTCTTTAACGTTACGTGTGCACAACTCGCAAACGAAACCTTTAAGCGTAATAATTTCTTTTCGAAGGATCAAGTAAACGCGTTATTATCAGCGGAAGCTCAGGAACTGGCAGAAGTAACTTATTAGTGACGTTACTAACGCATCTTAATGCTCTATTCGGAGGATCAAGTAAACGCGGTATCATTAGCGGAAGCTTGGGAGTTGGCAAAACTAACCTGTTAGTGACGTTACTTACATATCCTAGTGTGCTATTCGGATGATCAAATAAACGCGTTACCAGCAGAAGCTCGGGAGTTGGCAAAAATAACTTATTACTGACGTTACTAACTCATCCTAATGAACCACGTCGCAAAATTCATGCATACATAAGAAAAAGCGTGAATTTCTTCGACAGTGGCCAACAGGAAACTGAACAAACTCCTAGGGGGGAAGAACAAACGTTTGAAAGTCGATATTTTGCAAAAGTAAAATAAGAACGGTACGTATGGATTACCAAAATCAACTTCATGCGACTTAATTTATATAAAAAGGTAGTATTTTACTGCAAATAGCATTTCATATTAAATAACGTCTTGAACGTTACCTGTACATAATTCCCAAACGAAACCTTTAAGCGTAATACTTTCTTTTTGAAGGATCAAGTAAACGCGTTATCAGCGGAAGCTCAGGAACTGGCAAAAGTAACTTATTAGTGACGTCACTAACGCATCCTAATGCTCTATTCGGAGGATCAAGTAAACGCGTTATCAGTAATAAAAAATCTAGAAAGTTTTGTTTTTTCAAAACAGTAAATTTGGACTGAACATGATTATGCACTCACCGATTCAATTATAACTTCATGTGGCATTAAATTTTGCCCTATTTTTTTTTAATTATTTTTTTTTAATACCAAGGGAAAATGTAGACTTTAACTATTAATAATTATTATAAATTGTTTTGGCAATTAATTATGTAGCATTTTCTGTATATGTTTCTCTAAACGAAAGAAATTAGCTGAAGAAAAGGACAATCACTGATAATAAATTTTGACCTGACGTCAAAATAATTTGGTTTTTGTCTTTTATTTTCAAATGAATGAAGAAAATTATTTTAATTTGAAAATTCGAAAAGTACTGTTATCGGCAAACCACGTAAACGAAATCCTGTAGGAACGTTCGTGTAAAATGTGTGTAACCCATTAACTAAATAAGTCGTAATTAAAACAATGCGTTGCGTTTGCGGATAGTCCGGGGTATTTACGCGTAATTTACGGTTTGTCTGAAAATTTTTCTACTGGAAACCTCCTTTTTCTTGCGTCAGAGGCGACACAAATTTTACCAGGTACTTACAACTTTTCAGAGATTACTTGAGCGACCACTATAATAAATATTTGCAAAGTTATTTTACTGAACACACTACACGAGTGGCTATTATAAATGTTAAAAAAATATTTCTTAATAGAATTGTCACAGTTGTTTATTGTTATGCAAATTGCATTTCTCGTTTGCGTGTTTATAGGATTATTGCCTCCGAAAAAACTGAAGAAATTCTTGGACGATGAGACTTGTCGAGAAATCGTTTACCTAATTGATGTGTGTGGTTATTTTTTTTTAAAATGAATTTAATAAGATGATTCCATTGGCTTTTTCTTGGAAGGATAGAGCTCAAGATCTTACTTGTTTAGCTAATGCAAATCGACTGGATTTTTTAAGGTGATGAATCATTGACTTAGGACTATCTGACACGACGACAAATTTCTTATAAACTGCTTGTGAGTGAGAAGTATCAAATCAACCAGTAAACGTTCGCTGGGATCGCCTGTCTCTCTCACTTTGTAACAAAAAGGATATTAAAGATCATCAATTTTCTGAAAGCGCCTGAAGGTCCAAGTGGTAAGGGATCGTAAGATCGTGGGTTCGCACCGCGCCCGAAATATTCCTGGGGGATGGTTGGTATTCACTTTAGGTACCCTTCAGTGTTGGAGATACAATTCGACACAGCTTCCCCTTCAACGGCGAGGAGGTTTGGAAGAATCAAAGCCATGGAACACTTTGCATTCACAAAAAAACACTTCCGCTCGTGAGGTCCTGACAAATATATGACTTAGGACCCCGTTGGGCAACTACCACAGAAAGAAAAATATCATTTTTTTGGCAATTTGTTTTGTTCTGAGATTTGTTTTATTTTGGTATTTTATTTTTATGAGGGACGAGGTAACATTAACTTTATTATATTGTCCAAAAAAATCCGTTTCCAATGAACGGACCGACCAATTAGGCCAGCGTTTCCCAAACTGTGGGTCGCGCCCCCCTGGAGGGTCGCGTAAGTCTTCGAAGGGGGGCGCAGCAGAATAAATAGGTATAAATAATTAAACGCAAATTGCAACTAATTTATCATCTTATTTTTTACAAAAAATTGCTTATACGGCCTTTCCCACCCCCTTTAACTTCTTTATTTTTGACTTTAGAAAGAAGCCTTTATTATAAAACTTATACATATAGATTGATTTAAAGTTTTTGCTGATATTTACAGAAAAAGAAATGAACAACGCATAACTGAAATATAAACTGAAATTTTAATTTTTAAATGGAACACTTGGTATTTTTATAATTATTTAGTATCTGAAATAACAATCGCCTTTCTTTTTCTTAAATAAATTTTATCTTTTAAAACTTTGTTTAATTAAAACGTAATATTTCATCTGAGAGACGATTATTCACATTTTATACCAGAGGTTTCTAACGAGATCGATATCGACCCCTTGGAGGTCCGTGAAGACCTGAAAGGGGTCGATGAACCTTTATTAGGGGTCTGCTAGGGGTCTTTAAGGGCGTCGGAGTTGTTAAGTCTTGTGTGATGAAGGTCTTGTTGAATAGTTTATAAAGAAAAGTAAAAAATGTACATATAATATTAAATGAATTTGAATTAGCTCGTATAAAGGAGAAAAAAAGACGTTCAATTGATTATCGAAATCAAAACACTCCTAAAATACAAATAAAATCGAATGAAATAAAAACAAAAGATGATCGTCAATCAAGACAGGACGAAAATGAAAATCGTGTGAAACTCATTAAGTCAAATTGATATAAACTGACTCGCCAGAATCAAAAATTTAATTCAATTTAATAATTAAAAAATAAAATATATAAAATAAATTCGCTAAAAATGGCGATCAATCGGCGGAATTAAAATGTAAAATAAAATAATCTTAAATCGTGTAAAAAAGGAAACAAAAGACGTTCAATTGATAATTTAAAAAATCAAAAGTCATGTTAAATAAAATCAAACAGAAGAGAAAATCAAAAAACGAGATGATTAGCTGTTAATTTAAAAGTAAAAAACGAAACGAATGAATTCGATTAAAAGAAAAAACAAAGGTCCATCATTTGATTATATTAAAAGTTAAATAAAACAAATAACACAAATAATAATAACAATAATAATAAATAATAACAAAAATAGAGTCAAATGAAGACAAAATAAAAATTATATAAAACAGCAATAAGTCCAATTTTTTAACGAAACTGGGCGATCAGTTAATAATTTAAAAACAAAATAAAGTCAAATCAAATAAAAGAGAAAATAAAATGACAATCAATCGACCGGATTAATGTACAAAATAAATTCACACTTAATAAACGAAAATAAAAACAAATCAGCCAAAAAATGATGGTAAACATGAAACATTAAAAAAACGAATAAAATATATTAAAAGAAAGGAAAAGGAGGACGTGAATCATAACACAGCTCAAAAGGGGGTCGCGAAATCTAAAAGTTTGGGAAACGCTGAATTAGGCCAAATAACTATTATACACTTCATATTATTTCTAAGTCTTATTATAAAATTGAATCTTAAAAATATTATTTTTAAATTAATTGGAAATTTACTTCTGCGTTTCGGTTTAATAAACGCAAGAAAAGTTTACCCTTCAGTTTACTGTCTTAGTAACCATTTTTTCTACAATTCAATTTTTGTCCTAATCATGTATTTTATTTTGTAGAACCTTTTTTCGTTGAATTTTGAAAACGGTCTTTTTGTACAAAAATAAATTACTGGGGATCATTAAACAACAACAAAAATAACACGGCCAATCTTTTCATTTTTAATTTTTTTTTTTTCTTAATTTGATGATTTATGTTAATGTGGTTTTGGTGAACAAATTCTTTACAGCTGAAACATGTCCCCGGTTAATACAATGTATCCACTATAAAAGTTACGTAAGTACGTAATTAATTAATATGTAATTAATCAGTGAAAATTGCTTTGCGGTGTGTTCTTAGAAAATCACGAATCATTGTTGCGTGAATACTGAGTGGTTTGACTCGTTTTTTATTGAAGTATTTTTGTTTTATTTATTTTTTACCGGAATTCATACTACAATTTTTTACCCTTAATTTCTTTTTCTATTTTGTAGTTCGTAAATGTTTAAATTTATTTTGTTTCAGTTTTTACCATTTATTTTATTTATTTTTTTTAGAAATTCGATATTGTTAAAAAAATCCGAGCAATTTTGAAATAATCTCATGATCCCAACTGCCTTATAAATTGCTCATCTTTTTTCGATCTTGATGCGCCCCACCGTTTTATTTAATGTTGCAAAGACATTGCAATGTCAGGTCAAAAAGTGATCGTAGGATGTCGCTGATTTATCTGTTCATCACTATTACATCGCAATTGCGAATAAATTGGACAAGTCGTTTTTGGTTTGCAGTGGGAATGTCGAGCTACGTCTCTGCTGAGGAAGCCCCAAGCAGGGCTGAAACAGCTGTACAGAGGCTGCTCGAGGTTTTTTTTTCACTGCAATCAAAAATGATTTGCAACAAAAGTTTGATTCTTTTGCTGCAGAACAACTCAACATTGACAATCTATTAAAAAATCATTATTATTGATTTGAATTTATTTAATCACGCGCACTTATTTTTGAATGCGGTATACGAAGAAGGTGCCGCAATTTTGATAATTTTAAATTAAATCGCCCGCATCTATTTTTATACAACCGTGAATCCGGAAAAACGGCGACATCCAGTGAAAAGGAAAACAAATTTTCGCCGTTTTTTCCAAACAAATTTATAAATAAATTCGCGAACATGATTTATGCAGTCGTAAACTAAAAGCATCGTGATATACTATTACTTTATTTTTAATTTTACATTTCATTTTTAAATGACACATTTTAAATATTAAAAAAATCAGTAACTTTAAATATAAAAAAATTAGTAACCTTCAATATGAAACTAAATAAAAGGCGTGTCGTTACCAACTCTGTTCTCAACAAATAATAAACGTACAGGGTGACTTTGCGAGAATTCCCGCCCCCTATAACTTCTTTATTTTTGAATTGAGAAAGAAATTTTTATTACAAAACTTATAAAGATTAATTCAAAAAGTTTTTGTTGATGTTTACAGAAAAAACAGATTAACATCGCATAACTGAGATATGAAGTGAAGTTTTATTTTTTTTTTAATGGAACAATTGATATTTTTATACATATTTGAAATCTTAAATAACAATCGCCTTCATTTTTTTAAACAAATTTTATTTTTCTAAACTTTATTTAATTAAATCCTAACATTTTATCTGATAGATGTTTTATTACATTTTATACCAGGTTTCCAATGGGGTTGGCATCGTCACCTTGATGGTCGATGAAGACTTGCAAGGGATCGATGAACCTCTGGAGGTCTTTTTGGTGGTCGTCTTGTTTAGGTGGTTAAGTCTTGTTTAATGTAGGCCCATCTGAATTGCTTATAAAAAAGTAAAAGATTCACAAATAATATTAAATAAATTTCAACCGGCTCGAATAACAGAAAAAAGAAAACGTTGAATTGATTATTATCAAAATCAAAATACTTCTAAAGTATAGTCAAGTCGAATAGAATAAAAACAAAAGACGATCGTTAAACCAGACAGGCGAAAATAAAAATATTTTAAAATTCAATAATTCAAGTAACAATATAAACTAATTTAATTTAATTAATTTAACTAATTTCATTTAATAATTAAAAAATAAAATATGGTCAAAGCCAAAAATGTCGTTCAATCGGCGGCATTAATATGTAAATAATAATACCCTCTATCGCCCCAACTTGCTTATTCACGCGCTTAACCCGGATTGGCGCGAATGGGGAGAAGAGGCAAGGGAGGAGGGGCGTGAAACAGGAACAGGAGCATTACAGGAACAGGAACAGGGACAGGAACAGGAACTAGTAACCAGTAACCAGTAACAACTGGCTACTTAACAAGTAACGAGTAACAAGTAACCAGTAATGAGTAACCAGTAACAAGTTACCAGTAACATGTAATAAGTAACCAGTAACCAGAAACAAGTAACCAGTAACCAGAAACAAGTAACCAGTAACCAGTAACCAGGAACTGGAATAGGAACGGTAACAAGTCACAGTCACAGTCACAGAAACAGGAACAGGAACAAGAAGAACAGTAACAGTAACAGTATCAGTATCAGTAACAGTAACAGTAACAGTAACATTAACAGTAACAGTAACAGGAACAATAAAAATAATAATAAAAATAACAATAACCATAACAATAACAATAATAATAATAATTTTATGTATTTTATAATAATAATTTGATTATTACTACCTTGAATCGATAAAAAATAAAAGACGATCAATTGATAACAAAAAGAAAATAAAAAAAACATCTCAAACAAAATCAAACCAAAAAAAAGAAAAGCAAGATGGTTAGTTGCTAATTTAAAATAAAAACAAAACATATGAAATCGATTGAAAGAAAAAAAAGAACATTAACTGATTATATTAAAAATTAAATAAGATAAAGTCAAATGAGGAATAAATAAATGAAGGATGAAGATAAAAGTTATGTGAAAGGACCGAAATAAAAATTATGTAAAAGGACCGAAATAAAAATTATGTAAAACTAATAATAAGTCAAATTAATTTAAAAACTGACAAATTTTGTCATGTTTAAAGAATAATCCGTAAATATTAAAGAAATATGACGAACAATTAATAATTAAAGTATAAAATAAACTCAGACTGAGTAATCAAAAAAAAAATAACAAAAAAATTGATTATACTGAAAATTAAATGAAATAAAGACGAATGGGAATTAGAAAAAAAAAACAAAAGAAGATCAATAAAGTAATAAAAAAAAACAAAAATAACAAAAAAACAAAAGACGATCAATTGATAATTAAAAATAAAACCAAGTCAAATAAAAACAAATTATGGTAAATGGTAGTTAAAAAATAAAAAGCAAGACAAATGAGATCTAAGAAAACAAAGCTCGATGAATTGATTATATTGAAAATTATATGAAATAAAGACCAATAGGAATTAGAAAAAAAAACAAAAGATGATCGCTGACGAAGATGAGACTAAATTAAAAATTCTATAAAATTAACATAAAATTAAATCGAATCAAGAGCATTGGCTAATTTTTAACTGAGAGTTTGAATAAAAGAGAATCGAACTGATAACTATACAGCGAATATAAAATAAAGTCAAATCAAATCAAGAAAAGAAAAAAGACGATCAACTTATAATTAAAAAATGAAATAAAATAAAAACAAATAGAATAGTAGGTTGTCACAATTTAGCAAAATTTTATATCTGCGTAAAACATTATTAGTATTAGTTATATGTATCTACACCTGCTGTTTTTTAAAGTATTAATTCTGATTTTCTTATAAGGGGTCAATGGCGCAAAAAGGTTTGGAACCCCTTGCGTTTTATTCACATGTCAGAATTTACACTATTAAATACAAATGTCTGGAAAACTTCTCGTGCCATATAAAAATTATTTAGAGAAATCGTTATCAGAAGTTAATTTGGAATCCAAATGTGAACAAATACACCGGGTGTTCCATTTAAGAAAATAAAATGTCAGTTTATATCACGGTTATTCGGTAAACGTCAGTCAAAACTTTAAATTAGTCTAGACAAGTTTTGCATTAAATATTTCTTTATTACTTCAAAAATAAAAAAGTTAAAGGGGGTGGGAATTCTCACGTAGTCACCCTGTACGTGCGTATTATGTAAATTTGAATTTATTTCATTTTCACGTTTTGTGGCAAATAATGTTTATTAGTACACCGTGGAGGAAAATCGAAAGTCTAAGGAAGACAACTTCATTTCCTCCACGGTTTATGATTATTAGACGTTGAAGGAAACTTTAAGTAAAATGAACGGAAGACCGGTGTAAAATAACGATGAGGTACGCTAATGAATACATTTGTTTAATTTTTTCTCGTTCTTTTTTTAAGGAAACTATCTTTCACAACTTTTCTAAAATTATGAAATCTTTAAACTGCTTTTTAAAATTATTTGTCAGACAAGATTTTTTTTGGTGAAGAAGCTTGATTGTTATTCCTAAAGTGCAATCAATGAGTTTGAATGTAGGGAGGCGCTATCACGGGACCAAAAGCGACCTCCGGTGATCCAAAATTTATTTATTGGATCACCTCTGTGAAATTTCACACTTTCAATTCTTGCAGTAAAACCATGTTGTGATTGTTTTAGTTGTGTTAAGACGAAATTTACCATCTTTTGCTATTCGAGGAAGGGAAAAGACAATAGAAAATATTCGGGAATATTTTTTCGTACGTGAGTAACGCAATAGACATGGTCGTAGGTGTATAGTTTGAAAATTGCTAAAAATATGAGTTTGTGGCACACGTATCAACTAACGATTTCTGACTTCTGTTTTATCTACTTTTACCATATTATAGTTGAGGTTATGTACCCTTACTTGCTGGCTTCGCTGCTCAATCATCCGCACACGTTTGTCCTTTGACATGTTGCCATTTCATTGTTATGTTTTATGCAACTGGGATAATACAAACATCCACACAGAAACATAACCTCAACACAAGCCTGATTTACTAAATTTACGTAAATATAGCACGTTATGTCAAATTACTGTTCTAATTTTATTGTCCCGCTGCTACGTTGTCGCTCAAATTTTGATTATAATTAGTATTTTTGTATCATTAAAGTAATAATTTGTGGCAATATGACAGTATGATAATAAATTTGGCAGAAATAACTGAGGTGCATGGCGACAAATTGGCAGCCACACACCTCGGCTTTGGAACAAACTTGTTCGTCGAACAAAACCGCAATGTATGGCCCCCATTAAATTGACAGTGCTCACACTGAAGCAAAAACAAAGTCGGATCTTTTTTTTTGGCGGTAAATTCAAACTACGGGGTTTCCCAAACCTCTGGAAAACTCCAATAATGGACCTTTAAATTCATTTTATCAAGAAAAAGTCTTAACAAAAGTTGTGTAGGTTTTCATTCCATATAATTTAAAATTATTTTCAAATATACAGGCTGTTCACTTAATAAGTTACAAACCTAACTTACTATTTTTTAAATGCAACACTATATTTTATTGCAGTATTTTTTAAATGGAACACTATATTTTATGGCAGTTTCTGTTAGCCCTTGAAGAGACGATAAAAACGATATAGCATTATACTTATTTATTTTTAGTATTTACCGAGGTATTTTTAATTTTATGCAAAAAATGCCAAACATGTTTGATCGTCTGTCAAATTGTCAATTTTAATGATACGACAATCAACTTGGACCAAAACTATTTCTAAATCTCTCTACTTTCATAATATTCATCATTGTAATTCAGGTTTGTAACTGTAACTAAATGAACAGCATGTATATTTGAAAATAATTTTAAATTATGCGGAATGAAAACCTACACAACTTTTGTTAAGACCTTTTCTTGATAAAATGAATTTAAAGGGGCATTATTGGACTTTTCCAGAGGTTTGGGACACCCTGTATTTTTCTTTAAACATTTTTTTAAATTTCCTCTTCCAACTGAACGTCTCTAAGAGATCCAAGTAATTGTTTACAGAGTGATTTTTAATGTACAATGTAGAACAATTAAGTGTTTTAGAATCAGTTTTAATAGAAGAATTAATTTCTTTTGTATGATGTATACTGTCAAGTTCCTTTTTTTTTAAGACAGGTTAACAATTTCTTCGAATTCCAAACTCGGCATAATAGATCTTGATTGCCGGACAGATTTAACCGGACGTTTCCATCGACTCTGTAATTATTTAAATGCAGCGGACTTGATTGTTTCTTAAAATCGGGAGCGTTACCTCATCATTCATCATTTTACAAGAAAAAGAAGACAAGACGACAAATGATCGTGATTACACAGAAAAATCTGCAGAGATCTACAGGATCTTTAGAGAAGGAAGTAAAATCGTTTTTTACGTTCATAATTTTACAGAAAGAAATACAAAATTAAAAAAGAAATCCAAAAATCTTTAGACAGAAACTTTCTTCTTCTTCTTCTTATCAAATGTTTCGATTTATTTTTATTTTTTTGCTAATACTCCTATTTAAAGTTAAATTTAATTTTCTTTTTTCAACATTCCAAAAATCTTTAGACAGAAATTTTCTTCTTCTTATCTAATGTTTTGATTTTTTTTTTGCTCATACTCCTATTTAAAGTTAAATTTAGTTTTATTTTTTCATTCTGAGAAGTGCTTTGCATGCTCGAATTTACACAAACCGTTAAACACACGTCGACAACCAACCATTAGACATTTCGAAAGCGTCTTTAACGACTTTGGAAGAATTTTTAAAGCAATGTAGAACACAATTGGAACTGTAATAAATATTAACAGCTATGCTGAGCTCGTTGTACGGATAATTTTTAATGGGATAAAAATAAATGGTCGCACGTCAATCGTAAACCAGGTAAAAACCAAAGTACACGGGGGGGCATTGTCGGATACCTACGGGGGAATCGATGAGGTTAAATAGGGGGTTTCCCAAATTCTCCCGGGCAAAAATTGAAAAAAAAAGAGCCACATTGCCTTCTGTCTATTTCACGCTAACAACAAATACAATAATTAATTACAACAAATTATATACAAAGAAAAACATTAGGGGGTCGGATTTGCACGCAGTAATTTCCTACAAATTGAAGCTATCGGGTCTTCATTTAATCCTGCATCCCACGTGACCTTCGAGTACGGCGTACTATATGATTTATCTAGAGTCGATATCCCACTGTCAATGTTTTAATAAAAATTTCCATCAACACAATACACATTACTTAAATATGTAAGTAAGTTATATTATACTATCAATATCAATACATTTCTATAAGAATTTGATAAAAACGTAAATGCTTCCACCGTCAGAAAACCATACTTATTAATTATTGACGGAAATTTTGATCAGAATATTGACGAATAGCTTAAACAGCGAGACCATACAATCGCTTTTTGATCTAACATTGTATTAGAAACTCTCGAGCTATGCGTCTGCTGATGAAGCCCAAAATAGGGCTGAAACAGCTGTACAGAGGCTGCTCGACTGCAATCAAAAACTATTTGCAACAAAAAATTTTCAAAATATAGACAGTTGGATATCGTCTTAATAGTGAATAAGGCCCTTGATCGAGGCTGCTTAATTTAATCACGTGTATCGTTAGCTAATCTAACTTCCCGCCTGAACTCGCGGTCACGTGGGGTCCAATCAGTTATGAAGACCCCGTACTTAAATGTTATAAGGCTATTGAATTTGAGGAATGCTTTAGAGGTTATGTCTGCTGTTCGTTTTGTTGGGGGACTTGCTTAGAAGAACCGGGGATCTTCTGGGGGAATTAATATCGGCCCGGTCCTTTTCTCTTTCGCGTTCCGGAGACGGCGATTGGCTGCCCTTGACCGCTTTCAGGTTGATTTTGGTTTCCAAATTTCGGAAACTGAAAAAACAACCAAACGCGCCGTCGATTCTATCGATCTTAATTGCCTAATTTTTTAAAAAAATTATTTACCGTAACGGTACGTCACTTGACGCCCCCTCGTCGGTCTTGCCTTGGAAAAGGAATGCGAGTGGCCAGCTGATCCAGGAAGAACTTCTGCAACGCAATTGATTTCGATTTAGAAACAAACTGAATATAGCTAAAACATATTTTTTTTGGATAATTCAATCACCTGATGCAAAAATAAAAATGGACAATATTAATTTCTAGATCCCTTGAGCATTCTCTGTATAGCTGTTTCAGCCTTAACTGGGGCTTCGTCAGCAGAAGCGCAGCACGAGAATTCCACTGCAAACCAAAGGATTTTCGCAAAAACGATGTAACAGTAATGAATAACTTAAACACCGACATCTTACGATCGCTTTTTGTCCTACCATACATTCTTGGTCAAGTCGTTTTGGTTTGCAGTAAAACTTTCGAGCTACGCTTCTGCTGATGAAGCCTCAAATATGGCTGAAACAGCTGGACAGTGGATGCTCGAGGATCCTCTGTAATCGAAAACGATTTGAAACGAATTTTTTTAAAACTCTCATTATGCTCTGACAGCAAGCATGCCCGCCTTGCATGGGATGACTTATTATGTTGCAAACTGGCTTCAATTTGTCAGTCGTAATGCAATGTTTACGTTTCGCTCCTATCGAAAATATCGTCAAAAAGTTATTAAAAAAGTTTCAGACAGAAAAAAATAAAAATCCTTCAACTTTTGCTTTTTAATGTTATATTTTCCCAGTTAATGTTTTTTGGTTTAAAATGACTGTGAAAAGAACAAAATTAAAAAAAGGAAACGGAGGTTGTTTGATCCTCTTTCGACTACTTTCACGTTTTGTTTTGACCTCTAAATTTTTTTATGTTGACAGCATTTTGATTCCAGGAATAGAAATTAGAAAACGAAGTCTCTTCTAAATTTCGCAGCCAAAAAATAATAATTTCACATCCCAAATTAAAAAAAAAGAAAAAGAGAACAAATGACAGCTAACCTTTCTTGGAATGATTAAAAAAAATATGAATAAAGTAGCTTCCATGCGGGATTTCTTTATTTTAAGATCTTACGCACCAGAAAAAAAAAACAAAAGAAAAACGTATTTTTCCTGTTTTAATTGAACTTGATTTTCTTTTTAGTAATTAAAATTAAATTATTATTTAGTTTTGAATTTTAAACTTAACGCGAAACAATATACGAGTAAACAAATGGAAAAATTAAAATTTCCCATCGAAATTAAAAAAAAAAAACAAAAAAAAAGGAGAAACAAAGGACAGTTGACTTTTCTTGGGTCATTTGATTTTCAATTATTTAGTTTGAAAAAATCACGTCGAAAATTAAAAAAGAAATAGGAAATCTATTATATCGCACTAATTTGAAAAATTAAAATTTCAGTCCTTCGATCGAAAATTAAAAAAAAAAAAATGGGAAACAAATGACAGTCGACTTTTCTTGAACTTTTCAGACTTAGTTTATTTTAAAATCTTAGGAATCCAAGAAAACAATCAATGGAGAAAACAAAATAAAAACTATAGTTTCCTGTTTTAATTAAAGATGGGAATTTAGAAAAAAAAACAAAAGGTAATCGATATTCTTTTGTCGAGTTTGCCAACCCATGCAAGGAGGCCATGCTTGCTGTCAAAGCATAATAAAAGTTAAAAAGAAAATTGTTGCAAATCGTTTTTAATTGCAGTGGAACTCTCGAGCTACGCTTCTGCTGATGAAGCCCCAAATAGGTCCGAAACAGCTGGACAGAGGTTGTTCGAGGGATCCACTGCCATCAAAAACCACTTGCAACATTTTATTTTGTAAAGTTTTACAAAAATTTTGTTTTATTAGGAGCAAATCCCGCTTCAATTTGTCTACCCTACTGCAATGTCAGGTCAAAAAGCGATAGTAAGATGTCGCTATTTTATCTGTTCGTAAAGTTTTACGTTGAAAGAGTTTCGATTCAAGACAGAAAAATATGTAATTGGCAAAGATTTTGCGTATTTTTAAGTTAAAAATAAAAATAATAGTAATAATAATAATAATAATCAGTTTATTAAGAACGAAAATAAGTACAACTATTTTAATCAAAGAGAATAATCGATTCAAAAAGGTAACAAAATTTAAATTTAAAAATTTCAAAATAAGAGTTAGAAGAAAAAATAATTTCTTCCTCGATTTTCAAGCCATAAATAATTTTCTTGTTATATTTCTTGTTTTATTAAGCTTGTTGTTCGCATAGTGAAATAATTCAAGTCGACGTACTAATGGAAAATAGGAGAAAAAAACATACAAAGTGGATAACAAAGAAAATAATCCAAAAGGAAATTAGTGCCAGAAAAATAGAAAAATAGAAAGTTGATAGCGGCAAACTGGCAAAGGAGAGTAACTGCCTATGTACGTTTCATTCTTGTTTGACCTCATCAGGGCAGTATAACCAAGGTGTAAGTTGGTAACACTTGGAGATAACAACAAAAGGAACATTGACCAGGAGACCGAATGTTCGTTTGTTGTAACAAAAATAATTACAATTACAGTTGTATAAAAATATAAAAAAAAAATATTACAACAATCTCGTTTCAAGGAAAAGAAATGAAAATAAAAAGCACTAATTTCACGAGAGAATAAAAATGTCGCATCGAAAGAAAGAGAAATCAATAACAGTCTTGTCTTGAATCGGTTTTTAAGATTAATTTAATTAAAAAAATAAATAAAAGCTAACTTTCACAAACACTTTGCTTATTATTAAATCTAAGGAACTGAAGAAAACGCCGAATTCGTAAAAAGAAAATAAATTCCAGTAAGTACTGATAAATGACGTGACGAATGCAAGGATTATCAAAAAAAAAAATGCATCTTCGGAACTTTAAGTTTTCTTACTTTTAATCGTTTCCAGCCCAATTTATTTTAGTTTAATTTAAAAACAATGTTTTTTCACATTCTTCACAACCAAAACTCTTTTCTCTTTCTTCTTCTTTTCTTTAATTTTGGTGTCCAACAGCATTTACACGTAAGTTCTAGTTTACGGACAGATATAAAAATGTGAGACTAGAAGAAATTTCATGATAATTGGCACAAATAATGGTTAAACAAAAAATCATTCCAAATAATTTTTTCGATCGGTCCTCGTATTAAAAAATAATATGACAAATAAGTCAGAGTCATCAGATGCCAAGAATATTGTTTTTGTCTTTTTATAATTTCTTTCCAAAATATAATATTTTTTTTAATCGGCCCATCTTGTGTGAGAGTACTGACAAATGCATCAAAATGACAACACGACAAAGAATTCAACTGTTTGTCATTCAAAATTTCCTTTTTAATACATAAATGTTGTAAATATTTTCTCAATTCATCCTCTTTTGTAAGAGCATTGATAAATAACATGACAAACGTGTCAAGAAGTAACAAATAATAATAATAGTCTTTATTGTCCAATAGGAAGAGACCCAGAAGGACACAATATAAAAAATGACTTAACCACTAGTAACATATAGAAAAGGTAAATAAACCTAATATAAGTGTGTATACAAGAATACTTAGTAATAACAAAGAAGTAAGATAAACAAAAAACTAAAAATATTTAAAATTATCATAAAAAACACATTAACTAACTAGGAACCAACCATGACTTTAATAATAGCATCTAAAGGATCATGAAAAAAAAACAACTAGTGGGCTAGTACTGTTAATTAAAGACCACATCCTGTATATTGGAGATTTAATTAATAAATTAGTGAATGGATTAGGCAAATAAAAGATCTCAGAAGACCTAGAATTAAATGTCGTTACTTTGAATGTCAGGCAGTTGAGGAGGTTAGGACAATTAATTTGATTGTTTAGCAATTTATAAATAAATTTAAGGTTGGCAATATTACATCGGAATTCAAGTGCATGAAGATGAAATCGTTGCAAGAGAACTTCATGATTAATACCTTGAGGAGAAAACGAACCATCCAACTTCCAACACAAGTATTTAGGGAATTTTCTTTGTATGTTTTCGAGCGCATTAATATGAATATTATAGTAGGGACTCCAAATAGGTGATGCATATTCAAGTTTTGATCGAACTAATGATTCATAAAGTCTGAACAAAGAGAGAGGATTTGAGAAAAATTTTGTGTTTCGATATATGAATCCTAATTTTCTACGACAAGAGGAAATGATGGCGGAAATGTGTTCATTAAAAGTTAAATGAGAATCGAAAATAACACCAAGATCAGTATGAGAATTAACCCTAGCTACAACTTCTTTACCAAGACAATAATTAAATTAAAAAGGTTTTTTTTTTTCTTAGTGAAAGACATGACTTTGCATTTTGCGAGATTTAAAGACAATTTATTCTTATGACACCAAGACGCCACTGCACAAAAATCTTTCTGCAAGGATAGACTGTCGTGGATAGAAGAAATATTACTATATAATTTAAGATCATCTGCAAAAAGAAGTTTATGCCCTGAAATTTTCAACGTAAGGTCGTTAATAAATATATTAAATAGTTGAGGACCAAGAAAGGATCCTTGAGGAACGCTCGAAGTTGCTGTATAGACAAATGACTCAAAACCGTTACATTCAACAAATTGTTTCCGATCATGTAAATAGGGTTTAAGAAAATAAATAGTTGAAAGATCAAAACCAAAATAATGTAGTTTAGATATCAAGAGCGAATGATCAAGCTTATCAAAGGCCATTGCCATATCGGTGTAAATAACATCAACTTATACATTGTTATCCATGCTGTGAGATATGAAATCAGTGATAACTGTAAGATTTGAAACCGTTGAACGTTTACTGACTGACAAATCCATGTTGAATCAAGTGAGAGAATGCTGTTAGTTTGATTACATATAGAATGTAACATTTTTAATATCCTTTTTCGCAAAACACAAGCATTTTTTTGATCGACCCTCGTATTTAGGAGTAGTACTTACGCTGGAGGTTGCACGGTAACGTGATTTTCCGGCGACAAAGAAGACTCCGTCAGGTGTCTTCTGGTGGTCGACAGAGTCTTCGCGATGCTCGGATTGTATATTTTCGGATCGCTGACCATCCGGACGAAGAACGACCGTTTGTAAGCCAGCGTCTCCTTCTTCTTGCGGTCCAGAATTTCAGACACCTCGTCCCTCAGTTCCTGCGAAAAATATTTCTTTTTTATTTAGCCGTGGCCGTTACAACTTGACAAATAAGTGGGCAAAAAAAAAATTTCAAGACGATTTTTTTTTTATACGGGTAGCAGTAAAAAAGTAAGTAACCGAGGGTTTTTCCTAAGGACGGAATGACATCTTCGGAAATCGAGAACCACCGCGCCCGCGCCCCTCTTATTATGTAATTATCTGCAAATCATTTTTCTCATCGTACAATACACTTAAATAATAGGCGGCACATTGCATATTATGGAATAAAACCTGCTGAGTAATAATTAATGAACTAATTACGGGTTCCGTTTTGAACGCATCTGCTGCTCTCGGCGTTCGTTTTGCATCCGCGTGCTGACATTGACGTGAATGCCCTTCATTAATATTTGGACATAATTAATGTCAGTCAGTGATCTGGATGTGGTGATTCAAGAAGGTGAAGCCATAATTTTTTAACGTTTCGGGCGTTCGCTCCGGTTATTATTGGACGTGATAAATGGACCGTGATTCATTTGCTGCCATTAGCAAAAAAAAAAAATAACACGAGATCAATGCGTAATCGATAGAACATTCTGTTATTGAGTGAGACGTTGGAAACAGTTTCAGCAGCAAATGCCAATTATTTTTTTTCCTTTAATGTGATTTACCGTCAGCAAGTTTTCAGTTCATACAAAAGAAACACGTTTTATTTCATTAAACCTCATTTGAACGATGATAGTTTATCATACAAATGATCATAGTTTATCACAGAAACTATCAACATTTAAATACCTTAAGTTGTGTTGCGATAGGGTGAATGTTAAATACATTACTACACGATGATAGTTTCTGTGACAGCTGCTTTCATGACAACAACTATCACAGAAATGATAGACGAGATGAGGACAACTATCAGAAACACTATCATCGTGAAAAACAGATTTTCAACTTTCAACACAGATTCACTCTTTCTGGTTTATTGAATCTTCGTTTGTATAAAGCCTTAATTTCACAATGATAGCTTCTGTGATAGTTGCAACTATCACAAAAACTATCATCATGGAACTACTTTGACAGATGCTTTCACTCTATCGCGCCGCCAAACTTTCAATGTATTAGAGGCTATTCTGTACCGAATATGCTAAATTTAAAAGTCTGCTGCTATGATAACAACCACATAAAGCTTTTTGATTGGTTGTTACCGTAGCAACAGTCCGTTAAATTTAACGTACTCGATACAGAACAGGCCCTACTATTTACACGATGATAGTTTTTATAACAGTCGCTTTCCTGACAGCAACTATCATAGAAACCACCATCGTGAGGCTTAAAAGACGGATGTTGGAAGAGTTTTGAAGGAAGTCCTGTATAACAAAAAAAAACATGAAAAGTGTTATGTAGAAGAAGAAGGATGGAAAGTACTGAAAAAGCCGCCATGCGTAACAAAGCTCAAAGATAAGTGAAATCAGAAAAGTAAACAAACTGGTGAATAAGGAAAAAAGAGGGAAAGTGACTTGAAAGCAATACCATAGATATTAAAGCATAGTAAGAGAAGAGAAAGAAGCAAGCAAAACGTAGAACGAAAAATTTGAAACAAATCTAAATCGTGGATACAAAAAAAAACGAAACGACAGTAAAACAATTAAAGGGACAAGCAAAGTAATATGTACTTATGGAACGAGAAACAAAAGTAATGGACCAACAGAAATAATAAAAATACTAAGTTTCTTTTGTTAGTTACGTAGTTTGAAGTAATACTCCATTCACAGAACTTTAAGGCTAAACTGAACTTCGTTCCACTCTAACTTTAGTCAATACTTTTTGACCAGCCCTTGTACATACTTCTTTTTTCTTTTTATTAGTTATTTATTTTCTTTGTATCGTATTCAGAAACGTAGATGACTAAAAATAATATTGCAAATTTTTTGTACAAAATAAGATAATTTAACATCCAAAATAATAGCTGTGAAGGTAAAGGCCTTTTTGGACTGGCCCATATATGTATGTACTTACAAGAATTTTTACAAAAACGTTTGGAACCATAGAGCTACATAACAAGTTCTATTTTTTTTGCAGATAGTTTTTGATTTTAAATTTAATTTTCGAAACAGTTTCTGTGCAATTTAAATTGTTCGAAAATTCGAGTTTGAACTAAAAAACAGGGTGGTATAAAATTGCATTAACATTACCAACATTTTTAAAATACCATGCGATCAACGGAATTTATAATTAGAGCAGGCTGTGATATTTTCCAAACAATTGGCTACGCAGGCTTACCATTAGGAATTAAAAATTTTAAGTGTCGAAATTTTGACATTTATTTATTTTTATAATCGACAATAAACGGATATGTCTTGTGCAACCGCCCTTAATATTGTAAAAAGGGTTTAAACCAGCATTCATACAAAATAAAATAACAAAATAAAGATTGTATAAAGCACGAACATAACCTCAGATATGATAACTGTCAACTTACTATTCATTTTTCATTGCATCCAAACTCACAGCATGAAATAGCACCAATCACAGCCTCCTCTAATTATGAATTCCATTAATCACCCGGTACTTTGGTTTAAAGAAAGCAGAATTTTCTTAAGTCAAAAAATTGCTAACAAGATTTTTCTTTTTTTCTATTACAATATTTTATTTTCGTTGAATATGAGGCTTCAAAGACTCAGAATTAAATTATTTAAAAAATCATTTAGAATGTATTAATTTTCATTCATATAAAATCTTAATCTCATCCAAATTGGATTTATTAAAAAAAAATCGTCATTGCTTTTTGAACAATCCTTGTAGATGCTTCGCTTTTTTTTGGCACCATTATCTTTAACATCGTTTTAAATTGCCATTCAATTGAGTGTGTGTTTCTTTTTGCACTGATTTAAAAATGTTCTGTTTAAAACAATTTAAAAAAAATATATTGAAAAAATGAAGAAAATGTTGAAGAAAACACTAAATTTTTCCTTTGAGATAACGCGAAAAAGTTTTTATTAGGACATTTTCTAAAATTAAAGTCCTAAACGCTTTTTTTCTTAATTATCACTTTTTACGTTTAATAAACAAATTGAAAATAGGAAAAATGGAAAATAAAATAAAAACAGCGGCACAGATAATATCAAAAAAAAAATATATATCAAAAGACGATCGATCCAACACTGTTTTTATTTAAATCACGAAGTTCACGTCGCCAGTTAAAAAAAATACAAACGAAAATTACAAGGGCAATCAATTTTAGGATTCAAAAGCGTTTGGTTCGAAATACAGTTAAAAATATATTTCGTTTCTCTTTTTGCAAGAAAAAAATCATGATTATGATGAATGATGACTTTATTCAAAATTTTTCCAATGAAATATTTTAAAGATATTAGTTTTATTTTACTCTTTAATTTTAAAGCAAAAACAAAATTCCTTAAATAAACAAAATTTTATCAAAAGGCTTTGGTTACAAGTGAAACTGAAATATTTTCTAAATTATTTGGAAGCCACTCAGGGCCCCCGCGAGGTCAAAATCCGATCGCGTGCGACTCCATGTTTTGGCGCCCTCTGACAGATGAGTTGGGGCATACAAAAACGGTCAATTATCAAAATTATTTAAAGAAATTAAAAGAAACAAAGAAATGGAAAAAACAGAAAAATTAAGAAAATTTTAATCATTAGGGAATTTTTGTTAAACATTTTCCTTCATTTTCCAAACATTTTGCTTCATTTTTTTAAACATTTTCCTTCGCTTCTTTCAAGTTCCTAACTGCTGCGAGCACTCAAAAACGAAACGTTTTCTTCTCATCTGACTAAGGAGGCCTCTGTTTAGACCCCTCCAGAATGCAAGTAGGTGAAGCCCGCTTGTTAATAATATTAGAAAAAGAGAAACAAAATCACAAAAGCAAAATGAACTTAAATTTTTAAAAACTTAAAAAAAGTAAAATGTAATTTGTTTTTTTTTTTAACCAAATCGTAACAGCTCATATAATTTTTTTTTTTTTACTAAGTACATTAAACTTTTTATGAAAAACTTTTTCTACTTTTCCTTGCTGCATTTAACTGTTCTATTTTAGTCGACGTTTCGCCGTGAGGTGACGGCTTCATCAAAACAGTTCAGACTTGTGGATAGTTTTTTCGAATAATTTTTACCAGATAGTTTTTTTTGCGAAAAGAATGACAAAACCTGTCTAGTGACCAATAGGCTAATTGCCGCCCCTTGAAGATGGCGCCCGCGTGCACTGCACGCTTTGCACACATGATTACGGGGGCCCTGAAGCCACTAGAGGTTCTTTTCGGCAGAGGAGTAGCTCGTAAGCTCCAGTGGCGGCTCGTGATGATTTATTGCGGGTAGACAATAACTGCAAAAACGAAAGATGGGAGCATTTTCTAAATACATTTGCTTTGCGGGGCTGTCCCGACATGAAGATTTAAATATCGCCACAGAGATCAACTGCAATTTCAGTAGAACAGGGTGGACACTGGCCACCTTACACACCTCGACGAGCCGCCACTGGTAAGATGACTAATCACACAAGCTACACTTTCACTGAGATTTCACTGTAAATTATTTTATTCTTTAGACGCTTTCTAATTTATTTTTGAATTCTTGGGTGGGCCTTTTTGTTCCTTGCTTAAAATTTGCATTAACACTTAAATTATTCTGAAGCAGTTTGAGGGGGCCAAACGTTCCGTGCAAGAGTGTAGAAAGCTGCTTCTGTATTTCGCTATTTTATCAATTGAAATTTAATTAAATTATTTTATTCTTTAGTCGTTTTCTAATTTATTTTTGAATTCTCTTCGCTTAAAATTTGCATTAACACTGGAATTATTTTGAAGCAACGGATACCAGTTTAAAAATTTGGGGAAATGAAATGTTAACTCAGGTCCTAGAGTCCAAGACAATTTGGAATTAGTTACGAAAGTTCTTAAGCATCATGCTTCTACTTTCCTCCTCTAATCTGTGACCATATGGAAGGAAGACTTAACTTAGTCTTATTTGTACTAGTCTAGATTAATTATAATCGGCGATTATTTCTCATGGAATCAATTATTCTAATAATCGTTTCTATGGAGTTGACTTAAATTAACATTACAAAATAATTGTCTAACGATAATCTGCACAAAATGTATTATATTTGGTGTCATTTTGAAGCATTTTTATGTCTTATGTAAATGTAGACAACCGGGCAATGCACCGGGTGCAGAGTTTAAATTTTAAATGAAAGTGGTACAAATGACCTTTAGGTCTAGTTTTACAAATGGGGCTCAACTTTGAGCTGAGGCTTAAACACTTAGGCCCAGTTTTACAATGACGGTTTAACTTTGAGCCGAAGCTTAAATCCTTCACAACAATTGTTAAAATAATCGTTGCTAAGGGTTTAAGCCTCAGCTCAAAGTTTAATCGCATTTGTAAAAATGGACCTTAACAAGGTATCCAAATACCAAACGAATTTGTCAGTGTCATTTAAATTTTTAACAAAACTCAAAAATACAAATTGGGGCTATCGAAACATGGGATAAATTAAAAATATAAATAGGACTACACATTTCTTTCATCAAAAATAAGTTTAAATCCCGAAATTACACTGTAAAACACTAGTTTCATTTGACTTTTGCTATTGTATTGCCGTATCTTAATTAGCGCTGCTAACGTGATTTATTAGCGACCTTATTAGCTTGAAAACTTCACCGCCATCTTACCGAATGTAAATTGGCAAAAAAGTTTTAATTTTATTTTTAATTAATTACAAATTATATCGTTATTTTTCATATTTGAAAGATAGGAGATACAAGACGTATCCGCTTAAAGTAGCGCACCCTGTACATCCAAAAATTAGAACAAATAGTATCAAACTCAGCGAAAAGCTTCAAATTTAAACACAATTTTTTCAGCTTGTTATTTCTAGCCTGTGTTTAATACTAAAATTAATTTAAAAAATTTAATTTTTTTAGCACTTTTCGTAATGCATTGAGCAACATCTATCGCCTCTAATTAATTAATTAATTATTTTGATTCAGTTCAATCTCTCGTTAGGCAAATACGCTTAAGCAACACGCAATAGTTGAATAAACGTATAAATTTTGTCCACATCAGTAGTAGTATAAAAAAGATAAAATATCCGCCAGATATACCATAATTAAACTCATTTAATGTAATGAAGGCCAGTTGGTAACGTTTTGTGTCTGACTGATCTAATACAGTGCAAATAAATATTGATCTGGTATAAGTACATGAAAAATAATAAAATTTGCATTCAGTTTGTAAACCACATAAAACCAAAAAATTACCAAAATGTGGTTGAACACAATTATATCAAACAAAACTGCATTTTGGCATGTTGCTTGGGCGGTAGCATAAAAGAAAAGTGAATTTGAATCACTCTATCTTATAATCCCCAATATTATTTTTATTTCAAATATTATACAGGTGTCCACCGAGTGCCGAAGTCTTCTCTACCGTCTAAAGTATACAAGATAGAAAAGAAATTCAAACGAGCTGAGGTGCAACTCAGTCAGCTCTATTTTCTAAAATTATTTTTGGCTATACAGGATGTTCAGTAACTGAGAGCCATACCAAAGTTATATTTCTTTTTTTAATGGAAGACCCAGTATATTTTTACATATTTCGAAAGTACGCATTACGAGTAAGTAATAACCAAAAATTTCGGAAGTTTTATTTAAGAGTTTTTAAGATATAAATGATAGTGTATAAAAAATTGCTCTACTTTGAGCTCTTATAGCTTGATTATTTATTTACATTTCATCGTGAATTCTTGTAAGTAGTCAAAACAATATCTCATCTATAGAAATTTCACAACAGATGCAATCTATTAGTTATTATGTGTAAAGGGTGTTGAGTTTTGAGAAAGTTAATTTTTCTCAAAATTTTCAAAAGAAACACCCTGTGCGTCTAAACTCTTGTGAAACGCTGCCTTAATGAGCTTTCATAAAACGCCAAATTTTTTTGTCCAAACTGAACAAATCACGAAACAGCAATTACTCATTTTTTTTAATTACAATATTGACGTTATTTAGCCTTTTCGAGCGGTTCTTCTGTTTTATTTTGTTGATAAATTAACAAATATTAGTTAATTTAATTAATATATTAGAAAATAACAAAATAATGTACAAATTAAGAATAATAAGTATTAAATTAGAAAATGACAGAAAACAATGAACAAATTAAGAATGACAAGGAACCATTGGATCTAGAAAATTTATATTGAATATTCAAATTGTTTTTCAGCTTCTTGTAAATACTTCTTACTTCGTGTAATCTTGACGCCAAAAGACAAGTTTTGGTTGCTTTCTCCTATTAGGTGTGTCACGTCACATAAATTTTCATTATTAAAATCCATTTTCTTAACACAAAAAGAAGTACAAATTTGTAAAAGTAGTGTGTCATTAATCTAAACAATTGTTCTGTCAATTAAAAATTCATGGCAACTGTTTTCCTATTTTTTAGCAAACAGCAACGTAATTAAAATTTTTTTTTTAATTATTTTAATAAAGTTATTTAAATATTTTCAAAGTAAAGGAAAATAGGAATTAGTTTAATAGGAACATATTCCATTACTTTGAACACAAAATAAAACATATTCATTGATTTATCATCTAACTGTAACAGAAAAACCAGACGGAAAGGCTAAATAACGTTAATATTGAAAGAAAAAAAAATATTTTTTTGCTGTCTCGCGATTTCTTCAGTTTAGACAAAAACTCATGGCATTTTATGAAAGATCATTAAGGCAGTGTTTCACAAGAGTTTAGGCATATAGGCTGTTCCATTTGAAAATTTTGAGAAAAATTAACTTTCTCAAAACTCAACACCCTGTACACATAATGACTAATAGATTGAATCTGTTGTGAAATTTCTGTAGATGAGATATTGTATTGACTACCTACAAAAATTCGCGATGACATGTAAATAAATAATCAAACTATAAGAGCTCAAAGTAGAGAATTTTTTATACATTATCATTAATATCTTAAAAACTCTTAAATAAAACTTCAGAAATTTTTGGTTATTAGTTACCTACTCGTTATGCATACTTTCGAAATATGTAAACATATACTGGCTCTCATTTACTGTACACCCTATATAACCAAAAATAATTTTAGAAAATAGAGCTGACTGAGTTACACCTCAGCTCGTTTGAATTTCTTTTCAATCCTGTATACTTTAGACGGTAGAGACGACCGCGGCACTCGGTGGACACCCTGTATAATGCCTGCTTTAGACGATGATAATTTTTGTGTAAATTTTGGACAAAGTGACAGAGACAGGTTACCATAGTGAATGTTTATTGGTTAATTCGACACTTCATTGTCTCACAAATTTTGTACAAGAAATATCATCGTGTAATGCGGACCTAATTAGAAATTAAAAAAAACTCTTTGATTTTCCCAAGGTAACAATTTCAGAAAACGTTTGTGTGGGTACTTTTTTTTTAAATAAATAATTCCTGACGTATCTCTGCTTTCCCCAATCATAAATATTTCCCAAGGACGCGCATTTATTAACATTTTTAGATGATTTCTCATATTCGGAGAGTATTATTACGTGTTATGCCGTAACACAAAATTTGGCAATAAACCGCAGAATTGTGAAACGAGGTAAAATTCGCATGTTCATTCAAGAGCCGGTTCTGTTTCAGAAGAAAAAAGAAGAAAATTCCGAACAATTTGTGCACGCACGTGATTAACTACGTCGTCGCTTGAACAATTACATAAACAATGTTTTTTTTACTTCCGCTTGTCTAACAAGATCAAGTTCTTTTTCTTTGGTATTTACGATGCAAAATCGTGGGAGGCTCGCATATGAGATAAAATTTTTTAATTCTGGTAACATAACACGATACATAATCCGAGGAAGACGTTTTCATTTTAGCTTTGTCACTTTCACATTTGTATAATTCGTTTAGACTATCATCAAAGCTAGTGACATTCCAGACGGCCAGGGGAGTCTTTCTACAATACATGAATAATTGACAAATATTCCTACATTGTAAAATCTGTAGTGCTAAATTCTAATGGTATATTCCTATTTATTTTTTAACTTAACTGTACAAATATTTGTATTTGTTTTTTTAATTTTTTTTTATTAGTAGATATATGTGTAATTAAAATTGATTAAATGTATGAACATTTTCCTGTATCTGTACAATTCTCATCAAGCCTGTTTTGTAAAAAGACGTTCACTCGGCAATAAATCTCATAAATTTCCTTTGATTAGAGCACGCAGTGTCACTGTTTTTTTTTTTTTTTTTTGTATGAAGGCCGTAATAGTATGTATTCATACACGTATAAGTCGGCAAACCTTCGACCGGGGATGTGTATTTTATTCGATTTAAAACATGTGCTGCACCTTTGCAAAAATCGTGTATTTTCTAAAAATGTCCGGAATTTCCCGGGCTGTGATCATTCTTAAACAGTTTACAAACAGCAGCTGAAACCAAATGAAATTAATCATAAAAAAACCGTCGCGGCGTTTTAATTAAATTTAATATTTTATATACAGGGTGTTCCAGAGCTCCGAAAAAGTTACATAACGTTCTTGCTATTCCAGGTATCGACTAATTTTTTTTTTGTATAATAGAAGCGCTTCCGTTGCACATTCTAAAATTATCTTCGTTTATATACAGGCCGTCCAAGTATTATAAAAATATTAAAGTTACGTTTTCTTTAAATTGAAACACCCCATTTTGATTCTACACTAAATTCTGCGTTAAATTTATTTGAGTCATTTTTACGTATCAATCATACTTTTTGATGTGAGTCAATTTTTTCTTTAAAATTCCCGGATGCAAGGTTTCATTCAAAAATTCGTAACTTCTAAACCACTAAAGAGAACGCAACCAATTTTTTTTCAGTTAATGCCAACACTGTAGTCAATCATTCGAGATCAAGCCAAGTCGTGAAGGGATGTTCCATTGCTTGCTACGATTTCTTGAATATGAATAATTATAAATGATAAAAACTCCGTTTTTTCAAATAGAACACCCTGTATATTTTCACACCATTCCATAGCGTTTTTGACAAGCTTTTCAATGATACACAGTTTGTTGTAGGGTCCTGTTCTAATATTCGACAAGTTATTGAGAAAATAGTAATTTTTAGAAGTTACGAATTTTTGAATGGAACCTTGCATCCGGGAATTTTCAAGAAAAAATTTACTTACATCAAAAAGTATGATTGATACGTAAAAATGACTCAAATAAATTTAACGCAGAATTTAGTGTAGAATCCAAAAATGAAGTCAAAATGGGGTGTTTCAGTTTAAAAAAAAACGTAACTTTAATATTTTTATATTACTTGGACACCCTGTATATAAATGAAAATAATTTTAAAATGTGCATTGGAAGCGCTTCTATTATACAAAAAAAAAAAAAAAAAAATTGAATCGATACCTGGAATAGCAAGAAAGTTATGGAACTTTTACGGAGCTCTGGGACAGCCTGTATGTAGGTATGAGTTTTTTTTTTATATTTTGCACCCTACTTAGAAACTTTATTTTAGGAACTAGAAAATTATAAAAATTGAAGGGCTTTAAGCCTATTATCTTTTACTACAAGTTCAAGTTTACGAAAATCTAATAACAAAAAAAAACTGAAAAGAAATTACTTTAAATGTCCATTATTTTAGGTTCATTTTTACTGAAAACGGTTCGCATATTCGAACCTTTAATTCTAAAGTATGTCTTAAATACAAGAATACAAAAAATAATAAAGCAATAGGTATGATTTAAAGATTATTTAATGGACTACTCGTAAATGGAATAATTTTTGTTTGTTATACATATTGTTAGAATTAGTTTGAAACAAAAACATAATTCTTCCTTTGGATTTTTTTTTAAGAACATGGAAAATTTTAATAATAATTTGACACAAGGACCTTACCCGTTCCTTCTCCGTTTCCTGCGTTTCAAGCAGTTCCTCTGCAAACTCTGTAATGACCTCCCAGGCATGATCTAGAACAGAAATCTCAAAACTAAAAGAAAAGGATACCCACCAATAGATTTATTGTAATTTGCTATCGAATAAAATTATTTTCGGAACTGTTATTAGAAACAAAAAGAAAGCAGTATTAGCGAACCTTAACGCAATATAAAAATATTGTTTATTTATAAACAAAAATGTTGACATAGTGAAAGAGATTTTAGAGATTATAGATTTTATAAATCATTGTTTTTTTTTAAACGGTGGGCAATTTGATTTCGTTAAAAAATTTGAAATTTTATTGTTTGCTTTTTACTCTATAATAATTTTATTCTGACTGCGACAGTTGAAATTCTTAACTCAATTTATATTATTTCGGGAATCGCCAACTACGATAGTTGAAGTTTTTAACTCAATTTATATTACTTCGGGAATCCCCAACCTGTCCCCAACTCTGTCTACATGCATAAACCAGTATATTAGGCAACAAACTTACATTTATCGTAATAAATACTTAAAATAAAATACCCCCAGCTGCAATCATGAACGATACAACTTTGGTGTAGCACGATTAATTTTGTCAGAAAAATTAAAAGAAAGCAATAAACATAACCTTAAAGGAAGATCATATTTTACAGTGTCGCCAATCTGCGATTTTCCTGGAATGGTATCCAATGTGATCGTGTAAGACTTAAAACAGTTTTGAAAACCCTGTAAGGTTACAGTTTTAAAAGGTCTTGATAATCTACCACGGACATACAGGGTGTTTCATAACAGGTGAAAAAAAAAGAAAATGAAATCTCGTGTACATAATCTCATTTTAAGTTAAAATAAAAGAATAAAAAATAAAAAAAATTTCGCTTAGTTTCGGAGTTATCTGAACTTAAAGGTAGATAACCAGAAAAAGTATTTAATAGGCCCTTGAATGAAAACATTAAACAAAAACATAAGAAACACAAATTAAATGAAATTGTGAAAATTATTGTGAAGTGTCCGCCTTGTTGATTTATACAGCTTTCACAACGGATTATTAAAGAGTTGTAGACTTGCTAGAAAATCTTTCTGTTCTTGATATGTTGAACACCATTAAAAATTAAAAAATAATACATTACTTTGATTTGTGGGTAATTTTTTTCCATGGCTGACCTTATTAGAACTAAATAAATTATTTCAGTTTCTATTTTTAAACTCAAATAACTTTTAAATTTTTTTTATTCTTTCATTTTAACTTAAAATAAGATTCTGTACATGGGAATTTATTTTTTCTTCTTTCTTTCTGTTATGAAACACCCGGTATATATTTTTTAAATTGCTGCGAATAGAATTTTCTTTTTATTCAAAACTTAAACTGATTTATTTTTGAAAAAAAAATGGAAATTCGTTACATTTTTTAGTTTCAAATTTAGATATTTCTGATGTTGTTGCCACAACTTTGTTCCAGATGATCGTATTTTGTTTTTGTTTCTTTTATTTAATTTACTTGTTTTCTCGGTGATTTTATTTCTATGTTGTTTTTGTAGTAAGCAGAACGGATTTTTTTCTTCTTTTATTGTTTAATGTCTTAACGGCTTGATTTCAGTCTTTTCTTTTGTTTGCTAGTTCTTTTTAAATGTTTTTCGGGATATTTTTGTTGGATTCGGCATTTGTTTTAATATCACTTTTGTTTTGTTTTTTTTTTCCGACCCTTGCTAATAACTCTGTTTCAGGCCAACGTTTTTTCTTTCTTTATCAGCATTAGTGCTAACAGTTTTATTTCATTTGGTGATCAGTTGTTTTCTTTTTCGGCTGTCGCTGACAACTCTGTTTCTTCGATCGTCATTTGTTTTCTTTTTCAAGCGACGCTAACAACTTCACTTCGATCATCATCTTTCGTCTGCTGCTTTTTTTAAGTTTATCTTTTTTGTTTTCTTTTCCTACATCAATGATATCCAAATTTATTTCAATCGATCACTTGTTTTCTTTTTCAACAGTCGCTAACATTATGCTTCTCTCGACAGTCTTTTGTTATCTTTTCTTTTCTGTTTTGTAACGAACGGAATAAAATTTTTCTTTATTTAAATCCTTTGGCGCGAAAGAATTTTTTTTTTGGGTTAAGTTTCCCTCATTTCACAATTTTCTTGCATTTTCAACCACACTATTAACAAGTCTATTTCAGGCCAACGACGTCTTGCCGACAATGCCGACAATTTTATTTCAGTTGATCATCATTTGTTTTCTTTTTCGGCTGTCGCTGACAACTCTGTTTCTTCGATCCTTTTCAAGTAATGCTAATAATTTCTTTTCAATCGATCGTCATTTCTTTTGTTTGTTTGTTTTGTTTGTTTTTGTTTTTTTTTTGTTTTCTTTTTCAACGACAACGGTATCAACTTTTCTTTTTCAACTGTTGCTAACACTCCATAATTTTTTTTGTTCTTTTATCTTCTCTCTCATTTTTTTTGTAACGAACGGATTCAAATTTTTCTTTATTTAAACCGTTTGTTCCGAAACAGTTTTTTTCTTGGTTACGTTTCCCTGATTTCACATTTTTCGTCTAGTTTTAATCACATTATTAACAACTCTGTTTTAGGCCAACAACGTTTTTCGTTTTCTCTTTCAACACTAACGCTAACTATTTTGTTTTAATCTATGGTCACTAGTTTTTTCTTTAGTAGTCGTTGATAACTCTGTTTCTTCGATCGTTTTCTGTTTTCTTTTTAAAATGATGCTAACAATTTCATTTCAATCGACCGTCATATCTTTTGTTTGTTTTTCTTAAGGTTTTTGTTTTTTGTTTTTATTGCCAACGACAACGGTATTAACTTTTCTTTTTCAACTGTTTCAGTCGAGAGTTTTCGTTACCTTTTCTTCTTTCTCGTTTTTTTTTCTTTAAACACCATTAACAACTTTGTTCTAGTCGATCGTCTTTTGTTTTTTTTTTCTTACTGTTTAGTAGCATTTTCTTTCTTTTGTTATCTTTTTTACTTTCTATTTTTATTTTGCAACGAACGGAATATATGTTTTTTTATTTAAATCCTTCTTTTTTGTTGGTTAAGTTTCTCTAATTTCACAATTTTATTTAACCACACGATTAACAACTTCAGTCTACTCGTTTTTTATTTTTTTGTTTATTTTTCTTCTTATTTTTTAGTAGTAGGTATTTCCTTTTACTTTATTTTGGAATGCTGGTCCAGAAATATTTAAATTTTGAAACAATTTTTTTCGTTAGGCTCCTTTCGTGTTATGTGTTGATGCTGCTGCATTAACACTAATTGCTGTTGCTATTTCTGTCGACCACCTTTTGTTCCATTTCATGTTTTCGTGTAAAATAGATTCTTTTATTTTCCTTTCCTACTTTAGATTCTCAGTTCCGCTGGATATGCTTGTATTTGCGGTAGTTTTTTTGTTGTGTTTGAAGTTTTGACATTTCTGCAACTATTGACAATTTCAGTCTAGTCTCCATTATCGTCTTCTTCTTACTGATAATAATATTTTGTTTTTGTTTAACATGGTAAGCAACTTGTTTACAGTAACTAATTTAAATTTGAATTTATTTATTCATTTTCAGCATTTTCTTTTGTTAGTAAGAAAATCAACCTCTTTTATTCGGGAGAGATTGCTCGTTTCTCCAAAGTTAACAACTTTATAATCTAGCCAATTATCACATGTTCGCACTTAAAACCTAACCTGCAATTTTCAAACTTTATTTTTTGATATTCGACATTTCTTTGTTTATTTTACTTTCTGTTTTATTTTTGTTGTTTATAATAATTAGTCACTGCTCTTTCTTAATGTGTTTGTTAATGTTTTGTTCTCTCTTTTCGTAAAGTTCTTCGTCGTTGATAATTAAAAACGAATAGGGAATTGAAACATACATTTTCTCCATTTTAATAATAATAAATTATTGTTGAAAATTATGTTGATAATTGCAGAATTGATTTGAAAAAAGAAAAGACTTTAGAACAAGCTGCAAATGTAATCTTTATTTACCTTTGTCTTGACGTTTCGCAAACCGGATTGTTTGTTTTATCAAAAGTTCTTTAATTACTAAGCTTTATTTACGCACTCATATTGCAATGCATCCTTTTCTGATTTTTCTACTGATTTTACATCACTCTTTTGCATACGATTCATTTTAGTTTGATTTTTTCTCGAGATTCGATCTTTGTTTTTTCTTTCTTTTGGTTTTTGTCGTACCCTTGAGTTTGATGCTTTTCGTTCTTGCTTTTGTTTTTATTTTATTTTTTTTAATTTTACTTTTTGACATTTTAATGATTATTATTATTAACGAAACTACTCCAATATTTTCTAAAATATGAAAATCAAGGAGCAGAAGCAAACAAATAAGGTTTATAGATTGGTGCCTTGCACTTTTTGCGTCACATATCATTTACACCCTGTATAATATGATTTTCGACTTAAAGAATTTCTAAATGAAAGTGCTATATCTTGCATAAATAGTTTTATTATTACTGAATAAATTAAAAATTACGTTTTGAATATCTGTTTTACGTGGGAGATTCTTTTTTGAACAGCCCCCGTAGATGCTGCGTTTATTTATTTTTGCTTTCAATTTTTCTGCAGATGCTAAATTTTAGTAAATCATGTTTCTTCTTATGCATAATTTTCAGTAATATTTCATTTAAACTCATTAATAAGCGCCCAAAGATTTTTTTCTTGTAACAAAAAATATTTCTTTCGCTCATTCTAAGAAGTTATTATGAAATTTCTCACCAATATCGGCCTCAGTCGCATTTTGAGCCACCACGCAAAAACGTATGACGTACTTGTCGTTGACATTGGCCGGAACCATGTGCAGTTTGCCAGAAGCGTTGATATTACTCAGCAGTTTCTCGTTTATTTTATCCGTGCCCTTCAATCGAAAGCAGACCAGCCCCAACTTGAATCAAAAAAATCTCTCAAGTCTGCTCTTGATCTTTCTCATCTCCTTACCTTCACTTCGTTGCAAACCTCGAACCTCCTGTCGCGTAAGACGTGCGCCTCGAACTTCTTCGCCAGCCGGATGTGATGGCGGATGTAGCTTTGCAAGCCCGAAATTCCGTAGCTCCTCATGACGAACCAGATCTTTAAGGACCGGAAGCGTCTGCTGAGGGGTACCCCCCAATGGCGGTAGTCGATGGAAGCGTCGGAGTAACCGTGCTGGAGGTATAAGGGGTCGACGACCAGGGCTGAGGTGAGCCTCAAACGATCCCTCACCCACATCGTGGAACAATCGAAGTTCACCAGCAGCCACTTGTTGGGGTTCGTGTTGAAAGAATCAGCGTATTCGATTCCGGCGAGGAGATACTTCAATTCCGGGCAGATGAAGGCGTTTCCGGCGTAGGCCCCATCCACATGGAGCCAAACGCAAGGGAATTTTTTGCAGACAGGACCAATTTCCAACAGGTTGTCGAAGGAGCAGCAGGATGTTGTGCCGAGCGTGGTTGAGACGAAGAAAGGGATTAAACCCATGGTTTCATCTTCTTCCATAGCCTAATCAAATGGGTGAATAATTGGGTAATAATTAATTGGATAATTAATTCGCCCCCCCCCCTCAGGAATTAAAGCCTACCATCATTAAGGTTTGGCCTCTTAAAGACGACCTCTCATCCGGTTCTAAAATCCTCAACTTGACGAAGCAAATCATGGCGGCCTTCTCCACACACGAGTGCGCCTCTCTAGAGCAGTATGCCATCAATTTCGAAAGCAGAACGCCCTCTTCAACAAAAGGATGTTGCTGCTTCAATCTTTTGAGGGCTTGCGCCCTCGCCGCGAGCATGGTGACCAAAACACATTCACTGGCCGAGGTCTAAAAGAAAATTTGTTTTCCGTTCACCTGGTTGCACTTATGATGTATTAAGACGAGATGAAGATACCTCGAGTGCAAGTGAATTGAAGACATACCTGGATTACACCACCTCCTCGACTTCCTTTCTTGAAGGCCAAAAATTCGTCGGGTAAACCAATCGCTTTCCCTAAAAAATATTTTGGTGAAGGCCAAGTTTTCATTCATGTAGTTGCAAAACTCACCCAACCAATCCAAAACGATGGTTTCTAACTCAGTGCAAACAGGACTGGCTGCCTAAAGAGAGAAAAAAACTCTTGTTGTAGGTGATTCAATGGAATTCGGTTGAATTTACCCATGAGAATCCTATGCAACCAATTCCATCGGAAAGCATGTCACCTAGGATGGATGGGAACGAGTTGCCCGAAGGGAAATAGGCGTGGAATCGGGGGTGCTGCCAATGGGTGACTCCGGGCATGATCTTCGAGTCGACGTCGGCCATGATGTTGTCCCAGTCCTCGGGTTCTTCGGGGGCTTCTTCGGGCAGTTGATTGCGGAGGTAGCCCGGTTCGACGTTGGGGGTTACCCTTCTGGTCTCTATGTTTTCGACGTACTTGCAGATGTACTCGATCATTTCCTTGCCTCTGCTTCTAAACTCGTCGCAGTCCATGGTGCTTCGGAAGAAGAAAATGTGTTTCTTTTGATTGGCCAAGAAAATGGTTCTTTTATTTTTAGGAACTGTTGCGAATACCCTGTCGGCCATCATGGGATAAATTGGGAATATAAAAAAAGATCTTTATGGTGAAATTTCGGGTTGCATCATACTGGTCCAGGGTGCTTTGGAAGATAAAAATCTGTTTGTATCGATTGGTCGAGTAAATGGTTCTTTTATTTTTAGGAATTGCTACGAATACGAACCATCATGGGATAGTTTGAAAATATCAAAAAAATCTTTATGATGAAATTTCGGGTTGCATTATGCTGTCTACGAACTACGAACTGTTGCTTATTTTTGCGAAAAGTTACTATCAGTGACAATTATATGACCAGAAGAATAATCAATAATCAAATGTGACTGTAAAATCTAAATTTACGTACGAGTTCGAGTATTGTTTAGTTTCTGTTAATTACCTATTAATTCATTAAAGAAAACTTTAGGTTTTATTTTTGAACGAAGGTGCCATATGTTTTTGCTTTTTTTCTTTACATCGACCGACATACACAACTAGAGTTATGTTCAGGAAGAAAAGAAATACCTTTTTTCTTAACATCCTAGATACTAGATCAGGGGTTCCCAAGAGTTTTCTAAGCGTCAACCCCTTACAAGAAAATAAAAATTTCAATCGACACCCTTTCAAATTTAATTAATATTTCTAAAACAGTTCAATTAAAATTTTGTTAAATTGCAATCAGTGATACTGTTTGATTTCACTACATTTTCTTTAAATTATAAACCGATGATCTTTTGACTTTTCTTGATTAGCAGATAAAACAGCGACATTCTGCGATCGCTTTTTGAACTGACATTGCGGTAGGATAGACAAATTGAAGCGGATTTGCTCCTAATAAGTCCACCATGCAAGGCGGCCATGCTTGCTATCAAAGCATAATGAAAGTTTTAAAAAAACTATGTTGCAAATCGTTTTTGCTTGCAGTGAAAACCTCGAGCAGCCTCTGTACAGCTGTTTCAGCCTTGTTTGGGGCTTCATCAGCAGAGACATAGCTGTACAGAGGCTGCTCGAAGTTTTCACTCAAATCAAAAACGATGTGCAACAAAATATTTTAAAACCCTCTTGATTAGATTTAATTTTATTGCATATTTGAATAATCAATTTGATTCTGTCTTGTTTTTTCTTTTGTACAAACTATCGTAATCACCAAACGTATTTTGTTTCCTTATTTCACTTATTTTATTCAATTTTTTAATATACAAGTTTTGTTTTTTCTTTTATTCGATTTCATTTGATTTATTTTTATTTCTTAACTATCTATTTATCAACTTCAGTTTTGTTTTCTTTAGAAGATGTGGCTTTTTTAATAAGTATTGCTTGGATAATGAATTTCGGAGGATGAAATTATCTTTATTTTTTGGATTTTTGGATTCCGTTTTGTTTGATTTTACTACTTACATGATTTTATTTTTTAATTGTCAGCTGATCGTTTTTTGTGTGTGTGTTTTTTTTTAAATTCTTTTGCTCGATTTGAGTTTTATTTATTTTACGTTTTAATCCCGTTAATTGTTCACCACATTAGTTTTACCTTTTATTGAATTTGACTCTATTTTTTTTTATATATATTAACTGATCTTTTTGATTAAATTTGTGTTTTCTGATTAAATTTGCGTCTTTTGTTTTCGTTTTCTATAAAAAGAGCAAATAAGTTCACTGGCACCGATTGATACTTCGTGAAAATTAACTACCTATAAATAATTATAAAAAAAAACAATGTTATTAACAAAACTTTATAGGTATAGTGCGTTCCAATATAATTGAAAGTCATATGCAATTTATAGTTATGTTGTTAGGTATTTATCTGGTTATAAACAGATTGTGATTTAAAACTCGTAAAAAATCTGACAACTTTACAATGGGTATCTCGTATTTTAAAAGTATAACGATAAATAATTAACTAAAAGGCATTTCGTCCGCACACTTTAAATATTCTGTTTACGAATGTAAATAAAACCTACGATATTAACCTTTGTACCTTTGAGTTAACATGTATTTAATTTGGCGTCCCGAATGCTGCGAACACTTTCGTTTGTATGCATTTTAAATGAACTAATCACAGTTCACCGGAAGCCATATTAAAAAAAAAAACAAAACTCGTTATAATTTCCTAAAGTCTTTAAAATACGACAATTCATATTGTAGGGTAATTAAGATTATTGCGGGCGAACGCATTCTGTTTTATGACTAAACAGTATGTCGATAAATTTACAACTTTCAATTATATTGAAACAGGCTATACCAAAATATTGTAAAAACTGAAATATTTTAAAACACTTCGATACCAAAATACGATTTCGGGATGATTGTCGATGCTTTATAAAGTCATGCGTACAATTACCAATTTTTCCTACAAAAAAAAATATATCTGATGATTAGTAACGAGTGTTCAATTAAAAAGACGGTCTTGATAGCTATGAATTTATTCTGAACGTTTAGCGTAGGGTTCTTCATACGACGAGCGTGAAGCGTCACATTTTTGCATTTTTGCATTTCTAACCTCACTTTAACTCAAAGAAGACATTTCAACTAAACGTTTATTACCGAATATTTATATTAAGTATAAATATTAGAAAGACAAAATGCAGGAGCAGCTTTCAACTTTTATTAGTTAGGATAACCGTCAACTTGTCAAAGTTGTCAAATTCAAATGATGTTAATCACGACATGCGTTACCGACAACAAAAGTCTGCTACAGCCTACTTGACCGTTTTTTTTATTGAATTCTGTTTAACAGACTCGATTTTATCTTTATTAATTTCTTTATTGTTAGGCATCCTGTGTAATGAAATATTAAAAGTGCGCGTATTCAGATTCGATTTTAACTTCGTTAATTTCTTCACTGTGAAGCACCCTGTATAAGGAAATTTTTAAAAGTGCTTGTATTCTTTTCATTCACCTTATGTCGTCACGGTATGCCGTCAGAATCCAACGAGAAATTGGTATTGATGCATACAATGCAATTTTGAAAATGAGAGTCATGTCAATTTAGATTTTAAGGTCATATCAAATTAGGCAACGTTGCAATATGTTTTCTTTAGATAAAAATGGAAATACGTTTAAAATTAAGTTCTTACACTTAGTAACTTTAACCGTTGAAACCCGACTTTTTTTTAAGTTAGTTGCCACCTTGGAACTTTTCGTTTTAGGTTATACTGGTTTCACTTTTATTCTGCCTTTTCCAAAATTCTATTCTATGTTCTGTTATTATGTATTACGTAAGTGATTTGTGTTTAGTGTTATTAAGAGTTTAAAATTGTGAAAATTTATTAATACGTACATACTGGGTGCTGCGTTTTGAAACGCAACACAGGAAATCCCATCTTAATAAAAAAGTGCTCGAATATTGGCTTCCCTAATTATTTTACAGCAAAACCCCTTGTAGATTTTTTTAAGTACTCTTCAAGGTGAATTCGTCTGTGAAGTTTCAGAATTTTTCATACGCTCAGTTTTAAGATATTAAAAAAAAAAGATTTTGTAACTAAATTCAATTTATATCAAACTCTCGTCACATTCTTGATGAATGATGGTGAAAATTGGACAGGTAATTAATAAATCTGCTCATTTTAGTTAAAGATTGATACAAAAATCTTTTCCAGTAATTTATTTTAACATTCGATGACCAAGGCCATGTCGATAGAATTTCGTTACTGATCTTTTTAAATATCTTGAAACTGAGCGAATAAATAAAACTCAAACTTCACAAACAGATTCACCTTGAAGAGTACTTTAAAAAACCTACACGGAATTTTGCTGTAAAGTAATTAGTAAGAGACGGGTATTCCTAGGGTATCTGGTAAAAACCAGTATAAAGATAAACAAAGCAGCGGCGTAGATTTCAACGTCGCCGCTGAACGGCTTTTATGCCCGAAGCACTCTCACCCTCGCCCTCATTGCATCAGAAGCAACCGTTTCGTGTAAATTACGTGTGTAACATAATTGCCTTTATAGTTTCTTTCAAATTAATAATTATGAAAACATTATAATTCTTTAATGTAGCTTTTAGAAAGACTGGCATAATACATTAAATTTAATATCAATTATAGCGCCGTCACTGCAAAAGGAATGCGAGATCATTTCGGAATGAATCGCTTATGTAAACAAGTTTTTATATCTAGTCGACCAGAACTGTAATGGTTATTGCGTGTCGCATAGATTTCTCGGGCTTCGACTGGTTTATTGTTTTGTTTTTACAGGGCAGACGCGTTAAAGATTAGAACTTTTTCCGACTATGATCGCTTCAGCATATTAATAGTTCCTCGGATATTTAACGAAACCTTCCGCCTAAAATGCGCCTAGGCCTGATAATTAGGGAAGCCAATATTCGAGCGCCTTAAAATTAACATGGGATTTCCTGTGTTGCATTTCAAAATGCAGCACCCTGTATATTAAAGGTAATTATTTGATTTCATTCTTTAAGGCAACCTCTTTTTCTGTCACTTTTTCTTCCTGAAGCAAAGGTTCTTTGAATTACGTAAATTGAATGGAATTATCTTTCTGAATTAAAGCTTATAACGCCTTTCTGAATTCTTCATCTGTTCATCTGCTTTTTCTAGGACAACTTTTTTGTTAACTTTTCTTTGACGTTCTTGAGACACTTGAGGTATACCAATTATTTCGATTGCGGCCTTCTTCTGAACTGCAAAGTCGACTCTGGTAGTTCCAGTAGCAGTAAGTTCTTTTGGTTGTAAGATAGTTTCAGGTTCTTTTTCTGAGGGAACAAGTTCTTCGTCTTCGGTTTTCTGTTGCCCTTCAAGTTCCTTTTCTGAAGGAATGAGTTCTTCTTCTTTTGTAAAGGGCTTCATATCGAAATGAAAATAATTTCATCGCAATTGTCTGTCGTGTTTTCGTTTTTCGATCATTGGAATTATTTGCTTTTGAAAAGCGCATTAGGAAAAAAAATGTTAATAAGATTTAAATTAAAATGATGCAAAATTTTTGAGAGAAATGAGGACAACGAACTCTGGTTGAAACTTCGAGATTTCAAGTTTTTTTTTTACTTTAATATTATATTATACCGGGTGGAAAGTTTCAAACCCGAACATAGCAAACTTGTATTGAAAACTATGTTTCTGTGAATTGCTGCTCGCCATTTGAAGATACAAAAATGGCAATGGTATTAAAGAAAAGAGAAAATTATGGACAACATGTAATGTGTAAAAATTATTCCTAAATATTAATACTTTCGAAATATAAATAAAATTTTCAAGTTTTAAAACGAAAAATTTAGTCGCCTATGTCAGGTTTGAAACTTTCAGTTGTTTCGATTAATGGAAAATAATTTATACGTCTGTCAAAATTATTGTACAAGCAAATAATAGGTAGGTACTCTTGTCGTTTACGTTACAACAATTCTTTTTTTATTAGAATGATAATTGTATTCTACGTCATTGCATACAAAAATACTGTTGTTTTTGATACTATCAATAAACTTGAGAAGATGCTATGGGCATTCAATACCGACACGTGTCGATACTAAATCAGTTTTAAATTCAATTGTACTAAGAATTAAATAAGTTTCACACTGTTCAAGAATAAGTAACACACAACTGTAAAGAATATTAAAAAAAAATCAATTCCACAAATACAGTTGCCATTAACATTGTATTGGAATTAACAAGAATAGTAGGAAAGTATTTTGTGAAGCAATACAGGAACAAAGAAATAAATCCAACAGTTTTTCATCGTCAGTATTCTACACAGATGAATGGAATTTTATTTTGAATAAGAAGCATATTGTACAAAATTCTGGTTATTGACTTGCAAACTTCAAATTCAATTGATTCAATTAAATTGATCAATTTAAAAAAGCAACAAAGCAATTCTTATTGGATAAAGCATTCTATACTGTCAAAGAATTTTTACATTGTTATTGATTTAGCCTGTATTTAGCAGTGACATTGTTGCCCTTTACTCAACTTCACTTTTTTCTATATGTTGTATGTCAGTGATTAAGTTTGTTCTATATGTTTACTTGTTTGCATTATTGACTTAACTTTTGATGTTCTGCATTTTAATGTAATTTATTTTGACGTATCACATCTAATATCTTTAGCTATGTGAATAAATGATTTGATTTGATTTGATTTGATTTTGATTCTGACATACTAAGGCGACTACATTTTTCGTTTAAAATTTAAAAATTTAATTTCTATTTCAAAAGTATTAATACAATAGGAATAATTTTAACACGATAACATTGGCCTTAATTTTATCTTTCATTTAATACCATTACCATTTTTGCATCTTTAAATGGCGAGCAGTAATCTACAGAAACATAGTTCTCAATGGAACTTTGCTATGTTCGGGTTTGAAATTTTCCACCCGGTATTATTTAATATTTAACATTGATTTCTTTTCAATGAATAAAAACCGACATTGTTTATTTTTTAAGTAATTAATATTTAATTTCTTGTGAATTTCCAACAAGTTTATTTTGACTTTTGTCCTCGGCATTGATTTATCATTATTTAAAGTTTTGTACAAAGTAAAGGGTTTCATCAAGCAAAGCCAATTTCTATTTGTAATTTTTACATTTTCTTTCATTGGTTTTGTCGTGAAATTCAATTTTTTTAAATTTTCCAACGCAAAAAAAAACAATTTCCCAAGTTCCTTGCGATATATATATTTTTTTCTTTTTAATTACGGGTGGATTAAGTGAGGCGCCTTTCGCAGATTAACTGGAGAAATTGTCTTTCTGCTTTAGAACCGACTTACATCAAACAATAAAGAAGGGATCTAGTGTTTGCCGCTGCTAAATACTAGAACATTATGAGACTTAGGGCGTTATCATTTGGTCAACAACTTGCGATTTCATTAACTCTCATCCAAGTCGAATTTGTTTCGTGTGAAACAAGAATTTTGTAAGACTGGTTGGTTACTACCGAGAAGGAAGATTTGGAATTTATGAGTATTTTTTTTTGAGAATCTCATTGGGTGTTAACGATCTTAGGAAACTACAATTATTAACCTATTTTATCAAAGTCAAAAGTTATAAATTGGATTAAGTAGTTAAATTACTGACAACACTATTAATGGCATTGTCAACTTTTAATTCGAATTTTAAATCTCTAGGGGGCTAAACTAATTTCTTTTTTCCTATTTTAGATGTCTAAATGAACAGCAAATTTAAAGAAATTTGTCACACTAGTAAAGAATGTAAGCCTAGAGAGAGCCAAGCTAATATTAATGCATATAAAATATAAATTATTTAAATATCGTTGTTAATGTTAATACTCGTATATTTCGAAATTTAACAATTATTAGACCAAGAAAATACGCCCACTTAAACAAAATATTGTACTTAAAACAGTGTACCAATAAGCGATATTAAAAGTCATTTCAATTTTGATTAATTTATATAGTTTCAGTGCTCTAAATTGCCATTTAGTTCATGAAAGTGGCCGCTAGAGGCGTAAGATCGTTGCCAGATGCAAAATTTCCCTTTCCAGCGATAAATTATACTGCTTTCTATAGGTAAGAATTCCCCAGATCTAAACAAAAATTCCTAAACTTGGCAACGAGGGTGTACTTCTGGTGGTGTGCATATTAGGCGCAAATTTCAAAGCGGAGGCAGGGTTCGACCAGCCTTAATGTTAAAATTCAGTTCAAAAGTGCAGTGTTGGTTGCTCGAACGAGTTCATTTTTATATTGTCCGCTCCTTATAATAGTTTTGTAGGTAACAAAAAAAAATAAAATAAAATAATTCGGCGAAGTTGCTGCTTCCTTTTCGCGTTAGGTGAGTGCATCGAGCTTATGGCAAAAATTTGAATGGAATCTCGATTACAAGACGACTAAAGAAAGCTCGATGCAGTCGAAAGAAATTCACATAGAAGCACGCGTTTGCATAAATACCTTCTTAATTAAAAATCCTGAGCGGGTTTTTTTTGCTGCTTAGTGCTTGAGACGACGAGATCGTGTAACGAAAAGAAAAGAAAATGGACGAAAATTCAGTTCTTTTATCTAGTAGGTACAATACCGAATGATTCATATTATGATACAATAATCAGTTTGATTTTACAAATTCAATGTTAAATTATTCAAAGGAAAATTTGCTTTGCAATGTAAACATAACTATATTTTTAGATTTTTTTTTTCCTTGTTAAAGTGACATGTCATATCCACTCACTAGTGGCCACAATGACCAATAAATATATTATTATTATTATTAGTATAATGAAAATACTTTTTTTTTATAGAAAAAAAAAATGCTTGCGGAAGGCATTACACATTTAAAACGTATTAGAATCGGAAACTTTGTTTTTAACTAAAAGATGACGCTACGTTTCAAATACTTATTCATTTGTCAGGTTTTTATTTCGCAAAATATATTTAAATTGCGACTAGAATTGGTGGAGGCGCCAAGGATTTCAATGCGTCACGTGAAAAATAAAATTAATCGGCTACTTTAAATTAGTTTAAAAAATCTCGTCTCTACATGTAAAGAAACTTTCAATGTTAACCAAGAGATGTCTCGCTTTTTTGGATTTGACACTTTAGATACTCAGCGTTTGTTTCTTTTTTATTTACAAATTCAAGAGTAAAACCTGCTTAGCTAACGAGTCAAAAAAAATTTTATTGTAGAGAGTTTTTTTTTTTTTTTTATATTTTGCACCCTATCTAGAGGGTTTATTTTAGGACCTAGAGAAAAATGTTAAATACAAAAATTGTAGGTTTTTATGCCTATTATCTTTTAGAGTTATCAGAAGAAACAAAAGCGCATCGCAAACTGGAGAAAGAAATACAATTTTTTGTCTTTTTAAATGGAACGCCCTGTATATTGTTTGCTAAAATGAAAGATCATGTTTTCCTGATTTCAAAAATGTATAATATGTTGACATTTGGAGGTGTCGTTCGTGGTATAAATATCAGCCTAATGACGTTTAAAAAATCAAGACGGCCTGGAAAGGTGTTTACAAAAGTTCTAAATGGCTATTTTTGTTTGCAAAAAACAATAGAAATTCGGTTACTGGAAACCCTACATAATGGATTAATAATAAAAAACAAAATTCCAGGCCACCTTAATATTTTAAACATTAATTCATTGATAACCTCAAATATCTCATAAATGGCTCTTCCAAATGTCAACACATTTATATTTATTTATATATTTTTATATTTATATATTTATATTTATATTTTTGAAATTAGAATAATATGGTTTTTCTTCTTAGTAAGCAATACACAGGGTGTTGCATTTAAAAAAAAAAAACAAAAGGTATATTTTTTTCTCCAATTTCCTATTCGCTTTTATTTCTTATGATACCTCTAAAAGATAATAGGCATAAAACTCTACAACTTTTGCATTTAAAGGTTTTCTCTAGCTTCTAAAATAAACCCTCTAGATAAGGTGCAAAATATAAAAAAAAAACTGTACGCTTGTAATGTTTTGCGTACTCATTTGTAATTAACGCTTATGCTGTTAACCAAGAGATGGCACTCTGAAGCAACTATTTTGAACGCATGTCCAACAACCTTTGCAAAAATAATCAGCTGCCAGCAAATTAATTTCAAAATTTACCCAAATGGAAAAATTTCATTGTTAACCAAAAGATATTACTTCGGGTTTCGCTGTTTTATCATTAATTATGGTTTGTAATTGATTGCAAAATGATTGAAAATAATAATAAATACAACTTTGAACTCTATTTAGGTAAGAGATGATCAAAAGGTGCCTTCTCGTTATGCTCTTTAGTCGCATGAATGATGAATGACTCACATACGCCGGGCAATGATTCGCATTGTGTTGATCTTCTTTTGTTCTGGTAAGGACGCAATTATAAGTTGCTCGATCGTGTTATTGGAGTCTTCATAAACTAAATTCTTCATGTGTGATGCTTAATTGAACCTTATTGTGGGTTTATACAGCCACTAACAACTAAAAATTAATAATTAGTGACTCTATAAACCAGGCATAGCAGTTGAAAATAGGCTACTTCTTGTAATGGGTTTATAGAGTAGCTAACACTAACAACTAGCTTGAATAAATAGATGAGTAAAGTCAAACCATGACTGAGAAAACTGTCCTGAAAGATTAGTTCTTACGCATTAGTTGTTAGTTTAGTTATTGTATAAACCCACCTTAAGATTTAATTTACTTTAATTCGATTAATTAACTTTAATCGTTGCACTACTTTTTAGGTGCTTAGACCGTACAGGATAATATAAGGTAATACGACACTTTTTGCCTCCCTGCCTTTAGCCATCTCTGTCGCACATTGATCTTACGTTCTCCTGCATATACCGATACATAGCCGATGGCTCTGTTGAATGACCCACATTATCATTATGCGCCGTGGCTGCTTATTTGTAATTTGCAATTAAATCTCACGCGCGTAACCAACAGATGGCATTGTTTCTCTGAATTTTATGTACAGTTACGAGCGCAGAAAACGGGACGTCTTAAAAGAAGCTAACTTTCGACTAAAAAAATACAGAAAACTGTAGCCACCGTTGAGATGTCATGATGAGAGGCAAGCAAGAAGTTAAGTGCAATTATTGCATTGGCGAGGCGTTGTTAAACCGTTTTTTTTTTTTGTGGAAAAAGAAGTCAATGACCTCAATGCTACCCGCGGATTCTGTAATCACGATAAAACGTGAACCGTAATTGATCAACGCGCACTTTATACAGGCCTGATCCATTAGGTGGGAGAATACCCCTACTTGAAAATTGATTCATCTGAATTGCGGGGTACAACACAGAAGTTCACTATTTTAAGTTATCTTTTCATCCTTAATTAATAAGCGGAGTGCATAGATCTTTGCAGCTCAACGACGAAACGCTCGCGTCGCAGTCCCCGGAAACTGAATAATACCCTGAGATCCGGATATTCCTACGCGATGGCTCAAGTCTGCTTTTGAAGACGGTATTGAATGAATCTGTAAGAATCCAGATTCTTATCATTATTTTTTGTGATTCAGTGTACTTCACTTAATTAAGATTAAATTATATAAGAACTCATTTCGGAACATGATTCATTGAAAAACGCAAATGAAAAACAAGATCCTAGCTTGTCTAATGAAAGCATTAGTCAGCTTGCAATGTACCAAAAAATGAGGTCATACTAGGGTATCATGTTAAAAAAAAGAACAAGCTTGCATTGCACTGCTTTACAGAACGCAAAATATCGTTGAATCAGCGGTGAGCCATGGAAAAGTTTCATGCGTTGCCTTAACGCAGCTCTCGGTGCAAGCCAATTCTACGAATTCCCAGGCTAACTTTAGCTATCTACGTCACCCTAGGTCAGAATAAGTACGACAGAAGAAGAAAGCTCGCGAAGTTCTGAATGTAATTTTGTCTGCTTGACACGCAGCTCAATCGTCCTCGCCGTGAGGTTTTCAAGTTTCAAAATTTATTCCTTTTCCACTCCATTCCATTTCTTAATTTAATTTAAATAAAGTGTACTTGAGAAGCATCCACGATCGGCGAGGGTGAGTTTAAATAATTAATATAGAATCATTGTTTAAAATCCAGCATCTAACAGAGTTTTATAAAAGTGAACCGACTTTCCTGTTCGTATTCTCGATTCAATTTTTATTGTACGAAAATTTCTGTTATATTTGAGTATATATTTTGTATACTAAAGCTTCAGATTTTTATTTGAACCATTATAATGAAAAGGACTATTAACTAGTCATACAAAGAAAGAGATAAGGAATTCGTAAAAAACGATTTGGATGACGATTTCTGGCTTTTTACCGAAAACCAGAAACACTGCAAACAAAGGAAATTGAGATCCAACTCTGTACGGATTGTTAAAAGAATTGGGGACAAAAAGGGGATAAAAAGTGCATTCCCCGTTTTTCAAATCGTTTGAATTTCAATTTAAATAAGAGTGACATTTAATCAAATGGTGGTCACTATTCTTCTACTTCGCCCAATAACTGTTTTATTATAATGTTACTCCATTAGTGGAGATCAATAACCAATTATCCTCTGCAAGTCATTTGAATATCGGCGTACATCAAGGATCTATCTTGGGACCCATACTCTTTTTGATACAGTATTAACTTTTCTTGGGCATCAAAACTTCAAATATTGCTGTTTATGTTTAACATCGACAAAAGCAAAATCTGTTTGTACTCATATTTTATCGCGGACGATTGCGAACAATTTGGTCGTAAATGATAAAAAATAAGTAAGTGTATCATTTTTGGTAGCAATTATTTTAGATACAAAATATTGTCATGTTTGAAAAATTATGTTCTAAATTCGCTTTTTACTTAACGCGCTCGCTCATTAATTACGTTTCAACGAGACGCTGACAGTTTTGATACATCGACTTTCGGATCCGAACTTTTAGAAAATGCACTTTGTCACATCCTGTACGGATAGCTTTTTAAAAAAGCAAATAATTTTTATGTTCGGTTATACCAAGGGAGTGTCTCCTACGATGTAAATAAAGTAAAACCCAGTGACTCGACGAATAATGTAATAATTAATTATGTTTTGGACTTCACGTGCTGAACCAATTTACTCGAGCAGTTTAGTATAAAGACTTATTACTTTAATTTTAACAATCGTTTAAATGTAAGTTAGTCTTTAATTGAACATAACGTTTACCTCTTACCCGCGATTAAACTTTTAATCTTTCAATTATCAGTCTACCAGTATTCAAGGGCCAAAAATTAGTAATTTATTTATTTATTTATAATTTTCACATTATTACTGATAAAATTATTGAATCACCTTTAAACATTATGAAGAGGATTTTAATAACATGTCAGAGTTTATCTAGAAAATAAATGCCTGTACCTAGATTTTTTTTTTGACGGAAGACCTGTAGTGTAGGCAGACCAATGAATTCAGATGTTTGTATGGTTGCCTATAGCACAGGCGGTAATAATTTTTTGTTGCCAATTCCACAATTTATTGTCTGAGAGTATGCACTGTTTTTTTGATTTTAAATGTTTAAATAATTTTCCAAATCTTCCTGTTTTCAAAAAAGAAATAACAGACGTACAAAAATGATTAATTTATTCATTTTTTTTTAATTTTCGCTTGTAATAGATACACTCCGGACATAACTATCAATCGATAGTTAAACGTTAAGTAATTAAAAAGAAATTATGTAAATGAATTGATTTTAATATTAAGCTTGATTGAAAATACATAATAAATTAGGGTTTTTTTTAAAAAATCAAATGCCTAAGGACCAGTTTTTTAATCGGGGTTTAATCTTAAGCTCCGTTTTATTACTTCGGAAACAATTGTCCTTACAATTTATTGCTTCCATGGGAATCAAGCAAAGCTTAAACTGTGATGGAAAAACCGGGCCTTAATGTAGGCAACTGAATGAACATTGTCGTTTGTATGGTTGCCTATACTGAAAGTCAAATTTCAGTCAGTTTCTCTACTTTTTCAGTTTTCCAAGTTTTTTTTCAGATAAGTGAGAACCCTATTTAAAGTTGTAGAACCATACTGTTTTTGATACAGTATTAACTTTTCTTAGGCATCAAAACTTCAAAATATTGCTGTTTACGTTGAACATCGACAAAAGCAAAACCTGTTTGTACTCATATTTTATCGCGGATGATTGCGAACATTTTGGTCGTAAATGATAAAATAATAAGTAAGTGTACCATTTTGGGAGCAATTATTTTAGATGCAAAATATTGTCATGTTTGAGAAATTTTATTCTAAGTTCGTTTTTTACTTCACACGCTCGCTAATTAATTATGTTTCAACGAGACGTTGACAGTTTTGATACATCGACTTTCGGATCCGAACTTTTAGAAAATGCACTTAGTCACATCCTGTACGGATAGTTTTTTAAAAAAGGAAATAATTTTTATGTTCAGTTATGCCAAGCGAGTGTCTCCTACGATGTAAAGTAAAACCCAATGACTCGACGAATAATGTAATAATTAATTATATTTTGGACTTCATGTGCTGAACCAATTTACTCGAGCAGTTTATTTTAATTTTAATTAATCGTTTAAATGTAAGTTAGTTTTTAATTGAACATAACGTTTACCTTTATCCGCGATTAAATTTTTAATCTATCAATTATCAGTCTACCAGTATTCAAGGGCCGTATTGTACAAAAATTAGTAATTTATTTATTTATCAATAATTTTCACGTTATTACTGATAAAATTATTGAATCACCTTCAAACATTATGAAGAGGATTTTAATAACATGTCAGAGTTTATCTGTAAAATAAATGCCTGTACCTAGATTTTTTTTTGACGGAAAACCTGTAGTGTAGGCAGACCAATGAATTCAAAAGTTTGTATGGTTGCCTATACCACAGGGGGTAACAAATTTTGTTGTCAAATAAAATTCCACAATTTATTGTCTGAGAGTATGCACTGTTTTTTGATTAGAAATGTTTAAATCAAATCCTCTTGATTGCAAAAAAGAAGTAACAGAGGTACAAAAATTATTAATTTATTCATTTTTCTTTTAATTTTCGCTTGTAATAGGTACACTCCGGACATAACTATCAATCGGTAGTTAAACGTTAAGTAATTAAAAAGAAATTATGTTAATGAATTGATTTTAATAATAAGCCTGATTGAAAATACATAATAAATTAGGTTTTTTAAAAAAAATTAAATGCCTAAGGGCCAGTTTTTTAATCGGGGTTTAATCTTCAGCTCCGTTTTATTACTACGGAAACAATTGTCCGTACAATTTATTGTTCCCGTGGGAATCAAGCAATGCTTAAACTGTGATGGAAAAACCGGGCCTTAATGTAGGCAACTGAATAAACATAGTCGTTTGTATGGTTGCCTATATTGAAAGTCAAATTTCAGTCAGTTTCTCGACTTTTTCAGTTTTTCAAGTTTTCTTCCAGATAAGTCATGTTTAGAGTTGTAGAACTGGATTACCGTATTCAATTGACTCAATTTCTCATTATTTATTTTCAAAGTTCCAAAGCATATTGAAAATAAAATCATCTCGATTTGTTCCGCAAATAGATCCGGTTGAATTGATCGCCGGCGCAAAAATTCAATTAGGAAACGCCAATCGCTCTTCTTGGAGATGGCGCGAATGAAAAATGTCACGTCCACGCGGCCACTCGAAACGCGAAGAATGAATACCGAACGCGTTCGAAATTCGTAGGCCGGTGATCCTGATCGAATTTCCATTCGCATTTATGCCCGTTTTCTTGGAACTTGAAGAGGACGTGTGTCGTCTCCGCCCCCCAATTCCGCAGAAAATATGAATCAATTAAATGAACCGCAAAGGAGTTATGCAGGTCCGTTAACCTTGGCATAAACATGTATTTACCTACGTAGGTAGCCGTTTCAGGATTTTGAAACAATTTTAAGTTGATCAAAATTATGTGAAATTGAGAAAAATATCGAATTTTGTTAACAGAGAAGAAAACTCCAGTCTTTCATCCTTGATCGAACAATGTTGATATGTGCTGCTGAATATTATAATGAGTGGAATAAACTTTGAAAATTAAATTAATTTAAAAAAGAAGTAAACTAACCGAGTGATTTAGTTATAAACTAATTTGAGGATTTCTACTTCCTTTAAAGTTTAAACCAAGGGTTCCCAGCCTTCCCTAGGGCTCGAACCCTCATCAGAAAATAATTTAATTAAATAATTAATATGTCTAAAATATAATACTGTTTTAATTATAAATCTATTACCTTTTCTTTTGCCTTTTCTGAATTATCAGTTTAATTTTCTTTTTTTTTTAACTTTCGGTAAAAAATCATCGACGCTCTTGATTCTATTTGACTTGATTAGTTAGTTTTATCTTCATCGCCATTCGTCTTTCTCGTTTATTTTATTCCTAATTGGACTTTATTTAAAGGATTTTGTTTTATATAATCGAATGATCGATGATCCTACATTCGATTTCATTTTTTTAATTTGTATCTATATGTTTTATTTTTTAAATTATTAGTTTATCAACCTTTGTTATTTCTTTGGTTTGATTGTATGATTGATATGATTTTACTTTTTAATTATTATTTCGTCTTTTAATTTAATTATCAATTGATCGTTTTTTGTTTTTTTTTTTACTTGATTATTGTTTTTGTTTTATTCGATTAGACCGTCTTTTGTTTTCGTTTTGATAATCAATTAATCGTCTTATTTTTTCCTTCTTTTGTTCGATTTGATTTCGACGTCAATTTTCAATTAATGATAAAGAAAAATGACCATTTTTAGAATTGTTTTTCTTTTCTTCTTTTTAATCTGACGACAACACAATAATCTGCTGATCTTTCCACTTCCGTCTAAATTTATCTGCCTTGTAATTTTGGAAACCTATGTCTCCAGGGATTTCACGAGTAAATAAATTTATAAAGAGGCGGAAAGATCGGCACATTGATTTTGAATTTATTGTTTTAAGTTCTAATTTTTCTAGTAGAGGTAGATCAAAGAGGCCAATTATTGAGTTTTGATTCTTTTTAGTTTAAAGTTATTTTTTTAATATATTTAATTGATTTTCATTTTTTTCTCGTGTTTTCTGGATTGAATTAAGTGAGTTGGGTCGGACTTAATTTTAATTGAGTTTCGTTTTGAATAATTCTTTTAAATTTTATTTGATTTTTATTTTTTTGCTCGGGTTGGGTACAGTAAATTGAGTTACTCAAGTCACCCGACTGAGTCTTTATTTAGTTTTATTTAATTTTTAATATTTTTTGGGTTGGGTATAGTCTATAGTCAACTACTCAACTTGAATATTTATTTTATTTTTTCAAGTTCTAATTTCTTTTCGTGGAGCTAAATTTATCTTCATTGGAGAGGCCATTTGAGTTTTGATTTTTTGAGTTTGAAGTTCTTTTTTAATTGAGTTTTTAATTTTTCAGTCGTTTTCTCGATTCAATTAAATTGGGTTGGATCTTACTCGAGCCGGACTTAATTGTCACTGAGTTTTGTTTTGAATATTTTTTTAGTTTTACTACTTGATTTTTAATTTTTTGTTTGGGCTAAGGACAGTAAGTTGAGTTGCTCAGCTCACCTACCTGAGTTAATTCTAATTAAGTTTTACTCTGAATATTTTTATAGCTTTATTTAGTTTTAATTTTTTCTTGCTTGTGCTGGGTTCAGTGGGTTAAGTTACTCAGTTCACCTAACTATACCCAGCACAAGGAAAAAATTAAGAATTAAATAAAACTAAAAAATTACTCAAAGGAAGTTCAATCAGAATTAAGTTCGACACAAACAAACTCAACTTGAGTTGGCTTCACTTTGGTGTGGGTTGGACTGCATTTTAATGGTTAATTTTTTACTTGGGCTGGGTACAGTGTACAATAACTTGAGATACTTAATTCACCTAACTGAATTAATTCTGATTGAGTTTTGCTTTGAGTATTTTTTTAGCAAAAGAACTTTGAAAAACGTATTAGCCTTAAGTAAATACAAACGTTTTTTAAACTTCTTTCATTCACCAATCACTAATATCATGGATAATTTTAGTTTTATTTAATATTTTGCTTGGGTTGGCTTTAGTGATTTAAGTTACTCAACTACTCAACTTGGCAGTTCTAATTTCTTTTAGTGGAGGTAGATTTGTCTAGATTGGAGAGACCAATTGAGTTTTGCTTTTTTGAGTTTAAAGTTTTTTTTTTTTTATTTTTAATTGAGCTATTGTACACACGTTCCTTGAACACGAAGATTTATTTACCAAATAATAAAAAATAGTAGGTTTTGGAAGATAACATTTTATTTTACAGACATAATTAATTTGACGTCCTGAATGTGATGCCATGATAAAAACCATTGTTTTATTAAACTAAGTTAAAAACAATTGAATATCTCAAAAATATGATCCTGGTGTTAAATAGTGTTAAACTGAGTATTAGTTAATTTTTAGTTTGTCTCACTGCAATAAGCCTGGACAGCCTGAATAGTTATTTGGTTTTTCGATGTTGAAAATGAAAGGTCCTGAAACTTTTCTAGGTTACTTCGTAAAAATTGAAATAAATATTATTGCTATTATTGTGACTTCCCATAAACGCCGTGTATATTTATGTAAAATATTGAAAACGTGTTATATTAAAATAAAATAGCAGGCTGAAAAGAGAAAATTTCAGAGGCGTAATTAATTTGACAAGTATTCCATTAAGAGAAGTTTAAAAACAATTGAAAATCTCGAAAACCTGAGAGTAGTTAACTTTTCCGATGTTACCATAACATCAAACTTGAAAAATGAAACTCGTCTAATTTAAGTCAGCTGTTGTTGCCGCTTCCCACGAACATCCTGTATTCTTAAATAATAAATATAGACCGGAATTATATATTTTGTTCGGTTTATTTCGAGCGAGGCGGCAACGAGAGCGTGTGCATCCGCGCGCCACTGCAACGTTATACGTTTGCCGCCTCATTTGTAATTAACCGAACAAAATATATAATTCCGTTCCCTGGTAATAAATATTGCATGATAAAATTTGACGAGATTCGTACTAATCATAAAATTTCATTTTCAGCGAAATTATATAAAATCACCGATTATACCGTTCAATTCAGGAAAGAATATATGCACGTTATATACAGGGTGATTCAGAAAAAGTGCCCGACCCGTTAGGAGCGTATTCACTAAGGTCATGCAAGTGCGAAATTGCAAGAAATAAATCTATCAGAGGCATTTCAAAAATCATCATCAACCTCCCTTGAATCCAAAATGGAATTCACGATTCATTTCTTACGTATACATACACAAGTCCGAAATTCGAATGAATGAATTGCGTATTATACATTTTTTTCTGCAGAAAGCGACAAATAAAAATGTTTTACGGCGTCATTTCAAGGTAAACGCTAGTGTTTCGTTCTATTTCACGCGAGTTCATTGCTCTTGTAACGCAATACAGCTGTGCCAGTGGCAATCAGCCAGTTTGTATGTGAATCTACAATGCATTTTTTCTCAAAAACTGGATATTAAACCCTCTATTCATATAGACTTCTTGTTTTCTTTTTCTGTGTATGTACCACCTAAGGTTGAAGGGTCAGACATTTATTTTGAATCACCCAGTACGTTTCTGCTCTGTTTCAAATAATAATTGTTCTACGTCAATCAACACACTATTATTAATTTCGTATTTGAACTTGGTGATTTAATAATTTATTTCGGATAGATAAAATTTCGCATAGTGTTGATTAACGCAGTGCAATTATGTGAAACGGGCGAGTCACGTATATGACGTGCATGGATTCTTTCCTGAATTAAACTCTATGAATATGTATGGTTCGATTAACCGGTTATTTATCGTACATATAATCGAATAATCCGTTATTATCAATCACCTTTATTTGTCAACCCTACACATACCGAATGTATGGAGATTTATAGCGTAGCGGTATCAGCGCGTAGAACGCTCAATTTTTTTTTTAATTTCAGTGTTTATCAAGTTATTGAGGAAAAAGGAATTTTAAAAATGTTGCTTCCGAAACAAAAATTTTAAGAAAATTCGCGATACTTAAGGAATAAAAACACGAATTTGTATTTTTTTTTCATATTAATTAATTTCGTTAATAAAACGCAATTATTTACAGCCGATGTCGCTAGCGTTTTAGTCAGGCTTTAAAAATTTAAGTCGTGTTCAGATTGTGACTTTTTAGCAATAGGTGTGTATCAGATCAATCACATTCTGACAGACATGCATTTAAATTTCATTTAAAAAGTCAATTCGAATTTGCCAGGTATTTTGTTAAACCCGTATAAAATGTCATATTCTTCTAAACACGACTTATATTTAAAGGCTACATAATTCTGACCGTTAATCTCTTAAATATTAAAAATTTTTGAAAGGTTTTAGTAATCTCTGTTTCTATGCTTTTATAAAACCGATATTTTAAAAAGCAGCAATCGCGATCAATAAATTTTGGTCGCCATGGATTGTCAAAGATTGGTGGACCACTTGTAATATATCAAAAATAAGGAGACTAATGTGTTAATTTTGAACTCTGGGAGTAATATATAAAAAAATTAGTTTATTTTCGACTCTTTTTCGGTAAAAGATAGGTTCTTTACTTACTTGATTTCTTTTTATTAGTTTCTATAATTCTAAAATTGACGTTTCGATTGACATTGACGACTAAAATTTATTGATCGCGATTGTACAGGGTGTCCCAAACCTCTGGAGAAAACCGTAAATGCCTCTTTAAATTCATTTTATTATAAAAATATCTTAGCGAAAGTTGTGTAGGTTTTCGTCCCACGTAATTTAAAATTATTTTTAAATGCAGGTACAGGTTGTTCATTTAATAAGTTACAAACTTGCACTGTGATCAACAAAGTTTCACTATGTCGCTTTTTTTATTGCCCAATTAGAGTTGTGTAGAGATTAATATTGATACGGATAGTAAATGGCTATTTCGAAATGAAAGATCGATAATATTTTGAAAATATTTTAGGTGTAAACCTTCAATTATTGTTGATTACAATGTATTTTATAAATGTTCAAAGTGCTTTCCGTCATTTAACATACTATTGTTCATTACTTTTATTTATTGCCTGTGTTTTTCTCTTTTATGTGTGTGCTGTATTGTTCTCTTATTTAAATATTACGCTCTCAAAAACAACTACATGCACTTAAACAGATTAACGTCTTTCTATTTACCTCAAAATAAAAAGTATTTTTCCATAGCATTTGTTTGAGCTTTTAGATTCGTCTTTATCTTCAGTTAAAAGACTCATTTGGTAATAAATCGAGAACGAAAAAAGTTGACTACAATTTTCTTCTTCTTCTAAACATAAAAAATAATAATTAAGACAAAAGCGGTTATGACGGTTATTCGAAACGCAACAGACAATTGAACTTCTATTTTTAAGATTTTTATTTTAAAAAAGCCCTCAAAAATTTGTCCTCAAATGTTTGTTTGCCGTCTGGATCTTTTATTTGAATATTATGTTCCCAAAAACAATTATTTGGATTTAAACAGATGAATGTCTTTCTATTTATCTCAAAATGAAAATTATTACTCAATAGCATTTGTTTGAACTTTTAGATCCGCTTTTATAATCAGTTAAAAATTCATTTGATAATAACTCGAGAACAAAAAAAGTTTTCAATTTCGAGCTTCTCCCAAAATCTTCTCCTGATTGGACGCTTTGTAATCACTGTAAAAGAAATACGCCTTTCCATTTTTTTTTTTGGGGAAACTGGGAAGATCTTTTACTTTTACAAATAACGCCCTGTAACTATTTTACAATATTATAGTATTTTCAAATGAGCCGAAGTTCGTTAATTTCTGATAAAGACTATAGAAGTTATGATATTTTTTAAAGTAAATAATTCAACTATTTTCTCCACCCTTATTAACGGTGATACGATAATAAGTCTAAAATAAAAGTTGTGCAGAATTAATACATTAATACTTTCTAATGGCGCAATCAAAGCTGCACCTTATTCTGACACTTTTGTTAGTAAAATTAATTTTTATTGTTGAGCCCATTGATTGCGCTCTCTTGCGGACAAGTCAGATACTTAAAAATATTTTCTTTGAATTTGTCTTAGTCACTTTGACTATAATTTTTTTTTTCTCCCGAACCTGTAGGTATTACGGTTTGCTACATACCGCCGGTTGCCGCTCATCTTGAGACACCCGGTATATTTTATTGCAGTTTCGGTTAGCCCTTGAAGAGACGTTAAAAATTATATAACATTGTATTTAGTTATTTTTAGTATTTACCGAGTTATTTGTACATAATTTTTAGCCGAATGAACGAAGCGTACAAAATAACCAAAAATAAAAAAGCAATGTAAACCAGGCTGGAGGGCGACATAATCTGAAACCTTTTATATTAGGTACAATTTTTTTTTTAATATTCCTCGTATACCAATAAGAAGTTTAATACAAAAAAGGCAAAATTTTAGAAATTCGACAATTGAGATAAAAAAAAAATTTTTTGTACAGAGTGGATTAATTTCGATGTCTCTTATGGGCATCTCCGTAATTATAACAGATAGAAAAAAACTAGTGGCCAAGTCTCGATGTCTTTTTTGGAGATTAAGTCAATAGTGTAAACAAAAATTGGCTATCTTCTTTTGTTTTCAAGTTATAGGCAAAAATTGTCATTTTCGACTTTTCGTTTTTCGGTCATATCTCGTTTATTTATAAAGATATTAAGAAACTGTTTGAACATTATTAGGGCACTTTTTGGAATAAAATTCAGTGGTGTAGTTGATTTTTTAATATTTACTTAAATTTTCGAGATATAACAAAGTTTTGTTTTTTTTTAATGGAAATCATAGTAGGCAATGTCATCATTAAATAGAGACTTTCTTTCTGTTTTCAAAAATATATACTTTGTAGGGTTTATTTTTTATAATTAATAGGAAAAACTGTTATTTTTATTATTATCCTTGCGTTAATATCCTAATCTCAATAGGCTGGGTTCAATACGGTGCGAATTTTTTGTTTTGCAAAAAATTTTAACGAGTTTTGATATATTTTCACAGTTTTGACTGCGTAAATAATTTAACATTAATTAATATTAATATTAATTATAAAAAATAAACCCTGCAAAGTATATATTTTTGAAAACAGAAAGAAAGTCTCTATTTAATGATGACATTGCCTACTATGATTTCCATAAAAAAAACATAACTTTATGTTATATCTCGAAAATTTAAGTAAATATTAAGAAATCAACTACACCACTGAATTGTATTCCAAAAAGTGTCCTAATAATGTTCTAACAGTTTTTTTAATATCTCTAGAAATAAACGAGATATGACCGAAAAACGAAAAGTCGAAAATGGCAATTTTTGCCTATCACTTGAAAACAAAAGAAGATAGCCAATTTTTGTTTACACTATTGACTTAATCTCCAAAAAAGAGATCTAGACTTGGCCACTAGTTTTTTTCTATCTCTTATAGTTACGGAGATGCCCATAAGCGACATCGAAATTAATCCACCCTGTACAATGTATGGTGGTGTTCTTCTTCAAAATAATTTTCAATTTAAAAAAAATGTAATCCAAAACTCCCTCCTCCTCGAAAGGCACCATACAAATATATTTTAAAAAATGACTTTCTATAAGAAAAATTGTTTACGTTTGAAAAATTCGAAAAAACTGAACTACCTACATATTTTTTTTATTTTAAGTAATGCATTTCAGTACATGCATTAAGCAAAAAAAAAAATATATAATGAAGCAAAATTTATTATAAAACTTACTCCCCGGGGTTTAAAAAGAAAACTTACGAGGACGGCTTACGTAAAAACAAGTCTCACAAATGCATATCGGATATCGGTGGCAGCGGGATGATGACACAAACGATAAAGGGCAAAGAGTAACCCTACCTGTTGATCCTGCTCCGGCGAGGGTAGGAAGCCACCACTGTACAGGCAACCGTTTAACTCAGGGTTAGCGACATCGGCGTCGGGATGCTCGCTCCTACCCCACTCTACACTTTTTCGCACATCATCATCACCATCACCATCGCCGCCGCTGCCACCACCACCGCCACCGCTTCCTTTATTTCTTTATTTAATTGACCGCGCACGAAGTGAATGAGGAGGGAGTTTTTCCCATTTACATCCCCAGATTAAACAGGGACGTGTATTTTGAGGCGTGAATGGATTGAGATATTCATTGAATAGGTACTTACATTTTTTGATCTAAAATTGTTTTGCTAAAGAATTAGAATCTACAGATGACGTGTGTAGCCCCCAACAGATTCTGTTCACTACTCAAAATGTGTGAAAATACTAAGGAGGAAATTACGTTGGGCTTATCGTTTCGAAAAAATATATATATAAAAATTATGACAAATGATAATTATTTGAATTTAATGAAGCAAAACGACGTGCAAACAAACAATACATAACACACTTAATGGACAAAGACAATGGAAATCAGTTATATCGGCATATAAAACGTTTGAATAAATCTACAACTTCTCCTCGAAATTAGATAAAGAAAGATGGACGTCTTTGAAAAAACCTCACAGATGCAGTCGAAGAATGAAGTAGGTATTTTATTAGTGTTTTTAAAGAAAAATAATAAAAATCAAATGATTATCCATGAGATTAGTGACTAGTTAAAATTTTTGAATAAAAGTGACTTATTGCACTCGTATAATTTAAGCAGCATCGTTGAAGGTTGTACCAGAATTGCTAATAGTCATGCTTCTCTGATCGACAATGTATTTACAAATAGTAATAATAGTCTTTTTTGTAAGCAGTATGACAACAATCTATCTGATCATAGATATTTATTGATTTTCAATAATATTAACTAGAAAGATATATCCTGCAGTACCAACAAAAATACATACTTGTTTCGTCGTATTATAGCAACCTCCGGATTATGTACAACTCATTATCAAATATTGATTGGTCTTTTGAACATAGTACTTTTGATGTAAATGATGCTTTTAATAAGTTTTTTTCCATATTACTTAGTGCACATAAACATTTTTTCCGGTAAAGAAAATTGAAAGGACCTGTAATGGAAAGACATTAGTGAACTGGTTTACAAATGATTTATTTAAAATTTAAACTTTTTATTTGAGGTGAAAAAAAGATATCCTACTTTAAATAACTTAAATATTTATAAGAACTATAAAATTTTATATAACAAGCAATTAGAATTATCAACTGCAAACGAGAAAGAAATAAAGAATTCGAATAACAGTGCAAAGGCGATGCTGGATGTAATTAACGTGCAAAAGAAGGCTTTACTTAATAATTTTCCCGTAGAAAATAAAATGAATTTAATACGTTTTTCACAAATATAGCACACGAAACTATTTCCAAACTAAATTCATCGTCAACTTCGTTTGACTCTTTTCTTCTTGACGTCAAAAAGCCTATCCAGAATTTTCATTTTAATGAATGAATTCATAGAAATACATGATATCATGGTACAAATGAAGGGTAGTAAAAGCCTAGACGCATATGGAATTAACGTTCAACTTATTAAACATTTTGTAAACTTATTATATATTCCCCTTACCAAGCTTATAAATAAAATATTCTAAACCGGTATATATCCTGATGCCTTGAAGTTATCGTGCGTTATACCAATATTAAAAAAAGGCAACCCGGATGAATGCACTAATTATCGACCTAATTCTTTAGTCCCTGTGTTATCTAAAGTTATAGAAACGGTAATTAAAAATAGAATAGTTTCTTTTTTTGAAACACATAACTTATTTAGTAGAAATCAGTATGGCTTTCGTAAGAGTTGCTCCACTGTCGCTGCCGTAGATTCACTAATCGAATACATCACCAATGTGTTCGAGATTCGAGAACACGCTTTTTCAGTGTTCTTTGATCTTTCAAAGGCTTTTGATTGTATCTCACACGATATTCTAATATCTAAGTTGAATTATTATAATTTCGACTCAGTAAGCATAAAACTTATAACTAAAGAGCGGATTCTATGCTAAATGCATATTGCATGCATATTTTGCATATTTGAGCATTTTGTTCAATTTTCGCATATTTCTTAAAAATGTGCATATATATGCATATTTGAAAGAATTTGTGTCGAAGTGAGTAAATTTTTTCCTGAATTCTTAATTCGTCAGAACATGTTGTTGCATTAATTAGGATCTAGTTTGCACCCTTCTTGGGCTTAAGCAGGCAGAATTTTCCAAGTAGTGAATTAGGGATTTCCAAGTACTTTCTTAACGATGCGGTGGGGCGTTCATGTTTGCAATATTGTTTCATCACTTCTTCACGGATTATTAGTCGGTTATTGCTGCGAACGTTTAGTTCTTCCGTAAAAGTATTTTTGTTTGTGAGAAGTGCAATATGCCGAAAGACAATTCGAGCCTGGTTAATTCCTGGATCAGAAGCTATCCCGAGCTTGCTTACACCAATGGAAGCGTATTCTGCCTGTACTAAAATGGTAAGTTTTAAGTTTGTTTTCTTCCTCCTTAGGTAAATATTTGCTTGGTTCTTGAATATTGAAAGTTCAGACAGTTTAAAAAAATTCAAGTTCTTGCTGTAGATACCAACCCAACGAAAATTTTCGGTCACACAACATGTCGGGACAGAACTACACAAGTCAAAATGCAAGAAGATGAATGAATCGAAAACATTTCAATTACCCTTAGACAGTGGACCGTCGTTGATGACTTCATCTAATGAACAACAAGAATTTAATACTGATTTATGCGAGGCGATGATTTGTGCAAACATACCTTTGAAAAAACTGCAAAATTCTATTTTTAAAAGTCTTTTGGAAAAATATACCAAGAAAAATGTTCCCGATGAAAGTACGTTAAGAAAAAATTACGTGCCTCGCATCTACAACGATACTCTAAAAGAAGTCAAGAAAATCGTAGAAAATCAATATATTTATTTTATTGTGGATGAAACTACTGATTCTTGTGGGCGTTATATTGTAAATTTGTTAATAGGGTCTTTGCGGGAAGATAAACCTAGTGAATCTTATTTAATAGCCTGTACACAGTTAGACAAAACTAATCATTTAAGTATTTTAAGATCTGTTAATGAATGTTTTATGAAATTTTTCTCACCTAATGTAGTTCCTACTGAAAAAATTTTACTTATGGTAAATGCTGCCCCTTACATGGTTAAAGCCGGGCAGCAATTTAAAACAATTTATAAAAATTTAGTTCACGTGAGTTGTTTAGCTCATGGATGTAACAGAGTAGCTGAACATATTAGATGTGAATTTTCTGATGTAAATCTACTAATTAGTACCATTAAAAAAATATTTGTCAAAAGTCCCCTACGAGTTCAGTTGTACAGGGAAAAATTGCCGAATGTACCTTTACCTCCCGAACCAGTGTTGACTAGGTGGGGAACTTGGTTGGAAGCGGCAATGTTTTATGCTGAACATTTTGTAGCAATTAAGGAATTGGTTGTAGAGTTTAATGCCCAAGATAGTGCTGCTATTGCAAAGGCACAAAATATTGTAACAAAAACTTCATTGGCAAATCAACTGAACTTCATCAAAATGCATTACAGTTTTGTAATACAAACTATAAACAATTTAGAAAAACCGAAAATATCTTTAATAAAATCCGTTAAAATTGTTAAAGAATTTAAAGAGAATATTTCAAAAGTTCCAGGTAAAATCGGCAGTTCAGTAAATAAAAAATGTTTATCCGTTTTAGATAAACGGATAATGTACATACATAATATACATACTTCCTTCATATAAGCGTTTACAAATAAATGTAAATAAATTGTATAAATGTTAATGTTTTTTATTTGAATAAGAATGCCCATAAAACACAGTAGACCAGTTATTGCATTATTTGAAGTGTTCGGCCTATCTTGCACATATTCCGCCATTTTTAGTGCATATTTCATCATTTTTTAGTGCATATATATGCGCATATTTCATCAAAATTACTCGCATATAAATCCGCTCTCTACTTATAACGTCTTACTTAAGCAATAGAAGGCAAATTGTTCGATGTCAAGTTAAATACTCTGATATGATAGACGTTACAGCTGGTGTTCCTCAAGGCTCCGTCCTAGGACCAATCTTGTTTTTGTTGTATATTAATGATATTGGTCAATTTGTAATTAATTCAAAGATAACGCTATTTGTAGATGACACAACATTATTAAAAAGTGATGTCAGTTTCATTAATGGGTCCCTAAGATTTGCGGAAGCCGTAACAAATATTAAAAATTGGTTTTTAAGCAATAAACTTAGTTTAAACGAAGACAGAACACAATTCATGTATTTTTCCTTGAGAAATGTCGACAATTGGGCAAACGATTTCTGTGGTGTGAAGTCCATCAAATATTTGGATATATACTTAGATCCCACTCTACAGTGGCATGAACATGTAGAATACGTTGCAAATAAACTAACTAAAACAATATACCTTATTTGACACTTGAAACACTCAGTTCCTTGGAATACTTTGTTAACAGCCTATTATGGGCTGTTCCAAACAGTCATGTCGTACGCAATTTTAATATGGGGCCATTGTTCTGAAGCAAAAAGAATTTTTTTACTTCAAAAAAGAATTATACGTATTATGGGTGGCATCGGTCATTGAGATAGCTGTAAGGAAATTTTCAAAAAAATAAAAGTATTGACATTCCCCTCACTTTATATTTTAGAATGTTTAGTTCACATAAAATCAAATATTAATAATTATGTAGACCACAATACATATCATGAATACGACTCCAGACAAAGTTCGAATATAGTAGTGCCCCAACATACACTAAATAAGTTTCGCTATGGTAGCAATTATTACGCAATTAAATTCTTTAATTGTTTAACACCTGAATTACGTGAAAAACCATTGCCACAATTTAAATCTACAATCAAAGAGTATGAATAACGCTTTTTATTCCTTCGAAGACTTTCTACAGCTTCCATATGTCATTTAAAAAATACATGTACTGTCTTTCTATGAGTCTGTTTGTTTTATGCATCTAATATATGTAATTGTAATTAAAATTTTATTTACATTTATTTTATGACGTGTATAATACCTTGTGTATTTATCACCAATAAAAATTACATTACATTACATTCGAAAAAGAAGCCTCGAGTCACTATAATATTTTATAGTGACTCGAAGCTTCTTCTTCGATGAATTTTATTCAAAAAGTAAATAAATGATTTTTATTCATCTCTGTTAACTGTTACTTCTGGCCAGTGTTGTTAAGTATCTAGATGCAAGTGTCTAGATACAGTATCTAAATACTTTTTGAGTATCTAGATACATATCTTAGATACTACTAAAAAATGTAAATGTATCTGCATCTAGATACAATTTCAGTGTATCTATTCATTTGAGATACTAAGATAAGTTTTAGATACATTTTGAACTTCCATTAAAACAGCATACCTTGGCGGAAATGCAATGTTTTCCAGTTTGTTAAATGACTGTTCTATTTAAAAAACGATTTGATAGTTCAGAAACTTGAAAATTATTTTAAAAATTGGGAAAGATAATTGACAAAAGGAGAAAATCAAAAGGAAAAGATTGTATTGTTGATTTTATCAACTTTTGTTGATTATGGGAACGCTGTCTTAGCTACAACAAGGTTGCAACTAAGGATCCTAGATTCATTTGACATTTAACTTGTCTGATACAGAAGTAGAGTCATTTCTGTTGATAACTTTATATTTTACGTTGACTTTACCTTGGTTTCATACAAAACCAGGTAATTACTTATCAGCTTATTGATCAACTTAATTACAAAGATAAATTGTCTATGTAAAAAGACATACTGCTGAAAAAAGTTGTGAAAATTATCACAGATTTTAATGTGTACATTATTCACATATTCATACGAAAACTTCGTCAATTTTCAAAAGAAAAAGTCGATTTGGATCGCAAATAATACCGTAACCTCCACTACTGTATAGGTTATTGAATTTTACACTTGCAAGTATCTTGATAAACTGCAGATACTTTCTTTTATATCTGTATCGGTATCTAGATATTTTCCGGAAAAAGTATCTGTATCTGCATCTAGATACATATTTGTGAAAGTATCTGCATCTGTATCTAGATAAAATTAGAAATGTATCTTTAACAACACTGCTTCTGGCTTGCCTCAAGGTAGTGTGATCCGCCCAATATTATTGATTATATTTATAAATGATACACCAGGTGTCTCAATATGGGCGGCGCGAGATTGTCTTTCTCAATAGAAATACGATGTGATGTGAGCGCCCTCTTTTGATTCTTTAGAAAAACACTTCAACTTCCGCTACTATCGCATTAAAGGTCTTCAACTGTTGAGTACTCATTTCATGTTTCAATAAATTCAAGTTAAATTTCTTTACTTTACTGGCAGAAATTTGAGAACGCCATCTTTTGATTGCTTAGAAAAACAAAAAAATTCAACTGAGAATAAATATCCGCGTCCCGTGAAATCTGAATAAGATTTTTGGACTTTCTGTGTAATCTAGATTTATATTAGTTGATAATAAAAAATTCTGAACATTTTGCCATCAAGATTTGTTGTTCGAAAGTGCCATCTTTTGACTACTTCAAGAAACTATTTGCTACAAGTTGATGAACGATATTAAAATGCTTTTCTTGATTAAGTAAAAACGGTTTTTTTTCTGAGGACGATTGTATTTTCTGGCGGAAATCTTAGAATGCAAGGCCACAGTACAGCGCCATCTTTTGATTACTTAAAAACCATTTATAAATACAATAACTTAAATACTTATGATCTTCAAGTATTAGTCAATCTTTATTTCCCGTCAAATCAAAATACATACAACATTTCTGATCGTTGTGTAAACAAGGTTTGTATCAATCAGTCTACTCTGGCGCTCTCTTTTGACGACTTAGGGAATCTATTTTTAACTGTGACTTTAACCAACTAAGAACTGAGTTTCCCAAAATCGTAATCTGCTTAAGATGAGGAAAGGAGCGGCTCAAGTTCCGGAAGGGGTGCATTGGAAATTTATTAATCAGAAATCATTTTTACTACCCTTGTGATAAACCGCATTTTACTGCGTACCTGCCGTTTAATAATTCCCTCTTAATTGTTTTTTATTATACAGTTTGCATTCACACCCTTCAATTAATTACTTTCCCCTGCTCTTATCTCGGACATAAAAGCTGAGACGCCCTCAGAAAAAAAAAAACGATTATCAATTATCACCAGCGGCCAGCTAAGCGATTATTTATGGAGAACGTAAAAATGAAATGTTCCCCCTTTCACCCTTCTTCCCCCTCCTCTTGGAATAATTTCTAATTATCGGAAGCCGCTCTAATTAAATAAGATCTCACGCGAAGGGTGGGCAAGAAGAGATGGTGGTGCACAGAGGTTCGACGGGGTGAAGAAGTCGCCGCCGCCGCCGCCGCTGCTGCTGTCTTTAAGTACCCCGGAATGGGGGTTGGATTTAATGGAATGTCGAAGGCACGATATTGGGGCCGCCCCACTGGCCTACTCGAGGGTGAGAGGAGCGAACGCGCTGGAATGCAGCCGCCCTGCACTTGTTGAAATGAAATTTAAGTTATGAAGTTCGCAGACTTCATTTCATCTCGCCGTGATAGAATTGTTTTATTCCCCGCTCACGTCCTGCGTTTGTTAATAAAAGATGTCAATTAAGAAACATTACGGGAATTTCTGGCAAAATCTAAAGGAGATTAAATTACAGCTCGAGTTTCAAATGAAATCCAAAAGTATTAATGTAACTTATTTTAAGGCACCCTGTATAATAAGCAAAAATTTTCGAAAACTCTAATAATTGTTCTGGTAATCTTCATAAGCAATAAAACAAACTCTATCAAAATGGAGCATGTATACTCCTGTTTATTCCTTAATGTTTTGGAGGGCTTTAGAATTAGCTTGGAAAAATAACTTTTCATTTCAACTAACAGTAATATACCGGATGGTCCAAAGAGCAACGGGGGATTCCCGTCATCAAAATATTGCGATTTACCCAAACTCACACTTGGTCGAAAAGTTGATAATAAAGATAGGGCGTTAAAATCAAAATTTATGTTTCAATTTTCTTCAATAAATTGAAATAACAAGTTTTTAGTCTTTAACCGGACATAATTATAATCGAAAAAGCTATATATATTTCACTATCGATCGATAGCTTCGTCAAGACAAGATTCAATTTCAATAAATTTAAAGTTTTCGACATTTTTCTTTAAAAATTTCGAAATACTCCGGCCATGAATTAGTGCAAAATTCTCGAGGCCTCGGCACTCCTTTGTGGTTTTAAATAAACAATATCGTTCGAAGATCCTATTCCTTTCGATAGGACTGCATCATCTGCTGAAACGATTGCAAGCGCATCTTTTTTTCTGACTCGTGAGAGTTGTGGCGAAATTATTATTCCCTGCGTTCAGACGCCCATAAAGTTTCCTCCTGTGCCGTCTGCTTTTCTTTATTATTAAATGAGTCTATGTGAATTACAGGTTTTTGCGAGCTAACATTTCCACGGTTAACAGTTTAATCGGCCTCTCTCTTTCACATTATTGACGTTCTCTTACGTCAGATTGATACCTGGTGGTCCCTGCTTATGTCACGTTGGTTTTGATTCCTGCGAACCCTCCATTTCGAAGATTTTAGGGCATGGTTGGCTTCGCCTTATTAATAATACATCACTTATAATAAACTTTCGCCTGTGTTTTTTTATCCCTAGATGAGTTTATTGTGCGTCAAGGGTAGATAGAAAATATTGCTAATGTCGCTACCTCAACATGAAGTGTATTTATTCAGTATCTTATATCATTCTTCTCTTTAAATTGCTTTAACTTATTTGTGAGCAGAGTTTCGGAACTTTTAAGTAAAAAATATTATTCTCTTATCTTTTTTAAACCAGTTCGATGTACTTGTTCAATAGCGCTCCAGTTAACCATTTTTGAAACATTTGCTATTTCAGCTTCAAGTGTAACATGGTTTTCTTGACAGTATTTGTACAATTTTGTCCTGTCTAAGAAAGAATGGATGATTTGTTACGGTGTGAAAACCGATTTTAGGAAACGCCCTGCATATTCCGTTCGACTCGCATTTATTTCCGATTTTGCAATATTAAGAAATTCTTTTCTTTGTGTTTAAAAACGCTTCGTTTTGCCCCACCCAATTCGTCGTAACTTTATTGCGATTACAGACAGTTTTTTACGATCGCATCGTCGTCGCAGGAGTTTTGCGTTTTATTTTAAACGTTTAATCGGGCTTGTGTTTCAAATACTTCGGCCATTAATTAGTACAAAATACTCGAGACCTCGGAACTCCTTTGTGGTTTTAATTAAACAATGTCGTTCGGAGATTCTAATATTTCTTCTAATAGGATTACATCATCTGCTGAAACGCTTGCAAGCGAATCTTTTTTCTGGCTCGTGATAGTTGTGCGTATTCCGTTCGAGTAGCATTTATTTCCGATTTTGCAATATTAAGAAATTATTTTCTCTGCGTTTAAAAACGCTTCGTTTGCCGCACATAATTCCTCGGAACTAATTGCGATTACAGACAGTTTTTTTATGAACGCTTCGTCGTCGCAGGAGTCACTAATTAAGCGAATCGCAAATAATCTCACGTTTTGCGTTTTATTTTAAACGTTTAATCGGGCTTGGGTTTCAAAATACTCCGGCCATTAATTACCGCAAAATACTCGAGACCTCAGAACTCCTTTGTAATTTTAATTAAACATTAAAATTAATCGTTCGGAGATTGTAATATTTCTTCTGATAGGATTGCCTCATCTGCTGAAACGCTTGCAAGCGCATCTTTTTTTTCTGGCTCGTGATAGTTGTGCATATTCCGTTCGACTCGCATTTATTCTTTTCTCTGTGTTTAAAAACGCTTTGTTTGTCGCACCCAATTCGTTGTAAATTATGCGAATCGCCAATAATCTCACGCTCTGCGTTTTATTTGAAACGTTTGTTTGGGCTTTCATTTTCGAAATACTCCGGCCGTGAATTAATGCAAAATTCTCGTGACCTCGGCACTCATTTGTGGTTTTAAATATGTATGTATTAATAATACTCTTTGATGTATTTTATATTTATGCCTTGTATCTATAAAAAAATGTAAACATTATAAACGTCGTTTATAATAAATTAAAAAAGTTCACCGAGAATTTTGCAAAACAAATCAAAGTTGTTAAAAGTAATGAAACAAAAGAATAAATATCTAACTAATTTTTCGGTGAACTTGAACAAACAGAAACACTTAAATAAATGTATAACGAAACAAAGAAATAATAAATTTATTCGCTCAGAAAAAGACAATATAGAAAATTACAAGATATAATACGGAGACAGTGGGTTTCACAAAAAATTATTAATCAGGGATTAATTTAACTCTCTGATTAAGGAATGTCATTAGAGGAAGTTAACAATAGATTTGAAACAACCAATTATATTGCTTCACCCAACCAATCACAGGCTTTAATCACGTTGTTAAATTAATCAGTGATTAAATAATTTTGTGAAACTGGGAGTGAGTCTCTAAAGTTTGGTATAAAATTCGCAATTTCTTTATTTTTGACATTTCGAGCAAAAAAAACCGCTGGAACAGGTAAATTTTGTTTATAAAAAGCACACAATTTCAATGAAAATCAATTTCTGATGGTTTTATGGGAAAAATGAATGACAAGTTTTCTTTTATTGTAAGTATCATTTTAGGTTTTGTTGAAAATGTAAGGTCCACTTCATTTGTAGATGTTCAATGATTCATTCATTTTAAATAGAAGCAATTTTTTTTTTAATTTCTCCCATGAAATATAAATTTTTAATGTGGTTGGATTGAGAATTCAATGTGTTATGATAATCAAGAAAAAAATTTAAAAAAATTGTTGATGACGTATCGAAAACAGTGACTGTCAAAAATTGTTTAAATTTCTCTTGAAAATGTGTCCTGCAGACATTATTAACTGTGCGCCATCTATTAACAACTACTTGTACTTATTTTTTTTTTATTTATATTTACTTTATAAGTGTTTTTTTGACTACCCGGTATTTTTTAAATAAGAAACGCCACCCGTTAAACGACTCTGGCATTAACATGAGTTTCGGTATTGTAGGTCACTACTACAGAGGTTCTCAGTCGGTAAGATTGCATAACTTTACAGTACATGATTTTATGGATTTATCGTTTTGAATGTTTTCGGGCGGCACCAGAAAAATGTATTTTGGCGTATTTTTTTTTTTTTTTAATAACAAAAATGACAGTTTTTCCTATTAGTTATAAAAAGTAAACCCAACAAAGTATATATTTTTGAAAACAGAAAAAAAATCTCTAATGAGGGCATTGCCTACTATGATTTCTATTTAAAAAAATATAACTTTATGTTATAACTTGAAAATGTAAGTAAATATTAAAAAAGCAACTACACCAGTGAATTGTATTCCAAAAAGTGTCCTAATAATGATTAAACAGTTTTTTAATATCTCTATAAATAAACGAGGAATGACCAAAAAACGAAAAGTCGAAAATGGCAATTTTTGCCTATAACTTGAAAACAAAAGAATATAGCCAATTTTTGTTTACACTATTGACATAATCTCCAAAAAAGAGATCGAGAATTGGCCGCTAGTTTTCTTCTATTTCTTATAGTTACGGAGATGCCCATAAGAGATATCGAAATGAATCAACCCTGTACAAAAGTTACCTTTGACAAAAGTATTAATCTAGTAGTTTCTGGCAAAAAAAAATTATGAAACTGAAAATTAAGAATTTCATTTTCTTTAAAATGTTAAAGTAAATGTAAGAAAATAATTTAAACATGTATACAGGATGTTCGCAGAAAACCGTATCCGTAGCTAGAAAATATTTTTTTAGAGACGAACTTAACCAGACATCCTGAAAGCGATGCAGTAATAAAAAGCTGATATTCTTGAAAAGTGTAACCAGAAATGTCACAAAACGGTGTTAATTGTGTTTAAAAATGAATGGCCGAGCAGTTTGAGCATAATTTTCTGTTCTTTTGTTTTGTTTTTGTTTTTTTTTTGTAAATAAAGCCGACGTGTATTCTCCCTCGCTCGCTTGATTTAAAATAAAAATAAGAATTTTTTTAAATATTTTTTTTTTAATTTAGATATCGATTTTGATACACGGTTGAAACGAGAAAAGAAAATGCTAGTTAATCCAACAACATTTAAAATACGAAATGGCGTCATTTGAAATAAGAAAGTTACTGCACTTAGAAAACAAAATGCATTGAATCAACTAAACCATTGCTGTTGACTGTATTTAATCAAAAATATTTGTTAAATTTGGCTTTCTTGGTTGATCCAATGCGTTTTATTTCTTAGATTAACCAAAAAAGCCAAATTTAACAAATATTTTTGATTAGATACAGTCAACTGTAATGGTTTGGTTGATCCAATGCACTTTGTTTTCTGAGTATGTCAATATATTGAAAGCCGGCATATTTGATTTTATTTTACTTAACTTTCAACTGTATTTTATTAAACCTAATCACTTTTATATTAAACTTTTTCTTATGTATGACTTAGGACCCCGTTGGGTAAGCAACACTGATGAAAAGAAGCATTTCCTATAATTCATCTGAATCAGCACATAAAACTGCAATACATTTTCCATTCAATCAAATCTCTATTTTGTGTGGAAATTTGTGATTGTAAGTTTAAATCACTGCATGTAGGTAAAGTAAGATTTTCAAATACGGTAGAAATTATTATAAAGAATAAAATTTTCTGAGAAATCTGTTCCGGGTGCTTATTTTTCGATTTTTGAACATGGGGATTTCACTTATTTTTAGTGATACAAGGTTGGTTGAATTAGAAACAAAAGTGCCATATTCTCATTCTACCATGCGATCATCGGAATTTATATTTAGAGGAAGCCGTGATATTTTCTAAAAAGTTGGCAACACATGTTTGCAATTTGACATTAAAAATTTGAAATGTCAGAATTGTGACATTTATTTATTTTTAATGATTGATAATAAACGGATTTGCCTTATGGAACCTCCCTTAATATTCTAAAAAAGGACATAAACCAGCATCCATACAAAAAAAATAACAAAATAAAGATTGTGCGAAGCACGAGTGTAACCTCAAATATGACAACTGTCAATTTATTATTTATTTCTCAGTGTATCCAACCACACGGCATAAAATAGCACCTATCACAGCCTCCTCTAATTATGAATTCTGTTGATCACCCGGTAGTTAACAATCTAAAGATCAATTCAACTTATTCCTTTTCATTTTGAAGATATTAAGAAAAAAGATTTCTTTATTTTCATTTTTATTTATTTTTTTTTAATTTTCTAGAATTTTTTTTTAGTAAGTTGTGTACAAAAATTATAATTTGAGATTTTTTCAAGCGCACCCGTTGCTTGAATCCACTTATGTTAGCGCTTTCTTTTAGTGTATTATATTTTTATTATTTATTAATAAATCTACTCAATATTAAAAGTTGCTTGCTGATCATTGCGCCCTTTCGGATCTGCGCCCCTGGCGCAAGCCCCTCCTGCCACGCCCTAGCTACGGTACTGACAACGAGTACTACATAAGTGGCTTTTATGTTTTTGGACGCTATGTTTTTACGAATTTAAAATTACCGCCAAAATTAGTACCTTTTTTTCTCGATTCAGTGCGTTTTTACTGGTTGTTTAGTACTTTGTGCTTTCAAGCGTGTGGCAACACTGTTATTCTGACTTAACCTAACTTAACCTAAAAGTGTAAAAAAGATTATTTTTCTTGTACTGAATGTAAAATCATTTATAAAGTTTTATATGTCCTATAAATGTTGTGGTGATCCTTCTTTCCAAGTGAATTTTCCCGAGTCCTGGTCCAAGAAAAAGGAAATTTAACGTACATAACCTCAAAATTTGGTACATACAGCGTTTTATTTGAAAAGCAATCAGAAGCAAACAAAGTTGCATCTAATTAAAAGAGCCTCAGGAACTCGATTGAACCGAAGTAGAAGCAGAAGAAGAAGAAGGTGGTTTTCTATACTTTAATTAATCATGGAAAACTATCGCAAAGGTAAAAATGTAGAAGAAACCTTGACCAAGGAAAAGATTCCAATTTCACAGTTACCCGAGGACTTCCTATGGATGCAGGTAATTTCACCCCATCCCCCCCCAAGTGCTCGTGTCTGTTAAGAGATTAAAAATCAGCCTTTTCAAGGTTAGAGGTGGAAGTAAGATCAGAAACTTGCTGGAGTATGCGCTAAAGGAGTTCCCTACGAGAAAATACGTTGTTTGGACCGGCTTCGGACAGTCTGTAGGAAAAGCCATAACATGCACGGAAATCATGAAAAGAGAAATGGGCAACACCCTACATCAAATAACGAAATTGTGTTACAGATTGTGAGTACAAATTTCTATGCGCAAACTCTGTTGTAATATTAAAAACAAATTATTTAAAGAGTAGAAGAATATTGGGACCCGGTAATCCCCGAGCTAGACCAGCTGGTTGTAAAGAGGCAGCTACCAATGATACACATTTTATTATCACTAGAACCCTTAAACGCTGAGGAATTAGGGTAAATATTTGTTGAATTATTTACGGTTTTTTTGTGTAGCGCATATTAAAAAAATTAGGTATCAAGCACCTGGTGTGAAACTTCAGTATAAATCGAATGAAGTGAAGAAAAATAGAAATAAAAGGCCGAACAAACCGTTTAATAAGACCCCTACAAAAGAATTGGCGGCTTTAAAAGTGGACAACAAATCTAAAGACCAGAATCAGGACAAGAAAGGCTAATGAAGACCTGTGTGTATTGTCAAAAACATTTACTTTTTAATTTATTATTCTTGAAAGGAAAGCAAGTATTAAGTATTTCAGTTACTATTCCTCCCCCCCCCCCCCCATCTTTAATGCATTTTTACATATATATATTTTTTTTAAGAATAATTGAAACTGATTCAAAACAAACGCAAATTTTTCTCTTAACATTTTATAATTGAAAAAATAAGTTGACAATGATCATGCCAAATACATTTAATTGTTATAAATAAATAAATAATAGGTAATAGTTTACAGTACTTTATTTAATGCCAGACCTATTCGTTTGCGGGCCACTTCGATGTTAATGACCGTAACTTCAACGCGGTTTCCAATCTGCAAATTCTGCCCCTTCATTTTGCTGATGTGAATTAACCCGTCACACCCCACCCCGATATCGACGAAGCAACCGAAATGAGTGACGTTAGCAACTCGACCAGTTAATACCGTCCCGGGTTGCAAATCGGCCAAACTATTTAAACTCTTCCTGAACAACGGAGTCTGTTGCCCCACATTGCGTAAGTCGTAATCCAACGGCTTACACAACGCATCTATGATCAAGTTTAAAGTCTGCTCGGTCGTTTTGAGGCTTTGGAAATCCGCTGAACCCTTGCTTTGCTTAACAACTTCTATAAACGAGCTCTCGCCAACCTGATTAACACTCAAATTGAAGCTTTTGATCACTTTTAAGGCAAGATCATACGATTCCGGATGGATGATCGTGCAATCGAGTTTACTTGCATCAGGATTGTTGTAGAAGTCGACGGCTTCTTCAGCGTTTAAAGGCCCAACTCTAAGAAACCCGGCGCATTGTTGAAAGACCTTCACCCCGATGCCCTTGACAGAGAGGAGATCCTTGCGTGAGCGAAACGTGCCGTTTTGTTCTCTGTATTCAATTATTTGAGTCGCTCGTTTATCTGATAAGCCAGCTATTCTCCTGTAAAAGAATGTTTTTAGGATATGGGGGATGGGGAGGAGGGGCTTTACCTTAGTAAACACTGAGAGGCGGTGTTGAGGTCAACCCCCACGAAACTAACGCATTCGGAAACAACTTCATCAAGGGCTCCTTCGAGTTGTTTTTTGGGGAGATCGTGTTGGTACATGCCAACCCCCAAGTGCTTGGGTTCGACCTTCACGAGCTCTGCTAAGGGGTCTTGGACTCGTCTAGCTAGAGAAACTGTAATAAAAAAAAGTGACCTTGGGGTTGGTTAACGACAAAAGAGGAAGAGTAATAAGTAGCACCTGCACTGATTAAGTTGGGGTCTAAAACAGGAAACTCTTTTTTTGCTTCGGGACTGCAAGAGTATATTGAAGCCCCATTCTCGCTGATGATCGTGTACGTGACGTCCAATGGAGCGAATGTGCCAGCTTGAATTAAATCGACTATCCATGATTCAGTTTCTCTGCACGCCGTGCCGTTACCTAAAGCGATTAAATTGCAGCTGAAAAGAAAAAATTTAATCTCATCTTTTGGCAACCCCCTCAGATAAAATTACCTACCAATATTTTTTTAACATGTTCTTTAAGATTGAGGCGTCTCTCTCAGATCCTTTCTTACTGTGAGGGTATACAACGCAGGTGTCCAGTAAACACCCCGTAGAAGACACGAGTGCAATTTTGCATCCGTTAGAAAACCCCGGATCAATCCCCAGGATCGGTCTTCCTTTCGTCGGCGTTTCCAGGAGAAGTTGCTTGAGATTGCTGCAGAAAACTTCGTACGACGCCTTCTCGGCTTTGGCCTTCAGCTCAGAACGTATTTCTCGCACGATTAACGGCTGCACTAAAATAAATTAATTATTGTGAGAGAGCCCCATGGATTTGTCTTGACTTGACAGACCTAATCTTGAATACGAATCCTTGAGGGATTCATCCATTATTTTTTTCCTAAACTCCCAAAACCTGCCTTTGTTTATAAACCTGTTTCCACAGAAATAGGAAAATCTGTTATACACATAATCGGGTACAACTATTTTAACCGCGAGGACTTTCTGTGCTTCGCCCCTGTTTATAGCTAAAACCTATAACGCTCTAATTAATAAATTATGGTCAAACATTGCAGAAGGCCAACCTAACCTGATGTGGCTTAATATATTTGACTGGAATTTTAAAATCGAAATAGTTTTCAAATTTCGACTCGTCGACCGGCTTTCCATTTGTAACTTTGCCTTTCGTTTTTTCACTCTTCCTTGAACTCTTCTTTGCCTCAACTATAAAGCTACAGTCGGTTCTCCTAAAATAAGAAATTTAAGGGGTACATTTTTCTTTTCTGCGGGGGCTAAATTAATTATTAATTCGTACAATTTGCGTAAAAATGTTAAGACTTCAGCGTCTGTAGCAATTATATGAGCGATAATGTGTGTAACGCCCTTTTCGATTTTATCCAGTGAATCCAACTCTGTATTCTGCTGATCCAGATACTTGTAAAGATCAACCGGTCCTGTGTTATTCAATAAAATCAAAGCCGGTTCTTCCAAGCCCACCGACTTCGCTCTCTCGGCCAACGTACGTTTTCCACCGGGTTTATACGGAGCATACTACAAGGTTTTTTTTTTTACAAAGTAATCAATTGCCACGATATTAACTTACGATGTACTCGACTTCTTCAATGGTCCTTGCACTCAGGACACTCTTTTTCAATTCCGAGGTTAACTGGCCACTCTTCTCGATGCTTTTAAGTACCGTTTGGGCCCTGGCCTTCAAAGCCAAAATTGCCTCGTATTCATCCTTGAGGTCCCTCAGTTTTTCCGGACTCATATTACCTGTGATGTCTTTGCGGTACCTTGCAATAAACGGAATCGTGTTTCCCTCCTCGAAAAGTCTGATTACATTCGTTGCCGTGCCCGCGTCCAAATCGTGTAACTCCGAAAGGAGTTCGTGATCCTCCCACAGTTGCCTGTCCTCGCTTTCGAACTTGATTTTCTGCAATTTCTTCGAACTACCAGCTTTTACGTTAATTTTTTTTAAATCAGGCTTATCCTCTTTAATGTTGTCGAGCTTCGAAAAAGTAGTTTGTTCAGTTTTCATCGCCACGTCACCTTCTATTTCTGTTTTCAGTTTGGCAGAGCTCTTCGAGGACTGAGCTTTTTGCCTTCTACATTTCACAGGTGATTCGCAATCGTTGGAGTCCTCGCTCTTAATTTTGCGCTTCCTGGCTTTGAGTTTTGCCTTGGAACTGCTTTCTGCTTGATAATCTTCATCTGTGAGCGAGTCCCTCGCATCTGAATTGTTTTCATCATCTGAGGATACTTCGTATTTGATTTTTGTCTGCGCTAATGTGCTTGCAGCTCTCCTGGTTGACTGCCTCGTCCTGGGAATGTCTTCTTCCATCTTGAAGCTTAGCCTCCTGCTGGTTTTTCAATAATACATTTGGATTTAATTCACCTACATATAATTAATAATTATTTATAAATATTTGTTTTTCATGAAAATAAAGCGTGTTAAGCCTGTTTCGTTCTGGAAATGATGTGGAGCATCGTTTTATACAATTATGTGATGCTTCACATTCACAAACTCGTTTTTACTTTTTAAATTCTTGTCAAAATTGTTGTGTCAAAACTGACAGGTGGCATTTATTCAGTGTTGCCGGACGATCAAAATTTAAGTCACCAGATTGACTGACAAAAAGTCACCAGTTACCAACTGAAAATCACCAGTTTATTATTTTGTACTAGTTTGTCGTTCATTAAAATTTTTGATGTTATTATATTGACGCTTCAAAATTGTTTTATTAAATTTAGGTACATACAAAATGATAAAAAAAACAAAAGCTTTAAATACTTTTCCTAATTAGCTTTAGGCGAATGTACGGTCAAAAGCAAAAATCGATAGTACACAATTACAGTATCTGTAATTTTTCTTTCTCAAAATGGTATTTAAATGCGATTGATTTCACAGATTTTACAAAAGTTGTGAACTTGTGAAATCTGAAAGCTTAGAATTTTTTTAAATGTCAACTGTGATATCGTGTTTGAAAAATTACAGGAAACTATAGTTTAAAAAAAATACAGGGAACTGTAATTGCCTACTAGGAGTTCTTTTTTGCTTTCGATTGTAAAATGTCGTCTGTGTTTAAATTTTCTAATTCTAACACAGCTAAGAATATATGAATTTGTACAAAAGAGTTTACAATTTACGAAAAAAAATTGCGTTCTTGCAAATATTTTTAAAATGGCGGGAAAACACTGACGGTTGTCATTGACAGATGCTCGATATCCGATATCACAAAAAGAACTTTTATCATTGAAACTTAAAATCATTTTAATGTTATAGATTTCTTCTTATTTATATTTTATAAAAAAGCACGATAATCCCGAGTTTTTAAAAAATATCACCAAGTAATTAACGAATAACAAAAAACTTCACCTCTGGCAACACTGCCATTATTTGAATCTTATGTCAATAGATGGCACTGGAAACTTATAATTATTCAAGGTTGGTAGACATAAAATTGTCACAGTGTCATTCTCTTGTCCAGAGTTGACAAATTGAACGAAATTCCGCCATTTGGGCTATATTTTAGACAAACTTGGCGCTTAGAAATTTTTTTGTCGTCTGAGTTGAGTTACTTTCGTTGTCCTCACGTAACGATAAAGAAAAAAATATACAATGCGATCAACAATGACTGTCACTACCTTAATTTAATTTGTAGGCATTATATGACGAGAGTACTTAGGAAGAGCATCGCATTGTTTTATTTGTTTTTCTATTCGTTTCATATTTTTTCTTTCTTTCTTTGTTTGAATTTTGAATTGATGTTTTGCATTTCATTCACGGTTCATTTATTTTGTCCGTTTGTTTCCTGCCAGTTTCTGGACTTGGCAAATTTTTCGGCCAGAGTTGCCACTTTTTCTTTCATTTACTTTTTGTCTGTCTGAATGAATTTTTTCGTATTTTTCCATGTTTCTTGCATTGTTCTTCTTTTAATCGAATTGGTTTTTGCGATTTTCGTCGATTTTCATTTTGTTTTTGTTCATTTTAGTTGCCTGGTGAGTCTGTTTTTTTTTTTAATTCATTTTACGCTGTCGAATTTCTTTTTTTAAATTTTCTTTCAAAATGATTTTTCATATTTTGTTGATTGACGCTTTCTTCCAGTTATCTTGCGTATCCTATTTTTTTTTTAATTTCATTTGGTTTTTGTTCATCTTAGTCGCCAATCTTCTATTGCTTCCTTTTTTCAGTTCTTTTTATTGATTTTTCCCATTTTGTTGAAGCTTTGTTTGTAGTTCTTCGCTTATCATTTTTTATGTTTTATGTATACAGTTGTGATCTTTTGTTTTGCGCACTGTATTTCGTTTCTTTTTTGCTCTTTTTTCTTAAATCATATTGACTTTTTTACAGTTTGCTTCTTTAATTTTCTACGAATCTTTTAATTCGCCCGGTTTTCGTTCCGCTTGATGTTGTACAATCTTCTTTTTTTTCTTCTCTTCGCTTCTTGTATTTTCTTGTTGTTGCTTTCATTTCTCTTTTGTTTTTGATTTTTTGTCAGGTTTCTTTTGTTTTTTATTTGTTCTTATTTTTGATACCCCAAAATCGGCGATTTTTTGTTTTTTTTGTCTTTGATGTTGGACTTCCACAACTCCGGCACACGATATTCGGCATTCGGAATGATTCGGAATGAAACATTCAAATATTTTAAATTAACCAATCACGAACAGGATTCTGAATTGCTGATGCCGTATGCTGGAAGTGTGTCTGGAACTCATACAAACCCAGTTTGCACTTTTTGGGCTACATTTTGTCGAAAAGTTGGCGACATTGCCTGCAAGAAACCTGGCAACCCTGCTCTTCTCTTTCCAATGTCCTTCCCATTTCAATCAATAGGTACTTTCTTTCGCTTAAAAGTTTGAATCGTGTTTCAAATAGTTTGGACCTGTATTTCGTAGTTGTTGCAACAAAACACCCGACTTAAATTTTTGACTGACAGTTCATTTGTATATAACCATAATTCGATCCAAACAAGTTTTAAAAATAGAGAGATTCAAAGAAAAGAATGTTTGTTTTTTAATCAAAACTCGTTTGGATCACGATTTTGTGAGCGAAAGAAAGCACCTAGTTTGATTTTATCATATTTATAAAGCCGGTTCATTTATTGGTTACATTGTTCCTTCATCAATTAAGAAAGAACGATGTTATTAGGTGGCGCTGTTCTTATAATGTTTATATAGAGACCCTCTAGTTAGAGTCTGGCAGAGTCAGCCATCTTTCAGCAAAAAAAAGTCCTGTCAGTGTCAAAATTAACAATACTTTCTAACATTAGCCGCTTTCCAATTGCCAAAATGAGCTCCTCCAAACAACATGTTCCAATTGCAAGGAGTGGAGAGCACTTGAACTGGTCTTTTTTACTGTCCCCCGCAGTGTTGCCAGAGATGGTGATTTATCACCAGATCTGGGAATTTTTGTTATTTGTTAATTACCTGGTGATTATTTTTAAAAACTGGGGATTATCTGGTGCTTCTTCATAAAATATAAGAATAAGAAGGAATTTATAACATTAAAATGATTTTAAGTTTCAATGATAAAAGTTGAGACGTGTCTTTTTGCGATATCGAATATCGACCATGTGTCAACAGTGTCAACCGTCAGTGTTTTTCCCGCCAATTTTAAAATATTTGCAAGAAGGCACTTTTTCTTCGTAAACTGTAAACTCTTTTGATCTGATTATGAAAATGGCCGATAGAATTAGAAAATTTAAACGACATACGACATTTTATAATCGAAAGCAAAAAAGTACTCCTAGTAGGCAATTACAGTTTCCTGTATTTTCTAAACTATAGTTTCCTGTAATTTTTTAAACACAATTTCACCCATTTTGAGAAAGAAAAATTACAGGAAACTGTAATTGTCTACTCTCGATTTCTGCTTTCGATCGCACATTCGCTATTTAGGAAAAGCATTCGAGTTTTTGTTTTTTTTTATTATTTTGTACCTAAATTTAATAAAACAATTTTTGAAGCTTCAATATAATAACCTCAAGGATTTAAATGAACGACAAATGAGTACAAAAAAATAAACTTGTGATTTTCAGTTGGTAACTGGTGACTTTCTGTCAGCCAATCTGGTGACTTAAATTTTGATCGTATGGCAACACTGGTCCCCCGTCCCTTCACGCATGTGTATCTATGACCATCAGTATATCACGCTTATATGACTTCTGCAGTGTTCTCATTAAAATCTCAGAAGTGTAGTTCGGATTAGATCAGTTCAGATCATTTCAGGTGCTTGAAATTCGTAATTTGAAAGCGGCTTATGCTTACTCTTTCAAGTCAAATTTCAGCAAAAAAGTCCCGTCAGTGTCAAGTTGATAATATACCTAACCTTGCTTACTTATTTTGTATATCGAATTCAAATGTTGGCGCCAAATTGCACTTCCATTCTTTCTTATGATTGGCTGAAATACATTTTGCTGAAATATGTCGGAACCGATCAAAAATGCACGCCTTTCTGCCAGACTCTTACTAGGGGGTCTCTAAACGTTTACAAAATCACGTAATTGCTTAATTTTTTTTTTAAATTAAATTTATTTATTCATGTTTCAGTTTTATTTGGGGCAATTTTGAGGCTTGACGCATTTATTGGACTTCTCAACCAATAAAAGTCCATCTTTACAGAAACACCCGGATAAATGCGCCGAGGCACAAAAGTCCGGATTGGGGTTCCTGCAAGTTCGCAAACATCCCCCCGCAATGTATTCTTTATCTTCCTCACATTCACCTGCAAGAACGAGATAATGAACCTTTAAGGAAAATTTGTGCGAAGTTTCGGATTATTACCTGAATGGCACAGGTCCTTATCAATGCAAACTCCGCTCCTCTCGTTTCTCACCAAATCCGCATCGCAATCGCATCGAAACTTGCAAGTGCGATTGCAAGAAGTTGGATTAGTTTGGGTGCATGTTGGTCCACAGGGGGTTGCACAGTTTACAGGAACCTCGTCTTCTGGACAATGTATACCTCCTAATAACAAAACAAGGCAAAATATTTTACAAGAAAAAGTTTACGAATTTATAAAATATGATTACCAGTTACCGTATTAATTGCAAGGTAAAAGAATAGGAAAACCGTTATATTATAGTAATACATTGTTATGTACTTCTTGGACGCTTTTAGAAGTGAGTTTCCACTAAAAATTGTTCGAGTAATGTAAAGGTGCCTGATTAACAGGGAATGCCAAGGATAAATGCATCGCATGGTTACTAGACACGAAACATTTAATCGTAAAAGGTAATGAAGAAAAATGGAATGTCCTTTATTTTGTCACGGAATTATTAAATAGAAATTGTTATTTGTTTAAAGCAATTTACAAAATTAAGCGTAATTTAATTTTCCCGCCTAAATTTCAAATTTTTCTTTTAGTCGCGTCAGTGTCACCAATCGTACGATTTTATGTGCTTTCCTTTTGCCGCAAATCTCATCTCACCTCAGATAAACGTCATTTCCGTTAGAGCGAACAAGCAAGTTTGAACGTATTTTTTAAACTGTCAGTCAATGGTCCGACTAAACCATCTGACCAATCACCAACTGAGAAAAGTGATCACGAGGTTTGGTCTGACCACTTCGACCATTCATTTACTGCAGCCATACCAGTAAATACGAGTGACAGCACAACGTTTGATAGTTTAGCGGAAATAATAGACACTTTGGATAAAGTTGTTTATCCGTATCCGTACGACGTATACGTATTGTGATATGTTTAGCTCCTCCCACTTTCCGTATCTTTCTACGGATCACGGGGGTTTATGTCTGTTGCCAAAGTTTTAAACGCAATTATAATTCCCCCCCAAGTCGCTTGGCCAGTGTTGCCAGAGATGGTGATTTATCACCAGATCTGGAGATTTTTATTGTTTGTTAATTACCTGGTGATTATTTTTAAAAACTCTGGATTATCTGGTGACTTTTCATAAAATATAAACAAGAAAAAATGTATAACATTAAAATGTTTTTAATAGCGTTTTTGGCTTGCTGCACCAGTGTGCACTGAGTGTATCTCTATCTCGTTTTATTACATAAAGCTGAACCGAGATGGAGATACACTCAGTGCGCACTGGTGCAGCCACTGGAAAACGCTATAAGTTTCAATGATAAAAGTTGAGACGCAGCTTTCTGCGATATTTAACAGGTATATTCGTTTTAGATGACTTAGGTTGCCGCAAGTCACCTGCGTCAACGAAATGTGTATTCGTTTTAGATTTTCGGCATGCTGTATTTGACATTGACATATTCGTTTTAATTGCCACTGCGGCAACGCTGGTGTTGACGCAATGTGCACCTACTCCAGAGTAGGGTTTAGTTGCGTCAACACCAAAGTATTGTTTACTTAACCTTAATTTAATTATTTTCCAGCAAGGTCGGTGTTCATCACACAGAAAAATCTTTGTTTGAATACGGTCGAAGCATTTATTTATTTGAATGATGCACACTTTATATTAATTCAATCAGTTTCTTGTTGATTCAAACATTTTTTTTACTTGAATAGAATACATAATGGATTTTCTTTTAAATAAATGAATGCATTGGCGTACCCAAACGAAAATTATGTTGATTTAACATTTTTCTTTTCTGTGGGTACAACTTGCCTATCACAATTATTCGTTTTAGATCAATTTCTGATGCAACCATAACTTGACCTAGATGGGCATCAGCTACTTGACGATGACGCTATTGTGGCAAACCCAGCATTTCTAAAACGAATATACCTAATATCGAGCGACTGTCAACACTGTCAATCGTCACTTTTTTCCCGCCAATTTAAAAATATTTGCAAGAAGGCTGTAAACTTTAAACTCTTGTACAAATTCATATATTTTTAGTTGTGTCAGAATTAGAAAATTTAAACGACAAACGACATTTTACAATCGAAAGCAAAAAAATACTCCTAGTAGGCGATTACAGTTTCCTGTAATTTCTTTAAACTATAGTTTCCTGTAAGTTTTTAAACACGATTTCGCAGGTGACACTTAAAAAGATTCTGTGCTTTCGGATTTGACAAGTTCACAACTTTTGTAAAATCTGTGAAATTTATTTCATTTAAATAATACCATTTCGAGAAAGAAAAATTATTTTGAGAAAAGAAAATTACAGGAAACTATAATTGTCTGCTATCGATTTTTACGTTCGACCGTACATTCGAAGTTTTTGTTTTTTTTTTATCATTTTGAACCTAAATTTAATAAAATAATTTTGAAGCGTCAATATAATAACGTCAAAAATTTTAATGAACGACAAAATAGTACAAAGAAATAAACTGGTGATTTTCAGTTGGTAACTGGTGTCAGCCAATCTGGTGACTTAAATTTTGATCGTCTGGCAACACTGCGCTTGGATGGCATTGTATTTACAGTAATCTACAATCCTTGGCATATTTTTAAGTTACTATGGTTACCTTTTATTGATTTTGAAAAGTTTGGAATCGGTTGTCAGAAGCCAAAGTATTAATTCGATTTCTTCTTTAATTAAACATTTAAATTTTGTTTCCGGCCATTCCAGGCGAACGAACAGGACAATTTGTGATAAAAATAAGGTAAGAGAGAATGATAAGCGAAAAGTGCACTTTTTCGGCTAACATGGCCGCGCAGCCTTATTAAATGCCGGAGCGAGAAACGATCCGAGCAAACGTTGTAATAATTTATAGAAAAAAATCACAAAGAGTCCGTTCATTCTTCTGAAATAGCCCTAAACTAGCGTCTTGGGCAACAATGCAGCTCAATGTATTATATTATTTAATTTCTTGAATAGTCCTTAAACGATTGACGCAGAAATATTTTTAAATTGCGCGCCTTTTTTTATTTTAATTCACCCCAGGCCGCATGTGGCGGGCATTTTGTTGCTCCACATATACAACGTTGACTTTGACATCTAATTAGAGATGGGCCAGGGAATGAAACCGGTGCATTGAAAGCACCCACATGGGTGCATTCAGCAGGGTGCATACATGAATGTACCGGGTACATTCAAAAATTAAATTTCCCGCGCAAATCGAACGAGAAATAACCTGTCCTTGATATTATTTAATTGTTTGCAGGTGGTTTACAGGTTTAATGTTTCATAATGTATGGTGAATAGCTAAATAGTAAACTTTTAAGTTTAACCGAAAATTTTGTAGCTTAAAATATGATTGAAGTTTGTTCTTGTCCGATGAAAATAGTAAGTACAAAGTTTTTTTAATCTCAAACCGGACAGAAAAATGAAGGGAAACACACTCAACGTTTCGCTATAGATTTATAGCTTATTTTCATAAACAACAAGTAGATTTCTTAAAAGTATTAAGTAGCTTAGAGTTTGGTATTAAATCTTTAGATTCACCTTCAAAAATACAAATAAGAAATAAATTTTGTTCTAATTTTTTAAATTATATTAGAAATATTGATAAAACTTTTGAAAAATCAAAGTATAAGATTCTTATTAGAGATGTTTTGTCTTGTAAAAAATTTCTTAAAGATAATCCTAATATTATTGTTACTACAGCTGATAAAAGCAATGTAACTGTTTTAATTGATAAAACTGATTATTTTTCAAAAGTTCAAACTATGCTGTCTGATAATAATACATATGTAGAATTAGCTAACGATCCCACCGAATCTTATCAACGTAAAACTTTCAGTATTATTAATAAGATAGAGAAATCCGTTGAAATTAGTAATATTGTTGCTAAATCTCTTAAAGTACAACATCCCATATTTCCTAAATTATACTGCATTCCAAAAATTCATAAACCTAATACACCTCTTCGTCCTATAGTTTCCACTATTGGTTCTTCTCCATATTTCTTATCTAAATTTATTTCAAAAATCATTACTCAGGTTACTAGTAAATCAGAATATTTTATAAAAAATTCTTTTGAACTCGTAGAAAAATTAAAACAAATAACTGTACCAAATAATTGCATTATAATTTCTTTAGATGTTATTTCTTTATTTACTAACATTCCTAAAGATTTAGCTTTAAAAAGTATAAATGATAGGTGGTTAGAGATTAAAGATTTTACTGATATTTCCAAAGGTAACTTTTTAGAAATAGTTGATTTATGTTTTGAAACATCTTATTTTGCTTTCAATGATAAATTTTATAAACAGATTTTTGGTACAGCAATGGGTTCTCCTTTATCTCCGGCTTTAGCTGAAATTGTTATGCAAGAACTAGAAAAATCTGTTATTAACTCTTTATCATTCGATTTAACGTTATATTTTCGTTATGTAGATGACATTTTATTGATTTTGCCTTCTGATAAGGTAGATTTTGTTTTAAATAAATTTAATTCTTTTCATAATAGATTACAATTTACAGTAGAAAAAGAAAATAATAATTCATTGAGTTTTCTTGATGTAAATATTATCAGACAGAATGATAAATTAATTACTAATTGGTTTCATAAACCTACCTGGTCAGGTAGGTACATAAATTTTCACTCGTACACACCTAAAAATTATAAAATTGCAACTATTATTTCATTAACTGATCGAGCTATTTTACTTTCTGATAAAGTTTTCATTTATGATAACTTAAATTTAATAAAGAAAACTCTTATTCAAAATTCTTATCCAATAAATCTTATTGAATCAGTAATTAAAAATCGTATTAAATACTTACAAAATTCAAATGTCTCTAAAAACATTAGACAAACTTCGAATCATAAATACATATCTTTGCCTTATATTGAACCATTACACAATACATTTAAACACATTTTCAAAAAACATAATTTAATTTTAGCCAGTAAATCTGTGAATAATTTAAATTAAATTTTTTCGAATTTAAAAACCAAAATACCGAAATTAAAACAACCTAACGTGGTTTATGAAAACAAATGTTCAAATTGTAATTCTGTTTATATAGGTGAAACGAGCCAAAATTTAAAAAAAACGTTTAGACCAACATAAATATCATATTCAAAAAAATAATCAAAATCATTCAATGCTTGTAGAGCATTCATTAGTAAATAATCATAATTTTGATTTTGATAATACTGACATTTTGTACAGTGAATCTAATATTTTTAAAAGACGTTTCATAGAAATGTGTAAAATTAAAATGTCTGGAAATTCTATTAATAAACGTACGGACTTTGAAATTTTAAATGACATATTTTGTAGTTTTCTGGACTCTTTAAACAAGATATAGATCTGTCAATTAATTATATATATATATATATATATAAATTAAAAAAAAAAAAGTAGCTTTAATTAGTTCTCGTTACTTTTATTCCGAACAACTCGTTGTTTAGTTTAAAAATCATGTTACCTTTTCGTTTCTCTTGACGACTTGTTTCTCTTGACAACTTGTTTATTTACTTTTTTTCACTCCTGACGAAGCTATAAATCTATAGCGAAACGTTGAGTGTGTTTCCCTTCATTTTTCTGTCCGGTTTGAGATTAAAAAAACTTTGTACTTAAAATATGAATAAAATAAGTAAGTTTTTGAAATTAACGTTACAAAATAATTGTCTAGCGATAGTCCCTACAAAATATATTATATTTGGTGTCATTTTAAAGCATTTTTTTATGTCTTATGTAAATGTTGGCAACCGGGCAATGCACTCAATGCACCGGGTGCATTCCGTGATTCCACCGGTGCAAACGATTGCACCGGGTGAAATCCCATCTCTACATCTAATATATCTTTTATCTGTGCTTGGGATTGACCACTTTGTATATTTTTCATTGTAGTAGATGAAAGTAAAGTAAAAAAATGTTTAAATATGTTGAACGTATCATTTAACATATTTAAAAGCTGGCCAAAACTAATAAATGTTACGTTTGAAGTTTGGTGTGATGATAACACTGAACCCTGTTTTGCCAATAATGCCAATCTAAGAAAGTAAAAGGCACTATGTAAAAGTTAAATGTCAACAACATAACCTGTCTTGTCAAAACAAATTGTTAAACATGAAAGAAGACATTACTCTAAACAATTTCTTCATATTCAGCTCCTCGCACGGCTCTACGGAAGGCGAGGAGCACAAGAAGATTTTTTATTACTACCCGAAAAGCGACGACATCGACGTGCAAATTAAAAACATCGGCCTCGTAGAGGCCATCATCCAATTCACCGGGACCTTCAAACCCAGTTGCCCGGTGAACTCCCTTCACACGATGAAGAAGCGCCAGTTGTACTTCCAGCCGGAAGAAAACCTCTGGATGGTCATGACTCTCAACGTGCCTTTTTTAGAGCGAAACAAGGATGGGGTTAACAGCAGGGAATACCTGGACTCCGACATCCAAGACAACGTGTACGAAGCAGTTTTAAAGCAAATGTATGCGATGTATAAATTATTTCACGGGAGCTTCGCACATGCACTCCACGAAGTCGATACCGCAATCATAAAAGGCAAGTTGGAACAGTTTTTTGATGTGTATTTAAAATCGTTGAAGCTACCGCATTACGATATACTAACCGTGTTTAATGGCATCCAGTTCTTACCATTGGACAAGCAGAATTTCCTAAACGTCCAGTGCTTCATCAACGAGCTAGAATGTAATTATCCTATTGTAGAGTACACTCTGTTCATGTACAATGATTATGTTATATGGAGCGGTTTAAAACCCGATGACTTACAAGTATTATATCGATATCTCGTGAGCATATTATTGCCTGCTCACGTGGAGACCGAGCTGCAAGGTGGTTCCATGCCGAGAAATCCACCATCGCCTTTCGCCTCTTTGTATCATGGGAGATTCATAAACGGGCCTGCGAATTTAAAGACGGCGAAGGCAGTCGGTAAACTCCCCAAAGTCTACCTCACAAGCGACAACACCCAATCAGTCTACCACCTGTTGATCTATCGAACTCTAAGTGCTTCCGTCTGTCTCTTCATCAGTGAAGCAAACGAAATTACACTGCAGAGGTTTCGCGAGCTTGACGAGTTCATCGGCCCGAGGTTATCATCAATCGTATCCGACGTAGGTGAGTACTGCTCACAGCAAATTTCTACGCCGTCGAATGTCTCGGAACACGTCCCCAAATTTATCTACGTCAACAAAATGAACCTGGCATATAAAAGCACAATACATTTGGATAACAAACAGTTGGGGAATGTGGCTTGCCCCAAGGATTCCGTCAAGATCATTGCGGATATGAGCCACAGGAAGGCATTGCTGGGGTATGCCGGTGATATAATCGTGAAGACCATGAACGATTACTGGGTGATGGGGAAGGTTTCCAATTTCAGGGAGTTTTACGTTGCCGTTCAGCAGAAAAATGCCAGTTTGATTGAGATTAACGATGAAGTGAAGCGGCTGTGCGAAACCGAGCTGAAAGGAATATTTTTTCATCCTATGTGAATGTGATAAACGTTTGTGATGTTAGATATGTTATTCTCTTGTAATGAAGTGTAGAACATGTGTTCACAGAATATGCAAAGCTTTACTAATTACTCATTTGAGTAGAGTAATGTTACTCCACTTTATTTTTGTTGACACATTCCTTGGTTTATCCAGGTTTTTACCTGACCAAAAGATCATCAAAAAACTTATACTAATGCCGTTTCATAATGTCATCGCAAATATCTTCTCACAAGATTTATACAGTGTGTCCCCAGATCGACTCCGCGACTCATACATATAGTAGACCAAAAATGTTTGAATTCAGATTTCATATTTTGCAGTTCAGGTCTGCTTGGTGCAAAATGAATTTGTGCCGAATTTTACCTCGAAAGTCTTCAAGGTGGCGGAATTAACACAAGAAGAAATAAAATATGTGTAGGCAAAGTGGTATTCCTTTTGAATATGGGAGAAAATTTTACTAAAATAAAATGATTCTCGTTTGAAATTATGGAGATATACCAAATTTTCACGTCCTATTTATTCATTTGTTTTTTCTTCTACTTCGTAATTATGCATCTGCAGATTTTAAATAGTACAATTTAATTTTTCACTTTTTTATATTATACGTTCATTTTTCGCTTTTTTTAATTTATTAAAACAAGAATGTTAGTTATATTATCATTAACGTCTTCTATAATTGATCTAAGTTAGAGTTAGTCTTGTTTGTGAGATTTGTCGTTGTCTTTGTTTGTTGCGTGCGCAAGGAATATTCGTTTGTTTTTCCTTTTTTTTAAACAATCTATTCTTTTCCTTCAACTTTTCTTCTTCCAGTCCAGCGTTACGCTTTTTTCATTTTGATTGATTTTTTTGGTTTGGCGAGTTACGGTTTTTTGTTTGCCATAAATCGATATTTTCAGTTTTTAAAATTTGTTTATTTTTATTTATTGCTTGCGCAAGTCATTTTCCATTTCCTTTAACAATATCTTTCGATCGTCTTTTGCTTTTTTTTGTTTAATTTATGTCTAGTTACTTTTTCCTATTTTGCTCTCAACGTATCCAATCCAGGTTTAGTTCCTTTTTTATTTTAAATAATTTTTTGGCTTAAATTTAAGCGATCGCGTTTGGTATCTGAATTGTTTTCTTTTTTAACTTTCGAAGTACAGAATTCTGCCCTAAGGAAACCGGGTGTTCAATGGAATTCATAATTAGAGAGGGCGCTATTTTATGCTGTGCGGTTGGATACAATGAGAAATAAGTAATAAGTTGACAGTTGTCATATTTGAGGTTATGCTCGTGCTACACACAATCTTTATTTTTTTATTTTATTTTGTATGAATTCTGGTTTAAACTCTTTTACAATATTAAGGGGCGAGGGGGGGCGGGACGTTCCATAGAACAAATCCGTTTACTATCAATCATTTAACAAATAAAAGTCACAATTCTGACACAATTTTTAATTTCAGACTGTGAGCCTGTGTTGCCAACTTTTTGGTAAATATCACAGTCTACTCTAATTATAAATTCCGTTGATCGCATACTTCCATTTTTTGTTCGATTTTTAATTTAATAATTGCGTTTGAGATTTCTTCTTTTTAATTAAAGCGATCGCCTTTTGATTCTGAAATTTATTAATTTTTTGTTTGTTGCCTGCGCAAAAAAGTTTGTTTTTCTTTTTCATTTTTTTAGCAAGATTGTTCGATCGTCTTTTACTTGTGCTAGTTTATTTCATTTATAAAATTTTTTCAATTTTTTTTTCAACTTTCCCTTGTCCTTGTCAGGGTTAGGTTTTTTCTTTATTATGACTGATCTTTTGTTGTTTAAGTTTAAGCCATCGCTTTTTTTTTCTGAAATTTGTTTTTTTTGATCCAAATTTTCGAAAGAGAATCCTTCCCAAAGGAACTTCCAGTTGTGTCTTCGATTTTTATTATTTGATTGATTTTCTTGTTTTGATTTGTTTGATCGTCTTATGTTTCCCAAATTTGTTTTTGTTCCTTCTTTATTTACCGCTCGCACAAAGAATATTTGTGTTCCTTTTTTCATTTTATTTAGAAATATTATTCGATTGTCTTTTCTTTTTTCGTTTCTTTTTTTTTCTATTTACATTTTTCCGACCTTTTTTTTTATCAATTCGCCAGGTCTCGGTTAGCATATCTCACTAATCTAAAAGGCTTTACCTACAGAGATTTTATTTCTTTTTGTGTTAATTCCGCTTCCTTGAAGAAATTCAACGCCGAATTTGGCACACATTTATTTCGCGCTAAGCAGACCTGAAGTACAAAACATGAAATCCGAATTAAAAAAATTTTGGTCTATTGTACGTATCGCGGAGTCGATCCGGGGACACACTGTATACATGCGTGAGAAAAAGTAGACTTTTTAGATTATCTTGAAAAAACTTTCACTTGTTTCTCTTACTTTCAATTTTTATTTAATATGTTTGCCAACGTAAATGTGATCCAGTTCGCTCTTAAAATAGTTTTTGTCATTGATAATACATTACTTTTATGTCATCACACCTTAAATATTTCATAAGACTTCTTGCAAAATTAATTTCTCTGAGCTTTGTTTAAATAAAGCCGTCACTTTTTTTTATCCGCGCATGTCAACTAAACACTTTCTGGAGTGTTGGAGATCTTCATTCGTAGAAAGTTAAATAATGACATTAAATGCGAACATCTTCCAGAACTATTCACTTTATGTATACATTATTTGCACAATACCTCGTTAGAATTTAATTTAGAATCCAAATATGTATAAATATACCGAGTGCCCCTTAAAAAAATACAATTTCAGTCTGTATCTCAGTTACGCAATGTTCATTTGTTTTTCTGTGAACGTCGGCAAAAACTTTGAATTGGTCTGCATAAGTTTTCTAATAAACATTTCCTTCTAAATCCGAAAATAAAAAAGTTAAAGTGGGTGAGAAAACTCGCATAGTCATGCTGTATGTACAAATATTAGTAATTTATTTATTTAAAATCATGTGTATTGCGGGGGAAATTGTTGAATTACCTTTGAAAATTATAAGCAATTAATTTTAATAACATACACACCCGTTAAAAAAAAAAAAAAAAAATATAGGAGTATTTTTCAAAAAAAAGTCTTGGTGTAGACAACTCAATTAACATAGTTACTTTCATGGTTGCCTATACAGAATGTAACAATAATTTATTTTGTTAAAAACGTAATAAACTTTTTCACAATTCATTTAGATCATTCAATTCTCCTTTTTTTTTAATATTTAGAAAATGTTTCCACTTTCTTCTAATTTAATAATTAATTTCATGATTTGCGTTAAAACAAGCAAATTTCCCGACTTTTCCCGATGAGCGGGAACCCTGTTATTACGTAACTCTTTTTAAGCTCCTAAGAAATAGTTTTTTTTTTTTTTTAATGTGGAACGAGCCTCTGATTTGTGAGTTAAAGTTATAAATCATTAAGATTCAAGTACTTACGAAAGTGAGTTAACTATTGCATAATATTGAATTATTGTTTTTAAGAAAAAGTACAAATCATCGAATACATCAGATAATTGCATACTGGGCAGGCGGGTGGCTCAGCGTTTAGCCTGGCCAACTTATAAAGTTGTGTCACTTGTTCGAATCCCTCCGGGGCCACGGATGTTTGTATTAGTACTGGTAAAAATCGGAAAAAATTGGTCCGATTTTATTTTATATTCGAATTATCAGTTTGATTTCCTTTATTTTTGTTCAAACTTTCGGTAAAAATAATTGCCAATGCTCTTCGATTCGACTTAAGTGTTGTAAAATTTTCACTTGCGTGTTTTGTTCATCAATGATCGTCTTTTGTTTTCTTTCTAATTCCTTAATTGACTTTATTTAATTCTCCTTTGTTTATTATTTTATTCAATTTTATTTAATTTTTTTTTATTTTTTATTCTGGACGCCGAATTAAAAAAAAAAACACCCGATATTTAAAAATTATCAATTGATTGTCTTTTGTTTTTTTTTATTTACTCTATTTGAGTTTATTTTACATTTTCATTAATTTAGACTTTATTTAATTCAATTTTTAATTTAATTTAATTTAATTATCAATTGATCGTCCTTTGTTTATTTTTTATTCAATTTCATTTAATTTGTTATTTTTTAAGTACCAATTTATCATCTTTTTTTCCGTTTTTCTGTTTGTTTCATTAAAAGGAGTTTTTTTAATGCTGGCGTCGAGTGGGCTGTGCGGTCCATTTAATTCCTGCATACAAACAAAAGAATTCACAGCATTCTGGACGCCAAATTAAAAAAAAAAACACCCGATATTTTTAAAATTATCAATTGATCGTCTTTTGTTTTTTTTTATTTACTCGATTTGAGTTTATTTTACATTTTAATCCCGTCAAACAAACATCATTTTTATTTTCTCTGTTATTAGATTTGATTTTATTTCATATTTTAATTATCTTTTTCTTTAACGTTTAGCCTTTATTTAATTCAATTTTTAATATAATTGTTTGATCGCCCTTGGTTTATTCTTTTATTCGATTTCATTTAATTTGTTTTTATTTTTTAAGTACCAATTTATCATCGTTTGTTTCCGTTTTTCGTTTGTTTGATTAAAAGGAGTGTTTTGTTTTAAATTCTGGCGTCGAGTGGCATACAACAATCAGGCATACAAACAAAAGAATTCACAGCATTCTGGACGCCAAATTAAAAAAAACAAAACATCCGATATTTTAAAATTATCAATTGATCGTCTTTTTTTAATTTACTCGATTTGAGTTTATTTTTACATTTTAATTCCGTCGATTGAACATCATTTTTATTTTCTCTTTTATTAGATTTGGATTTTATTTCATATTTTAATTATCTTTTTCTTTAACATTTAGAGATTAAATTTTTGATCTGATGAAATTCGCCTAATGTCCGTCATTCAAACATTGGGAGTTTTATAATAAACTCAGTGTCATTGGTCAATATTTTGAGTGGCGCTTTTTATTTATAATTTGGATATCTTAAAAGACTCCAGGCGGTTTATAAATCCCCAGCCGATCTCATTCAAGACTTCATCAACTCCCAAAGGGTCGTTATTAATCCGTTGAGACCTGGCGATTTATATATACTGTATTTCTAATTAATTAAGAGTGGGACTCTGCAAAGGGACTTTACAAGAATCTTATAAAAAAAGAAAATTAAAAACAATTACCCGTCTTTCTTTTTTGAATAACAATCTTGTTTGCAAAATACGTTTTGAGTAAGAATTATGGATGTGGTAAGAAAAAAGTAAAGAAATCCTTAAACCGATAATGAAAAAATTTTATTGAGAAATAAAGCCGAATATTTCGCCAAACAACAAGAATTCTGATATATATATTATTTTGGTTTTAAATCGTAATCTATTATCACAAACATTTATAAAACAGTTTCAAAAATCAGAAATACGAAAAATCTAAACAATTGCCCCCTCTGCTTACGTATTACAAAAATAAACTCGTAGAAATAGACTATATTTTGAATTTTTTTTTCTTGAACAAGTGTGTTGAGGAAAACGGATAACATGTAAGCCTAAACACGCATGCACACACGCACACACAGTGAAACTTGCAATAATTCTAATTGGTTCCGTTGTTCCAAAGCAACGGATCATGTTACGCTTTGAACGTTCGAACGACTCTTGTAACGTATTGTCGACAGATCGGGCATTCCGCCAGCTGTTTACCGCAGTCGATGCAAGTTGCGATGTGTCCGCATTCTAACAAAACACAATCCAAGGGAGCATCCATACATATTTTGCAGCATTCTTCAATACCACCATCATAATCTGCGATGACAAAATTTAAAATAGCTTCTCATTTACCAATAATAGCGTTTTCGATTGGGACTTGGCACTATGTGCACTGGTGCATCTTCATCTTGTTTTAACCTCATGGAATAAAATTAGAGGTGGATACACATAGTACACCCCAATCGAAAGCGATACAAGGCACATTTGACACCCTGCAAGATTTGATTTAAAGTTTTCTTTACTGTGTTTTCCTGTCTCTCTTATGGCCGTTTTCAAAAATCAGACTTTAAGGAAGCTTTGATTTGAAGTCACTTTAAGAATAGGGAAACAGATGTGTATTTTTTTTTTTTTTTAGGTTAAAGTCACTTTAAATTTAGAATCCGATTATGACATCGGCCCTTATTTTGTAATAATCAAATCTTTTAGGGTGTCACATGAGCCTAATACACTCACTGTCATGTTTATGTTGCTGTGAATCACTCCACAATCTCGTAACCCTCTCCAGTAATTCCCCCTTTTCCACACACCCTTTATAATCGACTCTGTTCAGTGATAAAATTTCTTTGAGCTGTTTCACCGATAGGTCGTTCAATTCCTCCTCGGTTTCGAAGTCCGATAATTTCGGATATTTTCGCATTGGAGTGTCGCAATGCTCAGCAGGGGGCGCCTGCAGTAAATCTTCGAGGTGATACACGAAGGTTAAGCTCGTATTAAACTCACCGTTGTTGTGGGAATCGAGGACGTGTCACCGTTTGATGTGTTCGAATTCGTGGAATTCTGTCTATGTGCCCTATAAGTCGATGGAGGTGGAGGTGGAGGAGGAGGAGGAGGTGTCGGTGCTGCTGGTGGTGGTGGTGGAGGTCTTGTGGGCATATTTCTCCTTGGAGGTGGGGAAGTTGCCGGTCCGATGTTTTGAGGGGGCCAAACGTTTCGTGCGTGAGTGTAGAAAGCTGCTTCTGCATTTGCTATTTTATTAATTGAAATTTAATTGCCGTGAACTCTCTCATTACGGACACCTCTGATAAACGGACACCTCTCGTAACCGGACAATTTTGTGGAACTTTTCTACAGAATCTTTTAATAAAATTCTCTGTAATAAGCGGACAGATAATTGGCGACGGTTCGTGTCCGCTTATCAGAGATTTCACTGTAAATTATTTTATTCTTTAGACGTTTTCTAATTTATTTTTGAATTCTTGGGTGGGCCTTTTTGTTCCATGCTTAAAATTTGCATTAACACTTAAATTATTCTGAAGCAGTTTGAGGGGGCTAAACGTTCCATGCAAGAGTGTAGAAAGCTGTTTCTGTATTTGCTATTTTATCAATTGAAATTTAATTAAATTATTTTATTCTTTAGTCGTTTTCTAATTTATTTTTGAATTCTCTTCGCTTAAAATTTGCATTAACACTGGAATTATTTTGAAGCAATGGATACCAGTTTAAAAATTTGGGGAAATGAAATGTTAACTCAGGTCTTAGAGTCCAAAACAATTTGGAATTAGTTACGAAAGTTCTTAAGCATAATGCTTCTACTTTCCCCCTCTGATCTGTGACCATACGGAAGAAAGACTTAACTTAGTCTTATTTGTACTAGTCTAGATTAATTATAATCGGCGATTATTTCTCATGGAATCAATTATTCTAATAATCGTTCCTATGGAGTTGACTTGAGTTTAAATTTTAAATGAAAGTGCTACAAATGGCCCTTTAGGTCTAGTTTTACAAATGGGGCTCAACTTTGAGCTGAGGCTTAAACCCTTAGTAACGATTATTTCAACAATTGTTGTGAAGGATTTAAACTTCGGCTCAAAATTAAACCAACATTGTAAAACTGGGCCTTAATGGAACAAAGGCTTCTATTGCTATTAGAAACAGTATGTGATGTGTTCTAATAAGAAAAAAAATTTTGTGTTTTACTGAATACGAGCCTAGTTTTTTTTTCAAGTTGAATTATTTATTTTTCTTCCCCTTTTGATTGAGAAATAAATTTCAATTGCACAACAGAATTGATGTCTTTTCCTCCTTTTAAGACAAGTAACCATTGTGTCTTCCTTTTAGTTTCAGCAAACAATTTGAAAGCTTTTGGTAATTTTCTTACAATAAACTACTTACATCTCAAGTTGGTCAAGTATGATTGAGATCTGGCTGCTAAATTCGGAACGGAACCGCCCAAATTACTCGATAATTTATGGGGGAACTTCCTATGACGAACTGGTACAGAGTGTCTGCAGAAAAGCTCAACTAATTCCTGCTTTTCTAAAAGGAAAAAGAATTACTTACAATTCAAGAAGTCTCGCACATAAAATATGAACAAAATAAAAACAGCAAAGATCTTGGAATTTTTAATAATGACGCCCTTATTGCTTTTAACATCACTTTGCAAAACATTTAGCCACGATTTAAATAAAATTCAAAGAAAAGAGGTTCCTAAGCTTTTAACGAATGATCTCTTGAGTTAACTAAATACTTTATATACATTACCAACTAATCCGTGCGTTGAAATATTATTCTTATTCAAATATTGCTGTAGATCTTTGGATTTCAACTCCATCAATTGTACCCGATTTGGTGGCCGCTTGTTCAAAACGATGCACGTCTCACAAAACAAAAACCTGAAATAAAGAAACTTGTAGAGTTTTGTCCGTTGAGTGCTGATAAGATTTAAAATATATTTACCCATCCTGTTTTCTCAAACACTTTGAGCAATAATACTCTTCGCATTCGTAACACTTCAACTTCCAATTGAAGAAGTTGAAGTCGGCATTGCACCTCAAACACGGCATCCTGGTCTTCGAGCTTCAAGCAACCTGTTCGATGCGGTGACCTTGACGCGACGGAGCGTTGCTTGAAATATTATTCATAATCTAATCATTTACGTTACTGGGATTTATTTCCATTACTCATCACATCTTTCGTATCAATTTACTGTTTTGCCGATAAGAGCTTCGATCAGCGGGGGGATAAATATTATTATTATTATACTGCTGCGCGTTAGCTTCCGTGTTGCTTGGTCATAGCGAGTTCACTGTGGTGTATGCGTCTTTTCGAAATTAAATTAATTTTGCCATGAAAAAGCCAAACAATAATTTGACAGATCAGACACTTGTTTGCAGTGACCCTTGACACGTGCAGGGTTGCCAATCGTTCAAGGATGACGGATGATGAATATGAAAAATCTTCTTGATCACATGATGTGACACGCTATGTTTGCGTAAACTATACATCGCGGCCTGATGAACTGATATGTCATATACGGCCGGTCCAGAGAGCCTTAAGAATGTTTTTGTAAAAAATAAAAAGCGAACATCAAGTGGCGCCCTCAAATTCAAAACTAGTTACCAGTGTTTTCCGTCTAGCTGGGCTGTGTTCGAAAACGTCGCTTTGGAGTGAAAATCATTCTGAAAGTCGTTCGATAACGTTCAATTTGTCAGTCAGAGCGATTTATTAAAACGTTCGAAAACTTGTTGGAGTGTTGCTCTAAAATCGCACAAATCACTCGATTGTAGACCAGAGTAAAAATTTACTGACTTGCGCAGAAATATTTTAACCAGCTGTTTTGTTTAGTTTTCTTTTCTTTGGGTTATATTTTTCAGTTTGTTGTTGTGAGATAGAAATACAAGTTTTTGAGCTACAGATTTATGATCCTGGACAAGGAAAAACCTACAAAATAAATTTAAACGAAAAGGACTACTTAATGCCACCACACTGGCAACTACATTTTTACATCTATTGTCCATCGCATATGTACTTACATAAACTATACATAAATTTGTGTAAAATCTAAGGTTATTTATAATTCATAATTACAACACAAATCGTTCGAAAACAAATTGTTAACCGAGTGTCGTGCATGATCACTCTTACCCTCTCCTCAAAAATGTAATTATTACCCTAGAGCGACGTTTTCGAACACAGCCCTGCTAACAGATTTTCTAACTTATTTCCGCGCAGTGTTGCCAGAGATGGTGATTTATCACCAGATCTGGGGATTTTTGTTATTCGTTAATTACCTGGTGATTATTTTTCAAAACTTCGGATTATCTGGTGCTTTTGCATAAAATATAAATAAGAAGAAATTTATAACATTAAAATGATTTTAAGTTTCAATGATAAAAGTTGAGACGTGTCTTTTTGCGGTATCGAATATCGACCATCTGTCAACAGTGTCAACCGGCAGTGTTTTTCCCGCCAATTTTAAAATATTTGCAAGAAGGTACTTTTTCTTCGTAAACTGTAAACTCTTTTGTACAAATTCAAATATTTTTAGTTGTGTGAGGGCCGGTTTCATAATAGGACTTTAAATCTAAAGTTACTTTAATCTAAAAAAATACATTTCTTGCCCCAATTTTTAAAGTGTAAAGTTTTTAAAGCTGCCTTAAAGTCTGATTATGAAAACGGTCATTAGAATTAGAAAACTTAAACGACAGATGACATTTTACAATCGAAAGCAAAAAAGTACTCCTAGGAGGCAATTATAGTTTCCTGTAATGTTTGTGAACTATAGTTTCCTGTAATTTTTTTAAACACGTTTTTACAGGTGACACTTAAAAAAAAATCTAAGCTTTCAGATTTTACAAAATCACAACTTTTGCAAAACCTGTGAAATCAACCGCATTTAAATAGTACCATTTTGAGAAAGAAAAATTACAGGAAACTGTAATTGTCTACTATTGATTTGTGCTTTCGATCGTACATTCACCCAGAGCTAATTTCTTGAGCTAATTAGGAAAAAAAAGTATTTGAGCTTTTGTTTTCTTTTTATCATTTTCTGCCTAAATTAAATAAAACAATTTTGAAGCGTCAAGAATTTAAATGAACGACAAATTAGTACAAAAAATAAACTGGTGATTTTCAGTTGGCTACTGGTGACTTTTTGTCAGCCAGTCCGGTGACTTAAATTTTGATTGTCTGGCAACACTGTTTACGCGTTCTGTTCAGCAGAAATATGACTTAAAAATGTTTTAAAAAATCATATGACCTGTAAATTTCATAAAAAATTCATTAGAAGAATATTTTTGATTATTTAGGAAAGAGGTAAATATTAAAAAAAAGAAAATAGATATCTCCTAACCTAAAATGACTTTAGTTTACGCATGAATTTATTTGGTGGAAATATATAATGTAACTTTATTTTTAACAAAAGCCAAAAATGTAATGCTATTCGGTATCAAATTAATCAGAAAATTGAGTAAAAATCGCATTTTTAGTTAAAAGTGTAATTAGTAATTCCGACGTGAGATGTCGTCACTTGAGCTGTAATTGCATAGTGTGATTGGTAATATTACGGTAACATTATCGGTAAGATTTTAGAAAAGTTTTGTGCAAATCGTTTTTGATTGCAGTGAGAACCTCGAGCAGCCTCTGGACAGCTGTTTCAGCCCTGCTTGGGGCTTCTTCAGCAGAAACGTATAGCTCGACATTCCCACTGCAGACCAAAAACGACTTGCCCAATTTATTCGCAAATGCGATGTAAGAATGATGAACATATAAAATAGCGACATCTTACTATCGCTTTTTGCAATGTTAGGTCAAAAAGCGATAGTAAGATGTCGCTATTTTATATGTTCATTATCGGTAAGGTAACATTAAAAATAAATTAACGGTATTTTAACAACACTACTTTTGGTAACCGGTTGGCTTACTTTTTTTTCTACAACGGCGACTGAAGACCAAAATGGGCGAATTAATTTTTATTTGGCTGTGGATGACAATTCTAAAATACGAAAAAATTAAGTCTCTCATTTAACAGATTTTTATTATTTTTTTATCTTCATTTGTTTTTAATTTTTGCTTGGGTTGAATAGAACTAGGTTGGGGTTTGTTGACGTTGAGAATGCTCTTTGTTAATTGATTTTTTTATTTTTAACAATTTTTATATTTTTAATTTTATAATTTTTATTTGTGTTAAACGTAGTAAAGTAGAGATCAGTTGTGTTCGATTGACTTTAACCTTAACTGAAGTTAATTGTAATTGATTTTTTTTAAATCGCTTAATTTTTCTTTCAATTTTCATTCTTCTACTTGCGTCGGTTGAAATTAGATTGATGTCAGATGACTAGGATTGACATCGAGACTTGTTGAGCTTAATTTTAATCCAGGTATACGTTTTCTTAACATTTTTTTTAATTTAAATTTTTTTAAGTATTTTAAAGAAATTTTGCTGACATCGAAAATTTCTTTCATTTACTTCTTTTACTTCAATTTTTTTATTGTTTTTTCATCTTTATTTTTTTTATTGTCTTTCCATCTTTATTCTTTTTGCTTGAATTAAATAGAATCGAGTTCAGTATTTGGGTCGAGTTTTGTTGGTCGAACTTCGCCTTTTTAATATCTTGCAGTTTTTATTCTTAATTTTTTGCATTTTAAATGTTTTCCTTGGACTGAATACAGTTAGGTTGTGTTCAGTTGAGTCGGATTGACATTGAAATTTGTTAAGCTTAATTTTCACATTTTTTTTAATCCATATTTCTTTTCCTTAATTTTTTTACTTAAATGGAATTTCTTTTGTATTTTATATTTAATTTTTTGCTTGGGTTAAATAGTTCATTTGTTGGACCGAGTTTGATTTTTAATTAATTAACCACGACCAAATTTAATATCTACATTTTTAACAAATAATATAAAATATAGGCAACCATGCAAACGAATTTGTTCACTGAGTTGCCTCACACCAAGGCTTCTTATTTTTTTTTTAAAAGACTTATTTTTTATAGAAACAGATATGTAATTAAAATTGATTGTTTATGATTTGTTTACTTTCCGAAATTAAAGAAAAGAATGGAAAAATGTTTCGTTGCATAATCTCGGTTAAACATGAAAGATTTATTACATTTGTAAAAAAATGTTCTTGGCCCCTTCAATATAGGCACCATACAAACAACTGTGTTCATTACGCCGAATGTAACGCAAGAGCGACCGCTGTTACCAGAAAAGACCAAATCAAGGACACTTCGCATTGCACAAACGCGTGAATTTTCGGTGTGTAGCAAACCCGGTCTTTTAGTGTCAGATGTACGTACCTAAATGTCATTTGTGATTTACGAGATTTTGATAAATAAACAAAAATTATTTTAATGATTGAAAAAAGGAAAGAAAAAATTTGGCCCATGGGGGGATCGAACCCACGACCTTCGCGTTATTAGCACGACGCTCTAACCAACTGAGCTAATGGGCCACATGTAGAATCGTATTTGAATAAACATTTTAAATTAACAATTAGGACTATTTTATATTTGAGGAACCTGAATCGTAATAATGGTCTCAAATATTCTTTAATACGAGTATTAAAAATTAAAATTAAAAATATTTAACTGGAAAATGATTACGATATCCAACTAATCCAAAATAATATTAATTTCTAAAGTTTGTTTCATTCACGAGAATTACAAATGAACGGTGGAAGAACAATCGAAAAGCAGAGAGGCACGTTCAGAAACAGTATCGAGAGTGCACTCTGGGCGTTTAAAATGGAAAGCAAAAAGCGCAAAATTACTTGCAAGAGAGAGAAAGAATATTATCCAGAGCGCGCTCTTTTTCTATTTCTGAACAGAAATTCTGAAAAGAATTAAAATTAATACAATTATTCCCTAATAAAAGTGTTGATTTCTTTGTTGCTCTTGCGACATTCGTATTTGTTATCTTTGTTACACAATAAACTCATAACGGGAATGGGATGTCGTTACCTGAACACGTAAGTGTGTTGGATTTAGTGACCTTATCTCTGAGCACTCTACAAGGCCATTTTTATTTCTAAATTATTATATAATCTTCCAAACGGAAATGAATTAGATATACCGGAAAATATTTTTACATTATCATTTATTTTCCAAAACATTTCTTAAGGAATAGGCATCTTTTCCTACTGATCATTTTTTCAAATGTATTAATTGGAATTGCATCTGATTCCTCAACACGTATCAAATATTTTACTGTACGTAAACTATCGTACCAGTTAAAAAAAACAATTTTCGACTTCTTTCAAATTTATTTACAATAAACATTTTCATTTACAATTTTTTTCTGGAAAATCTACATATTTACGTTTTTATACTAGAGGATAACGTAAGTTTTTTAGTACTTTTAAGTATTTAATTTAATTGTATTATATTTCTTTACCTTGTAGGTTGTTGTTGTAATTCTACTGATGATGCTATAAGCGAAACCGGTCTTGAAAGGAATAAAAAATACTCATTGCAGCAGAACATTTTTCTTATCATGTAGGAATATTAATTAAGGTAAATAACGTAAACGTTGTAAACAATTGCTTTTTCCTCATGTACTAACATAAAAGTATGAATTTTTTATCAATAATATTTACGGGCTCTTACCGGTACACAGATAACCAGAATAACTAGTATTGGACAATTTTTCTTCACAATTATTAGACATTCAGGGCTAATCTGTAGCATTGATATGCATATCAATTGATATGGTCTTCAATAATTGAAGAGAATTTATTACGATTTCATAACAATTCTCGTCGAGTGCCGTCCGCAAAGTGAACAGAGATGCATACTAACTCGATATCACACTCCAAACTAAACTATTTACAGAATACCAATTTTGCGAGGTCACTTGAAACATGGCAATATCAAGTCCATATCAATGTTACAGAATACACCCCATTGTCTTGTACTTGTCCATTTGAATTTGATTGCTTTGTGAAACGTTGCAACTTAAAATATTGAAAACATCTTAATTATTTAGGTCATTTACAGTAACATAATAACTAATATAAACAAGTTGTAGTTACATACAGGTGTTCATGGGAATCCGCTACAATAGCTGACTCTCTTATTTGTATTTTTTACGAAGTAACTTAAATTATAAAAGTTTTAGGACTTCTCCACCTCGTTTTTATGGTGCTTTCGAAAAACCAAATGACAATCAGGTTTTCGAGATTTTCAATTGTTTTCAACTTTTTTAAATGGAATGTTAGGTTTTTTATCATCGCATCGCGTTCAGGATGTCAAATTAATGATGTCTCCAAAATATCATCTCCCAAAGCCTACTATTTTAGAAATGATTTAGTAACAAAATCTCGGTGTTCACGGGAAATGGCTACAATAGCTTCTTTATTTGAAGTTTCACGAAGTAACTTAAATTAGAAAAGTTTCAGGACCTTCCCTGTTCGCTTTTATGGTACCTTTGGAAAAACAAATGACTATCAGGTTCTTGAGAATTGTTTTCAACTTTTTTTTAAATGGAACATTATGTGTTTTATCAGGAAATCGCATTCAGGATGTCAAATTAAGTATGTCTGTGAAATAATATCTCTCAAAATAGAATATTTCATAAATATTGATATTCGCGGGAAGAAATGTATAGTTACGATAGTCTTTTTATTCACGAATACAATATGGTGCGCGTTGAAACAAGAGAATAAAGGAAGTGTGTTCAAACTGTCAGACCTTTGTGAACTGTCATGATTCAAAATTTGCTTAAATTTAGTTCAAACTAAAAACCCTTGTGTCCAAATATTGAAAGCGCGATATGTTAAAATGTCTAATACCATTATTTACCAAATACTTTATAAAATAGTAGACTTAGAAGGGGAATATTTTAGAGAAATACTTAATTTGACAACCTGAACACGATACGCTATTAAAAAATATAATGTTCCATTTAAAAAAGTTGAAAACAACTGAAAATCTCGAAAATCTGACAGTCATTTGTTTCTCCGAGGATACCATAAAATCGAGCAGGGAAGGTCCTGAAACTTTCCTGATTTAAGCTACTTCGTAAAATTTCAAATAAAAAAGTCATTTCCCGTGAACACCAAGATTTTGTTACTAAATCATTTGTAAAATAGTAGGCTTTGGGAGATGATATTTTAGAGACATAATTAATTTAATATCCTGAACGCGATGCGATGATAAAAAAAATAACATTCCATTCAAAAACGTTGAAAACAATTGAAAATCTCAAAACCTGATTGTCATTTGTTTTTCCAAAAGTACCATAAAAACGAGGAGGAAAGGTTCTAAAACTTTCCTAATTTAAGTTACTTCATAAAAATACAAATAAGAAAGTTAGCTATTGTAGCGGCTTCCCATGAACACCCTGTACAATTTAGTTTACATATGTTTTGAAAAGCATCTTCAAAAGTTGACGATGATATAAAACTTTTTAAAAGTAGAATTTTGCAAAATGGAAACTTGTACAAGCAATGATCCTCAAATATAGAAAATGCTTTTTATTGATGAAATTAAATTGACTGAAACAAACGAAATAGACCCTAGAAATATTTTCTTAAGGACAGCAAACGCCAGCAAATCTAAAAAAATCAAACTAAAATTGATTTTTGCCCAGAACTACATATTTCATTACTTACTGTTTATGACGTCTTTTAAGGGGGCAAAAAAACCGAACGAATACATCTGCGGTGGTTAACAAGTGGTGTACTTGAGGACACTCTTGCAGGAGTTCGCAGTGCCCTGTGGTGTTCGTCGGCGTTTCGGAGCAACTCGGTTTCTTCGAGAACGCCCTGTACAAACCCAGCTCATAACCACCTGCGCCCCAAAAAATCAACAATTCATCACGCATCACAACGAACCTAACTAAAATTTACCCGGTGGTGATTTTAGGGTGCCATTTTTGTCCAAGTAGTTTCCCAACCACGGCAGCGCGGATTTCAAATCGTTTAGTTTATCGTTAGTAAAATTAAAGTCTTTGTTTCCGATTTTAAAGTCGACTTCATCAGAGTCATCGTAATCTCTAAAGTATTCGGGGGAGCCCCTGGAATTACCTGAGTGTATATAACTGGCGAGACGTAACCTTGATTTTCCCGAGTGACGTCCGAAGTGAGATCTAAGAAGGGATGCTATTTTACTTTTGGGGATTGGAATCCTTTTGGGGTCAACGTTGCAGTCCTTGGAATTTGGTTTTGCAACAATCAGAGAAGTGACTGGGGTGACTAGTGAGTATTTCAGTGCCAAATCCAGCGCTTTCTTCCTGTTAACTTCTTTATTTCGCCCCATATCGCTCTGCTCCAGTAACTGTTGTACGGTTAGATGGGCCCATAATCGTTCCAAAGATGTTACCGATTTCTCAATGGTGGGTGGTAAACTAATCCGGCCTAGACTTCTTTTAGACAGGATTCGAGGTAATTCCGGGAAAGTAGATGTGCCTGAAAAGTAAATGTTTTCTCTTCTGCTTTAGGCCGGGTTTTTCCATCGTCATTTTATTTATTGAAGTTAAACTATGAGGGAAAAACCTCTGAGGTGTTATGCTCACATATTCTTCCAGCAACCACGATGTCAGATCCCCCGAAGTGGAGTGGGAATTTGGTTTTCGTCAAACTGGTCGCCTCCGGAACATACTGGAACTTGACCCCGCTGAGGAGGGGCGAGGCAATTTCCCTGTAGAAGTTTTCCAATTGGAGGGTAGCGTCGGACGCTTCGTAAATATGTCGTGAGAAGCCGTGGTTTTTCAAAGATAATTTCCTTAGGAAATTCTTATCGGCGCGATCTCCGAATGACAAGGTGTAAATGGGGGTTTTCCCGACGTTCTGATTCGTAATCTGAATGATCACAAAGAAAAAACTTAACATCGCCTTTCCACTACTTTGATTGATATCAAAAAATATTTTCCGTCATGATTGCCAAAAATTGACCAAAATAATTTTTGATGTCTCGGTACATGTGATTAGGCAGCTTGGAAACTAACTTACAAGTCTAATTATTCGTTCTGCATTTAAAATTTCGACGTTCGGTTTTCCGGCAGTCAAAAACATAATCATCGGCTGCGGCAGGTTCTCGTGTTTTCCGTAGGCCTTCTCAACTTCAATCAGGTTTAAGGCCATGTGTAAAGCATCGTAAATGTTAGTTCCAGCTTCGTAACAATCCGACAAATACAGCATCACAGCATTTTTGGCCTTCCTGATATTATTGGGGTGTCCCGAGGAAGCTTTCGGGAACGCCACCGTCCCGTTCTGAAACGCACGTATATTTTAATCTCGGTCTTTTTATTTTCTTTGCGTGAGGATGATTACGTAAAGGCCGAAACGTTTGGGCGTTTCGCCCGGATGGAATATGTTCCACACCGTCGCCTTTTTTCCTGCAAAACTGACGACGTGGAAGTAATCGTTGGGATTTAGTTGGTTAAGGATTGCAGACATCGCCTGCATTAATTGAAATATTTTTCGCCCGCACATGTTTCTGCTCGCTTCCAAAACGAATACGACGAACTTGTTCAAGGGCTTGAGTTCGCTGGGGGCGAAGAAGTGAACAAAGTATCCATCTTTGACCAACACCTAAAAACATGCCTTTTCGATGATGACCAACAAAAAAGTAATTGGGGGGTTTACTTCTCCCCCTTGTGGATCTCTTTCCACGTCGTATTGCACGACGAACTGTCCCGACAGTCCTTTGGATGCATCGGTTCCAAGATACTTGGCTAATTCACTTTGCCTTTCAATGTTCGGCTTAAATTGAACGAGAGCGGATTTTGAATCGAAACGGGTGAGGTTTGCTCTTGAATCTAATTGGCTGTCCCCTTTTGTGATTTCGTTGCCTGAACGTAAGGTTGGAATTCTGACGTATTTGAGCGGCTTTGACTCGTTTATCATTACCTAAAATTTAGAAGCATTTAAAATGAGAACTTTAAAGCTGAGAGAGCGATAAGGCAATGTTGTCTTATTCACATTGGTCCTAAAGTGTTTAGACTGCTTTCGATTTTTATTTTTGCCAGCGTCATCAGGGCACAAGATATTTTTATACAAATTGTTTGACGGTGTATGGGCCCTTTAGATTAGGCGCGACCTGATCTGGTGATCTATTTACACCCCTTGGAAATGCTGCGTCGTAAGGGCCAATAAAATTTAGCAACTTAGGTAAAGCGGAAACAGATCTTCAGAAAGAAAATGAAAAAGTAATGCTCTTACCTTCACAGATAAATCTTTGACTGGCTGAGTGGGATGGATGTTGATGACCAATTCGTATGTGTTTTCCTTAAGTCTCAACAACTCTTCGTACTTGAGCAAAAAAGTTGCTTTGCCTAAAGCTTCCAAGTTTATAGAAACCGTAAACCGTTCGGATTCCCTTGCGATGTGCACTGCTCCTAGTCCGCTTGCAACGGCCTTGGAAACAAAGATGAAAGAAGATCAGAAAAAAGAAGGAAGACGCTTTAAATACCTGCTCGTAAATGTTTTTGGCCTGCTGTTTCTCCTTCACGTAAGCCCTGTAACTTCTCCCCCCGCTCACCATTATAAACTCTGAAATGTATGCCTTTTCGGGCAGGATGATCGAAAATGTGGCCTCACGCGCCACTTCGTTCCAGTTTCGCATTTTGCTGGTGATGAGCGTTTGGGCAAATCGATTGGAGATGTTGCTTTCTATCTGCATTTCGTAAATTTTGGGCACCAGTTCATCTCCAAAATTCTGTTCCTAAAAGGAAAACTACCTTCCATTTTCAAAATCAGTTCCTAGAGACAACCATGCAAACCTGGTTTTTGCCAACAATTGATTCGGTGGTAACCACGAATGAACTTTCATATTTTGATGTGAAAGTCGGAGCGAAAGAGTACACGAAAATGAATGTCAACCATACCACCTTTTTCATCGTTTTGATTAAATTGGTATGACAAAATATAAACAAAAAATTCTGAAAGTAATCTAATCTATGAAAGATGGAATGTAGTTTTGATGATGATGTAAAAAGACATAGGGAATATAAAGCAACAAAGTGTGTTGGAGGACATCGTTTTGAACTATTGCGATGACATTAAGATAACCGAAAAAATTCCGTAAGTAGAAAGGATCTTGACTTATTTACTGCGTCCGTTTATTTTATGTAATATTTTATTTTGCCTCTGGATGTAACACTTTCGCAAATCATCGGTCACTTCACCTCTAAATAAGAAGTTTACTTTAACTTATTGTTAGGTTTATGTTTACGCTTAACTTATCGCCGCGCGACAAAAATTATCAACAAAATCTTTATGTTCTGGAGATAATTTAACCCTCGTGGAATTTTTTTTTAAATTATCGGCTTTTATAAAAAATACTGAGGCAGCACGCTTCTGCATCCCTTAAAATCAAATTGGAAAATGTCAAATGAAATTTGTCTTGAACGGTATGTGGGCTGCTGGAAAATTTTCTGGAATCTAGTAGGTCTAGAATTGTTAGCGTTCATCAACTGTCATATTTGAAAAGTTTGACGTTTTTCGCCCATGATTCTATTGACAGTTCCTATCCAAGTGAACTAGTTTTGTTTGAACAGCATTTGAGAAAAAGTAATTTTGTGTAAACATGGAAATCTCGCGTGAAAATTTTCGTGCCATGATTTTTTACGATTTCAAATCTGGTCTAACGCCGAAACAATGCCACGATCGGCTTCATTTGGCTTTTGGAGATGAAGCACCATCAAAGAGCAGTGTTTTTAACTGGTTTGCCGAATTCCAGCGTGGACGTACCTCTCTCAGTGACGAATTTCGTGAAGGTCGTCCATCAACATCTGTTGTTGCCACTAATGTAGATGATGTGCGTGAAATGTTTGAGCGAGATCGACATGCGACATACCGCGAGATTCAAGCATCCTTACGCATTGACATGAAAGCAATACAGCAGATTTTGCATGATCATTTGAACGTACGAAAGCTTTGCAGTCGTTGGATCCCAAACAATTTAACAGAAGCGCAAAAACAGGGTCGTGTCAAATGGTGCGAAGAAATGCTCAAGAAATTCAATGGAGGTCGTTCAAATTTAGTTTATAACATCGCTATTGATGACGAAACGTGGATCTATTCGTACGAGCCAAAAAGTAATCAACAATCTACCGTTTGGGTATTTTAAAATGAACCAACACCAACAAAAGTTGTCCGTTCACGCAGTGCTGCGAAGCAAATGATTGCTTGTTTCTTTGGTTTAACTGGACATGTAGCAACCGTGGCTTTAGAGAATCGAAAAACCGTGATGTTGATTGGTATACTACAACTTGTTTGCCGGAACTCATCGATCAAATAAGAAGAAACAATCGAAATCGACGAATTATTCTCCATCATGACAACGTCAGCTCTCACTCAGCCCGTCAAACAGTTGATTTTTTGTCCAACAAAAATGTTGAATTAATTACTCATTGTCCATATTCATCTGATTTATCACCTAATGATTTCTTTTTGTTCCAAACTATCAAAAATAAAATGCGTGGTGAGCGATTTTCGTCGGCTGAAGCAGCGGTTGAAACATTCCGGACACTGGTTTCTGAGGTACCATCTTCAGAGTGGAAAACGTGCTGCTTTAGAAATTGGTTCGAGCGTATGCAAAAGTGAATTGACGTCAAAGGCAAAAAGGCAAAAAAAACCAATGATACCGTTTATCAAATTTCATATGCGTTTTTTCATACCGTTTCCAGAAACTTTTCCAGCAGCCCACGTATTCGGTAATCCATGTGGTCACATATCTGTTGAAACGAAATACTAAGCATCCAAACTTATTATGTTATGTAAGTACGTTATCTGTTAGATTTTAAAAAAAATTTGTGCAAATCGTTTTTGATTGCAGCGAGAACCTCGAGCAGCCTCTGGACAGCTGTTTCAGCCCTGCTTGGGGCTTCTTCAGCAGAGACGTAGCTCGACATTCCCGCTGCAAACAAAGAAGCCCCAAGCAGGGCTGAAACAGCTGTCCAGAGGCTGCTCGAGGTTCTCGCTGCAATCAAAAACGATTTGCACAAATTTTTTTTTTTAAATCTTTCATTATGCTTTGACAGCAAGCATGGCCGCCTTGCATGGGGGACTTATTAGGAGCAAATCCCGCTTCAATTTGTCTACCCTACTGCAATGTCAGGTCAAATAGCGATAGTAAGATGTCGCTATTTTATCTGTTCGTTATCTGTTAGGTGCATAAAATTATTAAGAGTCTGTCTCGCTACGAGATTTGATGAGAATGAACTTACCGTTTCCAGAAACTTTTCCAGCAGCCCACGTATTCTTTGTTCTTTGTATTTATTTGTATTATTTTATGATTTGCACAATAAAGTCATTTATTATTACTATTATTATTATATGAAAATTTACAACAAGTTCTGCATGAACGTGACGATTTTTTTCTGTAATGTTTCTATGAATGATTCTGTGGACATAGGAGACGTTACAATGTTCCGCCTTTTTCCGATTGTGAAATTACTGCATTTCTGACAGCTGACAGCAATTTGACAGAAATATTCGTTAGCGTGTTACATGATTTGTTATTGTTTGTTTCACTCCGAACGCTGAAAATTTACCGTTATTGTAATTTTCCTGTAGGGAATGCAATTTATATGCGTGAGGAATTAATTAACTGATGGTCTCGGTACGTAATTATGTTATCTGTTACCTTAACACAAGTATTATAAGCAGCAAATATTCATTTTTATTATTTTCCAGAGGTCACTGGACCATAGAATCATTTATAGAACCTCTGTATAAATTATCACTATACCTTTTCAATTTCAAATTGGGACTAAACAAATTCAAATTGGGAATAAACAAATTCAAATTGGAAAAAATATTTGAATTCAGAAATAATACAAACTGGTAGGTAATAATAACAAAAGGAAATGTAACTACCAAACTAATAATTATATGCCTAAATCTAAATTTTACGTTAACCATATTTAACGCATCAGGTATGAATTTTTGAATGTTTGCAACTCTTATATGTACAGTTAGGTACGGTAATTTTATTAGTAATATTTTGTCGCACTATATTTTCTAATTTTTTAAACGATATACCATCTACGCAATGACTGGCTTCAACTACTAAAATTTGTGGTATTAGGATTGCTAAGTCTCTTTAACACCAGATTTAGACAAGACCACGCGAATTCAATTGGGGTCAACATTGGACTTTAGGGGAAAAATCTCAGCAAATGATTATTGGCAAATTTGCCCTCTCTCAAAACATCCTCAATCGAAAAGTGCCACGGAGCAATTTGAATTTGTTTATTCCCAATTTAAATTTGTTTAGTATCAATGTGAAATTGTTTAGACCCAATTCGAAATTGTTTAGTTTCAATTTGAAATTGCTTAATCTCAAGTTGAAACTGTTTAGTCCCAATTTGAAATTGAAAAGGTGTAGAGCTGTTTTAGATGCAAATTATAGCCTATTGTTCTACAATTATAGTGAATACTCCTCTTCCTGTTCTTCATTTTTCTTTTTCTTTCCATCTTCTTCATTTTTCTTTGTCTTTTTCTTATTATTTGGACAGCAAATACCAACAAATCTATAAAATAATCAATATTATTTTTTTTTTCAACAATAACAATCCGTCGCTTACTGTCTGCGACCTCTTTTGAGGGGACAAAAATAATGAATTAATATTTCCTCGGAGTACACGTAGCCATATATGTATTGACACTTTTGCAGAAGTACGCAGTGGCCTGCAGTGCCCATCGGTGTTTCAGGGCACATTGGTTTCTTCAAGAACTTTACGCTCAATCCCAATTCATAACCTCTTGCACGCAAAAGAATAACTAAAGCATGACACATTTATAATATACTTAAAGATTACCTGGTAGTGATTTAAGGGTGCGATTTTCATTCAGTCTATATTCCAACCAAGGCATTGATGATATTAAATCGTATAATTTTCTGCGAGATTTATCATCTAAGCCAACGTAATATCTTGCTGAAAAAACACGACGGCGATGTTACACTTTAGAGAAGAACGGAACAGCACCTTACCTGCAGAACGGAACTCATCTGATGGAAAATGGCTACATTTAGAATCTGCCAAAGGAGCATGTCTCCGTTCTGAAAAAGATTGTATGGCAGAACGAATTTTCTTAATATTGTGAACCAAAAGTCTTTTAGGGTTAATATTGGCGTCAGCGGAATTTGGTTTTACAACAACCAGAGAACTAACTGGTGTCACAAATGAGTATTTTAGTGCTAAATCTAAGGCCTTCTTTTGGTCTTGTGCGGTTTCTTTCACATCCAGTATCTGCTGTATGGTCAGATAAGCCCAGAGTCGTTCTAAAGATGTTACCGGTCTTTCAATGGTGGGGTTTAGAGTTATTGGACCGATTCTACCATTGCTCAAAATTCGCGGTAATTCCGGAAATGCAGATGTTGCTGTAATATTAAAGGTTGTTATTAATATGGTTTTTCTATAAATCCGCGTTTCTCACGTAGTTTTCCAGCGACTACGAGTTCAGATCCGTTAAAGAAAAATGAAAATTTGGTTTTCGTCAGACTGGTCGCGTCTGAAACATACTTGAATTTGACTCCACTGAGTAGAGGTGAGGCGATTTCTTTGTAGAAGTTTTTCACTTGCAGAGCAGCGTCTAACGATTCGTATATGTGCCGTGAAAAGCCGTAATTTTTTTGCGACAATCGTTCTAGGTAGTTCTTGTCGGCATTGTCTCCGAACGACAAGCTATAAATCGGAGTTTGCTCGTCGTTTTGATTAGTTATCTGCGAATTTATAAAAAGGAAGATTATGTTAATGTTTTAAACTGATCTGAACTTACATCTATCATCATTTGCTCGGTGGAGTTAAATACAGTCGGCTCTACGTTAGAGAGAAATATAATTATCGGTGGTGGTAGATATGTATAGATTCTTCTGGTCTTCTCTAGTTTAACTAGGTTCAGAGCTGCTTTTAAGCCTCCATAAATGTTAATTCCACCACCACTGCGCAAACTAAATGTCATCTGTTTGGCTGCATCGATGTTAGCGGAAGATCCTGGAAAAGCACTTGAAAAATCCATCATATCCTGAAATGAAACCGGATTGCTTTCTTTTTTTTTTCTTTTGCATCACGGTGCTTACGTTGAGACCCACACATATCGTCCTTGCGTATGATCTGAAATATATTTCCTCTCTATCACACAGGTTCCAGATTGTCGTGTATGTCGTTTGAAAATTGAGAATGTGGAAACAATCGTTGGGATCTAATTCATCAAGAATCGTGGTCATGGCTAGTTTTAATTGGTTGATTTTTTGACCATCCATGTTCCTGCCTGTGTTCAAAACGAACACGACAAATTTGTTCAACGGTTTGACTTCGTCGAGTGCGAAGAAATGAACAAAGTATCCATCTTTGATCAACACCTAAACGCATGAACTCTCGATGATATACAAAAAAAAAGTAATTATTGGAGGCTTACTTCTCCCCCGTGTAGGTCTCTTTCTACGTCGTATTGCACGACGAATTGTCCTGACAGTCCTTTAGATGCGTCGGTCCCAAGATACCTGGCGAAGTCTCTTTGCCTCTCAATGTTTGGTTTAAATTGGACGAGGGCGGATTTTGAATTAAATCGAGAGATGCTTGCTCTTGGATCCAAGTCGCTCCTGCGTTTGCTAATTTCTTTGCCTGAACGTAGAGATGGGGTTCTAATAAATTTCAGCGGGCTCGACTCGTTGATCATTACCTAAATATTTGATTGTTAAAAGAAGCAGTCCTTGCGATAGAAGAATACAAGTGGTGTACCTTTAAAAATGCTAAATTTTAATATAAAAAGGTACCGTGAAGTGTATTGTTTTTTTTTTACAATGTAGAGAAAGTAGTACGACGGTGAAAAATTCTTTTTCTTGATTACTGCGGCGGATATTTCAGATTCTTTGAAACAATTTTCTAATATTAAAAAGTTCTAGCAATGTAAAGTAAATTCTGTACAATATTTAGAAAAGTAAAAAAAATATACAGTGACCGCCAAAAAGTTCGCACCATATGGGAATTTTTTTTATTATTTTACGAAATTCATAACGAGTAATAAATTGGTCCTGATTTCTGGAATTAAATCGTGCTGGTCGAACTTGGTTTAGTCGGCAGAGGCAGACCAGAGGGGGATGGGTCGATTCGCCGTCGCCAACTCGCCGTCGCCGATTCACCATCGCCGATTCACCGTCGCCAATTCGTCGTAGAACCAATTCGTCGTCGATCCAATTTACCGTCCGTCCAATTCGCCGTCACATTTTACTGCTTTATTTAGCTTGATAAGCTTTAAAACACTTTCTGACCATTTTAGATAATATCCAAGTTATACCTACGAATTGAAGAAAATAACTATAATTTCAGTACGTTTCAAGTAAATTAAAATGGACTTTACTATTGTTTTTCTATTTCAAGTTAAAATAAATTCTAATTACAGTGCGACCACCGTAAGACACAAAATTACGAAAAAAATGGTGCTGTACGTACACATAATCATAATTCTATTTTTTTTTTAATGGAACCCCTTTTTCAATTTATAATTTTAAATGACGAGCTTTCATGAATCAATATTTTGAAAGCAGTCGACTTTTGATGTGTAGTGATTTTGATTGATATGAAAATCAATATGATTTTGAGCAGAATCTGAAAATATAAAAAAGATGAATTGGAGAGATTTTACGAACACCCTGAAGAATAAGAAATACTTCCTGGAAGACCAAATTTTATTATCTGTTTCTTTATCTATGTATCACATTTAATTAATAAAAAATTATTTTATTTTCCATTAATTATGTTAACTTCTTTATTTTATTTACATATAATTATCGGTATATTATTATTTGGATATGTACTTGGACTTAAAACTTTAATCGCTGACGGCGAATTTACCAACGGCGAGTTTTCCAGCGGTGAATTGTACCTACGACGAATCGGCGACGGTGAATTGGCGACGACAAATCGGGGATGGCGAATTGTCCTAGACCCAGACCAGAGGCGTTCCTTGAACAAATCGAAATACACGTGTTAGCGTGTTTTCCAGTTGGCCAGAGAATATCTCCTTAAAGATAGAATTGTTTCCAAAAAATACACTCCATTGGAATTTCCTAATATATTTGAGACTACAGTTAATTGACTCTGGTTGATTAAGTCGCAAATGCAAATGCGCAATTCAACGAATTGAAGGGTGTACACTAAAATATGGTTATTCGTCAATCAACCAATCTAATTAATCCATTCAGAAAATTTAACTAAATTCAAATTAGGCGCAGATGAACTCAGGATTGCAAAAGTAATTCAAATTTGCCAGATTTCTGAGTCAATTAAAATGATTTTTAAATCAATTTATACCACCAAGTATGCGAAGAAGAAATTCAAACAAGTGCAATTTACCTATTCCATGTCCCAGCGGCGCGAAACCGGAAGGATTCGGATTTTGTTTATTTAATTGCCTTTCTTTGTAACACACTGCATTTTAACCGTGTCGAAATAAAATGATTTACTTATGCTTAGAAGAGAAAAATGAAAGAACCCCTGCCAAACACTTATAAGAAAAATTATGTAATTAAGTTGAATTCAAAGGCCTCAACTGCTCCCTTGAGCGCCGCACAGTGGGAAAAAACCGTAATTTTGGTGGCCAAAAATCTATAACTTTTTTGCGGAAAGCGACCAACAGGTGTTTTCTTTCTCGTTTTGTCTACCAACAGTCAGAGAAGAAAATTATTAAATATTGTTACTAGTAATCCCTCCGTATGCAAAAAAATTAGGACTTTTAAGAATTTGCTATTTCGCACCGTTTTCACATGTACACAATTATATTTTTATGCATGAATTTAAGTCAAAAATCAAATATGGGATAATTATTATTTGTAAACGTCAATAGTGCTGATTTTTTAGAAAAGTTAAAAAAGAAAAAAAATAAAAAGTAAATAAATTTTCACTTAATATCAAAATAACTTTCTTATTTAATCCTTGGAAATCCTATGAGCTACATCTTAAATTATTTCGAAAGGATCACGTATTCTTTAATTAATAATTAATTAAATTTTTTAAACAGCTTAATATATTTTTATAACGGATTTTAACATTTGGCATCTGTATTTAATATTGTGGAAAGTTTTTCCCCGATATGGTCAAATTTTTAGAAGAAATGCGAGAAACTGTTACGTTGCGGCAGCACGGAAATGTTTACATATCTTTGCTTCTCTAAAAATGAACATTATTTGTGAAAAAAGTAAAAATATGAAAACATTTTATATGTTATTATGGTCTACCGTACCGCAATATATTTTTTGTATATTTCTTGTAATTATAAGGGGTTTACAAAATTTTACGAAATTATATTACAAATGTCTATTAAAATCCGCCAAAAAAATTCATCAAGCTGTTTAAAGAAATTGAAGAAGCTGTGCCGCTTCGAAACAATTGAAGATCGAGGTCATTAAAGTTCTCCCAGTTGTAGCTTTTAAGATTCAATTCATCTTCTCTTAAGAAAGTTTTACTCTGTTCCTCAAAATAAGAAAATTAATTTGAAAATACATTACCACGACACACCCTGTATATGAATTCTGGAAAACAATCACGATTTTATATAAATTTATAAAGTTTCAGTCCATTTTAGTAGTTATTTATGTATAAATACATTTAAAAAGCAAGAAATTATTAGTAGAAATAAAACATTCGTCATTCGCCTTTTCTTAATAGAAAGAGGTGCTTTCTTCTTTAAAGTTTTATTGCTTCTGGAAACGGCTTTAGACGGTTATGATTTTTTGTATACTAAAAGAGTAAATACTAAGCAATAATATTATAATAATATTGAAATCGTGAAATGTAGTGGTTTTAGTTTATGAATTGATAAATCTTAAGAACCCTGTGTTAATTACACGTATTTTTAAATTACTATATCTTTGTCGCGTATAAACAAATATTATTTATTTTAGGTTTATTTTATTTGTAATCCCTTATAGGTTCTAGAAACATACATATGTAGTTGTTTATTAAGCAAAGGTGCTTACAGTGTGGAAAGGAGAAATAGTATAAAATATTACTTGGTCAGATTGTTAACAGTTGTTAAAGTTTGACCTTGCGCAAGTTGAAAATAGAAGCACCTAGAAGAGTCTTCTTTTGAATTTATTAACCTCTAAACCTTCATCTTTAGTATAGGCAGAAAAAATATTTATAAAGAAAACTTTTTAGAAAAAAAAAAAAAATTTTTTTTTCTAAAATCTTTCATTATGCTTTGACAGCAAGCATGGCCGCCTTGCATGGGGGACTTATTAGGAGCAAATCCCGCTTCAATTTGTCTACCCTACTGCAATGTCAGGTCAAAAAGCGATAGTAAGATGTCGCTATTTTATCTATAAAGAAAACCTTTAAAAATCGATTTTTGGCCGACAAAACCGTAAGTTCTTTCCACTGTGCGACGGTGAAAAATTCTTTTTCTTGATTACTGCGGCGGATATTTCAAATTCTTTTAAACAATTTTCTAATATTAAATTGATTGATACTTATGATTAGAAGAGAAAATTGAAAGAACCCCTGCCAAACACTTATAAGAAAAATTATGTAGTTAAGTTGAATTAAAAGGACTCAACTGCTCGCTTGAACGCCGTAAGCTTTCTGTTTTATGATTTTTTCCTTTTTCCAACCCTGACACCAAAATTACTGACGTATTGTCACGATGGGAATTTTTCATTAAAAGATAATAGAAAGAAATTACTAAAGCTTGTCAAGTCGAGGGCAATTTCAATAGTGTCATAATGCGTGAGGTAACCCGATATACCACGGTTCTTGTTTCAAAATAAAACATAGGCAGAATCGCGACAACTACACGGAGGAAAATTTTCTGTAAAATCTATTGCAATTGCAAAAGATTCTACACCACACGCAAGTTCGTATTGTGACAGCGTGTGTCTCATGTACTACATACAATTATTTTAGTGTAATGTAACCTGATGTAGAGATTGCAATAAAAATTGTAAATCGACGATAGCACATACCAGTACATTTAGGAATTTGAACGTATATCGCAAAAATAACAATTATCTAATGTAAAATTACCACCACAAACTGTAATATATACAGTTTATCACGTTAGAAATATCCCAATTATTTATTTCAAAATAATCTAAAACTTTACTCGCGCGCCTGTATAAATTACAATATTTTAATATAAGATTTACCACAATTGCAGTAAAAATAAAAATAAAGTTTCTACAATAATTCTAATGTACATCTGAGATTAGAATTTTTCTCATGTTACGAATAACGCAACGCGCGAATCAATGAAAATTGCGTATAAAAAGTGCCAGCAAAATTTGGATAGTCAGTCGAACCAGACTCCGGTAGGTTTAGTGCCTACTGTAAGAAGGGGTCAATCCAGGAGGACTCCGAACTGGCATCATCTGCCATCTCGAAGAAGGGCGCCACTCGGAACCATTCCAAGACCTAGGATGGTGATCCCAAGATCGCCAGTATCCTGACGCCGATCGTAGGACGTCTCTCTGCCATCGCCGTCAGCCCTCAGCCAGAAGTTGCGACTTCAACCCAGCCGCACCAGCCTGCCAGCTGAAGCCATCACCGCACCTCTGCTTGCCGCGCCACTTCGTTTAGGGCCACAAAATCGACCATGGTCATCCGTCCCTGACAGCGTAACGCCGCAACGAGCCGACCGCGACCCTGACATCACCGCTACAGCCGGACGCGAAGTACGTCGCCCCCAGGCCAGGCGAGCGCTAACCACAGCCGCCGTACCGACGACCCGAATCGCAACTACCCCGTCTTGACTTACGAAGAACCCCAATCAAATTAAATTTAACATTAATAAATGGTATCAATTTTGTAAAATAACTGTGTTTAAAGCTCTAGCCTCTGAAAACACTGCGCTACCCCCTTACCGCGACAGGATGGAGGCGCCACCCTTAGCGTGATAGTATTTGTTAGAACTCTTAATCACTTACATTGACTTGCAAATCATTGATCTGCTGATTGGGTTGAATATTGATGACTAATTCGTATTGGTTGTCTTTGCGCCTCAATAGCTCTTCGTATTTTAATAAGAAAGTCGCTTTGCCTAGAGCTTCCACATTCACGGAAACGGTAAACTGATTGTATTGCCCGGATGTTAGAGCCACGTGAGCCGCTCCTGAGCCTTTTGCAATAGCCTTGACAAAACACCTGATAATTATTTCAAAGAAAGTCTTTCTCATATTACCTGATTGTAAATTTCTTTAGCCTTCTCTTTTTCCTTTACGTAAGCTTTGTAGCTTTGTCCCTTAATCACCATGATAAATTCGGAAATGTAGGCTTGGTCTGGTAGGGTGACCGAAAAAGTGGCTTCACGTGCAACTTTGCCCAAGTTGCGAACTTTGCTTGTGATGAGCGTGTAGGCAAATCGATTGGAGATATTGCAGTCTATCTGCATCTCGTATATTTTGGGCACTATTTCATCAGCAAAATTCTCCCCCGCGCCCTGAGAAAAAGAAACTGTTATATTTTCTAGATACACTTGACTGAACTAAGTATGCAAACCTTCAGGCTCTCTTCTTTAGCATTTTTCGATTCGGAGGTAATTACGAAGAGGTCTTCAAAAGTCTCAGCGGTATAGCAAGCGAAAAATAGTATCAGCTGTGCTGATTTCATCATCATTTTTCTAAATCTATTGTAATCTAAAACTGAATTAAAATTAATTATGAACTGATTATGAGGACAAGCTGAATTATTATTTAATTTAATCGTAGCAAGTACATATTTTCGTTTGCCAAATACATTGAACTTTATAACAACATAACATGAGATAACATCGAATATTCTGTAACTATTAAAGAATGAAAAATAATCTATTGTTTGATTTACTTGCCTTGTTTCGGTCCAGTATTTGTTTGTTTAAAATAGGTATCACAGTTTAGTCGATTTCATTCCCGGATCTGACAAATCGTAGGGCATTTTCACTCTTTAAATAAGAAGTTTAAAATGAAACATGTGTGGGTTTATCAGTTGCGATATACGTGCACACAACGTTGCTCAACTTCTTTAGAAGAGTGTAATTGCAAGGACAGTTGATTTTAATAAACAAATTTGCCATGTTTTTTCAGATTATAATTTTTGTTGTTGTTGGGTTTCTGTTTTTAATACTGTGCACTTAAAAGATTCATTCATTTTATTTTAGTTGGAAATACAATTCAATAGAGAATTAAAAAAAAAACATTTATTTACTTTCCAAAACATTTTACAGCACTAACAGTGGGTGCAGAAGCACCGCTCGTCCACAAATTTGTGCAATATTTCATGTTCAGACGTTAACTTCTACTTTTTGTAAAAAAAATTCATGAAACCCCCAATTCTTTTTTTTTTTTTTGTTAGAAATTCCAAAACTTTTTGCAACAACAGCAGTTTAAGATGAAAGTGATATTTATCGTATATTTATACAAAGAAAGAAGGTAGCTTTTATAAAAAAAGATGGAAAATAAATTATGTTTTAAAATTATTTCCAGTATTCAAAATGAAGAATTCAAATATTGGCGCAACTATTAAAGTCGCCCTGTATAAGTTCGGTGTTATTCCTCAAATTTTACATCGAAATTGCATGAACAGTTTGTTTCTTGTTGCTCGGCTTACATTTATTCAAGAATTTTTTTCCCTGTACGGCGTTCATAACCTTAATTGGAAAATAAAAACCAAAAGTAAGTAATCGGATGACGTCATCTTAAATGTCTTAAATATGGCCGACGCGACGTATGCGATGCCCTTTTCATTATTATTATTGGCGGGTATTGAATTTGTTTAATTTTGGTTAATTTCTATTTAAAATTACAAATGAATAAAATAATCTCGGTGAGCGGGAGGGGGGGGGGGGAGGGAGATTAGGCCTCCTTCGCTAAAAGAAACATCATTCAAAGTCCCCGAGACTTTTTATTTAAAATATTTGGTACCCGTCATGCCTTTAAAAAAATTTCTCTAGAATATGCAGAACATTTTATGATTCTACAGGGTGATTTTAATAGTTTTGCAAATGTTTTTTTTTCCAGTGGCGGAGCAAATATTAAATAGATGCAAAATATTCGAACTTTTTACTCTCTTGTATAAGGCATTATCGAGCTGATGGTAATGTTCTGTGGCCAGTTCAAATATTTGCACAGCTATTAAAATCACCCTGTAGAAGTTTGGTGTTATTTTTAAATTCACTTTGAGAGAAAACCTACATTTCATTCTCAGTGGATAACATTTAGAAAAGATCTTGAGAGTAGACGGAAGGAACTATGATTCTTACTGTGATATACCGGGTGATTTTAGTAGTTTTACATATTCAATAAAAGAATGGAAGATACTTGAGCTTGTCCTGTATAAATTTTTACGGTTTTCGATATTCGGCTTTGGTTTCTAACTCCGCGGAGAACTTTTGCAAAAGCATTAACTTTTGCATAAAGCAATTGTAATGTTATCTACCTCGTTATCTGTCACAAGTTCAAATATTTAAACTAAGTTGCACTTTATATTGCAATCTAAACTGCAACTGCAACTTGATAAAATGCAGGCTAGTATACATAACTATTAAAATCACCCTGTATAAGTCTGGTTCTATTTTCTAATTTTCTTACAGAAATAAAATTACAGTGTATCATTCCCCATATAATTACGTGGTAACGATGTTATTTTAATCAACCTGTCTTCTTCGAAAAGAAAAGCTTTCGATTTAAAATAAAAAGAAAACTTTGCCCTATATCTCTATGTCTGCAGTTTTCAAGAAAATAGGATATGTAAATGTTTTTTTTTCTTTGAGTGCCACTGCTTTTTCGATTTGTTCTTAAACTTGTCGTGATTCAACTTCTGTTTTTTTTTTTTACTATCCTATATAAAACATTATTGAGCCAATCGTAACGTTCGTATAGTTCAAATATTTACACTACTATTAAAATCGCCCTATACAAATCTGGTATTATTTTTTTAAATTTACTTCGAATATTTAACGATACCATAATGATACACAGGGCCGGCGGAAGGCGTTAAGCAAGGCATGAAAGCGTCAAAATTATGGTAATTAAAGAACGATTAAAAGGCAGCTTGAAAACAATGTCAAGGTTAAGTTAAGGAAAAATTTGTCAAAATTTACTTTTAAGCATGCATTCTGGATATACTCTAATTAAAAAACTATGAAATTAGTTACAATACTTTTTCTGCAATCGATTTCATATTCTCTAAACAGGGGTTGAAACGGGGTCGATATCGAACCCTTGGGATAAATGAAGACTTGAAAGAAGTCGATGAATCCCTAGGTGTCGGTTGGGGGTCGATGAACTCCAGGGGTCTTTTACAGGGTCGGAGTTAGCGTCTATTACAGGCCTATCTGAAAGATAGTGGAAGATTTACGAATAATTTTTAAAATAAGTTTGAATTTAAATATTGTACAGTGTTAACTGGAATAAACGACGACGAAGAAGAAGAAAAAGATCGATTGATTATCAAAATAAAAATAAAATATAGCGAAATCGAATGAAAACAAAAACAAAAGACGACCGATCGTCGATGTGGTGAGGACGAGAGGACGAAAATAAAAAGAAAATCCTGCAAAACTAACTAACAATAAGTCAAATCGATGTATAAAAAATGAAATATGCGAAATATTAAAGGAAAAATGCCAGCCAACAAATTAAAATTAAACAAAAGAAAAAATGAGAGCAATAGATGAAAAATTAACAAATAAAATCAAATCGAATCCTAGAAAAAAAAAACAAACGTCGGCCAATTGATTAAATTAAAAATGGAGTCAAATAAGGTCGAATAAGGATTTAAAAAAAAAGAAAAAGACAATCGACGACAGAGAGAAGGCGAAAATTAAACAAGACAAAAGACGATCGACTGATAGTTAAAAAATGAATAAAATAAAATCGCGTTAAATAAAATTAAGACATCAATCTCCTTATTTTCAATAAAATGCAAGTCAAGAATAAATCTTTCATTAACAATGACGACCAAAATTTATTGCTCACGACTGTACCTAAAAAAATATACTCTTTTGGAATTTATAATAGAGTAGGGGGTTCCATTAAAAACAATTAAACTTATTTTTGTATTCTAATGGTACGCCACTGTACGAATAAATGAACCACTCTAAAATAGGGCAGATTTATAGGAATGCTTGACCTATCCGAGCGTTTTTGCAATTATTATTATTATTAATTTATTTTTAATTAATACTCGATGAAACTAATTCTAATTTATTAACGACTTTAATATTAACACTATTTTACTTAAAATACAATTGTAAACTAACTTATCTTAATGAAAGTCGAGCGCTTAACTACTTATAAACTCTACTTCTAACTGAACCCATTCTCCGCACGCATCTTTTTATAGCCGGACTGTTTCTCTCTGAGCTTCTAGTCTGGAGAATTCTGACTGACCTCATTTTCCGCACGCATCTTTTTATAGCCGGACTGTTTCTCTCTGAGCTTCTAGTCTAGAGAATTCTGACTGACCTCATTTTCGTCACGCATCTTTTTATAGCCGGACTGTTTCTTTTGGAGCTTCTAGTCTGGAGAATTCCGTCGCCGGATGAATGTGGCGTCGGTCGAACGTTCGAGAGCGTCTTACTGTTTGTGGAGTTACCCAGACTTTTTATGAACACTGAAGTGAAGGCGTTTCAATTTGATAAATCGACAAAATGAGAACTGCTAAATTTCGATTTAAAAGAAAGATCCCACAACTTTTGCATTAAAAGTTCTTCTCTAGCTCCTAAAACAAACCCTCTAGATAGGGTGCAAAATATAAAAAAAAACCCTGTTTGATTATAAAGACCCCAAGCTGTACTCCTTTATTTTTGTTCAAACACCCAATAAATTATATATTTTCTCGAACGGGACGTTGTTCTTTTGACGGTGAAGTATAATAATTTTTTGGTGTACCCAGTGTAGGACAATGACGTCATCGATATTTTTTTTAAATAGTACGATAATAATTTTTTTGTGAGATATGATAGAAAATTCTTTTCTTTTTTCAATCACATAAAATTTTTATGTCCTTACTTAAGAAGGTTTTCGAGTAAACTCAAAAATACTGCCTATATAACTGCATAATAAATAATAATAATAATAAGTCATCGTTTACCATTTTATATTTAAAGCACGATATTATTTCCAGTACGCTATACAGTAATTTTTGAGTTAGATACAATTTACCAAATTAAATAAAATATGACAAATTTCAGTAATCAGCATCATCTTGAAGCAACGGAGTTTCATTTTGACAACGCCATAGTATCATGACGTCATTCTAAAAGTGGACGTAACTAAGTTCGTTCATTGGTCAAAAATGGTATAACAAGAAAGTCGTCCTGTAACTTAAGTTAAGAATGACTTAAGACCGGTATTTCAGTCACGGATTAAATTTAAGCTTTGGTTTATTCCTTAATAATAAAATTGTAGACGTGGGAATAAAGTGAAACTTAAAGTTAATCCAAGACTGAAATACCGGCCCTTAGAAAGTGCAAACGTAAATTGACTTTTCACTGATGATATTTCCGCGAGAAAACTTTTCAGAAATGTTGAGATATTTTTTTTTATTAAAAAAAAAAAAACTGATTCGATGCTAGTAAGGTAGACAAAACACTTCCTATTCAAATCATCACTGGTTCGGTGGCGTTGAAAAGTTTTAAGACGAAATGAAATACCCACTGGCCGTACGAATATCCGTGCTTTGCAATTATGAACCTTAACAACATTTAGCCGGCTGACCTGCTTTTATGGTACGACCGGCGGCAAGCCTAATAAATAAATATTGGTTACGGTTTCCAGTAATAATAACAGGTATCGTTGGTCCTATGACAATATACATATAATGGAATGATTATCTCTTTCGGTAGTATGTGTTCTGCGTTCCATTTCGCAACGAAATTAAACAAAACTTTCCGACACAAGAAATTGTTCAATACTAAAAGATAATTAATTTATTTATTTTTTATTTATTAATTATTATTATTATTTATTTAATTAATTAATTAAACAACAAGTCAGAATAAAGACATAAACAAATTGTAACAAATATTAACACAATTGTAGCAAATATTAGCACAATTGTAGTAAATAGTCCGACAATTGTGCGAATATTTGCTACATTTTGTTTCCGTCGTCATTCTAACTACAATTTGTGTTACTTTTTACTATTGATTTTTCTCTGTGTACCTACACACTAAATTGGGATAATACACGGTATTACCGGAAATTTTCCAGAATACCAATATTTTACAAATGTAATAGGATATAAAGGTCTAAAATAATTCCTGCGCAAGATAATTAAACAGGATTAAATATTAGGGACAATATCCTACTTAGTATTAATTTTTCATTTTCTTATTAGATGCTTAAATTTCTCAATTTGTATTTAAATTCCCGGTTTCATGAACAGAAATTAGCATCACTTTTAAGAATATTCTTTATCATACGTTCTCATGAATTAATTAATATAACAGTAAGGTCCGATTTGATAATAGGACTTTAATTTTAAACATATAAAATAGCGACATCTTACTATCGCTTTTTGACCTAACACATTTAATTTTAAAGTTATTTTAACCTAAAAAATGCATTTGTTTCCTCATTCTTAAATTGACTTAACGCTTCCTTAAAGTCTGATTATGAAAACGGCCATAGGTCCAATTAAAAATTAATGTGTCATTAAAAATACTTTGTTACTCATTCGATTTATACAGAAAAAATAGGATAATAAAATAATTTTGGTTTATTTAACTCGTTTTGTTTGACTCTGTATAACAGTTTGATCTAAATTAGTGTTGGAAATTTTTAATTGCAACACATGAAACATAAAAAGTATTTTCCTTTTCTGATCGCTTCGTTTATTTATTATTCAACAACAATAACACGTTCAAACTTAAATTTAAATTTAAATACATTCCGAACTTATGGCAGTTTAAAACATTTTGATTTAATATCTTTCAATTTTGTTAACAATTTAAATATGAAAATCTAAATTGAATCATAAAAAAAACAGAATATAACAAAACCCGTGTAGATATTATTTTTATTAACATTAAACTGAAAACAATTAACAAACTAAACATGACTTCACAAAATATGACTATATACCTGAATTAATTTTATTAATAATTACTGTCATAATACATTACAAATTACGCAGTTCTCATTACCTGGAATTTCATTATTCAATGCTTAACAGATTACCTGCTCTCGTAAATGAATTTTATGATCCTGCTCATCCCCTGGTCAAGAGAGGGAGAGAGAAACGGGGAGGCTCGAATGCAGAAGGTTCTAAATTCAGACGGGCTGTTTCAATAAATCTCAAATTCCAACAGATTTATTGCTTTTCGTCTTAAAACTTTTCGACAGTAGTGTACCACCTGTAATACAAGTATTAAGTTTTAGGTTATATTTGAACGAAGATGAAAATTGTACGTGGACAGAGCAAATTGAAAATAAAACTGTTTCTCACTCTTGTATACTTGCTTCCACTGAAATTGGAACAAGAAGAACTAAGCAATTTATGCAAACCACCTTCAAAAAATTACGGGTGAAATAAAATTTAAGAAGTAAAATTTTATTAAAACCATATAAAAAATAAATGTTTTTCTATAAATTGTCACTGTAGCTGTTTTAGATGCAAATTGCAGCACACGCTGTTATGCAATTATTGTAGGAAATTCTCTCATCCTTTCTTTCATAGTTCTGGACAACAAACACCAACGAATCTATAAAATAATCAGAATTAAATTTTTTCAAAAAAATAATAATCCGTCGCTTACTGTTTGCGACCTCTTCTAAGGGGACAAAAATAGCGAATTAATTTTTCCTCGGAGTACAAGATGTAAGATACGTGAAGACACTCGTGCAGAAGTTCGCAGTGGCCTGCAGTATAGTCCGGTGTTTCAGGGCAAATTGGTTTCTTCAAGAGCTTTACGTTCAATCCCAATTCGTAACCTCTTGCACACAGAAAGAATAATTAATGCATCACACATTTATAATAAACTCAAAGATTACCTGGCAGTGATTTAAGGGTGCGATTTTCATTCAGCCCATTTTCCAACCATGGCATTGATGATATTAAATGTTTTAATTTGCTGCGAGATACATCATCTAAACCTAAGTAATACCTTGCTGAAAAATATGTGAAGTTACACTTTGGAGCAGAACGGAATATCATCTTTACCTGCAGAATGAGATTCACCTGGCGAAAAAACTCTACAAATAGTTTCTTCGCTAGAAGTAGATCTCATTTCTAAGAAAGCTTGCATGGCAAAAATAATTTTCTCGCTCTTGGGAACCGAAAAACTTTTAGGGTCAATATTAAAGTTAGTGGAATTTGGTTTAGTGATAATCAAAGAACTAACTGGAGTGACAAATGAATATTTTAGTGCTAAATCTAAGGCCTTCTTTTTGTTTTGCGCGGTTTTTTCCTCGCCCAGTAACTGTTGTATGGTCAGATATGCCCACAGTCGTTCCAAAGATGTTATCGGTTTTTCAATGGTAGGCTTTAGGATCATCGGGCCGATTCTGTCTCTGGACACGATTCGAGGTAATTCTGGAAATGTAGATGTTGCTGTAATATTAAAGGTCGTTATTAATGCCGTTTTCTATAAATCCGCGTTTCTCACGTAATTTTCCAGCGACTACGAGTTCAGATCCGTTAAAGAAAAATGAAAATTTGGTTTTCGTCAAATTAGTCGCGTCTGGAACATATTCGAATTTGACTCCACTGAGTATAGGTGAGGCGATTTCCTTGTAGAAGTTTTTCACTTGCAGAGCGACGTTTTGTGATTCGGAAACGTGCCGTGAAAAGCCGTAATTCTTTTGCGACAATCGTTCTAGGTAGTTTTTATCGGCATTATCTCCAAACGAAAAGCTATAAATCGGTGTATGCTCGCCATTTCGATTAGTTATCTGCAATTTATAAAAAGGAAGATTATGTTAATGTGTTAAACTGATCTGAACTTACATCTATCATCATTTGCTCGGTGGAGTTAATTCCAGTCGGCTCTACGTTAGAGAGAAATATAATTATCGGTGGTGGTAGATATGTATAGATTCTTCTGGTCTTCTCTAGTTTAACTAGGTTCAGAGCTGCTTTTAAGCCTCCATAAATGTTAGTTCCACCACCACTGCGCAAACTAAATATCATCCTTTTGGCTGCATCGATGTTAGCGGAAGATACAGGAAAAGCACCTGGAAAATTCATATTCTGAAATGAATCCAGATTGCTTTATTTTGCTTTTCTTTTGCGTCATAATGCATACGTTGACACCCATACAGATCTCCCTTGTGTACGATCTGAAATATACTTCATTTTGATCGCATAGATTCTCGTGTATGTCGTCTGAAAACTGAGGACGTGGAAACAATCGTTGGGATCTAGTTCATCAAGAATCGCAGTCATGGCTAGCTTTAATTGCTCTATTTCTTGATCATTCTTGTTCCTGTCCGTGTTCAAGACGAACACGACGAATTTGTTCAATGGTTCGATTTCATTGGGTGCGAAGAAATGAACAAAGTATCCGTCTTTGACCAACACCTGAAAATGTACCATCGCGATCACAAAACCGACTACATTCAAAAAAGTTGACTGAAATATACCGTGCCTTCAGCTGAATTCCTCATTAAAGTGGGCTATGATTTCACTATTTTTTTTTTCTCCTAAGATTTGCAGCACTGATAGCTGTTCAATTATTTAATTAAACAAATGTCAAATTGACACTTTGTATTTTCAATTAATTCAAAATGTTAGAATTACAGCAGAAAATATTTATTGTTGAAAGTTATTTTCAAGCCAATAGAATAGAAAATGGACAGTTAGTTTATTCAGTTAATCAGTCTGTATAGAAGTTTCGACAGCAGTTTCCTAATTTTGCTATTACTTATGAACAGCTAGTTAAACATATCCATGCTTGTGTTCTTAAATTTCGTGAAACAGGATCACTTGATCGCAGAACAGGGAGCTAAGAAAAGGACTGCAGCCTACATTGAAGATGTTCGGGATCGAATGGAACACTCTCCCAAGAAATCTATTGCGAAACTTTCACAAGAAGTTCAGCTATCAGTGGGAACATGTCACACTGTTCTTAAAAAAGACTTAAAGCTTTATCCATGTAAGATTCAAGCAGTCCACGAACTCAGGCCAGTAGATTTTTACAGAAGAACAGAATATTGTCAGTGGTTTCTTGATAACTGAAACAACGACGACATTCTTGACAAGTGTTTCTTTTCAGATGAGGCCTGGTTTCATCTCTCAGTGTATTTAAATAAACAAAATATGAGAATATGGTCAGCAGAAAATCCCCATGAATTTGTGGAAACTCCATTACATCCATTAAAAATTGGTGCTTGGCTAGCAGTGTCAAGAAGGCGTATCATCGGACCAATATTTTTTAACGACTGAGTAACTGCTGAAAGATACCGAAATGAGTTATTAGAACCTTTCATTAATCAACTACATGACAGAAGGGTTTTTTCAGCAAGACAATGCTACTGCCCACACAGCTCATCAAACAATGACTTTCCTGAAGCAGTTTTTCGATAATCGGTTTGTGAATTTTCCTGCAAGGTGAAACACGATAGCATCGCTCGTTTAAACATGAGAAAAGTTAAAAAAAAGAAAAATTAACAACGATACGAAAATGCTAAAATAAATTAATCTCTCCAAACTGCTAAATAGTTGCATAATTAATTACAATTCGAAAAGCTACGTTGCCTTTCACTAATTGCCCACAGGCATCACATCATTTGTCTGAAAATAGTGACGAATAAATCCACTAATATGGCGTCCATGTTGTGGCTAAGGTGCGTTTCAAGATTCAAATGTTGTGGCCGAGGTACATTTCAAAATCGAAACTATAAACGATAAACTTTTTCACAATTCACTTGGATTCATTTTTTTAATATTTTCTCGTCTATTTCAAGTTTCGCGCATAATAACCAGGCTTGGGTTGTTCCAGGTAGGGTTGCCAACATCTAAATTTCGTAAATCGGGAAAAATCAGGACGCGTCCAAAAAAATCGGGATTTAAAAATACGACAAAATTTTTCACAGTTCTCCTTGATTTAATTTTTTTGTTAAATATTTAAAACAATGTCCTGTTTTCCCCCCAATTTAAGAAAATAAATTCGTACTCAAACTACCATTTCTTTTCAAATTAATTTCACTTAAAGCAAGCAATCTTATTTAATGGTCCGGTCTGAGACAAAGCTTTTGTTTAAGACTTGCGACGCCCGCTGTAACCTTTTTTTTTGTCATTGACAATATTTCAAATCGCATAGTTAACTGTACTGTAATGCACAAGTTAAATCTAGCGTAAAGATTTGAATTTCCTATCGGTACAGACAGAGAAAAACACTAATTTTGTTTAATATTCTGGTCATAGGCAAAGCTTTTAGTTGAAACTCCTGACGAAAAATTAAAAAAGAAATCTCGTAGAAAACAAATGATAAATGTAAAACAAACGTCAATCAACAAAATGTCAAAAAATCCAAACTCGTTATAAATAAACGAAAGAAAACACCCGATAGCATAAAATGAATTAAAAACAGCAGTAAAAATGAAGCAAAAATGAGCAATAAAAATGAAAAACGTGGAAAGTTTTTGCAAATGAAAACAAACTACTAGGGAATAAAAGAGGACTATAAAAAGCGAGTGTGATTGATTAGTAGGTATCACTGCTCTCGCTGTCAAAATGACAGACATGAATACGATCGAAGCCAAAAATTGAGATTAATTGCTCGAAAAGACCGATTCACAGGCACAACGTCACGTCGGTGGAATGTCAATAGTGTCCGAAATTTTCCATCCACAACTGTACGTACAAAAATTGGTAATTTATTAATTTTTTTATTATCACATATATTATGGAGAGAAGAATTGTTGAATTACCTATAAATATTAAAAGCAATTAATTTTAATGTCATCTGTTCGTTAAAAAAATAACAAATAAGATTTTTTCAGGGTACAAGAAACCTTAGTATACGCAACCCCATTAACACAGCCGTTAATATGGTTGCCTGTATCGAGGAAATGCCAAGAAGAAAAAGATTTTGTTATAGGATGTGATGTGATAAACTTTTTTTACAGTCCCCACTAAGATTCAGTTTTTCTTTTTTATATTTAAAACAATTTTCCATTTTTCTTCAGTTTTAGAAAAACTGAAATGTATTCAAATTTCCAGTTTTTCAATTAGTTATTATTAATTTTATTGATGTTTGCATTTAAATAAATTCCCTGCCTTTTCCCGGTCTTCCAAGTTTTCTCGGCGAGTGGCATCCCTGCGAAAACAAGCGTTTTGTGAGTGGGGGGCGAGGGGCGAAAGTAAAGGGCGCAGCAAATACTTGCTTTTTGAATGATGCGAGTTTTCATTTCAAGGTTAACCCAACATAACAACTGAACTCGACCCAAAACACGACATCAAAAAAGTTTTAAAAATTGAAATGGGATCGGGGGTAAAGTTAAGGATACAACAAATACGTACGTTTTGGATGTTGCGAGTTTTCTATTGTTTCATATCAATAATCATTTAAGTCCCCCCCCTCCCGGCCTTCTCAGCCTATTTCAAGGTTAACCCAACTTAACTGAACTTGATTCAAAATAAGATAAGATAAATATGACACATACGGGCAAAAGGTAAAGAGTGCAGCAAATCGAAATCAATAAAATAAAAATTTAGCCCCCTTTCCCCCTCAGTCTATTTCAAGGTTAACCTAACATATGACCTCGACCCAAAACACGACGTGAAAGAAAATCCGGATCTCACAATTATGGATTATTTCATTTATCCGCACATGAAAAACACAATTTTTAGAACTACGCGTCACACAATCGAAGAACTTCGTGCGGGCATTACAGATGTGTGTGCTAACATAACCCCCGAACACATAGCAAACGGGTTTGGAAACATGAAACGCAGAGTACGCTTATGTATTCAAGCTGAAGGAGAGCACTTTGAGCATCTACTTTAAACTTTAATGTTATGTTTTTATTTGATGTTATGATCGGTATTGACAGTTAATGACAACTGTTTTCTCTAGAATTGTGTCGACAACTTCATAAAAAAATCACAACTTACTTTAATGAGGAATTCAATTGAAGGCACGGTATTTTAAATGATCTTTTCGTTTTCACCGTTTTACGCGCAAATGAGATGGATATGATTTGAAGTTAACAACTAGGCGACAAACACTGTCAAAGTTAGGCCGAGTTAAGTGAACGGTCAAATTGCACAAAATCGTCAAGTCAACGGTCCGACTAAACCCTCTGACCAATCACCAATTGAGAAAAGTGATCACGTGGTTTGGTCTGACCACTTCGACCGTTCACTTGCCGCAGCCTTAATATTATACATCTATTTTTTTTTTAAATCAAAGTGTCAGTGTCACTTCCCTGTAGTCGTTTTTATGACTATGATGGTAGGTACAAAAAAAAATAATTGGAAGCTTACTTCTCCCCCGTGTAGATCTCTTTCTACGTCGTATTGCACAACGAATTGTCCTGCCAGTCCTTTGGATACATCGGTCCCAAGATACATGGCAAACTCCCTTTGCCTCTCTACGTTTGGTTTAAATTGAACGAGAGCGGATTTTGAATTAAATCGTAAGATGGTTGCTCTTGGATTTAAGTTGCTTTTGCGTTTGCTGATTACGTTACTTGAACGTAATGGTGCGGTTCTAATAAAATTCAGCGGCCTCGACTCGTTGATCATTACCTAAACATTCGAGAGTTAAAATAAATAATCATTGCGATAGAGGAATGCAAGTTTTTATTTAAATTTGTATTTTTTTATAATAAATAGAAACTTTCATTTTTGTCCTTTGATTGATATTAAAGCACGTGTTCTGTATTTATTACGTCTACCATTATTTAACCTTTACCGCAACTATGTTTCTATTGGAATACATTCTTAACAAAGATTACTTTTGAATAAGAAATTTTAAATTTTCCAATAATTGATTCACTTTTATCTTTGTGCACGCAATGAAATATATATTTTTTTAAATTCGATTAAAATAGTTCCTCATTTTAGTCAAGAGATGGCTCTCTAAGTAATAATTCCTTAAATCTCCTTCAGTTTTCCTAGAAATTGGTTATTAAAGAAGACATTGTTTGTTTTAAAGCTAAAATAATTAGACGAACTGTGAACGTTTGAAGCGATGTGAAATATATATTTTTTTAATTTCGATTAAAATAGTTTACCCTTTTGGCCAAGAGATGACGACCTGAAAGATTACTGACGCGCATTGATTTTGTTTACGATTTAATTTTGAAAAAGTTACTTTTGCTGTGAATATTAAAACGAAATCGCCCTCTTGAAGATTGAATAAGGCGACTTTCATTTTTGGGGACAAATTAAAAAGATCAGCGAGCGAAGAGATGGCGCTCCTAAATAATTCGTTATTAATTACGCATCTCGTTTCCCTTAAATAAAATAAAATGAAAGAGTGAAATAAAAATAAATGCAGAGGTCGAAGGCGAAGTTATTGTTAAAAATATCAACGTGACTTCGATACCTTGTTACCTGAAACCAGAATGAAGTAGCTTTCACTTTTGGTTACTAGATGGCGCTACGAAAAATTTCCATCGCACATTTTAGATTTTCAAATAAATTTTAATCATTGCGAAGGTAGAAGACTGAGAACTACTGACAACGTCAGGGTGCAGACTAAAAGCTGTTACAGCATGGTCAAAAGATGGCGCTTTGAGTGATCATCACATTTTGAATTTGAATTTTCAAATTAATGCCATTGCGAGGATAAAGGCCGGGGATTTTACGGGGGATGTTAGCCCGAAATTAAAATGCTGTTTAAGGAAATTTATTAAAATACTTTCCATATTTGAACAACAGATGGCGCTCTTCTAAAATAATGACCCTTTTGTACTTGTGTTATATTTTGGATTTAATTCAAAACAGCGCCTTTACTAACACTTTAATTACGTAATCGTATTGTAGATATTTGAATAAATTAGTTCTCGTTTTGGGTCAATAGATGGCGCTTCAATGTGACATGTACTTTGTTGAAAACATTGAATTCTCGATTTTCAAATTAATGCCACTACGAAGATAAAAGCCGGGGATTTTGCGGAGGATGTTAGCCCGATGTTAAAATGCTGTTGAAGGAAATTTAGTTAAAATAATTTCCATATTTGAACAACAGATGGCGCTCTTCCGATATAATGACCCTTTTGTATTTGGGTTATATTTTCGATTTAATTCAAAACATCGCCTTTACTAAGGCCTTAATGACTTAATCGTATTGTAGATATTTGATTACATTAGTTTTCATTTTGGGAAAACAGATGGCGCTTCAATGTGACGTGTATTTTGTTGAAAACGTTGAAACTTTTTCTTGTTTTCTGTGTGGAATTCTTAAACTTAAAGTTATTAAATACTCCTCGGTGGTATTTGTTCGTCGAAGAAGAATTTCAAATGAAATGCACAATCGTTGCCTGATTCCTATTCAAGTTTCTGCTTTTTATATTTTTTCACAGCAATAATTTGTCACCTTTCTCTAGTTTGACGACCTGAAACGAGGGTTCGGCACGTTCGAAACGGTCCGGAGAAATGAGAGGGCCTACGTCAATCTCCGTAACTTACCTCGGCACAAACGTCAGGTCGGTCGCCCTCCCGAATACGAGATGGGAAATCGGAGTTGCGTAACGGTGTCCACTCAGTGGAGACTGCTTGAGAAAACTCTAGAGATGTTACGGAAAAGGGCGCCACCCAGCGGTGGTTACGCAACTCAACTGTGCCTGGAACACAGGGCCGGGAAAGTGTGTTCTTAGGCGTTCTCGTCAAGGACAACCCCGTTGGACCCGCTTCCTCAACAGCATACCCCAAAAGGCGATGAAGAAACCTCCCTTCCCAAGGATAGGCAAACCCAAAAATGAACTAAGTTCGCTGTGGCCAGAGACCAGTTTATTCACTCGGGCAGTCGCCGGGAAAATGTTTATAAAAGAAAACAGACACACAGCAGGGGTGAAAAAAATAAATAAATAGAACAACGCCCAAAGCAGGGCAAATGTTGCTTCTGCGAGAGTACTCTTGCGTCTGCACACAATAGCATAACGTCTATTCTGCCCTCCTAAGCAAGAAGGTCGTATCTATATTTTCTATCGAAATCGACGTCCCGCAATTAATGGACACTACAAGTATAAAGTTTCGCACCTGTTTAGCTTGATTTGGTTGACGAATCTTCATATTTTATTAATTAAAATTGCTTGTGAAATTTGTTATTATGCAAGAAATAAAGAAAATCCAGCAATAAAGAAGAGGGAAACCTAAAAATCTCAAAACTGTAGAAATGCTGATACGATTTTCTTGCTTAGGAGAGCAGTATTACCCTGTATAAAATTTTAACGCCCGCCAAAGCGCAAAGTAACTAAAATAACGCATGACATGTGGACCGTGACAATGCGAAAAAACGTTCAGAATGATAAACAATCTAAACTTCTGCTCTGAAGGGGCCTCAAATTAAAACGAGAAAGCTGAACGAGGTAAACAAACAAGTGTATAAGGGACTTCAAAAATTTAAAAATTACACAGAAAACCCCAAAAAAATTGAGTAAATGGGTGGGGGGCAATATAAAAGTAAGGATGCCGCCGCAAAAATCCAAAAATTTAAAAGCCGCGCCGTTCGGTCGTCAACCACGTGCCAACGCGACGTTCCGCACAACGCCAGTGCCGGGAGTTGACCGAAGAGAAGAAAATAAAGTATTGGAACGAGCTTACGTGGTGAGAAAATTCCACTCTCGACACAGCGTATCCCGCCTCAGGACGGCAGATAACGAGTCTTCTTCTCTCGGGCGTTGGGTGTTCTCGAAGCGTCAAAGTTACAGGAAAAAGCGTAGATGGAATGCGGTGTCGGATTGACCGACGCTTGTTTCAAACTGGCTTCCTCTCAATCAGGGGGGAGGTACTAAATAGGCCCCGTACAAGTTACTTCAGAAAAGGGGAAACAACATCAAATTAATAAAATACCACGAACAAAACAAAAGCAGAGACCGGGAAGGACAATAAAACTACTCACCTCGTCGATGATCCAACGAGCCTCAAAGAAACACACGTCGACTGATTCGCAATACCGCAATAGCGGCCCCAAAAGCGAACGGGGAAAACTCCCTCGAGGTGACAGAGCCCGACAAAACGGGAGTCCGTTCAAACTTTTATCACAGCAAACAAAATCTACCGACCACCTCGAGTCAACATGCGTTACCAAGTGACGCCAGGTAACTTACGCCGCGTGTACCCAGCATTACACAGACTTGCCTCAAAACGGAGCGTCATAAGCAATCTAACGGCAAAGAGCTAAAGCGGCACCGAAGATTGCAATCACACTCCTCCAACACAAGAAAAACGTAATAAATGTAATTCGACATCCTGAACGCCATGCGATGATAAAAAATATAATGTTCCATTAAAAACAAGTTTATCGCAAATGAAAATCTCGAAAACTTGACGGCCATTTGTTTTTCCGATGTTGCCATAAAACTGGGCAGGAAAGGTCCTGAAACTTTCCTCCTAATTTAGGTTGCTTCGTAAAAATTCAAATAGCGAAGTTAGCTGTTGTATTAGCTATTCCCGTACACGTACTGTATTTCATTTCATCACATTTCTAAACTAATGAGAGAAACTGCTTTTAAACAGATATTTGGAAAACATAATGTTATTTATTCAGGGCTATTCTGTAACATTGATATGCATATCAATTGATTGGTCTTCAATAATTGAAAAGAACTTGTTACGATTTCATAATATTTCATGTTGATTGCCGACCGCAAATTGAAGAGAGATGCATAATCGGGTCTATTCTGTAACATTGATACGCATATCAATTGCTATGCGTCTTCAAGGTCTTCAATAATTGAAGAGAACTTGAACACGAATTGAAGAGATGCACAACTTATGGATTGCGCGTGCGTTGCCAATTTTAAGGTTATCGTGATTTATTTGTACTTATAGCGAGAAATAGAAAAATAAGTAACAATTTGACCTTCCAAATCCATGCTAAAATCACGGTTCTTCTAACGTTTCACTTGACGACAACCCAACGACTAATTATGGACAAATTTTTATTTTTTTAATCCTGCACGCTTATACATTTTTTTTAAATGCATTTACATTGACGCCCGGAAAATGATATTTCTGCATGCGTAAAAACAGTGATTATTTTTGTAACAGCGTTTCAATTTGCTAGACAGCACGGCCTCTTCAATTAATTGATATGTTTAGCAAGTGACTTTGCAAGGTTACGTCCCGTATCAATAATTGTTGCGTTTCAAGTCCATATCAATGTTACAGAATAGACCCCATTATCACATATGCATCAACGAATACTTTTGGACTCTAGAAGTCTACGTTTTTGGTAGAACCTTCTCTATGTTCATCTATCTACGCGAAATAGAATTTATTGTATCTAACAAAATTCACTTGAATTCTATTCTGTAAGATTCCAGTTGAACAGAATACAGTGCAAATGGAATATTCACTGGAAATCTTATCTTTGCTTATTTATTTACGTGGAGTAAAGGCCCTGGACTTTTGGACTCTATTTTTTCTTGATAAGTGAAAAAATACAGATTTTTTCACTTATCAAGAAAAAATAGAGTGATATAACTTGTTACCAGACACATTCTTTCACAAATTCGAGTTTTGAAGTTTACTATATGGATGGATTACCTTAAAAGAATTCTAAAATTTTCGGTCGAACAAACAGTTTACTGATGCTTATCAGCTTGTAGTTTAGAAAGGATGACGTTCATCAAAGGCATTTAAGGATCGACGATTAAAAAGTTTTGAAATACTGATATTTGTTAGAATTCGTAACCATATTCAAATCTTTTTTATGGAACTCTTAACCACTGAATAAATAATGCACTTACGTTGACCTGCAGATCATTAACCGGCTGATTGGGTTGAATATTGATGACTAATTCGTATTGGTTGTCTTTGCGCCTCAATAGCTCTTCGTATTTTAATAAGAAAGTCGCTTTGCCTAGAGCCTCCACATTCACGGAAACTGTAAAATGACTGTACTCCCCGGATGTTAGAGAAACGTGAGCCGCTGCTAAACCTCTTGCAACATCCTTGAGAAAACATCAGACAGTTACTTCAGAAAAGTCTTTCCCATTATTATTACCTTATCGTAAATCTTTTTGGCCTCCTCTTTTTCCTTTACGTAAGCCTTGTAGCTTTGCCCTCTAACCACCATGATAAACTCGGAAATGTAGGCTTGGTCTGGTAGGATGACCGAAAAAGTGACTTCACGTGCAACTTTGTTCAAGTTTCGTACTTTGCTTGTGACGAGCGTGCAGGCAAATCGATTGGAGATATTGCTGTCTATTCGCATCTCGTATATTTTCGGCACCATTTCCTCGGCAAAATTCTCTTCACCACCCTAAGAAAAAGAAAAAGGATGATATTTTCTAGTTACACTCGATTGAAGCAACTACGCGAACCTTCAGTCCTTCGTCTCTACCATTGCTTGATTCGCTGGTAATCACCAAGGAATCTCCGTTTCCTGATGCGAAAGTCTCGGCGAAATAGCACGCGAAAAGTAATATCTGTGCTGATTTCATCATTCTTATAAATCTAGTGAACTGAATTGAAATTAACTATGAACTGAAGATGAACAATGAGGAGAAATTGAATAGTTATTTAGTATAATTGCAGCAAGCAAATATTTTTGTTTGCGAAATACATTTGAACTTTTATAACAACATAACATGAGATAACCCGACAAATATTCTGTAACTATTAAAGAATGAAAAATAATCTATCGTTTGACTTACTTTGATTGAGTTAGTATGGCGGACGGATGTAGTCAGGCGGATAATGTGCTCTGTTTTGATTGCAACAGTCCAGCGGTACAAAGACGTATTTATTGTCCACAATGCGATGTATGATCTCACGTTAGTTGCGCTGACAAAAAAATGTGCTGTGATTGTAATACGCCCACACCATCATCCGAAGAAGGATCTAATCTAATAGCATCAATTAACACGTTGTCGTCGACTGTTGCCGATATGAAGAAGGTCATGAATAAACATAGGATTTGAATAAGTACACGCCATCGTTTCAGTAGCGCCGTAAAAATGCATCGAACAGGCACATAGTGTAATGGGACGGTGAAAATAATTTACGGCGTTCTTACTGTGTGATGCAATGTAGCCATATACTCCGGAAATCGAAGTACAACTGGTCAACTCATTACTCTAAAAATCTTTACACATTGAAACAAGAAGAGTTGATTGTATAACTGTAATTTTTTACTGCGGCAATGTTGCTCTGTTTTTTGTTATACTGAGTAACACCGTTGCTGTAGCGGCGTTAATTGTTTCCGCCGTCCTCGCGTTTGTTTACACGCTACGTTCTAATATCTTATATTGCCCGCTTCATTAGAATTTGAACCGCGCAAAATATATCTCCCCGATATATAGTCATGAGCGATTTAATTGTTGAAAGCAAAAAACTGCGAGAAGAAACTGAACTGTTAAAGTCCGATAATGTGAACGCTAATAATGAGATATTACGGGTAAACTCAAATAATGATGAATTTATAATTCAAGAGGGGGCTGACCGAATTAGAAGGGCGAACAACATAAAAATTAGTGGTATCGCTGAATCCAGGGCTGTTGATGTTACTCAAAAAGAGGCGGATTATGAGTCAATAAAAAAATTATTATCACCATTGCTATCTGGAAACAGGGTTGGAAAAAACTGGTTTTTTAAAAAAATAACAAAACTTCTGCTTTTTTTTGTTTTAAACAGTTTTTTTTTTGTTTAAAACATGTTTAAAATTGACCCTAAATTAAACATGTTTTAAACAAAAAAAAAAACAGCTGTTTAAAACAACTTTTAGATATTTAAATTGCCCTTACAGCTTACATAAAAAGATACATATTATTATTATTATTATTTGATATTTGTGTAAAAAGAAGGATTTATTAAAATTCAATCTCTAAAAGTTTTGTAATGTTAGATTATGTTCCTTTTTAAAAATAATGTATGTACTTTGATAATAATTTAAATCATTTAAGGCAGAGCTTGATTTATTTAGGATCTTCGGTCGCGGTGTTTTAAATGATTTTCAAAGAAAGTATGAAGTATTGGTATCAACATACTGAGAAAAACATTCCCAATAAAAACTAAAATCAAATACAATCCAAAGAAGTATTTTTTTCAAATTACTTAATCGCATTAGAACTAAAATACATGACTCGTGGCTTTCAATACTGGAAAACAAACATTTCAAATATGTAAAAACATGTAGAATGTTCCATTTAAAATAACAAAGTTGATATTACTTCCGGCGAAACCAAAAGTCCAGTAGGTATATGTCTGAAAATTCAAATTAAATTTTTGTTTAATTCATCGTTTCAAATTTTAAACAAACCTTAAAATTCTAGAAGGGCAAATATACAGCCTTGGGACACACGGTAGAAGTTCAATGAAGACAAATGAAACGATAATGTTATAAATAGTTTAAATAGCGACGTCCTACGATCACTTTTCGACCTAACATTGCATTAACATTGACAAATTCAAGCCAGTTTGCTACATAATAACTCACCCCGTAGCCCATAGTATGAACAGGGAAGCGGAGGACCCAGTATGTTGTAAACTTAATGTAATAATAAAAGGTTAAATATTGAAAAGGTATTTTAAAATGTTACAATATAAGTATTATTCTAGTAATCAGTAATAATTAATGAATTGATTATAATCAATCTAATGCAATTTAAATTTAGTTCAAATCAGAGCTACAGTGTAGTCATGACCAGCGAGCGGCGGAATTGAGGTTTCTGATGACGCATGCAGGCGATTTGCATTGCCCGAGACCTTATAAGTCGTTGAATGAATGTGTATATAATATAAAATAAATTTACTTACAAGATTCCATAAAAATAATTTTAATATAATGATTACGGTTTGAATAACCTTAAGTAAAACCTCAGGTCATCCGCTCCTTGGTCATCACGTCATCAGCTCAGCCACGCATTGTCTACAATTATTAAAATAATTGATATGAGAACAAACAAAAGTTTAAAGTTAATCTATCAGTGAAATACAGACCCTAAACAATTAACTTCTGGTTACACAGTATTACGTTGCAAAAATAAAACAGATAAATCAAAAGTGTTCTTTTTAGCTTAAAACTAAAAAAATGAATTTAAAACATTAACAGAAAAACATGTTTAAAACTTAAAAATAAAGCACTTATATCAAAAGAGTTCTTTTTAGCTTAAAATTACAAAAAATGAATTTAAAACATTATCAAAAAAAAACATTTTGTTTAAAACAGGTGGTATGTTTTTAATTAGGTGTTTTAAACATATTTTAAACACTACGTTTTAAAAAGTTTGTTTTAAACTTTCCAACCTTGCCTGGAAGTGACACCTCAGTAATCTTGGCAGTTACACGCATTAGGAAATTTAATTCAAGTAGGGCTCGATTAATTAAAGTAATCTTTGATACTCCGTTTACAGCACGTACTGTCTTGCGCAAAAAGCCCCGGTCCAAGAATTGCATTTACTTAACAGAGGACCTTACTCCTGCGCAACAAAAGGATGCGTATGCATTTAGAACGGAATTTAACAATAGAGTTACCAAGGGTGAGAAAAATATACATTTAAAGTTTGTAAAAGGCGTGCCTAAAATAATGCCGAATGCAAAAAACGAATAGAATCCCAACAGATAGTACAGTCTTGTAAGTATGAAATTTTGTATCAAAATGTGTGGGGTCTTAATACTGAAATATCAGAATTTTTTGTTAACTGTTGTGAATGTGATGTTGATATAATAGTATTATCGGAAACATGGATTCATTCTCATATACATTCCAACGAATTATTTCCTGAACTCTTCATGGTATATAGAAGTGATAGAGCGTCTGGTAGAGGTGGTGGTGTATTGGCTGCCATAAAACAAAATTTAAACTCTTATAATCTGAATTTGGTATCTCCTGTCTTAGGCATTGATGTCTTAGCAGCAGTAAAGGTTGTTATTATATACTTACCTCCGTCTACACAAGTAAATGATTACGTCATACTTCTGGATTATCTAGATACTGCTATCAATTTCTCTGAACCGGTTATTATTGTGGGGGATTTTAATATACCAGAATGTTTGGATTGTTCTCTAGGCTTGAGAACTACAAATTTATTCAGCACTTTTTTACAATTTATGCCTTTCAATAATTTAACGCAGAATAATAATGTTGAAAATTTTGAATTTTGGATTTAATTCTCACTAATGATAAACTATTGGTGAATGTATATAGAGAAGAAGATCTGCCGCTTGTTCGTGAAGATGGCCATCGCCCTTGTCTTTATATTGATGTTCTTCATGAAATTGCACAAACCAACTCCTTCTTAAGAAACAATGATAAAAATAACTTTAATTTTCGAAATGCAAACCTTATTGATCTTTACGTTGCTATATCTTACAAACTCTTAAATAGAAATTTTTGGTTATTACCTACTCGTTATGCGTACTTTCGAAATATGTAAAAATATACTGGGCGTTCCATTTAAAAAAGTATAACTTTGGTATGGCTCTCAGTTACTGAACACCCTGTATAACCAAAAATTACAAACACTGTAAAAATGTTATTAACATTATATTATAATTATATGCGTTATAAAATTTGAAATTGTTAGTCTACTGATTTTTTCTGCATACTGCAAAACATTGTTTCAATATTTTGAGATTCCGCGGGACACGGGACAAATCGTTAAAAATCAGGACTGTCCCTCCAAAATCGGGAGGTTTAATTTACCTTTAGCTTTCCTTGAAATGAAACTGTAATACGTTTTTATATATGACTTTCTGCGGAAAAATACGTTTAATATGCAATTTATTCATTCTAATTTCGGACTTGTGTATGTATACGTAAGAAAAGAATCATAATTTCCATTTTGTATTCAAACGAGGATGATTTTTGAAATGCCTCTGATAGATTTATTTTTTGCAATTTCGCACTTGCATGACCTTTAATGAATACTATGCTAACAGGTCGGACACTTATTTTGAATCAGCCTGTGTTTAGTTATCAAACATAGCAAACTATTGGCGCAATAATTATTTTTAACTATAAAAAAAATTCCCAAGGCGTCGGTCACTGTATCATTGGTATCATTGCAGTGATTATTATTATTGTATTTTCGTACACTAAGTTTTTATGGAATAAAACGGACGTACACAATTTGAATAAAGAAAACAAAGCCTTTAATATTTGAAACTTCTCTGTTATAATCTCTAAACAGTAAGCAGTTCACCTTAAATGAATATTTAATAATTAATATTAATTAATTTATCTATTTGGGAAAGTTAATTTTAAGTTGAAAATTGACTTCTATCAGGAATAAAAACTATAAAAATTATTAGAAAATATTAAAAATGACTTTCCCAAATTTCTTATTAAAAAAACAAAACGAAAGTGTTAAAACTATTTGATGATCAGATCAGTAATTTTTGCGTAATTCTTGAACTACGAAAGTGGCACAATGATGGCGACTGGAACGGGCTCTTAACGCATGTAAATTTTACCCCTGTCGTGACCGAGGAGCGCAGAGGGTGAGCCCAAATCTTTACATGAACGCTGATAGAGTTTCTCTTAATTCATTTTTGAACGGTTGACGTTCGCTCAAGTATCACTCTTACCCCGAGGTGTGCTATTTTTGAACGCACCCCAAGTGAAGCAAGTTGATAGTAGGCCGCCATTTGTAGTCTAGGTAAAAGCGCGAGAAGTCATTTACTACCTGTACAGGCTGGATTAATTTCGATGTCTCTTATTGGCATCTCCGTAACTATAAGAGATAGAAAAAAAACTAGTGGCCAAGTCTCGATTTCTTTTTCGGAGATTAAATCAATAATCTAAACAAAAATTGGCTATCTTCTTTTGTTTTCAAGTTTTAGGTAAAAATTGCCATTTTCGACTTATCGTTTTTCGGTCATATCTCGTTTATTTCTAGAGATATTAAAAAACTGCTTGAATATTATTAGGACAATTTTTGAAATACAATTCAGTGGTGTAGTTGATTTCTTAATATTTACTTAAATTTTTGAGATATAACATAAAGTTATGTTTTTTTTTTAATGGAAGTCATAGTAGGCAACGCCTTCATTAAATAGAGACTTTCTTTCTGTTTTCAAAAATATATACTTTGTTGGATTTATTTTTTATAATTAATAGGAAAAACTGTCCTTTTTATTATTATCATTGCGTTAATATCCTAGTCCCAATAGGATGGGTTCAATACGGTGCGATTTTTTTGTTTTGCAAAAAATTTTAACCAGCTTTGAAATATTTTGAAAGTTTTGACTGCGTAAATAATTTCCTATTCGCGTTAATTTGCAAAATTCCGTTTTATCGTTTGAGCGACCGCTTTGACAAGAGCTCCTATCTGACTTTCTATTGAAAATGAGTTTATCATTCATCACGTTTCACAGAACTTTTTAACAAGAATGTTTTAAACTATGTATTATTAAAACGTGTTTTGACCGAAAATTTATAGAAAAATTATTTTTAATCTTTGAATGGTGAACATCGCACGAACACTCAATATTTACTATCGGTTGATAGCTTCGTTAGAAAGAAACGTTGAACGTTCGTGAAATTTTCAGTGTCCGTTTAAAGGTTTAAAACAATTTTTATACAATTTCCATCGAACAAGAAACGACTTTAATAAAAAATATATAATTGAAGTCGACTCTTGTCCGCCGAAATATGTCAGAGAAAATAGTTTTTAAACTTTAAAAGGGACACTATGAAATCGCAAAAACACTCTACGTTTCGCTATCGCTTTATAGTTTCGTCAGGAGTGAAAAAATGTAAATAAACAAGTTGTCAAGAGAAACTAAAAAGTAACATGATTTTAAACTAAAATACAAGTTGTCCGGATAAACATAAAGGTTATAATAACTAAATTAGAACTAACTTAAGGTTTCTTTTTTTGTTTCTGTTGACTTATATTTTATTAAAAAACACGAAAAACAAAAACAAACACACAAATAGTAAAATATAAACAAAATCGGACATATATCAAACTAGATTTGCCTGCATTCATATTTAATAAAAACAAAAAAGCTTTTGCCAGATCGGTCGCGATGGATGCCACATTTTTCAAATGGAATTTGGTAAAATAAAGTGTATATGAATTTTTTTACGCAGGCAAAACTGTCTAAAGGTTTGAAAATTTGTTAATATTTAATAAAAACACAAGAAAAGATAGTTTTTCCTATTAATTATAAAAAATAAACCCAACAAAGTATACATTTTTGAAAATAAAGAAAAATCTCTATTTAATGAAGGCATTGCCTACTATGATTTCCATGAACATAGAAAATAGCGACATCTTACTATCGCTTTTTGACCTAACATTGCAGTAGGATAGACAAATTGAAGCGGGATTTGCTCCTAATGAGTCCCCCATGCAAGGCAGCCATGCTTGCTGTCAAAGCATAATGAAAGATTTTAGAAAAATTTTTTGCAAATCGTTTTTGATTGCAGTGAGAACCTCGAGCAGCCTCTGGACAGCTGTTTCAGCCCTGCTTGGGGCTTCTTCAGCAGAAACGTAGCTCGACATTCCCACTGCAGACCAAAAACGACTTGCCCAATTTATTCGCAAATGCGATGTAAGAATGATGAACATAGAAAATAGCGACATCTTACTATCGCTCGAGGTTCTCACTGCAATCAAAAACGATTTGCACAAAATTTTTCTAAAATCTTTCATTATGCTTTGACAGCAAGCATGGCCGCCTTGCATGGGGGACTCATTAGGAGCAAATCCCGCTTCAATTTGTCTATCCTACTGCAATGTTAGGTCAAAAAGCGATAGTAAGATGTCGCTATTTTCTATGTTCATCATTCTTACATCGCATTTGCGAATAAATTGGGCAAGTCGTTTTTGGTCTGCAGTGGGAATGTCGAGCTACGTTTCTGCTGAAGAAGCCCCAAGCAGGGCTGAAACAGCTGTCCAGAGGCTGCTCGAGGTTCTCACTGCAATCAAAAACGATTTGCACAAAAAATTTTTCTATAATATGATTTCCATATAAAAAAAACATAACTTTATGTTATATCTCGAAAATTTAAGTAAATATTAAAAAATCAACTACATCACTGAATTGTATTCCAAAAAGTGTCCTAATAATGTTCAAGCAGTTTTTTAATATTTCTAGAAATAAACGAGATATGACCGAAAAACGAAAAGTCGAAAACAGTAATTTTTGCCTATAACTTGAAAACAAAAGAAGATAGCCAATTATTGTTTAGACTATTGACTTAATCTCCAAAAAAGAGATCGAGACTTGGTCACTAGTTTTTTTCTTTTTATCTCTTATATTTACGGAGATGCCCATAAGAGACATCGAAATTAAACCATCCTGTACAGAAACGAAATTTTATTTATTTTTTACTTTTTTTTACATTTCATAACATAAACGTTTCATTATACAAATATATATAATACGTATGCATTTGCAATAATTAAATTTGTTTCGAACCTAAATATAATATTTAATAATAATAATCAAAGTTAACTCAACGTCGAATTTTTTCAGCACCGTGCGCTGATCTAGTACTTTTATAGGGAAAATTTGTCACATTGTGAAAGAAAACAAATCGAAATGTTCACGTCGTAAATGTCTTCATACCAGCGAAAGTAACAAAAACCAAAAATATTTACTCGATAGAGAGACATGTGTGGATAGTTTGAATTGGGCGCCACTTTTACGTTTAAATTTGCGCGGTAATTTCAAATTATATTCGGTCAATAGAAATTACGCGCAGTGCTTTTGCCTTATGCGTTCATGTGTAACTTAAATAAAGTATAATACTTCAGTACAGTATGATAGTATGTTTTGAGCACATTTTTTAAAGGAACGTCGAAATTTTTTTTTTTTTACATTTTCGAAAAGGCATTTATGAAAGGAGGTAAACTGCTTTTTTAAACAGTCTGGAGGCCAAGCAGTAAAAGCCAAAAATTAACTGTTTTAATCAATTTCAAAAATAAAACGTACAATAAATAATTTTTGACTCTCGTATACTTTAACCGGTTTAGTAGAACACGCCAGATATACATATGTTTGTATATAGAATGAGAGATGTTTTCCTACGGACAGCAAACGCCTGCAAATCTATTTAAAAAAAATATTTTAATTTTTTTTTATATAACAGTAATCTGTTACTTACTGCCTGCCACGACTTTTAAGAGGGCAAAAATAGCGAACGAATACGTCTTCGGTGGTTAACAAGTGGTGTACTTGAGGACACTCGTACAGAAGTTCACAATGGCCGGTGGTGTTCATCGGTGTTTCAGGACAATTCGGTTTTCTCAAAAACGTCCTGCGTAATCCCAACTCATAGCCTCCTGCGCGTAAAAGAACAATTAATACATTACACCTTATAATAAACTTATAAGCGTTTTCAATTATTAATTGCTCCAAGGCACTTTGAGTGTATCTCCATGCCTTCTTGTTACCACAGATTAAAACAAGATGGAAAACTTTGAGAGTGCTCTAGAAAGCAGATGGTTGAAAACGTTTTTAAAAGCTACCTGGTGGCGATCTGAGGGTGCCGTTCTCATTCAGGCAATTTTCCAACCACGGGATTAATAACTTCAAAAGAACTAACCTATCACGTGATTCATTATCCAAAATAAAATATGGTGCTGAAAGACGCATGAAGTTATTACATCTTGGAGCGGAAAGGAATAACATTTTTACCTGGAAATAGAATTTTCTCTGGCGCATCAGTTACGTTTCCAGCGTCCAAATTACTTGGCGTTGGGTTTATTGGTTGGTTTTCGTATGAAGGTCGAGAAGGTGGAGGATGAATGAAATCAGCACCACCGTCGCCGCGATTTAAATGATGTTTCACGGCAGAAACAAACTGTTTTCTTTTCGACCTCGAAAATCTTCTTCCAGTAATCCGTCTAGGGTCAATATTGCACTTAGTGGAATCTGGTTTTACGACAATTAGAGAACTAATTGGGGTGACAAATGAATATTTTAATACTAAATCTAAGGCCTTCTTTTCGTTTTGCGCGGTTTCCTTGTCGTCTAGTAGCTGTTGTACGGTCAGATAAGCCCAGAGTCTTTCCAAAGATGTAATCGGCCTTTCAATGGTGGGATGTAAGGTCACTCGGCCGATTCTACCATTGCACAGGATTCGCGGTAATTCTGGGAATATCGATGTGTCTGAAATGTTACCGGGGGTTTAATTAATATTGTTTTCTCTTAATCCGTGTTCTTTACGTAGTTTGCCAGCCACTACGAGTTCTGATCCGCCGAAGTGAAGTGGAAATCTGGTTTTCGTCAAACTGGTTGCGTCTGGAACATATTCGAATTTGACCCCACTAAGTAGGGGTGAGGCGATTTCTTTGTAGAAGTTTTTCACTTGCAGTGCGGCATCGAACGATTCGTAAATGTGTCGTGAAAAGCCGTAATTCTTTTGCGACAATTCTTTTAAGAAGTTCTTGTCGGCATCGTCTCCGAACGATAAGCTATAAATAGGAGTTTGCTCGCCGTTTCGATTGGTTATCTGTAAATTTAGAAAAATATATTGTGAATGTGCCAAAATAAACTGGACTTGCATCTGTTATGATTTTCTCGGTGTAACTAATGCCAGTCGGCTTTCCGTTAGTGAGAAACATAATTATTGGTTGTGGTGGATGCTCATGGTTTACTTTGGTCTTCTCTACTTCAACTAGGCTCAAAGCTATTTGCAAGGCTTCATAAATGTTACTTCCGCCATCACTACGCAAATTTAATATCACCTCTTTGGCGTTATCGATGTTAATGGAATGTCCTGGAAAAGCAACTGGAAAATCCATGTTCTAAAATGAAGCAGCTTCGCGTTGTTTTTCTTTTCTTTTGAATCGTGGTCCTTACGGTAACACCCGTGTAGTTCTGCCTCGCATACGATCCCAAATCGTTTGGCATTCCGGTGGATATGTTCCAGACTTCCGTCTGTGCCCCAAAACTTAGGATGTGGAAATAATCGTCGGGATCTAATTCGTCCAAAATCGTAGCCATCGCCAGTGTTAATTGGGCGATCTTTTGCCCCTTCATGTTCCCACCCGTGTCCAAAACGAACACTACGAATTTGTTCAACGGTTTGATTTCACTGGGTGCGAAGAAATGAACAAAATATCCGTCTTTGACCAACACCTAGAAAAGTGCACTCTCGATGATGACGCACAAGAAAGTAATTGGGGGCTTACTTCTCCGCCTTGTGGATCTCTTTCCACGTCGTATTGCACAACGAATTGCCCTGATAGTCCTTTGGACACATCTGTCCCAAGATACTCGGCAAGCTCCTTTTGCCTTTCAATGTTCGGTTTAAACTGGACGAGGGCGGATTTTGTATTAAATCGAAAGATGCTTGCTCTTGGATCTAAGTCGCTTTCAAGTTTGCTAATTTCGGTGCCTGAACGTAAAGGTGCGGTTCTAATAAACTTGAGCGGCATCGACTCGTTGATCATCACCTATTCAGAGTCAACATGAACATGCAGTAGAAGAATACAAGTTTTAAAACGAAATTGTGTTGAAACTATTTCTGTAATTTCGTTATTGAGAATTGAGATATTGCCCGAGAACACACTTCTTGAGGATTCCGTACATAGGCAAGGCGCGCTACATTCCGTTGCACGTCATTCGTTAATGATAACGTCAGACGCATGTTGTGTTGATAAATATGTTTAACTACTTATTTGCTTAAAATGTAATCAGTATATACAGGGTGTCTACCGAGTGCCGCGGTCTTCTCTACCGTCTAAACTATACTGTTACGTTTCTAGGGTTTGAGTTTATTTATTTAAACGAATAAAACACTCGATAAAAACTTAACCGTAATTTAATGAAGTTTAAAAACTAATTTATTTCTAACAATTTATTTTCACACTAAAATCTAACTTCGACTATCGCTGCTCGAATTCGACTGACTGGTGAGTCAACCCCGGGCCATTTTATATCATTGCTGGCGTCTGGAAGTCTCGATTCTGGAAGATTCTAGTTTGCTCCATATAGGCCCCGAACGCGTGACGGCCTATGACACATCGAAGCGGACCGACTTCCTGACGCCTTGCGCTAAGTCAGGTTGGCTCGCCACACTGCCCCCTTCTTAGAAACGTTTCGTCTCGAAATGTTCCTGGTGATAGTCTTGAAGGAGGGTGTCGGAATCTACATGCTGGCCCATTCTTGCAACTTCCCGCCTGGAAGAAGTAACAGTCCACGGTTTTGCTGTTGCTGACTGTTGCCTGTGGGTGGTGGCTGCAGACTAGGACTTCAATTCCCGTTCTGTGGAAGATGACTTCCAGCATGCTTCGAATTACTCTCCAGTCTAGTCCGTCCAATCCGCAGCCCAATTTGGGGATGGCTAACTTCATCTGATGGTTCTCTATTAGCTGTCTCCTCAGGCTATATAGGGCTCTCCACATAGTCACATAGTCAGGTTTACCGCTTGATGTCTTCTTAGTGACTAAATAATGCACGTGGCGCCTCCGATCTGCCGTCGAATCAATGATCTGCAAGCTCTTGCCTACCACGGGATGCTGTCTTCGTAGCTCCTCGATTTGGCCAAATTTCTTCTTAAACACCTGAGCGATTCCTTTGGACATTTTCAGGTCTTCTGCTACGCAGTGGGCCAGACTGTACTCCAGTGGCACTTTAAAGAGATCTTGTTGCTTCTCCGTGGTCACTCCAAACCGTGCCTTGCTTCCTTCGGCGTGATGAGACATGAAGGTTTCGAAGTTCACTTCGGAAACTTGCGCTCTTTGTACTGTCCCTTCATCTGCTTCTCCATGGTAAGGGGCTATCCGGTTGAAGTGGATTACTTTGGGTTTGCCATGGGGGACCTTCTTGATGCGGTAAACGACGTCGTTGATCCGTTTCATCACTTTGTAAGGACCTTCCCAAGAGGTCTGTAATTTTGGGGAGAGGCCTCGACGTCTTTGGGGGTTATAAAGCCAGACCAGTGCTCCAGGTTGGTATCCCCCGTGTTGAGCGTTGATGTCATAGTGCTCCTTCATCCGATCGCTGGCCGTCTGTATATTGTGACGCACTTGGTTGTGGATATCATCCATTTTCCTGCGTAATTTGCTCACGTAATCTTCGTCGGCAGAGACTTCGCCAGGCTTCACACCAAACTTCAGGTCGCAGGGCAGTCTCGGCTCTCGCCCGAATACCACTTTCGCGGGAGTCTCCCCTGTTGTCTCATGAACAGATGAGCGGTATGCCATTAGAAATAGGGGGATGTACGTGTCCCAGTCCCTCTGATGATTGGAAACGACCTTGGACAAATGTCGGTTGATGGTTCTATTGAACCTTTCCACCATTCCGTCCGACTGTGGGTGGAGTGCAGTTGTTCTAGTTTTTCGTACGCCGAGCAGAGTACACACGTTCTTGAACAAGGCCGATTCAAAGTTCCTTCCTTGGTCTGAATGCAGTTCCATAGGTGCACCATACCGACTGATCCATTCCCTGACAAGGACTTCCGCAATAGTGACTGCCTCTTGGTTAGGTAGGGCGTAAGCTTCAACCCACTTGCTAAAGTAGTCCATTACCACGACGATGTACTTGTTTCCACCATTCGTTTCTGGAAACGGGCCGGCTACATCGATGGCAACTCTCTCAAAAGGACTTCCAACGTTGTACTGTCTCATGGGAGCCTTACCCCGCCTGTGGGGACCGTTACTGGCTGCGCAGACTGTACACTTTCTGCACCATTCCTTCACGTCTTCCTTGCAGTTCACCCAGTAAAATCTTTCGCGCACCTTCTCCATAGTCTTCTTAACTCCCAGATGCCCTCCCGAAGTTCCATCGTGAAGTTCCCTCAGAACTTCTGGCACCCTATTCTTCGGGATCAGTAACTGTGTCTTCTGTTCCATGCCTTCCTGATTCTCTATGCTTCGTCTCAGAAGACCACGATCCAACACTATGGAGTCCCACTGCGCCCAGTATGATTTTACGGACGGTGCACATGGCGCTACCTCTTCCCAGGTAGGCCTCGCGTCCCTGCTTTTCCATTCTAGCACTAATTTCAAATCCGGGTCGTTCTCCTGGTCTCTTCGCAGTTCTTCGCCTTGCCATTTGTCATCAACAATGGCTGTCCTCGCAGTCGTGGCTACTTTCTCGTCCAAACGACTACAGTGCTTACAGTCTTCGGCACAGGGTCTTCTCGACAGAGCATCGGCATTTCGATGGCTAGTTCCTGCCCGATGCTGAATTTCAAAATCGTACTCCTGAAGTCGTTCGATCCATCGTGCAACTTGCCCTTCTGGGTTCTTGAAACGGAGAAGCCATTTTAGAGCGGCGTGGTCGGTCCTCAGCAGGAAGCGTCTACCATACAAGTACTTGTAGAAGTGTTCTATCGTTTTTACGACGGCTAGCAATTCCCTTCTTGTGACGCAATAGTTTCGTTCCGGCTTTGATAGGACTTTACTGAAGTAGCCGATCACCTTCTCTTGCCCCTCTTGTATCTGGGAGAGTACGCCACCAATTCCAACGTTGCTAGCATCTGTGTCCACGACGAACTTGCCTTCCGGGAGAGGATAACTCAGAATAGGAGCACTAACCAAGTACTGCTTTAGTTGTTCAAAGCCAATTTGACACTGTTGGTCCCATTCAAATGGACGACCTTCTTCAGTGAGTTTTGTTAACGGCTTAGCAATGTCTGCAAATCCAGGAACGTAGCGCCGATAGTAAGTGCACAGGCCAAGGAAACTCCTTATTTGGTGTTTATTTGTGGGAGTTGGCCAGTCTTTCACCACCTGAATCTTCACAGGGTCCACGGCGATTCCGTTTCCATTAACAATGTGCCCCAGGTAATTCACTTCCTTCTGGAACAGGTGACACTTCTTGAGGCTAAGCTTTAGTCCAGCTCCGCGAAGCCGCTGGAACACTCCTTCCAGGTTCCTGAGGTGGTCGTCGAACGTCTTTCCCACGACAATTATGTCGTCAAGGTACACCATGCACGTTGTCCAGGACAGACCTTTCAGAACCGTCTCCATTAACCTCTCGAATGTCGCTGGGGCATTACATAACCCGAATGGCATCACTGTGAACTGCCACAGACCCATACCAATGGAAAACGCCGTCTTTTCTCGATCTTCGGGCGCCAGCTCCACTTGCCAATATCCACTCTTTAAGTCCAAAGTTGAGAAGATCTTTGAGCCGGCCAGGGTGTCCAGGGTATCATCAATCCGGGGCAAGGGATAGCTGTCCTTCTTGGTGACATTATTGAGTAACCGGTAGTCTACACAGAACCTGGTGGACCCATCCTTCTTCTTCACAAGCACTACTGGTGACGCCCACGGGCTGCTTGATGGTTCTATTACATTATCCTTTTCCATCTCGCGAATAATGCGTTCCGCTTCCTCACGCTTCGCCAACGGTAATCGCCTTGGAGCTTGACGGATAGGTCTTTCTTCTCCAGTCTCTATTTTGTGTTTCACGACATCAGTTCTTCCCTTGGATCCATTTTCTACCTCAAATACATCTTGATAGCGGCCGATCAGATTCTTTGCTTTTGTCTTCTGGTCTGGAGTCAATTCCTGGGCTGTTGACATAACCATTTCCCATAATTTCTTTGGGACTTTCGCTTCTGGCACGTTTGTTTCAAGTTGCCGGGAGATGGAGGACACCATGGTGCAGCTTCCCAAGATTGTTCCTTTCTTGATATTGACAGAGAAACAATTGACGTTCATCAGGCGGACAGGTACTTCCTTCTTCGCCGTCAACAACATTTTCCCAACGAGGACTCCTCTTCCAATCCTTTGATCATCAGTATTAGGTTCAACCATAATGACTTGCCCATCTTGAAAAACACCGTCCAGTTTTGCGTCGACGATAACCTCAGTCCTGCTGGGTAATACGACGTCTTCAGCGAGGACTACTCGAGCGGCCACGTCCCCTCGTTGATGTAGAACCAACTCCTCATTATTGACCGCCATCACGCCACGCTTTAAGTCCAATTGGAACCCGTGGGCACACATGACGTCCATGCCCAAAATTGCCTCGTCCTCTATATCTGCCACCAGTGCACGGTGTTTTATTGGAGTTGAACCAATGGTGATGATAACCTCTACTTCACCGTGGACAGTTGCTGATGTTCCAGTTGCAGTTTTCAGTCTCCACTTGGTCGGCTCGGTGCGTCCAGATGACTTAATGACGTCGGGTCTTAGGATGGTCTTCGTCGCACCCGTATCCAACAACATGGTGTGAGGAATGTCATCAATGGTAACATCCACGAAGATACTGCTGGTTAACTGCCGTAGGGATATTACTTGGTTGGCTTTCGTCTTTGAGGGCCTTTGAATACGGGTCGACGTTTGCCCCTCTGCACCGACCCGGCTTAGTTTAACTGTGGCTTCCTTGGATCCTGTCTGGGCTTTGGACATCGCCTGCGAACATGTCCTTCGTCCTGGCCTTTCCAGCGGCTTCTTCTTCTTGAGGACCTGTTCCACAATGCGGCGAACATCCTCGGCGGTGGCATACTCCCTGGGTCGCTCCTTTATAGCAGATCCCACCTTGGCGTTAGCGGATTCTTCCTCTTCTTCCTCTTGGAAGTCCATAGCCGCTCGCACCTTGACATGCCCTCTTGAGACTCGTCTCGCTGCTTCAAATTCCAAGGCATAAGCTAATGCGTTCTTGGACGTCTTCGGATGGGTCATTCTCAATGCCTGCTGGTTGTCTGGGTCACGGATTCCATCTATGAAGGTCTGCACCGTCAAACATTTGAGGAATTCAACAGGAGCTGTGGGATATGCCAACTGGGCCAGACGCGCAACGTCTGCTTCGAATTCCTGAAGAGTTTCTCCGGATTTCTGACAGCGATTCCTCAACTGCGCATGGTATACCTCGGTCAGATGGGCCTGTCCGTAACGCATTTCCATCCTATTCACCAGCTTGTCGAAGTCTTCTTGTTCCTCTGGCGGCATCGTCTGCAGCACATCGATAGCGTCCCCTCTCAAGGCCACAATTAACGAAGTGGCTTTTTCGCTGGCCGTCCATCTGTTTGCCTTTGCTGCTGCTTCGAACTGTTTGAAGTAGTTGGGCCAAGAAGACTTTCCATCGAACGTTGGTGGTTTTATCTTCAGTTTAGAATTTTCTGTTGGTCCTTCCACAATTCGGGTTTCATTATTTTCTAGTACTTCTACTGGTGGCTGATCCCCGAACACTCGCAACCCCGCCATGATTTGTTCCAGATTTTTGATTTTATTATCCTGCTGGAATATTATTTCTTCCACATTTTCTTGAAGGTTTCTTGTTTCTTCCGATATTTTTACCACTAGTTTATCTTCGAGTCCTTTCGTCTGTTCTAGAAATTCACCCTTCAAATTTCCGGACTGTTCTAGAAGTTTCTCGTCGAAATTTCTGGATTGCTCTAGAAATTTCTCGTCTAAGTCTCTAGATTGTTCCAACAATTTATTTTGTAATTTGTCGAAATTTCCAGATTGTTCTAGAAGCTTCTCCTCTAAATTTCTGGATTGTTCTTGAAGCTTCTCGTCCAAATTTCTGGATTGTTCTCGAAGTTCGTCCTTGAAATTTCCAGATTGTTCTAGAAGCTTCTCCTCTAAATTTCTGGATTGTTCTTGAAGCTTCTCTAAATTTCCAGACTGTTCTTGAAACTTCTCGTCCAAATTTCTGGATTGTTCTCGAAGTTCGTCCTTGAAATTTCCAGATTGTTCTAGAAGCTTCTCCTCTAAATTTCTGGATTGTTCTCGAAATTCATCCTTCAAGATTTTATTAAAATCGACGGGACCACACGAAATTTCGAAAAGGAACGTCTCTGGATCTTCACCAGCTGTTAACAAATCGGATCGGAGACGCTGTTGAAGTGCGCCTTTCAAACCACAGGTTTCTAACTCTCGTTCTTCCAATTCGGTTTTTAATTCGGCCACTTTTAAGTCTTTCAACAACACTTTTCTCGTAGCCATTGTTTTTTTTTTTTTTTTTTTTTTTTCTTTACTGTACTTATTTAATAATCTGATTAAATTTAATTTACTTTAAATTGTTTATTTATTTGCACAAACCCCACACCTGACACCACTGTTACGTTTCTAGGGTTTGAGTTTATTTATTTAAACGAATAAAACACTCGATAAAAACTTAACCGTAATTTAATGAAGTTTAAAAACTAATTTATTTCTAACAATTTATTTTCACACTAAAATCTAACTTCGACTATCGCTGCTCGAATTCGACTGACTGGTGAGTCAACCCCGGGCCATTTTATATCATTGCTGGCGTCTGGAAGTCTCGATTCTGGAAGATTCTAGTTTGCTCCATATAGGCCCCGAACGCGTGACGGCCTATGACACATCGAAGCGGACCGACTTCCTGACGCCTTGCGCTAAGTCAGGTTGGCTCGCCACAATACAATATAAAAAAGTAATTCGAACGAGTTGAGGTGTAACTCAGTCAGTTCTATTTTCTAAAATTATTTTTGGCTATACAACATTTCGCAAGTTATTTTTAAGAGTTTGTAAGATATTAATGATTATGTGTAAAAAAATTCTCTACTTTGAGCTTTTATAGTTTGATTATTTATTTACATTCCATCGCGAATTTTTGTAGGTAGTCAATACAATATCTCTTCTACAGAAATTTCACAACAGATTCAATCTGTTAGTTATTATGTGTATAAGGTGTTGAGTTTTGCAAAATCTTTTTCCTCAAAATTTTCAAATGGAACACCCTGTATGACTAAACTCTTGTGAAACACTGCCTTAATGAGCTTTCATAAAACGCCAAATGTTTTTGTCTAAACTGAAGAAATCACGAGACAGCAATGAAATATTTTTTTTTTCTTTCAATAATAACGTTATTTAGCCTTTCCATTCGGTTTTTCTGTTTCAGTTAGATGATCAATGAATAAATATGTTTTATTTTGTGTTCAAAGTAATTGAATATGTTTTTATTAAACTAACTCCTATTTTCCTTTACTTTGAAAATATTTAAATCACTTTATTAAAATAATTAAAAAAAAATAAAATTTAAAATTACGTTTCCGTTTGCTAGAAAATAGGAAAACAGTTGCCATGAATTTTTAATTGAGAGAACAATTGTTTAGAAAAGTGAGACACTATTTTTACAAATTTGTACTTCTTTTTGTGTTAACAAAATGGATTCTAATAATGAAAAATTACGTGACGTGACACACCTAATAGGAGAAAGAAACCAAAACTGTCTTTTAGCGTAAAGATTACAAGAAGTAAGAAGTATTTACAAGAAGTTGAAAAACAATTTGAATATTTAATATAAATTTTCTAGATCCAATGGTTCCTTATCATTCTTAATTTGTTCATTGTTTTCTGTTATTTTCTAATTTAGTACTTATTATTCTTAATTTGTACATTATTTTGTTACTTTCTAGTATATTAATTAAACTAACTAATATTTGTTAATTTATCTACAAAATAAAACATAATGACCGAGAGAAAAGGCTAAAAAGCGTCAATATTGTAATTAAAAACAATAAGTAATTTTTGTTTCGCCATTTGTTCAGTTTGGACAAAAACATTTGGCGTTTTATGAAAGCTCGTTATGGCAGGCAGTGTTTCACAAGAATTTAGATATACTGGGTGTTTCATTTGAAAATTTTAAGAAAAATTAACTTTTTCAAAACTCAACACACTGTAAACATAATAACTAATAGATTGCAGCTGTTGTGAAATTTCTGTAGATGAGATATTGTATTGTCTACCTACAAAAATTCACGATGATATGTAAATAAAAAATCAAACTCCAAGAGCTCAAAGTAGAGCAATTTCGTATACAGTATTATTAACATATTAAAAATTCTTAAATAAATTGCGAAATTTCTGGTACCTACTCGTTATGTGTACTTTCGAAATATGTAAAAATATACTGGGTGTTCCATTTAAAAAAATATACCTTTGGTATGCCTCTCAGTTACTGAACATCCTGTATAGCCAAAAATAATTTTAGAAAATAGAGCTGACTGAGTTACACCTCAGCTCGTTTGAATTTCTTTTCTGTCTTGTATACTTTAGACGGTGGAGAAGACCGCGGCACTCGATGGACATTGTATATAATAAGTAAATAAGTAACAATTATAAAAATTAGAAGTAAAAAATTATAAATTGTAAAAATTAAAAATGCATGAAAAAATTAAACATTATGAAAATTTGAAGTAAAACAAAAAATTACTGAATAAAAAATTAAATTCAAAATAAATTTTAAAACAACGTACTACGCATTCTAAACCAAAAACAAAACAATGTCGAACTGCTCACTAAATTCGAGAGCTTGCTAATTATAAATAATTATAAAGAAAAGAGAAGATTTTCTTTAAAGAAGTGATTTTTCGAAAAAATATGTGTAAAATAATTTATAAGCAATTAATTCAAAAATAAAGAAAAATATAAGAAAAATTAATTAAAAAAGAAGTCCACTCGGTCTCACAGTCAATCCAACTGAAATTACCCCAAGTTATCCGAAGCCAAAAAAGAATAAAAAAATTGAAGTCATTAAAAATTCGATCCATCTCAAAGACAACTCAGCAGACATAAAAAAACAAAAATAGAAAAAAACTAACCATTATGGTTAATTCAAACCAAGCGAAAAAATAAAAAATGAGAGACCAATTATTAAATTATGACCAACCAATTTTAAGGTGGAACCAACCCAACTGAACTCAATAACTCAGGCACTTGGTGGACACCTGTACATCGTGAGATTCTTTATAAAGGTGAACATACCATGTGAAAATTCATTTGCATTTTAAATATTTATCAATGCATCATGAATGTGACGTCATTATTAACCAATGACGTACAATAGAAGGTAGCGCGCCTTGTCTGTATAACAATTATTACTACTTATCATTCGTAGAGTCCAACTTTTAATTAACGTATGCAAAAACTCAAGAAGGATCATTGTGCATGGAATAAGTACATTTTGAATTGATCGGGCGAACCTATCTTGCAACGTAATGTACAGGGCGGATTCATTTCGATGTCTCTTATGGGCATCTCCGTAACTATAAGAGATAGAAAATAACTAGTAGCCAAGTCTCGATCTCTTTTTTGGAGATTAAGTCAACAGTGTAAATAAAAATTGGCTATCTTCTTGAACATTATTAGGACTTTTTGGAATACAATTCAGCGGTGTAGTTGGTTTCTTAATATTTACTTAAATTTTCGAGATATAACATAAAGTTATGTTTTTTTAAATCATATTAGGCAATGTCCTCATTAAAAGGAGATGTTTTTCTGTTTTCAAAAATATATACTTTTTGGGTTTATTTTTTATAATTAATAGAAAAAACTGTCATTTTTGTTATTATCTTTGCGTACCCTAGTCTCAGTAGGCTGGCTTCAATGCAGTGCCGACATTTTTTTTGTTTTTATTAAATATTAACGAACTTTCAAAACTTTAGACAGTTTTGTCCGCGTAAAGAATTTCATATTCACTTTATTTTACAAAATTTCGTTTGAAAAATGTAGCACCCATCGCGACCGATCTGGCAAAAACTTTTTTGTTTTTATTAAATATGAATGCAGGCAAGTCTAGTTTGATATATGTCCGATATTGTTTATATTTTACTATTTGTGTGTTTGTTTTTGTTTATCTTGTTTTTAATAAAATATAACTCAAGAGAAACAAAAAAAAGAAACCTTAATTTAGTTCTAATTTAGTTATTATTAGGTACCTTTACGTTTATCCGGACAACTTGTATTTTAGTTTAAAATCATGTTACTTTTTCGTTTCTCTTGACAATTTGTTTATTTACATTTTTTCACTCCTGACGAAACTGTAAAGCGATAGCGAAACGTAGAGTGTTCTTGCGATTTCATAGTGTACCATTTAAAGTTTAAAAACTATTTTCTCTCACATATTTCGTTAGAACAAGAATTCAATTATATATTTTTTATTAAAGTCGTTTCTTGTCCGATGGAAATTGTATAAAAATTGTTTTCAACCTTTAAACGGACACTGAAAATTGCACGAACGTTCAACGCTTCTTCCTGCTATCAGTGCTGGCAACCAAATCGATTGTTTGGATAACCGGTTAACCGGTTTTGGATTATCCGAGGTTTTAAACAAAACCGAAAACCCATTATCCGGATATTCGGTTATTCGAATATCCAATTATTTGGATAACCGGATATTCGAATAATATCGGTTTTTGGATACTCGAATGACCGGTTATTCAAATGGTGAAATATTTCAAATAGCCCAACTACTTGAAATTCAAATAACTGTACACACAATAACGTGTTTATTTTGTCCATCCTTTTAAAGATACTCTTAGGAAAACTCAAATAAAATTGAAAATGGGTAAATGTTGGAAGTATTAAAAAAAATGAAGGTAAAACTTATCTGTTATGTTCATTACGTAAAAAAAATGTAGGTGATCAAGTTGTACTTCTAATCCACATATTAGAAGTCGAAGGAGAAGAATTAAAATAATTTTAGTTTTTGTTGTGAGTAGCCTTTTCGACCTTACCCAACCGTCTTTCGGAGAATTTAATAAAAGTTTATTATGGTACAGATGTTCGGCACGGTAATGAATTTTTACAGCACAAAATATTTGCATTACTTTTACAATTTGTTGAATATTTTTCATTAGTTAGAACAAGAATAATTGACATTTATCTAGTATTTAACAAAAAAAAAAAACGAAAACTATTATTAGTGAGTTTTTGTCACATTTTAGATGTGTGAGTCCTTATAAATTAGAAATGAAGTTAATACTTTAAAAGAAACAAGAGAAGCACAACATTGAAATGTTTGAAAATATCTTGATTTGAATAAAAACCAGGAACATTAGTGGCGCTCTTGTCTTGGAAATACCAATCTTTTAAACCACTAGTACATCGTATTTCCTTCTATACATGAACTGTAATATAATACGTAATTTATCATTCATTTTATATTTCAAAAATATGTGGCCATTGTAAAATTGGTTTTAGAGTTAAAATTCAGTCGAGTCTGTTTTTTATGAATCAGATTTTCTGGTAATCCAAAAGCTGGTTTTTTGATTACAGATTTCGCGAATATCCGAATAGTCGGTTTTTGCATATATTCAAGTAGACAGTTTTCAAATATCCGAATAGTCGATTTTTGGATATTCGATTATCCGAATAATCGGTTTTTGGATATCCGAATATCCGAATAATCGGTTTTTAGATATTCGAATAGTCGGTTTTAATCATTATTTGGAGAACCGGTTTTATCCAAAACCGGTTTTTAAAGAAACCGATTATTCGGTTTCAATTTTTTCCGGTTTTTGCCAGCACTACCTGCTATCAACCGATAGTGAAACGTTGAGTGTTCGTGCGATGTTGACCATTCAAAGATTGAAAATAATTTTTCTATAAATTTTCGGTCATAACACGTTTTAATAATACATAGTTTAAAACATTCTTGTTAAAATGTTCTGTGAAACGTGATGAATGATAAACTCATTTTCAATAGAAAGTCAGATAGGAGCTCTTGTCAGAACGGTCATTCAAAACGATAAACCGGAATTTTGCAAATTAACGCGAATAGGAAATTATTTACGCAGTTAAAACTGTGAAAATATTTTAAAGCTCGTTAATTTTTTTTGCAAAACAAAAAATTCGCACCGTATTGAACCCAGCCTATTGAGACTAGGATTTTAACTCAAGGATAATAATGAAAAGGACAGTTTTTCCTATTAATTATAAAAAATAAACCCAACAAAGTATATATTTTTGAAAATAGAAAAGAAAATCTCTATTTAATGAAGGCATTGCCTACTATGATTTCCATTAAAAAAAAACATAACTTTATGTTATATTTCGAAATTTTAAGTAAATATTAAAAAATCAACTACACCACTAAATTGTATTCCAAAAAGTGTCCTAATAATGTTCAAGCAGTTTTTTAATATCTCTAGAAATAAACGAGATATGACCGAAAAACGAAAAGTCGAAAATGGCAATTTTTGCCTATAACTTGAAAACAAAAGAAGATAGCCAATTTTTGTTTACACTATTGACTTAATCTCCAAAAAAGAGATCGAGACTTGGCCACTAGTTTTTTTCTATCTCTTATAGTTACGGAGATGCCCATCAGAGACATCGAAATTAATCCACCCTGTACACAGCATACACTTTCTAACAAAATTTGAAAACAAATCTGATTTACAAATTGAGCTTTTGTTGGGAAAGTTCACCACAAAGACCGTCGTAAAGTTTCCAGCTTAAACAAACAATTTGATGATTAATATCAGCATATGGTTCAGAAAGGTTGACGTTCATCAAACACGCTTACCACACATACCCCCAGTTTCACAAAAATTATTTAACCACTGATTAATTTAACAACGTGATTAACGCCTGTGATTGGTTGGGTGAAAAATCTATTGTTAACTTCGTTCAATGACCTTCCTTAATCAGAAAATTAAATTAATCGCTGATTAACATTTCTTTTTTGTGAAACCCACCGTTACTTGCTAAAAGGATCGGATATATAAGAAGGTTCGGAATCCCTGATATATTTGTTAGCACTCGAAGAATAATATACTTACGTTCACATACAAATCATTGACTGGCTGATTAGGTTGTATATTGATGACTAATTCGTACTGGTGATCTTTAAGTCTCAATAGCTCTTCGTATTTTAATAAGAAAGTCGCTTTGCCTAGAGCTTCCACATTTACGGAAACGGTAAACTGACTGTATTCTTTGGAAGTCAGAGCAACTTGAGCCGCTCCTAAGCCTCTTGCAACAGCCTTGACGAAACATTGTTTATCTCACAAAAAAGATTTCTTTTTCCCCTATTACCTTATCGTAAATTTCTTTGGCTTTGTCTTTTTCCCTGACGTATGCCTTGTAGTTCTTTCCCTTAATCACCATGACAAATTCTGAAATGTAGGCTTGGTCTGGTAGGATGACCGAAAAAGTGGCTTCACGTGCAATTTTGTCCGAGTTTCGTACTTTGCTTGTAACGAGCGTATAAGCAAATCGATTGGAGACGTTGCTTTCTATATGCATTTCGTATATTTTGGGCACCATTTCATCACTAAAATTCTCCTTGCTCTAAAAAAGAAAACTGTAACTTTGAAGTTGGACTCCTCTGATGTAACCGTGTAAACCTTCAGATCGCTTTCTTTACCGTTGTTTGGTTCGGTGGTAATTACGAAGGAATCTTTGTTTGCTGACGCCAATCTCTTACCGAAATAGCACACGCAAAATAACATCAGCCAATTTGTTTTTACCATTTTTATAAAGCAATTTCAAATTAATTATGAATGAAAAATGAACTGTAAGAACGAACTGAATTATTATTTAATTTAATCGAATCGCGTAAATGTTTTCATTTACGACTTACGAGAAGGTCACAAGGTTATAATAACGTAGTGTAGTCGTCTGACTTACTTGCCTTCTTTCAGTCCAGTATTTACTGTTTAAAATTTAAACAATTTCGTTTCCCGTTTTGATAAATTGTAAAGCAAGATCAGTCTGTGAATGGGAAGCTTACCACGTACTACGTGCATTAGTGTTACATTTATCAGCTGTTTGAATTAATTTCCATGCAAATGTTGCTCAACTTCGCGAGAGTTTGATTGCACGGCAATTTATTTTTATAAACAAATTTGCTATGCTTTTTTCAGATTATTAATTTTTTTTTATTGGGCTGGTTTTGTACGTATAATACTTTGCCGTTGCACGACCATCGTGGGAAGAGGACGAGGCTCTTTTCGTAAATCGCATTAACGACTAAAGTTCCGAAATTCGACTCGATTTATTTATACGGTTTTGTTTAAAAATATCTGCTTACTTAACTAAGTCACGATATAGCACTTGAGTTTGCGAAAGCTTGTAATGCTCGCGCTCCAGTTTCATCACTCGCGCATCGTCTGTTCGCTGACTTCTAGGATTTCATAATTGGAATGTGATTACGTGTTTATTACACATGAAGTTTTTATTTTTATTTTTAATTATGTTATAAGTGATTATGTAATTACTTAATTAATTTAATTATATACTCCATTTTGTTCTCAGATTTGTTCTCCTTTCTGTCTCATCTTCTCTTCTTGCAATTTTTTTTCTCTGTATAAGTAGCATTTTAGTAATTTTGTGGTTAATTTTACGTTGTATGATTTGTAACCGGAAAGAAAGAAAAAGGGAAAAATTTTTGTTGCAACCACTTTTCACCACCGGTTTGATCCAGTTTGATATGGCGACAAGGGAGCGCTCAGCGCTGTTTGAGCCCAAGACAGCGGTGGAAGATGGAAGAGGGCCTGCGCCAATCCGGAACTTACCTTACTCGGTCGGACCTTCAAGAACGATGGTGTTGATCAGGATTACGTAACTGTGCCCACTCAGTGGAGACGGCGTGGGAAAACGCAAAAGATGTTACCAGAAAGAGCGCCACCCAGCAGTGATTACGTAACTCAATAGTGTAGAGGATACACGGCCGGGGAGAGGGGGGGGGGTTGTATCCTGTTCCGTCCGCAAAGATTCCAACACCCTAGGACTCGTCTTCGAGCATCAAAATCCCATTCCTTAAAGACATGAAGCCCGTAACAAAGTTCCACAACAAAAAAAAAGACAAAGTCACCTCGGTCGTAAATCGTACTTTAATTAATGTAAACTCTATAGCAAGTTCGTGCAAATCGCGTAGATATCAAAATTGTATAAAACTAGGCCCAAATACGAGGCGAGCAACGACCATGCCTTAAATAAATTCATATTCAGAGTTCAACTCGTGGATAGAAAGAACGCCTTTACGGGAGTACTCACGCGTTAGCTTACACCAAAGCATGAAAACAGTTCGCTTTAAACTCTAATCCAAAGTACATAGAAAACGTTGAAATCAAGTCAAACACAAAACAATAAAAAACTTACGGCAATGGTCAGCGCTCTGAATGAACCTCTGAAGCGTAACGGCAGAACAAACAAAATTTTTATCTTTAAAATAAAGTTCATAAAGGAAAAAAAAAAAGAAAATTTATGTCAAAGTCTAATACTCTGAAGGAGCCTTGCAAAGTGATAATTGAATTTTAAAGTTAATTCCGAACAACATAAAAAAACAGGATACACGATCCAAACGGGCCGAGTGCGCCAAGTAACAGGGGGAGGGGAAATTTCTCCACACGGCGGTAACGAAAAAAGAAAAACGTCGGCTTCATTCCTCAAAGATAATGTCGAGATACGGAGCCGAATCAAAAATAAAATAAAATGAATCGGCCTTAGAATTGCTTCTGCGACGGCGTCGACGATTCAGCGTCGGTTCTCGCTAGGACGGTTGGGCTGGCGGCCCTGTTCGAAGGAACCTAAGATAGCGACTCTCGGTTCGTCTCGCTGTAGCAACTCGAACTTCGGTGGAAAGTCGACATTAAAAAGGGATTCGTCAGTTCACGTGTGTAGCGGCCTAGCGGCCCCCTTGCCTGGGTCTAGCACTATAATAACGGGGAACAAGAAGGGAACAATTAACAAAAGAATAACCACGAGGTCCACAGAAAAAACTCAGCCTACGTATAAATCGGAGTTAGGAAGAGCTGTAGAGTTATCAAATATCGCTGCCCAAATCCGCAGAATGCGATCCCCGCTTGACACTTGAGGGAATATAACGACGGTGAAAGAAATCGACAAAAATGCGGGCCGAAGCTCGGAAGATCCACACATAAATTATCAGACCATCTGCACCAGTCGTTAGCGATAAAACAACTCGTCCTCAAACGCGTCCCCGCTTGCGTTCTCTCCCACCAAGATCGCGATGCGATCTAATAGCCGTTACAATATGGAACAATAGGCGACATTTAAACGTCGGAGATGCAAGAGCGCGGGGGAAAAGAGAGGAAACTACTGCATATTAATGTTTATTAAAAATTGCGCTGACAATTTGCGTCGTTTTACACGAGGAAAAAGTTGTATAGTAAATAAAAAAAGTCGATTATGAATTTTATTGGTCGATTGGATTAAATTAAAATAACAAGAGTCACATTCAACTGAACGCAGAAAAGACTTGCTGCATTTCGGCTAGGGACAGCAAACACCGGCAAACCTGCAAAGAAATAAGACGAACATCAAACATTCTTCGCAGCAATTAATTATTTATTTACCGCCTATGATGTTCGTTAAGGGGGCAAAAGTAACGCACGAATATGTCTTCGGTGGTTAACAAGCGGTGTACTTTGGGGCACGCTTGCAGGAGTTGGCAATGGCCCGTAGTGTTGGTCGGTGTTTCGAAACAACTGGGTTTGCTCGAGAACGTCGCATTCAACCCCAATTCATAACCACCTGCACGCAAAAAGATTTTAGTATACGAAACATTGTAGGTACAAAAAACTAAAGTCACCTGGCGGCGATTTGAGGGTGCCATCTTCATTCAAGCAATTTTTCAGCCAAGGCAGCGATGATTTTAAATCGTTTAATTTGTTGTCGTTGGAGTCATGGTCGGTTCCATCGGCACCACTAGTTCGAAGTGACAAAGTAGAATCAGGTTCCGCTGCGTTTAACCTTTTGCTAGAATCGTACTTTGGTACTGATGTGGTACGTACGACGTTATCTGTACGGTGAGTAGTAAATGGTGCTCTAGCTGGATAATATGTACGACCGTAACCCGAATAACTGCCTCCTCCTAAACGAAGTATTGGAGGACCATTAAATCTTCTGAAACTCACACGCGAACGGGCTGAACTTCTTGAAAAGGCGTGCATAGGCTGGGTGTCAAATTGCTTTGAAACTAAAATTGGAATAAACAAAATCTTGGTAAAAACAAGTTTTTCAACTCCTCACTTTTATCAGCTGCTTCGGTTTCTATGTTGGATTCGGTGGAATTTGGTTTTACGACTACCAGGGAGCTAACCGGCGTGACGAAAGAATATTTCAGTGCCAAGTCCAAGGCCTTCCTCTCGTTAGCCGTTTTGTTTTGGGCGGTTTCTTTCTCGTCCAGTAACTGTTGTATGGTGAGATAAGCCCAGAGTCTTTCCAAAGATGTAATCGGCCTTTCAGTGGTGGGGTGCAAGGTCACTGGGCCGCTTCTGGTTCCACATATGATTCGAGGTAATATCGGGAACTCAGGCTTATCTGAAGCGTTAGGGGAAGTTTATAAATGCGTTTTCGCTTGGTATTTGTTACCTACCCAGTCTTCCGGCCACCACGATTTCAGATCCCCCGAAGTGAAGTGGGAATTTAGTTTTGGTCAAACTGGTCGCGTCCGGAACATATTCGAATTTGACCCCGCTCAATAGGGGTGAGGCGATTTCCTTGTAGAAGTTTTGAAGCTGCAGTGCAGCGTCTGATGCTTCGTAAATGTGTCGCGAAAATCCCTGGTTCCTTTGCGACAATTTTTTTAAGAAATTCTTGTCGGCGTAGTCTCCGAACGACAAGCTGTAGATAGGAGCTTGCTCGTTGTTTCGATTTGTTATCTGGAAAGTTATTTAGACAGTGAACGTTATCATCCTCAATTTCCAATTACTTACGTCTGTTATGATTCGTTCTGAATTAGTGATTCCGACAGTTGCGTCGCCGTCAGTCAAAAACATAATTATGGGTTGTGGTAAGTACTCATGGTTTCCGCTGTTTTTTTCGGCTTCGATTAGGTTTAGGGCTACTTCCAACGCTTCGTAAATATTGGTACCACCTCCGTCGTGCAACTCTAAAATCACTTCTTTGGCCTTCTTAATATTGTTGGGGTGTCCGGAAAAGGCACTCGGAAAAGCAATGTTCTAAAATAAAAGGAGATTACTTTACGCTTTTCCCCCCCAAGGTAATGGTACCCACAGTATAGTCGACGGTGTTTGGCTCCGTTCTGTACCAGCCAAAACGTCTAGGAGTTTCGCTGCTATTGCCGGGATTAATTATGTTCCAGACTTTCGTGTTCGTTTCGAAGTTAACGATCTGGAAGTAATCGTTAGGATCCAACTGCTCCAGAATTGTCATCATGGCCTGTTTCAACTGGCTGATTTTTTGACCGTACATGCTCCCGCTGGTGTCCAAAACGAATATAATGAATTTATTCAACGGCTTGAGCTCACTGGGTGCGAAGAAGTGAACAAAATATCCGTCCTTGACCAACACCTAAAAGCACCCTCGCTCTTTCAACTTTCAAAAAATAATTAATCGCACCTCTCCTCCGTTTGGATCTCTTTGTACGTCGTATTGTACGACAAACTGTCCCGACAATCCTTTGGACGCATCGGTTCCAAGATGCCTGGCGAACTCCTTCTGCTTCTCAATGTTCGGTTTAAATTGGACGAGGGCGGATTTTGAATCCAATCGGAAGATGCTTGCTCTTGGATCTAGGTCGCCGTCGAGTTTGCTGATTTCGTTGCCTGAACGCAGAGATGCGGTCTTGACGAATTTCAAGGGCCTCGACTCATTTATTATTACCTAAATATTTAAAAATTTGTTGCAAGTTGGATTAAGTTTTCGAAACAGCTATACTAGATATTCGATAAATTCACTGCAACCCGCAGCTTTGGAGTCCAAAGACCTACGTCCTTCGACAATGAAGAAACGTACGGAGTGTACGTTAGTAACTTTACACGGTACGATGTCCTTTAAACTCAAGACGCAATTATTCCTTCCTTTATTTTTATTTTTTTGAAGGATTGTAACCGACAAAAGGATGAAGATTGCTGACCAAAATCTGCAAATGCCGAAGACGAGGTACTTGGGAGAAAAAATTTACCAGGACGTAACGAAAAAGAGCAAACTCCGTGCTGTAATTAAATATCTTCACAAGACAGATTTGACATTAAAACAAATTCTTGAAGATATGGTGACAGTACTTGGAGATATTGGTCTTGCATGTTATGTAATAAAGAATTGGGTGCTGATCGTGTATGTGTGACTTGATTAAAAAAGATCCTCAGTGGACCACAAGGCATTTAGCACAAATAACTGGCATTTCAGATTGGAACAATAATAAGTGACCACTTGGGATGGCACAAGGTTTCGAGCAAGATGGTTACTCCGAATGTTGATATTCGGGAAAACGAGAGGAAGAGTGATGACTTCAGAAGCGATTTTGGCCTTGTTGACCCGTTATTTGAAAAGCTTTTTGGATCTCATCGTCATAGTTGATAAAACTAGGGTTTACCTCTCCGTCTCGAATGTAAATTGCAAAAGAAGGAACGACGACAGCACCAGGTGGAAAGTTTGGCTTTTTTGCCCTGGTTTTGGTGGCGACTGTGGTTGGCTTAGTGTGGAAGTTCGCAACGAAATGGTAGTAGTAAATAAATGGATGAGTAAGGGCTACAGATAAATATTGTAGACACAACCTTGTGCTCTACTACTTATTGGTTTAGGACTTCATGCCTATCCCCACGTGGCTTGAATAGTGAATGGTTATTTGGTTGGCTTAATTTTGCTTACACAATGTTCTGATCGTAAATAAATAAAATTTTGGTATTGCAAAAATGTGATGGTGATGTTTAATGAAATATACCAAAGAGTGTACTCACATCCACATACAAATCCTTGACTGGCTGACTGGGGTGGATGTTGATGACCAATTCGTACTTGTTGTCTTTAAGCCTCAACAGTTCCTCGTACTTCAGCAAGAAAGTCGCCTTACTTAAAGCCTCCACGTTTAACGAAACGGTAAACCGATTGGATTCCCTCGCAGTTACAGCAACGTGAGCTGCTCCAAGTCCACTGGCAACAGCCTTAGCAAAAAGGAAATTATGAATCGCCCCAGAACCGTTTCTAGTACTCACCTGATTGTAAATGTTTTTGGCTTCCTCTTTTTCCTTCACGTACGCCTTATAGCTTTGCCCCCCGATTACCATTACGAATTCTGAAATATAGGCTTTGTCGGGTAGGATGACTGAGAAAGTGGTTTCGCGCGCCACATTGTTCCAGTTTCGCACTTTGCTTGTGATGAGCGTTTGGGCAAATCGATTGGAGATGTTGCTTTCTATTTGCATTTCGTAGATTTTGGGCACCAGTTCATCGCCAAAATTTACCCCCTAAGAAGAAAACTGTTTTATTTTCAAGTTTCATTTGGCTGAAGCAAGTGTGCACACCTGCGGGCCTTCTTCTTTATCACTATTCGATTCAGTGGTTAAAACGAAGGAGTCTTCATTTCCTGACGCGAAATCTTCAGCGAGACAGTACAGGAAGAATAACAGCAACCAGACAGACTTTGCCATTTTCGTAAAATTCTGCACAAGTTCACGTTATGGATAACTCTGATTCAATTTATATGTTTGTATGTTCGCTGTAACATTAAGATAACCGAGTGTTTTCAAAATGAAATAACAGCAATAATACTGCTCGTCTTGACCTACTTGCTTATAATCTGGTCAAGAGTTTGTTGATAATTAAAATATCACATATAATTTATTTTACTGGGATTTTATATCTTACCACTCGGCGGCACACCCTCGTTGATCACTTCTTCTTTTTCTACTAAATAAAAAGTACATTGCATTCTGTTTTATATCTACTTTATGATAGTATATGATATGAAGTTATCACTCACAGGAATTATGTGTTTTCAATGCGTAACGCTGTCGTTCTTGAGTTATGTGAACTGCTTCATATCTAATTGCAAGAATTGTTTAATAAACATATTACTCTGGGGCTTCTTCAAATTAATTAGGATGTCGTCAGAGTGTTTTTTTTTTTAGTTTGGAAGACACTTGTTTATTTATCGTTCTCATTGAAAATATTTTTGCGAATAATTTTATACAATTCTTTCTCAAAATATTGCGTACAATCAAAACAATATTCTGACAAACATCCGTGATATATGAAAATTCCCCTGTGTGATTCATCGCGAAAGGTAGATGATGATGATGATGCATATAATCGAGTACAGCTTTGGGAGCTTTGGCGGAATCGCCACCAACATCACTCGGAGCGTTAAAGTACGCCCGAATTCTGGAAAGCTTCCGGATAAGCTCCGGTGTCCGCAATATAAAAATACTCTCATGCACACGAGCTCTGCTGATTTCAAGCAAATATATACATATAACGTGGTACAGGTTATTTCCCTGGTTTTATTAATATTCATGTGAAAGTGACTGTCTTTTCCCTGTGAGGACTGGACAGATATTTTGGTCGTACTGAAAACTGGTTCCGGTTTCTTTTCGTACCATTTAACATATTGCCAGCGCAAGGTACCATCGGGTGCAAAGAAAAGTAAACGATTTTTTTCGCTATTGTATGTCTGACTTTAATCTGCCAATGCTTCGTAACATCGTCTGATTTTGATTTGCCAATGCTTCGTAACGAACTAATATTACTTGATTGTCACAAATATTTGTCTGATTTTACAAGACTAAAATAGTGCAAGAATTCCGTTAGGAGTCGTTTGCTTGTATTTATACCCAATGGTACAAACGTGTGTATCGCACTCCAGTGAATTGTCGCTGATTATTGCGAAATTTTATCAATTACAGTGTAATACTGGTAATAATAAAGTAAAATAAAATAAAAACACTCGGTATTGTATCACTTAATATATTTAGTACTCAATGCACATTTCGGCTGTTATGCCATCTTCAGGAGTTATATTATTATTGACAGTTGAGTTGAGTACTAAATAAATTAAGTGAAACAATACCGAGTGTTTTTATTTCATTTTACTTTATTATTATAATGTTTCACCAAGCGCCGACAGTCTCTTCCATTGAATTTTTACTGGTAATATCTGTGTCCTGTATGTCCTGTGAACTCGTTGAGTTGATTTAAATCGCTCTTTCCCAGCGGATTTTCCCGTTGTCGCGTTAAAACATTCAGGTATTTATGCGTACGAACCACGCTTATATCAGATTTCTTTGTTCTTACGTAGATTCACTTAAGTGGCAGAAACCGCAAATGCAGGGAAAACATTTAATTGAGATGTAGCCTTTCTTAGTGTAGTTTAAGTCAGTCCATACCAAATCAGTAGTGCCCTGTGTAAGTCTTTTCTTCTACAAGACCATGTAAGTGATAATTGTTTATTTATTAACTTATAACCGTTTGCAGCATGTCTAGTTAAAAATTAAACCAAGTTTAACAGTAAACCCAGTTTCATTGCGGCTTAAACCGTAGTTAGAAACTCGCTAAACCAACTCAACGGTAAATTAGCAAGGAAGACGGATTAAATTGAGTTGGTTTAGCGAGTTTCTAACTACGGTTTAAGCCGCGGTGCAAACTGGGTTTACTGTTAAACTTGGTTTAATTTTTAACTAGACATGGTGCAAATGGCTAATAATAAATTTAATAAAAGATAACCGTAACGATATAAAAGCACAAACTTTTTTTAGTTGTGCTGACGAAATATTGCTGAAGGTTTGTAATCGGGTTATTATTGCCATTAAATCTTTAGGAAACTTGTAAACCATTTCTTTCAAGCTGGCGTTTTACAATCCTACAAGAAAGTGGAAATTCCGGAGCACGTGCACATACAAAAATTGGAAGAGGAACAAAACTGCATCAAATGTTCAAACTAATCATCTGCGACGTTCCCTAAGGCTCAATTTCAGGTCCTCTTCTGTTTAGTGTAAATAGTATATGAATGATTTAAAATATTGAAAAACACTACTTCATCGATGATGTGTGTCTATGCCACGAGAAAACTTATACCAAACCGTAAGAATTATCAAAAGTTACAAAGACACGAGGAAGTTTCCTATCGCATGCTTCTTTCTAAAACTTTCTAACGGAGTGTGGAGTATCGCGCACTTTATCGTACACATGTTCTGTTCTCTGGTGTTCTTTATTTTTGCCACACAAGAGAAAGGAGCGCGCGTCCGAAAATCGGCTCGTTTTCTGCTCGTTCTTTACTCTTCCAGTACTTAACTTCCAAGGCAGAAAGTAACGAAATAGGCAACATGACCTCAAATAAAAATTAACAAAATTCAAAAATAAACTCAAATCGCGTAAAAATCAAACTAATTGTTATCCCCCTTGCAGTAAATACACGAAATTAGTGTGCAGGCCACTTGCGCAAGCCCATACGAAGCGCATCCTTCTTCAGAAGCTTTGTCTTGCTTCCATCCGGCAATTTCAACAGAGACCGCCTCCTGCCGCCCTTTTTATTCTTAAAAAAGCTCTTGGAGAGCTCCTTTAATGCCTCCTCCAATTCCTCATGCTATAAGGACTCCGGGACTGGCAAGGAAATGGAAATACCGAAAGGAACCGGCTCTGATGCTTCGCATGAGGCTTTTTGTAGCTGGGACTTATGAAGATGTCCTCGGATTACAAATTGACAAGTGCATCGGCGTGTCATCTAGGTTAGGCATGTCCTGCTCTACTCGTATAAGACATCATAATTCTTACAACTTTGTACAAATTCCTCCTTTCTAGAACAAGGACTCTATGGGAGTAAATATAAACCATTGAGAAAATAAACCTTTACTTCAAAAACAAACATTTTGGGGGTGGTATTTACAAAAGTAAAAACATCATAAAATGTAAGTAAATAAACTTTTATCCGACCTATTGTTACACAACACAGCAATATATGTACTTATTTTAATTCATTTACGACATGTGTTCGTCACAGAGTCAAAGCATCAAACCTCAGTCAAACAGTAAAGTAAAATTAACTACAGTACAGTCTTGCCACATCACATCTTTGAGCCTCGCAGCGCAAGGACTTAAGGGTGAAGTTTGGTGCAGGAGGAACTACGTTCTAAAGTAACAGATAAAGAAATAAGTGTTGTTTTATACGAAGCATGTGCATGTGCAGTTTGCTTACAAACATAAAGAGTTCTTACAACGTGTTTGGCGCAAAAACTTAAGCATATACAATTCTCTGCTTTAGTGTAGTAGTAATCAATATCAAAATTAGCGCTCCAAACAATGGCCCGTCTCGCCCGCCCCATTATCCGACCCTGAGCACAGGCATTCTAAATCTTTTTGATAAGGAATTTTGAAAAAGGATAGAACGAAGCTTCTCGACTCTGGAAGCCGAATAATTAGTAACCTTTGCAGGAACTAAATTCAAATCAGGGGAATTTGGTTTTACAGTAGTCAGAGAACTAACCGGAGTGACAAATGAGTATTTTAGTGCTAAATCTAAGGCCTTCTTTTCGTTTTGCATGGTTTCTTCCTCGTCCAGTAACTGTTGTATGGTCAGATATGCCCAAAGCCGTTCCAAAGATGTTATCGATTCTTCAATGGCGGGGTTTAGTGTCACTGGGCCGATTCTACCGCTGCTCAGGATTCGAGGTAATTCTGGGAATGTAGATGTGCCTGAAATGTTACAGGGTGTTATTAGTACTGTTTTCTCTTAATTTGTGTTCCTTACGTAGTTTTCCAGCGACTACGAGTTCTGAACCGCCAAAGTGAAGTGGAAATTTAGTTTTCGTCAAACTGGTCGCGTCTGAAACATATACAAATTTGACCCCACTAAGTAGGGGTGAGGCGATTTCCTTGTAGAAGTTTTTCACTTGCAGTGCGGCATCGAACGATTCGTAAATGTGTCGTGAAAAGCCGTAATTCTTTTGCGACAATTCTTTTAAGAAGTTCTTGTCGGCATCGTCTCCGAACGATAAGCTATAAATAGGAGTTTGCTCGCCGTTTCGATTGGTTATCTGTAAATTTAGAAAAATGTATTGTGAATGTGTCAAAATAAACTGGACTTGCATCTGTTATGATTTTCTCGGTGTAACTAATGCCAGTCGGCTTTCCGTTAGTCAGAAACATAATTATTGGTTGTGGTGGATGCTCATGGTTTACTTTGGTCTTCTCTACTTCAACTAGGCTCAAACCTATTTGCAAGGCTTCATAAATGTTACTTCCGCCATCACTACGCAAATTTAATATCACCTCTTTGGCGTTATCGATGTTATTGGAATGTCCTGGAAAAGCAACTGGAAAATCCATATTCTAAAATGAAGCAGCTTCGCGTTGTTTTTCTTTTCTTTTGAATCGTGATCCTTACAGTAACACCCGTGTAGTTCTGCCTTGCATACGATCCCAAATCGTTTGGCATTCCGCTGGATATGTTCCAGACTTCCGTTTGTGCCCCGAAACTTAGGATGTGGAAATAATCGTCGGGATCTAATTCGTCCAAAATCGTAGTCATCGCCAGTGTTAATTGGGCGATCTTTTGGCCCTTCATGTTCCCACCCGTGTCCAAAACGAACACTACGAATTTGTTCAACGGTTTGAATTCACTGGGTGCGAAGAAATGAACAAAATATCCGTCTTTGACCAACACCTAGAAACGTGCACTCTCGATGATGACGCACAAGAAAGTAATTGGGGGCTTACTTCTCCGCCTTGTGGATCTCTTTCTACGTCGTATTGCACGACGAATTGTCCTGATAGTCCTTTTGACACATCTGTTCCAGGATGCTTGCCAAACTCATTTTGCCTCTCAATTTGTTTAAATTGAACGAGAGCTGATTTTGCATTAAATCGGAAAATGCTGGCTTCTGGTTCTAAATCTTCATCGCGTTTACTAATTTCGTTGCCTGAACGTAAAGTTGGAGTTCTAATAAACTTGAGCGGCATCGACTCGTTGATTATTACCTAAATATTTGAGAGTTAAAATAAACGTTCCTCGAAATAGAAGAATACAAGTTTTTTTTGTTTTAATTTGAATTTAAAAATTAAAAAAAAAATCTTTCCTTTTTGTCTTTCGACTTATATTAAAGCAAATACGGTATATATTTGCTACATTCATAACGTTTACAAGTGTTTGATCTGTACGGTATTTCTACTCTGTGGATTGCAATCTCAATAAGGGTTGTCTTAAAACAGATTTCTTTTTTCGTTTTACAAATTTTTATTTTGTACCTAATTTCATTGAGCTAGACATATCTAAAAATGTAAAGAAACTTTGTGCAATTAAATTCCGTCATATCATTCTATTGTTACAGTTTTATATTCATCTATTATTTTTGGATGCCCTGTACAGTAAATTTACCGGAGTTAAGTTTGACTGTTTTTGCCCTTGGGCAATTAAGTCGCGCTCCAAATATAATCGTATTGCCTGAAGTTTATTTTAAATTTTATTAAATACAGATTTCTTCGAATGAATTTCAAGACAGAAACAGGCTTGTTTTATTTTAATAAAATTTAAGCGAAATTTATTGCATTTTATTTTCTTCCGGGAGACGCCAATTAGTCTGGGTTCTTTTTTTGTTATTCGTTCAGAACATGTTGCAACATTTTGCTACGTACCTGTTCAGGGGATAGCAAGGTTAACACCGTGACGAATGGCTTCGGTGTCGCCGACCAACTACAACGGGACGGGGTGGGAGTTATCAAATCAAAGGCGAAAATTAACTCAAAGGGCGCCACTTAATTTTTTTATCGCGGGAAAAACAAGAAAACGCGATTCATCCAAAATATTACATAATCTTTATTTCTATTGCTTCAATCAACCAAATTAACACAAGTAATAAAGTTCCAAATCAAAAATAAGAAACCAGCTGACGGTTGGGCGAGAACAAGATTCGAAAATGCGCAAGGAACGCTTCGCCAAACTATACTAAATTATAACTATCAAAATACCTGGAGCTGAGTGGGAAACAACACAACAAAACATTCCAATAAAAAACGAATAAATAGTAAACAAACGGCACCAGGCCGGAAAGTTAGTTCTAACGGAAAATTGACTTTCGTACAAACTCGAAACTCACCACGTCCCTCCAGTGCGTAAATTCAGATCTAAGTCAAAAATTTATCAATTTAACAATCGATAAGCCCTTAACCAACGAAAATGGATTGAGTCTCCTAACCACAAAAAGTTTTTTTAATACTATATACGTATTTTGCCATCTTCAGTAGATGACTTCTTAATCACAAGAGAAGTCCTTAACCAAAGTTAACACTGGGCAAATAGTCCTGACGGGCCTCGTGTACACAATATTTACAACGGGACTGCCCAATTACGCAAAATCGCTTCAATCTAATTCGCGAAGTCTGCGTACGAATTCTTATTTAGGCAAATGGCAAATAAAACTGCCCAATAAAAAAAACAATAAAAAAAACATCCGACTTGCGCCAAGCGCACCGTCGCGTCGATCCAGACGCGGCGGTCGAAGCTCCGTAAACTCAGCAACCTCCTCGTCTTCTGCGTCCCGTTCCATCCCGTTTCATCAGACTACAACGGAGGTCTGCAACTCCTTCGAGGGCCAGGAACCCAGAGGCAATATGCGGCAGAAGGACCAGAAAGGGCATAAAAACGGACAGCGCTTCGCCGGAGGTGAGAGTCACGGCTGGTTTACAATGATGCAGGGTTGCCGGTAGATAAAACAAAAGCCTAACCGTTAATTTGCAGCTTATCATCGGGAATTACCATGTAAGATCGGCTCGGGCGGTAGCCTCTATTCCACCTTCCCAAGGGGATTAAGGCCAATAAACGTCACCAGAACCACGTGTGGTCATCCCGGTAACTAATTCTAGGATAGTTCGTTGTAGACTCGATTCGGGGTAATGGGTTGAAAAAAGACAAAATGGAGAAAAGGAAAGGACCGAAGAAAGTAAACCAATCTGGCAGAACGTGACATCAACCTTATTCCATCAGATTTGAATGTCGAGGGAATAGAAATTTAAAACTGATTTAGTATCGAGTTTAAATTGAATGATTGATAGAATCAGAAACAACAATATTTTTGTATGCTAAGATGCAGAATAAAGTTATTCTAATAAAGAAAATATCGTAACTTAAACGATAAGAGTGCCTGTTATTTAGCCCGTATAATTATTCATAATCATAATACTTTTTGACTGATGTATAAATTATTTTCCGTTAACTGAAAAGAACTGACAGTTTCAAATTTAACATAGGCGACTAAATTTTTCATTTAAAATTTAAAAATTAAATTTTTTTTCTGAATGTATTAATATTAGGAATAATTTTAACACGATAATATTGGCCTTATTTTTCTCTTTCCCTTCATACCATTACCATTTTTGTACCTTTAAATGGCGAGCAGTAATCTACAGAAACGTTGTTTTCAATGCAAGTTTGCTATGTTCGGGTTTGAACCTTTTCATCCGTATATGTATGTAAAAGAAGTCTTTTGTCCTTAATACATCCCTAACAATCGTACTTTTAGAGATAGAATATTTTCGAATAGCTCTTATTTCTATGTAGAATAACATCTGTTGTATGAGGACTAGATTTTATGGTCTTCAATAATTTCTTGCCTCTCCTTAGAATTTAAGTTTGCTTGTAAATAATCGCATTCTGGCTAATAGGTTCCCAAACTTTTTGGGATCGCCGCCCACTTTGAAAGACAAAAATTGTTTAATGCCCCCCTCCATGCATAACTTAAATGTTCAATAACTTTCTGATTTCAAAATTGTGAAAATTCTTAATTTTAAAGTACATATTTATTATTAATTTCGCCACCAATCCCTAGACTGCCTTAACGTGCCCCGATTACCCGTGAATTCGATAACCGTATAGATTGGTTAATATTAGTGGATCCCCTGCTACATTATTTTATTATTACTAAAACATGTCTGTAGATATACGGATTCTATTTCACAGTTTTTCTTTTTTCTTTTTAGTTATAAACGATCGTATTTTGTCTTTACTTGATTCGATTTGACTAGTAAGTGCAATTGTATGCTTACTTTCGTCTTATCTTTATCACCGATCTTTTATTTCGCTTTTTTAATTCCTTAATTGACTTGATTTATTTTTCTTCTATTCAATTTCATTTAATTTACTAGACTTGAATTTATTTTACATTTTAATCCCTTCGGTTGATCGCGATTTGTGCTTTCTCTTTTATGCGATTCGATTTTATTTATTTATTATTAATTGATCGTCTTTTGTTTTTCATTTAATTTACTCGATTTGAGTTTATTTTACATTTTCATCCCTTCGATATACGATACTATTCGATTTATCAGATTTGATTTGCTGTAATTATATTTTTTAACGTTCAACGATTTTTTTGTATAATTTTTATATTCGTGTATTTTTATTTTTTGTTTTTCCTTTCGTTTCACTTTATTTGATGTGATTTTTTTTAATTATCAATTGATTGACTTTTGTTTTTTTTTTTTGGTTAGGAGATTCAACCCAATTTTATCAATTTAAGTTGATTTCGTTTTAATTAATTTTATTGAATATGAGTTGATCGTTTCTTGTTTTTGTTTTTTTTTTATTTACTCGATTTGAACTTATTTTACATTCCAATCCCTTCGATCGACCGTCATTTTTGTTTCCTATTTTATGCGATTTGATTCTATTTATCGATTTTTAATTGATCATCTTTTGTTTTTCTTTTAATTTACTCGATTTGAATTTATTTTACATTTTCATCCCTTCGACATACGATACTATTCGATTTATCAGATTTAATTTGCTTTAATTATATTTTTTAACGTTCAACAATTGTTTTTTTTTGTATAATTTTTATTTTCGTGTATTTTTATTCTTTTTCTTTCGTTTTACTTTATTTGGTACGACTTTTTATTTTTTAATTATCAATTGATTGACTTTTGTTGTTTTTTTTTATTTACTTAATTTGAGTTTTCAAATGTATGGGAGATAGTGGTTTGCAGTATAATAAAATTGAGTTAGGAGATTCAACCCAATTTTATCAATTTGAGTTGATTTCGTTTTAATTAATTTTATTGAATATCAGTTGATCGTTTCTTTTTTTTGTTTTTTTTTTATTTATTTATTTTACATTTTAATCTCTTCGATTGATCGCCATTTTTGTTTCCTCTTTTATGCGATTTGATTTTATTTATCGATTATTAATTAATGGTCTTTAGTTTTTGTTTTTCTTTACAATGATGCAGGGTTGCCGGTAGATAAAACAAAAGCCTAACCGTTAATTTGCAGCTTATCATCGGGAATTACCATGTAAGATCGGCTCGGGCGGTAGCCTCTATTCCACTTTCCCAAGGGGAATAAGGCCAATAAACGTCACTAGGACCACGTGTGGTCACCCCGGTAACTATTTCTAGAATAGTTCGTTGTAGACTCGATTCGGGGTAATGGGTTGAAAAAAGACAAAAGGGAGAAAAGGAAAGGACCGAAGAAAGTAAACCAATCTGGCAGAACGTGACATCAACCTTATTCCATCAGATTTGAATGTCGAGGGTCGCGAACCCATCCAAAGAGCGGCCGTGGTATTTCACAATTCGTCGCAAACGAAATCGCCGCCTTAGCGCCACCTGGAATTATTTCGTAAACCATGAACTTCCCTGCTGCGATTAAAAAAAAAATCTAGAAACGCATTTCTAATTTAAAATGCTTTCCTCTAACAACTGAAAATAAAGCGAAGTGAATAAGCGATCCGGGAATTTATCGTTCAATTAAATTTATTCTCGGGCCCGAGCGGCCGTAAGACACATCCTGCTCGCACGTCCACGGCGGCACGCCTTGCTTTTCTTGTTAAACAAGGTGTCTCAAAATAAGAACAGAAATTTTACCAGTAATAATTCCCCGTCCGTTTTGTGGACGCTCTCATGACCCTTGACGTTTATTGGGATTCGTCTTTACTTATGTCACATTTCGTCGAATTGGCTAATTATTCTCGATCCCTCTTTCCTTATGTTTGTTTCTTTACTCCCTGCTATCCCCAATCGAATTAGCGACACTTCATTCCCCGGTTAGATTTTTGGTTAACCACTCATGTTTTGTGTGTGTTGCCTGAATTATGTTGTATTCTTGGAATATTTCCCTTGGGAAGGAGAAATATAACTCACGGCCTTGGCCGGTCCTGCGTGGTTAATCTGGTTAATCCCAAATATAAGCTGCGTATTTCCGCGCTTATCTCAACCTGGCAAAATTGAAAATGGTGACCGAGTTAGATTTTAGGTTAACCACTCGTGTTTTGCCTGAATTGTGTTGTGTTGTTGAAATATTTTCCTTGAGAAGGAGAAATATAACTCACAGCCTTGGTCGGTCCTGCGTGATTAATCCCAAATATAAGCTGCGTATTCCCGCGCTTCTCTCAACCTAACAAAATTGATAACGGTGACCAGGTGAGTTAATCATCGTGGGCTAATCCGATTCGTGCGACTTCTTTCGTTCCTCTGTTAGGCTTCTAGTCTTCGGTGAGCTATGCTGATTGCCCCTTTGGCCATTGGCCCTACCGCTGCAAAGTATTTCGTGGAGGTGATCTGCCGGAAGGACTCCTAGCTCTTCGTAGTAGTGTCTAGATCTGTTATTTCCGTTTCACCGTTCGTTGCCGGACGCGTGGAGGATCGGAGGGGCTAGGTTACCGGAGCGGTGACTCGTTTTAGACCGACTCGACACTACATCAGGGATAGGTCGGGCTTAATTTTTTTAACTGCCTGCTCGTGTCAGCGATTTTTGATGGCTTTGCGCGTTCTTGCTTGACTGAATAGAACCGTTTTGTTGGTAATTTTACGAGACTCTTCAGGACTCTGGACTAATTTTGACTAATTTTTGGTTAAGACACATCCGGATCGGAATAATAAAACCCAGAGGCTGCGGTATTTTGAATGACAATTTCGGATTAAAATTTTACCTTAATTTTCACTTGTTTTAAAACCTTTTGCCGACCTTTTTAATTTGAATTTTTGGCTAAAACCCACCTCTCGGCGAATTACGATTAGAGATAACTTTATGTTAATCTGAAATCAACCCTGCGATTCGACAAATAATTTTTGTTATTTACTAATGTGTATGTACATACGAGAGTTCTAATAAATGCTATTATTATTATTATTATTATTATATCCTGTCCAGGATTTATACTGTGGTTTTCCTTAGATGAACTATTGTTTGCTCGACTTGTTGTCAAACGTTTCCTTGATTTTGTAATACTGGTGTTTGGAATTTAATAAAAACTGTGTAACAGTTTGGTACGTTCCCAAAAAAATCAGTGGTGCGCTTTTTACTAAATTTCGCGTTAGTTTGAGATTCCCACAACCGTCCCATTGTAGTTGCCGGCGGCTCTGACATCAGTCGATCCAGAGATAGCTTTATTTTTTGACCATCATTGACCATCAGATAGGTAATAATGTCACGAAGACTCTTTCGGGACAGCTGTATATAATTGTTAACGGGTCACTTTGCTGAGCTACGGATAATTGGGAAATTGCGGGGACAGAGTCGAGGTGGCACCGTCCAAGGAAGGTGGGCTCGGCAAGGTGGCTCTATAGCGGTGCTCAATAAAGCCTAAAAGTGTTGTGGGGAGTTTTTGTCTGAAGAGGACCTTTCTGTTTCGAGACAAGACCGGGACGAGGTAAGAAACCCATTTGTTTAACGTTAGAGCTACGTTACTCCAACGGCTACCTTTAGTAAGAGCGCACAGAGAGTGTGACAATGATACCAGCAATGACAGAATTGAGACATAATGTACTTACATTCACTTGGAAATCTTTAATTGGCACGTTGGGTTGAATGTTGATGACTAGTTCGTATTGGTGGTCTTTAAGTCTCAACAGTTCTTCGTATTTTAATAAGAACGTCGCTTGGCCTAGAGCCTCCACATTCACAGAAATGTTAAAGAGACCGTATTTCCTGGAAGTTCGAGCAATGTGAGCCGCTCCTAAGCCTTTTGCAATAGCCTTGAGAAAACGCAGTTTATCCGACAGTCACTTCAAGAAAGATGTTTCGCCGTATTACCTGATTGTAAATCTTGTTGGCCTTCTCTTTTTCCTTTACGTAAGCCTTGTAGTTTTTCCCTCTAATCACCATGACAAATTCTGAAATGTATGCTTGCTCTGGTAGGATGACCGAAAAAGTGACTTCGCGTGCCGTTTTGTTCAAGTTTTGTACTTTGCTGGTGATGAGTGTAGAGGCAAATCGATTGTAAATTTTGCTTTCTATCTGCATCACGTGCGTTTTGGGCATCACTTCATCATCAAAATTCTCCGCCCCCTAAGAAAAATAACTGATATTTTGATGTTGCACATCAATGAAATATTTGCGCAAACCTTCCGGCCGTCTTCTTTGTCTCTGTTTGATTCTCTGGTAATGACGAACGAACCTTTATTTCCTGATGCGAACATCTTAGCGAAATAGCAAGCGAAAAATAACTTCAGCCATGTTGATTTCATTATTTTTATAAATCTACTGCAATCTGAAACTGAACTAACATTACAATTACGAATTGAAGATGAAGAATGAGAACAAAATGTATTTATTTTTTAGTGTAATTGTTATTATAAGAAAACCGACAAATATTCTGTAAGTGTTGAAGAATGGAAACAAAATCAATCATTTGACTTACTTGCTCTTTTTCGGTCCACTATTTAGTGATGACGAAAGTAGGTATCACAGTTTAATCGATTTCATTTCCGGATGTAACAAATCGGAAGGCAAAAGCACTATGTAAATGGGAGTTTACGACGGTGACTATATGTTAAATTTATCAGTCGCTAAAATTATCTTCGATGAACCACGTTGCTCAACTTCTTTACGAGTGTTTTATGCCAAGGACACTTTACGTTAAAAAAACAAGTTTGGAACATTTTTATTTTTATCACTTGCCTATGCACTTAAAAAGTCTCAGATTAGTTAGTTCATTTCATTTTATTTGGAAATGCAAGTCAATAGAAAATTAAAGACAACAAACAAAACGTCAGAAAAACATGTTCTTGCTCGGAATAGTTGAAACTTGACAACAACGGTAGGTTAAAAGCCGAGAGAAAGGGAATGAGATGGTTTACCATCCTCAGTTCGCCGTCAACCTAATTCGCCATCGGTCCAATTCGCCGTCACCAGTCAATTATTTAAGTTGTAACGTTCCGGTTCGGTTCGATGCGGGTCAACTCGCCGGTGTCCAGGTTCAAAATAGAGAATATGTGGTTGTGAAGAAACTGTATTCCGACACTAACTATTTATATACATATACTGGGTGTATCAGAAATACGTGTGTTAATTTTAACACGGAGTGCAGTTAGAGCTAAATGAAATATTTTTCTGTTTGACTTTTTTTATTTAAATCTTTCTGAACTGATTTAAAATTTGAAACGTGTTACATATTAAAATCTATACCCGCCTGTGGTTAAGACGGGAAATTCTGTTGTGATAGTAACGAAAAAGTCACATAGAAAAGTCAATTGTTATAATGTATGTCACATTTATTAAATTTGAACAGAAATTGCGTTTATAAGTTGTCGGAGACAAATAATTGTTTATTATTATAGGTTTCCATAATCCTTAAACACAGCGAAGAAAAACTGTAATTGCACAGAATTATTCCACTTTTAAAATTTGCCAAATTGTCAAATGCGATACACCTTGCTGAAGTACGTGTCTTCGGATAATTGTACCAGCAGCAGTTACAGCCAAGATCTTATGTTTGAAATTGAGATGAGCCATGATCCTGGAGAATTTGGACAATTGATTGAAATGTACGAGGATGTCTGTTGGGTAAAATACAATTAGGAAACGAATCGCAGTCTTCGTGCTTCCATTCAGCATTTACACAAGCTCTACGATACACCATGAGAGTGTCTGTTAATTCTTGATTAGAAAAGTTGTGTGCGTTTATAAAAATTGTGTCAGCTATAGTTGCCATGGTTTTTCGAAAGAATATACTAGTAAATGTACGATGGCGTAACAGTCTGGGTTCGGTTTCGCACGATACTTTGTCTGGATTCGAGAGAGTAGGCAAGACACTTGTCTCATACAAGACGCTTGCACACTGGTCGTGGGCAGGCAAGACACTTGTTCTGGGATTATGCAAGACACTTACACACTGGTCGGGAGCAGACAAGACGATTGTCTCGAGTTTATGAAAGACACTAGTACACTGCTCGGGGCAGACAAGACACTTGTCTCGGGATTATACAAGACGCTTGCACTAAGGACAGGGGCTCGTGGGGACGGGAATGCTAGTAAGATTCTTACTAGAAGTCGATCCAAGAAGCTTAGATAGATACCTTAACAGAAACTTAAAACTTTTTAATTATTAGGGTTGTGACAGTCTAGAAGAGGTCTTGGTTGCTTAAATTAACAAGAATTAAAAAAGAATTAAAAATTGTAACTTTAAATAATTGTAAAGCCCGTACGGACGGGAGTTGGAAAACCACTGTTCATCCCTTTTTGTCGCCAATTCATTAAAACAAACCTTACAAATTTGGATCTCAATTTCTTTGTTCGTAGCGTAAACTGGTTTAGCCGAAAAGCCAGAAATCGGTTTTGCAATTTGTCTTCCACAGTTGCTCGAATGGCGGTTTATCTGTACAGTAGGACCTCTTTAATCCGAACTAGTAATTGCACTGGTTAAACCTGATTTTCGAAATGTTGGAATTATTGAACAAAAGACTGAAAACATCCGTTTTCCTAATTGTCCACGAATTTAAACATTTTCCCAATTAAAAAATTCCTTACTTTTAAATCAAAACTTAACCCGCCTCTAAACTTTTAACAGTTTTGTGTCCTAGGGAGATAACTGAAATACCCCAAATATACGGATTTGTAACTATTTTTTAAAATTATGAATTGGAAATGATAGTTTGTCATCTAGTCCTCTAAAAGACTTTGATGAATATAATTTCTATAAAATTATCTAATTTTTAACATTTTAAGTTATTGAAGATTTTATCATTGGGGCGGGGTAACTTAATTTATCTCGCTTGGATGCTTTTGTAACTGAAGCGATTTGTATCTGAAACGTGTAAAAACCTGTAAAACCTCTTTATATCTACAAAAACGTCATAGCTTGAAAAGATATAATTATTTATGGATCCATGGCTTCATCAATCCATTATTTTATTAATTCACCGCATCGTCGGATCAATAATCTATCGATCCATCGCATCAAAGATTCATCGTTTAATCAATACATCCTCTCATCGATCTGTTGTATCATCGATCCATTGCTTTACTTATCCACGGTATCATCCATCAGTCGCTTAATCCACAGTAACATCGATCCATCGCTATATCCATCTCATCATCCATTATTCGCTTGATCCATCTGTAGCCTCATTGACCCATCGCTCTATCATTGGTTTTCTGGATTTTTACGTCGCTTCATCGATCCATCACCTAATTTATCCATTGATTTATGTCTCCATTGTTTGATTTATCAATTCATCGTTTCATTGATCCATCGCTTCATAGATCTGTTGCTTCATGAATCCATCGATTCATTGTTTCATTAATCCATTATCTATCAATTCATCGATATATCGTTTCATCGATTCATCGTTTCATCGATTCGTCGCATCATTGATTTATCGTACCAACGACCCATATCTTCGTCATTCCATTGATTCATCGTTTCATCAATTTATGTACAAATTCGCTTATAAAGTGACTAACTTTGTTGTTTGCTTGACTTTTTTTTAAATATTTTTCAGAGTTCGTAAGCTTAATTTTTCACTTATTTAAAGCTGAAGTGAATAACAAATGTAATGTACGACAAAAAGGAAAGAGAGCATTTCTCAGAAAACATGATACGAAGGCATTTCACCATTTACACAGCGGGAATCATTTCGCCGTTCGGATTAAGGAGTCATTGCTGGGATTATGGATACGAATTAATAATAATAATAATAATAATAATAATAATTTATTGGTAATTGACATACATACATATGTATCTCCAGAGTCATAATTAAAATTAAAAATAGCAATAGCTTCTTAGAAGACTTGTCAAGAAATGGTAATAATAATAATAATAATAATAATAATAATAATAACAACAAATAGAAATGTAAAAATTAACTACTACTAAACGAGATGTAAACAAAGTAACACATTACAATATCACAGAATTACATATTTCGGTATATGACGTCATTCAAATACATTATTTTCCAAGTAGCGCAAAAACTCATCATTGGAGTAAAATGCCTTATTTTTTAATAATGTGGCTACTTTTAATTTAAAGTTCTTATACGGCATATCTTTTATAGTTTGTGGTAATTTATTAAATAAATCAATACATAGATAATTGGGACCGTTTTTTGAAACTGTGAGACGGTAAAAATTCATACGAATATTGTTATTTTTACGAGTGTTTGCATGACTATGTACATATAACAAACAACGTAACAGGAATTCACAGGGCAATGTAGTATATGGTATTTTTTAAATGTTTCTCTACAATCTTCAGTGTATTTTAGATTCCCTATCACTCTCACAGCCCTCCTCTGAAATCCAAATATTCTCTTACTCCCTGCACAATGACCCCAGGTTAAGATTGCGTAAGACATGACTGGATGAAAAAGAGAATGGTATGCCAGTACCAAAGTTTCTTGGGAAACGTTGTTTGACAAATTACGAAGCAAAAATACACAACTACTAAGTTTCTTAGCTAAAGTGTCAGTTTGTATTTGCCAGTTTAGTTTAGGATCCAAGTGTACTCCTAGAAATTTCACTGCATTGTTATTCTCGTTATGCACTAAGCGATTAAGCGAGAACACCATGTTGATTGTCTTGTCGATGTTTAAGCTCAGTTTATTACATGCGAACCAGTCTGCCGCCTTTCTTAAAGCCACTTCCGATTCCAGTTTTGCCTCCGCAACATTAGCATTTTGAACAGTTATAGTTGTATCATCAGCGAAGAATATGCGATCGGCGTTCATAACACACAAGTTAAAATCATTAAAATAGATTAAAAACAGTAATGGGCCTAATACCGATCCTTGCGGTACCTCAACATTTAAGGTTTTTTTCTCCGAAAGCTGCCCGTTATAGAAAACTTGTTGCACACGATGGGATAAATATGATTTAATTAATTTTATACTGTTGTGTCCAAAATTATATAATCTTAGCTTATCAATTAGTATAGTATGTTGAACGCAGTCGAATGCTTTACTTAAATCACAGAAGACTGATACCGAATGTTCACGTCTTTCAAAGCATTGAAGTGTGTTTTTTACAAACTGTAATATGGCATCCGTAGTGCTTCGTCCTTTTCTAAACCCAAATTGAGTTTCATTTATTATTACATTATCTTCTAAATACTTGGAGATCCTGTTATTTAAGGTTTTTCAACAATTTTCGAAAATATGGGTAACAGCGATATAGGTCGATAATTGTTCAGGCATTCTTTATCACCACTTTTATATACAGGGACAACCTTGGCCACCTTCAAACAGCTTGGGAAAATACCTTCTTTAATAATACCATTTATAACATTCGTTAGTGGTATTAGGATGTTATCAATATTGCTTTTTATGATGTCAACGGTCAACCCGTACACATCCTTTGATTTTGAATTTTTTAGAGACATCACAATCTCTCTTGTTTCGATGAAACCTATTTCAGTGAAGTAAAATTTTTCTTTCGGTGTTGTTTTTATTACTACATAACTTAAAGGATTGTGATTAGTTGTAGGTATTTTACTTGCAACTATATCAGGTATCTCAGTGAAATGTTTACTGAAATCATCTACACTTAAATTTAGGTTATTATTAATTATATTTTTACGTTTGGTATTGATTATTTTCCACATTGTTTTTACAGGGTTATTAGATTTTTGAATAATCTTGTCGTTTGCATTTATCTTAGCTCTTCTTAATGAATTTCTGTATAATTTTCGGTAATCATTTCTCTTCTTCCTTACTTCCTCAGTTTTAACCGTTTTATACAATTCGTTGAGGAGTTGTAAGTTAGTCCTCATGATTTGTAAATCATTGGTGAACCATTTCAGGTATGAGTCGCATGTACATGTATTAGTTTTTATTTCAGGAAAAGCAATATTGAACGCATCAACGAAATTATCCAGAAAGTATTTACATTTGACTTCAACAGACAGACTGTCGTTCAGTATGTATTTCCAATCAAGTTCCTCGAGAATGTTATGCAAACACAACCCGCCCTTCATTGTTATGCGTCGGTAGAATTTTATTCTCCCACTCATATCTAGTTTTGGTATTCGAAAACACTATTTGCTGCCCATCGTGATCGGATAGATCCAAATGCACTACTGAAGCCTCAAAATTTTCGTTATTTATATTTGTGAATATATTATCCAAACAATTTGATTTTCGTGTTGGTTCAAATATTGATTGTTGAATTCCATAGGAGCCGAGTAGATCTATTAGCATTGCTGCTCGTCTATCCGCTGGGTTGAATTTAACATTCAAATCACCACATAGTATCAAGGTACTGTTTGTATTAATTCGGGATAAGATATTGTCAATGCTCTCAATGAATACGTTAAAATCACCGGCCGGCGGTCTATACAGCGTGGAAACTAAGTAGCGAATAAAATCCATAACTCAGTTAATATTTGTAATAAAGCAAAAATCTAAAAGGGGTATAAGATTTTTTTTAAATGACAACCTATATTTTTTATTTTTTATTTCGGTGGGATTCTTAAACCTGCTTTCAACAGTGTAAAATTTTGGATCGATTACATAACAAAAAATTCCAGAAAAACGGCCATAAAAGTTTAATTGTAAAGTTGAAGAAATAAACAGAACATCTAGTTAGCTAGGTTTAAAACGAAACAAAATTAAGGTGTAAATAAACAAAATTTGATTTTGACAGTCATTGAAATCACAATAAATGTTCAAACTGACGACCAAGCACCAACTGACAATACCAAAGACGGTCATAAAATTCATTTATTACATTTTGAATAGTTTGAGGTGTTATTAACCTACACTCCTGTCGAATTCTTTCTTTAAGATCGTCTAAGTTGTTAGGTCTATTTTTAGACACCTTGCTTTTTAAGTACCCCCATAGAAAAAAGTCTAATGGCGTTAGATCAGGGGATCTAGCTGGCCATTCCATTGGACCTCTTCTTCCTATCCATCTACCTGGGAACATCTCGTCCAAATAACGTCGCACATCAACTGCGTAGTGTGGCGGAGCACCGTCGTGTTGCATCCAAATGTTATTGTTTGGTACGTCACAGTCATTTTCATTAGGAAATAATATCGCCAATGCAGGTACTAATTCGAATTGTAAGAAGTGTAGATATTTCTCACCAGTTAAATTACCTTCGATAAAGAATGGACCTAAAATTCTGTCACCGACAATTCCTGTCCATACGTTGAGCTTCTGGGGATGTTGAGTATGAGCTTCTTGCATCCAGTGGGGATTTTCCCTAGACCAATATCGACAATTATGTCTGTTAACAGTTCCATGTAAAGTAAAACTTGCCTCATCAGAAAAAATTATACGCTGCGAGAACATTGGATCACGATTACAAATTTCCAACATTTCTTCACAAAATTCTTGTCTATGATCATAGTCAGTTTCTGCTAACTCATGGACTAATTTTACTTTATACGGATGAAACTTTTGCATTTTTAAAAGTTTCAGTACCGAGGTATGGCTCAGGTTGTGCTCTAAAGCAATGTCTCGACTAGTCGAATGCGGATTATTTTCTATTTCTAGTAAAATATCAAGCTGCACATCGTCAATTAATTTTGTCTTAGGGTGGCCAGTTTTTGGAAGGTCTTTCACAATACCGTAATTTCGAAATTTATTTTCTATTCTGCTGACTGTGGATTGACTTATTTGCTGATCAGGATATTTGTCTATAAAAAGTCGACACACTTCTTGATGAGTTCTAATTCGATCGCCATACCCAATCATCATTAGAACTTCAATTCTTTGTTTTTCAGTCAGCAACACCATTTTGGTAAAAGGTTTTTAATAATTAGTGTAACTCCTACTATCCACAGGGAATAAAAATACTCACTTTATTGTGATAGGTATTTACAAGTTCTTGTCAATCAAACAAATTTTGTTTGTTTTACACCTAGCTAACTAGATATTCTGTTAATTTCTTCAACTTTACAATTAAACTTTTATGGCCGTTTTTCTTGAATTTTTTGTTATGTAATTGATTCAAAATTTTATACTGTTGAAAGTAGGTTAAAAAAACCCACCGAAATCAAAAATAAAAAATATAGGTTGTCATTTTAAAAAAATCTTGATGACGTCATAACTTAAAAAAATCATGAAAATATCTCAAAATATACTTCCTCTTATGCGCTGTAATTTGAATCGCTATATCCCTTTTAGATTCTTGCTTTATTACAAATATTAACGGAGTTATGGATTTTATCCGCTACTTAGTTTCCACGCTGTATATTCTTAATATGGTGATTCCATAATCATTGGGCGCGTTCAGCGGACGCTTAGCGGCTGAGTTGCTTACTCAGCAGTCGTGTGTGATTGGATGTTACCTTAATGTGAGCCAATCATAAACGATTGCTGAGTAAGCAACTCAGCCGCTGAGCGTCACTGAACGCGACCAATGTTACCGCTGTTCGGATTACTGGAGGTTCAGATTAGAGCATGATCGGTTTAAAGAAGTATTTTCAGATTTGTCGAAAATGTTTGGTCCTTTTCTCTCTCTTTTTTTGCTCTCCTTGGACTTCGAAATTCAAAAACTTTACTTACCAGAACATCTCAAATAAAAAATGCCCAAAATTAAAAAAAAAACGTCAGTTTTTAATTTAAAAAGATTTTAATAAAAAAATATACAAAGAAATCATGATATTTTGTTTCATTTCAAAAGTTAATTTTAATATGAATATTTTTTTTGACGAAATAAAAAGAAAGAAATTTACTAAGACCCGATTTCATAATCGAACTAAAGGAGACTTTAAAATAAAAGTCACAGTCATATGTCCAAAAATATGCGTAAACACATAGTTATTTATACATCAGAATAAGGCTTTTATTTTAAAGTCTTCTTTAGTTCGATTATGAAATCAGCTCATTAATATTAACCAAAAATTTTACAAAATTACGACGTTAAATAAAATTAAAAAAAAGTAATCGTTCGAGAAAGAAGGCGGTATAAAATTAAAAAAATTAATTATTCTTTTAACTCACCGACGTTGACTTTTCGCAACACAGTTAAATAAAATTAAAAAAAAATTATTCGGTTACGATTAAATTAATTACCAGAAAAAAAAACACAAACTGACTGAGAATTTTACAATTAAAAAAAAAAACAAAACGCGTAATTAGATCAAGAGGCAACTCGAAGAACTAGGAACTAGGAATGATCGCTTTTTTGTGCGCTCTCATCTTATTTAAGGACTTTTCTGCACCTTCCAGGCCATTACGCAAGTAGAAAACGGCAGGTGTATTCTTTTTACCGCAAAACTCAGAGTAAATAACTCAGCGGCACTCACTAACCTTGGAAATTTGTTTTTTTACTCACTCGCTGTTGAGATTTTGTGAGCTTCCCTCGCATCAATAAAATGGTGAGATTTATGCTGCAATACTGAGCTCGATAGTAAGCATCGTAAGGTATGACCGTGCCATTTAAAATGTACAGGACGTAAATACCTTACGATGCTTACGGTCAAGCTCAGAATTGCAGCATCTGTATGTAATGGCCGAATATGTAATTTGACATTTGCGCGGTGTCAGTGGAAGTATCTTGTTTTTTTTAAGTAACGTTTTAACTCAGCAAATCTCATCTCACTTATGATATTTACTGATCTGAGTCGAATGTAAAACGAACACACCTGATATTTCAATTACTACGCAAGAATACCCTCAATTAAGTAGGAATTACGGACAAATATTGCGGCTCCCGAGAGCTGATTCCGTTCCTCCGGGTTCGGGTTCTCTACGTCGCGTCGTATGCAAATTCTAAGAAATGCTTAGCCATTATTAACTGACCCTGACCCAATTATAATTACACGTTTTGAATCATTGTAATATATTAGTAGAAGTAATTGCATCGTTTAATTATTTTCTATTAAAACATTGCATCTCTATATACCGAATCTTTACATCCCTTCCCCCTTACTTCAAAAGAATTAGCTAAAGGTAACTCTTTTCCCAAAGTAATTTGAATTTCAAATGATTTTATTGCCTCTTTTTCAACAGTTTAAACGAAATTTTGAGAGATTCGAATTGCTGGAGGAAAAGAGTTACCTTTAGCCGACATATTCAATTTTTTGTAGCACCAAGGTTCGAACGTAATCAAGATTTTCTTGCAGGAATCATAAATCCTTACATAATTATTTCTTTTATCACCGATGTTCCTGCGATATTAATGCCCTTCATCTAATTTCTCGGCACACTTGACGAATGCTTTCATTGCATAACGCTGCACGTGTTTTGTATTTTTCATGAGTCATGATACGAGTTCTAATTTAATAAAATATCCGAATAAAGTATACTGAATTATAAAAAAATAATAGTAATCCTTTAAAATCTGGATTCTTAGATAATAATTTTACATAAGTTCAATCATGTTCTTAACCAGGGAAAAAATTCAGGCCACTTAGTGTTGGATGGTTTTTACGCCGAATATGCTATTTGCTCCCACTACCCTTCGACGACCTCGAGGCATCGAATTGTTATTGAGCAGGAGGGGATGGAGTGCAATGCAGGCGTTCTCATTTCGCAGAGATTATTGTGGGCCCCGCCCTAACACAGTCCGAGTACTAAAGTTTCGTATTGTTTGGGGAACAAGTGGCCCGAATTCTCTTCCCTGTTCATAACCTTATGCTCCTCGGAACAACGATTAATTATAGTAAGTAAAAGTCTTTGATTCTCATATATTTTTTTTATTGATTGATTCGGTTAATTAAAATAACACAAATCGCGTACGAAAACTAAGCCCAGAAAAGACTTGCCGCTAAATTTTCCTTCTTCTATGGACAGCAAACACCAGCAAACCTGCAAAGAAATCAGACTGATCTCAAGCATTCCCCTCATTAATCAATTATTTACCGCCTATGACGTTTGTTAAGGGGACAAAAGTAACGCACGAACAGGTCTTCGGTGGTTAACAAGTGGTGTACTTGGGGGCATGCTTGCAGGAGTTCGCAATGGCCCGTGGTGTTGGTCGGTGTTTCAGAACAGCTGGGTTTTTTCTTAAGCGTCGTGTTCAATCCCAATTCATAACCACCTGCATGCAAAAAGTTTTTAACACACGAATGTTTTGGGTCTAATAAACTAAAGTCACCTGGTGGCGATTTGAGCGTGCCATCTTCATTCAAGCAATTTTCAAGCCACGGGAGTGCTGATTTTAATTCGTTTAATTTGTTGTCGTTTGAGTCGTGGTGGGTTCCATCAGTATCATCAAATCGAATTGATAGAGTAGGATCAGGTTCGGCGTCGTCGACGCTCATAAGAGAATTGTACCTTCGTACTGGTACGGTACGCGCGGCGATTTCTCCACGATGAGGAAGAAATTGTGCTCTCTCTGGAGCAAAAGGTCCAGCTGGCATTCCGCGTATAGCCAAATAAGTGTCACCTCCAAATGAACTACCTTTGAATGTCGAAAAACTTCTGTCGCTATAAAGAGGTACCACACCTCCTGGAGGACCTTGTATTGCGTGGACTCCCGAGCGGGGTAAACCTCTTGAAAATGCTTTCATAGGTTGAGTGTGAAATTGCTTTGAAACTAAAATTGGAATAAATAAAAATTTGGGACAAACTATTTCCTTGGGCCTCACTTTTATCAGCTGCTTCAGTTTCTATGTTGGAATCGGTGGAATTTGGTTTTACCACGACCAGCGAGCTAACCGGCGTGACGAAAGAATATTTCAGTGCCAAGTCCAAGGCCTCCCTCTCGTTAGCCGTTTTGTTTTGGGCGGTTTCTTTCTCGTCCAGTAACTGTTGTATGGTCAGATAAGCCCAGAGTCTTTCCAATGATGTAATCGGCCTTTCGGTGGTGGGGTGCAAGGTCACTGGGCCGCTTCTGGTTCCACATATGATTCGAGGTAATATCGGGAACTCAGGCATATCTGAAACGTTAGGGGAACTTTATGAATGCGTTTTCGCTTGGTATTTGTTACCTACCCAGTCTTCCGGCCACCACGATTTCAGATCCCCCGAAGTGAAGTGGGAATTTGGTTTTGGTCAAACTGGTCGCGTCCGGAACATATTCGAATTTGACCCCGCTCAATAGGGGTGAGGCGATTTCCTTGTAGAAGTTTTGAAGCTGCAGTGCAGCGTCTGATGCTTCGTAAATGTGTCGCGAAAATCCCTGGTTCCTTTGCGACAATTTTTTTAAGAAATTCTTGTCGGCATAGTCTCCGAACGACAAGCTGTAGATAGGAGCTTGCTCGTTGTTGCGATTTGTTATCTGGAAAGTTATTTAGACAGTGAACGTTATGATCCTCAATTTCCAATTACTTACGTCTGTTATGATTCGTTCTGAATTAGTGATTCCGACAGTTGCGTCGCCGTCAGTCAAAAACATAATTATGGGTTGTGGTAAGTACTCATGGTTTCCGCTGTTTTTTTCGGCTTCGATTAGGTTTAGGGCTACTTCCAACGCTTCGTAAATATTGGTACCACCTCCGTCGTGCAACTCTAAAATCACTTCTTTGGCCTTCTTAATATTGTTGGGGTGTCCGGAAAAGGCACTCGGAAAAGCAATGTTCTAAAATAAAAGGAGATTACTTTACGCTTTTCCCCCCCAAGGTAATGGTACCCACAGTATAGTCGACGGTGTTTGGCTCCGTTCTGTACCAGCCAAAACGTCTAGGAGTTTCGCTGCTATTGCCGGGATTAATTATGTTCCAGACTTTCGTGTTCGTTTCGAAGTCAACGATCTGGAAGTAATCGTTAGGATCCAACTGCTCCAGAATTGTCATCATGGCCTGTTTCAACTGGCTGATTTTTTGACCGTACATGCTCCCGCTGGTGTCCAAAACGAATATAATGAATTTACTCAACGGCTTGAGCTCACTGGGTGCGAAGAAGTGAACAAAATATCCGTCCTTGACCAACACCTGAAAACACCCTCGCTCTTAAGACGACTGACGCTTTCAAACAAAATAATTAATGTTTCACCTCTCCTCCGTTTGGGTCTCTTTCTACGTCGTATTGCACGACGAACTGTCCCGACAGTCCTTTGGACGCATCGGTTCCAAGATGCCTGGCGAACTCCTTCTGCTTCTCAATGTTCGGTTTAAATTGGACGAGGGCGGATTTTGGATCCAATCGGAAGATGCTTGCTCTTGGATCTAGGTCGCCGTCGAGTTTGCTGATTTCGTTGCCTGAACGCAGAGATGCGGTCTTGACGAATTTCAAGGGCCTCGACTCATTTATCAACACCTAGATATTAAAAAAATTGCTGCGAGTCGGTTCATTTTTTAAATCGTTATGGACATGTGGAAATTAGTGAGAGTTTAGGCGGAATAATTAGGATTATTATTAAGGCCTTTCTGCCCAAGACAATGTGCAATAAATGAGAGTGGAATTTCAAAATAAGTTTTACTCTGAGGAATTTTGGGCGGTGCTGTAATAAGAAATGAGCAAATCTGCGTGTATTGATGAATGAAATGAGATTCCTAAAGGTATGATACCTATAATCTTTAATATATTGGGTTTTTGAAGATGATTTCCAATGTAGACAAAGTGAACCAAAAAGTATTTTAAGGAAGACCGAAACTTTTTCGCTCTGCCACTCGTTTATGAAAACAAAATATTCCGCCAGGCTGAGAAGATCAAATTAAACATAGTACGAGATAATCTCCGGGAGGCCAGTTAGTTAGAAAGCATGGAGGTTTCCATGATTCGAATTCAAACTATGGAGAAAGTTGTGCCAAACAAGTATTCAAGAAAATCTTGAATATTTAAAGGTCCAGGTATGATAGTTTTAATTATGTTGAAGGAAGTAAATAACTGGAAAAGACTTCGAATTTGGTTGAGAAAGAAGATGTTGGTTGCTGTTCTTTCTGTTTATTTCGAAGTTGAGGAGGAGGAGGAGAAAGAGAAAAGTTTGTAGCGGTCAAATAGAGCAGATAAAAAAGATTTGAAAAAGCCAATAGTTCTTTTAAAATATTAGCATTTGTTTTTTTTATTCCCTGACGTTCTTTTTCATGAATTTATTAGTGTTTTTAAGGCCTGTTGTACCAAAGAGGTTTAAGCTGAACCAGGGCCAAAGTAAATAAATTCGCATAGAACCTTAAGGACATACCGCAAATAATGCATTCAAAAATAATATTTGATGCGATTTTGTTCCCTTTGAAGCCTAGGTTAGAATGCGAAAAATATTTACGTACAATATTTTGTGTGTCAGGTTTAAGGCTTCAATTTAATACAGGTTTAAACCTTTTATACAAGCCACTCTTAGTTATTGAATAATAATGACTGTTTTAAGTAAGACTTAGCAATCTGCTATTTCCTTCTCAACGTCATCTAGAGCCTTCTAGAAAGACTCTGCTTCCTTTTCTATTATTAAAATATAAAAGATTTGGTGGCAGTATAATTGAACATTCAAACGATTTTTGTCTCTCCAGTGACATTAAAAGTGATCAACGAATAAATGCAGGTAATGATTTTTCTTCTTTTGATGAATCAAGGGCCAGTCAAATCTAAATAATACCTAGTGAAGGATGAGCAGTTGTGAGAAAAGGAAGTTCCCTTTTAGTTTGAATTCAATGGGCTTCCAAGCAGCTTATTAATTATAATAATAATGATAATAGAGTAAAGTTGGCATATATGGAATACTCATTCTTGCGGCCGTCATAACTGCTGAACTAAGATACTAAATACTTAAATGTTTCAATTAAAAATACTTGTTGTTTTCTAGCGGTGATATATAATTTAAGAAATACATACTTCTTGGACAAATTTCTGTAACAATTAAAAAAAAAAACTGTATTTTCATGGTATGATTTAAAATGGCGGGTAGTATGGAATGGTCATTGAAGTGATATGAAATAAGAAAAAATATGCAACGCTTTGAATTAATAAAGTTAAATATCAAAAGTTGTACTAATTTACACCATAACAAACTTACCTTAGTGTAAAAACTACTTTTATTTTAAAAATTCCGCGAAAATACGTTTTTCTGGCACCGCGCGAAACTTCCAAAACGTTAATTTCAGAAACTCATGTGCTGTAAAGTTATGCAATCTTACCGGTTGAGAACCTCTGTAGTTGTAACCTACTATACCGAAACTCATGTTAATACCAGCAACGTTTAACAGATGGCGCTTCTTATTTCAAAAATTCCGGAATAGCCGGTTTATTCAATATTTGCCGATTTTACTCTACTTTATTTCCAACAGGTAACACCCAATTACAGGAAAATATATAAATAAATAAACTTATTTGTATAATTCGCGGCTAACGAGAAAAGTTATATTGAAAATAAGTATCTTTGCAATGACTAACTAATAAACATTACTTTCAATTTTGACACTCAGTCACATTTTTAGAGTTGATATGAGTTACCTATGCTAGGCGAAAAAATACAGAAGAAAAAGCAGAAACTTTTACAAAGAATATCAGTTTTCTCTAAAGTTGAAAAGAATAAAGTTCTTGTTCTCTTTTAATTCGTGTGGGGTGTCCCCCATACTGTATTAAAATAACTCAACTCAACTCACTCATGTTTTTAAAAGATATATCTGGAGAGGAATTATATGAAGAACTATGTTTGTCATTTTTAAGTAACCTACAGCTGAAAGCAAGAAATAGTAGACAGAAAAAAAAAACAGTTTCCTGCTCAAAATTATCTTTTTTATGTACGCCTTCATAAATTTTAAGCTTCCAAAATTTTCGAATGTCATCTGCGAAGTCGTATTTCGTCGTTACAGGAAACAGTTTTTGACTGCCATTTATCGTCTTCGATTGTATTCAATTCAAAAATCCACTTGATGTTTCACCAAAACGATTTCACTGTTTCGTACCCAAATTTAAGTGTATTATCAAGAATATTTCTATCTATTTCTAGGCAAGTGCCAGTGGGTAGAGGTCTTTTTCATTATTAACAAAAAAATCTAATTCAATGATGGTTGGAGGGAACTATTTTCGCGGTCTTTAATAAACCTTAAGAAAATTGGCTATCTCAAAAATCCTTTATACATCCTTTATACATCACATACTACCAACCAATCCGAGTCTAAAACCCTATATAAAATTTTCCCGTGACGGTTGTGAAACGACTGTATGGATGAATCTCGATAAATCCACAGTTTTAGAGTCCAAAGACCCAAGTACATCGACAATGAAGGAGGGTAATCCTCTTTAGTAAATCTACATAGTCCGATGTCTTTTAATTTTAATGGCGCAGTTATTGTTTCCTTTATTTCATCTTTTTAAAGGATTGTAACCGAAAAAGGACGAAGATTGCTGACCAAATTCTGCAAATGCCGAAGACGAGGTACTCGGAAAAAAAAAATTTACAACGAGGGAACGAAGAAAAGCAAATTTCATGCTGTAATTAAGTATCTTCATCAGGCAGGTTTGACACTAAAACAAATCCTTGAAGATATGATTACAGTACTTGGGGCGTATTGGTCCTGCGTGTCATGTAATAAAGAATTGGGTGCTGATCGTGTGTGTGTGTGTGACTTGATCAAAGAAGATCACAAGTTGATCACAAGGCGTTTAGCAGAAATAACTGGCATCCTAGATTGGAATAATAATAAGTGACCACTTGGGATGGCACAATGTTTTGAGCAAGATGGTTACCCGAATGTTGATATTCGAGAAAACGAGGGGGAGAGTGATGACTTCAGAAGCGATTTTGGCCTTGTTGACCCGTCATTTGAGAAGCTTTTTGAATCTCATCGTCATAGTTGATAAAACTGGGGTACACCTCTCCACCTCGAATGTAAATTGCAAAAGAAGGAACTACGACTCCACCACGTGGAAGGTTTGGCTTTTTTGCCCTGGTTTTGGTGGCGACTGTGGTTGGCTTAGTGTGGAAGTTCGCAACGAAATGGTAGTAGTAAATAAATGGATGAGTAAGGGCTGCAGATAAATATTGTAGACTCAACCTTGAGCTCTACTACTTATTGGTTAGGACTTCATGCCTATCCCCACGTGGCTTGAATAGTTAATGGTTATTTGGTTGGCCTAATTTGGCTTACGCAATGTTCTGATAGTAAATAAATGAAATTTTGGTGTGGCGAAAATGTGATGATGATGTTTAATGAAATATACCAATGAGTGTACTCACATCCACATACAAATCCTTGACTGGCTGACTGGGGTGGATGTTGATGACCAATTCGTACTTGTTGTCCTTAAGCCTCAACAGTTCCTCGTACTTCAGCAAGAAAGTCGCCTTACTTAAAGCCTCCACGTTTAACGAAACGGTAAACCGATTGGATTCCCTCGCAGTTACAGCAACGTGAGCTGCTCCAAATCCACTGGCAACAGCCTTAGCAAAAAGGAAATTATGAATCGCCCCAGAACCGTTTCCAGTACTCACCTGATTGTAAATGTTTTTGGCTTCCTCTTTTTCCTTCACGTACGCCTTATAGCTTTGCCCACCGATTACCATTACGAATTCTGAAATGTATGCTTTGTCGGGTAGGATGACTGAGAAAGTAGCTTCGCGCGCCACGTTGTTCCAGTTTCGCACTTTGCTTGTGATGAGCGTTTGGGCAAATCGATTGGAGATGTTGCTTTCTATTTGCATCTCGTAAATTTTGGGCACCAGTTCATCGCCAAAATTCTCCCCCTAAGAAGAAAACTTTTATTTTCAAGCTTCATTTGGCTGAAGCAATTGTGCAAACCTGCAGGCCCCCTTCTTTATCACTGTTCGATTCAGTGGTTATCACGAAGGAGTCTTCGTATCCTGATGCGAAATCATCAGCGAGGTAGTACAGGAAGAACAACGCCAACCAAATCGACTTTCCCATTTTCGTAAAACTACACACACTATAGCAGATTCACGTTATTGCCGAAGAATGGATAACTTTAACTGATTGGACTCTCTGTAACACACACAAGACATCCAACCGTTTTCAGAATTAAATAAGAGCAATAAAGCAGTGCGACTTGACCTTCTCGCTTCAATCAGGTCAAGAGTTAGTTGATAATTAAAACGTCACAGATTATTTAATTTATTGTGATTTTTTATCTTACCTCTCGAACTTGAACGCCCTCGTTAATCACCGATCGCTTCTTCTGCTGCTACTAAACGAGAAGCTTACAACTTGCTCTTTTATATCATTGCTTTCATTTAGTGGAAGTTATCACTCCTAGGAATTAAGTGTTTTCAATGCGTAATGCCGCTCTTGAGTTATGTGAACTGCTGATATGTACTCGCAAGAATTGTTTAATAAACAAATCCACCCGGCTTTTCCAAATTAATTAGGATGTCGTCAGAGTGTTTTTAGTTTCGAAGCCACTTGTTTACTTGTCGCCTCGTTCTAACTGAAAATATTTTTGTAGACATTCTCGCATTCAGGAATCTTATATTCTATACCAACAGAGAAATATGCAGTTCTTGACGGTTCTTAAAAAAAAAAAAAACAAATTCGATTTTCAAGTTTCCCATCTTTGCTCTGTGCCTTACAAAAATCCAATGATTAGCTAATTTATTTATTTTATATTGCCGAGATGTTCCAGCTGAAAGAGAAAGAAAATAAATATGTATAGAAGATTTCTTTTGTGACGGCAAAAAAGGAAGATTTAAAATTCATATTCCAGACGTAGAAACCAAGTGAGTAATGAGTAACCCCTGTGGGTTGTCTGCAATCAGTCGGAGAAAGAAAACAACAAACGCCGTGTAGGGTAAGCGAAACTTGCCTACAAATGGCGGAACAAACATAAGAATAAGCTTCAATCAGGCTTACGTTGACAGAACCGCCTAAGGCTAGACACAATCTGGTATTATTTTAATTGACAGAAACTAAGAGCAGAAACAGCTGCTTGATACCAAAGTTAATTTTATAATGACGTGACAAAAGAAAAATGCCTTAAATGGATACGTATATTCGACGGCCAAAATACGAACTTAAGGTGTCAGCTCTGAAACTAGAGATGGTCGGAGCAGGTTGAACTAATCACAAAAAAATTATACGAAAAGGCATTTGTAAAAATCTAAAACAAAATCCTTCGAAAAGAAACGTCCAAATCATTCAGCAAAGACAGTAGAATAGAATAGTAACAAATGGAATCATTTGAAATGTTTGAATTTGGAAAAATTATATTATTGATTAATTTGTTTTTAATTGGTTCGTAAATCTTGAAAATTGGTTTAATTGAAAAAATATTTTAATAAGCAGTTTGTATAATATTAAAATATAGTAAATTTATGTTCATAAGGATGAAAATATTTATAATTAATACAATTATTAGCATATGAGGGTTTCCTATATACAGGGTGTTTTTTTCTACTGTGTGCAAATATTTAAACCTGTAATATATCTCCATAAATGGCAACGATTGAACTCATATGTTCTATAATAGTTTTTGAGAAAAATGCAGTGTCAGATATTCACTAAATCGTTTGAGAACTGCTGGAATAGCTAAAAGTGGAACGCGGGTGCCTCTTCAATTACGACCCGCAGCCGAAGTAGGTCAGTGCCTTACTGGATCTTGAACAGGAACGACGTAAATCAGCGCCGCTCCGATTAGCTGGTCCGTCAAAACGTTTACAATTTAAATTAACTTCACTGCATGTAGTTACAAGTTTAAGTATTTTTAAATTAAAATCTAGTGCAGTTCAAGAAGCTGCAGTTCGTAATTGCCGAACAAATTAAAAACGAGATACAAACAAATTGTAATTTCTCATTTCATATTATTTTTAATAGACTTATAAAAATTTGACATTTACTTTTCTTCCATGGACCGTAAGTAGTAATATTTTCATAGCTAGCAGCGAGATTACAGTAAAAGTTTATTTGCGTAAAAGGGTGAAGGAAGAACATTTTTAACGCGCTTGCCTAATTGATGCACAAATTTTCGAATTTATTCGTCGAGAGTTGATATCGAAAAACGTATTACTTCCCCAGGTGATTATTATTACGAAACGCTGCGTTAAAGATCGATGGGCGTGTTCATGCCGAGAGTAAGGCGCAGTTGACCTTCCTATCTTGCTCACACATTTCAGCCGTTCCAAACAAGTGGTCCATCCGAAATTTTTTGGTTGTGATACGGTAGCCACCAAAAAATACACGCAGAAGGTAGCATTTCGTGTACTTACACTGAGGTTTTTTTTATTTGCAGAATATAGAAGTAAACAAGTTAGATATATCTAAAGAAACAAATATACAATCATTAGTAATATAAATCTCATTTGATTTTGTAACTAAAGCAAAAGTGTTTTTAATACTATATTTAGTTTCATAAATGAAATGTCTTTTTTTTTCAATAGAGAGAAGGAATTTTGATAAAAAATAAGCAGGTGAACAGATAAAATTCTGTTTGAATTGTTTGAAGCCATAGCTAAATCAATTTTACATTTATAGAGCTTTTTAAATTCAGTGAACTGTTGATAGTACCGTTCGCTTTGAAGATATTTGTCGAATTCTTGTATTTCGGTTAAAAATTTTTATAATTGTTTGATTTCCTCAGTTAACCGTTTACCTTTTCTTCGAAGATCTTGTTCGACCACTTTCAAAACTGGTAACGCACAATCAAAATGATAGGAAAGTACTTTATAAAAAGCTAAAAAGATAAATTGATTTTAATAAGATCCACATTTTGTTTATTGAATTGTCGCATGTATACAGCGTGTAACAAAAATACAGGCCGCTACTTCAGGGACGTATTCTACAAATTAAAATAAAGAAAACAGTTCATATAAACATGTATACAGGGTGTTCATGGAAAGCTGCGATAACAACTAACTCTCTTATTTGAATTTTTACGAAGTAACTTATATTGGAAAGGTTTAAGGATTTGTCCCTACTTAATTTGATGGTAATGTCGAAAAAACAAATGGCTGTCAGGTTTTTGAGATTTTCAATTGTTTTAAATTTTTCTTAATAAAAGAAACATATTTTTTTATCATCGCATCATGTTTAGTACGTCATACTAATTATGTCTCTAAAGTTTTTTCTTCCAAAGTCTAGTATTTTCCTATTACTTGACAAGTAAATCTTGATGTTAAAGGAAAATGCCTACGACAGCTAACTTTTTTATTTGAAATTTTACGAGGTAACTTAAAAGAGAAAGTTTTAGGATCTTTTCTGCTAGATTTTATGGCAATATCGGAAAAACAAACGACTATTTAATTTTCGAGAAATTCAACTGTCTTTGTATTGTTTACGGAATATCAGCTCTTCATCACTGCATCCCATTTAGGATGTCTAATTAAATTCGTCTCTAAAAAAATATTTTCTAGCTATGGATACGGTTTCCTACGAACATTCTATATTCATGCTTAAATGACTTCTTTTTTTACATTTACTTTAACATTTTAATTAAAATTAAATATTTAATTTTCAATATCATAACTTTACTAATTTAACTATAATATAAAAACAGCTGATTTTTTGGATATAATGTATGTTTATTTGAACTTTTTCTTCATTTTGATCAGCTGAATGTCTCAGAAGTAGCAGCTATTTCAATGATCTATCCTGCGGATTCAAGTGAAGAAAAAGAAAACTTGTATACAGAGCGTTCGCGGTAAACCGTGTCATAGGTAGAAAAGAACTTCTTTTTAGAGACATACTGAATTATATATCCTGAACGACCTGAACGCGTTGCGATGATAAAAGGCTGATATTCCGTTTAAAAAAAGTAAAAACAGTTGAAAATCTTGAAAATCAGTCATTTGTTTTTCTGATACTACTATAAAATCGATCGGAAAAGATCCTGTAAGTTTCCTAATTTAAGATAGCCTGTGACATTTCAAATAAAAAATTGGCTCTTGTGGGCATTTTTCTTGAACACCGTGGTTTATTTACCAAATAATAAAGAAATAGGAGGCTTTGGAAGAGAATATTTTAGAAACATAATTAGTATGACATTCTGAACGCGTTGTGATGATGCTGTAAATTATTAGGTTTTATTTAAAAAAGTTATAAACAATTAAAAATCTCAAAAACCTGATAGTAATTTGTTTTTCCGATAATGCCATAGAATTGGGCAGGACAGGTCTTGAAGGTTTTTGAATATAAGTTACTGCTTAAAATTCAAATAAGAGAGTTGGTTGTTGTTGCACCTTCCCGTGAACATCTTGTATACAGGGAGATTCAGGCAACCGTTTCATTAAAAGTTTACGGACTTCTCCTTTGAATTTCTGTTTCATATTTTGCAGTTATAAGTTAACGATATGGATCCAACAAAATATAATATTTTCAAATTTCGGACACTTCCGCTGATATCGGAAGTTGCTGTCAACTTTCTTATTTTAAAATCTTCATAAAGTTCTAAAAATATTTTGTGCAACATGTGATACAAGAAAAATTAACCGTTTCCGAGATATTTTAATTTTTTTTAAATAACTCAGACTTGCAGAACCTTGGTTATGAGACTGCCATCTTTGTGCAACAAAAACCATGATGCCCATTTTTGGCCTCTAGTAGGCTACAGTAACATTATTTCAGATCATGTAAAGTTTTGCACTTGATTACTTACAGGCTGGTTGAAAAGTAACTTATATTCGAACTAATTTCAAATGTGGAAAAGTCATGTTTTTTAAATGGAACGCCTAGTATATTTTTATACCATGTGACTGAAGATTAAATGTTCTTTCGTTCTGTATTAGCATTCCCTATACCTATCTCTTATAGTTCACTCGTCATCGATGATTTAGTTTGTTAAATTTTCGTAGCACATTATTCAGGAATGAATAATACTGAAAAGTGAAAAAATTGATGTGTCAAAGAGAAAATCTGAATAGAAAGATAAAGGTAAGAGATGGGTATATGGAATGCTAATACAGTTCGAAAGAACATTTAATTCTGATTCTTATAGTATAAAAAAATATAAGTTACTTTTCAACCATCCCGTAAACGATTTTGTGTAAAAGTAGGTATGACCTGAAAGCTTATGAGCATAGCCTACTGCAAGCCAAAAATTGAAATTATGGCTTTTGTTACACAAAGATGGCAGAATCATAAACAAGGTACTGCAACTTTGATCTTTTTTTAAAAAATGGAAATATCTCTAAAACGGCTAATTTTTCTTGTACACAAAACATTCTTAGCATTTCATGAAGATTTAAATAATGTAATAGAAAAATGGGATATTCCATTTGAAATAAGAAAGTTGACAGCAACTTCCGGTACAAGCGGAAATGCCCGAAAGTTGGAAATATTATATTTTAATAGATCATTATCGCTAAGTTACAACCGCAAAATATGAAATAGAAATTCAAAGAGGAATTCCGTAAACTTTTAACGAATGGATTGCCTGAATCTCCCTGTATATATTTATATAATTTTTTCTCGTTATTTTGATCGGTAGAATACGTCCCTGAAGTTGCGGTCTGAATTTTTGTTACACCCTGTATATGCTTTTGTGTTATATATTGGAATATTTCAATATTTCGAAGCCATTTCAGATAAATGCGTATTATCTATCTTAATATCAAAGTCAATATCAGAAAAAAATATTGTCAATACAGGTGGCAATAGCTACACTAGTATTTTATAATTCGTTAAAGATTTTAGAAATACACAAACGTAGCTATTTATTAAGTAAAGTTCTTTACGATATGGAAGGGAAAGGCGGTAGAAAATTTTACTTCGTCAGATTGTTAACAATTTTTCATTTTTGCAATCACGTAGGTAGACAATGGAAGCAATTTAAAGTAGACAAAAAAATACATTAATTTTTAAAATAGACAAAAAAATTTAAAAGTTTTTAAAAATCTTTTAATTTTCGGGTAGTTCTTGCTCGTGAGAATTTCAGAGAATATGAAACAAATAAAAAAAACTTTTCAAAACGAGCTAAAAGAGAAATTTATTGACTTACTTGACGTTTCGCAAATATAATTATTTGTTTTATCAAAAGTGAATAACGGAAAAAATAAAAAATTTGGCCTACTAATTTTTTTATAAAATTGTGAAGAGATTGTTAGTGGTAATAAAAAAATTATCAGCAAAGATATAACTTGTAACCAAGAATATCATTACTGATGCGGCCAGGTCCGTCTTAACATATACTCCAGTATTTACTGCAAGAGTTAGGGAAATCCTGGTAAAACCTAACTAGAGTGTGCAAATAAATTGTAACAAAAATTACAACAATCTAACAATAATAAACCAAAAAAATTGGATAATAAAATAGTTTTCCTAAAAAATAAACAGAGAAGTTTCCGATTATTATGTCTCATTTAATGAACTTAGAAAACTACAAAATATATCGTTTGCAAATTTGCAAAATCTGTTCTTTTATTAATTGAATTATTACACATTTTTATTTTACACATTTCAATAAATCTACGTTTAAACGTGCTAGACTCCTGATAAAGAATTTTAGCATTTTCAAAATCAAAAATATGTTTAGTTAAAAGTGAATGCTCTACTAACATTGAATGACTCTCACTCTTTTTTTGGATATAATATTTATGCTGATCTAACCTTTTTTTTTAATTTTGGCTAGTTTCACCTATGTAAGCTGAGTTACAACTTTGACAATTTCCCTGATAAACTACATTTGGAGTTTGAAATTTAGGCGTTTTTGTTTTCAAATTAGTAAAAATAATGTTGAAATTATCAGAAGATTTACTGGCTAAATGTAAATTAAATTTTTTGAAAAAATGTTTATAAGAATCATGTAAAGGTTCTGTATAAGGTAATGATATGTATTTATTTCCTGATTTTTTTTGTGAATTGTTAGATGTATTAACATTTTTTAAATGCTTTAAACGATTATTTATTACCGAGTCAATAAGCTTCTCAGGGTAAGAATTTTGAATAAGAATTTTTTTAATTAAATTTAAATTTTCAGTTATAAATAATTTGTCTGAAAGTAATACTGCACGGTCAGTTAAACTAATAATAGCTGAAATTTTGTGACTTTTTGGTTGATAGGAATTAACGTTAATATATCTACCTGACCATGTAGGTTTATGATACCAATTTGTTATTAAATTACCATTTTGTCTGATAATATTTACATCTAAAAAAACTTATGGAATTATTATTTTCTTTTTCTACAGTAAATTGTAACCGATTATAAAAAGAATTAAATTTATTTAAAATATAATCAACTTTATCATGAGGTAAAATTAATAAAATATCTTTAACATATCTATAATATAAAGTTAAATCAAAAGGTAACGAATTAATGATACTTTTTTCTAATTTTTGCATAACAATTTTAGCTAAATCGATTTTTGGCTAGTAAAACCGTGTTTTTTTTTCCACCGTGCGACGTTAATAATCAGTTGAAACTTTTCCTCTTTCTCTTCAAATAAATGAGGAAGGAAGGAAGGGAAGGAAGGACCTCTCACACTCTGTCCGGGTCTTGAGGCAACAGCAAAATTCTCGATTTATCATCAGGACAACAGCAAGAGGAACAACTGTAAAGAACAGATCCATACGACTGTTGGAGTGAGTGTGATGGTGATGATGTGATTAATCAATTGCAGACCATTTAGTTATATTCTTTTTAAACTGAGGCGAACGAGTGCGGGGGATGCACCTAAATCATGATTATTTCTCAGGCCCGATTTCCAAAACACAAATTACGAGCACGTTTTCGTTCGCTCGCTCGTTCGTTCGTTCGGACAACCATATTCTCGACGGACGGAATAACAAAATATTCGAATTTGTAGCAGGCGAATAGCAAAGCTTGCGCGTGTATTTTATATTGTAGATGTAGATTGTGGTCGTGGTCGATGGAAACCGAAATTGGGGGAAAGTGGAAAAAGGATTCAAGCAAATGATTGAAACACACAGGAAGCTGTAATAAAATTTATTTTATAGTAAAATGTATATCGTTGTGTGAGCGACACTATAATAATAATAATTAATATACTAAATACACTAAGCACGTAACTGCTCCAAACAATTCTCGTGGAATATACTTTTTGCATTGCTGCTTTCCTGTTACAACTTATGTAGTGTGCTCTCTACTCCCGCACGGGGATGAATTTTGAAAATAGTTATTTTAAAGCTACATTCGGGGACTTAAGGCACCATGTCATTCATGTTCTTGGGGGTAGGACTGCATTTTTAATTCATAATAAATAAAAACTTATGTAGGTATGTAAGTACTCCCCTAATCATCGAAGTGAGTGGATACACATTATAATAATATTTTTAATATTTTACTCTAATATCGAGCAGAATGAAATTATAAAATCCACATCTCTTCAAGTGACTGACATACATCTTTCAAGTAAATTTAGAAAGTGATGCCTGGTGGCATCTATTGACGTTTGTTTAAAGCACAAATTTTTCACGTAAAACTGTTTCCACCAATTGTTTCTTTTCTTTTTCCTCTTCAAAGACACGGCGCCATCATACGTTCTGCACCGCGAACTCTCGACCAGTGATCAGTGAGTGAGTGATTGATAAAAAGAAAGTACGTATTCCCACGCACGTTGGCACATGAGCGAGATTTTCAAGTTTCGATCAGGGCAGCATAAACTGGGGGGAGTTGGAACTGCAAGGTTTCTCGGTCCGATTGGAATACGCAAGCGAGAGCTAAATCTAACTTGCTTGTTTAAAATTCGCGCCATCTATTTTATTAACGCTTATACATAAGGCGCTTTCTTTCGCTTAAAAGTTTGAATCGTGTTTCGAATAGTTAATAATAATAATATTTATTCGTACTTGGCCAATACAAGAAAGGATGTATATGTCAGTAACTACGTTAGGGAATTCTACCTAAGCAGAATTTTATCCTTAAGTCTAAGAATAACGTTGTCGTTAAGAAAATCAGCAACGGAGTAGTATACATTATTACATAGAAATTGTTTAATAATATTCTTAAACCTATGCATGTCCAAGTCTCGTACTTCTTCAAGCAATTTATTGTAAAGCTTGATACCAATATACAGGGAGATTCAGGCAACCCTTTCATTAAAAGTTTACGGACTTCTCCTTTGAACTTCTGTTTCATATTTTGTAGTTATAAGTTAACGATATGGATCTATCAAAATATAATATTTTCAAATTTCGGACACTTCCGCTTATACCGGAATTTTAAATGGAATATCCCAATTTTTAATGCATTTTTGAAATCTTCATAAATTTCTAAAAATATTTTGTGCAACATGTGATACAAGAAAAATTAACCGTTTCCGAGATATTTTCAGTTTTTAAAAATAATTCCGACTTGAAGAACCTTGGTTATGATTCTGCCATCTTTGTGCAACAAAAACCATGAAACCCATTTTTGGCCTATAATAGGCTACAGTAACATTCTTTCAGATCATGTCCAGTTTTGCACTTAATTGCTTACAGGCTGGTTGAAAAGTAACTTCTATTCGAACTAATTTCAACTGTCGAAAAGTCATGTTTTTTAAATGGAACGTCCAATATATTTTTATACCATGTGACTCAGGATTAAATGTTCTTTCGTCCTGTATTAGCATTCCCTATCCCTATCTCTTATAGTTCACTCGTTATCGATGATTTCTTTTTAACACGTAATTTTTTTCCATTTTCGGTATTATTTTTAAATAGTGGGCTATGAAAACTAGAGAAATTATAATTTTTGAAATCATCCGTCTAGTAGGAATTAAAGAAAAAACAATTTAATCGCTAGGAAAAACCAAAAAATGAATAATCAAACACAGACAAATTAAATGTATTTGATGATAAAAAAAATCGACAATTCAAGAAGTTAATAAAAAAAGTTGTTATATCGAGGAAAATGCGTTATTACTTAGATACAGTAGAAAGTTATTACTAACAGATAATAGCCGAGGACAACTTAGAGTCAATATTATAACCAACATTTATTATTTTTAATATTTCTGATTTATTTATTAGTTTTCATAAAATTTTGTATTGTAAGTGTAAATTTCTCCTTGTAAATGTGTAAATAGTCATACCAAGAATTCTAATACATGCGGCATATGTAAACAAACAGTTCAGATGATAGATGTGTATTTAAATATTATTTTTCGGTTTTTAAAATGAAATTGAAATTACAGTCAGAAATTAATTTAAAAGCCTAAGTTTATTAAATTTTCATAGCACACTATTCAGGAATAATACTGAAAAGTGAAAAAAATTCATGTGTCAAAGAGAAAATCATGAATAGAAAGAGAAAGGTAAGAGATAGGTATAGGGAATGTTAATACAGTTCGAAAGAACATTTAATTCTAATTCTTACGGTATAAAAAAATACTGGGTGTTCTATTTAAAAAACATGACTTTTCGACAGTTGAAATCAGTTCGAATAGAAGTTACTTTTCAACCAGCCCGTAAACTATTTTGTGTAAAATTAGGTATGACCTGAAAGCTTATGAGCATAGCCTACTACTGGCCAAAAATTGAAATTATGGCTTTTGTTACACAAAGATGGTAGCATCATAAACAAGGTACTGCAACTTTGAACTTTTTTTAAAAAATGGAAATCTCTAAAACGATTTCAGAAATGCAATGAAAAATGGGGTATTCCATTTAAAATAAGAAAGTTGACAGCAACTTCCGGTACAAGCGGAAGTGTCCGAAAGTTGGAAATATTATATTTTAATAGATCCATATCGTTAACTTATAACCGCAAAATATGAAATAGAAATTCAAAGTGAAAGTCCGTAAACTTTTAATAAACGGGTTGCCTGAATCTCCCTATATACAGGCGAATGTTCAAATTTGGTGGTATGGTGTTTTTGCACAGAAAGAAAGTTTTTAGTTCGGGTGTTGTAATCATGAAAATAGACATTTTTCTGAAATTCCGCGATGTTACTTTTGACAAAGACTAAACATATAAAAATGTAAATGGCGGGAAGCGTTAACAGACCAAAAGTTTTGAAAACTTTTTTGCATGAGTCTCTGGGTTTCAGGTTGATGATGAGTCTCAGCAGTCTTTTCTGTGATAAAAACACTCTGCCACTGTTTGAAGCATTACCCCAGATAATTAGATTGTAAGACAGGCAACTATAAGCCATTGCAAAATAGATTTCGCGTAAATTGTTAGAGCTCAATGTAGATTTCAGTTGAGAGATTGCGAAGTACACTTTATTTAGTCGTCTGCAAACGTGGTCAATTTGCTCCTCCCAGCTCAGCTGCTGGTTAATATGTATGCCAAGAAACCTTGTGGTCGGTCGCGATTCAATTCGTTTGTTGTTAATGTTATAAACGTTACTGTTTGGAAATTTCCTGTTGAAGAATCTTATCACGACAGTTTTGTTAACATTTAAGATCAGTCCGTTTCTAAGGCACCAGTCACCGAACTGAGAGGAGACACTAGCGACTTTAAGATTAAGTTCCTCTGGGGTCCTCGCTGAGGCAGCCATTGACGTATCGTCAGCAAAGATGGTGATGTGGTCAGCTTTGACAAAATCGACCATGTCATTAATATACAATAAAAAGATTAACGGTCCCAGTACGGACCCCTGGGGAACACCACTAGTTAGATCTTGGTTAGAAGACCGGACATTATTGACTTTGACATACATTTTGCGTGCATTCAAATAGGATTCGATCCAACTAAGCATACTACCTCTTATGCCTAAGTTATAAAGTTTGACACTTACAAAGCTAATATCCAAACAATCAAAAGCACGTGACAGATCAAAGAAAAGACCCGCAACTTGATGACCGTCATCAACTTGCTTGTAAATAAATTCCAAAAAATTCGCCGCAGCTCCCTCCGTCGATCTGCCCGTGCGAAAGCGGTATTGATAATTACAAAGCAGGTTGCAGGCATTTATAAAATTAATTAATCTGTTGTACACTGATGCTTAAAAGTTTTCGGAGTACTAGCCAGATCACTGGCAGTAGTAAATTTTGTGGTTTGCAATTATGAACCTTACAGCTTTTACAAGCGTACCTGCTGATTTAAAATAGACACGAACGTATTCAACCAACTTGATTAATTACTTATAGTGGTAGAAACGTAGTTAGTAAATTTAACAAAATCTGTTTCCTAAATATTATAACGTGTAGGTAAAATAAATAAGGAAAACAATGTGAAATTAAAATTTCTGAATCTTTGATAAATATAGTGAAATGAAATATAACTATGCGTACATATCATTATTATCAATAAAGACCTTTTTATTGGTTTTATTATTATACAAGTAAATGAAATAGAATCTATTATTTTCGTAAATAAATAGATTTTATAGTTTAATGCGATATACATATTATTTGCTTACTAATTAATAGCTTTGTTAACTAGAACTTCATTATACGGAAAGCGCATTTTATATTATTAGAATACGAAAAAAATTAAATAGTATTAATTGATTTTGTATAATATTTTTTCTGAATTAAATTAAATGATCAAGAATGTCCCATCATTCGCATATTTTAACAAATTAAAGGTTATAAGTTTGAATAATTTACTTTTAACTTCTGAATTAATGCAAACTTGCGAAAACTGTTTTTATTTCAATTCCAAGAAGGCTAAAATAATAAAGAGTATGCATGTTATGAATTTTCAGAATTCGTAAATTACTTCGAATGCCCTAATCATAATCGCATGCTTTAGGTAAACAATAGTTTCTCTGATATGCTCATCCTCAATAATGATTCTCCATACCTTTATTTTAATTGTTTCCAATGATCAACGTTAATTTATTTCTTGCCAAAGTAATTTTGGTATTACGCATATTTTTTATATAAAATTGTATAGGTTTTTTTAAATATATTTTGCAGTGCGTTTTTTTGTGGTAACTCTAGAAGATAATATGTAAAAAAATCTAGAATTATTTTATATAAGCTTTTTCTCAGCTCCTAAAATAAAACATTGGAACATATAAAAATAACCCTATACATGTCGCTCAGCTCATTTTTGTATATTTCATATTTACCAAAAATCTCTTTACGCTTTTCTCGTAATTAAAATTTTAGAATAAAAATTTCCATAAAATAATAAAACTTTTGTGAAATAAAAAATTAAAGAACAAATCAGACATTGCGTATAATTATAATTTTTCCAATTAATTTACATCATCGATCCTTTAAACTAATTTAAAATTCATGTATTTCTTTAGATACATAAAGAGCTGTTATGTAAGGAAATAAAATATTCTAATTTAGGTAAAATAAAATTGTGGTTACATTTTTGATAAATGATAAATGAAACTAAATACGTGCGTTCCAACGAAATTCAACGCATCATAAACATCTACCGGCCGCGGCAGTTTAAGAGGATTAACGACCTTCTTATCGGGGTGCGGAGAAAGTACCCTCCTTTCTTAAGGTTCAAAATAAATTAGACCTGTTTCAATAAGGGTCATATTCAAACAGTTTTATTGCTTTTCGTTTCGAAACTTTTAAGCACCGGTGTACACAACTCGCTCGAATACTTTCGACAGGACACTGAGTATCGCGATAGGCCGATAATTATTAACATCTTGTGCGTCTCCTTTTTTAAAGACGGGTACCACTATGGCAGTCTTAAGTTCTTTAGGGAATTGACCCATTTCCACTGACCGATTTATGATATGAGCTAAAGGAATAGAAATCAGGTTGATAATAGCTTTTAACATACTTGCAGGTATGTTATCAGTTCCAGTACTGGTATTGCGTTTAGAGCGACCCAACTTTTCATTTATTATCTTCCAAGTCGTTTTTGATTTATCACTTGAGTTCCCTATGATATTTTGGTAGAATTGTTTTTTCGTTTCGTGAATTAATTTTTTGCATTGTTTCTTTTTGTTATTATAATTCTCACGTAAGGTAGGATCATTAAAGTTTTGTACAAGCCAGTGTAAATTTTTTAAATCATTAACCGCAGTCATTACTGAGCTATTAATCCAACTGGTAGTTGGATTCCTAGAGGTTTTTTTCTTCAGTTGGGAGGATAAGTTAAATTCGTCAGATAACATGTCACTGAAAGCGTCAAACATAGCATCAATATTCTGCATGTTGTCCATATTATAAATGCAATCAAAGTTAGTGTGTAGCAAACGAGTCCGCAAAGTTTCTAATTTTGCGAAGGAAGTTGTACGATAGGAACAAGGGTCAGATTTCTTTTTGTTGAATCCTAATTCATGTGACTAATTGACTAATTCAGTTTGGACCTGAATTTCGTAGTTGTTGCAACAAAACACCTGACTTGAATTTTTGATTGAGAGTTCATTTGTAAATAACCATAATTCAATCCAAACAAGTTTTAAAAGTAGAGAGATTCAAAGAAAGGAATGTCTGTTTTTGAATCAAAACACGTTTGGATCACGATTTTGTGAGCGAAAAAAGCACCTATTATTTCAGATTTAGTTGAAGTATTAACCAGTGAGGAAATTTGGATGTTCATGCCTCTCATCATTTACATGTTTTTTTTTTCTTATTGGATTTTATTTACTTACTTGTACTTTTGTTGTTATTATTTATTATCGTTATAATAATAATAATATAATAGTAATATATTTAATCCGTTTGTCACATAGTATACATCAAGTGAATACAAGGACATTAGATTTGTCAAAAAGCAACAAAGGAAACTAAAACTAAAACATTTTAACCTAAGAGGTAAACTAAAAAACTAAAGAAAATGAAATAAATGAAGAAAACGAAATAAATGAAGGAAACGAACAACTAATACAAAAACTCGTTCACAGAATAGTAAGCTGCCGATATTAAGGTTTGTTTCAATTTGTACTTAAATGAATTAAAATTGTCAGGTATGTTACCATTCCACAGTGATTTGATTCGGTTTAACAGTAGATAACCCATAAATATTGGTCCGCTCTGCCCTATAGCTAATCTATTAAAGGGTAAACGAATGTTTTCACGATATCTGGTATCGTAATTATGAAAATCGTAATTACGGTCAGTGTTATGTTCAACAGAAAGAGCGTATAAAGTTGTTACAAATATATATAAAAAGGGAACAGTTAAAATATTAAATCGGACAAAAAGATCTCTACAATTAGACTAGGGTGAACATCAGCCATTAGACGTATGATTTTCTTCTGAATTCTAAAAATATTTATCGCAGAAGCACTGTAACTCCAGAAAAGAATACCGTAAGAAATCCTCGAGTGAATCAAACCAAAGTACATTGTATTTAGCACTGTACGACTAACCGTGTGACGCAACCTATACATTAGAAAAACATGACCACTTAATTTTTCTTCCAAGAACTCGACATGATTCTTCCAGGTTAGTTTCATATCCATAAAGATACCAAGAAACTTAAAAGAGGTGACACATGCAATTGACTTATTGTCGCATTTAATTAAAGGAAGAATCCACAGTTGCGTTTTTTGTCACTAAAGGCATTACTTGAGTTTTGGTCGAATTTAGCACTAAACCGTTAGAAGAACACCATCGTTTTAGTTCTTGGATGGTATTGTTTGTTTTACGCACGGAGTCCTCGATGTCCGAAGCAGAGATTATAAAACTGGTATCATCTGCATAGACAATGGTTTTGGTCGATGATGGACAACAATCAGGCAGATCATTAATGAAAAGAAGAAACAGCAAGGGACCTAGGATGGATCCTTGGGGGACTCCAGTGTTTGAATCCAACTCTGGTGAAGAATGGTTACGGATAGTTACGACTTGTCTTCTTCCAATAAGATAAGACCTTATCCAATCGCCAGCTATTCCTCATACTCCTAGCATCTCCAATTTATGGCATAATAATTCGTGGTTGACGCTGTCAAAAGCGCGACTCAGATCGCAGAATAACGCATAGAGTTTATTTCTATTATTCAGTTCATCCAAGATATAATTATAAGCATCCGTTAGAGCAGTGATAGTAGATTTTCCTTCTCTAAAGCCATTTTGTGATTCGGATAATATCTAATGTTTTTCGATAAAAGACATCAACCGTTGACGAAAAATTTCTTCGGATATCTTGGCGAGCTGACATTGAACTGCAACTGGTCGGTAATTGGTCTCATTTAGTCGACTCCCTTTACTTTTGAAATTATCGCGTTATCGCTTACGTATCTTTATGATTGGGATTATTGTTTCATAAAATTGTAAAGCAATGAGATTTTCGTTTGTGAGACATGTAAACGTTAACTCGTAAATCAGTTTCAGAAAATTTATTTTTATTGCGGTTGGATTGTTAATCAAAAATGTCCAGTGGCGGATTTTCACATAGACGCATGAGGGACCTCTTAAATCGAGGGGGTCTCAAAAATAGAACAGTTTCATTTAAAACTTTTACCCTCTTTCGTACTATTAAATTTTCAGATAAAATAGCGACGATCGCTTTTTGACCTAACATTGCAAGAACGATTTGCACAAAATTTTTCTAATTACATTTTCACTTAAACATTAGTTAAAATCAGTGATGTACACGCATGTTCTAAAAGGTTAGGGTTAAGGTATCGGTTTTAATTTTAAACGGATTTCGGTTACGGTATCAGTTAGGGTTTTCTGTCGGTTTGGGTTAGGGTTTTTTTAGATGCATTCTTTAAAAAAAAAAAAGGAAGAGAAGTATAACGAAATAAAAAATACAATTTTTAAACATAAAATTCTGAAATTTTTCTAAATAAATATTAATATTCTCTGCGTTAAATAAAGCATTCAAATTAAACTTGCCTTTATAAATTAATCATACCGTTATTTCTAAACTTTACATTTTTCACTCCCGACGAAGCTATTAATCAACAGCGAAACGTTGAGTGTTTTCCTTTCATAATTTTGTCCGTTTCAAGTTTAAAAAAACTTTTTATTTACATTTTTCAAAAATTTTTATTGTAAATCGTTTTTGATTTGATTTGAACTTTATACTTTTCATTCTTCAAACTTAAATATTCATCTGCGCCATCTACAACGTGTGAATTTTTCATTTTTTTAACCCATGATAGTTCAGTCAGTCAGAATTCAGATTATCGAAAATCTGCATAAAATTTACAATCATACGAGTCCGGAAATATTTGCATGTCTGTAAAAAATGAACATATTAGAAGCTTATCAGTCAAAAACAAATCAGATCTATGGAATATGGTTTTTCTTAAAGTACGATTTGTTAAGGGAGTATTTGTTAAGAGAAACAATATATTAGACCTCCTCTTATTCAAGAATAACATCTGTTGTATGAGGACCAGATATTTTTATGGCCAGCAATATTTTTTTGCCTTTCTGTAGGTAGAATTTAAGTTTGCTTGTAAACAATAATTGGCGCCCCTCTTCCAAAAATTGCGTGCATGATTTTAGAGTCAGACAGTGTTGCCAATCGTGGCGATTTATCGCTACATGGGTTTTTCTTTGGTAATAGTTTACATTTTTTTTTTTTTTTTCTAAAACGGCAACTAGCGACCACAATAGGCGAATTAATTTTTATTTTGTTGTGAGTGACAATTCTAAAGTTAGTTTATTTATTTTTATTTTAATTTTTGCTTTGGCAGAACAAAAAAAACTAGATTGAGTTATGTTCATAGTAAGATTAGTTGAGCTTTATTTTAATTGATTTTTATCTTTTTTTTTAATATTTGGTTTTAGTTTTTCTAGTAATTTTGAATCTTTTACTTATGTTAGATGAAGTTCAGTACATGTCAGTTGGATTGGATTCACCTTGAGATTTGTTTAACTTAACTGTAATCCATGTATAAATTATAACACTTTTAAAAACTTTTTTTAAACTATTTAATTTTTTTGTGTAGAATGGAGTGCAATATGACATCATAAGTTGGGGGAGTTCAATTGACCTTGAGATCTGCTGAGGTTCATCTTAATTTTGTGTTAAATTTTTTACTTTAATTTTACTTTGGAGTCGAATTTTTTTTTCATTTAATCGTTTTTTCGAGTCGATTTTTTTCCATTTAATCGTTTACATCATTTTTTTATGTTTTCTGATTTTTTTTTTTTTCTTGGATCGAGTAGAGATTTAGTAGAGTTTAGTTGTCGGGTCGAGTTTGGTTGACATTGACAATGGTCGAGTCTCTATCTAATCGTTCTTTTAAAAAATTTTTACTTTTAATTTTTTGCATTTTAAATTTTTTGCTTCAGTTTAATATATTTAGGTTGAAATCAGGTCAGTTGAATTGGGTTGACCTTGGGATTTGTTGAGTTTCATTTTCACACTTTTTTTACTTTTAATTTGTTTAAAATTTTTTATTTGGGTTGAATGGATTTAAGCCGGGTTCAGTATTTTTTTAATTTTTTTTTAGTTGTAGGGTCGGGTTTGGTTAACCTTGAAATTCTTCGAGTTGCGCTTTGATCGTTTTTAATCGGCGCTCTCATGCCTTGTTTACCTTGCTCCGGACCTGGTAATGAGAAAAATGGATATTTTGTCTTATTAATTAATTTTTTTCCTATTTTATTATGTTTTAATTTATTTAGTATTTCTCTGGTCTTTATAATACAAAGAATATAAACATATTTCCTTATCGCAAGGGAGAGCGGGGGATTTGTCAACCAACCCAACCTAACCCAAAGGTCGGTCTCGCCTCCGGGGCCCCGCAACTATTAAGGTCGCCTCCGGTGTTAGTATAAAGAAACGATATCGAAATTAACCGAAAAATTAATAAAGGTTTCGATTTCGCTTAGGGTTACTTCAGGTATATTAATTTCGGTTTGGGTTACGATTCCTGGTTACGACTAAGGTTCCAAAAAAGAAAAAAAAATTCAGTTTTCAATGGGTTTTGGGTTTTTTACGGTTACGGCGTACACCTCTGGTTAAAATAAATGTGTGTGTATGTGTTCAATCAAAATTATTAGAGCTGCAACACCAAATCTAGATAGAGTTGCCAACCGTCCTAAATTTTTGCGAAATGTCCGGTCCTTGACTCCCATTCCAATTACATTTTAGCATTTGTTTGCTTTTTCTTGGAATTTATTAATAAACGTAGCAAACAACTAAATAAATAAAATATTTCTTTTCAATTTGAAAAATAAATTATTATTATTTTAAGAAACGTACTGTCACCTTCTGCATTTTTACACTGCACAGAAAAAAATGAGTAGTAAAAAGTAACACAATTGTAGTAAAAATGGAGACAGACACAAATTATAGCAAATATTAGAAGAATTGTAATAAATTTTACGATAAGAATAGAGTCCTGCCTCACAATTGTATGAACAATTCCTACAATCCTACGAATATCTCCTACAATTTGTTTCTGTCTCCATTTTTACTACAACTTTTTTTCTGTGTGGACTGAACACACATCGAAAATACTTTAGTTATTAAAAAATCAACTTTTCTTTAAAAAAAAAAATAGAATGCAGGTTTCTTTATTGGGACAAAAAAAAAACGAAATACAATTTTTATAAAATTAATTAAAATATCTTTTCGGCCAAGAGATGGCGCCGTAAATAATTCGCTGTGACGCATTAATTTTTTTAATTTCTGGTTTTCTCAAAATAAATGCAAGCATGGAAAGGAAGTTAATGCCAACTTCGCTATTTCATATTAGATTTAAAGTAACTTTAATTTTTGGTCGAGAGATGTCGCTCTGAATAATTACCATGTGGCGATTTTAATCTACAAAAATAATAGCAGGCTCCTGCAAGTTCAGATTTCTAGAGTCGTCATGGATTGTTTATTATAGTTACGAAAGTCTTTATAAAATTGAAAAATGTAAATAAATTTTATGTTTCTTTTTAAAACTAATTTAATGTTGCAATCGCCATAACCATGGCGTCTTGATTTTATATTTGCGAAATTAAAAGAGGTGAAAGTCGCGCTTTTTAGATGTTCAATTTAATATCGAAATGAAAACCGAAATTTCGAACGTGGTCTCGAACATCAGCGTGAAGATGAAATACTGTTAATGCATGTCCCTTTTGGTTAAGAGATGGCGCTTTGATTAAGTCCTGTCTTTGAGTCCTGTCCTAGTCCCGTCGTAATTTTATTTTTCAAAATTAAAATTATTGCAAAGTCTAGGTTTAATTTTTGTTTCTTTTTTCTTAATGTCAACGCGAAAACGAAATGCTGCATAGGAATTCTGATGAAAAGCGGTTTTCCTTTTGATGGAGAAATGGTGCCTTGAACATTCCCCAACGCGACAAGAAATTTATCGCGAAGACAAGGTTTGGCTGGGGACGTCAACATGAAAATTAAACGTTGTCGCAGGAATTTCGATGAAAAATCGTTTACCCTTTTGATCCAGAGATGGCGCCTTGAAATTTCTGTCATCGCGTGATTTTGTATTTTGGAATTACACTTTGAATAATTGCGAAGTTAGAAGATTGTGAAGGGATTGTGTTGAGAACACGAAGTAAAGATAAAATGCAGTTATATAAAATTTTGAATAGCAGATGTCGCTCTGAATTACTTATTATGTTTACGTTTTGCACTTAGGTTTTATTTATTTTCGATTTAATTTAGTAAATTGCACGCGAGTTTAAAAAAGTCTAAATTTAACATTATTCTCCTGTACGTACCGATTTAGTTATTGCGTTGCGGTAACAGTTAAGCTTAGCTGCTTGGCGGCGGGGGTCGATTAAAACTTCTAGGGCGTCGCTTTTGGGTTGGCAGGGTTTGAAGTTAAATTTTAGTCGGGCCCAAACAGAGTTATATTGAATTAAAATTGAATTATCGCATAGTACCCTCTAGTGGTGATTGGTCAAAATCTTAAATCAAAAATTGTGGCACCATTAATTCATAATAAATAAAACAAGTGATACTAGAAAAAACCTATTTATTTTCAAATAAAATAGATAAAATAGATAAAAAAATATTTACAGTACATTAAAGAAATAAGCCTTAACCTAAGCAGAAGGAAAGCATTTTAGGCGCTGCTGAGATTCAGCTCCCTCTGATCGATTTTCATTTCCGCCTCTTCCCCGAAGAGTTTCTCGAACTGCGCGTCCAATTTCTTCGCGATTATGTTGATGAAGTCGTCGGTGCTAATGCAGACGTTCTCCTGGAAGTTGTGGCCGTAGGCGCACAGCGCCAGGTCCCTGGTGAGATGTCCTTCCTCCACCGTTTCTCGACTGCATTTCTCGAGGACCTCCGTGAATTCCAAGAGGTCGTAATTGCAGTCCAGCTTGGCGCGGTGGCGAAGTCCTCGGGTCCAGGCGAAGATCGTCGAGATTGGGTTCGTGGATGTGGATTCACCATTCAAGTGTTTCCTGGAAAAGAGTGAAAAGAAGAGAACATGAGAAAAGTTAGAAAGGTTTCCTCACTCTTAATTTTTTCATTTTAAGTCAACAATCAACCTGCTCGCATATACCAGATGTTAAAATCGTTACGTATCTGAACCAGTATCTGGAGGAAAAATCTTATTTCATTATCTTTGTGTAAAGTTATAAATAAAAAAAAATGAACATTAGATAGGATTAAGAAGAAGGCATCGAAAAGTTCAAGGAAAAGAAGAAGGTGTTCAAAATTTCAAGAAGAAAAAGAAGAAGGCATTGAAATTGCAAGAAAACGAAAGAGGTGAAGGCGTCGAAATATTTATGAAGAAAAAAGCATCTAAAGAATCAAACAGAAAAAAAGCATCTATAGATTCAAACAGAAGAAAAAAGATTTAAAGAATCAAACAGAAGAAAAAACTATATAAAGATTCAAACAGAAGAAGAAGGCATCATTCATGAACATGAATCATCCAAGGAGAAAACCAGGAATCTTTAAAAAATCAAAAAAGAACAGGAAGCTCGAAATACTCAGACAAAACTGACGAGAAGACCAAGAAAATAAAAAGAAACATCGAAAAAGTTAAGAAGAATAAGAAATGAATGAGAAAAGGAGAAGTTTCAAAAATCCAAAGAGCATGAAAGACTTGAGAAAAATGAGAAGAAACAACGAGTGATACGAAATCGAAAGATTCAAAAGAGGCAAGCATCGGAAAGTCCAAGTAATAGAGGAAGAACGCTCGAAAAATTCGAAATCGCGAGATTAAAGAGAAGAAGAAGGCATCGGAAGATAAAAAGGCATCGGAAATCCAAGAAAAAGAGGAAGAAGAAAGAAGGCTGGAAAATTTCTAGAAGAAGAAAGCATTGAAAGTTTTAAGAAAAAGGAAAAAGAAGAAGGCATCGAAAGATTCAAAAGAAAAAAGTCTCCAAAGATCCATACAGAAGAGAAAAGGATCTAAAGATTCAAATAAAAGAAGAAGACACATCCATGTACATGATGCATTAACAAACTTCAGAAGAAAACCAGGAGATTAAAAAAATCAAGAAAAATAACACGAAATACTCAGAAAGAAGCCCAAAAAGAAGAAGAAGAAACATCGAAAGTACTAAGAAGAACAAGAATAACAAAAGACCTGAGAAGACGAAGAAGTAGGAACAAGTGACGCAAAATTGGGATGAATCAGGCTGAAACTGTAAATAGAAAGAAAAAAAAACAAAGGTCAAGAAGAAGAAGGAATGAAAGGAAGAAGACGCCATGTGGGCAAAAAGCACAGAAATATAAAAAAAAGTACCGCAAGAACCAACCAAGAAAAAGAAGCATCGAAAATCCAAAAAGGGGAAGATGTACTAAGAGACTCCAGAAGAAGAAATAACGAATGAAAGAAGACGGCATTAATTAGACGTACAGCAAACGAATTAAAAGCAAAAGGGAAAGAAGAACGTTCGCAGAAAAAGTATGAGATAAGGTAAATAAAATTAATAACAAAGAGATCAACGCTAGGCGCAGAATAAAAAAGAAGGGGGTAAACGAAAGATTCGAGAAGAAGAAAAGGAAGAATCAAAGAAATACTACAGACGTACCAACGACATAAAAAGAAAGAGAAGTACGAAACGTTTAATAATAATAAGAAGAAGAAGCATCAGTAAGATGAAGAGAAGAAGTTTTGAAAGTCACAAAAACGGAAAGAAGTACCAAAAAGTCTGGACTCAAGAAGAACTGTCAATGAACCCAAATATTAACATTAATTATGAAATGAACGAAATGAATTTAAGTATTTACTTACAATTATTAGAGTAGATAACAAAACGTCAATGCCAAAGTAGAAAAAGAAGAAAAAAGAAGACGGAATCTATAAATTTAAGAAGATGAAGTAGAAAGTTCAAGAAGAAGAAGAAGCACCAAAAGCTCAAGAATAAAAAAAAGGAATCACAAGACACAAGAAGAAAAGAAAGTATTAAAAATCGCAAGAAGAAGAAGAAGGTTACAGCACACGCCTTCAAAAGGAAGAAGTTCCATTAAGAAGATGTTTAGGAAAACGTTTAATAAACATTTGAACAGGATGAGAATGTTAATATAAAAGAAGACATCATATAAAAGAAGAAGAATATGTGTAAAAGAAGACGTCAACAGTCAAGAAAAAGGAAACAAAAGATACAAAAAGAAGACAATAGGTAGGAAGCATAGAAATATTCAGAAAAGGATCCAAAGGAAAAAACCATCGGAATTTCAAAGATAATAAAGACCCTCAACTCAAGAAGAAGGAACAATGAATGATCGACTCAAGGAGAAGAAAAAGAAGAAGAAAAAAACAACACTTAAGACGTAACAGTTAATTTAAAAAAAGGGAAAAAGAAAGAAAAACACTAGAAGAGCAAGTAAAACAATAATAAAAATTACGAGACATCAACACCAAGCAGAAGAAGAACGAATCTAAACATTTTTAAAGTAAAAAGAAGAAGAGGGCAACGAAAGGAAAAGGAAGCATCGAAAAAATACTGAAGATGTATCACAAGACGTAAAAAGAAAGTGAAGTACAAAACATCTAAGAACAAGAACAAGAGGAAAAAGAAGAAGCATTAATAAGACAAAGGAATTGTTAATATTAATTAAGAAAATGAACACCACACAGGATAAATGAACCGTAAATAGTAAAGACAACAAAAGAAGAAGGAATTGAAGGACTCAAGAAGAAATCGAAAGAGTCAAAAAGAAGAAGAAAACATGGCTCAACTATGCGAAGTTGCTTAGTTTTGTTAAGTGCCAAATCTGCTGAAATATCGTACTATGAACAGGAAGAAAAAAAAACAAAAGAACAATGGCTAAGTACAAAGAATCCAAGGATTTAAGAAAAAGAAGAAGAAGAATTTAGAAGCTGTAACGAGAAATGAAAGGTTCGAAAGAGCTGCAAACAAAAAGCATAGGAAGATTCAAAAAATTAATGAAATATGAAAAGACCCAAAATAAATATGAAAACCCAAGAAGAAGAAGAAGAAATAGTCGACTGACCTGGACCCAAGAAAAAGAAGAAGTATCACTCAGGTGTAAAAGAAAATTTAACCATTAACAAACCTTACGGAAATGAGCGTTAGAAAGGAAGAAAGAACTGCAAATATTAAATAAATAGGTACAACAAAAGATCAATGATAAAAAAGAAGAAGTATTGAAAGAACTAAAAGATAAGAAAAGATACAGAAAAAGATAATTCTATGGGAAAATATTGGGGTATACTTCCTTACAAATTCGTCTTTTCTATTTTTTTGTTCTTTCAGTGCTTCTTTTTTTTGGTCATTGACCTTTTGGTCTAATTATTACATATTTGAATTTCTTTCATGCCTCCTAATGTTCATTTAAATAAACTTTGTTTTCTCTCTTTCGTCTTATACTAGCCTGCATTTTAGGAAGTTGCACTGTACAATGCAATTTAAATGAGAAACTGCGACTTCATAAAATGCAAGCTAGTATACATCCGCGTGAACTATTCCCATCATCCTCGTCCTTTTTTTATTCCTTCAGTCATCTAGCACAGAGATGCTCTTGGGCGTTTCCTCACTCTCTATTGTTTCGGGGACACGAGAATTTATTTCCCCCGAGTGCCCATCCCTGATCTAATACAAAGAAATTTCTTCTTCGCCTAAAGACTTCATATTTATTAGGAGTATTTTTTATGAAGAAGTTGCATCATACAACGTGACCGTTTTTGAGGACATCAAATGACGTCAACGTTTATTTATAGTACGAATCAAAATTTTATAATTAATAAGTCGAGAGTAAACAAAAATCTGTATCTCGCACAGGGTGATAACATCGACATGCACTCGACGAGAAATCATTTACAAACAAACACTCGAATTACGCACAAAAAAGATAACCGGGTTCATTTCACCCGTGATACACCCATCGTTTGACGCAAAACTTGCCCTTGAACCTTGACATGTCCAAAATTTGTTTATGAATTATTACTTACTTGTAATGCCTGGTGATCGTGCCATGCGCAGGTTCGGTTAGGATCGTCTTGCCGTCGTGCGACAGCAAGCTGTTCATCATCATCCCCATCGAGCCGAAACCTTGCCCCACAATGTCGGATAGGACATCCCCATCGTAACTCTTTAAGGCCCAGACGAATCCTCCGGTGGATTTGATGGCGTGGGCCGCCATGTCGTCGACTAGGCGATGCTCGTACGTGAGATTCGCCGCCTCGAACTTCTTCTTGTAACGCCTAAGTAGGTATAATCCACAAAATCAAAAATTTTCTCTGTGGAAGAAACCTTGCAGACTTACGTGTCAAACAAATCCTGGAATATGTCGACGAATACTTTATCGTACTTCTTCAGGTGGGTGTACTTGCTTGAGAAATACAGGGGGTATCCCCTGTCGAGAGCTGCTTGGAAGCACGAGTCGGCGAAAGCCGTAATACTATCGACGGTGTTGTAGGTGAGCATGGCGACTCCTTTTCCTCGAATGTCGAAGTCGTACTTATGGTATTCCCCGCTGTTGGTGGAGTAGACCAGGGAGAGCTTCCCTGGTTTGTTGAGGATGATGTCTTTGCCTCCGTATTGGTCGCCGAACGTATGCCTGCACATGATGATGGGCCTGATCCATCTCGGTACGAATTTGCTGACGCTGTTGCAGATGATGGGCTCTCGGAATTGGGTGCCCGTCAACGCGTTCCTGATGATGACGTTCGGACTGGGGAAGATGATCTGCTTGAGCTTTTGCTCTGAAAGGAGGCGAAAGATTGAAGTTAATTTTGGAGGCTTCGTCCAAGTCAGATTTCTGAAATTTACCTTTGATAGTCTTCTCGTTGGGGGTAACCGTGGAGCATTTTATGCCGACGTTGAATTTTTTGATGGCGTCGATCGCTTCGAGGGTGACTTCGTTTTCAGTTTTGTTCCTGAAAAGATAGAAAGGAATTTGTTATTTAGTGGACGTAAAAAAAAAACCTTCGTGGATGTGAGCGATGTAAAAAAACGAACGCATTTAGACGAACATTGCCGGTGTTATAGAAACCGGTGTTGGTAACAACCGGCGTAAAAATTTGTGTAAACGTGACGTAACAACCGTTATAAAACCGATTTGGTAACACCATACCCACGAGGCAATAGGTGTGGCGTTAGTAACGCCGGTTTTACAGCTCGTGTAAACATTTCACGCCCATAGTTATCGTTCCTACCAACCTCGTCTTTTTGAATAATCCTAACCCTTAGTCGTTATGTACGTTCGTTATGATTGTATACTTTCTGTTTTATTCATTGACAGTTGGCATTGCAAGCAGTTCTAAACAGATCCAAATAACATCAAGCGAGTAGTACGTATAAACAGGATACGAAAACAGACGTTACTAATAAACGCCCTTAAAAGTTCGTTTTTTGGTAACCATTTGGCTTAATTTTTTTTCCAATAGCAATTGGCGAACAAAACAGGCGAATTAATTTTCATTTAGCCGAGAGTGACAATTCTAAATTACGGAAAAATTAAGTTCGACATTTAACGAATTGTTTGTTCAACTTTTTAATTTTTTTTGCTTGGTTTGAATAGAACTAGGTAGGGTTATGTTAATGTTGAGATTGTTGAGTTCAACTTGGCTGTGTTGACCTTGACATTGGTCCAAGCTTATTTCAATTAATTTTTTAATTTTAAACTTTTTTTTGCTTTTAGATTTTTTTTTTATAATTTTTTACTTGTGTTACACGTTACGAGTTACGTGACATACAAAGTATATCCGACAAGTCACTTAATAAGTAGTAGAAAGTGCAATATGATATAATCAGGGATAGGAATCACACATTTTGACGTCACCATTAACGAGTGATTTGTTTATAAAACAAGGACAAATTTAAAAGAATGTACAATGTGATATAATCAGGAATGGGAATTACATATTTTGACGTCAACATTAACGAATGATTTGTTTATAAAACAAGGACAAATTTAAAAGAAAGTGCAATATGATATAATCAGTAACGGGAGTTACATATTTTGACGTCACCATTAACGAATGTTTTGTTTATAAAATAAAGACAAATTTAGTTTTAATTCGTTTTCATCCTTTTCGGAATGATCCGGTGAGAGGGGGGGGGGGGGGGGCTTTGACTTTCAAATTGCCTTACGTGAGTTCTCCATAGTGCATCATGTGACAGTATAATTAGATCACGATGACGTCAAAATATATGATTCCGATCTGTAGATATAATAACCTAATAAGTCAGTTGACTTTTGTTGAATTGGGTTGACCTTGAGACTGGATGAGCCTTATTTTAATCCTTGCATAAATTATTTTGCTTTTAATTTACGTTAATTTTTTTTATTTGGGTTGAGAGGAGTTCGATTTAGTTCCGTTTGATTGGGTTGACCTTGAAATTTCGTTTTCGGTTTTAAGGTTTTTAAGGTTTTTTTTTTTAATTTTTGTTTGCTTGTTTTGGACAGAGTAGAGTTCAATTGTTTAGTTGGATTGGATTGACCTTGAGATGAGCCGAACTTAATTATATTATTTTTATTTATTTCCGGTTGAGTTCCATTGAATTGGGTTGACCTTGAGACTGGATGAGCCTTATTTTAATCCATGCATAAATTATTTTGCTTTTAATTTACGTTAATTTTTTTTATTTGGGTTGCGAAGAGTTCGATTTAGTTCCGTTTGATTGGGTCGACCTTGAAATTTCGTTTTCGGTTTTAAGGTTTTTGTTGTTTTTTTTTACATTTTTGTTTGCTTGTTTTGGACAGAGTAGAGTTCAATTGTTTAGTTGGATTGGATTGACCTTGAGATGAGCCGAACTTAATTATATTATTTTTATTTATTTCCGGTTGAGTTCCATTGAATTGGGTTGACCTTGAGACTGGATGAGCCTTATTTTAATCCGTGCATAAATTATTTTGCTTTTAATTTACGTTAATTTTTTTTATTTGGGTTGCGAAGAGTTCGATTTAGTTCCGTTTGATTGGGTCGACCTTGAAATTTCGTTTTCGGTTTTAAGGTTTTTGTTGTTTTTTTTTACATTTTTGTTTGCTTGTTTTGGACAGAGTAGAGTTCAGTTGTTTAGTTGGATTTGGTTGACCTTGAGATGGACCGAACTTAATTATTTTATTTTTATTTATTTCCTTTGAAATTTCGTTTCGGGTTTAATATCTAATTTTAATTATTTTTTAAAAAGTTCTTGCTTTGATTGAACAGAGTACAGTTCAATTGTTGAGAGTTGGATTGGGTTGACCTTGAGATGGGCCGCTTTTGCTAATTTTTTCCGTTTGAAAGGAATTCGAGTTAGTTCGCTTGGTTTGGGTTAACTTGGAAATTTCGTTTTCGATTCAATGTCGGTTTTAATTGTTTTTTTTTTTGCGTTTTTAAAATTTTTTGCTTGGGTTGAACAGACTAGAGTTCAGTTGTTGGGTGGGGTTAGCCTGACCTTGAGATTGATTTATTTTTAATTTTTTACATTGTTTACTTTTACTTTTCTATATTTTTTCATTTTTTGCTTCGAGCGAACAGAATTAGGTTGGGCTGAGTTGGGTTGGGTTGGCCTTGAGGCTGGCGGAGCTACATTTTCATAAATTTTTAATTTTTAACACTTTTTTTTATTTTTAAACTTTTATAATTATTACCGTCAAAATAATTTCTACGTTACGAAAATAATTTAAGAATGGTTTGATACACAGTTTGAATGAAAATTACGTAAATGAAGACAAATAATTATTGCATCTCGACTATTAAATCTATTTTTATCTTTGATCTTTGACCGAACAATTATAATAATTATATAGTTTTATTTTATTCCTTTTGATAGAAAAATCATTTTAATTTTAAGGGTACAGGGGATTAAGTGTGTCTTTTTCTATCGGAAGTTGGCGACACTGAAAGCAACCAGCAAGGCTCTTTTTTTAAATAAAAGTAACTGCGCTTGCATTAAAAGTCAATTCTAATTCTGAGTGATTAAAAAATATATATATATATATCAACTTTATCTATGAAATTGGGACGGCATGACTTAGCTTAACTGAAAAATAAGCCATTGCCCGTTTAGAGGTTATTTTACAGTAAAGGTAAGACATGCCGCCCAAATTTTATGTTGCTAGTTGATAAAAGGAAATTTGTTTAAAATGTTTGGGTTTAACAAGGGCCTTATTTCAAACTATAATTAAAAAAAGAGGACCCCCGTATAGTACATTATTTTCCTTTCTCTTATTGTTCTCTCCAAAAACAGAAATTTTCAATAACTTGGCAACATCGTCCATTAAACTATTTAACTATTTTTTCGCCTTTATTTCTTTCATAAAGCCCCCTCAAAGATCGCTAATTATTCACTTTTCAAACCGATTGATTATTTTTTAAAGTATAAATTTGGCTTTCTGTGAGATTTCTTTGTTCCCTCGTCGACGTTGCCAGTTCTTAATTACAGTCGAAAGCAAAGAGAACAAGTAGACGCAGTTTCCTGTAATTTCTCTCTCTCTCTCTCTCTCTCTCTCTTTAACAGTTTACACCCAAAAATTTTGAAATCCTCTTTCAGATTTGATAAGCTCAAAACTTTTGTAAAATCTATGAAGTCTTTGTATTTAAACATTACCATTTTGAAAAGAAAAATTACAGGAAACTGTAACCGTCCATTATTTCTTGCTGTCGACCGTACAAATTACATTCTTTCTCTCCGACGTTGCGCGTTGTTTACTTAACGAAAGCAACGGTTGCCAAATTATTAAGTTGCGTAACACGTTCCCAGGCGTCCTAAACAAATTTCCGGGCGATAAAATAATGTGACCTTGAATGTTCATTGCACAAACAACGACCATATGCTCACGTTTCGACCAGACAGGCCTTGTTATTGACATTAACGATGTTAACGCAAAAGGCCCCACGCTCACTCACGACCTTTTTTTTTTATTGTTTTTCCTGCTGAAAGTGTAACTGCTTTCGGCCGTGTGCACAAATAATGAAAACCACAATTTGCCGAACCGTTTCGAATCATCGCCTTACTTTCAAGGTTCTGTTTATTTACAACGATAATGTTGATAAACAAACGCTCATCGGACTGCGTTATTTCGCTTTGCCAACTGTTTTCTTTCGATAAGAACGATTCTAGACCTCTGATTGGTAGATTTCTATGCGCATTTTGATTCTGTTTCGTTAAAAACAGATGAACTTCATTATTTGTTTCACTTGTTTTTCGTTTATGGGAAGCTAAAGCCAAAGCTTGAAGTTGCGAACCTTGCAGAATTTCATCAATCTTAACTAAAACGAATCGGGCTTAATCAATAATTTTTTCTTCTTGTGAGCCGCTTCCAAAAGTAACGTCTGCGTTTATATGTTTCATAAACGACTGTCATTTGTTTTTCTATGGTTTCCAGCTTCTTCGTGATTGTCATTTGTTTCTGTGTGGTTTCCACCTTATTCGTGATTGTCGTTTGTTTTTTCACGTCCGCAAATCCCAGCCTCACGATTGTCATTTACTTTCCTAAGTAAACGCGTTTCTTTTTTTTTTTTTAAATAAATGAATCACACTTTTGAGCATTCCGCCTTGCGCTTCGGTTGGCGATCGTCACTTGTAATGAGTGTTCAATTAAAAAAACGCTCTAGATAGCTATGAATTTATTCTGAACGTCTGGCGTAGTGTTCTTCATACGACTAGCGTGCAGCGTCACTTGCATTTCTATCCTCACTTTAACTGAAAGAAGACATTTCAAGACTGTCTAATAAACGTTTATTACCGAATATTTATATTAAGTATAAAAAATTTGCAGGCGTAGCTTTCGAGTTTTGTTGGTTAGGTTAACTATCAACTTGTCAGAGTTAAAATTGAAATGATGTTAATCACGACATGCGTTCCCGACAACAAAAGCCTACTACAGCCTACTTGACCGTTTTTTCTTTAATGAACACTCGTTATTTTCAAGTTTGCAAAGCTCAGCTTTACGATTGCCGTTTGTTCATTTGTTTCTCTTTTGTAACTTTAATCTTTACGAACGTCACTTGTTTCACCAAGATCTCAAATTTTTATGGTTTTAAAATCGGCATTTCTTTTCCAAAGCGAGATCCCGTAATCTCACGCTGCGTTTCGTATTTTCGTTTTTCCTTCTACGAACCATTTGTTTTAGAACAATTGATTCCGAATCTAGTTTTACGATTGGCATTTGTTTTTTTGAAGTTCCCAAATTCTAGCCTTAGAATTGTCGTTTGATTTTTTTTAAGGCTCCAAATTCTAGTTTCACGATTTGTTTAATGCTCCACATCGTCAGTTGTTTTGTAAGACCCCAAATTTAATTTTACGATCGACATTTGTTTTTCCAAGACTATCCCAAATTTCCAGTTGTAGCTTTAGAATTATTGTCATTTGTTTCTCTAAGGTTCAAATTTCCAACTAATTTGTTTATATAAGGCCGGTCTCTCACGTTCTAGTTTACGATTGTCGTTTGTTCCCAGGTTTACGATTGTCATTTGTTCACACGTACAGCTCACGATTTTCATTTATTTATATTTATTTTATTCTTATAGTTCATTTGTTTTTTTTTTTGAGGAATTTGTTTATCTAAAGCCATTTTAGTTTACGATTATCATTTGTTCCCAGATTTACGATTGTCATTTGCTAGTAGCCATACGATTATCATTTGTTCCCACGTATAGTTCACTATTTTCATTTGTTTTTTTTTTTGAGGAGAAATTTGTTTATCTAAAGCCTCTCACATTTTAGTTTACGATTATCGTTTGTTCCCAGATTTACGATTGTCATTTGCTAGTAGCCTTATGATTATTATTTGTTCCCACGTACAACTCACGATTCTTATTTGTCCTTATAGTTCACGATTTTCATTTGTTTTTTTGAAGAGGAATTTGTTTGTCTAAAGCCATTTTAGGTTACGATTGTCATTTGTTCCCTGATTTACGATTGTCATTTGCTACTAGTCTTACGATTATCATTTGTTCCCACGTGTAGCTCACGATTTTCATTTGTTTTTTGAGGAGGAATTCGTTTATCTAAAGCCTCTCACATTTTAGTTTAGGATTGTCATTTGTTCTCAGATTTACGACTGTCATTTGCTACTGGCTTTACGATTATCAGATGTTCACACGTACAGCTCACGATTTTCATTTGTTTTTGGTAAACTACTTTACCCATACACACAAACGATTATGGAAGTTACGAAGTCATTTCGCGACTAAAAACATCCAAGGACGATCCAATAGTTAGTCACCTGAACGAGCATGAGTCTAGACTTTTATTTGTGTCACTTTCGGATTTTTCTTTTTATTTAATCAGGGATTTAAATGAAAACTGTTTTGGAGGAAACATACATATTCCGTTTTAGTGCGTACCATTTTGCAAGGTTTTTTGAGAAACCGAGCTTGGAATTCCGCAAGGACCAGGCTTGGACCCGTTCAATCTTCCTTTTTCTATTTTGACAGCTGTCTATTACACTAACGATTTAGCAATTTACACCGGTGTATGTAGTGGTAATTTTCAGATTTATCCACAAACGGAAAAGGAAGTTGAAGTTACGAAGTCGCGTTATGATTTTTTATTTGCCGTTTCAGATCCTAACAATATCCAACCAAGGACGATCCAGCAGTTAGTCTAAGTCTATAAATTAGTAAATTTATTTGCATGACTTCTTTTTTAAATTTATTTCATTTTATTGGGGATTTAAAATAATCCTGTCTTTGAGGAAAAATGTACCCATGCAATTTCAGGGTTATTTTACAAACTTTTTGAAAAACTAGCAAGGGAAAGGCTTGAGTCCCGTTCGATTTTCTTTTCTTTGTTAACAACTCTTCATTATCTAACGATTTAGCAATATAATGGCTACGTAATTGTAAGATATCCTCATTTATTTAACCTTTCGGTATCTTTAACATTGACATAAATGTCAACTTAACGCCAACTTAATAAAAATTAAATTTATTCGTCTGTGTGGTTTATAGTGAATACTCTGAGGTAAACGAAATTGAATTAACGATTGAAAGACTCGAACAAAGAATGGAAGATAAACGTGATTTTTTCCTTACCTGTTGGCCAAACTGCAGTCGTAATAGTCTCTCTCCACGTTGACGAAAGGAATAATCAGCTTGTGCTTCACCTTGTCGAAGATCACCTTGGACATCTCATCTCCGCCGATTTCGACGATCGGTTTCTCGACGATGATCTTCGATTTGGTGGAATCTGCAACAGAACGGAGCAGGCACATAAAAAAAAAGTAAATACAAACAAGCAATGGCGTTTCTATTTTTAATTTACAGCTGCGAAAGTGCAGACGACGAAAAAAAATTAAATCTAGAAACTACATAGCGTAAAACGAGGTCGCAAAGACACGGAGGAGGTTTTTTACGCGGGCAAAACTTTCAACGACCAGGTGAAAGAGCCTCGTCCATTTCCATTCTGCTCCAGTGGCGGCGACCCGTCAGGGCGGTCTACAAAATGGTCAGTGTCTTCCATATTCTATTGAAGATGGACACGATCGATACAATGTTGGAACTGTACAGATGTTTAATAGCGTTTTCGATTGAGGTGCACTGAGTGTATCTTCATCCCGTTTTAACCTCATAGAATAAAACTAGTTGAAGATACACTCAGTGCACATTGTGCTCCCCAATCGAAGACGCTATAAATTTGTAAGTACATACGTCGGGGACCGTCGGATAAGCCCCGGGGCAATCCGAATTTATTCGTTCTTTCTCTTTTGCTGAAAGTTATCACGAACCGCCACTGCTTCGCTCGCTCTACCGGAAACCAAATTCAGAACCGCGGGAGGTAAATGCAAAACGTTTTGTTGTTTTCGTGCACGCGTCCGTGGAGTGTTCGCGAGGTCATCGAAGCTTAAAAATCTGAAACGCAAAAGCAGAACGAACGCCTTTCTTCTTCGTCGTTCGAAACTGGTTGCCGGGGAATTTTTAGGCACGCCATTCGTTACCATAGATTGGAATCGCGAAAACAAGAAGGCGGCTGCGAATAAAATTTCGACTGAATTACGCAAAAACAGGCGGACGTAACGTGTCTGCAAAGTTCAATTACCCTGAGGAATGAGAAATTTGCATTCGTAAAATAACTGTGATTTTACTACCTGTTGTTATTGTTGTTTAAATTGCATTTTATTTTTGTTTCTTGGTAGGTAGGTGCGACGTGGCCAGATAATTCTATGTACAGTCGCGAGTAAAAAGAATGGTCGTCATGGGTTTGTTCCAACAGGGCAGCAGTTCGAAAAACATGCACTCATCAAAGTTGTGTACTTGATAGTTATCAAAATCCATCACTACTTCGTTGAGTAAATTGATTTTGTCGGTTTCGAAATGCTGATGAAACAAATCTAATGTCATTCATTGATTTGACGGAATCGTCACAAATTAAAAACATGTATTTTCTCATTGTTAGAATTCACGTCAGGAAAAAAAGAAATCAAAAAAAAAATTACTATTAGATATTATTAAAACAATTGAAGATATAAAGGAAATTCATAATATAAAGAGAATAAGAGACACGAACGTGAGCTAAAAAAAAATCCAAAGCAAACGTATTTTTTATTTTCTTTGCCGTATAATTTCTCTTCGTTTTAATCTTGTTTATTTTTAATTATTTCATTCATAATTTATGTTCCCTTCTTTTGGTCGTCATCGAAGAAAAAAAAAACAAACGAGATCTCAAAGATTTGACAAGAAAAAATTAAAATTTCAAAAAGCCGTGATCGTAATAGAAATAAATAAAAAGTAGAAATAATTCTGCAAGCACCTTGATATTGAAAAAATAAATGAAAAATAAAACACAAAAAATTGCACATCACATTCAAATAAAATTTTGAAAAAATACAACGCAAAGCACATGAGATCTGATTGGAAAAACAAAGAACGCCCCAACAAAAACAAAAAAAAAGAAGCAAAACCACGAAACAAACTAATTCACAAAGTAAAAGAAAAATAAATTATGGCCATTAGAACAATTGAAAATGTAAAGCAAATTCATACTAAAAAGACAAAAAGAAACAAATGAAAATCGAAGTAAATACCCCTAGAATGATGAATATAAAAAAAAATCAAAACAAAACACTTTACACTTTAATTAAATTAAAAAAAAAAATAAATAATAAATGCTGTTCAAAAAATAGTGAATGTCAAAGAAAGAGCAACTAAAAAAAAAAGAAAAGCTTGAGGTTTTTCTTTCTTCAGTTGCTGGATAGAGCAAATTTTGATGTAGGTCGCAGCCAACAGTATGAACATGAACCAAAAGAGAAAAAAAAGCATACAAAAAACGAAAACAAAAGCGTTTAAAAATTAGACAAAACTAAATACATAGATGATTTAAAACAAATGCATACTACAAAAGTAAAAAACAGAAACAAATGAAAATCGAGCCGAATGCCACAAAAGGGGAACAAAATAAAACGGAAATCAAAAAGGAAATCAGTTCACGATCAACTTAAAAAAAATGATGGAAAATGAAACTTAAGAAAGAGTGAAGACAGAGCAACAAAAAAGTAAAGCGTCGCATGATGAACAAATGAAGACATAAACGAAACAAATGAAGATATAAACGAAACAAATGAAGACATAAAACAAATTCGTATTAAAAAAAAGATAAAAAGAAATAAATGCAAACCAAACTAAATGACACTTGAACAAAAGAAACAAAAAAGACAATTGAGAGAAGCGCTTTGCAAATAAAATACAAAAATGGATAAATGAGGTTCAGAAACTAAAAAAATCAAAGAAAAAAAAACAAAAAAGAAAAGCACCAATATAAAACAAATGATAATTAAAAACAAATGATGATTAAAAACAAATTCACACTACACAGACAATAAAGAAAAACAAGTGAAAAACAAAACGAACCAATGTCACAGAAGGAGACAGAAAAAATGAAAACAAAAGCATTCGATCAAATCAAAACCAATCTGACTAAAAATGGAATACCACAAAAAGAAAAAACAAATGAAGATCGAAGTAAATGGCACCTATGAACAAAAATAATAATAATAAAAAAAAACATTTGATGATCAATCGAAAAAATGGAAAACAAAATTTAGAAAAAAGTCGAAAAAAGAAAAGACGAACGAAGAATCGGGGAAAGACCACAATATCAGAAGAAAAACAAAAAAAGTATAAAAGAATAATTTTCCAGTACGAGTTTGTAAACTCATGATAAAAGGTCAAAAATAATATCAAAATTAATGTCACATTAACGTCAAAAAATAAATGAAAAAATAGAAACAAAAGCACTCAACAATCAAACCAGAAATTGAATACCGAAACCGAGAAAAAACAAAAAAAAAGCAAAACATCGAAATAAATAAAGCGGACATAAATTGAAACAAAGAAGAGAATTTAGAATTTATTCATTACATAATCAGTTTTGATTGAGTTAATGAGCGATTCTAATTTATTACCTTGCTGAGGAGACCTTAAATAGAGCTGGAACAGCTGTCCAAAGGATGCTCACTGCAATCCAACTAACTCGTGACAAATTTATTCATCGGTTTGTTCTGTTTTAAGCAGGTACATATTTCTTTTGGTTTGTCCAATCGTGCAAAAAATCTGTTATACATTTATATAATACATTTTTTAAAATAAAACCAACACTGATGCAACTGAAGTATAAATAAATAAATTTAAAAAAAAATCAATTTCAGATAATCATAGAAGTATCTATATCAAATAATGTTCAAATCATCCGATCGACTGGTGTGAGTGTGTGTGTAACCGGCCTTAAGTTTTGATTACAGCGCGTTTGAAATCGATGTGTGGGTGTGTGGAACCGGCCCTAATTTTGGATTATTGCATATTTCCTATCGATGCCTGTGTGTGTGGAACCGACCCTAATTTTGGGTTATTGCATATTTGCCATCGATGCCTGTGTGTGTGTGTGGAACCGGCCTTAATTTTTCTATTAATACGTAACGCATTTAAAATGCGCTAATTAATCTTGTGTACGTTTCAAAGCTTTGCTAATAAATAACAAATCATCTACCGTTAACGAATTAATAATCGCAAACTAGGCGATTACAAAATAAATACTGTTTACGTTTCGATGCGTTTAGTCACAGAAAAGTTCAGGGCTACGTCCTTAATAACAATAATAACAAAACGAGGAGAGGCGGAATTAAAATCTTAATTTGCGGCTTACGAGTGTTTACGTTTGCGATTACGACGGCATTTTTTTTCTCGTAAAGCCCGCGGCGGAAAATAAAAATTTTAACATCGCGGGCGGCAAATATGAATGAATGAATGAATGAACACACACAAAAAAAAATGCGAAAGTGATGGCAAGACATGACATGAAACGAACGAGAGTTAAAATACAAGGTCGTACAAAAATTTAAAGAAGTAAATAAACGAATGTAAGTCAACACATCAAATAGGATGACCGAAATTTGTAAAACCACGACATTCTTTTAAATAAGTGATGACGAATATTTTCAATTTGTTTTCAAACAAAACTTGTTTGTGCTGCAAAATAAAAATAAAGTATCACGTTTTAGAAATGTGTTATTGTAAAATTAAGGCCGGCTTCACATGCACTGTTCGATCTGGTGGTCTGGACTTAAAATTACAATTTGAATTGTTTTAATTATTTTATATTACTTATTATATTATTATATTTATTATCAAAAAACAAGCAATTTCTGACACACTAGGAAATTTTAAGCATAAAATATAACCGCTTAGTTAATCAATAAAATAAATTCAATTTGTTTTTCTTTCATAATTATCATTAAATTGGGTGTCATAAACTCATTAGTACTCATTGTTTTATTTAATTTTGACAGTTTTTTTATATATATATTTTTTTTATTTGAAAAACGAACCGCTTAGTTAATAGAATTAATTCAATTTGTTTTTCGAATTTTCTTTCATAAATATCATTAAATTGGGGGGGGGGGGTCATAAACTCATTTGTACCCATTGATTTATTTAATTTTGACAGTCTTTTATAATTTTTTTTATTTATTTTTTAATAAAATTAATTCAATTTGTTTTTCGAATTTTCTTTCATAAATATCATTAAATTGGGGGGGGGGGGGTCATAAACTCATTTATACCCATTGATTTATTTAATTTTGACAGTCTTATAATTTTTTTTATTTGAAAAACGATTTAATTTAATTATTGCGTTTTTGATAAAAAAAAATTCTTTTGGTTTTGTAAACGATTGTTACAACATTGGTTATACGTAACTGCAAAAAATTCAAACCGAAGAAGAACTACAAATTATCAAAATTAATGGAAACAAATTTTTAGTAAACAAATACATGAACATAATAAACAAAAATTAATAACAGCATAAATAAATGAAAATAAAATTTAAAAAAAATAAAAAAAAAACAGTAAATAATAAATACAAAATGTAATAAAGAAAAATAAGAAAAATTATAACCCATCAATTTTAAATGTGCATTTTTTTGAAAAGGCCAAACAAGCCGGCACATGAAGAATCTTCGTTCCCTCTGCTTCTCTACCTGCCTCCTTTTTTTGTTATGTAAGTTACCCACCCCACAACTCACATTTTTCACACCTGCTGTCTTCATAAATAACATGGTATGAGAGTCACGTCCACTACAAATATAAAATTCTTGAGTTCAGTTTTCGTTCTTTGACAAGGAAATTTTTTAAACATATTCTAAAAATATATTCAATTTCAAAAACGAACTAAAATAATAAATAAATAAATAAATAAATAAATAAATAAATAAATAAATAACACGATAAAAATAACAAAATACAGTATGTAAAAAAATGTTTAATGCGAGATATAATCAAATGAAGATTTTTTTCTCGTATAGTTCTTGCTCGTGAGAATTGCAGAAAATACGAAACAAATAAAAATACTTTTAAAAACGAGCTAAAAATGTAATTTATTAACTTATTTGACGTTTCGCAAATATAATTATTTGCTTTATCAAATAATAAAACTAATTATATTTGCGAAACGTCAAGTAAGTTAATAAATTACATTTTTAGCTCGTTTTTAAAAGTATTTCTATTTGTTTCGTATCTTCTGCATTTTTTTTCGTATAAAAGTCGCAAAGGTATGAAAAATAAAATTCACAGCAAATATAGATGGAGGGCAAAATGATTTTTTGTATTTTTTTATTTATAAACCTTTTCACGTTCAAATTTTCAAAATTTTAAAAACAACGCGACGTTTTCTTCGCGATAAAAAAAAATGCGACCACCTCAAATGTACGGCGGCGGAAGGGGGACTTGTAAAACCTTTGCGATTTGTTTAATAAATTGAATGCGATCGTCTTTTGTTTTTTTTTTTTAGTTTGACGTGTACAATTTTTCAAAATGTTGGAAATAATTCATCTCTGTTTTTAACTTTTTCTTTCATATTTCGGAGAAAAATTTTCCAGAAAATCTAGGAGGGGGGGGAGGGGGCACAGCAACGTTACTTGCACCATTTTTTTTTTTTTTTCAATAATACGATCGTCGTTTATTTAATCTATTAATAAATCTCTCGCCCTCTCTCTCTCTGTCTTTCAATTAGGTTTTCAAAATGTTAGAAATAGTGCGATACCATCTCTTCTCTCTCCTTTTATTCGTATCATTTTAAAAAAATATAAACACAAAAAAGTATTAAATTTTTAAAATTGCACAGTGAAAAGAAGATTATAATAATAATATAATAGTAATAATCTTCATTTCAAAGCAGTTTTGTAACACTTAATTACAAACGCCCTGAAAACGTCGAACATAAACAAAAAAACTACAAATAAAAATAAAAATTCAAACTAAAACAAAATGAAACAATAAGAGAATAAAATAATAATAAATGAAATAATGATATATAAATAATAATAATAATAATAAATTAATCAATGAAATAAAAATAATAATAGTAAATTAAATAATGAAATAAAAATAATAATAATTAATTGCAAAAATTTGTGCACTAAATACGAGAATACGTATTTGTAAAATAAAAGAAAAATGTGATATCTCTAGCAGAATATTTTTAAAAAAAAGTAGATACTATGGCATATACAAAGGGGGGAGAGGAGGTGGAAGGATCAATCCAAAAAAAAATTCTTTTTTTTAAACTAAGCGTCCCCTGTGTGCGATCGTCATTTGTTTTTCCTTGCCTATGCTTTCGTTGGTTGTTTGAAAAGTTATTATTAAACAGTTTTGAGTAAAATTGAATTTTTTATTTCAGTTTAAAAACGTGGCTTCGTTTTTTCTTGGACGTCAATCGCGTCTCTCTCTCGTCATTAAATAACAACGCAAATTTAATTTATTTAAAATTAAAGAAACTGAATTAGATCTAAAGAAATTAGTACTGGAAAATTAGGACAGAAAACGAATACATTTATTTTATTTATTTTTTTAAAATATTTTTTTAAAAAAAGAAAAAAAAATGTGTTATTTTTCAAATTTAGTTTAGATCACGGGTTTCTGATTAAAATTTGTTAAAACAATCGAGAAACGTACATTAAATGGTGAGTATAAAAAATTACACGAGCGTTTCAATTTGTTTAAAACAGAATTTTTTTTAATCGATCCCTTTCGAATTCAATTAAAAGTTTATTCGATAAATTATCAAAAAATCAGTTCTGAATTTCAAATTAGATTGGTTTAATAAAAAAGTCCGCAATCTTCTGAATTATTCGAATTGATGCCAATTAAATTATTAAAAATTATTTAAATCGAGAAATGACATATAAATAAATTCAAATCAATTATGTAGTATATGCAAGAAAAGGAAGTAAATTAAGGGTATTTTTTTAATTAAAACGAAAAAAAAAACATTTAAAAAAACTGAATCTTTTCGACTTTGGTTTCTCAATTGAATGGCAAAGAGTTTCAAGCCCAAATGAACGATAATTAAATTTATGAAAATTGAGTAAATTAAACTGACTTCCGCAATGTTTTTAAACTAAAATTAAGTTTAAACTTTAGTAGCCGACGACTTAAAAAAATACACAGAGTCGGAATTTGTTAAATAGATAAAAAATAAAATTTAATTTTTCTCACAAGATTACGATCAGTCTTTCGGTTCTTGAATTATTATTAAATTTTTAAAAGCGAAGCCAATGATATAAATAAACAAATTACGAACAGGAGGTTTTGTAAACACATTTAAAGACATTGCAAACAATTCAATTTATTTGAAAACAAACAGTTTCTTTATCCAATTATTTATTTATGCTTTTCTAATTTGATTTCTTCATTGAAAGAATAAATAAAAAAATAATTGAAAAGTAAGACGAATATAATAACTTGGAAAATTTTTTACAGCGATTTGATTCTTGGATGAAAATGTTAAAGGCTAAAGATGAAAACATAAACAAATTTAGATCGTTTACAAACAGGTTTCCTACACATGTTTATTTATTGATTAAAGAAATTGCGAGCAGTTTAATTTATTAGAAGAGGTACGAATTTTCTGTTTCATACTTTTTTTTAAATTTATTTATTTAATTTCTTTGTTGAACGATTAAAAAATTGAAAAACACTATTCGATTTCTTAGTTAGTCGAAATTTCAATAAATAAAGTTGTCTTCTTCGAAAGCTGTAAATTCAAATTGATTTTTGGCTTTGCCTTTATTTTAACACCTTTTCTCCTTGAGTAATTTTAAATTAATTTTTTATTTAATTAAAAACAGATCATTTACAAACGTTTGTGTGCAACTTTCATGTTTTTGAACCGAAAACTCGTACGGCAAAACAATAAAAAAAAACAAATGCACATATTTATAAATATAAGGGCGAAACAAAGACAAAAAGAAATAAAAATGCATAATATAAAGAAAGTACTTACATTTCCTGTTGCAGGTAGGTGAAATGTTGATGAGGATTTTGGTGTGATTCTTGGCGACACTTTTCACAGTGACGTTCAATCTGCTGAACATCTTGGAGGAAGCCATTCTTCTACTTCTTCGCTGCTTGTTGCAAACAAGAATGCAGTTGCTTGAGCTCTGCTGCAGTAGTGAAGTGGTCTGGACGAGCTTTGTTTGTCCTTCTCGATTCGCGACTGTGGCTCCGACAAGCGCGCTCTGTAAATTTATAAGGTCAGGCGGGGCTGATTAACGTTCGTTATCTTTAATTTGTTGATAGACGGCGGCGGGACGTAAACAAACCGTAACGCAAACGCGCCTCTCGCTCGAACCGGATTATCTTTGCAGAACGAACCACACTGTGCTATGACATAACAACATAACTCTCCCTCCCTGTATGTATAGAAGTGGTAATAAAATCGAGTTTACTGGTTCGATCGATACGTTCTAGAGAAAATTGCCTCTGCTAAAATTAGAACGCATTAAATCATTAATTAAGGTGTAATTTATGATTGAGTTAAAATTCTACAAGGCAAGCGTGAAATGAGAGGAGATAAGATTTAAAACGTTATTAAATATGTTGTTTGTAAGTACATACATACATACATTGATAACAGACTAGTTCGACGTTTTTTTGAATTAAATAAATAAACCTAAATATGTAGGTACGGCTTAAGATCACAATAATTATCTATTTAAATTTGTACTTCTATAATATTTATCGGCAGCAAGTAGTGCTGTTGTAAACCGTATATATTCGTTACTGAGTAAGGGGTGTACCATGAGACTCGAATTACCGATTCGTTACTTGTCAAAACATTTCGTTACTCGTTACTCGACCATAGCGCACGATTTCACTTACACGTTTTTATTAGTAATTTATACAATTATAAGTTGTTTACGTTTTTAATCGATTGTTAGTCAATTGCAGGGTTGCCAGATTGGACGGAATTCCGCCATTTCGGTTAAATTTTTGACATATTTGGCATTTAAAAATCTTATTTGGCGTCTGTCGCCTGATTTGGGCCACTTTTGTTATTATCTTCACATAACGACACTCAACATTTTATTAGCCGTATTTCGTAGTTCATCGTTTTTCATTTGTTTTATGTCCATCGCAGTTGTGATCGTCGTTTGTTTACCGTTAGCTTTTATTTTCTACGAACTTTTTGATTTGTCCGAAAAACTGTTTTTAGCCCTTTTTCGTAGTTCGTCGTTTTTCATTTCTTTTATCTCCATCAAAGTTGTGATCGTCTTTGGTTTTCCGTTAACTCTTATTTTCTACGAAATTTTTGATGAAACACTTACTTTTTCTTCAGCTTGGTGGTGTCGATCTTTTCTTTTTTTCGCTTCATGCCTTGTATTTTGTTGTTGCTTCTTTCATTTCTCTTCTGCTTCTGATTGTTTTTGCCGGTTATTTTAGTTTTTTCTTTTGTTTATTTCTGCTTCTATTTTTAGCAAAACCAAAAACAAGAAAGAATAGTTCATTTTGACGATCTTCTTTTGTTTTATGCACTGTATTTCGTCGTTTCTTTCGTATTTTTTTTAATCATGTTATTTACTTTTGTTTTGTTTCGTTTGCTTTTATTGTCCACGAACTTTTTAATTCGTCTGGAAAACTGTTGATTTTTCGTTCTTGTTGGTGTTGTCGATCTTCTTTTGTTGCCGTTTCATTAATTTACTTTTGTTTTTGATTTTTTGCTGGTTAATTTTTTTTTGTTTGTTTCTTTGTCTTATTGTTCGTATATCTTCGTTCTTTGCTTGAATTTTCTTTTGATTCTTCCTGCTCCTATTTTTAACAAAAAGAAAACACAAACATAAAAGAAATTTTCCATGACAACTGCCATATTAATTAATAGTTGGTTTTTGTTTTTTTAATATTTATTTACTATTACAATTTTTTTTTATTTATTCCTGCTAATATTTCAAATAATACAATGTACTCCAAATACAATTATTAATATGTCTTTACATTTCGAAATTTGGCGTAATTGGGCTACTTTTTGTAATAAGTTTGGCTATATTTTGCAAGGAAACTCTGGCAACTCTGATCAACTGTTTATACTTATACGCACCGTCTACCGCTTATAAGTAGTAATTGAATTTTGAGGTATTTTTAATAAACAAAATTATTATAAAAGTAACCTGATTAGGTATTGCGACTTTAAGTTGAAAATTATATTGATGCATGTTATTTGATTATTTTATTGTACAATAGTAACGAAAGTAACTAGTAACGAATACTTTGTAACAGGTACCGAAATCTAAAGTAACGAATACATGCGAGTACAAACTTTTTCGTTACTTTCACAGCACTAGAAACAAGAGCTGTGCAAGCAGAGTTAAAGAGAACTCTATAGATTATTGAATAACTGCTTAAAATTTACTTTCATGTAAATACGAAAATATTTGCGGATCTGTATTATTCATTTAAAAAGACAAATTAAAAAATCTTACTTTTACAGAAACATTTTCGATCAGCTCTTATTTAACGAATAACATCTGTTGTATGAAGACTAGATTTTATGGCCTTCAAAAATTTTTACCTCTCCTTAGAATTTAAGTTGCTTGTAAATAATGGCATTCTACTTTCAAATATGTTAATATATTGTTTTTGTTCTATACAGAGTGTCTCAAAACCTCTGTCTTTAAATGAAACTGTAAGTTCCTCGTTACATAAGAGATGAATTTTCCAAATCTGAAATTTTTTGGCCAAAAATGAAAAGCTGACCTATCACAAGCGAGCGCAGTCCCTTTGCTTTGAAACCTGCTTGGTTTACGACTTGTTTCAGCAATTTATTCCGATAAAAGGGATAAACCGCAATAAAACTTTTTATTTACGTTTACAAGAACTCGGTCAAGGTCTTATTGTATACGAATATGAATCCGACTTGCGGACATCGACATGTTTATTTGTATTTGCAACGTGCGATAAGTAAGAACGTTTGTTTCTTTATAATAGACAATAACAATTATGTTAAAAACGAGTATCTAATCTTCGTTAGATTTTTGCTAAAGTAATTAAACATCTTCGTACTCTAGTGTTGTAACTGTGTTGAAAATGAGTGACATTATTTTTTAATTATCGCACTAATAGCTGCAGATTTGTATTGCAAGAGCAGAAACTATTCCTATTGTAAAAACGGAAAGCGAGTATGGTAGATGAAAATGGTCAAGGTAATTTTCGTTATGTGAAAATACACTAGCACTGCTGATAGATATCTAAAATTTTGAATAATCACAAAAAATACGTCGCATTCTTGAAAAACAGTTTGCTTTATTAGTTTTCTTTTTATTGTTGAACTGATTATTATTAGATGGACGGAGAAATGATTAGCTGAACTTTAAAATTATAAAAAATAATAAATTAGTATTTCTGAAACGGTTTACTTTAGTTTACTTTTCTTATATGATTTTTATTTTCGTCTGTCATATTTGGTTTTTTCTTTCGTTTCACTTTATTTCATACGATTTTTGATTTTTTTAATTATCAATTGTATGATTTTTCTTGTTTTTTTCGTTTCCTCAGTTTCGGTTTATTTCATTTTACATTTTAATCTTTAATATTTACAGGTTAAATTTTTGGTTGTCAACATTTATATCAATTTAACTTATGCACGATTTTCTTTTGATTTTGTTTTATTAGATTGGACGATATTTTATTTCTATTTTGATTATCAATTAAGAGTCTTTTTTTTCTTTTCTTATGTATCTTTCTTTTGCAGTTACCTTTTTATTTCAATCTTATTTTTATTTCAGTTTCACAATTTCGTTTCCATAGTCACATTTTTACGTTTTTCACACTTTTAAAAACGACGTATTTTAAAAATCGGAGAAGGTCACTTAAAATTATATTACCTAATTTTTTAAGTATATTTAGTATTTTCTGCTCTTTACACTGCAAAAAACGACCCTTGCCCCAAGGGGCCCGCAAAAATTTCACGCAACTACTAAAGCCACCTCTATGAAACCGGTTCTTTATGGGTTAAAAACTTATCCGGAGTATTATTTTGATCTTAATCAATATAGTGCTGAAAATGCAGGGTGATCAGTGGCGTAGGTTTGAGAGTTGCAGGGTTTGCAAAGCAACTCGGTGTTTAAGTTGCCGTCGGCGCCTGCCCTGTATTGTTTGGAAACCAAAAAAGTTTTTGTTAACAAGATTAATCCTAAGATGATAAATTACAGGATTTGTCAAAATTTTAGGTTACTGAAGCCATCAACAAGTGCTAATTGAAAGGAGTATACTTGAATTGTTAAAGAAAATTTTATATTTTTATTAATGAGTTTTACATACAAGTAAAAGTATCAAACTCGTCAGATCGTCTGTATTTTTCCATAATAATTGATAGTACTTCTCTAATTCACAGCCCTATAATTGAATAGCAACTTCTAACTGACCTGGACGAAAGTGTAGTTCAAGCGTTCTCCGCTTAGCGCCTGTCGTGTACTTTCCTAACCTAAAAATTTGACAGATTTTGTTAACTTTTAACAATATAGCGAAGAGCTATTAAGTATCATAGTCTTGTTTTACTTGGCAAAAAAACTGAAATAAAATTAAAAATAGTAATGTCAAATTTCTTTGGCTACATTTTTATTATACAGTGTGACCAACAATGATTGGATGTGCCGCTTTGCAATAATTTTTTATTTGCTTATTTATTTACAGAAAAAAGATCACAAGGAAAAAAAATCAAAAATGAAATTGACATCTGATATCTACAAATTCTTTTAAAAAAATACGCCCAAGACGAGGATAAAAAATAAATAAATTAATGTTTTCACTGACGTTTGATATGTACTTTAATTTTCCATATGCGTTTATATTCGGAATAAATTCCTTTATTTTGTTAAATTTTGAAATCATTCAAGTTTTGCAGACAAGTTTAAGCTTCATTGGAAGTTTTTCGCAAATTTAATCACAAAACTCAAACGAAAAATAAATAATAAAAGGCTTATTCAAGTCCTCCCAAGAACTGTCCTTAGAAGAATCAGAACAAGCCTAAAGTGCTTTAATCCTTTAAAGACTTTTGTACCACACCTCGTATCGATAGAAAAAAGAGTATGTAGGTGTCTAAGAATGTGTTCAATTTCTTTTTAATTAAGATTACAAATCTTTCGTTAGCAACAAGCAGAAGTCACTGATAATAAACAAAAATGAATCAAAATTAGTCAAATTCAACGAGAATCAAAATTGATTGTCAGTGCTCGGTGAAAGGAATAGAATAAATAAATAACGGACGTCTTTAGATGCCAAGGAAACGTGTGTGGACTGTCTATTTGCGAATTTGTTCCTAAATAGGGACGATAATTAGAAAGTTCAACAGCTACTAAACGACGATAACAATTCGGATTGAAAACAAGCAATTAACGCGTTCGTGTTTGACATTTTAATGTGCAGAAAATTCGGTCGAGACGGTTGTGTAAATGTTATCAAATCGATGTTAAGGATCCTACATATCTGATTGCATAACAGATGCTATTAAAAATAACACTGCTTGCGGAATGACGCTACGTACAATGGCGTCCAACTAAATCGATTCTCGCAGCTCTTATTGAAAATAGCCGAATATACTATGATATCATATGCAGGATTAAAATTATGCACACAATTTCTTCGTTTTTATAACTATTGAGAGAGGATAGCTGTGATATACTGTTTGAAATGCTACGATAGTACATAACGACGCCTGTACGTACTACGACGCTCAATTTAAATGATACTCCTGCATGTTGAACCACACCTTTAGAAACAATTGGCGTAAGGGCTATGAAATTGTCAAATGTTATCGATTAAGTTGAGCGTCGTTGTATGTACATACAGGAGAGTGCAGGATGTGGGTGTTCTTATATGTATGCGTGTAGGTAAAAAAAATAAGGTCAACATTAAAAAAAATAATAATAATTTCATACATACATAGTTATTTCGTATTTTAACGTAGCGTTGTTAATAATACGGGAAAAATAATAAGCTGACGTTTTTTTTTGTACTGTTTTCACTGTAAAACGTATGTGGTACGTGCCACACGGATGAAAGCAAAATTATTTAATGATCGGAGCTAAAACGCGAATCCGTGACTCATTTCAAATCGACCTCATTAAACCGCATCACCTACTTACTCTTTGTTCGGTTTCAAGGAGAGTGTAAACAAATCCTTTAGGAAAATTTTAGGGCATTAAAACCTCACGGCTTACGTAATTTTCTTTTACCAAGAAGTTAGGGCTACAACATTGTAAGAAACTCGACAAATGGATCTGCTTATGACATTAATTAAATTAAAAGCTGAAAAAACTTCAAAATCCAAAATACATCGAGTAAAAGTACTTTTGCAAAACTATGAATTTTCAAGCAGTCCTTTCCACAATGGAAGATATAAATTGCTGTGATACTCTAGCTAGGGCCTTCTCAATACTGTTGAAATTAGGTCAGTACATATCTGGAAAAACTTCTGACGCAAAGACTTAACGGAAAGGAAACTTTTACGACCACACCATCAGTTTGGAGACAGATGTCTGTAAGGAATAGTTGAGTTCATCAAGTGAAAAATCTTGACGTCGCATGTAGGCACTCGACGTATTATTCAAACTAAGCAGAAAAATGCTGCGTCACATCCCCTTTTAACTTTTTACTTCGATTATACTTATTAAACAGACTTTTCCCGTCTCGACGTCACACAGAATTTACGAATTTGTACTTCGGAGTTCCGCAAGGAAGCGCTCTGGGCCCGACGCTACGTGTAATTTTGAATCGTTACTTATTATCATAAGCAGATAGTTTATTTTTAAAGGAAAAAACCCTGGGTGCAAGGGTATCGTCCAATCTGGATACGTGCCATTTGCGTACAAATTAGTTTTAGTGCCCTTCGCCTACACGAATAGAGTTGATGTCTGGTCAGGTGGTCGGAATAATTATTGGAAGTGCCATTTGTGTACATCTATGAGTATACTACATGTATGTATGTCAGTGCGCAACTAAAGTTTGTTCCCGCAATTATGTACAGGCTGTGTCAAAAGTAACTTGACTTGTCCTACATATATACTTTGTATGTTAGAGGGCTAATAATAATAAAGTAAAGTAAAGTAAAGTAAGTGCGTGTGGAATGAGATCGAATGAGGTCGAAAATCTGAATAAAATCTACTGTCATGTAACTCTTGAAATATATGCATGTACGTATAAAAAGAACAGAGAGCGTATTCAGTCAAAAAGAAAAATAAAAATTTTCTTTACGAGCAAACAGATCTCTTTAATAAATACTCCCTTAATAAATCGCACTTTAAGAGAAACAATATTTCCGACCTGCTCTTATTCCTTGTTGTATGAGGACTAGATTGTACGGTCTACGATAATATTGCGCCTTTCCCTAGAATTTAAGTTAAAGCTTGTAAACAAGTTTATTTCAGTAACAAAAACTGTTCTACCTTAGCTCTTTTGTCAATTGAAAATGATTCACTGGGTTATAGTTACCTTGAAGATTTTAGATTTATTTTTTACTTTTTTTATTTCACATTCTTTTCTTTCTAATTTATACAGATTTGTTTAACTCAATTTGTTGTCTTCTTCGTTTGAATTTATTTGAACCTATCCTAAGACCAACTCAATCCAACAGGACTGGATTAATTAATTTTAATTCAATTTTGACATTTTGATAAATTTTTAATAATTTAATTCCAATTTGTGAGATATTAAAATTCTAGACAAAAAATCGGGATGTTCCAGGCATCAAAACAAATGAATTTTTTTTGTGTAGAATTGTACTGCATTTCGTGGTCGAATTTACACGTTTAAGACGGCGTTCGCACCAACGTTTCCTAAAACATTCAAGCGCTCGCTTTTTCTAGCGCCCCGAATAGAAAATATCAGATTTAATAGTTATGTTCACACAGAAAAAAACGCTTTAGTACGAACGCATCTATTTAAACCGAGAAGTTCTATTTACGACGTTAGGAAAAGCGACCGCTTGAACGTTTTCGAAAACACTCGTGCGAACGCCCCTTAGGGTATGAACATGCCGAAGATACCTCACTGTTCAGCCTCGATGTTTAGGTCGCGCTCGACAGCTCGATATAAAACAAATGCATAGACTTAAATGAAGTCGTACATGTCGAAGATGTGCGCTACCATTCATCTTCGATATGAACCCTTCTATTTAAAACTGTACGTTTGTTTTACATCGAGGTGATATCGCAGTATCGAGCCCGACCTAATCATCGAGGGTGAACAACGAGGCATCTTCGACATGTTCGTACCCTTAGGTACGACCTAAACATCGAGGGTGAACAGTGAGGTATCTTCATATGGTATGTTCATACCCCAAGTGTCCATCGCTTGCAGTTAGTCACTCTGTACTTAGCATAGTCGGTCTTGCAGTGCACTCGAAATAATGCAATCCTTGTCTACATTAGCCCGATGACTCATCTGTAGCCTTTCGTTACATTTTCCCGGCGACAATGAATTCAAGAAACCGAAAATATCGATTATTTTACAGCACTTGGCACGTTTTTAGCGGTCACCCGATTGATCGTAACGTAATCATAATCAGAGAACTAATCAGGAACCGATCGGCAGTAAATATTTGCGTCTCTTGAAACGTCTCACCTGAAGCTGTATGCGGCTCCTTTTGAAGTCGCTTGCATTTATGCATAATTCCCCCGGGTAGGTATATTTTCGTGAGTCATTCTGCACTTGGCTATGGTCGATCTCGCGTAATTTTGACTAATGTTGAAGTGAATAATTGGTAACGGAAGGAATATCTCTTATAACGACACATTGTTTTAAGCTTTAACAATCTATTAACTATGTTTTTTTTTTGTAATTAAAAAGCACTATTCTTTTTTTTAAATAAAAAAGATAATTTTCAGGTTATTTTTTTAATTTTCTTGCGTTTCTGGATTGTGTTGGATTTAATTTCCAATTGAGTTTTTCTTTCGTTGAGTTTTGTACTCCTAGGGCAACTAATAATTTTTAGTAATGAATAGATAAAACAGTGACACCCTACGATCGCTTTTTGACCTAACATTGCATAAGGATTGACAAATTGAAGCGGGTTTGCTGCATAATAAGTCACCCCATGCAAGGCGGTCATGTTTGCTGTCAAAGTATAATGAAAGTTTAAAAAAAATTGCTACAAATCGTTTCGGTGCAATCAAAAAGGATTTTCAACAATTTTTTTTTTTATAATTTTTAGTTTAGGTCGAAGGTTAGGTTTAGTTGTTTGGGATGACCTTGAAATGGATTGGCTTTAATGTTAATAGAAAGAGTTTCATTTTTTTCTTTTACAAAAATGTTCGACTTTATTTAATTTTTCATTTTCATTTTCGGATAGGCAGAGTTTAGTTGATCTTGGGTTAGGTTGAACTTAATTTTAATACATTTATTTCTTTTATTTTATTTTCTAACAGTTTTAGTTTTTTTTTTATTTTTGATTCGTCGATTGGTTAGGTTAGAGTTAGGTTGAGTTTAGTTGGGTTGAACTTGAGTTGGGTTGTACCTAACTTTCATTCAATTTTCACATTTTAATATATTAGGTAGTCAGGTTGAGATTAGCTGGACTGCATTCACTTTAAAAAGGTTTGAACTTCATTTTAATAATTTTAATTTTTTCTTTTTTATTTTTCTAGTGCAGTTTTAATTTTTTTATTTTACAAAAATGTTTAGTTTATATTATTTTCTTCTTCGATTGGGCGGAATTAGGTTAAGTTTAGTTTGATTGGATTGATCTTGAGACGGATTGAACTTTTTAATTTTAATTCGATTTTGACAATTCACATATTAATGATTTAATTTTTACTTCTATTGGGCAATCTGAGGTTAGCTAGGATGTGCTGTCCTTGAGAAAGGTTGAACTTAATTTTAATACTTTTAATTTTATTTTATTTGTCTAATTTATGTAATAGTTTTTTTTTTTTAATTTTACAAAAATATTTAGCTTCATTATTTTCTTCTTTGATCGGGAAGAGTTAGCTTTCTTCTTTGATCGGGTAAAGTTAAGATGAGATTTGCTGATCTACTTTCTGTTACAAACTAATTTCAAGGTTAAATTTAATTACAACCATAGAAAAAAATTAAACAATAAATCGAGGTAAATTAAAAAAAAACTTTTATTTCACACTTTTAAATAACGACGCATTTAGAAATTGAAACGTGTCAAATAATATCAGTCATTGGTCGCTGATGTGTTGCAAAAATTATTTTACCTACTTTCCCTTATCCAAAGACCCCTCGCAACTATTAGGGCCGCCTCTGTCCAGTTACTACAGGGTGATTCAAAATAAGTGCCCGACCCGTCAACCACAGGTAATACGCAGAAAAAGAAAATAAAAAGTCTGTATGCATAGGGGGTGTAACATTCATAGTTTTTGAGATAAAATGCTTTGAAGATTCAGATATAAATTGGTTGATGGGCACTGGTACAGCTGTATTGCGTCACAAGAGTAATGAACTCGCGTAAAATAGAACGAAACACTAGCGTTTACCTTGAAATGAAACTGAAACGTTTTTATTTATGAAATTGTGTGGAACCCACGTATACTCATAGTGAAGATAGAAGATTAAACAGAAGAGAGAAATAAACTCGTATCTTCTTCAGAAAAGTTTACGACATTTTAATTAAACTTTACGTGTTGTGAAAAACAAAGTGAAGACGTGGAGGCATGGTGAAGCCAAGACCGCGTGTTAACAAGAACGGAAACAGACGTAAGTGAACGTATAAATGACAAGTTCGGGTTATGAACAGTCGGTAAAATAGATAACTAAAAGTTAAGTAAAGGAAAGGGGCCGTGTTCAGAAAGGCCAATTGATACCATTGATAAAAATCAGTTTTTAAATTCTGATTGGTCGTTTAAGTAGTGTTTTATTGTTAAAATTTTTGAAAGATTTAAGTATTTCTACTTGTTCTAAAATGTCTGAATCTTTAAAACCATCAGTGACGTGTAAAATTTCAATGGAGTTATGATCGTTAGTGGAAATATGCTCTGAAAGGCAGACGTGTTCGGCAAAAGTGGATTTGAAAGATATTTAGGAGGAAGGAAGCGTTGTGTCTTAATGATTTCTTGGTTATGTTCTTTTATTCTGGTGTGAAAATCACGGGAGGTGCGACCTATATAGAATTGTTGGCAATTACAATTTAATTTGTAAGAGGAATCTTTTCTTTGTTATTACATAATATGTTTTTTAAGGAATTACAAGTTTTAAAGGCTATTTCTAGGTTAAATTTTTCCAAAATGTGTTTAATTTTGTAAGATAGAGGACTGGTAAAAGTAATAGTTTTATAAGGTGAATCAGTGTTATGTTTTGAAATGGGTATTAAAGAAGTGTGATTTTTTTTGGTGTCTATGTTTTTGAGTTTTCTCTTTAAAATAATATCGATAGTGTGGGTATTATAACCATTTTGAACAGCAACGTGTTTGATATTGGAAATTTCATTAACAAATTGTTGATGATCAACAGGGGTGTGTAACAGGCAGTTTAAATAGTGGTTGAATGCAGCATGTTTATGTTGTATGGGGTGATTAGAATCTTTGGGTATACAAATGTCAGTAGTGGTTGGTTTTCTGAAAATGGAGAAATGATGCTGATTGTTGGAGATATTGATGTTTAAATCTTAAAAATTAATAGAATTATTTTGACTTTTTTCCAAAGTGAAGTTGATTTTGTCATGTAAAGAGTTTAGAATTTGAAAAAGGTTATTCAAATCAGTATCAGACCCATTGAAGAGAACCAATACGTCATCAACGTATCTGTACCAGTAACGAATATGCTTCTGAAAGAGGGGGGATTTTGAGATGTGGTTGTTTTCCAGCTTGTCCAAGAAAATTTCACTCATAAGGGGTGACAGAGGGGAGCCCATGGCAAGGCCAGAGTTTTGGTTGTGGAAGGTATTATTGAAAATGAAAAAGGATTGTTCTAAAGATACTTTTAATAGTTTTATGTAATTATCAACTTGTTGTTTTTGGAGTTGAGTGTTGTTTAAAAGGTGATGGATTAATTCGATACATTCAAAAGGTGGTACACTAGAGAACAAATTAACAATATCAAAAGAAACGAGAAAATTAATATCAGTATGGGAAATTTTATCTAAAAGTTGCTCAGTATTTTTTATGCTGTAAGAGGAATTTAGTTGAAGTAGTTGGTTTAGTTGACGGGAAAGCCAAGTTGATAGTTGATACGATGGGGAACTGATGAAGGATACAATAGGTCTGACGGGGCAAAAGGACTTATTTCGGGGAGAACATAGAGTCTAGGAATGGAGGGGTTCTTACTAATAAGTTCAAAGTGATTGGTATCGTGAAATTTGAAGAAAAATTGTAACTCTTTGATGGTGGTATTCAACTTTTTTTATACATTTAGTGGTAGGGTCAGAAGGGAGGACTGTGAATTCGGAATTACTTAAGAAGTTCAAAATTTTAATAATTTAGTGTAATCAGTTTTATTCATTATGACAATGCAGTCACCTTTGTCGGCTTTTGATATCAAAAGGTTGTGGTTGGTAAGGCATTTTTTTAGTTTTTTCTATAGCAGGGGTGTGGTTTATAGCAGTAAGGATTGAAGGGAGTTTGTTGAAGAGAGGAAGGAGTTGATTGGCAGCGGAGGTTCGGTCTTGTGGAGATAAGGATTTTAAGATCTTTTCAGTCTCAACTAGGTTAGTGGTGTAAGCCATCTCTTTATTAGGAGGTGGGGCGAATTTGAGGCCTTTTTGGACGGTGTTAGAAACAACGCGTGGGATTGAAACATTAGAGGTGCTGACAATGCAATGTGGATGAAAAGTAAAGGACGAGAGAGCTCTATTTCCAACAGGAACAGTTTTAGAATTCAATTTTAATTGACGAAGTTTTTTGTTTAAAAATTATTGAACCTTTTTTGGCCAAAGGAATGAACACGGTCCCTTACCTTACGGTCGAAAGCATCCCAAATGGCCGCGTGTAGGGTATATGCGAGATCCATGTGTGATTTCCAAATTTGTAGGCAGATGTCATCTCGGATGGATTACCATTTGCGGTTTTCTTGTTGCAGCCAGATTTTCTTGGCTGATTTAACGGCGACTCTGGAGGCTGGAGTGTTTAAATTTGGACGAATGTGCATAAATTTCGGAGTAAGGTTATACCTGAGGCAGTTCGACAGAAACCAAATCTTGAGGGAAACTTTCTTCCTTTCCTTTATTTTTATTTATGTTTTTTTTTTTACGGAAAAAACGTATGATACGCAATTTATTCATTCGAATTTCGGACTTATGCATGTATACGTAAGAAATTAATCATGATTTTCATTTTAGATTCAAAGGAGGTTGATTTTTGAAATTCCTCTGATAGATTTATTTCTTGCAATTTCGCACTTGCATGACCTTAGTGAGCACGCTCCTAACGGATCGGACACTTATTCTGAATCACCCTATATTTCTTTTAATTCGAGAAACGTACTTTCATTAATCATTACGTGTCATTACTTAATTCATTTATTTCTGCGTGATTCGGAGAACGTAAAAGAAACTATTGTTTACATAAGAGTAAGTGCTGTGCAAATACGGCAAACGCTGTTTTAAAACAACTTTCCCGATTGCGTTCAAAGCCGGCGAGAGAAAAAAAAAATTAGCGAATGAGTACACGCTCGAAAAAAAAATTGCGCACGTGCTTATTAAATTATTGCCGGTCCAGAAAAATATTTGCAATAAATTGATCGGCGCTAATAGAAAAATTATACTATGTATTTAAAATTAGCGACGATTAATTCTCGATAACTGCTAGGACCTGACGTCATGCTACTTACTAAAAAATTACACATTTTATTTTTATACCTTGAATATAATAATAAGTTGTAATCTCCTTTCTGTTCTTATCGATGCAAAAAAATAAAAACTAATAATCACTGTTCCAATGCACTGGCGCGCGTACGACTATAACGTCACGTAACAAGCCTAGAGCTTTCGGTTGAACTAAGCTCCCCCATTCAAGACTTGCATCTCTTATAGCTGCTGGTTTGGTGTACGTGAACAAACTCATGCGTGCCTTTGGAAGACGTTGAAGGCCTATTTCCCTAGGTGCCATAAGGTCGTTTTTGAACTAACGGCATTATCTTGATGCTGTAAATCGATGATTGCTTGCTTTATCAATTAATAAAATACAGAGGCGGCGATAAAATTGGTTCATGTTTATAAACAAATTGGTTTTATCGCGATCGTTCAGGTCAGGTAAAACGACGTAGAGAGAAAGATAAGGTGAGCTGTGCACGACGACGATCGGTGGCCTACTTTTTTTTTAAGTGATACGCCTTAATTCAATGTGTGCAATTACTAGCGAAAAAAATATAAAATCTTGATGAATTCGACATTTACGATGACATTCTTTAACGATCTTAACTGAGGGAGCCAGCAAGAAAAGTAAAATAAAAATAATAACAGGGCTCGGAACAGGTTACTAAAAGTTACCTACTTTCTTTGCAACAAGTCCATAAAAGTAACTTTTTTCGTCTACGAGTTACTTTCAATTAATTTTCATTTTTTAACCCTTTCCAGACCGAATTATTACTCAGACTAAAAAAAAAATATATTTTTTAATTTTTTTTAATCCATAACAATAATAGTAAACACATTTATGTAAAAAAATAGCAAAATATTCACACTTATTCTACTAAAACGAATTGACGCCATATGGAGTCAGTGGGCATAATTTAGGGATTACCATGACATGACAGAGGATACTTTATTGTTTTACCATTAACATTTATTTACAATGGAATAACTTAAAACAGTTTTTATCCTTCGTTAAACATAAAGGCATCTTACATTTTTCACACATTATACGGGAATATGCATAAATGCAAAACCTACATCTTTGCTTGGTCGAGATATGTATAGGCCAATGGTCTACAGCGTCATAGCGTACATCATCTACAGGAATTGCTGTAACACTTCTTTTTGCTGGGGGTGATGGCGCATTGCTTACATCTAAAAGAGACCTACCTCTTTTACGAGGCTCAGTTTTTCCCACATTCATGAGACCGTGTGCTATGTCTCAACGGAAAACTACCAATGTCTTGTACTTTATTCTCATTTGACACATATGCCTTCGATATAATAACCATGAATTTACAACGCACATATCTACTACATTCCAGAAAATACGCAAGTAAAACCTCCTCACACCAATATTTATTCTGTACAGTGATACTAGCATGTCATGAAGATCCACACCACCCATGTAGGTGTTATACTCTTTCACTATATTTGGTCGTGATACTTGAATGTAGCGTTTTTCAGCTACACTCCAACGTTCTACAGATTCGACAGGTTGAATTCCTTTGTACGTTGAAAGTATATGCACTGGTTTGTTGTCACACCACTTTACAGCTATTATATTATCCTGATTTGTACGGTAATCGAAAGATCCTCTTCCAGATCGTCTTAGTACATTATCAGCTTTCAAACTGCATCCAGGTATGCGATTATTTCTGACAGTTCCTGTGGCAAGGATGCCTAAATTCCTTAGGTTGTCGAAGAGGTTGACTGATGTAAACCAGTTATCGCAATACATACAATTTTTAATTATTATACTTCGGAATATTGTCCACCAACTTCATGACAATGTCACCACTTATCCCAAGTGCAGAAGTATTTGCGACTGTACCATTGCCTACGTAAATTTCAAAATCGTAAACTATTCCGCTGCTACCTGCTCGAGCGAACAGTTTTATTCCCCACTTGTGAGGTTTATTCTTGACATATTGTTTCAAGCTGCTTCTGCCTTTGAAAGGAATAATTATTTCGTCGACTGACATGTGTTCTTCTGCTTCAATTGTTGCAAAATTTGATCGTATTGCATCTATTATTGGCCGAACTTTGAATAATTTGTCATATTCGGTATGATTACGGGGTTTCATTTTAGAATTGTTATTTAGGTGTACGTAATTCCTCAGTTTATCGAATCTATTCCTAGACATGATATCAGCAATAGGTGAGTACCTAGTACAATTGGCCCAATACATACGGTAACTTGGCATTTTTACAATACTGCTCATGATATGCATGCCTATGAACTGTTGTATTTCTCTAGATGTTGTATTGATTGAGGTGCCAGTCTTTTCTACCGAGTATAAATTTGTTTGGTGTGCAATATTCTCTAATATTTCATCATCAAAGATATATTTGAAATAGGTCATCGGTGTTAGTTCTGGTTCTGGTGGGTCAGAAAAAATAATTTCACAAGTGGAAGTTACTTCATCCCAATCTTTCTGTTGCCAATTATGTTTCTTTTTTTCTTCTTGAATTAGGAACGTCATTAGACTGATATGTTTGGACACCAAAAAGAACGGACAATGGTATTTCATCATCAGAGTCGTATTCGTCTTCTTTTCCATTTGTTGTCTCGTAGTTCAGTGCATTTTGTATGACGGTAGTAACTGTTTGATAGTTTTGTGTTTCTTCATTTTCGGCCTCAGCATCGTCATCTGATTTTTCAATATCTAAATCAGATACGTCTCCTTCTAGAAGTAACAATAAATATCGCTCTTCTGCAGTCAAGCCTACTCTGGTCATCTAAAAATAATTTTACATTCAGATGCTTCAAATTACAAATTTTGGCGCCGATAAGAAATCTAAATAAGTTCAAAAATATAATTTTATTATTGTATACAATTTTCTCCTAGATGTCCACTGACTCCATACGGAATCATGTAATTTTGGCCTAACGTAACGGTCAAACTAGATAAAATTCTAATATGTTCTTATGAGATTTTGATAAACTATTCATTTAGCTTACATTTTATGCAAAAATTTCAACGGTGAATTAAATATTCGATAAATAAAACTTTTCACAAATTGGTGTTACACTACAAGAAAAACTGCCAATACACAACTGACACACATATATAATATTCTTTTCATGAGAAATTTTGCAACGACCAACGATTTTGTATGAAAGTCATCTGTGAAGAAATGAACTAAATCTAAGAACACGTGCTTAATATAGAGTTCTGTTAGTAAATTTCATGCGTTGGTACTACAACGACGCCATATGGCATCATTGGGCTGGAAAGGGTTAATGACTCTGTCACTAGTTCTGGCGATTTTCAGACACGTTGAAAATTTAGTAATTTCTTGACTAGTTGAAAATCGCTAGAACTAGTGACAGAGTCATTAACAGTGACAGCATTTAGGTCAGTGTTTCCCAAACTGTGGGGCGTGCCCCCCTGGCGAGGGGGGGGGGGTCGCGTAAGTCTTCAAACGGGGGCGCAGCAGAATAAATTTTTAAAAATTAAACGGAAATTCCAACTAATTTATCATATTATTTTTTACAAGAGATTGCATATACATGCAGTCTTGATCAATAAATTTTGGCCCTCATTAATTGCCAAAGGTTGGCACCGAACTTGTATTTTATTAAAATTAACCAAATTTGTGTCTTTTTTTAATGTTAGTAATAGTCTCTTAAATATTTAATTTATTTTGACACTTTCGTCGTAAAACAAATAAAAATTTCTAATATCTGGAATTAAAACACGTTTCGAATAACAGTGACGACCAAAACTTAAAGCTCGAGACTGTACTTCTCCCTTAAGTATTTTTTTAACCTCGAACTTACAATGTAAATATTCCCATGTTCAGTTCAAAAGTGTCAACGCATTAAAACAAATATGTTATGAAATGTACTGACGAGTCTCAAATATTTAAAAGAATACTATGAAAGCGTTTGAAAATCGTTCAATCATGTTCAAGCTCAAGATTCTACGGGGGGCGTGAATCATAACACAGCTCATAAGGGGGTCGCGAAACCTAAAAGTTTGGGAAATGCTGATTTAGGTATTTCATTTGAAAATTATTTTTTCTACGACCCTTTATGAAAAGACATTTTATTGTCACCAAAAACTTCCAGCGAAAGTTTGATTTCCGTAACTAGTAAAGAAAAATCTCATAACGTTAACTTTCTTCTCTAGAGATGAAAATAAATCCTACTCGGTCTAGTTGCTTGCAGTCGCTGAAACGCGTCATTATTAAATAATAGTGTGTGCGATTCGTCGGACCTTTATCAGGATTCCTGATTCAGGAAGTGATTTAGATCTTCTACTCTACTAGTACTCCACTAGAAACAGTAAGAAAGTCGGATCTAGAAAAACTATAGTGTTTAACTCGCCGAAATCATTTTCTTAAGTTCGTGAGCATTACCAAACTGTTCTCTCGTTGTTCAAAAAAATGTCACTTTCGTCACTCGTTCAACAATATGCTGTTAAGCAAATCTCTTAGGGTTTGTAATATAATGTAATGTGTTTATTAGTCAATTGTTGCAATGAATGGTTTAATAGTTCTCATAAAATAATTTATTTCTGTTGATTCTGAATTCATTTTGTGATAGCCAATATGTTGAATTTTAACTATGTATATACAGGGTGTAACAAAAGTAAAATAGTAAAGGAGACTGTGGTTTAAGAAATAATTGAAAATTAATCTCCGCCCACAATAATTTTATTTTCGTTGATACGTATTTCGGCAGCTAAGCTGCCATCTTCAGTACGCTACCAATTTAAAAAGCACTTAAAAAGATCTAAAAACAACCTAATCATCCTAATAAAATCATTAAAAAAACATAATAAATCTAATCCTAATAAAACCATCAAAATGGTTTTTTAATGATTTTATTAGGATGATTAGGTTGTTTTTAGATCTTTTTAAGTGCTTTCTAAGTTGGTAGCGTACTGAAGATGGCAGCTTAGCTGCCGAAATACGTTTCTACGGATATAAAATTATTGTGGGCGGAGATTAATTTTCAATTATGTAACAAAAGTATCGAATAATGCAACTTTTTTATTTGGAAAGTTATTAAAAAATGTTTAATACAGGAGTTCTTTGACGAATTCCTACGAATGCTTTGATATACGTATGTAGTTTGTCCATATTGTCTTTTGTTTTGTTGCTATGTGAACGAACTTTTTTTTGTAATAAGAAATATTTAGTACAACTCAATTGACAGCTTTAACCAAGGATGATATAAATAAATAAATCTTGTTTGTCATGTGTAACTTCAATTGTCAAATTTCAATAGCATACTTGACCAAAAATGATAATTGTGTTTTAGCAATAGAACAAAAAAGGATAGAAAAAGTTTGTCTTCTTTGCATTATAAACAGCAAAAAATACTAAATACATAAATTAAAAAAAAAAATAATAGATAAAAGAATTTCAAGTGATTGTTATTTGACATGTATCAATTTTTATAATATGTGAAATAAAAATATGAAATATATAGGTAATTATGTACAAAGTAAAGATATAAAAAAAAGAAAGAAGAAAGACGATTAATTGATAATCGATGTAAAAATAAAATATCGTCAAATCTAATAAAACAAGAACAAAAGACGATCATGGGTGAAGATAGGACGAAAATAAAAATGCATAAAACCAAGAATCAGTCAAATCGGTGAAGTGAAACAAAATTAAATTGAGTAGTTGAATTGAAAAATAAAAGAAAATAAAAAATAGTATCAAGTAAAGTCAAACAAAAGAACAAACAATTGATGACAGACGAAAATAAAAATTATATAAAAATGAAGTATAACAAATTCATTCGTAGTAGAAAAAAGAAATGATGACCAATTAATAATCAATAAATTCAGTAAATGAAAAGAAAACAACAAAAGTCAATAAATTGATAATTAAAAAATAAAAAATCGTATCAAATAAAGTCAAGCGAAGAAAAAACAAAAGATGACAGACGAAAATAAAAATTATATAAAAATAAAGTATAATAAATTCAAATTGAGTCAATAGAAAAAAAAAACAAGAGGATCAATTAATAATCAATAAATAAAATTAAATCGCATAAAAGAGAAAATAAAACTCGCAATCGATCCAAGAGACTAATTAAAACGTAAAATAAATTGAAATCGAATAAATAAAAGGGGTAAAAACAAAAGACGATCAATGTTATTGATAATTAAAAAATAAAATCTTGTCGAATGAAAGATGAACTGATAAATAAAAAATAAAAATAAATTAAATTAAATCGAACAAAAGTAAACACAAAGGTCAATCAGTTAATTATACAGCATGGAAACTAAGTAGCGGGTAAATTCGATATTTTCAAAACGATTAATTGAAAAAAAAACGCTCTTTTCCGTCAATTTTGTATAATTGAGGAGGGGGGGTACCATTAAAATAAAATAAATTTAACAGTCATCCAGCTTTTTGCGAACATCCTGTAGTATTAAAAATAGTTTCTGGAAAGGGCAAAAAATAAAATAATAGACGAAATTGACTGGTCCGAACGTCTCTTTTGAAAAAAAAAAAACTGATCGTCTTGAAAATATCGTATTTATTCGCTGCTTAGTTTCCACGCTGTATTATTAAAAACTGACTTAAAGTAATGAATAAAGTCAAAGAAAAAATTAAAAAAAGCAAAATAAAAGACGATTGGTGATCAAGATATGTTGAAAGTAATTATTCCATAATAGTTAGTCAAATCGAATTAAGAGCACTAAAGAAAATACAAATATAAAATAAAGCCAAATTGAATCAAGTAAAGACAAAAAAATGAAATATAGTTAAATAGAATCAGTATATCTGCGTTTTAAGAATAATAATGTAATTTCAAAGGGGATGCACCAACATTAACCAACCTATTATTATCAAATGATAATATCGAGAGTTTACAAACTTAAACTAAATATAAACTGTAATAATCTTACTTGAACATATTTGAAAGTAGAATGTGATTATACAGGGTGTTCTTTTACTGTGTGCAAATAAAAAAACCTCAGTAAAAGTACGTGAAATGCTACCTGCGCGTATTTTCGGGTGGCTACCGAATCATAGCCAAAACAATTCGGAGGTTCCATTGGTTTGAAACTGCTGAAATGTGCGAGAGAGAAACATTCAGCAAGGTCATTGACGCCTGCCTCTGTTGTCAGTGGGTGCGCCCACACACAGCGCCGATCATAAAAAGAGTCCCGCATTTAATAAACTCATTCTCCAGCGTTTTGTAATAAAAATCATTGATATCGTTTATTACAATGCCCGGGCCCTACGTGCGTTTCCGCGGACTTCCCCGTACAAGAGTAACGTATCTCTTTTTTCCTTATTCGTAAATGCCATTACGATCTTAACATGCGTTTTTACGAATCAAAAATCTATCTTCGTTTGTCAAATTTTTCGTAACTGTAGAAGCTAATGGAATACTGTCCCACTTTAAACGCGTTACAGCGGCCGCCGTTGTAAAAACAAAAAAAAAATTCCGTAATAAAAAGCATCAAAAGAAATGTGAGACTGCGACTTTATCGAATGCATGCAAGAATACTTTAAGATACTAATCAATTTGTAAATTTTGGAATTTGCAATCCAAGCGCGTTAAAAATACTTTACTTGGCCGAATTTCATAATTGAACTAATAGAAATTGTAAATTTAATGTCAGTCCTATTGGTAGTGAGCACTTATTAGTTTTAACAGCTATTTTATTCTCCCTAGTGTGATTACGTAATGCGGCCGATTTTAAACTGTACAAACAGTAGATAAATTACAACATTATTTTAAAGTTTCTTTATTAAACTAAGGAAATCTTAATTTATTTAATTAGAAAGGAAAAGGAATTTATTATTACTTGTGAGGGTAAAATATCCGAAAATAAAACAATGATTGACGGTGATGTCATTATTTAACTCATCCGCATTTTTTGTGCAGTAATTATAATCGTCGGTTTATAATTTGAAAATACCTAAAATTGTAATTACTTGGAGCGAAGTGGCACTTATTTTAATTAATCCAGACGTTTTGTGAGCGCGTTTAAAATGTTTCAACTGTTACGATCTATTAATAGGCCTCGTACGAATCAAACAGGTGTTCGTTTACGACATCGTAAAACACTGACTTATATTGGGGTCGTCATTTACACAGGCAAGGCGGCGTACCATCCAGTCGTTAGCTATGCCAGCAGTTCTCAAACGGTTTGGTGAAAATCTTCCAATGCATTTTTCTCGAAAACTATTAACTTAGTGTTAAGAACATATAAGTTTAATCGTTACCATTTATGGTGATGTATTACAGGTTTAAATATTTGTACACAGTAAAAGAACAACAAGCAAACTTAAATTCAGGCAAAAAATTCTTGATGACCATGAAATCTAGTCCTCATACAACAGATGTTATTCGAAAAATAAGAGCTGGCAAAAAAAGTTGTTTCGAAAATGTCGTTTCTCTAAAAGTACGATTTGTTAAGAGATTATTAAGGATATCTAGCTGTTTACAAGTATTTGTTTGTAGTTTTCAAATTCCCGCCGGTAACTTTGTATCTAATCCAAACGATACTGAAGAATTCCAGAATCATTTTAACGAAGACTGCTTCTTTCAGAACTTATATAAAACTGATGACTTGCACTTTCGTAAAAAAAAGTAAGAAACTAAACATGTAGATGACTTTCAATTTATAGTTTACAACTCCTCTTGAGAAATGTGCATTTATAAAGTGCTACAATATTTTGCACTTTGCACTTTCGGAGCCGTTGCAGCATGATTGATTTGTTAAATAATACTGCTCGTCGATCTTGATAAGAAATATGCCAATGTACAAGTAAAATGGCCCCCCAAATATTTCATTTTCGTGCTATTTATAGAATCTTCTCAGCTGGCAAGGCTATAGATAGATGGCAAGAAGGAAAGTTCATTAACTGGCGATGATGCCTCGAGTTGTATAACAAAATGACCTATTTTAGTTGATGCATCGCATCAGGCGGTTTATGGACCATCGAAACCTTGCTTGCTTGGGTCTTAATCATCTCGGCAAAGTTTATTAAACTCTATACCTGCGTGTCTGTGCGAATTAAATTTGTGTTTTCTGAAGTCGCGATAAAAAACTTTATTTCGACACAACAACGGAAGTGACATACACAGTAACGAGTCTAATGTCAAACTTGTCTTACAATAGTTAGTTCTGACCTATTTATACTAATTATAATGTTAGCTTAATGATAGTAATTACATAGTGATTAGAAAGTACAAAAGGTATTTTAACCATTATATAACTCCTCCATCCCTAGAGGAAGAATCATTCCGAAAGAGTAATGATTCTGGTTTTACTTCCTTCATTTTGATGTTTTCAGGTTTTCTTCTTTGACTTCGGTAGTTGATGATCTTCTTTGTACTGTATAGAATGATCAGGATCATGATGATTAAGAATATCATCCATGTAGTCCAATGGGCTGATTGATGTCTTGATTCATTCCATTTTATTTCTTCTAAACCATCGAAGTGTTTTCTTAATTTGTGTACTTCGTCTAATTGGACATGTTGTAACCTTAAAGTATTTTCAGACACATTTAGTTTAGAAATTTTGGATTTTATCTTAGGTAGTATTAACGGTTGTCCATTTGTGACACTTTTTAACACTCCGAATTTTACATCATTTATAGAGATGATACAGTCATCAGGTATTTTAATAAGCTGTATACCTCTAACTGACTTATAAGAAAGTTCCGCTTTACAAACTTGTTTTAAGTTAATTTCTTTTTCGGAATTTATTAGAATGTTGTTATTTTCTAGTCTTTCGATAAAATAGTCAATAATTTCTGTTTTCACAAATTTACACTTAGGTTTTTGATTTCGCATGATAGGAATAACACACTCGTCCTTGGGTTGATTAGTTGGCTTCATGATGCACAAATATTCTTCTCCTGCTAATTGACAAGGTTCATCTTCATATTGGTAGAAGGTTTTTCCAAGCGTCAGGTAAGGTTTCACAGGAATAATGGTAAGATTCTTCATTGTAGGTACAGGATACAAGTGATATAGATCAAAGGACTTTGGCAATAGGATGGGAAATTCAATTGCAAAGATTACTTGATTATTTTGTATATGACTCCTAGTGTTAATAACTGAATAATAATTTTCTAATTTAATTTGAAGTATTTCATTTGATGAATGAAATTGTTTTAACGCATTTAACATTTTCTTAATATCTTTGACTGTAATCAAATTATGATGTACTAACCCTAATTTAGAGAAAGTTATGGCATTTTCTAAATTATTTATGAAGTCATTTACCAATTCTATACTGATCTGTACTTGATCCAATACACTAAAACTCTCAATAAAATTATTGATTTCTTGTGATGTGCTGTTAAGTTGTTTTTGTAAATTATTTACAAATAAGGAAATGTTATTTTGATTATTGCTTAATAAAGTTATAGTTTTATTATAATTATTGATTAAATCGTGTGCTATTGAAAATTGTCCATTTAAACCTTTTAAAATATTGTTTTGATTATTTTGCAAAGCATTTAGTGTATCAAAAATTTGATCACCATCATAAGCATCTAAATTACCCCATAATTGCTTATTTATGGAACCTATGAAATTTATTAAACCTCTTTTATTTCTATTATTTAAAAGAAATAAATTTTGGATTTTTTTTTCTAGAGTTTTTAATTGATTATCAATGTGTTCACCAATATTATTTAAGTTTTTATGGAAGAAGACTCTTTGTGATTTTAGCTTATTGTAGTTAGAAATTATACTTCGTGTTTGATTCATAATTACATTTAAATTTACATTATAAAGAAATATATGAGAGCTAGTAATTAAATGAGCTGAATTTAATTTAAAAGGTAGAATTCCTGGGTTATCGTCTAAGGATATAGTTTGTATTTCATTACTCATTACTATGGTTCCCGGAATCAGGATCAGTGTTAGAGTTCTGACCATCATTCTTCTCATTTTCCTGTAAAGGAACAGACTGTTTTAGTTTCCTTATTGGTCTCAATAATTTTTTTGTGAACAACACCACTATTTAATTTTACTTTTTCATTTAGATTTTCTTGAATTATCTTTTTATTAAACCTGGGTTCTATTTTATTTCTATCTTTTTTAGGATTTTCAACAAGGACAGTTTCATTTTCAGGATAATCAGGTGGTTCTATTAAATTTTGGTTTCTTTTATTAATGATTTGTTCTTTATAATTTTTATTATTTTCTTTTACTTTTTCATACAATAACCTAGTGTTATTTCTATGATTAGTAATATATTGATTTAAAATTTGTTCTTCTGAAATGGACATAGGATCATTTGTATTAATATGCCCATGTATTATTTCAAAGGGAGTTAATTTTGTAACACTATGTATAGAGTTGTTATAACCTACTATTGCATGTAGCATAAGACTGCTAATTTTATCTTTTTTATTTTTTAATCTCAAACATCTAAGTATGTCGATCAAAGTTGAATGTAGTCTTTCTACAGGACTATTACTATTTGAATTCCTAGGAGTTGTAAAGTGAATTTCTATGTTATGTAATTTAGCAAAATCTTTTATTACTGAGTTATTAAATTCTGGACCGTTATCTAAAGTTATTTTTGATGGTATTCCATGATGTGAAATGTATTTTAAAAGAGCATCTAAAATACTTGTAGAAAAATGTCCTGGTAATTCATATGCTTGAGCGTATCTTGAAAATGTATCTATAACAGTTAAAAATAATTGTTTTTCTATTTGAAATACATCTATATGAATGTGCTCAAATGGTCTGGAACTAGATGGGGTTAATTTTAATTGAATTTTATTTGGATGTCTCTCGTATTTACTTTGCAGACAGATTTCACAATTATTAATATACTTAGTTACATCATTTGTAATGTTTGGCCAATAAAATTTCTTCCTTAATGCTGTTTCAGTTTCATTGATTCCTCTGTGACAAGTTTTTGTTTCATGATGATATTTTAACTGTAATTCTTGTTCATCCAAAGTTATTAGATCTTTAACGAAAGAATTGGTTCTAATTAATTTGAAAGAATTATTTTTGAAAGTATGTTGTACAATATTGCACAACGTAGTTAGAATTTCAGGGTTTTTTACAAATATGCAATAGGTCTTTTTAGGTTTTAAATACTCTTTAATGAATTGTACTAAGTCTTCGTCAATCGTTGATAAAGGTAGTGAAGCATTAATCCTGGTTTTATTCTCAAAAGGTTTAGTAATTTGAATATACTTTTGAATATTATGAGGACTTGCAGATAGAACTATTTGATTACTAAAACAATTTAAACTCTTTTCAATAATTGGTATATTAAAGACTGGATCTTCTATGGCAGTATGTATAGTATTATCATCTTCATCATCATTGTCATTGTTTTCATTTTCATTATTACCATTGTTATTATTTAAAAAACTTTCAATATCGTCTATATATTCATTTAAATTTTGTAATGGTGCTTCCGAAACATTACTTAAGTAATCATTTATTTCTTTATCCATGTCATCTAAATTTACTAACATAGATTCATTTTCTAAAGCATTAATTTCGATTCTAGATAGAGCATCAGCATTTGTATTGTTTTTTCCTTTTTTATATATAACTTCATAATCAAATTCTTCTAGTTTTAGTCTCCAACGGACCAAACGAGAATTAGGATCTTTTAGTGAAAATAACCATTGTAGTGGTTTATGGTCGGTGATAATTTTGAATTTTCTACCAAATAAATAAGGACGGAAGTACTTGGTAGCCCAGATTATAGAAAGTAATTCTTTTTCAATTGTAGAATAATTACATTCGGCAGGATTCAAAGTTCTGGATGCATAAGCAATAGGCAAATCGCTTCCTATCGAACCTTGAGAAAGGACGGCTCCTATGGCAACATTTGAAGCGTCTGTGGTCAAATTGAAAGTTCTAGAAAAGTCAGGATATTGCAAAATTGGTTCGTTGATAAGAATATCCTTACATAGTTGAAAAGCGTCTAAAAAGTCTTTGTCATGAATTATTTTTTCTCCTTTTTTTAAGCATTTAGTAAACGGTTTAGTTAATTTTGCAAAGTTTTTTATAAATCTCCTGTAATAGCCAACAAGACCTAAAAACGATTTTATTTCTTTTACAGTTTTTGGGATTGGAAAGTTTTGAATGGCTTTAATTTTTCTTGGGTTTGGTTTGACACCTTCTGGAGTAACGACATGACCTAAAAATTCTACTTCTTTTCTAAGAAACTCAGACTTATCGAGTTGAATTTTTAAGTGAGCATTTCTTAATTTATCAAACACTAATTTTAAATTATTTATGTGTTCCTGCAAAGAAGTGGAAAAAATAATTATGTCATCCATGTAAACCAAACATATTTTTCCTTGCAAATCTTTTAGAACGTTGTCCATTACGCGTTGGAACGTCGCCGGGGCATTTTTAAGACCGAAGGGCATTCTAACATATTCATAATGACCATTTTCTACATTAAACGCTGTTTTTTGAATACTATCTGGGTGCATTTCTATTTGATGAAATCCCGAAGCTAAGTCTAATGTAGAGAAATATTGACATTTTCCTAATTTGTCTAGAATATCAGTAATATTTGGAAGAGGGTAACGATCATCTATAGTCTTTTCATTTACTTTCCTATAGTCTACTACTATTCTCCATTTTTGTTTACCACTTGCGTCTAGTTTTTTTGGGACAATCCATATAGGAGAGGACCATGGACTTTGAGAAGGTCTGATTATTCCGTCTTCTAACATTTTAGAAATTTGCTTTTGAACTTCATTTTTATGTACAAAGGGGTATCTGTAAGATTTAGTATATGTAGGAATTTCGTCGTTAGTCTTAATTTCATGTTTGATTTGATTTGTAAAGGTTAATTTATTGTCAGAATCGTAAAAGATATCAGAATAATCATTGCATAACTTTAATATGGCTTTCTTTTCTTCTGGATTTAAATGATTTGTTCTAATAAGGTCTGTAATGTTCGAATTATGAGTTTTCTTTCCTTTTTTTAGACTTTTTACTATTACTTTCAATATTAAATAAGGTATAATTTTCAAGAAATTTGTCTGAACAGGAAACTACCGGAAATGGATTTGAGATACGAACTGTTTTTGATTTATCTGTATAATTATGTATTTCAATTTTTGCAAAACCATTTTCAGATGTAGTAATGGTTTCTGGTACATAACAATTGAAAAAATCGCTTATCTCAGGAAAAATGATGTCACCATCATTGACACTAACGGGTATTTTTGCTATTGTAATTTCTTGTGCATTTAATTCTAATAGTTTAAGATTGGGATTGAAATTATTTCTGTATAACAAGGGTAAAGAGACATTATTGTTATATATAATATTATTCTTTAAATCTATTTTTAAATCTAAAGATTTCATGTCATTTAAGCCCAAAACTCCATCAAAATAATCGTGAAATTTGTATAATAAAAAGGTAATACAATAATTTGAATTTAGTTCAGGAAAAGCTGGTATGTCTGCTCTAAATCTACTTTTAGATTCTCCGTTACAAGTTTTTATTGAAAATGGACTGTGATAAATTGTTTCTGGAAAAAAGTACTCTGCGATTTGTGGTCTTAATATAGAATTTGAAGCACCTGTATCTATTAATATTTTTATAGGTGGATTTTGAATTTGTATATAGGGTAACGTATTAGGATTAGATGTATTCAATTCAAAAAATGATCGGAATTCACTTTCTATTGATGAATTCTTTAAGTATCTTCCTGGACAAGGTCGGCAATTGGAAAATTTTCGTAATTAGCAAGTTCATTACTGTCATCATAATTATTACTAGTTTGATGAAAATTTTCACTTTCACTGCATTCTTGTGGATCGGAATGTCGCGGATAATTATAACTTGTTTCAACTTCATTATAGTCATTACTTTGAATTGAAGTGTAATTTTCAATATCATGATCTTCTGCTTCTATATTATTCATTTGATGTAGTTCTTCAACATGAACTTTTTGTGGACCAATGTTTTTGAATATATTATTATTTCTAAAAGGTGATTGATTTTTAAAATTCATAGACCGTGGTTTAGCTACAGATGTAGAAACTCCTGACATAGGTGTCGGATTATTTTTAGACTGATAGGTGGGTTGAAATACATTTTTATGTATTGCATTTTGATTTGGTTTAAAGAAATTATTCCGATTATAATTTGAAAATTGAGGTGGAGGCATTTGAAAGTTATGATTTCTTTGTGGAAATGGAAATGCCGGATTCTTTGTCGGAAAGGGATTCGGTTTTACGGCTGAGGGAAAAGTTTTATGTTCTTGAACATGATTGAAAGGATTCATTTGTTTTTGAGCATACATGAAATTTTCTTCTTCTATAACGAAACTTATGGCTTGCTCTATACTACTAGGATTTCGAATTCTAATAGTGTATTGTAACATGCCTGTTAATCCTCTTATGAAGGTTTTTAATGCTAAATTATCATATTGTTTTAAACATAATAACTTTTCATTCATTGGCATTTGTGATGAGTTTATTTTAGAAATGATTAAGCTTCTAGCATCTTGAATTCGCGAACCGAATTGTTGAGGACTTTCATTCTTTTGTGGTTTTAATATTAATAAGTCTTGTACTAAACAATCTAAATTTCTTTGGTCTCCAAATGAAAGACGTAATGCTTCTTTTATTTCGGACCATTTCGTTATTTCTGTTCTCGAGCCTACTAATATTAAAGCCCTACCTTGGAGTTTACCTATAACAGCTTTTATCAAGAATTTATTTATCGGGTCAGCTTCATTAGCGTTCGAATAAGTTTTTATAAGATATTCACAGCTATCAATGAAGATTTCTAGTGTATGGGAATCTCCAGAGAAATTTGGAATAGTATCTATGTACAATTTGAGTAATTGGTAATTAGTTGCCATTTCTTCTCTTAAATTATTGGTTACTACTAAATTTTCTACTGTATTTTGTAAATTTACAATCGCGTTAAAATTTTCAATTAATTCGTTAATTTCTGGTTCATACATCAAGTAAATACTAAACTTTTATTCTAATCATCAGTAATATCAGCAATTGAAATAGAGAGAAAGAATAAAAGGAAAAAGGAAAAGAATCTCTTACGCTATAACCTTCGAAGATGGTTCACTACGTCGTTGATTCCTTGGACGTTGCTGCGAAACTGCTGTAGACCTGGTCGATGCCGCTGCCAGTTCTTGAGAGTTTTCTTCAGAATTTTCTTCGTCTTGATGCCAAATGGTTGAAACCAAGCCTTGTATTTCGGACACAATGCAAAAACACAAGGTGCACCAATCCTACTGACTGCGCCAATTAAATTTGTGTTTTCTGAAGTCGCGATAAAAAACTTTATTTCGACACAACAACGGAAGTGACATACACAGTAACGAGTCTAATGTCAAACTTGTCTTACAATAGTTAGTTCTGACCTATTTATACTAATTATAATGTTAGCTTAATGATAGTAATTACATAGTGATTAGAAAGTACAAAAGGTATTTTAACCATTATATAACTTGCGTGCTCCGAACAGATGTTTCTGTCTATGACTAGTTATTGTTTGTGTTTATTTTTAACGCTTCCACGAATAGTTTCGGAACGTACCAAACGGTCGGGTCCAGGAAGGTTCATTTGAATTTGTTTCTTCGTATTTTGACTGAGATTACAGAATTTCTATGTTGTACACTAATGCTTAAAAGTTTCGAAATGAAAAGCAATAAAATCGTTCGAATTTGAACCTTATTGAAACGGGCCTAATATATTTCGAACCTTAAGGAACAGAGACACTTTCTCCGCACCCCGATAGGAGGGTTGTTTACTTAGGTCCTATTAAACCCCGGCCGGTGCAGATGTTTATGGTTTGTTGAATTTCGTTGCCAGTATTTGGTTCCGAGTATTTATTGAGGCGACGCGCGGTTGCGAACGCGGACGCGGTGGCGAATTTGTTTGTTCTCTTTTGCTTTAACTTAAAAATTGAACAAAAAATGTTTTTTTTTAATTAGAATATTTTATATTGTTAAATAACAGGATTTCAGATCATATTATAAAGACATATAAATGTTAAATTGCTATAAAGAATCGACGATGTTAATTAATCTGGAAAATTATAATTATACCAAATTTCTGCCTTTATACATTTCTGGTTTGTTTGACTTCACAAAAATTTTATTCGTTTGTAGTTTGTGTATGTTTTTCTGTGGATTCTAAAATTTTCATTACGAGAAATACATAACTAGATTTTTAGTAAATATGAAATACAGGGTGATTTATTAGCTCACCGACAAGCTTTCCCATACGGAAAGCTCACATAATTTTAAGAGAATAATAACAATTAGGACATATGTTCGATTTTATTTATTTTTAAGTAAATAGAAGACCTCACAATTTTGATTCTAGTTATTTTGTCCCTTTCCTCTGTACAGCTGTTTCAGTCCTATTTGGGGCTTCGTCAGCAGAAGCGATCGCAGGATGTCGCTATTTAAACGGTTTCTATTATGCTATTTAAGCATTTCCGTTATATTTTACATTTTTTCACGTCATCTTTATTTTATAAATGTTAATATATTGATATTTTCAATTCAATTTTATCATACACGTCTTATTCACATGTCAAGAAACCTATTCATGTAAAATATTTTCGACATCAAGAAAAATTATGTTTCATTTTACCGAACCTCTGTTTTATGATACCCTTTTGTTCTTCGTGATAAAGAGATATCACATATAAAAACCTATGACTTTTATGCTGTTATGTTTTTCTGCGGATCCTAAAATGAAGCATCTATACATACCGTGACTTATTTTATTAACTCTAAACATAAAAGGTAAATATTCCCAGGTTCAGTTATAAAAAAAAACATGTCAATGCATGGCAGAATATGCAAACAAGTTTCAATAAAACAAATATGATGTTAATGTCAGTTATGAATGTCATGAATTATGTCTGAAATATTATTATATTAATTAGTTGCAAAACATATGTGTATTTAATGAAAATAGAAAGTTAAATTTAATTAACGAAAAATAACAGATTTATTTTATTGACTTATTTAATTTCAATTGCCAAAGTTTCAGAAATTTTAATTTCATAATGCACACATTATTTACTACACATGTTATAATATTTAGAAAATAAATTTTGTTAAATTTCTTATCCATCCAACTACAATGAAAGTCTTTCTAGCAGATTATTCAAGTTGGTTGAATAAGTTCGCATCTGTGTTAAATCGCTGTGTTTGCGATGACCGGTTTTATTATCGGGGTAGCAGGTACGGTTGTAAAAGCTATAAGGTTCATAATTGCAAGGCATAAAATTTCTTACTGCCAGTGGCATGTCTCGTACTCCGAAAACTTTATAGCAGAAGTGTACACCCTGAATTATTTTTTATACCTCCCTTTGTAAAACAAAATTAAAAGTAATGTCTCCCAAAGAAAATGTTAAGTGTCTGTCTAACAGTAAACAAACACGCTTCGAATATTATTTCATATGTTTCATTTGTATTTGTTTGCCTACTTGCTGATATGCTTGTGTGTCTATCTATTATAATGCTCAGAAAGCATCACGCCGCAATTTAAATTACTGTAGGAGAGACATTACTAAAAAGTATGACTGTACATTCAAATTATAAAAAAAATATATTAGGTCTTTATTTAATATTGCAAAATCTACATTCGTTCCTCCATATCATCTAACATTTTAATAATTGTTATTTATTTGAAATTGTTTTTTTTTCCTGTTGTAAAATCATTTTAATTAATATTTTGGTTAGTTTAAAATCATTCGTGTTTCATATTCCTTTTATTTGAACCGACTTATTTTTTGTTTTTGATTTGTCTTATTTGTTAATATACAGTGTCTTTCAAAAAGTGTGCTACAAATGGGAATTTTTTAGACACTTCTGCATACCCTAAAATCAAATTGGAAAATGTCAGATAAAATTTATCTTGAATAGTATACAGCGCGGACACTAAGAAATGACTACCGCTGGTTGGTTCTGAGTGATTATTTTAATGAATTGCTATCATGCTACAAAAAAGCACAAAGTTTCGGAATGTATGAAAATAATCACTCAAAAAAATGAAATAATTGAAAAATGAGAATGTATTTGATGTTTTTCTATTCATATTATTTTAACGGATACTTTAACCCCACCTGTATGTCCTAATGCAGTGTGCAAAGGATGGTTCTCAATAAAATGCGATGTTTTTATTTTTGAGATATTAGGCTATAATTTCATATCTTTCTATCTTTTTCTATCTTTACTCTTAAGCGATCTTCATTTCTCGGTGTCAATGCTGTATACCGTTCAAGAAAAATTTTATTTGACGTTTCCCAATTTGATTTTAAGAGATGCAGAAGCGTCCTGCATTAATAATTTTTTTATAAAAATCAATGATAAACAAAATTCCCATTTGTAGCACACTTTTTGAAAGACACTGTATGTTGATACTAATCCAAAACCCAACCCAACCCAGCCGTCTTTTTTAAAATCTTTATCTAAAGCTAAGTTCGCATGCATTCCGGATATGCAAAATATTTGCTGCGGATTGCTTTTGATTGGTTGTATTTTTATTTTTTTTTTGAAAGAACCGATCCTCTAAATATTTTACATGCATCTGAACCTAGCTTTATTTGTTAATACGTTTTGGATTTTTGATAAACATAATTTCCGTTCAAAATATTTCTTTTGCCTTTTTTTAAATATCGTTAAGATTTTATCTATTTTTTTATTTCGTCATTTGTTGTTTCCGAAATTACTTCTTACCTTTAATTAATCGACTACCTTTTGTTTCTTTTTTCCATCTATTTAAATACGTTCATATCAAATCGATTGGGTTTTATTTTATTGCATCGTTTATTATGTATAATCTTGGATATGAGTTTGTTTTTTTTTTAATTTTTTTGAAGAAATTTTCGTTGGCTTTTCGCCGTTGTTGAATGTGTTTTGATTGGTTTTCTGTTGTTCACTATTAATTAAAAGAAAAACGGACGATTACGTACCTGTGAGTTGTTAATTTTATTACTTTTTTCCATTTAAAAAATAATAATAATTTGGCAGCACAGTTTCATCATAAACTGGTCGTGTTTCGTTCTTCTTTTCTATTTTTTCTTCAAAATTTCTCCTCTAACGTGAAATGTCGGTGACTTTTTCATTTATTTTAGTTGTCTTAAATTTTTTTGATAATTTTTTCATTTCCAAAATTTAATGTTTTGTTTTTCTTTTTCGTTTTTTACCATGCGTTTAAACTACGTTCTCCTCGGCTCGTTCGTATTTTGTTTCATATTAAATGTTTTTGTTGAAACTGCTTGTTTTTTGTCTGTAGTTTGTCACGTTAATTAATATTGATTTAATTTCTATTGTTTTATTAAATATCGGCGATTTATTTCTTTTTGAAAATTTCAGTAAATCATTATTTTCAAAAGCTTCACATATTTAATCGTTTACCTTTTGTGTTTTTCGTTCAATTTTCTCCATCTATTTAAATTACATTTGTCTCAGATCGTCTGTGTTTTGTTTTATATTATATTCTTTTATTGAAACTGTTTTTTTTTAATTTGTCTTATTAATTACGTAATTCAGTATTTTCTTGCTTCCAAAATTGTTTCTTAACTTTTAAGCGATAGACTTTTGTTTCTTCTTAAATATTTTTCCATCTGTTCAAATTGCGATCTCACCTGAGATCTCGTTTGTGTTTTATTTTATTGGCATATCTCTTATTCTTTCCCCGTTTTATTTAGAAAATTCGTCTTCTTAGTTAATACTGACGTTTTGATAAACGTCATTCTTTTGTTTTGGTTTTCTATTATAATATGTATATAGACGATAATTTCATTTATTTACTGTTCAGGAGATATTTTTATGTATTTACTGTTTAGGTAATATTTTCATTTCTTATTTGTTTAGGTGATATTTTCATTTATTATTTTTTATTGTCTTAGTGATTTATTATTTCTAAAATAGCTTTTTACTTTTAATCGCTCGCCGTGTGTTTTTCTTTTTAATTTTATTTTTTCTATTTATTTAATTTCGTACTTTTTAGATCGTTTACCTTTTTGTTCTATTTCAATGGCTGTTACGTATTATTTTGAAAACACATTTTTATTGTTTCTTTATTTGAAAAAAAAACATCTCTTGTTCTTTTTTATTTACTATTAATATTTCGGTAGCACAGTTTTAGTTCTTAAGTCGCTTAGACTCCTTCTTCTTTTTCTTTTTTGTAACGGATTGTTTTTAGTTTGTCTCGTTACTTTAATATTAGTTACGTTTCGATAAACATAATTTCAATTTCTTTTTTATTTCTAATAAAATATGTATATCGGTGATTTTTTTTTATTTACTGTTTTAAAAATTGATTTGTTTCGAAAAATTGCCTTTTTCTTTTTTGAAACGGATTGTTTTTGTTTTTAGTTTGTCTTGTTGCTTAATATTGGTTATATTTCGATAAGCGTATTTTAAAGAAGTTACTTTAAGATATTTCTTTCGTTTTTTTTGTTTTCTAATGCAATGCATCTATTTAGAAAAATTGTTTTGGTGATTCGTTGTTTCCAAAATTGCTTTCTACTTTTAACCGATTGTCTTTTCTTTAGTTTTTCTTTTTTCCTTCGTTTGTTTTCCCGTCCGTTTAAGTTTCGTTGTTCTCAGATGATTCGTCGCGCATCGAATCAGACCATCACACCGTTGTCCGAAAGGTTTAATTGGTCGGGTGACCTTTGAAAAATAAAATGTGAACTTTTGCCGCTTATTAAGGATAGTGTCAGCCATCACATCACAATAACTTAAAAAAAAGAATGTAATTATCGTTTAGGAACATCAACTGATTAATCTCTTACATGCCTAAAGTGCGTCTGCTGTATGAAAATAATTAGTTTTTCAAAATTTTCACCCACCGCAAAATCAACAGCGACGAAGCGTGGAATACAAGAATGAAAATCTTTGGTAATTTGACAGTCAGCTGAGGGATATTTACCAATTTTACAATATGTAAAATGCGAAATATTTCAAGACCTACTACGTCCAATGAATCTGTTACAAAATCATTGTTTTAGTTTTAAGATTCAAATCGATTTAAAATGCCATTTAAGTAGAATTTTGTATTTTCCCACGACAAATTTGCTTACAAGTTTACCGGCCAGATGTCCAGGCTTTGTTAATCATAGGCCACTTTCTGAGTGACGTTTTCGTTGGCTCGGTCCTCAGATTGTAAAATTTTATATTTCCGAAAAGGTTTAACTAAATTGCTCCTCGAAGGTCTGGGAACAACGTTGTTATGCAGCCGCTTTAGGAAAATATCTCTTAACCAATAATGAAATTTTGCGCGTCTCTTCATTTCTTTTAGACAGTTTGAATGTCGTTTCATTTTCGAATTCAGTTTTACGCGGCGACTTGTCCAAGTCGGTTGCATGCCTGCAGACTGCAAGGCTCGTCGAAACTCATTAGTCTCACTACTTTACTATAAGCAAACAAGTTCAATGTTTATTGAAAATAAGTAATAAATTAAATGCGTGGTTAAGTTACACTTTATTTTGTAGCCTCATGCCGGCAACAATCAATAATAATTAGTTCTCGTGAACCATTTTAAGGAAGATTTAAAACCTTCCAGACCACGTGAATTAATTTTGCATACAGTGATCGAGTCACTGGGTTCGTTAAAATAAATGAAAACGAATCAATTTTTTTTTATATAGCAGAGTTATGTCTTGAAACATTTTTTTTTTTATCTCAAACCCGATATTTATGGAAAACATTTTCTAGTAAAAATTTGATTCGTAATTGAATTTTTACATTTTTACAATGTGGGAAATGTACAAAATTGGAAAAGGTTAAATTGTAATACATACAAAGTGTTCAAGTATAACTGTTTAAGTTGGTAATACAATCAAGAGCATTTTCTTACACAACCATTTGCAACACTGCAACCGGATATTGTTTTGTTGGTTTATTTGACGTAATGTCAACACGGACAGTATTGTAGGTTACATCCGGCATTTTAATTTGCGTATGAAATACAACGCTGCTGTCACAACAACCGGAAGTGACACGAGTTGTACCATTTTAAAACTAAATTCGGCATTGCCAACTCAAGCAGTTACTTCTGACCAATTTGTATTTTCAATTTAAAATTATATTATTATGTTGGCTAGATTCTTTTTTGTTTAAATATTATAGACAAACAGTATCATCTGAGGACGGAGTTACAATAAACATTCATTTGCCGTTGGTTAGGTCTCTCATTCCTAATGTTCTTTCTTTCTTTCTCGCTTCCCTGACCGCAACAGGCGCTGAGGGTAAACGTCTTAGCTCCCGGCCATCGAATTCCAATTCGAAAAGGACCATGCAAATTATAAGTAACCCTTTACGAGTATCTATTCAGTAAAATGGAACATTCCACTTACCGGGGCCGTTTTCCCGGCTCCACCCGCTCCAGGGGCGAATCTAGAAGCTGTAGTTCCCTCATGATGATATTGGACACTGGGGAAGTCATCCTCGCACGTTGACTTCTTATCTTCGCACGTATTACTCCCCACGTTCACCCGTGGATACAAAACCCACCCCTCCCGATGGATATTAGCGTACCTTGCCTCCCGAGCAAACGTTCTCAGGATCAGTTGATGTCATCGACTGCGTAAGTGTCAAGCACCACTCCGTACCGGTCCAATGACATCATCATGTCAGACCTTTCTGGATAGCTCAATGCTATCACCCGGTCAGGAATGCAATCAATCGAATTCCCACTCACAAAGAATGTAGAATACAGCTAATTACTTTGCCGGTATCGTGTTCTTCGTCGGCGCTGCTTGCACGCCGTGGCAAGAGCCATGATACTGTATGTTGGTGCACGATATCATTCTCTGGTCAACGCCCCGGATCGCGTCCCGGACAATATTCTGCTACCAGAATATCTCCGCACAAAATGATGACGCTCATACCGCATTGCCAATCGTGAGAATGAGCCGCCCTAACACTTCTGCCAGAACATACCATTTCAGGTCATATTCTGCAGACACCCTCTAGCTAATGCCCGGCAATACACCGCGGCCACTACATATATCACCAGGCCCATCCCTTGCCCCGTTTAAAGACACGTTTCGCATTACGCGCTAGCCCTCGGGAGACTGCCATCTCTGCCGTTTCTTTGCTGTCAAGACTAAACACGCCCCCATATCATATTACCAAACTAATAACGTAAACAAATATGCTAGTGCTTCAGAGATATCCCGAGAATGCATAAACTTTCTTAAATTCTAAACTTCTAACATAAATAACTATAACAATTATATTAGCTACTGAGTGTAACATCGCAATTAAATAAAACCTTCACCGGGTCTTATTTATTTTAATTATTTAATTACCTCCTGCAGTAATCAGCTTTTTGCGGTTAAACTGGCTCACCCGGAGCGATAAATTTACAATAACAAAATACTACAAACTAGTAGATTAAGGGGATCAAGCCCAAAAATCAATTAAAATAGAATGCAACCGCCTCGAACCGGTTTTAATAAAATCCTTATCAGATAATCAAAACGAGCGAAATTAATTTATTATTTGAAGTATGTAGGTATGCAGATGACGATGCACAGCGAGATTTCAAGGAAATAATTATTTATCAAATAATACATTCGTGCACAAACAGTTTTACCAGTGATTAAAAATTAATCACTTTAAAAATTAAAAAGAAAATCGAATTGGACAAAGAAAGTATACCAGTTCTTGGCCTTTGGCGGGGACGCATTATTTTCCCGTGATGATTGTTATTTCTGATGATGCTGATGATGACGCAGGCGAGAAGTAATCGGTGCTTTTCACATTACAAAATTTGTTATTGCATTAATGAGTTTAATCTTCACGCGTTCCATACGTGGGCATTGACACGTACGATTTGGCTTCGCCAAAGATTCGTCGACTTCGTTTCTCAGGCAAAACCCGAGAAAATATTTACGTTTTGAACAGCTTAGTTTCCCTATTATTTTCGTTAATTCGAACAACAGATAAAAAATAAAAATTCAACGGAATTTGTTTATTGAAAACATCAACAATCTGCGAACATCTTAATTTATTCTGCGACTTTTTAATTTCTTCCAGTTTCTGCGACCGACGACGCCGACGGTGTTATGCGTCTAAATATTTGAATTAGAATACGAAGAACCGTCGATATTCATTTATTTCTCTTTTATTTATCGAATGTCGCCTTCATTATAAATAAATCTGGCGAGAAATTTGCATTCATTCTTTATTTCTACTGATTGTGAGTTCGTGTCTTAAGGAGAAGACGATTGTTTCTCGTTCACTTAATTCTACGCCTTTTTCGTATCAAAATATTTTTCATTTTGTTCCATTCATAAGAAAAGTGTTGTCTGGCACAGATAGCTCTTTAAGTAAGGGGGAAAAGATGTAAGAATTGTTTGGCAAGCAGGCAAGCAATTCTCAGTGTTGTTAAAGATACATTTGTAATAGTATCTAGATGCAGATACTTTCACAAACATGTATCTAGAGGCAGATACAGATACTTTTTCCGGAAAATATCTAGATACATACAGATACAAAAAAAAGTATCTGCAGTTTATCAAGATACTTGCAAGTGTAAAATTCAATAACCTATGCAGTAGTGGAGGTACGGTATTATTTGCGATCCAAATCGCCTTTTTTCGGGAAAATTGACGAAGTTTTCGTATGAATATCTGAATAATGTACACACTAAAATCTGTGATAATTTTCACATTTTTTTTCAGCAGTATGTCTTTTTAAATAGAAAATTTATCTTTGTAATTAAGTTGATCAATAAGTTGATAAGTAATTACCTGGTTTTGTATGAAACGTAGTCAACGTAAAATATAAAGTTATCAACAGAAATGACTCTACTTCCGTATCAGACAAGTTAAATGTCAAATGAATCTAGGATCCTTAGTTGTAACCTTGTTGTAGCTAAGAGAGCGTTCCCATAATCAAGAAAAGTTGATAAAATCAACAATACAGTCTTTTCCTTTTGATTTTCTCCTTTTGTCAATTATCTTTTCCAATTTTGAAAATAATTTTCAAGTTTCTGAACTATCAAATCGTATTCTAAATAGAACAGTCGTTTGACAAACTGGAAAACATAATTAACAAGAGGGGAAAATCAAAAGAAAGAGACTGTAAAATCGGAGGTTGCATTTCCGCCAAGGTCTGCTGTTTTTATGAAAGTTCAAAATGTATCTAAAATGTATCTTAGTATCTCAAATGAATAGATACACTGTAATTGTATCTAGATGCAGATACAGTTACATTTTTTAGTAGTATCTGAGATATGTATCTAGATACTCAAAAAGTATTTAGATACTGTATCTAGATACTTAACAACTCTGGCAATTCTTTAAATAAGAGGGAAAGGATGTGAGAAATTAATTGAATGGAATTTATTATAATAACATAATAATTATAGCACAAACATCAAACTCAGCAGAACGTCGCGTTGTCAGCGAGTCACCCACCCGCGACTGACAGGGGTTTAAAAATAAAGAAAATTATCACTTGACAAGGGCTCGTCGAGTTCAAATCTATGCATATCCCTAAAAGTCACGACGAGAGCGAGATTTGTCGTCTTTTTAATTTCTTCCATATTCTTTGATGGTGTGATGCGACAAAATATTTTTCTATAATCGTAGTAAATTAAATTAAATTAATTAAATTTAATTAAATTATACCCTTCGATTCTCTTAAATATAGAGGTCATTGTTGTAAAGTGAGAGTGTAACGTACATGGACAAGGGCAATACAATACACAGAAAGTAATGCTACATTGTCCGCACTTTCTTCTTATTTAATTTCTATGAACTCAGTTTGATTCAACAACCTGTATACAAGTTGGACAAAGAATCAATTTGACACGCATGAAATGTAGATACTATAAAAAAAGAAGAACTATGCCTAGTCAGTCACGTCCGCTTGTTTTTGGGGATTGACCGCCAGGGGCCTCCCGAACTTTCGCAATTAGTACTCCGTGAGACAAAAAGAGATGTTGTTCGTGACGGATTGACATTTTTCGGCTGAACAGTGAAATAATTTTTGTAGCTTTAACTATATAAACTCATATAAGCACCTAGAAATAATAAAAATATAAAATAAAATAATGTCGGAGCATTTTTTATCTCTCGGATCAAAATAGTAGCAATATTAAATAGACTTACCTCGTTCATTTGTTCGTTGGTTGGACCCTTCTACCCCCTTTCTTTTTTCGTCATTTCGCTTATCGCCAGAGAAAGGAATCTTTACGGGATTGCAACGCCAATTCTCTATACAGGGTGCTGCGTTTTGAAACGCAACGTAGGAAATCCCATGATAATTTAAAGGTGCTCGAACATTGGCTTTCCTAATTATTTTACAGCAAAATTCCATTTAGGTGTTTTAAAGTACTCTTTAAGATGAATTTGTCTGTGAAGTTTGAGAATTTTTCATACGCTGAGTTTCAAGATATTTACAAAAGATCAGTAACGAAATTCAATTTATACCAAACTATCAGCACGGCCTCGATTAATAAATGTTAAAATAAATTACTGGAAAAGCTTTTTCCATCAATCTTTTTCAAAAACGAACTAGATTTTTCCACTATTATTGATCATGGCCGTGCTGATACTTTGGTATAAATTGAATTTAGCTACAAAATCTTTTTTAAATATCTTAAAACTCAGTGTATGAAAAATTCTCAAACTTTACAGACAGATTCATCTTGAAGAGTACTTTAGAAAACCCAAATGGAATTTTGCTGTAAAATAATTAGGGAAGCCAATATTCGAGCGCCTTTAAATTAACTGGGATTTTCTATGTTGCGTTTCAAAACGCATCACCCTGTATAACAACCAAAGCTATTTACATCGAATGTCTCAAAATACAAAAAAAATAAAACTTGTGTTAGAAAATAGCTTTTCTTTCTGCATGAAACGAATTTTTCTTTCAAAAAACTTTCTTGACACACAATTAGTAACGTAGAAAAACGATTGAATTGTTTACAAAAAACAAACACCCGTGAAGTGTAGCAACTTCTTCTCGAAATTAATTTCAAGCGGAGGAAACTGACTGATTAAAAAAGGATTAAAATAAAAAAACACTTCAACGAAGAACGAAGCGCGTACCTAATTAGGTCAAGAGTAAACTGCGCCAGAATCTGCTCGTTTAGCCTCCTGCTGGAGCTTTTATGCATTCCATCTTCTAGAATTTTTACATTTTTACATAAGCTGCATTTTCAATGCAAAAAATACCCTTAATTGAATGCATCAATTAGGTGCAATATTGTGCTCGGTCTCTTGTGACCGCTTGCCTCACGACGTACCGTGTGCAGAGAAATTCGGTAAAATCCTGCCTTCCTTACTCACTCTCATCTTAGCTGCTTTCTTTTGCTTAAAAGTTTGAATCTGGTTTCGGACAGTTTGAATCTTGATTCCGTAGTTGCTGCAATAAAACACTTCAGATTTGAATTATTGATTGACAGTTCGCCTGTCTACATTTCAATCCAAACAAAATATACAAATAGTTTGATTTGAAAGAGAAAGGGGATTATCGATCGGGATTGAATTTTTAAGAAGAGCGGAGATTAATCTGTTTGCAAAAGAACGTCCATCTTTGAATCTAAACGGGTTTGGACCACGTTTTTGTAAGCGAAAGAGAGAACCTCTTGTACGCGTTATGATTCATTTCAATGTTACAATATTATTTAATCGCAGCATTTAATTTCTTATAAAAACTTTGCATCTGAATATTCGAACCTTTACATTCACAATGAGTAGAGGATACAGTTAACTGTCTTGCCTATATTGTCACGTTTAATAGACAAAAATGTTTAGTTAGCATTCGACAACGGTCATCAACACCTCTCCGTCTCCCAAAATCGTTACAATGCACTTCAATAGTGTTGCTGCCACTGCGACAAGTCGCAATGATATTGTATGCTGGTGTACGATACCACCCTCCGGACAATGCAGCAGATCACCACCAATAAGATCATATTCTGCTACTAGAATAACTCCCCCATAACAGCATGACTCTCACCCTGCATCGTCACTAAGTACAAAATAGAGCGAAGCCGTTTCTGTCAGAAAATGCCCTCCTGCGCTTGATATTATTAGCCATCCCTGCCCTTTTTATTTATTTTTCACTTGGGATTCACCCGAAAACTGCCGTCTCTTTCCTCTCTTATTATTCTATGTTACCACCATCAGCTTTATCGTCAAAACTGAAACAAACGCCCTTGATATTCAGATATTTATTAGATATTTTAAGTTACAAACACTCGATTATTTCAAGAGGGCAGCTTCGTACATGCGCGCGTCTGCTGAAACGCGATGGTAGAGGATGAGGAATGGGGAATTGCGACAGACGACGAACGCTTACAATACGAATCGAAGAAATCTGTTATGTTTAAAAATGAAATTGCCTTGTGTTGAGTTTGTTGCGATTTCACGACTGGCGCTTAAATTGAAGTACAACAAATTGCAATTAACTTTAATTAATTAACTCAATATGACAAAATGAGAGCTAAATTTGTGACATATTATACACAAAATTGAAAATAGAACATTCAAAGGATATGAAGACAATATTCAATTATAATATAATAATATAATAATTATAATAATTTCAATTCATCATTCCCATTAACTTGTAAAAGTATTTCCAACAAATCTAAAAACAAATCTGACTGGGTAACTGACGAAATCATTCGAAAAGGTAATTTCCTTAGAGATCTATGACATATGTGCAAAATCTCAGCTGACTATACTTTAACAAAATTGTATAGTGCTAAAAAGCGAGAATATCAACAACTTGTAAAAAATGCAAAAATATCGTTTAATAATAATAAAGTTCTTAATGCTACGGCATGTAACAAAAGTAAAATTATTTGGGGCATCATCAAGGACTCAACTGTTTCTTCTGAGACTCTCTCGAACATCGAATTAATGGTTACTGATGTATCTATTACTGATCCTTATATCACAGCGAACCTTTTTAATGAATACTTTATTCCAGATTATAATTTAATTCAATCAAACAAAGTTGAGACTATTGTAAATTCACACCAGCAGTCAAATTTCTTTCTTTTTCCCACTGACCAAAGAGAAGTTAAAAATATTTTAATAAACTTCTCTTCAAAAAAAGCGTAAGGATATGATGGAATTCCAGGTACTATTCTTGCAGAGGTCAGTGACCTAATATGTACAAAACTTGCAGAAGCTATTAATAATTCCTTTGTTACTGGAACTTTTCCTGGTTCTCCCAAGCTAGCCAAGGTCTTACCAGTTTTCAAAAATAAAAGTTCTAAACTTGACATAACCAACTATCGCCCTATACGGCTGCTTTCTATCTTCTCTAAAGTATATGAAAAACTTATATATGATAGATTGTATTCAAACTTGATACATTTTACTATTCTATCTAAATGTCAGCATGGTTTTATTAAAGGTCGATCTACTGAGTGTGCAATCTTTGAATGTCTACACGAAATAACTTCTAGTCTGGATAACGGTGGAGCTCCCATTGGTATTTATTTTGATCTGTCTAAAGCATTCGATACTTTATATCATCAAATTTTATTATCGAAACTATATGTTATTGGTATCAACGGAGTTGCTCTAAATTTGTTTCGTTCCTATCTCTCTGGTAGATCTCAACAAGTGTGTATCAGACACATGAACAATGGTGTAACTGAGGAAATTTTGTCTGACCTTAGAGTAATAAGTAAAGGCGTACCACAAGGCTCAATTCTAGGCCCAGTATTGTTTATACTCTACGTTAATGATTTGAAACTACAATTTCCGTCTGTGACATTGTGTCAATATGCTGATGATACCTCGTGTATAGCGACTAGTAAATCTCATGCCTTATCATCAAAAATTGCCTCACTCTCTATTTTACAAATGTTTAAATGATGTGAGAGCAATAATCTTCAGTTAAACCATAATAAAACTATGGTTTTGCAATTTACAAATAGACCATTTCTGTCTAGCATACTTATTAAGTGTCATGGAAAATCAGTTGTAAGGAATCTTAGGAATTGTGTTTCTGTGGATATATTAAAAATTTATTATACGTCTTTTATTCAGTCTGCACTATCTTATGGTTTAATTTTTTGAGGAGGGTCATCTAACTCTCGGCAAGTTTTCATCTTACAAAAATCAATTTTAAGAACAATATTATGCAAAACACCCAGTGATTCGTGTAAACTCCTATTTAAATTACTTGAAATCTTGCCATTACCTTGTCTCTATATTTACAATCTTGCTGTTTTTGTTAAAACTAACTTAAACTTACTCCCGAAAAATAAAGACAAATATGGATACGATTTGCTTCCGAAAACTAGGTATTGTAATAATTTAATAATCCCTAAACATAGCACTGCTCTTTTTGAACTCGGTGTCTATTATAAAGCACTAAAAGTGTTTAATCAGTTGCCTGCTCCATTAAGATTGTTGGAATCTACAATTAAGTTTAAAAGAGAGTTAAGAATGTTTTTATTGAGTCACTGCTTTTACGAATTTAAGGAGTTTGTATAACCATTTGACAAGTTTTATCCTTTGTCTTTTCTTGACGAGACCTATATCTCTTTCAGATCCATGGCAGATATATATATAATAATAATAATAATAATAATCCCTGTAGTCACGTATCCTTTGAAACGAAATATTAAGCATCTAAACTCATCTAAACTTATTACGTTTTGTAATGTTATCTATTAGGTGCATAAAATTATTGAGAGTCTGTCTGTCTCGCTACGAGATTTGATGAGAATGCGCATCCTGTTTTACAAATTGAAGTAAATGTCCTGGTCGTTTTGTAGCTGTCCAGTTATAAAACACAATAAAATCGCAAACGTCACTTCCTTGAAATCTTGTTTTATGCATCTGCTTCTTCAAGTTATTTTTCATCTGCCATTATCTGATCCAAGATATAAAACACAAGATCCATCAAGGGTACTACAATGACCGGTTAAAAGCGGTTTCGAAATGTGTAATACTTTTTGTGTTTTTATCACGTTCGATTATTATCATCATTGTCAACCAAGTTTTGATTTATTTTTAAGATGCTGTTCACAAAGCAAACTGGCTCTTGATTGGATTTCTTTTTCAATTTATTTTGCTCTCCAACGGAAAATACCTGTACGCACAAAATTAAAAACTGGATATTTAATGTATTTATTACTCGTTATGTACAGATATCATGTTGGTATACATATGTATACTATAAATAGCGTCGCATAAAATTGAGATAAGCCGAGCGCTAAAACATCGTAAAGGAGCATAAAAGAATGTCCCTCTTCATTAAAGATATCTTATCTCAACATTTTAATCCTGTTTTTCAATAATAAACATAAACGACGAGCACCAAAGCAAAAGCGCATTAAAAGATGACAAATGAATATTAAAAATTAACCAAGAGGAAATGCTGCTTGCATTTGAAATGTTTATTTTCGGTTGATGATCACGTGGTGTGCCAATTAAGAGAGTGACAGCAAAATCAATAAATAATTGAATTAAAAATTTAATAAATTGCAAAGAAAGTTTAGGATCTTCAGCGTACCCTAACACCAAGTACCGACAATCAAGTTTCAAGAATCAAGAATTGGTTGTATTTAAAAAAAATAGATTTTCTACACGAATCGACAATGAGTCGCAAATTTTTATATATTTTTTTTAATTTAACAAACTAATCAATCGGTATGTGTTTTGAGTTTGTCCACAAGTTTTTATTTTTGATGCTTTACTTTACTATTTATTTCTTCTCCATATGTACAACGATAGTAATAAATTACAATTTTCCATTTTTTTTATTATTTCTGATGTACTGTTTTTTTTTTTAATTTTGATTGTGATGTTTTCTGTTCTCCATTTTCTTTTTGTTTCTTTTTGTTTGCATGGGATTTACTTCGAGTTTTATTTGCTTCTTTTTAATGTTTATTGTCTTGTTTCTTTTGATTGTTTACTATTTCCTATGTTTTCTTGTTCCTTTTTGTTTGCATGGAATTTACTTTTTCGACTTTCATTTTTTTTCTTTTGCCTAACATCAACTTGTTTTGTTGTCTTTTGCCTAACATCCATTTGTTTTATTCTATGACACTATATTATTTTAAAGTTTTCTTTTCCTCCCTCGCACTAAATTTATTTTTTTTTAAATGTGATTGTCAAATACTTTTGTTTTTGATTTTCTATTCATGTTCATATGTTTTATCTAGTATCATTCTTCGTTTGTTTCATCCTGTAATATTTTACTTTTCCGGTTTGCTTTTCTTTCCTCGCCCATATTCAATCTCCTCTAAATTTGATTTTTCCTTTTTTTTTAGTGTGATTATCAAGTGCTCTTGTTTTTGACTGTTATTTTTTTTTGTTTTACATTCATCTAATTGGATGTTAATTTTCTTTACCTAGTACGATGATCCTCCGCTTGTTTGAACCTGTGATGCTTTTCTTTTTTTGGTTGCTTTTTCTTTCCATGTTCAATCTTTACCAGGTGTCACTTTCCCAATTTTCTTTACTTCGCTTATCACTTTTTTTACCTTTCTCCATTTTTATCTCATTTAGTTCGATTTTCATTTGTTTGTATTTATTTTTATATTTGTTTTTTTTTATTTCATTTATTTTCTTTTTCATTCATTTATTTTGTTTTTGTTTTTTTATTTTATAGCTTCATTCTGTTTGGTGCTTTTTTTGTTTTTTTTCCGAAATTCAATATTTCCCAAACTTCGTGTATTTAATTTTTTATTTATGTGGGCTTCATGTGGTCATGAAGTGCTTTTGTTTTCGTTTTTTTCCCTTTCCTTTTTATGTGGCAATCAGTCCGACTTGCATTTGTTTCGTACTGCTTTTGTAGCGTGAACTTATTTTTTAGTTTCGCCTTTTTTTCTGATTGTGCCCCCTTGCACCCCTTTTTCTTGTGGTCTGTTTTCTAATTTTACTTTTTTTTCCGTTCGATTTTTCGATGTTCTTTGTTTCGTACTATTTTTCTAATTTTTTTTTTCGTTCGATTGCGATATGAAATTTTTCGATTTTCATTTATTTCTTACTCTTTTTCTAGGGTGAATTTATTTGTTTGTTTCGCCTTCTTCCTGATTGTTCCTCCTTTTTTTTTGTTTTCTTATGCTCTGTATTCTAATTTTGTTTTTTTTTTTTCATTTGTTATGTAAAATTTTCGTTTGATTTTATTTATTATTTCTTCTTACGTTAATTCTTTTCCATTTTTATTTGTTTCTATGTTTTCATAAGAATTAAGTTGCTACTAAATAAAATTAAAAGGAACCATAACGCGTATAAGGTCAGAGCCACGTGGCGGAGACATCATTTCTTCGAATTTTGCGTTCGCGGCACCCAGCGAACAACTCAGAGAATAAGGTCGAGCTTACGGTAGTTGAAGTATTGTCCTTAAATTATGCACTCAATTAGGAATATTTTTTGCAACATCCGATATTCCCCACTTTCTTAAGAAATGGGAAGGGAACAGTGCTTAAGTATTCTTCAAGATAAATCTGTTTGTGATGTTTGAGAATTTTTTATACGCCGAGTTTTAAGATATTTAAAAAAAATGTATAACGAAATTCAATTTATACCAATTATCAGCACAGTCTTGATCAATGATAGGGAAAACTGGATAGATAATTAATAAATATAGAAACAGATTGATAGAAAAAACTTTTCCAGTAATTTATTTTAACATTTACTGAGCAAGGCCGTGTTGATGGTTTGGTATACATTTTTTTTAATATCTCGAAACTGAGCGAAAGAAAAATTCTTAAACTTCTCAGCCAGAGTCATCTTGAATCTTCGAATTTTGTGTTCGCGGCACCCAGCGAATAACTCAGAGAATAAGGCCGAGCTTACGGTAGTTGAAGTATTGTCCCTAAATTATGCACTCAATTAAGAATATTTTTTGCAACATCCGATATTCCCCACTTTCATAAGAAATGAGAAGGGAAGAGTGCTTAAGTAGAGCGAGACCGTACAAGAAATCAATATTCCGGGTCCTTCAAGTGCTGATCTAGTTACGTGTTCCTCACTGAAAGTTTATTTTTTTTTTTAGTGTAAATTATTGTTTTTCAATCAGTTTGAAATTAATTTCGCGAATGAATATCTATTTCTCCGGGGTGTGTTCTTTAATAATCAATTTAATAATAACCGATTTTCGCTTATCAATTTATTTTAAATTCTGTGTTTTAAAAAAGATTCCAGGCAACTTTATTGAGTTTAAACAAAAACTCACTTTGCGTGTAAAGAAAAGCTATTTTCTAACACAGGCTTTTTTCCTGTTTGGTATCTATTTCTTTATCTTGAATTATTCTAATTTTGTTTCTTTTTTTGTTTGGGTTTTTTTTTTTTTCTTATTTCTTCTTACCTTTAGGTTAATTTCTTTCCATTTTTATTTGTTTTTATGACATGCAATTTTTTAATAAAAAAGCTTACGCTGGCTGCAATATTACCCCTAAATTATGCATTCAATTAAGGATATTTTTTGCAATATCCGATTGTAAGCGGTGCGGACGGGGGTTGGAACCCTCTTTTCAACGACGTCTTTTTGTCCCCAATTCTTTTAAATAAACCGTACAAGTTTCGTTCTCGATTTCCTTTGTAAGTAGAGTTTTCTGGTTTAACTGAAAGCCAAAAATCGATTTCCAAACCGTTTTCCACGAATTTCTAGAATGGCGCTTACTTATATTTTTAGGAATGTCGAAATCGGTCTACTCGTCTCTTTCCCAGCTTACTTAAGAGTCCTGCCTTATAGCAAGTCAACTAACAACCTAAATCTTTAAATAACGAGATAGATTCAAATTTAAGAGAAATTTTCGTACAATAAGGAGAAATAAAGAAACAACATGTGAGTTCAATTCATTAATTATTTAAAATTTAACCATTACCACAGAATTGAATTTAGAATATGAAATAGCGAAGGGAAGATCAACAAGAAATTTGTGCACGTCTATAAGATTTGTTATTTCATCTAAACTCATCCTCACTGATCATGGATGGTTCATAGGTACACTTCATTTAAATTAAATTAGGAAAAATTATCTGACAAAATAATTTTGTCTTTTGAAAAACTTTATGACGGGGAAAATTAAGGCGCGTGTCAAACCGACTACCTCGTATGCGGATCTGCCTCGAACTTTCTTCTCTGGACCTATTTATTACGAGTTTTAGGGTGACGTGAGAGCTAAAGCTAATCGGGGGATATCTTTGGAAATCCCTGGCACAGTAAGCTGCATTAAGGCAATGCATAGAACTTTCTCATGAGTCACCGTTGATATTTTTCAGTCTGCAAAGCAGTGCAGTGCAAATTTCTTTTTTTGGCATGATACCCTAGTATGATCTCATTTCTTGGTACATTGCAAGTTGACTAATATTTTTGTTATATGAGTTGTGTGTGTTTCATTTTGTATTTTTCAAATGAGTCATATTTCGACATGATTTCTAATTTAGTAAAGTGTTTTAATTAAATAAAGTGTACTGAATCACACAAAAAATAATAATAAGAATCTGGTTTCTTACACGATATTCCCCATTTGCGTAACAAGCGAGAAAGCAATGGTGCGGGACCGTACAAGAAATGGATATTCCTAGTCCTTCAAGTGCTGACCTAATTACGTGTTCCTTGTTGAAAGTTTATTTTTATTTTTTAGTTGAAATTAGTTTTCAATCAATCAGTTTTCTCAGTTTGAAATCAATTTCGCGAATGAAGATACAGCTATTCACGGTGTGTTTTTTTATAATCGATTTAATCGTAACCGATTTTTTTAAATTAATTTAATTTAAATTCTGTGTTTCAAAAAGATTGCAATCAACGTTGGTGAGTTGAAACATTGAAATTCGCTTTACGTATAAAGAAAAGCTGTTTTATGAAACAGGCTTTTTTTTGTTATCTACTGAATATTCGCTTTTCTCTCAAAGTCATTTTTTTCTGTTTATTTCTATAATTTCATTGGTATTTATCTATTTTGTTATCTTGAATTATTTTGATGTATTCTAATTTTGTTTTTGTTTTTCGTTCGATTGTCGAATTTACTTGCTTGTTTCGCCTTTTTCCCGATTGTGCCTCTTTTTCTCTTTTCACGTTGTTTTTTTTTTTCGTTTGATTGTGACGTGAAATTTTCGTTTGATTTCTTTCTTGTTTCTTCTTGCCGTTACGTTAATTTCTTTGTTTTTGTGACATGCAATGTTTTTATAAAAATTATGTTGCGATTAAATAATATTAAAATGAATCTTAATGCGTACAAGGTCGGAGTCAAGTAGGGGAGGCATCATTTCTTCGAATTTTGCACGCGGCACGCAATAAACGACCGAGATAATAAAACCGAGCTTACGCTAGCTGCAATATTGCCCGTAAATTATGCACTCAATTAAGGATATTTTTTGCAACATCCGATATTCCCCACTTGCGTAACAAACGGGAAGGGTATAGTGCTTAAGCAGAGAGGGACCGTGTAAGATATCCTTCGAGTGCTGACCTAATTACATGTTCTTCATTGGAAGTTTATTTTTTTTTCTATTTATTGCTATAATTTCATTGGTATTTATCTATTTTGTTATCTTGAATTATTTTGATGTATTCTAATTTTGTTTTTGTTTTTCGCTCGATTGTGATGTGAAATTTATCGACTTTCATTTGTTTCTTACTATTTTTCTAGCGCGAATTTACTCGCTTGTTTCGCCTTTTTCCCGATCGTGCCTCATTTTTTCTTTTCACGTTGTTTCTTTTTTTTCGTTTGATTGTGACGTGAAATTTTCGTTTGATTTCTTTCTTGTTTCTTCTTGCCGTTACGTTAATTTCTTTGTTTTGGTGACATGCAATGTTTTTATAAAAATTATGTTGCGATTAAATAATATTAAAATGAATCTTAATGCGTACAAGGTCGGAGTCAAGTAGGGGAGGCATCATTTCTTCGAATTTTGCACGCGGCACGCAATAAACGACCGAGAGAATAAAGCCGAGCTTACGCTAGCTGCAATACTGCCCGTAAATTATGCACTCAATTAAGGATATTTTTTGCAACATCCGATATTCCCCACTTGCGTAACAAACGGGAAGGGTATAGTGCTTAAGCAGAGAGGGACCGTGTAAGATGTCCTTCGAGTGCTGAACTAATTACATGTTCCTCGTTGAAAGTTTATTTTAGCCATTTTTTTTCCTTCTATTTATTACTATAATTTCATTGGTATTTATCTATTTTGTTATCTTGAATTATTTTTGGTTGTTTGTAAAATCTTGATTTAATATTTCAAAATTTCGTTCGGTCTTGACTAAAAAGAAAATTGTTCATCTTAAAATAAATTTTCTTTACGTAATTGTTTTGTGGACAAAATTTTAAGTTTCATATTAAAGATTTTTTATAAATTGTAAACTGAATTTCACGTTTTTGTTTAATACATATATTTTTGTATTTAAATTTCTTCCAAAGCGTATTGCAAACTAAATTTTTATTTGAGATATTCTCCCAGCAAGTAAAGTTTTCATTCTATTTGAAGTCCTAGGAGTCGAAAAAACAGAAAGAGAGGAAAGAGCGAAGCATTTTCGGCAATTCTGAAAATACAGGTGAAACGCCGTTCGAGCAACCGTGGGAAACAAATTGTACAATCGATTTCTGGCTTTCTATCGAAAACCAGGAAAGCCACTAACGAAGAAAATCGTTGGATCCCGATTTTCTTTGTTAGTAGCGTTTTCAGATTTTTCAATAAAAAACCAGAAAACGATTTTCGAAATTATTTGTACGGATTGTTTAAAAGAACAAAAGGAGATGAAAAGTGGCTTTTCGGCCCCCGTCTGCACGTGTTTACAATGGTAATTAAAATGGTTTATTTTAATCTACCCACTATACAAGAGACAACACGTGGCTTCTTATTAACATAATAACAAAAAAAAAGAGAGGGATAACCAGAAAAGAAATGCATGAAGTATCTAGCTAAACAATTGTCTACTATTTAACATTAAAGTCGTTAAAATTCATGAAACAAAGACACCCACCGCGATGCGCTCATCGTTCTCTCGTCGATCACGATCACGCACTCACGGCGTGATCTGCGCTCCTATTTTTAACCCGCCCGAAATAAAACGCACATGCTATCATCATCTGAGAAAATAATTTAATAATAAAATACAAATATTGTACAACAAATAAATACGGCGAGCTGCAACAGCCCGCGCACAATAAAATTCTATTATAGTTAGAGCTATTCTATTCACGCGAGCGATTTTTTTCGCCCGATCAAAACAGACCTTGACTTGCACTCGCCGACCATGTGATCGAGATACATACATTTATTATTTATTTACATTTACATGCACACATACATCGAGCGCTTGTTTGCGTCCATCACATCCGACGACACATGATTTTACGAGTGCGTCATCGCCCCTTTGTCACCTGCCCTTCCCCGAAACGCACTCCTTCAGCAGATCCCAGAACACCAAAGTCAAAACCGTGTGAGGTCCGAGCCTCAAGTAGCAAGGCCCGATGCCCTTGAAGAATCCAATTGGCCCCTCCGCCTTGGACACCTTCACGAAGCAATCGAAGTAGTTCTTGTAGAGCAATCCTCGTCCGTTCTTGTCTACACCTGCAATAATTCCTTTCATGACTTGAAGGCGCGCAAAAAATTATTCAGATCATACCTTGGCTGTACAGGCGTACTGAAACTAGGTCCAAGGGGGCCACGATGACGCTGAGGAAAATTCCGGATATCATGCTGGCTATGAAGGTCTCTACGAGGGGGTACTGGGGGAAGAGCTTGTATTTTTGGACCATTTCTTTCGAGTAGGTGAACGACGTCAGTTGGGCCGTTGAGCCTATGAATGATCTTGGGGCGGCCGAAAACGCACCCCTGTATAATCCTTTGATCTGAAAAGAAAAATCGCAATGTACTAATTTAATTTAAAAAAAAAAGAAAAACCCTGTTGATAATATCCTTAATTATGCGGAACCGTTTTCTTACTGTCTGCTTGCTCGGGAAGTATGAGTAAGCAGTAGTAACCAACGTCGGGAAAGAGTAGGCAAATTGAGGCTTCTTTAAACAAGGAAAATAATTTTGACAAATTATAGCTTAAAGTGAGACGACTGAGATTACTTCCAACGGTGGGAAAGAGTAGGCAAATTGAGGCTTTGTTAGACAAGGAAAAGAGTTTTGACTGTTGCTTAAAGTGATATGACCGAGACTACTTCCAAGGGCTTGAAAGAGTAGGCAAATTGAGGCTTCTTAAGGTCTCACAAACTCATGCTTATAAATGATGAGGTCCATTAATCTGCCTTTTAGTAAGAGCTTTCCAAAGTTACTATGCTAGGGCTAACCGTTTTGTTATTATTTTGACTGATTGTGAGAAATAATCAAATGAAAATTGGGCCAACATCCTAAATATACATACTCCAATAAGTATTAAAAGAAAATTGTTGAAGGAACAGAAAAAGCTAATGACGATCGACCGTTATTAGCTTTTTCTCAGGTAAATAGTAGGCAGATTGAGCGTGTGTAATAATTAGCTAGGACTTTCGTTCATGATCTCAGGGAAATAGTAGGCAGATTGAGAGTGTGTAACAATTAGCTAGGACTTTCCTTGAGAGTGGGGGAAGTGATTTTGGGGATTTTCTCTACAACCTTCAAACATTTTTTTTTAACTCGATCTCAAAGGGGGAAGTTGGCAAATTTAATCCCTCCGACGATTAAAAAAGAAAAAGTAAGCAGATTGAGTCTTCCTTTGACGCAGGTACGACTAGATTGATATGAATTTTTTCTCAACAACCTACAACCGTTGCATTTTTCAACTCTTAGGCCCGATTTCTTCACCTCCTGATAAATTTATCAGCCAGGTAATATCCCTGCAAACCATTGTGTCGGTAATGATATCCTAGGATATTATATGGCAGATAAATTTATCAGCCGGTCACAAAATCGGACTTTAACTTACTAACTCAGTTTATAGTGAATAGGCGGGACTCTTATGTCATTCATATTTTTTTAATTTATTTCTGAATAAGCAAGCAAATAAAAGAAATATCGAAAACGTAAATTTTTGACTACGTTCGGATGCTTCAATCCCAACACAAATTAAAAAAAAGGCGAAAAGCTGATGATGTTCTTGGGGAAGGAGTAGGCAGATTGAAATTCTACAAAAAAAAAGAAAAAGTGAGCAAATTGAAACTTTTTTGACGGCAAAAAACAGATCCGATGTCTTGTCGTCATTCGAGAGTGGTTTTCTTTTTAAATTCCTCTGATTTTATCAAATCGAGACTTCTTCTGCAACAGAGAAGAATGTACAGGTTGATGCCCTTTCTTTCATGAGGTTTCGTAAGGTCAATACAAAAAATTAAAAATAAAGACGAAAGAAACTTGATTGTCCATAATTAGGTGCAATTTAATTTAAAATATTGCGTTTAAAATATCCGTCATTGAAGTGAAGCAGCCTGAGGATGATTACGAGAATTGAAACTGGTTGCTAAGATGCATTTTAAATAAAATCAAGAAGTACTTGAATCTACGAAAAGCTTATAATTATCGGTAATCTTAGGGGCAGAATAAGCGAGGCCGATTGACGCTCTCCAAAAATTAAGAAAAGTAGGCACAATGAGACTTTTATTGACACCATAAGAAATAGTGAGGCAAAAGCTTTTTTTTACATTCCTCAGGAATTCGTTTAGACATTTCATCTTACCAAAGTAGTAAACATGTTGAGATGGAAGATAGGAGATGGAGATAGGAAGAGTACAGGTTGATGCCTTTTCAGGCAGATTGAGACTACTTTTAACGTAGATTCAGGCTTTTCATTTCTGAGCTCTTATACGGAAGCCAATACAAAATTTAAAAAAGGCAAAAAAGCTTATGACTGTCAGCAATCTTAGGCAAAGAGTAGGGGAAGCGAATTGGCGCTTTCCAATGATTAAGAAAGGTAAGGTTTCTTAATGACGTTTAAAAAAGACGTGAATATAACGTACGCATGACGTGTATAATTCGCAGGTAAAATGACGTCATTTAAAGACGTTTCATAAACGTTGGTTGATGTCGTTTCCTTAATGTCATTTAATGACTTAGTTGATGACGTTTATATGTCGTCATTTAAAGACGTTTCATAAACGTTTCTTGAACGTCGCTTGATAACGTTTCTTGAAAGTTTATTCTAACCACAGCATTTGAACGGCACAGAATCCCAGCTAACAGAGTGACGTGAAAAGGGTGCTATAATGACGTCATGATTGTCATTAATATGTCGTCATTCTAACATCCAAAATATGATGATGATGAGCGACGCGACGTTTAAACACTACAACTTTTTCACAAACGCTATTTTTTTATAATGACTTACTAGATCGTTGAAAAACATCTTGAAATGGTCTTGTCGTGATCTCGTTGTCCATTTCAAAATTTTCGGTAAGGTCTAAGTATTCATATAGTTTTCTGCATTACTTACCAAGTGCTAAAATTGCGCCATCTTTGTTTCATTGACTTCAGAAATAATCAAAGTATTTATTTACACTGTTTGTTTAGTCCCAAAAGTGTTTTCAAACTAATTTTCAAAAGTAAACAGTAACATTTTATCACTTTATATTGGCGTGATAATCACCATTTTTACGACGTTATTAATACGTGTCATATGATTCGTCATATTGACGTCACTTTTGGGATATCTGACGTCAACGACGTAAAATAATCTAAAAATGACGTAATTCCGACGTCATTCTGCTAGCTGGGATGGTTCAAAGTAACCAAACACGTTAGCAAAGACGATATGGCTAAATGATATTGACCGTTCAACATCAAAGACCGTCATATTAACGTTGTATATGGCCAAATGATCTTTAGTCCCAAAAATGTTTTTTTAAACCAATAATATTCAAAAATAAATGTAGTAACATTTTATCATTTTATATTGACGCGAAAATGACGTCACTTTTACGACGTTATTAATACGTGTCATATGATTCGTCATATTGACGTCACTTTTGGGACATATGACGTCAACGACGTAAAATAATCTAGAAATGACGTAATTCCGACGTCATTCTGCTAGCTAGGATGGTTTAAACTAATCAATGATTAGTAATATAGGTGCTTTATTACTCACAAATGACGTAAAAAGACGTAAGCAAAGACCGTCATATTAATGTTGTAATGGTACGTATTAGAAACGTCATTAATTGATCACGATATGGCCAAGTGATCTTTACGGTTCAACATCATCTTTAAATGACGACAAATTCGTCATGAGTCTGTTACTTGGGTGATACTATACCTATTAGTCCCAAAAATATTTTTAAACTAATAATTTTCAAAAATAAATATAGTAAACATTTTGTCATTTTATCTTGACGCGAAAATGACGTCACTTTTACGACGTTATTAATACGTGTCGTATGGCTCGTCATATTGACGTCACTATTGGGACATTAGACGTCAATGACGTAAAATAACCTAAAAATGACGTAATTCCGACGTCACTCTGTCAGCTAGGATGGTCCAAAGTAATCAATGATTATTATTATGATATTAGAAACGTCATTAATTGGTGACGATATGGCCAAATGATCTTGATCGTTCAACATCACCTTTAAATGACGTCAAAAGAACGTCATTCGTCATGAGTCTGCCACTTGGGTGATAGTATACCTATGCAACGCGCTAGCGTCAACCCCGCTTAAATCGGAGGGATGCTTAGTATGGATTTTGCATCACCCTACGCAACGCTAGGCATAGAAACTTCTCTACGAACAAACCTAATAAAAATTGCATATACAGTCGGGAGCATAAGAACCAGGACATTTTCTGCAATTTTTTTCTTTAAATCCGCCTTTTTTATGCTCCAGACTGTACATATCGCAATTCAATTTGAAGATGTGAAAAAGGGTTAACTTCTTACCCCGTATTGTTTGAAAATTCCTTTAAGTCCATGCAACATCCCGTTGTGGTCGTGTTGGTGTCCGAAGGCGATTTCTTGGGCCGCCTTCCCCTGCATGTGCGTCTTCACCAGGAAAAAGGGGCTGGCTATGAAAGCGCCCCCAATTCCCGCCATCCCCCCGGCCAAGATGTTTTTCCACAGCACCGTCTTGCCCTTGTCATTTTTGGTGTAGCCCTTGGAGATGGCCAAGTCATAGCAACCTGAAAATGCCGTCCACCTCTTAGTTCAGAAACGTCTCTCGGGTTTTAGTTGAGTGATTACTGGGTTTGTGATGGGGGGGAAAGAAAATTTTGAAAATTGATCACATCTAGAATTTCGACTACTAATGCTTGTTAGTTTTGCAGCCTAAACTTGATGTGGTGGAAATGAGAGAGAGAGAGAGTCTTACACAATGTGCGAGAGCAAGTAAGTAGTACCTAATCTAACGCTATTAAGAAAGAACTGGAAGCAAAGGGCAGGTATGAGGCCGGCCTGAAGCGCCGCCAGTCCATCGTATTTTGAAATCGTGTACGCTGCGTGTAAGACGTTTTTATAATGTACCGGATGTTGGCCTCGGGCTTGCAATTCCCCTTGCATTTGCATCCGTATTTTTATGACTTCCAGCGGGTTCGAAAAGACGCCGGCGCACACGGCCGCCGAACCAGCTATCGCGAAATCCATTTTTGCAAAAATCGGTATCTGCAAAACATACATGTTAACTGGTTAACCAAAATGTCCCTGGGGACATTTCTTCCGGCTTGGCACACTTCACTCCATTCTGGTTGGGGCGAGGGGAAGTGGACGCGGTTTTTTCCAAAAGGGGACCAAACTAAATTTGGTGTGTGGCTTTCGTGGGTGAAATGATGACATTTCCAAAATGTCAAATTATGAACTTCATTCATACGTCTTTTTATAAAGCAGGCTTTTGTATAGCCAAAGTCGATAAAGCTGATTTTCATTGCCAAGTATTTCGTGAACTTTTGAATTATCAAAATACAGTAATTTTCGTTCTCATCGCCTTTCACAAACCAGACTTTGCTAATTTGTTCAAAACCATTGTGGGTATTTTGTTCGAAAATTGAAAAATCCAATCAGTTTGAACCTAGGGAGTGAACACACTGACCAATTTCGGTGCAACCGCCTCTGGTCACATGGTGACGTCTCCCTAATTGAATCTCATTGAAAAAGTCATCTATTCGATTTCAAATTTATGCTAACTATGTACCGCTGAAGAGTTCCTTTTATAAAAGGCTTTCAAGGCTTATTGAATCGCTGTACATGAATACACTTGAATTATCAAAATATAGTAAGTTTCGTTGTCATAACCCTTCACCAACCAGAATTCGCCAATTTGTTCAAAATCATCGTAGGTACTTTGTTCGAAAATTGAAAAATCAAATGAGTTTGAGCCTAGGGAGTGAACACACTGACCAATTTCGGTGTGACCGCCTCTGATCACTTGGTCACGTCTCCCTAATTCAAACCCATTGAAAAAATCATGCGTTCGATTTAAAATTTATGCAAACTATGTACCGCCGAAGAATTCCTTCGATAAAAGGCTTTCAAGGCTTATTGAATCGCTGTACATAACATATAAAAAGATAAAGAAAGGCAGAGCAATCAAACAACAAGCAAACAAACAAACAAGAAAACGTCTTTCTGATTGCAGTTCCTATCATCATTAATAACACTAAGTATACAGATGATTACGCGCTCATAATCGCGTATCTCTCACATTGGAATTCATTTCATTTGAGAGCCGATCTTATTTTTAACTTTCGTCGAAGGTCACCGTTTGATGCATCGATAAAACGAAAGGCACGTGTATTAATTTATGCGCTAATTTTAACACCTTAGGATCACATTTTATTATTTGGTTTTTGACAATCGCTCGGATATTTCGCGCGTAGGTGCGAGATCGATTAATCAAATCGTAGTTAATCGATTAATAATAAATGAAACTTGCTATCATTAAATCTGGATTTGTGTTTGCGGTGTATGTACTTGAGCGGTGTAATTTTTTTTTAATGCGTACTGCATTCTTTTATTCTTGAAAAATAAAAAGAAAACTGTAGTAGAAACCTTGATTTCGAAAGAAAAACAAATTAATTATAAAATACATACATACTATGCAGGTCATGTACTTTTAAACACACATGTAGAGTGAGTGGTTCGCTTATTTATGAAGTTACTATAGTTAAAGAAGTCGAAATAAGTTCTTGAGTGGAACTTTCTAATTCAATCCATTGTACTTTTTTTTATTTAAAAAAAAAAATAAACCTTGATTGGAGTGAAACATTCGAGAGACAAAACAAAAAGACTTGGCAAACAAAGAACGATGTCGTGCAACGAATAAACAAAGAAGTGCAGAAAAAATGAAACGTTAAATAATCTGAAGAGAAACGAAAAAGAAAACAAGAACTAAAGAAGTAAACTAGAGGAGGACGGACGATGATCATGTGACGAAGTTTTTGCAAATTGCTAAAGAAAATTTTGACGGTAACAATTGATCGTACCCCGGTCATGAAAACAAAAAAGAAATAATTAATTTATGTAACAAGAAGAAAAGAAAAATGTGAATGATAAAACTAATTCAACACTAAGACTAACTTGTTAAAAAGAAGCTAAAAGACAAAATAAACTATGAATAAATATAAAGAATCAGAGGAAAAAGCAATGAAAATGCAAATAAGTAATGAAATTAAAGAATTAAAAATAAAAGAAATTCAAACAAAAAATTAAAACAGCGAATTATAGTGAACAAAAGAGGAAACTCAAGTAGTTGGTGTGAATTAAAAGGCACTCATTAATGAGAGATCATTATTTAGTTTAGAGTTAAATAAATATTCAGGGCGACATCACCGAAGATTTAAATAAATATTCAGAACCACATAACCGACTTAACGAGTGCAAATTTTTTTCCTTAAGCAACTAAGTTTTTGGGAAAACAGTGAAAGATTTTCAAAGAAGCATCAAAAAATGTAAAGGACATAATAACTATAGAATCTAAAAGGAAAAATATGCAAATAGGGAATTGGGAATTGGGAAAAAGGTTTTTGGACACTTCTGGAAGGCCCCAGGAATGGTAAACGACAATTCAAATACCAGAATGAGAAAAAAGGAAACGATAAAATTCGTACTATGGCGCGCCACTCAGCACTACGTCACACTGAAGGCGTCAAGAAGTCGGTTCGTTATTATGCGTCATCGGCCGCCACGCCACCATCGAACAAACTCGACTTTTCCAGCGTTGGAATAAACGAGAAGGCAGCAAAGAATATAAAATCGGCCGGGGTGGACTCAGCAGGGAGTCGAATTCGAACAGCGATCGTCGAAGTTAGATTTAGTGTGTAAATAAATTGTTACAAATAAATTACGGTTAAGTTGTTACCGAGTGTTTTATTCAATTAAATAAATTAATTTAAACCCTAGAAACGTAACAGTACTAAACACGGAGTTGAGGGAAGGCTAATAAAGACCTGATGAAATTATTAATGAGGAAGACTCAACAGAAATAAACGCCTCTACACTTACAAAAAAACAAAACGGAAGGAAGAAAGGAAAAAAATCAAGGGTTATGCCACAATAAAAACAAGAAACGAAGTGCAAGGAATTATCGAAGAAGAAAATAAAGACTCAGGTCAAAGCACAAACAACAAACGAAGGGGAAGGAAGCATGGAAGAAGAAAATAAAGGCTTAAGCCGAAACGGAACAGAAAACCCAAGTGGTGAATGGCGCAGTCGAAAAGAAAGGAAATTAACTGACGTTTAGGGCAATGAATTAGAATCACAGCAAGAAGACCAAAGATAATAAGAAATAGAACTAACGAATCACACATAAAAAAAAATATGTAAGAACATGGAACACCTAAGACGAATGGACGAGGCGTTTGAAATACATAACGGGCAAAAATAGGAAAGGCCAAGATGGTTAATGGTTGCAATTGGAAGGGAAAAAACTGATACTCAACATTTTAAAAAGTTCAAGTTCAGGCCAAAAGGAGGGAGGAAGATTGAAATCAATTGAATAAGATCTACGAGAAACCAATTGAGAAGATAAAAGAAGCGTGGAGAAAGCAAATGCAAAAGAAGAAAATGAAGAAGAACCAAAAGTAGAAACGTGATCCAATCGACATGTCAACCTCATACCGAGATAGAAAATAGAATCAGGTATCTCAACACAGTAAAGAAATCTTGCGCGTTTAAAATTGGAAAGAGAGATAAGAGGACTAGGAACCAAAAGAGATGAAGTAGAAAGGTCAAAGGAGGCGTCCTAAATAAAGCCCTAAAAATTGAGCAACGAAAAACCTAGTTTGTTAAAAAAATCCTCTGGAAAAGAGCAAATGAGAAATTCCCATTTTTATGTTAGAAACATGTAGGAAACCAAAAAGGATACATTAAATGAACAAAAGAGAAACGAAGAAAATAAAAACTGCTAATGCTAATCTGAAAGTTTTTGAAAACTGCTGGTATAAGAAAGAGAATAGAAAGACGAGAAAACAAAAGAAAACTGAAATAAACAGAATTGGATGAAAAACAAAGAAACACAAATAAAGGTAATGAAACGCAGTAAAAAAATACTTAATAAATGCAAGTAAAAAAAAGAATAAAACAGAAAACTCAAATATAAAACAAAACTAACAAATGATGATAATTCGGTGAATTGTTGGAAAGATTTTGAAAATCGGTGAGGAGTAAAAAGAGAAACCAATCACTAAATAAATAAGAAAAGAACTGAAGAAAGAAATAAAGAAGAATGGACGATAAACCTACGACGACGAGGTTTCTGAAAATCATGCAAATAATAAAAGATGAAGAAAACTCGATATACGCCAATGTAATGACGAAAATCCGAAGTAGACTTAAAATGTAAATAACAAAAACAAAACACACCCGAATAAAAAATAAAAGCTATCGAAGGAAACAACGAAAAATCGGAAATTCTTTCAGTAGAAGGATATTGAAAATCAAGAACACGCGGAAAGTAAAAAAAAATGTAAAAAATGCAAACAAAAGACGAAAACTTAATTTGAAAAAAGAAAACAATTAATCAAGAGATAATCTAATAAAAGTGAAGTACAAAAAAGTTCGATATTTTTGCGACGAGAAAAGAAAACAATAAACAAAAATTTGATTTGACAAAAGAAATTGATAAAAATAACAGAAGAAAACTAATACGGCTTTTATTTACTCACAAATAAATTTATATTTGACTTTTGAATTTTCGAAAATTGTTGAAAATGTTACTGTTGGAAGGCAAAAGCGTTAATAAGCAAAAAAGAAAAAAAAAGGAAACGAGAGGAAACTAAACAAAACAACAGAATAATTACATTAGACTTGATTTTTTTAACTCAAGCCTTTTTTCTTTCGTTCATTTCCATTTCTTACTGTGATGTGCTTTGTTTCAATTCTTTTGTTCTTTTTTATTCTTATTTTTCTATTGCATCGAAGTATTTTTTTTAGAATTCATAAAGTTACTATAAATGAAGTTGATTCTTGTCCGATGAAGCTATTAATCAATAGCGAAACGTTGAGTGTTTTCCCTTCATAATTTTGTCCGTTTCAAGTTAAAAAAAAAACTTTTTACTTAAAGTTACTATAGTTAAAAAATTGAAAGAATTTGAAGTACTGAGTAGATGCATTTTTAATGTAATAAAAAATCTAATGCAATGTCAGGTCAAAAAGCGATCTTAGAATGTCGCTATTTAAGCTATTTAAAAAAAGGACCATTGAAAAATCTTGATTTCAGAGAAACGTTCGACAGAAAAACATAACAATTATACAGGTGTCTCCTAAGACGTCCTAAAGTTTGAGAATGTTATTTCCATTGACATTTAAAGAAGAAACAAAAATGTTCGTTTATTTAACTATCTTCGTAGATAATGAATAAAATAATAACATGACATGTTTGGATAACTGCTTAACAGAGAAAAGGCATTCATGTAAATAAAGATTGCCTTAATAAATAAACTTTTTAATCTTTAGCTGACAAGTAGGGGAAGTATTCTGCATACTTTGCACATAGAATAGCGAAAACAGAAACAAATGTAAAATTGATAACCTCTAATTAGATAACAAATATGTAATTATCTTTATAATTAACTTGAATGGGTATTTTCTATTAATCAATGTTGTCATCATAAATTAGTAATCAAAGAGCTAAACTTTTCAATGGTAAAAACTGAGTTTGATAATCCCTATATGTATTTATATCAAATAAATTCCTTTCGTCTACTTTCCAAAAGTTTGCAATAATCAGGTTTCGCTTTGTCTTAACAGCTTTCTCAAGATGTACTACGACGTTCAACTTAAATAATACTCCTGCATGCGATCAACACCCTTAAGAACATTTGGCCAAAGGGCCGCGAAACTGTCAAATGGTATCATTTATGGTGAGCGTCGTTGTACATCAGTACCATGATGCTCAATTAAAATAATACCACTTGGCAATTTAATTGAAAATGGCGTAAAGTTTTAAATTTGCTTTGCTTGCACGAGTCTCGTTTTAAGTGAGCGTCATAGTACATTTACAGACAGAACAAAGTTCTTCTTCGTCTTTCTTTACCTTTACAGACATACCGAAGTTCTTTTTCTTCTTTCTTTACCTTTATTAAAAAAAATATATATTTTTAGGCAAACATTTCGTTCGCAATGTAAATATGTAACTTTTAAATTTAGAATGCATAAATATTACACTTTTTTTCTCGTCCTTGATTAGAATGTTTTATGGTTGCAGTAAATATGTAAAAATACATTTGCCGCAGAGAAAATAAGTCGCTGCCAAAATGCCAAAACGTCTTGACCGGCTACATGTTCAAGTCAGCGTGTCTTTCTCTAAATACTTTTGTAAGGTCAAGCAGTGCGCTTGGGTTTTAAGAACTACTGTTTATGATCATCGACGTCCAACCATCCAATAAACTATTACGTTTCAAATACGTTTAAAATCTTTTACTCTGCACAATAATCTGTTAGCCCTTTTTTAAGAGCGAACACCTCTTTCGTCCTCATCAGTTAGTTATCAGCACAGTCCGGGAAACTCCGGACATGCCCAGAAAGTATGCAATTTGTCTTTTTGCGGCAATTGAGTGCATACGTTATATCGAACAAAATACACGTGTCCAGCCGAATATATGTGGACTTTTATCAATGCTAGTACGACGTTCAGCTCAACAAAAAATAGAATGCGACTGTGGCCTCTAATCAAGGGGAATTCACGAGATTTATTGCCGAACGAACGTTTCTTTTGCAACCGTAAAAACATAAAAATTAAATCGTCTTCAAAACTGATTTGATGAGCGTCGCATGGGGAAATATTAAATAGGTTTATGCACTTAATATAAATAAATAAATTTAAATATTACTAATTAAAAAAGTTTAGGAGCAACATTTTGTTTGTATAATTTAAACAAATGGGAATATTCCATTAGAATCTAACAGCAGAAATTTTACAAAATTTATATATTGCAGGACGTTCATGCACGTCTGGAATATCACTAGCTGTGGTAATTACATCCTGGATATTTGTGGCGTATTGAAAATAATTCATAAGCATTATTTATATAGGGTCACTCATATTTTTCTATTTTTACTTTCTTCCGGTTTTTCGTTTCTTCTGTCTCAGAATTCTTGTTAATAGAGCATAAGTATCTAAATGTGAGCTCAAGCTGAAGAAACTTCTTTCAGAAGTTTCAGAAACAGATAACGTTCGATGTACAGCGACATCTACGACTTCCAAATTTATTTGAAAGAGAAAGAATTCCTAATGAAACCATTTTGAGTTGGAAGTCAATGAAATCTTCTAGTGGAAAGAAAATACATAATTAATTACAAATTTTCAACGATATTTTGAACAACTTCAAATTTGTCAATTAATAAAATCAAGCGCCAGCTGCTCGAAAGTGAAAATCACTTTAACTGAATTTCCTGATTTTACTTTCAAAATTAAATTGAAAATCTAAAAGACCCGATGGAATTTTTTCAAAGCGCCGCGCCATCTCTTAACCAAAAATTAAAGCTACTTCATTCTGACTTCAAATAGCAAGATGTGTTATTCACAGTGACATTTTAAGCAACAACTTCGCCTTCTCTTTTACATTTATCTTTATTAATTCATTCTGTTTTATTTTCTTTGCCTTAAAATCGAAGTAAGTCGAGACCCTTTAATTAGAGTCAGGACAATACCGCCGCGTTATATCACAAAAACTAGCTATGATTGGGAAGGAGGAAAAGTAGGCATTACCTTCTCGCCTATTACGTTTGACAGTCGTCTAGTTTCAATTTGTGATATAACATGGCGGCGGCCAATCAAAACTTAGTTACGAATTGCCCAGACTCTTATTATAGGGTCTCTAGAGTTAAGTTACTAAGAGCGCCATCTCTTTGCTCACTTATCTTAATTTGTCCAAAACTTGCCTTAATCGATCATCGAGAAATTCGATTTCGTCTTTAATATTCCCGGCGAAAGTAATTTTTCTTCTAAAGTAAATCTCGAATGTGTAGAGAATCAACGCGCGTCGGGAATCGTTTGGATCACCATCTCTTGGTCAAAAGGGAAAACTGTATTAATCACATTTTAGGATAAAAGATGCTTTACCGCGGACCTTCCCACTCACCATCTAATTTTTCATCTTAAAAGTAAATTATTGATTTTTTTAATAACTAATCAATTTCGAAAACACAGAAACAAAACATTTCGAAAACACAAAAACAAAACAAAAGCAGATCTAAAGGAGACATCATCATTTCATTATTATTATTTAAAACTCTTTGCCAAAAGAATCGAATTTTCCAGTGTACCTCAACCGTGCCGTTTACTAAAAAAAATAATAGGATTTTTTTAACTAATAATTATTTTAAGAAAAACAAGAGGAAATTTAAAGGACACATCATTGTTTCATCAATATTTAGAGTGCCATCTCTTGGCCACAAAGGACAATCATTTTAATCGAATTTTAAAACGTATCTCAACGTCGCCGTTCTCATCTTATCTTTTCATTTCATCTTTAAAAAATAATATTCTTCTAACAAATAATTATTTGCAAGAAAAACAAGAGGAAGTTTAAAGGAGACATCATTGTTTCATCAATATTTAGAGTGCCATCTCTTGGCCACAAAGGACAATCATTTTAGTCGAATTTTAAAACGTATCTCAACGTCGCCGTTCTCATCTTATCTTTTCGTTTTATCTTTAAAAAATAACAATCTTCTAACAAATAATTATTTGCAAGAAAAACAAGAGGAAGTTTAAAGGAGACATCATTGTTTCATCAATATTTAGAGTGCCATCTCTTGGCCAAAGAGGACAACCATTTGAGACGAATTTTAAAACATGTCTCAACGCTGCCGTTCTCATCTTATCCTTTCATTTTACGTTTAAAAAATGATAGGATTTTTTAAGAAATAATTATTTTCAATGAAAACAAAAGGAAGTTCAAAGGAGTCATCATGTTTTAGGGCGGCGTCTCTTGGTCAAAAGAGAAAATAATTTTACTCGAATTTACAACGCACCTCAACGCTGATTCTCATCTCATTTTTTAATAACCAATATACAAACGATAATTTTCAAGAAATTCTAAAGGAGAATTAAAGAAGGCATCATCATTTCAGCGATTTAGAGCGCCATCTCTTGAACAAAATGGAAAACTATTTGTTTCGCGAATTTTGTAACACGGCTGACGTTCCTTTCTTGTCTTTTAATTTTAGCTTTAAATAAATTTAATTTTATCAATAAATAAAGCTAAAGAAGAACGAAAATTTTCATATATATCTGCTTTAGTTCGATTAAGTTGGCCTTAATTATCTTCAAGGAAAACGAAAGAAGATTCATCCCCCTATGAATCTCCTTTCGATCCCCCCCTGGATCGTCATCATTTATGGCGCCATCTCTTGATCAAAAAGGGAAAACCATTTCAGTCGAATTTTAAAACGCGTTTCAACGCTGGTACTCTCATCGAATCTTCAAAACAAAATAAATTTTGAATAACTAAAATTATTTTCAAGGAAAACAAAAAGAGACTTAAAGAAGAAGAATCCCTTGGCCAAAGGGGATAATCATTTTAGTCGAAATCCAAAACGTATATCAACGCTGGTGTTCTCATGGCATCTTCAAAAAAAAAATTAATTTTAATGACTAGGTAATTATTTTCAAGGAAGACAGAAAGAGATTTAAAGTAGACATCGCCATCTTAATCAAGAGCCATCTCTTGGCCAAAGGGGATAACCATTTTAGTCGTGTTCTTAACTCATCTTCAAGAAAAATAATTTTAATAACAAATTATTTCCAAGGAAAACAAAAGGAGATTTGAAGGAAACATCATCCTCTTAACCAAGCGTCATCGCTTGGTCAAAAGGGAAAATCATTTTAGTCAAATTACCAAACGCATTTTAACGCTGGTGTTTTCATCGCATCTTCAAAAAAAAATATATTTTAATAGCTAATTATATTCAAGGAAAACAAAAGGAGAGTTACAGCGCCATCCATTAGCCAAAGGTGATAACCATTTTAGTCAAATTCCAAAAAGTATTTTAACACTGGTGTTCTCATCACACCTTCAAAAAAAATAATTTTAATAACTAATTATTTTCAAGGAAGAAAAAAGGAGATCTAAAGGAGACCGTCGTCATCTTAACCAAGAGCCCTCTCTTGACCAAATGGGATAACCATTTTAGTCGAATTCCAGAACGTATTTCAACCCTGGTGTTATCCTCTAGTCTTTTAATTGAAGTTTGTTCTTGTCCGATGAAAATTGTAAGTATTAAGTTTTTTTAATCTCGAGATTAAAAAAACTTTGTACTTCTAGTTTTTTACTTTTTTTAGCTATAAAAAACTTATTTTTTTTTTAATAACTAATAATCGAACTAAAGAAATAATCGTCACTTTCAGACGTCAAAATAAACGTGAAAAGACATTTAATTGGTGCATTTGAATGTGACTTTATTTTTCAAGTCCCTCCGGTAGTTCGACCATGAAACCGGCACTAATTATTTTCAAGGAAAATGCTAAGAAAGATCATCACTTAGAGCGCCATCTCTTGACCAAAAGTGAAAACTATTTTGATCGAACTTTAAAAAAACAAATCGCCATTGATTTCAACAAATAGCTAATTATTTTCAACGAAAACAAAATTAAGTTGAAGAAAATAAATAGAACAATGGGAAGTAGATATTTTTGTCAACTTCCAGTCATCGGCCCCCAAATGATCCCTTGAGGTTCGACCCCTCGGAGATCAACATCGATCCCGTTGGGAACTCCTGCGCCTGAGTGAAGTGAAAAGCAGGGCTAAGAGGAGAATTCAATTACTTTTTTTCTTGTTATCTTCTTCTAAATCAGAGATGGGCAATAGAGGGGAAGTGTACTCCCACCATCCAGCTGCGACGGTTGTTTTTAATTAACCGGGCATCTCTCTATGAACCAAATTACGATTCTATCAAGAAATCGAGAGTAGGGAGAGCGCTTTTCGCGCTCAAAAGAGCATCCCTGATCAAGATTATTCTCAATTTAAAAATGATTTGCAAAATGTACGCTATTTCATCCAGTTTAAGTTTTAATAAGTACTTCGCATGTGCCAAATAAAAATTCTCGGGTTTCCGATCATTTTGATGTTTCTTTTTCTTGATAGTTTTTGCTCTTGATTCTCACTTTATGTTTTCTTATTAAATGTGTTCCTTTCAAGACACGTAAGAACTACCTATTTCATTTCAGTTAACTTTCTATAGTTTCAAAACCTTGAATTTCGATAATTAATTCAACCATTATTAAAGTTTGATGTGATGCAACTAAACGTTAATCAGAATGACGATCCCGTACGTATCTTGAATTGAATTTTCTTTTACGATAGACGCTAACATAATGCTTCGTTTAACATGTATAATGCCACCTGCCTTTAAATTTAAAACAAGGATACCGATCTCGTATCTCGGTTAAGGTGAAATGTGCAGAACAAGAAGAAAAAAACTAATAATCAATGCGTACATACGTGACATTAAGACTGCATAAAACGAACATTGAGAAATTCGTGCAAGGCGAAGCATTCTCGCGGTTGGTAATGTTGTTTATAAACCTCGATTGCTTCCATTTGCAAGGAAGAACCGGAACAACGTATTACTAAAATTGGATTTAAAAATAAAAAAAGTATTTACCCGTTCGTGAAATGACAGCGCAAAGGAATGAGAGCGTGAAGCAGAAGCGACGCCGACGCCTGGGGTGGCTGAAACGACGCTTGAACGATCGATCCGACGACGTCCAAACCCAAACATCAACCTCGATAGTATGTATGTAAACATGTAAGGAAACCGTTACGAATTCTCGCACTTAACAAATTATTTGTTTAACAACATCTTCCGATGATATTACATTCGATTTTATTCTACAAGACTTACCTTGTGGTGAAACCGAACAAAACGTAAAGCAATCAAAAAGAAACTGGCGGAAACCAAACGAGTGAAAATAAAAGACGTTTTGACTTCTGAACTGCGTCATCAGACATTTATTTATACGATCCAATCAATAGCAGTTTTATTCGGCATCTGGAAACGATTCTAATATAGAATTTTATTTGTTTGTGCTTGTATACGGCGTGGAACATGAAAGAGTAGGTGATTTCTTTTTTTTTTTTGAAATTCGAAGTGCGGTTTATCAAACCGAAACATAACTGAAATTCTGAAATTATCATAAAAATAAACAGTTGTCTTACGCCAACTCTTTTTAACTAAAGGGGAAAGGATGTAAGAATCTGGATTTTTCTGTACAAAAGAAATTGTTAGTTATTTCGTTTCTGAAACAAGAAGCTTTTCGTATCTAATAATAAAAGACGTTTTGATTTCTGAACTGCGTCATCACACAATTATTTACACGGCCAATCAATGGCAGTTTTATTCGAGGCACCTGTCAAAATTTCTAATACAGAATTTTATTTATTTGTGCTTGAATACGGGGTGGAACATGAAAGAGTAGGTGATTTCTTTTTTTTTGAAATTCGAAGTGCGGTTTATCAAACCGAAACATAACTGAAATTCCGAAATTATCATAAAAATAAACAGTTGTCTTACGCCAGCCGTTTTAACTAAAGGAGAAGGGATGTAAGAATCCGGATTTTTCTGTGCAAAAGAAATTGTTAGTTATTCCGTTTCTGAAACAAACAGCTTTTCGTATCTGATAATAAAAGACGTTTTGATTTCTGAACTGCGTCATCATACATTTATTTACACGACCAATTAATAGCAGTTTTATTCGAGGCATCTGTCAACGTTTCTAATACAGAATTTTATTTATTTGTGCTTGTATACGGGGTGGAACATGAAAGAGTAGGTGATTTCGTTTTTTTGAAATTCGAAGTGCGGTTTATCAAACCGAAACATAACTGAAATTCTGAAATTATCATAAAAATAAACAACTGTCTTACGCCAACTCTTTTTAGCTAAAGGGGAAGGGATGTAAGAATCCGGATTTTTCTGTGAAAAAGAAATTGTTAGTTATTTCGTTTCTGAAGCAAAAAGCTTTTCGTATCTGATAATAAAAGACGTTTTGATTTCTGAACTGCGTCATCACACATTTATTTACACGACCAATCAATAGCAGTTTTATTCGAGGCACCTGTCAACGTTTCTAATACAGAATTTTATTTATTCGTGCTTGAATACGGGGTGGAACATGAAAGAGTAGGTGATTTCTTTTTCTTTGAAATTCGAAGTGCGGTTTAACAAACCGAAACATAACTGGAATTCTGAAATTATCATAAAAACAAACATTTGTCTTACGCCAACTCTTTTTAACTAAAGGGGAAAGGATGTAAGAATCTGGATTTTTCTGTACAAAAGAAATTGTTAGTTATTTCGTTTCTGAAACAAGAAGCTTTTCGTATCTAATAATAAAAGACGTTTTGATTTCTGAACTGCGTCATCACACAATTATTTACACGGCCAATCAATGGCAGTTTTATTCGAGGCACCTGTCAAAATTTCTAATACAGAATTTTATTTATTTGTGCTTGAATACGGGGTGGAACATGAAAGAGTAGGTGATTTCTTTTTTTTTGAAATTCGAAGTGCGGTTTATCAAACCGAAACATAACTGAAATTCCGAAATTATCATAAAAATAAACAGTTGTCTTACGCCAGCCGTTTTAACTAAAGGAGAAGGGATGTAAGAATCCGGATTTTTCTGTGCAAAAGAAATTGTTAGTTATTCCGTTTCTGAAACAAACAGCTTTTCGTATCTGATAATAAAAGACGTTTTGATTTCTGAACTGCGTCATCATACATTTATTTACACGACCAATTAATAGCAGTTTTATTCGAAGCATCTGTCAACGTTTCTAATACAGAATTTTATTTATTTGTGCTTGTATACGGGGTGGAACATGAAAGAGTAGGTGATTTCGTTTTTTTGAAATTCGAAGTGCGGTTTATCAAACCGAAACATAACTGAAATTCTGAAATTATCATAAAAATAAACAACTGTCTTACGCCAACTCTTTTTAGCTAAAGGAGAAGGGATGTAAGAATCCGGATTTTTCTGTGAAAAAGAAATTGTTAGTTATTTCGTTTCTGAAGCAAAAAGCTTTTCGTATCTGATAATAAAAGACGTTTTGATTTCTGAACTGCGTCATCACACATTTATTTACACGACCAATCGATAGCAGTTTTATTCGAGGCACCTGTCAACGTTTCTAATACAGAATTTTATTTATTCGTGCTTGAATACGGGGTGGAACATGAAAGAGTAGGTGATTTCTTTTTCTTTGAAATTCGAAGTGCGGTTTATCAAACCGAAACATAACAGAAATTCTGAAATTATCATAAAAATAAACAACTGTCTTACGCCAACTCTTTTTAACTAAAGAGGAAGGGATGTAAAAATCCGGATTTTTCTGTGCGAAAGAAATTATTTGCTACTCCATTTCTGAAACAAAGGCCTTTATAAAATAAAAAAATAAAAGACGTTTTGATTTCTGAACTACGTCATCGCACATTTATTTATACAACAGCAGTTTTATTTGGCATCTGGGAACGCTTCTAACACAAAATTTTATTTATTCGTGCCTGTATATTGGGTGGAGCCTGAAAGAGAGTAATTTTGTTTCTTTGAAGTTTGAACTGCGGTTTATCAAAGCGAAACATAACTGAAATTATCATAAAAATAAACAATCATCTTACGCCAACTCTTTTTTTTAACTAAGGGGGAAGGGAAGTAAGAATACGGATTTTTCTGTGCGAAGAAAATTACGTCTTAGTTATACCATTTTTTAAGTAAAAAGCTTTTTATAACAAGGAGCAATCAATTTTACTTACTTACTTTCTGTTTGACCTTACTTACTTTCTTTTATTCTATTTCATATCTTTATATACATAAAAACTGGTTTTGTTTTCGTTGAAAATAATTGGCCATTAAAGAATCAATTTTTTTTTAAGACTTAAGATAAAAGGAACGTCAGCGATGAAGCATTTTTTTTTAAATCGATCATAATAGTATTCCTTTTGATCAACAGATGGCGCCCTAAATCATTACGATGTAGCCTCCTTTAAATCTCCTTCAGTTTTTTTGCAGTTTACGTATAAAAGTATAATAATAGAATTAAACCAGCGGACTTTGAAAATGAAAGTGACATTCTTATTAATTAATTGCCTTTTCACTCTTGTTTTGTCGTCCGAAAGTGACTTTAAATTTAAAGTCTCCCTTAGTTCAGTTATAAAATACAGCATTAGTTATTACGAAAAAATAAATAAATTTTTGATGAAACATGTTTTAAAATTCTTCCCTTTTGGTGTAGAGATGGCGGTTTAAGTGATCGTGGTGACGACGATAATGATGATGATACCTCCTTTAAATTTCCTTGTAAATAATTAGTTATTATTATATTTAATATTAATTAATATTTAAATTCTTTTTAAGGTAAAATTAAAAGAAGAGGTGAGAACGTAAGTTTTAAAATTCCACTAAAATAGTTTTCGCTTTTGATCTAGAGATGGCACTCTAAGTATTCCTGACGCCTTTTGGTACTTCAATTTTCGAGATTTAATTTTGAGGAAGAAAAATACTTCTACGCCGAGAATATTAACACGAAATCGGGTTTAAGATCGATTAATTTATGGAAAAGGTATAAACTAGATAAAGCACGCTGGTTCCAGCTTCCAGATCCGCGCTTTAGAACGAAATAAATTAAATTTGAACGGTCGCGACATCTACCGGGAAGTAGTTTAAAAAAAAGGGTTCGAGCGCCGTTCAAACGTTCCTAAGTTTGCGAATTTGAAAAATTTAGGTTACAAGAAGAAAGTGTTGCTTAGAAATCTCGATTCAAATCTAATTTAAATGTCAAAATATAATTATCTATCAATATACATTATATATATATATATGATATTAATATATATTATCATATTATTATATTTATATATATTTAATCTTAATATTTTGTTATTATTGTTATTATTTGTTATTATTGCCCGTTAAAAAAATCTAGGACAATTCTCTACATGGATTTTTGAGTTATTTTATTGGTACTGCTAAAATAAATAAAACATTCACTCGTGTTAGAAGAAAGGCTGTTATAAAGAGAGAAGAAAAACAAGAAATATTGACCCCAAATTGAAAAGTTACTGAAAGGTTAACAAACCAAATTTATTAATTTTCTTAAACAGTCGACTATATCTCGGAAACGGTCGAGTTTCGGATCTATGTTTATTAAGACTATTGCGTTTGTATTGATGAGATTTACAACTCCGTAAAAAATCCGAAAATATTTTTTGAACGCACTGTACATCGAAGTCCTTCACAAGAGAGGCCAGGAACTCTCCTAATCAAATTTGAAGCCTTACATTCTTATTGAATCAATTAAGCTTAATTGAGGAGGAACGAAGGAAGCACTTTCCTCTTGTTTTGCTTTGTTTTTTTTTTTTAATAAAACGAATAAAATGACGCTAGAAAGTGTCCTTCAATTAAACCGGAACCGGTGAAGTTTGCGCGCTCTTAATTTAACGATAACGGAAGCGCCCAGTTAAATTTAATATTGCTAATGGGTGGAATAAACAATAAATTAGCGAGTAATGTGTTTGTTGCAACGGGCAAGTTGGGTTCATGGAATTAACGGTGCCGTTTTATTAATTTTAATTTTTTGATGTTTCAATATTTTTCTGTTTTCACCTCTAAGCAGTGGCGTAACTAGAAGTCCGGTCGCCGGGTTGCAAAATTTTCACCAGCGCCTTTAATTTATTACTCCACAATATTTAGAGAGTAAAAAAAAAATCATTTCATTAAATTAATTAAATTAAATTAATTAAATTAAAAGACTGTAGTCTTTAGCGATTTTACAACAAAGGTTAGGTCAGTTTAAACTGATTCGAGTTGACTTGACCTTGTTTGAATTGGACTTAATTAAAGTTGATTTTCTTCCTTTTCACTTTCGAGTTTTAATTAATAAGTTTAAATTTATTTCGAGTTTTAAGTATTTTTTTTTTGTTTAAATTTCTGAAAGCTTAAGTTTCTTTAAGTATTTTTTTACTTGTTCATTTAACTGGCATCAACATAAAAATAAAAAAAATCAATATCATTCTTTGTGTAAAAAATCTTATCTTCTTTTTTGAACGAAAAACAAAGAACCTCAACTCTGATTTGTTGATTGAGTTTTTTCTATCTGAAGTAAATCTGGGATATTCCATAAACCGATGTCTTTTATAACAACTTGCAGAAACACGTCGAAACTTTCGACGAAAATTACAGCATTTTAAAGACCCATCGTTAGCGCAAAATTAAAATTAGCCGAAAGCGTATTGATCCAATCAAATGCCTTGCCTTACATCAAAATCAAGTGGTTTACGTCAATTAGGTTTTGTCATCGTAGATAACAGCACAGTTTATAGATTTTTTTACAGTCTGTTTGCTACAAATCGCCAAGAACAAAATGTGAATTCTCCTAATAAAATGAGACCTACTTACGATCATAAGAGTTTCTTCCAGTCTCAGAAATACATTTTACGTCCTAATCACAACACGCACTGTAAACTCTACATTTTGTACAACTTCTACCATTTCTTTTAATATTTGTTTAGCAAAATCTCTGCCATTGCAAACACAAAATCAGATTTATCGACTGTCACGTGTTTTGAGAACTTAGCGGATTACAATTGTGTCGATGTGGATAGATAGGGCCTGATTTCAATGGTGATGCAATTTACGATTTAAAATGAAAACAAATTTAATTTAAGATGCGTTAAAATGAACCAAATATTCCACACACAAAATAGCCAATCGTTATTTTGGAGATAACATTTTCTGTACCAACTGATGGTGGTTGCGTTTTGTTTAAAAATTGAATTAGCCCTCCCAGTTTTATTTAATTTCATACTGCAGGATGGGAAAATTAAAATGAAAATATTCGAAGCGAGAAACGTTACATACATTTCAAACTTTTACAGAAACATCGGTCCTAAAGTTGTACCTTGAGGAAGATCTCTTTTCTTTTATGTAAACATGACAATAAAAAAATAAAGATTGAATTCTTGTTTTTTCATGCTCATTTAAGCATGATATCGAAGAGGATTTAAAAAAAAATATGTACCTTGAAGAACTCTAGTTTTTTCTAGCAATAGAACAAAGATTTTCAAAGGTCATTCGTACCTTGAATATCGCTTGCAGAGTTGTTAGAGATACATTTCTAATAGTATCTAGATACAGATACACTCACACATATGTATCTAGAGGCAGATACAGATACTTTTTCCGGAAAATATCTAGATAGAGATACAGATACAAAAAAAATATATCTGCAGTTTATCAAGATACTTGCAAGTGTAAAATTCAATAGCATATGCAGTAGTGGAGGTACGGTATTATTTGCGATCCAAATCACCTTTTTTCGTGAAAATTGACGAAGTTTTCGTATGAATATGTGAATAATGTACACACTAAAATCTGTGATCATTTTCACAATTTTTTTCAGCAGTATGTCTTTTTAAATAGAAAATTTAACTTTGTAATTAAGTTGATCAATAAGCTGATAAGTAATTACCTGGTTTTGTATGAAACCAAGTCAAGTCAACGTAAAATATAAAGTTATCAACAGAAATGACTCTACTTCCGTTTAAGACAAGTTAAATGTCAAATAAATCTATGATCCTTAGTTGCAACCTTGTTGTAGCTAAGAGAGCGTTCCCATAATCAAGAAAAGTTGATAAAAGCAACATTAGAGTCTTTTTCTTTTGATTTTCTCCTTTTGTCAATTATCTTTTCCAATTTTGAAAATAATTTATCAAATCGCATTCTAAATAGAACAGTCGTTTGACAAACTGGAAAACATAATTAACAAGAGGGGAAAATCAAAAGAAAGAGACTGTAAAATCGGAGGTTGCATTTCCGCCAAGGTCTGCTGTTTTTATGAAAGTTCAAAATGTATCTAAAATGTATCTTAGTATCTCAAATGAATAGATACACTGTAATTGTATCTAGATGCAGATACAGTTACATTTTTTTAGTAGTATCTGAGATATGTATCTAGATACTCAAAAGGTATTTAGATACTGTATCTAGATACTTGCATCTAGATACTTAACAACACTGCACTTTTGTCTTAAAGCCATTTTAAACTACTTTGTTACTTGTACTACGAGATTTGGTACAGTTCCAAGTATAGAAAAATTTAAATTAAAAAAAAAATTGTCAGAAAAAGTAGACCTATAAATAAAAAGGTATTTTTTTCTCTTAGGCCCGTTTGTACCACTTTCACTTACATTTTAAGTCTTACTTAAATGGTTAAGTGACACTTTCTGTTATTGAAAAAGTGTCACTTAATCATTTAAGTGGGACTTAAAGTTTTAAGTGAAAGTGGTGCAAACGGGCATTAATACTTTAGAAAATGAACCAAATCTCATGCAAGGTAGCCTAAAGCGACGACGAGCGTGTTAAATCCTCAGGACAAAGGGGTTTTTAGAAAAACGTCGGCCTCAAATACGCTCCTTGAGGAATCTCATTTCACATTTTCCCTATCAGTTGGAGTCCCCGTGAATTTTGAAAAGCGTAAGTGCTTTGAATTATATGTATTAAGTATAATAAATTGTTGTTTTCTTTTATGCACTTGTAACTCGACTATTTGTACAGCAAAAGCGTCAGCGGATTTTCCCCACGAATCCATTTTCCACGATGTTTATTATTACTCTTCCTCGACAACACGATCTAATTTTAGCCAATCAAAACACTCGCCTGTTTGTGACCTCAACTTCCGACACCAAAAACAAATCTTACCTTCTTACATTGCAGTGGATTTTTTTTTGTGTATAGAAAAAAATCTAAAGGCACTCACCTTTCTTATTTGTGCCTGTGCAAGCGGGCAGTTACTCACGTCCAAAATAATCCAAATTGAGTTTGACGTTTCAAATGATCGGCTTGAAAAACGCACTGTAATAAGAACCCATCCCTTTCGGTGGTGCACTCTGCATTGGAGCACGCTGTATTCGCAACTGGTCGGTTGCGAATTTCCACGGGACGTATTATACACAAAGCCCGTTCCAAATTTAAGAATAGGATAAACTTTGGACCGTGAATTTCCCACCTAGCACACGCTTTAAAAATATGACTTCGAGAATCATGGCTTTGGGCCAAGTGCGGTCGGGCAAAATAAATGGTGGACGCGAGCAAGGAAGTTAAAGGTGAAAATACTTCCAGTATTGTTTAGATCAGGCGAAACGACCGGAGAAGAATAGGTTGCCTTGAAACCGAAAGTGTTTCTTTTTTTCTAAATTTTCTTGGCAGAGTGATGAGGTGGTCTTGGCGTGTGACCAGACGAAAATATTTACGGCATTAGTAAGAGGAGTTTTCAGTATTTTTCTCTTTCGAAATTCAAATTTTTAAAAATCGAAAATCACTTAAGAAGTGTACGCCATTTTTTCTTGCAAGGGCAAAATAATTTGGGACTTTTGTCATCTCGTTCTGGGGGAAAACGCATATTTTCCGGAAATATTTATTTAAGCATTAGCAAGAAGAGTCTATAGGTTTTTCGGATTCACAATCATTTTCCTTGTTCTTGCGATTTCCTATTGAATAACAAAAAAAAAGATTCATGCAGTTATGGTTAGGTGCTATTCATGGAAAATTTTGGCCGTTTTTCTTATCGGTACGTCTCGTTCTGGTGAAACGTGTAAACAATTTGGCAAATTGTTTCGTCAATATTTTCCACAGAAGTGTGCCCAATTAATTTGGGTAACTCGAATTCCGACGATATGGGAACGCATTTTCCGGCCATTCAACACGTTTCGGTAAGTCCAAGAAATTTTCTAAAACTGTGACGCATGAAGAAAATACAGTTTTCAAAACAGTGGCGATGGTTTCTGTTTTAACACATATTCATTTGTTTGTGCTAAAATACTACATTAATATCATAATGCGTATAAATCTGGGATTACCAACTTTTTTTTGCGTCGACTCCTATCCCTCCCCCTTAAAAAAGAAGAAGAAATTTTCACAAAACTTTCGCGCTTTCAGAAAACTTGTTTTTTAAATTGCTACTGAATTTATACTACTAATAAATAATATGCTATTAGAGATAACAACAAATGTTAAATAATAAATTTGAATTTGACTCCTAACCACAATATGCTTCTTTTTTTAAACTAAATACGTATTTCGGCACTTCTCCTCTGATTTAGTAGGATAGAGGTCGCAACTACTGAAGATGGCAGCATAGCTGCCGAAATACGTATTTAGTTTTAAAAAAAAAACATATTGTGGTTAGGAGTCAAATCCAAATTCATTATTAGACAAGCCACAGTCTCCAATACATTAAAAAATGTTAAATACATATAAGACATATAAGGGTTTTTTGACTTATCCAAACCGTAAGAAATTAATAAAAAAATAAAACTAAAATGGTGATCGGAAACCTAACAAATGCGTAACATTATTTTAAGGCCCGTTCTTTTCAAGCTTCTTATAAATTTATTTGTCAAATAACTCGTTGAATCACCATGATAACCATTCATAAAATTTAACTTATTCACTGAATAAGTGTTGACGTGTGAAGACACCAAATCAAAACCGATTCGAAGGGCTACTTCGAAGAAAGCCGGCACGAAAGGGTTGATTAAAAAACCATTACGATATGCCTGCTCCCGCGAAAAGGATCGTCGCAAAAGCTACTTTTAACCGGTACTCAAAACTCAGCCAAAATTGAAAGTTGAAAGTTAAAGTCTGTAAGGAAAGGAAAAAAAAGAAAAAGAACAACAGTCGCAAACATACCAGTCCGTAATAAATGGGGCTAGTTGGGGCAAACTCTAACGAGTTGCTGATCCACCAGGGCACCAGATTGACTCCAACCGACGTCGTATAATTGCAGGAAACCTCCCCGTGGCCCTCTTGCCGGTGCCAAAACAAGCATGCCTTGTTCACCCCGGAATATAATATGCAGCCATGAAGTCGCAACCCCACACACGAAACACACCACCGTGACCTGAGGTTATCACAACGACGACTAAGGCCGGACCTTACCACCTCTTGATAAATGTAACTGCCGGTTTGTATCCTTGGAAACCATTGTGTCGACAATCGTTTCCCAGGACATTAACCAGCAGTTAAATTTATCATTAGATGGTAAGATCGGTCCTAAAATAATGCTACATCTGCATGCTCGCAACAAATTAATAAAGCCAAATTTGGCTTCGTCCCGAAATACGAAAGAAAGGGCTCGGACGAATTGAAACGAAAGCAACATAAGCTAAAGCCAACCAAGTGTAAGATGGATGAAGTCAAGAGGCAGAACCAATGGCGTTAAATGTCAAGAGTGAAAGCAACTTATAATTCCGTCGAAATAGCAAGTGGACAAAAGACGTACCTCGCCGGAACGAAGGATGACACAAGAAAACCGAAACATACAAACGTAACTAAGTTGACGGTTGTCAAGGTACATACACTATTGTCTCTTTTTTGCTAAAATTAAAGGCAGAAAATATGTAACAAAATAAATTTCAAGCAAAGAACAAAGATATGTGGATAAAAGAAACAAAAACGAATAAAAAATCGCCGATTTGGAATATGAAAAATCAGAGCAAACAGGAAAACACAAATTAAATCTGCCAAGAAAAACAGAAACAATAGAGAAATAAAAGAAACAGAAACAAACGAGAAATATAAGAACAGCAGCAAAATGCAAGACATGAAGCGAAAAACAAACGAAAGAATATCGTCAACACCGAATTCGCAGAAAATTAAAGCAACCTGTAAAAGAGTCAAAAGTACGATTAAAAAAAAAACGAAAAAGAAATGAACTATAAAATACAGTGCGCAAAAAAAAAGAAGATCACAAAACAAAACCAAACAAACGAAAAACGATGAACTATGAAAAGGCGTTAATAAAATGCGAACAATCAATTCGGTAAGAAAAGCAATAGAGAAATACATACCTGCTACGAAAGCATGAAGAAAGGAAAATTAAAAAAAAAAATTAATAGAAAACAAAAGTGTGAAAAAGCGTCAACCAACAAAATGTGAAATATCAATTTAATAAAAATAAACAAAAGAGAAATACAAAAATATTAAACTAATTGAAGAAAAAAAAGTGTATCTACCACGATAACAAAACGAACAAAAAAATGAAAATCGACTGTTGTCACGGTAAAATTGTCAAAAGTTTTTCCAAATAAAAGAAGTAGAAAACAAAAGAGAACTGTAAAAATGGGTCCATAAAATGTTAAAACCGATTTGATTAAAAAGAAGAAGAATGCGAAGTATTCTCGTCATATAGTGATTATAAACTAAAGCAGCGGCGTGAATAGTCATTATCAGACAGTGGAATTCTTACGTCATCCCGTAAGAATTCCGCTGTCTGGTCATTATTCATCGCTTTGTATATTGTTTCTGCAGCAAAAGCAGCCCAAATGAAGCGCCAAATAAGATTTTTAAACGCCTAATATGTCTTAAATGTAACCCTAATGGCGGAATTTTGCCCAATCTGGCAATCCTGATGCTCGCTAAAAATTAATAAAGCCAAGTTTGGCTTCACCCCGAAACACGAAAGGAAGGATTCGGACGGAGCCGAATCAACGTGACATAAGCTAAAGACAGCCAAGTATAAGATGACGCCATGAGCAACCGATGACGTTACATGTCAAACGTGAAAGCAATAATTTCTAATTCCGTCGAAATAACAAGTGGAAAAAAGCGTATTTCGCAGGAACGGAAGATGACACAAAAAATTCAAGCGACGAAGCGGCACCGAGTTTTACATTGGGAACAGGAAGTTATCAGCATAACTGGCGAGGAAAGTAACTGCCTACGTACGTTTCGATCTTATTAGAATTCATCAGGACAGTATAACCAAGTGTAAGGGGTTGACACTAGGAGATAAACAACAATGACGCAACCGACCAGGAGACCCTCGAAATGTTGCTTTTCTTCAGTTGTTGCAACAAATATGCATTCGGTCTCCTGGTCGGTTGCGTCATTGTTGTTCATCTCCTAGTGTCAACCGCTTACACTTGGTTATATTGTCCTGATGAATTCTAACAAGACCGAAACGTACGTAGGCAGTTACTTTCCTTGCCAGTTATGCCGATAATAACTTTCGTCTCACATTGTTTTTATACTGGCGATAGCCCTTTTCCTTTTTTATACAAGGTGCTGCGTTTTGAAACGCAACATAGGAAATCCCATGTTAATTTAAAGGTGCTTGAGTATTGGCTTCCCTAATTATTTTACAGCAAAATTCCATTTGGGTTTCTTAAAATACTCTTCAAGATGAATCTGTCTGTGAAGTTTGAGAATTTTTCAGGCGCTGAGTTTCAAAATATTTAAAAAAAAATCAGTGACGAAATTCAGTTTATACCAAATTATCAGCACGGCCTTGATCAGTAACTGTTAAAATAAATTACAGGAAAAACTTTTTCTATCTATCTTTCTTAAAAACGAGCTAGATTTATTAATTATCTGTTATCAGTTTTCACTGTCATTGATCAGGTTGTGCTTGATAGTTTTGGTATAAATCGGGTATAGTTACAGAATCTTTTTTAAATATCTTAAAACTCAGCGTATGAAAAATTCTCAAACTTCACAGACAGATTCATCTTGAAGAGTACTTTGAATAACCTCAATGGAATTTTACTGTAAAATAATCAGGGAATAAATTAACGTGGGATTTCCTATGTTGCATTTCAAAATGCAGCAGCCTGTGTATGTTATTGGGAACTTTATTAGCAACTAGAAAGATCGGACCTAAACGGAACAGCCTGTATATTTTCTCGAATTAAAAAAGATGTTTGTTTCCTAATTACAAAAACGTGTAGCAGTGAGTCGTCAATTTGACCGTATATACTGGTCATCGTTTACGTCATAGTGACCATAAAACGGACGTTAGTATGTAGTAAATGTGACGGGAATATGTCACAGACCAGGGACGTCACTTTTCAACGTCGTCGAATATATTTCTTTGACGTTAATTTACGCCAAATCGACCAGATTGTAACCAATTTAGGACGTAACTTTTTGGTTATAAAAAAAGCTGCATTTTATAAACAGATACTCCTATATATTTTCTACGTAATATAAATATAATAAAATATGTGGAAAAAAAAAGAATGTACAGTCGCGAATATTAAATTTTGGTCGTCACTGTCAATTAGAACGTCGGCTTTAATTCCAGAAATTAAAAATATCAGATAAAAGTTCAAGAAAATGCCAAGAATAAATTAAATGTTTAAGAGATTATTCCCAATATTCAAAATTAAGACATTATTTTCTTTTTATTTTTAACAGGTCTGATTACCAATCTTTGATAAGCAATGATGTCAAAATTTAATGTTCACGACTGTACATACAAAAATGTGAGTATTATAAAACTGTTACAAGTAAGGGTATTTCAGCTAAATGATGATCTACATCTTCTTGTGCAGTAAAAGTTGCATCAGTTCGTTTCTATGCATTAAGGCCTCTCAATATCACTCTCCCAGTTTAAGTACCGGCCGTACTCAGTACACTTTTTACAAAAGAATACAGGAACACGCGCGAAAACCTGACGAAAAATAGAGGTCAAGTCACCTCAAGTCAAGTCACAGGTTGACAGCGACAAGTATCCCAATCACTTAAGCCTCATTTTCATAGGATAACGGCACCGTAATGTAGCGGCCGTAATATGACAGTGAATGACGTCATGTAACGTTGAAAAATGACGTACGTACATTGACGTTAAATAAACAAGAAAAAGCGACGATGTGTATTTATTTTATATATTTCATGATGGTCTATTTTCATTTGACGTTATTAACTTATTTAGAAAATGAGGAGTCACCAAAATAGGATTCCAAACGTTTGAAACACCTTTTACGTATTTTTATTTTATTTGTTATTTTGCATTTCAATAAATAACCTAAATGAACATCTCTTGACATAGAATAAACGTCTTATAGACGTTAATGATTCTCGTCATTTTCCGATCTGTAATGTTTCATCTTTTTCACGTGATGTGTTGGTTATTCGACGTCTCATTGACGTTAATAAATCACGTCATTTTTTTATCTTTAATGTTTCGTCTTTTTCACGTGGTATTTTGGTCATTAGACGTCGATGACCAAAAGAGCCCAATTACTGCCGTGAAAAATACGTCACTCTGCTATCTGGGTCGTTACCACAACTCTGGATTAATTCTAATTTAATTATTTTTATGATTATTTTCTGACTGACTATACCTTCCATATTCTAATTACAGTTACGCTAAAAAAAGAAATCTTTGCTTTATCACGTTTTGTGTTTGTTGTTTAATTCATTTTTTAATCAGAGGTAATTTTAGTCTTTTTCTTTTGTAAAAACAACATCTATATAGAGACATAATAACTTTAAAAAAGTTCTGAGCGTCAGCTGATGGATCAAAGAACCTCTAGGTTTCATTTGGGCATCGCATCTATTTGAAGAAAAATGAGCGAAGAGATGGCGCTCTAATTTCTAATTCTCAAGGTTGGTAAAACTGATATTGCATCTAACAGATTGCCTCGTTCCCATTTAATACGCAGTTTGAAATTTCCTCCCCGCAAAAGTAACTCATGACGTCACACGAAATTTCTATCCGTCACAGTGAAGTAAATGGGGCAAGTTTTAATCTATTTCCTAAGGCTTAATCTAATTCACTAAAAATGGAATCAATTCCGTGGTCCTATTGATCAAATGACGCAAAAATTTCGTTAATATGCCCAACGGAATTTATCACGTGACGTGACGTAACGAGGCACGCGCCCTCTGTCCCCTCCGTTGATCAAGGCAACCTTCTAATACACAGTCCAGCTCTATCAACCTTCGTAATTCGCTATAGTTTTCGATTTTCTAAAAATATACGGGCAGAAGCCATTACTGTTTAGAACAAGGGTTCCCAATGGGGTCGATGAAAATTTGAAAGAGGTCGGTGAACCTATAGGGGCGACCGATTAGGGGTGGATGAACCTATGAATGCTTTAGGAGGTCGGAGTTATGAATTCTTGTCTAGTAGAAGCCTATCTGAATAACAGATAAAATAGCGACATCTTACTATCGCTTTTTGACCTGACATTGCAGTGGGGTAGACAAATTGAAGCGGGATTTGCTCCTAATAAGTTCCCCATGCAAGGCGGCCATGCTTGCTGTCAAAGCATAATGAAAATTTTAGAAAAATTTTGTGCAAATCGTTTTTGATTGCAGCGAGAACCTCGAGCAGCCTCTGGACAGCTGTTTCAGCCCTGCTTGTCAGGTCAAAAAGCGATAGTAAGATGTCGCTATTTTATCTGTTCATCACTCTTACATCGCAAATGCGAATAAATTGGGCAAGTCGTTTTTGTTTGCAGCGGGAATGTCGAGCTACGTCTCTGCTGAAGAAGCCCCAAGCAGGGCTGAAACAGCTGTCCAGAGGCTGCTCGAGGTTCTCGCTGCAATCAAAAACGATTTGCACAAAATTTTTCTAAAATTTTCATTATGCTTTGACAGCAAGCATGGCCGCCTTGCATGGGGAACTTATTAGGAGCAAATCCCGCTTCAATTTGTCTACCCCACTGCAATGTCAGGTCAAAAAGCGATAGTAAGATGTCGCTATTTTATCTGTTCATCACTCTTACATCGCAAATGCGAATAAATTGGGCAAGTCGTTTTTGTTTGCAGCGGGAATGTCGAGCTACGTCTCTGCTGAAGAAGCCCCAAGCAGGGCTGAAACAGCTGTCCAGAGGCTGCTCGAGGTTCTCGCTGCAATCAAAAACGATTTGCACAAAATTTTTCTAAAATTTTCATTATGCTTTGACAGCAAGCATGGCCGCCTTGCATGGGGAACTTATTAGGAGCAAATCCCGCTTCAATTTGTCTACCCCACTGCAATGTCAGGTCAAAAAGCGATAGTAAGATGTCGCTATTTTATCTGTTCATCACTCTTACATCGCAAATGCGAATAAATTGGGCAAGTCGTTTTTGTTTGCAGCGGGAATGTCGAGCTACGTCTCTGCTGAAGAAGCCCCAAGCAGGGCTGAAACAGCTGTCCAGAGGCTGCTCGAGGTTCTCGCTGCAATCAAAAACGATTTGCACAAAATTTTCCTATCTGAATAGTTTATTTGAAAAAAAATGCTCTATTAAATAAATTTGAAGTAAATATTGTACAGTGACGAACATAGAAAACGAGTCACTATTATTCCTAGATAATAACTGCTATTAATTGGCAGTTCTGCGTTTCAGTTATCATGTCGTAATAAATCAAAGTTCTAACAACTTCCCGAAATCTCATAATATCATGCACATCTGTAATGTGATAGAGATAATTACTTGAATAAATGTTTGAGAAATAAGTAATAACACAGATACAATTATTGCACTTTAGTTGTCATAAAATCATGTACCTAATAATTAGACTAAATAATGTCAACTCGAAGAAAAAATAAATAAATAAAAATAAAATGCAATCATACCGAATGAAATGAAAATAAAAGACTATTGTCTGCGCAGTATGAACGGAAATAAAAATTTTGTAAAACTAATAATAAGTAAACTCAATGCAAAAACTAACGAACGCAATCAAAAATTTGAACGAAGTTAATAATAAAAAAATAGAAATAAAATCAAATCAAATCTAATATCAGAGAAAACAAAAACGGCGATGAACAGACAGAATTAACATATAAAATAAATTAAATTGCAATCCACTAAAAGAAAAAGATACATCATTTGAGAGGTAAAAATAAAATTGAATCAAGGAAAGAAAAGGTCAATCAACTAAGTACATTAAAAATTAAATTAAATAAAGTAGAATAAGTAAAAGAATTAAAGATAAAGAACAAACAAAACGACGATCAGTTATGAAAATAGGACGAAAATAAAAATTCTATAAATTTACCAAGTTCAAACAAAAGAAAAAAAACAACAAAAAGCAAATAATAATGCGAATATAAACTAGAGTCAAATCGAATCAAGAAAAGACAAAAGATGATCGATCTGATTTATATTAAGGTCAAATACAAACACAGATTGCAATTTAACAAAATTTAGATTTAATGCGATTACATTAAACATATTGTTTCGAAAATAGTTTTACTTTCTTGTAAGAGGTAAGAAATTGGGAACTACTGGTGTAGAACGTCAACGTGAATACAGCATCTTACTATTCGTAATTAGAATGAAATAGCTTTTATTTTTTATCAAGAGATGGCGTTCTGAAGAATTACCATCAAACTTTTAAGGTCTTCAATACAAATTTGAAATTAATATCATTACGATGTTGTATGGCAGGCATATTCCTGGAAACATCAGCGTAAAAATAAAATGCCATTATAAAAATTTGGTTAAAATTGTTTGCACTTTTGGACAACAGATGGAGCTCTCATTGATGTTTCCGTGCATAAATTTCATATTTCTCATTTAATTTAAAACATTGTACTGAATATGAAGATGAAACCATATTATAGACAATCGATTAATTGAGGTTTCACTTTGGGACAATAGATGGCGTTGACGTTGAATACGACGTACTTTATTAAACTAGCTACATAGTTGATTTTTATTTCATATTTTCTGTATTGATTCTTTTTCTTAAATTTTACATTCATCTTCCATTTCTCTAGGGTTTACTTTTTGTATGTTTATGTCTTTCGCTTTTTGAACTTTTTGAACTTGAATTGCTCAACAATTTTTTTATTACATTGTTACGAATATAGGGTTAATTGAATTCATTTTAAAATAAAAGCTCTGCACAACTAATAATAAACTATGTAATTTATTTAGAACGTTACACGAATTTATTTAATACGACATAACAATTTATTCAAACATAAATCGAGCGGTCGGTTAACTTCAGTACGAACTGTCCTTATTTTCCTATCCGACTGTTTAAATTATATGGAACTGGTTTGAAGGACTAATTAGTCACGCATTAGATCGTCACAATATTAAACCCTTGCACCTACCCTTGAATTTTACTGTCCGGTTTCTATTTAAACCATACAAATCAACTCTAGATGTTCTACTTTCTAGTTTCATCGAAATGATTTTATTCTTGTTTATTCATTCGAGTTAGGAACGTGTAATTTTTTCTTTGTTTTAATTTAATTAGACTCAGCATCAAACAAAGCGTTAATTTCTTGATAAACTTAAAAATTAGTTTCTGTTCAATTCTTACATTAGTCTGAGTCATATGGTGTGGTTCAGTTTATTTAATTTAATTAGTTTTAGTAATTGAAATGGCCGAGATATTCAAAACAACTCGATTAACGAGAGTATTTTTAGATTGCTTGTAAGTTGCTTATAATGGAAATAACAATTTAACAATTGAAACGCGATCCACCAGAAAGATTCAGAAAATAAAGTCGTCCGATTCTAGAGGAAGCGAAATATGATTATTAAAAGAAGGATTAAAGGAGAACGATAAATAAGTAAATAAATGATGGAAGAGAAAAAATTAGTTGTTGTAAACTAGTTTAGACAAGAATTAATACTGAAAATACCTATAAAAAGTAACAGAGATTGGTGAGATAAATGGGACGAAATAAATGATTTAACTTCATTTTTTCTAAAGAAAACTACCAAATATGTGAAGAAAATTTGAATTTTAAATAATTGTGCTCGTTGTACAATAATAATTTTGATAAGATGAATTGAATAATAATTATTTTACAATTAAAAACATTTCAAGTAATTTAGGATTAAAAAATAATACCATGCGATCAACGGAATTTATAATTAGAGATATTTTCCAAAAAGTTGGCAACAGAGGCTTGCAGTTTGAAACTAAAAGTTCGAAATGTCAGAATTGTGGCATTTATTTGTTTTAAATGATCGATAATAAACAGATTTGTCTTATGAAACCTCCCCTAATATTCTAAAAAAGGATTTAAACCAAAATAAAGTAACAAAATAAAGATTATATAAAGCACGAGCGTAACCTCAAATATGGCAGCTGTCAATTTATTATTTATTTCTCAGTGTATCCAACCACACAGCATAAAATAGCACCAATCACAGCCTCCTCTAATTATGAATTCCGTTGATCACCCGGTATTTGATGCAGAAACTTTTATTTCACTTTATTCATCTAGCCCCTTGAAATGAAAGATTATAGATAGCGTCTTCGAGTGATTGCTCTGAAGCTAGAGCACTCTCAAAATTCCTCCATCTTCTTCTAACCCCCCATTTAAAAGGGAATGGAGATTTAGACAGAATATCGAAAAAGCAAATAAATAGAAACGATTTTTTCTTTGGAAAAAAAATGCAAGCAAATGCAATCAACGTTTAAAGATATCCAGGCAAGAAAGTATCAACAAACATCATTAATAAAAAAATAAAATAAAATGCAAACAAGGGAGATTAATTAGTAATTTTAATTTATTATTTATACTGGAAAATATAAAGTCTACCGAAGATTAACTTGAAAAGAATGAAATGCCTGATTCATTAATTAGTTAATTAATTACTTAAGTCAAACAAAGAAATTTGCCTTGGAATGTCCTAATAATCACAGCCGGATTTGTTCGTTGATTTATTTATTTATTTAATTTCATTGAAACCGGCGAACAAATACCATGTTGAGCTGGCCCCGAATTACGAAATACATATTTCGCCTAATTCTGGTGCTTATCAGCGCACAGCAAACACTATCATCACTCATCCTCATTATTAAATTATTATTATTGTCCTTGAAGGCGACGAGTTAGTTCCGCTTGTTTGTTTCGTTGGCTCGATTCGAGTGCAACGAAGATTACAGCAGCCATAAATTAATGATTCTCTGTCCTGATCGAATCTAAAATTAAAATTGAGTCGCGTGGACTGATAAGAGCTCGTCAAGCGTGGAAAACGTGACTGCTCGTACGTTATCATATCATATCGACAATTAAGTTGACATTTACGCATTCATATTTATTCTTGTGTAGCTTTAATAATCAGGAATGCAAACTTTAAATCAATTGTCATGTCATTACATAGTTTTTAGCGCACGATTGCTACGTACATACTTTGCCACTTGCAGAATTTAGTAAGTACTTACAAGAAAAAAAGTGCTTTCTTTGGATTGTAACCAAAATCCGGAACATTCCTGACATTCCTTAAAAGTATACGATTTTTTTGGAAAGATCGTACAAAATACTACGTGTTTCCAATCAAATGTTTGCCGTCTTTTATGAATACTAATGCGGCGTTCAACAAAAACTGTGAGACTGCGACCTCTAACCAAAGCAAATTTGCGAGATTTATTGCCGAGCGATCGTTTTTCCGCAGCCTTAAAAACACACGAATGAAATCGACTTCGAAACGGATTCGATCAGGATATATTAAATAGGTTTATGCATTTAATAAATATAACCGATCAGCGTTTGTTGTACGTATACTAATTGAAACATTTAAAAACAAATCAAAATATTTGTAGATACAATTAAAACAAATAATAATATTTAAATTCCATTAGAATTTAATACTACATATTTCACAAAATTCACATGTATTGTAGAATACCCACGCTCGTCTGGAATGTACCTAGCTTTGGTTCTAACGTGGAATCATAAAGTCCTGTCACCCTAGTAGGTCATGAACTCATGTAAGTGTAAATGTATACATTTTCTTAAAGCATTTTTTTTTTAATCAGAACGACTTTTCATGTCAGAATATATAAGATTTGAATTTACTCATTCAAAGCCGGATGGCGGAGGATCACTTGTTAGGAAACATCAGCGGCCAAAGTGATTTTTAACACAACAGCTCTGATCTTTTCAACAAATTATTTAGTTTGGCTTATAGCCATAAACGTGAACTTAAAAAGTTAAGAAAACCGCCAAGAAAACTGTACGATATATGTTATCTGATCGTGATTGAGCGGCAGCGTAATAAAGTGCGTGGGAATAGACAATCATCGATGCACACCTGCATGGTGTGTTGCCTATCCTAAAGCAATGTCTGATGCCGTTTTTTTTTTTTAATCAAATGACGACTGTTGAATGAAAAACAGCCGGGAAATTATTTTTGTAAAAAAAATCACAAACCTATTTAATCTGACACTAAAATATATTGGTCGTTGTTATAAGGTAAGAATATTTAAGCAAAAAAACAAACAGAAAGCAGTGTAGACGAATAAAAAATGGAGCAGGACCCTTGCGATTTGTTCTCAATGAATTTTCATTTCAAAAAATGCAAGAACAAACAAATTACATTTGCATGCGCGAAGAGTAATAGGGAAACAAAGGAAAAAGTAAAATGAGATTGAAAGTACACACCAAAAAGCAAAAACAAAAACCGACGACAGAAAAGCAGCCTGATGTGCATGTAGTTCAAGAGATAATAAAATTCTGTCGAAATATGATAAGCAAACAACAGAAAAAATATGTAAAAAAGAGTACCTACCAAGAAATCTGAGCAACGTATAGGATTTATTATAAAAATAAAATGTTAAACAGTGGAACAACTGCCTAATTATACAAGAAGAAAATATTCCAAATTCCCAATTCTGATGACTATAGTCTTTTGAATGTCTTATAAAGTGCACCAACTATAAAAAAAACAAGGGACAAGAATCAGAAATATAAGAAAACCGAATGGTATTAGAAAAACGATAACATAAAAGGCTCTAACATTCATTCGTTGTTAAGTAATTGTCCAGACGCTTCAGACTAATTTTAAATAGATATTCTTGCTTGCGTTGTTATGAATTATGCTAGAATAATACTGAATCATTTCGGTGTTCATCAATAGATGACGCTTCAATATATTCTGCTAGTGGTCGGATAAAATATGCAGAAATATTTAAAAAGAAACCACTAAGCTGGTTGGGTCTATTTCAAAACACAAGAATCTTTATTATCATTGAGAAAGATTGATTGATAATCAAAAATCTAGTCGTGGTTGAGTTCTTGGCTTCCTGTGGTCTTGCTGCTGCTTCTTGTTAGTCGTTGAGCCTCGAGAAAAAGGTTTTGTTATTCGTCAAAAGAAGGCGGCGCTTCTAATTAATTACTAGTTCAAATTCGCATTTAAGTTATTATTGTGCAAAAGATGAATTTAATTTAAGCTTATTCTTATTAATAGTAAACTGAGTTTGCTAGACTGATGTTAAAGCATTTCGATATTTGACGGGTCAAGAGATATCGTTGAATATATTTGTTTCATAGTCTATTAAACAAAAAAATTGTATTAGCAAAATACAGAAATATAAAAAGGTTTCGTTATTCTTTAAAAGATGACGTTTCTGATCAACTGTTCAAATTCATATTCAGTTATTGGCCAAAAGAAGAAGACCTAATTTAAATTAAATTTTTTATGTACTGCCGAAAACGTTTGGTGGTGATCAAGAGATGGTGCTGAAAATATTTAGCTTTTTGCTACTTACAAGAAGAAAAAGTGCTTTCTTTGGATTGTAACCAAAATCTGGAACTTTCCTGACATTCCTTAAAAGTATACGATTTTTTTGGAAAGATGCCCCAATTGAGAGCGCACGTTAAATCGTACAAAATACTACGCGTTTCCGGTCGAATGTTTGCCGTCTTTTATGAATACTAATGCGGCGTTCAACAAATACAGTGAGACTGCTGCCTCTAATCAAAACAAATTTGCGAGATTTATTGCCGAGCGATCGTTTTTCCGCAGCCTTAAAAACGCACGAATGAAATCGACTTCGAAACGGATTCGATCAGGATATATTAAATAGGTTTATGCATTTAATAAACTTTACGCTAAACCGATCAGCGTTTGGTGTACGTATACTAATTAAAACATTTAAAAACAAATCAAAATATTTGTAGATACAATTAAAACAAATAATAATATTTAAATTCCATTAGAATTTAACACTACTACATATTTCACAAAATTCACATGTATTGTAGAATACCCACGCTTGTCTGGAATGTACCTAGCTTTGGTTGTAACGTGGAATCATAAAGTCTTGTCACCCTAGTAGGTCATAAAGTCATGTAGGTGTAAACGTATGCATATTCTTAAAGCATTTTATTAATCAGAATGACTTTTCATGTCAGAATATATAAGAAGATTCGAATTTACTCATTCAAAGCCGGATGGCAGGATCACTTGTTAAACATCAGCGGCCAAAGCGACTTTTAACACAATACCTCTGATCTTTTCAACAAAGTATTTATTTTGGCTCATAGCCACAAACGTGAACTTAAAAAGTTAAGAAAACCGCCAAGAAAACTATGTTATCTGATCGTGATTGAGCGGCGCGTAATAAATTGCGTCGGAATAGACAATCATCAATGCGTGCGCGCACGATGTGTTGCCTACCTTAAAGTAATATCTGGTTCCGTTTCCTTTTTTTTAAATCAAACAACTGTTAAATGAAAAACGTCCGGAAAAATTACTTTTATAAGGAAAAAGAATTACTAACCTATTTAATCAGGCACTAAAATGTATTGGTCCTTGTTATAAAGTGAGAATATTTAAGCAATCAATTCAACAGAAGGCAGTGTAGACGAATAAGAAATGGGGTAGGACCCTTGCGATTTGTTCTCCATGAATTTTTATTTCAAAAAATGCAAGAACAAACAAAGTACATTTGCATGCGCGAAGAGTAATAGGGAAACAAAGGAAAAAGTAAAATGAGATTGAAAGTACACACAAAAAAAAAACAAAAACAAAAACCGACGACAAAAAAGCAGCCTGATGTGCATGTAGTTCAAGAGATAATAAAATTCTGTCGAAATATGATAAGCAAACAACAGAAAAAATATGCAAAAAAGAGTACCTACCAAGAAATCTGAGCAACGTATAGGATTTATTATAAAAATAAAATGTTAAACAGTGGAACAACTGCCTAATTATACAAGAAGAAAATATTCCAAAATCCCAATTCTGATGACTATAGTCTTTTGAATGTCTTATAAAGTGCACCAACTATAAAAAAAACAAGGGACAAGACTCAGAAATATAAGAAAACCGAATGGTATTAGAAAAACGATAACATAAAAGGCTCTAACATTCATTCGTTGTTAAGTAATTGTCCAGACGCTTCAGACTAATTTTAAATAGATATTCTTGCTTGCGTTGTTATGAATTATGCTAGAATAATACTGAATCATTTCCGTGTTCATCAATAGATGACGCTTCAATATATTCTGCTAGTGGTCGGATAAAATATGCAGAAATATTTAAAAAGAAACCACTAAGCTGGTTGGGTCTATTTCAAAACACAAGAATCTTTATTATAATTGAGAAAGATTGATTGATAATCAAAAATCTAGTCGTGGTTGAATTCTTGGCTTCCTGTGGTCTTGCTGCTGCTTCTTGTTAGTCGTTGAGCCTCGAGAAAAAGGTTTTGTTATTCGTCAAAAGAAGGCGGCGCTTCTAATTAATTACTAGTTCAAATTCGCATTTAAGTTATTATTGTGCAAAAGATGAATTTAATTTAAGCTTATTCTTATTAATAGTAAACTGAGTTTGCTAGACTGATGTTAAAGCATTTCGATATTTGACGGGTCAAGAGATATCGTTGAATATATTTGTTTCATAGTCTATTAAACAAAAAAATTGTATTAGAAAAATACAGAAATATAAAAAGGTTTCGTTATTCTTCAAAAGATGATGTTTCTGATCAACTGTTCAAATTCATATTCAGTTATTGGCCAAAAGAAGAAGACCTAATTTAAATTAAATTTTTTATGGTCTGCCGAAAACGTTTGGTAGTGATCAAGAGATGGTGCTGAAAATATTTAGCTTTTTGTAACTTACGAGAAGAAAAAGTGCTTTCTTTGGATTGTAACCAAAATCTGGAACTTTTCTGACATTCCTTAAAAGTATACGATTTTTTTGGAAAGATGTCCAAATTGAGTGCGCACGTTAAATCGTACAAAATACTACGTGTTTCCGGCCGAATGTTTGCCGTCTTTTATGAATACTAATGCGACGTTCAACAAAAACAGTGAGATTGCTGCCTCTAATCAAAACAAATTTGCGAGATTTATTGCCGAGCGATCGTTTTTCCGCAGCCTTAAAAACACACGAATAAAATCGACTTCGAAACGGATTCGATCAGGATATATTAAATAGGTTTATGCATTTAATAAATTTTACGCTAAACCGATCAGCGTTTGTTGTACGTATACTGATTAAATCATTTAAAAACAAATGAAAATATTTGTAGATACAAATAAAACAAATAATAATATTTAAAGTGCATTAGAATTTAACACCACATATTTCACAAAATTCACATGTATTGTAGAATACCCACGCTCGTCTGGAATGTTCCTAGCTTTGGTTGTAACGTGGAATCATAAAGTCTTGTCACCCTAGTAGGTCATAAACTCATGTAGGTGTAAACGTATGCATTTTCTTAAAGCATTTTATTAATCAGAATGACTTTTCATGTCAGAATATATAAGAAGATTCGAATTTACTCATTCAAAGCCGGATGGCGGGATCACTTGTTGTTAAAGATCAGCGGCCAAAGCGACTTTTAACACAATACCTCTGATCTTTTCAACAAAGTATTTATTTTGGCTCATAGCCACAAACGTGAACTTAAAAAGTTAAGAAAACCGCCAAGAAAACTATGTTATCTGATCGTGATTGAGCGGCGCGTAATAAATTGCGTCGGAATAGACAATCATCAATGCGTGCGCGCACGATGTGTTGCCTACCTTAAAGTAATATCTGGTTCCGTTTCCTTTTTTTTAAATCAAACAACTGTTAAATGAAAAACGTCCGGGAAAATTACTTTTATAAGGAAAAAGAATTACTAACCTATTTAATCAGGCACTAAAATGTATTGGTCCTTGTTATAAAGTGAGAATATTTAAGCAATCAATTCAACAGAAGGCAGTGTAGACGAATAAGAAATGGGGTAGGACCCTTGCGATTTGTTCTCCATGAATTTTTATTTCAAAAAATGCAAGAACAAACAAAGTACATTTGCATGCGCGAAGAGTAATAGGGAAACAAAGGAAAAAGTAAAATGAGATTGAAAGTACACACAAAAAAAAAAACAAAAACAAAAACCGACGACAAAAAAGCAGCCTGATGTGTATGTAGTTCAAGAGATAATAAAATTCTGTAGAAATATGATAAGCAAACAACAGAAAAAATAGGCAAAAAAGAGTACCTACCAAGAAATCTGAGCAACATATAGGATTTATTATAAAAATAAAATGTTAGACAGTGGAACAACTGCCTCATTATACAAGAAGAAAATATTCCAATTTCCAATTCTGATGACTATATTCTTTTGAATGTCTTATAAAGTGCACCAACAAAAAAAAAAACATTTATTACTATCAGGCAATTCTGAGAACACCTGAAAAATATTCAAGAAAGAATCAGAAATATAAGAAAACTGAATGGTATTAGAAAATCGCTAACATAAAAAGCTCTATTGTTCGTCAAAAGATGGCGCTTCTAATCATTTACGTGGACTACACGTTCAAATTCGTACTGTTAAGTTATTGTCCAGACGGTTTAGACTAATTTTAAATAGACATTCTTATTTGTTTCAATCAATCAATATTTTACCTAATTATGGACCATAATCAACAATTCTTATTTGTGTTGTTATGAACTACGCTAAAATAATACGGAAACATTCCGGTGTTCATCAAGAGATGACGCTTCAATATATTTTGCTAGGAAAGTGTAATTAAGAATTCTTGCGATGATTAAAATTAAAGAGAATAGAATAAATAGGGTTAATCAATTTAGGTCAACTATTTTCATGGATAACATATGCAGAAATATTTTTTTTTAAAACCACAAAGCTGGTTGGGTCAATTTCAAAACACAAAAATCTTTATTATAATTCAGAAAGATTGATAATCAAAAATCTAATCGTGCTTGAATTCTTGGCTTCCTGTGGTCTTGCTGCTGCTTCTTGTTAATCGTTGAGCCTTGAGAAAAAGGTTTTGTTATTCGTCAAAAGAAGGCGGCGCTTCTAATTAATTACTAGTTCAAATTCGCATTTAAGTTATTATTGTGCAAAAGTTGAATTTAATTTAAGCTTATTCTTATTAATAGTAAACTGAGTTTTGCTAGACTGATGTTGAATCATTTCGATATTTGACGAGTCAAGATAAGGTATTAAACAAAAAAAATGTAATTGTATTGTATTGAAAATACAGAAATAGAAAAAGGTTTCGTTATTCTTCAAAAGATGACGTTTCTGATCAACTGTTCAAATTCATATTGAGTTATTGGCCAAAAGAAGAAGACCTAATTTAAATTAATTTTTTTATGGTCTACTGAAAACGTTTGGTGGTGATCAAGAGATGGTGCTGAAAATATTTTGCTTTTGGCGACAGATTCGTTTTATTGCGGGTGCATATTTGTGAGCAACGGTAGCCGCTGAGGTTACGGTGAACGTGTACCATCACTTCGAGGTACATAAATGAATGGGGAACGCAAAATTTCATAAATATTTCAAACCTTCAATCTATGTTGATGACAGTGTAGATTCATCTATAGGGAACAGTTTGAAAACTCATTTCGTCCTAAAACTTCGCGGTACAGGATAGACTTACCGTGACGTCACGAGTTACAATATGTCTTACGCTTAATAATAATAATAACCAACTAAGACAGCGAGATTGTTGAATTTAATAGTAAAGTTTTGTTTTTTCCAATTCATTTATTGTTTTGTTCTTCGAACATAATGCGATCTTTTTTTATCGACTATCGAGAATATCTCGCAGCAGTTTTAAATTGTATGATCGTCATTTGTTTTTCTATGACTTCTTTTCTCGTTAGAGTTATCCATTATCTTTTTTTTTCAATTTGTTTTTGTTGCTTTTGTATATATTATGATTATGATTCGTCTTTCTTTATGTGCTCTTGTTTTTTTTTTTTTGTAAATTTCGAATTAGTCATGTCTTGAATGCATAATATTTTTTTTTTAACGTAATAATTGCCTACTGCAATGTCAGGTAGGTTTAAGTAGCCAGAAAAAGAAATACATTAGAATCAGGTTTGCTCGAGGAGGTATCTTGAAGCCGAACTTGTTTCCTAAGGTTTCAAATCTTTTACATAAATTTCTTACTGAGCTTATGGCCTTCAAGTCGTTTTAATATGCATTGACACTCTTAAGTGGGATTAAATGAATGGTTTTGCAGCTCTCGTAAAATACAATAATAATCTGTAGAAGCATCAAATAGAGTGGTTGACAAAGAAGTAAATTGTATAAACTTTTCAACTTAAATTTGTATGAAACAGTTTCTGTTTAGTTTACTTGCAGTATCCATTTCGCATTTTATATAAGTATAAATACGTACAGTCTAGAGCTCAGGAAACGGGGCATGTTTAAAGCTAAAATGCCCAAAATCTAGGTATATGGTTGTACTTTTCAATTACAGAAATCTGTAAGCACCAATGAAATGTTATTAAGTAATCGGTGGCAACTTAAGTGTAACTTAAACTTTTGCGGTGGTTATTGAAATTATTATAAGTTTGATTAATTATGACATTATAACCCAGATTCCAAACTGTCATGTACAACTGGAGCTGGATACCAAGGATAATTACCATCTAGGGAAAAGGTAGTGTCTCGTTTTTTTTGTACTCTCGACTATACAATGACGCTCACCATAAATGATACCATTTGACAGCTTTTTTTTTAATAATACTAATAATATTCTTTATTGCCTAATAGAAAGTTCCAATTACAAGGCAAATGCTACTCCAAAACAGAGGTTTATGCTTATCTGATTAACTTACTATAAGCTATAACTAAACATTAATCAACTAATTAATTAACTAAGCTTAGCTAACTTAACTAAATCTTAACTTAAGCGATAACAATAAGATACATGTAGCAGATTCACAGATGATGTTAGAATTAACCTAATTAAAATAATAGCATGAAGAAGAGAGAATAAATTGGAGAATGAAAAATAGAATGGAGAATGGAGAAAGAGGGCAATAAGGTTAAGAATAAGACTTTAGAAATCAGTCATTATCTAGAAGCTTTAGTATTGAGACAAGATTATCATTGAAAATGTGAGATCTTAAACAGATGTTATTATAGATTGAACACATTACATGAACTGGAGATCTCAATAACAGGTTGGTTCTTGTTATGGAAAGATAAAAAGTAGAAGATAATCTTGCTTCGGGTCTTGGTACTAAAAAGTTTAATTTGTTTAGTAGAAACGGGCAATCTACCTGATTATGCACTAATTTATACAAAAGAGTAACAACAATACATTTTCTCCTGTGGCTAAGTGATGAAACTTCTAATCTTGATATTAACTGTTTCTGATCTAACCCTCTCTCAGGATATACACCATATCTCTCTTGAACCACATATATTTGAAAAATTTTCTCTGAACATTTTCTAAGATAGAAGAATGCCATTTCAATATCCAAGCAATCAGTGAATATTCCAATCTGGACCGGATTAAAGAGAAATAAAGCATTTTTAAGGCTTTTTCATTGGTGAAAGATCTACAATTTCTAATAATAAAAGCTATCATTTTATTTGATGATTTGACCAGTGACAGCACGTGTTGAGAGAAGGTAAGTTCAGAGTCAAAGATTATCCCGAGATCTCTTACAGTTGTAACTCGAGTGAGAGGAGCCTGACCCACCTTATATTCAAATATCCACGTCATATATACGTCATGACTTTACATTTGTTAATATTAAGATGCAGACTGTTTGCCGCACACCACTGATTAACTCTGTCAATATTTAGCTGTAGAGTAACACAATCTTGAAAAGAGTTGATTGAATGGAAGAATTTGGCATCATCGGCAAACAGCTGAATTTCACAATCAACTGATTGGCATAGGTCGTTTATGTAGAGTGAAAAGAGGAGAGAACCCAAGTTCGATCCTTGAGGTACACCTGATGGGGCTGTGAAATAGTAGGATTTGAAGCCGTTATGGTGGACGTATTGTCGTCTTTGGTCCAGATAAGATTTAAAAAATGTAATTAGGTTTTCAGTAAAACCAAAACCAGATAATTTATTTAACAGTATTGAGTGGCTAATGCTAACGAATGCTTTACTAATATCAGTATAGATGACGTCAACTTGTCCTCGTTTATTAAGTGATTCAGTTATAAACTGTACAAAACTGGTTAGGTTAGTTACGGTAGATCGCTGTTCAGTAAATCCATGTTGAGAAGGAGATATAAGATTTTTACGCTGGGATAGATTTTGGTATAAATGACAATTTCAAAAATTTTGGCAAAGTTCGATAAGATCGAAATAAGCCTGTAATTGAAGATAATTGTGGGATGGAAAGCAAGCAGATCTAACAGACAGATTGAAGAGGATTAACAGGGGTTTAACCAATACATCACAACAGTCTTTAATTAGAAAACTGGGCACTTGATCATCTTCTGCAGTCATTTTGTTTTTCATTTTTTTTTATGGCACAGAATATATCAGTTTCTTGTACCTGATTAATATTAATCGAAGTCATATTGATTCCATTTACAGATGAGTTAACGATATCATCGTGAGAGTAGACTGAGCTAAAGTAATTTCCAAAGTTGTTTACAATGTCTTGGGGATTATCACTACTAACATCATTATACTTAATAATGCCGGGGATTCGTGTACTACGATTTCTGGTTTGAATATATGACCAAAATGTGCGGGGCTCCCGTGAAAGAGATCGCTCGATATTCAGCAGATAATGTTTGTGAGATTCTTTTATGCTTGCTTTTACTATTGCTCTAATACGTTTGAATTGATCATAGTAAGTGTCGGAGTTACTGCGTCTGTATTTTTTATAATAATTATTTTTCCGTTTACATTTACAACCGAGAATATCAACATTTGGCAGCGCATTTCTTAAGCTAGATAAGTCTAATGAGTTAACTGTGATGGTATCCCTAATAGCGAGTAAGACACCTCCGCCACGAACGATATTACCTTTCCGTAAATTTCTATCACACCGAAATACCGTATACTTCTGAGAGCCGAATATTTCAGAGTTGTTGAAATCGGATGTCAACCACGTTTCAGTTAAACAGATAATGTCGTATTCACCATCACTGACCGCAGATACAAATTGCTGAACGAACGTTTTGGTAATAACAGGTTAGATAAAAATTCTTCTTTATAGTTTTAATGATAGTCTTTTTATTTAAGGGTACGTTTTTTATGAAATCTTCTTCCTTCCCACTAGTCAAAATAAAAAATTGTTCACACATACTCCTTCAGGCCAATTTATTGGATTTTTCAATTCCTCTAATTTGTTTACAGGCACTGACACTTTAACGATTCTGGAAACTCTTATTCTGAAGATAAGTTTTTAGATCTTCACTTTTTAAATCTGGTTGGAAGCGATAAGCGTGTAAGTGACTCATTTTTGGAACACCTTTGATGCCTTCTTCTTTATCGGAACCGAATAGTATTGGGAACTTTAAAGCAGTCTGCGTTGAACTTTTATTGGTTTTCGATTCAATTGTAGAAAGATTATCCAATCGTAATTTGCTCTTACGTACTGATTGCTCCGAGGAGTTCACATTGCTCAGTGTGTCTCGCCTATGCTGCAATTTTACAGCGTTGGCGTATGTATTACTGATTGTATCATCGGTAATCTTTGATATCGTTATTGGAGTTGAATCTTCATTTAACGCTAGTACTTTACTCATTATTGCAATTTGAGTTTGTTCATTCCTAAGCAAATTGTTATTTTGGACGGAATTAAACCCATCAATTTCCTTTCCCTTCCTTATTTCTAATGGGATCTTGGGAGCTTTGCTTTTATTTATTACGCTATTTGTTGTGTTGCTTGCACCATTGCAGATTTTTGCTTCTTGGCGATTATTTTGTAAATGTAATTGCTGTTCATTATTCCCATTTAATTCGTTAAGTTGAGCTCTTATCGTAGTATCTTCTGTATGCAATTTATCATTTTCTTCCCTTAGTTTTTTGTTTTCATGTTCAATAACTTCTAGTTGATTACTTATTTTTACCAATATTTTTTTGTGAGCATCTAAAACAGTTTCGTAGCCCTTACGCTGAATGTTCTTAAGGGTATGGTTCGCATGCAGGAGTATCATTTATTATCATCTTTTTTTTACAAAAACATCCCACGTCAAAAAACTTTGTTTTGAGGAATACGAAAAAAGCTGATTATGTAATAAGCCTTTCTCGATTTTGTATGTTTGATGGATTCAGATAATGAGGAAATTTGTGAACCCATTTGGGTTGTAATGTGAATTTTAATAAAGTTTATCAATTTTGCGAAAAAAATAAGTAGTTTTCTTGACAAGGGTTGTTTTTTCAAGAAAAGCAATAAAACATTTTACAGAAAATATTGTGGCGAGCCAACCGACTTAGCGCAAGGCGTCAGGAAGTCGGTCCGCTTCGATGTGTCATAGGCCGTCACGCGTTCGGGGCCTATATGGAGCAAACTAGAATCTTCCAGAATCGAGACTTCCAGACGCCAGCAATGATATAAAATGGCCCGGGGTTGACTCACCAGTCAGTCGAATTCGAGCAGCGATAGTCGAAGTTAGATTTTAGTGTGAAAATAAATTGTTAGAAATAAATTAGTTTTTAAGCTTCATTAAATTACGGTTAAGTTTTTATCGAGTGTTTTATTCGTTTAAATAAATAAACTCAAACCATAGAAACGTAACAGTGGTGTCGGTGTGCGGGTTTGTGCAAATAAATAAACAATTTAAAGTAAATTAAATTTAATCAGATTATTAAATAAGTACAGTATAGAAAAAAAAAAAAACAATGGCTACGAGAAAAGTGTTGTTGAAAGACTTAAAAGTGGCCGAATTAAAAACCGAATTGGAAGAACGAGAGTTAGAAACCTGTGGTTTGAAAGGCGCACTTCAACAGCGTCTCCGATCCGATTTGTTAACAGCTGGTGAAGATCCAGAGACGTTCCTTTTCGAAATTTCGTGTGGTCCCGTCGATTTTAATAAAATCTTGAAGGATGAATTTCGAGAACAATCCAGAAATTTCAAGGACGAACTTCGAGAACAATCCAGAAATTTGGACGAGAAGCTTCAAGAACAATCCAGAAATTTAGAGGAGAAGCTTCTAGAACAATCTGGAAATTTCGACAAATTACAAAATAAATTGTTGGAACAATCTAGAGACTTAGACGAGAAATTTCTAGAGCAATCCAGAAATTTCGACGAGAAACTTCTAGAACAGTCCGGAAATTTGAAGGGTGAATTTCTAGAACAGACGAAAGGACTCGAAGATAAACTAGTGGTAAAAATATCGGAAGAAACAAGAAACCTTCAAGAAAATGTGGAAGAAATAATATTCCAGCAGGATAATAAAATCAAAAATCTGGAACAAATCATGGCGGGGTTGCGAGTGTTCGGGGATCAGCCACCAGTAGAAGTACTAGAAAATAATGAAACCCGAATTGTGGAAGGACCAACAGAAAATTCTAAACTGAAGATAAAACCACCAACGTTCGATGGAAAGTCTTCTTGGCCCAACTACTTCAAACAGTTCGAAGCAGCAGCAAAGGCAAACAGATGGACGGCCAGCGAAAAAGCCACTTCGTTAATTGTGGCCTTGAGAGGGGACGCTATCGATGTGCTGCAGACGATGCCGCCAGAAGAACAAGAAGACTTCGACAAGCTGGTGAATAGGATGGAAATGCGTTACGGACAGGCCCATCTGACCGAGGTATACCATGCGCAGTTGAGGAATCGCTGTCAGAAATCCGGAGAAACTCTTCAGGAATTCGAAGCAGACGTTGCGCGTCTGGCCCAGTTGGCATATCCCACAGCTCCTGTTGAATTCCTCAAATGTTTGACGGTGCAGACCTTCATAGATGGAATCCGTGACCCAGACAACCAGCAGGCATTGAGAATGACCCATCCGAAGACGTCCAAGAACGCATTAGCTTATGCCTTGGAATTTGAAGCGGCGAGACGAGTTTCAAGAGGGCATGTCAAGGTTCGAGCGGCTATGGACTTCCAAGAGGAAGAAGAGGAAGAGTCCACCAAGGCCAAGGTGGGATCTGCTAATAAGGGGCAATCCAAGGAATATGCCACCGCCGAGGATGTTCGCCGCATTGTGGAACAGTTTCTCAAGAAGAAGAAGCCGCTGGAAAGGCCAGGACGAAGGACATGTTCGCAGGCGATGTCCAAAGCCCAGACAGGATCCAGGGAAGCCACAGTTAAACTAAGCCGGGTCGGTGCAGAGGGGCAAACGTCGACCCGTATTCAAAGGCCCCCAAAGACGAAAGCCAACCAAGTAATTTTCCTACGGCAGTTAACCAGCAGTGTCTTCGTGGATGTCACCATTGATGACATTCCTCACACCATGTTGTTGGATACGGGTGCGACGAAGACCATCCTAAGACCCGACGTCATTAAGTCGTCTGGACGCACCGAGCCGACCAAGTGGAGACTGAAAACTGCAACTGGAACATCAGCAACTGTCCACGGTGAAGTAGAGGTTATCATCACCATTGGTTCAACTCCAATAAAACACCGTGCACTGGTGGCAGATATAGAGGACGAGGCAATTTTGGGCATGGACGTCATGTGTGCCCACGGGTTCCAATTGGACTTAAAGCGTGGCGTGATGGCGGTCAATAATGAGGAGTTGGTTCTACATCAACGAGGGGACGTGGCCGCTCGAGTAGTCCTCGCTGAAGACGTTGTATTACCCAGCAGGACTGAGGTTATCGTCGACGCAAAACTGGACGGTGTTTTTCAAGATGGGCAAGTCATTATGGTTGAACCTAATACTGATGATCAAAGGATTGGAAGAGGAGTCCTCGTTGGGAAAATGTTGTTGACGGCGAAGAAGGAAGTACCTGTCCGCCTGATGAACGTCAATTGTTTCTCTGTCAATATCAAGAAAGGAACAATCTTGGGAAGCTGCACCATGGTGTCCTCCATCTCCCGGCAACTTGAAACAAACGTGCCAGAAGCGAAAGTCCCAAAGAAATTATGGGAAATGGTTATGTCAACAGCCCAGGAATTGACTCCAGACCAGAAGACAAAAGCAAAGAATCTGATCGGCCGCTATCAAGATGTATTTGAGGTAGAAAATGGATCCAAGGGAAGAACTGATGTCGTGAAACACAAAATAGAGACTGGAGAAGAAAGACCTATCCGTCAAGCTCCAAGGCGATTACCGTTGGCGAAGCGTGAGGAAGCGGAACGCATTATTCGCGAGATGGAAAAGGATAATGTAATAGAACCATCAAGCAGCCCGTGGGCGTCACCAGTAGTGCTTGTGAAGAAGAAGGATGGGTCCACCAGGTTCTGTGTGGACTACCGGTTACTCAATAATGTCACCAAGAAGGACAGCTATCCCTTGCCACGGATTGATGATACCCTGGACACCCTGGCCGGCTCAAAGATCTTCTCAACTTTGGACTTAAAGAGTGGATATTGGCAAGTGGAGCTGGCGCTCGAAGATCGAGAAAAGACGGCGTTTTCCATTGGTATGGGTCTGTGGCAGTTCACAGTGATGCCATTCGGGTTATGTAATGCCCCAGCGACATTCGAGAGGTTAATGGAGACGGTTCTGAAAGGTCTGTCCTGGACAACGTGCATGGTGTACCTTGACGACATAATTGTCGTGGGAAAGACGTTCGACGACCACCTAAGGAACCTGGAAGGAGTGTTCCAGCGGCTTCGCGGAGCTGGACTAAAGCTTAGCCTCAAGAAGTGTCACCTGTTCCAGAAGGAAGTGAATTACCTGGGGCACATTGTTAATGGAAACGGAATCGCCGTGGACCCTGTGAAGATTCAGGTCGTGAAAGACTGGCCAACTCCCACAAATAAACACCAAATAAGGAGTTTCCTTGGCCTGTGCACTTACTATCGGCGCTACGTTCCTGGATTTGCAGACATTGCTAAGCCGTTAACAAAACTCACTGAAGAAGGTCGTCCATTTGAATGGGACCAACAGTGTCAAATTGGCTTTGAACAACTAAAGCAGTACTTGGTTAGTGCTCCTATTCTGAGTTATCCTCTCCCGGAAGGCAAGTTCGTCGTGGACACAGATGCTAGCAACGTTGGAATTGGTGGCGTACTCTCCCAGATACAAGAGGGGCAAGAGAAGGTGATCGGCTACTTCAGTAAAGTCCTATCAAAGCCGGAACGAAACTATTGCGTCACAAGAAGGGAATTGCTAGCCGTCGTAAAAACGATAGAACACTTCTACAAGTACTTGTATGGTAGACGCTTCCTGCTGAGGACCGACCACGCCGCTCTAAAATGGCTTCTCCGTTTCAAGAACCCAGAAGGGCAAGTTGCACGATGGATCGAACGACTTCAGGAGTACGATTTTGAAATTCAGCATCGGGCAGGAACTAGCCATCGAAATGCCGATGCTCTGTCGAGAAGACCCTGTGCCGAAGACTGTAAGCACTGTAGTCGTTTGGACGAGAAAGTAGCCACGACTGCGAGGACAGCCATTGTTGATGACAAATGGCAAGGCGAAGAACTGCGAAGAGACCAGGAGAACGACCCGGATTTGAAATTAGTGCTAGAATGGAAAAGCAGGGACGCGAGGCCTACCTGGGAAGAGGTAGCACCATGTGCACCGTCCGTAAAATCATACTGGGCGCAGTGGGACTCCATAGTGTTGGATCGTGGTCTTCTGAGACGAAGCATAGAGAATCAGGAAGGCATGGAACAGAAGACACAGTTACTGATCCCCAAGAATAGGGTGCCAGAAGTTCTGAGGGAACTTCACGATGGAACTTCGGGAGGGCATCTGGGAGTTAAGAAGACTATGGAGAAGGTGCGCGAAAGATTTTACTGGGTGAACTGCAAGGAAGACGTGAAGGAATGGTGCAGAAAGTGTACAGTCTGCGCAGCCAGTAACGGTCCCCACAGGCGGGGTAAGGCTCCCATGAGACAGTACAACGTTGGAAGTCCTTTTGAGAGAGTTGCCATCGATGTAGCCGGCCCGTTTCCAGAAACGAATGGTGGAAACAAGTACATCGTCGTGGTAATGGACTACTTTAGCAAGTGGGTTGAAGCTTACGCCCTACCTAACCAAGAGGCAGTCACTATTGCGGAAGTCCTTGTCAGGGAATGGATCAGTCGGTATGGTGCACCTATGGAGCTGCATTCAGACCAAGGAAGGAACTTTGAATCGGCCTTGTTCAAGAACGTGTGTACTCTGCTCGGCGTACGAAAAACTAGAACAACTGCACTCCACCCACAGTCGGACGGAATGGTGGAAAGGTTCAATAGAACCATCAACCGACATTTGTCCAAGGTCGTTTCCAATCATCAGAGGGACTGGGACACGTACATCCCCCTATTTCTAATGGCATACCGCTCATCTGTTCATGAGACAACAGGGGAGACTCCCGCGAAAGTGGTATTCGGGCGAGAGCCGAGACTGCCCTGCGACCTGAAGTTTGGTGTGAAGCCTGGCGAAGTCTCTGCCGACGAAGATTACGTGAGCAAATTACGCAGGAAAATGGATGATATCCACAACCAAGTGCGTCACAATATACAGGCGGCCAGCGATCGGATGAAGGAGCACTATGACATCAACGCTCAACACGGGGGATACCAACCTGGAGCACTGGTCTGGCTTTATAACCCCCAAAGACGTCGAGGCCTCTCCCCAAAATTACAGACCTCTTGGGAAGGTCCTTACAAAGTGATGAAACGGATCAACGACGTCGTTTACCGCATCAAGAAGGTCCCCCATGGCAAACCCAAAGTAATCCACTTCAACCGGATAGCCCCTTACCATGGAGAAGCAGATGAAGGGACAGTACAAAGAGCGCAAGTTTCCGAAGTGAACTTCGAAACCTTCATGTCTCATCACGCCGAAGGAAGCAAGGCACGGTTTGGAGTGACCACGGAGAAGCAACAAGATCTCTTTAAAGTGCCACTGGAGTACAGTCTGGCCCACTGCGTAGCAGAAGACCTGAAAATGTCCAAAGGAATCGCTCAGGTGTTTAAGAAGAAATTTGGCCAAATCGAGGAGCTACGAAGACAGCATCCCGTGGTAGGCAAGAGCTTGCAGATCGTTGATTCGACGGCAGATCGGAGGCGCCACGTGCATTATTTAGTCACTAAGAAGACATCAAGCGGTAAACCTGACTATGTGACTATGTGGAGAGCCCTATATAGCCTGAGGAGACAGCTAATAGAGAACCATCAGATGAAGTTAGCCATCCCCAAATTGGGCTGCGGATTGGACGGACTAGACTGGAGAGTAATTCGAAGCATGCTGGAAGTCATCTTCCACAGAACGGGAATTGAAGTCCTAGTCTGCAGCCACCACCCACAGGCAACAGTCAGCAACAGCAAAACCGTGGACTGTTACTTCTTCCAGGCGGGAAGTTGCAAGAATGGGCCAGCATGTAGATTCCGACACCCTCCTTCAAGACTATCACCAGGAACATTTCGAGACGAAACGTTTCTAAGAAGGGGGCAGTGTGGCGAGCCAACCGACTTAGCGCAAGGCGTCAGGAAGTCGGTCCGCTTCGATGTGTCATAGGCCGTCACGCGTTCGGGGCCTATATGGAGCAAACTAGAATCTTCCAGAATCGAGACTTCCAGACGCCAGCAATGATATAAAATGGCCCGGGGTTGACTCACCAGTCAGTCGAATTCGAGCAGCGATAGTCGAAGTTAGATTTTAGTGTGAAAATAAATTGTTAGAAATAAATTAGTTTTTAAGCTTCATTAAATTACGGTTAAGTTTTTATCGAGTGTTTTATTCGTTTAAATAAATAAACTCAAACCATAGAAACGTAACAATATAAATTTATACAGTTAAAGGGTTATTGTTGGTTAAAACCTTCTGGACAGACTGTTTTTGTGCAACCGGAAATACTGAAGTAGCTTTAATTTGGAATGTAGATTGTGTTTACGGAATATCTTAGTATGTCTGAATGTAATGAGATTGGCGCCACCTCATGGATGTTGTTCTTAACTTTGTTAAATTTCTGACAAAGGCTGTTTTCGTAAAAAAAAACGCTTCAATTGTTATGGAACGGTAACGAAAAACAAAGAAAACAAAATATACAATTAGCAAATTTATTATCAATTTAAACCTAGTTTGCTATAGGCCGCTTTCAGTTCGTCCCAAAACACTAGACACAAAACTGTGTGCGGGCCAAGACGGATATAAGAGGCGCCGAGTCCTTTGTAAAAACCCAGAAATCCTTCCGACCTCCAAACCTTTAAGACGCAATCCATGTAACTGCTATACAATAACCCCTTTCCACTGCTATCCACACCTAAAAAAAACGATAGTTTTTAGCTCCTCGGCATCAGTTTGACTTATAAGTAGGTAGTCATCATGCGTTTGTACAAAAATTTGATAAATCAGGCTTTTATTTAAAAAATAATGTAGGAAGAAAAATTTGAAATGTAAAAGTTATTAAGCTGAAATCTTCCAACAACTCCTTCTTCTGTCCAACCTTCCTGTGGCAAAGTCAGTTATGTACTTTTGAACGGTAGTTTATTAAGGCATCTGGCAAAATATGAAATAAATAGGAATTTGTATTAAGCATCAGAATTACTAGAGTGACACTTGCTTGTACGCGTACTAAACGTCTAAAATTTTAAAGTAAGGTTTCCAACATGCCCAGATTTTAATACCCGCTGCTATACATTTGTTAAATTTTTGATGAATTGTCCGGATGAAAATACAAAATTATAGTTCCCAGTTAAAATGCTGAAAAGGGACCTCAACATCAACAAACAACTAAATTTGATTTTTCTTTTCTTTTTTTATATTAAGACAAGGTCTACTATTTTGTTTCTAATTCGTACTGCCAAAACATTTATTACCCAATTACATCCTACATAGATTCTTGGCAGCGTCAAACTATTGGCGTTTAAAACCAGGACGGAAAATTTTCCCCAATTAATTTAATACCTTGATTATACATTCGAGTGGTGATCAGGTCGAAGGGGGTCATCATCAGACTGAGCATGACGCCCCCGATCATGCTGGCGATGAACGACTGCATTATGGGAAACTCGGGGAATATTTGGTATTTCTGAAGCCACTGCTTCGCGTAATCGAACGAGGTAAGTTGGGCGGTGGATCCCACGAAGGCCCTCGGAATAGACGAGGTAGATCCTCGGAACAAACCCTTAATCTACAAGAATACAAATCTAAAAAGAAATAGTCTTAATAACACCAAGATTTTTATTGAATCAGAGATGGGCTAAGCACTCCCCATTGTTGAATGTCTACAATTGGAATGTTCACGCATCGTTACAGCAATGTTACAACCTAATTCATCGCAACATCATGATACATTACCGAGCGCAGCTCTGGAACACTTTCCCGGAATCGCCGGAACATCATCCTGGATCGCTAAAGCTTACGCGAACAATCCAGTTTTCCAGGAATTAGAATTACAATTATTACGTACCGAAAGTTTCCTCATCTAACTCCGGGAATCAATTATTATTAACATCGAGGTTAAGTATATGGAGGAAGCTATGCCGTATAACAGGTAGTGATGTAAGAATTTCACGAAACATATTTTTTGAAATATTTCAAGAAAACTTTTCACTTTCAATGAAATACATTGTAATCTCATTTTTTTAAATTATTAAAATTTCAAAATCGACCTTCTACATTTCAACTTCATGCTCCGTGCGCGGTGAGAGCAGAAATGTGAGCGAGAACGAATGTGTTTTAGAGCATGCAAGAGTGAGAAAAAAAATTGAAGTATAGACCGAGAATTATCAACTCTTCGAATCCAAAAAAAAAAGGAAATCTAATTTTTTCACGTGTAAATTTGGTTCTATTTGTCAATTGTTTATTTGTCTACCTATCAACAATGTTTCTGTCGCCTGCTTACTTATAAACTCACCTACCGTCGTCTATATCTAATAAATAGAGATCGAAATCGCATATTTTGACGTCATCAGTAAGAGTTTTGGTTTGCATAGAAAATTATTTTTGAAACGTTTTTATTGCGTACTCCTTTCCGGAATAATCTGGGCGGGCGATCTAGGATTGGTTTGCGGCAATTCCCCATAATGGGGCGGCACAGTATTGCCAACTCACCAAGTTTCAAATTAGATTTTTTTTGTAGAAAATTTTGTCGTTAAAAATAGTTTTACCCTAATAATAATAATAATAAATTAAACTCAACCAATTAAAGACTTCTGAAAAAAGTGTGATTAAAAAACATTCAGATTATTAAATAGAAAAATAACGTTTTGTTTTTTTTTTCAATTTATTGTTTTGTTTTTTTTTTCGAACATAGTGCGATCCTATATTTATCGATCATCGAGAATATCTCGTAGTAGTTTTGAATTATTAATCAATTTACTCCTTTCCTTTATTTTCTATATTTTTTTTAAATTGTTTCTTTTCTTTTGTAAATACATACCAACTTTCTTAGTACCATCGCTGTTTATCGTACAATGTACGATCGTCATTTGTTTTTTTTTTCTCGTTGAAGTTACCATTTTTTTTTTTTTTTTCAATTTCTGTTCCGATTATATTTTTCCAAAAGACGAAAATGTCCTTCTTTTTTGTCTTTATTTTATTTGTCACGTATTTTCAAACTAAATAATTAAAACTTTCTACATTCTGCAAATCGTTGCAATCTTGCAATCATCTTTTGTTTTTCTTACTTTTTATTATAATTATGACTTGTCTTTCTTTGTATGCTCTTTTTTTTGTAAATTTCCAATTACTGTTATATCTTGAATGTGTAATGTTTTTTTTTTAATGTAATCATTGTCGTTAGAAATTTTTATTTTATTATTTTTATTTCTTCATGTTTTTTTTTTTTTAATTTTCAATTGCTTACCATTTCTCATAAATTAAATAATTATATACTGGGTGTCTCACAACGTACGGAGGAGAATGAAAGGACAGCTGTAGGACATCAAAATAAAGCTCTTTTCTTAATTCGCTTTGGACCAAAACCGAATAATAAGGGAGTTCTTCTTTACACTAAAATAAAAAATTTATTCGTTAGAATAAGAAGTTTTTTTCGCGTCTTTGGACTATTTATTTCCGCATTTCCGTGTTGTTTGGTTAGCTCTTATTTGTAAGGTTTTCTGACATTTAATTTTAGGTGTTCACATATTTTTTTTTAACATATATAGTTTATTTTAGATTTTTACATATTAATTTATATTTACTTACAATAAATTTGGATTTGACTCCTAACCACAATATGTTTTTTAAAGACTAAATACGTATTTCGGCAGCTATGCTGCCATCTTCGGTAGTTGCGACTTCTATCCTACTAAATCACAGGAGAAGAAAAAAAATAATTATATTTACTTACATTTAGACATATATATCTTTTAGGATGATTAGATTGTTGTTAGGCTTAACATTTTTATGATTTTATCAGTGTGATTAGGTTGTTTTTAGATCCTTTTTTTTAGTGTTTTTAAGTTGGTAGCGTACTGAAGATGGCAACTTAGCTGCCGAAATACGTATTTACGCATATAAAAATTATTGTGGGCGGAGGTTAATTTCAATTATTTCTTCTTTAATTTACACCTATAGTTTCTTAATTAATTAGAATTGTTACACAAAAAGCAACTTTATTGTCAATTAAACTCTAAATTTATCAGTAGTTTTATTTTTAATTAGTAGGCGGTGCACAACGACATGAAAATCCGGTTTTGGGCATTAAAAGAAAAAACGAAATAACCGTAACTTTAAAGTGACTACATTTTTAAAAATAGTTGTTTATTGTAAAGCAGTGTTCAATTAACTCATAAATGCCTCAAATTTGAATTTAAAACATAAAATATTACTGCAGGGAGTAGAGTAGCTCTTGCTTATTAACTAATTTCACTTTAAACTCTAACTTTTTAGTTATTTATTTTTTTCCAAAAATTTATTAAGAAAAAAGCTTTAATTTGATCTCCCCTAGCTACCTTTTTAATCTCCTCCGTAGGCTGTCAGACACTCAGTATAATTTTAGAAATTTTATTTTTTCTCGTTTTCATTGTTTCTCGATTATCAAAAATTGTTTCACTTTCATCTTGTTTCTGATTGTGTACCTTTTTATTGTCTTGCATCTTGTTTCTCGCAAACTATTTCAATTGTCTCTCTGTTTTCCTTTTTCCTTTTCTTGATCCAACAGTTTCATTTTGAATGTTTGTCATTAATTACCATCGACATATTTTAAGTTTCTTCGCGCACGACTAAGGCCCAGTTTTACAACGATGGTTTAACTTTGAGCCGAAGCTTAAATCCTTCACAACAATTGTTGAAATAATCGTCGCTAAGGGTTTAAACCTCAGCTGAAAATTGAGCTGCAACTGTAAAACTGGACCTAAATGTGAAAGGAAGAGAAATTTCATCTTCGTTCTCAAAATCCAAAATCCACTCCAAGCAAACACACGATGCTGACAATGAAATCGTACGCAGTACCAACTACTACAATAATTGGTTGGTAATAAGTGCCGCCCAATGATGACGTCAAAATATGTGATTCCGATCTCTATTACTAAATACTTTACAATATGAAAAAACTAAGAAAATCGTGTATACTTCTTTGGTATTTCTCAATATTTTGAACTGGCTATAAATATGTCCAGTTTATGTTCATCGCGCGTTATATATGATATGCTATATGTTACCATCCAAGTTCAAATCATGCGCAGATACGCGGCAAATCTAAAATAAGTTTTTTGAAATTTCTGAATGCACGAAATATTTCAATGAAATGAAATTTATGTGAAATATTTCACCTGAAATGTTTCGGCTATACGTGGGCTGCTGGAAAATTTTCTGGAATCCAGTAGGTCTAGAATTGTCAGCGTTTATCAACTGTCGTATTTGAAAAATTTGACGTTTTTCGCCTATAATTCTATTGACAGTTCCTATCCAAGTGAACTAGTTTTGTCTGTACAGCATTTGAGAAAAAGTAATTTTGTGTAAACAAGGAAATCTCGCGTGAAAATTTTCGTGCCATGACCTTTTACGATTTCAAATGTGGTCTAACGCCGAAACAATGCCTCGATCGGCTTCATTTGGCTTTTGGAGATGAAGCACCATCAAAGAGCAGTGTTTATAATTGGTTTGCCGAATTCCAGCGTGGACGTACCTCTCTGAGTGACGAATTTCGTGAAGGTCGTCCATCAACATCTGTTGTTGCCACTAATGTAGATGCTGTGCGTGAAATGCTTGAGCGAGATCGACATGTGACATACCGTGAGATTCAAGCATCCTTACGCATTGACATGAAAGCAATACACCAGATTTTGCATAATCATTTGAACGTACGAAAGCTTTGCAGTCGTTGGATCCCACACAATTTAGCAGAAGCGCAAAAGCAGGGTCGTGAAATGCTCAAGAAATTCAATGAGGTTGTACAAATTTAGTTTATAACATCGTTACTGGTGACGAAACGTGGATCTATTCGTACGAGCCAGAAAATACACAACGATCTACCGTTTGGGTATTTCAAAATGAACCAAAACCAACAAAAGTTGTCAGTTCACGCAGTGCTGCGAAGCAAATGATTGCTTATTTTGTTGGTTTAACTGGACATGTAGCAACCGTGGCTTTAGAGGATCGAAAAACCGTGAATGCTGATTGGTATACTACAATTTGTTTTCCAGAAGTCATCGATCAAATAAGAAGAAACAATCAAAATCGACGAATTATTCTCCATTATGACAACGCCAGCTCTCACTCAGCCCGTCAAACAATTAATTTTTTTGTCCAACAAAAATGTTGAATTAATGACTCATTGTCCATATTCACCTGATTTATCACCTAATGATTTCTTTTTGTTCCCAAATATCAAAAATAAAATGCGTGGTGAGCGATTTTCGTCGGCTGAAGCAGCGATTGAAATATTCCGGACACTGGTTTCTGAGGTACCATCTTTAGAGTGGAAAACGTGCTTTAGAAATTGGTTCGTATGCAAAAGTGTATTAACGTCAAAAGCGAATACTTCGAAAAACAATGATACCGTTTACCAAATTTCATATGCGTTTTTTCATACCGTTTCCAGAAACTTTTCCAACAGCCCACGTACAACACTAATAACGCGTACTACTGAAAACCGATCCGGCCGCGTGATTGAATTTCCATTTTTTTTAACGCAGCTTACAAACTTTTTTTTTAATTTGTTATAACGATTCGTTATAACCATCAGCCCCAATTAACCGGAATTGAGTAATTTGTTGAGGGTGGGTAATCGTTTGCTAGCATCCCTGGTTTAGGAGAATTTACACTAATAGCAAACAAGTGATGTGCACCCAATCACTTACTTGTTAATATGGTGAGGGTGCACTTCTCCACTCGTGCCCAACCCTGCTTAAAAGATAAAAAAACAGTTGTTCTTACACCGTGTTCCTTGTAAATATTAACGAACGCCTTCGACATTCCTGTGTGGTGATGCTGGTGGCCGAAGGCGATTTCTTGAGTGGCCTGCGCTTGAAGATGAGTCTTCACTAGATAGAAAGGACTGCCAATTAAAGAACCGCCGATGCCGGTTAGGCCGCTGGCTATTACGCTTTTGTAGAAAATTAATTTGCCCTCTTTGTCCTTAATTAGACCCTGATTGACGATGATGTCGTACGCACCTAGAAAATAATTTTTTCTTGCAATTTGTTGGCAAAATTGGCTAAATTCGTAAAAGAAATGATTGAAGTCGAATATTGTCCGATGAAAATTGTGAGAAAATAGTTTTTAAATTTTAATCAGAGTTTTTAAAAATTATTTTTGTAAAAGAAATGGTCGAAAGGGACGAAGGCTTACAGCCAGCTAACTAAATTGATTCATGATTGACTTTACTTCCAGGGCACCCGTAACCATGTGTGCGAAGCATGCAGTGCATGCGGGCGCCATGTTCAAGGGGCGGCAATTAGCTTCTTGGTCACTAGACATATTTTGTCATTTTTTTCGCCCAAGAAAAGAAAAATATTGGGAAACAGTTTCTTGTCTGGTATAAATTATTCAAAAAACTAGCCACAAGTTTTGATGAAGCCGTCAACCTCACGGCAAAACGTCGACTAAAACAGAACAGTTAACTGCGGCAAATAAGAGTAGAAAAGTCTAATTTTTGTAATTTTCGTTTGCTAAATTTTTCATAAAAATTTATTAATTTTATTAGGTAAAAAAATAAATTATGTAAGCTGTTACGGTTTGGTTAACATAAAACCAAATTATATTTCACTTTTTAAGTTTTTACAAATTTATGTTCCTTTTGCTCCTGTGATTGTTTCTTTTTTTCTAATATTAGTAACTAGCAGTCTTCGCCCACTTGCATTCTGGGGGAGGGGAGGGTCTAAACAAAGTTCTTCTCGGTCAGATGAGAAGAAAGCGCTTCCCTTCGTTTTTGGTGGCTTGCGGCAGCTAGGAAATTGAAAAAATGAAGGAAAATGTTTAAATAAAAGTGAAGGAGAATGCTTAAATAAAGCGAAGCAGAATGTTTAAAAAAAGTGAAGGAGAATGTTTAGAAAAAGTGAAGGAGAATGTTTAAAAAAATGTGAAGGAAAAAGTTTAAAATTTTCTGTTTTTTCTTTTCTTTTAATTTTTAATAATTTTGATAATTGACCGTTTTTGTTTGCCCCAACTCATCTGTCAGAGGGCGCCAAAATATGGATTGGCACGCGGGCGGCTTTTGGCCTCGCGGGGGGCCTGTTTATTTCATGGAGAAGATTTGAGCCTTTCTTTTCGTAATTAAATTGACTTCATTGGGGGATCCTTAGGAACATAAGTGGTCCACTGTATTACTTATACGGTTTGATTCATTTGGTCGGCTCAATGTACGTATTATTTGGGGAATTGTCAAAGCACGTAGAAAATAGTGACGTGTATTTTCTGCGTGCTTCAATAATTCCCCAAATGATTAAAAAAAAAAAAACACTAAGACTCCTATTTTTTTAAGTAAAACAGTATACAGGGTGTTTCACGAACCAACCGCCAAATTATAGTAGGTGATAAGGGGGTCGAAAAGGTAAAGTAAAAAGAGTCCTCTTGGATTTTCATCTAAGAGACTTATGTACATTTGTGTTGGCAAATGTAATTCATTCATAGTTGGGAACTGCTGACGTCTGACATATTATAAGCACGAACTGAACGTAACGGCAAAGAAAATTAAATAAATGTTGCTCACCTACCAGTGGCGTAGCTACAGCGCTCGCAAGTATTGCAAATCAACCCCGCGCTAAGACGCCATAAACGCCTGTTTCGAAGCCTAAAGTAAAAATTAAAATTCTAGGAAGCAAGGACATATTGCAGATTTCATTGAGAAATTCGCAAGCGCGGGAAAGTGAGAGATTCCTGATAATTCGATATTTTTGAATATTTTTAAATACAGTATATGTATATCTGTCTCTAAAATAATCAAGAAAAGAAGAAAATTAAAAAAAAAAATTGTTACCCCTGACTTAGGTACATGGAACTTTACAGGATCGTCTTTGATTTAAAACAGAGAAGATTAATTTTTGGAAATACTACTACTAGAAAACAATTTCAAAACAAATGAAAAACGCTAAGAAAATTCAAGCAATAAATATATAACGTTTTAAACATTTTGTCACAGCCGTGACGCGCAAACAGATCTACTTTTAACATCAGTAACGCCATCTTGCGTCACGGAACATGACCGAAGCTACTCGGTCATTCTAGTACGTTCGAGCAACAGAGGGCTCTGCTATATAAGCCGTACGATCCGCCAGGAGTTTAGTTATGAAGTTGGCAAGCGAAGGGTTCGTACCTCGAATCAATAGAAAGTACATTTTGTAAAAGTGTTATTTGAGAGACAAGCTCATTACAACTGTCTTAAATTGTGTAAGGCGACAGCTTTTAATTAAAGTGTTCTGAAATTTAACGACTATAATTTGTGAACCCCCAAATTCGTAACAATATTATTACGCATTTAGGGTACGTTTTGTTTCATTTTATAATAAAATACGCGACGAAACTGAAACCAATTTATTAACAAACGTAACACTAACTCGAACTGAACTCTATTGCTCCGGCCGACCTCTTAAATATCCGAGCTGGTTTTCGAGATCTTTCCGTCGGGCGAATATTCGAACGGCGACTCGTTGTCTACAGAGTTACCCGGAAAATTCCGTCGTGGAATCATGAATCATTACAATACAAAGATGTTACAGCGTAAGAATTTGTGGATTCTGAACCGTAACTTTGTATTCTTCATTTGTGAGGAAACAATTCCAAAGCAATGCTATGGAAAACCCAAGAAATATGTTTGAAGGATTGACTGGATTCATTCATTTCGTCGCTGCGTTACGGGATAGATACTTGATTGGTTGGTTTAATTAAACAAAAGATATAATTATAAATTGGGCCAATAGAATCGTGTAGAATTTTAACGCTAACGCAAAACGCCTACCAATGAATTTGGTTTTAAGTGTCACTTTCGAGTGAATGACGTTTGTGGCGCCATCTGTTAACATGCGCCGGAAATTTCTAATTTGCCGGAAAAGAAAAGATTTCTAAACTAAAAAAAGCTAAGATCGTTCAAGGATAAAGCTCAGAAAGCAACTTAATAATAAATAAAATTTTAAACACAGAAACAACAAGAAAAAATTTACAAGCATTTGCAGCGCCATCTTTTACACAGCGCCATAACGTTGTTTATTTAATACCGGAAAACAACCGGAAAAACTTAAAAACGTTCAAGACGTTGTGAAAACAACTTTGAATGAAAAACCTAAGAACATTTAAGAACAATGTTTCGAAAACAACTTTGAATAAGTTAAATAAACATTTGTGGCGCCATCTGTTCCCACGAGCCGTAACTTTGCCATCTTTGTCCTCGTGGAGAAACAGTTTCAAAACAACTGAAAAATGCTAGAAAAATTTACGAAATAATGTTGCAAAGAAAGACAATTTTGAATAAATAAAGCTGAACAGAAATAGAACACAAGAAGTTCCGAACATAAGTAGGGCTATCTGTTAATCTACAGCTGCAATTAATTTTGTTTCCTTTAATTTGCGGGAAACAGCTTCAAAACAGCTGAAAACAATTTTTTTTTGAGATGGCGTTCAATTCAAGCGTATTCCGCCTAGCGCTACTTTACCAGAGCTTTTCTAACCTAAAATTTTCACAGCTCGTATTACTTTCCACAAATAGAATATTCTAGAAGCAATTCAGCAATGTTGATTTGTTTAGCAAAATAAGAAAATAAGCAGCTGCAGAAATAAACGTTTCAAGGTTTTTTTTTTTAAATTTCGTTCTTTAAAGTTTTTATAAAATAGTTAAATGACTTTGTTCAGTTCTGCCATCTTAATATTAAAAGGCGCTGATAAAAATGCAACCCTACGGCTAGGCTCCAGTTAAGCCACTGTCATCTGCGCTAGTGTTGAGAATTGCATTGAAAGTAAAAGGCAATTTTAAACTTTTATTTTGAACGTAACACCGGGCGCCATAAATGTTCATAATTGTCTTTCGCGCTGCGTTCAGTGGTCGGTTTTAATACGTCAGATGTAGTCAGCGGTTCCCAACCGTTTGGGTTACATTTGCCACAACGAGAACCAATCTTCTAAGACGAAAATGCCAAAGGACTTTTATATTTTGTTTTAATTCCTTTATCACCTCCTACAATTTAGCAGGTGGGTCTTGACACACCCTGTATACAAAAGTCAGATGTAAGCAACGGCAAAAATAAAAGAAACACTCAATTTTTTGTGTCATTTTTCTTGACTTATGCGAGTTATTTTTTTTTCTTATTAGGAATACCTAATCTAAACCCGTTGAGAAAGAGTTGAAACCACAGGCCCGGCACCAGGCCCGCTTGCAAGGCGAGGGCGCCATCGTGTTTGGCGATGATGTAACCAGCGTGTACGAAGTTCTTGTACTGCACTGTATACTGTCCGCGCGCGTTCAGCTCGCCCTGTAACTGCATGCGCGTCTTGATCACCTCTAAGGGGTTGGTGAAGATGGTGGCGCCCATCGCCGCCAATCCACCGATGGCAAAATCCATTTCGTCTTGGTCTTATGCTATCTGCAAACATAAAAGCATTTCGATTTATGGCAATTACAATGGGAGACGCTCACCATAGAACAAATTCAAACTAGAACACACCACTCATCAATCACTAATGAATCGTAATAGATAATTTCCGATTAAATTAAAGTTAGTTATTGTGGTCGAAATAAATGAAATCAGTTTCAAGGTCGGTGTTTAAACATGTACACAGATGTATAAAGCAGTCGCCGATGTCTTTTCTATTGCGAAGCGAAACACTTCTTTTCAAATTTTCGCTTGTAATTAACTCGTTTTACTTTAACGAGTTGTAAAATTACTGATAAGATAACTTTTTTTTAACAAACATTCTTTTCATATCATTTTTTAAACTAGCAAGCGGGTGTCATTCTATACATCTTCCATTAACACAGACGATTTATCTGAGAGTGCTCTAGAGCAGTGAACCGGAAACGCTATCTATAAGTATTTTAATAATACACGTTAGCAATTTTTTTTATTTTCAATTCAGTTTGCTTTGCACGACGTCATTAATCTTGAAACTAAAGAGAAGAGGTCCTGAAGTAGTTCCTTGGGGAACACCTCTTCGTCTTCTACTATTACGGTGTAAAATTTCGTTACACGCGAAATGTTGATCCTCCCGGTAGTATTCACCATACATCGAACGTATTTAGGTACAGTTACCCCTTTATGTTTTCTTACAAATTTCTTTTCTCCAGACATAAATAAAATACTAATTTTGATTACAGAACATTTCATTAAAAAGAGTTTTTTTTTTTTTAATATTCTTATATACATGCTGTTATTTTACTGTGTGCAAAATATTTAAACCTGCAATATATTACCATGAATGGCAACGTTTGAACTCATACGTTCTTAACATAAGTGTAATAGTTTTGTAGTGATAGATTTTCACTAAACTGTTTGAGAACTGCTGGTGTAGCTAAAAGTGGAACGCGGGCGCCTCTTCAGTTACGACCCGCAGCCGAAGTAGGCCAGGGTCAGTGCCTTCCTAGATCTCAAGTAGGAATGATGTAACTCAGCGCCGTTCCGATCAGTTGGTCCGTTGAAACGTTTACAATTTAAATTAACTTCACTGCAAGTAATTACGAGTTTAAGTATTAAATTAAAATCTAGTGCAATTCGAGAAGCTGCGGTTCGTAATTGTCGAACAAATTAAAAGCGAGGTACAAACAAATTGTAATTTCTCATTCCATATAATTTTCAAAAAACTTATAAAAATTTTACATTTACTTTGTTTCCAAGGACCGTAAGTAGTAATACTTTCATAGCTAGCAGCGAGATTGCAGCAAAAGTTGATTTATGTAAAAGTGTGAAGGAAGAACATTTTTAACGCGCTTGCCTAATTGGTGCATAAATTTTCGGATTTATTCGTCGACAGTTGGTATCTTAAAACATCTTACTTAGCTCAGTGAATTAAAATTTTAAATAAAATAATTAATAAACGATGTCAGTGATTATTAATACGAAACTCTGCGTGAACATCGAGTGCGGTATCGGTGGGCGTGTTCATACCGAGAGGAAGGCGAAGTTGACCTTCCTATCTTTCTCGCACATTTCAACAGTCCCAAACAAGTGGTCCATCCAAAATTTTTTGGCTATGATACGGTAGCCACCAAAAAATACCCGCAAAAGGTAGCATTTCGCGTACTTATACTGAAGTTTCTTTATTTGCACACAGTAAAAGATCATCCTATATATATATATATATAGTTTTTCTTTACATTTGTGTATTTCCTTGTTAGGTATTTCCGGAGTTAAATATTTCCCGGAGTCCTCCGGTACCAATCTCCCACATCATTAAACAAAGAAGAAATCTTGAAATGTGAATTACAACAGATTCACGCAATTCTAACAATACTTTTTATAACTATCAACAAAAAGAACCAGAATTAGCAAATGAGACAATACTGAAAATTTCAAAATCTCATTCCGGCATCTCTTAAAACAGCACAAAAATCCGTCGTGACGTCATACGCCCCCTAAAGGCTCGAATATGAAAGTTTAATTTATCAGGACTCGCAGAAAAACAGCGATTTGCTCGTCGTTTCGAACGCAAAAACGTTCTCGTGACGTCATACGCTGACTGTGACGTCATCGAGTTAAAAATGTTAAGAGCTCTCTTATTTACAGTCTGAATTCGAGGCGTCTTCATAGGGATGCTCCGCGGTCCCTAAGGGACGCGTCCCCCCCCCCCTTCAAAATCGCCGCATTATCTAGAAAAGCCAAAAATATATAAAAGGGCTGCGCAGTTGATTTTTGACAGTGGGGTATGCCAGTCAAATAAAAAAATTCTTCTTTCGAATGGCACCCTGAAATCGGCTCCAAGCGCTCAAATAAGAAAGGACTCACAGAAAAATCGCAATTTGCTCGTCGTTTCGAACGCAAAAATTCCATCGTGACGTCACACGCTAGCTGTGACGTCATCGAGTAAAAAATGTTAAAAACTCCCTTATTTACAGTCTAAATTCGTAGGGATACTCCGACTCCCTTAAGGAACGTACCCGCACCATCAAAATCGCCGTATTTATTATTTATTTTTTTATTTACGTTGATATTACATGATCGTTTTCTATTCTGAACAGCAAAACTCATAACAAGATTTTCAAATACCATCCCAAAATTCAAACAGTTGCCATACATCCGCATTTCTCCGGACATGTTCGGGTTCTCCGGCAATCCGGGGATGTCCAGGTGGGTTTTGATAACTGATTCGGATTTTCGTTAGGTCCCAAAGCCAAAAGTTAACTCACAAGACAGAATCTGCCCAGGCAACGAAACTTACAGCATTTGCAATTTAGTTTAATAAGAAGGACGACAAAAAACTTAATGAAAAAGTTAGAGTTGCCATTTAAAAAATAATAAAATGTGTAATAAAATTTTTGAGTAAAATCACATTACCTGTTAATGTCAGTCACATTTACTAGTAATTTAGTTATTTAATTAAATATTACGGCATTGGAAACTTTTCCTATAACTCCACAATTGAGATTATCCGGATGCGCCAGTAACGGTAAATGCAATGAAAAAATTATTTTAAAAATGGCGCAAACAGGGTCGGTATTAAACAGAAAGAAAACGAAGGAAATTTATAATGAGGATGATCCAGCTACAGGGTTGGCAATGGCTTGCGTAGCTGAAACACTGCGCCTGCCTTTACGCACGTTTTTAAATTCATGACACTGACAATACCGGCTAACATGATTTTACTCAAAACTTTTCGAACTTTGCCATATTTTATGAAAATCAGAACAGAATTTTCAGTTTTTCTCAGCTATTAGTCGGTATTTATTATTTCAGATATTGTTTTTGGGGGTTTTAGGACAAGTAAAAACTTTTATACCCACAGTGTATGTATGCTTATAATTAAATGATTATTAAATTTTATTATATTTATTAAATCAACTAATTATCGTTTACTGCGGTAGCCTGTCTCTCTTACTATAACAAATTTTACACAAAAATTAACATCGTGTCATACGGGTCTAATAATTCAGTATAATGAGACCGTATACAAATATTTATGAGTTGATGAATAACATGCCACAAGTGATAACGAAGGCAAGATGCCTATCCTTGTTAGATTTTACTTCCCCTATTTTAGTTTTGTGGAGGGAGAAAATGTTTTAAGGGGAATACAGAATCGGTCGGTCGTTAGACGGAAAGATCGCTCTTAAACAATAAACAAAATCGGTCGGGGCGGTATAGCTTTGTCCAAGGGCCGGGGCAGTGGTTGATATGCTGTTAAATGATGCACACGCTAATAAGTATTTGGGGTATTAATAATTAATAATACATAAAACGTGCGGAATAATTATTATTACACGGCAAGCGCGTTATTGGCCAATCTCGCGGCTCGCGGTATGCGATGTTTGCGTACGATTATAGTCGGCGTGTATTATATACAGGGTCCGTACATACAGGGTGTGTTTAGGAAATATTGTGCACCACACCGGAGAGATGCAGTACGCTTTAGAGATAAGTTGTATATTATAGCAAATTGCATGATATGTAGAGAATTAGCTTGATCTACTTCTTGCTTGGTATGAATGAGCGATTCCCCTAGGTTTAGGCTCGGCAAGGCGTGGCAGGTGCTACATCACTTGACCGCTGACTAGTTGGACTATGTTGGCGGGGGTGGTTGCGGGATGTCTGGGACGTCGGGGACGTTGGGGACATCATTGCTGAGTAGACATCCCCGAACGGGGATCGTACTAACAGGGTTTAAAAACGCAGCCGAGAGTGAACGACGTAGTGTTCACGGTCCAAGGTGATCCCAAGGGGACCCGATGTAGCGGGCGGCCCTGAGGAATTGTCACCAGCCTTACGTGCCAGGTGGAGGCCGGTGGTGAGATGCCACACCACCTGGTGGAAGAGTAGATTGGTGGTAGAGAATCTACGGGTCGGATAGTACCATAGACGTGGGGTAGAGCGTGTTTGCATGTACCTAAGTGAGGCTATCTGCGGTGCATGTAGAGTGTGCTTGTGGAAATAATATTTTAGAGAATTGGAACATATGAGAGAGCAACAGAAATGAGGAAGGCCCAAGGTTGGTACCATTAAGAGATATGGTAGAGGCACGAGTGTGAGTTATAAATAGACCTTAAGGGTCGGTGGAGCAAGTGCAGACCGTTGTGGCCTTGGGGACCGGGGATCCCCGGTGAGTAAATAACTGTTGACTCTTGACATATGATTGTAAACACATGTTATTGTTGCATGAACGCAATGTGTCATTGGGCAATGACGGTGGCGGAAGGTTCCCAGTAGCCGAAGGAAAGGGTGAGCGTTTGATTAATTATATTTAAGTATACGCATTAATATGTTTTTATAATAATGAAAAGAAAATGTTTTGATAATTTTGCGACCGGTCTTACAATCTGAATGTTGTACTAAAACAAAGATTATTGTGAAAACAGCGTTTTCATAAAATTGTAAATGACTTGATTATTTCGCGAGCGTATCTCAATTACAACCATCAACAAAACTCGCGTACTCCACGATTTTATGATGAAATACGTCAACAAAAATGTGCAATTAATCGTACTTACCTCATGCTCGAGATTTGTTTGGACAAAAATAAAATAACAGTGTAGGTATGCACTGGTCAAACGTAATTTAGGAAGTGACTGTAGATACTGTACTCGTATATAACGTGCGATATTTTCACGTTTATTACTACAGGCAGAAGTGTGTACGGTACGTAACACATAAAGCGAGCTCTAGTAGTTTGTAATTGGACGTAAGTACCAAATTATACATAGTAGATAAGGAATGACTTGCTTTCACCACGGTTCAGCGGCTGTCCACTCGGAAGGCAACCAAAAAAATTCAAACGGACTTTAAAAGATCCGCTGTGAGCATTTGATTGTGTTTCTTAAGTGCTTTGTAATCGAACGGATAAGATAAAATAAACATTAATTATAATACGTAGGTAAACATCTTCCTGTAAACTTAAAGGTCAAATGGCAAATATTTAAACCTGTAATATATCACCATGAATGGCAACGATTCAATTCATATGTTCTTAACGAAAATTTAATAGTTTTCGAGAAAAATGCAGTGGTAGATTTTCATTAAACCGTTTGAGAACTGCTGACCCAGCTAAAAGTGGAACGCGGCGGCTTGTTGAATTACGATCCGAAGCCGAAGGTAGGTCAGGCACAGTATTTCACTTGATCTTGAGTAAGAACGATGTAAATCAGTCACCCAGTTACCTGGTCAATGTGTGTACAACGTGCCTGGATTTATTAAAATAAATAAATGTAACTTCACTCCAAGTAATTAGAAGTTTAAGTATTTTTAAAATAAAAACTGGTGCAATTCAAGAAGCTGTGGTTCGTAGTCGCCGAACAAATTAAAAGCCGAGGTTTTAAACTAGCAAGCGGGTGTCATTCTATACATCTTCCATTAACACAGACGATTTATAACTTAATGAGAATACTCTGAGAGTGCTCTAGAGCAGTGAACCGGAAACGCTATCTATAAGTATTTTAATAATACACGTTAGCAATTTTTTTTAATTTCAATTCAGTTTGCATTGCATGACGTCATTAATCTTGAAACTAAAGAGAAGAGGTCCTGAAGTAGTTCCTTGGGGAACACTTCTTCGTCTTCTACTATTACGGTGTAAAATTTCGTTACATGCGAAATGTTGATCCTCCCGGTAGTATTTACTATACATCGAACGTATTTAGGTACAGTCACCCCTTTATGTTTTCTTACAAATTTCTTTTCTCCAGACATAAATAAAATACTAATTTTTATTACAGAACATTTCATTAAAAAGAGTTTTGTTTTTTTTTTTAATATTCTTATATACATGCTGTTATTTTACTGTGTGCAAAATATTTAAACCTGCAATATATTACCATGAATGGCAATGTTTGAACTCATACGATTCAATTCATATGTTCTTAACGAAAATTTAATAGTTTTCGAGAAAAATGCAGTGGTAGATTTTCATTAAACCGTTTGAGAACTGCTGACCCAGCTAAAAGTGGAACGCGGCGGCTTGTTGAATTACAATCCGAAGCCGAAGGTAGGTCAGGCACAGTATTTCACTTGATCTTGAGTAAGAACGATGTAAATCAGTCACCCAGTTACCTGGTCAATGTGTGTACAACGTGCCTGGATTTATTAAAATAAATAAATGTAACTTCACTCCAAGTAATTAGAAGTTTAAGTATTTTTAAAATAAAAACTGGTGCAATTCAAGAAGCTGTGGTTCGTAGTCGCCGAACAAATTAAAAGCCGAGGTTTTAAACTAGCAAGCGGGTGTCATTCTATACATCTTCCATTAACACAGACGATTTATAACTTAATGAGAATACTCTGAGAGTGCTCTAGAGCAGTGAACCGGAAACGCTATCTATAAGTATTTTAATAATACACGTTAGCAATTTTTTTTAATTTCAATTCAGTTTGCATTGCATGACGTCATTAATCTTGAAACTAAAGAGAAGAGGTCCTGAAGTAGTTCCTTGGGGAACACTTCTTCGTCTTCTACTATTACGGTGTAAAATTTCGTTACATGCGAAATGTTGATCCTCCCGGTAGTATTTACTATACATCGAACGTATTTAGGTACAGTCACCCCTTTATGTTTTCTTACAAATTTCTTTTCTCCAGACATAAATAAAATACTAATTTTTATTACAGAACATTTCATTAAAAAGAGTTTTGTTTTTTTTTTTAATATTCTTATATACATGCTGTTATTTTACTGTGTGCAAAATATTTAAACCTGCAATATATTACCATGAATGGCAATGTTTGAACTCATACGTTCTTAACATAAGTGTAATAGTTTTCGAGAAAAATGTAGTGATAGATTTTCACTAAACTGTTTGAGAACTGCTGGCGTAGCTAAAAGTGGAACACGGGTGCCTCTTCAATTACGACCCGCAGCCGAAGTAGGCCAGGGTCAGTGCCTTCCTGGAACTCAGGTAGGAATGAGGTAACTCAGCGCCGTTTCAATCAGTTGGTCCGTCGAAACGTTTACAATTTAAATTAACTTCACTGCAAGTAATTACAAGTTTAAGTATTAAATTAAAATCTAGTGCAATTCAAGAAGCGGCGGTTCGTAATTGCCGAACAAATTAAAAGCGAGGTACAAACAAACTGTAATTTCTCATTCCATATTACTTTCAAAAGACTTATAAAACTTTTACATTTACTTTGTTTCCAAGGACCGTAAGTAGTAAAACTTTCATAGCTAACAGCGAGATTGCAGCAAAAGTTGATTTACGTAAAAGGTAGAAGGAAGAACATTTTTAAAGCGCTTGCCTAATCGGTGCATAAATTTTCGGATTTATTCATCAATAGTTGATATCGTAAAACAAATAAATGTAATATTACTTCCCTCAGTGAATTAAAATTTTAAATAAAATAATTAATAAGCGATATCAGTGATTATTATTACGAAACGCTGCGTTGAAGATCGAGTGTGGTATCGGTGGGCGTGTTCATACCGAGAGAGGGCGTCGTTGACCTAAATATTTTTTTCTCGGACATTTCAACAGTTCCAAACAAGCGGTACCTCCGAACTTTTTTAGCCACCAAAAAATACCCGCAGAAGGTAGCATTTCCTTTACTTATACTGAGGTTTTTTTATTTGCACACAGTAAAAGAGATGAGATTGAATTTTATTAGAAATGACCTTGAAAGACACTCCAATTAAGGATTTGGCAAAAAAAAACTAAAAAATAAATAAGAACAAAATAATGTAACAAAAATGATGAATTAATAAAATGCGATTCGTATCTTTAATCGTATCTGAAATACTTTCATGAATGGGGGAATAACTAATTTTGAAGGCCTATGGTTCACTGTGACATAGAACAACACCCACTTCCATACTCTTAAATTAGCGAACAACCAAATGGAGTGCTTCAAGACGAACAGTAAAAGAGCGCCCATCGAATTCAAAACTGACCCTTTACAATCGTAAAGGTTCGAATATTCAGTACGTACGGATGCAATATATCTTTTTTTATAGAAATTAAGTTGCAATTAAATAATATTTCAACGTATTAAAACACGTACAGGTCAGAATAAAATCGAGTCGGCTAAATTTCCAAGAAGTTGAACACGCTACACACGACGCGCGACAGAGAAGAACGAGATGACAACTGCACCTAATTGTGCACTCGATTAAGGATTTTTATGCATGGAAAATGCAGCATCTAATGTCCCCGTTTGCGTACGAATTCAAGCGGGAGAAAAATCTGTAGGAACTCCGACAGCAGACGAAAAGCAAGCTCTTGCTCATTGAAACTCTAAGTAATTTATTTATTGCAAAAGAAAATTAATCAGTCAGTTTCCTTAGTTTGTAATTAATTTCGCGAACGAAGATACAACTCTTCACGGTAGGTTTTTTTTGTGTAATTAATTTAATCGTATCTGAATTTTATTAATTTAATTTAAATTCTGTGTCTAAGGAAAGACTCCAGCTCGGCGTTGGTGAGTTGAGAAAAATCTGTTTTCTGGCAAAGGTTTTTGCTTTGTTTTGTACTGAATATTCGTATCATTCTCTCTTCACGATTTTCTATTTACAGCTGTATATCCTCTTTATATTTTTGCAATCTTGAATTTTTTGTTTGTTTGTAAAATTTTTATTTAATTTTCCAATATTTCTTTCAGCCTTAACAAAAAGAATATTGTACATATTAAAATTAATAACTTTTTTTATTATTATATTTAAACTGTATTTCACGTTTCTCTATCTATAGGGTTTATTTTAGGAGCTAGAGAAAAACATTAATCACAAAAGTTGTAGGGTTTTATGAGTTATCACAAGAAACAAAAGCGAACTGCAAATCGCAGAAAAAAATACCATTTTTGTTTTTTTTTTAATGGAACACCCTGTATATTGTTTGCTAACATGAAAGATCATATTCTCCTGATTTCAAGAATATATAATATGTTGATATTTTTTTGAGGGGCCATTCGTGATATAATTACGTTTAAAATATCAGCATAATGACGTTTAAAAAAATCAAGACTGCCTGGAAAGGTGCTTAAAAAAGTTCTAAATGGCTGTTTTAGTCAGCAAGAAACAATAGAAATTTGATTAGTAGAAACCCTGCACAATGAATTAATAATAAAAAATAAAATTCCACGCCGCCTTAATATTTTAAACGTTAATTTATTGATATTCTAACCTCAAATATTTCACAAATGGCTTTTCCAAAATATCGACATATTACATATTTTTTAAATCAGAAATATATGATCTTTCATCTTAGTAAACAATATACAGGGTGTTAAATTAAAAAAAAAAAACAAAAACTATGTATTTCTTTTCAATTTGCGATGCGCTTTTGTTTTTGTTTCTTATAATAACTCTAAAAGATAATAGGTACAAAACCCTACAACTTTTGCATTTAAAGCTTTTGTTTGGCTCCTAAAATAAACCCTCTAGATAGGGTATAAAAAAAACCTGTACATATTTTAAAAAAATTGCATTTTTATTTGAGACAAAAGTTTTCTATCTGAAGTCCGAGGAGATTAAAACCAGAGAGAAAAAAAGGCGAGATATTTTCGACAATTTTTAAAATACATGTAAACGCCATTCGGACAACCGTGGAAAACAAATTGGAAAATAGATTTCTAGTTTTCGATAAAAAAAAATCGATTTTCCAATTTGTGGTTTTTTGACCAAAAACCAGAAACGCTACTAACAAAGATAATCGAGATCCAACTTTGTACATATTGTTAAAAAAATTGGGGACTCGATTATAATCTCTATTATAATCTCACATTTAGATGTACGATAGAAAATACACATGTACACACGTATACAAATATGTATATACAATATATTACAATACGATGTATAAATAAAACTCTAGATTAGATGCGTTGTGTATGGAAAATATTTTAAATATTATATTTATAATTAAAGAACAGTCCTGATAAAGAAGTTACGCCCATTAACTTTGAAACTATCCAACCGTAACTGTCTATAAGCTGAAAACTGGGCCTAAAAGCCTATATTCAAAACGTCTTCTAAATACCTTTAAGATAATACAAGTTCGACGATAATAAGGTGCACGAAAAGAGGAAGCGATAACCGCAAACATACCTGTCCTGAACGTCAAGGGCGAGTCTGAGACAACTCCGAAGAGTTTCAGTCCTCCAGCATCATGTCAAAAACGACGAAATGTCGTAGATCGAGGAAACCTTCTCGAGACTTCTCACGGTACCTTTTGATCTCGCCAATACGCAGAAGTACATAAAACGCCGCGAAGCGGTCGACAACCTCGTTGGAACTATGAAGACAAGTACGTAATCAGCGTAGTTCGGAGCTGTTTCCAAAAAGTACTCGGAGATATGTCCCGCAATGATAAAGGATCTAATGCCAATCAGAACATAAATTATTACATTTAATAACATGCTTGCGATTTATGGTCCTTCACGCAAATCCTACAACCCGTTGGCTGGAGATGTTAAAAGAAACACGCAGAGCTTAAAACATTCCAGTCAAACTGTTCAGATGAATCTTGTAGAATTAATTTACGTATTACTGTAGATTCCCATTTCCATATTGTTCAGTGAAATGTGCATCCCTAAGGTTGCCGGAAATCACTTTGACATCAAATACCATGGCCGGCCAATCGAAAAATAGATAGCAAAAGAACGTGGCTACACTGACCAATGACAAGTCAGTATTTCAAACGGCGCGTTACGTACGTCATTTCCGGGAGACGTTGCCAAGTCCATGAACTAACCAAACGCGTGCGCGTAGTTGCCGAAACGGACCAACAGACTGAAATGTAATAAAATGCTTTGTATGCTGCAGTTTTATACGTATACTGTCGGTCTTCTTCCTCGTGGGATTCTGAAGAGAACCGTCGATGCTGTGGCAGAATCACAACTGCCATCTTCAGGTCTTCAACGAATCGTAGCCTTCTTATAAAGATGTAATTGCTATGTGGATAGAACTTTACCTCCTTAGTTATTATGTCTCACCAACGGTAGATACTTATAACTATAACACAGCTACATATTTTTTAAACTATTTTATAGAAAAAAAAAACAAATGAGATTGCACTGCCGCTCCATCCTTTTTACAATCAATATTTACCGGAACTTCTTTCTGTCAACAAATTAAAAAAAAAAAAAATCGCCGACGTGAAATATTGACACGTGAAACGTCACCAACTTTAAATTAATGTCTCGAACCGTATAAATTTCCGTTCGGTCAGTATTTTGCGGGACGAACACATGAAATTGTCGATACATTCCAGTGGCGCTTGCGACGACGATGATGAACGTGACGAAATTCTTCAAGAAGTACAAATTTGCTTTGGAGGTGAGTTAGTTAGTTCACCCAAGTCGCGGATTTTTTCAACATTGTTTTTTTCTTTTTTTTGTAATGTAGTCGAACGAGGCGGCACTCCTCAGAGAGTTGGGTTACTCCATTGAGAAAACGATCGGCGAGGGTACGTACAGCAAGGTCTGCCTGGCTACCCTTTGCACGAAGAAAGGGGGCGAGAAAATGGCCTGCAAGATCATCAACAAGAAGTACGCAGGGGCCGACTTCATCAAGAGATTCTTGCCCAGAGAATTAAAGTATATGTTTAATATAATTGCTTATTAAGTTAGTTTCGAATTTGTTGACAGAAAGAAACCGGTTAGAAAATTTCTGAAACCGATGACCCTGACTCGCTTTAGAATATCCCGATGATTTATTTCGTGCCAATTATTTTTCAGGTTTCAAGTTTCTAATTTATAGTTTGTTCAGGTAAAAGAAAAAAATCCGCACTCTGATTTTTTTTTTTTTATTATTAAAGCCCGGTTTTCTTCCACGTTCGTTGGTCGCCGGCGACTGCGACCGAGTCAACACCAACCTCTATCTGGTGAGAACTCCTTTACAGTTCAATTCAGAAAAGAATACGTGGGCTGCTGGAAAAGTTTCTGGAAACGGTATGAACGTCAATACACTTTTGCATACGCTCAAACCAATTTATAAAGCACGTTTTCCACTCTAAAGATGGTTCCTCAGAAACCCGTGTCCCGAATGTTTCAACCGTTGCTTCAGCCGACGAAAATCGCTCACCACGCATTTCATTTTTGATATTTGGGAACAAAAAGAAATCATTAGGTGATAAATCAGGTAAATATAGACAATGAGTCATTAATTGTTGGACAAAAAATCCGCTGTTTGACGGGCTGAGTGAGAGCTGGCGTTGTCATAATGGAGAATAATTCGTCGATTTCGATTGTTTCTTCTTATTTGATCGATGACTTCCGGCAAACAAATTGTAGTATACCAATCAGCATTCACGGTTTTTCGATTCTCTAAAGCCACGGTTGCTACATGTCCAGTTAAACCAAAGAAACAAGCAATCATTTGCTTCGCAGCACTGCGTGAACAGACAACTTTTGTTGGTTTTGGTTCATTTTGAAATACCCAAACTGTAGATTGTTGTTTACTTTCTGGCTCGTACGAATAGATCCACGTTTCCTCACCAGTAACGATGTTATAAACTAGATTTGAACGACCTCCATTGAATTTCTTGAGCATTTCTTCGCACCATTCGAGACGACCCTGCTTTTCCGCTTTTGCTAAATTGTGTGGGATCCAACGACTGCAAAGCTTTCGTACGTTCAAATGATCATGCAAAATCTGGTGTATTGCTTTCATGTCAATGCATAAGGATGCTTGAATCTCACGGTATGTCACATGTCGATCTCGTTCAAGCGTTTCATGCACAGCATCTACATTAGTGGCAACAACAGATGTTGATGGACGACCTTCACGAAATTTGTCACTGAGAGAGGTACGTCCACGCTGGAATTCGGCAAACTAATTATAAACACTGTTCTTTGATGGTGCTTCATCTCCAAAAGCCAAATGAAGCCGATCGATGCATTGTTTCGGCGTTAGACCACATTTGAAATCGTAAAAAATCATGGCACGAAAATTTTCACGCGAGATTTCCATGTTTACACAAAATTACTTTTTCTCAAATGCCGTACAAACAAAACTAGTTCACTTGGATAGGCACTGTCAATAGAATTATAGGCGAAAAACGTCAAATTTTTCAAATATGACAGTTGATAAACGCTAACAATTCTAGACTTACTAGATTCCAGAAAATTTTCCAGCAGCCCACGTAAATGCACGTCATATACGGACCTTGTCTATTTTAGATGGTTGCACTATGTTAATCGACACTATTATTAATTTCTTATTTGAAATTGATTTAATGATGCGCTTTCGATTGGGATGCATTTTATGCACTCAGTGTATCATCTTCTCGTTTTATTCCGTAAGGTTAAAATGAGATGATGGTACACCGAGTGCATCCCAATCGAAAGCGCTTTAAGATCTTTAACCGACATCTCAGCTTTACTACATTTGCTCGGGTTTAACGTTATTTTTGATACATTTTTCGTACTAGTACGAGGAAGACGTTATCAATGCCAGAATTTTCATTGATTTCTTCCTTTATTATCGGGCGCATATTTTTAGTTTTTGCAAAGCACAGTAAACACACTTTTAAACTATATGCTTCATGACATTTTATTTTTGCAAAACTTTTAAAGAGACAAAAATCTATTTCAGATTTTGAGATGTCACAGTTACTTTGGCATTTTATTTTTGTTTATAGGTGCCTACGCAGATGAAAATTCTTTAAATTTATTGTTATCAGACGCCTACTTTGATCTAAGATCTTCGGTGTTCTTAAGTTTAGAAAGATATTTTATTTATATGGACCAAAATTTTCTTCACCAGCTGAATTTAAACAAATGAATATAAAAATGAAGATCACCGTCCAATTATTTTCAAATTGTGCTTTTCCATTATTAAACATGCCAAAAAATCGGATTCCATTCACATTTTTTGCTATTTTCCTCTGTAGTCGAACCGTGACATCTATTCTTTCCTGAATTGAACAGTATAATGATAGAGATGTCGTCTAATTGAATGTTCATATTGTTTGATTGGGAACGTGGAAGAAAACCGAGCTTAGGATCACAAGTATTTATACCAGAATTCTTATTTGTTATTATTATTTGTTCATTTTTGAATTTTATTTTGTAAAAAATATGTATGTTGAACGTGTATGCTGTGTTAGTCAGCAAGTTAATTATAATGATTCAGGGCAATTCTGTAACATTGATATGCATATCAATTGATATGGTCTTCAATAATTGAAAAGAATTTGTTACGATTTCATAACAATTCACGTCGATTGCCGACCGCAAATTGAAGAGAGATGCATATTAACTCGATATCACACTCCAAACGGATTGCAAGTTGTTAGGAAACTATTTACAGAATACCAATTTGGCAAGGTCACTTGAAACATAGCAATATCAAGTCCATATCAATGTTACAGAATAGACCCCATTATCTACAACAAAATTCCCAATATTTTCTCCGCATCGACATCGTTCCTCCACTTGAAGTTTTAGGCCCCGTTTTACAATGACGGTTTAATTTTGAGCCGAAGCTTAAACCCTTCACAACAATTGTTGAAATAATCGTTGCTAAGGGTTTAAGCCTCAGCTCAAAGTTGAGCCCCATTTGTAAAACTGGACCTAATTATTACAAGGGCAATACGTTTTCCCTTGGATTTTAGAATTTTTATGGTAATGTAAAGTTGGCGTCCTGAATATTAAAACTTAAAAATATAATTCAGCCGACTGGTTTCGGTTTTATGGCTAAACCTTCATCAGAGTCTTAATTAAATATAATTTAAAATTGTCACCCGGTACATGAAATTAAAAACGACACGATACACTATCAAATTGTAGAATTTTGTTTAATCACTCTGTATGCGAATTCAATTTGAACAAAAAACAAAACATAATTTCAATTAATAAAATTGTCAGTTATTAATTTTATCGTTGCTATTTTCGTATATTATGGGGCCTATTCTGTATCAAAAATGTTAAATTTAAAAGGCTGTTAAATTTTGTTGCTATAATAGTAATAATCAATCTTAGAACAGTATTTTCAATTTTAATGGACCTCTAAACTTTAATGGCCCCCTAATAAGTTACAGAATACGCCCGCCCCTATGTTGGTTAAAAAATTACCTCAGCGTTCCTTCTTGATAAGGTACTGAATCAGCACACTTACGTGTTCAGGTAACCCCATCCCATTCCTTTTGTGAGTTTATTGTTTAACAAAGATAACAAATACAAATGTCGCAAGAGCAACAAGGAAAACAACAGTTTTAGGGAATTCTGTTTACTACAATAGTAACAGTTTACTATGTTTAGTGAAAAATATATTAGGTTAGGTCATTATACACTCAGCCATTATTGTGAAACGTCACTTTGAATGACAAACTTTCGACTGTATTTATTCTATCCCTAGATGAGTTTGTTGTGCGACAAGGATAGATAGAAAAAAAAACACTTATGTCGTTATCTGAACACGGAGTGTGTCGATTTATACAGGGAAGGGTAAAAGTATGGATCCGGCTTAATATTCCAAAACTGTTTGACGTATCTGTTTGAAATTTGTTTCAATTGTTTATCTGCTTTTGTTTCTGAGATCCAATGCCTGCTTGATTCTTTTTAAATAACACCTGCTGATTTTTTCATTTATTTAAGAGTACGTTTAATTCTCTAAATGACCATATAAAAATATTTATCTGTTGTATAAGAAAATTTTGGAGAAAATATCGTTTGAATGAAAAATGGTTTACGTTGTGGTGTTTGTTTTCATATTTTTAAAGCAATTTTTATTAAAGTTTTCTTTAGTTAGGAAAGGGAAAAAATCAGCAGTTAGTCATTCAAAAAAATCAAGTTGGTGTTAAATCTCAAAAACAAAAGCAGATAAACAATTGAAACAAATTGGTAATGAAGGTCTTATTGACTCTAAATCACGCATCAAATTTCAAACAAAAACGTCAAACAACTATTAAAGTTATCTTAAAAACAGTCCCTAATCTTGTGGCCTTCTAATTTTTTTCGTGTAAACTGGTATTTTTGTCTAATATCATCCCAAACCATTTTTGATTCAGACGCTATTTTCTCCAAAATTTCCTGATATAACAGACAAAAAAAATTATGTGGTTCTACAGAGAATCAAACGATCCGTTAAATGAAAGAAAACATTAACGAGTTGTCATTAAAAAGAAAATCAAGTTGGCGTTGTAACTCAAAAACAAGAGCAGATAAACAATTGAAACAAATTAGTATTGTAGGTCTTATTAACTCCAAATCACGCACCAAATTTCAAACAGATACGTCAAACGGTTTTCGAAATATTAAGCCGGTTTCATACTTTTGCCCTTCCTTGTATATTGAATCTTTCAGACGCCATCTAGTGTCTTAAAAGTAGAAAATCTACGTGCGTAAGTTATTCAAAGCGCCATCTGCTATCGAAAATTGAAAACTGTTTTATTCAAATAGTCTATGACAGCATTCTTTCTTCACGTCGACGTTTTCGGCAAAACATTGCCTTCTTCCACCTTTGCAATGATTGGAGTTTCAAATTTAAATTTAATGTAAAATGAACATGTGATGAGATTATTTAGAGCGCCATCTCTTGATCAAATATCAAAACTGTTTAATTCTAATTTAGCAGACAGCAGATTATTGTATTTATTTTCATACCACATGGCATTTTCTTTTAGCAAAATTAGAATGCAAACATCTAGGTGTGATGGCAATTATTTAAAGAGCGCCATCTCTTGCCCAAACAGGAGAACTATTTTCGTGAAACATCTCCGTGACAAAGCTTCATCTTCCTTCCTAACGCTCTCACCTTCTACCTTCGCAATGTTTTAACTTCAAAGTTAAATAAAATAACTAAAATCAAAATGTACCGGGATTGTTTAGAGGTGCCATCTCTCGATCAAATATGAAAACTGTTTAATTCTAATTTAGCAGACAGCAGATTATTGTATTTATTTTCATACCACATGGCATTTTCTTTTAGCAAAATTAGATTGCAAAAATCTAGGCGTGACGGCAATTATTTAAAGAGCGCCATCTCTTGCCCAAACAGGAAAACTATTTTCGTTAAACATCTCCGTGACAGCGCTTCATCTTCCTTCCTGACGCTCTCACCTTCTACCTTCGCAATGTTTTAACTTCAAAGTTAAATAAAATAACTAAAATCAAAATGTACCGGGATTGTTTAGAGCGCCATCTCTCGATTAAATATGAAAACTGTTTAATTCTAATTTAGCAGACAGCAGATTATTGTATTTATTTTCATACCACATGGCATTTTCTTTTAGCAAAATTAGATTGCAAAAATCTAGGCGTGACGGCAATTATTTAAAGAGCGCCATCTCTTGCCCAAACAGGAAAACTATTTTCGTTAAACATCTCCGTGACAGCGCTTCATCTTCCTTCCTGACGCTCTCACCTTCTACCTTCGCAATGTTTTAACTTCAAAGTTAAATAAAATAACTAAAATCAAAATGTACCGGGATTGTTTAGAGCGCCATCTCTCGATTAAATATGAAAACTGTTTAATTCTAATTTAGCAGACAGCAGATTATTGTATTTATTTTCATACCACATGGCATTTTCTTTTAGCAAAATTAGATTGCAAAAATCTAGGCGTGACGGCAATTATTTAAAGAGCGCCATCTCTTGCCCAAACAGGAAAACTATTTTCGTTAAACATCTCCGTGACAGCGCTTCATCTTCCTTCCTGACGCTCTCACCTTCTACCTTCGCAATGTTTTAACTTCAAAGTTAAATAAAATAACTAAAATCAAAATGTACCGGGATTGTTTAGAGCGCCATCTCTCGATTAAATATGAAAACTGTTTAATTCTAATTTAGCAGACAGCAGATTATTGTATTTATTTTCATACCACATGGCATTTTCTTTTAGCAAAATTAGATTGCAAAAATCTAGGCGTGACGGCAATTATTTAAAGAGCGCCATCTCTTGCCCAAACAGGAAAACTATTTTCGTTAAACATCTCCGTGACAGCGCTTCATCTTCCTTCCTGACGCTCTCACCTTCTACCTTCGCAATGTTTTAACTTCAAAGTTAAATAAAATAACTAAAATCAAAATGTACCGGGATTGTTTAGAGCGCCATCTCTCGATCAAATATGAAAACTGTTTAATTCTAATTTAGCAGACAGCAGATTATTGTATTTATTTTCATACCACGTGGCATTTTCTTTTAGCAAAATTAGAATGCAAAAATCTAGGTGTGATGGCAATTATTTAAAGAGCGCCATCTCTTGCCCAAACAGGAAAACTATTTTCGTTAAACATCTCCGTGACAGCGCTTCATCTTCCTTCCTGACGTTCTCACCTTCTACCTTCGCAATGATTTAACTTCAAAATTAAATTAAATAACTAAAATCAAAATGTACCGGGATTGTTTAGAGGCGCCATCTCTCGATCAAATATGAAAACTGTTTATTTCTAATTTAGCAGATTATCGTATTTATTTATTTATTATTTATTTTCGTACCACACGGCAATTTTTTTTTCCGCAAATTTAGATTACAAACAAATCAAGGCGTGACAGTAATAAGGTTCTAAATCGACACACTTCGTGTTCAGGTAGCGACATAAGTGATTTTTTTCTATCTATCATTGTCGCACAATAATCTTGTCTAGGGATAAAAAAAAACAGTCGAAAATTTGTTAATCAAAGTGACGTTTCATAAATGGCATTTTACTATGGCTGCGGAGGATAACATAACCTAATACATTTTTGACTAGACAGTCGGCTATAAACTAACGAGTGTTCAATAAAAAAAAAACGGTCAAGTAGGCTGTAGCAGGCTTTTGTTGTCGGGGACGCATGTCGTGATTAACATCATTTGAATTTGACAACTTTGACAAGTTGGCGGTTATCCTAACTAATAAAAGTTGAAAGCTGCTCCTGGATTTTTTTTCTAATATTTGTACTTAATATAAATATTTGGTAATAAACGTTTAATTGAAATGTCTTCTTTGAGTTAAAGTGAGGTTAGAAATGCAAGTGAGGCTTCACGCTCGTCGTATGAAGAACCCTACGCTCGACTTTCAGAATAAATTCATAGCTATCTAGAGCGTTTTTTTAATTGAAAACTCGTTACTATCATCGTAGTAAACAGAAAATTCCCTAAAAGAGTTGATTTCCTTGTTGCTCTTGCGACATTTGTATTTGTCATCTTTGTTACACAAGAATCTCGGAATGGGAATGTGATGGCGTTACCTGAACACGTAAATGTGTTGATTTAGTGACCTTGGACCAGCAATTATTTAAAACGTCCTCTCTTAACCAAAGAGGAAAACTAATTCCATTAAACATTTTCGTGACAGCGTTTCATCTTCCTGCTAGCGTTCTCAACTTTTACCTTCGCAATGGTTTAATTTCAAAATTAAATTAAATAATTAAAATCAAGACGTAGTGAGATTGTTTAGAGCATCCTCTCTCGGCCAAAAATGAAAGCTGTTTAATTTTAATTTAACGAAGAGCAGGATAACGTATTTGTTTTCATACCACTGAAATTTTTTCAGCAAAACAAAATTAGAAAAAAAAATGAAGGCGTGACGGCGATAATTATTCAAAACTCCATCTCGTGACCAAATAGATCGAAATATTTTCAACGGACTTTTTAAAAAGCGCGCTGTTCTTCTGTGATGTATAAAAAAAAATAAATAAAACAAAATATCTTATTTAATGGACTCGCAGTCGATGACCTTTAAAGGACTCACCGAAGCTTTCTGACTCCCAATTCCACCGTGTAGATTCATCGACCCTTTTTAAGTTTTCGGGAGTCAATATCGATCCCGTTGGGAATCATTGCTCATAGTTTATAGATTTATAATACCTACCTACAAGCGACCTTAATATGGTATTCCTAAAAATAATTGAACGCCAATGTTTATGCAGAGCCAGAGATTAGTCGCTCCCGAGGAGTAACAGTTATACATATTTACTTAATTTTTTTTTTAATTCTATAACTGTACTGAGATGATGTGGGTTACCTAAGCAAGTACAATTAAAATAAATATTTTCTGTGCATATTCGAAATTTTTTACAGAATCATTCGTTACATCGAACACCCGAACATCGTAACCGTACACGACATCATCGAAATCGGCAGCACGATTTACATATTCATGGATTACTGCAGGAACGGTGACTTATTAGAATACATAAAAAGCCACGGGCCGTTGTCTGAAGAAAGATCGAAGAATTACTTCAGGTGAGCAACTCCCGGACTTTTACTTACGTACTTATTGAATAATTTCGACACTCACCTCATTCCGCAATCGGCTTTCCAAAATTTTGCACTAGGTAAACGTAAAAGCGTTCGTTTCCCTACTGCGAACGGCGATGTTTTTTTTTTTTTTTTTGAGACGTCCAAACCTTAAAAATAACGAGAGAGTTTAAAGGTTGACTGACGAGGACTAAATTTAAAACTGCTCTAATTGCGGAAAACAAATCGCTGACGTTCGAAAGTCAAAATAAAAAAAATAAATAAACAATCGCAGTTGACAACGTTTTGTCAACTTAAACAAAAGATATATTTCATTAGGCATTTCAAAAATTTTAATTAACAGATATTTAAAGGAAGCTATTTAAAGTTGATATTCCGATTCTGATTAAATTGATATTAACGTTTTAATAATATTTGGAGAAATCAAACACCACGTCCACTGAATAATTTTATATATGTTTTAAATAACAAACACATACTGCTATCACTTAAATACAATTAAGTTACCTGCCGATTACTGACCGAAATATGGTGACAAGTTAGCGCTGAGATTTAAATCAGCTGTCCTGAGCTAATACTCTGATGGAGAAGGATGGGATTAAGGGCACCAGGGAGGACCCCAGCTGATCACTGCGCACTGTAAAACCGACTCCCAGTGAGTTCACATCATGCGCTAATATTCGAAAACTGTCAGGAGAAGTGTTAACACTCGGGCATTCAGAACGGTTTACCGACGCGATACAGCAAAACACGAAAACGTACTTAAAATGACCGATGAGAAGTTAGCAATAAAATTCCAGCAATAAAATTATGAAATTTCAAAACGCTGCCACCGCTAAAATAACGATCACAGATCAATAATATTCAATCTATTTCAAAGAGTATAGTGTGTAGATTCCCCTCATATGAAGAAACTGAAAAAATATTTGATATTAAGTTAACTATGACTATTTAAACCAGCATAAGTCATTATTACAAAACAAATACACCAAAACAATTGCTTTGACTGAAAATTTTCACGTAGTCATAAAGTAAACATACATATCTGTTTAATAATGCCTTCAGAAAGTTTTAGCCGGTTGATTTGAAGTAATTAGAAATTAATTAAAAGTGACTCTCAGATCATTGAAACAGTACCAATTTCAAATGTTCATAACTTTTCTCAGAGAACTTGCATAAAAATTCTGGTTGCAGAATTTTAAAGCACGGATCGATTCCTAGATAATTAGAAATTAATTAAAAGCGTCACTTTTAATTAATTTCTAATTACTTCAAACCAACCGGCTAAAACTCAGAGGGTGGTTTAAACGATAGGAATCGATACGTGCTTTAATATACTGCAAACAGAAATTGGTACTGTTTCATTGCTCCGAGCGCCACTTTTAATTAATTTCTAATTACTTCAAATCAACCGGCTAAAACTTTCTGAAGGCATTATTAAACAGATATGTATGTTTACTTTATGACTACGTGAAAATTTTTAGTGAAAGCAATTGTTTTGGTGCGATATATGAATAATGACTTATGCTGGTTTAAATAATCATAGTTAACTTAATCTCAAATATTTTTTCAGTTTCTTCATATGAGGGGAATCTACACATTATACTCTTTGTAATAGATTGAATATTATTGATCTGTGATCGTTATTTTAGCGGTGGCAGCGTTTTGAAATTTCATAATTTTATTGCTGGAATTTTATTGCTAACTTCTCATCGGTCTTAAAATGAGTATATTTAAGCATACGGTTGAGTTTTACGTAAACCCAAAATGTACACTAGCCTGAATGGATTAAAGTAATATAAACAATCACGCACGGGAGTAATGGTGCTATTCAGAAATATTTGACATTAAGGATTTAAAAATTTAAGAATTAAGCATCTAATGGCCGTTTTCATAATCAGACTTTAAGGAACCTTTAATTTAAAGTCACTTTAAGAATAAGGAAATAAAAATGTATTTTTTAGGATAAAATAACCGTAAATTTAAAGTTAGTTTAACCTAAAAAAAAAATACTTTAAATTTAAAGTTACTTTAACTTAAAAAAAAAATACACCTAATCTTAACCCTTCAAGTCCTCGCGTATGGTAACAATAATTGTAGTTTTCTATAGGTTCGCAAATTCGTTTTTATGGAATCTACCTGTAGACGTAGCATCTGAGGAGGTCTTTCTGTATTACAAACTAACCACATGTTTCAATTAGTGCTGGCAACCAAATCGGTTTTTTGGATAACCGGTTAACCGGTTTTGGATTATCCGAGGTTTTAAACAAAACCGAAAACCAGTTATCCAGATGACCGGTTATCCGGATAATCGGTTATTCGAATATCCAATTATTTGGACAATCGGATATTCGAATATCCAAGTATTTGGATAACCGGATATTCGAAAAATATCGGTTTTTGGATAATCGGATACTCGAATGACCGGTTATTCGAACGATGAAAAATATTCAAATAGCCTATAACCACCTGAAATTCAAATAACTGTACACAATTACGTATTTATATTTTTCACGCATTTAAAGATAATCTTAGGGATTTGAGACAGCAAATTTAAAACTCAAATAAAATTGAAAACGTTGGAAGTATTAAACAAAAAAAAACTGAAGGTAAATCTTATCTGTTATGTTCACTACGCAAAAAAATGTAAGTGTCAAGTGGTACGATCTAATCCACAGATTAGAAGAAGAATTAAAATAATTAAATAAAGGAGACTGTGGTTTAAGAGATAATTGAAATTAACCTCCGCCCACAATAATTTTTATATCCATAGATACGTATTTCGGCAGCTAAGCTGCCATCTTCAGTACGCTACCAACTTAAAAGCACTAAGAAAGATTTAAAACTACCTAATCACACTGATAAAATCATAAAAGCTTTAATATTTTTTATGATTTTATCAGTGTGATTAGGTAGTTTTAAATCTTTCTTAGTGCTTTTAAGTTAGTAGCGTACTGAAGATGGCAGCTTGGCTGCCGAAATACGTATCTATAGATATAAAAATTATTGTGGGCGGAGGTTAATTTCAATTATGTAGATCCATAATACCATAATTTATGGTACAGATGTTGTTCGGCACCATAATGAATTTTTACAACAAAAACAAATATTTGCATTACTTCTATGATTTGTTCATTAAATAGAACAAGAATAACTGACATTTATCTTATTTAACAAAAAGAAAACGAAAACTATTATTAGTGAGTTTGTGTCAAGTTTTAGATGTGTGAGTCCTTATAAATTAGAAATATAGTTATTACTTTAAAATGGAGATGAGAAGCACAAAATTGAAAGGTTTGAAAACATCTTCATCTGAATAAAATCCAGAAACATTAGTGGCGTTCTTGCCTTGGAAATAACAATCTTTTAAACCACTAGTACATCGCATTTCCTTCTGTATTATAACCTGTAACGTAACACGTAATTCATAATTATATTTCAAAGATATGTGGCCATTGTAAAATTGGCGTTTAGAGATAAAATTCAGTGGAGTCTGTTTTTTATAAATCAGTTGTTGTTAATACCTAATTAACCGGTTTTCGAATAGTCGTTTTTTGAATATATTCAAGACAGTTTTTCAAATATCCAAATAGTCGGTTTTTGGATATTTGAATAGTCGGTTTTTCGAATATCCGAATAAGCGATTTTTGGATATTCAAAAATCCGAATAATCGGTTTTTGGATATTCGAATATCTGAATAATCGGTTTTGGATATTCGAAAAGTCCGTTTTAACCATTATTTGGATAACCGGTTTCATCCAAAACCGGTTTTTGGATATTCGAATAGTCGGTTTTAACCATTATTTGGATAACCGGTTTTATCCAAAACCGGTTTTTAAAGAAACCGATTATTCGGTTTCAATTTTTTCCGGTTTTTGCCAGCACTAGTTTCAATAGAATTGCCGATCGGCGATTGTGTTAGTGACAATTAGGTGATAAAAACTCGTGTTTATTCAGTTGCAAAAAGCATGGACATCCACTTCACGTAAGTTGGCATAAATGTCTTATTTACCAATATTTTTTTACATGTTTACTCAAATCAATTTATAACAGATTGAGAAACATACTTTTGATTGTGAATAAGTTCTGATATGTTTTTGATTAGAGTAACATGGCTACGTATATGTGTGTTACCATATGGTAACGCCAGGATTTTCTTCTAAGTGTGGTTTGTTTTTTATAGGGAGGGTCTTACTCTTGAAGAAGCTTTGCATTTAGCCTATTCTGATGAAAATGATGTTACCGACATTTTTATTACACCACCTAAAGCTCATATTCTCACAGATGAAGATTCCGGTGATGAGACTGAACTAATTCCGGACCACTTCACGGGTAGGCAATTACGTTCTGAGGCCGAAATTAGATTGAAAAATGCTTCTAGCACTAGAGGAGACCTTCAAGAAATAGAAAATTATGACGACCCTATAGAACCAAATCAATCTAGTACTGAGAACCGTGAAGGAACTGATGAAGTGAACGACAATTTTTTGTATGAAACTACTAATGTTCATAACATTGAGTGGATTCACGGAGATTTCGTCCAGAATGATAATAATTTTCCATGTGGTGATTATTCATTATATAAAGAAAAGTCTCCAATAAATTTATTTGAGTCTTTCTTCGACGATTCCGTGTACTCTTTATTGTTAGAAGAAATAGAACGTTATGCGTTGTTCTTGAACCATCCGAATCCAAAATTGACTTTGGGAGAACTAAAATGTTTCATTGGTATACTTATTGTGAGCGGGTACAATGAACTACCAGGGAAAAGATATTATTGGGATACAGAAGACGATATGAGAAATTTGGCAGTGAGTAGTGCAATGCGACGCGATCGATTTTTTCAAGTAATGAGATTCCTTCGTTGCGCCGACAATACTAAAATCAATACAACTGATAAACTGTGGAAATTACGGCCTATGATTGAGAAAATGCAGCAGAAGTGTATTAAAAATTTCGTGCCTGAACAGCACATTGATTATGATGAATCCATGATCAAATATTACGGTCATCATGGGTGCAAACAGTTCATCCGCGGAAAACCGGTAAGGTTTGGCTATAAAGTTTGGAGCATGAATACCAAAAACGACTATCTAATAAATTTTGAAATTTATCAAGGAAAGCGATTTATTGGAAATGAAAATCATGAGCGACTTTTTGGTAAGGCGGCGGCACCTTTAGTTGGTATGTTCCAAACTTTACCTAATAAAAACTTGCCCTATAAATTTTATCTTGACAATCTATTCTCTGGTATTCAGCTTTACAATTTCTTGCGGCAAAATGGATATTCGGCTACAGGAACTATACGGGAGAATAGAATTCCAAAAGAATGCCCAATGAAATCGAGTGCACAAATGAAAAAGCAACCAAGAGGAACTGTGGACTCCTGTATAGCTAAAGATGTTGGGATTATTTTCGTGAAATGGGTGGATAATAGTGTTGTTACGGTAGCCTCGACTTCATATGGTATACAACCAATATCTAATGTAAAGCGCTATTCCCAATCAGAAAAAAAGTCATTCAAGTACCAAGACCTGATCTAATTGGCCAATATAACAACTATATGGGAGGGACAGATCAAATGGTAAGAAATGGTGGTGGTGTATATTCACTTGGCTTGTGGATGTGGCGGTAAACAATGCTTGGATTTTACAAAGAAATGCTACAGAGAACCACACCGATCAGCTATCATTCCGAAGAGAATTAACCAGAACTTATTTACGGCGGTATGGACTATTACCAAAGGTCGGTGGACGTCCATCAACCTCTAAAACTAGTGTTTCCTGCAATAGAATAAGCGATGATGTAAGATACGATGGGATGAATCACTTGTTAGTTAACACCCTAAATAAAAAACGACGCCGTTGTGCTGGCGAGGGTTGTACACTAATGCTTAAAAGTTTCGAAATGAAAAGCAATAAAATCGTTCGAATTTGAACCTTATTGAAACGGGCCTAATATATTTCGAACCTTAAGGAACAGAGACACTTTCTCCGCACCCCGATAGGAGGGTTGTTTACTTAGGTCCTATTAAACCCCGGCCGGTGCAGATGTTTATGGTTTGTTGAATTTCGTTGCCAGTATTTGGTTCCGAGTATTTATTGAAGCAACGCGCGGTTGCGAACGCGGACGCGGTGGCGAATTTGTTTGTTCTCTTTTGCTTTAACTTAAAAATTGAACAAAAAATGTTTTTTTTTTTAATTAGAATATTTTATATTGTTAAATAACAGGATTTCAGATCATATTATAAAGACATATAAATGTTAAATTGCTATAAAGGATCGACGATGTTAATTAATCTGAAAAATTATAATTATACCAAATTTCTGCCTTTATACACTCCTGGTTCGTTTGACTTCACAAAAAATTTATTCGTTTGTAGTTTGTGTATGTTTTTCTGTGGATTCTAAAATTTTCATTACGAGAAATACATAAATAGATTTTTAGTAAATATGAAATACAGGGTGATTTATTAGCTCACCGACAAGCTTTGCCATACGGAAAGCTCACATAATTTTAAGAAAATAATAACAATGACATATGTTCGATTTTATTTATTTTTAAGTAAATAGAAGACCTCACAATTTTGATTCTAGTTATTTTGTCCCGTTCCTCTGTACAGCTGTTTCAGTCCTATTTGGGGCTTCGCAAGCAGAAGCGATCGCAGGATGTCGCTATTTAAGCGGTTTCTATTATGCTATTTAAGCATTTCCGTTATATTTTACATTTTTTCACGTCATCTTTATTTTATAAATGTTAATATATTGATATTTTCAATTCAATTTTATCATACACGTCTTATTCACATGTCAAGAAACCTATTCATGTAAAATATTTTCGACATCAAGAAAAATTATGTTTCATTTTACCGAACCTCTGTTTTATGATACCCTTTTGTTCTTTGTGATAAAGAGATATCACGTATAAAAACCTATGACTTTTATGCTGTTATGTTTTTCTGCGGATCCTAAAATGAAGCATCTATACATACCGTGACTTATTTTATTAACTCTAGACATAAAAGGTAAATATTCCCAGGTTCAGTTATAAAAAAAAACATGTCAATGCATGGCAGAATATGCAAACAAGTTTCAATAAAACAAATATGATGTTAATGTCAGTTATGAATGTCATGAATTATGTCTGAAATATTTAAAAAAATACTATGAAAGAATTTGATAATCGTTTGGCATTAGTATTTAAAACGTGAAGGATATTTGAAACAGTTAAAATGTTTTTACTAAAAATAAGTGTTATTATTTTTTCTAAAATTGACCATAGGGATATTTACATTGCATGTTCAGAGTAAAAAAAACTCATGGTATAGGACGCACAATATATAAAAAAAAAATCTAAAACAATTTTATATATCAAGTATGCATAAAACAAAAATTATGTGTTGATTATTGGAAACAAGTAAAATAAATGAATCGGAAATCCCTGTTTAAGATGAGGGTTTTAGTATGAGGGAATTATTGTTTTGTTAATTTTTACTTTAGTTTTGTTTTTACTTGTAATAAGTTTTTCGTTGTTCTCAATAATAAAGTCTTGAATACTTTTTCCAGTGTATGTTATTCTTTTTTATACGGTATCATATAATATTGTAAGAATTTACAGTGAAATAAATTTAAAATAACTTAATTTCATTTAAATAATAAGTTTACTGATGATACTTATTGATCGAATAATTAACTCATTAAAATTATTCAGAATCATACAAATTTAGGAAACTTAACAAATTTAGTATTAAACTCCTAGAATATAGAATGATATGTGTAATACTTAAAAATTGCAATACTTGCGTTAAAAATAATATACATATTTCATTCTACGCCACAGAGGAAAAAATAATATTCTTCTTTTTAGTTTCTTCTCAAATCTGACATCAGTAAAATAAGTTGAAAAGTTCATCCACAAAGTTTGGCAAGTTTTCATTAATCTAGAAGTTAAGAGAAAATGATTAAATCGTATAACATTTATTTTGTGAAAATATGTGAATGATTTTTGAGTATTTGAAAAAATATATAGAATGAGCTAGATTATTTAAATTTGTTTCTTATTATAATAATATAAACGCTAAGAAGTTCTGTTCAACAAAGCTATTAATTAGTTGCAAAACATATGTGTATTTAATGAAACTAGAAAGTTAAATTTAATTAACGAAAAATAACAGATTTTATTTTATTGACTTATTTAATTTCAATTGCCAAAATTTCAGAAATTTTAATTTCATAATGCACACATTATTTACTACACATGTTATAATATTTAGAAAATAAATTTTGTTAAATTTCTTATCCATCCAACTACAATGAAAGTCTTTCTAGCAGATTATTCAAGTTGGTTGAATAAGTTCTCATCTGTGTTAAATCGCTGTGTTTGCGATGACCGGTTTTATTATCGGGGTAGCAGGTACGGTTGTAAAAGCTATAAGGTTCATAATTGCAAAGCATAAAATTTCTTACTGCCAGTGGCATGTCTCGTACTCCGAAAACTTTATAGCAGAAGTGTACATCGAGTGGACGGACCATGTGCAACAAATGCGATGTGGGTTTATGCATCGAATGTAATGCTATATTCCACACTAAATAAAATGTTATTATAAATAAAATTTTATTTATAGTATTACACCTAAATTAAATTAAACTTTGTTTACATATTTTATTTTTGTAATTTGGAAGCAAGTACTATGGTAACAGGCATTTTTTCTTTTCAGTATGACATTCTACAGAAAAACTATATTTTTCATATAAATAACGTGTTATTTAATGATGTTTTAATAACTGATTAAATATTTGGAAAAAAATAAAAACTCCGGAATTGAAGGGTTAAAGTGACTTTAAATTAAAGCTTCCTTAAAAGTCTGATTATGAAAACGGCCATTAATCACTGGCGGCGTTAAGGCGCCCGCAGACTCCGGCTCTAGAGGGCCCCTTATTTTCCTAATAGAATTCAAAAAAAAAATGCAATTTTTTTATCCAAAGTAACATTTCAACTCAACATAACAACAGTAATCTTAAAAATAATAAACCTTTCCCATAAATAAGTGGGTGCCACCAACGATGGGTCGCAAAGAAAGATTTATTGCGCTTTGCCTTCATCTGCCACGTCCAAGCACCACCGGATGTAGAGCATTGTATTAACACATGTTTATTTACGACTACCCCCAGTACCCAATAACACAATTTTAGTTTTCTTTTAATTATTGTTTGACTTGCAACGCAACCCCTTTTGGTTTAATTTCTCAGTGGCGATCGGTGTTGACGAATAGACTCGTTGAACTGTATTTGTGGAGTTGGTTTTTGTTTTGTGATTGTGTTTAATTTAACTTAACAATAATGACTGATAAAGGTAGGCAGTACCTCAGTGGTCCTCGAAAAAGAAAAATTAAAATCGAAAAATTGGAAGCAATTAATAAGCTTCCTAAGATCGACAGTTTTTTAAAAACATTAAGTGAAACAGATAAACAGCAACAAAAGGAACACCAGGACGAAAAGGATGACGAGAATAAGAGTCAAGAAGATTTTGCTAGTCAAGCTTCATCTTTAAAATCCAACTTTGAGTCTACAGAAATTGAAGTTGAGGAACAAAATTCTGTTGTAAGCGAATTAAATTTAGATATTCAAGAAATAAGCACAGTATATGACAATGAATTAGTTCTATTTAATACAGATAGGGCGTTTTTTCCTGACAAGCTATCTGATGAGATGAAGCGAAAAATTATTGCAGCAGGTCCAAATAGACCTACTGGGCCGTTTGTTAGAAATGTACATACAAATCGGTCATTTAGTGTTGAATATTATTATACTACTACTAAAGCTAAACAGAAAATAGAAAGATTTTGGTTATGCTATTCCCAAGTTTTAAATGCAGTTTACTGCCAACCTTGCTGGCTTTTTTCGGATTCAAGAAACCCATGGTGTGACGGGACCATTAGCGATTGGAAAGGCCTAAGTAAAAAAATTAAAACGCATGAAGAAAGTGCAGCTCATTTTCGTGCATATGTTGCACACACATCTTGGGAAAAAAACAAAACTGTAGAAAATTGCTTCAAGGATCGCATGAAACTATCAAACAAATATTGGTAAGAATTTTTGATACAATCTGAACTTTAGCAGTTTGCAATTTACCCTTTCGTGGTCATCGCGAGAATGTTTATGAAATAGGGCCTCATAGTGGCAACTTTTTGAATATGATTGGTTTGGTGTCACGTTACGATACTTTGTTAAACTCCCATATAACAAATGAAAGCAATAGGAACAAATATTTACATCATGATACCCAGAATGAAATAATAAACTTGATGTCTAAATGTGCGATAGAAGATATAGTTCGTGAAATTTCTAAGGCGCCGTTTTTTTCAATAATCGTCGATACAACGCAAGATATCTCGAAGAGGGATCAATTAAGCATATGTATTCGCCACGTTAACGTCGATCTAAACGTTGATAAATCTGTTGCCGGCGGTAAAATAGAAATAAAGGAATCGTTCCTCGGTTTTATTGAAATACAGGATCAAAGTGCCAGAAATTTTGAACATATAATTCTGAATACATTGAATGAAATGAAAATTGACATAAGAAAATGCAGAGGTCAAGGGTACGATGGGGCTTCTAACATGAGCGGAAAATATTCTGGACTTCAGGCAAGAATAAAAGAAAAAGTGCCAACTGCAGATTTTGTGCATTGCGCTGCACATAATTTAAATCTAGTATTGAATGATTCAGTGCAAAATATTGGTCAAATTAGAGATTTCTACGGATTGGTGGAAACTATATATTCGTTTTTCAGTCAAAGTTTACCGCGCTGGCAAGAGCTAAACAAATCTAAAGAAGAAATTGGAATGATTAGAAAAACTATGAAGAGATTATGTCCTACAAGATGGTCATCACGGTTTGATTGTTTGAGTGCTATTAAGTATAACTATAAATGTGTGATGCAATGCTTGTCAACGTTTACTTTAATTTGCAAAAAAACGGCCGACAGAACAGAAGCAAACTCTTTGCAAAAACGTATGAATACTTATGATTTCATCTTGCTTCTTGTATACCAATGTAAGGTTTTGGAAAATATTAATTTAGTATCTAAATTGCTGCAAAGTTCTACAGTTGATCTGGATCGGGCCTGCGAATTAATGAACTTCACGATAGATCATTTTTCCAATCTTAGATATGATTTTGATGCATTACATAGAGAAGCGAGCAATTTAGCGAAATCTTGGGATATTCAACCAACATTAACATCTAAGCGTCAAAGAAAAGTCAAAACTTTTTTTGATGAACTGGCAGCGGACACTCAAATAGAGAATTCTTTAGAAAGATTTAAAATTAAAGTATTTTACGAATCTTTGGATATATTAATGAATCAGCTCAGAACACGATTTACCAGCATAAACGAAGTAATGAGCAATTTTTCATTTTTAAAACCAGACACGTTCGTTAAACTATCAAATGATGAAATAGTCTGACATGCCAATAAAATATTAGACAAATATGGAGATGACTTTTCGGATGGTTTGTCTATGCAGTTAATAAACTTCAAAAGTACTTTTTCAAATGAAATTATGTCCACTAAAACTATTTCTGCATTAGCCAGATATTTTATATCAGAAAACAGATGCATTTTGAGCAGTCTTCCAAATATTTGTTCATTATTTCAACTTTTTTAACATTGCCTGTGACATCTGTTTCTGCCGAAAGAACATTCTCCAAATTAAAACTAATAAAAAGTTATTTGCGTAGTACAATGAGCCAAGGTAGGCTTAGTGGTTTGGGTGTTTTAAGTATTGAACATGAACGTACTTGTGAACTCAACTTGGAACTATTAGTGGACAAATTTTTGAAACAAAAGCAACGGCGTTTTGGCAGTTCAGCGCTGTCCTGATGTTTCTATTGCAGTAAGTGTTTTAATTTACATGTATTATTATTAGGTGTTATATTTATTTTAGTCACATGTATGAGTAAATACGGCGGGGGGGGGGTCAAAATCTTATCGCCGCCACTGCCATTAATCTTAAAGTTTAAAGTATTGAAGAGGCAAATTTGTTTAAATTTTCTTTCTGAGTAGCACCATAAATATTTTTGTATTCAACTTAAACAAAGTATGGAGCTCAAACAGATTCAATGCTGACCTTCACAAAATGTGAAGCGTAATCCACTTTATTTAAATTGTACTAGGTTTAAATTACGTGAGAAAGCGTTAACCTAATACACCGGAATATTTACTGGAATTAAGAAACAAATGAGTTATGAATACGTTGCGTTCCGGAGTCCCAGCTGATCACAGCCATGTCCTTTCGCTCATTAAAATGGATCGTGATTGAATGTAAAGCATTTGATTGGATACTGATCCAATTGAACGTCTTTAAACCCAATTTTTGCAGGACTTTAATAACGTACTGAATCGTGCATCATCCCCCACCATGGTAGGAAAAGTAGTCGCGAGAAGAGAAAAGCGGGGTAAAGAAAAAAACGGATTCCTCTGTTAAAACAAAGAAATAAATTAAGCTCACGCTAACATCGCAACCTAATTGTCGCAGTTTTTCAAACGCAGAAACGGTTTATCCGCTCGGAAGAATTTGCTTGAAACAAATCAGCCGACACATGAGGCTCAAATTACACAATTACGCAAAAATTCTCGGGAGACTACCACACGTGTGTTCGCCTTGATGTGTCGAAACGGTAATGACGCCGAAGCATAAAGAATGAGAATGCCGAACACGATTATCGACCAGCCAAAATGGCAGCTAATCGGAACACAGAACGTAAATAGCGTGAGCGTGACCATTTAAAACCAACGAAAGAGTTTATATCAAACTGCGTCCCGTTCCGGAGACGCAAGTTACCACCTTACCGAATCATACACATACCACACGTGGTTGTCGAAAGTAACTGAGAATTTAAGCCGTAACAATACGTGGTGGAACTTCAGTTCTTTCTACGTGCTTTTTTTTATTAGAAGTATAAAATTGTGATCTCTTATTCAGGCAGTTGGCGGGCGCAGTGAAATACCTGCACGACCTAAACGTCGCCCACAGGGACCTGAAATGTGAAAATGTTCTGCTGACCATCAATGGTACCATAAAATTGGGGGATTTCGGATTCTCAAGGAGCTGCTTGGACCAGTTTGGCAATTATATACTCTCGGAAACGTTTTGTGGATCTGCCGCCTACGCAGCTCCAGAAATTTTACAAGTAAAATAACTATAATTCTTCGTCCTCTTCTTCTTTTCCTGGATTCTGGTTATACCGCGCAAAAATTCTTTTCTTTCTGGCTTGTGCTTATACCTGATTCTTGTTCTTCTCGTTTCCAGTTGTATCGCGTCATAATCCTTCTTCTTCTGGTTTCCGCTTGAATCTTTCTTCTTTGTAAAAAAAAAGAATTGAGGCAGTACAACCGGAAACCAAAAACGACCGCCACAGAAATCTTCAAATTACAAAACGATCTCTTTACAAGTAAAAAGTTTTTTTTTAATCTTAAACCGGACAGAATTATGATTGGAATTACACTCAACGTTTCGCTACAGATTTATAGCTTCGTCAGGAGTGAAAAAAGTAAATGAACAAGTTACTTTTTTTCACTCCCGACGAAGCTATAAATCTATAGCGAAACATTGAGTGTAATTCCATAAAGTAGATAAACAAGTTACTTTTTTTCACTCCCGTCGAAGCTATAAATCTATAGCGAAACGTTGAGTGTAATTACGATCATACTTCATTTATGGATCTCTTTACACTAAACCTCATTTTGGTCTACATGCATTTATTTCCTATTTCAAAAACTTTCGAAATAATTTCTATCCTGACTAAAAAGAACAACAAGTTTTAATGATACCCCTGTAAACTTTTTCAAATTTGATCTCAGGGTGTAGCTTATGATCCAAAGATGTACGACATGTGGTCGCTGGGTTGCATCCTCTACATCATGCTGACCGCCTCGATGCCCTTCGACGACAGCAACATAAAAAGAATGTTAAAGAATCAGCTGAACCGTTCCGTCTGCGTGGTCAATCTGAAGAACTGGAAGAAGAGCTACCACCACCTGAAGAATCTCCTTGCGTAAGGAACTCGTCAAATAAAGATTGAGGGGGCGGCATTTGAAGGGGTTCTTTCAGGTACCTTTTGGAGCCGGACCCCGAACAGAGGGCAACGATAAATCAAGTGTGCACGTGCGTGTGGTTGCGTTCGAGTAAAAAGTGTAAGAAATCCACGTCGTCCTTGTCTGATACAGAGTTGTGACTTGCTGTTGCTGCATAAAATAATAAAACAATTTTTTTTTAACTTGTTAATCGCCTTAACGTTAACGCCGGGGCGGCCTTAGTTTTGTTTGCATTTGTAATAGGGTCACCATCGCCAACACGATGTTGTTTTTTGGTTGTCATCATCGTGAAGGGACGAACGTGAAGTCCGAAGAAAGAAATCACACATGTTTATACTGAAAATTACAAAATGGTTTATTCAATAAATAATTGTAAAACAATTTTTTTTACATAATAGTAACTCAAATAACCGGGCCTAATATTTAAGAATCCTCGGCGTCTTTCCCATCCTATCACTTTCTACTAACAACTAACACACTACAGAAAGCAACTTACGAATATTCTAATGATGATGAAACTGATTTTCCGAATCCATCAGTTTATTTGGATCAGTAACATCAGTTACGCAATAGTATTTAGGGAAGTCAATAGAAATATATATAATTTTTTTTATTTCTAAATTTAAAGCTTAATAACCTTCCTCCCACAAAATCCGTTTGCTTCCTTTTGAAACGTCGAATATTTTCTTTCGTTTTGTGCTAGGCTAGAGTGAACAAGCGTAGGCTGGCGCTTTTTTGTACTGATCACTTAAATTCATATACGCCTACGACTATGAATTTACTAGAAAAAAATAGTGTGGCTCGTCGGTTTAACTGACAACACATTCACTTGCATTCTTGAGCTTCAAATATCACTATAAAATGGAGTGTGGGTCAGCCTTTATCTACCAAGTGAAAGGACCTGCGTTAAAACCGACGACAACCTTGAGCTAAGAGAAAAAATGTTTCTTTTTTGCTTTGGTAAAATTAAAGACTAAAAAATAAGAAGAAGAAGAGAGAAAGTAATACGCGAACCGAATAATTACGTAAAATATCAAATAGAACACAACCAGAGGAAGAAGTAAAATAAAATAAAATAAAACGAGTGTCTGCCTGCCGCTAAAATTAGTTTTAAAATTGTGTTAAATCAAGTCTAAGTCGTTGTCTTAATAAAATTATTACGTAATCTAAAAAAAAATATTTGGCTAATTAATTTAAAAGTGGGGGGCTTTGTACTGGTGGCGTATCGATGCGTGCCGGGGTTCAAATCGACTTGGCGTCGTCGGCGGGGAACGTTTCGTCAGTTGCGCTGGAGCTCATCGGAGATGCCACTGGGCGAGAGCGAAAGCCCAATCGGCACAAGTGGGCTATGTCACTGGGGTCGCGACCCCTTGTTTCTGGTAGATATTTCCTGCAAGAAAAAATCATTAAAATAAAATTTGTTAATCGAACGGGGGTTCCCAAATACGACGACACTTTGAGGTTGGCAGGGCTAGGATTACAAGTAAACTTAAGAAAAAAGGAAAAGTAAAAGTAGTAACCAACTGAACAAAAAGAAGTCACTTAAAAGTAACTCAAAATAGCTTAAAAGAGTCCATCGAGGGAGATAAGTGCGTCATTCAACTGACAACTAACACTAACTTGACATAACCCCAGCAAAAAAAAAAAATGATAATAAAACTCTAAAGTGAAAAAAAAAACACTGAAAAAATCGAAACTCGATTTTAACTAAGCAATCAACTCAACTGAAATCGATCTAAATCTAAACTAAAAATAAGACTGAAAAAATTCATCACCTTAAAAAAAACAGATAAATATATGTGAACTCGATTAAAATTAAGAGCAACCGAACTCAAATCAAAACTCATTTTTAATTAACCAAGCAAGGCCAACTGGAATTAATCTAACTAGACCCAATCCGATCAACAAAAATAACACCAAAAATGAACTCCAAAAAATAAAAATAAAACTCAAAATTCAAAAGAATCATTCAACAAATCAAAACTCGTTTTTAATTAACCAAGCAACGGCATTTCAACTCAAATCTATCTAACGACCTAACCCGAGCAAAAAAAATTCAAAAATGAATTTAAAAAAATTAAACTCGAAACTGAAATAAATTCACTAAAAAAATCAAAACTTATTTTTTACTAACCAATCAAGGGCACTCAACCCAAATCAATCTAATTTGACCCAACCCGAGCAAAGAAAAAATAACACTAAAAATGAATTCATAAAGTAATCAACTTAAATCAATCTAAATTTGAACTAAAAATAAGACTTTTGACAAAATTCAACGCCTTAAAAAAACCGATAAATAAAATTAAGAGCAACCAAACTCAATTGAGCTTGACCCAACATAAGTAAAAAAAATATTGAAACTGGAAATATTATATCTAAGGAATTAAAACCTAAAATTCAAAACCAAAAATCTAAAATCTTAAAAAAATGAATAAAAACAATTTAAGCCAGACTAAAAAAATACTGAAACTAAAACTCAATCAATGAAAATTGAGAAGTCTGAACCAAAACTGTTGACAAATTGAAATTAAAAACTGAAACTCAAAAAAATTTAAACTTTTAAAAATTAAAACAAATTTCAAATTAAAAAAAATTAAATTAAATTTCAAATTAAGTACAACTCAACTCATGATCAATCCAACTCAATTCAACCTAACTCCACTCAAACCAAGCGAAAAATTAAAAGTTGAGAAAATTAAAGTCGTAAAAATATCGAAAAATTTAAACTCAATTAAGACCAATCGAATTCAACTGGGTTTAACTCGACTCAACCCAACAGTCAAAAATATAAAAATTTAATAAAATTGAAACCCAAATAGTCAAGTGTAAAACTCGAAAATCAAATCTCAATGACAACTCAAGTCAGACGCAACTCAAGGTCAACTCAAGTCGAACAGACCTAACTCTGCCGAACTTAAACTCAAGTTTAACTAAGCAATCAACTTAAATCAATGTAAATTTGAAATGAAAATGAGACTGACAAAATTCGACGCCGTAAGAAACCGATAAATACACGTAAACTCGATTAAATTAAGAGCAACCAAGCTCAATTGAGCTTGACCCAACACAAGTAAAAGTATGTTGAAACTGGAAAGATTATATCTATGGAATTAAAACCTAAAATTCAAAACCGAAAACCTAGAATCTTAAAAAATGAATAAAAACAATTTAATCCAGACTAAAAAATTACTCAAACTCAATCAATGAAAATTGAGAAGTCTAAACCAAAACTGTTGACCAATTGAAATTAAAAACTGAAACTCAAAAAATTTTAATTTAATTTTGTCACTTAATTTGCTGATTTGATTTAGGAGAATTTAGATACAAAGCGTTTGTTAATAATTCAACGTTTTCTCATCAGTTGGCAGCACTTAATTTGCAAATTTTTACAGTGTCCACTGTCCTGTAAGCTTAAAATATAATGTAAAATGTAAAACGTGATGAAAATTCTCTCCATATTGCCAAACTAATTCCATTTTAATTGAGAATCTAAAAATATAGTAAATCAAACTTTAACCGGACACTATTAAGATTGGAAAGAACGCTCAACGTTTCACTGTCGATTGATAGCTTCGCCGAGTACTCTTTCCAATTTTAATAGTGTTCGGTTAAAGTTTAAAAACTATTTTCTCACAATTTTCATCGGACAAGAGGCGACTGCAATTAAAATTTTTAGTTATTGAAATTTCAATAAATAAATAAGTTTTGATTTTCTCAAGTAAATTTTGATTTTCTCAAATAAATCGTGATTTTCTCAAATAAATTTTGATTTTCTCAAATAAATCTTGATTTTCTCGAATAAATTTTGATTTTTTCAAATAAATTTTTATTTTCTCAAGTCCAAAGTTTGTTGCATTCTTTTCGATTTGGCCAAAAGATTTGGAACAAGAAAATTACCAAGTGTTTTTTTAGTTACAATTTTTTTTAAAACTTTTTTGAATTATTCTTTTTAAATTTCTCTTCTTGGGTTGGGTTCATTGAGGTTCACTTCAGTTGGGTTGGATTGACTTTGAAGTACTTTTTAATTAAAAAAAAAGATATTTTCAATTTCTTACATTTACCTATTGTTTCTTTTTTGAATTTTTAAATTTTGGAACATTTTTATAATTTGTAACTTTTTTTGTTCACTTAGCTTCTCTTCGATTGAGTTGGATTTATGTTGAAATACTTTTTAATTTAAAAAAAGAAAACTATTTTCAATTTCTTACATTTAACTATTTTTTTCGTTTCGAATTTTAAATTTTGAACATTTTTATAATTTGTTATCTTTTTTTGTTCAATTAGATTCCTTTCAGTTAGGTTGGATTGACCTTGAAATACTTTTCAATTTAAAAAAAGAAAGATATTTTCAATTTCTTACATTTACCTATTCTTTTTTTTTTGAATTTTTAAATTTTTATAACTTTATTACTTTTTTTGTTCTTAGTTTGGGTGCACTTTAAATTTTTTTCTTTTTCTAATTTTTTTTTTAATGTAAGTTGATATACTTGTATATGCACGAGAAATCCCCAACGTATGTTTTGCATAAGGGCGCTTAACACCCTAGCGACGGACCTGATATTTTGCATTCACTTTCGAAAATTTATGATAAAATTTATCATTTATTACTTTTGTGCGGACATTTAATAAAATTCAGTAGTAACTCGTCGACGTTTCGACTGCGTGTGTTCGACAGCTTTTTCGGTAAAATTTAAAAAAGAAGATTAAATAAAATTTTCCTGAAGAAACTCTCAAACATACTGCGAAACGTCGACTAACAAACCGACGGTACAAAAATAATTACGTGTACCTAATTTTAATCGGACAAGATAAGATGGTGCTTCAATTGATGATTGTTAAAACAAAAGTAATCCAATGAGTTCAATTGTTTTCGATTTGATTTAAAAATTAAAACAAATTTCAAATTAAAAAAAAATTAAATTGAATTTCAAATTAAGAACAACTCAACTCATGGTCAATCCAACTCAAGTCAACCTAACTCCACTCAAACCAAGTGAAAAATTAAAAGTTGAGAAAATTTAAATCGTAAAAATACCGAAAAATTTAAACTCAATTAAGATCAACCGAATACAACTCGACTCAACCCAACAGTCAAAAATATTAAAATTTAATAAAATTGAAAGTGTAAAACCTAAAAATCAAATCTCAATGACAACTCAAGTGAGACGCAACTCAAGGTCAACCCAATTCGAACAGACCTAACTCTGCCCAACTTAAACTCAATTTTAACTAAGCAATCAACTTAAATCAATGTAAGTTTGAAATGAAAATGAGACTGACAAAATTCAACGCCGTAATAAACCGATAAATATACGTAAAGTCGATTAAAATTAAGAGCAACCAAGCTCAATTGAGCTTGACCCAACACAAGTAAAAAGAAATATTAAAACTGCAAAGATTATGTCTAAGGAATTAAAGCCTAAAACTCAAAACCGAAAACCTAGAATCTTAAAAAGTGAATAAAAACAATTTAATCCAGACTAAAAAATTATTCAAAATAAAACTCAATCAGTGAAAATTGTGAAGTCTGAACCAAAACCGTTGTCAAATTAAAATTAAAAACTGAAGCTCAAAAAATCAAATTAAAATTAAAAACTGAAGCTCAAAAAATTTTAAACTTTTAAAAATTAAAGCTCATTTTAATTTCAAATTAAGTACAACCCAACTCTTGGTCAATCCAACTCAAATCAACCTAACTCCACTCAAACCAAGCGAAAAATTAAAACTTGAGAAAATTAAAATCGTAAAAATATCGAAAAATTTAAACTCAATTAAGACCAACCGAATTCAACTGGGTTTAACTCGACTCAACCCAATAGCCAAAATATTAAAATTTAATAAAATTTAAAGCCAAATAGTAATAGTCAAGTGTAAAACTTAAAAATCAAATTTCAATGACAATTTAGTCCGATGCTACTCAAGGTCAACCTAATTCGACCAGACCTTACTCTGCCCAACTTAAACAAAAAAAATAGGAATTAAAATAATTTTAAAAAAAACAAATGGCAGTTGAAGTTAAGAAACTCGAATCGTTAAGTACGACAGAAATAAGGCCAATCTAGCTCAATGAAATTAAAATCAATAAAAATTTTGAAAAGATATGTGAGATCGCGGCCAAATCAAAATTAAACTCAAAAAATTTTAAACTTTTAAAAATTAAAATTCAATTTACCAACTGAAGTCAACCTAACTCTATCCAAACCAAGCAAGAAATTAAAACTCTAGAAAATTAAAATCGTCAAAAATTTAAAATAAATGATTCAATAAATTAAAATACTGAAAAATTTACTCTCAATTGGAACTAAGACAGAACCCAATTGGGTTTAACTCGACTAACTAACACAAGAGACTCAAAAAAATGTTAAAATTTAATCAAATTGAAACGCTAAAATTTTAAAACGTTTAATCAAAATCCAATTACAATTTAGTCTAACCCAACTTAAGCCCAACCCAAAGGTGGATCCTCAATGTATCGTATCTGCATATCCGATCATGATCGTGCATCATGGTGTGATACAAACGAAGACCACCCTCTTTAATAGTGCAACGAAGAACTTTTCTTCAAATAAATTATAACGTGAAACTTACCTGACGAAGATGAACAATAAGAAAGTGATGAAGGCGAATATATAAAACGAAGCCGGTCCTATAGACGTCTGCATCGTCGGGAACGTCATCCCCACAATGAAATTCCCACCCCAATTGGCCATGCTGCCCAAAGCCATGGCGCTCGGGCGGGGCCCCACCTCGAACAATTCCGCTCCAATGAAATAGGGGATCGGCCCAAGGCCAATGCCATAGCACAGCACGTAACCCAAAACGGCGGCGATGCTAACGTAAGGCATCCACGAAATGGTTGCCTGAAAAACACAAGCGCGCCCATTTTCCCCCTTTTTCCTCTTTCTGGTTCACTTACAATATACGTGATCGCCACCCCTAATATCACAAGGCATATGGTTGAAGTGAATGTGCTGATTTGGAACACGCTCCTTCTATTAAAGCGCGACATGACGTAGATGGAGATGACCGCCATTGCCAAATTGACTATTCCAGCTCCAACCGTCGCGTACTCGCTTCCCTCATTGGATAAACCAGCGCTTATAAATATGGATTTCGAGTAGAAGAACACCTGCAATGTAGGAATGGGAAAAGGGAGCGATCAAAAAAGCGAAGGGACACTTCGGGGGGATGGGGTGGCTTACAGCATTGATGCCGCTGAACTGCTGGCCTGCTTGCATGCTGCACACCAGCAACAACGGAAGAAGTAGAGAGCGATCTGAAAGGACCTTGCCCAAATTCCACGACTCCTGGCTCTTCTTGCAATTGGCGTCGTTGAACTCCACCTCCAACTCGTCGATTTCATCCGCCAGCAAATCCACGGGGACGTTCCTGATGCGCTGCAAAACTACAACCACCACGACGTAATCAAACTCACCCCCTCCCAATTTGCAAACTTTCTGCTTTACCTGATAAGGCAAGTTGCCTATCGTTTTTGACCACGAATAGGTACTTGGGGCTTTCGGGCAGGAACGGAATGCCGATCGTCGAAAGGAACACGAGGGTTAAATAAAACGAGAGTAAAATGGGCCACATTTCTTCGGTACCTGCGAACCAAGATGGCGATCAAAAGGATGAGTGAGTGAGTGAGTGAGAGGTGGAGCGGGTGAGTACCTAAAACCTGTCGCAAGGACATTATTTGCCCGACGAGTACTCCGAAGGTGATTCCAAGGGGGCACAGGACACCCATGGCACCTCTCAGGTTAATCGGGGCCAGTTCAGTCAAGTACATCGGCATGACGCATGTGACCAATCCTGGAAATGGTTGCGTTAAAGCGCTGAAGTGTTACAAGATCAAGGAAAAGAATATCTCAGAGTTGGTCAATCTTTTTGGCAAGGGATGCCAATTCTTTCTTCGCCTTTTGCCAGGTACCACACTGTCCCAACACAAGAACTTTATCATCGTCATTGAAGAGTCGATTTGCAAACTGTAACTTTTGATTTGTGTAAAAACAAGTAAGGTCGCTGACAAAAGGGGAAAAGAATTGGTTCTTCTTGCCAGAAACCACACTGGGCTTAACAAAACCCAATAAATGAACTTTGTCGTCATTTAAGGAGATGATCTCCAAACTGCAACTTTTAATTTAAATAGTGTTAAAAAAATTTTATTTAATTTATTTGTCCCAAATTTTATGTAAAAAATTAAAATTCTAGAAGAGTGAGTGACGGAATGGTTCTTTTTTCCCCACCACATTGGACTTTAGAAGAAGACAAGAACTATGCCAATATTTGAGGAGATAATCCGCAAACTGCAACTTTTGATTTAAATAAAAAAAAAGTGTAAAAAATGATTCTTGTTCCCCTTTTGCCAGGAACCACCTTGGTCTTAATAAAACCCAACCACATGAACTTTATCATTACTTGAGGAGATGATTTACAAACTAAAACTTTTGATTTAAGTAAAAAATGGTTCTTTTTTCCCCTTTTGCCAGGAACCACACGGAACTCATTCAGGCAACTTGGGTTAAACCAACAAATTAGTAAAACTGAGACTGTCTTTGTGAATTTTAATTGACCAACCCTTTCATATTCTCTCGAGGGTGGAATTTACCTGCAGACAATCCAACCAATAACCTTCCTGCGATCAAGAGCTCAACCGAGTTGGCCGGTTTGGCAACGAAAAAAGCAAGGCCAGCTGCGATGGACAGGAAAGTGCTGCAAATAATGCCACCCTTCCTGCCCAGACGATCGGCCAACCACGAGCCAGACAGGGACCCGATGGTTCCCCCAACCAAAAAAATCGACACGATCGCCGACCATAAAATCCCCAGCTGGATTTCGTTGAGCTCGACTCCGTACCTCGTGCGCATGCTCTCATTGCAAAACCCCTGTATAATCTGCAACATCCCAAAACGCACATGGTGAACGGTAAATAGGTGGCAACCGAGGGGAGGTGCGGTTTATATGTAACCCAAACCTTAATGAAAACATAAGATCTTCACTGCACTGCAAACTTCATGGTAGTAGTGGTAGTAGTAGTAGTAGTGTAAACACTGCACTTGCACAGAACGAACCAACCAACCAACGAACGAACGAGCGACAAAAGCCAAAATGAACCAACGGCACAGAACATGTACACTGGTTTTAGATTCTTCAGCTCCTCGTGATTTTTCTGTTTTAGTTTCAGTTTTTTTTTTTTTTTTTGTTAAGTCACACCAAGCACTAAACCCTAGAAGCAAACAGGTGGTGGACGGGGTGAGCTTCTTCAGGTTCACTTCTGATTTCTTCCTGCCCCACAGTCTTTTTTTTATTTACTATTAAGTACGTCCAATCATGCGTTATTATGTGTCCTTTATGTTTTTATATGCTGGGAGGGATTGATGATGAGCGAGTGCGTTTCTCAAGAATTTTATGCTTAAAGTGATATGTTCCGATTTGTGCAACGACAACATCCTTTTAGTGGATTGCTCTTTGCATGTTGTTTGTGTTTTCAAAGTTGTGGTCGAAATTTGTGAAGGGCGCGCAGATCAAATTGAATTTGCCACTGCACGAATTAATGAATGGCACACGGAATCTGAACTGGGTCATCATGCATAAATTTTTATCGTTAGCAGACGTTTTTTTTTATTTTTATTACTAAATTAATCAACAATTTAGTAGCTTCTGGTAAGCCAAAAAAAGGGCAAAAATGAGAAACCCTAGGGTGCTGGTGAGACGATAAAAACTGTTTTGTTTGTGAAATTAAAAACAACCCAAAATATTCTTAGGTTGGTTAAACCAAAAAATCCAAAAAAAAGGAAACTGTTTCAAATAGAAATTAGATTAATTATTTAAACCACGAGTGTTTCAAAGATCAAGGAAGTGTAGTAAGATTGAAGAGGAAATAAGAAGCGTGTTACAAAGATGAAAGAAGATAAAAAATAATTGACTTGAAATTAACTTTACGGCCCCATTCGACCAGTCAGGGGACGGAGTAAGTTCAACTGCAGCGCCAATAAATTTACATGAACCTGAAAAAAAAAATCCTAACGCATCACACGTTCCAACTGGCCAATCGGAAACATTCGTTCAAACAGAGAACAAACGCCCTTTTCTAATTTTGACACCCGACGATTATTAAAGGCGAATTCGGCTTCTTCGAAATTGCACCGACAAACGCACCACCTTGCAGGTGTTCCTATGATCTGTCGGCCATAATGACGAATAACTGATGACATTTCCGACCGTCGCGTCGGCATGCTTTCACTTTTCGAAACCACGACGAAAGAAACCACGTATCGCCAAAGCAGTTTGTGAAAAGCGGTGTCATTTGAAGAGTTAAAAGCAGGTGTTAATCGACGCGACAACGCAAAGAATTTGGGGCGGTAATCTTTGATGCACTGCGACGTAAACAAACGAAATGACTGCGAGTGTTCAGCGGTCGTCTTCTATAATTAAAGTATTTTGCGCTGTAATAAATCCATCATATTCTCAAACAACGGCCAAAATCAATAAAAACAAAGTAGAAGAAAAAAGCAAACAACAAATAAATATGAAAAAAAAAGCATGAGTTTTCAAAGTACATTCGGTTGTCATTTTTTTTTAAATACGTTAGTAAAATATAAATTAAAAATTTTGGAATGACCTGAAAGAAATAGAGATTTCATTAAAAGAAAACCCGCGAAAAAATAAAATACCTCGCAACTAACTAAATGATACAAAAGATTTAAACAAAATTGATATTGGAATAAAGGAAACGCCAAGAATAAACACCTATTAAATGCAGATTGAATCTATAAAATTAAAAAATTAAAAAAGAAAGAGGTGAAAATAAGATGAGAAAATGGAACTTACAAAAAGTATTAGCAGATATTTTTTTGTTAAATGTAACTCAAAGAATCAAAGAGTAGAATAGAAGAGAGCACAGAACACAACATTCGAATCAGTTAAACGAAAACAAAGTACAGAAACCAAAGGAAAATTATAGTAAAACCAGTCAAGAAATGTAAAAGGAAAACGAAAACAAATAAATACGCAAGAGAAAAAGAAAATATCACAACTTTAAAGACGACTTTATATTATGCACAGTTTTTTTTTAACAATTTGTAAATTTATTTATTGTTGTAAATTAGGCGCATAGTGCGGAATTTATAGATAGAGCAGGCTGTGATATTCTCCAAAAAGATGAAAACACAGGCTTATAGTTTGAAATCAAAAATTTTAAGTGTCAGAATTGTGACATTTATTTCTTTTTAATGATTTATTGAAAATAAAAGGATTTGTCTTGTGTCACCTCCCCTAATTTCTAAAAAAAGGTTTTAAAAATTAAATAACAAAAAAAAGACTGTATAACCTCAAATATGGCAACTGTCAACTTATTATTTATTTCTCATTGTACCCAACCACACAGCATAAATAGCGACAATCACAGCCTGCTCTAATTATGAATTCCATTGATCAACCGGTATAATATACTTGGTGGCCTAATAATCAAACATAACATCTTAACTTTTAATTTAATTGACAAAGAAAAGATTTCACACTATTTATTTTTTTTTTTTTTGAAAAATGGAATAACAAAAAAAAAGACAATTTAAGAAACTGAAACGAAGACAGAAATCATCCAACCAATATCAACTAGAATGAATATAAACCGTTGCAATATGTTGCATTCTTTTTCTGGACGACAAAAAAAAAGAAAAAAGAGTAAACCAAAGCAAATTTAAAAATTAAACAAGGCTGAAGTTGAAGCAAAAATAAAGAGAATTCAAAAATACATACGTAATAAGACTTCAAATCTGCAAGATCAGAAATACAGAACAAAGACTAAAAGAAAATTGAAAAATGTTTTCTAACAAAAAAATCGATTTCCAAATGAAAAATCCAAATAAAATAAAATAATTTAAGCAAAACCGAAAAGGACGTAGAGTACATAAAACACCAATAAAAAAAACTAAAAAACAAAACAAAAATGTAAATGAATGAAGTTAAAAAGCAAAAGAAACTGAAAAAGTTGGTAGATTCTTGAAAGTGATAAAGAAATTGGAACATAAAACAAATGAAACGGAAAATTTTGAAGCACTTACGAAAAAGCTGAAAAGATCGGCGTATTAACAGAAACAAGAAAACAAAATAGGAAAAGCTCTCTGAAAGTAAAAGTATTTGGAAGAAAAAACAAATGAAACGTTAATTAAGATGCATTAACTCGTTAAGAGTTTATGAAAGGAATAAAAATAGATGTATCATTAAAAACATTTAATAATTGAGGTCGACTCGTGTCCATTTATTAAAAAAAAAATAAGTAAATAAAACTTAAGCAGTATAAAGAGGAAGGATGTGTTGGTGCAGAATTAAACTAATTAATGCAAAGGAGGAAACACTAAAAGGAAGACAGAAAAATTCTGTCACTTTGGGAGATTGAACCCGAGCCTTTTGGTATCGCGCCGAACGTTCTAACCACTGAACTAAAGCGACTTCGACGTTAGAACGTTCCGAAAGGATCGAGTTCAATTCCCAAAAGTGACAGAATTTTTCTTCTCTACCTTTTAATGTTTCCTCCTTTGTATTAATTTAAATAAAACTCACTTCCAAAAGTATAGATATGGAAGTTAAAATTAAAACAAAAGCGCAAATATGCTTGAAAGCGATTAAAAAGTTTTCAAAAAGAAAGAAAGGTAAGTGAATGGATATGAACTACGAATTAACAGAATAAGAAACACAAAACGAAAACTAAAAAAATAAGAAGAAAGAAGAGAAGAAGAGAGAATGTACAAAAATCATTGGGTTTTGTTTAGTTAAATGTAATTTGATGACCTTGGAGACAGCTACCAATATTTTAACAGAAAAAGTCATGAAAAGAGTTTATAACAAATCTAATTCATTACAACGCCTTATTGCATCGTTATTTTAAAGTGAGTATTACAATTTAAGAAGCAGCAAAAAAAAACTTTGGATGCATATTTATAGCAACTTTACTTTTTTCCCCTCCTGACGAAGCTATCGATCGATAGTGAAACGCTGAGTGCTATTGCCAATTATAGTTCCGTCCGGTCAAAGTTTTAAAACCACTTATTTAAAAAAAAAATGCATTGAAATGTCACGAAAGAAAGAAAGTGAATGATTAAAATAAGAATTTCAATTTCTGCAAAATGATACTGAGAACGTCTACCCTTCGAGGAACACACATATTTTGTCATGTTCTTGTGTTATAATTACCATTGTGATCAAGAAAGGAGCCCAAAATAAAAGTTTATAAAAGAAAAAGGAAAACTTTTTTAAAAAGTTTTAAAACAAATTGCCCTCTGAGAGGATGTTCTAGAATTGGATAATTTTATTGAATGTATTACATTGTAAAATCTGACCACAACAAATACGAAAATATTACAAGGAAAAAAATAAGAAATTGCAATGAAAATTTGTTCTTTACTCCATTAGAGAATTCCTTGAAGACTCTAGCTTAGTTTAGCTAACGCATACATAACATGTTTGTATTAAATGTTAGACGTAAGAGTTTATGTTGACGTATACATCCATTGTTTGTAATGGCTCAGTATCAATAAAGAATCTGAATCTGAATCTGAATCTGTTCTGAAAATGATACATGAATGAATCATGATCTTCAAAAACGTTTTGCAGTGGCATCATTGCATGGATTATAACAAAACGAAGCAGAATAATTCTGAGAACTTGCAAGAAGAAAACAAAAACAGATTCTGTATTGTAACAGAAAGAGGAGTGATGACTCATGCAAGAAGAAACATCGCCTAAGTCCAACTTCGACATTAATAGCAAGAATCAGTTATGTAACACCAGCTACAACATCTCATGAGTCATTGGAAAATACTATCTCTCACAACCACACCCTGACCTAGGTACTTAACTCCAATGTTTTTGTTTTCCGGAACAAATTCCATAATTATACACCGCAGAAATTAGCTCATGATGTACTGACGTCTAATGCAATATGACAGTTCGATGGGTCCAAATTCGACCAGTCCAAGTGACCCAACTCTTTCACAACAGAAGAAGAAAAAAAAGAAAGAAAGCTAGTTATTTTGGGTCATTCAATAAATAAAATAGCAGGTTAATTAACAGCTGAAAGCAACAATTTAATAAATTAAATTCAAACACAACATCTGACAATAGTGTCTGACCCTTCGTCGCCAATTAAATGTTAATTTAATTTGTTTAAACAAAGTGCTTCTTCGCCAAAATTTAATTAACGATAACAACTTATATGACACAGTTCAAATTCCCGGATTATTAAAAAAAAAAAAAGAAACAACACATCACTAAACTACGCAACGCACTTCAAAACAATAACACACAAATTAATAATGTCCGTGTTAATCAGCGGTTTTAAATTAATTCATTCAAAATTAGTCGATTATTCGCTTATGGTGGGTTATTGTCAGGAGATGATGGGATCGGAGGATTAATTTTTTTTTTTTAATCTGATCTGATTATATCCGACCGCGCGTTTCTTAGATTATTCATTTCTTCACTGATTTTTAGTTTTTATCCTTTTTCCTTTTTGATAATATGTTCTTGCGAGTCATAGTTAAACGGGGGTAGTAGAGGTTAAGCGAACGAGTTTTTTTTGTTTTTATTAAAGGGGCCACCACCAGAATTGACTTTAGTTAGGAGGAAAAAAAAAAAACAAAAATTATGTATGTACCAAAGGGTACATTTCAAACTTTGACTTACATCTGCGGGCGAATTTACGACGCCAATATTATAACCAACGGTCACTGCGGAACCTACAGTCGTCGAAACGCCGGCTAATATTAATAACTTTGTCCAACCCCCTCGATTTTTCGCAGACACTTCCTGAAAATTAGCACACTAGGTTATGCAATCAAAGACAAGAGCAAAAAGTTCATGATGATGTTGCTGCTTGCTTCCACCATTTCATGAGTGTACGTGGAATCCATCATCATCGTGATTGGGTGCCGCGCACTAATCCCTAAAAAATGCGAAGAAGAAAACACATGCACACATAATTCGAATGCCATTGCTCGATACGGGCATCAAGAAAACTGGATTAAACAAGTCACTGTTTTCTATTCTAGTGCAAATATTTTTTTTTTATTTAAAATGGAAAAAACAGCAAGGCAATGAAACAGGCCAAAGCTCATAATGTCAATGGAAGAAGAGTCACGTCTTGTTTTATTTAAACAAGATAATAAAAATTGAGTTAAATCTCCTAACCACAAGAAGTTTTTTAATACTATTTGACTTCTCTTATGATTAAGAAGAAGTCATCTACTGAAGATGGCAGCCTAGCTGCCGAAATACGTATTTAATATTAAAAAACTTCTTGTGGTTAGGAGATTTAACCCAATTTTTATTGTACTGTAAACCACAGTCTCCAATACATTTGAATATTAAACAAGATGAAACATGTACTATTATACTCAATTAAAGTAATCCCATTTAACAATTTTACAACAACGTATACAGGGAATAGTTGCGATGTACTGTTTTAAATGCTTGACTTTAGATGTTTATAAGAGTACGGTTTGTATGCAAAAATATTGTTTTTATTGTGCATAATAGTACATACTCGTCTTGACCTAAAACAGAAATTGCATACAGTTGTTGCGTTTCAGAAGGGCAAAAGTGCTTCTTTGTACAGCAGCTAGAAACTGTACTACAGCTTCTCAAGGTTGAAAGTTAGATAATTTGTACCAGAGCTGTTCGTGTACTTACGGTTTTAAATACAAGTAAAGTACAAATATAAGTACTTGTAGTTAAGTACAATTAAATATTATTGTACTTAGTACTTGTACCTTTATTTCTAACCGTAAATATACACCAAAGCAGTGCGTGCACTTACGGTTACAGAACAAAGAACATACTTTAGATTGTGTTTAAATAGTACTTGGTTGCTTCGGTTTTAAATATAAGTACTTGTATTTAAGTACAATTAAATATTATTGTACTTAGTACTTGTATCTTTACTTATTGCCGCAAGTACACACCAAAGCAGTGCGTGCACTTATGGTTACAGTACAAGCACAAATGCCAAGTACTTTCTTCAAGACTTTCACTTGTATTTAAGTACAAAGAACGTATTTTACATTGTATTTAAATAGTACTTGTTCGTGTACTAACGGTTTTAAATACAAGTAAAGTACAAATACAAGTACTTGTACTTAAGTACAATTAAATAGTATTGCACTTTGTACTTGTAATTTTACTTATTACCGTAAATATACATCAAAGCAGTGCGTGCACTTACGGTTACTGTACAAACACAAGTGCCAAGTACTTGTTTCTGGACTTTCACTTGTATTTAAGTACAAAGAACATAGTTTACATTGTATTTAAATAGTACTTGTTCTTGTACTTACGGTTTTAAATACAAGTAAAGTACAAATACAAGTACTTGTACTTAAGTACAAATTAAATTAAATAGTATTGCACTTAGTACTTGTAACTTTACTTATTACCGTAAATATACACCAAAGCAGTGCGTGCACTTATGGTTACTGTACAAGCACAAGTGCCAAGTACTTTTTTCAGGACTTTCACTTGTATTTAAGTACAAAGAACATACTGTACATTGTATTTAAATAGTACTTGTTCGTGTACTTACGGTTTTAAATACAAGTAAAGTACAAATACAAGTACTTGTACTTAAGTACAATTAAATAGTATTGCACTTAGTACTTGTAACTTTACTTATTACCGTAAATATACACCAAAGCAGTGCGTGCACTTATGGTTACTGTACAAGCACAAGTGCCAAGTACTTTTTTCTGGACTTTCACTTGTATTTAAGTACAAAGAACATACTTTACATTGTATTTAAATAGTACTTGTTCGTGTACTTACGATTTTAAATACAAGTAAAGTACAAATACAAGTACTTGTACTTAAGTACAATTAAATAGTATTGCACTTAGTACTTGTAACTTTACTTATTACCGTAAATATACACCAAAGCAGTGCGTGCACTTATGGTTACTGTACAAGCACAAGTGCCAAGTACTTTTTTCAGGACTTTCACTTGTATTTAAGTACAAAGAACATACTGTACATTGTATTTAAATAGTACTTGTTCGTGTACTTACGGTTTTAAATACAAGTAAAGTACAAATACAAGTACTTGTACTTAAGTACAATTAAATAGTATTGCACTTAGTACTTGTAACTTTACTTATTACCGTAAATATACACCAAAGCAGTGCGTGCACTTATGGTTACTGTACAAGCACAAGTGCCAAGTACTTTTTTCTGGACTTTCATTTGTATTTAAGTACAAAGAACACACTTTACATTGTATTTAAATAGTACTTGTTGGTGTACTTACAAAATAACTTAAATACATATATACATACAAATTACTTAAATACAAGTAAAGTACAAATACAAGTACTTGTACTTAAGTACAATTAAATAGTATTGTACTTAGTACTTTTAACTTTACTTATTACCGTAAATATACACCAAAGCATTGCGTGCACTTATGGTTACTGTACAAGCACAAGTGCCAAGTACTTTTTTCTGGACTTTTACTTGTATTTAAGTACAAAGAACATATTTTACGTTGTATTTAAATAGTACTTGTTCGTGTGTACTTACGGTTTTAAATACAAGTAAAGTACAAATACAAGTACTTGTATTTAAGTACAATTAAATAGTAGTATTGCACTTAGTACTTGTAACTTTACTTATTACCGTAAATATACACCAAAGCAGTGCGTGCACTTACGGTTACTGTACAAACACAAGTGCCAAGTACTTTTTTCTGGACTTTTACTTGTATTTAAGTACAAAGAACATATTTTACGTTGTATTTAAATAGTACTTGTTCGTGTACTTACGGTTTTAAATACAAGTAAAGTACAAATACAAGTACTTGTACTTAAGTACAATTAAATAGTATTGTACTAAGTACTTGTAACTTTACTTATTACCGTAAATATACACCAAAGCAGTGCGTGCACTTATGGTTACTGTACAAGCACAAGTGCCATGTACTTTTTTCTGAACTTTCACTTGTATTTAAGTACAAAGAACACAGTTTACATTGTATTTAAATAGTACTTGTTGGTGTACTTACGGTTTTAAATAAAAATAAAGTACAAATACAACTTCTTATACTTAAGTACAATTAAATATTATTGTACTTAGTACTTGTAACTTTACTTATTACCGTAAATATACACCAAAGAAGTGCGTGCACTTACGGTTACAGTACAACCACAAGTGCCAAGTATTTTTTTCAGGACTCTCACCTGTATTTAATTACAAAGAACATACTTTACATTGTATTTAAATAGTACTTGCACTTATTAAATTACAAGTACTTGTACTTATTAAGATATAAGTACTAAATACTTTTTTAAAGACTTGCGCTTATATTTAAGTACATAAAACAGATAACTGTACTCGTACTTGTATTTAAATACGCTTAAAGTACTTGTCTTGTACTTAATTTAAAATAATTTAAAACAGAGCGTTTTATTGAAATTTTACACTCCCTTTATTTCAAATGACTTTCAAAGAAAATATGACGTATTTGGTATCAGCGTACTCAGAAAAAAATGTTCAGTTGAACTAAGCTAAGAAACATATGAGGTTCTAACGAAAAAAATGAGTTAAGAGCTAATGAAAATTTCAAATACTGTAAAAATGTTAAAAATCAAAATACCATCAAAAGAGTGATTTTTTCGAAACACTTGATCGCACTAGATCGAAAAATACGATTCATAGCTTTCTAGATTGAAAAATGAAAAAGTTTTTTTTTTCGTTGTCATGGAAACCAAAAGTAACAATTGATACGTATTCGGACTCTTAATGCTCCGTAGATTTTAAATATGTAAAAATATATAGGGTGTTCCATTTAAAATAAGAAAGTTGACACCACTTCCGGCGAAACCGGAAGTCCTATGACGACTATCAGTATGTAGAAAAATTCTAATTTTTGTTTAGTTTATCGTCTCCAAAATTCAGGTTAAACGATTAATAAATAAAGATTCTAGAAGGGTGAGCACATGGCGCGGGACACCCGGTATAGAAAAAAAGAAAATATTTTAGTTCGAGTTATTTTTTTTTATTGTATTTTTTTCATACTATGTACCAACCCAATCGCGAGAAAGAACCGCATTAAAAAAAAAACGAAATTTAGGAAATTATTATTTATTATATTTATTATTATTGATATTATTTCAGTAATATCAAACAAATGAAAAAAATTAAATAGACCAAGTTCGCAAAAAAAACATCACACCCTCTATTCTTTATTCATTTATTTCTTAACACCCCCCCCCCCCCCACTAGATACTTTAAAAAAAGTAAAAAATATTTTCTTTCAAACAGCATTACACATACCTTCAATAGTATCAAACAATTCGCAAAAAAAATGTCACACCCTCTATTCTTTATTTATTTATTTATTTCTTGACTCCCCCACCCCTCCGCCGACCAGTAGATATGAACATGTTGATTTAAAAAAATGTTAAAAAATTCTGGGAAATATTTTCTTTCAAGTAGCATTACACGAGGTTTCCTCGATTTTTTTTTATTCTTGAAAATTGACAGTCACGCAATCATTCAAACAAAAAAAAACTTGAAAAAGTTTTTAAAAAAATGTTAATGCCTGGATTTTTAATTACCAAGGTCAATGGGTACTGGAAAAGCTGAAAACGTTTGCGTTTGAAAAAAAATTACTGCATGCTTACATGAGCTAAATAGGTTTATCGATTCAATAAAAAAAAAAATATGCAAATACGAGCAAATTAACAATAATACCTTGGCATTAGTTGGCGCAGTCATGACGCAAGTTCAACGTTCAAAATTTGCACTGCAAATGCAACAATTTTTGGCGCAGAATGACCACAAACACCCCCGTCCAAGTGAAACTAAAAACGCGCGTTGCGCCGCGCCGATTTTATCCGCGTTGCGAGGACGCAATCTTATCAAAATTCAATTTAGATTCTTCGTAATCACGAAAAGTTAATTATTGAAAATTCAAATCTTCGTTCTTCGTTATCTCCGCCACTGTTCTGTACTGGTCGGTAATTAATTAACGCGTACTTTAAATCACAACCGACTGAAAAATAATAAAGGTCGCAGTGCGCACTTTGTTAAAACGCAGCAACAAATAATTTTCTATTGAGTCGTGCACGAAAACGTTCTTTCTTACGTCAACGATAATGAAATGAATGATATTAACACGATACGCTGAATTTAATTTGCGGCTTATGCTTTGTGCGGATGTAAATGGAAATAAATGAAACAAGCGTTACAAATGTAAAAATTCACTTTATTACACACGACAATAAATAAATAATCAATAATTATATAAGTTTGTGGACGGATTTATTATTAAAAAATATTATTATTAGATTAGTGGTGGCTTTTTAATTTGCTGAAGTTTTTTTCAATAATGAACGGCCAATTTCATCAATTTTTTTTTCTTAATTATACAGGGTGCTTCATAACAGGTGAAAAAAAATGAATTCACATGTTCAGAATCTTATTTTAAGTTAAAATGGAAAAATAAAAAAAAATAAAATTTTGCTTAGTTTCGGAGTTATCTGAATTTCAAAATAGAAACTGTAATAATTAATTTTTTTCTAATAAGGTTACCCTTGGAAAAAAAATTACCCACAAATCATTTTTTTTTATTGCTATTCAAAATATCCAGAATAGATTTTCCAGCAAGTCTACAACCCTTCAATAATCGGATGTGAAAGCTGTATACGTAGCCCAGGCGGACACTTTGAACGATTTTCATAATCTCATTTAATCAGTGTTATATCTTCATGTTTTAGTTTAATGTTTTCATTCTAAGGCCTATTAAATGCATTTCTGGTTATCTAACTTTAAGTTCAGATAACTCCGAAACTGAGCAAAATTTGAAATTATTTTATTCTTTCATTTTAACTTAAAATGAGATTATGTACATGAGATTTCATTTTTTTCACATGTTATGAAACACCCTGTACAACCTGAAAATGTTTACTTAGCTTTTTACATGTGTTTCTAGCAGTTGATAAATCATCCAAATCGGTCAGATTTTTTTTTGTTTTTTAACAATAATGCCCAAACGTAGACTTTTTTAATTTTTCAATTGCAGATTACATCTTATTCTTTTCTTCTTTATTTAATTCTTTTTTTTTCGAGAATTATCAACTTAATTTGCATTTAATTTGTGAAACAAATTTTACATTTATTATTTCCTTTTTTTCTAATAATCTTACTCATCAGAGAAATTACCGTCAACGGAGAAAAGCAGAAGAGAGCGCTTCGCGCTGATATGACAGGATTTAAAAAAAATCTCTTCCTAGGTTTGGCCTGTATAACTTGAATTTAGCTGGGTTGGATTGGCCTTGGAATTGATTCGAACTAATTTCTATTTATTTATTCATTTTTTTTTCATTTATTACTTTACTGGTACTTTGAATTTTTACTTTTTACTTAGTACCACAAATACAGTTACGTTTAGTTGATTTGGTTCACTTTGAGACCGGTCAAGCTTCATTTCCATTAAACTATTTTTTTTTTTATTTATCGCTTGGGTTAAGCAGCTTGAGTTGAATTAGATTAGGCCGATTGACATAGGTTGAGTTCGGGTCCAACTTAACTTCAATTATTTTTGAAAGTTTTTAATATTATTTTACTTTTAATTTTTAGTTTTAGTTTGGTTGGGTCGATTGAGAACTTAGTTTTTAATTTTTCATACTTCATCAGTTTTGCGGTTTTGTTAACTTTTAATTTTAATGTTTACTTTAGATTGGGAAGAGTTAGATTGAGTTCATTTAGGTTGGGTTGAGCTTAATTTTGATTATAAATGTACTTTTAATTTTAATAATTTTAAGGTTTTTATTTGGGGTGAATACAGTCAAATCGAGTTTTGTTGGGTTGGGTTGACTCTGAAATTTATTTTGAATTTAATTTTTATTCAATATTAATTTTTCTTACTTCTAATTTTTATAATTTCAAGTTTTTTTTAATTTTTATAATTCCTAATTATTTACTTAGATTAAAGATTCAGATTGAGTTCAGCTAAGTTGAGTTGACCTTAAAATTTGTTCTCATTCTTAATATTTACCTAGTTTTTGATTTTAATTTTTTTTTATTTTAATTTCTTTAATTTTTACTTAGATTGTGTAGATAGTAGGTGGAATAGTTATTGAGTTCAGTTGGGTTGGTTCCACCTTAAAATTGGTTGGTCTTAATTTAATAATTGGTCTCTCATTTTTTATTTTTTGCTTGGTTTGAAATAACCATGACATTGCGCTTAATTTTAATACATTTTTTATTCTTTTTAAGTTTTTGGTTAGTTTTTTTTTTTATTTTTGTTTTTTTTATGTCTGTTGAGTTGTCTTTGAGATGGATCGAATTTTTAATGACTTCAATTTTTTTATTCTTTTTTGGTTTCGGCTAACTTAGGGTAATTTCAGTTGGATTGACCTTGAGACCGACTGGACTTCTTTTTTAATTAATTTTTCTTATATTTTTCTTTATTTTTTAATTAATTGCTTATAAATTATTTTACACATACTTTTTCGAAAATCACTTCTTTAAAGAAAATCTTCTCTTTTCTTTTTAACATGTTTTTTTTGCAATTAGCAAGCTCTCGAATTTAAATAGCAGTTCGACATTGTTTTGTTTTTGGTATAGAATGCGTAATATGTTGTTTTAAAATTTATTTTGAATTTAATTTTTATTCAGTAATTTTTTATTTTACTTCAAATTTTCATAATGTTTAGTTTTTTCATTCAGCTTTAATTTTTACAATTTATAATTTTTTACTTGCAATTTTTATAATTCTTAATTATTTACTTAGTGTCCACCGAGTGCCGCGGTCTTCTCTACCGTCTAAAGTATACAAGACAGAAAAGAAATTCAAACGAGCTAGGATATAACTCAGTCAGCTCTATTTTCTAAAATTCTTTTAGGCTCTACAGGGTGTTCAGTAAATGAGAGCCATACAAAGTTATATTATTTTAAATGGAACACTCAGTATATTTTTACATATTTCGAAAGTCCGCATAACGAGTAGGTAATAACCAAAAATTTCGGAAGTTTTATTTAAGATTTTTTAAGATATTAATAGTAGTTATAAAAAATTGCTCTACTTTGAGCTCTTATAGTTTGATTATTTATTTGCATTTCACCGCGAATTTTTGTAGGTAGTCAATACAATACCTCATCTACAGAAATCTCACAACAGATTCAATCTATTAGTTATTACGTGTACAGGGTGTTGAGTTTGGAAAAAGGTAATTTTTCTCAAAATTTTCAAATGGCACACCCTGTATGTCTAAACTCTTGTGAAACACTGCCTTAATGAGCTTTCATAAATTTTTTTTTGTCCAAACTTATATTTTTATTTATTTTTCAATTTATTGGTTATAAATTATTTTAAAAATGATTATTTTTTTTCTACATGACGACTAACTTGGTTAAATGACAGGTCACGTGATACTCAATTATCATTGTTCGCCTCTTATTTTCAAATTTTCCTTTCTTCAATGTTTCCTTACTAATTTTTTGTTTTATTCTTTCTTTTATTCGACACTTTAATAAAACACTTTTTTCAAAAAAAAAAAATTAAAATATACGTATACATAAATAATTTTAAATTATTCCAAGATGTACTTTTTTTTACTGAACTGTTCTCTCTTTTTAAATATATTTTTAAATAAATAAATGGTTATTTAAGACATCGATATGAACGCACTTTTCTTTTTTAAGAAATTTTTTTATAATTATTAACTACTCGAATTTAAAGAGCATTTCGACATTATTATTATTATTTTTTGTTTAAAATGACGTAGTGCGTTTGCATCATTTGTTATTCAAAGCTAAAGGACAAATAGAAATAAACAATTAAATTGCAAATTCCATCTCAATATTAATTATGTATTAAATTACATTATTTATTCTTTATTCGTCTCAATAACTCATTATTTTCAAGATGATTAGTAAAATTTGAAACTAAGAATTATTACGATCGAATGCCCAAAACAGACGAATCAACAGCAAAAACAAATAACTGGATGACAGTAGCAAATGAATCGTCGGAAGTAACAAATTATCAATGAGTACTTTTCCAGCAATTTTAATTTTTGTTATTAAAAATTTGTTTGAAAATTATTTTTAGATTCCTAAGGCAGACAGCTAATTAAATATATGAATATTTTCTTGTTTTTATCTTTTAATTAATTTATTTTCTCCGACTTAATTTAATTTCTCTTGATGAACGACTCAGCAGTTTCATTAAACTTATAATTATTATACATAATTTATTATCAAAATGAATTTAATTTTCAGAGATCCTGCCACCACTAATCATAATTTTAATTAACAATATTGTCGGAAAGACATTAATTACTTATAACAGTGTGACTAGAACATGTTTGCTTAAGAGAATTACTTTTATACATATAAAAGCGAGATCGCGAAAATTAATACTTTTTGTACAGAATGACGTCACCGACTATGAATAAGTCGTTGAAGACTGGCAGCACTGAGCCGAACGCGAAAATCCACCAGTACCAACCACACTGCCAACTGTCAAAAATGAAGTAGAACAAGATTGTGCAGGCCGACGCATGACAAACTATAGCTAATGGTTTAGTTAAGGAAATTATACAATTTACTTTTTGTATAAATTTACTTTGTTAGTTTTGAACTTTCTTAAATGTCATCCTGGCAACTGATTTATTTATTCTAAAATAAAACAAAGGAAATTCTCAGAAGACGTTTAAGTTAGACACGCCGAGGCGCAATTAAATTTTGCTATTTGTTTTTATTTTAACTTTAACTTTGTACTTAATCGCGTGAAACAATCACTTTTTTACGAGCTAATAAACAAACGTCTCTTTGTTAATTATTTCTAAGCATTAACAATGCTGCATTGTTTGTTATTTTAAAAATTGTCCGCTCGCTGTTTCATACCCTAAAAATAAAATAATCTTATGTTTGTTATATCAAACTCATCTAGTAACTTTTGCGGATGATTTAATTGATCACCCTCCAATTTATCTATTTATTTTTTAAAATTATAATATTGTTTTCGCGGTCGATTTTCTGCAAAGAAGGATACAGAGCAAGGCGGAGGTCGAATCAAACATGGTGACTCCGATGAGGAAAGCCAACAGTTCAAAAATAATCATCCCTAACGTCACGCTCAAACCAATAATCAGCCTGCAAACAAAACAGTTCGGTCACTCAACGTGCGACCCTGTATAAGCTAAAAAAAAATATCGATCGGCACTCACCCGGCACTATACTAGAGGTAACGATAAGTTAAGAATCAAATTGACCTTTTCTTTGGAAATCGAATTCCAAATGGTGGTAGTTGGAAAATTTAAAAGAAAACAACACTTTCCTGCGAACCAGTCTTTAATATTTCATTTATTGTTACGAATGACGATATAAATTATTATTGAATTAACACAATCATAATAATTTAACTGTTACTTCTTCTCTTTCCGGAATTCCTGATGATCTGGTGAAGGTAAAAGCAAAACAAAGAAAGCTTGTCTGTATTTGGTTCGATTTTTATTTTTCCAAATCTTCTTCTTGTTCATAAGTACATTCCAAGTTCAAAGTAATGTCTATCCAATCAAAAGTAAAGTGTGGTCTTTTCCGTTCTGACCACCATAATAAGCAGGCGGCCGAGCAAAGAAAACAAGAATTCTACTCATTACAGCGTTCAATTTAACTTTTTAATATCATCAGACATTACTTTTTACTTTGACTGTACGTTAGGTATTGATTTGTGTAAAAATAATAAGTCTAAAGTTGGCGTTGTTAAAAAAAAAATAAGAAGAATTGCTACTAAAACAGTTGTTTCGATGCAATAAAATTATGTTATAAATTCCACCATTGATTTAAATCCATAAAATATACAGGGTGTCGCGAGAAAAAAGGTCAATATTTCATGGGGGTATAGAATGAGTTATTGCAAATCAAAAAGTGTACATAGACCTGCAGTCTTTTATGAATGGTTACTAAGATATAGCCATTTGAAATTAAAATTATGATTATTATTTATTCCATAATAACTTTACTTCGATGCATTCGCGTACTGTTATGTAAACATGCGTGATGCACCGAATAGTAATTAATTACAGCATTGTTAAGGACACACGTGCACGATTTATTGCGCCTACAAAAGGCAGGCAATCCTCATAAAACGATGGCTTTTCTATAAATAGGCAGACGGTCGGAGGTTCATGTGGCGGGCACAAAAATAGATCCCAATTAACCCCCGGGGGTCACACTCGTGAACCCAATTGGGCTCAGAATTTGACACGTCATCGGGAACTCATCTGTGTCACGAGACAATAAGTACTACGAATGAAGCAACGTGATTTAATTAATCAACATCCAATTGAAACCATAAATTATCCAAAACGGACAAAGAAAGAAATAAACAAATAAATTATTTCTTTCTTATCTCAAAAATACATCACGTCTCTAAAATCACAAATGATGTTTATTTATCTAGTTATTAAATTTCGGCGGCGATCATTTAAAATGTTCCAAGGTTAAACAAAAATTTGTTAAAATAAATTTTTTAACACAAATTTCATAAAAATTTAAATATCTGGCAGTCGCGGAAGTAGCAACAGATTTCATGTTCTATAGCAAACGTGGGCATATAAAACTTAAAAGAGCGAGCTCGTAGTATCCCTACTATTCGACGGTAAGAATGAATCCATTAAGAAGCAAGAGTGATCTCATAGCAAGCACAAAAAATTTCGTGTATCCTTGGCTGTTGTGATGAGCGCGCAAATAATATTGCGAAGAAAGGGGACGTATCTCGTCATGTTCTCCTACCATGCCCACACCTGTTTTATATTATGGATACCATTCCTGAGACTCCTTTACATAAATTCAAAGCAAAATTTAATAAAGAATGATTTTTTCAAAAAAACATTTGAATTATCATAGCTTCTGTAAACTATAGTTGAAAACGTGAGACATTCAAATCAATGGAAAAATAAATACAAAATAAAAAAATTAAATTCAATTGTAATACTTGGGAAGTAACAAATTATAACAAAAATAGATCAACGATAACTTGCGATAATGTCTTTGGAACTCCTAAGTCCTGAGACAGTTGAGCCTCATTGCAACCTCGTTCCCCCAATCGATGTGCCATTTTATAAAGAAATATAAACATACAGTGTGTCCACGAATCTACTTGACAAGAAGAAAAACTTTTTTTTTACATCAATTTTACCCTAAATAATGATTCTTTACAAAAAGTTCTGTTTCTCAAGAAACTTTAGAAACGATCATTAAATTTAAATTTTCAGCTACAATCTTGATCTTGATCTTAGGCAAAAAATGCTTTCTTTACAAAAAAAATCTACTATTCGGAAATCTTCAGAAACCACACATAAATTCAAGTTTTTTTGTCCTAAATTCACCTCTGTGAAGTTGGCACCCCATTTTTCAAAAAAGTGATTTTTTATAGGAGTTCTGATAGCACCCCAAAGAGTTCTGAAGTTCTATGTCAAAATTAAAAAGAGTTCTAGCGGATTAAACATAAAAAAATGACTTTTAAAATTTGGGGTGCTAAGTTCACAAAACGGAATTTGAAAATTGGCTATAAAATGTTAATTGTTGGAAATAATTAATTTCACAATTTAGACTTTCTTTAGAACTATTGAGGTGCTATCCAGAACTCTAAACGGAATCTCGAAATTTTGAAATTACTATGTCCCCCTTATTCTACAAAAGATCAGAACATTTTATTTTTGGGTGCAGAGACCTATAAATGCTAAATATTTATTAGTTTAAGTACCATACTACTCTTAAAAGAAAAGAAATTCAAATTAATTTTTTTTTTTTCATTTTACGCTTTGACAACACTTCAATTCGAGAAACGAAAAATCGCTGGAACTTTTTTACTTTTGATTTTAGCGCTTTGGTCTTTAAGGATAATCGAGGAGCACTCTTGGGTGCTACCCAGAACTCCATGCAGAACGGAAAAATTTTTGAGAAAAAATTCCATTTTTGCACTTTGACAAAATTTCGTATCGAGACACGATAAATCGCTGGAACTTTCTTACTCTTGATTTTAGCGCTTAGATGATGAAAGAACTCTTCGAGATTCTCAAAACACATCTGTCTTACATTGTCATCAATAATTCTAATCAAAATACGAAAAATCGCTAGAGCTGGTTGATTTTAGTGTTTCGGTCCTGAAAGTTTATCGTTAGAACTTGTGAAGTGTTATCGAAAACTCTCAATAGAGAACCGAAATTCCTAAACGTCGGTTATATTTTGTGGTATTACGTTTGTCCTTTTCTTTAAAGTATTCGCATACAAGAAAGTCAAGGTTTAAATCAGCTCTTAAGGATAGGTAAGAGAAAGATCCAATACAGATTATTGGAAAGTGAAATTTTACATTACATTTTACCAAGGAGAGTATTGTCCTCTTTTTAATACCGGCGAGAATTATCATGAAGTGTTTTTTTTTAATTTGTAAGTGTCTCGATATGAAATTTTGTCAAAGTGCAAAATGGAAATTTTTCCCAAAAATTTTTCCGTTCTGCTTGGAGTTCTGGGTAGCACCCCACGAGTGCTCACGATTATTCTTAACGACCAAAGCGCTAAAATCAAAAGTAAAAAAGTTCCGGCGATTTTTTTGTGTCTCGATATGAAATTTTGTCAAAGTGCAAAATGGAAATTTTTCTCGAAAATTTTTCCGTTCTGCATGGGGTTCTGGGTAGCACCCCACGAGTGCTCACGATTATCCTTAACGACCAAAGCGCTAAAATCAAAAGTAATAAAGTTCCAACGATTTTTCGTTTCTCGAATTGAAGTGTTGTCAAAGTGTAAAGTGAAAAAAAAAATTAATTTGAATTTCTTTTCTTTTAAGAGTAGTATGGTACTTAAACTAATAATTATTTAGCATTTGTAGGTCTCTGCACCCAAAAATAAAATCTTTCTTCGTGTTCTGATCTTTTGTAGAATAAGGGGGACATAGTAATTTCAAAATTTCGAGATTTCGTTTAGAGTTCTGGATAGCACCTCAATAGTTCTAAAGAAAGTCTTAATGGTGAAATTAATTATTTCCAACAATTAACATTTTATAGCCAATTTTCAAATCCCGTTTTGTGAACTTAGCACCCCAAATTTTAAAAGTCATTTTTTTATGTTTAATCCGCTAGAACTCTTTTTAATTTTGACATAGAACTCCAGAAGTCTTTGGGGTGCTATCAGAACTCCTATAAAAAATTACTTTTTTGAAAAATGAGGTGCCAACTTCACAGAGGTCCTAAATTCCCCAGAAATGTTATCGGAAACGATGAATTCCTTTCGATAGTGAGAAAAATTGAAAATTCTGTTTCGATTTTCATAAAATATGCCAAATTCCGAAGTTCAATATCAGCTGTCGTAATTGTACTAAGAAAACCTGCATATTTTGCAGCTTCTTGCAGAAAGTGAAAACTGAACTTTCAATTTCTTTCGACTATCATCCGGAATTTACTACGTTCTAAGAAATTTTTGGGGGTTTTAAGACAAGCAAAAACTTTTTTAAAGAATGATTTTTTTTCAAAAACTCAAATTTAAAAAAAAAAACTTTTCCCTATTGTGAACCCAATCCGTGGACACAGTGTATAATATAAAGAGATATTAATTTTATTTCGTGGAGAATTTAAAGGGACCTGTCGCAATTTCGGGTTTTCTTTTGTTTTTGTAACGAAATTCACTTGTGAAGTTCATTGTCTTTTGTTTCTTTCTAAAACCTTTTAGAATTCGAAAAACAATTGCAAAAATTACTTATTTTTCCGAAATGTCCACATAATCCTTTTAAAAAATGACTTGCTTTTATAAGACCTTGACAAAATTCATTTTTTCTTTAATGCTTTCAACCGTTGCCTTTAGAGCAAAAAGAAAACGTTAAAAAATTCATTCTAATAACTTTTGCTTTTGTTTTCTTTTTTTTCCTTCATTTGGTGAAGTGATTTTCTTTTGAAAAGACGATCGTCTTCTGTTTGGTTCTTTGTTGGGATCTTTCAGCTCCTAACATGGCCTAACCTGAGCCTCGCAGTGCTTGAAACGGTTTAAAGATTTTGTGAAATTCAGTGAAACAATAGTTAAATGAAGTCTACTCCGCCACGCCACTAATGTGACGGAAATTACTTCTTTGGTTGTTCTTTGTTTTTATATTAAATAATAAAGATTATTATTATTATTGATCTGCCAGTTACAAAATAAATACAGGGAGATTCAGGCAACCAGTTCATTAAAAGTTTACGGACTTCCTCTTTGAATTTCTATTTCATATTTTGCGGTTATAAGTTAACGATAAGGATCTATCGAAATATAATATTTTCAACTTTCGGACACTTCCGCTTGTACCGGAAGTTGCTGTCAACTTTCTTATTTTAAATGGAATACCCCAATTTTTATTGCATTTCTGAAATCTTCATGACATTCTAAAAATATTTTGTGAACATATGATGAAAAATTAGCCGTTTTAGAGATATTTCCATTTTTTTTAAAAAGTTCAAAGTGATGATGCTGCCATCTTTGTGTAACAAAAGCCATAATTTCAATTTTTGGCCTGTAGTAGGCTATGCTCATAAGCTTTCAGGTCATACCTAATTTTACACAAAATCGTTTACGGGCTGGTTGAAAAGTAACTTCTATTCGAACTGATTTCAACTGTGGAAAAGTCAGGTTTTTTAAATAGAACACCCAGTATATTTCTATACCATAGGAATCAGAATTAAATGTTCTTTCGAGCTGTATTATCATTCCCTATACCCATCTCTCACCTTTCTCTTTTTATTCATGATTTTCTCTTTGACACATCATTTTTTTCACTTTTCAGTATTATTCCTGAATAGCGTGCTATGAAAATTTAACAAACTGAGGTTTTTAAATTAATTTCTGACTATAATTTCAATTTAATTTTAAAGACCGACAAATAATACTTAAATACACATCTATCATCTGAACTTTTCGTTTACATATGCCGCATGTATTAGAATTCTTGGTATGACTATTTACACATTTACAAGGAGAAATTTACACTTAGAACACAAAATTTTATGAAAACTAATAAATAAATCAGAAATATTAAAAATAATACACAAATTGTTGGTTATAATATTGGCTCTAAGTTGTCATCGGCTATTATTTATTAGTAATAACTTTCTACTGTATCTAAGTAATAACGCATTTTCCTGGATATAACAACTTTTTTTTATTAACTTTTTGAATTGTCGATTTTTTTTATCATCAAATACCTTTAATATGTCTGTGTTTGATTATTCACTTTTTGGTTCTTCGTAGCGATTAAATTATTTTTTTTAATTCCTACTAGCCAGATGATTTAAAAAATTATAATTTCTCTAGTTTTCATAGCCCACTATTTAAAAGTAATACCGAAAAATGGAAAAAAATTACGTGCTAAAAAGAAATCATCGATAACGAGTGAACTATAAGAGATAGGTATAGGGAATGCAGGACGAAAGAACATTTAATCCTGAATCACATGGTATAAAAATATATTAGGCGTTCCGTTTAAAAAACATGACTTTTCGACAGTTGAAATTAGTTCGAATAGAAGTTACTTTTCAACCAGCCTGTAAGCAATCAAGTGCAAAACTGGACATGATCTGAAAGAATGTTACTGTAGCCTACTACAAGCCAAAAATGGGTTTCATAGTTTTTGTTGCACAAGGATGGCAGAATCATAACCAAGGTTCTTCAAGTCTGAATTATTTTTAAAAACTGAAAATATCTCGGAAACGGTTAATTTTGTTGTATCACATGTTGCACAAAATATTTTTAGAATTCTATGAAGATTTCAAAAACGCATTAAAAATTGGGGTATTCCATTTAAAATAAGAAAGTTGACAGCAACTTCCGGTATAAGCGGAAGTGTCCGAAATTTGAAAATATTATATTTTGATAGATCCATATCGTTAACTTCTAACTGCAAAATATGAAACAGAAATTCAAAGGAGAAGTCCGTAAACTTTTAATGAAAGGGTTGCCTGAATCTCTCTGTATAGTTTTCCAAAGTTTGAAAAATTAAAATTGATTAATTAAATTTACTGATAAAAACAAAACAAAAAAGTTGATTTTATTAGTCAGACAAAATGCATATCTATTTTTTATGAAAAGGGCGACATAACTTAATTTTTCATTATATTTTTTAAGAACTTTGTAAACCTAAATTTGCCACTTTTTTGAGCGGCTCGTTTATTTGTACAATCCCAAGTAACCAAAAATAAAGCACAAAAATGCTTTATAAACATTTACAAGACATTAATAAAGCTTTCGTGGTTACTTGGGATGGCACACCCTTGGGGTACAGAAACATTTTTTTTTAATGGAAACTCCCATTGCTATTACGGGACTTCAAAAGTACAGTTAAATTCAGGAAAGAACACTAATATTAATTTCGTATTTGAACCTGATTTAATGATTTAATTTAATTAAGGAGGTCCGTGTATGCCGTACATGTATTCTTTCCTGAATCGAACTATACACGTACGTATTTGCATTAATAAAATATGATTAACGTAGTGCAATCACCTGAAATAGAGGAGGTCCGTGTATGACGTACATGTATTCTTTCATGAATTGAACTATACATGTATGCATTTGCATAAAAAAATATATTATTTGCGCCACACAACTTTTTGAAATAAGAGCAGTTTAGAAATTAAAAAGAAAATTAAAAAAAAAACAAAATACAAAATTGATTTCTAGTGTAATACATATTTTGGTTGGGCACAGTCAAGATCCCCAATTTATTTTCAATAAAACATTCCTTGTCTTGTCTTTTCAAAACTTTCTTTGATTTTTAGTCAAGAACATTCCCGGTCTTGTCTTTTCAAAACTTTCTTTGATTTTTAGTCAAGAAACTGAGTTTTTCAATTGAGTGCGATTACGCAATTCTAAATTTTATGTATTTAAACAATTTCCTTAATTTCAGAACAGAAATAACCGTCGTACCCAGGATCTGAACGGGGCGGAAGTGGGGCGGGAGACCGAAACATTTCTTGCAAAATAAAACTCTAATATTCATTATTCAATTTCATGAGAAATTTGCCTTTTTTTGTCATTTAACTTAAATTATGTTTAGATAATAGTACACTTTAATTTTCCTCTTAGCGCGCCTAGCTGCGCCCACTCCCAGTTGCCCTTCACTGGGTACACACAGTATAAAAAGTTTTTGAATTTGTAACTTAAAAAAAAAAGAATTATGTAATTTGAATAACAGGCCGGTTTGTCTAAAACTAGATAAATTAGACTTTTTCAACGAAAAGTCATGGCAGGCAAACCAATTAACTCAGCGGGCCGTATGGTTGTCTACACTAAGGGTGGGAAAAATATATATTTCTTTTTTATCAAGAAAATTGTAGACTTTCACGATAGAGTAAGACTATGCTACTTGCTTATTTTTTTTAGTGTTTAGACAATTTTTCAATTTTTTTCTAAAAAGAAATAATAAACGTAAAAAAAACTTAGATACTAATTAATATAATTTCTTTCTGACTTTCATCTGTATTAATAGAGCAATTTATTAATTTCAATAGTTGAATAAACGTATAAATTTTGTCCATACCAGAAGTATAATAAGGGATAAAATGTCCTCGAGATAATCCTTGAGATAACGTGTTCCTTAAAGGTCGCATTCTTTAATTCAACATTTTGCTGTGATGACTGTACGTTGTGGTTGTAATTTAAAAATGTTATTGTGATTTAAAAAGTTGAAGAAAATTCGGTATCTGATTCTGATTATAATCGATTTATTTATTTACTTTTGTAGGAATATACTATAAAATAACTTAAATTTATTATAATCTAATAAACATATAAAGTAGCGACATTTTACTATCGCTTTTTGACCTAACATTGCAGTAGGATAGACAAATTTTTCTATAATCTAATAGGTATGAACTTTTCTTCAACTTTTCAAATTATAGTCTGTATCCATCACAGCAAAATATCGACTCAAAGAATGCGGCCATACTAAATACGATGCTATCGCGATCATTGGAAATAGCCGACGTACGCGTGTAGAACGCTATTGTGCTGATTGGTCTAAGAAAGCGGCCAAACCCGAGCTAAGGCGAAAGACTAGGAAATTTTTTAAATCGCGTTTATGTTTTATAACTAATTTGTAATTTGTCATATACCATAATGAAACGTATTTATTGTAATGAAGGCCAATTAGTAACATTTTGTGGCTGACTGATGTAATACAGTACAAAAAAAACATTAATCTGGTAGAATCTGGTATAAGTACAGTTGCGGCCCTTGAAAACTCGTACACTGAGAATTGACATCAATATCAAAAGTTCGTAATTTTGTAATGTGTAAATCACCTTCATCTATCACTTTAATATCAGAGTCAAATTTGACAACTATAATAGGGTTTAGAGTGATTTGAAGAACGTTTAGAAACTTTGGAATTAAGTTTGTCTACATATTGTATTTGTCAAAGTGTACCAATTTTCAAAGGCCGTAACTGTAACCAAAAAATTACCAAAATATGGTTGATTACACCTAGTATAATAATCAATCTATACTGCACTTTGGCGTGTTGTTTGGGAATTAATTTTAATAAGATCACCTGTTTGTTGAAAAATAAATTAAAAAACAAGAAGGATTAGTGTAGGCAACCTAAACGACATAGTGCTCCATCTGGATGCCTTCATGGAGGATTCTAAGAACATATTTCTTTTTATCAGAAATGTGATAAGGTTTTCCTAGTTTTTTTTTTTTTAATATGTAAAACAACTTACCATTGTTTTCTACTTTCAGAAGATAAATTTGCACTTTTATTAGACGTACAAGAGTTACTTATTTAAGAAAAGTCACCTACATTAATGCAAAAAATGATTAAAATACTTTCAAATAAAAACTAATTTTAAATAATAACATTTACGTGTCTTATGCCCGTTTGCACTACTTTCACTTAAAATTTTAAGTCCTACTTAAGTGGCTAAGTGACACTTTCTGTCATTGAAAAAGTGTCACTTAACCATTTAAGTGGGAATTAAAATTTTAAGTGAAAGTGGTGCAAACGGGCATTAGAAACTTTGGATTTAAGTTTGTCTACACAGCCGAAATATTGTATTTGTCAAAGTGTACCAGTTTTCAAAAGCCGCAACTGTAACCAAAAAATTACCAAAATATGGTTGATTACACCTAGTATAATAATCAATCTATACTGCACTTTGGCGTGTTGTTTGGAAATTAATTTTAATAAGATCACCTGTTTGTTGAAAAATAAATTAAAAAACAAGAAGAATTAGTGTAGGCAACCTAAACGACACAGTGCTCTATCTGGATGCCTTCATGGAGGATTCTAAGAACATATTTCTTTTTATCAAAAATGTGATAAAGTTTTCCTAGTTTTTTTTTTTAATATGTAAAACAACTTTCCATTGTTTTCTACTTTCAGAAGATAAATTTGCACTTTTATTAGACGTACAAGAATTACTTATTTAAGAAAAGTCACCTACATTAATGCAAAAAATATTTAAAATACTTTCAAATAAAAACTAATTTTAAATAATAACATTTACGTGTCTTATGCCCGTTTGCACCACTTTCACTTAAAATTTTAAGTCCTACTTAAGTGGTTAAGTGACACTTTCTGTCATTGAAAAAGTGTCACTTAACCATTTAAGTGAGACTTGAAGTTTTAAGTGAAAGTGGTGCAAATGGGCATCAGCACTTTTAAAAAACTAGACCTTTTATCTACACTGTATAAAAATTGCCCTTTGTTTATTTATGAAAGATGATTGGGAGTTGGAATTCTAATTAGTTAAAACGTTTATAAAAATACTTTGCTCCTTGTTCTCTCATTAAATTAAACCAACTGAGATAGCAACTGCAAAGCACTTCTGTGAATAATAATAATTAAAAATAGCAGCCTTACCAAAACAGTGCATTTTACAAAAGCAAAACACGGCTGAATTTTCAACAAATATTAAACAGAATTCATTTCATCTTCTAATTACTGCCCCAAAATAAACATTCCTATTCTAAAAACATCAAGTTATTATGTGCTGCTCAGTTTTACATCAAAATAAATACATATTCAGTTCTGAAGATGCATTTGGCATTGGTTCAAAGAATAATTTATAAAATACACGCGGGCATCTGCTGTAACTTAGCTGAGGATGAGGCAAAAATGATGACTTGGAAACTTATGTAAGAGCTGATGTTGTCCTCAAGTGCCCTTTACTAAAACTGGAAAATCTGAAAGACATGGGTGTTTCACAAAGAACAAAGTACTGACAACTGAGAGCGTCAGTCTTTTGTCAAGGAGTCAGTTAAACCTAATTTTAATTCAAATAATAACTTACTTATACTTACCCAAACAAAAAAAAAAGACAAATTGAGTTTTAATATGAGTAATATCATACATACTAATAAAGCAGGTATCATTAATCATATCTTATCACCTTTTATAAACGTGTTATTTGAATTTTGCATCTGGTGACAAGCACAAAAGCTACCTAAGACGCATTCTAATGACTCACTGTTTTTCCTGGGCCCGAAAAGCCTCCTCCGTATGGTTCTCTGGTAAACAGATTGTCGCACTCTCTTGGGCACTCCATAGTAAAGTAGCAGACACAGTTAAATGAGCAATCAGGGTCAAGAACTTTGCTGGTATGAGAGTTCCAGAAGCTTGCATGCCACCCTTCCCCCTGTGAAAAGCACAGAAAAGGGGCCGATCGATTGTTGGGCAGGCGACGTGCTAAATTTACTTACTGCGACTAAAGCAAACAAGGTCGTGTCTTTTTTTTCTCTCTTGAAAAAAAACGGCAGAGTGAAGTTGGAAAGGCTCGCAAGGCGACACAAATCCTACTTATCGACGCACGTCGTACTCGCAGGATTTATACACACCTGAGCGTCCTAACCTACAAACGTCAGTGCCTCTAACATCAGACCGATAAACAACTAAATCTATTCGCAGATTGACGAAGAAATAAATTATTTTACTTTTTATGAAACGCTATTTAAATGATATAAATGTTTTCAAAACGCATAAATAATCACAACGTTACAATTGGTTATATTCTTTTGACTACCTGAATTGGCAAACCTGTATACAATTTTTTTAACAAAAAAAAGTAGTGCAATGTTGCCAACTTACGCATTCTCATACTTCTTTACAAAAAAGTACACTGCGATCGTAAATGGTTGAACGTGCCGCTTCATACAAAAATTTCTTGGTCCAGTTACTAGAAATCATGTACCCAATTTAAAGGCGTGCGGATGTAATTTTAACCTAAAAATTGTGTAACATTAATCATAAATCGAGACGCAAAGAACGTTACTTACTTGTAAAAACAAAGTCAACTGAATAATAGTATTCAAAAATACTTATTTACTGATTTCGAATGATTTAAACTGCAAATTGTAGAAAACTCAAACATAAACAAACCATACACGAACGCTACTGCTTGCCAGCTGATCTGGAGCATTCAAAAACGAGAAAATTCCCTAGGCGGAAAGTAGTTTTGATCACCTTTGGGTATTTACTTTCTCAAGGACGCTCAATCGTTTACGACCACAGTGAGAGATGGGCCAAGGAATGAACCCGGTGCATTGAAAGCACCCATATGGGTGCATTCACCAGGGTGCATATATGAATGCACCGGGTGCATTCAAAAATTTAAATTTCCCGCCCAAATCGAACCAGAAATAACCTTTTCTTAATAATAGGTACATTCGTTTTAGATGACTTAGGTTGCCGCAAGTCACCTGCGTCAACGAAATGTGTATTCGTTTTAGATTTTCGGCATGCGGTATTTGACATTGGCATATTCGTTTTAATTGCCACTGCGGCAGTGCTGGTGTTGACGCAACGTGCACCTACTCCAGAGTAGGGTTTAGTTGCGTCAACACCAAAGTATTGTTTACTTAACCTTAATTTAATTATTTTTCAGCAAGGTCGGTGTTCATCACACAGAAAAATCTTTATTTGAATACAGTCGATGCATTTATTTATTTGAATGATGCACACTTTACATTAATTTAAACAGTTTCTTGTTGATTCAAACATTTTTTTTACTTGAGTAGAATACATAATGGCTTTTCTTTTAAATAAATTAATGCATTGATCGTACCCAAACGAAAATTATGTTGATTTAACATTTTTCTTTTCTCTGGGTACAACTTGCCCATCACAAACTATTCGTTTTAGATCAATTTCTGATGCAACCATAACTTGACCTAGATGGGCATCAGCTACTTGACGATGACGCTATTGTGGCAAACCCAGCATTTTTAAAACGAATATACCTATTATTTAATTCTTTGTGGGTGGTATACAGGTTTATATGTTTCATAGGCTGTGGTGAATAGCTGAATAGTAAACTGTTAAGTTTAAGCGAAAACTGACGAAGCTATAAATCTATAGCGAAACGTTGAGTGTTTTCTCTTCATATTTCTGTCCGGCTCGAGATTAAAAAAACTTTGTACTTGAAAACTATATAGTTTAAAATCTGAATAAAGTGAGTAAGCTTTTGAAATTAGCGTTACAAAATAATTGTCTAGCAATAGTTCGTACAAAATATGTTATATTTGGTGTTATTTTGAATCACTTTTTGTGTCTTATGTGAATATAGGTCTGATATAGGCAAATGGGCAATGCACCGGGTGCATTGAGGGTGCATTCCGTGATTCCACCGGTGCAAACGATTGCACCGGATGGAATCCCATCTCTACAAAAAAAGTAATTAGTCGCGACTCGCGAGAATAGAAAACGGTCGTCATTAAAATGTAAAATGACATATTAAGGTATTTCTCGCAGTGCTGCCAATCGTATTAAGTCTGAAATCCCGCAAATTCTAATGAAAATTCCCGTTTTTCACCGTACATTGAAAAATAATTATTAAATACCGGGTGTCCAGCAATTGTTGGACAGAGGTTCCCAACCTTTTTATTAAACATCGAGCCCTTACAAGGAAATAAAAATTTTCATCTACCACCTTTCGAATTTAATTCTAGAACAATAGGTGCAGATATGTATACTAATAATGTTAAATTTAAATTTTGATAAATTTTGACAATTTGCTAGAGATGGGCCAGGGAATGAACCCGGTGCATTGAAAGCACCCACATGGGTGCATTCAGCATGGTGCATACATGAATGTACCGGGTGCATTCAAAAATTTAAATTTTCCGCGCAAATCGAACGAGAAATAATAAATAATTCTTTATGTTGGGGTCCATTCTGTAACATTGGGCGCGTTCAGCGGATGTGTTGCTTACTCAGCAGTCGTTTATGATTGGCTATTACCTTCATGTGAGCCAATCACAATCGATAGTTGAGTAAGCAACTCAGCCGCTGAACGTGCCCATTGATATGGACTTGAAACGTAACAATTATTGGTATGGGACGTGACCTTACAAAGTCACTTGCTAACAGTGTTGCCAACTTAGCGAATTTCTCGCTAGTTCTAGCTTAGTTGAAATCATATCTGGAGTTAGAATTTTACATCTGGCTGCTGACGAATTTTCTAGCTTATTTAAGCGTTTTGTTTAGTGGAAATATCTATTTAACTATGATATCCTACAAATTTAGAAACTATCCTAGAAAGTTACAGACTATCCTGGAAAAATAGAAACTCTTCTAGAACTTTAGAGACTATCCTAGAACTACTTTACAACATACAAGGTAGACATGTTAGATGGCGTAATGGTAGGTATTTGTATCATGATTCATAGGCATTATTGCCATCTTTACGAATTTATCTCTAAGAGTAGCGATTTTTAACCAGCGACTGCGACCCTATTACTTTAAATGAAACAAGTCTGAAGTACAGCCGTTTAAAAAAATTAATTATGAATTTTGTCGAATTAAATTTTTTCATTAAATAAATTAAATGGTCAAATGATGTAACGTATTTGTAGCTTACAGCTTATTTTTTCAAAATGTGGCGGAATTTCATGCTCTATCTAGCAGATTAATTTTGTGGTAATTGACAACACTACTTGCTAACCATATCAATTAATTGAAGAGAGAAACTCTGTCACAAAAATAATTTTGTCTATAGTTAGTCGTTGGGTTGTAGTCAAGTGAAAGATTAGAAGAAGCGTGATTTTAGCATAGATTTGGAAGGTCAAATTGTTACTCGTTTTTCTATTACTCGCTCTAAGTGTAAATAAATCACGATAACCTTAAAATTGGCAACGCACGCGCAATCTATAAGTTGTGCATCTCTTCAATTCGGGTTCAATTATTGAAGACCTTGAAGACGCATAACAATTGATATGCATATCAATGTTACAGAATAAACCCGGTAATTTAATTGTTTGCAGGTGGTTTACAGGTTTAATGTTTCATAGTATATGGTGAATAGCTGAATAGTAAACTTTTAAGTTTGACCGGAAGCTCTGTAGCTTAAAATATGAACAAAATGAGTAAGTTTTTGAAATTAACGTTACAAAATAATTGTCTAGCGATAGTCTGTACAAAGTATATTATATTTGGTGTCATTTTGAAGCATTTTTTATGTCTTATGTAAATGTTGGCAACCAGGCAATGCATTCAATGCACCGGGTGCATTGTGGGTGCATTCTGTGATTCCATCGGTGCAAACGATTGCACCGGGTGGAATCCCATCTCTACAATTTGCTATTTATTTTATTTGATTTTTTTTTTATTTTAAACCGATCGCTCGCCGGTTCTCTTATTTTTATATTTGAATTGTCACTTTTATTCTTTTTGTTTTTCTTTTTATCCAATCTTTCGCTAGTGTTCTCGTTTCGATTCATTAAGTTTCATAGAATTTTTATTTTAGTTTCATTTTCATCACTGATCTTCTTTTGTTTTGTGTTTCTTGTTGTTTTTGAAATTCATCGTTTGACTTTATTTATTTCACTTTTCCAAATACTCAATTGATCGACCATTGTTTTTTTTTTTTTCTTCTTTTAATCGATTTTATTTGCTTTGTTTTATGTTTTAACTAGAGATAGTCCAGGGAATGTACCCGGTGCATTGAAAGCACCCACACGCGTGCATTCACCAAGGTGCATATATGAATGTACCGGGTGCATTCAAAAATTTAAATTTCCCGCGCAAATCGAACGAGAAATATTATTTTCTTGGTATGATTTAATTGTTTGCAGGTGGTTTACAGGGTTTAATGTTTCATAGTGTGTGATGAATAACTGAATAGTAAACCTTTAAGTTTAAGCGAAAGCTTTATAGCTTAAAATTTGAGCAAAATGAGTAAGTTTTTGAAATTAACGTTACAAAATAATTATCTAGCGATAATCCGTACAAAATATGTTATATTTGGTGTTATTTTTAAGCATTTTTTATGTCTTATGTAAATGTAGGCAACCGGGGAATGCACCCAATGCACCGGGTGCATTCCGTGATTCTACCGGTGCAAACGAATGCCACCGGATGGAATCCCATCTCTACAAAAAAGTAATTAGTCGCGACTCGCGAGAACAGAAAACGATACGTCACTAAAATGTAAAATGACATACTGTACATTTCAAAATTTAAAAATCACCACCTGTTGAATTCTGTTGCCAAGAGCAAATTTTCCTAGTTATACTTTGGTTGCAATTGGTTAGTACCGGGTGGTCAACGGAATTTATAATTAGAGGAGGCTGTGAGAGGTGCTACTTTACGCTGTTTGGTTGGACACACTGAGAAATGAATAATAAATTGACAGATGTTATATTTGAGGTTATAATCGTCCTCTGTTCATTCGATCTTTAATGGCACAGTAAACATTATTTGGTTGAAGAAAATAAGTGTTGTTTCTGTGCATTTTTAAAATAACTTTCAGTGAGAAAACTTCTAAAACGAATATCAAAAAATTTCGAAACTAAATACCATAATTCTGACACTTAAAATCTTTAACTTCAAAATGCAGACCTGTGTTGCCAACTTATGATAAATACCACAGCCTGCTCTAATTATAAATTCAGTTGATCGCATGGTACTTCACGTTGTCACTGTAAAGCTGGATTCATTGCTAGGCGATTTTTCATCGCCGCGTTACAAAATAACTATTTGATTGGTTCGTTTAATTAAACAAATTATATACTTTTAAATTGGACCAATAGAAGAAACGCGTAGAATTTTAACGCCAACGCAAAACGCCTAGCAATGAATCTAGCTTAAGTGCTGTAATTTTTACGTATCAGTCAAAATTTGAATTGTCATATTTCCATGCAGTTTGCATCAAATTTTAACGATGCCGCGAAAACAGAAATATTTTAAACGTGCAGTTAAAAGAAGCTCTTTCCAAAATTTATAGTGAAATTGAAAATTTAACGGGGCGACAATTAAAGAAAAAGTTGCAGACCTTTTTTCGGTAACTTTTGCCTTAGTAATTTACTTCCTTTTCTGTTTTGATATTAACGTTGAACGTTTGCATCATCGTGTATTTGTTACTGATAAATTCATTTTATGTTAACTAACGTTAAGCCCAGAATTTTATATTTTTTCTTTACGCTAATGATTGTCTTTCTGGCAACTTATAATTGTCAACTTGAAACATACTTGACACATAACCTTACATTTCTTCTCCATACATTTGTAACTAGCGGGCTTTTGCGGCAGTGTTGCCGGTTGTGTCCAGGAGGTAAATTGCGGGGTTGGTGTTTTTTTGATTTTGATTTTGATTTTGAAGCAGTGCTGCCAATCGTATTAAGTCTGAAATCCCGCAAATTCTAATCTTACCATTTTTGATACTATGAGAACAAACAGTTTAATTCGTGACACAAGTAATACCAGCTGACGTGATTTTACTAAGAAAAACTTCAGATTTTAGGATATTTTGCAAAAATCAAAAGAGAATTTTAAATTTTTCACGGTTATCAACCAGAATTTACCAGTTCTGTGAAGTATTTAGAAATTCTAGGTCAAGCAAAAACTTCATTGACCCACGGTTTGTAAGACTGCGCCAAACGTAACTTACCGTGCCTCTGGAAGCAAGGTCCGTCGTTCCCCTGAGGACTAAGATGTAAAAAAGAATTGCATGACTGTGCTCGTCCAGTGGAGATGGCGTTGGAGATTCAAAAGCAATTACGATTAAGGGCGCCAATCAGCAGCTATTACGCAACCCACGAGTAAAGGATCATACACAACCGGGAATGTGTGTTCCTGTATGAGCCCGGAAGGTACAACTCAGGACCCGCTTCTCCAATAGTGTACCCCAGAAGTAATCTTTGTATTCTCGTCCGTAACCGTGAACACAGCAAGAGAATATGTTCGAGTTCGGCAAAAAAGAGGAAAGGATATCCGTTCCTTTCATTTGTGATATTACGAGTATTTTACGCGGCCTAAACCAAAGGGCGTTGGCGCGTCAGCGTGAGTACTCTCGCGTTGCTTACAGACTCTTATCATCTAAGCAAAAGATGTTTGAGTTCGGCAAAAATAGAGGAAAGGATATCCGTTCCTTTCATTTGTGATATTACGAGTATTTTACGCGGCCTAAACCAAAGGGCGTTGGCGCGTCAGCGTGAGTACTCTCGCGTTGCTTACAGACTCTTATCATCTAAGCAAAAGATGTTTGAGTTCGGCAAAAATAGAGGAAAGGATATCCGTTCCCTTCATTTGTGATATTACGAGTATTTTATGCGGCCTAAACCAAAGGGCGTTGGCGCGTCAGTGTGAGTACTCTCGCGTTGCTTACAGACTCTTATCATCTAAGCAAAAGATGTTTGAGTTCGGCAAAAATAGAGGAAAGGATATCCGTTCCCTTCATTTGTGATATTACGAGTATTTTATGCGGCCTAAACCAAAGGGCGTTGGCGCGTCAGCGTGAGTACTCTCGCGTTGCTTACAGACTCTTATCATCTAAGTAAAATATGTTTGAGTTCGGCAAAAATAGAGGAAAGGATATCCGTTCCTTTCATTTGTGATATTACGAGTATTTTACGCGGCCTAAACCAAGGGGCGTTGGCGCGTCAGCGTGAGTACTCTCGCGTTGCTTACAGACTCTTATCATCTAAGCAAAAGATGTTTGAGTTCGGCAAAAATAGAGGAAGTGATATCCGTTCCTTTCATTTGTGATATTACGAGTGTTTTACGCGGCCTAAACCAAAGGGCGTTGGCGGGTCAGCGTGAGTACTCTCGCGTTGCTTACAGACTCTTATCATCTAAGCAAAAGATGTTTGAGTTCGGCAAAAATAGAGGAAGTGATATCCGTTCCTTTCATTTGTGATATTACGAGTGTTTTACGCGGCCTAAACCAAAGGGCGTTGGCGGGTCAGCGTGAGTACTCTCGCGTTGCTTACAGACTCTTATCATCTAAGCAAAATATAAAAATTATGGCGTGAAGCGAGCAAGACCAAAATATCCGTGAAATATAAACCAAGCAAAACAGTATTCGCTCATTAACTTGAGCCAAAAAAAAATTGACGGTTAACTAAAAGAACAGTAAATTTCGGAATATATGGAATAACAACGGTGTAAATAGACTCTAAATTAATGCAAAAAAAAGACAAATACGAAGACACCCCTAACTACGTTATCACTAATTGACCAGCGAGAAAGAAAATTAATTATCGCAGGTAAAAAAATTCATTCCCGCCAAATTCGTATATGTGAGGAAATTCAGGCCAATTTTAACCCCGCCACTGGACTGTGCTCGAAGCACGCCTACGTTACCAATCCCTTCCGTGATAAAACCCCCGAAGATATTATACTCCGTGATAGGACGTCACGCAACACGTTTCCGAGGACGGGGAAGAGTTGGAAAAGTCTTACGCTTCCTCTGCGGAGTTTGACGTCGAAGAACGAGTCCGGGTACTATCGGGATGGCAAAAACTTCCCGCGAACAAATGCTTCGCCCGAGGACTTCGGGACGCCAGTCGAGAACGGAACAACTCTCTCGGTATTAAGGAGTTCGCCCATTAGACCTGACCGTAATAGGACCGTATCCGGACCGACACAGTCAAAAAACGCCCGTATCGGCTCCGACAGGCTTCAGACCGTGCGTTACCCCATTTAAATATATGGAAAGAATATTTTTTTGACTGTGTCGGTCCGGATACGGTCCTGTTACGGTCAGGTCTAATAGGCGAACTCCTTAAACCGAGGCGATAACCAGTCTGCTCGAAATCCACGTTAAAAGTTTGCCCGGGACTACTTGCTGGAAGCAAAATCGAGTGGCACAACTCCCAGAACCGAAATGACGGTCCCTGCACTACCGGGACTTCAACAACGATGCGGTTTATAATTCGTTCACAAAGGCTAGTTTAATTCTTCATCAATAGAACAAACAATAAGACACTAAGCACGCAGCATCAGAGACGTGATCACAACTTATTAGCTCACTGGTTGAAAACCAAAAGGAGAGACCCAACGTGATCGCTTAATACTCTAATGCCGAGTGCGGCGGTGTAGTGGAACTACCGCAGTGCACTCGACATGCGTGTACGGAGAATAGCCTACCCAACCGAATCGGTCAACAGAAAAATTCGACTGTAACACTATTCCCGGCGTTCGGTTAATAAGTGTGCGATAAAATATCGTTTGTAAATACAAGTTTTATGTGGTAGTAAAAAAAAGTGTGTATTTGCAAAAATGAAAATCACGGTGCGGTGTTTTTACAGTATATTTGTACATTAAATTATATGCGTCGAACATTTCATATTAAAAAATTACATTGGCAATAGTACATTTAACAACAATGTCCCTCTGTTTCCTATTAAAATAGCGATTATTATTTGTTATGCGAAGAGAAAAATAGTTAAATCTACCGTACATTTATAATAGTAATAATAAATACACTTCATTATATCACCTAATACATTCGAAATACACGTAAGTACATACATAAGAAACATGTTTCGGTTCTAATCTGATTGATGTGTCGTAAAAACCTAGAAGCTTTAGTTTCCTCTCTTAATGTCTTCGTTTTGTACTTGAGCAAAGTGAGTAAGTAACTACTTTTCTCTCACGATTAGTTAGTTTAGAACTGCGGCGGCATCTTTAAAAGCGAGCAACAAGGGTTTTCTTTTCTCCTTTTTAATATTGAATCATAAGAGCGGGAACGACACAAATTCGACACGCACAAAAGTATAGATAGGTAGTTACGTTAACAATTATTTAAAAAAAAAAAAAAGAAAACATTTAAGCAACAATCACCTGAAATTCTATTTATTTATTTAAGTAACTTTGATTATTCTAGAGTTGCTGCTTTGATCTTATAATTCAATATTGCCGGATTTAAAATCTTAAATTAGTGCCTTTTTGAGTACAGTACAGTACAAAAAAATACGAATGAGAAACTAGCCTCGCACACTCTCAACCACAGTCCCCCGCGTACGCACACACACACCCACACATAAGAATGAAACCTATTAAAATAAATTACAAATTGCTAACTACATCTTGCGGTAATTATTATTTTTCTTTAAGTACACTTCAGCTGTATCAAATTATATTTATTATTTTGTATTACATGTAGGTATGTACACAATACAATAGGTTTCGCCTCCTACTATGCGGCTATATCATTTTGTTTTTTTTTACAATAGGGGATTTTATATCTAGTCGGATAAAACAAACCCTAAAACCACATACTACATACACTTTGTTACACACTAACTTTAGTTTGTAATTTAGAATTATAGCTTAGGATCCCGTTGACCTAATATTATTTATATGTATAGTAGTCGTTTTGTGTTTGTGAACACTTGTGTGTGAACGAACCACAATTTATTTGTTTATTAATTTTTCTTTTTGTAGAAAATCACTTATATGGTAGTACTGATAAGCGAATTTTGATTCTTGACATGCTTATTAAGGCCATTAAAAGTTAAATTAAAAGCGACGATTATACAGTGCAGAAACCAATTTGTGTGACACACAACGAGGTCGTGATAAAGAAAGAAAGCAAATCTTGTAAAGACAAAAACTGCAACAACGAAGTTAAGGGATAAGTTAAGTAATGTAACAGTACCGCCTTCTTTGTCTATCTCATTATTCCTGTCACACAAATCGGTTTCTCACCTCCATACACTGATCTGAAGCTTTCGATCAACAGATCGGGTTCAAACTCAACGAAAGTCTGCATGGTCGATAATAGTCGATAATAACTAGGATTTCTTTTAACGCTTTTCTGCACCCTTAGAATAAAATCTTCTGAGGTACTATTATTTTCTGTGGATAAGGCAATTGCAGTGTTCACAGAAAATAATAATAAAGTTGAAGATTCTTGTTGAATACAGTACAATTTCCACTGTAAATATCATAGATAGTTGAATCTAATGTAAACACAGTAGTTGTTTAAAAAAAAAAAAAAAACAATCAATAGTTTGTCTGTGTAATACTCTTATAATTTTTCAATATAATTCTGATTGAATTGTAAGTTTATTATTTGGTTCACCACCATATTTACAAGAGGTTATGGGCCCAGATTCGCCAGTGAACAAATTAGTGTAACGTAGAAGACTTTTGGCGGAGTGAAAAATATTGTGGACGCTGTTGCAGTGAAAGGCAAGTGCCAAGGACTCCAGAAAACCAAACCATGGCATTTTTAACAAATACCCGATTAGAACTAGTACAGAAGGATAATTATGATACATGGAAAATCCATGCACAAGCACTGCTCATAAAAATGACTTGTGGGGGTATGTCTCAGGTGACTTTAAAAAACTGAAATTGCCAGATGAATCAACTACTTCACAACTTGCCGCATTCAACGAATGGAGAAAACAGGATCTCAAAGCTAGATCAGACATTCTCTTATCCCATCAGAACTTAAACACGTTCGAGGTTGTGAAACGTCAAGAGATGTTTGGGACAAGATAGAATCCATATACGCTTCGAAAGGTCCAGCGCGTATGGCCAGTTTATTAAAGCAACTCCTGCAACGGAAAATGTCCGAGGGAGGTGATGTCCGGGAACATATGGTGAAATTTTATGAAATTGTAGATAAATTGGCTGCAATGGAAATTGAAATTAATGACAAACTCCTTGCTGTCATGCTCCTTCAAAGTTTGCCGAGTAGTTTTGAAATATTCAGACGAACAATCGAATCTCGAGATGTTCTCCCCGACATCGAGTCATTGAAGACCAAAATCATCGAGGTCAGTGAATCACAAAAAGAAAAACCATATGAGGGTGGGCACGGTGCGTTATTTGCGAAACCACGTTACACGAAGGTAAAATCTGAAAATTACAAGATAACGGACAGCACAAATGAGAAGGTCGTCAAGCAACAATTTAAGTACAAGTGTAATTTCTGTAAGAAGCCAGGACACAAGGCTGCAGACTGTTTCTATAAGAAAAGAAATAACAAGCCAAAAACTAACTATGCTGAAGACGTCTCCCTTATGACAGATAGATGTCAAGACTATCAAGAGCGTGAAGAATTTCAAGACTGTCAAGAATGTCAAGAGGACGTAACCACATCAACTTCGGCGACAGGAAAAGTAAATGGTGTCTGGATAGTGGCTCAACATCACACCTATGCACCAACAAATTACTCTTTACAAATGCAAAGAACATTCATTCAAAATTGAAACTTGCTGACGGAACTGAAACGCATGTGATCGCCAAAGGTGAAGTAAAGCTAACCCCTTCCGCTGATAATTAATGCAACTTTGTCAGACTCCAAAATACTCTGTACGTACCAAAATTGAAGATGAATCTGCTGTCAGTATCGAAGATCGTTGACAAAGGTTATGAAATCACATTCAATAAGAAACAAGCTGTCATCAATAACGGAAGTGCTAAAATATTGCTAATAGCAGATCGAGAAGGTGATCTCTTTTATTTGCGAGAAAAATCGCAAACTGCATTCACAGCTGCCGTAAGTACAAAGAGATCTGATATAGATATATGGCATGATAGACTCGGCCATCTAAATACGCAAGATTTAATATCGATGAGCAAGAACAGTTCTGCGATCGGACTAAAATTTAACCGAAAAGTAAAAATTTCACCATGTGAAATATGCGTGATGGGAAAATTAACACGTCTTCCTTTTCAATTGCGCAAGAAAAGATCAGATGAAATTCTGGATCTCGTGCATTCAGATGTATGTGGACCTATGCGAACTGAATCTCTAGGAGGCGCACGTTATTTTGTCACCATGATAGATGACTACAGTGGCTGGTGCGAAGTCTACTTCATGCACAACAAAAGTGAAGTTCCAGCAAAATTTCAAGAATTCAAGAAAATGATGGAAAACCAGACTGGTCGCAAGATAAAGGTCCTGCAGTCAGACAACGGGAACGAATATTGCAATTTCGACATGAACAAAATATTGAAAGAAGCAGGAATACACCACCGTTTGACCGTTGCATATACTCCTGAACAAAACGGTGTTGCTGAGCGAAAAAATCGCACACTTATTGAAGCTGCTCGATGTATGATGATACAGTCAGGTTTGCCTCCTACTTTTTAGGCCGAAGCTATCGCTACGGCCAACTACGTTCGAAATCGATGTATATTTAGAAGCCTCGATAACAAATCACCTTACGAGAAACGATTTGCAGAACGTGCAAAGGTAACTCATCTCCGTACATTTGGATGCAAAGCATTCGTTTTAGATAAATCGCAAGGCAAAGGAAAATTCGAACCGAGAACCATGGAAGGCGTTTTTGTCGGATATTCAAGTGTTTCTATAGGATGTTTGGATTCCAAATAAAAAGAAAACATAGATGTCAGATTTTTTGATCAGTTCGGCTCGAAGAATATATACGAGGACTTCATATCAGATGACACCAGAAGTGGTCATTCAACCATCTTAGAAGCTTCGCAGAAGACAATAAGAAACTTTGCGGAAGTCGGGCCGAACCAATCCGCAATAGAAGAAACTCAACCAGTAGAATCAAAATTCGATACCAAGCCGAACGAAAATCCAGTAACCACTGATGAAATCATCGAACGTCGACAAAAAAGGGGTCCTGGACGTCCGAAGAAAATTTTAACTGGAAAAAGGGGCCGTCCGGCAAAACAGTTTCATATGAAAGACGAAATTAATCTTGAATAGACAAAGGACGCAGCAGAAACCACTGAGGAAGAAGAGCAAGCCGAAGACGATCAATTGCATAATTCACAAATTGCAATGTTGGTGTCGGAGATTCCTCTAAATCAAGCTGTGAATGGGCCAGAAGCTGAAGAATGGAAGGATGCAATTCATTCCGAAATTAAAAGCTTGTTACAGAATGATACATGGAACTTGCTACCAAGACCAGGACAGAAGGTGATCGGATGCAGAATCGTATTGCGCAATAAATACAAGCCCAACGGAACTCTAGACAAGAGGAAGGCCCGCATAGTTGCACGAGGTTTTGCGCAACGCTTCGGTGAAGACTACAATGACACCTTTGCACCCTTGGCCAGACTAAATTCGATGAGAACTCTTTTAGCCTTAGCTGCCGAAACTGGCATGAAAATTTCTCAGTTAGATGTAACCACTGCATACTTGAACGGAAATTTGGATATGACCGTTTATATGGAAAATCCAGAATTCCTAGAAGAAATGCTTGAGAGAATAGAAGTTGAAGAAGCAGGTCCTGAATTAGGTCGAAGAGCTCATCGCATGTTACTGCAACTGCGTGCAGGAGATCAAGTCAGTAAACTCAAAAGGTCAATATATGGATTGAAGCAATTAGGAAGGCAATGGCATTTTAAGTTGGACAGCACACTTCGTAGCTTAGGACTGATGCCAACCAATGCTGATACATGTATGTATGTTAATAATGAAAAAGACTTATTTATGCTGGTTTATGTTGACGATATTCTAATTGCATATCGTGACATTCGAAAAGCTCAGTCTATTATTAACAAACTCAGCCAGAAATTTATTATAAAATATATGGGTGAAGCAAAATATTGTCTAGGCATTGAAATATTCCAAGGTCAAAATAAAATTATAATTTCGCAAAAAGGTTACCTGAAGAAATATGGCTTGGAAGATTGTAAATCTGCAACTACACCGTTAACAGTAGGATCGGATTTGACAATAACTGCGAATAATCAAGACAGCAAACATGTTGACTACCCGTACCGGGAGCTCGTAGGGAGTTTGATGTACTTGGCGATGGGAACTCGCCCTGATATAGCTCATGCTGTGAGCAAATTGAGTCAATTTAATACCAACTATACTCACATTAATTGGATCGCAGCTAAGAGAGTTCTGAGCTACCTTAAGGGAACTGCAGACCAATGCATCCAGTATAAAAGGTCCGGTAAGCAACTTCTAGGCTTTGTTGATGCTGATTGGGGAGGATGTACCGAAGATCGTCGATCATACTCCGGTTTTGTATTCCTTCTGGCTAGCAGCGCAATATCTTGGGAGAGTCGAAAACAGAAAACAGTGGCGCTTTCATCGAACAGAATCTGAATATATGAGTCTCTCAGATGCTGTTAAAGAATCCATCCACCTAATTAGATTACTAACAGAGCTGGGATTCGACAAACTGGCTCGAGTAATATTGCACATTGATAATCAAGGTGCTGCAAAGCTAGCTAAAAATCCCATTTTTCATAACCGTACCAACCACATAGATATACGTTATCATTTCGTACGGCAAGCTTTACAAGATCATCCAGTTTACTTAGAATATTTAAGAACTGAAGAAATGGTAGCGGACATATTGACAAAAGCACTTCTCGGACCGAAGCATCATTTTTGCTATATAGGAATGGGACTGATAGATTATCAAGAAAAAAAAATAAATAAAATAAAATGAAGAGTGTCAATTGAGGGGGGGAGGGGGGTTTTTCCTGCTTTGGAGATTTGGATATTTGGGGATTGCTGTCATCGACTATCGTCGTTCACATAACGAAAGTTATTGGTTAATATTGAACACGTGGTCAGTGAAAACCAATAGCAGCAATCCCCAATTACCTAATCTTCCAAGCAGGGAAAGCAACTTGACAGTGCAGAAAGACGTCGAAAGAAATACTCTGTAGTTATGGTTGTTGTTGACTATGCATACTCCAGAATGTTTTTGAAGTAAAGTCCACCCCTTTCGGATTCAAATTAGGAGGCTACTAGTTTTGCTTGCGCTCTTAGGTCGATCTAAATCTTTCCGATGAAAGTCCTGAAATACTGAAATGTTCAATCCAAGAGGTTATTCACCACCAAAAGTCGCTTTCCTTTTAGACCAGAACTGGGAGATTAGAAATGGTATCCCTTTTTAGGTCAATTCCAGTGAAAAGTGCTTTTGCCTTAACCGCTTTAAAGACGGCATTCTTGTAGTCTATACGGTTAACAGTATCAACCCACCAGATTATCCGAATATTATCGGGAAAGTGTCCTCATTATTCGATGGGGCCTTTCCTAGTAAAATTTAAAGGGATTCTGGTATTCGCCTCAAAGTGGTATGCAGTCATATCCAATCCAGTATGGAGGGGTTCCAGAAGCTGCTGAAGTCTTGTCACATCAAGGTTAACAACAGCAACAAGCAATACCGATTCAGTACTAATCCCAGACCCAGTTTCAAAAGTTCCCAAGCAGTTTCCAGTGAATCACTGTCAGCAAAATCTGGCTTCGTCATACAGAGGGTCCATTTCAAATTCAGTCTTCGCAAGCCAAACCCTTCTATACATTTAGAGGTCGTTTGTGGCAACCATGAAGCAGAAGATCATTGATAGACTTCTCAGTAGATTGACTTAGTATAGAAAATAAATTACTGATCCTTGATGTTTTCGATGGAAGTTCAAAGGTTCCATCACGAGAACTAGTCTTGCAAGACCACTAACAGCAGAGCGCCACCATCAGCAGCAGTCGTGAGGATGTTCTGCAATGAAGAACGAGACGTCGGCAGTAAAAGAAATTCTACACAGGTGGTTCCAACCGGAAGCCGAGAATTCAACCGTGGACGACGGCCACGAAAGCCTTCAAGTTAAACTGAGAAGTATAAAATGAAAGATTAAAAAATACCCCTTTTTGTGCCAATTATCATCAAGTATCATCAACTAAAATCCCGTTATCTCCTCTTTTTATTTAGGGCCGGTATTATAATCTAGTTGACCAAAAGGTGAACTCAACGTCGTTTTAACATTGTTCAACCTGCCGTCAACTAGACATTGAAATACCGATCCTCAGAATTTGTTTGAAGAGATCACGAAGGAGAAGGTCTTTGATAGACTTCTGTGATAATCGACAGTACGTTGATTTAATGAAGGTAAACCGTTAAACCTTGAAATGTTCTCGATGGAAGTTCTAAAATATACGAAGGTCCAATCCAAGAAGTTATTGAGCTTCCTTTCGGATCCTAGTTGGAAGATTTAAGAAGGTCATCGCTTTTTCATGTCAATTACAGCGGAAATTGCTCTTCTATCGTGAACTAAACGTCAACTAACGGTGTTGCCCATCGATTAACCTATATTCTTGAAGAGAAATCATAAAAATTTCAATTGCAGTTAAATTTGACATAAAAATCTCTTACGTCGATCGAAAAAATAATTGGCAAAGTAAAAACGGTATTTTATGCCAAGAATCAAAATATTCCAACATACAGGGCGCAAACTATGTTTTTCTAAATTAATATTTTTGTAAAGTGAAGCAGTCTTATTGTTGCTGAGGTCCTCAGAGACACGAGCACGAAATAAATTCCTAAAAAAATTTCAAGTAACCATCACCGTCGTCCGTATCGGTATAAAATAATTCAGTTCAGCATCAAAGATTAATACTTTACAATAGAAACGCATTTTTATTTTATTGCACAAAAACGTACTGTGATGATTCATCGACATTGATTGACGGAGGCTACACGCGTCAGAGCCTGGCGCGAAATAATCTCGAAGCTTCCGCGACGGAATTTTCTGAATAGACTCAATTCTCACACGGGCAGGGCGTCGCAACCCGTCTCGTCGCGTCATTTTGGTTCCTATCCTTTTACATGGAATTTTTTGACATAAAATGCTGCTTCATTCAAGAAAACCGAGCCAGCAAAATGATGCGACGCGACGCGACCGCTGCCGTCCTGTGAGAATTGAGGCTAACCTTCATAGACAGCGAGCCGCCGGTCGCAGCCTCGAATGTTCGCCCGACGGAAGGATCACGAAACCAGCTCGGATATTTAAGCGGTCGTCCGGAGCAATAAACGATTCGAATTAAAGTTAGTTAACTTATCGTAGTTCGGCTTATGTTAAAATAATTTAGTTTACAGACAGCATTAAATAAATTATTAGCGTAACGTTTGCTAATAAATTAGTTATTAGGAATATCGAACATTTTATTTTAATAAACAGTACGTCTTGATATAGTCAGAATATTTGTAGCTACTCCTCGTTCTATTATTATTATTATTAACGTTGTTAATATATTTTTGCAAAAAATACGTTCACTTTTATACTTTCAATGTCGTTACATCCTGTTGAATAGGCCACCCCTCATACGTTTAATCGAGAGAATCGTTTACCCAACGCGAAACGTTGTTTTCAGCCGACACGAGAACGTCCGGTCAATTAATTAGTGATTTTGAGCCCAATTAATATTTGATAATTCAATAGAAAAACGAAATAACGCCCGCCGCTCTACCTTTAAGCACTCGACCTCCAAAGTCGTCATAATTCCAAAGACAGAGCGACTTGGTACGAAATCCGACGGATGATACGGGTCCCGTATTTCGTTAGTATTTCCCTTAGCATGAAATCAGACGATACGGGTCCCGTATTTCGTGTTTTCCTTTGTATTAAATCGTTATTTAATCAACACAAACACGTCCTTTACATTTGAAAGGTTAAGAAAAGAAAAATTAATTCGCAGGCATGTTCGAATGAAATGGCGAAGGAAGTTTAGTGATTATTGTCACTATTACAGAGTAGCTTGTTTATTAAACTGAATCCCAATTCGCAACAATATTATAAATAAAATAAAATAAGCCAAATGTATTTAGGCCAATCCGAGCTGCTGTACTGTTTTTTTTTTTAATTTCAAGGAGTACTTTGAAATTTTGGCGAGCTAAAATCGAGCTTTGTCATTGGTCAAACGGGCTTTGTCATTGGTCAAATTTCAAAGTACTCCTTCGAATTAAAAAAAAAAAAACAGAGTATAGAATAAATATATCTAATAAAAAAAGATTCTAGTTTCAACCCTGTATACTACTATTAATTTGGTTTCTGTTCCATATAGTTATATATAGTTTCATCATAAGAAAAATATTGTGATTATTTCATTTTGATTTAATAATATTTAATAATACAGTACGTACTTGATTCTTTGTTCTTTCTTTCGTAAAAAAAAACTAATCCTTTTTAAATCATAAGCATTCGTCCTTTTGTGGTTCCTCGTCGGATTCGTCGTGCGCGTTCAACAACGGACTGCCGTCGTTGATCTTAATCTTGCTACCCCGCTGGCTACCGCTGTGCTTCTTCTGCACGGAAAAGCTCGGCACGAAGTTGCTGCAGGGGGTGTTCGGTGCAGACCTCGACAGCCAGCTCCTGGTGCTCCTGCTGAACAATCCGGTGTTGGTCGAAGTCTTCGGCGACGTTTTGTTTTGATTCGTGTTAGGCCCCTCGTGCAACGGCATGTACAAGGTTTTCTTCGCCTTGGCCTTGTTGAAGTAAGCCTTCATCATCTTGGGTTGTTGGTGGTGATGCTGTGGGGTTTCTGGTACGGGGCTCTTCTGCTGCGGCAACTGTTGGATCTTGTCCAGGAGCTCGCGCATCTCTATGGTCGGGCTGGTGGCCCTCGGGGGCGAATCGGGGGTCCCCAGATTCGCCAGGCTGCTAATATCCGAACTGGTCATGCTGTTCGCGACGCTGTACGATTGCGTCGCGTTCGACTGCATACCATTGGGTAAATGGATTACACTACTTGGGGCACAAACGGATAGGTTCAGTAAGTCCGAAAAGTTATGCTCGTCTTCCTGGCTCTCCGAATGCGAATCTACACTACGGTCTTTAGAAAGCACGGTAAAGTTCAACTTCTTATTTATTTTATATAAGGGATTCGAAGAGGAACCATCACAGATAACTTGGCCTCCTGGTTGTCTACTAATAGGTTTGTCTACTACTTCATTGTTTGGCAAGGTCAGCACAGTGTTCGTTGAGTTCTGCACGAAGCAGGCGGTCGTCGTCTTTCGGGCTAGGCTAATCTCCACGACGTTTTGGGGGGTGCTCTGCTCGTATTTATTATTGTTGTTATTGTTGTTGTTGTTGTTGTTGGTGATGGTGAGGGGGTTCACAGACACGTGGGGCGAGGGATAATTCAAAGCGCTAACGTGCGATTGGACGCTGGGGCTACGTTTCGGAAATTGGAGGTCGTTGCAGGTCAGCGACGAGGCCGAATTTGGAAGCTGAGGGACCACCGTGGTGATTGGATTGGGGTTGTTGTTGAGAGAGTTTAGTTCTTCCAGACTACCCATACAAGAATACGGCGGAGGAATTATTGTGTTCGCCTAGAAATAAAAATCAGTGAGGTCCTATTTGGTTCAAAGATTTTTAAGTACAGGTTAAAGCAAAAATTTAATCAAGGGGAAGAGAGGAAGAGAAATGAAGAATGATGATGATTGTTAAACGCTTGCTGATCCTCAAAACTACAAAGATCCTAACAGAGTTGTAAAGATTCCCCTAAGCGTCCGTACGATTGAAGTTGGAATTGCGGCAATTAACGGTCTACGTTCGCACCAGCGTCAGCGGTGCTCAAATTGGAGGGAGGCCAAGCGGAATCTTTACAATCCATTTAGGCACAGAACTAATGCCTACCTACATTATTTAGGTTTCGCACTTTTATTCATTTGGGAATTGGGAATTTTCTTTTAATCAACAACAAATCCTGAACTTACTTCATTGGATGCGTTGCATATGAAACTCGAACTCAAAGAATCCACAGTACTGGTAGCCGACAGAGATCCTAGAACGGAAATTACTTCGTAAATGTTAACGCAAGCCCCCCAACTAAACCATCAAGTTCTCGAAAACAATCCCTTGAAGCTACCATGTCACCCTGATCGTCTTACAAACACCACCGACCGAGTAATTTACTTAATTTGGTTCGGAAGAAACTTGGATCGCACCAAAATAATGATTAAGAAAATGCTTCACCTGATCTCTTGGGTGACTCGCAACATTTTTCTCCGATGATTTAATGAGTGCTCGGATTAATTAGCGAGTGCCTAGCGGTGATTGCGCGCGCGTGTTTGCTCACGGATTATGAAAGTGGAAAAAAAACATGTTTGTTTGCTCACCGACGGGTCGGACTATGAAGTTTCGGAAATACTGGACCATGAGGTAGCCCGTCGAAGAACCATTGCTCTTGAGGCCGGTGTCGCCGTTGTAGCTTATCACTAGGGGGTAGAGGTCTGGCTTGGAGGTCACCTACGTAAATTACAGGAGAAAAAAATTAGAAAGAATTCAAACTTTCAGATTACTTCCATTATTTTTCTTACATTTAAATAAATTTAAATAAAAGAGCTGACAACTAAGTTGGTTGGGTCCGCTGGCAACGGGCTTGATGCTGCTGGTCTTTCATGGTCAAGCAAAAAGAAAAACACAGCCCGTACCTAAGTATAAAGTATAATACAGGCAACCTAACAAATTGAACGTAGCTCAGAAAAAAAGCCGTAGAATTAAGAAGTAATTTCGCGGATCGATTCAAATTGTTTTGGAAGTTCAGAAATTCATAAACTTAATTCAATGAACTCTGAACCGAGAACCTTAACGTCGAATTTTTAAATACAAAACAGACGAACTCTTCGTGAATCAATTTATTATCACTTTGAATTCTATAATCCCCTTATAAATCTTCCATTTAATTATAGCCAGGAAACGGAATTATATATTTTGTTCGATTAAATACAAACGAAGCGGCAAACGTATAACGCTGAAGCGACGCGTCAATGCACACACGCTCGTTGCCGCCTCGTTCCAAATAAACCGAACAAAATATATAATTCCGTTCTGTAATTATAACAGTATAAGTTTCATTCCTTAACAAAGTGGTTATGTTGGAGAAGATTATAATTTTTAATTTCATAATTTCCTTATAAACCTCCCATTTAATTGCAGCTTTATATGTACGTTTCATTTGCTAACAAAGGGATTATGTACGAGTAGATACTACGTTTCTTTGAATAAAATTTGTTTTTCTCTTTGAAATTGCAGTGGGAATGGTTCGATTTCAAGTCGGGAGATGGCGCTAGCTTAATATTAAAATTTGAGGAACTTAAATCATTTCCAAACTGGCAAAAATGAACGGGCAGTTTGTTTTTAATGAAAAGAGAAACTAGAGAAAAATGTCTTTTTTTAAGATAGCAGAGAATCCACCAAAGATTTTTTTCCTTCAAATAACATTTTCATTCATTGCTGATTCGTTTAAGTATCAATTGAGGGCGTTGAATTCTAGTTACGAAACAAAAGCAAAAAATAAGTTTTAATTTAGGTAAACCTATTTCTCAACTTTTTTTTCTTTTTTCTTTTTTCTTTCCAATTAGTTTAATCTCTCAGGAATATTTGCTTTGTAGAGAAGCTAGAACTGTGGTGAAGTTGATTCTGCTCCGGATCACTAGATGGTGCCAGTAGTTAACTACAGACTTAAGAAATACTCACTTTTGCCTTTCACGAATCGCTCTAAAATTGCATTGATGAGTCACTAGATGGCAGTAATGTTATAAAATTCACGATAGGTTTTTTTTTAAATAAAACTGAAATTCTAAATCTTCTTCCATCTTTATAGTTTTTAATAAAATGTTTAATGACTTTCTTTATAAAACCTTGGAAACGCTGTGAAAATAGTTCTGTTTATTGTCACTAGATGACATTGAAATTGCATTAAAAACTGCTCTCGTTTCATTTTATTTTCAGCAGTTCCTCTTTAATGAAAAGAGAAACTAAAAAAAAATTGTTCTTTTGTATCTAACAGATAAATTAAATTCGCATTTCCTGATTTCCTTAAGTATCAATAGAAGGCGTTGAATTCTAATCACAAGGTCTCTAGTCACAAAGACAAAATAAATTATAATTTAGGTTAAAGGTTAATAGAAAATTTCTTCTTTTTTCTTTACGTTAATTTAATCTCTTGGGAATATTTGCTTTAAATAAACTAGAACGCTGGTGAATTTGATTCTGGTCCAAGTCACTAGATGGCGCCAGGCGTATAACACCATGATAGCTACAAAATTTTTAAAACAATACAGAAGAATTTTCTTCGAGTCTTTCGTTTTAGGTTCGCGCAAAAACTACAGTGCAATTCACTAGATGACGCCAGTGATACAGTAGCCAAAATAGTATTTTAATTAAAAAAACGTCAGACACGCCAATTTTTTAATTGCTCCAGCAATATCTGAAGTACACATTTTTTTTAATCTTTGGAACGTAGGAAAAATAGTTCGGTTTGTCGACATCTAAATTTCAGCAAAAAAAGTTCGGTTTGACGCCACGAGACGGCGCCAGATTAATCTTAAAATCCGAGGAATTTCGTCCATGTTGTTATCACCAATTCCAATGTAACGAGAAACTAAATAGAAAAATGTCGTTCTTTGGTAGCAGAAATAGTGGTTAGCAGACAAAGCGACGAAATTCTTTTTTCCGTTAAATTAAATTGGCAGCTCCTAATTTACTTAAAGAACAATAGAGGACGTTGCATACCTTTCATAAAACAAAAAAATATAAATTGTAATATAGATACCTAAGCCTGCTTAGCAAGTTTCTTCTTTTTTTAATACTTTTATTTTGTTTCTTAGGAATGTATGCATTTAAAGAATAGAGAGGGATAGTAATTTTGATTATGATGCGAATTGCAGATGGCGTCAGGTGATAGCTGCAAAGTTAAATAAATCTAGCAGCATCTTCTTCATTTTTTTTTCTTTTTAACGACCTCTTGTTTTCTGTTTTATAACTCCTTCAAACGCAATGGAAATAATTCGATTTCTTTTCACTAGAAGACGCTAGATTAATATTAAAACTTGAGGAACTTAATTCACCAACTTCTCTTTGGTTGAACAAGGAACTAAAAAAAATCCTTTTATTAATCCTGGCAGGCAACGCAGCAAATATTATTTTTTCTTTAAATTAAATTCACAGTTCTTGATTTACGTTTAAGTATCAAATCAGAGCGTTGAATTCTAGTCACAAAACAAGGAGAAATTAAACTATAATTTTGGTTAAGGTATTCAGCAAATTTCTTCCTTTTTTCTTTACTTTAAAAATCTAAAATTTGATTACAAGAAGAACATTTCATTTATTTATTATGAGAGATATTAAAAAGAAAAAAGATATCTTTGAAAAGCATTTAAAAAATACGCATGTAGTTCAATATGTTGTCACTGGAAAACATTGAATTTGTAACTAAAATGGTTCGATTTGATGTCACGAGATGACGCCAAGCTAATTGTTAACCGATTCTCTTTCGTGAAATGAGAAACTAGAAAAAAAATGAAATTTGCTTTTAAATTATCTTTATCTTACTTTTTCAGGCACGCCTGCAAAATAATGTAAAACTGTAGTGAATTTAGTTCTGCTTTAAGTTACTAGATGACACCGACCCGTACCACGACAACAATAACATTTAAGAAACCCAAAGAGTAACCTCTATTTTATTGTAATTTTTTTTGTTTTTATTATTATTGAAGAGATTAAACAGCGACATCCTACTACCACTTTTTGATCTGACATTGCATTAGGATTGACAAACTGAAGCCAGTTTGCTTACATAATAAGTCATCCCATGCAAGGCGGCCATGCTTGCTGTCAAAGCATATTGAAACAGCTGTACAGAGGCTGCTCGAGTGATTCACTGCAACCAAAAACGATTTGCAACAAAAATGTTTAAAACTTTCATGATGCTTTGACAGCAAGCATGGCCGTCTTGTATGGGATGACTTATTATGTAAGCAAACTGGCTTCAGTTTGTCAATCCTAATGCAATATTAGGTCAAACAGCGATCGTAGGATGTCGCTATTTAAGCTGTTCATTACTATTACATCGCAATTGTGATTAACCTTGATCGAATCGTTTTGGTTTGCAGTGGAATTCTCGAGCTACGCTTCTGCTGATGAAGCCGCAAACAGGGCTGACACATCTGCACAGAGGCTGCTCGAGTGATTCACTGCAATCAAAAACGATTTGCAACAAAAAAATTTATTATTATTATTATTTTAAACAATTCTTATCCTTTTCTTTTTGTGAGTGTTGTAGAATCTACTAGATGGCACTACTAACAACCTACGTTTTAACCATAAAAGTTCAGAAACTCAAAAAATTTTAAACAAATATTAGAATCTAAATTTTATTCATTTGTATATTAATGTGATTCGTTTCGGGTACAGTCCGACTAGTTTTAAAACTGCATTCTTATTGGCCATTGAGCATTCATTGATTTTTATTAAAATTGAGTAGTTTTAAATTTATCTATATACAGGTGTCCCTACAGTGCGTTCTCGGGCTATATCTCGATAACTACTACAGATATAAAAAAAGTTTCAAGACATTTTTATTTTAAAATGTAAAGGTCTACGATGTAAAATTATTTTCACCTATACAGGGTGAATCAAAACAGCGGTATTGAATGCAACTTTTTTATTTCAAACGGCACACCCTATACATGATGTCAAATTTGAATTGCTCATAAAATTATACACATTTCTTATGTTCCATAATCTATGACTGAATCTAACCGTTTTGAAGATATTTAACATTTTATCTAAAAACTGTCGATTGTAGCCATTATTTTATTTATTCATATTTTGTTTAATTTTAACTTTAGAGGAAAGATTTTCGGTACAGATGTAGTTGATACTATAACTTATTCTAAGCCACTATTAAAAGTATTTTTATCATTATGGGGTGATCATGGTACTAACCAAAATATCGGAAATTTCAAAATGACATAAGTCAATTTTCTTAAATAGCATGCCCTACATTTTTATATCCTAAATTGTTCGTCTAATACAGTACTTTCGTTTTTGTCATGCATGTCTTATACCTATCTGCTATATTTTTTTAGAACCGTAGACATGTATAAATTATTTGTTTTAAAACGGGTAATTACATAAGATGGCCATGGAAAACAAACGAACCAACTGACATTAATAATTAGTTTACCTATTTTCCACAGCCACCTTATACAATTATACGTTTTAAAAGACATAACTCAAATTGATATAAGGTTCTCGAAAAATATTGCAGATGGTTATAGAACATGCATGACAAAAACGAAAGTAGTGTATTAGACGAACAATTTAGGATATAAAAATATAGGGTGTGCTATTTAAGAAATTTGACTTATGTCTTTTTGAAATTTCCAATATTTTGCTTAGTACCATGATCACCCTGTAACTATAAAAATACATTTAATAATGGCTTAGAATAAGCTAACACACCAACTACATCTGTGTCGAAAATCTTTTCTCTAAAGTTAAAAATAAATAAAGTATGAATAAATAAAATAATGGCTGCAAGCGACAGTTTTCAGATAAAATGTTAAATATCTTCAGAACGGTTAGAATTAGACATAGATTAAGGTACATAAAAAATATTTAGAATTTTATGGGCAATTCAAATTTGATATCATATACCGGCTGTTTCAAATTGGGTGTGCACTGAAGGGATCTCCTAAAGTGTAAGAGATATAAATTCGGTTAAATGGAAGAAAAGTTGCACGAATCAATTCCTAATTCATATCCATTGAGAGAATGATTCTTTTCTCATTTCTTCTTGAGTTATTAATAAAAATGTGAAAAAATCGATTTTCTTTTTCTCTCTGTATCTCTTTTATTATACATAATTTTTAAATTCTGATTTAACTTTCTACAGGCACTTTTTGATTCTGCTTCGAATAAGAGTAATAGAATTGAAGTCAAACGTTTCATCTTCCCACGACCATCATCAGTTTCGATTTTTTAAATACAACTTATGTATTTTTATTGTTCTATTCGATAGCAATTTTTCTTCTGATTACAATGATATATCACACATATTTCAAATTTTTGGTTCATTTTCTTATCTTTTTATTATTCTAGTCGAAAGCATTTTTTCTTTTGATTTCAGTGAGTATAATACTTAATACCTTTTTTTCAAGTAAAGCTGGAATATGACAAAAAACTGATATCGTTTCGTCATGTTTTTCTTAATAAGTAAATTTATTCCTAACTTCTTTTTTTATTTGTTAAGTATTAGCAACAACATGCAGTTGTCGGAAGAGGAAAAGTTAATATATATTGACTAAATGATATGAGGTGGTTAACACAAACCAAATAAACATCAGTATAAACGTATTAAATTACAAGAACAGAATAAATAAGTTGAATAAAAATTATAAACGAAGAATATGACTCTGTGAAATAAATAAAGTGAAATAAATAAATTAAAGTAAATCCTGGAAATGTCCTCCACTGCTTTCAAGACACAGATTCGTTCTTAATCCTACGTGTTGTCTAGCGTGTCGAACATGAATTCGCGAAACATTTCTGTAAGAATTTAATATTCGCCTTCTTAGTTCCTCCTTATTATTTATCTTAATGCTAGTCACTGTTTCAAGGTCCAAAATATAAAGCCTACTTTATCCTGTTTAAATTATGGATGGTGGTTCCGATATAACATGCCAAACTTCAACTGGTTAAAACGAGTGAACTTAATCATATTTAAAAAAAAAATAAAGATAGTCAAGTGTTGAGAGCCACTGAGTGCTAAAGAAATTAAAAAAAATACATTGTTATAGAAAGTATCTTTCAAATTTATTGCAAAAATATTCGTTTTAGCTGCCAATGTATTTGTAGAAGGCACTATTCAGTAATATCTAAATATTTTTAGTATAATTAGTATTCACTTTTTCTTTTAATCCAACAGTGCGAGTCAAAATTAAAAACTAGACTTTTTCATTCCTATACTAAAGCTGAGATACTGATCTAGCAAGTTATATTAGAACCACTAGATATTTTTCGGTAAAAATTCATTTTCGTAAGTGCAGTGCATTATTAAAATAACGATACAGAAAAACTTTAAATAGTTTATTATAATTTACACTATAGATAAGAAAATGAACTAAAAATTTGAAATTATGTATTAAATAAAATTTTCACATAAAAATCTGTATTATTTAAGCTTCAGATTAATATCAACTATTAAGTGTGATATATCACAGTAATCAGGAGAAAAAATGCTATCGTATAGAAAAATAAAAATACATAAGTTGTATTTAAAAAATCGAAACTGATGATAGTCGTGGAAAGACGAAACGTTTGACTAAAATTCTGCTACCTCTATTCGAAGCAGAATCAAAAAAGTGCCTAGAAAGTTAAATCAGAATTTCAAAATTAAGTATAATAAAAGAGATACAGAGAGAAAAAGAAAATCGATTTTTTTACATTTTCATTAATATCTCAAGAAGAAATAAGAAAAAAAATCATTCTCTCAATGAATACGAATTAGGCATTGAATCGTGCAACTTTTCTTCCATTTAACCGAATTTGTATCTCTTACGGTTTAGGAGATTCCTTCAGTGCACACCCAATTTGAAACAGCCGGTATAGGGTGTGCCATTTGAAATGAAAAAGTTGTATTCAGTACCGCTGTTTTGATTCACCCTGTATAGGTGAAAATAATTTTATGTTGTAGATCTTTAAATTTTAAAATAAAAATGTCTTGAAATTTTTTTTTATATCTGCAATAGTTATCGAGATATGGCCCGAGAACGCACTGTTGGGACACCCTGTATTTAGACCTGGGTGGTAATGATAGAAGGATTTCATTGGTTGAACTCGGGTGCCATCTTGAAATCCAAGATGGACACCTTATAAAGGAACAGTTATTGCAGTAACAGTAACAATTTTTCAGCAATTGTTTGTGAAATCGTTGAAGGGTTAAAAATCCACATACCTTGACTCTTGCTCACCTGAATTCACGAGACAACGACCGAAAAGATAATGTGTTCCGTGTCTAATGTCCACCACTATACTTGCTTAACAAATATTTAAAGACCAAGTTTCGTAAGGAAAATTTTTTTCGGGTCGATAACCGATTTCACCCCCCAATATCCAACCCCCTAAAATCATCCCGTCGCATCGCAACCGTAACGTGGCAGCCGTGACGTCCGGACGTAATCACTTAATATGTTTGCGTGAGCTGTTTTTCCAGACCGCGCGTTGATTGCTTACGGTTTCCACTTACGCAAAAACCGGAGGCGGAAAATGGAAAACAGAAAGCCGGAGAGCGTCCCCGAATGTTAACGAGTGAACAAAAAAATTCATCGTTTCAGATATCAACAACGAAAACGAAATTGGTACGGATTCCCAGAGGCTTTTAACGAATTTGTTTTTCAATTAGGTTGTGTAATCTTGCAGGCGACGAAGGAGGCTTGCTTTCGTGGTTCTCATCGTTCTGAGGTCTTGTAAATTTTATTTTATTCTGCACGTTTTGCACTTAACCACTTACAGGCCCAAGAGGGTAAATCCCCTTAGGAAGCTCATAAAATCAAATACACAGATGAGACGGTACACTTTTAAACGTAGCCAGCCTTTGTCGATTTGTAACGTAAGCGTTCGTGATCTGTCGAATTCTGGAAGGCGCACAAGACGTTACTCTCTCCCATCCCCCCCATCTACAATATTGCCAATATTTAGTGTATTTAACAAGCACTCATTGTTAGTGATGGTTGTGATGGTGTGTAAGAGTGTAAATTCTGATGCATTTATGTGATAAGTAGTGCAAATTGTAATGTTTTTACTTTACAAAGAAATTAAAAAAAAATTGTTCCAATAATAGGTATTTGGCAATTTTATCAAAAACATTTGATGTCTAAATAAACTCCGATCGAAATTTAAATAAGAGACGATCGAAATTAAACTGAAAAATAATTTATTTATTATTAGATACTATTATTTTATTTTTGGAAAGAAAAGTTCGACGTTTTGACAATTAAACAAAAGACGGTCAAAAGCAGTGCGGAATTTTGAGAAACAAAACTAGAACGTCGAAGTCTGATTGAATTTTAAACAAAAAGAGTTCGAATTTCAATTAATTGAAAATTGTAATTATCAGAAAAGTTTCTTTTTTTTAATCAAAACCGATATTTAAACAAAAGACGATCGAAAGCAAGGCGGGAATTTCAGAAGCGCAAAAAAATTTGAACAAAAAATAATTTGCGGACACCAGAAAAATAATTTTGACGTTATTATTTAAACAAAAGACGATCGAAAGCACTGAGGAAATTAGAGGAACAAAAAGAAAGACGTCAAAATCTGAATTAATTTTAAACAAAAAACGAAAAAAAAACGAGTTTTAAATTAAAAGGAAATTGTAATTTTCTTAAGAAAATATTCTTACAATCGAAATTTTGTCGGCATTTAAACCAAAAGACGATCGAATTCTAAACAAAGGAAGATTGAAATCGATGCGAAAATTTTTGAGGATTTGTTTGAGGATTTAAATGAAGCTTTAAAACAAAAGACGATCGAAACCTACATGAAAGTTTGACGCACGAGAAGAATTGAAACAAACGAAGATCGACTTTTGAGACGGTCGAATTCTAAACAAAAGATGATCGAAATCGATTCGAAAATTTTTGGGGATTAAGAAAATCGGATGCGCGAGGCTTTGATCAAGCTTTAAACAAAAGTTTAAATAAAAGACGAACGAAGCCGATGCGAATACTTGACGAAAGAGAAGAATTGTAACAAAAGCCGATGGACTTTTGAACAAAAGACGATCGAATTCTAAACAAAAGATGATCGAAATCGATACGAAAGTTTTTGGGGATTAAGAACATCGGATGGGCGAGGCTTTGATCAAGCTTTAAACAAAAGACGAACGAAGCCGATGCGAATACTTGACGATAGAGAAGAATTGAAACAAAAGCCGATCGACTTTTGAACAAAAGACGATCGAATTCTAAACAAAAGATAATCGAAATCAATTCGAAAGTTTTTGGGGATTAAGAAAATCGGACGCGCGAGGCTTTGATCAAGCTTTAAACAAAAGACGAACGAAGCCGATGCGAGTACTTGACGATAGAGAAGAATTGAAACAAAAGCCGATCGACTTTTGAACAAAAGACGATCGAATTCTAAACAAAAGAGAGTCGAAATCGATTCGAAAATTTCTGAGGATTAAGAAAATCGGATGCGTCGGGCTTTGAACCTCAAGCTTTAAACAAAAGACGATCGAAACCGACGCGAAAGTTTGACGAACGAGAAAAAATTGAAACGAAAGAAGATCGACTTTTGAACAAAAGGCGATCGAAACCAATACGAATTTTTTTTGCGGAACAAGAGAATCGTATGCGTCGGGCTTTGATCAAGATTTAATTAATAATAGACGATCGAAACCGTCGTGAAGTTTGACGAAAGAGAAAAATTTGAAACGAAAGACGTCGGACTTGTAAACAAGAAACGATCGAAATCGAGAATTAAATCGAATAAAATATATAGATATTAATAAAAAAATATTTACATATAAATAAACTTCTGCATTATTTTGACCAGTTGTTTATTTATTGATTTATTGTTTGTATTATATAAAGTTCTAATATTTCACTGTATCCTTGGTCAATAAATCATTATTATTATTATTATTTTATAAAATAAAATGGAAGGAAAAAAATTAAACTGTTGCATAGATTGAGTCATTTCCTTTTATCTTCCCCTCGTCTCCGATAAAGATTATGTGGGCTTCAATTATTCATAGTTATCCGCAATCGTCTGCAGCTGGATTTCACAGTATTTCGTGGGAATTAAATCGAATGTTTATACTAAAAGGCCCTTAACGTCGAGCAGTATAATCCGGCAGCTCCACTGAACGCAGACCCGGACCGGTTTCTCTGACGTGAAATTGTTGTATAGATTAAGACATTTCCTTATATCCTCTCTCTCCGTCTCCGGTTAAGATTAGGTGGGCTTCAGTCAGTGTAGGGTATTAATCAATTAAAATTTCAATTAATTAATCTATTGATTAAAAAGTTAGTTGATCAATGTTTAATTGCAATTAAATCTAATTGCAATTAACATCAATTATAATTTACAATTACATTTAATTGGAATTAATTTGTTTAATTGCTGATTATAATTAAGTTTAATTGCAATTAAATTTTTAATTACAATTAAATTTAATAGATTAAGATAATAAATAATTAGAGCTGGGTCGATGTATAGATATAAATATCGATACCTACATTCCATGATTGTCCTGTCCGTTACGCAAATTATTGCCTTTCATTAAGAAAGAATAATTAAAGACAATGGTTTGGTAACGGACAGGACAATCCCATAATGTTCCGTTCGTTACGTAAATTATTTTCTTTAATTATTATTAGAGGTGGGCGATACGGGAAATTGTGTATCGAATTTCGATAAGTATCGAGTATCGGTTACCGATACGTATTGAAATATCAGATTTATGCGTTTCGAATTATTGGAAACAGGTTTAAATCCAAAATTTTGATTTATTTTATAAAGTGTACTTAAAATTTGTTCACATGTGATAGTATCTTCAGTTTACATAGTATTTTCACGTTGATGAAGATGTTTGAATGTCCGTTGGCGTGGAATCGTAGATTGATCGTTAATTAATTGTTAATTGCGTGTTTGAACAATTACAATTAATTGTTAATTGCGAATCTCTACAATATCTCTTTACTTAATTGTCAATTGCGAGTTTCTACAAATACAATTAATTAATTGGCAATTGTGAGTTTCTATAATTACAATTAATTGTTAATTGCCAGTTTCTACGATTACAATTAATTGTTAATTGCAAACTTCTAAAATTACAATCAGTTAATAGTCAATTGTTAATTGCCAATGTACTTTAATTGTGCCCAATACTGGCCTCAATTATTCGGAAACGTCTACAACTACATTTTACAATATTTCGTGGGAATTAAATCGAATGTTTATTCTAAACGGCTCAAGTAGTAGATTTCGGCAACTCCTCTGAATGCAGACTTGAACTAGCTGTTAAAGACAAAAATTCTTAAAAAATCGTTACATTATGAGACAATTACAACTCGTTCAGGGAAATCCCAATATTAATTGCTTCTAAAAGATTCGTTTGCGGGAACTTTGATTTTTTTTTTTTTGAAATAATTTAATAATCTCTGCAAACAAATGTTTCGGGCGTCAATAGCCCAATTAGCCATCAAAGGCCCATCGAACCCCTCGCTCGTATCAAGCACGACTAATGAAGCTAATTTGCACCCGTTCCTCGCCATTTTCTCGTTACCCTCGCTGATCTTTTCACCGCAATCGAACCTCCAGATTGCAAAACGCCCCCTCAATTACACACATCGAAGGCCGCCGCCGCCTCGCTCGAAAATTAAACAAGGTTTCGATTTCGTTCGCGGCGTTATATTTGTGAAAGCCCACAAATGTCAAAGGTTTCGATCTGATTTCCAACCCCCTCGTGATGTGATATTAACCATTCAGTACCTGGGGGTTCTATTTCTGGCCGCTTCACGCACGATCTCTTTCGAATAGGTATATAAGTGTATGTCTTCGACGTCTTTGAGAGTCGTCTTTAAATCGACGCCTGTCCGCCTCCCCACGGGGGGTGTCACTGACGACCCGCTTGAGCTTGAATTTGGGGCATCGATTTCTCATTAAATCTTACCGGCTAGATGAACACACACAAATTATAAGGAGGAGGAGAGGGAAGGGGGCAAGAGGAAGTCGAAGCGATGTTTGGATGTCTGCTTCCGAGCGAGCAAATAAACGGTTTGTTCTTCTCGTCCAGGGGGATGACGGATGTGATTGCACAGGAAGTCTACTTTTTTTTGTTTTGTTTGTTGACCTTTTTCATTTTTGATTTCGATTAAAATTAAAAGGAAACTTACCAAGTAAATAAATAAATTCCTCATATATGTATGGGGCATCAACCTCCCCCCCTCCCCCTCATGGGAAAAGTACGAAACGGAAGGGAACTTTAAAAGGTTTCAAAATTATTCTGATTTCGTTTAGTTTGGAAAGCTTGCAGGTTTCAACTCTCTCTTAAGAAATTCAAATGTTCATTTACAACCCTTTGATTCTACTTTTCCCCATTTAGAGCCATCTGCACCAAACACTTAAACCGAGCATAACTTTAAACGCCGCTTAGAATGTGAGTTACGCAACCTCAAATATCACATTATAAACAATACTTAAATTTAAGCTCGGCTTAACTGTTTGGTGCAACTGGCCCTTAGTCAATTATGTTTTCCGATTCGTCAAATGACCCTCCTATTTCACGTACGACTCGACTTTTCAAAAATTGGAAAATGATTTGACAAATTAGTAAACATAATTGACAAAGGGGGAAAAGGGAAAACCAAAAGAAAAAAACAAAATATTATTCTTTTTGCTTACCTCAGAGTAAGGGGGTGGAGCCTGATGGAAACTACTACACCGACTGTACTGAGGGGGAGCATAGCACGAGCCGTTCGAGTCCGGTTCTGAAGCCCTCTCGTCCCTCCCGGAGTCCCTGCAGCAGAACAAGTTGCTGGAATTGTGTCTTCTCCACAGGGAACAGGCGCAGAGGATCCCCGCCAAGGTTGCCGTTATTGCCGCCCAAAAATACCTGAAGCCAAACAACCAGGACTACGTAATTATTTGGATAAGAAGAAGCAGAAGAAGAAGAGGAAGAAAAAAAACAATATAAGTTAAACCCGCTCACTCCGAACAGAACAAATGCAAAAGGAATTATTGTAAATTCTTAAAATGAGTTGCTCGAGGTGGTTGGTGAGTTGGCGCCCGCTTCCACTCGCCTCTCGTGCGAAAGGGTAGGATGAAATGAAATAAAAAATTCAGCGTTCGGTTAATTTTATATGCGTTTAATTTTCTCCTTTTTCGGTTAATTTTAAAACCGAATTGCACGTCTGTCTCTAAATTTCAATACTCAAAGGGGTTGTGCTTTTAAAATGCAAAAAAATATTTTAAAATACAAAAAATAATAAATAGGAAATAGGAAAAGAAGAATCATTAATTGAGTACGAAAAGTACGTCTATTTTTATTGAACATAAAGTGTATCAAAAATACAGAGTTTTCAACAATGTCCGAGTCCCACGTGATCACCACGAGCCTCTCCTGGCAGTAACTTTTCATGACGCCGCCTAATTAGGTAGGCAACTCTAATTGTAAGAATTTGAAATTGCAACAGGCACACAAAATATTTAACTTCATTTAATATCTCAAGTAAACGATAAGCTTCAGTAAGGACTGCAACGTCAGTTTCTCTCCACGGGAAGGTAAAATGTTTTTTTTGTTTCGTGCATTTGATGAAACATGATATTAAGTCGTTGTTTATGTTTCGTTTTCTGTTGAGCATATGAAAAGCTAACATTACAATTCTCAAGTAGAACTTTGAATTTCAAATTCCAATAGGCATACAGCAAAAATGTTTAATTTTATTTAATGTCTCAAGTAGTTGATAGGCTTCAGTAAGAACTGCAACGTCAGTTTCTCTCCACGGGAAGGTAAAATGTTTTTTTTTTCGCGCATTTGATGAAACATGATATTAAGTCGGTCTTTATGTTTCGTTTTCTGTTGAGCATACGAAAAGCTAACATTGCAATTCTCAAGTAGAACTTTGAATTTCAAATTCCAATAGGCATACAGCAAAAATGTTTAATTTTATTTAATGTCTCAAGTAGTTGATAGGCTTCAGTAAGAACTGCAACGTCAGTTTCTCTCCACGGGAAGGTAAAATGTTTTTTTTTCGCGCATTTAATGAAACATGATATTAAGTCGGTCTTTATGTTTCGTTTTCTGTTGAGCATACGAAAAGCTAACATTGCAATTCTCAAGTAGAACTTTGAATTTCAAATTCTAATAGGCATACAGCAAAAATGTTTAATTTTATTTAATGTCTCAAGTAGTTGATAGGCTTCAGTAAGAACTGCAACGTCAGTTTCTCTCCACGGGAAGGTAAAATGTTTTTTTTTCGCGCATTTGATGAAACATGATATTAAGTCGGTCTTTATGTTTCGTTTTCTGTTGAGCATACGAAAAGCTAACATTGCAATTCTCAAGTAGAACTTTGAATTTCAAATTCTAATAGGCATACAGCAAAAATGTTTAATTTTATTTAATGTCTCAAGTAGTTGATAGGCTTCAGTAAGAACTGCAACGTCAGTTTCTCTCCACGGGAAGGTAAAATGTTTTTTTTTCGCGCATTTGATGAAACATGATATTAAGTCGGTCTTTATGTTTCGTTTTCTGTTGAGCATACGAAAAGCTAACATTGCAATTCTCAAGTAGAACTTTGAATTTCAAATTCTAATAGGCATACAGCAAAAATGTTTAATTTTATTTAATGTCTCAAGTAGTTGATAGGCTTCAGTAAGAACTGCAACGTCAGTTTCTCTCCACGGGAAGGTAAAATGTTTTTTTTTCGCGCATTTGATGAAACATGATATTAAGTCGGTCTTTATGTTTCGTTTTCTGTTGAGCATACGAAAAGCTAACATTGCAATTCTCAAGTAGAACTTTGAATTTGAAATTCTAATAGGCATACAGCAAAAATGTTTAATTTTATTTAATGTCTCAAGTAGTTGATAGGCTTCAGTAAGAACTGCAACGTCAGTTTCTCTCCACGGGAAGGTAAAATGTTTTTTTTTCGCGCATTTGATGAAACATGATATTAAGTCGGTCTTTATGTTTCGTTTTCTGTTGAGCATACGAAAAGCTAACATTGCAATTCTCAAGTAGAACTTTGAATTTCAAATTCCAATAGGCATACAGCAAAAATGTTTAATTTTATTTAATGTCTCAAGTAGTTGATAGGCTTCAGTAAGAACTGCAACGTCAGTTTCTCTCCACGGGAAGGTAAAATGTTTTTTTTTCGCGCATTTGATGAAACATGATATTAAGTCGGTCTTTATGTACGTTTTCTGTTGAGCATACGAAAAGCTAACATTGCAATTCTCAAGTAGAACTTTGAATTTCAAATTCTAATAGGCATACAGCAAAAATGTTTTATTTTATTTAATGTCTCAAGTAGTTGATAGGCTTCAGTAAGAACTCCAACATCAGTTTCTCTCCACGGGAAGGTAAAATGTTTTTTTTTTCGCGCATTTGATGAAACATGATATTAAGTCGGTCTTTATGTTTCGTTTTCTGTTGAGCATACGAAAAGCTAACATTGCAATTCTCAAGTAAAACTTTGAATTTCAAATTCCAATAGGCATACAGCAAAAATGTTTAATTTTATTTAATGTCTCAAGTAGTTGATAGGCTTCAGTAAGAACTGCAACGTCAGTTTCTCTCCACGGGAAGGTAAAATGTTTTTTTTTCGCGCATTTGATGAAACATGATATTAAGTCGGTCTTTATGTTTCGTTTTCTGTTGAGCATACGAAAAGCTAACATTGCAATTCTCAAGTAGAACTTTGAATTTCAAATTCCAATAGGCATACAGCAAAAATGTTTAATTTTATTTAATATCGCAAGTAGTTGATAAGCTTCAATAAGAACTGCAACGTCAGTTTCTCTCCACGGGAAGGTAAAATGATTTTTTTGTTTCGTGCATTTGATGAAACATGATATTAAGTCGATCTTTATGTTTCGTTTTCTGTTCAGCATACGAAAAGCTAACATTGCAATTCCCAAGTAGAACTTTGAATTTCAAATTCCAATAGGCACACAGCAAAAATGTTTAATTTTATTTAATGTCTCAAGTAGTTGATAAGCTTCAGTAAGAACTCCAACATCAGTTTCTCTCCACGGGAAGGTAAAATGTTTTTTTTTCGCGCATTTGATGAAACATGATATTAAGTCGGTCTTTATGTTTCGTTTTCTGTTGAGCATACGAAAAGCTAACATTGCAATTCTCAAGTAGAACTTTGAATTTCAAATTCTAATAGGCATACAGCAAAAATGTTTTATTTTATTTAATGTCTCAAGTAGTTGATAGGCTTCAGTAAGAACTGCAACGTCAGTTTCTCTCCACGGGAAGGTAAAATGTTTTTTTTTCGCGCATTTGATGAAACATGATATTAAGTCGGTCTTTATGTTTCGTTTTCTGTTGAGCATACGAAAAGCTAACATTGCAATTCTCAAGTAGAACTTTGAATTTCAAATTCCAATAGGCATACAGCAAAAATGTTTAATTTTATTTAATATCGCAAGTAGTTGATAAGCTTCAATAAGAACTGCAACGTCAGTTTCTCTCCACGGGAAGGTAAAATGATTTTTTTGTTTCGTGCATTTGATGAAACATGATATTAAGTCGATCTTTATGTTTCGTTTTCTGTTCAGCATACGAAAAGCTAACATTGCAATTCCCAAGTAGAACTTTGAATTTCAAATTCCAATAGGCACACAGCAAAAATGTTTAATTTTATTTAATGTCTCAAGTAGTTGATAAGCTTCAGTAAGAACTCCAACATCAGTTTCTCTCCACGGGAAGGTAAAATGTTTTTCTGTTTCGTGCATTTGATGAAACATGATATTAAGTCGGTGTTTATGTTTCGTTTTCTGTTGAGCATACGAAAAGCTAACATTGCAATTCTCAAGTAGAACTTTGAATTTCAAATTCCAATAGGCATACAGCAAAAATGTTTAATTTTATTTAATGTCTCAAGTAGTTGATAGGCTTCAGTAAGAACTCCAACATCAGTTTCTCTCCACGGGAAGGTAAAATGTTTTTTTTTCGCGCATTTGATGAAACATGATATTAAGTCGGTCTTTATGTTTCGTTTTCTGTTGAGCATACGAAAAGCTAACATTGCAATTCTCAAGTAGAACTTTGAATTTCAAATTCTAATAGGCATACAGCAAAAATGTTTTATTTTATTTAATGTCTCAAGTAGTTGATAGGCTTCAGTAAGAACTGCAACGTCAGTTTCTCTCCACGGGAAGGTAAAATGTTTTTTTTTTCGCGCATTTGATGAAACATGATATTAAGTCGGTCTTTATGTTTCGTTTTCTGTTGAGCATACGAAAAGCTAACATTGCAATTCTCAAGTAGAACTTTGAATTTCAAATTCCAATAGGCATACAGCAAAAATGTTTAATTTTATTTAATGTCTCAAGTAGTTGATAGGCTTCAGTAAGAACTCCAACATCAGTTTCTCTCCACGGAAAGGTAAAATGTTTTTTTTTTCGCGCATTTGATGAAACATGATATTAAGTCGGTCTTTATGTTTCGTTTTCTGTTGAGCATACGAAAAGCTAACATTGCAATTCTCAAGTAGAACTTTGAATTTCAAATTCCAATAGGCATACAGCAAAAATGTTTAATTTTATTTAATGTCTCAAGTAGTTGATAGGCTTCAGTAAGAACTGCAACGTCAGTTTCTCTCCACGGGAAGGTAAAATGTTTTTTTTTCGCGCATTTGATGAAACATGATATTAAGTCGGTCTTTATGTTTCGTTTTCTGTTGAGCATACGAAAAGCTAACATTGCAATTCTCAAGTAGAACTTTGAATTTCAAATTCCAATAGGCATACAGCAAAAATGTTTAATTTTATTTAATATCGCAAGTAGTTGATAAGCTTCAATAAGAACTGCAACGTCAGTTTCTCTCCACGGGAAGGTAAAATGATTTTTTTGTTTCGTGCATTTGATGAAACATGATATTAAGTCGATCTTTATGTTTCGTTTTCTGTTCAGCATACGAAAAGCTAACATTGCAATTCCCAAGTAGAACTTTGAATTTCAAATTCCAATAGGCATACAGCAAAAATGTTTAATTTTATTTAATGTCTCAAGTAGTTGATAGGCTTCAGTAAGAACTGCAACGTCAGTTTCTCTGCACGGGAAGGTAAAATGTTTTTTTTTCGCGCATTTGATGAAACATGATATTAAGTCGGTCTTTATGTTTCGTTTTCTGTTGAGCATACGAAAAGCTAACATTGCAATTCTCAAGTAGAACTTTGAATTTCAAATTCCAATAGGCATACAGCAAAAATGTTTAATTTTATTTAATGTCTCAAGTAGTTGATAGGCTTCAGTAAGAACTGCAACGTCAGTTTCTCTCCACGGGAAGGTAAAATGTTTTTTTTTCGCGCATTTGATGAAACATGATATTAAGTCGGTCTTTATGTTTCGTTTTCTGTTGAGCATACGAAAAGCTAACATTGCAATTCTCAAGTAGAACTTTGAGTTTCAAATTCCAATAGGCATACAGCAAAAATGTTTAATTTTATTTAATGTCTCAAGTAGTTGATAGGCTTCAGTAAGAACTGCAACGTCAGTTTCTCTCCACGGGAAGGTAAAATGTTTCTTTTTCGCGCATTTGATGAAACATGATATTAAGTCGGTCTTTATGTTTCGTTTTCTGTTGAGCATACGAAAAGCTAACATTGCAATTCTCAAGTAGAACTTTGAATTTCAAATTCCAATAGGCATACAGCAAAAATGTTTAATTTTATTTAATATCTCAAGTAGTTGATAAGCTTCAGTAAGAACTGCAACGTCAGTTTCTCTCCACGGGAAGGTAAAATGATTTTTTTGTTTCGTGCATTTGATGAAACATGATATTAAGTCGATCTTTATGTTTCGTTTTCTGTTGAGCATATGAAAAGCTGACATTGCAATTCTCACGTAGAACTCCGTCGCTCGCGGTGAACCTATAAAACAACACACAGTTTTTACGTGGACTCAAACAGCTTAAGAAAAAGCGCGCGACTTATCTCGTTCCGGGCGATCCTAAATTGAACTCCAGATTCAATTTTTTTTTATTTCATTTCATTCAGTAATTTTTCCCGAAGTTTGATATTCGCGAACGTAAAGTAAACACTCTCCCGCGGAGTGTTTGTATGTACAGTTGCGGCCTTTGAAAACTGGTTGTTATTGTTGTTATTTCGTTATTGTTTTATTATCTTTTTTTTTCTATTTCTATATTCTACTAGTATCTTGTACTATCTTTTTTTTATTTAAGAGATTCCAAATTTTGAAAGTATTCAACCCATCTGTCTCAACTTAGTAAATTCATTCTTAAAATGCATGATACTGCACATCATGCAACAGTTTTTTCAAAATATCTACAAAAAATATGTGATATAGTTTTTTCCAACTTTTCTCGTTATTCTTAGATGATGCAGGAAAAATGTAAATATTTTCTTAGTTCATGTATTTATGGGCTGAGTTAAAAGGCCAGGCCTAGGGAAAAAAGATTGAACACAAAAATAATAAAATAAAAATATTGAAGCTGTAAAATCGATCGTCTTTGTATTTATTATTTTTTTTTAATTTAATTATTTATTTCTTAGTTTTTATTACATGTTTTGTTTTCTCACTATTTTCCAATTGTTGTTTTTTTTAAATGTATTATTAACGTTTTGAATTGAGCTGAAAAATTGTCCGCTTTCGATTTCTATGATTTTTACTTTTTGTGTTCTTAATGATTTTTTATTTATTTTTATTTTTTAATTTGTTGATGCAGCAAAGGCTGATTTTCCTAGAATTTTGAGCTCGACGCGCATGGAAATGAGATCGAGTGGGTGGAAGCCGCAATATTACTCCCAATTTCTGCACTCAATTAAGGACAATTTTTGTGTAGCAAATGCAACATCCAATGTCCCCCTCTTTTTAAAAACCAGGTAAGAGAAAATGCACTTGCACTTCTCCTGGATCTGCAATTATCTAGTTAGTGTTCGTTCCGAGTTGATTTTTTTTTATCAGTCAATTTCCTCAGTTTGAAAGTAATTTCAAGAAACAAACACTAATTAGAGACCCGCAGTCAAAAGACCCGGGAGAATCGACTTCTCGTAAGCTGCATTTTTATGACATTGGATATTGCATTTGCTACGAAAAAATTATTTTTAATTGATTGCAGAAATTAGGGGTAATAACGCGGTTTCCGCCCACTCGACCTCACTTTTCTATGCGCCTGGCGCAAAATTCTAGGAAAATCAGCTGCATGATTCATGCCCGTTTCTCATAGTAACCTCGTCGGTGTTTTAATGCGTCATAATTAAAAATTAAATTATTAATTAATTAAAAACAATTTAGGGATTATGATTATGCCATATTTTGAAAGTAATTGCAAAAAATTACAAGTCACCTGTATTTACATGTTTATTTTTTACGCGATTTCTTCTTATTCTTTCGATAGTATTTTTTGAAACAGAACAGAAATTTACAGGTGTTTGGTTCAGTTTTAAGGATATTTGAGACGACATCTGGGGAACAATCTCACTTCTAGGTTGGCCGTACTGATTTCAGTTATTTTTTTCTTGTACGTTAATAAATAGTTGATAGCATTAAAAAATAGAACGCTCTATAACAGAGGAGATGGCATCAGTTACGATTTTTTTTTTATTTCTGTAAGATAGTGAACACTTACCAATGGCCGATGAACAAGGGGTTGAACATATTTCCCGTGGGCAACGTAGGGGGTCGAACGGACAGGTCGGCCGGATAACAGCAGCCTTGCTTGCAACAGTCCTTCGGAAGATGACAGCTGTACGCCCCATCACAATTTTTCACTTGGATTTGCTGCGACATAAAGACGGAAATTTAAGGTCTTTTGAGAATCACCGCTTTACGAAAGAGGGCAAAAATGTCTCGATTTTTTCTGTCCGGTCTACTGCTCTTGATTTATTCAAAAAGAATACCTAAGCAATTTATAAGCAAGTAGATTGATGCAGCTGGAACTATCGACATCAGTGAGTGTTGGTTAAAAAATCATTAGTTTTAATAATTCAACTGCAGAGATCCAGTGATGGAAGTGCCCTCTTTCTTCTGAATTCTTTGTAAAAAGCCGAAAAGTTAAAACATAAATTGTTAAGCGAAGATAAAATTGTTCCATTTCCTCCAGATGTATGAATTTCAAGCTTTAATTATAACGTAAACATTTTCATATGACGAGGATGAGAGAAGATCGTTTAGTGAATCCCTTGGATCACTTTGAGTCAAATGGTCTTTAAATATGCCACGCAATAAAGAATTTAAACGCGCCACACGATATTGAAGGGCGATCGGAGAAAAATCTAGTTACTGACCTGGAGTATTGACAACTTAAGTCACTTTAGTGGCTGAAATTTAATGTGATAAAAGAGGAATCGAACAAGAGGGCGCCATCACCTGCAAAACTTGACCTCTAAAGGACATAGAATTTGAAATGTAGACTCCCACTGCCAAAACACAGATTAAACATTAATTAATATTCGTCGATCATTTCTCAAGATCAAGTGTTTTTATTTTTATTTTTATTTCGCTCGGTTCAGGAAAATTATTATTTTATTTTGTATCTGCGGCATACTCTGGGAATTTACTTTTCCCATGCAGTTTCTGAGTTCAAAGACCACGCTCTCCGACACTCCGAGAATGATAAAGTAATTATAAAAAAATAACGATGAGAATTTTATTTTGTCCAATGTAACAGGACTCGGTGTTTCTCTACCATCGTTTTTTTTTCCTTTGCAAAACCATTTTCATAACCACCATCACTTCTAGTGAACTCTCGTACCACGATTTCTCCCTGCCAAATGTTCAAGGTTTCCTCTTCTGTTCTGAATAAAAAAGTAAGTTTCCGGGCTACGTGAGGGAAAGACGGCTGCCATTAGGGAGAGAGATTAGAAAAATTCTTTAAGAGAAATTTTCGAAAAACCTCGCAAATTTCATTCTTCTGGCGGTAGGCCTTTCCAGGACCGGATTCGGATTCGTCCTTCTGTGGACAAACAGGTTCCAACGCCCCGCGCTTGTTCTCCGAATTTCGTTCCGATTGGATGAAAAAGGAAGGCGCAGGAATTTTTCTAAGGTTGAAAAAGAACCATTCTCCTGAGTACAGGCCTGCACCTGCTCTTTCGGGCACCGGAGCGCAAAACAGACAGCGGCATCGTATTCCGCGTACTTTTTCGAAGGGCCAATGTGAAAATTATTTCAGCGCTAGGACGACGTTTAAGGATCGGAAAAAAATCGAAAAAGTGGTCAACAAAGTGCAACCCCCTGAAAAATCCACCTCTTACTTTGCGAGAGGTAACACCGTCACAAGAAAACATCCGAAGGATCGTTCTAGAACCAGTATCGACGGAATTCTATAGAAAACGCCGTTGCTCCGGCAAAAACAGGCCAAAAAAGGATGTTTTTCCGGGTCTATTCGAACAGTGGAACGAAATCGAAAAATCCGTCGAGCAAGAAAGTTGCATCTCAAGTTTGCTCGGATAATTTTTCTCTAATGTCCTTCGTTGAGCCGTGGTTATCCGCCAAGTGCACTTTTTGATTATCACTCTCTTGTACGATTTCCGAATTTTCCGAAAAGGCCATCAAAAAGATTATTTTGCACGGTTGTTTTCTAGTATCACAGCTTATTTCCTACACTGGAAAGGTATCTTACTTCTTTTTTCCACTTTTTCTTTCCTAGATAGTGCCTTGTTATGGGTTAATAGTTACATTTCGGCAGCCACATGTTGTGTGTGCTTATTTTAGTAAGGTGGTAACATTGCCTCCCGGAAGTAACGCCGTTTGAAATCAAGGTTTTCATTGGACTTAGGCATTCATTGCGTTCATCGCGTTCTGTGTACGGACTGACCCGCCATTTTTCTCTGGTGTAAGGCCATTTCCGGCGTCATCGTTTTCTCGCTTCGGCGTACACTCTACCGCAGGGTTGGAAAAAAAAACTGTTTTTTTTAAAGAACAAATTTTTTTTGTTTTAAACAGTTTTTTTTTTGTTTAAAACATGTTTAAAATAACTTTTAAATATTTAAATTGTCCTTACAGCTTACATAAAAAGATATATATTATTATTATTTGATATTTGTGTAAAAAGAAGAATTTATTAAAATTCGATCTCTAATTAAAAGCAAGATGAAAAGTTTGTAAGGTTAGATTATGTACCCTTTTAAAAATAATGTATGTACCTTGATAATAATTTAAATCATTTAAGGCAGAGCTTGATTTATTTACGATCTACGGTCGCGGTGTTTTAAATGATTTTCAAATAAAGTATAAAGTGTATGGTATCAACATACTGAGAAAAACATTCCCAATAAAAACTAAAATCAAATACAATCCAAAGAAGTATTTTTTTTTCAAATTACTTGATCGCATTAGAACTAAAATACATGACTCGTGGCTTTCAATACTGGAAAACAAAAATTTCAAATATGTAAAAACATGTAGGATGTTCCATTTAAAATAACAAAGTTGATATTACTTCCGGCGAAACCAAAAGTCCAGTAGGTATATGTCTGAAATTTTAAATTAAATTTTTGTTCAATTCATCGTTTTTAAATTTTAAACAAACCTTAAAATGCTAGAAGGGCGAATGTACGGCCTTGGGACACACGGTAGAAATTCAATGAAGACAAATGAAACGATAACGTTATAAATAGTTTAAACAGCGACATCCTATGATCACTTTTTGACCTAACATTGACTTAACATTGACAAATTCAAGCCAGTTTGCTACATAATAACTCATCCCGTAGCCCATAGTATGAACAGGGAACCGGAGGACCCAGTATGTTTCAAAACTTAATGTAATAATAAAATGTTAAATATTGAACAGGTATTTTAAAATTTTACAATATAAGTATTATTCTAGTGATCAGTAATAATTAATGAATTGATTATAATCAATCTAATGCAATTTAAATTTAGTTCAAATCAGAGCTACAGTGTAGTCATCACGTCATCAACTCAGCCACGCATTGTCTACAATTATAAAAATAATTGATATGAGAACAAACTAAAGTTTAAAGTTAATCTGTCAGTGAAATACCGATCCTAAACAATTAACTTCTGGTTACACAGTATGACGTTGCAAAAATAAAACACATATATGAAAAGTGGTCTTTTTTAGCTTAAAACTAAAAAAATAAATTTAAAACATTAACAAAAAAACATGTTTAAAACTTAAAAATAAAGCACTTATATTAAAAGAGTTCTTTTTTAGCTTAAAATTACAAAAAATGAATTTAAAACATTATCAAAAAAAAACATTTTGTTTAAAACAGATGGTATGTTTTTAATTCTGCTCTACCGTTTCACACGCACGATATAGATAAGTTTGAGGTGAACACATGTTTAGGTTTGTTGCGTGAATTAGTGCTGACTGAGTTGCAAAATTCCACAGAATCGCTTATTTGAAATAAGATAAGCCCTACGTGTTATCTGATTTGCTTTTGGGCAAATTTTTCCAAGCACATTTTCCAGATCAGCAATAAAAATCTGAGGTGATTCAAGTGGATGTAGCGTGATCCACGTTTGTAATTAATTTCTTTGTTTTGACAGAGGAATTCGCTTCTGGTTCCGTTTCTCTTCCCATTTTCTATTTTCGCTTCTACGTTTGAATATCGTGAGTGTTCCACCTTCTCCGAGGTCGCCCCTACGACATACCTGTTGGAGGTCATCAAGGTACGCGTCTTACTGACACCTGAATAAAACATAGTATTGCTCTTTTGTAAATGATACGGAGCTCGAAAAATGGCGGATCTGACATTGTATTTCCAAACCCTCTCTGACATGTTAAATGTCAATCAAATCTAGGAACTTCTAGGTTCTATTCATCGTTTAAGCAGAGTCTTGTATCGAGAACGAGATTTTTTAGGCCCTTAAGGCTAGTGTGCTTACTGTCGTTACATTACGACTTGGTGTAGCTAAATATATTTATTTGTATTTTTAAGTATGTTTTGGTGTTTTTCTGCGTCCAGAAAACTATCTTGAGTGTTCGAGTGTTAAGGTATATGCTGGAAGTTTCTGATTATTATCTGTCGATTCTATTAGTGCGTATAACAGCTGAGGTCACTCCCTGGCGCTCTTAATGTTTAACTCACCCCTCTCCTTTAGAGACTAACTCGGGGCAGCTGATTGACTTCATAACGCAACTTGCCACGAGGTATCGGTAAGTGACCAGGAGTTAACGTAGCCTTTCGTTTTGACGTTGATTCCAATTGGAAGGCCAAGAAATGCCACACTTTTGAAAACCTGCTCTGGCCTCATTTCTCTTTACGGAAAAAGCATCGGGTTGTATGTAAGCACAATCAAAATTCATACCTCTAGGTATCGACTGCAGAGGTCTCATTGCTAACCCTACTAGAATTTATTTAACCAAACTCCAAAAAGAATTCCATCTCCAGAAGGGATTTTAACGTAACCCTTACGTTTTGACCGCTGACTTGACAATTGAACTGACGCCATCGGTGTCCGAAAGCATGTTATGGTTTAGAATTTCAGTAAAGCGCAAAATGTTCCCAAGATGGCTGTCTGGGTGACTGACCACCTTCAAGTCGCCGTTTATCTCCTTGCTCGATTTTATCGATTTTTCGAGAAGGATTCCTTGGTCATGTGACTTCCTTTTGTACTTTGCAATCCAAATACCAGACCAATTACCATCAAACTAGTAATTTTGCTAAATGAATAGAGTGCAGATCGTTTTATAATTGACTGCGGCTGTTTTGTTGTTCACTCCGGCTGAGATGAGATTTTGTTCACTCCGGCTAAAATGGTTTAGTGACGTCCGAACGGAACAGTTTTACTCCGTATTCTAGAAAAAGACAGTCCACGCAAAACAAAGCATTCGTTTATACTTTTCAGAGCCTGACAACCTCAGTTAATCAGGCATTTATGATCAGCGATATCTGTGCGCAAATTAGTCCGTAATACTTGTTTGATTCATTCTTAATTAGTCATTTTATTGTTTAAGCTTTTCTCCTTGGGATATTTCGAAGTCGAACTTAACGAATTAAGTGGTGTCATTGAGCTTCCTGTACGGTGGATAGACCGTTTTCCACTGCTCAGACGATGTAGCATACAGCATTGCATAGAGGCAGACTTACTCCGAGACGTATTAACTGAACATCTTTTTAGTCGACCTTTGACTCCTTGGGACAGTAGCGTAACTGGTAAACTGGTAACTGAATGAAGGCGGAGCCAAGGACCTTATTCATCCTTATTCTCGAAGCAAGGGAGCAGGTTCGTAGGAGAACGTGACGTCAAAATGACGCAGTTCTCTGACGATTTATACAGGTCACGTCACGCTCTCTTTTCTCTTGCGAATTTCTTGATTCGATTCAAAAATAACGCCCCAGGTTTTTATTTTGATTATCTCGTTTATTGTTAACATTTCATGAATTGTTTCGCTTTTCATTTAGGTTAAATGTTTACCGACAACGTTTAGTAAACGAAATACGGGCCCCGTTAATCAGATTTCATTTAATTTTTGAGAGAAATCGTACATACAAGGCAACTTAAAACACTCCAACGATCTATGAAAGAGGTCCCAGTTAAAGAGAGAGAGGCCAACATCTCGAAACGAGGGAACAGGTTCGCCGGAGAACGTCACGTCCAAATGACGTCGGTTTATGTGAGTCTACATCACTTTAACGTCACGTTCTCTTTTCTCTTGCGAATTTCTTGCCTCGATTCGAAAATAACGTCCCAGGTCTTTATTTTGGTTATCTAATTTATTGTTAACATTTTATGAATTCTTTCGTTTTTCATTTTTGTCGGCACCTAACCGCAATCCAAGTTAAATATTTACGGACAAGGTTTAGTAAAGAAATACGGGCCCCGTTAATCGAATTTCATTTTCATTTAATTTGTGAGTGTATGAAATCGTACAAAGCAACTTGAAACACTCCAACGGTCTATGAAAAGGGATCCGGTTAGAGAGAGGCCAACATCTCTGGGGGAATTGTCTAAAGAGCGTATCAAAGACCAACGGCAATTCCTCCTTTGAATTCTTTTTCTTTTAGGAAACGAAATTTCTCTTTAATTCACATGAAATTCTTCTGACTTTAATTAAACACATAAATAGAGAATCTTAATTATTGTTTTGTTAAAGCAATTAAATTAAATTAAAGTGAAGACAATTCATTTAGCGTGCAGTTTAGTAGCTTCGTATTTCTCATTTTCAATTATGGTCACACTTGATTAAATTAGAAAGGGGGAGCCGACAAAATACTAATACGCATAAAAATGATAATTAGATGATGAGATGATGGTCTGCCGTTAAACACAATCATACTTACTGTAGTCATAAGTACAGCAGAAGTGGTAATGGTGACCGAGTAGAACAGAAGAAGGGCGTGAAAACCGTGTCCATTCACGATGCAATTTTCCAACCCGGAAGTTCCTGTAACGATAATAACAAACATAAAAATAAAATTGCGGGGTCGCATTAACCGGATTCGTCCACCCACCGTATGCGCGAAATTGCTCAGAAGGGCGAAGATTGGGCGCGAGGGGCGCGCGAGCGGCCTCCCTGTGATATCGAGGTCGTGTGTACTAACATTCGGCGCCGGCGGCTGTCCTTCGGGCGCCGTGTTTCCAACCGTTGCGACGCTTCCTCGAATGCATAAGCTCATCTCCTGCTACGCAGAAATAACAACCCTGTCACGGAGGTCTCTTTCTATTTACGTTCAGCGTGCAGCCCCGCGGCGACGGCGGCGGCGGCGGCGAATAAATTGGTAGCTTGCCGGCTTCTTTTATTACGTAATCGACTGCGTTTATGCGTGGACGAGATAAATAATTTCGCACGAAAAGAGAGAGACGCCGCACAGTGGAACGATCTAATGTAATGCTTTGGACATCGGTTACAAATTCAAGTATCAAATTCAGAAAATCTTTTCATACATATTTGTTACTTATGTTTAGAGAGCGGATTTATATGCGAGTAATTTTGATGAAATATGCGCATATATATGCACTAAAAAATGATGAAATATGCACATATATATGCACTAAAAATGGCGAAATATGTGCAAGATAGGCTGAACACTTCAAATAATGCAATAACTGGTCTACTGTGTTTTATGGGCATTCTTACTCAAATAAAAAACATTATATTTTATACAATTTATTTACATTTATTTGTAAACGCTTATATGAAGGAAGTATGTATATTATGTATGTACATTATTAAGTAAATATTATAACGACTAAAAATATCTTCGATTATAATTTACAACAATGTGTTTTTCCAAGTTCTCTACCAGGAAATTTTGCCTTTTATCTGACAAAATATTTTTATAAATTGAAAAACTCCTTTCAACATCCACGGAGGTAATTGGGGCATATTTAAAGTGACTCATAGCTGAAAATTCTACACTTAAGTCAATTTCACAGTTTCCATTCAAAATTTCGTAAATTTCCTCAAGGGTTTTGAAGCCGTTATTTTTATCTAAAACGGATAAACATTTTTTATTTACTGAACTGCCGATTTTACCTGGAACTTTTGAAATATTCTCTTTAAATTCTTTAACAATTTTAACGGATTCTATTAAAGACATTTTCGGTTTTTCTAAATTGTTTATAGTTTGTATTACAAAACTGTAATGCATTTTGATGAAGTTCAGTTGATTTGCCAATGAAGTTTTTGTTACAATATTTTGTGCCTTTGCAATAGCAGCACTATCTTGGGCATTAAACTCTACAACCAATTCCTTAATTGCTACAAAATGTTCAGCATAAAACATTGCCGCTTCCAACCAAGTTCCCCACCTAGTCAACACTGGTTCGGGAGGTAAAGGTACATTCGGCAATTTTTCCCTGTACAACTGAACTCGTAGGGGACTTTTGACAAATATTTTTTTAATGGTACTAATTAGTAGATTTACATCAGAAAATTCACATCTAATATGTTCAGCTACTCTGTTACATCCATGAGCTAAACAACTCACGTGAACTAAATTTTTATAAATTGTTTTAAATTGCTGCCCGGCTTTAACCATGTAAGGGGCAGCATTTACCATAAGTAAAATTTTTTCAGTAGGAACTACATTAGGTGAGAAAAATTTCATAAAACATTCATTAACAGATCTTAAAATACTTAAATGATTAGTTTTGTCTAACTGTGTACAGGCTATTAAATAAGATTCACTAGGTTTATCTTCCCGCAAAGACCCTATTAACAAATTTACAATGTAACGCCCACAAGAATCAGTAGTTTCATCCACAATAAAATAAATATATTGATTTTCTACGATTTTCTTGACTTCTTTTAGAGTATCGTTGTAGATGCGAGGCACGTAATTTTTTCTTAACGTACTTTCATCGGGAACATTTTTCTTGGTATATTTTTCCAAAAAACTTTTAAAAATAGAATTTTGCAGTTTTTTCAAAGGTATGTTTGCACAAATCATCGCCTCGCATAAATCAGTATTAAATTCTTGTTGTTCATTAGATGAAGTCATCAACGACGGTCCACTGTCTAAGGGTAATTGAAATGTTTTCGATTCATTCATCTTCTTGCATTTTGACTTGTGTAGTTCTGTCCCGACATGTTGTGTGACCGAAAATTTTCGTTGGGTTGGTATCTACAACAAGAACTTGAATTTTTTTAAACTGTCTGAACTTTCAATATTCAAGAACCAAGCAAATATTTACCTAAGGAGGAAGAAAACAAACTTAAAACTTACCATTTTACTACAGGCTTTACAGAATACGCTTCCATTGGTGTAAGCAAGCTCGGGATAGCTTCTGATCCAGGAATTAACCAGGCTCGAATTGTCTTTCGGCATATTGCACTTCTCACAAACAAAAATACTTTTACGGAAGAACTAAACCTTCGCAGCAATAACCGACTAATAATCCGTGAAGAAGTGATGAAACAATATTGCAAACATGAACGCCCCACCGCATCGTTAAGAAAGTACTTGGAAATCCCTAATTCACTACTTGGAAAATTCTGCCTGCTTAAGCCCAAGAAGGGTGCAAACTAGACCCTAATTAATGCAACAACATGTTCTGACGAATTAAGAATTCAGGAAAAAATTTACTCACTTCGACACAAATTCTTTCAAATATGCATATATATGCACGTTTATAAGAAATATGCGAAAATTGAACAAAATGCTCAAATATGCAAAATATGCATGCAATATGCATTTAGCATAGAATCCGCTCTTTACTTATGTTGATACGTTAAACCATCTTTAACTTTTTTTAATTTCTTTAAAAAATAAGCCTCATAATAGCTGAAAAATAATGTCTTTTTTAAATCAGAAAAAATTTCAAATTTGAATTTCTTCGTTGGTGTTTTTCTAAATTGCAACAAACTTTGTACTGAAAAAAAGAGGGTCTAAGTACATTATCCCTTATATGTCAAATTTATGTTCCAATGTGACGTTTAGCAGGAAAATAAAAATTATTAATGTTAATCTATTATTGACAATTTCGTAAAACTCTCGCAATATCGCGCTGTATAATGTACTACATTAACACACTACGACACTAAGTTTCAAGCTGATACCATCAGATTTTGCGACTTCCTGCCACCTTACAAGATATTTAAATTTTTATGAATATGGAGTGTTCTATCTGAGACGGTTCGTTTCATATCTCTTTACTAAGTCATTTTACAAAAAATGGTTTCAAACAAAAGTTTCATTATTTCATATAAGGTAAATTTTATAATAAGTTTGCTGTATACAGAGTGTTCCGTTTAGTCTGGATGTTATATCACTTCGTTATTTTAAATGGAAGACCCCGTATGTTTTTACATTTTCGGATTCCGGGCTCAATTTTAATGTGACTTTATGTACCACACATAGGGCCTAATGTAAACCGTTTACGCGTTATTCAATTTTTTAAAACATATCACTGTTGTAGTATTTTAAACAAATGCAAATATCTTCCAAACAAATGACGCTAGGGACTTGTATTTTTTTGCAAAAGACTCGTCTTGAAATGCTTTTTCACTTACACCCTTAAGAAAAATGTCAAGTAACAAGATCTTACAAACAATTTAAAGTATCATTGCTTATGTTCGTAAGCTTGCGGTGTTTGTGAACGGAAATTTTAATTTCCATTAAAATTCGTTTGTTTATTTTTAAATATTCGAACTGTGGTTGCATTATTTTTACATTGCTTCTTTTCTTATATAGCAAGGTAGACTTTTGTTGTGTATTCCTTTAATATGTTTTGATTTTGTTCTTTTTGTTCTGTTATTTTTCTTGTTAGTTTACGCTTCTTTGATACCATTTTGTATTTTTTTGTGTATCATTATAATTGCATTAAATTTTATAAGAATGTCTCAAATATCAAGAGGAGGATATGTTAGTGCTGAATTAAATTAATTAATACAAGGAAGTAAACACTAAGAGGAACACAGGAAAATTCTCCGTTTACAAAGAATTCTTGCCGCGAAACCAAGAGAGGCCCGGATTCATATCTCGTAAGTGACAGAATTTTTATGTCTTCCTGTTACCGTTCCCTACCTCGTATTAATTTATTTTATTAGAATAAATTATAACCAAACAACCTAATCATGAAGGGTGGGAAAATATGGAACATACTTTCTGAAAATAGTTCATCTATGCGTTGTTATAACAGGTATTCAATTTGAAAGGGTTGGGATTCTTATTTTTTTTATTTTTGAGGATATAAATTCGGTTAAATCAGCTAATTTCTATGTCGATGCTGAATTTAATTTAATTTATAATCGAAAAACGTAATAATATATAGGGTGTTCAATTTAAAAAACTTAAGTTTAGTTTATATCTCGTTTATCCGACCATCAATTGTTTTTCTGTGAGCACACAGAGAAACTTTGAATTAGTTCCTTTAAGTTTTGTGTTAAGTATTTTTTCCTAAAATCAAAAATAAAAGAGTTAAAGGGGGTAGGAATTCTCGCGTAGTCACCCTGTACTTTCTCAAAATAGTTCATCTATGCGTTGCTATATTGGGTGTTCAATTTGGAAGGGTTACCATTGTAAAGTTTTTTATTTTTGATGATAAAAATTAGGTTAAATTAGGAAAGATTCTCTAATTTCCATGTTGATTCTGAATTTATAAACAATTGCATTGTTAGTCAAAACATTTGTACGATTACGATTTCTTATTTTTTTAGCAGTACAGTATTTTGTACTTCATTCAGTAGAGATTTCTTTTTCTTTTCACAACGATGCCAACATTTCTGAATTACTTACAACATAACTAATTAATAACAGAAAAATATTTTTAAATTAGTAGGCCACGCTCATAATAAAACATTATCTCTATATCCACTGCAAATTCACAGATTCCTCATTCTGAGGAATAGATTCTGTGAAAGTCTTAGTAATGGCAAAAAGTACCAACCTTTTAATTTCGCTTGAACTAATTATTTTGTAGCAAAAAAGTGTGAGACCTATTGTGGGATATGCTGTATATTACTGCATTACTGTTACAAATTTTAGCTAATTTGCGCTAATAGGCGAATTTAAAAATTATTTTAGTTTGATTTTGCTTTCATAATCCTTCTCTGATAACGCAGAACTTAACATATAATAACACGAGAAGTCTTTTGTTATTTTGGTTATGAACCGATGAATGAATCGTAATTTAATTTTCACCCTCCGTTGTAAATGGTATTGGTATTATCTGTACAAATTTTCATCAAAATCTGTACATCTATGTAGCTATAGTAGCTCCCATTAGATCGTTCCACTGTGCGCCGATGTTTACCAGTTGTACCGTTATGGTCTTAAAAACCTTGTGTTTTATCGCGTCGAAAAAAATTTCACACAAAATTCAACACGCCTGTTTTTGGTTTATTTGGTAAAATTGTTTAGTTAGCATTTCACAAATTCGATCAGCGACACCGATGGTTCGAATGGTTCGGATTGCAGTTTTAGCGCGAAATAATTGGACAAATTAAACGGGCAATATAAAAATTAAAATGGACATTTATTGTAACCATTTCATAAAATATGGGAGCAATAATGAAAGTATTACACCACTGAAAAAAATAATTGTGCAATAGATAACTATTTTGGAAAATATTTTTAAAAAAAGTAGCAATATTAAAAAAAGAAGAACATTAGAATATATATTTGAGCATTTATAAATGTGAACGTTTCTTTTATATTATATTTGTACGCTTGAATATCATTTGAATAATTTTATTCACAATATTTTGATTATATCACCCTTTATACAGCAAATACGTGCGTTTAAAAGTTATTGTAACCATAAAAAAATATGACGAAACTTAAAACGAATATTATGTACACTCATGGACTTTAAAGACGCCCAGGTCTTTACAACCCCTATACACTACTTTACCGGTCGACTATATTAATCCGACCGACCTAAAATTATTTACGACGGGTACTCTTGCAGCCTTTCCAAGAATTATCTACACGTGTTTGTATGTATTCATGCTTCAATATAATACTGCTTTACACGCCGTGTCCGCAGATCGGGTTTACTATAGGAAAAACGTTTTATTTTTCATTTTTCTGCTTGCCCTAAAACGTAATAAATATTACGAAAATAATAAATCCCCATTAATAACTGAAAAAATTAGGATATTTATCTTTTTACTTTAACAAAATGTCAATCATATCAGCTAGGAATTGGCGGTATTATGAAACCTTACCACGTTTTCATTCACAATATCTTTGTTTTATGAAAATGTTTGCAGGTTCTTAAAATTTTAAAATTGAAGTTAAAAAATTAAAACCTGTTTTTAAGAGAGTTTATTTTAAATTATTTTATTGTACGTAACTATTACCCCTTTTACATTTACAGTAATTGAAGAGTAATTTCTAACTGGTCTAAGTGCCAATTTTGTGTTAAATGGTTTTTTTTTTTTTTTGTTAAAACTGCTCCAAATTTTGTTTTTAGTTTTTGGAACTGCAATATTAAGGTGTAATTTGCTTGTGTCTTTATATATGATTTGATTTCGTTACTAGTGCTATTAAACATTAAAGGGTCTTCCTATAGTGAACTAGATCCGTGGACACATTGTATATTGGATTCTATATTATACAAATTTCGCAAAAGTGTAGTAATTTTTTAAGTTTTCTGATTAGATATAACAATCTTTAGAATTTTAATTTTACTATAATTTTATACAACTATAAAATTATGAATAGCTTAAACAGCGACTCTCTACGATCAGAATTTTATAAAATTGTGATTAAATATATTATAACTAAACTAAATTATAAAATTTTTCATCTCGTTATATATACTAAGATAATCTGCCTTAACACAATTACAGCCTGGGCCAAAAGTATTAGGCACCCTTACGATTTTAATTCTTCTCCGAAAGTGTTTACACAAAAGTTTCTAATTTTGTTGTAGTGAAAACTATATAGGATAATTTAAACAATGCCCGATACTTTATAGGGATTGTAAAACATCTGGCAGGCAACAATTCGCAATTCTGGTTCAGCGAACAGGTAATCAGTCTCCTATCGGCGTACAGTGGGAAAAACCGACGGTTTTACCGGCCAAAAATAAAAAGTCAACCCTAAGGGAGTTTTTTCGCTTGGTGCGTTACTTTATCACCACACTTTATAGAATCCAATATACACCATATCCACGGATCGAGTTCACCAAAGGAAAAACATTTTAATTTTTCACTTTTCGAAAAAAATCATTCTTTATTAAAAAAACTGGTTGTCCTAAAAATTCCAAAACCGCCATAGAAAATATTAATCTCCATTAACAACAATAAAATAAAATCATTTACACTGTCACAAAATATGGCAATACTCAAAAATTCCGTTAGTAAATACACGTAAACTGTTTCAGTAAAGTAATATCAATTTAATTAAAGAGTGTACCTAACTTTTTAATGGTGTAAGTGTAAATAGAGTCAATTCCAAAAACTAAAAACAAAATTTGGAGCAGTTTTAACAAAAAAAAAAAACATTTAACACAAAATTGGCACTTAGACCAGTTAGAAATTACTCTTCAATTACTGTAAATGTAAAAGGGGTAATAGTTACGTACAATAAAATAATTTAAAATAAACTCTCTTAAAAACAGGTTTTAATTTTTTAACTTCAATTTTAAAATTTTAAGAACCTGCAAACATTTTCATAAAACAAAGATATTGTGAATGAAAACATTGTAAGGTATCAAATTCATAATACCGTCAATTCCTAGCTGACATGATTGACATTTTGTTAAAGTAAAAAGATAAATATCCTAACTTTTTCAGTTATTAATGGGAATTTATTATTTTCGTAATATTTATTACGTTTTAGGGCAAGCAGAAAAATGAAAAATAAAACGTTTTTCCTATAGTAAACCCGATCTGCGGACACGGCGTGTAAAACAGTATTATATTGAAGCATGAATACATACAAACACGTGTAGATAATTCTTGGTAAGGCTGCAAAAGTACCCGTCGTAAATAATTTTAGGTCGGATTAATATAGTCGACCGGTAAAGTAGTGTATAGGGGTTGTAAAGACCTGGGCGTCTTTAAAGTCCATGAGTGTACATTAATATGAATAAGAAGTGCATTAAAATAAATAAAGTGTGCATTAATATTAGTACTTGCAACACCCGCTGCGCTGTAACATTGTCACTTCACATTCGTCGCCATTATTCCAATTTTGACGCTTGATTACATTGCTTTCATACTCTTTAACATACATAGCATAGCTAAATAGGTAAAGTATAGTTTTTGTAACTTTTTTGATTTTTTTATTTAAAATTATTCTCCCTCTAGTGAAAATGACCGACGTTCCTTACTTTTGTGAACCTGATTCGGATAGTGAACAACCTTGAGAGAAACAAAAACGAACAATTCCTAAAAAATGGAAATATGAGCGCACTTTTGGTAGTGAGAATGATGCACTAGGTTTTATCAAGGCGGAGCTTTGCTGGTCCTTAAAAAATACTAATCACACTGAACAAGGTATAATTAAATATTATCGCTGCAATAAAGTTAAAAGTGGGAGACTACAATGTAAAAGCGGGTTAAAGTTAATATTTGATTTATCATCCTCATTGTGATACAATTACTACAAAAGCAAGTATTGATTGTGCTTTCAAATGAAATAAAAATAGATATAGAAGATTTGTTTAGAAAGAAATTTAAGCCAAAAGCAATATTGGACAATCTCACTAGAAGATATGCCAATTCTCTAAATCTTATGCAAGTAAAAAAATACTTAACTCACTTAAAGGTCTTGGAGAATTGGAAAGACTGCTTAACGTACATGGCAACATTCCTTCAGATAATTGTAAATCTTTCGTAGTCAATAATCTCACAGATGACAGTGATAATGGAAATTTTCGATTCATGGTATCTAGTAAACCTCTATTAAAGTTTGCAATACAAGAAGATGTTATTATTCACGCAGACGCGACTTATAAGCTTATTTGGCAAGATTTCCCGTTCTTTTAGTGGGTAAAAACGAAATTACGATAGAATGTGATCGATATATCTGAATACAGTCCGCTTTAATACTACTGAGTATGAGCTAGACAGCAACTGTCACATTCAGACAGAAAACTACTTGTAGTCACAAATGTCAAACAACAAAGCAACTAATTTGTTACCTACAACGCCATGCCGCGATGAAGCAACCTAAGCAGTTGTCAATATGTATATTCGATTTCTAGAAAATTGATTGCAATGGAGCTTTCGAGCTACTCCTTTGCTGAGGGGGACCCAAACAGGACAGCAACACCTGTCCACGGGATTCTACAGATCCACTACAATCGAAACTGGCTTGTAACTAATTTGTTTTTTGTTCGTTGACAAAACAAAATGTTTTATTACTATCTCATATAATATTTTTCAGTCTCATATATTATTTTTGCCTATTTCGTATACATATATTGAAAGATTTTAGATGGCAACCCTATTAGAGGCAGTAGCGTAGCTAAAGGACTTGCAGGGGTTGCGAAACAACCCGGCGCCGAAATGTCACAGGCGTTTGCCCGGGCCCAAGATATTACAAAATTTTTGTTAGCAAGCAAAATATTCTCCTATAACTGATTTTTTGCATCGATATTTAATTCACATAACTGTGGCCGATTTCCAAACAGCTTGGGTAAAGAAACTATTGAAGCATAGTCCTAACCTCATAACTCTGAACCACAGAATTTTTTTCTTAGTTATATTCACTTAGGCCCGGTTTCTCAGTCACCGTTTAACTTTAATCTTCAGTTTTTTTTTTACGTAGGAACAGATGGAAGTTAACTGAAGATTAACGTTAAACTATGACTGAGCAACCGGTCTTTAGTCTCTTACAACTGCTGTCAACCTAAGCAACAAGAATTAATCGTTGTGTCACATGTTCAACCTTGAAATATTTTATTTTAATGGCTCAACTGTAGGCGCCTGTTCTAAATCTCCTATAGTAATTTTTTTTGTTAGCAAGGGAATGTATAAACAGTTGCAGATTTTCTTAATCTCTAAAAAGATTCACAAGCGAGAAAAAGTGAAAGCTTGAAGCATTTCAAAGATTTCCGATAAATGTACATTTTCAAATATACAATATAAACAAAAGAAAAAAGAAAAAGAAAGAAGAAAAAATAAGAGGCTTTTAATTTTTCGAAGACAATATTTCTGGAAAACAATTTGAACTGAAAATCGCTGAGAAAACTGTCGTTTTAAGCGTATACTATAGCTTTCGAATGAATGGTGTTTGTAACGCCATTTGTTAATCCGAACCGTAAATTTGTAATTTGCCAAGAAAAGATTCCAAAACAATTGAAAAACGTTCAAGAACATTCAAAAACAATATCCTGGAAACAGTTTCGAATAAATAAACTTTTCTATTTAGATGGTTAAACCGACAGAATTTACAACCACTTGTGCCGCCATCTGTTAGCAGGGCCCCCTCGAGACCAAAAGCCTCCCGCGTACCACTCCATACTTTGGCGCCCTCTGACAGATGAGTTGGGGCATGCGAAAACAGGCAATTATCTAAATTATTAAAAAAATTAAAAGAAATGGAAAAACAAAAAAAATCTACAAAAGGAAATTTTTTAAAGCTTTTCAACTTTTTACAAACATTTTCCTTCACTTTCTTTAAACATTTTCCTTCAGTTTTTTTTTCAAATTTTTAGCTGCCGCGAGCCCTCAAAGGCTACTACTGATCGCACTAGGAAATTTCATCTTCTTGGGGTAGCCGTTTGCAGTAATGAACAAACTGATGATTTTGATTTTATTTTTCGGAGCTTGAAAGAAGTTAAGGAAATTCACAATTTTGACCACAAACCAAAAGTTTTAGTTGCTGATGCTTCACATAGCGTCAGGAATGGATTTGTAAATGTATTTGGTAGAGAACCTGTTATCCGGATGTGCTGGGCTCATATGAGAAGAGCAGTACAAAAAAAGTACAAATTTTAGCTCAAAAGGCAAACGTGGATAAAATTTTAACAGATATTGATGCTACGCAAGTGAGCGAAAGTGATGACGCATTTTTAGTGGCTTACAAGCTCTTCATAGGAAGTGGGAACAAGAATCTGTGTTCTTAAAGTACTTTCAAGGTTATGAAATGTTACTGTAAAATTTAAATGCCGAATTTTAATAAACAACTAATTTGTAAAACATCAAAGAATACCATTTTTTTTTTCATTGAAATGTCAGTATTTCAAAAACTATTATTATACATAATATCCTTATAATAAATGTATCTGCTCTTAAAGACGAATCGAAATAAACCATAATATACAGTATGTTCCATTTAAAAAAAACACAACTTTGTTCTGGCACAGCCATACGCAACACTCTGTATAATTGTAACTAATTTTAAATCATGCATCTATACCATATGTAAGTCATAGCGAAATCTGCATTAATACAGGCGCTATCTACCGAATACGTACTATTGGCCCACTCTGTATATTAATTTCTTTACCTTATTAAAACATCATAAATTAATATATTTAATTCAAATTAAAGCATAAAGAACATAAAAAACTGAAATATCCACAAAAATTATGATATAGAATTTTTTTCCATCATACGAATTTCTCTGTACAGTTGATGCGAAAATAAAAATAATGAACATTATAGTATTTTTTTTTATTTATTTAAAATATAATATTTTTAAAGGTAACCCTTGATATTTTATTGCACAAAAATATTATCTTAATGCACGGTATAAATAAAACATTGCTTAATACAATATTTTTTTTATTTAAAATACGTATGCTCTTTTATTGCCCATTTTTATTATTTGAATGCACAAATAATACGTTCTACGGAACGAAATATTTGTTTTAATTCGCGTTTCTTTTTAAATAATTCCCTGTTAAATCGTACCCCGAAATAAAAACTTAAATAATTATTTTTCTTAATGAAACGAATTTTCAAGACAGATAAAGCATACTGTGATAATAAAGCAATAATTTTACACTCTGTGGGCCGTTTTCATAAGCAGACTTTAAATTTAAAGTAACTTTAACCTAAGAAAATACATTTGTTTCCCCATACTTAAAATGACTTTAAATTAAAGCTTCCTTAAAGTCTGATTATGAAAAGGGCCGTAAAACAGTGTTTCCTATTTTTTTTTATCAGTCACACATTTTAAAACTACTGATTTCGTCATAACATATATAATTTCTGTGTTTATCTGATGTTGTGCAGGTGTTGGCAGGTAATTACTACAGTAAATAGTATAAATACATATACATCAGGTATTTATTAGGGTGACACTTCCCCCCCCCCCAAAAAAAAATAAAATAATGCAACATGAGTATATTCAACTACTCGTATTCTTCTGGACAAATAATATTTTCATGAATATATCCACAATATTTTAATATTTTTTCCGTCATCACATCTATTCTCTTACTGGTTTGATTATTTTCATGTATTTTTCCGTTCACCCTGTATATTGAGCGTCGACCAAGTGTGGTTTCCTCTCTGACGTCTAAACGTCCAAGAGGCAAATAACTAAAGCGCAGTTTTTCTTGCAAGTAAGTATGCGAAAATTATTTTACACTTTAGAGGGTTGCAAGGAATATTATTTCTAACACAGCACTATAGAAAATTCCAAGATACGAATTAATCAAAATGATATAGTCTCAAGTAACCGATGAGAAGTTAGCAATAAAATTCCAGCAATAAAATTATGAAATTTCAAAACGCTGCCACCGCTAAAATAATGATCACAGATCAATAATATTTAATCTATTACAAAGAGTATAATGTGTAGATTCCCATCATATGAAGAAACTGAAAAAATATTTGATATTAAGTTAACTATGACTATTTAAACTAGCATAAATCATTATTCATATATTGCATCAAAACAATTGCTTTCACTGAAAATTTTCACACAGTCATAAAGTAAACATACATATCTATTTAATAATGCCATTAGAAAGTTTTAGCCGGTTGATTTGAAGTAATTAGAAATTAATTAAAAGTGACTCTCAGATCAATGAAACAGTACCAATTTCAAATGTTCATAACTTTTCTCAGAGAACTTGCATAAAAATTCTGTTTGCAGAATATTAAAGCACGGATCGAAATCTATCGTTTAAACCACCCTCTGGTTTTAGCCGGTTGGTTTGAAGTAATTAGAAATTAATTAAAAGCGTCAAAGTTGGTCTGTGCGTCACTTTTAATTAATTTCTAATTACTTCAAATCAACCGGCTAAAACTTTCTGAAGGCATTATTAAATAGATATGTACTTTATGACTACGTGAAAATTTTCAGTGAAAGCAATTGTTTTGGTGCGATATATGAATAATGACTTATGCTGGTTTAAATAGTCATAGTTAACTTAATATCAAATATTTTTTCAGTTTCTTCATATGAGGGGAATCTACACATTATACTCTTTGTAATAGATTAAATATTATTGATCTGTCATCGTTATTTTAGCGGTGGCAGCGTTTTGAAATTTCATAATTTTATTGCTGGAATTTTATTGCTAACTTCTCATCGGTTCTCAAGTAATCAATGGTAAATGGTAGTGATGCGACGAGTCGCTGTTTTTAAGAATCGAGTTGACTCGAATACTTTTGTAAAAGAATCGAGTCTTGACTCGAGTCAAGAGACTCGAGTCCAGATCAAAAGACTCGAGTACTTGGCTGAAAATCGCCGTTTGAAAGAATCGAGTCGACTCGAGTCAATTGACTCGAGTTCAGATAAAAGTACTCGAGTACTCGAATTGAACTCGGGACTCGCCGTTTTAAGGAATGTAATAAACTTGAACTTTTTTTATAAAAAATGCGAGTTTTGGCTCGAGTCCACATTAAAAGTTTCGAACATTTAACTGAACCTGGAAATATGAGTACTCATGACGTTACTTTTTTACTGCTAGTAGAATTGATAGATTAAAGGTGCAGTGTTTTTGTTTACATTTTTAGCGATATCAACACTCTATTTTAGATACGTATATCAAAATAAGAAAATGTAACTTTTAGGAATTTGTTTGAATCAAGAAAATATTAAGAAAAAATTAAACAAGTACCGATCGGAAACCCAAATGACTGATTCCGTTTGGAACCGCATCAAGATATTTCCTACGCCGACGTTTTGCTCTTCATTGCAGAAGAAATTCCTCAGAGCTGCTAATGGTGTTCTATTGCTTCCCGTCAGTTTCAACGACTAGGAAAAAGGTGCAGCCAGCAATATCAGTCTTGAGGAGGTTCTTCTACAATGAAGGGCGAAATGACGGCAGTGGAAGAAATAGTAATGACGTGTTTTCAACCGGTAGCCAATTCAATCATGGATGACGGCCGTAGAAGCATTCATGTTAAACTCACAACATATTTTTTTGAATTAAAAAAGATTCCTAATTCCAACAATTTGTAGTTTGTCTTTATTTGGTTTCATACTTTTCATGATATTTGCGCTTGAAATTATTAGGTTTTGATTTATTTTTATTAATTTATTTTATAACGTACGGAGGAGATTGAAAAGGCAGCTGTAGAAGATAAAAATAAAGCTTTTCTCTTAATTCGTTTTTGACCAAAATCTTAAAAAAGGTACAGTTAAGTTTCTTAATTTTTTCTTTAATTGATACAAAAACGAAATATCCGTAACTTTTACGAGACTAGATTTTTTTTAAATGGTTGTAAAGCAGTGTTCGATTAAGTCTTAAATACCAAAATTTAAAACTTAAAATATTACTACAGGTAGTAACTTTTACTTGTTAATTAATTTCACATTAAACTCTTGTAACTTTCTAGTTACTGATTTTTACCTAAAGTTTATTGAGAAAAAGTCTTTAATTTGATCTTCTCTATAATGTTAATTTGTTTTAGCTGTTAACGTCTACTAAAATAAATACACATTTTTTAAGCTTAAATATCGTAAAAAAATGAAAATGCAAATAAACAAAACAACATAATAGACCGGCTAATATGGAATACACAGTATTTTTGAAATAAGAAGCGCCATCTGTTAAACGACTCTGGCATTAACATGAGTTTCGTTATTATAGGTCATTACTACAGAGGTTCTTAGCTGATAAGACTGCATAACTTTATAGTAAATGATTTTGTGAATTTATCGTTTTGGAAGTTTTTGCGCGGTACGAGAAAAATGTTTTTGGCGTATTTTTTAAAATAAAAATGTGTTTTTTTTACACCAAAGTTAGTTTGTTATAGTGTAGATTAGTTGATATTTTACCTTATTAATTCAAAGTATTGCACATTTTCTCTTATTTCATGTCACCCCAACTGACTATCCGGCATTTTAAATAATATTATGAAAATGCAGTTTTTTTCATTTGTTTGAATTTTCCCCAAAAATATATATTTCTTAAATTTATTATATACAACCGCTGAAAAACAACATAAAGTATTTTTAATTAAAATATCTGAGTATTTAGTATCTTAGTTCAGAATTTATGACGGCCCAAAGAATGGATATTCAAATTACAGTTTCCTATAATTATTCTTTCTGAAAATGGTAGTCATTAAAGACGACTTAATAAATAACTTAAAAAATAAAATAAAATCTTTCAAAATGAACAGGTTTAAAACTGTGGTAAAATCTGTGAATTCGGCTTTAATCTATGGCATTTTGAGGAAGAATAATTACAGGAAACTGTGATTTGTCTACTTTTTTGTTTCCAACTGTACATTGAACGTTCCGTTTAAAATAACAAAGTTCATTCTATATTTTACTTGATTTCCGATCGTCACGTGTTTTCTTTTTTAATGTTTTCTGGCGGTTCAGATAAATTTAAAATTTTGTAACTGTGTAATATCATTTGATATGTCTCATAATAAAGTGTGCAGGCACTGTGTAAAATAAAAAGAAAAGCTTATTTACTATGTAATTGCATGTTTAATTAAATTAAAATTATTTTCTTTAAAAGAAAACAAAATATAGAATATAGAGCCACAAATTATTCATTAAATGAGTATGAGTCTTCAGTTTTTATCTAACAATATTTAACAGCCTTTTCAGTTACAAAAAACTGTACTCCCTTTGAAATTTTAGGACTTTTTCATTTTTTTATGTAATCTTTTTCATAAAATATAAAAAAAACAATGACCGCCGCCAAGCCGCATTAAAATCCAGTCTGACATCGAGTCTGACTCGACTCGTTGCAGCGCTATTTAATTATAAAGTCGGTACGCAAATTACTTGAATCGAACTTGAGTTGACTCGAGTTTCACTGACTCGGTGTCACTGCAATAGTTACTCGAGTAGAACGAACACCTTTGGGACTCGAGTCTGATGACGAGTCTACAAATTCTAAAGTCGATACTCGAGTACTTGTATCGTACTCGAGTTGACTCGAGTACCGCTGACTCGGGTTCACAGAATTAGTTACTCGAGTACAATGAGTACCTTTGAGAATCGAGTCTGATAGCGAGTCTACTCGATACGTCGCATCACTAGTAAATGGTTGTTTCCGTCTTAATAACACCCGTTGTCGGCTTTCTCTTTCGGCGAAAAATGGTATATTAATATAATATAATATAAAAATTTTTATTGCCTGCAATAAATGATTGCTGCAATATAAATTGCGGCAACTTTTATTTTTTTTGGCGAATTATTACAGTTGGCAATAGAGAATGCATCAACTTTACAACTTACTAAGAAAGATCACTTTAACATTGCGTGAATTAAATTTGCTTATAGCAATGAAAAAACGTGAAGGACGAATCAAATTGAGATTATATCGTTGTGGAAAATCGCAGTGGCAATGCAAGAGAAATGTATGTATTTTTTAATATAATTTTGTAAAGAATTAAAAATGAATTTCCACTAAAGGTTTGGTTATGTATATTATTCAAATGAACGAAGCATAATTAATAATAACCAGATTAATTAATATAATCTCTGTCAGAACACACATATGAAGGTACTCAGGCATGCAAATCCCACGAGACGCTGGAAAAGCTGCTAGTTCTAAATCCGGCCCTGTCATGCTCAAACACGAAGGCGTAATCAACGTCGCCGCCGCTTTTATTACAATAAAATTGTTTTAATTAAAGCACGGTTCATTAAACGCGCGTCACTCGTTACACCCATTTAACGGATCGCCTGCTCATCTAGGCGGCGCGGCGGCGGGGAAGTACCGTCCCCGGGCGGGCGTCAGCTGCGAAATTCCCGCGCTCGACGCGACGCGACGTGACTTAATCGCGAATTTCATTGATTCCTGTCAGCCTCATCTTTCGCACGATGACGCACGTGTAATTTTTCTCTTTTTTTTTCTTTTTTCGTTTTTTTTTTTTTTTTGGGAGGCATTTCTCACGCTTCCAATTTGGCGAGGATTAGCGTCGGCGACTTTCAAAGGGATCAAAGCATTCTTCTTCTTCCCCTTCAGCAGACAAATTGAAAGATTTCTTTTTCTTTCATTTTGTGACACATTACGGCGAGCGATTGGAAAATAAAATATGAAACGCAAATTATCTTTTAAGGTTAATGATAAAAAAAATGTAGGCGGGCAGTTCGAAAAAAGCTTCGCCAAGTATTTCTTTTGATGTTGTCTTGATTTAAAGCACTTAAAATAAATTTTTGTTGTAAGTGCTTTAATTGTAGTGGAATCCACAAACATCCTACGGATGTTAGCTATTTCGAGTCTGATTGGGTCCTCATCAGAAGAATATTTCGACAATTTCTACCACTTAAAGCTTCTGCATTAACTCCTGCACATAAAAGTTACCAGTTCGCAATGTTTATTCAACGGCTTTCCCGTTATTAGCTGGATCACAGACAACAACTAAAAAAACTTTGGTTGTTGTCTGTGGCTGGATGGAGAAGTGGTGTATCATTAAACGTAAAACTAAGGACGTCAGGGAGATGAACTGAATTGACAGCTGAAGCCACTGTGAAGCAGTTCTCGAAACCCCAACAGAGTGCAATGGTATTCTTCAACCCCCCGAAGATTCTAGTTAAGTATACCCATGCGTTCAGCGTAAGGATAGACAATAATGCAGCACAGTTGACGTAGAAATATTAATCTTAAGCATTGTAACAATATGTATAGCTCGACGAAGGTCAAATATTACAACACAAAAAATAACAATAGAACGACCACAAAAGAAATTAAGGGGTCAGACCTGATCGAACACCTGGACGTGTGTCACAAAAGGCGGTACGAAATTCATGAACTAATTAAATTAGCCTAATTGACTCTCTCTCTCTCTCGACTTAAACGCTGTTAAACAGCTGTGAAACGTGGGTAATGAATAAGAAAATAGTACACAATCTCAAAATATGGGAGAAGAAGATGAAGTTAAGAAGAATTTTTGGAGGTAAGAGAGTGGGTGAGTACTGAGAAAGACGCACGAATGCAGAAGTATATGAGAGATACGGAGAAATGACAATTTCGCAAATGATAAGAGCTGGACGCTTACCCTGGTGGTACCTGAAGGAAAACAGAAAAGAGGTAGCCCAAGAAGGAAATAGCGGGACGCAGTTAAAGGAGATCTAAAAAAAAAAGGAATTATAAACTGGTAGCAAGCCGCAAGGAACAGAAAGAAATGGAACATGATAACTAAACTATGGGCTCGAATGGCTTATGAATTAACGCTTTTATTTATTTAGAATTAACTCTCTTATTATTATTTTTCAAATTGTGCACCGCTTCCAGCCGTTTTGGTTCATAATGAAATAGACAAATAAAGCGAAAAGCAATACTTTACAGGTTAGGTGAGGCTGTTGTCCTGTCAGTGAGTTCGAGGTTTCGTTGACAGAGGTCGTGTAATGTCCGCATCGCTCAAGGCTTGTTTTCAGCTTCGACGGCGGAAGATCGGCCGCACTCGTATGCCAGAAGAAAAATGTTTTGATCCTTTTAAAAGTCGGCGAAGAAATCAAAAAAGAGATTTTTCGGTCAGAAATGGACCCAATAAAACTTCAAGTAAAAATAGCTCCAATGAAAGTAGCTCTACTTAGAAACGAATCTCAGCGAAAAAGAAAGTCAAACAGCGCTGTTAATTACTGGATTAAACATACCTATTCAAATTAAACAGTTCGTTTGGTTTGAGACGCAATTTAGCACTTCAGAAGACAGGTCTAGCCATTCAACTTCAACCAGATAAACTGTTTTAATTGCAATCACAAATTCACGAAACAACGCACATACAAAACTTGCTTCGAACGTATCGATATCGATAATGACGGAGAAGGCGCATTTCCGTTTTATTGTGTTGCTTAGCCGTGCCAAGATGGCCCAACAAATCTGAAATAGGTGACAAGGTCAGAATATTTGAAGTAAAAGACAAGTAAGACTCGCTGTAAAGGAAAAAAAAACTGAGAACACGTGATCACCGTCATAACATTCATTTGTCTATTTGCTTTCCTTACTTTACCATTTCTTCTTCTTTCGCTCGTGTTACACAAGAAACAAAAGAAACGAAAAGCAATCTAGAACTGGGGGAATAGAAAATAGAAGAAGATCGTAGATTCTCAATTGGTTGGGCGCGATCGAGAATCCCAAAACCTTTCAGTAAAGGAAAAAAAGATGCCGAGAACACGTGATCGCCATCATGAAATTCATTTATTTATTTGCGTTTCATTACTTATTATATTTCTGCTTCTAACTTTCCTGTCACGATTGACTTCTTCGTGATTCTTTCAAATCCTGTCGGCAATTTGATTTTCTTTTACGTTCCGCTGCAGAAACGTCGATCTTCTTTTGTTTGTTTGTTTGTTTCTTTCCTGTACAGTTGTTTTGAAATAAACATTATTATTATTATTATTGTTTTTGTTCTGTTTACCGTGTTTGCTTCAATTGTTCCTGTGGAATTATTACGGTTTTTCTTTTGTTTTCTTATAAATCTTTTCTAAATATCTTTTTTACTTCCTTGTTCGTCATTCTCTCTCTCTCTCTCTCTCTCTCGCTCTCTCTCTTTGATTATTTTATACTGCACTAGACACAACAAGCGCTCATCTTGTTTAGTTTTCCTGGTTTACCTTATTCTTTAGTATTTCCTTTGTTTCCTTTTTATGATTTGAATTTTCTTAATTCCTTGTAATACTTTCGATCTTCATTTGTTCTTTTTTAATTCAATTGCTATTTTGTTTTTGTTTGTTTGTTTTTCTTATCAGTCCTGATTTTCTAATTTTCAGTCTTCTTTTGTTTTCCGTTCTTCACACTCTTTTTTGTATCTGTTATTTTCACCTTATTGGATGATTTTTGTTTGGTTCCTTATAAAAGTACTGTTGTTTTGTTTTTTTGTTCTTCTTCTTTGGTTGGTGATGTGATTGCATCCTACGCTATAGAAACGTCGATCTCCTTTTATTTTTTTGTTTTTTTATATCTACGTTTTTTGTTTGGTTCTGTTTGGTTCCGTATAAACGTATTGTTCTTCTTTTTGTTCCTCTTCTTTTGTTGGCGATGTGATTACATCGCCAAATGTTTTATTTCGTTTATGTTATTCTTTTGTTTCCTGTTGATTTCTTAAGTTACGTTCGTAGAAACGACGTTCTCTTTTTATTTTTCTTGTTTTCTTGATTTCACGTTGCTTGTTTTAATGGTTATTCTTTTGTTATCATATGAGACTTTCTCTTGTTTTAATTTTCAGTCGTCTTCTGTTTTTCGTTCTGCATTGTCTTCGTAAATCGATGTGCTTCATTCGACGATTTTTACTTGCTTTTTTACAACAATCTTTTGCTTTTTTCCTTTTTCTTTTATTCGCAATTTAATGATCTTACGCTCTACTTGTTTCGTTTTCGTTTTGTTTTTCGTTTATCTTACCTTTAAATTTTTTTCTTTTATTTCCTGTTGACGATTAGATTTTCTTACACTCTGTTGTAAAAATGTCGATCTCCTTTTGTTTTTGTCCTTTATCACCTTATTCTTTGCGTATTTTCATGTTAGTTTTGATTTTCCTAATTTTCAGTCTTCTTTTGTTTTTCGATCTTCATTCTCTTAGTAAATCGACGTTCTTTATTCGATGATTTTTGTTTGGTTTCTAAAAAAAAAATACCCCGAAGAGGTGTACCTTCATTCGCGAAATTAATTAGAAACTGAGAAAACTGACTGATAAATAAAAACTTAATAAAATGGAAAAATAAAATAAAAAATAACTTCAACGAAGAAGGGAACGCGCAATTAGGACAAGGAAAACTGCATTGCAAGAGACCGCTTTGTGTCTGCTGCTGGAGCTTTTGCCGCACCTTTTCCCGTTTTTATTCGTAATATCGCGTTAGAAAAAAAAATATTATAAATTCGTTTTTTACTTTTTGTTTTACACAAAATTCAACTGGCGTATTTTTGGTTTAAATTGATAAAATTGTTTAGTTAGCATTTCGCACATACGCTCTGAGCGACACTGGCTTCATTGCTGTGGAACAGGAAAACAGGAATATTAACAGTGCGTTTTAAATGAGGGGATTCCATATTGACAAATGTAAATCAAGTTGTTGAGTTTACTTGCTAATGCTGCGCCAACAGATCGTATTTCATTCAAAACAATTAACGCGCTCGCTCATCAATTACGTTTCAACGAGACGCTGACGACAATTTTGTTACTTCGACTTTTGTACTCGAGCTTTTAGTGTTTATTCGATCCTTTACACTTCGTTATTTCTTTTGCAACTCGAAAGGTAAAGAATGAGATCTTCGGTGAATATAAGAATTGATTAAGTGGGACATTCCGTACACTAATTTTAATGAAGATACGTAATTTTCATTTTGTTGATGAAAATTAGGTCATCGTTTTTAATAGCACTCCTCCTTTCTCCGAAAACACCCACGCAAACTGCCTGAAAATTGAGAGAACACGCACAAGATGAAAAGGCGGCGGCGAGTTCGGAAAGTAGTTATCCCGAGCTTCCGCTTCCGCCGAACAAAGCAAACTCCTGGCGAGCTCATTGATATTATTAATTTCGACAAAGCTCCGGACGAATTACCGCCGCCGCCGCCAACTTTCCGCGCTCAGGTGAAATCCGAGAAAACGCCGATAATGGAAATCACGCGTGCGGATGGCGGAGAGTTCTAGCGTGAAATAACGCGCATTTGCATAGATTATTCCGTTCCGGTGGAACGCACATGTCGCCCTAATCAGATCTCGTTAGCCTGCATTGCATTCGCTTGCGCGACGAAGGAAAAAATATCGCCCGGGGGGTTCCCCGCGGAAGAAAACCGGGCTATCTCGGAAAATTATTTTCAGCGGACGGCTGGCTTACTTGTTTTTTTCATTAGGCGGAGCTTTGCTAGGTGCAATATCCATAAATCTCAATTACGTTTGTTTAGGAGGACTACCGAGCCACTTTATCCTCCTGTCTTTATTTTATTATTTTTTTTGTATACAGCTTCCACCGCGTTAATCATCCTTATATAAAAAAATATTTCTTCTATTGTACAAGGTGGCCCAACGACCCGTATATCTTCTGTGAGGCTTATAGGAAAAAAAATAGGAAAGAAATCTATAAAGAATTTTATACTAGACAATACGCGACATATTGTAAAATTATTTTGAACTATACAGAGTGATCAGAAAAATGGTGGTTCATAGGAACTTATTTTTTTTTTAATGGAACACCCTGTATATTTTTAGATATTTGGATGCGCCACAGTGAGCTGATTACAACGGTACAAAGATACATTGATTTCATTGAATAACTTTCGTAAAATAATTTTTTTTTCTTGAAGAATTTTTCAAAAATTCTGTCAGTTTGAATATGAATTTCTGATTACTGAGGTAACACAGACGAACGAAAAACTAACACGATATTTTTAGGACTTTGGCCTTTATGAATATGTGAACAAAATTAATATATCTTTTTGCATTATACCGAGCGAGCGATACTTACGGAACATTCGGTATGTCATTTTTTTTTTAATGGAACGGCCTACTTTTTATTTCAGAAATGGATAGCACTTAAATGCAGCTTTCTGCTGATATAAAGTTATATACCTTTATTTTTAATAATATCGTCACTAGAAATTTTCTTTTCATAAGTATTTCTATGGTCGGCGTTTTAAACTATACACCCAGTATTGCTATTTTCCTACCTAAATTCAATCATTCGAAGTCATTTTTCGATCATTTGATTCTACTTTCAAAGATCTCTAATTTGAATATCCCCGCGACAGGATTTATTTTACCAAAAATAATTTAAAAACAGACCATCGAAATATTTGTAAAAAGAAAATTTTTAATTACGAAATTATTAAAAATAAAGGTACATAACCTTATATCAGCAGAAAGCTACATTTAAGTGTTATCCATTTCTGAAATAAAAAGTAGGCCGTCGCATTAAAAAAAAATAAGATACCGAATGTTTCGTAAGTATCGATCGCTCGGTATAACGCAAAAAGATATCTTAATTTTGTTCACATTTTCATAAAGGACCAAAGTCTTAAAAATATCGTGTTAGATTTTTGTTCGTCTGTGTTATCTCATTAATCAGAAATTCATATTCAAACTGACTGAATTTTTGAAGAATTCTTCAAGAACAAAATTTATTTTACGAAAACAGTTCAATGAAATCAATACATCTTTATACCGTTGTAATCTGCTCATTGCGGCGCATCCAAATATCTAAAAATGTACAAGGTGGTCCATTAAAAAAAAATTAGTTTCCACCAACCACCATTTTTCTGATCACTCTGTATACTTCAAAATAATTTTACAATATGCCGCGTATTGTCTAATATAAAATTCTTTATCGATTTTTTTCCTATAGGCCTCACAGAAGAAATAGTTGGGCCACCCTGTATGTACTAGAAAAAATGTAAAAAATTAATGCCCGGTTTTTGAAACGATAAATAACTTTAGGTAAACATAAATTTTTCTTGACAGATGACTTTATGAAAAGTATAAATTGTTTACGTTGCTACGTATACATTTTACCTACAGATAGAGTTTTGAGAAACGGTTTTTAGAAGTTATGGTAAGTTTATCTCTACGTAAAGTTATGTATCGTTTCAGAAACCGGGCATAATTCAGTTAAAATAAACAAAGATTGCTCCAACGAAGCTGATCTCGCATCTTTCCCTCTTCAATAATCGTCTGATTTGTAATAAATGTCCGATTTCCTGATTATACAGGCAGGTGATAGTAGAGATCAAACTAAGGAAAAAAATCTAATAAACCCATGTCCAATATTCAATACAGGGTGTCCATGCTATGTGTCCATACACTCTTCTAAAATTTTTATTTTTTACATAAAATTCAGAATCGATAAATTAAATAAAAAGCTGAATATTCCACGGTACGATTTCTGGTTTCGCCAGAAGTGACATCAACTTTCTTATTTTAAATGAAACGGCCTGTATACAGCGTGTCTCTAAACCTATGTCTTTAATTGAAACCACAAATAGTGGTCAAGAAAAGAAGCAAAATTTGTTATGCAACTATTGGTCAGATAGCAACAATAACGCAGATAAAAATTATTTTACTTTTTCATAGAAATTGTTTGAGGGTCGCTGAATGCAGATTAAATGTTCGGGCGAAGCTTGGTTTTCAACTATTCTCCAACGTTCGAGGTCATGAAAAGTCATAAAAACGCAGACCATGACCTAATGCGCAGATATTGTACTTAAGGCAGGTCAAGTATCGTGTTTTTTTGTTAATTTTAAAAGCAAATAAATTTAGTAACCATGTAGGTTCTTAATAGTTTAAAATATTCTGTGCGTGTTGCATTAATTGATGATTAGATTTGTGCTAATCCGTACTTTAACAGTTAAATTTAAAAAATTCAATCTAAAGGCGATCGAAAAAGTGGAAATTCTTAAATCATATTAATTTGTAAATTGCCAATAATCAACTTACAATGTTGATTACTAGAGTTTATCGTATTTGCACAGCAAAAATAAATTTGTTTCTTTATTAAAACTTCGAATATACGACGAAATAAACAACTGCACTAGGCGAGAGCGTCTATGTCTTTATGGTTTAAACCGACGCAGAAATTCAGGTTCAATATTATCCTTAAAAAAAAACATGTGTTTTGTGTTGGAATGTAAACAATTAATAAAACAGTTCGATTGAGTGCTAGTGAAGTTATTCAATCACTTATTTTGAACCCATAGATTATTGTCCATACAGGCAATCTAATTTATTTAAATTTTTCATCGTATCATAATTCTTGCTTTACGTTTTTACATTAGGAATAGTTTCTGCTCTTGCAGTACTTATTCTGCAGCTATTACTGCGACAATTAAAAAATAATTTCACGCATTTTCAACGCAGTTATGAAACTAGCGTACGAAGATGTTTAATTACTTCAGCAAAAATTAAAAGAAGATTAGGTACTCGTTTTTAACATAATTGCTTTTGTCTATTACAAAGACGTGCGTAAACAAACGTTCCTATTTATCGCATGTTGAAAATACAAATAAATATGCCGATGTCCGCAAGTCGGATTCATATTCGTATACAATGAGACCTTGACCGAGTTCTTCCAAATGTAAATAAAATGTTTTATTGCGGTTTATTGCTTTTATCGGAATAAATTGCTGAAACAAGTCGTAAACCAAGCAGAAATTTCAAAACAAAGGGACTGCGCTCGCTTGTGATAGATCAGTTCTTCATTTTTGGGCAAAAAATGTTGGAATACTCAGCTTTTTATTTGATTTATCGTTCCCGAATTTTATGTAAAAAATAAAAATTTGAGAAGAGTGGACACATAACGTGGTCACCCTGTATTAAGTTCTGGACACGTGTTTATTAGACATTTTTTCTTGTTTAGATCTTTACTATGACCTGCCGAACGTTGTATAGCTTTTTTCATTAACATCCTGTATAAATTTAAATTTCGTTGTAGAAGTTTCGATCATCATTTGCTTTTTTTATTCACCTTATCCTTTTGGTATTTTCACGTTGTTTTTGTTTGGTTTGCTTATCATTCCTTTTCAGTCTCCTTTTGATTTCCGTTCTTCACTCTCTTTGTATATCTACGTTCTATATTCGATAATTTTTTTGTTTGGTTCCTTATAAATGTATTGTTCTTTTGTTTTTCTTTTTGTTCTTCTTCTTTTGCTGGCAATGTGATTACATTGCCCATCTTGTTTCGTTTCGTTTATTTTATCTTATTCTTTAGTTTTTTTTTTCACATCTTTCCCTCGTCAAAAATCAATATAGTCATCATTGTTTCCTCGCTATTTTCATTGTCGATTTAAGAAGTAATATGTTTTCACTGAGGGCATCTTGAGTGTTAAAGTAAAGAACGCAAACAAAAGGAATTTAAAAAAGAGAATAAAAACAAGATGAACAAAACGAAAGAAAATGCGACGATTTTTCGGCGGTAAAAAAAAAACTAAAAGAAACTATTAAAAAAAAACATCACAACAAAACACGAAACGAACGATAAAATTAAAAAGAAAATTGGCGATTCATCGATGGCACGAACAAAATTTAAAAGAAAAGTTGAGAACACAGGAAAACAGTGATAAGCAAAAGTGAATTTTAAAAAACTTGGTTTTATAATAACAAGAAATTAAAGAAAACTTAACTATAATGGGAAAAATAATTCGAGAGAGGGAAAATGAAAAACAAATGAAAATTTTGTCAAAACAACTGACCGGGATGGGACAAAGAAAAACAAAAGAAATTTTGAAGAGAGAATGAAAAATCTAAAACGTAATATGAACAGTAGTTTTTCTTCTATATTCACGTCAATCTTGATTTTCTTATTTTCAGTATTCTTTTGTTTTTCGTCCTTCATTCTCTTCGTAAATCGATGTTCTTTATTCTGTGATTTCTTTTGTTAACGATTTGATTATCTCACTTCACTTCTTTTGTTTTGTTTATATTATTCCTTAGTTTTTCTCTAGTTTCCGGTTGATATTTTCTTTTTGTTTTCTGATTTGAATACACAGGAAAACGGCGATAAGCAAAAGCGAATTTAAAAAACTTGGTTTTACAACAAGAAGAAATTAAAGAAAGCTTAAATAAAATACGAAAAACAATTTACCAGAAGGAAAATGAAAGATAAAAGAAAATTTTGTCAAAAGAACTGACCGATGGGGCAAAAAAAGCAAAAGGAATTTTAAAAAGAAGAAAACATCTAAAACGCGACTTGAACAGTCGTTTTTCTTTTATATCCTTGTGAATTTTGATTTTCTGATTTTCAGCACGCTTCTGTTTTTTACCTTCATTCTCTTCGTAAATCGATCTTCTTCTATCCTATGATTTTCGTGTAGTTCCTTATCATCAAATTCCTCTTTCATTTTTATTTATTTATTTTTTACATCTTTTGTTAACGATTTGATCATCTCACTCCATTTAGTTTGTTTTCTTTGTTTATATTACTCTTTAGTTTTTTCTTGTTTCCGGTTGATGTTTTGTTTTTGTTTTCTGATCGCCTTAATCTTTTCGTATTTTCACGTTGTTTGCTTATATTTGCGTTTCTTTTGTTTTCAGCCTTGGACTTCTAATTTTCAGTCTTTTTTTGTTTTTCGTTGCTTTTTCTCTTAGTCACACGACGACATCCTTGACGACTGGCTAACGTGGAGGAAAACCGATAATTTAATTAAATACAGGCAAATTACACTGAAAGGGAGGACAGGATAAACAGAAAAACTTGAATACAAATAAAAAAAATAAAACTAACATAAAAAACGAAAACAGAAACGTCTTGAGTCTTGAGGCGTTTGCGTGGCGGCAAATCGTAACAAAATGGCTGCTCTCGCCTCTCGACAGTTCTACGAGATGAGTGTGATTTTAATGACTGTTTTTATCGACTTTCCCACGGCGAACTTGTAATATCGCTGGCATTTATCTTGCACCGTCCCGTTACAGTCACCCGCACTCCTCCTCATTTGCGTCTTGCCTGCAGGAAAAAATCGTTACGGGGGAGAGGGTTGACACCAATAAAGCTGATGCCCCAAATTTATGCTAAATTAAACACCGGAAGTTTGAAGAATCTGTTTTGTTTGGAACTCTCGAAGAAAAAATTAGATTTTCTTAAATCAAGTTCGTATTAGAAAAAAATAATTCTTAAATAAATAAACAAATAAATAAATTCCCATTTTAGTACAGTTTACAGCACACAAATCATACATGCATACAATGTCAATGGATATCACAAGGTGGCATCTCAGGTTACCCTACTTTACCGGACCACCTTCAAGTACTTTAAAGCATTTTAAACATATAATCAACGAACATACGTGAGCTGCTGGAAAAGTTTCTGGAAACGGTATGAAAAAACGCATATGAAATTTGGTAAACGGTATCATTGTTTTTCGAAGTATTCGCCTTTGACGTCAATACACTTTTGCATACGCTCGAACCAATTTCTAAAGCACGTTTTCCACTCTAAAGATGGTACCTTAGAAACCAGTGTCCCGAATGTTTCAATCGCTGCTTCAGCCGACGAAAATCGCTCACCACGCATTTTATTTTTGATATTTGGGAACAAAAAGAAATCATTAGGTGATAAATCAAGGTGAATATGGGCAATGAGTCATTAATTCAACATTTTTGTTGGACAAAAAATCAACTGTTTGACGGGCTGAGTGAGAGCTGGCGTTGTCATGATGAAGAAAAATTCATCGATTTCGATTGTTTCTTCTTATTTGATCGATGACTTCCGGCAAACAAATTGTAGTATACCAATCGGCATTCACGGTTTTTCAATCCTCTAAAGCCACGGTTGCTACATGTCCAGTTAAACCAAAGAAACAAGCAATCATTTGCTTCGCAGCACTGAGTGAACGGACAACTTTTGTTGGTTTTGGTTCATTTTGAAATACTCAAAAGGTAGATTGTTGTTTATTTTCTGGCTCGTACGAATAGATCCACGTTTCGTCACCAGTGACGATGTTATAAACTAAATTTGAACGACTCCATTGAATTTCTTGAGCATTTCTTCGCACCATTTGACACGATCCTGTTTTTGCGCTTCTGTTAAATTGTGTGAGATCCAACGACTGCAAAGCTTTCGTACGTTCAAATTATCAAGCAAAATCGGGTGTATTGCTTTCATATCAATGCGTAAGGATGCTTGAATCTCACGGTATGTCACATGTCGATCTCGCTCAAACATTTCACGCACATCATCTGCATTAGTGGCAACAACAGATGTTGACGGACGACCTTCACGAAATTCATCACTGAGAGAGATACGTCCACGCTGGAATTCGGCAAACCAATTATAAACACTGCTCTTTGATGGTGCTTCATCTCCAAAAGCCAAATGAAGCCGATCGAGGCATTGTTTCGGCGTTAGACCACATTTGAAATCGTAAAAAATCATGGCACGAAAATTCTCACGCGAGATTTCCTTGTTCACACAAAATTACTTTTTCTCAAATACTGTACAAACAAAACTAGTTCACTTGGATAGGAACTGTCAATAGAATTATAGGCAAAAAACGTCAAATTTTTCAAATATGACAGTTGATAAACGCTAACAATTCTAGACCTACTAGATTCCAGAAAATTTTTCAGCTGTCCACGTATAATCAACATATAATCAACGCGGCTTACACGAATAACGATTTATATACAATTAAAGAAAAAGAAAATCAAGAGAAAAAAATTGCACTTGTCTCACACCACAGCACAAACCCTGTTCAGCTCTTCTCCAATAACATTTTTTTTAAATTTCGATCTGAAGACTGTTATACTAATTTTTTTGATATAATCAGGTAACGAGTTGTATGTCAGATAAATATTGAATGAGAAGCTCCTCTCAAAGAGTACAGTTCGATGAAGAGGTGGCGAGATTTTCCTCGATACCTGACGTTTAAATTATGAACATCAGTTCTACATTTTATTTTAGCAGTTAGATACGACGGACATTCAGTTTTTATGATAACTTTATGATAAAATACAGCAGTCTGAAGGTTTGCTCAGTTTTCCATGTTTAACAAACCTACATCTTTAAGTTTATATGTTACGTGATGATATTTCCGAATTCCGTAGATAAAGCGTAAGCATGAATTTTGTACCAATTGATTACGTTTCTTATCATGACAAACCAAACAAGGTGATATTACAGGCGAACAATAAGAAAATTGAGATAAAACAAGAGATTCACATAATATTTCCTTTGCCTCAGTGTTAAGAATCAGTCCATGCGGATATAATAATTTGAGAGCATAATATGCTTTTTGAATGCACTTCGAAATATGAGACTTAAATCGTAATGATTGATCAATGATTACCCCTAAATTTTTCATTTCCTTTACTACAGGTATTGGTGTATTATTAATAGTGAGCTTTACTGAACTTACAATTTCTTCAGAAGTACATCCAAACAGCATAACTACCGATTTATAAGGATTAACTAACAAACGAAAGCTGTGCAGAATATTCGACGAGATTTTTTAAATCTATACTTATTTTGGTTATAGCTGCAACTAAATATTTTATTTGAAATGATAATAAAATTGCATATCATCGGCGTACATATGATATTCACAAGATTGTAAGACATTTTTCAGCTCGCAGGTATACATACTGAACAAAGTCGGATCAAGAATTGATCCTTGGGGAACTCCAGAGGTGACAGTGGTGGCATTAGAAATTTTGCCTTGATGTTTAACTTTTTGAGTTCTATTTGTTAAATAATTTTCGAAAAGTTTGATTGAAATTTCATCTAAGCCAATATATTTTAAAATAGATAAAAGCATACTATGATCAATAGTGTCAAAAGCCTTACTAAAATCTAATAGTACAAGAATAGTCATATAACCTTTATCTAAATTTATCAAAATATCATCAGTAATCTTTGATAAGACAGTTGCACAGCAGTCCGAGGGTCTAAGTCCCGATTGATGACTAGGCAAAATATTATTTCTTACTAAATGTCGCCTCAACTGCAAGTTTAGTATTTTCTCAAAGATCTTAAAACATGTAGGTAAAATACTTATCAGTCGAAGATCTTTGAAATCTGGCGGATCTGTCATTTTGGTGTGGGTGTAATTAATGAGCACTTCCAAAAATCAGAAATACACCCTCAGTTAAGCAAACATTAATTATGAGTTAAGAACTGTATAATATGCGGACAACATAATTTGATAACTTCAATACTTATACCATCATCTCCTGTTGAATTCGACTCGATTTTATTGATGATCTCCTGTATTAAACATTGATCTACAGTTTCAAATTTCAATAATGTGCGTACATTTGGATGCTGATTACTGCTATAAAATTGAACTAAATCATCATTATCTATATTTAAGTTAAGAACGCTTTTTATAAAATACGTATTAATATTTTCTACATCATTTAAATGATTTGGAATTGTAACGTTTTTTTTTTCGTAAATATTTGCCTTTACCAATTCATGCGAACGTTTCTTTTGACTGCTGTTTGAAAATTTAAAATTGAAATATGCCCTTTTCTCAGCATCAATTACAGAATTACAGAAATTACGATTTTGTTTATAATAATTCCAGTCAGACATTTCTCCCGTTTGCTTAAACGAGCTATAAGCTTCATCTCTTGGCTTCATTAGATACTTAGTGTTATCAGATAACCAAGGGCTATAAGAACAACGATTAACTTCTATCGTTTTCATAGGTGCGAATATATCTAATAGACCATTAATACCAGATATTAAAAAATGTATCTTGTCATTAATGTTATTTAAATGAAAAATAAAATGCAAGGGTATTTCATAAAATGTTTTATAGAAAAATTCTAAACACCAATTTACAATGTACCATTTCATGGTCAGAAACATTTACATTAACAGATTTAGCATCTGATACATCAGGATTTGTAGTTAAAATGATATCAATTAAAGATTGTGACGTTTTGAAAATTCTAGTGGTGGTTGATTTATTATTTGGCTGATATCATCATTTGTTGAATATATTGAAATTTAGTAGAAAAAAAATAATCTATTCGACGCGGCATCGTCATGTTATGAGGACGAGATTCCTTTGATTCAGTAGTACAGATGGCGTGCGATTTTCCGTCCTCTACGCTTAAGCTGCTTTTCCTGCTATGGAGATTTGGATAATTGGGTATTTGGAAATTGCCGTCATTGGCTGTCGTCGTTAACTTGACGAAAGTTGTTGGTTATCGGTGATCACGTGATCCATGAAAACCAATAGCAGCAATCTCCAAATACCCAATCTTCCAAGCAGGAAAAGTCATTTTTTTAAGAGCCGCCTACACAGTACAAATGCAGCTGTTGTATCACTGTGTCTTTCTCAAGGTTTGCAGCTTGGCTATTTTATGCTATTTTTGTATTCTAACATACCTACCAAAAAAAAAAATTTTGTTCTAATTTGAACAACAAATTGAAAACGAGATAACGATAGTTGATGTTTAACCGCTCCTTCAGGATGATCAGGGCCGGCGGGTAGCGTATGCGAAGTGTGCACCGCACACAGGCCGCGCAGGGGCCGTAATAAAAAGCGCCGGGCCTGAGGATGATTATAAATAAACAAGTCGGCAAGGGAAAAAGAACAAATAAAAAAAATTAAATTATTTAAAAAAATCCACTTTCTTATTTAGTTATTTTTAATTTCCTTCGATGACTTGTTAAGTTACTCTTGACAACATATTTAATTACCGTTGACAATGCGTTTCTCTTTTCTCGTTTCCCTTGATAATTTGTTTATTAATAATTTTCCTGAAAAAGTTATTAAACACAGCGAAACGTCGACTTATTACACAATTTTTCCAAGTGTCCAGACCAAAATAATTGTATTTTTATAATAATTTTCGTCGGACAAGATAATGATTCGATTATTAAAAATTAAGTAAAATAAAGTCAAATGATAAATAAAAAAGAAAATAAAATGAAATCGAATAAAAGGGAAGACAAAAATAGCGATCAATCGATAGGATTAAATTGTGAAATAATCTCAAATCGAGTAAGTAAACAAAAAAAATACAAAATACGATTAATTGATAATTATAAAATAAAATCGTGCCATATAAAATCAATTGCAAGATGATAAATTGATAGTAAAAAAATAAATAAAAACAAAACAAATGTAATCGATTAAAAGCAAAAAACAAAGGACTGTCGTTTGTGTATAAAAGACAAAAACAAAAGACGATCGGTACTTCTCTTTCGTTTTTTTTTCTTAATTCGTTAATGCTCTTGATATGACTTGACCAATGATTTTATAAAAATAAAATCATTGGTCAAGTCACACCAATGATTTTACTTTTATAAAATCATTGGTCAAGTCATATCAAGAGCATTAACGAATTAAGAACAAAAACGAAAGAGAAGTAAACTAACGATTCAAACATAAAGTCAAAAAGACAAAATACGATCCAGGGCCAACGGAAGGCGGTAAGCAATGTAAGCAAAGCATGAAGACGCCAATGCAAAGAGGGGCGCAAAAATATGTTCATTAAAGAATGATCAAAAGGCAGCTTGAACAATCTCAAGGTCAACCAAATTTGATCCAACAACTGAACTCATTTCTATTTAAAAAAAAACAAAATTTTAAATAGACAAGAAAATGTTAAAAAAATTCAACCAACCTAACTTCATTCTACCCAAGTTAAAAATTAAGAAAAAGGAATATTAAAAAAATAGAAGAAAAAAGATATTATAATCATGTTCGACAAATCCCAAGATCAATCCAACTCAACTGAATTCTACTTAACTGTATTCAGTTGAGCAAAAAAAGTGCAAAAAGATTAAAAAAAAAAAATTACAGCGAAGTTCAACCAATGTCAAGGACAACCAAACTTGACATAAAAAAACTAAATTCGTGCTATTCAACCCAAGCACAAAAAATAAAGAAAATTAAAAAAAAAAATAATGTAAACAATCTAACTGCACTCGGCCTAATTCCATTCAACCCAAATTAAACATTTGGAACAATATTTAAAAAAATTACAAATAGAAAAAAAATTTATATATGGATTAAAATGAACCTCAATAATTTTCAAGATCAACTGAACTCACCCAACTTGTTATATCAAGGTCAAGGTCGACCAAACTCTACCCAACAACTAAATTCGATTATATTCAACCCAAACAAGAAAAAGTAAAGAAAATAAAAGAGAATAGTAAATAATAGGTAAATCTAAACAATCTAACTCCATTAAACTAATTAAAAAATGTAGAACAATATTTAAAAAAAAATTAAAAGTTGAAAAAAACAATTTATACATGGATTACAATGAACCTCAATAAATCTCAAGGTCAACTGGACTCACCCAACTTATTATATCATAGTGCTCTATATTCTACGCAAGAAAAAAATTTAAAAAATACTTTAAAAAATTAAAAGCAAATGAAATGTTAAGATTCATGGATTGAAGTTAAGATCAGCAAATCTCAAAATCAATAACCCAACTGACATCAACCTAACATTATTTTACGCAAGCAAAAGGTTAAGAATTAAAAGGTAAGAATTCTTAAAAAAACAAAAGCAGACTTTTAAAAAAATTTAAAGTAGAAAAAATATTAAAATTCACGTGGATTAAAATGAACCTCAATAAATCTCAAGGTCAATTGAATTCACCCAACTTATTATATCATACTGCTCTATATTCTAGGCAAGAAATTTTTTTTTTAAAATACTTTAAAAAATTAAAAGTAAAAGAAATGTTAAGATTTATGGATTGAAGTTAAGATCAGCAAATCTCAAAATCAATAACCCAACCGACATCAACCTAACATTATTTTACGCAAGCAAAAGATTAAAAATTAAAAGTTAAGGATTCTTAACTTTTAATTAAAAAAAAAAACAAAAGTAGACTTTAAAAAAAATTAAAAGTAGAAAAAATATTAAAATGCACGTGGATTAAAATGAACCTCAATAAATATCAAGGTCAATTGACCTCACCCAACTTATCATATCATACTGCTTTATATTCTACGCAAGAAAATTTTTTAAAAAATACTTTAAAAAATTAAAAGCAAAAGATTCATGGATTGAAGTTAAGCTCAACAAATCTCAAGGTCAATAACCCAAATGACATTAACTTAACTTTATTTATCACAAGTAAAAGATTAAAAATTAAAAGTAAAGATTTTTAAAAAATCAAAGGTAGACTTTTAAAAAATTAAAAACGAATTTCAACTAAAATCGAAGTCAATCCAACCCAATTGGCCTCAATCTATATCCTAACTTAGAAGTGTTCGAACTGCTAGAGCCCCATTTAACACAAATAAGAATTAAAAATTAGAAAAATAAAAATAAAAATAAAAATATAAAAATTGATAAAATTTAAAAATATAAAAATTGATAAAAATTAAAAATATAAAAATTAAATATATAAAAATTGATAAAAATTAAAAATATAAAAATTGATAAAAATTAAAAATAAATTAAAATGAAACTCTTCGTCAACATAACCCAATTTAGTTATGTTCAACCCAAGCAAAAATTAAGATAAAAAAGCTAAAAATCCGTTAAATGTCATACTTAATTTTTCCGTATTTTAAAGTTGTCACTCACAGCCAAATAAAAATTAATTCGCCCGTTTTGCCCGGAGTCGCAAAAATATTTGTTCGGGTGAAATAGGTCGCCAAGCGGAAAAGTTTGAAAAACCCTGCATTAAAGCAATGCACGTTGGAAAATATCCAAAACAAAGATTACAGAGATGCTGTCATTGCAGCCAACTGTTAGAAAGTTGGTTACATACGTCACAGATCACGTGGGATGCGAGGTTAAATGAAGATCCGATATTTATTGTGAATGAGAATGAGAATGAATCGGTGACTAACTTTATTTTTTTTATTTTTTTTTTTTAATTCTTCAAAGCTCAGCTCTTTGGATAACTATCAGAAAAATTGTAAATTGTGAAACGAAGCTTTTCTAAACCCCCAATTAAAAACGATTTAATCTTAAAACTTCACCGTAATTGCGAAACATATCGCGTGTCTCGCCTCGTTTTATTTTTGAATATCTTCCTCTCCGCCTATTAGTTGGGGCCCCGCAGAAGAATGGAAGTTATAACGACGTAGCAACGAGCCATAGAAACACGATCCCCATTAGGCAGAACGGTCCTCTGAAAGGAAGACCTTCAACGTCCGCGACTCTATTCAAGACCCCCTCGCGTTTAAAGCGCTTTTTTTATGGCGAAGCAATAAAGTAAATCAACGTGAGGCGGCGGTTATCAACGCGTGTTTCTTTCGATTCACCCAGCTTGAAGAATCGGGGGGAGTCCGCCGTGAAAGGAATTTGAGAGGGGGGGGGGGCATCATTCGATTTTTGCAAAGGAAATTTGGAAGTTCGGAAGTAAAGAGCACGTCGTCGGGCTCTCTGGAGATAAGAAAGTCAAAACAGTTACGTTCGGGTAACTTTCGGGGAAAACCTAATTTACGAGTTAAGTGGCACACACTTAAATATACAGGGTGTTCTTTGAGATAACCGACAAACTTAAGCATGTGTTCTAGAAGTGATTCTGAACAAAGAACTTCGTATACGTGTCAGGTCAATTCCTTTCGGTTCTTGAGATATCGACAAAAGAGAAAAAAATGTGCATTTCTCAAAGGAAATTTCCCTTTTTAGGAATTTTTTGGTTTGATGTACGGAAAAAAGTAATTTTTATTCACTAGTGGGATTTTTTTGTGAAAATAGATACGTTAGTTTTAAATTTCTGTTAAAAAATGATTTGAAATTTCGCGATGATAAAATTTTGTTCGACAAAATATATATTGGCGGCGCTGGCATAACACAAAAATGTATTTTTTTTTTGATGAAATGTAAAGTCTTAAATAAGTGTCTCAGCCGTAGCAATATTTTTTGGTTGTTTTGGTTTATTTCAATAAAAACTATTTAATATCTTATTTGCAGTTAAAATTAAATTCCATTTCACAAAATGTTTAATATTTCATCCTTTAGGTTTTTCTTCGTGCGAAAATTATTTGAAATATTATTTCTTCGGGTCAACATCGACTCTAGCTGTTTAAAACCGAAAGCATTTTGTTTTCTTTTCTTTATCAATTCCTCCTCCCCTTCAAATTTTGAAAATAAATTCCATTTTCGTGTTTTTTTAGTACCTACTTCAATTTGTTTTCTGTCTTTTTACAGAAGCCAATTGTTTAATTTTTTAAAACAAAATTTGTTAATCAATCGTCTTTCAATTTTGCTTTTCTGTTACTTTCTGCCCTTTTTTCCTTGAGACACCAAGATTTCGTCAACACTTGTCTTCAGTGTTTGTTTATTTTTCTCGTTGATTTTGGTTGTTTTTTTCTCCCGTTTATGTTTTTAGTTCTATCATCGTTTGATTGGATATTTTGCCCCCATCTCTTTTTGGTGGGGCATTATTTTTGAGTTTCGTTCTCCGATAGCGTTTTGTTTTTATTTTCCAATTTCTTTAACTTTGAAGTTTGATTTTTCAAATGATAATAAATGAAAATTTACTCTCCGATCGCCAAACTCATTAAATAGTTATTAAACTGATCTATTTAGATTTCGGTTCGGGTGATGATAAAACTATTTCATTGGTTTATTCTTTGAAAAATCAATATTGCGTTGACACTTGTCTTCTGTTTTTGTTTTTTTTTTATTTTTCGTCAATTATGGTTGGTTTTCTTGTCCCATCTCAGTAGTCTATATTATGCCGGTTCTGGACCACCAATTTTTGTACGAGCACAAATAGTCTTTTTCTTCTCTTAATTTAGCGCTAAAATTGCTTTTTTACTTAATAATTTATCACTCCATAAACAGCACAGAAATTGCATAAAAACTCCTAAAATTATGTACAAATAAAAAGAGTTCAATTTTTAAGTATTTATACCAAACTTCGTCTATAAATTTACAATTATGTTTTTGTCCGTACAAAACTCTTATAACTGATAAAAACACACCGTGAAGAGTTCTAACTTAATTCGTAAAATTGAGTAAATTGACTAATTGAAAAAGATTAAAATTAAAAAAAAATAAACTTCAACGAAGAACGCAACGCATAATTAGGTCAAGACGACTTCTTGTACGCTGCTGGAGCTTTTTTGCACTTTTTGTTACGCAATTGAGGAATATCGAACGTTACATTCGCTACACTGTAAAAAATAGAGGTAAAATTTCAGCGATAAGTATGGTAATGTTACAGCGATAAGTACAGTAAAATTACAACGAAGGTCATCAGAAAAAAGAAAATTGTAAATATTACAATATTATTGTAAAAAGTGGGAGTAAAATTACAGCGTTAAGCACGGTAATGTTACAGTGATAAGTACAATTAAAATTACAGCGAAAGCTGCGAAAAAAAATGTTGTAAATGTAAACCTTATTTCTGAGTAATATCACATTCGGTTTGTGAAAACACACTGACTTGTGTACTACATTTGCTTCCATTACGTGTAATTTTTCAGCGATAATCGCGGATCATAAAGATGCTCGCGATTTACGCTGTAATTTCACATAAAAAAATTTTACAGTGTATGCAAAAGATATCCTTAATTGAGTGCATAAATTAGATGCAAATTCGATTTCAGGTCGCGTACCGCACATCGTGTGCAAAATTTAGGAAAATTCAGCCGTTACTTTACTCTGACCTTGTACGTGTTACGATTCATTATAATATTATTTAATCGCAACTACTTAATTTTTATGAAAGCATTGCAACTCTACATACTAAATATTCTATTCTTTACAGAAAGTTCGAGCGATTTCGATTCTAAAAATTAAATTTTTGTCTTCTTTTCTCAATTACAAAACTTATTTTAAATACAGAATATAAGAGTCACCAGCCCACACGCCCCCTCGACAAGATTTAAAAGATTTGGGCTTAAAATGACGACGAGAAAAAAATAATCTGCGTCTGAAACAATTGAAAAAAGAAGAAAGAATAGAGAGAAGAAAACGAAACATAGACATTTTTGTTGCCCCTTTCTCAGACACACGACAGTCAACACTTACCGAGGTCACATTTCCATTCCGAGATTATTGTGTAACAAAGATAAAAAATACAAATGTCGCAAGAGCAACAAGGAAATCAACATTTTTAGGAAATTCTACAATACAAAAATGTACTAGGTTATGTTATTCTCCGCAGCCATAGTAAAATGCCATTCGTGAAACGTCACTTTGATTAACAAACTTTCGACTTTTTTATCTCTAGATGAGATTATTGTGCGACAAGGATAGATAGAAAAAAAATCACTAATGTCGTTACCTGAACACGAAGTGTGTCGATCTAGAACCTTAACACTTACGGAATCGCCATTGAATTAAAATTGGGAAGACATTTTTCAAGATTACTGTCGGAAAACTTTTTCAAAACAACTGAAAAACGCTAAGAAAATATAATAATATTTGTGGCGCCACCTGTCAATTTTTTAATTTGTGACACTGTGAAGAGTTGTGTCTTCATACAAACTGACAAAACTGAGTGATTGAAAAAAAAAATTAAAATTAAAAAAAAATAAATTTAGGTCAAGAGGCTTCACTCGAAGGACACGGAAGGTCGACTTCGTAATGTATATGCTGCTGGAGCTTTTATGCACATTTCTCCTTTCTGATTTGTTACGCAAATGGGGAATAGCGGATGTTGCATTTGCTATGAAAAAAATATCCTGAATTGAGTACATAAATTAGGTGCAATATTACAACTTCCGTAACACCGAATTCATTTTTCTTGATCGCGCACCGTGCGTCTTGTGCAAAATTATGAGTTACCTTTAAAGAGCGGGAAATTTCGAAAAAATTAAATGTTTGTCTTTTTTTTTTCATTACGGATCCCATTCGTCAATAGATTTCATTTTTTCGTTTTGTCTCCTATTCTTATTGTTAGTCCCCTGAAAACAATTTCCCAATCCGTCGGTAGGTATGACTACGAAACATTTTTTCTGAAAATGAATTATTAAAAAAACATTTAAATTGAGTTCACAATACAGTTTCCATTCATTCTTTCTTGATTGCTAACAAGGAGATTAATTAATTATGTTCTAACAAAGGGTTTTTGTTATGTATTAAATATTAGCCTTTCTCTCCAAATCATTTTTCTATTTACATATTACTATAATTTCATTGGTATTTATTGATCTTGTATTATTTTTGGTCGTTTGTAAAAATTTAGATTTAATATTTCAAGATTTCATTCGGTCTTAATTAAAAAAAAAAGCTGTTCATATTAAAATTACTTTTTTTTTATTATAATTATATTGTAAACTAAATTCATGGTTTGTTAATATATTGCTGTTTATGTTCGGATGGGTGGCGTCGCCATCTATTGGTCAACCGTCTCTGTCGCAGGTTGATTGTTGGCAAACGAGTATTAGGCGTTTTGGAGAAGTCGGCACGTCGCGTCATCTGTCCGAAATATTCTAGAAAGTGCCGTGTTTTTCCAGTAACAGCCGTACTGAAATATCAGGAAGGACGGCGCGCGATTTGAACAGTTTTACATTTAGCGAGCGATAGTGCGAGATCCTGAGCGAAATAAACGGTGAAATATTCAAGTGTTGTTATTGAAAATAAAAAGAATTTTTAAGAAAAAAAATGTAAGTATCAAATCCGCGCCATTATTCCCACTTCTTAACAGTAATTATTCCCTTTTTATTCTATTATTTATTATCAAATCATAATAAATTTCTTCTTAATACAAAAACGAAACAAACGAATTAAATCGAGTTTTTTTTTTCTTTCTTTGATAGATCGTTCTGTTTTAAATCACGTACACCGCGGATTCTTCTTCAGGAAACTAGATCCATCACCGGCGATGAAAAGCCCTTTTTATTAAACTCTCCGTTCCAAGTTGTGGAGGCCGCCTCCGCAGTCGATACCCAACATCATCCTCCTCCTCCTCCCCATCACGTCCACGTGTCTTGGCAAGCACAATCGCAGTTTTCCTTGTACATTTGCAGAGCGGGTCGATACTACAGCACGTTATATTTGCAACAAAGGGGCCTCCTGCACTTGGATCACGTTTCGCACGAGCTTTTTGAATCGATGGGCTCTCGCCTGATGACGGCCAATTAATGAGCGTGACGGAAAACGCAAGGAAACGAGAGCTTAATTCGAGTTAATTTGAGGTGGACTTTAATGATGTCAGGATTAGAGGTAATCACTGCTGTTATGCTGATAGATTTGTTTAGTAAGTTAATAAAGGTCCTTTAGATAATAAAGGTCTTTTTACACTACACCATTTTTGGGGTATACGTAAATTGCACGCCAAATCCCCAGGTCAATAAAATCCTACCGGTATTTTGCACACTGTCTTCTTCGTTACCTGTTTAAACCGACAGGTAAATTGCACTCTAAGCCTCTACGCACAGGTTAAATAAAAATAAGTATTTTTCTGTTATATTTCATTTATTACAACAGTCACAATATAAAATTATAAATTTTATGAAGAATATCAATTATTACAAAATATGTCAAATATATAAAAAAAAGTATCAAATATATATATAATACATATGAAATAATCATGTAATCAATAATTAGGAGCACTATGGTGAGATATAATTTTTAAGAAGGCATGTCTTCGTACATCACCGCTTTTTAATTTTAATATCATACTGTTAATGAATTGTTGTCGACGCTTAACTTTATTGTTATGTATTTTTGCGGGTGTTTTCAAACTCTGTATTTTTATGTACGTATCAATTTGAAAGTTTTTGAGTTTTTCCAGAAAAATATACATTGTAGGGTGTGGTGAGTAAAAAGAATCGTTAAAACGCGCATGAAATGATTCACAAGCATTTGTAGTTCGTGTTAAATTTGCATTGTTTTCTGCCCATATATGTGGTGGAAAATAGGCGTCTTCAGCAATATAATTTTCTAATAAATAATCTGCGTACTTATGAACTGCATCGTTATTAGGAATTTCTGCAAATAAATCGAGCGCAAAAGCATCGCCAATGTCTTCAGGAGCTAAATATGTCAATGCGAATGTTGTTTTGAGCCAATTTTGAATTTCGTTCGGTTCTTTATCGTTATAATAGTTACTCAATCCCAACTGTTGTATTTTTCTGTACCATGCTTGGCTGAGATGAAATCTACAGCCAATAATTTGTACAATCGGCCAAATTTCATATATGGCAACATGAATACCTATTTCAAAGTCGGATACAACTTTCTTCGGTTCAAAAATCAATTGAAATTTGTCAAAACACTTTTTTTTGATCGAACGCAGTGCCATAATGTATGTAGATTTTTGCTTATCAGGCAGTAAACAAAAAATTAGCGGTATATAATGGCCGTTTTCGAAACCATGTATGGTGAACATTTGAGTAAAATACTTTGGACAGTATGTAAACGTGCCATCTACATAAACAGTTTCAAAATTACACAATATACGGATATTGGTGTCACAGGAAAATGCAACGAATTTGTGCTCGACATCGTTTATGAATAAAAAGTTTTCATTTCGATTCGTGCTGATAGTTAACTTATTTATTATGTCATGTAATTCTTCTAAGCAAGATGGTAGAGCAAATGGTAAATGTTTACGGCGAGCATTATACAAATTTTTTCTTACGTAATCTACATCTGTTGTTGTTACCGTAGTTGGTAAACTTTCCCGTAACTTCATTTGAATTATTTTCGATGGCTTCTCTGCTAAATCTTCAGTCGCAGCTCTTTTGCATGATGTTGTGATAATCTGTCTATTGAGTTTTTGGACATCGATATTATGATTATGTGTAAGATTACTTCTTACAATTAAATTGTTTTGCATTGTAAAAACATTTGCTTTACAAGTTCTTTGCACACATCTCCAGTACACTTCATCACTTTGCAGAACTTTACTTTTATAAAACTTAAAATTGTTCACTAGTAATAACTCTTTTCCTCGATTACTTTTCATAGTTTTACATTCCATGTTTTCTTATACAGTTTCTTGTGACACAGTTTTCGATACAGGCACCTTTCGATACTTACATAAACTGACCTGAATTTACGATTATTTGTACATTATAAAGGGTGCATGATGATGGGCGGGTAACAAGACCAATTAGATTCTAAGAACAATAAATAATTACGATAGGGATGTAAGAGTGCAATTTACCTCAGGCATTAGGGAACCTTACTTATGACCAAAGCTTAAGGGATTAAAGAGCGTGCAATTTACCTGTGCCCCATTTTTGTGTGTACCATCAATAAAGTTTAAATGTATCTTCAACTATCATATGTTTCAGTCAAAATCTATGAAACCGGTTTCGGCGCAATTTTTTCAACCCAATGACCCGCACCTCATTTCCTTCGAAGTTTCATTTATGTACAGTTTTGATCATCCTAGTCGAAACTGCTGTAAGTTAACTACGCCCTTATTGACGCTGGTAATAAGGGTTACAGAATTGTCAATCGGTCTCGATTAGGTTGATCGCGACTGTACACTCGTGCACATCTTAAATGTTACAATTTGAAATTTTTGGGGCCTGGCGGCAATACGTCTTAAGGGTGAAATGAATTGTTTGTCGAAAAAAAAAAATGATGATGTGGTCCTTAATTTGAAATAATAAATAAATGTCGGTCGTCTGGATAAGTCTCTTTAATGACAGCAGAGGAAATATTTCTTGCGCGAATGAAGACATTTTGTTGGCAGTTTATCTAAATGCGGAGCGGAGGTTTAGAAATATTTTAATTCAAAATTCAATATCACGTTGCCAAATTTTGGCAGCCGATTAAATAATAATGTTATATCATTATCATCTTATTAACCGAAACTGTAATAAAACTGTTCCATTAAAAAAAAAAAAAAAACATAAGTTAGGACAGTAACTTGCTATCTGAACAACCCTGTATAAATAATTGAAAATAATTCTAAATTATTTATTTAGAATTTTTTGTTAAAAAGGAATATAGTTTTGGAACACTCTGTACAGAATAAAATGTGTTTGCTTCCAGGAATCTTGTGACAGGCATTAATCCAGAATTACTATAAATATATATATTTTTTGGGATATTTTAAGAATCAAATAAAATTAGAAAAAAATATGCAAATAAATAAATAAAATAATATGATGGCTGGCGACTAGAATGAATAAAATAACAATAATTATATTTTATTTTTAACGAACTCTGATCACACGTTGAAAAAAATTAAAAATAATAAAAACATATGTAATTACTTTTGCATGGAGGACACCACAAATAAATAAATAAAATAATATGACGGCTGGCGTCTTAAATGAATAAAATAACAATAATTATATTTTATTTTTAACAAACTCTGATCACATGTTGAAAAAAAATAAAAATAATAAAAAAAAACATGTAATTACTTTTGCAAGGACGCCGTAAAATTTAAAAATTAAATAATAAATTAATTAAAACGACCGGAGATTTCAAAAAAAGGAAGCAAACTATAGACATCCTCTTACCAGACAAGCGGAAAAGAGATTTCGTCAACTGTTGTGTTTGAAGCGCCGCTTGGCGCCAAATTTGAAATGATTTAATCTTCGAATTAAAAAAAATTAATCATTTAGTTATTTATTAGTAACTTTTACAAATAAATTACATTAAAAAAAAACAAATTTCACATTCACTAATCGCCAGAGATTTCAATTATTTCTTTAGATAATTTTGGAAACGATGCGCCATATCTGGCAACACTGTTCACTAGAACCTGATCGCCAAGTAAATAAAGTAAAAAAAAAAACAATGGAAGAAATTTAAATTTCAGTCGAGAAAATTAACAAAAGATAATTTTAATTATAATAAAGATTTCGTGGAAAAACAAATGAACAAGACAATATTTTGCAATTGTTTTTCGAGAGTTCTATCTTGGAGGCTCAGAAAAAATAACAATAATTTGTTAATTTGTTTATTGTTCTACAAGAGAGGAGAAAAAACAAACAAAAAAAAGAAACTTTTCAAAACATTTTGTTATTCTTGTACAAGAAAAAACAAAAAAAAACAGACGACTCTGCAGATTTGCATGTAGACGTGGCAACGTTGCCCGATGTACCGGAAATGATTTCAGAGCACCGTTTTAAATACTGGCTTTTTATTTGTCCGTTACTTCAAATATTTTTACCTTTTTCCGATTGACTCGTCTAAGTAGCGCGAAAAAGCGGAAATGGGCCCATTCTTCTCTTCATCGTCGATACCGAGACGTTCGAGTCTGGTTGTGTGTTATATTGTCCCGTGAATTTGTGCAATTATTATTAGCAAGATTTTACAGTCTGCTCAATCTGCTGTATTTTCCTAAATTTTTATTTCTATATTAACCGAAGTAACGACAGTAGAAAATGTGGACCGGTTCCGGCACCAGCGCCTCCGCGTTGGTTTGCCTCTAGACGAGGCAACACCGCTGCCTGTACAGAAAATCTTCTTTAAGCATCGTTTGAAATGCGAGCTCCTTATTTGTCATTTACTTCGAATATTCTGACCTTGTCGCCTGTTTCCGATTGTTCGGGCCATCTTGGTACGGTTAAGCAACAGAAAAAGGCGGAAATCCGCTTTCTCTGCCATTATCGAAAGCTACCAGTTTGAAGCAAGTTGTGTATGTGTATTGTTCCGTGCACCTGTGCAATTATTGTTGCAAGATTAAACCAGTTTATCTGGAATTTGATCGACTCGTCGTGTCCTCTAAGCTCTTAATCCAGACGAACTGTTTAATTTAAATAGGTATGTTTTAACCCGGTGATTAACAGCGCTGTTTGATATTATTTCAATCAGAATGGTTTTTATTTGGACCTATTTTTATTGGACGTACTTTTTTATTGGACCTATTTTCGTATTGGAATTTCTAATGGATCCTTTCCTGCCGGATTAATTATTCTTTCGGCTCTCACATTTCTGATCGGGTTGTATTCTGAACGAGTCTCCAAAAACACCCTTAATCTGCAAATAGCTTTGTGCCTTATTGGACAATTGTCCACCGGGACGATTCAGTCAGAACGAAAGAGAAAAAAGAGTAAGGTATAGTAACCTAGTGCGACACCTGTTGGATGACTTTGACCCTACTCGACCATGCCAGCTATACCTAACCTGGAAAGTATACTCTTTATTTTACTATTTTATTTATTTGTGGACAATACTGGTACGTCGCGGTGCATGACTTGAAGAATCTACATCCTAGACTAAAAACAGCAGATATTTATGCCACAAAATATGCGTTTGGGGTTAATTTTGACCCCAGGTGGGTAATACGTAATAAATTCTTAGCTACGTTTTTATGAAGTTTGGAATGATGTTTAGCATAAATTTGCAGTTTTTCATGTTTTTACAAGTTGGGGTTTGTTAGTTGGTTGTTGAAATTTATTCTTTTGTAATTGGAAATAAGATTCGGTATAAACTTATAGTTATTCCTGTTTCTGCAAGTTGTGATTTGTTCGTTGTGACTGTTCGTTGTGTGTCGCAGTATGTTTCGTAATTTTGTGTAATATTCAATACTTAATACTTATAAATGTAGCTCCATGGGAAGCGTTCTCATTCAAAGTTTTACTGAGTGATAAGTGATATGAAAATTTATTATGGCGGATTATAATATAAACTTTGCAAGAGGCTACAGTGAAGAACAAGCTTTGATGGATGTATACAATTTTGATTTTGAGATCATAGATAACGAGAGCGATGGTAGTGATGCAGACGAAGATTTCACTGAACTGCAGGTAGTCGAAGCAAATGCAGCAAATCTAAGCAGCTCAGATACTGATAATGAAGACGGGAATGAAGAAGTTTGGATTAGCAAGGATGGAATAATACAGTGGAGTAGTATGGAGCCAGGACGTAAAAAGACACAGTCAAGGAATATTATAAAACAAATTCCTGGTATATCAAAACATTTAAATTTGTCCACCCGCACAGACTGCTTTTGTGCATTTATGACGAACGAAATCATAGACAAAATATGCTTGCACACCAATGAAAGGGCAAATGAACAAAAGGAAAAGAAGTCAAGCCTAAAAAAATGGAAGTAATTACAACGTAGTGAGTTTTTGGCATTTTTGGGTCTAAGCTTGGTATTCAGAAGGGTCACGGGAAAGATCTAGAAGAATTTTGGTCAGAAAAGTACGGTTATCCAATTTTTAGAGCTACAATGTCCAGACATCGTTTCACGAGCATACTTAGCTGTCTACGATTTGATGACAGAGGTACACGACAAGTTAGAAACGAAGCAACTAAGAACAAGATTGAACCTATAGCTGAAATAACTAATATGTTCGTTAGTCAATGCAAGAATGCTTATATACCAGGTCCAAATATTACTGTGGACGAACACCTGTGTACTTTTAGAGGAAGATGTGGTTTCAAGGTTTATATTCCTTCAAAGCCTGGAAAATATGGTATAAAAATATGGATGGCTGTAGACCGTGACTCTCGATACATTACAAACCTGCAAATATATTCTGGCAAAATAGGAAACACAAAGGAACAGGAACAAGGAAAGCGGGTGGTGTTAGACTTGGTAACGCACCTAAATGGCTCTGGTCGCAATATTACTACTGATAACTTCTTTACTAGCTACAGTCTTGGGCAGGAATTATTGAAACAAAAATTAACTCTTGTCGGAACTGTCCGTAAAAGCCGTAAAGAGCTTCCTTCCTGTATGCTGCCGTCAAAATTTCGTGAAGAGAAATCATCTGTTTTTGCTTATGCCAACAATACATTATTAGTTTCTTAGGTTCCTAAAAAAGGAAAGGCTGTAGTTTTGTTGTCTACTCAACATAATAGATTTGACGTATCCGACGAAGAGCACAGAAAACCGGAAGTAATACTAAATTATAATTCCACTAAATTCGGTGTTGATACTATAGATCAAATGGCTAGGACCTATTCAACAAAAAGATCGACAAGAAGATGGCCACTTGCAGTATTTTTTGATCTTGTGGATTTTGCTGGAATTAATGCTTACGTATTATTTTCTGAGCTTGACAATACATACAAAAATAAAACTGGAAGACGCCGCTTCTTACTAGAACTAGGCGAGGAATTAGTAAAACAAGAAATAGAAAATAGAATTCAATATCCCCAAATCCAAGACAAGGAAAATTCATAAGGCCATTGAAAATGCAGGGTTTGGAAACTTACTTCAATACAAACACCCGGACCTACAACAAAATAAACGAGAAAGATGCAGCATTTGTCCACGGCAAGTAGACAGAAAAACAAATATTTTATGTGATATGTGCAGTAAATTCGTTTGTAAGGAGCACCTTGAAATGCGCACATTATGTTTTACGTGTTCTAGTATGAAAATCTTCTGGGGGTTAGATGACAGTGGCTCAGACTAATATATTTACTACAGCAAAGTATTCACCTCATAAATAAATTTGCTTTAAAATTCATTTTGTTTATATAGTTTAGCTTGTATATATAGTTTATATACATTTAGTTTATTAAAGTTTATTAATAACTATCACATACAGACTAATGAATATATATCTTTAAACATTAACATGAAAAATACGTTTTTTATAGCAAACCAACGCAATTTTAGGTTTGGAGTCAAAAGTGACCCCAGACGGGCAGTATGTAATTTTAAGGTAGACGGGCGGTGAGGGTTAAAGAAATTTAAAAAAACTTTTCCAGTAACAACATATTTTAAGAAATTTAAAACACGGAACAGGTAGCATTTTCATTTATAAAATAAACAACACATCCATAGCGACTCGTAATTGACCAACAGAAAAAAAATTGAATAGTATATTTTGATGTTTCTGTCGTTTGGACTCACATATTTATAAAGTTTGAATCAATAGATACTTCTTTGTCAATTGTGTTGTGTTATTGTCTATTCCTTACGCTCAACTCACAAGTGTATGAAAATCTTCTGGGGGTTAAAGAATGCTTTCGCACGCTGTTGGACCTTGGGAACCGTCCCATTGCAGTTGGATTTATTCCTCTAGCACCCATAGTTTACATCGTTTAAAACCCACCCTTGTCTCCTCTAGAGCTAGACACGGGAAAGCTGTTGTCGACATACAACGCGAGCTTTTCACCTGATTACTTTCGTGTATCCAGGAGCACTAACGAGATAGGTAGCACGTATCAATCAAGAATTTTGCAAAAAAAAAAATCTTGATAATCAAAATTTGCGTAAATAAAAGGCGCAAATAAAAGTCATAAGCTCCGTGATACTTATTGTTTTGTTGTACATGTATTGTTTTTGTCACTGAACTTTCTGAGGTTAACTTCTTTCCAATGCTGTCTTTAATTTTGATTTGGATAAAAGAAGTTTTAAAAATCGCAACCACCAAGTTTATAAACAACTTTCGCTTATAATGGGACAGGTGCGGAATGCCACGTTTACAAACCAAAGATTCCAGTTCAGTAGCACCCTGTACATTAGTTTAATCGAGTTAAAAAAAAGTTAAAAAAAACTAATTTTGTAATTAAACTTTCAGGTTTCAAAGACACTTAGAAAACAAAATTCAAACTTTATTAATCTCGCCCTTTCACAGCATTGTTCTCCTTAAAAAGAATTCTTTTAGAACACAGAATCGAGCAGTGGCGTAGCTACAGGAAATGCAAAGCAGCCCAGAAAGACGCCGAAGTAAAGACTGTTGAAAAAGAGAGAAAAAAGAATAGAAGAGAATATTCAGCTAGCTGCAGATTTTCTTAATCTTTCTTAATTTCCGATAAGTGTACATTTTCAAAAACAGAATACAGTCTGCAATAAAAAGTAAAAAAAACAAAAGAAGAAAAAAACTAAAAGGTTTTTAATTTTAAGCGAAAAAGAAATTCAGAACAAATGAAAAATCGGTGCGCGAAGTTTTTGAAAATCAAACTTTTATTTTCTTGCACCTTCTTGTAAGTTAAAGAATGCATGACTTCCGATCAAACGTCTTTCCAGACGTTCTTTTGTTTCTTTATTCATTATTTCATCATTATTCAATATTTTATCAAATAGAAAAATCGATGATTTCCGAGGGAAAAATTACATAAATCAAACTTTCGTTAGTTTCTTTGTATTTCATTATTATTTTTTTACAACTCATTGTAAGACAAAACAACGACGACTTACGTCGAAAATCTTATTAAAACCAAATCAGGTTTTCATTTGTTTCGTTGTATATCACTATTTCTGTTTCTTTTCGTAAGCAAAAAAAATTCAAATTATATAAGTCATTTAAATCATGCTTTCATTTGTTTCTTTCCATTTTATTGTTTTCCTTTTGTCGTTTTAACTTTTATATTTGATCTTCTCCGCTTCAGAAACGCCGAATTTCTTTTTGTTTTTTTTTTTAACGGTACACTTTGTATTTCCACTTTATTTTTCAGTTTCTTATCACCTTTGATTTTTAAGCCATGCTTTATTGACACAAGGGAAATAAACGTATATTATTATTATTACTAAGCGCCTTTTTTCCAACTTTTTTCTCATTTCGTTGTTTATTATTCGATTTTTTTCCGTTTTTGATCATGAATTAATTTCTGATTCACTTATTTATTTAGATTTGACATTTCATACGGATTATACTTTTATTTTACTTTATTTCTTTCTGTTGGCAATTTGAATATCGCGCGCTTCTTCACCTAAGAACGGTGGATATTCTTTTCACAAATAAGGGCGACAAAGTTACGGTTCTTGGTAACAGATGGCGACCAAGTGTTAATTGCTTATAAGTTCCCGATGAGCAAAAACGCTTCGACTGTTCCTCAAATATTTTTTTAAGAACAAATTTGTTTTCAATTGTTTTGAAACTGCTTCCCGAAAATTAAAGCGTACAAATTTAATTACGACTATGGATTCACAGATTGGGCTATCCAACTTGAAACTTCTTCAAGTTCTAGATATTTTTGTTCAACTTTATTTATTCGAAATTATATTTCTTTTAATTTTCTTAGTGGTTTTCGATAGCTTCGAAATTCTTTCCCTTCAAATAAAGAGAACAAAGTTACGACCCAGGGTAACAGAGGGCGCGTCAAATGCTAATAAATTCTTTCACTTCGCGTTTAAATTTTATTTAGGTATTCGACATTTTAGTTGCTTTGAAATTGTTTTCGCACAAATGAAGGCACGGCCAGCTGAATTAATATATCATATACGTCATACGGCCAGTCCAAAGAGCACTAAAATATGCTTTTGGAAAAAATGAAAAGCGTATGTGAAGTTGCGCCCTCAAATTCAAAACTAGTGTCAAAATTATTGTCATCTTGAAAGTTTTAGTTATGAAAAATGTCATTTCGTCTTGTATATAAGTTGTCAAAATAAGCGATTGTATCGCAACCATGGTAACACCTAATTAATGAATATAAGAGGGCGCTAGTTGACACGCTTCATAGCTTGCTTTACTGGAACACATTTTTAGGACTGGCCGTATATAACATATCAATTCAGCTGGCCGTGATGAAAGGAACAAAGTTACGGCTCGTTGTAACAGAGAGCACTATAAGTACTTATTGTTTATTAGAAAAGTTCTCGACAACTAGCGCTTCAATTGTCTCTCGAACACTGTCTTGAAGAAGAAATCTGTTTTAATCCTCTTAGTTTTAATTTGAAAACGATTTTTTTCTCATTTTTATAGTCGCTTATTAGAAAGTGTGACGTCGAAATAAGTTTTCATTTCTCCGCGTCTGTGAATCTTTTCAGAAATCAAGAAAATATGAAACTACCTGTACATTTGCTTGCAAATAGTAATTTTAGTTTTGTACTTCAGGTTTCCAACAGGCGCCTATGGCATCTTAGCGCCGGGTTGCTTTATAATCCCTGCAAGCCCTACAACTACGCCACTGTTCGGTTGATTGTAAAATTTTTAGTTAATATTTCAAAATTTCATTCCGTCTTAAAAAGAAAATTGTCCATATTAAAAGTAGTAGTTTTTTTTAGTAAACAAAATTTTACGAATTTTTTAATATATTATTTAAAAATTTAAAAATTTCGGCATTTTTATTTGAGATATACTCGCAAGTAAAATTTTCAATTTATTTGTCCAAGAAGAGTAAAAATCAGAAAGAGAGAAAAGGGTCGAGCAACTAAGGAAAACAAGTTAGAAAATCGATTTCTGTTTTTCGAAAACCAGATACACTACGAACAAAGACAACCGAGATACAACTTGTACGGATTGTTTAAAAGAATGGGGGCCGTAAGGGGTTGAAAAGTGGGTTTCCAACCCCTTTTTTGCAACGTAGAGTCAGAGTTAAAATTTATGTCAAATTAAAATAACCGCTACGCCAACGAAATGGTTAGAAAGAAGTTTCAAACATGAGCAGCGCCATCTATTAATCTTTAGAGGCAAATAATTTTGTTGTCTTTAAATTCCGGAACAGAAAAGAATTTTTTTTCTTCCAGAAAGTGTTTTAGAAACACTTTAAGTGTAGATATTCCGCTTGGCGCTACTTTTCGGGAGCTTTTCTAACCTAAAATGTTGACAACATTTGTAGCCGCAAATAATTTTATAAATTAATTAATTAATTCCGGAATAAAACAGCTAAAAACAAATTTCTTCCAGAAAGTGTTTTAGAAACAATTTAAGTGTATTACGCTTGGCGCTACTTTTCGAGAGCTCTTCTAACCTAAAATTTTTACAACCTCTGCCATTTTTTGTGCAGTCTTGATTTACTTATTGTTATAACAGAGAAAGTAAGCGGCCTAAGATATTAACTTCTTAAAGTGTTTTTTTTTAAATTTTGTTCTTTGTTAAAGTTTTCAGAAAATAGTTAATAGTTAACTTGATTTCTAGTTACGCCACTGGAATCGGGCTTTCTCAAGGTTAATAATAATTTTAAGAAATCGTGTTTCGTTATACATCGCTCGAATCACCGAATGAATCTTTATCAGAATACACAAATACAGAGGGTTTGGTAAGTGATCCGTAAATTTACATATACACACTCAGCGATGAAACTCAAGCATAAAGGTTCCTACAGGGTGATTTTTTGAAAGGCGATCCACCCGAACTATTTGAAAAATGAAGAAGGAAATAAACATTTCCAAAAACAAGTCTACTTTTATTCTATATGGCCCAATTTTTTTCACCTCCTGATAAATTTATCTGCCGGGTATTAACGTTGGAAACCATTGTGTCGATAATAGTTTGCGAGGATATTACATGGCAGCTAAATTTATCAGGAGGTGAATAAATCGGGTATAAGGGGGGCATTATTATTTTGACCACGCTCTTATCGTTTACATCCGGCCGCCACTAATAATCCCCCCCCAAGGACCCATCGTGTCGTACCTCAAATGAAAGCTTACCCTCCAAGGAATGCGCCAACGTACTTGTCTGTTAGAAAAAAATTAATTCAAACTGAAAAATTAACACTTTGGTCACATTATGATATTGATACTAAATCTTTAAACATCCCGCTACGCATTGTTTAAAAGAATTGGGGCCCGTAAGGGGTTGAAAGGGTTTTTGCAACGTAGAGTCAGAGTTAAAATTTATGTCAAATTAAAATAACCGCTACGCCAACGAAATGGTTAGAAAGAAGTTTCAAATATCAGCAGCGCCATCTATTAATCTGTAGCCGAAAATAATTTTGTTGTCTTTAAATTCCGGAACAGAAAAGAATTTTTTTCTTCCAGAAAGTGTTTTAGAAACAGTTTAAGTATAGGTATTCCGCTTGGCACAACTTTTCGGGAGCTTTTCTAACCTAAAATTTTGACATTTGTAGCCGCAAATAATTTTGTAAAAATTTTAATTTCGGAATAAAACAGCTAAAAACAGCGCTACTTTTCGAGAGCTCTTCTAACTTAAAATTTTTACAACCTCTGCCATTTTTTTGCAGTCTCGATTTACTTATTGTCATAACAGAGAAAGTAAGCGGCCTAAGATATTAACTTCTTAAAGTGTTTTTTTTTTTAAATTTTGTTTGTTAAAGTTTTCAGAAAATAGTTAATAGTTAACTTGATTTCTAGTTACGCCACTGGAATCGGGCTTTCTCAAGGTTAATAATAATTTTAAGAAATCGTGTTTCGTTATACATCGCTCGAATCACCGAATGAATCTTTATCAGAATACACAAATACAGAGGGTTTGGTAAGTGATCCGTAAATTTACATATACACACTCAGCGATGAAACTCAAGCATAAAGGTTCCTACATTTGTTGAAAGGCGATCCACCCGAACTATTAGTAAAATGAAAAAGGAAATAAACATTTCCAAAAACAAGTCTACTTTTATTCTATATGGCCCGATTTTTTCACCTCCTGATAAATTTATCTGCCAGGTATTAACGTTGGAAACCATTGTATCGATAATAGTTTGCGAGGATATTACATGGCAGCTAAACTTATCAGGAGGTCAATAAATCGGGCATAAGGGGGGCATTATTATTTTGATCACACTCTTATCGTTTACATCCGTGCCGCCACGAATAATCCCCCCCCCTCCCAAGGACCCATCGTGTCGTACCTCAAATGAAAGCTTACCCTTCAAGGAATGCGCCAACGTACTTGTCTGTTAGAAAAAAATTAATTCAAACTGAACATCTCGCTAGGCAATCCGTTTCAAGTGTGATCTCGAGTTAATATATGTACATCTCTCTCGTCGATTTGCGGTCGACAATCGACGTGAAATGTTATGAAATCGTAACAAGTTCTCTTCAAGTATTAAAGACCATATCAATTGATATGCATGTCAAATGTTACAGAATAACCCTGAATATCTTCATAAAAAGACAACTGACTTAGAAATATTTTTGACGGAGAGAAACATTGATGTCATTTGTCTAGACGAACATTGGCTCCGTGATTTCGAAATTAAATTAACCACTATCAACGGGTTTAAATCATTGACGACACATTTTAGTCGTAACGTAATGAGGCGAGGTGGATCTGCCATATATTTAAAGAATAATTTACAGTTTAGCTGCATCGATTGTTCTAAATATCACAAAGATTTGTGTTTTGAATGTTGTGCCATTCGTCTTGGTAATATTACCATAATTAATATAAACAGAACCCCACAGTATGATACAAACAGTTTTCTAGAAACGTTGGATCTCTTATTACAATGATTTAACGAGTTATAAAAAAACAAAGATCATACTAAGTGGCGACTTCAATATAAATTTGTTAAAATCAGATGGTAAATCAGCTAACTTCCTTACCCTTCTACATTCTTACAATTTCACGCCTCTTGTAAAAGACCCCACTCGTATTGCGAAATCTTCTTCGACGTGTATTGACAATCTCTTTTAAAATTTTTTCATGGCCAATGATAACCTATTAATTGAAAATTCGGCGGTTGACTTTTCAGATCACAACTTTCAATCTGTTGTTTTGAATAATATAAATTGTGTTAAACTTACTCTTAATGTATAGTATAGGAATTACTCTCTACTCTACAGAAATTTGCAGAAAAGTTGCAACTCGTTAATTGGGATACAGTATATAACACAAATGATGTAGATATTAAGTTGAGGAATTTCTACAAAGTCTTTTCGGAACCTTTTGAGAATTCGTTTCCAATCAAGTGCAAACAAACAATACTTCGGAAAACCTGGATCACCAAGGGTATTATCATCTCTTCAAAAACTAAGAGATCACTTTTTCACACACTTCGTTTTTTTAACAATCCGACTTTACTGTTCTATTATAAAAACTACGCAAAAATCTTAAAGCGAGTAGTAAAAACTGCGAAGAAAATGAATAATGATAAACTGATTTTTAACTCCCGTAATACTGCTAAAACTGTGTGGAATATTTTAAAATATGAACTAGGACAATGATAGGATAATGATAATGAATCCTTATGTCTCCAGGTAGATGATCAAATTGTTGACTCCCCAAAAATCATTTCTAATCTATTTAGCGAGTATTTCGGCTCAATACAAAATGATATCAGTCGTGTAAACAATGGCGAGTGCAATGAAAAACTAAAGAAAACGAATTTTACATCCCGACATTCATTATTTCTATTACCTGTAGATGAATCAGAAATTAAGGTCATCATAAATGCACTAAAAACACGAATGCTACCGGCACAGATAACATACCTATAAAAATTTTGAAATATAATATTGACCTTCTTGCAAATATCATAAGTAATATTATCAACTGTAGTTTTGAAACAGGTAAATACCCCCGCAATGCTTTAAAACCGCTAAAATTCTACATGCGCACAAGAAATCAGACAAATTTATTGTCTCAAACTATAGGCCAATAGCAATTTTGCCGGCTTTAAAAAAAAATTTTGAGTCCGCTATTAAATCCCGAGTTGTCAGCTTCTTAGAGAAAAATAACATTGTTAACAGTGCTCCGTTAATACAGCCCTTACAACTTTTTTTATCTGATTTATACAATCTTATTAATGAGAAAAAACTTGTGGCCTGTTTGAATTGTGATCTCTCCAAAGCATTCGACTTGGTCGACTACGATATATTAATAAACAAACTGTTATTTTACAGTATAAGAGGTACTCCTTTGAAACTGTTGAGTTCATATTTACAAAACAGGAAACAGTATACGGCGATTACAGACAAGGCATCTGGTCAAAACTTTAATTCGAATTTACTCCAGGCAAATAAAGGTATTCCTCAGGGCTCAATTTTAGGTCCTCTTCTGTTCCTCATTTTCATGAATGACCTTCCGTGTAATATTGATGGCCGGCTTATACTCTACGCCGACGATACCAATGTATGCGTGTATTACGAGGATGAAACCTCATTAAAGAACAAAATCGAAGGTATGCTTCATGAACTTGTTAACTGGTATACCGCCAATAATCTAAAAATAAATACCGAGAAGGCAAATATTTTAATTTTCCCTTCAACAAAATTTGAATCGACTCTTTCTTTTAACTATAAACACCTGCTAATGAAACCATCTTCTACATCAACATTTCTTGGCTTAGTTGTGGATTGCGAATTACGTTGGTCCAAACACTTCAATAAATTATGTCCGAAGTTGACAAGGGCAGTTTTTGCTTTGAGGCGTTTAAGACCGATTTGTAATAAAGTATCTTTACTGTCGTCATATCACGGCTATTTTGAGTCAATTGCACGCTATGCTGTACTGTTTTGGGGAAACAGAGATAACTTAGACAAAGTTCTTAAACTATAAAAGCAATGCATACGCATTATATTAAATCTGCCTCCCCGCGAATCTTGCAGAAACCACTTTGCTTCACTCCGTATTTTAACGATCATCAATCTTTACATACATGAAAACTCAATCTACGCATTTGCGAACAGTCGAAATGATTTACAAAAAGTTGATTTCCACGACTACTTAACCCGCAAGAAAAACCAAATCAAATTGAAGATTCCACAAACAAGTCATTATGAAAAATCATTTCTCTACAACAGTTTCAAGATTTTCAATAAACCGACCACCGAAATCACGGATGTGAGTAATGTTAAACTATTTGTTAAAAAACTAAAAGTATATCTTCTAAATAATGTGTTTTATACTGTCAACGAATTTTTTAGTCAATAGCGTTTAAATGATATCAATGTTTCTTGAGACTGCTTCATTATGCCTCTATATTACATTAAATTTTTAATTCGTAAGCAATCTTATGTTTGTGATATGTATTTATGTACCTTTTCTTCATGTGATATTTTTAATAACTTGCTATGATCTGATCATGTTTGTGATATTTATGTACATTTTGATATTTTTAAGTAACTTATGATCTGTGTTGCTATTTTCTTTTTGTAAGCTGTGTATACCTATCAAATTCTACATCATTGCACCATGATTAATGAATAAAGAATTATTATTATTATTATTATTATTATCTTTGAAACAAAGTGTTGGAGCCCGTGTGTTTGGCTGCTGGAAAATTTTCTGGAATCTAGTAGGTCTAGAATTGTTAGCGTTTATCAACTGTCATATTTGAAAAACTTAACGTTTTTTGCATATAATTCTATTGACAGTGTCTATCCAAGTGAACTAGTTTTGTTTGTACAGTATTTGAGAAAAAGTAATTTTGTGTAAACATGGAAATCTCGCGTGAAAATTTTCGTGCCATGATTTTTTACGATTTCAAAGGTGGTCTAACGCCGAAACAATGCCTCGATCGGCTTCATTTGGCTTTTGGAAATGAAACACCATCAAAGAGCAGTGTTTATAATTGGTTTGCCGAATTCCAGAGCGGACGTACTCTCTCAGTGACGAATTTCGTGAAGGTCGTCCATCAAGCATCCTTACGCATTGACATGAAAGCAATACACCAGATTTTGCATGATCATTTGAACGTACGAAAACTTTGCAATCGTTGGATCCCACACAATTTAACAGAAGCGCAAAAGCAGGGTCGTGTCAAATAGTGCGAAGAAATGCTCAAGAAATTCAATGGAGGTCGTTCAAATTTAGTTTATAACATCGTTACTGGTGACGAAACGTGGATCTATTCGTACGAGCCAGAAAGTAAACAACAATCTACCGTTTGGGTATTTCAAAATGAACCAAAACCAAGAAAAGTTGTCCGTTCAAGAAGTGCTGCGAAGCAAATGATTGCTTGTTTCTTTGGTTTAACTGGACATGTAGCAAACGTGGCTTTAGAGGATTGAAAAACCGTGAATGCTGATTGGTATACTACAATTTGTTTGCCGGAAGTCATCGATCAAATAAGAAGAAACAATCGAAATCGACGAATTATTCTCCATCTTGACAACGCCAGCTCTGACTCAGCCCGTCAAACAGTTGATTTTTTGTCCAACAAAAATGTTGAATTGATGACTCATTGTCCATATTCACCTGATTTATCACCTAATGATTTCTTTTTGTTCCCAAATATCAAAAATAAAATTTGTAATAAAACAGCGGTTGAAACATTCCGGACACTGAGGAATTTAAATCTTTTATGACATCTCAGGTTTAGTTTTAATTACTGTGACTGTCTGTGTATATGTGCTTTTCTACATACATGTATTTTTGACTTATCCCATTACTTTTGTAAAAACGGGACTAATAAAGGTTATTATTATTATTATTATTACTGGTTTCTGAGGTACCATCTTTAGAGTGGAAAACGCGCTTTAGAAATTGGTTCGAGCGTATGCAAAAGTGTATTGACGTCAATACTTCGAAAAACAATGACACCGTTTACCAAATTTCATATGCGCTTTTTCATACCGTTTCCAGAAACTTTTCCAGCAACCCACGTATCCATCTTTGCGTTTGGTTTTTATCGTGGAACGTGAATTCAAATTTACGGAATACTCGTACGAAACACCCTGTACAAGCAAAGTAAAAGAAAGAATCTTTCCTGTTTTTTTTTTCAGTTAACTTACTTGCATAGAAAAATTTTTTGCGGAACACAAAATTCCACAACCTCGCCTTACACACAAACTAAAATATTAGGTCATGATGAACAACGAATTTAAAACAGCCTGCATATTAATTTAGGTTACTAAAACAACCTAATTTGTTTTTTTTATTTAACGACAAACATACTTCCTATTTCTTTGTTTTAATTTAAGAAAAAGGAAAAAATACATTTGACAACATCCAAGCTGTTTCCTCGTGAAAAGTGGAACGTAGTAACTTGATTAAAGCCAAATTAATCGCGGAATCAGTCCTGTCAAGTAAATTCCGGCAATAAATTCACGTCAGTTTCAAATCCAATTTCCCCAGCACGAAAGAAATTTCATCTACGAACAAAATCGGTTTCATCTCTTTGACGTGTTCCACAAGAGACGCGGAGATGCAATAGATGATAACAAACCGAATTGATTCTATTTATTTGCTTTCTTTTTAATTTTCTTTTTAATTATCCGAATCACAGCAGTCATGTTAGTGAATTTATTCTAAATCGACTGCGGAGTATGTAATGATCACTTTAAAAAAAATAAATAAATAAGTCTGACGTCTCGTGCATTCCCGAATTTTCTGGGGCACGGTTTTGAAAAACCATTGACCCAAAAACGTATCGATCTTACCGTTTTTAAGACACGACCGCGAATTTTCGCCGCACTTTTCTTCGTCGGAACCCGCCGCCGCCGGATTTCACTCTCGAAAAAAAACAAAACAAGACCGCCCGACGAATTTTCCGCGGCGGAAAAATTGAAACAACGGGGCTTTTGCTTACCTTGCGCACCTGCGATTTTCCGGGCGACTTTCATTTATGAGCGCGGCGGTTTCTTCGTTTCAGACGGGCACTGCGTTTTCATTCCGATTTTCCGGAGTGCACTGAATCGACGCCATTGTGGTGGGGGAGGAAGGCGCCGTCGTCACAGCGCATTGCAGTGGCGTCACTCCTGCAATGTTTATGTAAGCCGCGCACAAATTGCGTAAAATAAATGCGCGATTTCGTCTCCAAGAAAAATAAATAAAATAAAAATCGACGTTCGCATAAATCTTTAAAAAAATTAAAAAGTAGAATAAATTTCGACGGGAGGTTTTCCCCCCCTCCAATCACGACTTATCAAAAGCAAAATTAAAACAATTATGTCCACTAACATGTTGTATTCACTACTTTAGCAAAAATGTGTAACATTTCAGACTAAATATCTCAACCTTAAGAAAGAGAATGTCAAAAAAAAACTAGCAAATTAATTAAAAAAAAAAATTAACAGAAAATGAATGCAAGGATTGCCAAGAAGTTACCGATGTCTTAAAACACGTTGGAATGGGGATTAATTAACTGCGTCGGACAATTTAAATGCTGGAAGGTGGGAAAAATGTATTAAGAAATTATAAAACAAAAATTGAATGACAATAATAATAATTGAAGTTTGTTCTTGTCCGATGAAAATTGTAAGTACAAGGTTTTTTAAATCTCGAACCGGACAGAATTATGAAGGGAAAGCACTCAACGTTTCGCTATAGATTTATAGCTTCGTCAGGAGAAGCTATAAATCTATAGCGAAACGTTGAGTGTTTTCCCTTCATAATTCTGTCCGGTTCGAGATTTAAAAAACCTTGTACTGACAATAATAATAATGACAATCCTTGCTGAAGAGATTCCAAACAGAATCGAAGCGAAAATATCTTTCCAGAGGATGCTCGGGAAGTCTACTGCAATCGCAACTGGCTATTTTTTTTAATAATAATAAAAATGCTTATTGCAAGCGTACAGTTTAAGTCAAAAATATACTTGGACGTTATGTTCTTTTAGGTGCGGTGCATACAGACGGTCAAAACAAAAGGTGTTGGGGCCTTAACCATCAAAAACATTTAAAAATAATTTTGCCTCAAAAATTAACTCTAAATAAGCAATCCTAAACCATTTCTTGCCAAGAAAACTGTAATGTAAGAGTCCAGATGCTTGTACACATAAATAAATTAATAGGATATTAATGGTGCTACTCAGAAAATAAATTTAAGTAACTTTAACTCTTTAAACTTTAAATTTAAAAATTTAAAAATTTTCGCCTTAACATTTTAAAAGTTTAAAGTATTAAAGAGTTACAATGACTTAAGTTTGCTTGCTAAATAAAGACATTTAACTCCTTTTTTTAAAGTTTTCTTTAGCTTAAATTCTTAAATTTTTAAATCCTTAAGTGCCGGTTTCATAATCGAACTTAAGGAGATTTTAAAATAAAAGTCACAGTCAGATGTCAAAACAAATGCGAAAACATAGTTATTTACGCATAGGAATGTGACTTTTTTTTAAAGTCTCCTTTAGTTCGATTATGAAACCGGACCTAAATTCAAATATTTCTGAATAGCACCATAAGTTTCGAGAAAATCGAAATAAACTAAATATCTTCTAAAGGGTAAAATAAAATGAATTTGATTTAACGTCATTGTTTAAACATGTGATACGGAATAATAAAAAAGTAAAAACTTAAGCAAAAAATTTGTTGCAAATCGTTTTTAATGCAATGTCAGTTCAAACCGTCATCATAGGATGTTGCTGTTTAAGCTATTTACAAACTTATAGTTTTACAGATCTGGCCTTTTTTATAAAACGTACACGACTTTTGCGATGACGCATGTCGCCTAACGCTATGGCGAATATTATAGAAATTTTCGAAGGGGGCGTGGCTCTTCATAAAGTGCGCCTATGGTTCTGCGTATTCGCGAGATCAAAGGATGTTCACGTTCACATTTTTTATAAAATTTTTATTAGAAAGTAGATGAAAATGTAATAATTTAGATAAATTCCTTTTTTGACAAATAAATATTAATTAGATATGTTTTCTATGATACTTGCAGCAATATTTTAATTAATATATTATATGAAAAGTCTTCAACTGCAATAAATATATTTTTTATTCTTTCTAGACCTGTTTCGCACAAAGCATCATCAGTGGAAATACAACTTTATTTTCTCTAGTATATAAACATGTAGAGTATTAAGAAAAATTTTAACCAAAAAGAATAAAAATATATTTATTTATTATACATTTATTATTTCCAATTATTATTTATGCAATTGAAGACTTTTCGGACAAAACCTATTTCTTCGAACTGCATTTGGTTGTCCATCGAATTTATTGTAAAAATAGCGAATTTTATATCTTAAGAAATAAAGAAGATATTCGAGATGTTTGAAAATGAGAATTTTCAGTTTTTTGACGATATTTCAAGAACGAGCGAAAATAGAGAAGATTTTTTTGCATATTTTTTGAGACCTCAAGATAGCACAACTTTTCTATAATTTAACCAATTTTGTATCTCTTATAGTTTACGAGATCCCCATAGTGGCCCTTTAATTAATTATAACCCTGTACATGCAAATTATCCCTGAGAAGTTTAAAAAGCGGAATTTATCTCTCGTGCGTTCGTTGTCTATGTTTCCGTTTTACATCTGAACCGATGCGACGCTCTTAATATCAAACGCAATCATTTTATTGCTTGTCGGCGGTGTGACATCAAAGAAATCGGGAAATATCAAAGTGACGTTTATGGGCATGCATGATTTATAACATTCACTTGAAAACCTTTGTGTTTACGCATTCAGCCATCTTATTGTTACGGCGAATGTTGCGGAAATATTCGAAGGAGGCGTGGCTCTTCTTAAAGTGCAAGTGTGGTTCTGCGTATTCAAGAGTTCAAAGGATACCACCAAAGTAGTAAATATCTATTACACCGGCTCTGTTTACATCAACACAGATGCTTGTCTTTCTTTAAATAAACACCTGCATCCACTCAAACGATGCCGCCGCTTGTGTGTATCGATTTGTTTACATTCCTAACTCTATTGCTATATCCGCTTCTGAGAATTACAACTTTTGCACACGACGGAGAGCTTAACTTGCGTTTACATTTAACCTTTCATACCATTGGTCTTCCTTACCTCTGCTGTTATTCTATTGGGTTTGTACTACGACGCTCAACTTAAATGATACTCCTGCACGCGAACTACACCCTTAAGAACATTCAGCGTAAGGGCTACGAAACTGTCAAATGGTATCATTTATGGGGAGCATCGTTGTGTGTACATATGTGATTTACGTGTTTTATATTCGAATATTTTCGATTTTATTTATTAATTTAATACAATGGTAAGCAGAAACAGAGTCAAAATTTAATGTTTTCAGGTGTGTTATTGACTGTAGTTCACTATTAGAGACTTTTAATTCGGGTTTTATACTATTGTCATATATCACATAATTACTCTTTCACCGGTTTTTGCACCAAAATATTTGTAAAAGAAGTTTTGTGTTAAATAAATTGCCTGTTCTGCTGCATATTTTACGCGGAAATACAAATTTTTTAATCGTCCACAAAAAGAAAATTTCTTTCTCGCCGAGTTTTATTTATTTAAATTTATAAACGTCCTGTTATGACGTGATTTGGGGAACGAAAGTTAAAATACTAGGAACTAGGATACGTTCGCATTCCACAGGAAATTTAAGTGAATGTATTGACAAGAAAACTTTTTCTGCTCCATGTGCATACATCGTGGATAAAAAATTTTAGAACACACATTTACTAAAATATTTTTTCGGGCTCCGTCTAAAATTACTGATTTTCCATTTTCAACTTCTTGGGAACAAAAAATAATCGCCACATTTTGCGAGAATAAGACATGAAAAGGGTAAACAATTAGAGACAAAAAAAAACATTTTTTTAAGACCTAGAAACGCGATGAATGGAAAAATTAAAATTTCCACTAAAAGTTACAATTATTATTTGATTTCTGAAATATTGCAAGCAATTAAAAAAAGAACAAGAAATATTGACAATCGAGACACCCATAACAAATGAATAAATTCCTGACTAAAGTAAAAAAAAAAAACAACAGCACCCAAAAAAAAACGTTCGGAAGATGAAAACAAATGACGATCGAGGGAACGTTCAAAAAGGGACGGAAATGTTCGAGTACGAACTTTCGAACTTAAAAACAATAATTCATAAACAAGTGACGATTGCGTAACTCCTTATTTCAGTTTCTTTTTCTTATTTTTCCTGTTATTATTAAGCGCCATCTCTCTCCAATACGATTTGAAACGTCAAAATAGTTTTTCCTTTCTCTAAAAAACGGACGAACTTCGAAATTTGATGAGCTGGCAATACTGCTTCTGATTGCTGTCTGCAAAGTGCAAGGTATTAATATTTATATTTCGTTTGTTTTAACAGTTAATTGCAGAAAAATTTTATAAATTAAAAAAAAAATAAAAAATAAAGAAATTGGATTTAACCTCGTAACCACTAAAAGTTTGTTTAAAAACTAGATACGCATTTCGGCAGCTAGGCTGCCATCTTCAGTAGATGCTTCTTCTTCTTGATCACAAGAGAAGTGACTGTGTTAAGCCTGTCGCTACCTTATATACTAATTCGTTCCGCTCCAATGAAGCGTGCTCTCTAAAGCGAGCGTCTCACTGGATTCCGTCAACCAAGTCAAGCAACACGAAACCTGTCAAACGCCTGTCATCGGTGTTCATTAAATCTCTCTTATTTTTGTATATGAAAATGGTTTCAAAACCGTCTAATTCCCTGTTGCTTGACGTTGCTTTTACTAACCTAAGATTGTTCAAATCTATTTTATGACTGATGTCAAAAATATGTTGGGCAACAGAACAAATAAAAGAAAAACATTTAACCTGCAAAAATCAGAAACAAAAAATAAATAAAAGAAATAGCAACAAAGTACAAGACATGAAGCGAAGAAAAAACAAAAGAAGATCGGGAACACCAAATCTAAACGAAAAAGCAACAGTTTTCCCGAGAAATCAAAAAATTCGTAGAAAATTAAAACAAACTATAAGAAAAAACGTAAAAAGAAACGAACGCCGAATGAAGTGAATAAAACAAAAGATCGCAACGTAAAGGACACAAAACAAACGAAAAAATCAATTCGACAAGTGAAGCAAAAGAGAAATCCGTAGTACGAAAGCGTAAAGAACAGAAAAAAAGAAAAGAGAGTCGATGATTAAGTTGATTAAAAAAACAAATGAATCGCAAGACCAAAGACATATGAAAACAGCGTCAGTCAACAAAATATGAAAAATAAATTTGATAAAAATAAACAAAAAAGAAATACGGGAGTGTAAAGACAGAAAGATATAAATATAAGATGGACCAAGAAAAATTAAAACCGTCGAAAATTTTGCAAATAAAAACAAACTCCCAGGAAATAAAAGAGAACTGTAAAAATGAGTCAATAAACTGCGGAAAAAATTATTCAATTGAAAAGAAGAAAAATGCGAAAAACAGAAGAAAATAAAAGAATTTTTAGACAAAAAAATAAACGAAAAAGCGGCGATTCTTCAACCGAAAACTTTTGCAAATCAAGAAACATTCTTATTTTATGTAATCGTTGAAAATTTCGAATGATAAATAATAAGACCGAGGCATTAGATTTACCTAATTTTGTTGAGAATTGAAAACTTTTGAATTAGTCTTAGAATTGCGATAAAAATAAAGCAAAGGCTAAAGTTAAGTGACTGAAAAAGATAGTCCTAAGTGCTTGAGATTGAGATCATTTAATTGACAGTTTAATGAGTTCATTAGTTTTTATCTATTATACAGTCTCACGTAGTTTTATTATTTTTACTTATTTTTCTTTGAAGTTTTGATTTTTTTTGACTTTTCATTGAAATTTCAAAGAAATTTCGTTCTTCTTACTTAATGTGAAATTTCTAGAGATAGGATTCCACCTGGTGCAATCGTTTGCACCGGTGGAATCAGGGAATGCACCCACAATGCACCAGGTGCATTGGATGCTTTGCCCGGTTGCCTACATTTACATAAGACATACAAAATGCTTCAAAATGACACCAAATACCCGATATCATCTATGCCCGATATTTTGTACGGACTATCGCTTAGACAATTGTTTTGTAACGTTAATTCCAAAAACTTACTCATTTTATTCAGATTTTAAGCTTTCGCTTGAACTTAAAAGTTTACTATTCAGCTATTCACCACACATTATGAAACATTAAACCTGTAAACTACCTGCAAACAATTAAATAACATGAAGAAGAGGTTATTTCTCATTCGATTTGCGCGGGAAATTAAAATTTTTGAATGCACCCGGTACATTCTTGTATGCACCGTGGTGAATGCACCGGGTTCATTCCCTGGCCCATCTCTAAATAAAGGTATTTTGTACAGAAATGTAATAACAATTTATTTCTGCACTCCTACAAAACATAAATCGATTATAATTTAACGGATATTTTTGGATTTTCTTTAACTTTTCAAATCAGTGTCGGCCAGCTGTCTGCATCCATCACAGCAAAATGTTGAAGAACGCGATCTATGTCAAGCGAAACTTGAAATGTACCTCAGCAACAACCTCGGGCTTCTAAAATTGCAATTATATCCACCGGTTAAATATTTGAAAAATTACGAGTTAGCAAGGATTATAATACGCGAACGATAAAAGACGTCTTTATGTCTAGAAATTTAAATTTGTTTCTGCTAGTTTCTCGTAGTGGAGGAAAGCCGAATAGCTTTTGCTGTGGCCGAGGTACATTTCAAGATTTGTAATCTGTCAAATGCGACGGTATCGCACGATTCATGAAAACGAAAAGTCACCAAGTGCACGTTAATTTCAAAAACTTACTCATTTTGTTCAGATTTTAAGCTACAAAGCTTCCGGTTAAACTTAAAAGTTTACTATTCAGCTATTCACCAGACACTATGAAACATTAAACCTGTAAACCACCTGCAAACAATTAAATAACATCAAGAAAAGATTATTTCTTGTTCGATTTGGGAGGGAAATTTAAATTTTTGAATGCATCCGGTGCATTCAGGTATGCACCCATGTGGGTGCTTTCAACGCACCGGGTTCATTCCCTGGCCCATCTCTAGAAATTTCATCCTCTTTAGTTAATGTGAAATTTCTTAGAAATTTCAATGTATTTTCTGTTGCAACGTTTCTCTTTAAAAATAATGAAATTTCCACATCTCTATGCCAGATTAATTTAGGAAATTCTAGGGAAATACTTGCAAGCCGAGAAAGGAATTTTTGATCGAGTTGATTGGCAACACTGGGCAGAACTGTCAAAAATAAGGTTATCAGTACTTCCTTTCAGTTGTCATTATTTAGATTAGTAGCGTCGATCATTTCGGAAGTAAATTTTATTTTAAACGCGACAAACATGACTGGCTTCGAGCAAAAGTTTCTTAGGAAAGTGGTTTTGGCCGCCGACGTGTACGCAGTGTGTTTACAGCACGCCCTGACTACCGAAAAGGAAGAGATTATGGGGCTGCTCATCGGAGAGGTTACCTCACCTTATCATCTTCCCACACTCGAAACATTAACATCTCTGTGTTTATAGGTCGACGAAATCGAAGGTATCTCTTACATCACAGCCTGCGTGATCCTGCACCGCAGCGATAAACAACCGGATCGGGTTGAAATTTCCCCCGAACAATTGTGCACGGCCTCCACACATGCCGAGCAGTTAGCACACAAATTAAACAGACCCATGAGAGTTTTAGGTTGGTATCACTCGCATCCTCACATAACAGTCTGGCCGAGCCACGTAGGTAAGCGCAATTTTCCATCTGAATAAACATTGTATTAACAATTGACCTCGTAGACGTTCGAACACAATCAATGTATCAGACCATGGACCCCCTATTCGTCGGTTTAATTTTCTCGGTGTATCAAAGCGATAAGGGTTCGATCGGGAACCAAATACAACTGACATGTTTCCAGGCCGTTAACATCGGATCTTCTGTAGATCGAAGGGAGGTGGAGGTCGTCGTTAAAAGTTCACCTTTACAGTCCTACAATTTACAAGGTACTATACTTAATAGCATTTTTGATTGAGGTGCATTATGTGCACTAATGGTGGGCTTCACAAAAAATCTGTTAATCAACGATTTATTTAATTCTCTGATTAAGGAACGTCATTGGACGAAGTTAACCATAGATTCGAAATTGTTTCATCCAACCAATCACAGGCTTTAATCACACTGTTAAATTAATCGGTGATTAAATAATTTTTGTGAAACTGGTAAGTGTATCTTCATCTCGTTTTGTTCCATGAGGATAAAACAAGATGCACGTAGTGCACCCCAATCGAAAATGCTATAAATTAGATTCAAGAACTACTATCCCTACTTAATTGAACACAATTGAAATTCAATCAAATTTTTGAGGACTCGCGGAGCTGCCTCATATATTAGTTCAAGAGGAGGTGCAGAGCCACGAAGAGGAGACCACCGACGCGAACGATCAAGAAATGCATGACGAACTGGTGGTGTTGCACAACGAGGCCTACAAGACCTTGACGCTTGTGCATTTGATTTCGAAAGTGACGAGACCGATGTGCGACGATTTAGAAGCGAGACTGAACGCGACCAACGCGAGGATTAAGCAACTAAAATCCATAAAGAAGAAATTGATTGATGCGTTATCTTAATTAAGTAATTAACTCTTTGCGTTTACTCGTCAGATTTTATTGTTTCATTAATGTAAGCATTTAAATAAATGAGATAATTTGAAGTTGAGGAGGAACTTACAGGAAGACAAACCCCCATTTAGTTACTCATTTTAATATATTCTGGAATGTTAACCACTTACAAATAACATAAAAGTCTAGGAAACAATCTGAAGTACTAACAAGCAGTTAAAATATTTATATATATATAAATTTTACAACATTCATCTGCCCAGCAGTCTGCCCGCTTACACGATATTTATTTTAAAAACTATATAACCTTTCAAAATTACAGAAAATTACACAGCATACCACACACTCTGATATGCAACTTTATATAATCAGTAACTTCCAACATTTAAAGATTAGCAACAGTAAATCTGTAAACTCCCCCCAAAAATAAAAGTGAATGATGATTTCATAATAGGCCATACAGAATAACAGCACATGAACTTGAAATTATAAGTACAAATTGTGTAAATAAATTCGAATTACAGGATTTACATTGACGAGAGAGTTCCAACTTAAACAATAAACGAATAAACAGTACAAGTGCGTCAAAAAATTAGGTGCTACAATTAACCTCTTCTAAATTCTACATTTATTTATAACATGCTTTAATAATATTTATGTATAATGTCATAATAGCGTTCGCACATTAAAAAAAATAACTTCCTCTTTTTACGCCTGAATCGCAATTATATTATTCCACCATTCAGACAACAAACACCGTACAACATGCAAATAAGATCATTCCAAAGATGACTGCAACTTTCTCTTTTTTCTTTTCTTTGATCGTGTTTCCTTCTTCCCGAGAAGGAAGCCGACTTGTTTTATTGCAGCATGATCACAAAGTTTCAGTTGAATACAGCTACAGCTACATACGTAATACTAGTTGTGAACTAAACGCTACGCTTAACGAACTAGTCAGTTGTGAGGAATCATCTTTGCCCTTGCGTTTTGTTTTTTTTTTTTTTTTTCAAATGATTAAATTTTTTACCCTATCAACAACATTAGTCTCTTACATAGTATTCAGATACACGTATATACGTATAAGAAACAATGTTATTATGAGCAAAACGTCGTGTGCATGTCGTGATGACACGTACGTTTAAAACTGCACCCAGTTGGCGTTTGCAGACGGCGATGGTTGGGGTGGAGCACTGAAAATTTTAATTATTTATGTGACAGTTTCCTTTTTTTTATTAGGTACTATTATTAAAATGTGGTGCTCACTTAGATTGGGCCGATGTAAATTCACCCCATGTATCTGCAATGTTGTCGGGCCTCGCCGTGTGAGCCGGTGAACTCGCAGGTGAGCTACCCGGGGGAGCAGGTAATTTGCTTGTTGCACCGGGAGGTGGTGGTAACAGCCCCAAACCTCCAGTTGCACGAGTTTTCGTTTTGGAACTCGCTGAATCAGAACCGCCGTCTTTTCTCTAGAAAATAACAACCTGGCTTTAAGAAGCCTATCACCAAAATTCTTGATATGTGCCTATTTATTAATTGGGCCTTACTAAGAAAGACTGTTAGGTTGGCACAACTTAATTTACGTGTGCGGAACATTATCCATTTATTAAAGTAGCATCGACGTCTTGCACTCAAACATTATGGCTAAGTTGCTTAGTATTCGATTAAACCAGCAAATTATTACTATTTATTAGGTATGAAACCACAGTTTTCTTTTACAATTAAACTACGATTTACATAGCTAAGCAACGTTTTACATTCTAATTCGTAGTTAAACTACGTTCATACAACCAAGAGAGAAGAGAATAAAATTGTAGTTAACGTTAAACGTAGTTTAAACCTGCAGTGAACAATTCAATCTGTGTTAGCGCCGGTTTCGTAATCAAACTAAAGGAGACTTTAAAAATAAAGGTCACAGTCATATGTGCAAAATATGCGAAAACGTATTTACTTATACATTAGAATGTGACTTTTCTAAGTCTCCAGTTATGAAATCGGCCCTTAGTCACAGAATCTCAAATATAAAAGACTATTTAAAACCACGAGTGTGAAAATACTTCGTAATTCAAATACTAATGAAAATGGATAACAAAGACATCTTGAATTTTAAATTATTATTATTAAAGCAAATATCAGCGCGATTCAGATCTTTGCAATTGCATCACTAAACTCTTATTGCCTTTTCTCTTTATTTAAACAGAACATTTCTCACTTCATTTTCATTAAAACATTCCCCAAGTTATCCAGATTTTTCCTGACTTATCGTCAAAACACTGACAAGCTTTCACAATTCACTGTGTATGAAAACCTTCCTAAATGTTACACACCTGAACCTGCCTGAACAATTTTCCATTTCTTCTCGATTTCAGAATGGTTACGAAATACAAGCAATAGGCAATAATTTGATTTTTCTTTTTTTTTAATTTTCACGTCTAATAGTGAAATATATTGAATTGCCTTTAAAAATTACAAACAATTAATTTTTCAAAAACAAGTAGTGTAGGCAACCCATTGAACATAGCGCTTTGCTTAAATGCCTATAGTAAAGGCTCTACAAACTTTTTTTTTTGTAACTGTGACTAACTTTTCACTGAGTCAGAATCACTGAGATTTTTCTAATTTTTTTAATATTCAAAACCATTTTTCATTTTTTTCTAATTATTTTTTTCTATTATTACTAATTTCAAAATTATTAAATTACTTTCAGAATTAAAAGTAATTAACACTAAATAAATACTTGTCACGTCAGATTCTTAGGGCCGGCGGAAGGCGGTAAGAAAGGCATGAGGGCGCCGATATAAAAGGGGCGCCAAAATATTAAATGCTAATTAAAAAACGATTAAAGCGCACGTCCATCAATCTCAAGGTCAAGCAGACTAGATTCAATAACCAGAACTCAACTCTACTTAACCCAAACAAAAAATAAAAAAATAAAAAAACAAAAATAATGAAATTTAAAGTAGACAAAAAATTTAATGCCCACCCAATCCAACTGAACCCAACCTAACTCCATCCAAGTAAACAAACAAAATGAACAAATAAATAAAATAAAATAAACAAATGACGATCCATACGTATAGAAGAACTCAAAACGAATTGTAAATTTAAAATTAAAATAATAATAATATGAAACACTCAAAACCAATAGTAATTCATTAAAATAATAATAATAATATGTAACACTCAAAGATAATAGTAATTCGAATTTCATAATAATCAACAAACAAGAACAAATTTCTGTCATACTACTTATTTACGGAATGAGAATTAGGTCCGTATTCATAAACCAATCTTACGCTATGCGTTCGCTTAAAATTCGCTATATTTCATGAACTGAGCATATTTCCCATATTTTTGTGAATTACTTTCCCACAATGTGGAAAACACGTAACGTTTATGAAATATAGCGAATTTTAAGCGAACGCATAGCGTAAGTTTGGTTTATGAAAACGGGTGTTAGTGAAGAAAATAGAAAAAAAAAACAAATGGCAATTAATTATTCGCGGAGGAAAGAGAAGTGTAAAAAATTTTTGATTCATTTCAGAACGAAAAAGGAAGAAAAAACAAATGATCGTAAATTTCACCGCGGAAAACCATAAAGAAAAACGAAAGGAAACGAAATAATTTCAGGAGATAAACAAAAAAGAAAAGAAAAACAAAGTATTAATTAAAAACGACGGCGTCTTGTTTTAAACAATAATGGCGCCAGCACCAAAAGAAATCAGAAAGTGACATAAGTATTTGAAGATGGAAACAAATTACGATCGCAAGAAAAAATTCAAAAAGGGACGGGAATGTTTGATAACGAATTTCGAACTTTAAACAATGGGCCGTATTCTCACCTCGTCTTTAATTTAGCAACGACGTGATTAAATTCTTTCTCACTCTCTTACTCATGAAATACGCATAAAGCTGTATCGTTTATGTTTGTTTTAGTTAGAGACGACTCTAACCATGAGATGAAATGCGGCCCAGTAATTCATAAACAAGTGACGATCGCGTTACATTAAAAAAAAAAAAACAAAACTGCAAACAAATTTTTTGAAAAATCTAACCTAGCCGCTACTGTCTATTTCTTTTCAATAGTACTTTTTTATTTCAGTTTCGTTTTGTTATTTTTCTTAATATTGTTCAGCGCCATCTCGGTATAATACGTTTTGTAACATCAAAATCGATTTTTTCTTTAAAAAATAGGTACGAACTTTGATAAGATGGCAACACTGCTTCTTACTGTTGCAACGTGCAAGGTTAGGTTGTTTTAATACTTTTCTTTCGTTTGTTTCAGCAGTTAATTGCAGGAAAATAATATAAATTTGCCTGTGTAGGTATGCTATTTTTTTTTTTTTTGCTTTGTAACCGTGTTTTTAACTTTAACCCTTATTTAAATTTCCCCGATTAATTTAGGGAATTCTAGGGAAATACTGTATGCCGAAAAAAGAATTTCTAGTCGAGTCGGTTGGCAACAGTGTTACGAGTTAAGTTCGTTAGCAATCATTCAAACTTGTTCAAAGTTTTGCTTAACTTTGAACAAGTTTGAATGATTGCTAACAACTTAACTGGAACACTGTTGCCAACCGACTCGACTAGAAATTCTTTTTTCGGCATACAGTATTTCCCTAGAAATTTGTCAAAATTAACTTTTTAACATAAATTTTTTAAAAAATAATAGATGTATTGATATCAAGAGAAACCTGTTAACTGTGCCATTTACAAAGTGGTCAATCCACAGGTTGGCAACAAAAGGATCTGAACATTAGTTCATATTTATGTTTGATGGTTTACAAACATGATTCAGTAATTTATCATTTCCGCCGAACTGTCAAGATGTGCTATCACTCGTGTTTACTGCTATAAAGCTGGATTCGTTGCTAAGCGATTTTTCATCGCCGAGTTACGGAATAGTTGTTTGATTGGTTCGTTTAACTAAACAAATTATATACTTTTAAATTGGACCAATAGAATCGCGTAGAATTTTAACGCCAACACAAAACGTCTAGCAATGAATCTTGCTTAACGACATGACCTTCTTTTCACAGATTAAAACCGGATATGAAATAGGTCATGACAGGCAATTATTCGGTCATTAAATTAAGTATTGCCAACTCAGGACAATTGACATTGACCACCCAGTATATGTTTTTCGCAATCGATTTCATACTACAAGAATTAGTAATATCGGCTTATAAAGGATGCACACTATTTTTTTGCAACAACTGTAGAAATTCAGGTGAATTTCTTTCTTTTTTTTTGGAAGAGGGGCGCCAATTAATGTTTTACATAAGGGCGCCAACTACCCTTCCTCCGGCCCCGCAGATTCTGTCATCTATCAAAATTCATGCCAGCAACCTAATGAAACGAGAACGTGGCCTGCTCTGACAAGGAAAAAAAAGGTAATGAATACTTGAAGTACTTTTAAAAAATATTGCACACAGCGAAACATTAAATCAAATTTCTAGTTCTGACAGTTAACTTCACTGACTTATATTAAAACAGCAGACAAATTCTCTGATTGTTCCCTGACATTATGAACCTTTTCTCAATCCCCTGGCTTTTCCCAATTTTTCTGCTTTACCCCGTAAGTTGGAAACCCTGCTAAAACATCATAAGAAATAGAATCAACGTGTTTTTTCGAATATGTTGCACGTTCAGAAGAAAGTTTGGATAATATTGTAAACTGAAACACTTACCGTAATTTTCATATTAATTTTAATCGTCTCGCCCTCCTTAAACCGTAAATCCAATTCAGGTTGAGCAGGCTCATCGTTGATTTGCTTCTCTTTTTTAATCCACTTGAAATGATCCTGGAGCGCGACATTCAAATCAAACGAATCAGATCTATCGCCGAAGCCGATCCCAATAAAAGCAGACCTTCCTACAAAAAAAAAGGTATTCACATTCGCATTTTAATCATCTCGCATTTATGGTTTTGGAATACTAACCGTTGTCATCTTGAATTCTAAGCACAAAATACCTGGACGAGTCGCTCACCGACTCAATCGCCATGCCCGGATACGTTTCGATGGGGCACTTGGCGAATAACTCGCCGGAATTTTTGTCCTCGAGTTTAATATAGCACTCGCTTCCCTTTGCGATCAAACGCATGCGACCGGTCCAGGTGGGCTCAGCCAAATTCCAATCGGCAGCTCTTCAATTAAGAGAAAAAATTCAGCTTCCACTTGAAATTATCTAAAGGCTCTAACTAAATTAAATAATTCGTTTCGTTTAACGATCAAAAAAACGGAAACTGTGAGTGTAGAGGAAATCATCTGCGATTGATGATAACGTTTTGGTGGGTGGTTAACGGACGGATGTGAATCGAACGGACTCGGGGGAGAATTTAATCCTGATATGTGGATGTAATTATGAATACCTGTAACCGCGATTTGTCGATCTCGGGGGAATATTAAACACGAACACCTCTGGTTTCACCAATAATACGCTTTCGTACACATCCATTTTTGCTGCCGACGGTCTGTCACCGTTAAGTCAAATTCAAAGTGTCAACTTCATATGCAAGGGACGCCAACTTCATATTGGTTGCGTCGACGCTGAGTTGGCCAGATACTGCACTGGGACGCGTTCAGAAACTTTATTCCGAGAGCACTTCGGAGTTTAAAATGGAAAGCAAAATGCACAAATCACTTACATGAGAGACAATGAGAGAGAAAGAATATTACCTAGAGCGCGCACTTTTTTATTCTTGAACTGACTTCTGTACTTAACTTAAAACGCTTTGAAAAATAATGTTAAACAATTTTCACATACAGATTTTTTAACGAGAAAAACTGTTTTTTAATTAGAGGGAGGACTTTGAAATTTTTGCTCTAAAAACAAGCTTGTATTTGGTAGCTGGCTCGAATTGACCAATGACAAAACTCATTTGCCAAAGCTTGTTTTTACCGCCAAAATTTCAAACTACTCCTCCGAATTAAAAAAACACAGTATAATAATCAGTAATATTTATATATAACTCGGACGTCTTAATTACCATTATTTTATTTGGGCTTCAATATAGACATATCTGACGTTTAAAAATCTTTTTGAATAAAATTCGTCGAAAGAGAAACCTGACGTCACCATATTTTATTTTTTAGGTTAAATTTCCAAATCCGTTTATTATATTTATTCAATAAACGGATTTTGAAACTTAACCTAAAACAATTTATAGTCTATAATAATCCCTCCTTTGATTTTAAAAATCTTATTTGGCGCCTGGCGCCTGATTTGAGCTACTTTTGTTGTTGTCTTCACATAACGACACCCAACAAAATTCTGCATCTAATGGAACAAAAGTACACCACGATCAAAAATTTGAAACTGCACAGTCGTTGCAAGGAAAAAATATACAAGGTGATCAATAGTAACTGTCCATGCCGTATTTTTAATCTATAGGTATTATTATATCGCTTTCGTTTGGTTTTTGTTCATTTTTTATTTTTTCTTGCTCTTTTGTTTTATGGATTTGACGTTTTGCATTTTATTCACGGTTTTCGGCCGAAGAATTGCTGCCTTTCATTTAGTTTTTTGTCTCTCTATTCTTCTTTTGTTTTTCTTTCTGTTTTTCCGCATTTTTCTCTTTTTAATCCATTTGTTTTTTTGCATTTCTTTTTACTGTTCTCTTTTGGTTCCTATGAGTCTGTTTTTTTTTGCAAAAAACTCATCGATTTTTATTTTTTTTATCCAGCTTGTTTTTTTTTTAATTTCGTTATGTTTTCGTATTTCTCTTTGATTTATTTTTATCAAATTGATTTTGCACATTTTGTTGATTGACGCTTTTTTACAACCGTCTTTTCTTCCTGCTGTTTTTTTTTATTTTTCGTCTGAAGATTCATGTGTCTTTTGCCGTTCGTCATAGTCATCATCAATTTTTTTTTGTTTATTTTTCTGTTCTTTGTGCTCTCGCACTATGAATATCTCTTTTCCTTTTTCTTATCGAATTGATTTCTCGCATTTTATTGGTGCTTCTACATATCATCACTGTTTTGTTCTTTTGTTTTATGCACTGTATTTCATCGTTCGTTTTGGTTTTTGGTTTTCCGTTTTAATCGTATTACTGACTTTTTATAGTTTGTCTTTATTTCCAAAAGACTTTCGTCGATTTTCATTTCCCTTCTGGTTTTTTTAAATCATTTTATGCTCTCGTTTCTCTTTTGTTTATTTTTATCAAATTGATTTTCCTAATTTTGTTGACTGACGCTTTTTTTAGTTGTCTTTTGTTTTCTGCTAATTCTTTTTTTATTTTTCGTCCGGAGATTCATTTGTTTTTTTTTTCGTTCATCTTGGTCATCAATACTCTTTTGTTTTCTTTTGCTCCTCTTTATGCTTTCGTACTAAGGATTTCTCTTTTGCTTTTTCTTATGGAATTTATTTTTCGCATTTTATTGGAGCTTTCTCGTAGTTCATCATTCTACATTTGTTTGTGTTTTGTTTTTTTAATTTTCCGTTTGGAGATTCATTTGTTTTTACTTCGTTTGAGTCGTCAATCCTCCTTTGTTTTTTTTTTCTGTTCTTTATGCTTTCGCACTACTTATATGTCTCTTTTGTTTTTCACCTCGATTTGATTTTTTGTAGTTCATCGTTTTTCATTTGTGTCCATCTCAGTTGTGATCTTCTTTCGTTTTACGCATATATTGTATTTCGTGGTTCATTCCTTTTTTTTGCTTTTTTTAATCGTGTTGTTGACTTTTTCCAGTTTATTTTCTGCGATTTTTTGATTCGTTGTTTTTTTTTTGTTCGGCTTGGTGTTGTCAATCTTATTTTCATTTTTTTTTCGTTCACTTCGTCTTGTATTTTGTTGCCGTTTATTTCATTTCTCTTTTGTTTTTGATTTCTTTTGCAGTTTTCATTTGATTTTTTTTTCTTCTGTTTCTTGATATTCCAAATCGGCGACTTTTTATTTGGTTCATTTGGTTTTTCATTCTTCCTATATATATATCTTTGTACTTCACTTGATATTTCTTTTGATCCCTTCTGCTATATTTTTAATTTTAAGAAAATGCGACGTTTTTGTAAAGCTGTAAAGTCGTACTTCAACAGCTGCAGCTGTAGCGAAAATAATTTAGCTGAGAAAAATGGCGACCGCTGTCACAGCAGAGCCACAATGCTATTAATCAGCAAGGTGTTCAATGCGTTTGTCACAGAGCCGTTGCGACAGAACGCGCCTACTCTATGCCTAATATGGCTGCGTTCTTTAATTCAAAATTTTGCTGTGACGGATGTAGACTGTAATTTGGAAAGTAGAAGAAAAATTCATACCTACCTTTTAGATTATAATAAATGTAGAGATGGGATTCCACCCGGTGCAATCGTTTGCACCGGTGGAATCACCGAATGCACCCACAATGCACCCGGTGCATTGCTCGGTTGCCTACATTTACATAAGACATAAAAAATGCTTCAAAATGACACCCAATATAATACATTTTGTACGGACTATCGCTAGACAATTATTTTGTAACGTTAATTTCAAAAACTTACTCATTTTATTCAGATTTTAAGCTTTCGCTTAAACTTAAAAGTTTACTATTCAGCTGTTCACCACACACTATGAAACATTAAACCTGTAAACTACCTGCAAACAATTAAATAATATCAAGAAAAGGTTATGCACCCGGTACATTCTTGTATGCACCATGGCGAATGCTCCCATGTGGGTGTTTTCAATGCACCGGGTTCATTCCTTGCCCTGGCCCATCTCTAAATAAATGTATTTTGTACAGAAATGGAATGACAATTTATTTCTGCACTCCTACAAAACATAAATCGATTATAGTTTAACAGATAGCAAAATGTTGAAGAACGCGATCTATGTTAAGCGAAACTTGAAATATACCTCAGCAACAACCTCGGACTTCTAAAATTGCAATTATATCCGCCGGTTAAATATTTGAGAAATTACGATTTAGTAAGGATTATAATACGCGAACGATAAAACACGTCTTTATGTCTAGAAATTTAAATTTGTTTCTGCTAATTTCTCGTAGTGGAGTGAAGCCGAATAGCTTATGCTGTGGCCGAGGTACATTTCAAGATTTGCAATCTGTCAAATGTGACGGTATCGCACGATTCATGAAAACGAAAAGTCACCAAGTGCACCGAGAATGATTTGACGTGGATGTTGTACAAAAATGAAACTCTGCTGAATGGATAATTAATGCGATCGTAATACGAAGCAATTTAGTATAATTTGGTGAGCCATACATTTCGCAAAGCGCCCCGCGTACGACGCGCATCATGACTCATTTTTGTTGGTTATACACTTCTTGCGTTAATTCTGCTGCTGCATGAAGACCCTCCTCAGAAGGCTCTCCCGGAAATCTCACCGCAACTTCTCCTTTGATTGCAGGTTTTAATTTAAAATTCGAAAGATGGATGATGATTTGATTACGTCCTCCAAGAGGAAAGGAGTCATTTCGCAAGCATGGACGAGATTATCGCAGGTAAATACAACCAGGGGGAGGTCTCCCTCACGGTATATTTTTAAATTCAAAGCTTTACAATTACAAATTACAAAACACAGCGTATTCTTGAATGTTGGTCGTTAAGCTTAAATTACTGTGTGTCATGTGTGTGATTTTCCATTGTTGCAAGTAATTTAATTATTGGTTTGCTTAAGTAAATGCGAGAAGGTTTTGCCTATTCATTAATTAATTCAGTCACTTGAATTACTTATGCCTTATCAGTTTCTAAAAATAAATTTTACAAGCTAAAAATGAAATTTTATGTTTAGTTTTATTTATAAGGTCCGTATGACATACTTATTTAATTTCTGTGATAAAGTGCGAGAGAAAGACCAACCACCACAGTATAAATGTTATAAATAGTACTTCTCTCTCTGTTTTTATTGAATTTGATGCAAAAATTATCGCTATGTCAAATGGGCATAATGTGAAAATAAAACAACATAAAAGTTTGAAGCGTTTTCAATTGAGACTCTCAAGTATTCCCATCTTGTTTTAACCTCATATAATAACAAGAGATGGAAGTACTCCTCGCAGAGTGCTCTGGAGCAATGAATTGAAAACGTGCCATTAGTTTTATTATAACGATCGAGAAATTATTTGTGTGTAACATTAACAGATATATCAGAGTATGTTGGATGGTTGGACCCCATACACTAAATGTCGTTGGTTTGGAGCTCTGACGTTGCTCTTTTCTTTCGGTGTACGAATATTCATAAAGCAGGTATTTATTTCTTTTGTTTTAGTGCTACCAAGGAGTGGTGGATAGGACGGTACCCTGGCGCATTTGCAGGTGGATATCTGCCGTACTTCTTATAGCGGGTTTCTTGGCGAGAGTGCTATATGCACAGGTACATGTTTATAATCATTTCTGTAGATTTTATTTCACCTTCCGCTCCACCACTTCTCGGGTGTTGTTTGAAGACATTCAGATCATTAACTAAAGTTAAAAAAAAGAGAACATTTTTGTGCTTTGCGGTGATTATTTGCTGTTATTTAATTAACATTAATTTAATCAGTGTTGTCTCAATTGGCTACACTCCATGCAAATAACAGCAACAGAAAAACACTAACTCGGTTTTAATCTTGTTTTAATGCCCGATTTCTTCATGTCCTGATAAATTTATCTGCCAGGTAATATCATCGGAAACTATTTTATCGATACAATGGTTTTCAAGACTAATACCTGGCAGATAAATTTATCAGGAGGTGAATAAATCGAGCATGAGTCCTGTACGTGATCATTATTAAATTTTGTGTCAGTTTTGCATTTGGCAAATTGATTTTATTTCAAAAAAAAATTTCATCATCACATTTTGCAATATTGTGTTTCTTTGTGCCATACATTATTATCAGATTAGATTCCTTTCAGTTACGAGTATAAAATAAAAATACTTATTGATTGCCATTTTTGTTAATGAATGGAAGAAAAAAATTCTAGTAAAAAGAAAATTAGCTACAAAAGAAATATAACTATAAACAAGATTATTTATTTGCTTGCGATTATAATATAAGATAATTATTATAATTTCACTGATTTCAGTTCAGCAAGTATATTGATTACATCATCAGAATTAATAATATCTTCAAGGATACCACATTAAATGAAAATTGCTTGAGAATGTCATCATCTTTCTTTGTTTCTTAGTTCTATTTTAGTGACCTATTTACCACCTTGGAGATAATTCCTAAACAGAAGCTACAGCAGAGAACGAATTTAATTTTAATCCCAAAAGTGTTTATTATTTGTGCCACGTTATAAAATGAAATCTTTACACATATCTCATTTTTGTGAGGGCCACTTGCCACTTAGGGAACACCCTGTATATTTCTTAAATTAAAAATTGTAAATAACGTTTCCTCAGGCTAAAGATGAAATGAAAACTGTTATTAAGTTAGCAAGCAAGTTTGGTTATAATTAAAACACACTTCAATGGGTTACAGTCAGGGTTGCGACGATTTAAATCAACTGATTTTTTAAATTTAAATCATGTTTTAAATCAAATTGTCATTTGCACGAGTTACTAATAAGAGACGGAAATATGGTAAAACTAACATTGATCTTCGATACACCGGATGTGAAAGAACGAAAAAATTTATAACTTTATTCCCAAAATTAAAAAAAAATATTCAATTCTGGATAAAACAACATGGATAAGTTGTATAAAAACAATATGTAAAGAAATGGAAAAACTTGGTTTGGTGGATGTGTCTTAACAGGAAAGCATAAAACGAGATAAAAGTAAACCTCTGAAATAAAGAAGTTCCCCAAAAAAGTCAATTTTTCCGCCCTATGAAAGAGAGAAACTGAAAAAGAAGTTTTTTTCTTGCAATAACTGCTTCGTGTAAAATGGCCTTTTGTTGTTATTGTTAATGCATTTTCTATGTAAAAAATATTAAAAACAAAAAAAAATCATAATATTTAAGAGAAAATCGAAATTTGTTTGATGTTTAAAAAAAAATCATGATTTTTATCAACTCTGGTAGTTTTCTAAATATTCTAAATATTTTAAATTTAAAAGGACCTCCAAATTTTAACACTCCGCTAATAAGGGCCGATTTCATAATAGAACTAAAGGAGACTTAAAAAAAAAAGTCACAATCTGATGTATAAATAACTACGTTTTCGCATCTTTTAGGACATATGACTGTGACTTTTATTTTAAAATCTTTAGTTCTATTATGAAATCGGGCCTTAGTTACATAATATCCTCCTGAGGTTTTTAAAATTGACCCGAAAAGCAATCATGGGACGTTTAACTGCATTTTAATTGTGACAAAACTTGCGTGCTGAATTAATTTAACAGTTTTTTTTTCTGCTTTTGGTTGTTTGCCCTTCCTTTAACAGAGTTCCCACTTTATTTTGTTCGAAATATTTTGCCATAAAAAAACTCACTGTTGACTGCGATTATAAAATCTCTTTTAACAAATTTAAAGAATGTTTTCTTGATTTCAGAACAGAGATAATAGATGTACAAAAATTATTTTTTTTATTATTACGTGTATTGTGGAAAAAAATGAGCAATTAGTTTTAATTTACGCTTGTTTGTTAAAAAAATAATAAATTAAGATTTTTCAGAAAACAGGAAGTCTCAGTACAGGCAACCCAGTAAACACAAGTCATTTGTATGGTTGTCTAATTTGAAGACTCCAAGATTTTTTTTTGGGTAAAAAAGTAATCAATTTTTTCACGATTTACTTCATTTTCAGATTAAGCAACCACTACTAATATTTCTTAATATTTAAAACAATTTTCCATTTTCTTCTAATGTTAGTTAACAAATCTGTCTTCAAGTTTCCAGTTCTTTAATCAATTTCACCGACTTTTGTATTAAAACAAGCAAATTGCCTGATTTTTCTGTGACATTGTGAACCTTTTCTCAATTCCGCGACTTTTTCCGGTTTTCCCGGTGAGCGGGAATCCTGGTTAAGAGTGCTACAGGGTTCCCATTCACCGGGAAAAGTTAGGGAATTGAAAAAAAGATTTACAATAATGTCAGAGAAACGCCAAGCATTTCCTTGTTTTAATGCAGAAGTCAGTAAAATGTATTTGAAGAAATAAAATTTTGAACACAAATTTGTTTTCTAAAGTAAGAAAAAATGGAAAATTGCTTTAAATATTTAAGAAAATTAGGTAAATTGCATGATGTTACTGAAGTTTATCTCGTTTTTAACGGAAAAAAAAATTGTCGTGGGTATCTCCGATATAGGCAACCATACAAGCAACTGTGAACTTGGGTTGCCTATACTAAGACTTTTCGTTTGTTACGAAAAATCTATTTTATTATTTTTTAAAAGGAATAGACATGTTGTAAAAATTAATTACTCATGATTTTTAAATGTAATTCAATAATTTTCTCCGCAATACGTGATAATAAATACGTTACTAATTTCTCTGCAACTGTTATTTCTCTTTTAAAGTCGGGAAAAGAAGTTTAAAAATGTAAAAATTAAGGAGTTGCATAATAGCAGTCAATAGTGAGTTTTTTTCTGAAAAGTTAAAGAAGATCTGGAAAAGTCGCGTAGTGTTTCAGTTAAAATAAAGTGAGAACTATCTTTGAAAAGTTTGTACAAAAGTACATCAAGGGAAAAAATATTTGCAAGGAAAAACACAGACCAATATGTTTGTCTGAAGCTTTCTTTTTCTTTCTGGGACACTTTGTGTGTATACAGGGTGCAACTTTAATGAGGGGCCAAACTTTAAGAGCCAGTTCCTCACACCGAAATATGAAAAAAAGCTTATATAAACATAGGTCCGCAAACGCATAGTTTGTGAGATATAAAAAATCATCGTAGGCAGCCACAATTTCATATTTGAAATCTCGTAAGTTTCCCGAACAACTTTCCCAAATAACGTTTCCGCGTACCTAGAAAAATAAAGGTACTTTACTCTTACGTCTATTTCAAACATTTCGATCTCCTCGATATATGACGATAGATAATCAGATTTTGACAAGTGTATTTTAGGTTTGGGAAGATGCGGGAACTTTCATAAAGAATAAATTTTTCTGAGAAATCGATAACGAAAGACTTTCCCAACTTTTTCCCGGACCCTGTATCTTCGAAACTATGCGCTTGCCGACAGATGTTTATATGAACTTTTTTTCATAATTCGACGTGAGGAACTAGCCTTTGACGTTTGTCGCCTCATAAAAGTTACACCCTGTATATATATATTTTTTTTTCATTTAGTTAAAATTAATGATGAAGTTAAATAATACGTTTCTCCGCTCTTTTTCCAAAAAACATTTAATTTAATTTGTGCCATTTATTCCCTACTGTAATGATTTAATTTTAGTTGACGTTTCGATCGTTTTTAGGGATGGTATATAGTTACGTACGCCCTGGGCATTTACCACTTAAATTTATTCATTGCATTTCTAACACCGAAAATTGATCCGGCTATGGATTTCGATGGTAACTCACTCGATGCCCCCATATTCGATTCCTCTAAATATTTTTGTTTGTAGCCGAGGAAAACGGGCCGGAATTGCCAACAAGAGCGAACGAGGAATTTCGACCGTTCATAAGGCGGTTGCCGGAGTTCAAGTTTTGGTATTCCGTTACCAAGAGCACCTTAATCGGACTCACGTGCACTTTCTTCGATTGCTTCAACATACCAGTATTTTGGCCTATCTTAGTCATGTATTTCATAACGCTGTTCTGTATCACCATGAAGAGACAGATTAGGGTAAGGCGGTGAATTAAAAAAGAAATTAATTCATTCTTTTCTCGTCGTTTGTTACAGCACATGATCAAATATCGTTACCTGCCATTCACGCATGGAAAACCGAAGTACCAGGGCCATGAAGATACAGGGAAAGTTATAGGTGCACCGAAATGACATTGAAACGTAGCTGAATGAAAATATCATAGACATGATAAACAATATTGTGTTGTGCGCCCACTTTAACTATTCGTTACTATTAATAAGTGTGTAATACTAGAACGCATATGATTGGAATATTTATTTAATACTTTCCTTGTATGATGTGTACTTGAACATGACCTAAACACGTTCAAAGATTCACGCATATTCCAGGTTACACTAAATTTTTAAATATCTACCTACTGTATTATTTATTACTATTTTTTTTTTGTTATAGGTTCAGAGAGAGTATTCTTATGTACATAGGTATATTAAAGCAAATAATAATAATAAATTTTCAATTATATGTATAAATGCGAAAGGTTTCTTTTTTTTGTAAGGGTCAAAACAACACGACTACTTCATTCGATATATTTCTGCGTAAGCAAAATGATTAAAAAAAAAAAATTAATTGGGGAATACGAACGCTTATTTCCATAACTTTTTGATGGACATGTTCTTTTCTGAGTCCTTCTGCATCACCTTCGCAACGGCCATCTCGAAATCTTCTTGCGTTACATGTACACGTCTCTCTCTCAGGGCATACATACCTGCCTCAGTGCAGACACCCTAGAAATTTTATTTCATTTTTTATTTCAGTTACAAAAAAAATTGCGTGTGTTTGCCTACCTTAACTTCAGCACCGCTTGCACCCGGCATCAATTCAGCAATTTTCCTTAAATTAATGCCTCGAGTTAAATTCATCTTGCGCGAATGTATCTTCAAAATGTCAAGACGAGCTTCTTCGTTTGGTGGTGGAAACTCGATCTTCCTATCAATGCGACCTGGACGCAATAAAGCGGGGTCCAAGATGTCAATACGATTCGTAGCCATAATAACCTAAGCAATTAAGAACTTGTGAACACTCAAAAAAAAATAAAACATTGACAGTTTTAAATAATTTACCTTTATGTTTTTCGTGGCTTCAAACCCGTCTAGCTGATTGAGTAATTCCAGCATGGTCCTCTGGACCTCGGAGTCTCCACCGGAACCCGATTCGATACGTGATGAACCTATCGAGTCGATTTCGTCCATGAAGATGATGGAAGGAGCATGTTCTCTGGCCATTACGAACAGTTCTCGGACCATGCGTGAACCTTCACCGATAAATTTTTGAACTAATTCAGAACCTGACACTCGGATGAAAGTGCACTCTGTGTGGTGGGCAACAGCGCGAGCCAACAGGGTCTTTCCAGTGCCTGAAAAATGCAAACGCCATCTACGTCATCTACTTCTTCAATAAAATAATACTCTAAGCTTTTTAACAAATGCTGCTTAAGAAATTTTGTTTTTTTTTTCTTTACTTCTTGTCCTTTGAAGCTTATTACAAAACCTGCAGTTATAGTTGGTTGGACAGTTCCTAACTTCCTATTTATTTATTTACACTCAATTTACGACCTGTCTATTTAATTTAATTACAGATTTTGTAAATTTTAAAAGTTGCAAGGCACTCACCGGGTGGGCCATACAATAACACTCCTTTCGGCTGCGCAATTCCCAGGGCGTCGAAAAGTTCCGGATGCTTCACGGGCAGCTCGATGACTTCCTTGATTTCTTTAATTTGCTTATCCAAACCGCCCACCATTTCGTAAGTTGAATCCGGGACTTTCTCGACCATCATTAAAGATACCAAAGGATCAACCTGAAAATTACATTCATAAATAATGATTAAAGGTCCATTTTAAAATTCTGTTAAAAATGAAAATATTTAAATTATTAAATGTCCATTAAAACAAATTATTTATATGAAAAATATTTGAAGGATTTGAGATGGGCAGGGTGGGATCAGCAGAAAACATCTTAAACTTCCTTTAAAAAAAACAGACCTGAAGAAATTATTTTAGAAAAAATTAGTAAATTAAAGGGGTTTCGAAATTTCCAGAAAAGATTAACACTGAAGTAACATTAAAAAAATATTCTAATTTATCCGCCTTTTAAAAACTTACTGAATTTTGCTTAGAAGTTATTAATAAAATTACCACATTGTTAAAAACTTGATTTTCAAAGTCGACTTACAAAAAGCGATGAAATTATTTTAAAAAAAAATGCATAACTGAACAACAAACTATTAAAAGAAGTTGCTAATTTAATCGAAGAAGGACCGTAATCGGTTGGCAATTCGTGAAAATCAGCAACCAACAGATGGCGCTTTAATAAAGAAAAAAAAGAGCGGTCACTAATGTTAAACAACAGGTGTACAACAGGTGCTTTCTTTAGCTCACAAAATCGTGATCCAAACGTGTTTTGATTCAAAAACAGACACTCTTTTCTTTGAATCTCTCTATTTTTAAAACTTGTTTGGATTGAATTATGGTTATTTACAAATGAACTGTCAATCAAAAATTCAAGTCAGGTGTTCTGTTGCAACAACTACGAAATTCAGATTCAAACTATTCGAAACACGATTCAAACTTTTAAGCGAAAGAAAGCAGCTAATATAACCTGTTCTATTCGATCCATCAATGCTTTTTCTCTAGTTTTATTATCGTATGTACGTTATGTTAAAAGTACGGAATCATCACAAACAAACATTTCAAATTAATGTTTTTTATAGGTTAACCAAATGTCATTCCAATGTTTTCCTTATTACAGAGACCGTCACAAAACTTCCGCTAGATGTCGGTCACCCCGTGATTTTCTCGAATACAATCAAGAGCATTTTTTATTCTAATGTTTGCAACAATGTAGCCGGATATACAAAGTGGCCAAGAATGACTGTTTGAGTTGGCAATACTGAATTTTATTTTTAAATGGCATAACTGAAGTAACTTCCGCTTGTTCACGGGTTGACACTGACAAGTATCAGGAAGAGCAAAGGTCTTTTAATATTTCAAATTCAAATTAAAACGCTGGACAAAATCTACCTTGCCGCTGTTGATTTTACGAGTTACGTCAACTAAACGTCAAATAAACTAACGAAACATATCCGTTTGAAGTGCTGCAAATAGTCGAATAAGAAAACGCGCGTAAGTAATCGTATTGCCAGCTCAAATAGCCATTCCTGATCATTTTGTTGGTTTATTTCTCGACATCTGTCAAATCTGTCTATCAAGACACTGACGTAAATTCAAAGGCGATAAAAGTTACGCAAAGAAACCAGAAACTTAAATCCCGCTTCGGAAATAGGCTGTTGCGATGAAAATATTTTGTTGTGACGCAAAAACTTTTTCAAATTAATTAATTAGGAAGAACCAATGAGTGCATTCAGCGGATGCGTTGCTTACTCAGCAGTCGTTTGTGATTGGCTATTACCTTCATGTGAGCCAATCACAATCGATTGCTGAGTAAGCAACGCATCCGCTGAACGCGCCCAACGTCTTAATTTGAAATTGAAATGTCAAATGCCACTTGTCAATGGTGCGTGCTATCACGTGACGGTGTCGGCTGTCAGTAACAAGCCGTCAAAAACCGGAACCGGAAGTTACTCTAGTCGTATCGCTTAAAAATAAGATTCAGCATCGACCACTCAAACCGTCATTCTCGAGCACTTTATAGAATAATAACAAAAATTCAATGATAAATAAAGAAAAATTAATAGTGGACAAGCAAAAAAACTATTTAAAAATGCACGAGCGAGCAGTCATTAAAAAAAAAACTATGTAAAAAAATTAAATGAAAGGCAAAACGAAAAAAAAATTAAAGAACAATGAAAAACGGAAAGGAAATGAAACATGAATAAATAAAGAAAGTAAAAAAGTAAATGACCGGAAAACGAAAATAAAAAATTAAACGCAAAAGTTAAGTAAAATAAAAAAAGAACCAAATGAAAACTGAAAAATATGATGCCGAAAGAAAAAATCAAAAGCATTAAAGAAATTAAGAGTGCAAGGAAGATAAATAAATTAAACCAGAAAGGAAAAATGAAAATAGGTAAGTAAAGAATTGGTAACGAAACAAAAAAAAAAAAATTAAAAGATGAAAACTGAAAACACAAAATTGAAACGAAAATTCGTACAAAATTGAAACGAAAGAACAGCGAGCAGAGACCAAAATTAAAAATGGAAAAATAAAAAGGAAGAAATGATAGAAAATGGAAATGAAAAATAATAACGCAAATCAAAAACAATACGGATAATAAATTGAAAGAATCAAAAAAGTTAAACTAATAAATACAGCCAAAACCACAATTTAAAGACGGAAGTAAAACAAGCGAAATAAATACAAGACAGTAATAAATACAGCCAAACACAACGTAATGGAGAAAGTAAAACAAATGAAAAACAAAAACCAATTGAAAAATAAATCAAAAACACAAACTGAAACCAAAAGGCAAATATGTAAAAAAAATTAAAAGAAAACAAAAGAGCCATTTAAACGATGAGCAGAGACCAAAAGTAAACGGAAAAAGAAAATGATAATAGAAAATTAAAACTAAAATAAAAACGGAAAGGGAGATTAAACAATCAAAAACAAAAGTAAAACTAGTAAACAAAACCAAAATCACAATTTAAAGATGAAAGTAAAACAAATGAAAAACGAAAGTAAATAACAAACTGAAAGGGAAAACAAAAGACAGTTGGAGAAAATTGAAAGAACGACAAAAGAATCATTTAAACGATGAAAGGAAATCAAACCTAATGAAAAATAAAAGAGAAATAGTAAATAAAAATGAAAAATAAAAGCCCAAAGAGAAATCAAAAAAACAAAAGCCAACTAATCAAAGAACCAAAGAAAAATAAGAAGCCAATAGAAAAATTGAACTAATCAAAAAAAAGAAACATAGTAAATAAAGCCAAAATCACAGTTTAAAGAAAGTAATACAAGTGAAAGACGAAAAGAAATAATGAACTGAAAGGGAAAACAAAAGGCAATTGAAAAAAATAAAGCCACAAATGCAATATAATGAAGAAACAAATGAAAAACGAAAACAAAAACCTATTGAAAAAAAAATAAATCAAATACGCAACGAACAAAAAGAAAATGAACAAGAAGACAGTTAAACAAGAAGTAATTTAAAATTTAATCAAAAAAAAAACAAATGAAAAATGAAAAGCAAAAGAAAACGGAAAGAGTAAACAAAAGAAAGACTAAGGGCTTGGTTTAATAAGAATTTGCTATTTTAATCGGATTTCTTGAACCTTCAACTCTTGAGCCCTCACATAATACTGTTACAAATTTAGGCGTCCTTTAATTTTTACTTTAAAACAAAACACGATACACTTAATAAAGTAATTTATTTCAATAGCCGGGCGTTCAGATTTAACAGTCTATCGCTTTCTGCCCATCTCATCCACCGGCCAGTTGTTTTTACATCCGCGGTTGGTCACGCGAAATTTCTTCACCGAGAAAATTCCGACGGTCGAAGCAGACGAGCGTCCCTCGAACTTTCCAGAGTGACGCGTCAGGATCTGAGGCATGCGACATGCATCAGGCGTTGTTGGAGCATCACAATGTGAATGAACCATGTATGATTACGTAGAAGTAATTGAAGATTTAAAAAAATTATTAAGATAAAAAAAATTAAAAAGAAATGTAAAGATCAATTCCAAGAAAATAGAGTGTTTCTAAAAAAATTTACTCTGAAGCAATATATCCAAAAATTATTTTTGTGTTCACAACTCTTAAATTTGCAAAACTTAAATTTAAATTAAAAAAAAAATAAACCGAGTTTGAGTTTGAAAACAATGTTTTAATAAGCTTGCTGCCAGTCGGCTAGATTGCAATGGGGCTCTCAAACATCCTCTGTGTGGTTACTTTGGCCCTAGTTGGAGCCTCATCAGTAGCAGAGTAGCTCAAGAAACTCCATTGCAATTCAGCTGACTCACCTGATTTACGCACAAGCAAAAGCAAATTCAATGTTTACTGTTTAATTATCTGTTACTCATTCACTCTTGCATGTATATGCATCATTTGCTTCTTTTACTTTAATTGAATTAAAAAAAAAAATTGAAAATTGCACTTTTTCAAGAAATATTCTAGCTAGTTTGAGGCCTGCTCGACACTAAGCAATATTTGATATAAAATCTTGTCAGTCGTAAAGTGCCTGAGAAGTTCAGTGGCAAAGTGACCGAGAAGTATCGATTCAAGCAATGATCGTCCATAGTGATAGCCTGTCTCTCTCATTCCCATTCTCACTTTGTGCAAAGTTTTATATCAAAATTTGTATGGTGTCAACAGGCCTAATTCTAATTAAAAAAAAAATGTTTACTTACTTTATTTGGCAATATTTTATGCAATGTGTAACTTTCATTCCTCAAAGCCACCCGACAGTTAGGAGTTACATCGTTAATATCGATGTTCTTGTCAATGTCCACGACGAATTTTCCTTCGGGGTGAACTTTAACTAGCACCTTCTTCTTGTCCATGGGTTTGACAACTTCGCCGACATAACTGCCCTGTTCTTGTAACAGCATGAGTTCTTCACGTAACATCCGTACTAAAAGTGACGGGCGAAATTAAAACAAGCAATCGCTCGCAAATCAATTTGTTCCTCACCTTTGGCGTTTAACTCGTTCCTCTGGGCTTGCAAGCGTCGTAAATTCTGACTCTTTTCGGCCACGGTGAGTTGCAATTCTTCGATTTTGGTGATGTAGTACGGGCGAAACCCTTCGCCCTTTGGACCATCGACGTCCATCTAAGAGCAAAAAGAGACGCTTAAGAAAACCGTAACAATCTTACTATTCCCGACACTACTTTTGTGTCTCGAGTACCCGTGGATAGTTCTAAGGATATGTTGCTCTCGATCGAACTGCAATCAATCTCAATGCAAAGGGGTATTTTTTTATCGATGGCCGACGGCCCCGGGACAGAATATTCAGCGCCCATTGCAAAAAAAAAGAAAACCAAAACGAAAAACTAACTGGCTCGGAACGAATTTTGTTATTGAGGTTATGTATCCGGGACAAAATAAAAAAAAGAAAAACAAATGAAGCTTCGCTTGATAAACGAAATTCAACAAACCTTATTTGGGACGGTCATTTTTGCGCAGTGAAAACTCAAATTCCGCTTAAAACTAACACACTCTTTGTGAAAACTTCGAAAACCTCAAAATCATTCGCATTGACGTCAAAACACCACGCGCACGAACACACGTTTAGTAGATGCTGCAGCGAATAGAATATGACACTTACGTTTTTTAATAGACGCTCTGCCAATCTTTTGATATACACAAAGGGCAACCTTGCACATTTTGTCGGGTCATTCTCGGCCCTTATTTGATTCAAAGATGTCTTATTTTCCTCGATGAATCTCATTTTTTTCGGTGAAGGAACATCGGTGATTTCGCTCTGTCTACAAACTCTCCTCTGCACATAATAATTAGGAGCAGTATTTATTTTTGCTTAAAAAATGTAGATACTTACTTTATTGATATTAGTTAATGATTTCTTTGCCTCCAAACTGTGATAAACAGGAACCACAGCAGGAATTTCTTTGCGCTTTTTAACACACGTTGATTGTCCCTGAATGGCGCGTTGCTTCGTTACCTTCGTGCATTTTGCACGCTTTTTATTACAAATCGCTGCTTTTTTTCTTACTTTTAGTGTTTTTTTGCGAGTACTCCTCTTCCTTTTAGTTAATTTCAATTTTGCGGACGTTTCCTTCTTCTTCCTTTTCTTATTTCTTGTTAATTGCGTGACTTTCTTCTTCTTCACAAGTGACTTCTTCTTCAATTTTTCCGGCGCTTTCCTCTTTCGCTTGAGTTTCGTTGAGGTGGTTTTCGGACGTTTTGGCTTAGGCCGTTCTCTCAGATTATAATGTCTTACGGGAGAACCTCCGAATGACGAGGAACTCGATGTAGAAAATGCGGAAGACGAGCGACGTCTGCGTTTCCTTGGCATTGCAATGACAGCTGTCACTTCTATTCACGGGAACGCGCGGCGCAAATTCTTCCTCTGTGGTGCTTTTTAAAGGCTTCTTCTGTTACTTCGAGGTGAAAAGGCAAAAGGCGGCTCGAGATGTGCAAGCTTGGCGTAACTATGAACAAGCATTTCGATGCGTCAAATAAAAAAAAAAACTAGTTTCAAAATTTTTGTTTTCTGGTGTCAGTTAACGCTGAAATCACATCAAGAATTAATTTTCTTAATTAATTGAGTTTATTATTGAAGAAGGAATGAGATTCAAACGCACATTCTTTATAAAAGAAACATCCAAACTGGTGGCCAGTACTGCTAGATTATTGCATAAAAGTTCTTCATCATAAGTATCCAATTCTTCTATTTTATTGCTCAATTTTCCACACCACCATTTTAATTACTTAAGATTTACAGGAATCTAAAAGTTTCATTGTTGTTTTTACTTCAATTTAAAAGTAATTTTCTCACATGTTGAAATTTCTCGCCAAAATGGGAATTTCTCATAAGTCTGGCAACAGTGGGTAATACCGTACCGAAAATGGTCGCATTCAGGTAATTAAGTGGCTGGGTTGCACTGATTCAAGTGTGAGGCATGCTAAATTCTGTATCTATTCTAAATACCACTGGCACTTTCACATTAGAGTCAAGTTGCCCGTTCAAGAACACAAGCCGTCGATTTTCAAAACATGCCGAATAGAAACATCACAACTCAGCCACGCGGTCACCTGAACGTGCCCGATCAAAGCTCGTTTTCGAAGCCCCAAAATAAAATGGTTATTTCTTTTTTAGTTCAAGCAGATTGTTGTACGTAAATTACAACACATTTTAATTATTACTAAATTACTATTACTCGAGCTTTATTAATTCAATTCATAATTTGAACATGCAATAAATCAAAATTCTCTAATAGGTGGCGCTTGCTCGCTTTGCTTCTTTTGTTGCATAAATCGATCTGTCAAACGATAACCTAACAAAACCTACCCGTGAGACAAAAAATTACGTAATAGCTCATAAAAAAAGCCACTTAAATATTTATTTTCCAGATAAAAAAGATGGTGGCGTCTTCGGATACGGGCGGCGTGAAGCCCATGAGCATCGTCGGCCGTGTGGGCCGAGAACGGGAGCGTCTTCTGGGAATGACCGACGCAGAAAGAGCCTGGCGTAAACAGTGGCTCAAAGACCAAATACTATCCCCAAACGAACCCCGTTACGTCCCCGAATTATACAAAGAACTGCACAATCCCATTCGCAGGGCGTACCGTGCTCCACTAGACTTGATGGCGAAAGCGATAGAGCCGGTGGTCGGCCAACCCTGGACCACTTACATCAGGTATTTTTCAGGGAAATTCTTCCTTCTGACCTATGCCAGCCTCATAGGGGCGTATTACTTTCGATACAATCGTAATAACTGGTCGCGAAAAGGTGGGTGGAGGTTAATCGAGGCCAGAGCTGCCACTGTTCCGGGCGATCCTGGCTATCCCAAAATTTCAGATAAAGTTAAGGGGTCTGATTACGATTCGAGACGTTTCAATAATGTTACACTCAATTTGTAAACACCCTTAAGATATTGTAGAGTGATTGTAAATAAATTTAATTATAATATCGTTTTATTTATATTTTCGTGTAATTCATTTAAAAGTTTTTATTCCTAATTAAATTTAAAATCAAGTTTCCTGTTAATTTCTTAATTATTTTAAAAAACGGGGAATAACAGCTTAATAAAACTTCTGTGTTGGTCAATATTTTGTATTACTTTGTCAAAGTTATACAGAATGCTTGGAAATTGCTGGTACAGAAAAAAAACTGCTCCATCTGGAAGTCCTAAGAAATCCAAGAAACCCATTTAAAATTCCTTTTTTTAAAAACATCAAATTTACATTTCAAATTTTTTATTTCATTATCATTTTTATTACTTCATTACTATTTTTTTAATTTTTTTAAAATCAAATTTATTATTTCATTATTATTGCTAAATAACGTGAACTGTCTTTTTAAATTACCTTAACTCAGTGGCGCACCAACAATTTTGGCCAAATTTTTAGTAATTTTTTATCTGGAAAACTAAAGGATTTTTATTAAAATTTTTCTGTGCCGTTAACTTCAGCCCACTATCTCCAACTAGCAATTTCCAAACAACCTGTGTAATTATAATATTGTTACTTCCCTATATTTTTAGAAAATTAAAAATTAAGTTTATAACAAAAATTGTGTTTAAACAAATTGAAAATTTAATTTTAACTTTTCTAAAAAGGTATTAATATTATAATTATATAATTTTGGTCCTGACGAAGTTATAAGAATAGTACGAAACAGTTATTCCCAGTTTTTTGTTAATAATTAAGAAATTATTCACACGGCAAAATTTCCTTACAGTTTTCTGTTAAGTTATTTGTTATTAATTTCCGTATTTCTAGTTTATTACTTTGCTCACTTTATTTCAAGATTAGATTCAAAGCTAGCACCACGTGAAGCCTGAAGCACGTGAATTTTTCATTCTAGAATTAAATTTTGATTTTGACACTAGATTTAGTTACTCGGTGAATTAGGATGTCGAAAATTTAATGATATAGTGACCAGTTTAGTTCCAAAGTTTGTGACTTTAATTAGAAATAATCAGTGTTGACAACTCAGTGGATTTCCTGCTTCTAGCATATCAATTTCATCTGTGTTATCCTAGAAATTTAGGAAGTGTCCTAGAACGTTAGAGAATATCCTAGAAAATTAGAGACTATCCTAGAATTAGATTAGATTAGATTGTTAGAGACTACTCTAGAAAATTAGAAACCATTGCAGAAAAAAACTGGACATTGGACACAGTGACCTAATGATAGATATTTGCATCAAGATTCACAGGCAGTGTTGCCATCTCAGCGAATTTACCTCTAAAGGTGACGATTTTTAACCAGTGATTAAATTAAATGAGACACATCTGAAGTCTAGCGATTTTCAAAACTCGATTGGGAATTTTGTCTAATTGAAATTTTTACAGTAAATAAGTATTGTAAAAAAATCAAATAATGGTAACGAAGTTAGAATTGCAATGACCTATCTAATTTCATCTACGGTATCTTAGAAATTTAGAAATTAATAATAATAATAATAATAATGTTTTATTGTCACTTATCACAAGGACATGGACATTGTCAAAAAAAAAAAATATCCTAGAACGTTAGAGACTACCCTAGAAAATTAAAAACTCTCCTAGAATATTAAAAACTAGACAAATGAAAAGTGTTTGTCAAGTGGCTCCCTCAAGTTCAAAAGTAGTGTTAAAATTACTGTCATTTTGAAATGTTTGATCTTAACATTTAGGTTGTCAAAATAAGCGTCGGTGTCGTAGCCACGGAAACACTTAATTAAAGAGTGTTAGAGGGCGCTAGTTGACACACTCCGTAGCTTGCTTTACTGGAACACATTTTTAGGCGAATTGGACTGGCCGTATATGGTATATCGATTCGGTTGACGGTGCTCATAATATTGTTTAAATTCGACTGCAAAAGTTTTAAACTTCTCAAATTTCAAAGCTTTCTAAATTTTTACGTGTCATCTATGAAGTCATTTTGAAGAAAGAACAATCGCAAAAAGCTGTTTCTCTCTACTTTCTTTTGCTTTCGACTGTAACTTGCGTTTCCTACGTGTCATTAATGTTGACTGTTTGATCCACAGTCTGATAGTTTGATCTGTCAAATTTCTCATATTCTCATCTGCGTCAAGATAAATATATATATTTTTAAACGAGTTTTCATTGATATCATTTTTATACCCACGCTTACAGCTTATTTTTTGATAGTTGGCAACTTTGGAAATAATTAGCCGTTAAAAATCCGTCCGTTTCATAGATTTTTACTATTCAATAGTTAACAGTATGAGAGTGAATTAAGTAATAGATAGAGTATTAAAGAAGAAAGTAGTTTGGATGTGAAAACCAATTTGAAACTTAAAAAAATGGCGCAGATTTTTGAATTCATTCGCACATTCTACCAAAGACGGCGCTGTTCTTGCCGAAATCAAAAATATGTAAAAATATACCATTATTGGGTGACATAGATAGATAAGTTTTGGGTGAAAAATTGATGACTGAAAGAAAAATGCAAATATTGACTTCGATAATTTAATTTCTGTAGTTGTATTTAGTTAATTACTGTCAGCCTTTAGAGATTTTCGTGCTGCTGAATGTTAAGACTCTTTATACACGCTTGGCACTACTGAGTGGGCGACGTGTCAAAAACTTACAGGTTATGTGTAACTGTCATACGTGTGTCTTTACACGTTTAAAACAAATTTAAATGGAAGAATCAGTAAATACCAAGAGAAAAATCGACGATGATGTAACAGAAGCCGAATTAGATCATTCCAACAAGAAATCAAACGCCCAACAAACATGTTCCGACCCCGACTCTGTTACTGAAGCGAAAGAAATATGTGACAGCAAGAGGCCCAAGGATGCAGATGGGAATGATCACGGTGACGAGGTGAAATACTTCAACGGTGTCGAAATATCCAAGCTCACCAAGAGGCAAATGAAGAAGTACAAACGCGTGCTGAAATGGGAGGCATCGAAGAAAGAGAAAAGGGCGAAAGAGCGATTGAAAACCAAAAAGAAGAAAATCGAAGCGAAGCTCAACAACGTGGACATAGGCCCAAGCCGCAAAGCCTTAAAGAACAGCAAAATGTCCAACAGCCCCTGCAAGACATCCGTCGTAATCGACTTAAGTTTTGATGACCTAATGATTAGCAAGGTACTTAAGTGTAAGTCATAACTATCAATCGCACTTCGCTTTTTATCCTTTGCATTCGTTTGCAACACTGCCTTACTTGCAGGATATGGGGAAAGTAATAAAGCAGATTCTAAGGGTTTACACCGAGAACAGACGATCAAAAACGCCTTTGCAACTATATCTGACGAGTTTCACCGGACGATGCAAAGATGAAATGGCTAAACACAACGGTTATGAACACTGGGACATTAATTTTCGTTCCGAGAACTATTTAGATATATTTCCAAAAGAGAAATTAGTTTATTTGACTAGCGAGAGTGATAGAATTATTAAGACCTTAGAGCAAGATAAAGTATACATTATTGGGGGGTTGGTGGACCATAATGCGCACAAGGTAAATAAAATCAATTCACTCGATTAAACGTTGCAAAGATGATAAGCAGCAATTTTCTTATAGGGGATATGTTATAAGAAAGCGATAGAAGAAAATATCGATCACGGGCAATTGCCCATACAAGAGTTCTTTTACATGAAGAGAAGGAAGGTCTTCACGATAAATCAAGGTTAATATTGAGAATGCAGAAGAAATTAATTTGTTGAAACCTTTGTTGCAGTATTCGAGATATTGTTGAGGGTGAGCGAGGGTAAGTCTTTTAAGGAGGCTTTCGAGTCTGTTCTGCCAAAACGGATTAACATGCAACCGACCACATCCGACACTGAAAACGTCGATTCCAACTGTGAAGAAAAGGAAGACGCAGAGGAGAGTGAAAATTAAGGCGATCAATTCCTTTAATCTCGTTGTTTGTTTAAAATAAATAAATATGGAATGGTAAGATAAACTTGGAAGTTCAGTTTTTTTTTAACACCTTTTCTGTATCCTCACAAATTTCTGCCCCATGTCAGTAGATTTGTTCCCATTACTGCATAGTTCTAAATTAGCTCTTACTGAATACATAGCAGTATTAGCAAAAGTGCATGAATAGCTTATTTTTCACCATGTGTAAACAATGAAGCTGAATAGAGATTGGTTTGGATTGGATTAAATAGTACAGTCCTGATCTAATTTAAGTCTTATGAGTGGCCTAAACAAATAATAATTTAAATAAGAGAGGCATTTCACATCCCATTATCAATATCTACAAGAAAACTTAATTTTATCATCACTGTCTACATGTTTTTGTTAAGACTTGTTATTGCTAAATAAAATTATTGATAAATAATACATACATAACATATAACTTTTCCAGGTTTTCTCTGATTTTTAATTAAAAAAAATTTTATGCTGTTGACTGCGATTATGCCACTTTCCTAATTGCTACACGTTTTAAACATTTTTTCCTCATTTCAGAACAGAAATGACATATCCAAAAGTTAGTAATTTATTTTTTTATTTTTACGGGTATTGTGAAGAAAATTGTTGAATTACCTTTAAAAATCGTAAGCAATTAATTTTAATAATACGTCTGTTCGTTAAAAAAAAATTAGAATTAGATCTTGCAAAAAAACAAGGTTTTAGTATAGGCAACCAATGAAGGTGAGTGCTTGCAGCGTTGCCAGATGGGCTACATTTTTGACATATTTGGCGATAAAAAAAAATTTATTTGGCGCTAATTTGGGGTACTTTACTTTTGTTGCCTTCATATAACAACAAAGAAAACATATACCATGCGATTAATAATGACGCTTTTTATTCATTTCAGATTTGTCCTTTCTTTTTTGTTTTAAGGAATTGTTTATTCACGGTTCGTTTGTTTTATTTTGTCTTTTTGTTTCGTGCCAGTTTCTTGACTTATAAAAGTTTTCAGCCGTAGAATCGTTTTTTCCTTAATTTTTTTTATCTATTCGTTCGTCTTTTATTTTTCCTCGGGCTTTTCTCATTTATCTTATTTTTAATCAAATTGATTTTCCGCATTTTATTGACTCTTTTTTACAGTTCTCCTTCGTTTCATATGAGTTTGTATTTATTTGCAAAAACGTTTAATTTTTTTTGTCCATCTTAACATCGTGGTAGTTTGTTTTTTTTTTAAATTTATTTCATACTTTGTTTCTCTTTTGTTTATTTTTATCTTATTGATTTTTCACATTTTGTTGGTCGACGCATTTTTGTTTTCTTCTGTTCTCTATTAGTTTTTTCATCTGGAGATTCATTTGTTTTTGGTTCATTCATCTAAGCAGTCGATCTTTTGTTTTTTTCTGTTCTTTCTGTTTTTTGCACTACGTATTTCTCTTTTGTTTCTGACTGCTTTTTACAGTTATCTTTTGTTTTCTACGAGTTTCTTTTTATTTGCAAAAACTTTCAACGATTTTCATCTTTTTGTTCATCTTAGTAACCTGGTACTTGTTTTTTTTTAATTCATTTTATGCTGTTGTATAACTCTTTCGTTTATATTTATCAAATTGATTTTTCACATTCACGCCTTTTTACAGATATCTTTTGTTTTCTACTAGATTTTTTTTTTAATTTTTCGTCTGGAGATTCATATGATTTTTGTTCATCATGGTCGTCGATCTTCTTCTGTTTTCTTTTATGCTTTCGTACTTTGTATTTTTTTTCTTCTAGAATTGATTTTGCGCATTTTATGGACGCGTTTTGTAGTCCGTCGTTTTTCATTTGTTTTGAGTTTCACTTGTGATCTTTCGTTTTGCACGCTGTATTTCGTTTCCTTTTTGTTTTTTTTTAATCGTATCTCTATAGTTTGCTTTAATTTTCTACGAAGTGGTGGTTTTGCCCACCTCACGCCTTGTATTTTGTTGTTAATGCTTTCATGTCTTTTTTGTTTCTGACTGGCAGGCTTCATTTGAGTCATTCATTAATTGCTCTAATTTTTTATATACCAAACCGGCAATATTTTGTTTATAACTTTAGACAAAATTGGCGCCTTTTGTCAACAAGTTGGCGACATTACCTGAAAAAATATTTAAACTTCCTCTTATTGCATTAAGTTTACATTAATTAATTAGAATTTATTTATTATCATCACGTGTATCTGGCAATTAATTTCAATATTATGCTTGTTCATTAAAAAAAAAAAAACGAACTTTCAGGATAGGCAACCAACCAACACAGACGTTTGTATGGTTGCGTATATTGAAGGCTCCCAATTATTATTTTTTATTAAAAACATGATGCACAATGCACTGAAGATTATGTAATTATCCTAATTTTTTAATACTTAAAACAATTTTCCATTTTTTTCTCGAGTTTTTGAAACAACTTTGTGGTCATATTTCCAGTTTTTCAATTAATTCAATTTTTTGAAATATGCAATCTTTCGTATTTAATTTATACTTTAATGAACTACGGGAATTTACGATATTTTGTTGGATTATTAAGTAACTGAACTTCTTTTGAATAACTATCCATTAAATTTATTTAGTAAAATATTTATTAAATTGTTAGACAAGACGTATTAATAACTAATAGTTTATAGTTCAGGAGGGATGGACACACATCCTTAAATTTAGGACCAGAAAAGAGGTAACCTCGACATCTTCCATTCACAACTTGGTGGATGGGGGTTTAATTAAGAACTAAATGGTTTGGAGGTGACAAAAGAAAAACTGTTCGTGAATAAAGAGGGGGAGTGGAGGTGGAGTGAAATTGGGATTTGAATGATAATTATAGTAAAAATTGTGTAAATCGATGGGAAATCGAACACATTCACAGTTTTGCGGTCCAGAACCGTACTACTAACATTATAACTATGTAAGGGCAAAGAAACTCAGCATGAAATCCTAAAACCTACACTGCTAATTCTCGTCATCACAATTCTATATAAGGTAAAGGGTAATAATAAATAAAAGAAACTTAATAAATAAAAAAGAAAAACTCAACGTAATATCACAAAAGACCTAGAAAAAAAAAACTTTACTTTAAAAATCCAAGTCCTAGGTTTGTTCATCCGCCTCGTCTGAATTTATAAACTCGAAATCACTATCACTATCTTTCCGCTTCGGATGTGCGCTCGGGGCGCCCCCGGCCGAAGTCAGGACGTTCGCCATGAGGCTAGTCCCCATGGCCGCCAAGTTGCTTATCAAGCCAGCCCCGAGGCTTTGCGTTACGGCAGATTGAAGGTCGAGCTTGCTCGGGGAATCCGTGAACTCCCTGACTTCGGAGAAGCGAAGCCCCCTGCTGTAATTGTTTTCGTCTTCGGATGAGCTATCGCCATTGAAGTGTGCCGAATCGAACTTCATGTTCTTGTGATCCGAGTCTGACTCACTCGAGTATTCGGCCGGAGTGTAGGAGTTTTTGATTTGCGGAACCAAGTCGTCTTCTTCGAGCCCGTCTAAACTACCTTCGGCCTCAAGGTAGGATGGCATTGAATTTATGCCGCTTATAAGGGAATTGGTTATCGAATCTTAAAGCATACAACAGATTACGTGATAGCATGATTGTGATTCATTTTATCATATCAAAGCGACCTCCTTTTAACAGCGACTGACCTAAATAGGAGGAGACTCGTGCAAAGCTAAAGTAAAGCAAACAACGAGTTAATCAGACGTGTTTACATACCAGCAGTTTTATCAGTTAGCAAACTCTCTAGTTCAGGGTCTTTCTCGTTTGCTTCCTTGTCGGTTAAGAATGGGATTAGCTCGGTTTCTGCGAGGACACCTGCGAATCAAGGACGACGCTCTCATATTTGAGAAGGACGCTTGACATTTCTGTCACTTTACACTTTACCTTCATTTGTGCTAAATGCGTGTACGGCGTTGGCGATGGACGCTTTGTACTCTGGGGGCAATTTTGATATGAGCAGGGGCCCGAAGAATGTCGCAAGCATGAGTAAGTAGGTGAGGAAATAGCCGGAGATGTTCCTGCTTAGCATGCTCAGGCCCAAGAACACCGTGCACATTGTAACGCAAAACTGAAATATAAAAGACAAAGGGAAATAATTTTTTTTATTATGTGAGACAAGTCGCTTAGTAGACAATTTTAGAGCAATTTTTAGAAATAAATTAATTTACTGAAATAGTTGAAACCTGTTCGTGAAATATGCAACGACGTCAATGTTGAGTTAGAATAAATTAAAGGTCAAGTTCTTCAACAATGATAAATAATATTTAGATAAATTACAAAACACTAAATTGGCATTTTCCGTAGTAACACAAGGTTTCAGATTACTTTGATTCATGCAGATTTGGTTGAAAACAATTTACTTTCAACTGATGTTTAGGGGGCGTTCAAGGTTTCTCTTATATTTTTGCAATGGAAGGAATCGTAAATTATTGCAACAATAAAGCGTTCTTATAACTTCGATTACGTGTGTGCAAAACGTATGAGCTGACCTCGACATGGGTCGCCTGTGGCGTTCCGGTTCAAATGTCGGTCGAATTCTCGTCACAATTTAATCGCGACTATTTTCGTCGTCACTTTGATTTCTTTCTTTTTGCAAAAAATCGAGGGCACAGAACGACTTTGGTGCCGTTGAACCGGGAAACTGGTTCGTATGCGCTTCTCACAGAGCTCGGAAAACACCAAGAAAACAAGTCTTTTTAAATTGAAGCGAATAAAATGACTTTGTTCAAACAAATTCGACCAAATTCTGGTAAAGATACTTTTTTTTTTTAATTATATTATTGTGATGGAAAATGTTAGAAATAATAGAACTGACTGGTAAAGTCATCATCAATCAGACTTATTTGATTTGAGCTTAAACATGATTTTAAAATTTTACATTTTCTCTACAGATTGATGATTAAAAGATATAAAAGAAAAGAAATTTTTACACAGAACTGACGTACGTAGTAAAATATATGCAGGACCCCGCGGCGTCAAAGGGCGTCCATGAGCATGCAAAAACGGTAAATGATAAAAAAATGAAAAGAAAAAATGGAACAAACAAAAAAGAATTAAAAAAAATTTTAAACGGAAAAAATTCTTAAAATTGTTCAACTTTCTGAAAACATTTTCCTTCACTTTTTCTAAACATTTTCCTTCACTTCCCATCTGCCGCGAACCCCCAAATGAGTTGGGGCATGCAAAAACGGTCTATTATAAAAATTATCAAATAAATTAAAACAAACAAAAAAATGATTTTTTAAAAATTTTAAACGGAAAAAATTAAAATTTTTCAACTTCTTAAACATTTTCAATTTTTTTTAACATTTCCCTCACTTTTTAGACGCCGCGAGTTCCCAAATTAGTCGGGGCATGCAAAAACATCATCAAAATAATCAAAATAAAATAAACAAAAAATGGAAAAAAGATTTTTTAAATTTTAACGAAAAAGTCCCTTAAAATTTTTCAACTTTTTTTACACATTTTCTCTCACTTTTTTTTAAACATATTCCTTCACTTCCTAGCTGCCGCGAGCCCCCAAATGAGTTGGGGCGTGCAAAAAAAAACTAAAAGCAACAAAAAAAAAATTGAAAAAACAAAAAAAATTAAAAATATTTAACATCTCTGCGGGGGTATGCAATGAGACCGGAGACAGGTTCGGGGCCCGAACATATCGGAGCGATCTCAGTCCAAGGAGGCTTCCGTTCAGAACCCCCCGAGAATTCCTATCCCCTTTAACTCTTTTATTTTATTGATTTTAGGAAAAAAATGCTTAATACAAATCTTATTTCATCTGGATTCACTTGAAAAAATCAGGGGGTTGCTCGAAGAAAAGAAAAATTTCGAGATTCTTTTTACATTTTTTGGAAAATTTTGCAAAAGGGACTAATTCAAAATTTCTCCGTGTGCTCACACAAAAACAATTGGTCGGATAAATGAGATATAAACTAAAGTTTTTTATTTTAAATAGCAACATCCCGTACATTATTACGTTATTCGACTGAGACTACATGTATAATAAAACTAATAATGTAGAAGGTGTCTATAAAATAATTCTTGCTTATTTTCTTTTATTTTTGATTTTAGAACGAAAAAAGGTAAAAGAAGTTGTAGAATTTATTTTAGTACTGCTACAGATATTTACAAAAAAAACAATTGAGTGTCGGATACACAAAAAAAAATAAACGAAGTTTTGGTTTTAAATAAAATAACAAAATAAAATTTAACCATTAACATATTAAACCGATTTAGATGTTTTCTAAAAATTAACTTTTAAATTAGAAACGAAAAATATTTCGGAAAAATTGAATTTTAAAAAATTACTGAAAAATTGAACGTAAAACACATTCAAAGCGTCCTCAATTTTTTTTTACGAAAAGTATAAATCTTTTTAACATGTTTTGAATCAGATCTCTTGGTATAAAAGGATCATTATTCATGTTTTCTATTTCTAAAATTCAAAAATAAATTAAATAGGAATTATTTTATAGACACTACATTATTAGTTTTATTATACCGGGTGTTTGAAAATTGCTAATACAAAAAAAATGGTAGTTGCTAATGGTGAGTTGAAGTTATCGGGGAAAAAATTCTAATAAAAGTGAGATAAAAATTATTAAAAATTTGGTCAAAATTGTTGTTACGCCACAGAGTTAAGGTAATAAGCTGTCACAATAGACGCAACTCGGTACATTGTTATTATCGAAATGAATGCCGCTTACACAAACGATAAGTTGACGAAAATTATGTTATTTTATGGAAAAAATAAAGGGCTCTGAATGTATGTTGGCGCCACGTTATTCAAATTCTTTATCAATGATTCGCTGATTTGTTGACGAACGAAGGAACGTGAAAACACGCCGGGGAATCCCGTGCGAACGAAACGAGCGCTAAGCAAGCAAAAGGAACAAAAAAATGAAATAAGAGCAGCGCCTTGTAGTTAGGGCTAGCGCGCCGATCGTTAACGTTTTCACTGGCATCTAAAACATTAAATTTTGTTTAAGAAGTATCTAAAACATTGTTATTTTGTTTGTTGCGTATTTAAACATTGTACATACAGGGTGAGCACGGGAGAATTCCCACCCCCTTTAAACTTCTTTATTTTTGAATTTATTACGAAATTTATTTATAGACTGATTCAAAATTTTTGCTGATGTTTATAAAAAACAAATGAACATCGCATAACTGAGATATAAACTGAATTTTTTCTTCTTTTTTTTAAGCGGAACTCTTGTTATTTTTATACATACCTGAAATCTTAAATAATGACTTTTAACACGCGTTTATTTTTTTAAACAAATTCTATTTTTTAAAGCTTTGTTTCATTAAATCCTAACATTTGTCTGAGTGCATATTATTCCAGGGGTCGATGAACCTTTAGGGGTCGGGGGTCAATGAACTTTTAGGAGTCTTTTAGGGAGTCGGAGTTGTTAAGTCTTATTTATTGAAGGCTTAGCTGAAAAGTATATCGAAAAAGTAAAAGATTTACAAATAATTTTAAATAAATTGGAATCAGCTCAAATAAAAAAGAGTGAATAAAACGTTCAATTAACATACAGTCAAGTCGAACAAAACAAAAACAAAAGACGATCGTTGAACAAGACAGCACGAAAATAAAAATTGTGTAAAATTCAAAAAGTCAAATCGATATAAAAACTGACTTTCATCAGAACCGAAATTTAATAATTGCAAAAGAAAATAAATACAATAAAGACAAAGCCAAAAATGGCGATCAATCGGCGCGACTAAAATGTAAAATAACATAATCTTAAATCGCATAAAAAAAAGAAACAAAAGACAATCAATTAATAAGAAAAAAAAATAAAAACACATGTCAAATAAAATGAGCGGCGAAAACAAAAAAAAAACAAGTTCATAATTTAAATTAACAAGTAAAATAAAATAATCTTAAATCATATAAAAAATGAAACAAAAGACGATCAATTGATAATAAGAAAAAACAAACAAGTCAAAAAAAATCAAACCGAAGAGAAAACAAAAAACGGGTTGATAATTTAAAAGTAAAAAAAAAAACAAATGAAATCGATTAAAAGAAAAAAACAAAGGTCCACAGATTGATTATATTAAAAATTAAATAAAATCAAATGAGAAATATGTATACATATAAAAATAAAGAATGGTGATGAAGATGATAAAGTTAGGACCAAAATGAAAATTATATAAAACTAACAATAAGTCAAATCGATTTAAAAATTGACAAACTTTGTCACGATCCAAAGAATAATCTGGAAATATTAACGAAACGAAACAGGGTGGTTAGGTAATAATGAAAAAAAACAAAATGAAGTCAAAGCGAATAAAAGAGAAAACAGAATGGCGCTCAATCGACGAGATTAAAGTGTCAAATAAACTAGCACTGAATGAATGATAATTAAAAAATAAAATCGAATAAATGATCGTAAATTGTAGTTAAAAATAAAAACGAAACGAATGAAATCTATTAAAAGAAAAAACAAAGCTCGATCAATTGATTATATTGAAAACTAACGAAATAAAGTCGAATGAAGAATTAAAAAGGAAAAGAGAAGACGATTGTTGACGAAGAATTAATAATTAAAATAATCTCCAGAGTTTCTAAAGAAATATTTAAGTTGTGGTAAAATTAAGAAAATCCGTGCTCATAAAACATTTCAATAATTTTCTAATAAAGTGTTTCACTTTGTTTTTCCTCTCCAACACATGCCTCATGCCTCTTTTCCTTCAGGCATTCTTCGAATAACTTTATAAATAGTAGATTGAGACATTACTCCCCATTCCAAATTTAATCTGCTTCTAACGGCAGCCAAGTCCATTCGGAGTTATTTTGCGTTGCAGACGAGGCCTAAGAGTTTTCGACTATTTAAGGCCGACAACACACTCACCCACACACATCAAATGGCTCTTTTTCTTTATGACGCCGCAACAATTATTAAATCGCAATGGGACGAAAATAAATCGAAATAATTGGAGTTTGGCATTGGACTTATTCAAAGTAGGTAATTTTGTGTGACGAGACACGCGAAAAATTAACACGTTTCGTCATCATGATAATATTTATTAATGGCAAGCTGTGTTGTTTAAGATGTGTTTGTTCAAGGACCAACATGTGCACGCCAAGCATAAATTCGGTGTTGGTGAACGTAAACAAAAAGTTTGCACTTAAAAGGTTGTTGAAGCACGCAGAAAAGATCGACCTAAAAATGACTCACTTACAAAGTAATTTCATTAACATATTTACAAGTTTATAAAAATATAAACGGAAGATTAAAAAAAAGTCTGAAATTCTTCCAAGTTTTTTTTTCCCCCAAAAGCAGACGCAATTCCGAATATTTGTTTGAAAATCGAATACCGCGTGTCCCAGCAAGCGTGGCAACCGATGATAATACACAGATTAAGTCAGACAACCGAGTTTATTTAAATTATAATCGAAGTGACCAAGAGACATTCAAACAAAATATTTTTAAGTTGGCATTCAATAGGCTTAACAATAAAAACTAATTTTACTAACAAAAATCCCAGAATAAAGTACAGTTTTGATAGTGTCGTTGGAAAGCTGAATTAATTCTGCACAACTCTGATTTCAGACTTATTATCGTATGGCTATTAATAAGAGTGGAGGATACAGTTGAATTATTTACTTTAAAAGAATATCATAAATTCTGTGTTCCTTATCAGGAATTAACGAACTTCGGCTTGAAAGGGAATTTTAAGCTGATTTGAAATTTGTACTCAGTAATAATCTGTTTAAAAGCATGTAATTGTTTTTAGGGGCGGGGAATATTTAAATAAAATACACTGTGATCAAAAATGATTGAAGGTGCGAAATATATTAATTTAATTTAAATTAAAAATATTTTTCATTTTGAAACAGCCATTTTGATCTGTAAGAATATCAATAATAATTTCTACATGACTCCATATGGACATTGCAGTGCGGCACATTCAATCATTTTTTTCTCACAGTGCATGTTTATTGTTCATTGTTTTTATTTAATGTCTGAGTTATTCTTGTTCTTGTATTTAAATGTTTCCTGTTTCCGAAAACAATTAAATGCTGCTAATCAGATGCCCTCACATTAATAAAATTTCTTTATGTGTTACTTAACCTCAAAATGAACTCTTCCTCGATCGATAACATTGTTTGAACCAGTGGCGTAACTAGAAGTCAAGCCGCTAGGTTGTAAAATTTTTACAATCTTGTTTCACATCACGTGTATGATCCTATAAGACCTATAAGTTTGAACCAGTGGCGTAACTAGAAGTCAAGCCGCTAGGTTGTAAAATTTTTACAATCTTGTTTCACATCACGTGTATGATCCTATAAGACTAATAAAATTATTATTATAAGTGAAAAGTGAGACTGAAAAAAATCATTTAACTATTTCAATAAAACTTTCAGGGACAAAGTAACCGATAAATTAATGTTAATTTCTTTAACTTCCTACGCTGAGCAAAAAAAGACAGTTTAATTGCTTCCGGATTATCCTATTCCTAAAGGGTGCTAAAAGTTGTTAAAATGTTAGGTTAGAAAACTAATTCAGATTTAAATTGTTTCTCATACTCTTTCTAGAAGAAATTTGCTTTCAGCCGATTGAAACTGTTTCCTGGAAACTAAAACGAACAAAATTAAATTAACAGATGGCGCTGCTAATTCGAAATGTTTTTCATAACCTTATTTCTAGAATTTTCTTGGCGCTCTTAAGTTGCCGTGAAATTGTTTCCGCATTAATTAAGGAGACAGAGTTACGCCTCATGATAACAGATGGTGCCACAAATGTTTATTCTTTATTAGAAAAGCTTCCACAAACTAACGCTATGCGAAAATACGCTTCGATTGTTTCTCAAACACTTTCTTGAAGAAGAAACTTGCTTTCAGTTGTTTTGAAACTGTTTCCTGAAAATTAAATTGAAAATTGATTGCGACTACAGATTACCAGATGGCGCTCTTGATATTTGAAATTTCTTTTGTTCTAGCTACTTCTGCTCAACTTTATTTATTCGAAATTGAAATTATATTTCGTTACGTTAATTCTTGAGCTTTCTCAGCGTTTTTCACTTGCTCTGAAATCGTTTCCGCTTCAATGAAGAGAAGAAAGTTACGACTCGTGGTAACAGATGGCGCCATAAGTGTTTCTTCTTTATTAAAAAAGCTCCCGAAAATAGTGATAAGCGGAAGTATGCTTCGTTTGGTTCTTGAAGAAGAAATTTCTTTTCAGCTGTTTGAAACTGTTCCTAAAGTGAACAAAATTGATTGCGATTACAGATTAACAGATGGCGCTACTTACTATTCTTTCTGAAAATGGTAGTGATTAGAAGATGACTTCACAGATAACATTTAAAAAAATTAAAAGCTTTCAAAATTTTAAAGTTTAAAGCTTTGGTAATATCTGTAAATTCGTCTTTAATCTATGGCATTTTGAGAAAGAATAATTACAGGAAACTGTAGTTTGTCTACTTTTTTTGCCTTCACTGTATATTTGAAATGTTTTTGTCCTGCTTTTTACTTTTATTTTTGCTCAACCTTATTTATTCAAAATTGATTTGTTAACGTTTTTTCTTGAAATTTCTTAGTGTTGCGTTCAGTTGCTTCGAAATCCACAAATAAAAAGGAAGAAGTTACGACTTAGGGCAACAGATGGTGCCGTCGTTTCGTTAATTATACCATGTATAATAGCTTTGCGTTCAAAAATTTTAATTTATTCCAAGTTACTTTCAGAACGTAGATTTAGAGCGTTCTTAACCTAATGTTTCAGTTTTTTTGAAACCTCTTCTCGGCAAATTACAAATTTAAGGCGCGTGATAACAGATGGCGCCGCAAAAGTCATTCATTCGAAATGAACGCTTGAAACGTATTTCTTGAGTTTTCCACTTGTTTTGAGATTGTTTTCCGGTAACATCTCCAAAAATTAACCCTGCCAGTTTTAATCTAGTTTAACTGTTAATAAAATCATCTTGTTAATAAAATTAATTTTTATTGTTGAGGCAGCTTATTGAATGGGGGCCAACCTTGATACTTAAAAATATTTTCTCTGAATTTCTCTTGGTCACTTTGATTATAATTTCTTTCTCTCGAAGCCGTAGGTAGGTACTACGGTTTTCTATACAGGGTGATCAGAGTTACTTAGTTGCTCACGAAGTCGTTTAAATTAGGAAAAATGAACCATTTTACTCAGTGTTACAGTAATGATATCAAAAATACAATTGTGCATCGCGTTCTCAGAATATCTTTATCATATGTAGTTTTTTTTTTTAATGGAACTACCTGTTTTTTGGGTATTTTTGAGCAGTACAGTTGCCATTTGCTATAAATTTCGGACAGTAAAAGGTCTGCTATTACGGAGCTTATCGGTTTAAAATCGGGCAACTCGTTCGGATTGCGGTGGAGTTTCTCGAGCTATTCTTCTGCCGATGAGGCCCCAAAAAGGGTCGAAATATCGCTATACGGAGGATGCTAGAGGGCCCCACCACAATCTGACCACTGCATAAAATCCTGTATTTTTGTTGGGAAACGAATAATAAAAAAAACATTGCGATATTTGCAACTGTTATCATATTTAATCACATTTGCTCCAATTAGGGTCCAAGTAACTAATTTAAAAATGGTGCGATGACACGCTAATTGTGTCCGCATTTACAGTTTTGTGTGTGATAGCTTACAAGACAATAGCATCTTTGTTATTTGCCGTCCTCCTACAGTTTACGGTTAAAATCCGGCCGCGCGATCTTGGTGGCGGATTCTGTAACTTATTAACGGGCTGTTAAAATTTAGAGGTCCTTTAAAATTTAAAATCCAGTTTTATGATTGGTGGTTACCGTAGCAACAAAATTTAACGGCCCTTTAAATTTAACGCTTTTGTTACTGAATAGGCCCCTTAAGCTGTAGTTTGCAATTAAGCGTTGTCTACGTCTAAGAAGGTCGGATCGGTCAGATGCCAGGGGAATTCTCGAATTCCTCTTCTGCTGATAAGGTCTCTGTTAGGGCCGAAATAGATACAGAGACAATGCTTGCGGAACCTATTGTAATTTAGCCGACTTGTAGCAAATTTTTAATGATTTTTTTTTTAAACTGACGAATACATTATCGCAATAACTCCTTTATTATGCGTTTAAGGCCCAGTCTTTTCATCTCTGAGTAACGTTAATTTATTCCCATAGTTACAATTGTAGAGACAATTGTTTCTATAGGCATTAATCAACAGTTAAAGTTACTTAGAGATGAAAAAACCAGGCCTAAGTGTGAAAAAGTAAAGAGTGATTTGCATTTAGAATTTGGTATTCGTTAGTTTCTCAACTCGGTGTTCCATTAAAGAAAACTTTGCATATTTAAGTATTTTGAGAATGCGATGGGTAATTGAACCACTGCAATCTTGAGTAAAAACTGTTGATCTTTGCTCATTTGAACGACTTCGTTGCTCCATTAATAATAATAATGAAAAAAAAAATAGTTTTTAAACTTCAAAACGGATACTGTGAAATGGCAAAAAATACTCTGAATTTTAGTGTTCTCTGACAACTTATTTTTTTAGTAAAAAAATCTACAAAACATATCCGGTTGCAGTGTTGCAAATAGTTAAATAAGAAAATGTTATTAATTATATTGCCAACTCAAAAGAGACATACTTGACCACTTTGTATTATCCAGACAATACCATTTCTGTACAGGGGTCACCAAATTTCTACTTAAATAATTTATTGGAACTCGGTTATTTTTTTTTCTTTGGTTGACAAAATTTTAAATCTAAAAAATCATACGAAAACAAACGAATTTTACCTAAAGTGGTAAGTTATCACCAGTGATAAACCAGCAGTTCTCAACCTGTCATTTGGAAGTGTATTTTTTCAATATAGGCAAAAAATGTCATGTCTGAAATTTAGGGATTCTGGGACCGGTTTTTTTTCCATTTAATGATCGTTTAATTGTTGTTATTTCTATTGAGTTTTTAGTAAGGTTTGTCATAAATACAGCGAGGATGAAATAGTAACGTCGCAGCGGACGCTTGCGTTACTACGTGGTCGACTAGAGCTTAAATTTATTGTGTGGCGAAATTGCTGATAAACTAAGGCAGGAATTTTTAAATCTCTCTTAGGTGCAACTTGCGTAGTTCACGAAAGAAGAAAAAACGCCCATTTAGTTGAGTTCTAAACTGAGGGAGGCACTTTTTAATCCTCGCTTTAGCCATAAAAAAATTAATGGCAACATTTGGTTAAAGCATTAAAATCGAGTTCTTTTCTGTCAACGAAACCATAAATTTATATTCAATACTGTCAATTTAGTGATTTTGACAGGAGATTTCGCGATTTTCTTTCAAAAAGGAGACAAGATACGAAGAAATAATCAATAACCATCTTCTCTTCTACCGGCGATCGTATTATTTCTTTATTGATTATTTTGATTCTCGAGGAAGGAAATGCGATATAATTCGTTTGTTCATTCAATCATTTTGTTTGTTCATGACAAAAAAAAGAACGATCGAAATTCGAATTCGAACATCTCTTGTATCGTTTTTAATTTACTTTCAACGCAAAACTCAAAACAATTGACAGACATCAAATGTTTTAAAAATCGTGTTTCGTTCACAACAAACACGTCACCGACAACTTCGACGCCAAATTAAAAAAAAAAAAAAAACGCCTAAAATAAAATATTCCACGAAGTACGTGCGATCAACAGAATGTACGATTAGAACAGGCTGTGATATTTTCCAAAAAGTTGGCAACACAGGATTACAGTTTGCAATTAAAAATTTTACGTTTCGCTGTCGCTTGATAGCTTCGGCAGGAGTAAAAAAAAATATATAAATTTCATAGTGTCAGTTTTAAAGTTTAAAAACTATTTCTTCACATATTTCATCGGACAAGATTTGGCTTCAATTATTAATAATAATGAAGTTAGCAATAGTGCGGCAGTAACTTTGATCAACCAGTATAGAGTCGGTCGCCTCGCCGCACTTACTGGGAGAGCCTGTATAAAAGATTAAAATTCAATATCCTGTTTCTATTTTGAATATGTTGTTTATTTAAGAATTTGAATTTCTTCCAAGTTTCTTTTTTCTTCTAAAAACAGACGCAATAAATGTATATTTTTTTCTAAGGCCCGACCTTTCCACCTCCTAATAAATTTATTTGACGGTTATTCGACGTATCACCACATATGACAACCAACTTACTTATTTGCCAAATAACGTTAACGGGAACTTTATTAGCAAGTGGAAATATCGGCCCTAAATCGAATGTACTACGACGCTCAACAAAAATGATACTCCTGCATGCGAACTCCACTCTTAAGAACACTCAGCGTAAGGGCTATGAAACTGTCAAATGGTATCATTTAAGTTGAGCGTCGTAGTACATATTTCAACCTTTTCATTTTTTTGACACAAAAAAAGCAGTTCAAATTATAGCTTGTAAATCACCTCATCCTCATATCACCTGGCATAAGCTTTCGCGAATTTTTAAGCTTGATAAGATTTTATTTACAAACAATGGCGGTGTTAATTTTAATCTGAGATCTGTAATTATTGCAAAATGTGTTGTTCACGTGGGGCCTCTAATCGTCCCCGAGACTGTCCCAAATATTTAGCACGATGAAAATAACGTAGTTTCTAGAACACCCGAGGAGTAAACCGCCTTCAGTCACACCGGTGGCATGCATATGTATATCCCCAACTAATTTATAAACAATGAGAGAAAAATAACGGCGGAGAAACGCTTAAAAATACTGCGTCGTTCGTCGCACTATCTCATTTTTGTTTATTTGCTAACGAAGACCCCCTATTTATAGAAACCATACTAATAGGTATTTCCTGGTTTCGGCAAAAACACTGAAGATCTGAATTGAATGCTAGTAATGATTTTCTTTTTTTGCATCGATCGAAACGTGATGTGACACGAAGTTCGACGTCCATGAAATTTAGATGCACGTGAGCATATTTGCTAGGGTTCGAACTTATTTAAACGGGGTCTTGCACAAGTGCGCGCTAAATTTAACGCAGCCTTTCCTTGAAACTTTCAGCGCGGCTTACAGGTGTGAAAAGCAACGAGAAAATGTAATCAAAACGTGAGCTACGGTTTCCGAGAGTCTCTCATTCGATTTGAAAGCAACGACTTCCTTTGTCCGCCGAAAACGCGCCGAAAACATTCCTGAAATTTTCAGCGCAAAGCGAATCGTTTTAGCATCAATTTAAAATCATTTATAAAACGCGAAATCACACGTAGGCGTACTAATAGGTGATAATTAATTTAATCAGAAGATGAATGCCCCCTAAGTTTACCTACTAGTTAAAAATTTTATTGGAAAACCGCTTTGTCTGAGTTCATTTGTGAAATTACAAACAAACAAGAAATTTAAAACAAGGAAAAGTAAAGCGTGTTCAAAAACTCTCGGGTTTGGAGTTGGCCTTGATTTGAGATAGCAAGAAATATGACATGTCTTCCAACTACATAGACCTACTACAGAGCACCAACAGACGTTTATCAAATCAAAACCAACTCCAAACGTGCAGGTAATTGAGTGGTCGAGAAGAGCCTAATGGGGGATCCAAATTCTGAAATGACATTTTCGTATAATACATTTAGGGAGTGAAATCTATCAACAAAATGAATGCAGTAGAAGCAGATACAATAAACAAATAAAAAAAACGAAAACAAAAAAAATCAAGATTTTCTTCATTTGGAAGACTGACTTAGTTGGACAAAATAAGGAAAACAAATTGTTTTTCCTATTATTATTAGACAACAAACTTTAGACAATGATCATCAGCAGGAAAAAGAATTCAGACCATTCACTATTGGATGGTTTGGATCCTGAATGTATTATTTGCCGCTTTTTCATGACTCCTGTACATCAAATTATTATCGAGTGGAAGGGGAAAGACTGCAATTTATCATTCGCAAGTCGCAGAAATTATTGTGGGCAAGGTTGATAAAGTCCGAGTACTCGTATCGCGAAACAAGTGGCCCGAATTCTTTTCCCTGATCATCAGCAACGGCTTGAAGAGATTATATTATCTCTAACAATAAGATTAATGTCGTTTGATGTCACCGGTTATCACAAGCGATAATTTATTGCTTGAATTAGTGGCTTAAAGTCATTTCTTCCTACTCAAGGAGGAGGAACCTTTTTGAAGAAAATTTATGACCTTCATAGATTAAAAAAAAATGGAGCATTTATGCCAGGAATGTATTTTTTTTTTTTTTTTGTGGAAATCAACAAAATACATATTTTTTCAATCAAAAACTGTTCAGAGCACATTTTTTTACTCCTAAAATTTGATTTAATACTGATTAGGTATAAAAGCACCAAAGAGGATGAGTATGACCTTGAAGTGATATGCTACGAAGACATGGATATCAATAGTCATCGAACTGTTATTTAATTATTGATTAAAAAAGCCAGTTGTTAAATTTTGTTTAAAAAAAATGACTGAGACTTCTTGAAAACCTCCACAGATACAGTCGGAAGCAAAAAAAAAAGTAGACAAACTACAGTTTCCTCTAATCATTCTTTCTGAAAATGATAGTGATTAAAGACAACTTCAAAGATAACATTTAAAAAATTTAAAAGCTTTCAAAATAACAAGTTTAAAACTTTGGTAAAATCCGTGAATTCATCTTTAATCTATGGAATTTTGAGAAAAAATCATTACAGGAAACTCTAGTTTGTTTACTTTTTTTTGCTTTCAACTGTAAATGAAGTTTGGTGATAAATTATCATCACTAATTACTATGGTGTCATTTAATGCCGAGAATTTATAAATGTTTGTTTAAATGTTAAATGTAAAAAAATAAAAACTGAAAGTGAAAGATATTTCTCTCTAAAAGTACATATTTAAAAGGTTATTAAAAACAAAAGACGATCACGTACGTCCTTGAAATGTTATAAAAAATCATCAAGAATGACTGCTTGAGTTGGCAATGCTAAATTTTATTTTTAAATGGTACAACTGGAGTAACTTCCGGCCGATAGCGGCTTGACACTGACAGCTGTCATTATTGACTTTATTTCAAATTCAAAAGTTAAGTCCATGGTCAAACTGACTAACTAGCAGTGTTGCCAATCGACATGGAAATTTCTTAATTTTCGAAGAATTTCTAAATGAAAAGAAAAGAATTTACATAATAATTGAAAGGAAAATATGATTACCATTTGATTTTTTTCAATAAATTTGTAAGGATATTTTAAAATGTAACATCCATTACACTTTTAAAAATATTTAAAAAACAGAAAAACCCAGACTGAATTTTAGTGTTCTCTGACAACATATTTTTTTAGTAAAAAAATCTACAAAACATATCCGGTTGCAGTGTTGCAAATAGTTAAATAAGAAAATGTTATTAATTATATTGCCAACTCAAAAGAGACATACTTGACCACTTTGTATTATCCAGACAATACCATTTCTGGACAGGGGTCACCAAATTTCTACTTAAATAATTTATTGGAACTCGGTTATTTTTTTTCTTTGGTTGACAAAATTTTAAATCTAAAAAATCATACAAAAACAAACGAATTTTACCTAAAGTGGTAAGTTATCACCAGTGATAAACCAGCAGTTCTCAACCTGTCATTTGGAAGTGTATTTTTTCAATATAGGCAAAAAAATGTCATGTCTGAAATTTAGTGATTCTGGGACCGGTTTTTTTTTTTTCAATTTAATGATCGTTTAATTGTTGTTGTTTCTATTGACTTTTTAGTAAGGTTTGTCATAAATACAACGAGGATGAAATAGTACCGTCGCAGCGGACGCTTCGACTAGAACTTAAATTTATTGTATGGCGAAATTGCTGATAATCTAAGGCCCAGTTTTACAATGAGGGTTTAACTTTGAGCCGAAGCTTAAATACTTCACAACAATTATTGAAATAATCGTTTCTAAGAGTTTAAGCCTCAGTCCAAAGTTGAACCGCATTTGTAAAACTGGACCTAAGGCAGGAATTTTTAAATCTCGCTTAGGTGCAACTTGCGTAGTTTACGAAAGAAGAAAAAACGCCCATTTACTTGAGTCCTAAACCGAGGCAAGGACTTTTTAATCCTCGCTTTAGTCATAAAAAAATTAATGGCAACAATTAGTTAAAGCATAAAAATCGAGTTCTTTTTTGTCAACCAAACCATAAATTTACATTCAATATTGCCAATTTAGTGGTTTTAACAGGAGATTTCACGATTTTTTTTCAAAACCGAGACAAGATACGAAGAAATAATCAATAGCCATCTTCTCTTCTATCGGCAATCGTATTGTTTCTTTATTGATTATTTTGATTCTCGAGGAAGAAAATGTGACCTAATTCGTTTCTTAATTCATTCATTTTGTTTGTTCATGACAAAAAAAGAACGATCGAAATTCGAATTCGAACATCTCTTGAATAGTTTTTAATTTATTTTCAACGCAAAACTCAAAACAATTGACAGACATCAAATGTTTTAAAAATCGTGTTACGTTCACAACAAACACGTCACCGACAACTTCGACGCCAAATTTAAAAAAAAAAAACGTCTAAAATAAAATATTCGACGAAGTACCGTGCGATCAACAGAATTTACGATTAGAGCAGGCTGTGATATTTTCCAAAAAGTTGGCAACACAGGATTACAGTTTGCAATTAAAAATTTTAAGTGTCAAAAATTATGACATTTATTTTCTTAAATGATTGATAATAAACGGATTTGTCTTGAGGAACTGTCCCTAATATTTAAAAAAAAAGGTTTAAACCAGCATCCTTACAAAATAAAAAAAAAAACAAAATAGAGATTATATAAAGCACGAGCATAACCTCAAATATGACAACTGTCAACTTGTTATTTATTTCTCGTTGTATCCAACCACACAGCGTAAAATAACACCAATCACAGCCTCCTCTAATTATAAATTCCATTGATTCATCTGGTATAAAGTCAGTTTGAATTTTCGGCACCTGTGCCACTTGTTTCTAGTGACATTTTTAGTGATTTAATCCGTCTCCAGTGACATTTTAGTGACTATTTAAGCTAAATGTTCAAACTTTTCATGACAGCACTGGATCGATGAATCTTTAAGAGTCCTTTAAGGGTCCCTGGACTATGTACGTATTTGCCATCAATTCGGAGTCGATTGAACAAGATCTGTGTTGTACTATCCTATTTAAATTAATTATACGTTATATCCTGTTTGTTTTTGCCAAAAATGAAGGTCAACTTTGCTAGACTAAATCTTTTTTGAAAATTCCTTTATCTAAAAAATTTTAAATTCTGTTCAAATATTATTTTAGAATTGCAGTAGCAATTAATTTCGAAGGGAGGAGATGCAATGGAAAGTTTCATTTCTTCTAAATCAACTGATGTTTAAAAAAGGTTGGACATCCCTGCTCAGAATTTTTACAACATAATCGCGCGTATGCTGTATCCATTTACGTTAAACATAACGTGCTGTTATCTTTTTTTGAAATGGGAATTTGCACATAAACTCGTCGATAACGTCATGTTATATTTAACTTAAATGGATACAGCATAAGGACGTTATCTTTTTTGAAGTAGGAATTTGAACATAAACTCGTCGATAACATCACGTTATGTTTAACGTAAATGGCATAAACAGCATAAGGGTGCATACGTATGTAAGCAAAAATGACTGACATGTGTGAAGTTGCAGCTTAGTTAACTTATTCAAGAAAATCTGAAAGTGGCTGATATGTAGCGAATGTTTTGTGAAGGTACCAATAATAAGGAAAAGGTTGGAAGGACATTTTGGTTAACCTAAAAATAAACATTAAATTGAAATGTTTGTTTGTTAGTTTTGTGACGCTTTCATATTTTTAGCATAATGTACACAGTACACACAATAATAAAACTAACAGAAAGCAACTGTAACAAGTGAAACTGAATAATTATTAATGACAGCTGTTTGTTTTCCTTATTAAAAGCGCCACCTGTCGGTTGTTTATTGCCGCGAATATACATAAAGTAATTTCATTTCATCTAAAATCAAATTGATTTGGTCTTAAAGCGAACCGATTGTAAAGGAAATAGAAAGTTTCTTAAAGAAATAATATTTTGAAAATAAATGAACATAACCTCACAATATGTATAACATCAATACATCACATCAAACTGATTACTGATTGTAAAACCAATTTGATCAGTAGTGGATGAGAAAGGAGAAACTCAATCACTTCTTTTTCACTTATCGCCAAATGAATAAACGAAAATGAATATTTTTAAATGGAGGACGGGTCATGTAAAAGTTAACTAAGCTCAAGGCTCAAGTTCATACACATATCAGTCATTTTTGTTCACGCTGTAGAAGAGAACGTACTGCTTAAGTAATTATGCATTTATGTAGATATGAAAATTAGAAAAGTTAGTTATTTCAATTTAGATAAGAAAATTTAGAAAAAAGAAAACTATTTTTACCTTTGCATTCACAACCATAAATAAACTGAAAACTATTTTTTTTTATACTAAAACCTTAACAATAATATTTCAATGAGGCTTGAAATGAAAAGGCTCACATTTTCATGAGCAGCAAACATTTCAACAAGTGGAAATTAAAAATGCAAAAACAGAATATCAGCGAATGAATAAATAATACCGTTTAGAAGGTCAACCTCATGGATCTAATTAAATTCACTCAACAACGATAATCGAATATGAAACAATTAAATTATCAGTAATGAAAGTAATTAACTCCATACCATTTAACAAAGTAAAACGAAAATAAACTAAATAAAAAAACATTACTTTACAAAAAAAATCCGTTAATAAATAAAAGAAAGGCAAAATAGAGTTGGGATAGCTTCAAAGTATGAAAGTATGTAACAATCACACACGTGTGAGAGATAAAAGTATCAGCTTCCTCTGATTAAAAGGCGAGAAGTAACATTTATGGGGAACCAAGATAAAAATATTGCAAAATGCAAAACATTAATTGACTTTAGGAAAAACACATTACAACGTCACTGACATACAATTTTTTTCTTGCATCATCTGTTGAAGCAATTACTCGCAAGCCATAGCAATCAACTTGTGTAACACTCCTGTGATGACACAATGGTACTCACCAAAGAGGGATTGTCTTTCCGCAAAGATTTCAAGTACAAAAGCACGGCATTGCATACGCTGGCGAGTTCCCTAAGGGCATCCGAGGAGGCGCTTCTTTGAGCTTGCAGGCCGGCACGCTCGAAGTACAAATCGGTCAGGAACACGATTAATATCGTCAAGAAAATAATACCGTAGAGTCGGATTTGGAAGTAAACAATGAGCCTGCAATGACACGGGGGTGGGTTATTAATAGAGTGTGCTTGAAGGGAAAACAAAACACATACCAAAACAAAACGTGGAGGGCCCCCAAGGTTGTCCAACTCAGCACAGGGTTTTCCCACACGAGTACTTTATACACGACGTTCAGATAAGCGTCGGCCCTGCTGACTTCGAGCGCGGGCTCTTGTTTCACCTTCCTGAAAATACTCCACGTAAAATCACGCGCCACACGTCTCAGGTATTCCATTTTTCAGAGCGGGTTTTCACCACCATAAGCAGCAGCCTTTTGTTTTGTTCGAACGCGTCGTCGCTTACGACATGAACTTTTCCAGGTGCGCGAAAAACTCCTCCGTCCCTCTTCGCTCACTTCGGATCTCGCCCCGTTCAGGATTCTGTTCGTTCAAAATCAACACAAATTACGCGCATTTTGCGGCCGAATGACGTGAATGCTATCGGGATCTTGCGAAGTTGTTGTTTCAAATGCGTACTCGGCAAAGTTCGTGTCACGCGATATTGCTGAGTTTGTGTTTACGTTTCGGGACACCGGGCTTGTTAATGAATATTTATATTTATATTTTACAAGGACAAAGTGGCGTAGATGGGTTTAGACACAATAGAGGTGAAAATGAGGGAAATCCGCAGGCGGATGAGTTTGCGTTTAGGTTAGGTGCGCGCGCGCCTCGATTTCGGCGATACCCAAAAGTTTTTCGCACTAATTAACAATCTGGCATTGGCACGTGCCCGTAATTTATCGTCGATCATTAAAATTGTCGTGCCTATTTCCTCCTTTAACGTCACATTGCAAAAATAAATCAAATAAACATGAAAACGTCATTACCTGCAACAAACATTTTTTTCAATCAACAATATACTGAATCCATGAACATGTTAGTTTGCACTGAGAAATTAATTTAATTAAGTCATTGAAACTGAATGAATAGTATTGGAAAGGCTCTTGTAAAGCATAATTAAAGTCATCTTATAAACGATGCGACGCCGACGTTCAAAAAAATTTTGAATCATCGATGAGGGCGACATCTACATATCCAGTCTAAAGCATTCCTAGAAAAGCAAATATAGCACCGTTCGAGAATTACAGCATTAAATACCTATTGATTTGTTTATTTCACGTTGCAGCTTAATTATGTGAATGAATAAATGAACTTTAAATAACACTTTATGAATAACCTTTTAAACAGACGATGCGGGCGTCACCTACCGTCTACCATGAAACGCAGCGGTTGTAACCTGGGTTGTATGTAAGTAAGTTTATTTTTTGTAATGTGTAACGTTTTTAAAATTCAAATCATTCCGCAATATTGCTTTAGTATTACAATCTGCAAGTTGCAAGCTTGCTCGACTTTTGTCCACTTTTCTCTTACATTTCGCTGAAAAAGATTCCGGATTTGTAGCACTAATTATTGAATTATTCGATTATTGATGTGTTTATTAGTATTGCAAGGCAATGAAGCCAGATAAATAAATAATTTTTCTCGTATAATAACCTTTTACAAGTGATATACAACCGCTGCTATTCGTAGAGAAAAGAAAGCATTTCTACAATACAGCTTAAGCAACAATACTCCGGCTAAATTTTGGCAAGATCTTGGTAAATTAAGCTTACATAACAAAACTTTAAATTCACAGCTACCACATAATCTTTCTGATGTTAATGCCATAAATAAACATTTTGTAAACATTGCCAGCACTCTAGTCCCTAATGCTGAATTACAATTATTTTACAACAGTAATACACACGTGGCGTTTTCCGAATTATTTACATTTACTTCTGTTTCTGAAGATGAGGTATCCACATTTCTTAACGCCGTCAAATCTAACTCTTGTGGATCCGATAAAATTAGCATTCGCATGTTACGTTTGTGCTGTCCCTTTATTATTCCATATATTACTTACATTATAAATTTTTGTTTGCGTAATTCTGTTTATCCAAAATGTTGGAAAGAAGCAATGGTTATTCCCCTTCCAAAGACTAATAAGCCTTTGGGATACAGTGAACTTAGACCTATCAGTATATTACCAGTTATTTCTAAACTGCTAGAAAAGAGTGTCGCGAAGCAAATACGATCTCATTTAAATACCTTTAATTTATTACCTTCTTTCCAATCGGGTTTTCGCTCCGGTTTTAGTTGTTCAACGGCTTTGTCGTTAATATTTGATGATATATTTAAAGCAATCGATGACAATAAATTATGTGTGCTTGTTCTATTGGACTTTTCCAAAGCCTTTGATACTATCAATCACGGTTTATTATTATCTATTCTTCATTATATTGGCTTTAGTAACAGCACTATTTCGTTTTTTAACAATTATCTTTCAAATAGATATCAAAAAGTAATTTATAACAACAATGTATCTGACACCTTGCCACTCTGCAAAGGGGTTGCACAGGGTAGCATCCTAGGTCCCTTACTATTCTGTATTTATACCAGCTTCATATTTAATCGTATTCAGTTCTGCAAATGCCATCTTTATGCAGACGATACACAACTATATAACTGCTTCGAGGCGTCAGACACTGCTAAGGGTGTTACAGATGTTAATTCAGACTTGCAGATAGTACAAGCTGTTGCTTCTGATCACTGTCTTTCTATTAATCCTAATAAATCGCACGTCCTTGTGTTTGGAAGGAACAAAACTCGACTCTCCGCGTTGCACCAAATTAATATTAAAATAAATAATACTGCTTTGAAATTAGTAAATTGTGCTAAAAACCTTGGTCTTTATTGCGACACGAGTTTAAGATTTAAAACTCATATCAGTAAAATAACACAACTTGCTTATGGTAGACTTAAGATGTTATATGGAAGCAAAGATTTTTTAAGTCAACACATGCGTAGAATGCTTTGCGACTCATTAATTCTTTCGTTATTTAATTACTGCGATATGATTTACGGTCCTTGTCTAGATAGTTTTGATATTAGAAAATTACAGCGTGTACAAAATTCATGTCTCCGTTTTATTTTTGGGCTCAGAAGCAGAGATCACATCTCGCATACCTTTGGGCGAGCAAGATGGTTAAATATGGCCGACAGGAGAAAATTACATTCAGCTGTGTTCTTTTATAAAATTATCTGCAATAAGGCGCCGCAGTATCTGTTCGAACGAATTTCTTTTAGAACGGACGTTCACAGAATTAATATTAGAAGTAAAGGTTTATTAACACCTCCTGTTCACCGCACTGCTATTTTCCAGAGGTCGTTTTCATTTAATATAGTGAAGTTTTATAATAACATTCCAAATTCCTACAGGTCTTATTCAGTAATGACTTTCAAAAAACAGTTTCGTAATCATTTAATAAATAATTCCTAACTGCCACGTCAGACTTCAAAACATTAAATTTATTTTCGCTTCATTTTTTCTTTTTGTTTTTTTTTCTCTATATTTTGTCAAATTGTTGTTTGCTAATTTTCATTTTGTCAGATTGTATTTTTGTTATATGCATATTTTCATTCTAATCGTACGCACACATGCACATAACATGTTTAACTTAGCATCTGGCGCGGGATGGTCTGGCATATACATTCTATGTATGTGCGCCGGATTATTTTGCGTTTGGTATGAAATTATTTATCAAAGGGTGCTGAAGGTAGAACAGTAAGTTTCTTGAAACAACTGATTCAGCTCCCATTGACCTTAAGTTAAGAAATTTAATTTATTTAATTTATACCTGTAACCTGTATTTTGGGTCAATAAATACTTCATCATTACTTCATCATATAAAAAAAATATGTTAGAAGAGTATATTTTGGGCGCGTTCAGAAATTTTACCGGGAATGTGATTCGGGCGTTTAAAATGAAAAGCAAAATGGGGCAAATCTCTTACATGAGAGCGAAAGAGAACCCAGAGTGCGCTCTTTTTTTATTCCTGAGCGGGTTCCTGATGTTCCAAATTCTTAGACAATGGGCGCGTTCAGCGGCTGAGTTGCTTACTCAACAATCGACTGTGATTGGCTCACATGAAGGTAATAGTCAATCACAAGCCACTGTTGAGTAACCAACTCAGCCGCTGAGTGACCCTGAACGCGCTGAATCATGTAACCATCTTTGGTGGGGCAGCGGTGAGGAACGAAGTGCAGTGAAGGCTG